>OX384030.1:12869134-15738269 GCA_947534325.1 Agonum fuliginosum | reverse complement strand
CGGTCTAAATTCGGTCTAAATTCGGTTTAAATTCGGTCTAAATTCGGTCTAAATTCGGTCTAAATTCGGTCTAAATTCGGTCTAAATTCGGTCTAAATTCGGTCTAAATTCAGTCTAAATTCAGTCTAAATTTGGTCTAAATTCAGTCTAAATTCGGTCTAAATTCGGTCTAAATTCGGTCTAAATTCAGTCTAAATTCGGTCTAAATTCAGTCTAAATTCGGTCTAAATTCAGTCTAAATTCGGTCTAAATTCGGTCTAAATTCGGTCTAAATTCGGTCTAAATTCGGTCTAAATTCGGTCTAAATTCGGTCTAAATTCGGTCTATATTCGGTCTAAATTCGGTCTAAATTCGGTCTAAATTCGGTCTAAATTAAGTCTAAATTCGGTCTAAATTCAGTCTAAAGTCGGTCTAAATTCAGTCTAAATTCGGTCTAAATTCAGTCTCAAATTCAGTCTAAATTCGGTCTAAATTCGGTCTAAATTCGGTCTAAATTCAGTCTAAATTCGGTCTAAATTCAGTCTAAATTCAGTCTAAATTCGGTCTAAATTCAGTCTAAATTCTGTCTAAATTCAGTCTAAATTCGGTCTAAATTCGGTCTAAATTCGGTCTAAATTCGGTCTAAATTCAGTCTAAATTCGGTCTAAATTCGGTCTAAATTCGGTCTAAATTCGGTCTAAATTCAGTCTAAATTCAGTCTAAATTCAATCTAAATTCGGTCTAAATTCGGTCTAAATTCAGTCTAAATTCGGTCTAAATTCAGTCTAAATTCGGTCTAAATTCGGTCTAAATTTAGTCTAAATTCAGTCTAAATTCGGTCTAAATTCGGTCTAAATTCGGTCTAAATTCAGTCTAAATTCGGTCTAAATTCGGTCTAAATTCAGTCTAAATTCAGTCTTAATTCGGTCTAAATTCGGTCTAAATTCGGTCTAAATTCAGTCTAAATTCGGTCTAAATTCAGTCTAAATTCGGTCTAAATTCAGTCTAAATTCGGTCTAAATTCGGTCTAAATTCGGTCTAAATTCGGTCTAAATTCGGTCTAAATTCGGTCTAAATTCGGTCTAAATTCGGTCTAAATTCGGTCTATATTCGGTCTAAATTCGGTCTAAATTCGGTCTAAATTCGGTCTAAATTAAGTCTGAATTCGGTCTAAATTCAGTCTAAATTCGGTCTAAATTCAGTCTAAATTCGGTCTAAATTCAGTCTCAAATTCAGTCTAAATTCGGTCTAAATTCGGTCTAAATTCGGTCTAAATTCGGTCTAAATTCGGTCTAAATTCAGTCTAAATTCGGTCTAAATTCGGTCTAAATTCGGTCTAAATTCGGTCTAAATTCGGTCTAAATTCAGTCTAAATTCGGTCTAAATTCAGTCTAAATTCAGTCTAAATTCGGTCTAAATTCAGTCTAAATTCTGTCTAAATTCAGTCTAAATTCGGTCTAAATTCGGTCTAAATTCGGTCTAAATTCGGTCTAAATTCAGTCTAAATTCGGTCTAAATTCGGTCTAAATTCGGTCTAAATTCGGTCTAAATTCAGTCTAAATTCAGTCTAAATTCAGTCTAAATTCAGTCTAAATTCGGTCTAAATTCGGTCTAAATTCGGTCTAAATTCAGTCTAAATTCGGTCTAAATTCGGTCTAAATTTAGTCTAAATTCAGTCTAAATTCGGTCTAAATTCGGTCTAAATTCGGTCTAAATTCAGTCTAAATTCGGTCTAAATTCGGTCTAAATTCAGTCTAAATTCAGTCTAAATTCGGTCTAAATTCGGTCTAAATTCGGTCTAAATTCAGTCTAAATTTGGTCTAAATTCAGTCTAAATTCGGTCTAAATTCAGTCTAAATTCGGTCTAAATTCGGTCTAAATTCGGTCTAAATTCAGTCTTAATTCGGTCTAAATTCGGTCTAAATTCAGTCTAAATTCGGTCTAAATTCGGTCTAAATTCGGTCTAAATTCGGTCTAAATTTAGTCTAAATTCAGTCTAAATTCGGTCTAAATTCGGTCTAAATTCGGTCTAAATTCGGTCTAAATTCAGTCTAAATTCAGTCTAAATTCAGTCTAAATTCGGTCTAAATTCGGTCTAAATTCGGTCTAAATTCGGTCTAAATTCAGTCTAAATTCAGGCTAAATTTAGTCACAATTAATTTTTTTAAATTATAATCAGTACAGAACAATAACTTACAAGAGAAATTTTAATTTATGTAATTTACATGAAAATATCATTGATAGGAATTGTATAACATTATTTTAATTATTTAATTATTGTCAAAGTAATGTTGTTTTTGAAAAATTTATGTATTTTTTATTAATTCAATAAATTTAATTAATAAAAAATACAGACAATTTTTTTTCTCCACTTTGTTGCATATGATTGTTTTTGTAATATTTGTAGTACTTATTAGAAAAAAAATATTGTGACACTCTAATATTGTTTATAACAAATTTTTCACTAAATAAACAATTAAATTATTAATGAAAAAAAAAATTGTTTCAATTCTATTAAGAGTCATCAATTATGATTTTTAAAGCTAAAATTATTTCTTAACTAATTATTTAAATAATGCAAATATTTAAAAACGATTATAAACAATAAAAAAAAATTTTAAGAAAAAATTAAAAAAAAAATCATTGACCCTAAACAATGGAATGGTAAATTATTTCTTTCAAAACTATTAAAGTAAACCATTTGTTTATAAACTATTTATAAACAAATAGCGTTAAAAAATCTTACCCACAATAATTTGATCCTCATTTCAAATATAAAAACAGCTATACCATAATATATGAGAAAAAAAAATTTAACAAGAATTTCACAATTTTTCATTTTTTGTTAACTTTGAAAATTCGTTATAAACAAAATAAACAAATTTTAAATAATTTTATGACATAACCTTATCGGTGTTGCGACAAAATGTTCCCAACAAAATAATCCCATCATAAGGTTCCTGAACAATATTTCTCCACACAATAAGTTCCCAACAAAATGTTCCCGACAAAATGTTCCCAACAAAATATCCCCAACAAAATATTCCCAACAAAAGATTCCTGAACAATATTTCTCCGAACAATATGTTCCCAACAAAATGTTCCCGACAAAATGTTCTCAACAAAATATCCCCAACAAAATATTCCCAACAATAGGTTCCTGAACAATATTTCTCCGAACAATATGTTCCCAACAAAATGTTCTCGACAAAATGTTCCCAACAAAATGTACCCAACAAAATATACCCAACAAAATATCCCCAACAAAAGGTTCCCGAACAATATTTCCCCGAACAAAATGTTCCCAACAAAATATTCTTGACAAAATGGATTCTCACAGTACCTATATTTTATACATTAATTTCTATTTTTGACCTAAATAAAAATGTATATATTTTTAAAAGCATAGTCAGTTGAGTTTAAAGTGAAATAAATGGTTTAAAAATAGTAACTACATTGTTCGGAGAAATATTGTTCAGGAACCTTTTGTTGGGAATATTTTGTTGGGAATATTTTATTGGGAACATTTTGTTGGGAACATTTTGTCGGGAACATTTTGTTGGGAACATATTGTTCGGTTTAATATTGTTCAGGATATTTTGTTGGGAACATTTTGTCGGGAACTTTTTGTTGGGAACATATTGTTCGGAGAAATATTGTTCAGGAACGTTTTGTTGGGAATATTTTGTTGGGGATATTTTGTTGGGAACATTTTGTCGGGAACATTTTGTTGGGAACTTATTGTTTGGAGAAATATTGTTCAGGACCTTTATGTTGTGATTATTTTGTTGGGGATATTTTGCTGGGAACATTTTGTCGTAGAACCATCTTATCAGCTACACTCATGGAAAGAACTCCAAGAGACAACAAATTTATAGGGTGATTATTTAAACAACTATCCAGCTTGCAATGAAGGCGAAGGTACGAAAATTAAGTAGTTAATCAACAATGGGCTACCTTTTTGAAAAATGCATTTAAAAATTTTTTCCAACTGGACTTTCTTTTTTCGAGTGTTGAGATGACACCATATTTTTTTCAAATTTTTAAATCAATATTTAGTGCTTTAAAAAATTTTTCGGTGCGGTACTCACTATATGTAGAAGCGGCGTACTCATCCCGAAACGGCCGCGCGGAGCTCTATTTTCAGCAACATATTAACATTATAAATATTAGAGCTAGAGATCCGGGAATACGAACTTTTTTATCGGAAATTTCCTCCTCTTTAAGGACCTTTTTTGCAATTCTCGCTATCTTGAATAGTTTTTGAGTTATCATCAAAAAACAAAATGGCATTTTTTTCTTTCGTTTTTTGTTCATAACAATTGCAATTTTTATTTGCAAAAAAATCTATAAATATGACATAGGTACAACATACAGTTACAAAAAATTGCAATAATAATTAGAGTATCTGTTTTCAAATTTACATTGTTTTGATCATTATTAATGTGTAGCAATTTCTAGTGTTAGTCGTTTGTGTACTATGTGTTCAGTGTCTATAATTTTGGTATTCTCAAACTTTGTTAGTTTGAGCATGATGCACCAGTGCGCATGTTGTGTAGGCAACGAATTTACCGCGTAAAGCGGAAACTTCATCCATGTAAGATGTAAGGGTTGGTTGACAACATTTTTATTCTCAACAGCGGGGTTCACTCTTCTATACTATTTACAATACACCGGTCTTATAGTCATAAACAAACTATTTAAAAAAATATATGTATTCGAGCTTGTAATAAATTTACAATTACCTACCATCTTTTGCACATTATATTTTATCTGCGTATAGCCTAGATTTAGTAAGTCGAAGGGAAATGATCATTGAACATGAATTCGCTTCAAAAATGTACTAAGTATCCGGACTTTATAAATAACGTACGAAAAGTGCAAATATAAAAATAGAAAATTGAATTGAGATTTTCATAAATTCTTAATATTTATTTTACTATTTTTGTTTTTGTTATAGATATTTTTCCATAGATTATATTTATACGAGGAGGATATAAGTTTTTTACCTATTCATAGTCACACTTAGAGTTTATTTATTTTATGCTATATTTTCGGTATTATTTAAAATATAGGTAGGTACCTAATAGAAAATAACCAAAGTTGTTCTTTTTAACTTAAGTGTTTTCCTTATTTTAAAAGGAGGCCCCAATAAATCTGTACCTAGGGGCCCCGAAATGTCTTAACACGGCACTGATCATTACTAAACCAGGTAAAGGAAAAGTGTAGAACGTTTGCTTTGAACTCTACTTCAATTTAGAAACATATTTCTCTTAGGTCTGTTTTGATTACTTCATTACATTTCTAAACATAAATTGCATTATGAAATGCCAATAATAATGTTTCAGTAAATTAAATGAAAATAAAACATATTAAACAGTTTTATTGAAATGCATGTTGCAAGATTGTATGCATTAGGCATAAATAAAAAGTTCTTTTAAAGAAACAACGAATTGTCGTAAAAGTTACAATTATTATCATTTTATCAAGCTTCGTAATAATACCATAACCTTGTTTCATGACACTAAAATGGTTGTAACTTTTTAACGAATAATAAAATCGACTTTCGGTTCGATTTTACAGACATGTTTCTATCATAATTATTGTTCACAACATTTGGGGAAGGGAGGTCATCGATAATCAAAGTAATCAATTATCGATAATCTAAATAATCGATTATCGATATTCAAAAAATCGATTATCAATATTCGATAATCGATTTATATTTTCGATCATCGATTAATTGAAAAAATTTATTATTTCTCATAATTGATAATCGATTGCAAAACGTCAACATCGCACAACCCTAGTGAAAGGTCGTACTTGAGTAACTGTTAGCTTCCCTTATCCACCTATTAAATAAATAAATATAATCCTAATTTTATACACTACATAGAATTAGCAACAATAAAGCAAACTAACTCAAGATCCGTTTTGTAAAAGCATCATTAGATCGGACATCAAATAGAAAGCACAGAAACGACCGTGGACTGACCATCGACCATCTTACAGCTTACGCCATCTATCAAAGAGCGAGTGACTCGATATCGATAGGAGTATAGATATCGCTTCTTCGATGATGCAGTGAGCTGTGTAAAAATTCCGAGTTCGAATAACTTATTTCGTGTCCATTTCTAAAGTCTTGGAACTAAGTCGAGACCCATGAATCTTTATCAGTTAGAAATAGATAGCGGGTGTGGGGTGGCATGGCGAGATAGGTGTTGGTATGAGAACAGGTCAGCTCGCTTTCAATAATTCATGAGAATTGTGCCTCGAGAGAGTCAGTGATAAATTCCGAAACTACAGATCAACATGTGAAAAAAGGTTCTATCTTTAAATGCAGTTCTGTTAACATTTTTATCCGTTCGGCTCGTGTATTCATAAATCTATAAGCGTGCATCTTTCATGGCTCTTATTATATTACTCCAAAAGATTATTTATGATTTATGTAACGATATTTCGTTAAAAATTGTCTTATTATATTTTATATACCTATTTTTTTTTTTTGATGATCGTTTTTTGTGTCCGCAATTTTGCGGAATGGAACAACTTTTGTGATTTTGGTACGAAATCAACTCCAAAAATTAGAGATGTAAAAGAAAGGTACAGAATGACCTTCTAGAACCTCCGTGATCTATCTGTCCGTTAGGAAGCCAAACTCTGTGTCTTGCCTCTTGCGTGCTTGTAAAGAGATTCCCACCTAAACCATAACCGACCCACCACCAAAATGGAAGTCGCTTTTCAATATAACTTTCTCCGGGTTTTTTTCATACTCACCGACGTCCGTCTGACTCATTTAGGCAAAAACGCGACTAATCTAAAAACAGTACCCTGCTCCAGACGCCATCACTCCATATCCTGTAATTTTGGGCAAAAACCAATCTTGCAATTCGATTCCGGTGTTGCAATACATTACGATTGCTTCTTCGCAAAGGTGGTACACTTGTGACAAAAATATAGTGAAAAAGTAACCTTGCTATATTTTACAAATTGTGCCCTTGCTATTTCACCTACACTGTTTATATTTTATATATGGATAGAGAAAAGATGACTCTATAGAGTGCTCTATTTTTTAAATATTTAATAGCCTTTTGGTAAATTAGTAAAACCAGTATAATGCCGAACAGAAGTATATTTCGCCTATTTTTTGCAATTTTTTTTTTTTAGCGAGTTGTGAATTTTTTGACAAAAATATTATCATAGCACCCTTACGATCAATGCTAAAAATCAGCTATTTAAAATAAAATTAATTAATATGCATTAATAAAGCCACGATTTGTAATATTGAAATACAAAAATTAACTCTTATTTTCTCTAATTGTTGTGGCAACAATGTATTGTATGAATTTTGGTATAAAATAACGCTTCGTTAAGGTAAATTTTAGAGCAATATAGCCAGAATCGGAAATTCTGATTCTATTGCAGCAATATTGCGTTCACCAAGTGTAGTGCCTTATGCCCATTTTATATTAAGCAAGAGATGCGCTCAACTGCAATAATTAAGTCTCAGTTTTAATGAGTTGCGCTAGAAAATTGCAGCAGACAATTTTTTCATTTTACACTGAGTAACATGCGCAACATACAATTGCTTAATTATTAATGTATGAATTTATCTAGAAATTTGCCAATATTTTGTTACTACATTGGAAACGTAAAAATTAAAGATAAAATAGCCGAAAAACATGTTAGAATAATAGTTATTTAACAAACTAGTGTGTTAATGAGGGCGATTAATAATTGAGACTTTTTAACGCGTGAGAGAAGCGAACGCGTTAATTGTTGAGATTATTAATCGCCTATTAACACATGAGTTAGTTACAATATTTTTCCGTTGGTCATATACCTTTTTAATTTGAAAAAATTTCAATTTTATTCCATAACAAATTAGGACCGCTTCAAATGTTCACTACAATTGGATCGACAACAATAGACAACTCAACAATAAAAATCAACTGTTTTCAGGGAGAAGCGGGTGCAGTCAGTTCACTTAATATTTATTAGCAGTACTAAATCTTAAGGTTTTTTCGTTTTTAGAATGATGTTATTACTTTTATATTCATTTTAAAGCAATTCTACGTAAATATTATTTACCTAGAAGTGTGAAAATCATTTCTTTTAATTCTGTTTTGTATTTTGGTAAAACTTAGAGCTGGTCAATATAATACAATATTACGTGTATTGAACGCATCCAATAAATCGTTGATTAATAAAAAATCATGCATTTATAGGGGGTCATAAATGCATGATTTTTTTACATTAATGATACTCATTAATAAACGATCAACGGAAAACAAAATTAAATAATAAATAGATGTTACGAACAATTACAATACATAACACACAAAACAAAGACATTTGGTAACAAAACGAAATTAAAGAGAATTAATTTTAATTAATAATACATTCCAACAACTAAATCCAATAAATTTAGACCAAATTAATAAAGTAAACATAACAATTAAAGAATTACCACAAATAAAAGAGTTTGATTCACATAACTCAATCAACATTTCTACATTATTTATACTACCTATGTTAGCTTTTATATTTTGTTTTATATTTGTTTTGATCGCTTGTTACTTGCCTATTTTCTAAACGATTTTCTGTTTCTTTTCTTTATTTGAAAGGTCTAATTAGAGTTCTTCAAATCTTATCATTTTAATTTGATCGGAAGAAAAGATGGTTTTATGAAAAAATCGGAATAAATAAGTTTTTTGTAAATTTGTTTCCAACTATTTATAGCTTGATTTTTATTACTTTCCATTTCAATATGTATTGTTTTTATTTTTAGGTATTACAAATACCTACACTGCTCAAAACAATTAAAGGGTAATTTTTATTTTTTTAATGACTTTTTTCACAAAAATAAAATTATTACAAAAATTTATTGACAGATACCTTAAACCTTCATTTAAACAATTTTATTAAATTTCAATTTCAATTAATACGTAATACTGAACTGAATCAGTCAGAACGTAAAAACTGGACAAATTGAACATTCAGTAAATTTTTATTAGTTCTATTTCTTATTTAGAACTTTAATAATTACCCCCTTAGCATTAAATAAATACAACTTGTCAGTGATGTGGCATGCTGCGGATTAGTTTACGTTTGTTTTCATGTGGAATCTGTTGCCATTATTTCTCCTCTAGAGTATCTTCCTGTTTCCGTATTGTCAAAGGCGGGTTAACTCGACTTCTGATGCGTTGTCCAAGTTGTTCAATAGGATTGAGGTCAGGGCTAAATGCTGGCCATTTCATTTTCTCAATATTGTTGTCTACAAGGTACTGTGTGACTAGTCTAACTGCGAATGAGCGCGGGCTCCATCTTGCATTAAGACAAAACTGTCAAGTCTGTTCGGAGCCAAAAGAGCAAGCGATTGTAATACATGAACATTTAGAGTATCATCTACATAGCGTCGTGCAGTCAAAGTGCTGTTTCTAATGATGACAAATTCGGTTTTACCATTGATGGATATTCTACCCCCAGACCATAACTGAACCTCCGCCAAAAGAAACATGTACAACATATTGTGTTGGATGTAGGGCTCATTTGTTCTTCTTCAGACTCGAAGACGTGTAAACTGAATTTAAATTCATCAGTAAAGAGTACAGCACTCAAGTGTCTCATTTGCTTTTCGATGTTGCCGAGCTCTTTTACGGTTCCTGGTTAATGCAGTTACTTTAACAGGAATTCTAAAAGATAAATGTCACTCACAAAACCTATTTAGTACGGTCTCATCAAAAATTATTTTACCATTTGCACGAGAGAGCTCATTTTGTAGCTCTCGAGCTGTAGCGAAGCGCTTACGTACCTAGGGCTTGAAGTATTGAAAATCTGTCTTCATTGGCAATTGTTGCTCTTGCTCGGACTTGCACAGTACGTCTAATTTTAATCCGGTCTCCTGGTGTCTCTTCCATGCCATCCAGATTCCTGATTGTGTAACTCCTAGACGTCGAGCTGCATACCGCTGTTTTCATTCTTCTTATAGCAAAGTTATTGCTTCAGACATCTGAACTTCCGTTAAATGTCTTCTGCATGTGGCCTTTATTTTGATCCATTTTTGATGTGGGTGCGTAAGTTACGATTTTTTCTCTGATGACATCTCAAAACATTCTGACCAAAATTCATATTTATGGTTTTTATAAGAGTCTAGAGAGCTTAGTTAATTTTGATACCAATAGGTTTTTATTTAATAACTCAATGAATAAAGTACCTACATACGACAATTTTATTTTAAAAATTAGAGAATATCTAAAATAGATTTAATATAATTTTTGCAGTACCTGGCTATATTATATAATTATATTAAATACAATTTATAATTTTGTTTTTGAAATATCGATGTGTTGTAGTCCCATGATTATTAAAGATTTGTTATTATGTAAAATTGAAATGACCGACCCTGAAATCGTTATGTCATGGTGTAGTGTTGTTTTGTACAGTGCCTATTCGTACGCCCAGCATAATAGTGCTAGTTCGTACGCTCGGACCCTTTTACATGTATTTTTCCAAGAACTCTTAATCCGTCGCAGCGAGGGATTTCTTAAAAGGCGACTTCCCACGGCGTGAGGCTCGTACACGCCGCTACCTGGTTTGGCGAGCCTCGCGTCGTGGGAAGGGGTTGGCTCGAGGCTCGTTCTAGCGCGTTCGCGCCGCGAGCCCGTCCCGACAGTTGCACGAGTCAAAGAAAACGCGCCGTGTCCGTGTAGGCTCGGCGTGTGTGCATTCCCACGGCGCGTGTGCGCTTCTAACAACGTATTGACTTGTCGTCACTCGAACTCGAAACGCTGCGCTGTATGGTTAAACTTTTGGTGAGTGTAATTTCATAATTTGTAGTTAAAATATGTTAGTATTGTATAATTTAAATACATGTTCGTGGTTTGTACTTTGTAAAATATACGAAACTGCACAGGCACTAATCTTCTTCTGTTGATTGTTCATTTTGTACTGCGTCAAACAATCCAGTAGGCGAGTGGCTCGACTAGGCTCGTGAATGCGTGTGCAAGCCTCTGTACTCGCGCTACAACGTGTCGTGGGAATGGTCGAGGCTCGTATAGGCTCGTGGAGCGTGGCTCGTATACTCAGATAGTGGCGCGACGAGCCACGCGCCGTGGGAAGCCGCCTTTAGCATGCAGTCCATGAGCCAAACCCGAAAATGAGCTAAATTGGTACCACCTGGGGTGGCAAATGCTGACTATGATTTTTTTGTTCAGTTTTATGTGTAGACCAAGAATAAATGTGATGGCAATGTATAAGTAGTAGCTTTATGGCACAAAATAAAGATTTTTATAGTAAATAGTGATTTTTTATCATCAAATTATAAAAAGGTACCAATCAAGGTGGCACATGCTATCAATGTTTTTATTTTTCAGTTTTGTGTTTAGGTCAAGAAAATATATGATAGCACGGACTATAGAAGAGCTTTTTGCAGAAAAAAATAATTTAAAAAAAAGAAAGAAATTTTAGTATTTTTAAATTTGTGTGTGTTTAATCAACTCTAATTTCTAAACGGATAAAGATATCGACTTCCGGTTTGCAGCGTTGGATTTCTCAGTAAATTTTGCGTAAGATACATTATATTAAATTTTTTGTTAGGCCCTTGATAACCAAAAATATAATTATTATCTTCAAGTGATAATTGCAAAATTTAAGAATTTAAAATATTTTTTGTGTTTAATCAACTCTACTTTCTGAACGGAGAAATATATCGACATCTGGTTTGCGGCGTTGTATTCCTCAGTAAATTTTACGTAAGATACATTATAATAAATTTTTGTTAGGCCCTTGATAACCCAAAATTTAATTATTATCATCACGTAAAAATTGCAAAATTTAATAATTTTAAATATTTTTTGTGTTTAATCAACTCTACTTTCTGAACGGGTAAAGATATCGACTTCCGGTTTGCGGATTTGGATTCCTTAGTAAATTTTACGTAAGATACATTATATTAAATTTTTTGTAAGGTCCTTGATAACCCAAAATTTAATTAATATTATCTTCAAGTGAAAATTGCAAAATTTAAGAATTTTAAATATTTTTTTGTGTTTAATCAACTCTACTTTCTGAACGGGTAAAGATATCGACTTCCGGTTTGCAGCGTTGGATTCCTCTGTAAATTTTGCGTAAGATAAATTATATTAAATTTTTGTTAGGTCCGTGATAACCCAAAAGTAAAATAAAAGTTGATTAAACAAAAGAAACTTTTAAAATTCTAAAATTTTACAATTTTCTTTCGGAGAAAATAATTAAATTTCGGATTATTAGAGGTATTTAAAAAACGCCGTAGACCGGAAGTCGATATCGTTATTCGTTCAGAAAATAGAGTTGATTAAACACAAAAAATATTTAAAATTCTTAAATTTTGCAATTTTCACTTGAAAATAATAATTAAATTTTGGGTTATCAAGGGCCTTACAAAAATTTTATATAATGTATCTTACGTAAAATTTACTGAGGAATCCAACGCCGCAAACCGGAAGTCGATATCTTTCTCCGTTCAGAAAGTAGAGTTTATTAAACACAAAAAATATTTTAAATTCTTAAATTTTGCAATTATCACTTGAAGATAATAATTAAATTTTGGGTTATTAAGAGCCTAACAAAAAATTTAATATAATGTATCTTACGCAAAATTTACTGAGGAATCCAACTCTGCAAACCGGAAGTCGATATCTTTATCCGTTTAGAAATTAAAGTTGATTAAACACACATAAATTTAAAAATACCTACTAAAATTTCTTTCTTTTTTTTAAATAATTTTTTTCTGCAAAAAGCTACTCCATAGTCCGTGCTATCATATATTTTCTTGATCTGAACACAAAACTGAAAAATAAAAACATTGATAGCATGTGCCACCTTGATTGGTACCTTTTTATAATTTGATGATGAAAAATCACTATTTACTATAAAAATCGTTATTTTGTGCCATAAAGCTACTACTTATACATTGCTATCACATTTATTCTTGGTCTACACATAAAACTGAACAAAAAAATCATAGTCAGCATTTGCCACCCCAGGTGGTACCGAAAAAGCAATTGGCTCATGGACTGCTAGTTCGTACAACGTTAATATCGCACACAAATGTCACAAATACTTAATGTAGTCGGAGATCCACTGACCCTAGTGGTAATGCTACGGCTACGTTATTATAATTATAGTTGAATTTTTAAACATATTTGTGGAGAACAACTATAATAGCAAAAATGAACTTGTATTTTAGCATATTTTTCAAACTATTCATTCTTCGTCTTATATCAATATAAATAATCCAAATAAATTCTTATTTTAATATGTTGTAAACAGAAACTCTTTCAAGGCATTTATTGCCATAAAACTTTTAATTCCCAGTCAAGTAAACTACTTGTAATTCACCAAGAATAATAACGTTCAACAAGTAGAAAATTCAGAATATACTGTCATCGACGTAGGATTACCACATGACATGTCTTTCTTCCATTCTTTTCTGATTTACATCTTAATTTGGGAGATCACATCAGTTATGTACGCAGATGATACATCAATGATAATTTCAAATAAAGACGCGGTATTACTTGATATGTGTAACTATAGCATCTAGCAATTATTAAATTAGTTTTGTGAGAATAATTTGTTTTTAATGAAGAAAAAACTTAATTAATTCGTTTTCACAATTACCAGAATATTAAAAATTTAGAACTAAATATTGACAAAGACATTAAAAATTCGGAAAATATCGACTTTTTAAGCTTAAATGGCCTGTTCATACATGGGCACATAGAAGACACTCACATGCAACAGTAAAAAATACTGTGTGTGTTGCTTGTGAAATAGAGGCGCCGCTATTTTGTGGCTTCTATGTAAGTAAATAAAAAATCAATTTTGAGGTCACAAACGTTCCACAAGTTCTTCATTTTGCTTTTGTTGCCTCTGTGTCTTCTTTGTATCCATGTGTGAACAGGGCTAAATGTAGAAGATACACTTCTATGGAAAATGCAGTGTGGAAAACTCACACAGCAACTGAATGCTGCTTGCTATCAAGTTAGATATCTAACCAATATCCTTAATTCACGCCAGCTTTCTATTTTTTATCATGCGTGTGTAGAATCATGATTACGTTACGGGATATGTCTCTGGGGCTCTTCAGCATCAGCACACGATGTGTTCATAGCACAAAAACGGATTGTTCGTTGTTTGGCCGGCGCCTCAAGATATTCGTCTTGTAAGGAATTATTTGTTCATTTAATTATTCTTACTGTTACTGGACTTTACATCTTTGAAGTAGCTTGGTATATTTACAGCAAGAAAACAAATTTCGTAACAAATGGTGACGTACATGGCTATAATACCAGACAAAAGGATGATTTTCAAATTCCGGTGTCTAAACAAAACATCATTTTAAAAATCCAAACAGAATGGGTCAAAATATTTTTAATAAAATTCCAGATTCTATTAAAACAAACTTACTCCTGCTGGTTTCAAAAATTATTTAATTGGAAAAAGTTTTTATAATATTCATGAGTTTTTAAATCATTAATTCACTTTTTGTTGTATTTTGTATTTATGTTTTATTATTATTTTAAAAAATTTAAATAAATAAATAAATATCACGAAGAGATAAAAAATTTACATTAAAAAAGGAGTGATACAGTGTTAAAAATAAAAATGTGATGCTTAAATTAAGGTATGTAGCAATATAGGGTGAAAATAGGGGGTAGGATGAAAAAGGAAAGGAATTTTATTTAAAGGAAAAGGATGAACCAGTCGTGGCTGAATTAGGAAGGGATTAATTGGGAGCGGAATTAATCATGACATTCGAAATCTTTAACACTCACTTTAAAATACTATTTAACTTTAATAAACCACATATACCGAATAAACACTAATGCAAATACTAAAAACTTATTCAAAAATACTTAAAATTACGCAACATTGCGTAAACGCACACAAGGGCTACATTGTCGTAGAACCAATTTACCCCGACTCTCTACAAGAAGTGTGCTCAGACGCCCAAAAGTCAAGGGGACATCTGGCTTAGGGGTACGAGGGATGAAAATGACCTCTGAACCGTTGTATCTAAAAATAACTTAAGATAACAAAAATTCAGAGCCTAGCAGATGAGAATTATCTTGCTACACCATCCCCTCGTTAAAATAATTATATCTCTTAATAGATATAATTAACAATAACTAACTGCAACGACGCACCTGAAACAAACACGATTTCAAAAATTCAAAAAATTGAAAAATATAAACACAAATACAAAATTCGGATAACATGTAACAGGTACGCATGCAGATAAAATAATCAACTGTAAATAATTACACACAAAAATAATACGAATATACAATAAACAAAATGACAAACCTAAAAAAATATTTGCAAAAATTATTACCAAAATAAATCAATAGTAACTCATAGCAATAAAACATTGATAATTAAGTTCACTTTAAAACAATGTAAACATCTTAAAACTAAACACAAATATCAATAAAAGTTATGACACATAATCAAAATTGTTCAGATTAAACCTAGCTTACTTATATTAAAGCACAAATTTTAATCAATTTTATTAATTCAAATTAAAAATTAATTCATAAAAGGTATACAAACACTTAATTGTCTAACATGCAACTTAAACTATATTGTCTTGTGAAAGGTCGCAGGTTCTCATTGTCCGAAGTGTTGAACAAGGGGACGGGTATACTAAACACTTTCACAAGCACTGGGTTTGCCGAAACGTCATAAAAAATCATAGTCACATGGGCAAGGGGCACAGTGAGGGGGGGGGGGTTCCTCACAGGGTAGCGGGCGTTGACTTCTAACAATGAACATCTTGTGGGCCGATGGAAAGAGAATTTGCGACCTTGATGATTGGGTCCGAGTTGCTCCTCTTTTCCGATGTCGTTGACGGTGCTTCTCCAGTTGGCTGCGCCATGACTTGAAGAAGAGCCGGGGTCGCCTTTCACGTCGTCGTCGTCGTCGCCTACCTCGGGATGATGTGCATCTTGGTCCTTTGACCTTGAGGCGTACGCCATGGAAGCCAATGATATTTCCTTGTCCAGCTAATGAGGTCCGCAACCTCTTGCAACTAATGCGGTCGACAGGTAACACACATTTTACCTGCACCGAATGTGACATGCAGTCACCGACTTGGACCAAGGAACCTTCATTGCGCTTCCTTCTACGTCTCCGCTTCTTCTGCTTTACGGGTACATCATCCCGGTCGATATCTCTGCTACCGACGATCTCTGACGCTGATATACATACAGCCACGGCGGACTCTTCTTCAACAGCAGGCCTCGGAATGTCCACAACCACGCGCTTTTCCGCTGCCAGCATGGACTCAATTTCTTCTAAACTTATCCGCGCGTTGCGTTACGTTGCTGTGGTTGCGACCGTTCACAAAGACCTGACTCACGTCTTTGTTGCAATGGAACCAGCGGTGATGGCGGTGGCGCCATGGCCATCGGGTAATGTCATATATGTATTAGTGGTATATATTGCTAATACTCCTATCTTCAACACAGCTTCGCTGAACAGAATGAAAGAGAGACGGAAATATCAGGTCTTGCATAAGTCTGTCTCACACGGCCCAAAGCTTGGATGAACGCATGCGTGTGTTCTCGCTTTATTATTGGCTAATTCTGTTGGTGGGGTGGGTAAACGTGGCGCGCTGCGAGCTCGTTTCCTGTATAAGTTCAACCGCGTGGTCTCGTATTATTATATAATTATTATTTATTTTTGTATAAATTAAACTGCAATGATACTACGCAAAAAAAGGGAAACAATTCCCTATTGCGTACACAATAACATTAAATTATATAAACAAAAATGAAATGTAATATTATAAAAGCAATAAATTGAATTGAATTGAATTGTTAACTGTCAGTGTCAATTTCAATTATTGTCTACAATCAGTGTCTTTGACTGTTTTTTGTTTTTTTTTTAAACGCTCTCAATAATTAGTAGTTATTAATTTTTGTATTCTGATGGATTTAATTTAGAGAAGATAATCATTTTCTCCGCATTAAACTTGAGTCAATTTCAAATTTTCATTCTATTGCGCTCATATTCGACACTCCTACTACGTCTTCATTCGCCAATAATATACCAAGTTTACTAGCATGCGCATATCTGATCTTAGGGTCCTAGAGAGAGATGAAAGTATATTTTCAACTCTCTTTCCTTATGTCACGGAGATTGGAGTATTAGCAATATATACCACTAATACATATATGGGTAATGTACATAACCTGGGTGCCATGGCGCTGGCTGAAGCTGCGTACCCCACGCCGGATATGGCGGGAAAATATATCCCGGCGGCGGGGGTGGTGGCGAAGTAAACCACGTATAACTAGACCACTCCATTGCAACGCACTTTATTTTAACTTTTAATATAATTATTGTTAATTGAATGCCATGATTACGGACTTGCTACTGTCCAGGTTCTTTCTAATTGTCGGTAACGAGTAAAAAGTTCGGAAACTATAATTACTCGCAGCCATTTTGAAAACAAAAATGGCAATTCTGTATAAACAAGAACTTTTCACGACAATCCTACCGGCTGCGCCAATGTAGCAATATAGGGTGAAAATAGGGGGTAGGATGAAAAAGGAAAGGAATTTTATTTAAAGGAAAAGGATGAACCAGTCGTGGCTGAATTAGGAAGGGATTAATTGGGAGCGGAATTAATCATGACATTCGAAATCTTTAACACTCACTTTAAAATACTATTTAACTTTAATAAACCACATATACCGAATAAACACGAATGCAAATACTAAAAACTTATTCAAAAATACTTAAAATTACGCAACATTGCGTAAACGCACACAAGGGCTACATTGTCGTAGAACCAATTTACCCCGACTCTCTACAAGAAGTGTGCTCAGACGCCCAAAAGTCAAGGGGACACTGGCTTAGGGGTACGGGGGATGAAAATGACCTCTGAACCGTTGTATCTAAAAATAACTTAAGATAACAAAAATTCAGAGCCTAGCAGATGAGAATCATCTTGCTACAGGTACAAAAAATTTAAAATAGTTTCTGGTTTGATTAATATTCATATTAAAGAGATCTAAATGTTGATGTCTTGTTGTATTTTATATACACATGATTCTTATGGAGCATTTTTTAAATTATTTGAATTACAAAGCGCAAAATGAAACCTAGAAGTTTGTATGCTTTATTTGAAATGGTGTTAATTTTGGAATTGGAATGGAATTAATTTTGGATCAAAAATGATTCTTAAATCGCGAATTTGTTCTTTTCTTGCTAGGTACACATTATTTAGCGAGTAATTAAAATTGTACGGACTTATATTTCTAGTTTAACTAACAATAGAGCATTTGCTGTAACTGTGAAAGATCTTGTTGGAGTAAGCATGCAGGAAATTACTGTTGTTAAAAACCAATGCAATTGAATTTAAATCCGCTAGCCACAACAACCTGAGATCTGTTTCTAATATAGCTTTCCATCCATCTCAATTATGTACCATATGCATGCCACATTGAGCCAATTTATGTTATATATGTACATAAATTGGCTCAATGTGGTATGCATGGTACACATTATAGGGATCTAGGAAGATTCTTTGAAAGCAAATTCTTCGAAGGAAAGTTCTTCGAAAAGCAATTCTTCGAAAGGAAAATTCTTCGAATAGCAATTCTTCGAAAGGAAAATTCTTCGAAAATAAAAAATATTATACGAAACAACACTAAGTATAGTTCATTGCGAGGATATTTAATCGCCAAAAAATAAGATTTTCTGAACTTAAACCCATCATAGTCGAAGAGTATTTTTAAAAGATTTTTTGAATTTTTTAAAACTAGAAAATATTCTTGCCTAACATTTTTCTGAACTTAACCCCATCATTCTCGAAGAGTAATTTTAACAAGATTTTTTTAATTTTTTAAAACTAGAAAATATTCTTGCCTAACATTTTTCTGAACTTAACCCCATCATACTCGAAGAGTATTTTTAACATGATTATTTGAATTTTTTAAAACTAGAAAATATTCTTGCCTAACATTTTTCTGAACTTAACCCCATCATTCTAGAAAAGTATTTTTAACAAGATTATTTGAATTTGTTATTACTAGAAAATATTCTTGCCTAACATATTTCTGAACTTAACCCCATCATACTCGAACAGTATTTTCAACGAGATTTTTTGAATTTTTTAAAACTAGAAAATATTCTTGCCTAACATTTTTCAGAACTTAATCCCATCATACTCGAAGACGATCTGGATTAACTTGTTATGGTCACAAATCTCATTTTCTAAAAATACGATGTTACGATCTGCGCTTATTCAATGTGTCGATCTGCGCTTATTCAATATAAATTTACTTATTATATTTCTGCGCTTTTCCAACGTCTTAGTGACTAAAAATGCGCTTTTACAACTCTCCGAGCCAAATTGATCCTTAGGTGTTGTTTCGTAGTTAACAGAAAATATAATCTTTTATTTTCGAAGAATTTTCCTTTCGAAGAATTGCTATTCGAAGAATTTTCCTTTCGAAGAACTTTCCTTCGAAGAATTTTCCTTCGAAAAATTTGCTTTCAAAGAATCTTCGGGATACCACATTATAGAGATGGATAGAAAGCTATATTAGAAACAGATCGCAGATTGTTGTGACTAGCGGATTTGATCAACCGAGTGATCAACCGAGTGATCAACCTTGTAGCCCAGTAAAATAAAACAAAAATTTGCTCCAATTCCACAAAAATTAAGGATTTTATTGTTTTAAATGATAGGCATTGATATCTTCTTCAAGAATAGCCATAGCCAACATCCCGAGCTCTACCCCCTGTGCTTTGCCCCCCAGTACCTCTTTTAGAGGATGAAAATCACATTTTTTTATTTAACCCTTTTCCATTAAAGTTAAATGAAAAATTCAAAAGACCAATTTGTAGAGCGGAAAATTCTCTTTAAGATAGGTCATAGCGATTTTCATGAAAACGCGTAGTATTCGAGAAAATCATGAAAATATATTTAGACAATTTCCAATTGTTTTAAATACAGTAAAATTTTATCTTATCACACAAAAATAGCTACCATTCATTAACGGATTACAATACCGACTTCCAGATTTTAGCATTCGATTTCTAGAGCATTTTTTAATAAAAAACATTTATTTTAAAATAATTTGGATCTCCAGCTTAAGCACTGTTAAAAAAATTCTTCGATAGAATATTTTAAAATGTTTCTAAATTTTGTGTTTAACCAACTGTATCTGCTAAACGGATAGAGATATCGACTTCCGGTTTTAAAAATCAATTATTTTAGACATTTTTATATAACAAATATTATTTTTTAAATTTGGGTTAGCCAAAATTTGAAGATTTCCTCCGAGAAAAATGTAGAAATTATAGTCATTTTTTCCAAATTTTGTATCAACTGTACCTTCTTAACGAATTAAGATATTTTCTTCCGGTTTTCAGCATTAGATTCCCCAAGCAATTTTCTATTTGATACATATTTCATAAAATTAAAAAATCTTTGGTTGAGGTTGATTAAACACAAGAATTTTAATAAATAACCTACTATAATATCTACATATCTCTCGAAGAAGATCTTCAAATTTGGCTAACCCACAGCTTCGAAAACTATAAAAATAATGTTTCTTATTGAAAAATGTCTAAAAAATTGAATTTTTAAAACCGCAAGTCAATATCTCTATCCGTTTAGCAGATACAGTTGGTTAAATACAAAATTTAGAAAATTTTAAAAATATTCTATCGTAGAATTTTTTTAACAGTGCTTAAACTGGAGATTCAAATTGTTTTAAAATAAATGTTTATTATAAAAAAATGGTCTTGAAATTGAATGCTGAAATCCGGAAGTCGATATTATAATACGTTAATGAATGGCAGCTATTTTTGTGTGTTGAGAAAAAATGTCGACTATTTAAAACAATTGGAAATTGTCAAAATATATTTTTACGATTTTCTCGAAAACAATGCGTTTTCATGAAAATCGCTTATAGCCTATCTTAAAGAGAATTTTCCGCTCTACAAATTGGTGTTTTTATTTTTTAATTAAACCTTAAAGGAAAAGGATCAATTTTAAAAATGTGATTTTCATCCACTAAAAGAGGAAGTGGTGGACGAAGCACAGGGGGTAGAGCTCGGGATGTTGGCTATTCTTAAAGAAGATGTCAATCTTTTACAACAATAAAATTTTCGCCCTCAATTTTTGTAGGTATTTTTCCTTATTTTACTGGGCTATTGTGTAAATTACATCAACCTGTTTTCGATTATTCATATTTCTATTGAGAAAATCTGTAAATGGTATTAGGCTGTTCAGAACGGATTTACCTTCACAGAAACTACATTGCTGAGGAACAATTGAACTATTTATATCCCGCTTTTCAAACAAAATTCCAAATGCGGATAATATGGAGATGGGTCGATAAATAAAGATGCCACTTTTATCACCGGATTTAAAAACTGGCAACATTAGATATTTTCCATATGTTAGGAAAAACACCGGCATGTAAAGATTTATTGTATACTAGCGGACGCGGCGCGCGTTGCTACGCCTCCAACTCGAATTTAAAGGAATCTCGTTATAAAAATTCTAAGTTATTACCACCATACCATACATGGTGGCAATTCTAACTACGCCCATGATACCATACAAAATTTGAACCCAATCGGTTACCGCCATTTTGTTTAAAGATGGCGGATTGATATTCTAGTATGCTCATGTCATAAGTTAGATCATAAGTTATTACCATTACAAATTTGAACCCAATCGGTGCAGTACATTTTGAGTTAGCTAGCCACCATTTTGTTTCAAGATGGCGGACTGATATTTTAGTCTGCTTATGTTATAAGTTAGATCTTAAGTTATTACCATATCAAATTTGAACTCAATCGGTGCAGTAAACTTTGAATTAGATAGCCGCGGGCAACAATGTTAAATTGGCAATGCAATGCACAAATGCAATTTGACATCGTTATAAACATCAAATTAATAAGAAAAACTATTATTTAAAAAACATTGTTTATTGTAATGCTTATAATCCACAACTGTCTGTTTCAAATCACCTAGACCAACTGAATTCGAAATTCCTATTCAACAACTAGAGTAAAATTCAAATAGATAGGACCCTGCGCGAAGTACGAACTCTCGTCTTAGAGAGAGAAGCATAGATGATAAACAAGAGGATACTACGCTACTGTCTGTTCTACTGAACATCAGCTTCAATATCTGTTATTCTCATGTTGACATTCGTAGTGTTTTGCTTCGTGTAACCCTGTGAATTTTGTAATTGATTGTGATTGAGTTATATTTTAGTTTTCTTTGAAAATTAAGTGAAGTGCAGCGCAGCATATACTCGCTAGCTCCGCTTTTGTAAAACGGACAGTACATGACAAGCTCTGCCTTCTCGCGCAGTCCAGGGTCCTAGCTATTTTAATTTTACTGTAATACAGTAGTTTAATTAAATGTCTGGTTATCTAATCTGTTTGTTATTTTGTTCAATTAAATGACAAATCATTGTACATTTTCCTCATAAGAAGGAACAATTTTGAATTTTTCGATTTTTCAGATAATCTTTTGGGTTTTCTCAATTGTTTTCTTTTTTAAACCACCCCTGTATTAGAGCGAACAAAACAAAAAATGAAAAATTCAAATCAGTCAAGTCGTTCTCAAGTTATGGCGTGACCAGAAAAACAGGCATTCATTTTGAAATATACAGATTATACAGGGTTTTTCAGGGTTAAGTATCCTAATTTAAAATTTGAATGTAGGACCTGAAAACAAGAAAAATAATTCATTTGGAGATTTTCTCGCAAACGCTTCATTAAAGAAATATTAGCTTCTGAAGTTACAGATGAGATAAAATTAAAATTACGCATTCTTGTTTTAATTTTATTGAAATTAACTAATGTTAGATATCAATGTGTAGCTATAAATGTTCCAGCCAAGCGCGAATACATGAATGGAAATGGAGAAGCAGGGTTTCTTTTGTGTTTGTTGCTTATTACTAAACCTATTTCCTGGGTCTATCGTTTTAAGATAAGATTTTTATTATTTTTTATAAATATTTTATTTATTAATTAGGATAGGAAGGATTAACACATGTCCACATCGAACAATGAACTCTCTTCATGCGTACAAAATAAATTTGGTGGAGTAAACTGCAATCATTTCGCGTACATTTACAAAAAATTACCTAGTGAATAAGCTGACATGATGTTCGTTTACGAATTTGGCAATGGAAATACTAACGTGAGGAAATAACAGAAGAGCAATAACCAGCTGTTACTCGTTTTGTCATCCATAGATGGGATATTATAGTTACTTTCGGGCTGTAGGTTAACATTTTTTATAAACTTTTAAAAAAATTATTAAATATTATTTATTTTTAAGAATAAGGATAACTATTATGTAGTATTTATTTATTATTATTCCTTTATGTTTACAAAACTTCTCCTGAACGAAGCGTTTACGAGTAAATCTCCAAATGAAAATTTATTCCTGTTTTGAGATCCTACATTCAAATTAAAACCCTGAAACATCCTGTATATAATGGTTCAACAAGGTAATGACTACAGAATTTAATAACCTTTGGGTGTATTTTGTCTGGCCCAGGACCTTTTTTTATTTAATATTAACAAGAGTATCCAGAATTTTAGTTTTAGATACATACAACTTTTCTATATTAATAGTTGACAACAGACCGCATGAGTTAGCTGATGGGAAGTTGTAATTATTATTGTTGTTAACATAAACTGACTGAAAGTGATCTGCAATTAGGTTACATATGTTTTCACCGCCAATTACGTCATTATTATTTAGACACATTGCATTTGGTAAAGTACTATTTGACCTTAAAATATTAACATGTTTCAAAAAAATATTTTTATGAATATTTTTCTCTATGCCTAATGTAATTTTTAAAATCAGAATCTATTTTAAATTTTTTTCTAAGACGCAGCAGTAAAAACATTAATCACACTGGTTTCCGTACGTTTCCCATTTTTATTTATTTTTCTTTTAACATTTTAATGACATTTTTGGAAAACCATTGCGGATGTGGATAAGACGATTTTATTTAATTTTTGCGTTATTTTTCAATTAACTGTAAATTATATGCTATAAAAACAATGTATGTTTAAATTAACATCAATGCAATCTTTCCGCCCAATTAATATAACTCATCATAATTACTTTGATTCATGTTAAAGTTACGAATTACAGTATGAAAAGAGATCAATTTTGTTCACTTCAATATTGAATTCAAGTGGTTTGTGATAAGCATCTACTACGCTTAAAGGGGAGTCACACAAGTGAATGTTAATTAAGTTAGTACTAAATCTAAAATTTTGTTCTTGTAATTATTCACATTATTACGTAAAGTGTGTTGTATGCCGTTAGAAGACGGCAACCAGTCGATCTCGGAAAGATTGTAGTCACCCGCAATCACAAAAATGTCATTTTGGAATTGTTTCGATTAGTCTGTTGCAATGGGAATCATATAGCAGTAAGTCATTAAGGGGAACAAAATATGCACAACACAAAATGTACTTTAAGGTTAGGAGACACATGTAAAGTTACCCATAGACCTTCTGCCGCTGTATTCCATTCGATGTGTAGTTTAATGAAATATTTTTTAGACATTAGTAACAAAACACCACCACCTTGAGATTTGGTAGCATCATTACGATCACGTTTGTACACTGTGTGTATACATGGATATGCTATTATCGGGGCTTCGGGGCCAGGTTTAAGCGAGGTTTTAAGGTTGTAGGGGTTCCGGAGCACTGGCGGGTCCAGGTGACGTTTTAATTTGTCAATTTTAGAGACTAGTGATAAAATAGCGCCGCAGGAGACATTTTTTTGGAGTTGAAGATCAAATCTTTTGTGGGAACCTTGAGGCTCGCCCTCCGCCTGCATCTCGATCCCTAAATCCGGCCCTGGCTATTATCAGGACCGACTCATCGTATGTTTTTAGTGATGCAAGTAACATTTTAAAAAATATATAAACTGTTAATAATTATGATCAATGGGTAAATTGGCATCCAAGGAAGGGCTTGTAGGGCGTGAAAAATGTGTGTTTATAAGAAGAAAAAAAGTAAAATGTACAGCTGCTCATCTTTAAAAAAATGTAACTTTCAATATACAGGTGTCCAATCATTAATCTAAAAAGATTTTAAATAGATCAAAATATATTTTTGTCTACATAAGATTGCGCGTAGATCATGTGTACAGAAAATTAATTCATTAACTTAATTAAAAACAAGGAATTAGTGTAGAGGCTTACCTACTTTGATCTCAAATTATGAAATTTGTTTTTATTATTTTATTTGAGTGTTATATTTTTCTCTGTAAGAAACCACTAGTATTACCTCAATTTTGTTAAATGTTCAGATTTTTAAAAGTTTACGGTATTTTTAATTACCTACGTCCTACGTCATAATCATGTCATTAGATCATTATTTCATAATCAAAAATAATTATCTGGTGATCAATATCGAATACAAAAAAGAATCTCAGAGACATTATTATATAAAAAAAACTTTCCTTTTGAAAAATTGGGTAAGGATGAGGGGGCGACAACCCTTGAACCGGCCTTGGCTATTGTAACAACCGTAAGGATACCGCCGAATAGCGAACATTTAGCCACTTCGTTATTTTAACTAGATTTAATAAAAATACTTCATTTTAAATAATTGTATTCAGCTCACAATCATTTCTCTGCTTCTATTTTAAGTAATATTTTCTGTTTTCAGAAACTCTAATGTTTTTAGCGATTTGCTATTTGTTTCATCCACTAAAAATGACTGGTAACCATAAAAAAATCTAAATGTATCATTGAGGGGTCTAGATGCAAAACGAAAATGAGTTATTATATTGATATTATTCTTTGAGATTTTCTGAGCTTTGAATGAGCTAGATGAGTTGCAAACCCGGCGAAATTGTATTCAAATTGAGGGTTTAAAATCTCAGTTTGTTGCAAACTACAGCAGTGAGTTGCAGAAATGGCAATCTCCAATTCGACCAATCACGAGGAAGCTGCCTGTCACGTGACCGCTGGCAGTGTGAATAATTTTATTTCGTGCTTTTTAGTTATATTCACGTGTGTGGTTTTTGGTGCAGTTTAAATAATTTTTTTTTGCATACTTATAATAATAAAATAAAAATAATGGCATCAGTGTAGAACCTGTGCTCAATTCCGGCAATAATCACAAATTGTTAGATGCAAAACCGGCAATATCCACATGTTAGATGCAGAACCGGCAATCTCAATTTTTCATTGTATCAGAAAACAAATTTTATTCCAGATACTGAGTTATAAATGCATTTTAAATCAAATAGGTGTAAAAAACTTTATTCTAGAAGTAAAATCGTACAAAAAAACCGTATAGTTATAGTTCTATCAAAAATGCATCTCTCCTGCAAAATAAGGTCAAGTGGACATTGCCAGTTTTGCATCTAGACCTATGACGTTTAATTTGCTAAAATATTTGCACATTGAAAAACAACTTTTACAGAATAGGGATGATTCTGAGCAGTGTAATTTAAAAGAATTATTATAATAAACATAGAATTTTACTTTTTATCAGGTACAGCATTTAGTTATTTATTAATGTTAAAGCAATTTATTATATTGAAGCTTTCAAAAAATAATAACACAAGTGGACATATCAATATTTTATGTATCCTGTTTATTTTCCCTTTTTATTTGGAAATTATAATTTTAGTAATATAAAAGTTAATATTGTATTATATTTTAAAATAAATATACAAGTAGGTATATATGTACCAAAAGAAAACAAAGACAGGCAAATTTAATTTTTTTAAATACCTAAATAATACATTAAATTTAAAGATATAAATAAAGATGTGGTATTTTGATATTTAATGAATGACAATAGGATATTTATTAATGTGTTGCGTATAAAGCGGCAAACTACTTACAAAATCATATTTCACGTTAATTAAAATTTGTTAAATCTTTATAGTCAATACCTATCTCAGCAATTGTTTGAAAAACTGATAAAACCTAGAAAATCTTCACTTATGTCTTCAAAAAATTCTAAATAAAATCTCTAAATCCAGCAGGCTAAGTAGGTTATAGTCTAGAGCGGCAAATTTCGAGGGGCGGCAATATTTGAGAGAGAAAAAATGTTTTATTTTATTAATGTCTGCACATAAAAGAGGGTAAAACTTCTCTAGCTGGTCATGCAGAAGATACCTACTGTAATTTTTAATTTATAAGTTTTTAAAACTTGAAAAAAATATTCGCCTGCGGCGCATTATTTTTTTTAATATATGGGGCGGCGCGAATTTATAACTTACAGTACCTACCTACTCTATGGCCTACAGGCAGCAAAATTATAAATCCGTCACTGTCCAAACCTGTACAAATCTTTTATAATCCATTTATATCTATACTGTTTGAATGTTTTGTTTTGGTTTGGAACCCGTAAAAATTTATTTTTTATAAGGGTACATACCTACATAATATGAAAATAATTTATCTACTACTTAAAAATTATTGAATAATATTAATCAATTGGATAGTATTTCATTGATATGTTATGCGCGATATGGTAATTATTTACAAACAAGAACTAACTATGGAATTTTCAATTTTTGTAAGATGTTAAATAATTTAGGTAGGTACTTGTTATAAATGATTTGTCAATTACCTATTGTTATCTTGTGGTTAAGTAAACTGTTTATATCATTTTAATTATTATGATTACTGTCTATTCTGAAATTTTATGTTGCACAATTTTTAGATTCTAGTTGTCATTGAGAAAATGGTAATAAATCAGTCATAAATAAATTTAATTTAACTTTTTGACATGTAATGTAAATTTAACACTAGAATCTAAATAATGTATTTTATAAATTAAATAAGTAATTAATATTTTATTTTCACATTTTATGTGATTCTTTAACGAAATATTTTACTCACTGCAGATGATGTTGTAGTAATCAATTTTCCTTAGGCCTAACTTTAATGATCAAGCTACTACAACAAAAACAATAATACTATCTCTTTATTTTCGAACAACAGTAAAATAAGTATAATTTACAGCAATATCCTAACTAATTATTGTCTTGATATTTCCATGAAAATATATCGGTAATAAACCCTACGAAATTCATTGCTTAATATTGGAGAAATTTGACAGATACAAATGATGGTATAAACAATTATGTTCTTTTGCGAAAAGTATTATTGAAATAATTAAACCAAAAATATTATTATGTATAGGCGAGTATTGCTAAGCGATACGCTATCTGTGCGGCATAGTTTGGAACTAACGGAGATGTGATAACAGACTGTACACGTATTCAAAACATAGGGTTTCTAAATTTATTTTCTGGTAATAAATTATCGTATTATTTTAATTAATATAATTATATTATTAACATGACTACATGAGTATTCTATATTGTTTAGTATATGAATGTAGTTCAATAAACAAGAACAATACAAATATCAGGTTTCACGTTTCAGTCTTTTCCTAAAGTTGGAGAATGTAAAGTTAACTATGAAAATAAAGTCCGAAGACTGAAAAGATTGATCGACATAAACCCTGGAATTTTAAATTGAAAATAAAATAAAAACAGTTTCAAAATACATGAAAATTTGTTCTCTATTTTAATGGAATCTATTAGTTTTATAGAGGTAGGTTAAATTATTATTTATTACATTATAATAGTACGTGAATGGGATGATAAATTCACAGGAATATGTCATGGACGATATTGTGACTTCTTTTAACGTTTATGCACAGTGGCGGATTTAGGGAAGGGGGCACCCGGGCACGTGCCCCTCCTGTGACTAAAACTTGCTTTGTTCTTTTATTAAAAACAATGCAGAAAAACAAGTATATGACACTAAATCTCAACCTAATATAAAGGTATTTGACTTTGAACTAAAAAAAAATTCGCAGATAATTAGTAATCACTCCTTTTCCAATTACAATAACTTGGATACTTGCGTAATTTAATCATATTGTCCTAGAATAATAAAATAAAGTTAACATTTTTCTCCAATTTATATTTACTTATATTACCTATTTTCATTGTTTAGATTTGTGCCCCCCTGTCAAAAATTTCTAAATCCGTCACTGTTTATGCATTCAACTCGTGAAATAAACTTCACCCTCGGGATTAAATCATACACTTAAGTCCTTTGATATATAATTTACTATTTTATCATTTAATTTGAAAGCACTCTGGTGTTATATGTGGAATATCTGCTAATGCCGAAGTTTGTCAGCATAAGGCATATTACATTAAATTGTTTGTCTTTATCATTAGTATTATTTAGTATGTCGCACAATACAAGAACTTCCTCTCCTTTATAAACACATCTAGAATTATTATCTCCACTCAAATAGAAAAATATTCTTTTAATTTAAACATCCATTCTAAAATAGTTATTTGTATAACAAGTTTTGAAAATGTAGTTTTGTCGAACATGAACGAAAATTGCAGCCCGAGCGAAGGGGAGTGTTGCAATCGTTTAAGTTCGACAAAATATTTTCAATACGTGTTATACACACTATTTTTTCTACTCCTACAATACAAGGAAGTTAAAAAATACAAAAATAACCATTAATTTTTTTACATTTACTGTCAAATTTTTTATTTTTGTGAAATATCAATGTTGTTGCGAAAACAATGAACATTAAAAAAAAACTGTGTTGCAAAGTGCCCAAAAGTAGGCGACAAAGTACTTTGTCGCACACTCAGGTACTTTGTTGTACACTTAGGTACTTTGCGACAAACAGCTGCTTTCAACATTAAAAACAATGTAGAAACATAAACTTTCAGAAGCAGGCGTAGAAATAAGAATTCATTGAGTTAGGTTATGATAACGATAAACTTTATATTACATTTAATATGCGGCGTATAAGACATTTAAATAAAACATTAAAATAACCTTCATGAATGAATCAATAATAAATTTTCAATAAATGTTAACTTAGTAAAAAATCTTTCAATAACAACAAATCAACAGTATAACCCAGTATATCTCTGTATAACTTCACATCTCCGTTAGTTCTAAAACCAGAACACAATGGCGTTGTGATCTTAAAAATATTCGCCTACAGTATAGGAACTACTATAAAATTTATGAAATGCAAAAGAACGTGATGGAGATTTACAAACATAACCGCGATCTAATTCCAGATCTATCTATTGCGGGATCCTACGATCCTTCAGGAAAGTAATTCGTCGTTTTTGGGTTGAGGATTTAGTTCCCATTCTCGAAGGTATTCGGACACCGCTCTATGCAGGAATGCATCAGCTTCATCTAGTGGAGAACGACCCCATCTATCGCGAATATTGTGTGGTACTTTGCACTGGGTTAGAAGGAAATGTACAGCATCTAAGTGACCCTCTGCTGCTGCCAGATGGAGGGCTGTTCGACCATCGTAGTCGGAAAGAGACATATCGAGTCCGGAAAGGCGATGTCTGCAACATTTTAAAGATTTGTTAAATATTTCATAGTACTTTTTGTAATAAGTATAGGTACTCCATCTACTGAGATATTTCATTATCAAGAGATGGCGCTGTTCACCATACTTTCAACGGCTCGTTTCATATTTTTTATGATACAATTATACAATAATAGATCTATTATTATTTGTTGTTATAAATATGATACCAAATCACTAATTAAATATTTAGCGTCTTTTTATTAGCATACAAATCACCGCAAATAACATACAAAACGCGCCATTGATTTAGTACAAAATTTGCCGCAAGGTTCGTAATCTTATTAGAATATCCTAATGTTAAAAGATGGGAGTAGTATTTCTGTTTAAGTTAGTTTAGTATACCGTATGTATTCATATATTAATATAAGGAACAGGGTGCCTATTCTAATTCACGTATTAACGTTGATAACTAGTTAATCTTGTTATCCCCACCACCATGTATGACGTAATAGCCAAGCGACTCTCGCTACGACTTAGCAACCTTCTCTAACTATCCTCGCTATAACTAACTATAGGTGAGCGGTTCACCCCTAATTTGAGAACATGGGGGTACTAACCTCATTGCTCCTGGATGAAACCAATTTTTATTGGTGTATTGGTGTGAGTAATGTATTTCCGTAACAATTTTTTGCCAAAGCGAGTGCACATTAATTTGTTATTAACAATTTAAATAAACAATTGCTTGTAACTCGAGAAGTAAACATTTTTTCGAAAAACTTTTCGGACAAAACTTGTTGCATTTTTTATTCTGAACAACTTTGTAAGAAGGCATTTTTCACGAAAACTCGATATTTTTCAAGATATTTGCAAAAAACTTATTAGAATGCCTTTTCCGCAATTTCTACGGGGATATCGGCACTTATTCCTCTTCGGTCACGGACAAAACCATTTTCTATTAGTGTATTTATGTTATTGGTACATTCCCGTAACAATTTTTTACCAAAGCGACTGCACAATAATTTGTTATTAACAATTTAAATAAACAATTGCTCGTAACTCGAGAACTAAATATTTTTTCGAAAAACTTTTCCGACAAAAGTTGTTTTATTTGTAAGTTTTTCGAAAAAATGATTACTTCTCGAGTTACAAGCAATTGTTTATTTAAATTGTTAATAATAAATTAATGTGCACTCGCTTTGGCAAAAAATTGTTACGGAAATACATTACTCACACCAATACACCAATAAAAATTGGTTTCATCCAGGAGCAACGAGGTTAGTACCTCACCCGTGTTTTAGGCCGAATTTTAGGGGTAAACCGCTCACCTACTAAGTTGTTCAATGGTTGTTCGTTGTGAGGATAAAATATATAACTGTAACCAAATATCCCTAACGCTTGATATAGTTACCATGAAGATAGCGACCATTAGGTACCCTGTAATCTCTATAATTGTTTATTTATTATCATGGTAACTATAAAGTAGAGAGTTGTTAAAAAGAATGTTGATGATTTTATTGCATAGATAAAATATATGGGTCAATTTATGAGTATTGGAATAAAAACTATTTAAAAAGTTTGCACTTTTCATTCATAATTTTGTTAATAAAGTATCACGGGTCTGTAAGTCTACGCGTCTTAAGTCATCAGGACTCATTCGGTGAATCAGTCAGAAGGATCTTTTTTATTACACATACATCGTAATCAGTGTTTAAAACACGCAAATGCGTGCATATAATCACAAGACTAAAAAAACGCTTGCTAAGCAACAATGATGAAAATTGTCGGAAAATTGTAAGTAATCTTCTAGGTAACAATATTTTGACACATCACACAGACTACTTTATAAAATGAATCAAAATGTGTAACATTTTATTTAAAAGGTTAATTAATTTTATTTATTATATGAACATTAATTCAAATAAATAATTAACCTACGTTGGGCGCCACTTTGTAGCACTTTATTTAAAAGGTTAATTATGTATTTATTATTATGAACATTAATTCAAAATTCAAAAACAATATACTTCCACCGCCTCCTATCGTTAATTATCCCGGCGTGGTATTACAAACACTGCTTTCCAGCTATATTTTTCAATTTAGGATGCAGGTGCAAAAATAGCGTGTGACAGTCGTATATAAAAGTGCCTATAAAACACTAGCGACGTTAAAATCACTTCGCTTCGCCTCCTGCTCTGAAACTTGTCGTGTGCTTTAAAAGCTTACTTTACACTTGTATCTTGTATCATAATATACTATTTTCAGCAAAATAAAAAATTAATAAAAATTAACAACGCTCTTTTTGTTCCAATGGTCCAAAGATAGTAATTTATTTAATATTTTGTTCATACTTATAGTTTATTTGAATTTTCTATGAGTTACCCATAAATTTTTATTTGCTTATTGGTATTACTCGTATATTGACTTTTAATTCTGAAAATTTAGTAAATCGCCAAATAACTTAGGACGGCCCTGGTAAAAGTAATATCTATTATTCGTTCACTCTCCGGTCCATAAAAAATGGAGTATATTCTTCAGCTAGTTAACAAAATTCTTTAGGTCGTACCCAAACCAGAATTTGAAAACACGATCAACAACTTTCAGAGGCTCAGCCTGCCCAAGGTCCAATGGGGGTTTTCACGATTTTTTGGTTTTTTTATATGTTAATCTATACATTAAAATATAAGACCCGTATTTTTTCTTTTCGCTTAAAAGTTACTAATAAGCCTGAAAAAAATTCATAAAGTTTAAAAAAATAAATGCCGCGAAAATCGATGCCGCGTGTAACAGTGTGACGTCACCAACATCTAGAACATACGTTCAACGCGCTGACAAGGACCGATACGTAGGTCTTACCTTACACAGTCAACATCTTGTCAACTTGAACAGAAAAACATAACCAAACTGTTTCATGCCGCTTCATTTCGATTAAAACCAACACAAAAATTCTTCAATAAACTGTAAGTAATCGTGTTTGAACCTAACCAAACTCGACAACGTGAACTCGTGAACGTTGGTGAACGTGTCAAAAATCGAAAAATCAACTGGTGGTCCATCGTCCAAACGACAAAAAACGAACTTGCACGAACCAACTCCTGGTTTGCTAGCGATGTTGGCTACGTCACACATGGCGCATTTCAATGAACGATTCAAAAGACTTACATTTTCATTTCGATAAAGAGGTAATAAATCTATCAAAATTAACAATTATTATCACTTTCCTATAACTTATACATGCTGAAAATTGATATCCAATAAGTATTTCTTTAAAAGCCGTAGGCTTGAAAACCCCCATTGCTATCAGGCTTGGCCCAACGTTTTACAATAAAAATCAAGATCGACTCACCAAGGAGCTGAATAGTTTGAGACTTATGAATTATCAATGTCAAAACCCAACTTGGCCAGATAAACATATACGCCGTTTATTTATTTATTCATGATACAGATGACCATGAAATCAAATCCAATCAAAACAAATTATCGTTACATGTAGTACCTTCAGTGGTGAAAGTAGGCCTACTGTCCGGTACGCCGTACCAGTAAGAAATATAGAGCCGGTACGGCGTACCGGCAAGAAATTTTGACAAATAAGTTAATTTTTACTGATACTAATTATGTTGTATTAATATTATAATAATTTTCATATTTGTTAAGTTTTTAATTTCAAACTAGCGCCAGAACCTCTATTGGAGTGGACCAAAACCATTTTAACATAAGTGTCGCATTGATATTTTGTTGCGTTTGAGCGACCAAATTTCCCAATAGGTATATATCCGTAGTAAAAGGGTTAAATACTTGATTACATATGGACGCGCCCCGTGTTGCAATACCTGTGGCTGAACATAATTATTATTTTTAAATAAACTGATTATTTTCTGTCAATGGAAAACATGTAAAGATGTAGGTATTTAATTTAAAAATTTGATACTGTAATTATAGGGAGGTAGGTAAATATTTCATATAAATAGACTAATTTTCGAATTCTAATTTTCAAATTTTTTTTTAGAACACTTGGAAAAAAACATCTTTAAAAAAATAGCGTCCCTACCGGTAAAAACTCTACTTTCATCCCTGAGCAACTTATTACTACTTTAGCAAAGCTATCCTCACTCGCAAATTATTTGTAAAGTTATTATGAATCTAATGATTAAATATGTAAAAGAAATAAAATATAACTCGCAATTATAAAACTAGAATTATTATGGTGTCATTGAATCTTAATACAAGGATTGGTATTATGAATACCGTAACCCAAAAGCAAAAAACTTTATAAGAAATAATAATCATGTCATACTTTGAACTTATAAAATAACAATTTGAGAGCACATTGCGATAAAATCTGTTGAGGCTTGCTACGCAAAAAAAGATAACCATAATGAAAACAGTATCCCATTTAGTATGTACGTTATAAAATCCGAAATCTAGTTTTAACTAGGTAGTACAAACTCGAAACTAACATTTCATAACCAAACCCCAATTTTGAATGCAGGGCCGTAGCCAGGAGGGGCCAGGCAGGGCGACGCCCTGCCTGTAAAAACTCTTTTCTTTCCTAGAGCTGAAAAGTTGATTTGTACTTATTTTCATAATTTTACAAATAAAAATTTTGGAAAATTAATATTCTATTATTTATTTGCAAAAAATTATCCTTGGAATAGAAAATAAATCTTCGAATCAGAAACCATGGTCCTCGTCCGACAACTGACATTACATTATACTTTTTTCGACTAAATTCGAGATTCATCCGAGAAGTTCCTAACCATTTCTAGTATAATATAAATCAGAAGTTTTAATTTTTTCTGGTACAGAAATATACACCTGGCTCTATTTTTGTATTCGAGATTCGTACTAAACGATTTGTCTACACATGCTCAGTTTGACCAGCCTTTAAAAGTTTTGACTCGAAAAAATCGAAGATTTCCGATTGAATATGAATAGTTCGGAAATAAAGTATGAAACACGAACGGATCTTGGATGGAAATTGAACAAGAAATCTAGCATGAATCTAGATGAAAAAAGTATAGGTAATGAATTCAGCCTTTACCGTCGCGTCAGACTTCGAGCGTGGCGCGTCGACGTTTGATTTGGTTTAGTAAAAAGAAAACCAAATTTGAAAAATAAATAAATTTTGTTTTCTAAAAGTTTCTCTGCTTGTGTTATCCGACAATTAATTATTATTGCACATGAAGTAGGTGAAAAACATGCAGCTTCAAATCCCTTGTTTGAATAATCAATACACTAAATTAGGTAAGGTTAGGTTAATTTGTACAAACAGCCTTAATTTTTTTGAGTTTAGTCAGTTTAGATTTAACTGACTTCGGGTTTAAACGGTAACATATACATACAAACTTAAAACATTTTAAAATACTAGAAATCTTCAAATAAATTAATTTAAGCAAATATAATAGGTATATATTTGTCTTCTTTATAACAGTCATCCGCTAATAAATCTCGTTTCTTGTAAATAAACTAACAAGGTCACGATAAATTATCACATCTCAAAGTCAATTGATCGGTAATATATGGTTCAATTATATCTTTGAATGTTGTACGCATTATGTAATCATGTCAATATTTAGTCACGGATTGTTCACAGATCTATTTTAAAGTTTTGACTAACCTTCTTAGCGATGCTACATCGCCACTTGCTGCCGAAAATAAAAGATTTACAACGTTTAGCCCTTTTGTTTCGAATTTGTGTCTTCGAGGGTCTTTTTTATCACTTGCATGTTTCAAATTATCGTAACGGTGGAAGTTGAATTTCTGGACCATTTCCTACAAACACAAAGCAATTAATACGCTAGGAACATAGGTTGACGGTTAGTTTGAAATATCTATTGACTTCTATAGTGGAATCTGTAAATCTGTTACATTCAAACTGGGTAACAGTTGTGAAAATTATTTACTTTTATTTTATTTTTTGAAAAATAATTTGCATTATTATTTACATTAAATTTTAATTATTATAATATCGGCTTTGAATTTTATATCAATATGTAGGTATTGCATCAGAATTGTGAAAACAAATTAATTTTAATAATGGTTACATAAATATAAAGTGTAATTTTGGCACGAACTAAAAATAAACATTAAGTCGTTCGGAAAAAATACACACCTCGCAAAACTGTACACCACGACAGCTATTTCCCAATACATCTAACGGAGGTGACCATACACAAATTCCCATAACATTAGGTATAACAACGAGCATACCACCACATACACCCGATTTGGCAGGCAAGCCTACCTAGAGAAAAAAATATTATTAATACAAATCTTACATAAGTTAATATGAAGTGTTTACTTTGAAAGCAAATTGACCAGAGTAGTCATACATTCCACAGCTATGCATCAGTGAGAGAACATCTCTTACTACTTCAGGTTTAAATACTTTTTCTTCAGTTAAAGGACAAATACCTCCATTAGCTAAAGTCGAAGCCATAACAGCCATAATTTCACAATTTGCCTCCATAGAGCAGCATTGAAAGTAGAAATCCATGCATTCTTTAAAGTTAGATCTTTCTGGATAACATTTATATTCTTTCATAAAGAAACCAAGAGCATAATTCCGGTCAGCAGCTTCTCTCTCAGATAAAAATATGGCGTTATTAAAACCTAAATCTTCGTAGCCTGCTAATCTCTAAAAACATATAATTTCTTATCAAATTTTAATTATGACTCACTAGTTAATTAATATTTAATCTTAAATTAGTGTATACCTCGAAGTAGTTCATTGTGAAATCGAATTTTTCTGCTAACGTCATATCAGGTTTTACGATAGTTTTGAGTAAAGAACAAACTAAAATTGCACCAGCATTTATCATAGGATTATGAGGTTTCTCTGAAATATTTCTCAAGTTTTAAGCAAATATTTGCAATACACTTTTATTTACTTACTATTGTAATCTAAAACCAATTCATTGAAATTTCTTCCACTGGGTTCTTGACCAACATATTTGTGCACAGTTTCTTGCCCAAGTTCTTCTAATGCAATTGCGTACGTTAAAGGTTTACTACAAGATTGTAAAGTGAATGGTTCAGTAACATCTCCAATTGAGAATCTCTGGCCGTCAATTGTACATAAACTTACGCCCCAAAAATCAGGATTTACTTTTGCCAGTTGAGGAATGTAACTTGCGACCTAAACAGATTTAATTACTTACTGTAGAAATAGTGTGTTTGTGACTGACTTTGCCGTTCGTATTGGATTTGCATTTCCAGTAAATTTCTTCGATGTCCTTACTGAACGCTTGGAAGTCTGGAATTACAAACTGATGCCGAAATGCGGTTGATATTAAATTAATATCGGATTGTATTACTCTTAAAAAAGAAAAAATCTTACATTTTAAGAAATTCAAACTATGTAGGTATAGTAATAATTAAGACTGGTATTCCCAACCTCAGATAAAACCAGGAAATATTTATAGGTAAAAAAATTTTATCGGAAGTTGGAAATACCAGCCTTTGAAAAACTAATTTTATTTACTCTCGAAACGTTTCTAAATCCAGTTTAAGAGATTCCATCGATACACCTTCTGCTCCATGTTGTCTGTGAACATTTTTCAATCTTTCTATAAATTCCACCAGTCGGGGATCATTTTTACGCAGTCCAGTATACTTCAACGCCTGAAAATTAAAATGTATTATTGCCACACGAAATATGATTTTCTCCAATGGATACTTCACCGCTAAGAATTTTCCCACGGGAAGTTTGTTCGTTTCCTCGTTCTTGAACATATCAAACAGTACATCTTCGGTTCTTTTCTGTACCTGGCCTTCACATCTGCGTACGAAGAACACACACTAAGAACTTTGCTGTCTTCTTAATCAGTTTTCTGTGTGCGGATTTTATACTCACTGTTGAATGAAGTTGATGTTGTGAATAAATGAATAACTCCTTCTAAAAATCAAAAGTAAATTATAGAGTAAGTAAAGTTTTAATAAAATATATTACCTATTTCGTTTACTGAATTGCTTTTTTCGATCTCGTGTAGATCTCTGGAACATTGCACAAGATTGAGTGTAATAATTTGTATTTTTTTGTAGTTTACTGTGACGCAACTGTCATAACTATACCGTCAATCTATTTTTATTTTCGATATTATTTATTATTAAACAAATATTAGTTCTGTTAAAGCGACAATAATCTATTATGTTATAATATTTAAAATATGAAATATGTTTTCAGGTTTTACCTGTTTATCAAGAAAATAAATATTGAATAATTAAATCAGCAAAGGCAATTTAACTCATTTTTTATTTTAGTTAAATCCTGTAAAAATACTAAATAAGTAAAATATATTTCTTTATATTTTATTTGTACTACAAATAATTTAACTGATTTAGACAATAAGTAGTTAGGTTTTTTTTTATTTGAGTTTTGAGGCGGATCAATTTACAGATTGCACTAAATATTAAAAGTAAAACATTACAATATGCTAATGAGAAATTGCCACAATATTGATAAACAAAATGATTAGCATCTAAGTAGGCTAAAATCAGTATTTGTCTTCTGTATCTATAATCTAAAATAATTGAACTTACATCATTTTGGATATTGTTTATACTATAATACTTCTTTAAAGCATTCGTTTCAAATAATCCATTTGTTTGAGCAAAAAGTCCATTGTTATGATCTTTGATTTTGCCAATGCAATTTAAAAATAGTCGACGCATTTCAGTTTATAATCCACAAGCACTGATATAGATCACAACCAAGAACATGTAACCTCACCGGACCGAAAATACGCAACGTTGTAAGCGACGCGCGACTAGCGATCTATAATCGTCTCCGCGCGTTTTTAAGCAACAGAGCATGCGCCCGCGCACGTTAGTTTGATTTTGAAGAAACAGCGTGGTTTTGTTTAGTTTTACAATAATTTTGTGCAAATTTAATTATTGTGACGTATATTGTTATTACCTAATCGTCACATTTTGATTATTAAAACTGTTAACATACTTTTACTAATTCGATATAACATTGTATTTTATTTATCTCAATTACCTAATAAGTCGTTAATCGTAAAATTATAATGTTGTCATAACTCTACACGGCGAAGCATTATTTTATAATAATTTTTTAAAATTAAATTATAGGTAAATTAAAATGAAGTAGGTAAATCATATTTTTTTATTCAAAATTAAAATAAACTTAGTAGTGCACTAACACAATATCTAGATTTTTGAATATAAAATAGAAATAAAAAATAAATTTACTTTGTTTGTTTCTTTTAATTTATCTATTTAGGCAGTTTTGTGATGGGTTTAATTTACGAATTTAGATATAAAATTTACTATTAATCTGTTGGTTTATAGTGAATTTAAATTCGTCCAAACATCCTCTTAAATTTTATCACGTGGTTCGACAAAAATCAGGTGACAGATAATTTCCTTTTAACCAGGATTGGCCTGATTTAAATTAGGGCTGTCAAAAGTTTTCGGTTAACCATTAATCGGTTAAATGAAAGGTAAGTATTCGGTTAAGCGGTTTTATCCGGCTATACGATTAACCGGTTTTAGCTGCCTACGATTATCCGGTTTTTAGTCAGTTTATAACCTTTTTAGGCGGTTTATAACCGGTTTAAACTTTAAACCGGTTCGGTTAAACGGTTTTCTGCGGTTATTAACCGGATACGATTAACCAGTTCTTAGCCAAAAATAGTTTTACTTTTTTTAAGGACTACTTTTTGACCAGCTCTATTAATAATACATTATGATAAATAAAATATGAACAAGTAGTATTTATAAAATATTATTTTTTGCGCTACTTGTATTGTAACTATGTATTTCATCAATAGCAACGAGATAATAATAATTATGACTAGTGGTCTATTTCTTTGAGACGGAACTTAATAAATTTTATACGTAACACAGATTGGAAAACTATAAAAAATGTCAAACAGGTCGTATTTCATAAATATTAAAGCTTAATAATTTTCAAGTAGGTAGCGCGAAAATTATAATTAGCAAACCGGAATGTTACATACATCTTAACTTCTTAACATCCTCGAATATTACTTTGGACCTCAACATTATGAAAGGAAAACATTGTTTATTATGTAACCAGTTAGATAAACACACACCTTTAACATAATTATTGCATTCATAATGATTTTGATTTTACTTACTTAATAAACTGAACCAATAATTAGAATTATTTATTATCTACCAATATATTACTTCTTGATATTCTATGTAAATATAAAATTATAATAAAATTTACTGATATGGTCAAACTTATTACCACCAATATAATTGAAGATTAAACGAACTTACCTGTAAGTGAAGTTCAATTATATGAGAGCCTCATTCGAAGTAATTACAACTATGTAGTAACGCTTTGCCGGTACGATTATGTCACAATGTTTAGTAAAAACAAAAACATAATGTGTTACGTCCCCCTAGATTCCTCTGTCTCCGATCTCCGTGATAATATTTAATCATTTCGTTCAGAGCTGAAAGAAAATTTCTGCTATTTTCCTATGGGGTTGGGAAATGGGTGGGAGGTTGTAATTACTTCGAACGAGGCTCTCATATAATTTCGATTGAACTTCACTTACAGGTAAGTTCGTTTAATCTTCAATTATATTTCGAGCCTCGTTCTCGTAATTACAACTATGTAGATGTTTAGATTTATGAAAAAGCTGAAATTTTATTGCTATATTTTTCCCTAAAACCAACCACATACTTAATAACAAACCAGCATTGTTATAGTGATCCATTTAGGATTGTAACCTCCAAAGTTTTCCTTATTATAATTAGACATTTGTCTATTATAACACTTTGCAATATCTGGAAATTCCTCGACCAGCCAGCTGTGTTTCTTATTACTTACATCCAAACTAATTCCTCTTACACCCTGCTAATGTTGACGCATGTCTTGTACTATGCGCTGAAACCTGCTTTATATTAATTCCACATTCATCTGAAACTGTTTTAATTCATCTAGAAAAAGTTTGTGCACATACAGCTGTATGTGGTTTATTCCAGGAAATAAAACCATTTATTGGTATGCTGCACTAATTTGGTTTTCTCTAAATAAAGGTTTAGTACTAGCCACACGTAAATTAGGTTTTTCTAAGAAAATCTAGAAAAAATTGATTTCGGCTTGGTCCTGAGGTTTCAATGAAAGAATTTATCTCAATGAATATTATTTATCTCAATTTCTGCTAAAATTTGGACTCTATGCACTGAAACTAGTGCAAATAAGGTACTTAATCTTTTTGTTAGATTTTTTTTTAATGATAATTTATCTAGATGACTTTCAGTTGCTAATTTGTCTAATACCTACGATATTAGTATCCCATATTTTACTGAATCTTAGGAAATAATGGGTTTCAATCTGAATATTCCCTTAAAAAATCTCGTTATAAAAGTGCTATTTGTTAATAGACCCCTAGAATATAGGAAATTGCCGACCGTGCTGAATTGGGGTTGCCGTAAACCGCACCTTGTATAAATTGAAATACTAAAATATCTAAAATATCAAAAAATCAAAACGTGACTCGAGTCACCGGGTATGATAGCTGTAGATTTCTCCTTTCAGCGAAACTTTGAATAATATAGTCCGGTTAGTAAGACGAAAAAAGATGGGGTACCTTGCATTTTATGATTAAAGCATGCCATTCGGCATAAGTGTTCTTTAGACCCTCCTTTACCAATCCGAAGTTGTAGCCACCCCCGGGGGCCGGGTAGGGGCTGCGTATTGCGAGTTGCATATGCAGATTTTTAGTTTTTTACGTTTATCTCGTAAACGGTTAACATAACCAAAAAATAATCAAGTATAAAATTGTAGAGCATAAAATTCTCTATAATAAAGGTCCTTATTAATTTTCATGTAAGTGGTACAGTTTTCGAGAAAAACGAGAAAATATATTTTGGTTAAATCAAGCTATAATTTCGTTTTATTGCGCAAAAACAGCTATAACTTTTTAACAGATAAAGAAAACGACTTCCGGTTTGAAATATTCGTTTTCGCAAATATTTTTCTATTAAAATTATTTTTTTCTAAATTTTAAAAGCCCTACTTTAGCCACAATTTAAAAAAAGAAACAAAGAAATTTTTGTATTTTTAAATTTTTGTGTGTTTAATTAACTCTAATTTCTATACGGATAAAGATATTGACTTCCGGTTTGCGGCGTTGGATTCCTTAGTAAATTTTACGTAATATACATTATATTAATTTTTTGTATTTCGGCTTATAAATGACCCTTCAAAAAAAACAATACAATGTATCTTACATAGAAATGTCTGAGGAATCCAATGCCGGAACCGGAAGTCGATATCTTTATCCGTTCCGAAATTAAACACAAGAAACTATAAAAATTCTAAAATTTAATAATTTTCTATTAGAGAAAATCATTAAATTTTGGCTTATCAAAGGCACTTTAAAAAAAATTAATACCATGTATCTTACATAAAAATGTCTGAGGAATCCAATTCCGGAAACCAGAAGTCGATATCTTTATGCGTTCAGAAATTAAAGTTGATTTAACACAGGAAACTTTTAAAATTCAAAAAATTTACAATTTTTTCTCGGAGAAAATAATTAAATTGCGGATTATTAGAGGCCTTTAAAAAAATATAGTACAATGTGTCTTACATAAAATAGTCCAAGGAATCCAATGCTGTAAACCGGAAGTCGATATCTTTATCCGTTAAGAAAGTAGAGTTGATTAAACTCAAAAAATATTTAAAATTCTGAAATTTTGCAATTTTCACTTGAAGATAATAATTAAATTTTGGGTTATCAAGGACATTACAAAAAATTTGATATAATGTATCTTACGTAAAATTTACTAAGGAATTCAACACCGCAAACCGGAAGTCGATATCTTTATCGGTATAGAAATTAGAGTTGATTATACACACAAAAATATAAAAATACAAAAATTTATTGGTTTCTTTTTTTTTAATTTTGACTAAAGTAGTGCTTTTAAAATTTAGAAAAAAAATAATTTTAATAGAAAAATATCTGCCAAAACGATTATTTCAAACCGGAAGTCGTTTTTTTTATCTGTTAAAAAGTTATAGCTGTTTTTGCGCAATAAAACGAAATTATAGCTTGATTTAAATAGCTTTGTATTACCAAGATATATTTTCTCGTTTTTCTCGAAAACTGTACCACTTACATGAAAATTGATAAGGACCTTTATTATAGAGAATTTTATGCTCTACAATTTTATACTTGACTATTTTTTTGTTATGTTAACCGTTTACGAGATAAACATAAAAAACTACAAATCTGCATATGCAACTCGCAATACGCAGCCCCTGCACGGCCCCCGGGGGTGGCTACAACTTCGGATTGGTAAAGGAGGGTCTAAAGAACACTTATGCCAAATGGCATGCTTTAATCATAAAATGCAAGGTATAATGTCTTACCAACCGGACTAATAATAAATATACATTTTTACCCAAGTTATTGGACTTTTTTCCGCCCGCTCCTGTGTAGATGCACGGAGCATGCTCTCCGGCATGCAGCGCAGGAGCTCAAAATCCAGGGTGCGCTTGGGCCCGTTTATCTCGGAAAACGGTCAAATTTTACAAAAAAATCATAAGGACCATTTTTTGTAAATAATGAATTGATCTTCATTTTTCTCTAAACAAAAAATTCTCTAAATGCTATAATTTAGCAGATATTGGCGGACAAACGATTTTTGGAACCGTTGGGGCTTTTTCTCTCCCGTACAAGAATTTTTTTTTTTACAGAACTTTTTCTTATTTTAAATTACCTGTCAATCCCGACAAATTAATATAAAAATTACATTGGTGAGCGATTTTGTCAAGGTTGGACCCTTCATTTACTGGACTAAAAGTTATTTTCTGTCGTCATAAACAACTCCTATCCGTGACTATCACAGAAAAAAAAAATTAGTTTATAAAAACCCCCTGATATTGTTTTAGCGTTGCGCACGATAAAAATGATATTAAAATATCAACAGTGGCTGGCGAATAATTTAGAGTTTCGGTTTCGAACGCTTCCCACACAATCTTCCTGCTATTAAGGATAGATTGGTTGCAAGTGGGTGAACTTATGTTCAATATACTAAAATTCCCTCTGCTTAATCTTCTATAATTTTATTTAAAATCATAACAAACGGTGGAAACGAATAATTATATAGGTTTTTCCATGATATAGTGAGTGCATCAACAATTAAACAATAAGGATCTCTATGCCATGAACAGAACTTCACATTTAGCATTTATTTTCTTTTGGATGGTATATGGTATTTGGCTTAAAGCCAAATATTTTTCTGTTCGCACAATTTTGCTAAATTATGTAATTTGTTAAGTTGCGCTCCACTCATTTTATTAACATATGTGATCGCTGTTGTATTGTCTATTCTCAACCAGCTTTCGCAATTTACTTTAACTCTTGCAAATCAGCGAAGGTCTATAAAATTGCCAGTAAATACAAATAGTTCATAATATGTTCTTTTCTTTAAGCACGATTCCAAAGACCCTGTGCAGTTTGACCTGCACAAAATATACCCGAACCATGCTTCGAAGTATCATGAAAAATTATTAAATTCAAATCGAATTTGAAATGTCTTATGGGATTTTTAGAACTCAAATTATTTATCGACCATTTAATTTTGTGTTTAATTTATCGGGTAAAAACATAATTTTATCCAAATCGCCGTTACTTTTAAACAGAGCTATGTTTTTATCTGTCTCCAACTGCTTTTGTGTAAAGCCAGCTGTACGAAAGAACTGATTGAAATTAATTCCCAACAAAGATTTTATTTTGTTAATTAACATAATTTTCTTATGTTCTGGTAATTCCAACAAGTAATTACTAGAGTTTATAATAACTTTAAATATAATATTTAGTACTAGGTGTTGAACTACTTTTTTCAAATATTTAGTACAACCCATGGTATTGTAAACGATCAATAATCTTTCGCAAATTAGATAAACAATGTTCAAATGAATTGACGAAATACAAAAAATCATCTAAATTAAAATTATAGAACTCCTTGCTATCTTAAGCTCTGTACTACTATCCTCATAATTTTTATAAAATGAAAAAAGGACTTGTACAAAGTCCAACGGCAAACCAGTGAACTGATACAATTTGTTATTGTAAGAAAAACTCAATATTTGATGCTACTTTTAGCTACTGGAAAATTTAAAAAATATAAACATCCTTTAGATCCCAGTGGGCATCTAAATGAACTGGGACTAATTAATTTAGTCGCTTTTCTGGTGTTCTCCATTTTCAAACAGTTGGTGAAAATAATTTATTGAATTCTGTATAGCAATATGTAACTGTGTTGAGTTATTTTTAGTTACCTTTGGTACAAATTTATGCTTTGACTGACTATAGAAAGGCAATTCGTAACCCTTAAAGCAGTTCAACTACAAAGATATCCTTTGTAACCGATTTCCATATTTGTTAGAAACTTTAAGACGACCAGCACTTACCTCTGGAATTAATATTGCTGTGTTGTCGTCGTTAAGACTGCATGTTTACAGGTGACCTGCGTTAAGTTTTCGCTGAAGGCCTGAACCTTGTTTGTATCGCTGCAGCTCGGTTGTGAGTCTGCGAGACTACAACTCGATTTTTGGGCCTATGCTGTCGCACCTCGAGCGCCAATCTGCGCCTGTGTAGCCCTGAGGTGGTGAGTGTTTCCAGTTATAATACTTAACCCACTCCTCCTCTGACAAAATATTGGATAGAGTTTTTCCAATTACAGTTATTGCAGTCCCTAACAGGTTCTGCGAGTCCAGAAAAAGATTGTCTCTTTTGAGATTAATCTGGCAAAAAAGCTTTTATTTCGGGGTTCAGTTTTGGTGCGGTAAAGGATGAAACTTCGCTGGACGCGTATTTTGTTAAGCTATAATTTTTTAGTCTCCTTTCCGACCTCTGTACTGATCCAGTTATTCTTTAAGACTTCGAAATACTTATAAGGTTTCTTGCTCCTCTAAGAAATATACCGATCCAATAGTATAAAAACAAAAACATATTATGCAAAAACCGCTGATAAACATTTTTTTTAAACAAAATTCGAAAATCATGGCCACCACCGGTAATAAATTACCAAATTTCTAAATTTTTTCTGAAGAAAAAGAATTTGAATTTGTCGACGACTGCGCTATTTTCCTTTCGAGTGTCCCTTATTCCTCATCCGCGAGTCTCTATCCTATCTCTTCTTTTTTCCAATCTTCTTAAATAATTGCAGAACACTGTACACTAACTTTATAACATTTAATAAATCGGAGCCGATGTGACCACAACCGCACAAGAAAGCGTAATGATTAAATATTATCACGGAGATCGGTGACAGAGGAATCTAGGAGGACGTAACACATTATGTTTTTGTTTTTACTAAACATTGTGACATAATCGTACCTGCAAAGCGTTACTACATAGTTGTAATTACGAGAACGAGGCTCAAAATATAAATGAAGTGTTTACTAGTGACAGTAAGAACAAATTTAATATTTAAAATACATCAGCCGTAATTTATTAATTAATCAGGGAGACATATAGGAAACATAAATTAGGTACTGTATTTACATTTAGTTCATTTATTATTAGAATTCAGTGTTTTATTTCGTATTTTGGTACAAAAAAAATAAAATGTTTACATTTTCGGGGTTTAAACAATTTCTTTTTGTATTTAAAATATTGCCTGCTGAGGAGAAAATCCTTTCTGCAGGGGTGGAAGTAGTTGGAATAATTAAATAACGTTTTGCAATTATAGATAAATTTCTAAATCTGGTTTTATTATTTATTTATTTCGCTTTCCAAATTATAGTCAGGTAGATAAGTTCGTATTTATTAGGATTTCGGTTACCAGCATGAAACTTTGCACATTTGTTATACATATATTCTGGTTCAAAATTTCGCCCAGACCCCATCCATTAGACACCTAGTTTCAAAATGGCGACCAAAAATAGCCGCACGTGCAAGAAAAATAAAATCGCTGATATTGGGTGTTTTTGGTACCTACTAATAATTTTACTCAAAGACTATGAATAATGAAATGTGACAAGAAAAAAATAATTAGACACCTAAATTCAAAATGGCGACCAAAAATGGCCGCGCGTGCAAGAAAAATAAAATCGCTGATATTGGGTGTTTTTGGTACTAATAATTTTACTCAAAGATTATAAATAATGAAATGTGATAAGAAAAAAATAATTAGACACCTAAATTCAAAATGGCGGCCAAAAATGACCGCACGTGCATGAAAAATCGCAAATCGCTGATATTGGGTATTTTTTGTACTAATAATTTTACTCAAAGACTATGAATAACGATATGTGAGAAGAAAAAAATAATTAGACACCTAAATTCAAAATGGCTACCAAAAATGGCCGCACGTGCAAGAAAAATAAAATCGCTGATATTGAGTGTTTTTGGTACTAATAATTTTACTCAAAGACTATGAATAATGGAATGTGACAAGAAAAAAATAATTAGACACCTAAATTAAAAATGGCCGCACGTGCTAGAGAAATAAAATCTCTGATATTGGGTATTTTTGGTATTAATAATTTTACTCAAAGACTATGAACAATGAAATATGAGAAGAAAAAAATAATTAGACACCTAAATTCAAAATGGCGACCAAAAATAGCCGCGCGTGCAAGAAAAATAAAATCGCTGATAATGGGTATTTTTGTTAAGTACTAATAATTTTACTTAAAGGCTATGAATAATAAAATGTCAGTAGAAAAAAATAATTAGACACCTTGTTTTAAAATGGCAACCAAAAATAGCTGCACATGCAAGAAAGATAAATATCGCTGGTATTGGGTATTTTCATAACTAATAATTTAACTTAACAGGTTAAGCGCCAAGGATATTCGTCTAAACTTTCCATACGGGCCAAGATATTTTTCGACATATTTTGATGAATCTGTGTCTTTAAAACCCATGTAACACAATTTTGGCAAATTTTAATCTATGCAATTAAGAATTTCTAATTAGTTTGTTTAATTTGGATTTTAATGATTTCTCGGAAAAAAATTATTTATTTCCGCCTTAAAATTATTGCTACAAAAAGGCTGAAACAGCGTTTGATTTGGAGGGCCACAGCGGACACAATACAACATTGAAACTCGTAAGAAAATGTCCGCTTGGCCAGGCTGGTTCGACAAAAAATTAAAAACATAGCGGACACTGATGTCCGCCATGGCCGAATTGACTGGGCGGATAGCGGACACCTTTGTCTTCCGTGGCGCTTAACCTGTTAAAAGCTATAAATAATGAAATGTAACAAAAAAATATTTAAACACATTTTATTGGAATACACATAACTATACACTGTCAGCATACGCTTCATCACACATACAGTGATGTACACCGACAAGCGCGGATACAAGGCCGGGGTGGGGGATAACCGGGTAATTACCCCCTCACCCCCTGAAAATCCTAAAGTTAGATCTTAAAATAGAATACTATTCCAATTTCTACTTAATACTATTTTAACTTACGTGGAAGTAAAAATTAAGTTTCAATTTATTTTTACACAAAAAAAGTGTTATTCAAATCCGAGATTTCATATAAAGGCATTTGACCTTGAACTAAAATTTTTTCGCTATTTTTCCATTTCATTTTCAAAATTAGGTGTTTAATTATTTTTTTCATCTTAAATTTCATTATTCATAGCCTTTAATTAAAATTATTAGTACCTAACAAAAATACCCAATATCAGCGATTTAATTTTTCTTGCACGTGCGGCCATTTTTTGCCGCCATTTTGAAACTAGGTTTTTTTTCTTCTCACTTTCATTATTCATAGCCTTTAAATAAAGTTATTAGTAACAAAAATAACCAATATCAGCAATTTTATTTTTCTTGCACGTACGGCCATTTTTGCTCCGCTTCCCACAAAAATTTTCAGTTGAAACTCAAAATTTTCTTGTAACGCATTTTCCTCGAAAATTATCAAAGATTTTGGAAAACTGTTTTGACAGGATGAAAGCGGAGGAAATTTGCTATCAAAATGGTCTTTGAAAATTTTTCATAAGTAGCACCGTGTAGGCACCAGCCGTTTAATATTCGAATGACTTGAGAATTTTCTGTATAGTAGGCGCTACATTGCGAACAGTGGCGGACTGACTCCGGCAGGAGTACGGGCGGTTTCCCGGTAGGCCGGAGGTACCGAGGCCGGTGGCCGATCAAATTTTTGTAAATAGATATGTGAATAGAAAGACGAAAGAAAATTTCATTCGTGAAAAAAAAACAATTTCGTAGAAAAACTTTCGATTTATGATACAAAAAATCACAAAATGCACTTTATTTAAAATGCTCATAACGTCGTAGGAACTTCGTTTTTTGAGTCCTGCACAGGTAATTGAACAAATTTCAATGCCCTTTTGGTGGATCGAGTCGACAAATTTTTTCCAACTCGGTACACATCGCCAAAGTTGGATGTTTTTGGCCCAAAAAAGTGTTTTTTTGTTCAAGTTTTGAAGGGTACGAAAAGAGATCATCCTAAACTCAGTTTACCCCCTTAAAGAACAGCCACAATGGATTTTTTCCCTAAAGAATTTGATTGAAATGGCGCTGAGTTATGTGCGAAAAACCTCAAAATGCAATTTTTTTAAACACCCATAACTTTGTGCCAAATCATCGTAGGAACTTCGTTCTTTGAGTCCTGTACAAGGAATTGAACAAATTTTAGTGCCCTTTTGGTGGATCAAGTCAACAAATTTTAAACTCCGTACACATCGTCAAAGTTGGACATTTTTAAAATTAAAAACAATTTTTTTACATTGGTGCTAGAGGGGGACGGAAGGGGTTGCGCTTAAGTTCGCATGCATGACTTTAAAGTAGACACTTCAAAGTTTTTCACTCGCAAAGATTCATCGATATCGATTGAAAATATGCCGAGTTATGGCGGTTTGAAAATGGTCGAAATTTTTACGAATTTCAAGTGTTTCATTTTTTCCCCACCTGTGTATTTAAAATTTCCAATTTTACACTCTAATTAAAAGTGAGATTCGAACTTTTAAGAGGCCGGTTAATATTAAATTTCCCGGGCTGGTTAAATTTCCCAGTCCGCCACTGATTGCGAATAACGTAATAAATTCACCGCTATCTTTTATTAGTAAACATAGGGCATGTCATTACCATAGTTACAGTGTTACAGAATGACAGCAATGTATTGGATGGAGCGTCTTTTTATCAGTAAACATAGGGATAATTACATACTAAAATAAATATGAAATATAAATTAAAGAAATGATAAATTATTAATTTATATTTTCTACACTTAAGAACTAAGTAGATACCTACATTAAACTAATGAGAATTTTTTTAATCGAATTAAATGCTCAAAATTGGAACCATTAACTTCTAAACAATATCCTAAACGATTATAAAAATAATTTATAGCATTTGCTGGGGAGTAATATTTTGGGAAGCAGTACTAATTCGATTTTTTAATTGTTCAACATTCATTCTGTCACTATTGCACACATTATTTTTTAAGTGTCTACCTAGTTCTTAAATTATCATTAGTTTAATGTATCTACCTAGTTCTTAAGTGTAGAAAACATAAATAAATAATTTATCATTTCTTTAATTTATATTTCATATTTATTTTCGTATGTTCATTATCCCTATGTTTACTGATAAAAAAAAAACGCTCTAATGCTTTGCTGTCATCCTGTAACACTGTAACTATGGTAATGACATGCCCTCTATGTTTACTTATAAAAAAAACTCTTTGTATATATATATATATATATATATATATATATATATATATATATATATATATATATACAGGCTGAGTCATCGAAATGCCCGTCGTCGATATCTCCCTTGTCGTTAAAAATACAGCATAAATTTTTTAACCGAATTTTTCGTCTACTCAAGGAGCATAACTTAAAATTAATTTAATTAATTTCGAAATTAATGTTTTTAGGAATAGGACACCTTTTATAACACAAGAAGATGCAAAAATACACACAACAGAATAATAAAATATAGGGTGTTCCATTTGAAAATGACGAGTTATAGCCATTTGAAATTGAGTAAATTTGATTCTCTGTACTGAACACCCTGTATAATAACATTTAAAAAAAGTTATGTCAGAACAAAGAGTATAGTTACAGTTATACAGAAAAAAAAAATTCATAATTTTTACTATTAAAATAACTTCAGTACGCCCTTATAAAACAATACGTGTATTCGGCTTTTTTTTAGAGAAAAAATTAAATAACTTGGCAACGCCGCGGAAAACTAAAATGAAATTTATATGTTCGTATAGGTAAATAAAATACAATTCAAAATATATAAAAATATATAGGGTGTTTCATTTAAAAAAAGACGAACAATTATTGCCAAGTCGTTATGCAACATCCTGTATATGTGAAAATAATTTTAAGTTATGCTCCTTGAGTAGACGAAAAATTCTGTTAATAAATTTGTGCTGTATTTTTAACGACAAGGGAGATATCGACGACGGGCATTTCGATGACTCACCCTGTATATACCGGGTGTATATTGAAAAGTGAAACATAGGCGTTTAACATGGTAAATCAGTTTTTCCGTTCGCATTGCTTCCCTAATTATTTTAGACAAAAATGTTTCAAATAAATGTTGTTGAGCATAAAATTCTACATCCGGATCAGTAAACAAAATTTATTTTGGTTGCTTTATAACTGCAGAAATCAAATTTGAAAATACACGGAATAGCGAATTAATAGTAACAGCCATGGAATTAAAAACAGGAGATGAATAAATGCGTAACGTTTATATATATATATATATATATATATATATATATATATATATATATATATATATATATATATATATATATACATCTCACTATCAACAGAGCGTCCGTTCAAAAAACCTGAATAGAGCGTCCGGTTGGTGTATATTCCCAATTCATAATCATTGAAGCGTCCGTTCAAACTATCATCTTTGAAGCGTCCGAAATATACGGATTATTACAATTCATCGATTATCAAGCGTCCGACAGTGTTGCCGCGACTGAACCATGTTACTTCGCGCGTTATATTGGGGATTTGAAATGAAAAGACGGAATTATTATCGGCAAGTTGAATAAATATGACAAAGTTATATGTGGGATACATCGTTTAGATTTTGTTTTAAGATGGTTCATTGATTGATTATTTAGCCTATATTTTATGTTGGATTTCTATGCTTATAACTAAGTATAACAAAAATATAGTGAAAATCGTTCAAATTGTCTGTGATCTGATAGTTAATTATTTAAATGAAAATTAGCAACAAATGCATTATATGTCAATAATTACTAAATTCACAAATTTGTTGACAACACTATTGATTAGGTTTAAAATTAGAATATAATACTACTTAATGCATTTTATAAATAATTTTTGTTCAAAATCTTTGGTAACGTTAACTACATAAGAGCTATTTATTTTTCCGCATAAATTTGTTTGCTACTTATCGAAATCTTGTTAAGTAGCAATTTGGAAAAAATAAATGTTTAATAATAATAAAAAAAATTGCTGTAAGCTTTATAGGTAAAAATGTGAAATTTTATTTGGAAGAAAAATAATGCTCGACACGACTGTAATTTACCTATTTAAAATCTACTACTCATTATACAGAAAAATAGTAGAAAATTAATCAAATGGCATTAGGACATTACAGTACCTATATCAAGCAGTGTTTATTGGGTTTTTAAAAATAGGTAAATATTATTTTCTTACTTTCGTTTGGTTTATAGACAATTGATTTCTCAAATTTGCGCTAGGAAATGAATTTAATTACTTCATGCAATGGTTTTTACCTCTCGCCTAGAGAGGTATAGGGATCGTGAAAAAATTCGATGTCGAGATTTTTGTCAATAAGCACGTTTTAGCACCTTTAGAACCTATTTTGACTATTTTCACGATGATGTCTGTGTGTGTGCGTGTCTGTATGTGCGCCTACTATAGTCTTTCGTTCTGATTCATTATCTCAAATTCTACTTTACATAAAATTCGAATATTTTGCAATATACATTTATATATGTTAATGAAGAGCTGATAAGATTTTGGTAAAAATCTGCCAACCGGAAGTGGTATTTTCTTGAAGCATTTTAACATTTTTTGCAAAAAAATATAGGAAATACTGCGATAGTTACAATTTGTCATTCGACATTTGAAAGAACAAATTATCTTTTACAATATTTATTTAACATCGTTTCTATATCTCTTACCAATAAAGGAATATTAATTTTCAAAAATTTGTAATTTTACCTACCACGATTTGTAAATCACAATATATGAAAAAATCTGTTGTGGCCAGCACATGACCTCTCGCCTTAACACCCTTAACACTGTAATTTATGTGAATTTGGTTTTAGTTAGGCTTTCTTAAATTATAATTTTGCAATAAATTTACAAACTTTTTGAAAATAATTTTATAGTTCTTAGTTCTTAATTAGCTCTTTATAGATAAAAATTTAACTTTATTATTACCTTATTACATTATGTTCACTTAATAATATTTACATTTCTTTTAAAATGGTGCCACAAACATTTCAGAAATTGTGCATACGTCTGTTAATCTGTCACATTGACATATTTATTTTTGTTTTTAATTTTTTCCTTTATTGTGATTTACAAATCGTGGTAGGTAAAATTATATATCTTTGAAAAATAATTTTGCTTTATTGGTAAGAGATATAGACAAGATGTTAAATAAATATTTTAAGATATAATTTGTTCTTTGAAATGTCGTATGGCAAATTGTAGCTATCGCAGAATTTTCTATATTTTTTTGCAAAAAATTTTAAAATGCTTCAAGAAAATACCATTTCCGGTTGGCAGATTTTTACCAAAATCTAATCAGCTCTTCATTAACATATACAAATGTATATTGCAAAATATTAGAATTTTATGTTCAGTAGAATTTTAGATAATGAATCAGAACGAAAGACTATAGTAGGCGCACATACAGAACACACACACACACACACACACACACACACACACACACATACACACACACACACACACACACACACACACACACACACACACACACACACACACACACACACACACACACAGACATCATCGTGAAAATAGTCAAAATAGGTTCTAAAGGTGCTAAAACGTGCTTATTGACAAAAATCTCGACATCGAATTTTTTCACGATCCCTATACCTCTCTAGGCGAGAGGTAAAAATTAAAAACAAAAATGAATATGTCAATGTGACAGATGAACAGACATATGCACAGTTTCTAAAATACATTTTAAAAGAAATGTAAATATTATTAACTGAACATAATGAATAAGGTAATAATAAAGTTAAATTTTTATCTATAAAGAGCTAATTAAGAACTAAGAACTATAAAATTATTTTCAAAAAGTTTGTAAATTTATTGCAAAATTATAATTTAAGAAAGCCTAACTAAAATCAAATTCACATAAATTACAGTGTTAAGGCGAGAGGTCGTGTGCTGGCCACAACAGATTTTTTTTATTTTATTCTTTTAAAAAAAATAAAATGTACACATATAAAACTACATTTATTTAAAAAATTATAGACTACATTGTAAAGAAACTTCAATATAAAATGTTTTTAACTTGCAATCGCATATTTTATGGTTTAAATTTTTAAAAAATTCGAATTAAAATGTGGTTTGTAGATAACCTAATTTGGGTGTTTTTGTTTTATGTCATCATTTGTAAGACATTAAGGTGGTTGGCTTCTAGCCGTTAAAATGGTGAAAAGTATGTTTAGTTTTCCCATTAAAATTGAAGTAAGAATTGAAATTTTCGAATTAACTAAGATATTTTTGAAAAGTTTAAGGATGCTCCCTCTTTGCTCTAATGCCAGTTTTTTAAATTTTTTCTTCAATTTTTTTATCTGCATGGCTAAACATGTCCAATTTTGTGAATATTCCATGTGTAAAACAATTCTACATAAAAATTCAAAAAAGTAGCATTAGAGCAAAAAGAGGGCAACTTCAAGCTTTTCGAAAACGTCTTATTTGTTTACAAAATCTTATTGTTTAAACCAAATTTATGGGGAAAACTGCATGTTGTTTTTCGCTATTTTGGCGGCTGGTGTTGATCCATTTTAAATTTAATTTTCTGGAATACAAAATGCAAAAAGTGGTCAATTTATTTATTCAGATATATACCTAATTTAAATCTTTGTTTATTAAAGTAATACAGAACATTCAGCAAAACCTATAATTTGACTGCGCAACCGCCTTAAATGACAAAATTTCATAATTTCAAACAAAAATTTCTATTTATTCTAAATGAAAGTAAAAAAATATTGTATGTAGCAGTAAGGAATCTCGGTAGTTACCTTACTTATGTATTTACAGAACTCGGCCACGCCTCGTGGTACAAATTTCACATACGTAAGGTAACAAGTTTCGTTTCCTTTACTTGTTACATAAATATCTATTATCTATTTACTAAATAAGGTTTTATTAATTAACTACTTCTTTATTTGCTGTCAAAGCAATACAATTTTATTTCAATTTCATAAAGATCGGACAAATCTTCTAGATTTAGATATTTAACCCCTACCCTCATGATAGTCCGATCGAATAAAAAATTATGTGTGTGACCCAATTTAAAAAAAGACCCTCACTTATAATACCATAAGTAGTAGTAGTCTCGTAGTTATGTCGGTAATTTTTCTGGTAGTATTTCGAATGTTCCTTGTGCTTGGATATGAATATTACGAATGCGCATAAGGTACATGAATGTATAATATAACTACCAGAAAAATAATATTTCTTATTTAATTCAATGGTATATACCAAGTATTGTTACAAAAAAACAATTACGGTCATTTGAGTGATTGTTGAATTTAACCCCCAACTCTTTGGACCCGAACAAATTCACACATCACATACCTTAAAATCAGGCTCTTGTGAAAAGAGATCTGCTTGTAAAAATATGTGAAGTTCGGACGAACGGTCTAGGTCTAGATGTTAACCCTCATACCTCAATTTAAATATAATTTATAACCCGATAAATAAAAACTATCTTTCTTACTTTAGTTGATTGCTACATATTACCGAGTTCCGTTGAAAAAAAAATTACGACTGTTAAAGCGATTGTTTTAGTTTAATCCCTCCCCTTTCCATCATGATTCGATCGAACTTGAGCATACTTTGAAATCTGACTCTAGGCAAAAAAGACGCGCATGCAAAATTTCATGAGAATCGGACAAACAGTCTAGATCTATAGAGATTACCCCACCTCTAATAGTCCAATAAATTTCAAATATACCTAAAAATGTGACTATAGTAAAAAAAGAGTCCAGTCTGCAAAATTTCTAGAGATTCGGACAAATGGTCTAGATTCTATATATTTTTAATCCGCACCCCTTATGATGTTATGATCGAATTTAAACATACTTTAAAATCTGACTCCAGTCAAAAGAGACTTGCGTGCAAAATTTCATGAGAATCGGACAAATGGTCGAGATTCTATATTATTAACCCCGACCAATGGTCCAATCAAATTAATACATACTTAACTTAAAATCTAAGTCTGGTAAAAAAAATCTGCATGCAAAATTTCATGAGGATCGGGCAAACGGTGTAGATCTTGATGTTTATCTCTCTCCCCTAATTTGAACATAATTTATATTATATTTATATTTTTTTATTTAATGCACGCGAAGCACGCCGGCACTTCCAGTTTAGAAGAAGAAAAAGACGTTTTTGCCTCCTAGGGAGCAAAAGCGTGGTTTGCTCCCTTTAGTTTAAACAGGGAGTAACGGCGTGCTTTGCGTTCACGTGCGACGAAAAAAAAAGTTTGTTATAAGTATATAAGTTCTTGATAAGCAGAACCACGTAGTCGAAACGAAAACTACGTACCTACTTTGATATTTTGCTTCATCCTCCAATATCAAGAGAACACGAACACTTCGAACATAACATTTGAAAACATACGTTTCGGTGTTGCCAGTTTGAGGACGCTCGGTAGGCGATAGATTGGATGAAAGTATACTTATACGCCTAGCGCAGCAACGCCACGAGTGAGCGTTCGGCTGAACTAAAAGTATACGGCATGTATACGGCAAATGATAATTCACTATCAATTCGGCGTCCACCAAAATTTTTAGATATGACTACTAGATGGTACTAGGAGTCAATTTAACATGGTGACCAATCGAGCGTCCATATATGGACGCTTCATTGGAGCCGGACGCTCGGTTGATGAAAAATTGTCAATATAAGGACGCTTCAATGATAGTAAGTTGTATATATATATATATATATATATATATATATATATATATATATATATATATATATATATAATATATAGGGTGTTTCAGACCACCCGTACCACCCAAAACGGAACGAATCAAAAAAAGAAAAAATACGTCCAAAAAGATTTCAAAAATTCTATTAATTGACACCAAATGCAAATTTTTCCCCCACCCCCTGGGGGGTGGAGGGGGGGTAGCTTTGTAAATTTAAATGGGGACCCCCATTTTTTATTGCAGATTCGGATTCCTAGATTTAAATAAAGAAGGTTTTGTCCGAAAAAATTTTTTTGATTCTTGAAAGGTGGCGCTCAAATCGCAAAAAACGCTTTTTTTATTTTGACGATTTTTAATATTAGATGTGAGCCATAATGTAAAAGGGTGGGATAGGACTGACATTACGGTAAGTACCTTACACAGTTATAATTTTTTAAATGATTTTTATTTCTTGTTTCAGTTACTGCGCTTTTTTCTTTTTGTCAAATTTGAATGAATCAATTTCTGTTTAAAACCAAAATTTAATTTGCCTTTTAACTTCATTTGAGGGTGGTGAAGAGGGGGTGGGAGGCGGGGGGCATTAATAAGTTTAACTGAAAGCAGTAAATGTCTTAAAATCACAACACCCTTTTACATTATGGCTCACATCTAATATTAAAAATCGTCAAAATAAAAAAAGCGTTTTTTGCGATTTGAGCGCCACCTTTCAAGAATCAAAAAAAATTTTTCGGACAAAACCTTCTTTATTTAAATCTAGGAATCCGAATCTGCAATAAAAAATGAGGGTCCCCATTTAAATTTACAAAGCTACCCCCCCTCCACCCCCCAGGGGGTGGGGGGGGGGGTATTTGGTGTCAATTAATAGAATTTTTGAAATCTTTTTGGACGTATTTATTCTTTTTTTGATTCGTTCCGTTTTACGCGAGATATTTGGGTGGTACGGGTGGTCTGAAACACCCTGTATATATATAGGGTGTAACAGCGAAACCAACCAACGCCTATATTTTCTTTATTATTATAGTTACAAAAAAATGTTAAATAGCAAAGTTGTAGCTGACCAAGGGAGACATCTGATTAAAGAATAAAATAATTTTTTAAACCAGTGGTTCTCAAGTTACAACACAAAGTTATATTTTTTCAAATGGGAATATACATATTTTTTAGGCCTATTCGGTAGATTATTTTTTTCTGAATTCAACCATGTATTCGTTTTATATCCTTACACAATAAAAATTTTGAGAAAAATTCAATTGAAATTTAAATAATTTTTAACTTTTAATATTGCAGTAATCTATGGATGAAAAACAAGTGATAAATTTAAAAAAATAAATAAAAATACAATACAAGCATGCGATATTTATGCCACGAGATATCTAAAGAAACCACGTCCATATTTAGGTAATTTATCACTTGTTTTTCATCCATAGATTACTGCACATTAATATTAAAAATTAGAAATTATTTAAATTTCAACTGAATTTTTCTCAATATTTTTATTATGTAAGAATATAAAACGAATACATCTACATCTAAAAATAATACGTTATACCATTTTTGATTTTATCATTCCAAAATATTCTTAAATCACTTAGCTTCCTTTAAATTGAATATTTTGATATACCGGTTTTCTATCTCCTTTGTTACAAATTTCATAGAAACTTCCTCAAAAAATATCTAGGTTTCACAATTCTCTACTTGTTTACGTCCATGCTCTGAATTACTGAGAGAGTACCTATAAACAATACATAAAGTGATGCTCTTTATTTTGATTGGACGATGGCGCATGTTTGCTCCAATAGCGGCCAGTATAACAAATGTCTCTACTCTGTCTATATAGTCACTCTGGACCTCTGCAGTTAGAAACATAAACTAAACCACAGTTTTAGTTGGAGTTGGAGTTCCAGGGGCCAAGTTTGGTATTCTGCGTCTCGTTGTTGACGCATCCCCCTGTTAGAAAGGGCATGCGTACGTGTTACTCAGCGAGCGAGTGAGTACCAACGAGCATAGAATGTGTACGATACGCAGTGGTCCAACTTCCCCCCACTCCAACTCTCAGCGTTTCAACGTTGGTTTGTTTACAGTTGTCGTGGTGAAACCATATGAATTATTAAAATTTTATTCATGTATTATATTTGCAGGATTTATTGCAAGACAATTAACAGGGAAATTATGTTGTGAAGAATTTGTGGCGGATATCTGCAGAGATAGAAGCTCAGATTTCTCCTTAATTAATATAAAAAATAGAGGAAACAATTTTTCGATAATCATTAAATTTAGGGACCAAAGCTTTCAGCGATTTAGACGCGTTATTGCGAAAATTGTTATGCCTGTGGCACACCGGTCGAGGAGCATCGAGGACCATCGAGTAACTCCTCGATGAAACGAAAGAACGCACCCGTCCGCGATGGATTTCTATTTAATCGGTGACAAATAACTCAAAGTTTTGCGCGAAATCAAATACAAAAGATACGTCTGAAATGAGATACATTCGTTTCATCGAGGAACAACTCGATGAAAATAGCGGCGCCCCTATTTTTCGTCGAGGACGGGGTGCGTTCTATCGTTTCATCGAGGAGTTACTCGATGGTCCTCGATGCTCCTCGGCCGGTGTGCCACAGGCATTGGAGAGTTGTGTGCAATGTTCATTTTTTCAAATTCCGAACATTTGCATGAAACTGGATGTGATTCACACTTTGTTTGGCTCATTGAATCAATCGGACAGAAGTATTTTAAAATAATAATAAAATCACACCTAAACACATTATCAAATAATCTCCTTCTCCACACAAATAAAATCCGGCAACAATTTAATAAACTTATTTTATTTAAAGGTCAGTAGGTAATAATAAGCATATCGTATGATATATGATTGATTTGATTTAATATTTATATTTTTATTTACTTTAAAATGTTTATTAATATGTAATTTTTACTAATAATAATTTTTGGTATTGTATTTTTGTGCAAATCAAATATTATTTATATTCTGTAAGTACTTCTTATTAAAGTAACACGAACATTAGTTTCATATCTTAATTTACGTCATGTACGTATAATATTTCAATTATTTTAATAAATAAACGTGATAATAAAATATTTTTAAACATTCTTATTGGTAACAGAAGTTAATAACTACAAGCCTAACATATTTGAAAGTATTTTATTTCATAAATAAACGAATTCTGCATTCGATGCACTGCACAGTTTACGCGAAACGCGCTTGGTTTGGAGTGATAGGAGTGGGGGGTAGCTTGGCCCATTTCAACGTTCGCCGCACGGCTGCTTGTCAGCTCTAAAAATATTCTATGCTCGTTGGTGAGTACTGAGTAGGAGTAGAGTAGTAGAGTAGTCCGGCTGTGGTCGAAACCGTGGTTTAGTTTATGTTTCTAACTGCAGGGGTCCAGAGTGACTATATAGACAGAGTAGAGACATTTGTGATAGTGGCCGCTATTGGCAGCAAACATGCGGACTTCGCCATAGGGCAATCAAAATAAAGAGCACCATTTTATGTCACGAAGTATAATAAAGGAATAACGTACAACACTCGAGTCGAAAGTTGCCTTGTACTTTGTACATGCGTGGTTTTGTATAAACACTGGAAAGTATTTGCGGCATATTTTATTTACACCTCCTTGTGCAAACACCGAAATGTACTTTTCTCGATATTATTTATGACAAGTGACAGTACAGTATGCTGACCAACCAGTTCCGCATGCGCTAATTTCTAACGACAGCAAGATGCAAGTCAGCGGTACTGAAACAATGTTACTCGTTCGTTCGTCACTATCCCAGTTGGACCTTGTCTCCGACTAACGGCTCACTGTAGTCGTGTAGTCCCAAAGGCGCGCCGAGCGCGCAGTCTTCGCGTTATTTTTTAAATTGCGCCGCAGGCTAACCTAAAAACATGGTTGTGAAAACCATTATTTCAGTGCCAGTGACTACTTATTCTACAAAAAAAAAATTCTTTCGAGAAAAGTACATTTCAATGTTTGCAAAAGGGATGTAAATAAAATACACCGCAAATACTTTCCAGTTCCAGTGTTCATACAATACCGCGCATGTACAAAGCAATAAAAATACAAGGCAATGTCAGTACTTTCCAGTTTTATATACTTACCCATAATAAAGACAGGAGATGACACTCGATTGTTGACCATGTCACATTTTTTACTCCGCGAGTGTCCGCGAGCAAATAAATTGGAGGGGTGGGAGCCTCCATGTCAGAAGTTAGAAGCATAAGAGTGAAAATTAAATTTGACTTGTATTTTATAATAAGTTTCTTTATTAAATATTGACGTTTCAAATTGAAGACAACCAAAAGTCAAAACGATGCCCAAAAACTATTTCATGAAGTACAATTATTATTAACTTTTTGTGTTATTCGACGCGAGTTTTTACCTATAGTTTGCCAACATAATGTCTTCTATGACATCGAAATCGGGGGCTCTTGACATTTAAGACACGATAAAAATTTTCAAAACAGGGCCGAAACTTAGCTCCATTAAGTTGTAGTCCAATGTCACCTAACTCTCCCTAGACTATAATGCTTTGAATGTGCTAAGTATGTGCTTTACTGTGCGCTATATTTTATATTATGTGCGTCCATACAAAATGGTCCATATATGTTTGTAAATTGCGACTACAAGTAAATACTAATAAACAAATATCAGAAAAGTAAACATTTATCATGATAGTAGTAATGTTCTCCGTATGTGCTTCTTTGTGCGCTATGTTTTATGATGTGTGCGTCATTAGTGTTCCAGCAATTCACTTGATAAAAAATGCGACTCCTGTTCCATAGTCGCAAATTCCTTCTGAAACTATCATGCTTATAGTGTGCTCAGTATGTGCTTTACTGTGCGCTATATATTATAATATGTGCGTCCATACAAAATGGTACATACAGGTTTGTAGCAATGTGCCCCGTATGTGCTTCTTTGTGCGCTATGTTTATAAACTTAATAACGACATTTCTAATTTGTTTGGACCCGTATGTGTTTTCTTTATACGCTATGTTTTATTAGTATTTTGGGTGGTCCACAAAATATATGACATCGGAGTAAACCATAAAATATTAAAGTAATTAAAGGTATCAAGGCCAAGGGTGTTAGAATAATATACATGAGGTCAACAGCATACTTTCCTAGGGCCAGTAGCCAGTGGCGGATTAAGGAGGGGGGGGTGGCACCCGGGGACGTATAATTTTTATCTTTATCGAATTTTGCATTGAGATTTTTTTAACAGATTAATAATAATAGTTAGTGTCATAAAAGCTCTGTTTCTATGGTAATAAGAAAATTACATAGCAAATAATACCCTTGGGCGTATTTTAAAAATAATAGCCTGGGGTATTATTTATTATTGTTGCGCTACAAACAGGTATATTATGACAATAATAAGAAACAAATTGGACATTAATTAAGTGAAAATGTGTGTAAATTCCGTCTATCCAAATACAAAACAAAATGCATTACCTTCTACTATTGCGATTTTAAATATAGCAAGTATAAATTCAAACTAAAAAGATGAAAACTTTGTAAATACAAGAATAACTCTATTTTGTTGGAATTTTTATAAAATTTTAGTTTAATACTATAAATCATATAATCATTATTACAAAATATTGTTTTAAACTTATTAGTTATCATTCAGTTATGCATATAGTACGGGACCCAAGCACTTCTATCTCCGTCAAAAAATTGTTGAACCGATCCGGAAATGGTAAATCGATAAAACTAGTGTTGCCGCGAGACTCGAGACTAGTCTCGGTCTCGTCTCGTCTCGTCTCGAAAAATCGAGACGAGACCATCAGTTGAGTCTCGATAACAGACTCGAAACCGAGACGAGACCAGTATCGAGTCTCGCCGAGAGTTTCGTCGAGACTCTCGAGTCTCATTTTAAATAATTAATTTGTAATATTCATTTAAAAGTAGATATTTTTTAATAAAGGTTAGATCATTTATTTATTTAAAAAAAAAATTGTATTCCAAATTTATAATTTCATATGAATTAATGAATAAAATAGCAGAGCAGACTGCTTTATGCAATGATTCTTTGTTAATGATTTGTTGTCTTTCTACAGCAACTCGTTGCTATTTCAGTTGATGTTTTGTATTGTGAAATTTTAGAATGCATTGTGTAAATTTAAGAGTCAATTTTGACCCGAGTTGTCGTTTCTACGCAGGAATTATAATTATAAGTAATTTTACCTAATAATTAATTTATGCGACTCGAATTATATTTATACACTAGCGAACCCGGCTCGCGTTGCTACGCCTCAAACTCGAATTTAAAGGAATCTCGTTATAAGAATTCTAATTTATTACCATACAATACATGGAGAAAATTCTAACAACGCCCATGATACCATACCAAATTTGAATCCAATCGGTTACCGCCATTTTGTTTAAAGATGGCGGACTGATATTTTAGTATGCTCATGTCATAAGTTAGATCATAAGTTATAACCATTACAAATTTGAACCCAATCGGTGCAGTACATTTTGAGTTAGCTAGCCACCATTTTGTTTCAAGATGGCGGACTAACATTTTAATATACCTATGTTTCAAGACGGATTACTGTACCAAATTTGAACGCGCTTGAATATAGCCTATGTCACCCGGGGATAGTGTAGCAAATACATACTGCAAATGTAAATATAACTCATGTACCGTAAAATGTGTATGTCGAAAAGTAGGCGTTTCTTGTATTATTACTTGTTATTGTGTAGGAAAATGTAACACTTCATAATACCATTATGTAAATATAACAGGGTAAAATAAATAATTTACGTAATATGTATAATATTATTTATTTTTATAATCTACACATTATGCTGTAATCGTTATTTTCTGTATTGCAATCTATTCTAAACCGAAACGTTTGCTAGTAAATAGAGCTCCGCGCCCGCGGTACGTCGTACATCGTACGAGTAGCGAACAGTAGATGCGCGGCGGCCGGGGTAGTTTCTAATTAAAAAATTCATAACTTTTGTACTAATCAACATAAAGCTGTGATTTCTTTACTAAAAATAATTTTGAATCTTTCTTAACATTTGATTCACTCAATGTATACCAGAATTCTCAACCGTACGCGATTTTGCAGCAGACTACATTTTACACTACACAAAATGTTCGTTACGGCGTTAATAAATTATTTTCTTAATTGTTATAAACAATTAAGTAGTTACAATGCAAAAGTGTCAACGTACATAGTTATGCCAATGTATGTTTAAAATTTCATATCGATACTATAAATAGTAGTTTGCAAGATATTAGAAGATAAAGATAAAAAAATATAAATTTTATTATTTTTCAAAAAGGGTGAAAATTGCATGTGGAGGGTTATTCCAGACCCCAATATAAACCCGCCCTCCGAAAATAGATAGAGCAGAAAATTCTGAATCGGGTAATATAGGTTTTATCGATTTACCATTTCCGGATCGGTTCAACAATTTTTTGACGAGATAGAAGCGCTTGGGTCCCGTACTAATAAGTTGTCATTTTAGAATGGATAACTGCACAAAACAACTCACAAAATCTACTTTTCACAAAAAGTACAACATAAGACCCATATAAATACATGTACAAATATCAAGCGCTACCCCACACTCGTAAGTTATTTTTTTCGCCGCAAGAGGTCAGCTACTTTGATTTTTTTCGCCTATTACACAAGGTTTCTACCATTGTTTCGTCATTGTGTTAATATTGTTTTCTGCTTTGAACTTTGCAAAAATTTTAAAATTCATCTGTGATTGTCAATATTTTATACGGTTATATTTTTGATATTATTTATTCACTTGATCTTAGTTTTACTGATATACAGGCTGTAACCCAACCTGTGTTATGTATATGTATAGTATTGGACGCACTGATCGTGAATCAAAAATAATTTTGTTGAAATTCGCGAATTAAAAAATGGGTCCAAACAAATGAGACATTCTGTAAGTACCTACAAATTTCATTTTTTGCTGTTTGTAAAATTATTATTACATTAATGTAATTATGATTAATTACGCTAATAAATTGTTTAACATTTTTTGTATTTAAATGTAACAACCAGTGGTACCCAAAATGTTGTTTTGCGTACTACTGTTAATTTTACGAATTTCAACAAAATTATTTTTGATTCATGATCAGTGAGTCCAATATTGTCCATGTGCCCATCCTTAAATTTTGTTACACATGTTGGGTGTATAACAAAAACAAGAATTAAATTTTGTATTGAAATTCATTTTTAATTTAGTATAATTATTTTGTTACACCTCCATAAGATAATATCTCGTTATTAAGTTTATAAACATGGGCCACAAAGAAGCACATACGGGGCACATTGCTACACACCTGTATGTACCATTTTGTATGGACGCACATATTATAATATATAGCGCACAGTAAAGCACATACTGAGCACACTATAAGCATGATAGTTTCAGAAGGAATTTGCGACTATGGAACAGGAGTCGCATTTTTTATCAAGTGAATTGCTGGAACACTAATGACGCACACGTCATAAAACATAGCGCACAAAGAAGCACATACGGAGCACATTACTAATATCATGATAAAAGGTTACTTTTCTGATATTTGTTTATTAGTATTTACTTGTAGTCGCAATTTAGAAACATATATGGAGCATTTTGTATGGACGCACATAATATAAAATATAGCGCACAGTAAAGCACATACTTAGCACATTCAAAGCATTATATTCTAGGGAGAGTTAGGTGACATTGGACTACATCTTAATGGAGCTCCGAAACTTTCGTGATAGGGTACATGCAAACTCTTTGTGAATTTTTATGAACCATAATCCACAGATTATGAATACGCTTTTTAAGACATAAAAAATGGGGGCTTAATACATTTAATACAAACAAAAGTAAAAATGGACCTCAGAAGCTATGTTATTAGGTACAATAATTATCCTTTTTGTATCATTCGATAAGGTAGTAGGTACAGTCAAACAATTCGCTTTTCCTTATGCACCATGAAGTTAGCGGAAAAAATTTGAAAAAACGCGACAATATCAACATTATTGCTTTTAAAACAGCTTATGCTCATTGTAAATTGGGACTAAAAATTTTGTTATTGTCTCATGTTACCAACAAAAGCAACATTCGGTATTATGGCAATAGTGGCAATACCGGCAACACTGATTCCTGCCCAAACACTTCAATTTAATCAGTTGGCAACACTGCACCACGTGCTAGCTTTTATTGATCGTCAAAATCTTTATATTTATATTATAACAATGTTTACAATAATTGATATAAATAAAATTAAACAAGAAACTTGTGAGAATGAATTCAACAGTGAATCTATAACAACAGAAAATTGTAAGGTAGAGAATCCAAATGAAGATGAGACTAAAAATAGACAGAAACCAGAAGTTGTGGAAGAAATATTAGCAAAACACAGTCATGAAATGCGATATATAAATATTTTTGATGATATTAATAACGATAAGATACAAGAAGAAAATGTTATCAAAAAAGAAGTGCTAAAAAATGCTGATGGTAAGAAAAACTTTTTTGTTTGAAAATTTCTGTACATCATTTGATTTTAGATGAAATTAAATATAATAATAATAATAATAATAATAATAGTATATTTTCCATTAAACAAGTATACAACATGTGTTGGAAAAGGTTACATTAATATATATTAATAATACACAATGTAATAAAAAGAATAAAAGATTAGTACTTAAACTAGAATATCAACTCATAAAACTCATTTACTTTATATAATGGCCTTTGTTGCAAAACATTTTGTATATGATTTTTGAATTCAGAAATACTTAATTCCTTCAAATGTGAGGGTAAATAATTATATAATTTAGCACCCATGTAAAAAGGACCATTTTGATAAGTACTAGTATTATGAGATGCCAGTAAAATTGTATTTCCAGTTTGTCTAGTTATAAGGTTAGAAGATGCAAAATTAAATTTATTCCTATTAGAGTGAACAAACAATAATAATTTTAAAATATATAATGAAAAAACAGTTAATATTTTATACTTTATAAAAAATTCTCGACAACTTACAATTCTATTAATTTTGGCAATGAAACGAATCGCTCTTTTTTGAACTTTAAATATTAAATTACAGCTTGAATGAGAGCCCCAAAAAATAATACCATAACTAATAATACTCAGAAAATAAGCATTATAAGCTATCACACAAATATTAATATCAGAAAATGACCTAAGATGTTTGATTATATAACAAATTTTTGTTAATCTCTGAACCATATTATTTGTATTAGCATGCCATTGGAGGTCACATTCAATACACATACCAAGACATTTTATAGATTTACATATATTTACATTAACAAAATTATGGTCAATGTTTTTTCTTAGAGAGCACAACAATACTTGAGTTTTTGACTCATTTAATGCTAAAAGATTATTTAGACACCACTCTTGTACATCTCCTAATAGATTGTCTATACGGTATTTAATAATATTAATGTCGGAATCAGCAGTGAGAAAATAAGCATCATCCGCGTATATAACAGGTACAATATTTGCATCTACATATTCAGGTAAATCATTTATATAAGTTAGAAATAAAAATGGGCCAAGGACAGAGCCTTGTGGAACTCCCACTTTTAATTCAGCAGTATCAGAATTACACTTAATTGAAGCACCAACAGGATCAACATAGGAGATTTCTACAAATTGTGTGCGGTACTGCAAGTATGATCTAAACCAGGATAGAATAATACCTCTAATACCATATGATGATAATTTATCGAGTAGAATATCATGATTAACACTATCGAATGCCTTACTAAAATCTGTTGCTACAACACTTACTATTTTCCTGTTATCAACACCATGTATAATGTAATCGAATAGATCATATATTGCGGAGATAGTACTATGACACTGCCTGAAACCATGCTGATTACTAACTAAAATCCTATGACTATCATAAAAATTAGTTAGGCGATTTAACATTAATTTTTCAAAAATCTTTGATATACTACACTGTTGTGATATAGGTCTATAATTTACTAACTGTGTTTTGGAATTTTTATTTTTATATAGTGGAGTAACTTTACTAATTTTACAATAATCAGGGAATATACCAATAGAAATTGATTCATTTAAAAGTTCAGTTATTATTACTAATAAGGCGTTACTCAATTTAAAAGTAAAAAGAGGAATTTCATCGTACCCAGCAGATGACTGATTCTTAAAGGAGATAATTGTGTTAAATACTTCAGCAGTGTCAAAGGGATGTACAAATATAGTGTCAGAAATGTGTCTACATTTATTGTGATGTACATTGGAAGCACTAGTTTGATTATGAATTTCATTGAGTGTAAAATATTTATTAAACATTTGAGCAATAGAGTACGGATCAGTTATATTAGAATCACAGCTCGGGTCATGTATTTCAATATTGTCATTATGCTTCACAACAGAATTAGTGTTATTGTTAATTAATTTCCAAATTGCTTTTGTATTATTATTAGAAGAAACAATAGTAGATTTGTAGTATTGCCTTTTTGATTCATTAATAATTTTTCTAAGAATGTTGCAATATTTTTTTGTATGAACTTCTAATATGGAATTTGGATTTGTTTTACAGAATAATAATAATTGACGTTTATGTGAACAAGAAATACGAATACCTTTAGTAATCCAAGGTTTAGAGTTAGAGATCTTTTTTCTAATTTTCTTTTTAGGAAAGCATGTATTAAAATGAGATTTTATTAAAAACATCATATTATTGAATTTTTCATTGAAATTTGATGACTTATTTAGATCAGACCAGGATTCATTGTTTAACATATTACTAAAATTATTGATATTTTGTTCATTAAAACTTCTTCGAGTCACATATCCACTATCAAACTGTTTAAAATTAATATTATTATGAACAGTAATTATTTGAGCATCATGATCAGATAAACCAGAAAATATAACGTTTGCCAATAGCTGTTGAATATTTGAAAATACAACATCTATACAAGATGTAGTAGTATTAGTAGTTCTTGTTGGTGTATCAACTATTTGATACAATCCGTAACTATTGACAATTGCATTTAAGTTAAGTTTATTAATATTATTGCCATGAAAATCAACATTTAAGTCACCACACAGGATAATATTTTTGTATTTTCTTGTAATAGAACTTAACATAGAATCTAAATTATATAGGAAAGTATTAAAATTTTGAAGTGATGGCGGCCTATACAAAGAAATTACAATAATATTAAAATTGACTAAGTACACTCCTGAACATTCAAAAACACAATCAATAGAGTAATCAACTACTGTCTCTAAATCTGAAAACATGATACCAGTTTTGACAAATATGCACGAACCACCATGGTCACTAATTGATCTGCAAAAACAACTCGCAAGTGTGTAGTCATCCAAAAGTCTCAAAACAGTTTCGGATTTATGAAGCCAATGTTCGGTGAGGCAGATCACGGTTATGTCGCAATTAAGTTCATCAATAAAAATTTGAAGTTCATCGATTTTGTTTCGCAAACTACGGATATTTTGATGAAAAATGCACATATTCATTAGTTGCTATGCATTTTGAGAGTTATTATTTTTAATTTGAGGTGTCTTATCTCTTTTTGTATAAAATTTATTAACAAACGTACCTTGTGGCCAATTATCAGAATTTAAAATAATATTATTAAATTGTTTAGATACACTTATTTTGAATGATTTATATGTATCATATTTCGTTTTAAGAGGATCACAAGAAGCGTTTAAAATATTTAGTTTTTGTAGATGATTTATTATATCTTTGCACTCGACATCAGGATGAAGCCGGGAAATGAAGAAATTTTCAAATTTTTGTACCACTGATAGATTGGACGTAATAGGTTTAGATCCTGTGCCATAGACCACCTGAGATTTAGTTTTAGGATTATTTCGTCTTCGTCTACTGTGATAAACAGTAAAATCATCTTCAGTGTTATTATTATTTTGAGTTTCAGTATTGGGTGTCAATTCAATTGAATTATGAATATTTCTTGTATCATCCAAGTTTGAATTAGATTTCACTTTAGATACATACGACACATTCTTTTTGGCGGTTTCTAATCCAGAGATTTGAACTGGCACAGCAGAATTCACACCTGTAGCGACATCTTGTTTATTTTGGTTAGTATTAGATATTGTTTTGTTATTCGGTAAGTTAGTGACAGGCTGATCACTTGCTGTTTGACCTTTAGTTTGAATTTGATTGACACTTAACAATTTATTTATGTTATCTAAGTTAGAGTTTACTTTATTTATTTGAGATTTTAATTTATTCATCTCAGAGTTCATATTTGAGATAATTTGTTCTTGATTTTTAATGATATGTAAGTATTGATTTAGCAATTCACTCACTAAGTCACTATCACATGGCATAATTTGAAGGCACATATCACAAAACCATTTTAAATTCTTATTAACGTTCATACAATTGCTCTCACTTTTTTTAACTTGTACACAGGTACTATGAAAAACTTTTTTACAAGGTCCGAAACAATGAATTGGTATAGAACCCTCTTCAATTTGAATTTGTTTCGAGCACACATGACAAATAAATGATTCGCCATCCATGTTGAAAATATTTTGAAATATGAATTTGTTGATGTAATTGTAAAAGAAGAATCAGAAGACAACAATGATATTATAGATTTAAAGGCAGAAATACTTAATGATGCATTTTTGATTGATACAGACAATAATGAAGGTATGTTTTTCTTTCAAGGAAGTTGTAAATCGAATAAACACACAGGCACAGATTTGACAGATAGCCTACTAGTCCAGTCAATCTGTAAAATTTGATGGAAAAAAATCGCAAAGTCTATGTTTTTTCATAAATCGTTAGAGGGGCATGCAAGAAGCTTAAAACTGAGTTGTCACCCCCCTCACCCCCTGCACTTTTTGGGAAATCCAAAAACATTTTGAATTGGATTTTTCGCGAAAACGGTAGGTTGTAGAGAGAAATTTTGTTAACAAATATTGTTAAGGACAGTATTATCTACAATTTATGTCATTGGGTCACTGCTCTACGACGAAAAGTTCAAAAAGTAGAGGGCGCCAAAGTTGCCAAAAATGACTTCTTTCACTTTTTCGTCGCGAAAAATTTATTTTTGATCTGTAGTGTATATGGAAAAGTTGTAGAGCACAAAAAAACCTTCTAAAATGAGTAATCAACGTTTCCCTAAGATGAACGGAGATATAACGCGTGAAAGGACGCACCGACGCCTCATATTCTATAAGGGAGGTATTGTGATGGGTCAAAATTTTCGAGTGTGAACGTCGAATTTTTGTTACAGATTGACTGGACTGTACATTATTGCTCAGTTTTGTTTACCCACTCCCTACACTTCGCACCCAGTGAATTCATTAGTGTTGCCGTCTAGATCTAGACTTTCTAGACTGTTGTCTTGTCTAGATTATCAAGATTATACTGGCAAATGTCTTTTCTTAAAATTTCAAGACAAGACAAAAATTTGTTATTCTAGATCAAGACCCTTGACAAAATTCTAGACAATTTTCAAGACTCTAGATTAACGAGTAAGTTGTAGGTAATATGAATTTTTTACTCCCGTAGGTACATTATAAGATAAGTACAAGTATGAAAGTATTGCTGTCAATTCAAATTAAGGAAGTTATACTTATACTTATCTACTCAATAAATGTAATGTTAATAGATACAACAGTATATATTCTAAAAATATTTCTATAATTCGAGAAAATTGTTATATTATAAAAAATACTGCAATTATTTTAATAAAATATATAAAATATTCAAATAAACAAGATAACAAAATCCTTTCAAGATCTATGTGAACAAAAACCAAGAAACTATAGATATAGTGAGACCTTAGGTATACGAAAAACATAATAATGTATAAAATTTGAAAAGAAAAGCTCATTATTAGTATGCCATGCGTAAATGCGTTACAGCTCAAACAGTTTCGTGTTTCGATATAGACTCATATCACCAAAATACAGGGGAAAATAGCGGTAAAAAATAAACATATCTTTCAACAATATAAAATTAGTATATAATACGAAGCTCATGCCACTCGAGCTTGAATAGCTTGATAAAGGCGGGACGTAATCCAGGAATTTAAAGATAATAACGCGCATGCGCAGGTTAATCTAGACAAGACAAGAACAAGACATTGTTACGTGCTACTCTAAGAGCGCCAATTTATTAAATCTGCCCTAAGAGCGCCGAATACTTATGCTACGGTACCGGTGTCAAATTCCAAAAGCCGGCCGAACCACGGACTAAACTCAGTGAAGAAAGGGGTGAGTCTTGATGGTAAGTTTTGGACGCCAGTTGATCTGCCTGAAAATGGTTTAACCTTAAGGGTTGATCAACAAACCGAAGGGAAATCAGGTAACGTAAGAATGATGTACCAGTGAGTTGACAATTAACGTGAAACATATATTGAAAATTTAAACAGAGTGACGGTGAGTATAATATTAAGTACAGTAATGTATGGATTAAGTGAATTCAGAATTGCATAAATATAATTACAAAATAAAGGGATATAACCAGATATGTAATGTTCAAATATATACCACAAAATAATGACAAATAGCTACGATCGGGATCAGATCAAACGATGACTAGCAATCAATAAAAAGTAACTAGATCGCGTAGCGAGTGTACAGGTAAGCTAACCAGGGCGTCGCTAACTTGTGCAATAATTACGTGCGCACAACGAAGTCACGGGGGGATACCGTTAGTCGACTAAGGCGTTCCTATGACGTACTGCGCTAACTTAGATGACTACGAGTGCCCTAACAGCTATGGCCGTCGTAACACAAACTACGGATAAGCTTGCGTCAACTGTACGCATAAAATAAACTACAGTGAAATTCGATTGATCAGACTTTACATAAGATCGGCTGTTACTATCATAAAGCGAATACTCAATATTCTGAGGTAAGTACGATTTAACAAAATAATTAGGTGATAAATTATTTAACGACAATATAATCAAATTATAAAACAATAGGTGGCTTATCTGTGTTTCCTGATGACGGACAGTGGCGTGGGAGTGGGGAAAATGGCGGTACGCTCGAGCCTGGTTCCAGATGGCGGAAGGAAAATGGCGGCACTGGACTACCACTGCACGCGTCTCGAACTCAACCCTCTCCAACATCCAACTCTCGTACAACGCAAGAAAACTTCCAGCAACCACGAAAATTCCACAACGGATTTTCCAACGACAAATATTCCGATAATAAAATATGCGGAAATCCAAATAATAGAAAATATAAGAATAAGAAATGGAAATGGAAGCCTAGGTTGATGAGCGGCTTCGAAGTAATAGTAAAAATGCGTGACTGGTGCGTCAAAAATCCGGGTAATGTCCCGTGGAATAAATTCCCAATGAAATGCCAGCGTAAATCCTCAAATGTGAGTAGTTAAATATTCCCAAAACTCCAATAACTTCAATACAAATCCAATGGCAAAAATACTAACTATCGCTGAACAATTCTTTCACACCAACGGTCACTTACTAACTGACTTAAGTCGTTTTAACCCGCCAAGGTTAAGAACAATTAATATTATAAACTAATTAATATTGCATCGGGGTGCTTCGCCGTCGACCGGGGCTGCGTCCGAGTTCTTTTGGTTGCCTAACCAACAGTAAATCAACAATACGTCACCTACGTTTGATTGCGCGGTTACCAGCCTTCAGAATAAATATAAATTAATTATACAATAAGGGAATATGAATATAAGTGATATTTAGAAGTGAAGCTAATTGCTGTAGTATTTTTAAATAAAGTTACAAATTGAATTTAAACTAAGCGGGAACTCTTGGAACTACAACGAGAATGTGTCAATTACGAACTGTCAAGCGCTAGGAACAACAACACAATATTTTACAGTGATCCTACGGTGAAATAAAGCAACAATAGAACAATTATGTAATATTAAGGTATGAATTATGAAATATGTTAAGCAGCTACTATATTTAATATAAATTTTAGGATACAAAAGAATGAAGTCTTGGTGAACCGTAACAACATTTTAATCTAGACTTAGACTTACTAAAGTCTTGTCTTGAAATTTCAAGACAAGATATTGTTTATGTAGTTAACATTTCCAGTGCAACTGGTGGACACAAACACTAATTAAATATTAATTTAATTTTGCATTGTAATAATATTTTCAGCAGTTAACCAGATTGTTATGCTACATCTGTTACTGAGTAAACAATTAATTATTTTTTTTATAAAAATTTCGTATCGACCAGTGGCACTAAACTGATCACTTCATAGTCATATACCACAATGTCCTCAATTTTGCGAATAATTCTTTTTGATTTCGTGGTCACATTAGTATCAGTAGGTACATCACGTTGTATCTGCCATTAATTTATATCCTGAAGATATGAAACACTCTGGTATAGTTGGATTTGAAACATACATTTTTTCTATTTATTTAGTTTTATTTTACTAGCACTAGATATTTTTTAAAATGAACGAATATTATTCGTATATTTGCTAAAAAGTACAGTATATTGTTTCGGCCAGTGGCGTAACTACCGGTGTTTCAAGTGTTCCATGGAACACGGCCCGGAGGCCCCAGGGGCCCGGAGGCAATCGACAAAAAATTAAAAACATGCGTAAATATATATTTTTAAAAAATTTTAATAATATTTTATCATTGTTTTTACAATGTAAGTTTTCCCAAAGAATATCAATGTAAATTCTACGTACTTACCTAACAACACACTGTTGTGGACGTGTTCCAGGTAAAGCGGGCCAGTTATACCTACTCGGTATTCTCAATAAGCCACTCCCTCAATTACAATCTAGATTTATTGGTCTAAATAATATTTTTAATAGATTTTGTGTTTTATGTCCAGAAATATTATTTAATTCATCAGATGAGAAATTATTTCAGATGGGTGAAGATTTATGTAAACAATATCCTGATGATATTTCTGATACACTTTGTAATTAGTTGCTGTCATTCAGACCATAGGCGAATTCTGGCGAGTAATGCCTCGTTTTCATGTATGCGATATCCGCAGATTTCTTGCGGAATAAAATGGCCGCCACGAATTCCGTCAGTAGTTAAATTATTTTTAACTTTCTGCGGAACTCCGCAAGCTCCGCAAGTTTTGCCGTTTAAACTGTCTGTTGTTATAACTTCAAATATATGTTTATTTATGTTGAATATGGAGATGGAATTCGTGGCGGCCATTTTATTCCGCAAGAAATCTGCGGATATCGCATACATGAAAACGAGGCATAACACAAGTTTGCGTTCCTGTGAAACACAATAGGTTATTTATCCAACGAATTCATGGATACTGGTCGAGAGCTACTTCCATATATCTGCCTCTCTTTTTAAACATTACTTATCTCTGTCAAGAGCACTGGGGAGGTCTTGTGTTATTGTTTTGTTTCTGTAATAGTTTAGGTATTTTTATTTACTCCATTAAAATCCTAATAAAAAAATCAATCATAACTTGTAGCAACAATCATTTTAAGTTTATCCATAATTTTAAGTCGCAAAATAAATGTCTGGAGGTGTCAGTGACACTAAACAAGGAATTATCATGGAATTTGGAATATTATCATACTGGCTAATATTTGGAAACATGACCTATGCATAGATTTGTGCCGTCATTGTTAGGAATAGGTTTCACTGTTTAATAGATATATATATATATATATATATATATATATATATATATATATATATATATATATATATATATATATATATATATTACTCGCCAGAATTCGCCTAATGTTTTAAAGATGAAATAAAAGGATTAAAATCTATCAGAGAATTAACGGAATTCATTATTGTTATTAAAAACTTTTCATCCTCGAGCAGTTTTTCGGAAATGCTGCCTATATTTAACAATTCCCGTAACAGTGGCAACTGCAGAACGTTCATTTTCTAAATTGAAACTTATAAAAAATTATTTAAGAAATTCAATTGGGCAAGAGAGATTGTCATCTTTAACAATGATTTCAATTGAAAATGAAGTTGCCAAAACTTTGAACCTATGGGAAATAATTTCAATTTTCGCTAATACCAAAGCACGGATTTTTTTTAATATGCCTACTTAATTTTAAGTAATTTATGTTTAATTAATAATGTTACTATGTACCTAGTTAATAGTTATTTGTTTTTTTTTAATAAAAAGTGAAAATAAATTTTCGTATGCGATGTACAAACATTTTGTTATTATAATTATTGAGTATAAGAGGGGGGAGGGGCCCGGCTCAAGTTTGGAACACAACTGAATTTCGCGTTGTTACGCCACTGTTTTCGGCACTTGGTTTGATTCATTTTCAAGGAAAATAGTTTTAAGTGTAATTACATTATTAATGAACGATAAATAAAAGTGCATAAATATATTCAGTGCAGTGCAGCGGCAGACTAAATTTTGTTATACAGTTGTAGGTATACACGAAAATATGCCCCGACCGTTGCCCAAGTGGGCGATGTTTTATTTCTTATGGTTAGTCACAACTATAACATAAAAATTTAAATGGACAAACCAGTTGATTATCAAAACCCATTGAAAACTGATTAAATTGCTGGTTAAAAACCGGTTTATTAGCCGTTAAAAAAATCAGTTAAAAACCGGTTATTACACTGAAAAAAAAAAGTTCTTAGGGCAAACTTACAAGCATATTTGATAATGAATTTATTGCATCAAATTTAAAATGTTTCAGCAAATTAAGTATTAACTGTTGTCAAAATCTTAGTAAGTTTAAATCAAAAATTCCGTTTGTTTGAACAGTATTTTTTTCATCTAATTATTTATTTAATTCTCATAAATTTATTGACTTCGTTCGAGGCATCGAATAATATATATATTTGCAAGGAATAATTTTTTGATTCATGCAACTGCATTATTGTAAATTTTCGGTAAATAATTTATTGGTTCATGTCTAATAAATATATATTGACACAAACTTACATGTTTGTCTCAAACATATCTGCGATTGCATGAATAATATAAAAGATTTCGCGAAATAAACAAATCTTGATAAAATTAAATATCTATTTGTCACAAATAAATGATAATTCCGAATACTAAATGAAACCCTGAACATCATGCTAGAACCTGTACGAACGTGGTAAGCATCGTTGAGTTGTATGAATGCGTGTACAATATTGTTCAAGTGTTCTCAGTGGCAAAATATCGCAGTACCTACTGTAGTGTTATATTAGTGTTATTTGTCGATTATTTGATATATTAGAATATTACAATTAGTAGTATGGAAGACGCTAATTTTGAAAAACTATTGGAAAAGTGGGGTTTCGGAGACATGATAGAACATTTTCGTTTCGAATGTTTCAAACAACATACACAAATCTGGTATCTGGTGATGGAAAAATTAAAATATGTAATTTAAAACTTAATTTCGTTACATAGTTTTATATAAGAATTGTTTTTTATTTTTAAGTCTATGCATACCTATGTGAAAAAATATTATCTGTATAAACTAATAATTACTGTATCATAAAACTAAGTACCTAGTTGTTTTTTGTTAACTGAAAAAGTAATTTATTTTCGTTCATTTTTTGTAAGTACTACTTTATTATAATAAGGGTAATAACAATATTATAATTATTTATATAGTTATATTTAAATAAAAGACTGATTATTTTTGTTAATATATATTATATTTAATTTATATATTTATTTAGGATCAGGAACTGAGATACCTACTTTAAATATGTATTTATTTGGCGTGAAATATACAATAAGAGTTAATTTCAATTATTTTTTTTGTGACAAAAAAACCAATAATTTTCATGAGGTAATACAATATTTTCTATAAATAAATATTAACTGAAGGCGATTATATATTTTTAAATATTTATTTATCACAAATAAATCGTAAATTTGTGTACATTATCATTTACTCTCTTAAATTCAATATTTATTTACCACAAAGAAATATTTTTTTTGCAGAAATAATCATTTCATTCAAATTACATTAAAAATTATTTGTGTGAAATAAATTGATTTGAAGATCTGAAAGATATTGATTTTTTCCCGTAATTATATGTTTATTTCGCCATATCCAAATTTATGATTTAATTGCTACAACTTGGATTTATTCTTCCCAACACAACTGTTTTTTCAGTGTAGCTGGTTAAAAACCGGTTATAAGCCGGTAAATCGTAGCCGGTTAAAACCGTTTAATTTAAACCGGTTAACCGGCTAACCGATTAACCAAATATTTTTCCCAGTCTTAGTTTATTTATGTGTGAAAATGCAATATTTATAATGAAAAGGATGATGAAGATTTTCAAATTGTGTTTTTTTTATTTTAAGTTGGCAACTTAAGGAGGTTGGTGACCGTATATTAAAATGATGATGAGAGACTGAAATTTATACAGTGCCTTCATTTCACTATTGAGATTCTAAAATTTTTTTTTTTAATTTTCGTCTATCCGGTTTTTGAGTAATTAAATGTTGAAATTACGCTCGTTTTACATGGACTCTTATGGCAATTCACTAAATTATTGTTTAAACTATATGATAAAATGATGAAAAATTAATAGAACTTGTATTAATATTTCCTATAAACTTTTAAAAATAAGTTCTTGAAGATTTTGTGTACTTTTTCTAAACCATTTGCAAGTAATTTAAAAAAATGTAAGCATGTCAAGCATTTTTGATTAGGGAATTAGTAATTATTGTAAAAATAAATATCACAGCAATGCAATGACATCAGCCGCAACGTGCGTTGAGGCGTTGAGCGAATTTTGTTTTACATTATCAAAAATATTTTTATTTTCATATCCTCCCTCTAAGGCTAATGTCTGGGTACGCCACTGCAGGCGTCCCCAACCTCCTTAAAATTCAAAAATTGAAAATCTTTATTGATCCTTTTCATTATAATTATGCAAACTGCACTTGAGGAATTCATTCATCGTATGCAATATTTATATCGAAAAATTAGGGCAAAAAAACTTTCATTTGCAATTTTAGCCGCTATTAGTAGCAAGTTGCAATTGCACATGCAATTGTTGCTTAATGTAATACGGGCTTAATACTTGTGTTTTGGTTTATTGCAACAAATATTTTATTATATTAATTTTCTAGAGTCAACATTCGAAATTAGTCTTAAAAATACAGATGACCCAAAACCCTACAAATGTGACATATGTGACAAAACGTTCATAAGGAGATATAATTTTGTGACACACAAGCGTTTACACACTGAGGGAAAATCGTTCAAGTGCAACGTATGTGACAAAACATTCAGTCAGATATTCCATTTAGTGAGTCATAAACACTGTCACACCGGAGAAAAACCGTTCAAGTGCGACGTATGTGACAAAACATTCAGTCAGACATCCTATTTAGTGACTCACAAACGCTGTCACACTGGTGAAAAACCTTATAACTGTGACATATGTGACAAAACATTCATTAAAAGTATCAATTTAAGGAAGCACAAACGTCATCACACCAAGGAAAAACCATTCAAGTGCGACGTATGTGACAAAACATTCAGTCGGAGAACACCTTTAATGGAACACAAATGCTATCACACTGGTGAAAAATATAGGTAAGTGTGATATATGTGACAAAACATTTATTAATACTGGCAATTTTGTGAAGCACAAATTCAGTCACACCGGGGAAACCCCATTCAAGTGCGACGTATGTGACAAAGCGTTTAGTTTCAAATACCGTTTAATTAAACATAATCGTACTCACACCGGTGAGAAACCTTATAAGTGTGATATATGTGACAGAACATTCAGTTATAGAAGCCATTTTGTGAATCACGAACTCTGTCACATCGGGGAGTGAAACGTATGTGACAAAGCGTTCAATGTCAAATACAGTTTAACGGAACACAAACGCACTCACACCGGTAAGAAACCTTATAAGTGTGACATTATGTGACAGAACGTTTAGTCATCATAGCAGTTTAGTGACGCACAAACGCCGTCACACCAGGGACAAACCAAGACAAAACATTTAGTGTAATGCCCTGTTCACACGTTGCTACTTTGAAGACACATTCGTGCTACTGTAGCATGAAAAAATCTGAGTCGCTTGTCAAATAGCAGCGCTGCTAATTTGTAGCATCAAAGTATCAAGAACTACTCGTTGATAATTTCACATCGTTGATCGTTGTGTGTGTAGATAGCGATTTTTTGCGGTAATTGTTTCGATTTGAATTTCTTTTCATGCTACAGTAGCACGTATGCGTCTTCAAAGTAGCAACGTGTGAACAGGGCATAAGATGCATTTTAGTGACACACAAAAGTGGGTTTCGAGCAAAGTGTATTGTGTGTGACTAAATAAATTATAGTAAAATTAACTAATTTTGTATTTGCAAATCTTTGAATTTCAAAATAAAGAAACTTAATTTATTAATAAAATTAATTAACAAAAAAAACAACGTTTTTGTAAAAATCTTTTATATGAGCATGTATAGGTATTAGTATTTGTGTTATTTTGAAAATTAAAGAATGTCTAAAAAACAAGAGAAATATATTTGTTTGTATTCAAAATGGTGATTGGGGGCTTTTTTCGAATGTCTTTTTCAAATGCTTTCATATGATACCAAACACGACAAGATTCTGACAACTTTGTGTTCAAAATAGTGACCATTTTTTATTTCTTTTTACAAAAGTCCGTTTCAAATGCTTACTTAATGATACCCTTGAGTGTTATAGAAGACAGTTATGCCTACGTATGTTTAATATTTTAATTATTGAAGATGACAATAAATCCGCTCCCATACAATTTCCCATAGAACCCACATAGCACACAAGTCTTATTAGACGTAGTAAAGCCGTACAATTGTCAGTATCTTAAGGACTTTACAAAAAGATGTCATACAGACCAAATTTGATATTAGTCAAAAAGTATTTGCAGAAAGACGTCAGGGCGATCAAATTTTGGTTGTCTATAAGACCCGTAGTTTAAAAAGTCTAAAAGTCGTCTTAATGACGTTTTCTGGTGAAGTATAAGATGTCAGTAGGACGTTAAGTTGTAAAGTCTATAAGACGTCCAATAATAAACAGTTGTCTTATTTACTAAAATATCTTTAACAACGTCTTTATGCATTTCGTATGAAATAAAATAAAATCGCAATTATTTATAATATTCGTCATTATACATTTTTTAATATTTTTAATATGCAAATTTTCTTGAATAACTTTTAAAATTTATCTTTTCATATCTACGAAGACCCGACAGCATGGTCTAGCGTGTTAACTGGCTTTCGCCGGCTAACGTGCTGTGACGTCCGAGTGACGTCAGTCAACGTGCGGTCGATGGTTCGAGTCTCCGTCGGGCGACAATGTGTGATTTGTCGTAAAACTAAAAATGCCCAAAGTCTGGCATTCAATCACACTCGGGTGACAGGGTTTTTATTTTGAATTTGTGTTGATATTCGCGAAAAAACGTAAATATAGATGGCAGTGTCGGCGAACGCCGTAATAGACTTGTTTAGTGGTTACGTCACACTGGTTCCAAACAACGTTCGTTGCTATGCAAGTCGGTAAAACAGGCTGGTTTGACGTTTGCCGTTTGACAATAACTGCGTCTTTAAATTTATTTTGAGATTTAATTGTTTTAAAGTGGCTTAAAAACACGTAATAAAGTTTAGTTCCGTAATAAATTATTTTATAAACGATTTTTGATTGTCAAACCAAACTGTTTTATAGACTAGCATAGCAACTACCTTAGCAACGAGTGGCCATTTTCTTGTTTGGAACCAGAAAATGACGTCACACTAAACAAGTCTATAGGGATAACATAGTACCAGTTGTCATTGTGTTTTGGTTTATCTCAATAATATAGAGTTTAATGTGTATTATATTTTATGGAGTGTCATTAAAGGTTATTTCAGGGAATAATATTAAATTATTAACATTCTACAACACTTTTGCTTGATATACTAAAATATAACCTCAAACAAATCAGGCTCCTCCACTGTATTTTTTTTATTTTTTTACAAAATTACATAAGAAACTAAGAAGATTAGTGAAAACGCGATGTAAAAATTTCGCTTATTAAGCGAGATATGATTTTTTTAAAGTCTGGTATTTAGTGGTGACGTCGGTGGTACTTCCAGTGGCACGCAATCAGTTTGTTTCACAAACATTTCTCTTAAAACAAATTATTTATTTATTTCATATTAAAAAGTCGTCTTGCTATGCCAAAAAACATAATTTGTAGCAGTTAAAAGTATAAAATGATATCAAACACAAATGAAATAAGCACGAATAATGGAATAATGACAGATGGTAGTTACGTTCTCTGCCGCATCATGTCTCTTCTTCTCATGTTCTCATTGCGCGAAAATTTTTGTGGCCAATAACAACGTTCCATATGAAACAAACCACGCCCTGTACTACCTACGTCATGGAATCTTAAATAATTTATATCTTTTAAATGAAATTATTTAAAAACTTGTTTTCTTCACTATTAGTCATAACAGGACATCTAATTTATGTTTTTATCATTAATATTCCTAATTTCGATTATGGTGGAGATGCCTATTGAAATTTAGGTATATTACTATGACTAGCAGCTTATAACTTGCCTTAAACTATTGCCACATATATATTTGTATTAAAAAACTACCAATAAAGTCCACATAATTATAATTTCATTAAAAAAAACAGACACAAATAACATTGTACTACTTAAACCGAGAATGTTTTATTAGCAAAATATATACTTATCACCAAATGTTGTCAGCTCGAACTCAGAACTATAAAATGGGTAGGGTTTTCCCTCAGCCGCACAAACAATAATATTCAATTATAAATGTTATTTAGGGCCGGTTGTTCAATCTCAGCTTAAACTACGTTTATGCCAAAACCAAGGTTACCAAGTTTTTCTGTTGTATTGTTGCATCTCATTGGTTGACTGTTTTATTTTAACGTTGGAGATTGGATGGGAAAACTCGGTTTAACTAAGCTTGAGTTTATGTTTAAGCTAACACTAAACTCGAATTGTACAACCGGGTCTTAACCGGTTAATATCATGAAAAACTTATAATGACAGGTACAGAAAAATTATTTGTTCTCCCTATTATGCCTAGTGCACACGGAGAAACTTTTTGAAATGTTTCTTGGAAAAAGTTTCCGGAAACTTCAAAATTTTAACGGCGCCTATAAAAATGAGGCGTTTTCAGGAAACATTGTGAAGTGCAACTAACTTCTTATTTGTCAAATCTTCAAATGTGACATGTGATCATAAACATATTTATTGTTTAAAAAAAAAAATCTCCATTTTCTGGAAACTTTTTTCAGGAAACTTTGTGAAAAGTTTCCCCGTGTGCACTAGGCATTAGGGAGGGTTCATCAATTGGCCACCAGAGGCCAGCCACTTTGAATTTTTTCGCGAATAGTACCTAATACAAAATACATATCTGAAATCTAGTGATGCAGATCATCTTCAAAGAGGGACTTTACTCTTGGTGAATTTTGCGGACTGGCTATTCCTACATATCAGACAGAGTTCTTATTTTGAACTTTTATTGCTATAGGCGAAAAAATCGAACTGTAGAGGCGCTGCGATCAACGCCAAGATGTCCTCGGGGCTCACCCTAGCTCAGCGGTAACACGCTAGGGCGCTAGGTGCACGCTAGCTTCACACCACTGGGGTCCGGGGTTCGCGTCCTAGACCTGCCAAGTGTGTAGTGGTAAGTCGGCAGGTTTTCTCCGGGTTCTCCGGTTTCCCCTGCCTTAGGTACACATACAGTTCATACGTCGCACTCGGGCCATCCTTAGAATTACCACCAATAATTCTAATAACACCAATACGCGGCTGCAAAACTACTTGCACAGCTGAAGTGTTACTTGGGTAGTATCAACGCTAGGCGTTGGTCGAGCGAGTGCATTGACAGTCAGTAACTTAGACTTAAGCTGCATTCAGACCGACCCACTTATAAGTATAAGTACCTAATTGACCAACCAGCGCTCAGCGTTCGCTTCGTCAAAATTCCAATTTCACTTATAAGTGTAATCTGAAAACCTCCCAAAGTTCTATCTTTTCCAATCAGTCCAGTGAATAATGCGATAGGTATATCATGTCATCTTTATCATCGAACTGTCACTTGCAAGCTGCGTTTTATTAATGACATACAAAATAGATATTAATTTAATTTAATTATTATAAATAGTAATTAATGAAAATATCGTATGCTTGTGTTGTAAAATATTATTACTGAATATGTAAACATATTTAAAAGCATATAAATTCTACTTTTTAATTTACATGTGTATGGAAATCCATTTTCTTTCTAATAATAATAATAATAATAATTTATTTATACTGAAATACAACAGGATAATCCCAGAACAATATTACAGTGTAAAAAAGAATCAAGAAAACAAATATGAAATATCAAATAACAAACACAAACCAGATTCAAACCGTAGGCCGTTTCTAACCTAACTTAACGAGCATAGCGGATATTATAAGATAAAAAAATATTTTAATATGCAAATTGTAAAAATCACACAACAAATTGTACTTAATAAACAATTATTATGTATTTAAATTTAAATATTTTCATAAGTTCTAAATTTTTCCAATTGGTGTTCATCCACTAATTTGGTAGGTATGTATGGTCCATTTGATTTATACTTATAACTAGCGGACCCGGCGCGCGTTGCTACGCCTCCAACTCGAATTTAAAGGAATCTCGTTATAAGAATTCTAAGTTATTACCATACCATACATGGTGACAATTCTAACTACGCCCATGATACCATACCAAATTTGAACTCAATCGGTTACCGCCATTTTGTTTAAATATGGTGGACTAATATTTTAGTATGCTCATGTCATGTCATAAGTTAGATCATAAGTTATAACCATTACAAATTTGAACCCAATCGGTGCAGTATCATACCAAATTTGAACCCAATCGGTTACCGCCATTTTGTTTAAAGATGGCGGACTGATATTTTAGTATGCTCATGTCATAAGTTATAACCATTACAAATTTGAACCCAATCGGTGCAGTACATTTTGCTAGCCACCATTTTGTTTCAAGATGGCGGACTGACATTTTAGTCCGGTCATGTTATAAGTTAGATCTTAAGCTATTACCATACCAAATTTGAACTTAATCGGTGCAGTAAACTTTGAAATAAATTGTTATAAACAACAATGCAATTTGACATCGTTATAAACATCAAATAAATAAAAAAAAACTATTTCAAAAACATGTTCGATGATATATTTGATCTTGGATCTGCAATGGTAATAAGTATATGTAATGTATAGGTAATTTTATAGCGAAGTATTTGAACCGCCATTGGTGGCTGGTAAAATACATTGGCAGCACTGCCATTCAATTTCTGAAATTTCTGTAAACGCATTCACTTCTGACATTTTAGTCTACTCATGTTATAAGTTTGATCTTAAGATATTACCATTGAGCTCAATTGGTTCAGTAAATTTTGAATTAGATAGTCGCCGGCAACAATGTTAAATTGTCATTGTTATAAACAACAATGCAATTTGACATCGTTATAAACAACATTTAAAAAATCTGATGTGGCCAGCACACAACCTCCCGCCATATCTAGACTTTTAAACATAAAATGTATACTTACAATCCGGTGCCCATTTAAAATATACAAATAAAAATCTAAAATATTCAAACACAGAAATTTGCATCACCTGAATCATAAGATTGAGCTCTTCCAATTTATACCTTATAGACAAATGATAAATACCAAATATATAAATTTTTGGGTAATTCGTATTTGAGTTATCCGACTGACAGAAATCCTGCTCTGACCACATAACTAAACTCATACACACATACATACAGACATCATCGTGAAACTATCAAAAATGAATTTATTGTAAGGACCCTAATTCGTGCTCATTCACTAAAAACTCACTACCCGATTTTTAGCATGATTCCAATACCTTCCTTTACAGGTATGGCGGAAGGTAAAAACTATTTCAAAAACATATTGTTTATTGTAATGCTTACAATCCACAACTGTCTGTTTCAAAACACCAAGCAAAACACCTAGACCAACTGAATTCGAAATTCCTATTCAACAGTTAATACATAGCAGTTTAATGAAATGTCTGATTATCTAATCTGTTTGTTATTTTGTTCAATTAAATGATAAATTTTCAAATTTTCGATTTTTCAGCTTTTCTTTTGGGTTTTCCCAATTTTTTTTCTTTTTAAAACCACCCATGTATTAGAGCGAACACAACAAAAAAAGAAATATTCAAATCGGTCAACTCGTTCTCAAGTTATGGCGTTACCAGAAAAACAGGCATTCATTTTTATATATACAGATTGTAAATATTTCACTTATAAGTGGGTCGGTCTGAATGCAGCTTGTCTTATGCCTCAAGGTACTAACTTCACACATCACCTCTGAAGAGGGGCATGGGTTACGGATTATCCGCCATAGCCCCTATAATGCCTGTGGCACACCGGTCGAGGAGCATCGAGGACCATCGAGTAACTCCTCGATGAAACGAAAGAACGCACCCGTCCGCGATGGATTTCTATTTAATCGGTGACAAATACATCAAAGTTTTGCGCGAAATCAAATCCAAAGATACGTCTGAAATGAGATACATTCGTTTCATCGAGGAACAACTCGATGAAAATAACGGCGCCCCTATTTTTCGTCGAGGACGGGGTGCGTTCTATCGTTTCATCGAGGAGTTACTCGATGGTCCTCGATGCTCCTCGGCCGGTGTGCCACAGGCATAACAGAGAACATCATGACAGACAGATGTCCTCGCACCCAGGAAAACAAACAGATTGACAGTTGACAAAACCTTCACTTGTGATCTTGATTTGACAATATCGTTTTGTACATTGTTAAAATGGATAAGGTTAACATCGAGTGAAGTGATATTTTTGAATATATTTCTTCTTCGCGTATATGACATCTGATTGTTTTCCTAGGTGCGAGTGTTTATCAATTGGCCGCAAGAGGTCAGCCACTTTGATTTTATTCGCCTATACTAATACAAAATACATACCTATAATATGGTGATGGAGACCATCTTCAAAGAGGTGCTATATTAAGTATAAAGATATATAATATAATATTTACTACAAAACAAAAAATATTTCATTCTTACCTATTTCTCTAAAACGTTTTGGGAAGCTCTGAAAACAAATATTATTTTAAAAAAACTATGCGCAACAAATTTGACATATTATCGCAAACAATTACTGTATTTATTTATTTCAAATGTAGGTAATGTTTGCTACAAATATTTTAACATAAAAAAATATAGAATAATTCTTCATGTTAATGGATTTTTTTGTTAATATATATGTAAGAAGGAACATAAACTGCAGGAGAATCCTATTTAAGGGCTGTACTTCATTTGAAGGGGTTATGAATGAATATAGCATTAATTAGAATTTTTTTAAAAAACTAGTTTTAAAGCATTTAAAAATCGTCCACATTACACAAAATGGACGGATACAGACGTAAATATAGAGGAGGACTATTTTATAAAGTATGAGAGTTAAATTATTGTGAAATTAGAGCATAGCACTCTAGTACTATAATTTCTGTCTATGTATAAGATCCAGAGGTATGGGAGATAATAAATAAATTAATAATAAATTTATTTTATCTACAACAATAGAATAATGTATTCATTATATACGTGAAAGTAGTATAATAAACCCCTCCATAAGGACACATTATGAAATAATGAATTCATTATTTCACACTGTTAAATAATGAGTACTTTATTCTTCCGAACTGTCAAAATTACTCGAATGAATTGTCAATTTTTTGAGGTTAGGTTAATATGAATACAAATTTGTAAATAAGAAATGTTGCTTTATTTAAAAAGTCGTAGATAAAACGTCGTATTTGACTCGCAAATAATGGCTATAATTCACTCGTATGATTTATTAACTCGCCTTCGGCTCGTGAATAAACTTTCATCCTCTTGAATTATAGCCTACATTATTTGCTCGTTAAATAATATACTATTATTTAAATAGCTTTAAGCTCATAAAGATATACAGAAGTTTATGAGATAACAGAAAGAAACGACGAGAGAAGACTCAAATAATTGGGATATTTCAATAAGAATGCGAACCTAGTGGTAAAATTTTGTACTTAAACAACGGTGCACTTGTGCATGGCCGTCTCTATTTATCAGGCCGGAGTCTTCACACTGGCAACAGCGCACCGAGTACCGGTAGTGGTCCTACGCGCGCTATACGTTATATGGAAATTTCAAAAATATGCAGTAAAAACATGTTTAATTATAGAATTTTCAAGTGTATAATTGAACAATGTATAAAATAAATAAGTTTTCACAACATAATAACTTTTCATCTTTTGGAAATTTGAAAGTTGTTACGTAACCATCGTTAATTTTGGAATCGTAATTACTTTTGCACCCTGGCGCAGAGCAACGACGTGGTATCTGATATATACAAAAATTACAAATTAAATACTTAGTACAATATTCATTAACAGTTTTTTCTTCTTCTATTACACATAACATTATTTTAATTTTTATAGAAACATTTATTTTAAACGGTATGATGACAACAATCAACTTACTTTAAAATTTAGTTTTGTTTTCTTTGTGTTCACAAAAATGAAAAATAATTACGAAAATAGGACTAATAATAACTTTTTATTAATATTTCTTACCTTCAATTTTAAATATGATTTAGTGTTTTACTAAATTATAAACAAGAAGTGACGACGAACGCTGAATGTAGCTGAACCTAAACACGGCTACCGGGAACTCAGAAACAGTAACAGCGGTCTTGCGCGCTTATAATAATGGAGCGTGAACGCATTAAATTTTAGTTTCTAAGTTAAATATCTCACGATACAATTAAGATATCGTTATAATTCTTTTAACAGAATAAAATTTGAACATTTCTCAACACTTCGTACGCTTATACTATATGTCTATTTTAACAAATACAAAAGTTAGCAGCATACTACTTTTTTTACATTATTTATGAACATAGCATCTTTTAAATAATTATTACAATTTTATTATAAACAATTTCCAATTAAAAATTTATATTTGTTAAGAACATTGTTATGAAAATAACTGGTAAAAATTTCATTACGATATCTGCAGTAGTTTCTGAGTAATTTAAAAATAAGTTGAAAAAGTAATGTATTCATTTTCGTTCGTTTTGTGAAAATAGGACCGCTAGTCTTGTTGCCATAATGTGCACACTCCGGCCTGATAAATAGAGACGGCCGTGACTTGTGACAGATTTGCACGTTGTTGTATGGGCACTAAGTGATTAAAAGTGATTTTGTTTAATATTTGAAAATATTTCGAAAGGTATTGAGTTTAAAACTTGTTCATTGTAGTTTATTTGTTGTGTAAATATAAATTAACTTACTATTTATTGCATACTTTATATGATAAGAGTCATTGTAGGTATTTTGTACATAACTAAACTAGAAAGATAATAGAATTAATACATTAAATATAAACTAAAATTAATATAAATGTTAGTGGAACTAATATTGACGTTAATATACAACTATTATTTAATACTACAATGAGCAAAATCTAAACTATGTAGATAACCTAACAACCACTTGCTGAATTATGTACTTAAAATGCAAAATACAAACAAATTGACTACCAAATCTACAACAATATAAACATCATACTATATTCTATCATAATTAGTAGCATACACATAATGAAAACTCCATACAGGAGAAAAATACAACAAAATAATACACGCTGCAATGTTACGCTTATGGAAACCAAAGCAAAGTGCACCGTTGTTCAGAATTTCACATAGGTGAATAGCGCCATCTCTTAGTAGTGAAATATCCCATGGACAGGGGTCCTATTCTATTTCACTTATCAACGTTGATAAGTTGGGTTGTCTTGATAACCCCCCACTATGTGTGACGTAGTAGCCAAGCGACTGTCGCTCCGACTTATCAACCCTCGCTACGGTAGACTTGCGCGTTGCGTTGATTTTTGTTCGTTGTGATGTTAAAATATTTATTTTATAAATATAAAATACCAATAAATTATGGGTTCATTATATGTATTTAATATTTTTGATTAGTTTATTAAATAATTCAACTTACAAATTGTAGAAATAAGAAATAGACATTTTTCTTGAAAAAATAATTTACTTTGAAAATCAAAAAAATGGCTTATTTTAAAACAAATAATACGTTTATGATAAGTGATAGGTAAAATGGTGGTTTAGCAGTTTTTCTTGCCAAATTTCACAGTAAATGTAAAATCTCTATCAGTGGTTATCAACTGGAGGCCAAATATCCCTAACCCTTGATATAGTTACAAACGGAATGACGTCACGAAGTTATCAACTGAACTTCGCTAGCGACTGTCGCTATGAATTAGAATAGGTACCCAGAAGCCAATTTTTTATTGATTTTTATATTGATATAATTTTATCTATGTTGGTTATATGGCGTATTGTTGATTTTTTATTGTTTTGAAGAATAAACAGCTGATTTGTTCTGAAAAGCGTTTGAATATTTCTTGTCATAATAATTGTGCTACGATTCAAATTTCGAACTGTGAATGCGGCTATTTTTGTGAATTTCGGAAAAATTCTTTTTACGTTGTAATCAGTACATCAAAAAATATCAAAGTCAAGCATATAAAATGTGCGGATCTTATACTTTGTCATAATAGTATATTGTACAACAAAAGTGGATATGATGCCTATATCGCACGAAAACGAGATTGCAGTCACGATCACGACCCCATAGGAAGAGTGTTTGCAAACGTTCGAGTGCAATATACAGTCGAGTTAACAAATTCATTTTTTGCAATAAAATACCTCCATATGATTTAAAAGTAAGGTTATATCAATTATTTTTTGACATATTTCTAATTTTTTTTTCATTTTGCAATAAAATAATGCTTTTAAACATATAAAATTTATGATTAAATAACAAAATAATTTAATGTGTTTAACTATTATTTGTCATTTTCTGAATTCTATGATAATAAGTGGAAAATTTTAAATAAAAAAACCTAATACAAAATAATCGAGAATTTTTAAGAAAAACTGTGAACATTTTCACATAGATGCCAGTGTATGTCCCTATTTGTTATTCAGTGGCGCAGCTACGGGTAAGCTAGGGAGGCTTTAGCACTTCTCTTGGAAAACGAGTTCTTCAATATTTTTAAATATCGTTTGTAACAAATAACAAAATGAATTTTTATGCTTTATAAGTAGATGTTACCGCGTCAAAAGAGTCAAGAGTTCAAATTTCCTATGTTTGGAGAAAGAATATAACAAGAAATAATATAGGTACTAGATTATTTTATTTTTGGAAGCATATGAAAAAAACGTTTTTTTAATTTGCCTCAACTCAAGTACTTGTAGGTTCTTTATAGTTGTTAATAATTTTATTATTTTAAATCAAAATATTTTTACCATGCGGCCGCGGACCGTTTCTTATTGAAACTAAATAACAATCTTATAATTTGTCTCAGCACCCTTATGGAAAAAATCTGTCTACGCCACTGCCTATGCTACTTGCCTTCAAAATTATGAGTTATCTTCATTATAAAAAGTTTGAACCAAATTTGAAGGGGGTGGGCGAATGGCTTGTTTGAAATATAAATTTTTAATAATACACTAATATTTTTGCTGAGAATATTTTTCTTTGGAATTAGTTAGTTTTCAATAAAAGTGAATTAGGTACCTAAATTCCTTTAATTTTAGTGCTGTCAAAAATTTTAATAGCAGTTTTCTAAAAAACGAACATAAATGAGTACGTACATTTTCTTTTCATATTTAAAATTTTAAAATATACGTAGAAACTAGGGAATGGCATGTTTCATTAGGTACTTAAATGTTCATATTTACTCCCCCTAGAGGGGGAATATTTCATGATTTGATAAACCCGTTTTTCAAAAAACTGCTACTAAAATTATTCTATTTTTTGAGCTATTTTCGAGCTATTCGCACGCCACCTTAAGCTTTTTCATCGTCACGACAGAGTCGTGCTCGTGATACAAGTATGATATTTAATAATAATTTTGAACTGTAGATTTCATTATATTGGACCTGAATGAAATAAAATGTTATTTATATTATACTAAATATTTATAAGGATGAACAATAAAGGCTACTAAAATAATATTTTTACTTGTTCTGTAGTTCTTGGATGTGCAGGCTAGTAATCTTCTCACAAAACATAAATTAACTAATATTAATTTAATTTACATTACATTCAAATTATTTAAATATATTGTTAAAATATAAAAAATTGAACATTATTATTACCTATTAAAACTTAAAAATATATTTTTTACTTAAAATATCTAAAATATGAAAATGTGACATAACATAAACATACATGTAAAATACATCATATGATTAGGTACTTTAATTATGTTGAGAGATCAATTTTGTCAAAAACCTGTATTATTTTAACGTATCATATTCGAAACGATTTTTAATATACCATTAAAAAGTGATTTTTTATCGATTTCGCTAAATCAATCATTATTTATTATGTTTATAACAAAACAAAACACAGAGTTGTTGCATTATGATACACAATTTTTACTATAAACATAATGAAATGAATATCAAAATGGATTTTTATTTAATTAGCATTTATATGATTTTGTACTATTTTTATTAAATTACTTTAAAATGCAAATAAATGAAATACTGTTTTTATCTTGTAATTGTATACTTTCAAAATATTTGAAAACATTTAATACAAAATTTCAAAAGGTAGAAAACTTGAAATTAGAAAATTAAAATTTTAAACATCGATGACTAGTTCAACAACACAGTAACAGCAACAGCAATATCAACTACTTATGCGTATAATGTGCAGATGATGAAGTTTAAGTTTGAATATCAATACATACAGGAAACATCACCAATGTCTTCATCTGCGCTTGAAGGCGGTGTATCAAGCTGAGGTAATCCTAAATCTAAATATTCTTCATTTGCTGTTATGGTGAGAATTCTATCTAGATCTTCCACTAATTCACTAAATACTGGTCGTTCATTGGGCTGGTAGCTCCAACACTCTCTCATTAACATATATCTGTAATTAAATCAAATATATTATTGTTATATTATACCCAACAATAAAAAATATACATTTCCAAAGAACAGCATGGCGGTTTTTCCATTCTGTGTCCACTGCGTAATAATTGAAATAATTTCTCTACGTTTGGGACTGATGGATATGGAGTTCCACCTAATGTCATAATTTCCCAAAGTAATATACCATACGACCACCTATAAAATAATAAATGTAATTTGAATAAATAATGTCTAGTTAACGGTTAACTTACACATCCGACTGCGTCGTGTAGACTCTATGAAATAGTGCTTCAGGAGCCATCCACTTGACTGGCAATCTGCCGTCCGTTGTCTTGCGATAATAATCGTGACAGTGAATGTCTCTTGCAAGACCAAAATCTGCGATCTTAAGAACGTAATCGTCACTGACGAGGACATTGCGAGCAGCGAGATCTCTATGAATACATCTTCTGGATGCAAGATATTCCATACCGCGCGCTACTTGATACGCGAATGATACTAAATCTTTTTGTGTCAACGTTTTTTTTTCTTTGATGCCCGTATCCTCTCCTAATGCAGGTTCATAACCTGACGACGGCCGATGTTGACGTAAAAAATCCCTCAGATTGCCGTAGGGAGCGTACTCTACCACTACGTACAACGGCCCGTCTTGTGTACAGCAGCCCAGCAAGTTAATGATGTTGATATGTTTTCCTATCATCTTCATCATTTCCATTTCTGACACTAGATCCATCATCTCAGAATCGGTATGTCCTTCTTTTAACATTTTTACGGCTACAATTGAGTTAATGCCTTCTTTCAGCAGCCCACGACCTTCAGCTTTTACAACTTTGCCAAATGCGCCCTCGCCAAGACTTTTACCCAGCATAAGAAGGTCACGAGGAATCTCCCACTCAGAGTCCATAGGAAGTTCGTATTCCGAAATCATCGAATCCCAAGAGTTGGCTGGATGTTGAGATTTCTGTTTTTCTATTTTCACTATTGGTAACAGCAGTGGCTCAGAAACATTGTTTGAATTCGTGCTTGTTTGTTTTTCAACAATTACTTTTTTAGTCCATTGTGTTACAACAGCTGCTCTTGCAGTCTCAATAGCAATTAACTTTTTCATTTTTTCCCTAGAATTGTATTTATAAATTAATTATTCGTAATTATTTTAAATAATGTTAATAGTTACCTTTTTAATTTTTTAATGATATGAATCATAAATATAACACCAAGAAGAAACATTGTACAGAGTACTCCAGCTAAAATATTCACTAACATCGGATGAGTTTGTGGTGGATCAGGCTTAAATTCTGAAAATAATAGTTTATTAACAAATGATTATGCTATATTATTTATTGTTTTACCAGGTACGACTTTTAAATAAGCACTGGCGTGAGTATGACCCAGACTATTGGAAGCAATACATGTATACCAGCCCTCATCATCGAACGTTACATTGTGTAACTGGAGAATCTCCGGCGAAGTAGGATTAGTTATAGTCGTCTGCAGTGAATAATAGTTTAAACACGCTACTTCTTAAATTGAAAATACTTATATTCAATCATCATGCACTGGCCATTAACACATGAACCGTTAATTTATTAAAGTAACACACAATAAAGTAACTAAAATAAAACTAGCAGTCAGAATTTCTAGTAAGTAAGAAAGAGAAAGAGATACCTTGTTTCGGGAATCGTTATATGTTACCCACTCCAAGTGAGAATGCAAATCCGATAAATATTTGCATGTAAAATTGCAATCATGACCATACACAACTGTTTGGTTTATAGGGATCTCGGTAAATATTGGCTTGTGGTTTACTCGTTCTAGAAATTATTTCAACAAACATAAACTTTGTTAGATCATTATTTACATCTATATAACTATTTATATTCTAATAGTAGAAAAGTAACCAGTCAAATTAGAAAATTTCACATAATATATTTTATTTACAAAGCAATTTTTGCAATTTGAGAGTGCATTGTATTCTTTATAGTTTATATTGATTGGTGTACCACCACCACCACCATTGAAAAGAAGTTTCACCATCACCTCCAGCACCAACACCTCATAAAATGATTTGTACTTTACCTGTACCGCTGTGCTGTTTGGAAAAGTCGGGCTTTGATCATTATTATCCGGTGAATAATCAGTTTTCAACCACTGTATAAACGGTTCCAAATCAGACACCGTCTTACATTCAAACTGTACTGTGCTGTTTAGCAGTACAGTTCGATTATGAGGGTAGCCTTCACTGATGTAAGGCCGAGATGGAAATCTTTCTACCGTTCATAGAGATTATTTTAACTAATGGCTTATACATTTTACAATACAATAAGGAACCAAATAGCACAATTTTCCAAAAGATATCAATAGGATTTCTTTATAAAAGATATCTGTAAGATAATTTCAAAAGATATCTTATTGAAAACAATTTGAAGATATCTCTTTGATATAATCTAAAAATGAACCTACAGGTATTTTTAAAGTTATTTCAACGATACCATCCGAACAACGGAACAACGATCCGTACGATTTTCTTATTATACCTACTGTCATTGCTACTGCGAACTAAAAGTACCTACCTAATAATAGTAACTTTGAAATATGTTTCAACAAATCAACGAAAATCAACAATATATTTTTGAGCAGAGTTTTATTATTACAGTAATTTGTAGAAAAATAATAATCAAACGCGTATACATATTCCCAGCACGATATGAACCTTTAAAGTTTAAACGTAAAAATAAATTTTTAATGTGTTTTCTTGTATGTTTGACTTAGCACCCTGAAGAGGACTTAATTGAAGTCGAAACGTTGGTGTGTTATTGTATTTTAATAAATTGACTGAATTCTCCAAGAACTTCTCTACTTTTATTCATATATCCAGTCGAGTAATCTCTTCCTCATAAAAAGAACAAATAATTTATGTTTGAGGGGGAAAATAATTTCGGCACCCATATTTGTAAAAAAGAGGGGTTTCGCGCGCCACTGTACAGCTTTTATTTATAAATGAATTAACTTCAAATTTTAATATGTTGTCAAGAAAGCTTGGATCTGCGAAATAACAAATAACCGATCGATTTTTTTAAATTCGTTTTAAAATAGAAGATATTTGTGTTAAAAAAATAACAAAAATTGTCAAAATTCAAATTAACATAGGTATTTCGATTTTAAAGCAAAATTTTAAAATTATGCGTCGACTATTTTGTAGATTGTACATTTATCTTCAACAATATCTTTAGATTCACTACCATTTTACGGATATATAAAAAAATATATATATTTCTAAGTGACTACATATAAAATCGTGAGCGTGCGTGATCTGATCAGAAACAAAAATTTACTCACGCACCCAGCTCTAATCGGGGGTATTTGTTTCGGAGTTTGGTTTTTAGTTCGTTGTTTTGTTAGGTCTTATATTCAATTATTTTATTACGCAAACATTATAGTTATGAATTGATTAAAACGTAATATTTAGCTACTCAACCAGTGGCCCAAAACTATTTCCTTCACAAACCTCAAAAATTATTTTTCTAATTTTGAAAAAAATATTTACTATAATATGCCATTCTAATATGTACCTCAAGTACACCCTGTACAATTGTGTGCGTCGTATATAATTGTGATATAAAAATATGTGCTATTATTTTTTAAATATTTCTCTATAATTGACCTAATTAATCTATTTTCAAGAATGTTAAATACATGTAAAATATATATTATTAAGAGATCTATAGGATAACTGTTAAAGATATATGAAAATGATAAATTTTAGATATCGCCAAATGTCGCAAACGCGTTCGATAAGATTTCGTAAAGAGCTCTTTGTGTAGTAAATAGACGATATCGCAAATGCGGTAAAGATAATTTTTGGATGCCTTTATAAATCACTTTGTGCTATGTGGGAATAAATAAATCCTATTAAGGTAAGGTGCTTACCTAAAACTTCCAACTTATAGGTGAAGTTGACACATCCCATTGAGTTACACACATCACATGTGTAGTTTGCCGTGTCACTAACAACAAGATCTTCTAACGTTATAGACCACCGAGCTGAACGAATCGTCCCCAGGTTTCTGGATATTGGAGTTTTGCCGTCCTTGTACCACGTGATGTTTGGTACCGGGTTACCCTCAGCGGGACATTTTAAGCGAACCATATTCCCGGCGGGTTTCACAACAACCGGCATCAACTTTTTGCTGAAGCGGGCAGCAATTGCAGTTTTGTTCGAGTCATAAACGCCATGTATGCGATCATCGTTCTCCGGCTCGATATCTTCGATGTCTTCTTGATTATCTCCTATAATAAAAGGAAGTAAAACAACTTGTACATGGTACAAAAAGCTACTGTGTACCATTTCCAACGTGGTTGTCCACGTGCGAGGAATCAGTGCACACAGTCCCGATGGCGACGGCGAAGACAAGCAGCAAACCAAACCTTAGCATCCTTGGGTTCATAACGGCCTCTTGCTGCTTGTGCTGTCTGCACCCGTACAACCTCTATGGCACATCCTGGAAAATCACATTTATATCTTACTCACGTATCCTACACTCAATGCAATGATACGTCCAATGCATAACAATTAATTGTACTTAAGTCATCCATCAACCAAATTTGTTTGATTCTTTTAGCAGGTAGCGATGGAAATTTCTTACAGTTCACAAGATATAAATTTGTAAACATATTATATTTGTCGAAGATTATTACATCTCAAAAATCTTAAGGCGCAACACTTGTGAATCCAGAAGCTTCTCAATTTCAATGATTCTGGGTGTATATTATTAAAACTTTCAAACTGAAATTTAACATATTAAATCGATAAATGCAAATTATAAATAATTGCTGTAGCTTGTGGCATATCAATTAGCAAAACTTGGATCTAATTTTTATCATTAAATTATATATATTTTATACGTTTATTAATACAAATAAATTATTATTTTCTTTTAATATCGATAATTACATTAGTCGGACTTGCCTTTTTAATAATTTTTAGAAATTATTTACATCATTGTAAAATATGAGATTATACTTATATTTCAAAACCAAAAATCACAAAATTATTTATTATAAAATGCTTTTTGCTTTGAATTTAATAGCAAGAGATGCGCCTTACCTACAATATTATCTTGCTGAATATTTATTGCAGCGTTGCGTACAAGTTCGCAACGCTGCCAGCTCGTCGGCTTATACATAATTATAAAATTTAATGTACATTTTTTGTGTAATAAATATCTAGATAATAATTATTTATCTATTATCTACCTATAGATAATTTATTTTATGGTTATCTATTATCGTAATTAGACAAATAAAAAAATAAATATCTTTATCTCGATAAAAAATATTGTTATCTACTCGTATTACAACACTGCTAATAAGTATATGTTGTTATTATTTAAATTATTTTTTCTTTGCCAACGCAAATATATTCTTTTCAAAATTTCAATAATTATTGAAAAATAAAAATAGTTTTCGTAACAATCATTATTTATAGGGATTTTATTTTCTTGTATGTAAAATAGATATAGGTACTTAAATTTTAAATCAAGTTTTTATAAAAGTATTATGGGAAAAATGTGACCCAGATAAAATACAACTGAGGGTACATTTTAGAAGAAAATTATATTTAATTTTTTTATTCTAAACATATTATTCGATAGATTAACAGTAATGTGAGTTATTTAAAAATTTATATGTCGTCATTGTGTAGTGACCTATGCCAAATTTAAAAAAAAAAGGAAAACATGTTTTAGATGCGTTCTTAAAAAGTCTCATTAACTTAATACTATACTTCTCGAGATCTCAGTCGCAAGCGCAATCAGAACACACCATGTAAATATAATAATTAATTAGGTTCCTCTGTATTTTGAACCACTGTACTAGGTATATTTAAAAAATCAGTACCCAAGTAAGCCACACAGGATGTGGTAAAGTAAATAATGAAATCAACTGCTGTAGACTTCATCAAACTTTGAGAGTTGAGACTACAAGTGTATCAAGTTTCATTGTACAGCAAACACAAATAACCATCACACATTTCTAAATATTCATTTGTGATTTCTAACTTGAAACAGTAATCAAAAAACAAACAAAAAGCAATATATATAAATATGAAGTGCATGTAATCCTCAGTCCTCAGAATTAACAACATAAGAAAACTGTGTTCGCATCTTGCGTCCGGCCGGTCTCAGTCTCTGAGTTGTGTTGTCCCCCGCATAACAAAATGCACCGCTTATAGAACGGAAGTCACGTCAATTTCATATAAATATTCACATGTACATTTGACACACGTCATTTTCTACATTATGTTATGAATATTGGATGATATTTCTAATTTGATTGCAAGGTTACAATATAAATTAAAAGGGTAGTAAAGTGCGCGACAGCTTGCTAAACTCAAAACTCTTGGCAAGCCGCAATTTTCTCATTTAAAATCAGAGTCAATTCTCTTACTAATGACTACGAGGGAGACTGAAAGATATTACAAGATGAAGTGAATATTCTCTTGTTGCTCTTGCTGTTAAGCTTACGCTACCACTGCCAGACGTTCGTAAATACGAACCTACAGTTTAAAATAGTCACGCATTTTTGTTGTGTACACCCAGCTTAAAATAACATAATGAACAGATGTGTATTTTATGAAATTTTATAAAGCATATCATATACAAGATAATTTCAAATACCTATACTCTAATGATAAATAATAAAAGGTCGCGGACCTTGTCATACTATTTCGCGATCTTTTATCAATAAATGATGAGTTTTATTTTTGCAATGTTTTATTGCGTCTAGATAAATACTTTAATCAATGATTTTTAATTAACATCAAACATCAGTATAAATCAAATACATAATATATAAGAGAATAAGTAGAATGCGGGTAATACGCGCTTTCAATTGAACCATTTAATAATTGTCTGAATTGCATTGACCTAATATACAAAGTGACTAGTACTTGTCTTCATATTTCATACTCACTGATTGATTCTTTTATTCCAAATATAACATATTCTTATAACTGACTTCAAATACAGGAATGTTTATTTACTTAAATTACATAAGATTTGGGTAAAACATAAACTTTTTGCCTGGAAATATTCGCAAGTATATAAAATGCGGCTCTGCGTATAAAGTATTCCAGTAAGAACGGCTACAGGCTATTCGCAGAATTCATTTTGTGTTTATGTCAAATGTGATATTTTTAGAAATTATTATAAACAAATCTGAAAGTGCAATAAACAAAATTGAATAGGCATTTATTCATGAATGAATAATTTTATAGTCTTGTGGGTGTTTGGTGACAGTGACAATATACCGTTGAATGTTTATGGTCCAGGGTTCAAATTCAGGTAGTTGTGAACCCTTGGTTTCAACTTTCAACCCACATGGTCACCAGATGTGCGACATAGGATGTGACGAAGAATTTTTACCGCTAAACTGAATTTTGTAAATCAAAGCCAAATAATTTAAAATTCTATTGAAATTACTCATTATAATTAAATAATAATGTTGTAATCTAACTTAAATAGTGAACTAAGCACTTTATATTAAGAAATAAATCTTAAACTTAAGTATGAAAACAATGATAACACTTACCAAACAAAGAATATCGCAAGATAATGTTAACTACACTTGACAAATAAGTTAATAAGTTTTACATGTCCGATTTTGATATCCGCCACAGACACAGCACACTACACAACACTTCGGAAGTAACTAACTATGACTACAACACAGTACTGGTACTACTCGCAAGGCACAAAGCAATAAGGCACAGACTCTTCTTGGCACTTGGCTCTCAACACTCAAGCAGCGCATGAGCTCTGACTGACGCCTACAATTATTGCCACCGCCAACTCTGAAAGACAGAGACGAAGTTTTAATAACAAACAACATATGCAAACAAAATCAAAGTACAACATAATCGAATATTATACTTATGTTTGTCTTGTTTCAAATTATCTCCATGTATTTTATGCAATTTTTCATAATTTTGTTTAAATCATTCCCAATCATTTTACGTAATAAAATTATAGGTACGGCCCTGCCAGGGTTATATTTAGCTTTGCAGACAGATTTTTAGTTTATACACTATTATAAGTACTTATACTGTACTTTACCAAGAACTGATTGATGAATACGAGTATTGAAAATTATTTTGCTCTCTCTCTCTGTTTGTCGACGATATACGTCCTATTTTTAAATTGTATAAATCGTTGTCAAAATTCCAATTAGACATTTAAACGTTAAGCGTTGCATGTTGCTTTCTTACGTACATCCGGTTTTGAAACATTAGCCACTCTTCACTTCATTGATACCGAAAGTTAGAAAAACAATATTCAGGATGTTTGTGTCGCAGCCTCCGGTTCTTCTCTTACGTTGACATACACCAGTGTCTATTTCAGTTTAGTTTGTTCACTATCCATAATTTCTCTTATTGTGACAGATGCATATATACGAGTAGGTATATTGAATCATTATTTATATTTTCCATAAATATAATCATCTATTTTTTATATTGACACTAGCTGAGGTTGGTACTCGGCCTTGCTTGGATAAAAGAAACATACCTTAAGCCACACACAGGGCTTTAAGCCCAGTTCGCACAGTGATCTTTGGAGATTCTACGAAGATTCAGAATCCTGGAAAAGAAAAAGTTTTTTTCTTTCTAGTGATAATTACGCGTTTTTGAAGCAATCAATAAATTATAAATTCTTCTTTTCCAAGACTCATTGAAGATTCAATTTAGCGACACCGCAATTTAACAAATAATTCTCACTAGAAAGAAAAAAAAACTTCTTCTTTTCCAGGATTCTGAATCTCCGTAGAATCTCCAAAGATCGGCGTGCGAACAGGGCTTTTTAAAATATGACTGGCCTCAATAAAGACCTACATGCAAAATGCAAAAAAGGATCGAATTAAAACATAGGTACCTTAAAATTTGACTCTGGTCTAAAGAGACCTGTATGTAAAATTTGACCCAATTAAAAAAAACTATCTTATTATATTTCAAAATCTAAAATTGCGTCGGCCAGAGCTATTTTTAATTTTTACCGCCACCCCTAATGGTCCAATCGAAGTCAAACAACTTCAAATCTGATCCTGGTCAAAAGAGACCTGCGTACAAAATTTCATGAGGATCGGACAAACGGTCTAGATCTAGAGTCTAGATGTAGATACAAATCAAACGGATAGACATGGGCGTCGTTAGGTTATTTCCTAGGGGGGGCAAAATATTTTTTGAACCAGTAATGAAGTCCTGTAAAAAATAATTTGGTAGGGAGAAAGAAAAAAAGCGCCGCAGGCGAAATTTTGTTTGAGTTCAAGGTCAAAGGCTGCTTCATTAAAAGTTAAGTTATACATACACTTGAAAATTACATCATATTTTACCCTCTATCAAGTACAAAAATTAAAATAAATAATAAATTTTTAAAAAATCATGAAATAAATGTTTTATTTTAGCATTTAGATAAGTACGTAGGCAAAAATATATAAATATACTAGTTCGCTGGGGGAAGGTGGTTTAATCCCTAAACCTCCCTGGCTACGCCAATGATTAGAACTATAAATTTCTGATATCCAGTACCTACATTAAAGGTTCTGAATAAACCTTAAATACAGTTTCTTGCAAATCTCTATACCTATATTTAATAAGAAATAATAAATTTAGCCAACTTCGGGCAAGAAAAGCATAACATATCAAAGCTCGCTGCAACCCATGATGCTATTGTTGCTTCATTTCGATTTTCGAGGAAAATACTACCCTCCAATTAAACTCATTTTCTGAGTACAGGAGCATTATTATTGAAAAGATTCGCGTATTTCGTACATTGAAATTTCTAAAAAAAAAATTCCAAATCACGCGGTAATTTTTTTGCCATCCTCTCGAGCGTTTCAGGTAGAATGCTGTGTATCCCTCGCTCATATTTTTCTATTAGTGACTTTGCTACATCAGTTTTTTTGGTCTTTTTTGTCATATAGGTATAAAATTTGAGTTTCTGTATTATTATCTAGGGGGGGGGGGCAAGCGCCCCCCCTTGCCCCCCCCCCTAACGACGCCCATGCGGACAGACAGACAGACATCCAAACATTCAATTTTATATATTAGATATTACGTATATCAACAATTCGGTAGATGGAAAGCCCGTGGAATTATAACCTCGAACGCGTTTATTTAATTTTAATCAGCTTTAAAGCAAAACTGCTATAATATTGATATGTTCATTACTCTACCCTTTTATTACGATATTTTATAACATAATTAAATTTAAAATGTCTGTACGTTCTTTATTTACCCTTTTATCACAATATTTTATAATGTAGGTACAATTATAAGATTATTAAATTGAAATAAAAAATGTATATAACGTCAATTTTAAATTATTTTTACGGTCAGGGTATAGAATGTAACTTCCGATTTCCGGATTATTAATTATTAGTTCTATGTTGCCCGTTAGATCAGAACGCCAAGTTTGCAAGTTTTTTGAATACGGTTATTAATCATTTGCTTGTGAAGTGATTTTTATATAGAATAAAAGTAAAATAAAGAAAGAATACGATGAGACGAATATCTGCAGCAGGTGACCAAATAAATGTAGTTGATGGATCTTTTGCATCTTTATTAAATCGTTGTCGGCGAATAGTACTCATGGGAGTTGATATTCATGCACATGATAACGATTCATTTTTTTGGAATTCGGTAAGATCATTGGGAGATGCTGATCATAATATTATTATCGTGAGAAATAGAGGGATGTCTGAAAGAGCTGTACGTCAGATAAACTTCCCGCATATTCAAATTGGTGCGTGGATTCCACGATCCATTTATGGATGCCTGCGGTAAATACACATTTTTATTACTACTTATTTTATATAATTTATAAGTATGTTTCATATTAGGTCCTTTATGTATATCATACGTTCTATATACACAGCGGCATGGGTTTCATATAATTTGCGAACTACGTTAGCGGAATTCGAGCCAACATTAGTAGTCTCTGACGCAAGTTGTGTAGCAGTACCGATACTTAGTGCTCTTGGAGGTTTTCAAGTAATTTGTTTTGAGTATTTTAAAGAATTACTTGCTGAATTCGAAACGTACGATGAAGTAGAATCGTCCTTATACAACTGTTTTGTCATTCCCATAAGAAGATGTTTTTTGTCACGCGCCGAAATGATTTTGATCCCTTGTCCAAACGCTCGTGAGGTATGAAATTGAAATGAATTATGTAATATATAGAAGCGATGAGATGTAAACTTGTGTTACAGTTATTACAAATTGAGGAAGAAGACGGACGTGTGCACGTGTTGTACCCGCCCGCTGAAGGAGAATATTCATCTCGGTACGACCTCGAGTACGGTTTTCCCCGTTTTCAGCACGGTCCTCGTCGTCCTCGAAGCCACGATCCCCCACATCCATTAGATGTAGAGCCAAGATTTCGCTATCAGTTTGTGGCTGTAGATGTATTCGAACCTACTTCAAATTTTCATGTGCTAATCGACGCATTCATAACAGTTGTTGAACAACTAGATGTTAGTCAACCTCGTCTAAGCTTGCAACTTGTTGGCTCATGGTATACGGTGGAGCAGCGAGTGTATCGTCGAATGTTACGTCGTCAGATCCGTGAAGCGCGTGCGCGCTTCCCTGCTGATATCAGTCTCCACAGCAATGTGGGTTTTGAGACCCGGTGCACATTCTACCGAAGCGCATTTGCTGTTTTAAATGCAAACACATCTTCGAGATACATCCCTTCTGTTATTGAGACTTTCTATTTTGGACGGGTGCTCATTACTGCTGATAGTGACTTCGTGGGAGAAGTGGTCCGCGATAACATCACGGGCATCGTGGTACCTTCTGTCCCTGAAGTTGACGCAGACTCATTTGCACAGATTATGATCAATCTGATGTATCATGAAGGACCTGCATACCGCATGATGGCTTTGGCAGCGTCTGATGATTACGATAGAGATTACTCTTTTGAAAACTTTAGTATGCATTTGCATCAACTTGTTGCACTACTGAATACGCAACAGACTCATGAATCATAGTAGTCAGATGAGATTACTTAAATTTTTATTTATTTTTGTTTTTCTGTCTCTATAAACTGACATATGTATATGGTGCAATAAAATAAGTCAAAAGTACGGAGTCACATATATTTAACATTCATCTACAATTTACAGTTTTCTAGTAAATATATATTTCTTTAATAACAGTAATAAGTATTTTAAATGCAGAGTAATGACGATTTAACAATTTGACAAAAAATAACAGAGATTAATAACATATATCACAGAAATACAAAATGCTTTATTGCAGGAGTATAACTGATGTACTCACCATATTATGTTTTGTTTAATTTGTTCGTTGCCCATTCTGAATTAAGCAAACTACAAAAGCTGCAAACCTTTAACTAAAATTCCGAATCAGGCTACGCTACATACATAATATCATAATAATACGTCTATGACACATTTAAAATATACGAAACTGCATAAACGCTTGATTTCGTATTCAAATCAATCAAATAAATACAGATAACAGATACATCAAAATGTAATTATTATCACAAGAATTCTAATTTATTAATTAATATCATTATTTAGTGCACTAATCTGATTTTATTTACTGGAATGTTTCCCTGCCTAGAGTTTCACTTTATATGAAATAAATTCCAGTGTGAAATCAAAATGGGATGAATGTGATATTAGGGAGAGGAACTACAATAAACAGCAGTGAGGAAGTGGAGTACCGACTTATTTGGAATACATATGTACAAGTGAATTGGTCTAGGTCTAGCGAGGACGCGCAGGTAATGGAGGCGGCGGCTGCGAACGAGCAGGTACCGGCGGTGGAGGTGGCTGGCGTTGCGGCGAACCACTTACCACCGGCGTTGGCGTCACACGCTGTGGTAGGGGCGGTAAACTCTGATCTGGCCGTGGTGGTGGTGGTGGTGGAGGCTCCCGTGGTGGTTCCCGTGTTACCATTGTCGTTGTTGCACTTGTACTTAGTTCCTCGTCTATCTCCTCATAAATCTGACATTGATTAGGATCAGCAGCTGTAGGAGTTGGTGGCACTGGTGGTGGTCCAGCAGGAGGAGTAGAGGGAATGCTAAGCACACCTGCTTTGAAACACATCTTGTTGTTAACGGTTACAGGTGGGTGTTGATGCTGCTGTGGCAACGGTGGTCTGCTTGGTGCTGCAGTGCAAACAATAACTGCTGTTGATGGTTTTGTTGTTTCAGGAATACCTAAGCAATTGTAATCGGGCTCGTATAGTGGGATTGTATTATTAGAGCACAGATCAAGTTCAAGTTTCGCTTGCTGCACCCAGCTCGGCGTCTTGAGGGTAAGTAGCAATGCATATCCCAGTACCTGTACACATTTCTTATTGGCAGCTGCCAGGGCAGATTGACCATCGCGGAATGTTACCCACACGGTGTCTGCAATAAAGCGTACAAGAATTACTTCACCGATGTGAGCCAGCTCCTGAAGTAGTGCGCTCAGCAAATGATCATCAAATAACTGTCCATGCTCGTCAGGTTCGATATCTGCTTCACTATGCACGACAACTGTGGCATCGGGCGGACCAAGGTCACGAATTACATCGCACCATACGATGCCACGGTGTTCGGCTTGAACTGCTGCTATATCGATATCAATTACAGCTAAGATAGGGCGATGGTCGCTCTGTTTGAGCTCAGCACGTCCATAGTACACTAGTTGTCCTGGGGACCACTCGTCTGTTCCTGCACTGCTTTCACGTCGTTTCCACAATATGCGGTCTGTCCATGCCGGTGCACGACACTTTTCACTCGTGTCGTAATCGTCACTGAATAAATCATACTTGTACGTCGGTGCAAACGATATTTTACCTTCAATGAAATTCTTGAACACTGCACCTGCTTCTTGTTGTTTCTGCAACACATAAAATTCATTTGCATTCATTCTTTCATTGTAACTCTATTATCTACTCTAACTATTACCTTTAATTGATCCTGTAAAAGGACCGGATCCAAGTCACCCTGGCGAATTAGTTCTTTCATATCTTCTTTGTCCATGTCTACTCGGTAATTGAAATCACCACACCAGAATACATACTCGTGAGAATTTAATGTTCGTCCCTACATGTAAAAATAAAATATCAGTATTATTAATTGTATTGTAATAATTATTATTATTGTACCATAGGAAAGGCTATCTTTCTGGTGATTTCATTGTAGTCAGCATTACGTTCTGTAACTTGCGACTGTCCGGCAGCGAAATGGGCACACACGAAACAAATTGATGTGCCATATAGCACAAAGCGAATAGCAGCAGCACCCTTGTTTCCTGTTGCGCCACCCAATCCAGTTTTCACACAGTCGACGGCCACGTCACGAATGTGAGCCGCTAAATGTGGTCGTACAAATACGTAGAGACACACACCTACCAGCTGTTGCGAGGATAATAGTACGTAGCTACGGTCTCGAGATAGCACACGCTGTAACTCGTCAGCCCAGGCGCGTGCATTGTCTGTGCTCGCTGCCATTATATTACTAGCGTTTAGATCAACTATTTCTTCAAAGCCCACAGCGTAAATGTCTACTTCACGTTCTGCTGTCGTTAATAAAGGGGGTACATCTAATAACCAATCGGACAAATGAAGATCTTTATAAGCAACGCTACGAAAGTGTTTACCGCCATTTACATTATAAGTGGCAACAGCAACACGGATTTTCTGCTGAACGATATACTCAGGTGCTCGGTTGCACATTTCTCGTAAGATTGCAGGCGGTGCGTGTAGCATATTTGATGGGAGTAAGATACGCGCACGGTCCGCTAGCTCTGAACTAAGAGTTGAGCCTACTAGTAGAATATCAATAGCTTCTTGTTTTGAATTATCTAGAAGATTATTCTGTATGGTTCTAGCTGCTGATCGTGCTCCGTCCATAAGCTTCGAACCGCCCTGTATAGCTCCAGTGCCTGCATACATTTTACTAATTTCGTTACCATTATTTATCCACATCTGTCGGAATACTTCTTCGAATCGAGAGACGGTTTGTTTCTTATCCGTGAGGTGCAGAATGCCTAGTTGCTTTGTTAATATCTCCAAACCAAAGAACGTTTGTACACAGTTAGTTCTGTCAAGGCAATCTAGACAATTTGTTCGTATTACACCCTTTTGTTCACTATATACTTCTCCTTCTTGATTGTGAAAGAATGAAAATGTATTCAAGTAATTTTCTAAGCGAGTTTTTAATTTAGCCAAGTTGTTTGTATTGCCTCTACACTCTTGATGGTAATCGAAAACTACGTGCGGTACATCACTATGCGTAGATTCTTTATGATGTTTCTATGAATAATAAAAACACATAGTTTTGTTTATCTATCTGATAAAAATCTATAAATCTACCTGAAATTCATTGCTAAGCATGGCTTCGCCCTCCTTGCTGCCGATGAGACTTGTGCCCAGTAGATTAACAATAACATGCTGTCCGTATCGGTCTTTCATCATTGCCATGTGTCTATCAAAAGCAGATCTGGAAGCTTCAAATCCTCTAGAGATTTTCACTTTATGAGAGCCGACCTGTACACCCGGTTGTTCCCAAAACAGCGGAACCGAACCACGGGTTTGTATATATGATGAGACCTCGTTGTCCAAGTAGATGAGTTGTTCAGTCTCTACGAAATTAGCGACATGACCTTCATCGTTGGTTCCACGAACATTAAAACGAGTGCCGGCTCTCTCGCAGCTTAAACGTGAGATTACAGCGGCTCTGGCTTGACGGTGACCCACATATACTGTGCGAATCTCTACAGAGCCACACATCGTCTTCAGCAACCATGAACTGCAGTCTACACCAAAACGAACTAAATGGATGTGTAACATACGATTCCTATAATAATATAATAAATATTATATTGTTTATTACAAAACCAAATAAAAATCTTACTTACCAGAAAAATCTATTGTCTGTCGTGTTTGTTTTGTTTTTTCTTTGCGCACATAACGTCAAATCCATATTGACGCCCCCCGAAGTACCGGTTCCAGTTCCTGGGTTATAAAACGAAAAGTAAAACGTTCCTGAGTTTAACAATTTCCGTACTTCAGCTACTCGGTCTTCACTTTGTTGCTGATATTGCAGTGGCACAAAATGCGTTTGTGTTATTCGAAATATCTCAGATTCACTTATTTTTCCCACAGAGAAGCAGCCTGTCACCATCACTAGATACAACACTGTGGATTCGCCTACATTTAGCTGTAGTACACCGAGGCAACCATATGCATCTATTAATTTTGTGTATGATTTTCTTATTGATTCTGTTTCTTGAGGAGCTGAAATGTTTGAATAAGAACAATTATATGTATAAGTATTTTCTTAAGTTGTTGCTTAGCTTACATAGTACAGCCACTGTTCTTGATTCAAACAGCAGAGTGTCATCTTTATGTTTATGCTCAAGTAGAACACTATGAGGACTTGGAGGTGATGATTTTTCCAAAATTCGAAACCCTTTGAACATCGCCATCACAAACTACTTATGTTTAATATATCAATATATTCGAGTTTTCAATCACATTCAATTTTCAAACAGCTATCATTTTCCTACAAATTTATTTTAAAGGGAACATAATAACACACATTCATATAATTGTTTCAACTACAAAAGTCTTTCCGATATTGTCTATTTCACGGCAAACTATACCACTCAACCACAGACCAAACCAAACCAACCTTTCTGACCGCTGACCTCACCAGTGTTGCCAGATGGCTAAAAAATTTCTCCCTAAAATCAAATGAGAAATTTCCCTAGATTAGAATTTTGAGAAAATAGCGCCGCAGGCAAATTTTTTTTTGGGTTCAAGGTCAACGACTGTTTCATTAAAAGTTAGGTTTTTCCGTAGAGAGGAAAATACATATATTTTATCTACTTTCACGAAATTTATTTATCTGTAATTTGTTATGCCCTGTTCACACGTTGCTACTTTGAAGACGCATACGTGCTACTGTAGCATGAAAAGAAATTCAAATCGAAACAATTACCGCAAAAAATCGCTATCTACACACACAACGATCAACGATGTGAAATTATTAACGAGTAGTTCTTGATACTTTGATGCTACAAATTAGCAGCGCTGCTATTTGACAAGCGACTCAGATTTTTTCTTGCTACAGTAGCACGAATGTGTCTTCAAAGTAGCAACGTGTGAACAGGGCATTAGGCAACGATTTCTTAAATTTAAACTTAAAGAACAAATTTTCTCAAGAGGAGGGCGATGGTGCGATCATTCCTCCACCCTTGGATCCACCACTAACAAATGGGATGGGCATATTGAATAATGTCGCAGTATTGTCCCTATTCGAAGTATATTTGTTTTAAATTCAAGCTAAAAAGAGGAAAATTTAAAGTGAGAATCCCAACTCCCAAGCCAAGAATTTCAAATGCCATGTAACAGTGCGGTGATGTTTTACCAATAAAAACAAAAAAAAGGAAATTGTACTTTCATATTACATTTTTAAATCATTAGAGCACCCATTCTACATTAGCTGCTATGCAAATGTAAACCCAATTGTTGATAATCCTGTACTCACATGTTTAGAATAATAATGTAAGCTTCATATCATAAATTTTAGATTTTTTCCCTAAATATACAGTTTCTTCCTAATTTCCCTAAGTAATGTTGAATTTCCCTAGATCTAGGGAAATTTCCCTAGGTCTGGCAACACTGGACCTCACCCCACCTGCCCCGCCGATTTTCGACGAACTGTTGTGTCATTTTTAGTTCAAATGTCTCCGTAAGAGGCGCTGTAGCACGGTAGTAGATAGAGTGCCTATAAGACAGAGTGATGACAATGGTGGCCATTCTTTTGATTGGCTGATGATATTCCGCCATATTTGTATTACACACAGGGTTTATTTATTACTTCGGTTTATAATTTACTATTTTATCGTTATTTCAATATTAATTTAGCACATAATCAAGGTTAAATTGAATGTCTCCAAATGTCAGATTGACAGTGGTCACTTACTACTTATGATTTGAATAGCATTTGAACAAATGTGGCGGTCAGATCCGTATGTCAAAGTTTTGTGATATAAAACTTGTAACAATCACTAAACTAAATTTTAAAAAACCTTTAATTCAGCGCATACAACGTAGCTTGCGCTTGCGTTGGCTGTCAAATAATTTCAAAAATTTACAAAAATAGGTAATAAAAAGCCTTATATCTGTGAGAAATGTATTTATTTATTGATATCTCCGTTACATAAATAAATGTATAAAAACGTTAAATCAAATGTTTAATCTGTTAATTTTCAGAATAACCTGTGTTGCAACTTGCAACTAACCACATATTTTACCCTAAAAACTAATAAAATAGTAATAAATCCTTGTTTCCGCGGCCTAATTATGCTTTATTTTTGGTGAGAGAATGTTACTGAACTGATAAATACCAAGAAAACTGAAATTTAATGATGTTACCTATTCGACAATTTAGCCAAACCTTTTACTCTTCTTGAGTCCCACATACTCCGTTTTGGGTGAAAACTCTTATTAAACTAAACTAAATAATAAAAACCTTTTACTCTTCTTGAGACCGACATGCTCCATTTTTGGTAAAAACTAAAATAAAAAAAACCTGTTTGAAAACCCTATTGAGTCCCACATACATGGTTTTTGGTAAACATTCGTACATTGGTTCATTGTACTATGCATGATATTAACATCAGTGATTCCCAAAGTGGTCCAGGTGGACCCCCAGGGGTCCACGGGAGACTCTGCGGGGGTCTACATTGCCGTGAATAAAAAATGGGGGTTCACAAGTTGTAAGTGGGGGTCCACGAAAATGTATCTGGTTTCGATAGTAAAGAACAAACATGTTGGCTTTACTTTAACTATCAATGTAGGAAGATAATACACTAGGTACTGAAAAAATTAAGGGAGCAAAAAAAATTCCAAATTTTTCGGTGGTTTTTGACAGGCTGTATTTCGGTGAAAAATGATCATATTGAAACTTTAAAAAAAGCATTTTAAAGCTTTAAGATTCTAATTTTCAGATTTTTTGGCAAGAATTTTTTACGAGCTACGGTTCTCATGCAATCCTGACAGATAGCACGTAAAAATAATATTGCAAATGTTTTGCTTCTTTTTTTTGGTTCACGGGTTTGAATTTTTTTCAGTTAGGCTGGAATATGGATTAGATAGCCTGTTTATTTAGCATTAATTTCCTTTTTTTAAACCTCCCTTAATTTTTTTGAGTAGTGTATTTTAAGAAGGTCAGCGACTGTTACTTGTAAAAACTTTTTTGACGAGTTTTGGGAATATGGTAGAAATGAACAGTAGCGGCGCCAGAGGCGGGCCAGGGCGGGCCATGGCCCGCCCTAAAATTGCTTGGCCCCCCACTTGGCCCGCCTGCTTAAAATGCTGTATAGGTTTAGTAAATTAAAATATATTTTTTTCAAAATAAAATAAGCTTGAACAAAATCAACTGTTGGAAATCAAAATCTTTTGAAACAAAGTGCAAAGTTTTCTTTGCGCGGGATTCCCTACAGCAGCGCGCATGACAGAAGATAGAAGAACTAACGTAGGCATGAACCTTTTCGATTCCATGAAAGAACAGAACAATGAAAAAACAGAACACGAAAAAACAGAACATGAAAAAACAGAACATGAAAAAACAGAACATGGAAAAACAGAACAATGAAAAAACAGAACAATGAAAAAACAGAACACTGAAGAAACAGAACAATGAAAAAACAGAACAGTGAAAAAACAGAACACTGAAAAAACAGAACACTGAAAACACAGAACATTGATAAAACAGAACATGAAAAAACAGAACACATAAACTAATCTATGCTAACAAAAACCTTGTTGAGTCCAACAGAACTCCGTTTTTTTGACATAAACTAATCTATGCTAACAAAACCCTTCTTGACTCCAACGGAACTCCGTTTTTTTGACATAAACTAATCTATGCTAACAAAACCCTAATTGAGTCCAACAGAATTCCGTTTTTTTAAATAAACTAATCAATACTAACAAAACCCGAATTGAGTCCAACAGAACTCCGTTTTTTTAAAAATAAACTAATCAATACTAACAAAACCCTAATTGAGTCCAACAGAACTCCGTTTTTTTGACATAAACTAATCAAAGCTAACAAAACCCTAATTGAGTCCAACAGAATTCCGTTTTTTTAAATAAACTAATCAATACTAACAAAACCCTAATTGAGTCCAACAGAACTCCGTTTTTTAAAAAATAAACTAATCAATACTAACAAAACCCTAATTGAGTCCAACAGAACTCCGTTTTTTGACATAAACTAATCAAAGCTAACAAATCCCTTCTTGAGTTCTGTTTTGTCATTGTTATTTTTTTTCATATTCTGTTTTTTCATGTTCTGTTTTATTAATGTTCTGTTTTTTCAGTGTTCTGTTTTTTCACTGTTCTCTTTTTTCATTGTTCTGTTTTTTCATTGTTCTCTTTTTTCATTGTTCGGTTTTTTCACTGTTCTGTTTTTTCATGTTCTTTTTTTTCATGTTCTGTTTTTTCATGTTCTGTTTTTTCATGTTCTGTTTTTTCATTGTTCTGTTTTGTCCGGTCACCGAAAAATCTTCAGTAGTATCCGAAACAGATTTTCGGACCAGAATTTACTTACCAATTTTAGATATAATTATTAGTTAGTTGAATACAAGATTTTCAGATAATGAAGATATAATTATAGGTATTAGTAGTTTTAACCCTCAAAGCAGTAATTTTTTAAATTCTGAACTTATTAGTATTTTGTGCACCTAGGGAGGGAAGCGTGCTATTACTCCCGCGGGCGAAGCGGCGGTCCGAGCGAGGGCGCCGGCTTCGCTCAAGGGTGTAATAGCTATTACTCCCGCGGGCGAAGCGGCGACCCGAGCCGAAGGCGAGCCGCAGGCAAGTCCGAGCGAGGGCGCCGTCTTCGCCCAAGGGAGTAATTGCTATTACTCCCGCGGGCCAAGCGGCGGCCCGAGCGAGGGCGCCGGCTTCGCCCAAGGGAGGAATAGCCTTCCCTCCCGTGGGACACACAATATTTTACGTCACGAGAGCCTCGAAATCACCTTTCTTGCAATGTTTTCCTCCCGCCAGTACCGGGAAGAAAACAAGTACGGTCCTCCCGAGCGGGAGGGAAAACTCGCTTCCCTCCCTTCATTAGCAAGAGGAAAACACTGCTTTCCTCCCCCGAGTAACGTAAAAAACCTTTCGCAACTGCCTACTCATGTGACAATAATATATTAATTTCAGAGTTAAACATTATAAAAAATCAATTTATCATTACGAGCTTAAAAACAACATAAAAGTTACAGATATTTTTAATCTGCATTAATTTTTAAGTGAATACGAATTTGCATTTACAGAACTTTGCAAACTCTGTACAATAGCTATAACTAATAACTATTCCTGTATCCTCAGCTGCTTGTGAGAGAACTTTTCTTGTTTTAAGCGAGTAAAGTCATATTTAAGAAATTCTTTGCTTGATTCAAACTTATCAAGTTTGTGTTATTGCCATAGAAAAATCAGAGGCAAAATTGTTAAATGAAGACCGCAAATAATTAACACATTTGCTGATAATCATGAAAATAGAAGAATTATTTTAAAATAATAGATTTGTTTGTCAATATTATGTTCTTTTTACGTAAAATAAAAATGTGAAATGTCATCTTTTTATTATTTCCTTGTGGCCCTTCTTAATTTTTGATGGCCTCCCTATGGCCCGCCCGTGTTAAAAATCCTGGCGCCGCCACTGGAAATGTAGCAGCAGGGGGTCCACCGAAACCAGTAAAATTTTGAAAGTGGTCTACGAGAAAAAAGTTTGGGAACCTAGTAACATTGTTTCAGTACCGCTGACATGCATCTTGTTGAAGGTAGAAATTAGCGCAGCATGCGCAACTGGACTGGACACGTGGACAGTATACTATATTTGAGCTATTCTAAATTCTATAAAGACGTAAGTTAAACTCTTTTTACACAATGAAAATCCAAGAGAATATAACAACATTAACTACTATGAAGTAAAATATGATGAATCTCACTAATTTCAACTTCACGACGAACTTAGTAAATGTCTCACGTCTCACTCTAATTCTGCAAGCATGCGCCTAATTGACACCAAGATCGACACTGCAAATGCAAATCGTCCATTAACCAAAAATCAAGAAACGTCAAACGTCTATTTTATTTTTTACATTAATACAGTATGCAGAACAGTAAGAATATGTTAGAATTTTTAGAAATAGTCGGAAAGTTAAAGGTATTTAATTACTATTCATGACTATTATATAGGTTAATAATCAGTTTTTAGCATACAGTTCGAACCGGCTGGGAATTAAGAAACATTTCCGAACCAGAATGCGTTGCCAGCCATATGTACCGCATGGCTATTATGACATTCCTATTAAATGATGAAGAAAATCTAAACAAAGTGAAATGCATGAAACTAGCCCTTGTGCATGATTTAGCAGAAGCCGTCGTGGGTGATATCACTCCACTATGCGGTGTAGATCCAGTGGAAAAGCATCGTAGAGAAGATGAAGCTATGAAAAATATTACAAATCTTATTGGAGAAAGAGGGCAAGAGATGTATGATCTCTTTCAAGAATATGAAACTCAAAGTACCGCCGAAGCAAAATTTGTAAAAGACATTGATAGGTTTGATATGATTCTGCAAGCTTTTGAATATGAAAAAAGGGATAAGAAGCCGAAATCTTTGCAAGAATTTTTTGATGCAACTGCAGGAAAGTTTAAACATCCAATGATTAAAGAATTATGTGAAGAACTCTATCAACAAAGGTCTAGTTTTAGTTCAAATTAAAATTGACAAATTAATATTCTAAAACACAACATTTCCTAATTTATTTTTAACAGTTTTTATTATTTATTTATAAATTTTACGCAATACACAGCAATATACAAAGGTATATTTTTCTTTAATTTTTATACGACGTAATAACTATGTATATAAAAATATGTATTATTTATTTTATAGAAGTTGTGTAAAAATATTCACATTGAGAACATGTAACTCATTAAGAAATATACGAATAAAAATTAAGAGGAAAAAATATTTGATAAAACTTATTTGTTGACGTATTTTGGACTAAAATACTTAATTTTATGGCACGATAACTAGTTCTTTATTAAATATAACTATTTTGTTTCTTACGTTCAATAAACTGAACATTATAAAATACTGTCCAAATGTTTAAAATAATATCACATCACCCATTAATTTTAACAATTTTATTAGTAAAAGATTTAAAACACAACGTGGTAATGAAATTAAGTATTTAAAAACGTCGTAACCGTTCAGCACAGCCTTAAAAATGAACTCACATTATTTACAGTTTCAAAAAATATGCACAAATGATTTGATTTTCGAAGTTTGAAAATTATGAGCAAATACTGGCACAGCCTTGAAACGAAAGTTTATCACTAAGATATCAGCTCTTCCCTGAGTGATAACGGTTGGACGCACAATTGAATTATTTATGTTTTACGATGAGAATGAGAGTTATTTAATCTGACCAGTCCAAAGAAAGAGTGTCCATCACGGAGTATAATAGTCCTATTTTTCTCTGTTTGTTGTATAAAAATGCGATCATTGGCCTTTAATGAATGCACGGTAGCCGTGTAGCAACTCAACTCTGCAGAGTGAGATTTGGGGCCCACGGCACTGCATTTAGCGATTATGATGTTTTCAGAACTACCTTCAGATCGAACTACGACTGAGTAGCTGTTCACAGCGCTCGTTGTTACATAGTAAACCTTAAATATTATTAATTTTAGTATAATTTTGTAACTCAAATAATAATTTACGTTTACCTGTGCGTAGATCAAATACAAAGCAGGTTCAGTCACTTCAATGGAACACTGGCCTTCTGTTAAATGGAACTTGGGAAATTTGTATTGCCTGCTGACAGAATTGTCCAAGTACCATGGACCTACTAGTCCTAAAAATAAGTAAGCACATAGATATACGAATAGCACTTAACTTGGTAAAATCATCTGACCTTGATCTTTGATAAAGATTTCCGGTACACTACCCTTGAAATGTGCAGCTAGGGCTCCTGAAATTCATACAACGTTATAATAACACTAACAATGATTTTATGCTGCAATACTCCTTAAAAAATACCCGAACTTTTTACTTTTCGCCTAGTTGTCTTGTCTTTTGTTCTTCGGTTTGTGTTTGCTCTAGGTAATCTAGAGAGTGATTGTTGCATTAATTCATAATTACCATCCTTATTTTTGTCATCCAAATCTAATCCATGTGAGACTTGGGCCTCAGCCTGACTCATTACACGATCTTCGAATTTTTGCTCACATCGCTCTGTCAAGGAATCTATCCTCTGGTTTAATCTTACCATTTCACTTTGAACTTGCAATACTTGATTGTAAAGCTTGAAACAGATGATAAAGGATGTTGTTATGCAGACAACGCTAACCAAAATATTTATTAATAAACATATTTTCATTTTCTTATCTGATATGAATTCTATATTTGTATGTATGCGAAAATCTACGCTTGGGTTATCTGAAATCAAATGAATATTTCTTATCATTACTTCAATATAAATACACATTGTTTACGTTACCAACCATTTGAGTTATATTTCATTTGTTGCTTCTTCAGTTTAATATTTTCGTCTCCGTTTCTTCCAGAATTTGATTGTTCTTCGTTTTTTGTACACATTTTTATGGAATTTACAGGGAAATGTCAGTAGGAATTGTGTAAAACACCCATTGCTTTGTTTACTGTTTCTATTTAGATAACAGCACTAGTAATATCTACAGTGTACGTCAACTTCGTTTGGCGCCAGACTGACTGTGCTTGTGTGACTCTCTATTTTGCAAATGTGAACACTCGCATTTATTTACTTAATCCATGCGAATTCTCATTCGCAAATGCAACGAAAGATGGCAACAACAGATGCATACCGTGCATACCTCATACGTCATACCTACCCTACGAATATTAATACATACAATACAAATACAAATATTTACAGAACACACAAATTTATTTAATTTTTAATACGAAATCTTAATTGTAAAAAATTGTCGATTTTGGTCGATTAACAATCAATAGTAACTTTTTATTTGTGTTTTAATGTTTACTTATGTTTTATATATAATTATAATATATTTATAAACAATGAAGTTTGCTTAGAAAATAAATGAATAAGTGGTTTCTATATCAAACAACTAGAACAATCAAACAAAAAATATAAAATAAATAAATTACTAATTATTTATTTGATATTTATGATTTATAATCATTATTTTATTTTGATCTCTATGTAATAATAATATCAACAATCAATTCGAGGTGGCTAAAGTTACAAGTAAGTACGAAGCAATTTTGAAAATTTGAGCAGATAAAATAAAACAAGTATTTTGAGAAATGAATGTGGTATGTCGAGTCTGAGTGATAGGAAACAATGATAAATAAGAATAACAGAGGACAGACCATGAATAGAATAGAAATAATAATAATATATGTTTTGTTTACATCTTGTTCGTGTAGATATTAATCGTAAGCATTTATGTTTTTATTCACTTTCTCGTTTTTATATTAAGTTTCAGTTTCATTTCAATGTCGTGATAGTTGATCGTTGATCACAGATCGTACTAATACACACAACTCGACTTAGAATCCGCAGTTTGTGCTCAAGCGTTACAAGAAAAACATCATAATGGTTGTGCAGAATTTCAAATCTAAGAACACGCCAGATTCGGATACCTTCCTTTACATATCTCACGATGATAATCGAGATTTGTCGACATCGACAGTATTAAATAGGAAAAACTTGAAGTGTGATGTTCTTTGTAAATCTGCTACAGGACTTCTCTTTTTGTTTCTTTTGATTATGAATATAACGTTTCTGTTTATTACGATAAGTAAGAATGCGACGATAAACAGACTTCAAGAACAGGTGGATGCGCTAGAAAAAGATGTTCATATGATCAAATATCGATTTATTGATGATAATCTTCTGAAAGAAATTGCAGACTTTCAAATAGAAGTAAGTAAAGATTTAATTTTCTTATTATTCTAGTATTTATTTTTTGTTCGCATAGGTAAAACTATTTAAAAATATTCAGGTTTATAAATAGTTTGTTATTATACATAAATAATTTGTCAAATTGTTATTATTTCTTAAATATCTCACACAAAACAAGCATTTAAGATATCAGAAGCTATATTAACTTGAAATCAAAGAAATTGCTCTTGGGGTGAAAACAATATAATGATTTATTTGCTTTTCAAAAAATGCGCAAACCACTAAAGATATGGGTTAAAATATGGATATTTATCTGTTGTCAATTTTTGCTTCATAATATATATATATATATATATATATATATATATATATATATATATATATATTTGAAAGCAAATTGAATATTTATTTATACTTTGTGCAGGCACTTTTTACAAGTCATTTATAGGGGTATTAAAATGATTATTTATCCAATAATTATTATTTGAATAGACAATAATTAAGAAAGCTAAAAAATATCATTTCATTTTATCAAATATGATTTTACGTCCATGTAAAACATTAGAGTTTGAAATCATATTATATCAAAATTTCAGGAGAATATGATTATGCTCTCAATAAATTAAAGTCGTAACTCTTATAATTTAATACTAATAATAATAATAATAATAATAATAATAATACCTGTGTAAATATATACCGTGTGCCCCACAAAATAGTTGCCAGGAGGTAAAGATAATAAGAAAATAGTTTTCTTTAATGTGAAATAAAAAATATTATTGTTATTTAATTATTTCAGAGAACAAATCCTGCATCTAAATCTACAAACTAAATTTATTTTTGTTGCTTCTTATTGAAGGCAATGCGTTTTTTAAAAGTCGAAAAAAAATGAATTCATCAACTTTCTTGTGCGCCACTTCCATAATCTGTGGTCACTCCATATTATTTTAAAAATTGTTTTTGCATATAATTATAAATTCTTATATATTTTTACATATTTACAACTTTGATAATAGCAAATAAATTGATAAAGGGAACAATAATTCAAATGAACCTAACACTCAGTACTCTCTATAGTAGGTAGGTACTGTAGTACATCATATCTGGCGCATGTACGAAGTAAATATACGGAATGTTCCAACAAATATGATAAACATTAAGCATTGCAAATAAGGATATCTTAGAAATTATGAAAGGTTCGATTTAAAGCAATATTGCATTAAGCCCTGTTCATACATGGACACATAGAAGAAGATACACACACACTGACACACACATATGCGACACACAGGCAACAAAAGCAAAATGGAAAACGTTTGTAATAATTGTGGCCTCAAAATTAATTTTTTTTCTTTACTTACATAGAAGCCACAAAATAGCGGCGCCTCTATTTCACAAGCAACACACACACAATATTTCTAACTGTTGCGTGTGAGTGTGTCTTCTATGTGTCCGCTGTGTGTTCATGTTTGAACAGGGCTTTAAAGAGATTAATTTATCAACACATTTGTTATTCCTAATCAAAAGAATAAATTACTTTTATATTTAAAAAAAATAGGGTTTACTTTCCAGACACACTTCATTTTTTTAAATTTTTCCCATTTTTGAGGTAAATACATAAAACAAATGTTTATTCGAAATCCATAAAAACAAAATAATGTTTAAATATAAATGATAAAACATTAATTTTAGTGTCCCAGAATATTCCTCTAACATTTTAAATTTAATTTAAATTAATTTACTTTTAAATAGTATCCCTTAAAACAGCCATATTATTATTACTGAAGTATGTATTTTATTAGCATGGCAATGTTTGTTCGAATTTACCAAAAATTGAAATTTTGATATTTTAATATTTGCCTATTTTTTGGGACACACTGTACATTAAAAAGTGCAGGAGTTTTAACATAACTAATATATTTGAAATATGAATCATTTTTGTTTCTAGTACATCATATACCACATCCTGAAAAGATTATCTGCGTATTGCGTACGTGTATATTTTTAAATTAAACATGAGAATATGAATTAAATTGAACTCATAACTGTAACATATTTAAAAATAAATATGTTTTTTAGATTTTCATTATCATATCTAAATTTTTTCAACTAACTAAGAATTCGCGGTCATTAACATCTGGAATAAATGAAACGTTAAGTCAGTTTCAATGTATTTTATAGCTCATAATTTTTCTTTAAGTAAAAAAACTTATTTACTATTCAGTTCACGTCTGCACATATGTAGCAGAGTGAATAAAATGAAGATATTTAGATTTGTGTGAATCACTGCAATATCTGATATAGTTGCCTTCAAAATTAACAAAAGTGCGTCAAAGTCGAATAGAGATCAAGATTTGAAAATGTAATAAGTTTGATCTTCTCCGCACTTAATAATACCCATTATAAAAATGTTTGATTAATGAATGTATGGTGCATAATTAATAGCAATTTTACAAAATTTGTCAAGGTTAGTGTTGATGAATGAATAAATACTCAGAATTTCTAAAATTAGTATCCATATCATTTGAAGAAGATAGAAGATCTGAGTTAAGCGGAAAGAGATAAAAGCAAAAAAGCGAGAAACGTGCCGATATGAGTTGCGGTAGAGACGCTGATGCGCGTACTCTATGGAATGTCATCTCTCGTTCCAAAGCAATTTAATGTGGTTCGCAGCTTCCAACAATTCATTTGGAATTTGAGGGGGTGTTTTATATATTCCAGATCAATAATACGCTCAACACCCTCAAAAGTAATTTTCTATTTTCAAAGACATTGGCCGTGACATAGTACATACAATGTCACGATATACCTATTTATACATATGCGATTACGATAGAGTATTTCATTTCCAGATCAAAATATAAGAATTGATATGGTCGCACTGGCGCCTACAATGTACTGCATGTTATGCAAGTTGTTCCAATGACCTAAATATGTCTAAATACCTATATGGAGTATCATATTACTATCTGTATCAGATATCACTATTATAATAAATAGGGTTTACGTTTATGTTTATATTTTCTAGCAGAAAGATCAAGGTCGCTTTACTGTTGATTTCAATCTATAGTTTATTAGATTATACATACCCATGCCATATATTCATTCCTATATTATTTCATCTTCTTCCATACTTCTATCGTTAGTTGTATCGAAGTCAATTTGAATGACTATACCTAAAATAGATATATAATATGTTAGTAATGTCCTTCTAAGCTAAAAATAGTAAAAATACATTTTCGTTACTTATAAATGATACATGGATTCACTGCATTTGACAAATGTTCTTTGCGCAATAACCGAATAATAAATTAATCATATAATTTATAATAAGGTATTATTATATACGAGCCCAGAATCACATGAGTTGGCTCGCATTCGTTTAACATTTTACATAAGTTTAAATAAAAGTAAAAATACAAGTAAGTATAATGCTCGGTATAATGTAATGTATCTTATGCCCAGTGTACACGGGGAAACTTTTCACCAAGTATCCTGAAAAAAGTTTTCTGAAGAAAAAGAATTTTATTGAAAATTTTTAAATATGATAGCATGTCAGATTTGACTATTTTTCTCCGTGTCCACTGGACATTATATTTTTTTAAACTGCAATACATTTCATACATTCTCAAATCAAATTAAACTAGACATGGATTTATGCAAAAAATATACTGTAGTTTCAACCAACTTTTAAAAAACTTATTAGTGCAAAAACTACCATTTCGTTATTTCTAGTCAAAGACTTGTGTAAAAGTGAAGTTACACAGTAGTAATGTCGTTTATAGTAATTAGAGCAATCTTAAAGTACCTAATACAACCAAAAAGTTTTCAGCTGAATATTTTATTATCAAGTTATATTTAATTGAAAATATTAGAAAATAATTGCACAATTGAGTATTGTGTTTAGGTTAATTTAATTATTTTTTTAAACATTAAACGAAAAAGTGATTCGGGCCAACTGATTTGATTCTGGGTTCGTATAGTATTTGATAATTATATGTACTTATTAGGAAAAGCAAAACATTAGGTCAAGGTTATGATTATACTTAAAATTTCTATAGTCTTATGCGGATGATTCCCAGTCTAATTCAGAAGAAGATGAAGATACAGACATTAATTATCTAGATGATGATGAATTTAATAATTATGATGAAAATATGGAGGCAGATACCAGAAGCAAAAGAGAAGTAATGTCTGCAACTCTGGATGGTGTACCGATTATACATGAATCTTATGCAGACTTGAAGAGACGCAACACGAGTTTCAGCACTAGTACAAGCGAGGGCCTAGTATTGTACGATTCCTTAGGAAAAAATGCCGCTCCTGTATCTAAACAGCATACGTAAGTATCGATTATGAAAATTCTATTGAAAATATTTATATTTGTTAATTGAATACCCTACAGTACTGGGTGGACGGCACGCACGTATACCAATCATAAAAGAAACACCGTTCGTCCTACAGCAATCGTTAGTCGCACATCTCGTGTTATGCATACTGGCGACGACAAATCTAAAGCTTATCGGAAAATCATCAAAAAATCTTTAGTGAAATCAGCAAATCTTCAAGAACACGTTGAATCTGTCCCTATAACAGTAACACCTACATCTTCATCTCGTCGGGGACATCGACACGGAGGAAGAGGAAATAATAGACGAAATGGACATCTGGAAACTGCCGATGTTGTTGCTGCTCATTATTATGGAAACACCTCGCACTTAGTCGCAGACAAACACCATGGCTATCGGGGAAACGGACACCTGGCTCATCCCCAAGGACTCTACGTAGATTGGCAGCCGAGTCATTGGGTATCTACACTCGGTGCAGAACGTGCATTGCAACTTAATCAAGGGGAAGTAATTGTTCGAGAAGCTGGACTCTATTTAATATATGCACAGATCTACTACGTTGATGAGCACGACATGAATGGTTTTTATATAGTTAAAAACGGTGTTGAGTTGGCTCAATGCACTACAATGACACACACAGAAAGAAAATTAGATAAGAGGAATACTTGTTGGACAGGAACGTTAGCTGCTTTATCAGATGGCGATAAAATTAGCGTGCGTGACATAGAAACGCACAGGTATGCGTATCTCTCGCACGGAAAGTCCTTCTTTGGATTAATTAAATTAGCAGATCTAAATATTAAGCAACAACATCATCATACACATAGTACAATTAAATAATAAACCCGGATCAGAACCATACTTTATTTATATGTCAAGTGCCAAGTGCTAACTTTGTTTCATATATAATCATAATATTATATTTTAAAACATAATTATATAAACATAATTTATATGTATAATAGACTAGAGTAATTAATAAATTAAATTTCTATGCAAAAATATATTGAAAATGTAGATATTAGCAGTAGGTCATAGGTATTATCAGAATATCGACCATCCTCTGAGCGCATGCCTAACAAGAGTAACAGAACGGTGAAGATGAGAATAGAAGAGAGGGCTTTTCAGTGCTTTTCAGTTTTCAGCTTCAGCTTGACAGAGACGCACTCACGGTCACTGTGTTTAACGTGTTCGTATTGTTAACCGCAGTATTTCTTCGGTAAGTTTCACTACATTTAAATTTCCATTATCAGTGTTTGTTAATATAATATTAACCGCTAACGACCACCTGTATAGGGTACTGTTCTACTCTGAATACTGAATGAGCAAATGAGGTGCAGATTCAGATTCAACTAGTGGTCGGTACTCGGTAGCTTATCTTAGTTACAATGATCATAATGATGATGATGAGATAGTAATGATATTGTTTTTATTACCTGGTTATTAATTGTGACGAAGGCTGTTGTTTGTTACTCTACTTTATTGATCGATACTTTGACTCCCACGCATGAGATATTCGCTATTCCTCCTTGTCTGTTAGTTATCACTTGTTCATTTAAATAGGTTTGAATAATGAATTGCATCCGAATCCGTGGCATGGGCTCACTATTACTCTTCTTCTTGGGGTTAATCCTTCTTGTTCGCGGCGACCTCAACGACCCCGAGCTGTACGACGCAGACTACTATCCCCAAGATCCTTACCGTTACCTTTACCAATACCAAGACGATTATTTACATCCTAGTAACGAACCAGGTTATTTCCTAGACTACCCAACCCAGCCACGTACAGATGATACTAATAGTTTTAATAAACGAGTATTGAGCTCTTTTCGAGAACGAATGGAACGAGAAAATTCCAAAGAGCAACAAGAAAAAATTGCAGAGATATTTTTACAAAGATTGCAACAAGACACTGAAAACAGAGAGCTTGAAAGAGAGTATGATAATAGAGATTATATTGAAATGATAGAAGATTTATGGGAGAAATATAAAAACTCACAGTCCCAGTATGATAAAGATGCGCCTGTATTCATTGGTGCCGGTGGTGTCAAAAAGCGAGGAATTCAAATTCCAGCAGATTATTCAACGCTTGGTTGGTCAGGCGTCGGTTACAAGAAACGCTCACCTCCACCAGGTGATCTAGAACCCTTTGACGTCAACTTGGATGCAGAAGGACCTGATATTTTTTCTAGTGAATATTTATATGCAAAAAGAAAACGTTTTCCAGTTGCTAAAAGAAGTAGCAACTTCTACAAGCAAGCTATTACAAATAATAATAACAAAAAAATACCAATAGCTGCGTCCGGTACTGATCCAAAAGTTGTACAAGATTTAAAACAAATATTCGGAAATAAACAAAATTTAAATGAATCTGTAACAAATAAAACAATAAATAAAAAAGCGCCAGTTACTACATCTAAATCGGTGCCTACATCTTCTAATACTATAGTGCATCAGCACTTGAATAATGAAAACAACGTAATACATGCACATGACGAACCCCTAAATATTCAAAAGAAATCTATTGATTGGTCTAATTATTTTGGTATTGATCGTCGTAAAAAGAAATCACAAACTTTTACCAATGAAAATGATATTGACAATGACTGGCTAATAAAAAGGTATAATAAAGCTGTAGCAATGGCTGTCAAACGTAGCTCGGAATATCCATTAAATTTTTTCCGTAATCATAACACAAAAAAAGATGACGGCGAAGTAGAACAAACTAAACCTAAATCTGACGAAACAAAATTACGAGATATGGATGATAAACTGAAAAACATTGAAGATTTAATAATAGACGAAGCCCTCAAATATACTGGCGCGCATGAAGACGAAGCTGATCCAGCAGAAATTCAAGAAATAAAAGACAAAGTCATTTCTCGACTTGCTGCTGCCTATAGTCTGGAGAAAATGCGTCGTGCTCTAAGTGAATTTAAAAGCAGTTTGGTTGCGCAAAAATATGACGGCCAAAGAAACGATCATAGAAATCCATCCAATTCCAAATTACAACCCAAACCAGAACCCGAACAAAAAGAAAAGAAGAGCATTGTAGCAACGGAAAAAAAATGTACATCGAAATCAGGAAGAAATTGTGAGGAGACCGAAACTGCCAATGACATTCAATCAGCTTTAGGTAATAAATATGAAATGTATATTTATGTTATATATTTACCGTAATATGTTTAGGTCGTTGCGATGTCATTGAAACTCGCTGTCACCGTTTGATGAGCGCCGGTTACAATTCTTTGTTCTACCCTCTATGCAAGTGGCATCAGTTGTGCTATTTGTGCCAGGGGGAAGATGAAGACAACGACGTAGACATTGCAACCTGCGACTTGTTGTTCGTACAACGTGCTGACACGCTGTGCAATGGGGATGTTGTGTGCGCCTGGACAGCTAGACCAGCGCTCCAAGCACTGCGTCAACTTCCTCCGATGGCTCCGCATTGCAGCCGTGACCAAATCTGCGCACGATAAATACATTATTCTGTTTATTCCTAGAGAACAAGATAGCTAACATAACGATTGTCTTAATTTCTACTAATTCTATTAAAATTGCTTCCAAATTGTAAACAAACTATTTTTTTATAGATTTAATAATTTTTGTTACTTTACACATCTCTTGTTCTTAAGGGTTAATATATTAATTGGAAATGATAAATATATTACTGAATTATATTTATTTTCTATATCTCTATAATTTTATTATTATACATAAAATCATGTTATCAGCAGTATCTATATAAAAATATTGATGTCCAATAGTCACATATATGTGTTATTATAAACTAATTTATATATATATATATATATATATATATATATATATATATATATATATATATTATGAATCAGGATCATAAGCTGTTAATATAAATGTTATTATATTGATGTGAGAAGGGAAGAGTACAGAACTGATTGAAAAGTGCATATCGATGAAAACTGCATACGAATTCAGATAAATCTACTCGTCTCATTCTCAGTCATGTTTTTAGTCTTACTGGATTTATTTATAAATGTGACAATAAATAATGTTTAAAATATTATAATATTTTCGCGGAGATCGATATGGACAGAAAGGGATGCAAACTTTATGGAATGACCAAAGAAACATATTTATGATAATGGATGAAATTTAAAAATAAAATTACTTACATTGGGAGTATAAAGTGTACCTATTTCTTGGTGTATTTTTAGTTATAGACTCTAATTTCATATTTCATTGAATCTAATATTGGTTTATGATGTTAACGAACTATTTGGATTGAATTGTACCTATTATTTCTGTTGATATTATAAATGTACATCTACAAAAATGATTACATTTTACAATTGGAAATTCTTTTAAATTTCGATATACTTATTTTGTTCTTAAATTTAAAGTTTGAAGGAAATTTTCATAACTTATAAATAAAGTATTTACTAGATTTTATTATTTTAAATACTGAATTATATTTTCATTTAAATTATGCAGAAATCTATATAAATCAAATTCCATAAACAAATACAATAAGTGGAGAAATTTTTGTCACATTGAAATAGGTCCACGCTCGGAGAAATAGTTGTTTTTAACGGTAAATTACGCACGGTGAAAACAGGTTTATGCACGTTAAAATATATTTTGCGCACGGTGTAAATATACTTTTGCACGGTGTAATGGGTTTAACTCACGGTAAGTTGCATGCATGATACAAGGATACAAGGTTTCTTATTTAGTTTAGTTTACCAAAAACCGATTTCGGTGGGACTCAAGAAGGGTAAATGGTTTTTTTATTTAGTTTATTTTAAATAGAGTGTCTACCAAAACCAAAATGCGGTGGGATTTAAGAAGGGTAAAAGGTTTCTTTATTTTGTTTAGTTTAAGAAGAGAGTACCTATTTACCAAAAACAGAGTATGTGGTACTCAAGAAGGACAAAAGATTTTTAAATTTAGTTTATTATAATACTACTACTAAAAAGGGAGTATGTTGGACTCAAGAAGGGTAAGAGGTTTATTATTTATTTAGTTTATTTTAATAAATATTTCTACAAAAAAATGAAGTATGTTGGTCCCAAGAAGGGTAAAAGGTTTTTTTTTTAAATTTAGTTTATTTTAATAAGTAGTGTTTCTAACAAAAAAACTGAGTATGTTGGACTAAAGAAGGGAAACAATGTATAAATGAGCTATACATTATACATTTTTCAATTGTTACTAGATCATAATTTAAAATGCTATATCTTTTTTTAAAACGGATAATATTTTTCTAAAGCTAAATATATTTTAAAACCAGGAATTTTTTTTTCATATGTGATATTAATTTTTTATCAGTGGGCATCATCTTTTTAACCGTTATGAACACCTTATTTAAATGGCTGAAAAATCGCACAACTACAAAATAGATTCCCAAAAAAAATTATAAACCTCAAAGATTCATTCCAAGATTCAAGTACAGACGTCATTAGCGTCGTATTTCGTACATGTAAGCTGCTGCCATCTGCATCAGATAATGGCAGTATTGTCGGTATTGTCAAATAAATTCAAAGTTGATTTGTAGTATTTGAAACTGAATAATATTATTTTTCCAAAAATTGCAGTAATCAAAATTATTAAATCATTATGACATCTAAGGTATGTACATGAAGTAAATGTTGTTGTGGTAATGGAAACTTTGTACTTTCCATAGGTTGAATTTTTCGTGGAAATGACTTGCGAATCCTGTGTAAAAGCCATCAGAAAAGGTTTAGAAGATCAAAATGGTATTAAAAATTTCGATATCAATCTAAATGATGGTACTGTAGTTGTGGAAAGTACTTTATCTATCGATGCAATAAAAGCATTACTACAATCAACAGGTAGAAAAGCTGTGCTGAAAGGATCTGCAAGTATGATAAAATAAAATTTCATTGTGATTTGTCATTTTATGTTAATGTTTTGTGATCTAGGTACTCTGGCAGCTGTAGCAATGATTGAAAGCGAATCCCTACAGGTACAAGGTGTTATAAGATTCATGCAAAATGATGAAATGAGTGATACATGTATTATTGATGGAACAGTAGACGGTTTAAAAAATTTGCCACATTCGCTGTGCATTTATGAATGTGGAGATCTATCAAATGGCTGTGAAAGGTACGTTTTACGATGCGAACAAGTGCAACAAATTAATATTATTATTTTAGCGTCGGTTCATTATACGAACCAATATCAGCTGATGGGGAAAAATTAGACAGTATTTTAGGTACATTCGAACCGGCAGAAAATGGTCGAACTTCTTTTAGATTAACTAAAGAATTGAATCTGTCTGATGTGATTGGACGTTCAGCTGTGGTGGTGCAAGGGATTGAAAATAAAATAGCTTGTGGGATAATTGCACGGTCTGCAGGACTATTCCAAAACCCAAAGACAATTTGCGCTTGTGATGGAATTTCGATTTGGGATGAAAAAAATCAACCAAAAGCTTCCGTATAAAAACAAGGCTATCATCAATTTTTGTTATGTAATGTTTGACATTTAATTTTAATAAATTATAGTTCAGTTATTTACGCGTGATATTTTTTCTATAACCTATCATTTTACGTTTGTTTTCCATCTTTGTTTATATGTTTGACAGTGACAGAAGTAAAAGCGGTTAGATAAGATTTTAAGTCCATTTGTAATAAAAAATTTACTGTTTTGCTGATCTTTGATAAATAATGTGTGGTCGTATAGCTTGGTTCGTATTATACTTTTAATTTACAATGAATTTATTAATGAAATATAATTTTTATGTATAGTGCTCTTGGCGTGGACGATTTGAGTTGTGCAACAGCTTGTCAATCAAAACAAGATGATCTTTACGTTAAAACTTACATACATAAGTCTACTCTGGATTCTCAACCATCGTACAATGTACCTCCAACAGCATCAGTGCCAATTCTTGTCGCTGCGAAACATAATTGTTTTCAATTACCTAATTCAGACGACAGTGATCGACTTCTTGTAAATATGAGATTTGGAATAGTTCCACATTGGTTGCGGCTGGTACGTACCTATATTTATGCTTATTACTTATTTTATAATAGTTCCCGAGCATGCCATTCTGCCTGTACAACCAAAGTCTTCGTTTAACTAAGTAATCAGCTGAAAATTGAAAATAACTAAAAATATCAAACCGCGAGAAGTTAGTTTACTGCTTTCAACGGTTTGATTGGTCAAACGATGTACTTGGCTGTACAGACTGGCTGATGTGCCCTTTATGTATAATCTTTTTTGTTTTATCATCGTTTTAGAAACCAGAGTCAGTTAAATCCTACAATAATGAAACACATCTGTGCAAAATTGAAAGGATGCGAGAATCTAAGCTTTATAAGCCCTTGTACGAAAAGGGATATCGTTGTGCGGTTCCTTGTACTGGGTATTATGAATGGCAGTCAACAAAAGGACCAAATAGGCAGCCGTACTTCTTTTACAACAAAAATGTATTTATTAATTTCAATTTTAACTAAATATTAATTAATATAATTTTAGAACTCAACAGAAGATTTAAAATTAAATAAAAGATCATTTGATGAAAATTCAGGCTGGACAGGGGTACACCTGTTATATTTAGCAGGACTTTTTAGTATTTACAAAGATTCTAATGGCGATGAAGTATTTACATTTGCAATAATTACAAAAGAAGCAAGTGATGAATGGCAGTACGTGCATCACAGAATGCCTGTCGTATTACAAACCGAGGAACATATTCATGTATGTTATTTATTATTCCTTGTTTGTTATGCTGCATTCACATAAGCATTTAACTTTAAGGTTTACATTTATGTTTACGTTTAAGAGAGTTTAAGCCTCATTCACATAAGCATTTAGTTTTAAGGTTTACGTTTAAGAATGTTTAAATTCATGTAACTTTACGGTTATCCACAATTTTCGCTTTCTAGCACTAAAATATGAAAGCTCCAAACGTTTGGTTTATGCGTACCACTTACTAAAGCTATTTTAAGTTTATTATATGCTTGCTACGTTTCATAAAATTAAATATAAATGTAAAACTTCAAACTAAATTCTTATGTGAATGAGGCTTAAAATTCATCTAACTAAATACGAGCATTCACAATTCTTGAAAGTGGGAAGTGTGAATGCTCGTAATTAGGTTATAATGAATTTAAACTTTCTTAAACTTTAAGTGTGAATGCTCGTATTTAGTTATATGAATTTAAACTTTTTTAATCGTAAACATAAATGTAAACCTTAAAGCTAAATGCTTATGTGAATGAGGCTTTGGCTTTATATACATTAAAATCACCAAACAGGATTAACACGAATCCTTAAACACATACATTCATTCCGCACGTCAATCACATCATTTTAAAACAAACAATCACATCCCAGGCTCCCATAATTTTTTCAGTTTTCGATGCCAAAATATTGCTTTCTAACACATTTATTTCACATTTCAAACACATCAACATATATTTAAAATCTCAACCTTTCCAAGCATTTATCCAGCTATAAATCTTCGCCAAACAGTTTTAGGCTGAATTCACAATGGACGTACGTATAAGCATAATGGAAAAGAGACTTTTTTAAACGCATATTATATCAGATACGTAAAGTTGATCTGTATTCAACCTTCCGTTTTCCTTTCGTGCATACGTATAGTTATGTATTATTTATGCAGTTTTGAAATCATATAGTTCAAAAATTGAATTAAATTTAACATTTAACAAATGTTCTCTTACGTGATTTTTATGTTTACGTGAATTAGGACTTATCCTTACACCTTTTTTTGCTTCCGCATCCACTGCCATACATTAATATTGGCACAAGTACTTCATTATACAAACTCAAACGAGTATCCCTTGACACATTTATATTTCTCATGTATTATTTAAGTTCATTGTTTTAGGGTTGGATAAAGTACGGTTTAACTCCATTAACTGCATATGAAATGTTAAAAACGCCAATAACAAATCTAGCAGCTCATCCAGTTGATAAAACAATTGTAAATAAGACAAAAAATAATACACCCACTTGTATTGCACCTATCGAGTTAAAGTAGGTATCAATATATATTATTCTTGAAGAAAAGCTCGTGACTGATAATGGAATTTGAGAAGGAAAAATAATGGGTATACCAGTCAATATATTATGTAGATACTATTATGTGCATTATAGCATATTGTCGACGTTTTGGTCTAGATTAAGAATTCATCATCAAATATCCATTTGACGAGAGAATGGTTTTAATCTAGAACGAAACGAGGACATTATAAAATAGCACACATAAAAGTAACTATATTGAAAGGCAAACTCATTATTTTTCCTTCTCAAATTATTTTATTCATTTCTATAAATCTATTTTGTGTTTAAACAGTAAACCTAACAAATTTATGATGTCGTGGCTGAGTACCGGAGTTGATAAAAGTATAACTGACTCGACTAAGAAAACTACCACAACCCCTGAACCTGAAACTAATACAAGGTATATTCCATATTTCTTTAATTGCAAATTTATATTTGATTCTTATTATACTTAATTTCAGAAAAAGGATGTCATTGGATAACTGGCTTACTTCCACACAAAAGAAACCAAAAAATAGTTAACTTTTTGTAAAGATTTTTTTTTATACCTAATGTTATTATTGTTGGGTTAAAGCTTATATATTTTTATGTAACCTTATTTTCATAAAATAGGTACAGAATAAAAATTTTAAAAATGTATTTACTGATTGTTTTATGGTAAAATAGTTATTTATATATCTAGACTGTAAAGAAGGATTTTTATTATGAATGTGGTATATGTATGAAATCGCAAAATTATTATTAAAATTACAGTAAAATAAAATGTCAACACAAAACATGGTGATTACGGGTTGCAACAATAGTATTAGTCCAGGAAATTTACTTTAAAAATGCCTCAAACTTCGAACAAACTGCAACAAAAGCTTTCGACGGAATTCAATACAGAAAAATATGCTTTTTAACATATCAAAAGTTTCCAGAAATCACCACACCGGAAGCCATTGAAATTTTGAAAAAATTACCGCTATTTCTGGTTTTTAAAATTTAACTCATCTTTAGCTTATCATTACGAGAAAAACATTTATATGACGTTATAGAGCACCAAATTCTCCATAAAAATGATGCATGGAATTTTTATGTCAGTTAACCTGTTTTCGAAAAAATAATAAAAAAATGCGTTTAGGAAATTTTCAGTCATTTAAATCAAGTGGTAATATTTTCTCTTGACACAATAATTTATTGCCATATTTTAACGGACAAAAATATCGCCATCCGGTTTTCAGCATATTATTTTTATAATTTTTGAGGCTCTCAATTAGTCACTAATTGGAAATTTTCTTAAAGTAAATATACATAAAATTTAGTAATTTTTGTGTTTATTAAGCTGTTATTTCGGGATGGATTCAGATACTAACTTCCGGTTTTCTGTATTCAATTTTTCGAACATTCTTCTATTACATGCTTTTTTTTAAGCTCACCCTTGGTTTAGTCTAGGCTTAAACATTTTCTTCAAGAGATAATCTAAATATTTCAATATTTTGAAAATTATTGTTTTTAATTAGCTGTCAATTCTTAACAAATTCTCTATAAGGGGCATTATTTATAAAAATTTCGAGGTTCTTAGTTAAGCGGAATTTTGAGAACTTTTACCAAAGGAAAACAAAGACATTTTTGTAAGTTTTTATTGGTTGTTTTCAATCAACTTGCGTTTGGGAACGGAATACAATAAAGACTTCCGGTTTTTAGTATAGGATATGTAAAAGCTTTTTCATTTATATGTTTAAGACCGGAAGTCGATATCTTAATTTGTTAAGAATTGACAGCTAATTAAAAACAATAATTTTCAAAATATTGAAATATTTAGATTATCTCTTGAAGAAAATGTTAAAGCCTAGACTAAACCAAGAGTGAACTTAAAAAAAAATATAAAGCATGTAATAGAAGAATGTTCGAAAAATTGAATAGGTACAAAAAACCGGAAGTTAATATCTGAATCCATCCCGAAATAACAGCTGAATAAACACAAAATTTACTAAATTTTATCTATATTTACTAAATTTCCAATTTGTGACTAATTGAGAGCCTCAAAAATTATAAAAATAATGGGTATTTTAGAAAATTGTTATAGAAATCATATGCTGAAAACCGGATGGCATTATTTTTGTCCGTTAAAATATGGCACTCATTATTGTGCCAAGAGAAAATATTACCACTTGATTTAAATGACTGAAAATTTCCTAAACGCATTTTTATTATTTTTTCGAAAACAGGTTAACTGACATAAAAATCCCATGCATCATTTTTATAGATAATTTTGTGCTCTATAACGTCATATAAATGTTTTTCTTGTAATGATAAGCTAAAGGTGAGTTAAACTTTAAAAAACCAAAAATAGAGGTCATTTTTTCAAAAATTCAATGGCTTCCGGTGTGGTGATTTCCGGAAACTTTTGATATGTTAAAAAGCACATTTTTCTGTATTGGATTCCGTCAAAAAAGCTTTTGTTGCAGTTTTTTCAAAGTGAAATTATAAATATCCGATGTTCTAGTCGATTATCGTCAGCAATCGAGTGCACAGGTAGCGCTCCGATTGGTTGAAAAATGCAGAGCTACGATTTTGCGGGGCTAATGCATCGTTTTCATGTATCCGGAATCCGCAGATTTCTTGCGGAATAAAATGGCCGCCACGAATTCCGTCAGTAGTTAAATTATTTTTAACTTTCTGCGGAACTCCGCAAGTTTTGACGTTTAAACTGTCAGTTGTTATAACCTCAAATATATGTTTGTTTATGTTGAATATGGAGATGAAATTCGTGGCAGCCATTTTATTCCGCAAGAAATCTGCGGATTCCGGATACATGAAAACGAGGCATTAACTCATTATTGTACGATTTCATAAAAATCCACCGCATTTAATATAATTTTGCGGTTTACAATATATAATATATTTTATGTCTCGGTTGTAAAAATATGTTTTATTACTGACGTGGTTATTTCTTTACAGCCTAGATATATAAATAACTATAACACGTTGATAGCGGTTTAGTCGTGCTGAACTTATTTTTTGTGATATAAGTATTACATCAGATTGGCGTATATATGTCGCAGGCTAATAATAAAATCAGTCCTTTTATAAAACGCCTTAGTCGTTTTATAAAACGCCTAGTCGTTTTCTAAATGACTCGACATATAATGTCATATCATTTTATTACACCATATGCCGAGGCTTTTGGTAGAAAATCTGAACTAAACAAAATAAATAACTCAATGCCCTTCTTGAATTACTCGGTTTTGGTACACTCCGATTGCACTGAATTAATTAAAAAAACCAAATACCCTTCTTAAGTTTTAAATAACCGGTTTTGGTACAAACTCTAAACAACCCAATACCCTTTGTGAGTCCCGCATACTCAGTTTAGGTTGATTGAACTGAACTAAATAAAGAACCCTTCGTGAGTCCCACATACTCAATTTTGATTGATTGAATTGAACAAAATAAAGAACCTAGTACTCTTCTTGAGTGAAATAAAATTATGTGACATGGTGGTTTATAATATGCCTAGGCTTTTTATAAAAAGCCTAATTTTACAATCTGACTATATGATACACACGACGGTCGCACCGAACAATACCAGTAAATGACGTGTAAATAAAAACGTCATCCATACTAATTGTGCAACACAAGAAGATGAATATTTAGAAAAATTTTAAATTGAAGACTCATATACAGGAAAATTTAAATCTAGAAATTTAGATTTAACATAAATGCAAACACGGAACGATGCAAATCTAAAAAACTAGTTTGTCTCTTCAATACAATGGTATACACAAATTAAATTAAACTGAACTAAATAAACAACCCAGTATCATTCTCGAGTCCAACATAATAACTTTTCTAGATTTACATCTTCATTTATGTCGGCAATTTTAGATTTTAATCCTCCTATATATGAATCTCTAATTTTCTAGATTTGCATCTTCTGTGATTAAATATTCAAAATTTTTAGTTTCTGAACTTGAAACAATTCTTTAAATTTGTCCTAAATAAGTCTTCAAATTTTACGTGATATGCAATCTGTCATATAAAGTGCGTACGCATGTACTACTACTGTTACATAATAAATACTGATTTTTAATATAAAATACTGTTAATGAAGTAAAATAAAATTATAATGCAAAAATAAGGTAGTGAATTCCATGATCACATGATGTGTCACTTAACATGTTTTATAATAAAATTTACATTAAAAATCTCATATGAAAAAACTAATTTTCATTCGAAAAACAGTTGATATGTAATAATCATGATGTAGACTGTTTATTAATAGTTTTATATTTTAATCTCAACCTACCTGCACGCTGTCTTCTACATAGTAGAATATGATCTCATTCATATGCCACATAGTTGTTTAGAGTTACCTGCACCTCATGCTATTTTGTTTTGAATCAATTAATTCATAATAAATATATTACTATATATCGTTACTTAATTACAACACAATAAAAATGACAAGTACGAAGAGTATTTAAAATATAATTCACATTAATTATTAAAAAAAGTAACACAATTTTCTTTAAAAATTAATCAATTCGTTTTATTTGTTTACTCGCGCAAATTACATTTTCTTGATCGCAGTATTTTCTATTAGTTGAATAGTAACGTTTTGAATATTCTAGTTTACATGTATGAGTTTTATACATTTTAAAGGACTGTACAATGACTCAGTTGATCAGTTTTCTCAGTTGTTAAAGCCAGTGTAGTTTGTAAACTAGTAATTCGCTAAAGTTAAGCCAATTCTTACTCTTGTTGATAATTTCAAATACGAAATACATAATCGTTAAAATTTTATACAAGTTTCATAGAATTTAAAATAGATTCAATTCTCTGTTTCCTGTATATACAAATAAATATTTAGGTGCTATACACAACACTTTCATGTGAGTAACTCAGAAACTAGTTGAAATCCTCAAAAAGAGTATTGGGTAGATGATTCAGAGCTTCAAATGAAATTTATTACAATTGTTTTCTACAAACACACATGCACATACATTCAGTCCATATTCCAGTCACAATCACGCCAAATCATCATTATCATTATCATTATATATGAATATATATATACACATGTTCTTACTTACATACATGACATTGACATGTAAGTTGAACCATTCCCTGTATACACGAATACATATGTATCGTCATCGTCACTTCAGTGTTCAGTAGTTCACATGTACTCATGTCAAATAGAAAAGAAAGCAACTCAATCAATAATAAAATAACATAACTAGAAGATGGCTCCTTTGGTGCTTCAGGTTCAAGTTCTGATTATCACTTACACTCATGAATTGGGCGGATGTCGTCTCTCATAATCGCGTTCATAGTCTCGTCGATAATCACGTTCCGGTCGCCAATCACCCGGTGAATATCCTGGATAACCAGGGCCTGGAGGTGCTCCACCCACACCCACAGCACCATAATGTGGTGGATAATGTGATGCATACCGCTGAGGTCCAGCACCGGCACCTGCTACACTAACGCCACGTGCATATCCACGACTCCAGTCTCGTTCGTCTTTCAGTCTATCGCGCACATCTCTATTATAAGAAGGGATTCGTGGATATTCAAACCTATCTCGATCTCGATCTCGATCACGTTTCGCCCAACGTTCAGATACTTGATCTGGGTAAGAAGCTGGATCTCGATCACGATATCGTTGTACAGGTGCCGATGAGACGCTATTGCTACTGTTGCTGTTACTGTTATTTCCACCGCCACCACTACTTCCACCTTTCCGTATGTTCCGTTGACCACCGTAACCACGGTTCCACTCGTGCTCATCGTCACCACCGCCAGTACCGCCTGCACTTTCTTCACGTCCTTTACCGCCACCTCGTTTCTCTTTGTCCGAGTTCTTTTCTTTTTTGTCACGCCTATAAAAAATATAATATTATATACAACAATAACAATTTCATTACGTTACATTACCTTTCTGAATGTAATTTCTTAGTATCCTTTTCTGTATCTCTTTCTGAATCGTCATCATGCCGTCTTTTATTGGAATCTTGTCGCTCTCGATCTCGATCCCGGTCTCGGTCTCGATCTCTTTCTTTATCTCGATCACGTTCTTTGTCATGTTCCTTCTCTCGGTCATTGTCTTTCTGAGTGCTATTTGTACTCGATTGTGACTGTATAATGTCATGTGTTAATTCATTGTATAAATAATATATTATAATTGAATTACTTACATCGTGTTTTGCTTTCTTTGTTTCGTGTTTTCCTTCCTTTTCACTCTTTTTAGATGCATGTTTATATAGTTTATATAATTTTTTCGCATCAAATTCAGTAAATTTAGATACAAAGTACCATAAGTTACTGTAATAAAAATAAAATACAGGTTAGATAACTTATTTATTATATCTAAATTAATTATTTCACACGTACCTTCGCCATTCTTTTTGTTGTTCCGCATCTGTGTACTCGTTCAAGCAGATATTAATCTGCTCGCCAATTTGCAGGAGACACATACGTGTATGTTGCACCTGATCTGTCTCAGACAGTGATTGATCAGGGTTGTCCAAAGCTTTCAACGCCTTCTTCACCGGACGCATCTTCTCCTTACACTCGTTAAATATCGAGGGATCTAAATCACCCAAAACATCCAATGCTCTAGGTTCATTATTTGCCGTGAAATGCATAGGTCCAGCTTCACTTTTCTTTTTCTTGTCTCGTTTTTTGTCTTTCTTTTTATCCTTTTTATCAGGTTTTGTATCAACTGTTGATAATGAGTCTTCATGTTCCTCTTCGGATTTTGTTTTATTAGGAGACTTGGGTAGCTTCTTGTTAGCATTGGATAATGAGTGTTGGATCAATGTATCATCGGGTGAACTATCTTCGTCTTTCTCAATAATTTCTTTCGTTAAGGTTTTCGCTTCTTTGGCTTTACGTTGTCGCTTGGGTTTCTGTACGCCTTTCTTTGAGTCCAAGTGTCGTTTAAGTACTTTAAGGAGGTACTCGGCTCGGGACTGCAAATGTTTGGCTTGTGGTTTTTGATCACCGTTCGTTAGGATCTTGTCGCTAATGCCGAGCGATGGATCCATCTTGATGGCTTCCCATGACCCCATGCCATATTGATAGATACCAAGAAGTAGCTTAGAATCTTCAACAGCTGTCCATTCGGTATCAAAATGTGCAGGTTTCGTGCGTGCGTCCAGCACCCATTTGGTACGTTCCGCAGCTTCGGATGGTACTGCTTCGTCTAGTGGCTGTAATTCTTGTTCGCATGCCATCATCGTTTTTGCGTTTACTGATACGCCACCTAGCTTAAACGATGGACCTCGTGCTCGTTTTTTAGACCTGGAAGCTGCGTTACTGTTGCTCTCCTCTTGGCATGTTGAGTCATTATTCTCTTTGGTCGCTACATGTTCACCCATATACGCTTGACAACGATCATGTAGTAATTCCCCTAATTTCTTTAATTCGGCCAGCGGTTTCTCTTGTAGTTCTGCATCACACGCCACGGCTTCTAGACGCTTGAGTGGTGCACAGAATTTCTTGTAACTCTTCACGAAACGTCGTACCTCTGCATCTGTGAAACCCTTGATGCGCTCTCGGTTGCCTAGAGGTGGTCGACCACGTTTCTTTGGCCGCTCCTCGTCGCTGCCCTCTTCGCCACTTGAGCTGAACTCGTCTGCATGCTTGCGCTTCTTTCGTCCCACACCTGCCTCACCTAGATACCGTCAACGCACAACCCACCAAATTTAACACACAGCATACACGACCACTTACCATCGCTCTCTGATTGGTTGATTTGTTGTAGTGTTTTCCTTGACCGCGGCGGCAAATACAGGTCTTCCATCTCCTTCGACCGCTCCTCTTCCTCGACCTTTTTACGTAGATTCTCTGGTATGATGTCATCCCAGTCTTTGCTTTCGTCTTCAGCGCTCAGTTCAGGTGGTGGCGGTTCCTTGTCCTCGTCGAAGGCAGCGAAACTAGCAACTTTGAATGCGGACAATAATTCGTCACCAACCATTGAGGGTCCCTCATCTCGAGTTTCGGCTCGTCGTAGAATCTCGTCAATGTCACACGTTGGTTCTTCGTCGTTGTTCTCTTCATCTTTAAACAATTCTTCGGCTCCAAACTTTAGGATAGCGCTTAGATCTTCTTTATTGAATGGATTATTGTTAGTTGATGCTTTCTTATCGAGAACAGTACGGCCTGTAGTGTCCATTCGCTGAATAACTAAATGATCTAACACCATTTTTTGTTTGGCACGTTCAACAATTTCCTCCTCAACTGAACGCGCCGTTACTAAGCGGTAAATGTTCACTTGGTTTTTTTGCCCAATACGATGGGCTCGTGCTTGAGCTTGGAGATCGTTTTGTGGATTCCAGTCAGAATCGAAGATAATGACTGTATCAGCGGTTGCTAGATTGATGCCAAGACCACCGGCACGTGTCGACAACAGGAAACAAAAGTCCGGTGAACCTTCTGCGTTGAAATGGTCAAGTGCTTGCCGTCGTAACTCACCCTTGATACTGCCATCTAACCGTTGAAAGGGGAAATGGCGTTTTTGTAGGTACTCGCCAAGAATATCAAGCATGCGTACCATCTGTGAAAATATTAGTACTCGATGGCCAGTTTCGCGAAGTCGCGTTAAAAGTTTATCTAGTAAAACTAGTTTTCCTGAACCACGCAGGAGTTGTTGGACAGCATCTTGATGGGATGATTGTTGTTCGTATTCAGAAGGTTTTGTTAATAATGCGTGGTTGCAACACTTTTTTAACTCAATTACAATGTTTAAAAAAGTACTTGTTGAACCTTTAACGCCTTTTCTTAAGGCGTTGTAATTTTTCGTTAGAATCCATTTGTAATATTGTTTTTGTATAGATGTCATTTCAACACGTAATATTTGTTCCACCTAAACAAAAAAACATAGCGATTTGTAACGTATTAGGAATATAGTATAGAGTAAAAGATTAGTTCCGAGCCTTACCAGAACCCGCTTACCTTTGCTGGCAATGATTTTTCAACGTCTTTTTTTACTCGACGTAAGATGAATGGTTCGAGTTGTTTATGAAGTTTATTGTAACCCTTGGTTGCTGCATCTTCATGATCTTTCTCAAAATCTTCCCAAGTTTGGAATTTATTTGGCATGATAAAGTGTAACAGTGCCCAGAGTTCCTTTAAACTATTCTGTAGCGGTGTGCCAGTAATAAGAAGTCTATGATTTGTGTCAAACTCCATTAAAGCTTTATATAGCAAGGAATCATCGTTTTTTAGACGATGGGCCTCATCTACAAGAATCACTGCCCATCCTATGCTGCCTAAAAATGCTTTATCTTTCAGTACAATTTCATAAGTTGTCAGTATAGCGTTAAATTTTAATCTTTTTGAGCTTTCATAGCTCCATTCATATTGTCGGATGATATTCCTTGAACTAATGTCCCCTAAATATGTGACAAAGTTCATCTCAGGTGCCCATTGTGCAAATTCACGCTGCCAGGAAGTCATAGTAGATAGAGGAACGACGCATAAGAATGGTCCATACATTTGGTGTGTATGAAATAAATAATATAAGAAACAAATAGTCTGAATAGTTTTTCCTAGACCCATCTCATCTGCTAATATCACTGAGTTTTCTTTACACCAGGAATGGATTAGCCAATTCAGACCATCCATCTGATAATCTCGAAGAGTTAACCTTTCATTTGCCATGTAACTCGGTTGCGATTTAACTTCATGAAATTTTGGTCTGTACTTTAACACCTTACAATGTCTAGATGGTGTCCGCTTAGAGTCTTCCCGCTCTTTAAACTCTTCTACTTTCTCTGGCCATTTCCTAATAATGAGGGACGAATCTTCCCATGTTGCATCTGAGTATGGTAAACATTCCCATTTTAAATAGTAATCAATTCCAGCACCTTCAGGTTTGTCATATTTTGCTAAAAATTCAAAAATAGTACTATATTCAAAATAAGAAATTGTAAATATTTTACCTATTATGCGTTCTACATTATTATAACTTTTAAGTAAATCTTGTTGTAATTCTATTTGACATTCAAAATAGTCAATATCTTCTGGTGTAGCATGAGCTCTCCAAATAGAAATTTCCGTTTCGCGTTTCACGTAATTTTCTAACTTTTTTAATCCTTTCACCTATTAACAACAAAATATTAGTTATATTATATTATATAAATTAATTAATTACATTACTTTCTGATCTCGTAAAGATTGTTCTGATTCCCATGTGTTATGTATATGCGCCCAGTCCTTCCACTTGATCAGGTATTGCATCTCTGTGTTTTCTAAATCACTGGGATCTACATTAGCATTCGGGTCACCATTTTCTTCAACAGCGTATATCGTAGTGATGTTCCCAGTAACGCCGCATTTTCCACGCCTTTGCCCCAAGATTTTCTCAATAGTTTCACATTTTTCCGTATCCACTGTAGCCTCTGGTTCAGTATATTCTACCTCCACCAGGTCTTCAGAATCTGTTTTTTCATCTTCACTGGCCTCTTTATAGCTGACAGTGGTAGCTGCTGTTCTCCGTGATGCCAATCGCTTATTATCGTCATCACTATCCGCGTCTCCACTAGATTCGTCGGAAGTGTATGAATTACGATGCCTTTGTTTCTGTTTTTGCTGTTGTTGTTGTTGTTGATGTTTTTGAGACGCGATACCTGATGATCGACTACTACGACTCTTGATGGCGCTTAATTTTTTAGATGGTGTCACTGATGCTTTCTTCTCACTTTCGGCTTCTGATTCCGATGTACTGTCATCATAATTCCAAGAGCTTGGATGTCGTGACTTTGAGTTACTTCGCTCATTACTGTCTTCATCAACGTTTAACCGTTCTGGTTCTTTACGTGATCTCCCGGATCTTCGTATACCATACGAGTCACTATTTTCTTCCCATAACTAAATATAATTATCATTTTATATAATAATTCAATTCAATAAAATATATTAAAATATCAAATAGCAATATTTAAAAGTTGCTTTTACAGGGCCAAAATGACAACTAATAAGAATTATAAAAATAGGATACATTAAAAATAAAATTATTACACACTAATATTCTAGTAACAATATTTATTAATTTTGTTTACACCATAATGAGTGATTGACAAGAGAAGAGACACCTTACAGCTATTCGAAAATGCTTTAGTGTCATTATAACCCAATGAAAACAACATCAACAATAACAATATAGCTACTGTATCATAAAAATATTAACCTGAAAACGCACATGATCAAATAGTAATGTTCAGAATTGAAATAAAAGAAAAATATAAATATTTAAAGTTGACTTACATCTTCTTTGGAATGAGTGTTGTGTTTAAGTTTGCTATTAGGAGACGTGGAAGTCGCGGGACTGCTTGGAGAAGGGATTGTGCCTTTATTTGTCTCCGAGGCCGATGATTCGGAAGAACAGGAACTGCTCCCCGAATCACTGAACAATGTGGTTAGTAATAAATTATTTATTGTTTTATAAATATATAAACAATTGATTTAACATGACATACCTATCAGATCCTGAGTTTCCCGAAGAATCGCTTTTATTTTCGTTGTCAAACCCTGAACCAGATCCTGATTCAGAGTCCGATAGGTTAGCAGTCTGAAATGATATATTACAGTACGTTTACGACATTACTTATAATAATTAATTAACAATCGACTTAATTTAATATAAACAGATTTATTATCAGTCTGAAATAAATAAATAAACAAAAAAATTAACCTCTCGTTTGTATTGTTTTTGTATATCATTTAAGCTGTCAAAAATGTCTGGTAAGTTTTAAATTTTACTATAATACTTTTAAAAAAGCATAGAAGTCTATATGGAATAAACTGTTGACTAGCTTACAAAAATAATGTTTCCAAGTTTACAGGTTAATAAAAATACTAAAAAACTACTAAATAATTATTTGTTTAAAAAATGATACTGCCAAATTGAAACGACTGTAGCTGCTTAGAAATGAAAACAACAGTAGTCAATTATAACACAAAGGGATATAGTTATAAAAGTATAATATTCTGGAGAAAAACAACTGTAAAAGGTAAAAGAAAATTAATAAAATTTATAAAATACTTTTGGACGAATACCCTGTAAAACAGGGTTACGTAATTTTAGTAAAGCTATGAAAATTTGTTGAAAACAAGCACAAAACATGTATGTTTGTATATTATAGGTGAGAATAACTGTCAAGCATCAACTTCTGGCTAAAATTGCGAAAAAGGGTCCAATTTTTTTTGAAGAATTTTTGGTAGCAGACTGTTATGGAAAGTATAAAGAACACATATAAAGCGAGAAAAGGGTGGAACACGCATTACTGGGGATGAAAACACCTGAAAATGTAATTGTAAACAAGAAGATAGTGTTAGAAGAGTTGACATAAATTGCGTCGTTCACGACCACGCCCTTGGTTTCTGCGGCTTAGAAATCCTACGGTACATTGGAAGAAGCTTTACAATAATCTAAAGAACATATAAATACTTATTCACTAGTTTATAAGTAATTTTCTCACCTTAGGCATCTTAAGCAATCCCAATATGGTATTATGTTCCCGTTAATAGATATCCGTTATATAATGTAAGAGAATACACTTCCAAATATTTCGTAGTTTTCTCATACCTTTAGGTACAACTCACTACGGAAATTCAAGAAAATTCAACACTTGAAAAATGTACCACTTCATAAGATCAACGGCGTCGCCATTTTACTGCACACTCAGAACAAATTTTAAAATATACATATCACAATTAAATAATTCATCACATGAAAAATCATATGCGCACGATGTTTTACGTTAAACACTGAAATCTGTAACAATAATGCTATTTAATCTTTGCATATTAAGTTCCAATTAATAATGACACCAGCGTACATGTTAAATGTGACCCGCAGCCATTTTAACTTCCATTTGGTTTACTGATTTCGATTCGCCTATTCGCCGCTGTATCACCAGCACCACTCAATCGTGCAAAATGGCCGACAAAATATACGGTGTAAAAAACGGAAATGAATTCAAATACAAAATGAGGCGCGAACTTTTTATTTACTTATTTTGTTCAAAATGTATTAAAGATTTGACATAAATTACAAATCAACTTAAAATTATTTACATAGCATTAATCAAAATTCGATTCATCACTTTCCAATTCTAATATCATTTCGAATATTTTCTCAGATATGTTATTATAATATATAATACAAGAAAATATGTTTTAAATCATTTAAATATACAATTCTTATTTAATTCGTTATGATATTGCAAAACTAATATTACATTTAAACGATTTAAACTTATCATTGATTTGTCACATGTCATCTCTTCTACTCTTTCCTTTCCACGTCGTAACAATCAGAAGAGAATTAATTGTGCTTTGTTAACTAAACCGGGAAATTTAAAATGAGAAATGGCGCTAAATATAAAAATACACTTATTTAATTTCAAATAAAATACATTGGTTACAAATCACAGATGAAGTCTGTCGTCTTAATTTATATACTATATACGTTATATTTATACGTATCACATATATTACGGTTCCATTTATATATATATATATATATATATATATATATATATATATATATATATATATATATATATATATATATATATATATATATATATATATATATAATATTATATTATATAAAATAGAATAGCGATTCAGATTTAACAGATAAAATTTTAAATAAAATACAAATTTAAATTTGCCATGTAGCAAAAAATATATTTATATTATGTTGTTTTTCAACAACCTTTTAATCTAAATTTATCTTTGTAATAATAAGTCTCTTTATGATTGAATAAGTATTATATTGAATAATGCGTTTGGCATAGCATGGAAACAACAGCTTGAAATCATTAAATAATTTTCAATGAGTATTAATCTATATTCCATCTTGTCGTGGTACCGGAGTTCGTAATACTAACGCACTTTCTACAGAAATTATTGGCAACGAATTCTCACAGTGGTAATTTATTAAATGATTTACACTTTCAAACATTCGATCTTTTGTTCGAACCTAAAAACAAAATTAATTTAACTTAACGAATTCATAAAAAATCTAAAATATTTACAACTCCTTCAGGATCAATTAGAAGTAGGTGTTTTTTGGTAGTTCCTTGCATCCCTGTGAGGACGTATTGGCCCACTGTTGCTTGTGATTCACGAACTAAGAAATCACCATCATTACGCACCATATTTTCTGCTTCCGTTCTGCTTATGGCCCCATGAAACCAAATTTCCTTCTCCAACTGATTTCGTATTGTATTTTCTTCTGTAAACGGTTCTAAAATAAAATATTAATTATATTTCGATTATATTTTACCCTTTCTGAACAATGCATATGTCACACCTATAATATTATATGCGAGGAGAGTTGAACATTACTCAAGTACAAATTTGGTAAGTACTCTGTACTCGTACATTTGAAATATTGATACTTTTACTCGTATTCGAGTGATTTTTGCTATATAACAAATACTTGTTCTCTAAGTAGGAGTAGGTACAACGGTGTACTTAATGTTTTGATTTATTTTGCTCGAAATTGTCTAATGCGTCTATATTCGTTACCTTTTTTTTCAAAGTACAAGTAGAACGATCTAGTTAATATTTTGATTCATTTTGCTCGAAATTATTCAATGCGTCTATATTAGTTACTTTGTTCCTTCTGTTCTTGATGAATGTGGTTAAACAATGGCGAATATTTGATTTAAAAAAATATATAAAATTAACTTTTTTTATTTAGCTTCCTATTTTCAATTTGTCTGTAAGGATAACTCGGGATAACTAATAATTTTATTTATCTACGACCATTGATCATTGAATAAGACACACTATTGTATTATGAATTCATAATTCAACACTGTTGTATTATGAGTTCATTATTCAACACTACTGTCACTGTCATCCCATTAAAATGTGAGGTTAGATTCATATTTTAATGAATAAAATTTTGTAAGGAAATGTTTTATTTAAAATGTCGTAGATAAAACGTCGTATCTGACTCGCACATAAAGGCTATAATTAACTCGGATCATTATACAATCACGTTCAGCTCGTACATAAACTTTCATCCTGTTCAACTATTGTCTACATTATGTGTTCGTTAAATAACTATTATTGTATTATTATTGCATTTATAAATATTATTTTAATTAAATTACTCACATTTCCTACAATGTCATCATAAATACTCAATACTCTGAGTATATATATATACATATATATATATATATATATATATATATATATATATATATATATATATATATATATATATATATATATATATATATATATATATATATATATATATAGGTATTTCACGCCTATTATTTAGTATTTAATACTTTTCGTAATCTGTACTCATTATTAGAGCAATTTTTCAAATTTTGATTGAGACTCTCATTCGGAGTGCTCTGTAAACACGAAACATACACGAAGGGTGGTGAATCACATAGGTCACACTGACGTCACTCAAAGGAAATTTGAAGTAGTTTTTATCGAACATAAAATATGCACCTATTCAACTTGATTTATTCCTTCAAGCAAAAATAAATCAGAAATTGTGAAACAACTCTAGCAAACGTTTCATATGATTTTGTAAGATGAAAATAGCTGCGCTTCTATAACAAAACTTGTTCCATCGTAAATTGCACATAATCATTTAGGTGTGACATAGGTATAATGATGATCTCTTACGCATATCAAAAACATCTCTAGTATTGTTTGTGATATCATCATTAACATAATCATGAGCTCGAGTATGCTGATGCTGCTGTGTACTTGTAGGTGTCGTTCCTTCACTGTTGAGATCTATCAAATAGGAAGTGTGTACGTTCACATTTGGCAATGTGCTGAAAGAGGGTACTACACTAGGTAGTGGTGGCACAGGTGGAGGTCCAACGTCTGGGGGAACTTTTCCCGGTAGATCATTGTAGTAGTCACGTTCACGATCGCGATCACGTTCACGAGTACCAACGCCCATTGGAAATTTACTTAAGCTAGAATATTTACTATGTTTATAATGGTCAATGTCAATAAATAATACACTTACAAGTTAACAGGATTATTTTGATGCTGTTTAAATCGTAGTTCAAATGCTTGCCCTATAGTTGAGATGACATCCTGAGCTAGACCGCCTCCACATTCAATCACGTAACATGCTCGCCAATCATTCGGATCTTTCGCCACATATGCGACAAAATCTAGTGTGTCCTAACAAAAATTATTATCTACTCTATATTACATAAGTACTATAGTATAAAATATTTTATAATTATATCAATATAAGTATTTACCGTTCTGCAGACTTTCTTTTACACAATTCACACAATTCAGTTGACCACAAAATGCTTATACGCAAATTTCGACTAGGTTATTTAAATATATATTTTATACGCGATATAATACTATCTAACTTAGTAAAGTGGCAAATTAATAGATAAATTATTATTATAGGTGTCATTTTTATGTAATAAACCGAAGAATACTCAAAGTACTATATCACTAATTCTACTTTGAGTATATTGTGTACTTATTGAAAGCATTTCTGTTTAGATAGAAAAATCATAATTTCACTTACAGTATCACCTCCAGATGCGAAACTTATTCTTGGCATATCGTGCAGCGCAATAAGCTGTCCCGAATCCAGGCTCACCAGTTTCAAACTTGTGCTGGATATGGTCAGACTTACATTGCTTCCAGCGTGTTCTAAACGAGGAAAACTAGAGATGTGTTTGACGATTCGACGGTCAACAACTCGTGATTTGTCCACTGGTTTCAATCCTGCGGCTTCACATACTCGATTTATGCATTCCCTATAACAAATAGGAAATATTACGTATCTGTTTATTTAATTAGTAAAATGTTTAAATTACATACCTAGCTACTTGTGATCGACTATCAAATCCTAAACTCTTCATGGATGTGTTCACTTCCAGACAACCAACATACTACCGATCCAAATTTCAAATCAATTTTTATTAAGTCAAAGTCAAATAATAAAGAATGCTATATATACCTACCCGTAATGTATAAGTCACACCTTCTTTGATAATAAGCATATCAGAATGAAGCCAACCTCTTGAAGGTTTATGTATAAAGCCTCCGCCCTGTTCTGAATTTAATTTAGACATTTTTACACTTTCAGTCTGGTAATACTAAATGTCAATATATACAGTTTACTAAAGTGTTACATTTAGTAATATTAGGCACACCAAATTGAATCACAAATTTAAAATACTATTAAAGGCTTTCATCTAATCGTAATATCTGCGTTCATAATAAAATATTATCATAAAAATGGTGAAACTACGTGCTCGTGCATTGTATATCCACATTTCTGTCCTTGAATTTACGTATTTCATTCTGAGTTCATTTCAGTGATTTCGTTAATTTACTCTTTTTTTTAAAAAAAAAACCTTTTATCTTTACTTTTGTTCTAAATTAATGAATAATCTTAATAAACTAATACATGATTTTGTAAATAAATAATACTAGTTAAAATACCGAAGAATTAATTTTTATTTAGGTAAAATGAAAAGAAGAAAACGATAAACGAATTCCGCAGGCATGACGTCTGACAGCATTTTGACAGATTCGTTCGATTCGTTTATTTAGCTAGCAAACTGTAATGTGTTTTGTGGTAGAATGATAGTACTTTATTACTAGATTTATCTAAATATGTCTCGAGCACGATTAGTATGTTCAGAAATCCTTAGTAAGATGTCTCCAGTACATCAATTTGATGATAAAGTGTATCCTGATTTAAATACGTCCCAAGATAAAGTTTTTAACCTATGTTTCAATGAGTGTTCAAATGATGAAAACACAGATGTTTCCAGTGTATTATCGGAAATGAATACAAGTATGGACGATTGGTTACGTCAAAAAACAACATGTACATCTATGGATTGCATTGACAGTGCCAGTACCTACCTAAATGATATTAACTTTCTATCAACTGGAGAGCCTGATATGTGTTCACCTGACGTAGGGTTAGAACTAATACTTGTAAATAATGATAACGAAAAGAAAGATACTAACTTGAATTACTGCATAATCAATGACAATGACAAGAATTCTGATCTGAACTTTACAGATCCTTTACTAAATCTTGTACCAATGAATGAAGTATTATTACGTAAGACTGAAACAAAATGTGATAATATATTAGATGGTTTAGATGTAGACAATTTAAATAAGAGCAGACCAGTATGGGACACGTTGAGTATAGCAAGTCGTAAGAGTGACTGTGATGAAAATAATAGTGACTTTGCTGATTTTAATTTACTACCATTATCATTTGACACAAATGAAAATGATAATGAAGAACAACTGACAATACTAACAGAAGAACAGTTGCCAGATACTCTTCAAAATACCACTAGCACAGAATTAAATAATCAAAATGATATAATTACACCAACATTTCTCAACATTCAACAACAATGTTCAAGTTTATCAGTACCAGAAACATCAACAACTTTAGTTAAAAACAAAAAAATTATTTGTATTAAACGACCAAATATCTTACGCACAAGTTCGTCTAAAACAAAAACATCTACATCAACAACTACAAGTAATAAAGAAATAGAAGAGTCATTGTTGAAGTTGAGCAGTGAAACGGAGTTATTAGAAAAAATAACATTAACGACGTTATCCAATGATAACAAAGAAAAAACTGTGAATTCTAAAATATCTACAGAAGAGAAAATGCTTGATATTTTAGGTATAACAGACGATGGACTAGATAGTATCGTGACAGATGAAGGAATGCGAATGTGGGTCTGTCCAGAACACGAATGTGGACGTATATTTAACCGTGTTCATACGCTGAAATCACATATTTTATCTCATTACGGATTAAAACCGTTTAAATGTGATTTTCCAGGTTGCCCATGGTCTTTTTATACGTCATTTAAGCTAAAAAGACATCGTGATACACATTTAAAACGCAAGGATTTTACTTGTAACGTACCAGATTGCAACAGAAGTTTTACAACTGTTTATAATCTAAATACGCATTTAAAACTTCATGAACGCCCGGCACGTCTCAAATGTTTAGTACGTTCATGCAATGGTCGCTTTCAAACCAGAAGAGCAATGGAGACCCATCTAAAAAGTCATGATCTTTCTCTTGCACCGTATAAGTGTCCAACTTCAGGTTGTACAAAATTATATTTTTCTTATGGTGCATTAACTGCTCATATGCGCGTTCACCAGCACAAAGAAGAGGAACTTCGGTGTAAATGGGAAAATTGCGATCGAATATTTGATAAACCTTGTAGATTACGTGCACATATGAGAATACATACGGGAGATAAGCCATATGTATGTAGATATCAGGATTGTCAATGGGCATTTGCTAGTTCTAGTAAATTAAAACGACATCAGTACAAGCATAATAATGAACGCCGCTTTAGATGTACCATAGGTGACTGTAATAAAGCATTTATGCGTTCTGAACATCTTCGAGAGCATACATTCACACATATTGCTCAAAGAACTTTTCAATGTTCCATTTGTGGTGAAAAATGTTCCGCTAAAGCAACATTATATGTTCATAAGAAAAAGTATCACACAGACACAGAAACTAAACAACCTAAACCAATCAAAGTACCTAAACCGAAATCAAATAATAAGAGTTGCGCAAGAACTTATCTACCATATATAGATAAAGCAACGATAGACCCACCAGCTGCTACAACAGTAGTTAACGAAGAAGACGTGTTACTGAGTTCAGCTAATACTATTTATTTAAGCAATCTTATGCTACAGGTAATTTTTTAAATATGATTTTTGTCTTTAATAATAATACATGGATGTCTGTTCCGTTTTATTGTAGGATGCAAGTGAAGCTGCTGAAGCTCATAGTGAAATGTATTCAGCTGACGACGGAGCAGAGTATATTTTATTATTTGATTCCTCAACTAGTACAAGTTTCCCAGAATCAACAGTTAATTTAAAAGATCTTGATTAATTTTTTTACATAATATATCAGTGTATTTTTATAAATGTTAACCGAGACTACATTATAAATATGTAAACTTTATTAATGTTTATATAGTATAAAACTAATTAATTTCATGTCTCTGAATCAAAAATTATCTGAAAACATGACATATTTCAATGTGGTCTCATTTATTTATTGAAACTTTATTTATTGTTAAAATTATGTATGCTGTCCTTTAAAAAAATTGTACATACTAAATTGATTATTTACTTATATTAATTGCTTATTCACCAACAATTTTATTAGGTATATCATAATCAGCTCTCTGTTGTTGTCTAGAGTACCTACCCGTAAAATTTTTAATGCGTATTTATTTAAAATTGTACGCAGCTAAAATATTTGATTCTCAGGTATAAACATAATGTACCATATTTTTAATTTTCTAACTTTTTATTTACAATTTATGTAGTAATAAAATAATAACGTATAATTAATCTTTCTTTTGATAATCAACAAGTCAAAAATGCTTCCTCATTACAAATGCAGTCAATTAACAAAGCTGCTAAATCTGTATTACCGATTTAATTTTATAAATAATTTATTAAAAAACTTAAAATATATTATATTTTCATTAAATACTTTAAAAGTTTCCAATAATAATGTTAAATATGTTTTGATTACTTTCGTAGAATAAATTTTTAAAATGTATATTATCGGTAATATAGTTCTTAAAACTTAAATTTGCCACTGACAGCTGTGGTGGCAGCACGTGTCAGACCGAAGCACAAATAATTATTATAAACCCTAGTCTCCCACCCCATTTAGAAAATTTGTATGATGGCGTCTGTTGTCGTGTAAACAAGAATGTTTTGACTAATTCCGTTCATGGTGCAATTGTTTCACTCAGTTTATGTTTATGATAAAGTGTTGTGTATAAAGAACAATTCATTCACCCGCATGGTGCACATATCAAATGTCTGCAGTTACTCATACTGTTTCAGGTTAGTGTTAGTGTCACGGTGTCGTCCTAGAGTCTAGAGCTTATCGGCCTTGACTTTCAATTACACTAGATTCCATTCCATTATTACTTATTCAAACACATTTTCATTTTATAGACTAACATAATCTTTTTATATTTTGTGTACGGCTTGGAATTATTTTGACTTGACATCTGTTAAAAATCAATCTATATAATTTTTTTTGTAGTCCAAAAACTTTTCTCAACTTTTTATTTAATTTTGAATAATCATGTTCTAAATATTTAATAGAAAAGCAAAAGATATATTATTCTTTTAACAAATGAAAATTGTAAATAAAGTTGTAGCTATATTTTTGTTACTGTTTTTATTTAATCAATTGTATTAGTATGAATATAGTAATGAAAATGCAATGTACTAGTTATTAAAGTAACGTAATATTCTAAGAGTATAAATGCTTATGATTAATAATTTGTTGTTTAATTTTTCTAGGAACTGACCCAAGTAAGGTCATCCAAAAACGTCGTGCGGGTAGCATTGGGTAAGTGTATTTTTACTAATTATTTATTAGTTATACCTATATCATTATCATTAACAAAAATAAAGCTAATAGTTGTCATTATTGTTGTTTGGTCATCCGATAGGTGGCAGCACTAGTTTACATAGCGAATATCACAGCGCGGAAAACAAATTATTTGATAAGATAAAAAAGTGAGTTAGGTAGGAAATATCGTAGCGAGCATCTTAGCTTATGACGTACCTGATACACACTGTTCTGTTTTCTTCAAATAACTAGTATACAAACGGAACGTTTAAAGATTCAATTACGATAAATTGAAGTTTTATCAGCTAATGATTAGTTTGTTTGTTTACTTTACTTTGAAAATTCCTGGTTTATACATAATATACAGAGATATTGAAAAATTGTTAACATGGAAAAAAGTTTATTATTGATCTGATTAAATTAAATTATAGAACATAATAAGTTTCTCTTCTCTTTCTCTTAAGGCGGTTACATAGTCAAATTAGGGGTTTCGGTGATCGGTCTGTACTACTTTAATAAACAAATAATTAAATTATAGGTACATGGTGTTACTATACTTCGAGCAAAAAATTTAAGAGTAGGTATAATATTACATGATGTAATGAGCGTGAAAAAAAGAAAATAGAAAATTAGAAATACCACTAAAGTAGCGTTGTTTTAAATTGAAATTTGAAACCAACATATTATTTGAAATTAATTATCAACACCAGACTTTTACTAAAAAATTGAAAAAAAGTTTTAAAATTTGGCATTAAAATAATGAAGGAGCATTCTTAATTTATTCATAACTGTGTTAGTTATTTCGAAAAATTCAGTTTTCAATACTTCAATTTTAAGGGGAAACTAAATAAATATAGTTTTCATAATTTGTACACTAATAGTCAACCACCTTAAAAGTTAAAAACTCGTAGATAAATTACTAAATCGCATTTATCACATGCAGGCAGCGTGTCCAAAAATACCGTTTTTTGAATGTGGCAACAGGAAAGTATCCTAACATTAAAACATTATAGGAATAAGATTAGAGACGGGAGAAGTGTATTGCAATTTGCAATGTTGTGATATTTTAAATTGTTCTGTAAAATTCTATACACTTTTCTCGGCTCCTAACGAATGACCTAATTTCTATTTTTCTATTGAAGTTTTTGTAAAATAAAACCTTTGACAATCGCTTTCATATTTAAAAATTAAATTATGGGGATGATTATACGATTATAGCCATTTTCTTCAAATATAATGTTTGTCTATCTGTAACAAATAGGATACATTATCCTTGTCAGCATTAAAAAAAATAGTCAAGCATGAACATGAACATACTTAAAACTAAATATTATTTTAATTGAAATGCCAGTCTTATCCATAATTCTTTATATTTACTGAAAAACGTTTCCCATTGTATCAGCTTGTACAGTACCTGTATACTTACATGATCAAATACAAGTTATATTCTTCGTTCTCGATTTTTCAATGATCAATGTTCACTTTTTCAGACAAATAAATACCTAATATACTTTCCGTCAAACCAAAGTAAGGTTAAATTAGTTAAATTTTCTTGACATAGATAAATAAACAAAATTAAACATATTTTTGCAATCGAAAGTAACCTAGGTAACGAGTGAAAACTATTCACAGCTGAGTTATTCTGCACATTTTCCTATAACTGTTGTGTGTAAAATCTCGAAAACTAAGCAAGATCAGACATTCGCTAGTTTTCCTGTAATCTTTAGCATTGTCTTATTATGGATAAACCTAATTTTTTTTCAAAATTTTAGACTCAGTACTTTCTTCGATAAGGAGAGGATTGCCCTTTTTCGGTACATTTTTATAAAATAACCTATCAAAAACTCACTCAAAAAAGTTTTTAAGGTTCTGATTTTGTAAATTTGAGACATAACCCTAAAAATTCTATTTTTGAACACTTTCAATGTAATAAATATGATTATTTGATAATTGATACATGAGTTTTAAGAGAAGTAAAACGTTTTATGTTTTATAAACATTTTTTTAGATCAATAATAAACTTTTTTATGAAATGGTACAATAATGAGTTACGTTAGCTCCGCTAAATCGTAGTGAAAAGTACAACTTTAGCTCAGGATTTTCGACCAATCAGACCGCTGACGAGAGTAGACTTGTCCTCTGAATTTTTAATTTTTTTTTTACAAAACTACATAAGATACTATGACGATTAGTGAAAACGCGATGTAAAAATTCCGCTTATTAAGCGGTGACGTCGGTGGTCGGTAGTATTTCCAGTGGCACTCAATCAGTTTGTTTCAGTAACATTTTCCATAAAACAAATTATTTATATATTATTATTTTTAAAAAATATTTTGTAGCAGTTAAAAGTATAAAATAAAATCAAACAAATAAAATAAGCACGAATAATGAAATAACAGTTACATTCTCTGCCGCATCATGTCTTCTTCTCATTTTCTCATCGCTCGAGAATTTTTCCGGCCAATAACAACGTTTCATATGAAACAAACCACGCTCTATACTATCTACGTCATGGAATCTTAAATAATTTATATTTTTTAAATGAAATTATTTAAAAACTTTTTTCTTCACTATTAGTCATAAACTGGACATTAAATTTATATTTTTATCGTTAATATTCCTTATTTCGATTATACTAGAGATGCCTATTAGCCAGAACGTCGGCTATTGTTGTTGCAACCCGCAATCACCATCTGTATAGTATTGTATTTTGTGTTACAAATATGATATAATTTTGCGATTTCATAATAAATATATATATATATATATATATATATATATATATATATATATATATATATATATATAAAGAATAATAATATATTTTTTATTACTCACGTGGTTATTCTACATTCGTAATAAAAAATCCTTCTTTACAGCCTAGATATATAAATAACTATAGGCGATTTTTCGCGATAAATACTACAATAAACTAGGTTTGGTAGCGTTTAAAGAGGTTTGTGACGATGACGTCATAAACTTGTAATAGTTAACTTTCGCAAGAAAATTTGTTTGGTTTGATGTACCTAGTTAGTTTGACAGAAAGTTTTGTTGGAAACATGAATATAAGGAAAAATTTAAAAATTTTCTATTTCATTTTTCATAAAAGGAATAGGAATAGGATAATACTTTATCAAACTCAACAATTAATATGATAATAAACTGGTTTGTAAAAAAATATCAGCATGAAAATTATGAGACAAACATTTAGAATAGGTACCTTATTTTTATGAAAGATGAATTTCAAAATATTTAGAATACTATTTTTATTTTCATTTTCGAATGTGCAGAAAGCAGAAACTTTATCGTCAGAATTTAGAGAGAGATAGAAATATTAACGCGCCTTTACCTACCTCCTGAGGATGGTTAAGTGGTTTGGCTAACTTTTCTTTACCACGTTAGTGTGTGACGTCATCAATTTCGTCGCGAAAATGACAAACCATAGTTAACCACATATAAAATACAGTTAACTACTTTCGCGAAAAATCGCCTTATATTCCCATATGTAAATACTTTTTACAATCTCGATTAAGATCGCAGCGCTCTAGTGGTGACTTCAGAAGCTGTGCTGTCAGATAGACTTATTTACAAAACTTTGCAATACGTACACTGTGACAGACTGTGGTATTTGACTAATTTTATGTATTTTTTAAATATTTCGATAATATTTATAATACTTCACAGCTTTCAATATCTCCTGTCACCAGATGGAGATCTCTTATGCCTATGGCACACCGGTCGAGGAGCATCGAGGACCATCGAGTAACTCCTCGATGAAACGATAGAACGCACCCCGTCCTCGATGAAAAATAGGGGCGCCGCTATTTTCATCGAGTTGTTCCTCGATGAAACGAATGTATCTCATTTCAGACGTATCTTTTGTATTTGATTTCGCGCAAAACTTTGATGTATTTGTCACCAATTAAATAGAAATCCATCGCGGACGGGTGCGTTCTTTCGTTTCATCGAGGAGTTACTCGATGCTCCTCGACCGGTGTGCCATAGGCATTAGGAAGAGTTACCTATACAAAAATAAAACGACTAAAATTCGCGAAAAAAATCAAAGCGACTGACCTCTGGTGGCCAATTGATGAATGAATAGTGAATAGTGCGATAGGTATATCATGTCATCTTTATCATCGAACTGTCACTTGAAAGCTGCGTTTTATTAATGACATACAAAATAGATATTAATTTAATTAAATTATTATAAATAGTAATTAATGAAAATATCGTATGCTTGTGTTGTAAAATATTATTACTGAATATGTAAACATATTTAAAAGCATATAAATTCTACTTTTTAATTTACATGTGTATGGAAAACCATTTTCTTTTAATAATAATAATAATAATTTATTTATACTGCAATACAACAGGATAATCCCAGAACAATATTACAGTGTAAAAAAGAATCAAGAAAACAAATATGAAATGTCAAATAACAAACACAAACCAGATTCAAACCGTAGGCCTTTTCTAACCTAACTAAACGAGCATAGCGGATATTATAAGATAAAAAATATTTTAATATGCAAATTGTAAAAATCACACAACAAATTTTATTTAATAAACAATTATTATGTATTTAAATTTAAATATTTTCATAAGTTCTAAATTTTTCCAATTGGTGTTCATCCACTAATTTGGTAGGTATGTATGGTCCATTTGATTTATACTTATAATTGTAAATATTTCACTTATAAGTGGGTCGGTCTGAATGCAGCTTAAGAGCTACAAAGTTGGTTAAATTAGCAAACAATTTCTATTTTATATGACTACTTTAATGAACGAAACAAAAAAAAAAAAAGTCCAGTGGTTCTCAAACTACGGGGTGCAACTTTCTTATTTCAAATGGGGACCTATTTTTTTATTCGCTTATTCGATTCAGTATTTTATATACTTATACTCTGGCATAACAAAAACATGAGAAAAACGCTATTGAATATTATGATAATTTAATTAAAATCTGATTGTTACAAGAGTGCTAAGGAAGAAAACAATTGAATATTTGTTTCATATTAATTGTTATTTGTTAATGAAATTTTTTTTATTTTAATCAGCAAATCAGGACCGCTACTGAGTGTATGAGTTCAGGGTACTAAGTACACCCTAAGTAAGGGTGTAAGGTGGCGGTAACTACAGACACGTGTTTCGACCTTATTTGGTCTGATCAGTGTAGTATACTAGAATCTTTTTCACTAACAATTAATGTGAAACAAAATATTCAATTGTTTTCTTCCATAACACTAACTAGGTAACAATCAGATTTTAATTAAATTATCATAATTTTCAATAGCATTTTTCTTATGTTTTTGTTATGCAAGGGTATAAAACTAATATCTCGTTGAATTCAGAAAAAAATACTGAATCGAATAAGCAAATAAAAAAATAGGTCCCCATTTGAAATAAGAAAGTTGCACCCCGTAGTTTGAGAACCACTGATCTAATTTTTTTTTGTTTCGTTCATTAAAGTAGTCATAGAAAATAGAAATTGTTTGCGAATTTAACCAACTTCGTAGCTCTTATAGTTCTCGAGTTAGCAATGGTGCGCCACTTAAAATGAACACCCTGTATTTTGCTAATAAAACATTAGCGGTTTAAGTAGTACAGTGTTATTTGTGTCTGTTTTTTTATGAAATTATCATTATGTGGACTTTATTGGTAGTTTTTTAATACAAATATATTTGTGGCAAAAATTTGAGGCAAGTTATAAGCTGCTAGTCATAGTAATATACCTAAATTTCAATACTTTGTCGATGATTTGTTTGAGGTTATATTTTAGTATATCAAGCAAAAGTGCTAATAATTTAATATTAAATCCTGAAATAACCTGTAATGACACTCTATAAAATAAATACGCACTAAACTCTATATTATTGAGATAAACCAAAACGCAATGACAACAAACTGATAGTATGTTTATCCCTATTAACGGCGTTCGTCGACACTGCCATTTACATTTACGTTTTTTCGCGAATAAACAACTGATTGGGAATAATTATTAAATTAGTTGATTATTTTTAAACATGGTTATAAAATGTTTTAGGTCAAAAATCTTGAAATAAAGTTATAGAAAATTTAACATCCAGTTCACACGAGGAAAGTTTTCTCCAAAAAAGTGCTTGAAACTGTCATCAAAATTTTTAAATGCCGTTCATACGAGGAAACTATTTATTTTTATAAAATATGCTGAAGCTATAGATTATTAAATATATTGTATAGAAATATTTAGTTTCCCCGTAGGAACGGTATTAAAAAATTGGTTTATGCGCAAGTCCTTTCCTATTTTGGGCGAACTAATTGGAATGCTAAAACTGATCGTTTTTGATTGGTTGATGTAACACCAGTTTTAAACCACACAAACTTTGTAATGTAAACAAACGAATGTTCTCCATCTTGTCTCGTCAGCTGTTGTCAATGACTGTATCGAGTTTGCCTGCTGATAGGTCAAATTTAATTTTGCCGCCAAAAAAATCTAGTGATATTTTTCTCGTTTTTACACAGTGTAAATACAGCTCAGCGAGACAACTACTTCAGATTGCTCCGTTTAGTTAAGAAATCAACTATAATTCTAATTAAAAATTTTAAAATTAAAATCAGTTTAGGAAAACATTACTAATTCATCGACTTCATTCATAATTTCTTATTGAATTTGATTAGACTTATCAATCATAATCTAATTATGGCAATTTTGTTTTAAAAATTTGTTTAGTTAAGAGATATAAAGTTTATAAAATTCATAACGTCATCTGTACATAAGTATGGCCGCTACCGCGCAGCATGTACTATCCAACTTAAAAATATTAGCTATAACCTCCGTATTTGCTTTATCTAAATCACTTTGAAACATCCCTACCTTTTTGAGTTGAACTTGTCCAAACGAATATTAGTCTCTGCGCAAATCCTTTACGTATGAGAAGTTGACCCACCCATACTAGCCCACCCTGTTATAATCTATCGTAATCGTTAGTTTTACGTTAGTTGAGTTAAGTTTTATGGGAAATTGCGTTAGTTTTGAAAGTTTATACGTATTTAAAAAAATAATATTTGGGTGAGCTAACTGCACAACGAATATCAACTAATCAATTAATGTGTTTTCCTCGCACTTTCGAATAAAGGGTTGAGTTGTTGTAAAGTTAGCCCACCCAAATATTATTTTTTTAAAATACGTATATACTTTCAAAACTAACGCAATTTTCTACAAAACTAAACTCAACTAACGTAAAACTAACGATTACGATAGATTTTAACAGGGTGTTCTAGTATGGGTGGGTCAACTTCTCATACGTAAATCCTTTCTTAGATTGCGCGAACTGTATTAGCTTTTGAAATGAAGCTTCTCATCATAGATAAGAGAGGATGTATAGATTGCGCTCTCTATGTTAATCACCAAACTTTTGAACAGCGCCAAAGTGTGTGACCAAGGAACTAATTTTGATGGCAGGTTTACGGGGCACTTTTAATATTTGCAATTTATTAAAAATAAAATGTTCAGGATAAACATACTTATTTGAAAAAAATCTTTTACTAATGTATGGTTCATTAGTAATATAAATAATTGAAGTTGATTTTAATCAAACAAGTATAAAATTGCAGATAAAACAACAAACATTACATTAAACATTTTTATTTACATCTTTTCTTGTACAATACAATTAATACAAGTTGGTATGTTATTATGAAACTGGTGACCCGCGAAAACTATTCATGATACAAGAATAAATTTAAAAAATTATATACTTAAATAGGTACTTAATTACATATTAAAAAATTAATTAACAGAGCAACAAAAAAATTATATAGTAAATAAAAACTTTAAAAGTTCATAACAAATAACTCACCAACAGAGATACAACATCGCTTTTCGCGTTTTCTAGAATACCAGGTTCTTCCATGTTAGGTTCTGCATTAGCTTTTCGAAAAATACATTTAGATTTAGAAATGTAATACTTAATAAATGAATATTGAATTCTTACAAAATAATAAAATAAACAAATATGTTACTGTACAAATTTTCATGTCTTAACACGAAATATACTACACACGATTTTGCAAACCTGGTAACATTATGTTTATATAACAAAGCGCAATTAAATTTACCTTTTCCAGATCTAACTGCGTAATCATGGTCCTGGAATACATTGCTGGTACATTCCAATGAATTTTGTGATGAAGCAGAATTATTGGGTAACACGAAACACTGCTGATATGGTCCCTCTAAATTATTAATAAATACATAAATAATTAATACATATTCTGTAAAAATTTAAACATCGAAACATACCTGGTAAATACAATTGAATAATTTTTTAACTTTTTCGATCCTGGAATTCTACATTCCTCTGCAAAATGTTTACTACACACGTAATAAGTTTTGTAAACATTTTTCGGATCCATATTCTTCAATTTTGTCACACGTACACGGTCTAACCACATATTAAAAACGTCTTCAAAAAACACAGGAAATCTGTGAACGACTGGTTCCAGTCTATCACAAAATGGTACACAACACCGGCTTTTCACAGACATGATGATTTTCACAAACAAAATGACAAAATAATAAAAACCAAATTTTCAAACACACGATGACTACTCTCAAAGTTACCTGTTTGAAAACTTTTCAATAATGATATGATTAAAGTCAATCAGCAAACACGAAGACTGTCATCAACTGTCATCACTGTCATATTTGCCATTTTCAAAACTTTTCATGGTTGGGGTAGGCTTGTGCGCATGTCACGTATACGTCAAATTCTTTTACTAGCGCTAGGTGAGAGACCAAGAAACTAAACTGAAAAGTAATGCCCCCGCATAGAGTGCGCAGGGCCTGCTTCTCATTGACTAAACATTGTTTTTTCGCTGTCCGACACACAAAACACATAAAGAGGAGAAAGGAGAGCCCCGTGTTAAATCATGGAAACACGAATGACAGTTAGCTCCAGCTAGCCCTCTGGTGCCCAAGTGGCAAACGACATTTGACGCGCGAATTTTAAATAATGTAAATAGTGATACTGCTACTTAAAATAATAATAAATAAAGGAAAAAAATATATAAACATACATTATTTATTTTATAATATTTTATTTTCATCACAGATTTGTGTATAATAAAAACTAACAATAAACATAGTTTATAACTTATATGATATACATAAAAATAAAAAAGCATAACTATAATTTTTATTTGCTATTAAATTTGCTGAGGAACTGGAACTGTTACTATGGTCTACTGAGGCGGAATTAATACGGGTAGTTTTGTTAGTACTATTACTATTGTTACTTATATCGAAATTATTAATGTTATGTTAAGCTGGCCGAGGAACGACATTGCAGTTTAATGGACCATTTTCCGTAGAAATGAGCCATGTGTTGAATTTTTTTGAACTAAAAATTATGTTCTTCCAAGGTCAAGCATAGCTGTCAGCGCATGCGCATATCACATTGCAAATCGTCCATTACCTCGCTGACAGCTGGTATACGATTCGCAATCGTAGCGCATGTAAACGAACTATGCGGACCAACTAGATCATGATAACAGTTTACAAGAGTACAAATATAAGCAGTTTATGACTGAAATAATGAATTTTGTGCAAGTAGCAATGTAAATTATAATAATAAATAAATTATTAAACATCAGAATACCCAATGTAAAACATTAATGATTATAAATACGGTTTAAAGAACTTAACCTAAAATTTCCTGCCAAACACGGTTCTACGACAAAATGTTCCCAGCAAAATATCCCCAACAAAATAATCCCAACATAAGGTTCCTGAACAATATTTCTCCAAACAATAAGTTCCCAACAAAATGTTCCTGACAAAATGTTCCCAACAAAATATCCCCAACAAAATATTCCCAACAAAACGTTCCTGAACAATATTTCTCCGAACAATATGTTCCCAACAAAATGTTCCAGACAAAATGTTCCCAACAAAATATGCCCAACAAAAGGTTCCTGAACAATATTTCTCCGAACAATATGTTCCCAACAAAATGTGCCCGACAAAATGTTCCCAACAAAAGTTCCCAACAAAATATCCCCAACAAAATATTCCCAATAAAAGGTTCCTGAACAATACTTATTTCTCCCTTCTCCGAACAAAATGTTCCCAACAAAATATTCAGTAGTTAATTTGGGTGAGTTAAATAAGCGCATTTGGCCTTTATCAGTTTTCGCGTATCACATTGGAAAAGCGCATAAAACAACATTGGAAAAGCGCATAAATTGTAGTTGCATAAGCGCAGAAGTGCACATTTGAAAAGCACAATGGTTTTAGGGATTGTACGACAGTTTTTCTACAATATTTTTTGAATTTTTTACAACCAGAAAATATTCTTGCCTAACATTTTTTGAACTTAACCCCATCATACTCCAAGAGTATTTTTAACAAGATTTTTTTAATTTTTTAAAACTAGAAAATATCCTTGCCTAACATTTTTCTGAACTTAACCCCATCATACTCGAAGACGATCTGGACTAACTTGTTATGGTCAGAAATCTCATTTTCGAAAAATGCGCTCATTCAATGTTACGATCTGCGCTTATTCAATGTTTTGTTCGGCGCTTATTCAATATAAATTTACTGATTATATTTCTGCGCTTTTCCAACATCTTAATGACAAAAATGCGCTTTTACAACTCTCCGGTTAAGTTATACAACAAGAGCTTCGAAAATTACTGAATATTCAGTTGAGAGAGAGGATAAAATGTATTGCCAGAAAACACAATCCATTTTTCAACGAGAAACTTTTTAATAGAATACTCCACTGGTAAACTAAATAAGGAATATTAATAACAAAAATATAAAAATGTATTAGGCATCAATAACCGGCATTGGAATCCTATAAGATTATCGGTAACCAAGTTCTAACCCTTTTACTTTTTAATAGTTATTACCAAAATATAATCAATTAGAAAGTTTCGCCTAACAGAATGATTCAAGAAAGCTTATGACTACACCATATTAAAATAAGAATACTACAACACTAATGTATTTATCATTTTTAAAGTTTAAACCATTTATTTCACTTTAAACTCAACTGACTATGCAATTTCTCCGATAGTAGGCATGTAATTTTGAATTTCGATTGCTTTGTACAGAAATGATTTTCTTATATTTTTGACTTTTTAGTTTTAAAACATTTAGTTTTTAAAAATATATAAGTACATTTTTATTTAGGTCAAAAATAGAAATTAATGTATAAAATATACTTAGGTAGGTACTTCGAGCATATACTGACTAGAGAAGTAATTCCCTATACCAATGCATAGCTTGTTGTGATCGGAAGATATGCAGTAGGGGGGACTTGCGGGGCTGGAAGTCATGGTGTATTGCGGGCAGCGTTTTGCTGTTATTCTGTGTTACTTCTTGTTACACATGTCATTTTACTATAAACTTAAGTTCTGCGTTTACTTTGTGAAAAGTTTTATGAGATTTTGTGAGTATTATTTCACTTTGTGAAATAATACTAAGAAATTACGCATCCCTCAATACATCACGGCTTCCGACCCCGCTAATCTCCCCTGCCGCATATCTTCCGATCACAACAAACGCCGTAAGGCGGCCTCTAGTCAGTATATGCTCGAAGGGTAGGTACCTACTGTGAGAATCCATTTTGTCAGGAATATTTTGTTGGGAACATTTTGTTCGGGGAAATATTGTTCGGGAACCTTTTGTTGGAAATAATTTGTTGGGAACATTTTGTTGGGAACATTTTGTCGGGAACATATTGTTCGGAGAAATATTGTTCAGGAACCTTTTGTTGGGAATATTTTGTTGGGGATATTTTGTTGGGAACATTTTGTCGGGAACATTTTGTTGGGAACATATTGTTCGGAGAAATATTGTTCAGGAACCTTTTGTTGGGAATATTTTGTTGGGGATATTTTGTTGGGAACATTTTGTTGGGAACTTATTGTGTGGAGAAATATTGTTCAGGAACCTTATGTTGGGATTATTTTGTTGGGAATATTTTGTTGGGAACATTTTGTCGCGACACCCCAAACACACCCAAAATTTTATAGAGCAGGTATATTTATTCTTTAACACTTATTGCCATTACAGGTAGGTACATCTCAAGGATACTAAAAAAATCATTTAATAATTTATATTCCTCTAAAGATACTTGTATAAAATTTTTAATTTTACCCTATAATCCTTGTATCCTGCGTAACATTAAAGCTGGATTTATAACACGCACAGCGCATAGAAAATAATTTAGCACAACATAGCACAGCGCATAGCATTTTCGTTACGGGGGTTTTATAAGCCGCATACAAACACAGATTGCTATACAAAGTAAAAGAAGAAGTCCTTGTCTTACAGTGTTGTCTTATGATGTTATTACAGCTGTTTTGTTGGTTATGCTAGATTTGATTTTGTATTATTTAACTTTGTGATTTTGTTATTATGTTTTGACTATTTTACAAAAATTATTAATATAATGAACAACGAATGCGCGTGCGTATAAGAAGTTAACTAAAACGAACTGTCACGAATGCAACGAATAAACCCGAAGCACAGAACTGCACAGCACAGCGCATAGGAAAATGAACATTGGTCAATTCGTGTGCTATGCTAAATTATTTTCTATGCGCTGTGTGTCTTATAAATGGATGTACTAATTTCCATATGACCAATTCGTATGCTTTATGCTATATGCTATGTTAAATCTAGCTTAAAGATATCTAGGTGCCATTATCCTTCAGGACACTTGAAATAAAAACTTGAATTTTTAATCGTATAATTGCATTTTCTTTTAAATTTTGTTTACTCCTTTAAGGATACTTGTTTGAGTGTCCTAATTTTACCTAATAATCCTTATGTCTAATGCCCATGTCACACCTATATGTCTTAGCCCGATGACTGATGAAACCAGTTTTGACATACGAAAATCTGCCGAATTGGTGTCACACCTATATGTCAAAAATCATATGAAAATTTATATAAAATATTTATAATATATTTAAAAATATCATTTTTATAAACCTTTGCCCTCTATACTGATTTAGCAAATTTGAATTCATTTAAACAAATTATAATAACCAACAACAAAATACGTGCTGTTTACCATGTAACTCATTTCACGCTGAATATTATTTGAATTTCTGCCCGCCAAAAAATAACAATAACTATTGAAACAAAACAGAAACAGCAAAATCTATCAAAATCGTAAATTGTAACTTTAACCTCAAATGTCAAACACGATATAGAGTAAAGATAGATACAATATCGATAATTTCATCGCCGTGAAATGAGAAGCAAACGGTGACATACGGCTTTGACCGATGGAAATAGCGGCGCTCCTATTTTTCGTCAGTTTCATCAGTCATCATCAGTCATCGGTCAAAGACATATAGGTGTGACATGGGCATAACCTAACATGATGGAATATAACAAATTTTTTGACTATCCTTTAGGGCACTAAAAATAAATTATCAAAATTGAGTTTTTAATGCAACATACTATTTTTTTAAATGATTGCTAGTTCTGTAAGGATAATTGTTTGAGTAACATAATTTAATTTGATTATCCTTGAACCTCACTTAACATGATGGCGAGTAAGAATGTTATCATTAAGCTAGATTCAGAGCTACCCACTTATAAGTATAAGTGGCTAATTTAACCAATCAGCGCTCAACGTTCGCACTTATAATTGAAATTGGAATTTTGTGGAAGCCCTGATTGGTTAATTTAGCACTTATACTTATAAGTGGGTAGGTCTGAATCTAGCTTTATCCGTCAGGATATTTATATAAAATTGTTAAGTTGTAATTTGAAACAATAAAATTTTTGGTTTATTACTTTTTTTTCCTTGAAGGATAATTGTTTGAGTTACATTATTTTACCTTATTATCCTTGTATCCTGTGTAACACAGTATGAGAATTTCCCCGTTATCCTTACAAGAGTACAAATTTTGTACTCTTGTAAACTGTTATCAAGATCTAGTTGGTCTTGGTTTGTCATATGCGCGCGCACCGCATAGTTTGTTTACCTGCGCTACGACCGTGAATCGTCTGCCAACTTCACCGAGGTAGTTTAATTTCTCTTTCTTTGAATTAATGAAATCACTATCCTCAAAGTGATTTTCCCATATTCGCCACTGGCGTAGTGAGATCACACAGTTGCAAATGCCTTTCTGTTAGAAGTGCTCAAAGTTATTTGTTTGAAAAAGTAACTATTTTATCTTTGCTGTTCATACAATTATACAATTTATTTTGCTAATAAATAACATCGCTAATGTTTGTGCCGATTTAGTGATCATTTGGCTATTTACTTCCTTGCTTAGAAGCAAACTATTTCTAACCTAATTGCAAATATCTTAACCGGAAGTGACACTTTGTAAGAGTGAAAACTTTTTTTTTTCAAAATTTTTGGTAAATTTAGGTAAATATTGTATTTCATGTTCTTGCGACTAGAAATTAAACAACCCTGAGTTCGAGATACCTACATCATCCTTGTTGTACTTTGAACCTAATTTCACTTTTTTTAAAAATGCATATATGTATTTCTTAATACTGAGTTTTCCTTCCAGAAAAAATCCATAATGCGTCTAAAACCAAGTACTATCAATTGACTTACAACAGGTGTGGGTAACTAAATAGTTTGATTCACACAAAAATAAATAGAGAAAATAGGTCCGAGGTACAAGAGGTTTCCCTACACTACCCTTACCTATTTTTGCGAATTTTAAAAAAAAGTTCTATAATCAGTATATCAAATGATATAAGTCGTTAAAGTTCCGTGCACCGTGCAAAGATATAGAAACACTCTGCGATGGCGATGTGCCGAGTAGAATGATATATTTGGTGATAATACGGCTAGGTGGCTATATGGTAATATAGGTAAATCCGTGCTCATTTCAGCGTATAAGTTGGTAAATCCTGGTGTCAGTGTAGTTACCTTTGATCCCGTGTCGGCGTGGTTCGTGGTACATCAGCCCATGAATACCAAGTAGGAAGTATTATACCTGTACTCTGTATCACTGTCACTGTCAATAATAAATACCTAGAACACCTCCTATCACCTATACAGTACAGTGTATGAATTTATTTCTCAGTCTTGATTAACACCCAACACGTAACGTTTTCTTGAACTTGTGTAAGTAATTAAGTCCGCTACCGGCAACGGCAAACGGCCCTGGGTGTCATCAGTCATGCTCTAAGTAACAATTCGTGTATATTTCTGAATGTTGGTATGATTTGAATGCAATGCTTCTTAGCGTAGAATGGTGCTCTACTCTCTGTGATAGTAGTCGAGTACGAGTAGGAGATTTTCATAAGACTACGAGACTGTGTAGTTGTGTGGTGCATGATTATAATATTATGAGATGGTGATGGTATTGTGTGAGTGAAAGATCACGGCAGTAAGCCACGCCCCCTGGTCGGACGCGCACGGCTACAAACTACAGTGTACTTCGCGCTCAGCTCAGTTTCAGTTCCTCAGTTGCGATCGCGACTTTGTGTTAGTATCAGCAGCGTTCGCGTTTTGTTATTATTATTGTGATCTGTGATGTACAGATGTTGTACCTTTGATTACGAGTAGTGATGTACGCGTACGCAGCCGGTGGCAGCGGCTACGCGCCTCCTCTGTATCCTGGTGCTAGCGGTGGTAATGGTGGAGGTCCGCCACCACCACCACCGGGAGGTGATCAACCACCACAAACTAACTCTCAACACTACTCAAAGAGAAGAAGGTATAACAATAATACTCTTTATAGTTCAGTGAATATTTCCCGACGGTCGGCTTGCCTTGGTGATATCAATGAGCGATAGAGAACTAATGTGTAGATTGTAGATGATTCTATCCACGTGTGCTGTAGGCAAGTCAATCATTTGTCATTGGTTCATATAAGAGTACACCCCGTATGACCTAACTCTTTTCATATTCATATTGTTGTATCCATTTTGATATCGGTCGCGCTTAGTATAATATAGTGATGCGGGTACCGTGTATACCGTGTACTCGAACGTCGAGCGCGCAGGGTTACTATCTTAACTCTTTCCCACGGCCTCTACTCCTCAGCCTCAGCAATAGCAATAGTAATAGCAACAGCAACAGTACTGTACTCGTGTAGTCTGTTCTGCTATTGCCACCGCTGATGATCACACGCTTCTTCGTTCTTCAGTCTTCATCATTATTATTATCCAATGACCTTGCTTAAACAGAACAGAACAGAATAGAAAGCAATTAAAATCGAAATGATTAATATTTAAGTTTAAGGGTAAATTATCAGTCCTCGTTATCGGTGGCGCCCGAGGCTTGTTTACGATTTGGCGTATTCGTGTATTACGTGCTCCACAGTTGCTGCTGATTAGAAAACGTAAAATGCTCGAGATTCACACAGATTGAGATTGATGCTCTTCTCTTGGTATTTAGTAGCAGTTACGTGGCATTAAACATCGCATCGCATCACGATCACGTGGTTCTCATTAATAGCGGTAAAGGAAATTAGAAATGTATTATCAACATTCGCATCGCTTTTAGAGTTTGGGGTAGTGGTACTATACAGTCGCAGTCACTCTATTTACACAACACAAATCCAATGTACGTGTCTTTTGCATGAGCCACATAGATATCAGGTACACACGGACATTTCATAATCATGTTTTTAATGTTGTTTAATACCCGTAATGCAAGTTTGTATCGCATCGTGAATTGTGCGGAGCTAGCTGAACCGCTTGAGCCCGGCTCTACTTAATTACACACCATCACCAACTACCGCATGCACCGCATGGCCCTGAGCGCTAACACCAAATACCCCAATCGTATATCGTATTCCCATCCCACATAAAATTACTTTCATAATCATTACTTTAGAGGTTAGGTGAGGTATATATTCAGTGTCTAGTGTTGCTTTTGCTTTTATACAGATAAGAAGCACAGAGTTGTTCGCTTTTCGTTTTTGTTTATTTTTATTATAATGAGCACGAGCCTATATCAGTACAGCGGTACAACGTTAATGCCTAATCGTTTACTGTTTGCGCAACATAAAAACGCAAAAACCTTGGTGCGTGTTACTGTATTACTGCGGTACAGTACACAACACACAGTATTGTGATGCATGATTTTTTTCTCGTCAGCACGTGGAATGTGCTGCTGAGCCAGCTAAAAAAATACAAAATAAAATCATGATGTAAATATACCATTTCACACATCGCTATTGCCATTAGTATTGCCATTGTCAGTAACAGTAATTAATTAGGTACTACTCCTATCCACTTAATCATCTTCGGCTTTTCTTTTCTTGAAATGATCATCATTTATACTTTTGCATAATTAGCTTTTTATTTAGTATGTAATCATCACATTCCAAGCAAAGTTGGAAAATCAGCATTTCTTTAACTAGAATATTGTTTGACCAACTCTGTGTAATGATTGTAAGTGTGTAGGAGAAAGTTTATGTTGTCTAAAATTTCTTAGCTTTTGTTTTGCGAACATGTATACAGTAATTGAAACGTTTTTTTTTAAAATCAAAGCAATTTGGGTACAAAACGACAACCTATTTATACAAATTAAACAATAAACATTAATATTTTTACTTTGTTTAATAAGCTCATATTATTATATTATCAGTTTTTAGAAAACTAAGATTAATATTACTTATTAGTGAAAAAGTGGTTTTTAAGTGTACTATATTTTAATTTTTAAACAACTTAAAATTAGTCGAACATTATTGCGTCATCTAAATCTTACAAATATTAATATGTTGCGTGCTATTACAAATTTTCTCACCAAGTTTTCTATAAAGTAAAAAATATGAATTTAATTCTCAAAATATCAAAAAAATAGTAAATACTTATCTATTAAATACATCGGGCAAAATATTGATATACTTATTTATATGTTATTATTATTCATGATCTAATTTTATTTTTTAGAGTATTTTTTTAACGAAAATAGTAACATTCTAAATATGGTTGTTGAGTTGATTATAAGCCATACAATTTCAATTTGTATCATACGAGAATACAATACACAAAAGTTATTTTTTAAATTGGCGATTGTTAAACTCATTTTTAAACTATTCAAACAGATTTACATAAAAATGTTACGAAATAAAATTGCATTTATGAATAATGCAGTGTTTAGTTGTTTTTTACGAGAATATGAAACAAATGAAAAAATGTACGTTCTATTAGATTGGCAGTATAAAAGCGCTATGAATTAAAAATAAAAGATTAACAATAAATTGCACTTATACATGACTTATTAGCTCTTATAAGTAGTTCATTAATAATTGTGTCTCAACTATTTGTTAAAATTTGGTATAATTGTAGTTATTTTTATTCATTCACCAAGTGAGTTAAATGAATGTTTATCGTTAATCAAGAGAAAAAAAAAATTGGGATAATTTCTTTAAATTGTTAAATACAATGTTGTATTCGATGTTGACGAAATAATTTTAAAAATATATACATTTATTTCTGACATAATATTCGTCAGTGACCAGTGAAATTATTGAGCAAATAAAGACAGTTTAAAACTTCAGTGTGTTTTACAATTTTTTTTAAAGTAAAATAAAATTAATGAGTGAATAAACATTATTTATTTAAAGATGTTGCTGTGGAGTTAATATAAAGTCATAATTGAATATAATGAAAATAAAATTTTATTTCGTATATTATATGTTTCGATTCTACTCTCGGTATATTTATGTTACGAACGAAATCGCAACGGTGCTAAGTTGACATTGCCCGATTAAAGTGCTTTAATTGTGCAATTTTGACATTGCCCGGAAAATGTTTCAAGATTCGCATGCAAATAGGAATATATTTTCAAAGAAAGTTTTCCTTCAAATATACTCTATAAAATTATCCACAAAGTAAATGATAAAGAAACGTGTCAGTCGTTAACACATATAATAAAAACTCATATCTATATTATGAACGTGCATTTCTTTATAATAATTATGTGATTGTAATTTCCACAATAATATTATGTTTTCCTGGGTCTCATCGTATTTACATAAAAACAGTCATCTAAAATAGAAATAGAATAGAAGGACATATTATTTATTATAAAATTATATATTGTATTGTATTTCACGTGTAAAATAATGATACGAGTTGTTCTTTCTGCAGATCAGATGAAGACGACCCAAGTGGCAGCAAATACACAAGAATGGAGGACGAAAGCATCCAAGACAAGGAACGTTTTGCCAGGTAAGTATCAACTTTAAGAAAAAAGAATAAAATATGAATGATGACGTAAGAAGTAATGATTGAAACAAGTTCCGGGTACGAAAGATAATACTTAATTGTTTTTTGAGGCATAGGGATCGAAGTTCGAAGGTAATCAATTATGTCGCGGTAAATCTCTTTCCATTCACGGTTCATGAACACAGAATAGTTAAGTTATATTAGAAATGTAGTGTGTCGATTCGATTGGATTGTTATGATTTTAAGCACGTTGCTTTGACCTCTTGATGATGTGATTACCTTGTTTTTTTCTTCGCACTAACTGTAGGGAGAACCATTGCGAAATTGAGCGACGTCGGCGCAACAAGATGACGGCGTACATCACCGAGCTGTCGGACATGGTGCCGACTTGCAGCGCATTGGCTCGCAAACCTGACAAGCTTACCATTCTCCGTATGGCCGTAGCGCACATGAAAGCGCTAAGAGGTAAACATCAACTAGTCATAGTGTACACATACCAACACGATATCATTTCGTTTTTCTAATTTACTTACATGCATAAGTTATTTACGAGTTATTTACGTTGTTTATGTTTCTGTTCTGTTCTGTTGGTGTGATTTCCAAGAATCAGACTGTTATCTCGTTTAGTATTCTGAACAGACGTATAGCACGGTAGCATACCATGGTCTGTACCTCATCTATAGGTACGGGGGTCGGGATTCAAGGGGCTACTAAACAATGGAGACGTTACGTTATTTCGTTATTTGTTGCCGGATGCACGAACCGCTCTCTGCATAGATATCATATACACATATTTAAATATATGCACATATCATTACCAAGTGAATTTTATATTTATCATGCATGATAACTGATTACGTGGCTCTTATCAGTACGTGGTATCGGTCAAATTGAGCATACTTTAAAACTTACTGATCTCTTTCAGGAACTGGGAACACCAGCACGGATGGAACATACAAACCGTCTTTCCTTACAGACCAGGAATTAAAACATTTAATTTTAGAAGCCGCTGACGGGTTTTTATTTGTAGTTAGCTGCGACACAGGCCGCATTATTTATGTATCAGATTCGGTCGCACCAGTCTTAAATTATGCACAGAGTGATTGGTACGGTTCGTGTATTTATGATAATTTACATCCCGAAGATGTCGAAAAAGTCAGAGAACAACTTTCAACACAAGAACCACAAAATACTGGTAGAATATTAGATTTAAAATCGGGCACCGTGAAAAAGGAAGGCCATCAATCGTCTATGCGATTATGTATGGGTTCGCGTAGAGGCTTCATCTGTCGCATGAAGATTGGTAACATCTCAGCGGAGAATATGGCGGTAGGTCACTTAAACCGTCTGAAACAACGAAATAGCTTGGGACCAGCGCGCGATGGACAAAATTATGCTGTAGTCCATTGCACCGGTTACATCAAAAACTGGCCACCCACAGGTATGATTGCTTTGATTGTTTTACTTACAAGTGGAGTAGAACCCATTTAAGTGTGAAGCATATCAGACATGTTCACAGGTGTACAACTAGACCGCCAATCCGAGGAGGAGATCCACTCGTCTCATTGTTGCCTCGTGGCCATAGGTCGGCTCCAAGTCACTTCTACGCCCAACACAAGCGACTTGGCCGGTGCTAACAACACCGCCGAATTCATCTCGCGACACTCTATGGAGGGCAAGTTCAGTTTCGTGGATCAACGTGTAATGGGATTATTAGGTTACGCCCCACCTGAACTGCTCGGTAAGAGTTGCTTCGATTTCTTCCACCCAGAAGACCAAACACACATGAAGGAAAGTTTCGAACAAGTACTCAAACTCAAGGGTCAAGTTATGTCGGTGATGTACCGTTTCCGAGCCAAGAATCGCGAGTGGATTTGGCTACGTACATCGGCATTCGCTTTTCTTAATCCATATACAGACGACGTGGAGTATATCGTGTGCACTAACACAACTGCAAAATCTCTCCATGGTGCACCGGATGGAAGTGTAGGCGTCAGCGGTACCAGCGCAGAAGCACAACCGCAACCTGATCCCGTGGTATATCAGCAACAGCCCCAACCTGGTTTAGACTATAGCATGCAGCGGCGCGATGCTGCTGCTGCGGTGTACGCACCTCCTCCCCCACATATACAACGTACTGCACAAAACGTCTATACCAGTTATGATCCCACGTCGTCACCTATTGCATACGGTTCACCAGGTCCCGGACAGCAAACTATGCCTCGAATTTCCCAACAGTTTAATCAATTAAGTCCAGCGCGTTCACCTTCAGGGCCTACATATACTCAACTGAGTGCTGGTACTAGGTATAATACAACCCAACAACAACAGCAGCAGCAGCAACAACAACCACAGCCAGGTATGTGGGCTTGGCAACATCATCACACGCAGCCGCCCAGTAGTGAACCCAGTGCAGCAAGTGCAACAGCTGTGTCAGTAGCGGCGTCGCAAGCACCACCTCCAGGTCCCGGCCAGCAGCCTCAGCCGCAGCCACCGCCGCAAGGACAGGAACTTTCTGATATGCTGCAGATGTTAGATCAGGGTGGTTCCACTACGTTCGAGGACCTGAACATGTTCAACACCACGTTCGAGTGAATGTGCACTTATAGTCATTTCACACAGCTTACTTTCATTGTGGTGTCTTGTCATTTGTAACCTACTTTTTCTTTATTTTCATTTATCCGTATTTTCATTTTTGTAATATATTTATATACCTACTCATGTCTTGTGCTGACATTTATAAACATCCAAGGTTAGTGTTAATGTACAAAATATAAATATTTTTTCTTTTTTTTAATTAATATTATTTGTCACATTCCTTCAAACAACTATTTCGTAATTTTTAGACTTAGTTTGGCATTCAAATAAATTTTGTGTAGTTGATCTTTCAAAACGCCAATAATAATTTACATCTGTTTTAAGTTGAAAATTAACTTAGAATATTCACGTCCTCTACTAATAAGTTGTACATACATCTCATGCAAGTATACCTACAAAAGATAAAATTAGTGAAAAATAGTAAAAAGCTAGTGATTTACACGATAACAAATAAATGTCATCTCCATGATCCCATTTCATATAAAAATATTTATATCGGCGGTGTCAATGGTAAATGAATGACGTCTTTTCTTATCATTCAATACGTGAGACCCAACATGATTGAGAAGTTCGAAGATATTTTAACATATTCATATAAAATTTTTTCAAGAGATGGCAGCATATATAGCTCTTTAGTAAAGAGTTAGCTAGATTCAGACCTACTCAATTATAAGTATAAGTACCAACCAGCGCTTCCACAAAGTTTCAATTATAAGGGAGAACGTTGAGCACTGGTTGGTTAAATTAGCCACTTATACTTATAATTGGGTAAGTCTGAATCTAGCTTACAGCTAAAAATAAAATTTCATATCTTAACAGAAAATTACCTCAAACGGCACTTAACTCTTGTAAATTTTATTTAAAAATTTGAACACGCAAAAATTGAATAATTTTAATTGTTAATATGAATTTTTAATAAGGAACGCGTAAACTTTATCGAGTTATAGCGAGGTACGTTTGCTGGAATTAAATTATTATCTGTTATGCGTAACTTTTATGTTTTTTGTAATCCCAATCACTTTAACTTGTCAAAATAGCTAATTTTGTAAGATGTAATTATAAATTTATTTATTTATTAAAGTGTTATTTTATAAAAAGATATTAAAACCGATTTGTAAATTAAAATACATAACATTTAATGGTACTAACGGATTTGTAATAGCTTTTAAAACACGAGTTATACATTATCTATTTAAGCATTTTCTACAGTTCTTCAAACTTCTAGAAGAGTAAAACGACGTTCTGTTAGAATTGTAGGACCTTATGCGAATTTTGTGAAAAATTAAAAATTTCAGAAACTGTTGTGAAGAACATAGAACAATAGAAAGGTAAGTGCTTTATTACTTGAAATTCATTTTTCTAATATAAATATTTATGTCATTTATTTAAATTTTTTACGTTGAAGTAGTAGTAATGAATAATAATTATGTAAAATCGAGGCGGGGGAAGTATGACATAAAAACGGATACCTGACACCTAAAATCAAGTGGTTTTTGTTTGAAATAGCATCTCCAAATTCATTAATATTTTATTTTGTTATTTGTAAAAACATCAAAATGTTACTAATATGCAATGTCAACAATTAACCACATGTTTTTGATGCGGCATACGGGATAGTTTAGTTCATGGTCCCGACTGCAGTGGCAGCATAGTCAGTTTTCCAAAATTTATATCTATCGAAATGTCGCTATGTTTTTAAATTTAACTATAGTGATCTTTTTCATTTCATAATTCGCAATATAATAATATCAACAATTAAGTACGACTTTTTAGAGGTGAATCCGCATATTTTAATTACTTAGATATTTGTCTCATCAGGATAATAAAAACAGATACACAAAAAATGTCCTACCTTAGCAAGTGATATAAGAATCAGATAGCAAAATCAAATTTTGAAAAAACATAGTTGATATAAAGCCACACATGGATTCTTTTTTGCTTCTAAATCTTGAGAAAAAGATTCCTGGTGAGAATCAACTGTGAAATAGCGGTGCTGCTGAATAGGCTACTTGCATGGCACTGAAAATGTTTATCCCTAATATTAAATGAAAAACATAGGTAAAAATATAAATGTTATTTGAAAAAAAATTGGTGCCCGACAGAAATGAAAGCTGCCCCGATTGCTCCAATCGGAAGAAAACCTTCCAAAATATTCTGAATATACATAAAACGAAAAGAATATGATTAAAAAAACAAAAGCTTATTCACAATCTAGGTATCCTAAAGTTTAATGAATAAATTTCGTTTAAAACACTCATTAAGATTTGAATAAGTTATAGGTAAGGTAGTAACTTCTTTACTGTCTGTTTCAGTATTTTCGGTACTTAGCACAATAATTGATGATTTATTGATACCGAAAAGTAATTAAATTAATAGCATAAAAACATTTTTGCAAATTGCAACAATGTAACCATAATTCCGCATACAAGTATGCAACATATTTGGCGGGTAACTTCTTTTCATTATAATATAAAAAATAATAAGTGATTCTAAATAATACTTATATTATATAAAATGAATACGACGGGTACATATGCAAAAAAACGAATGTAGCAAATTCCGAAAATGCATTGACCAAAAGTGCAAAAACCGCGATTAATAAGTTGACTGTTTTAGCCTGTGCGCACACTCGGCTTCTTTCGCTTTTGGCAAAATTTCGGAATTTGTATCATTCGGTTTTTGCACTTTCGGTGAATGCATTTTCGTGAAATGTATGTTTGGTCAAAGTATTGTCGGGTTTTCCAGCCTTTCGTAGCAATTTCGGAACTTGCATCATTTGGTTTTTGCACTTTCGGTCGAAATATTATCGGAGTTTACATCATTTGGTTTTTGCACGGTCAACGCATTTTCAGGAAATGCACATTTGGTCAATGCATTTTCGGGTTTTGCAGCCTTTCCCGAATACGACTATTTAAAAATTTAAACAATAAAAAAATATTCCTCCGATCTGGGCCCCTTGGTTTCGTGGGTCCAAAGTCAAAAATTATTTGATTTCAAAATTACTGATCAGGTTTTTTTTTCTCAAGTTCCATATAAAAAAATATAAATATTAATAATTTTTTGCTGTTTTTACAAATCTCAAAATTAAAAAAAAATCAATTGGAAGATTGTATTTTACAGAAAAATGGTTAATTTAGGTGTCGGGTGACCGTTTTGATGGTTAATATCACACCAATTACATTAATATTTAAGTAACATTATTCACTACGACGTTATGACATTATAGTTATTTAATGTATCCTTGTATATTTATCATGAATAAATAAAAAATAATTATTAATCTTGAATTGTGACGATCAGTGGATTAGGTATGTAGAATTATTTTAAACTTGGCGTTTCGCAAATCTATTGTTTGTTATTTTGTTATATAAGAATGTTACATATTTACAAAATATTGTATTGTATTTTTTCTATTTAATTACCTTTCACTTTTTTAATTGATTATTCAAGAAGCTTTTATTTAAAATTTAAATTATTTAAACGTTTTGTTTATCGCCTGTAAAGGTGGCAGCCTTTATGCACCGACTTGAACAAACTCACTTTGTGCTACGGCTACGGATTGCTTAATTTACATCAACCATACCTATAAAATAATATACACCTACACTCTAACGAAGCATTAATTATTAATTTTAAAAACTTTGAATGTAGCTACATAAAAACATATGTCAATTAAAATTATTTTTAAAAAATGTAGTGTTTGTTGCCTGTAGGGCCAGGCGCGCACTTGCGATTTTCTGTAGCGCGACTATACAGTCACACAAATAGAACAGTTTTAAATGAGAAAGCGCGCACATGAGACTAACAAAAATAGCAGCGATAAAACGATGCAACCAGCCCTATTTTTCTAGCGACACGATTGTCGCGATTTAAAATGAGTTAATTAAGAAAGGAATGAATATACGCACACTTGCTTCTGCTGCTGTTTTGTCGCATTCTAGTATTTGGTGAGAAACCGACCGGTTTGAATATATTTTTACGTCAATTTGAATTTCTAGATACAATTATTTGATATAATTCACCAGAGCTCTTAATATTCATTCTGTAGAATTGAACAAATATCTTCGTGTAATTTATGAAATCTAAATGAAGGTTATAATATTTCCTCTTTAAAAACCTTTGACTATTAATGGAATGTACTCATTATTGTTAACGTATTTGTTACCTACTTTTTAAACACAACAACAGAACTACAACACAACATGTTTCTTGAAAATTAATTTTAAAACTGACAAAGTTGCAAAGTGCGTGTATTATAAACATTTTCTTGCGATTGCTTACTTTAGAGCGCTAAACATAACCATAACATAAAACAATCGCGTTTCTTGACAATTCTAGCCTAGTCTGTACAACTGCACTTACATAATAAATAAATATACACCTACACTCTAACGAAACATTTATTATTAATTTTAAAAACTTTAAATGTAGCTATGTACATAAAAATTGTTCTTCAATCCATGCTGTGCTGTGATATGATGCTAACTTAACTTCAGTAACTTGTGTTTGTACGAAGTGTAATGTCAAATGAGCAATAAATTAATTAATAACATCATAATGTAATGTGTATTTATGATTTTGTTTATGTTAAAATTAGTGAAAGTTATGTACATATTTTGTGTGAAAAGTTTACGTTAATATAACAAAGGATATTAATTTAATTTGCAGATTTGACTTATTAAGGTAACCAATTATTGTGTTTTTTTTGTAAAATAATTATTTCTTTTTGAAATGTTACTATAATATAATGTTGATTTTTTTAAATCACAACATAACCAAAGATGTATGTATTTATGATCTTTCCTTAAATGTATTGACGTTTAATTATCATTTAATTATAGTCCCAAGTGCATTATTCACATTGAGATTATAATATAATTAGGTTCATACGTATTAGAAAATTTGAAAGTCAATTCGATGACTAATAAGATAGCAGTGATTGTTATCATTGTATAAATAAGTTTTATATTAGTTACTTGTTGTTATAGATTATAACATTTATGTGGTCATGACACATTACTGGTGGATGCATTGGTTCTGGATTACGTCTCGTTTAACATGTAAGTATAAGTGGACGAATTTGTACATTTTTAGTATTTACGTAAATATTTATATACATTTAGTGTGCGTCGTAATAATACATTCCACCGAGTCGACAACAGTTAGCAGTCCAGTTCCAGCCTCTTACCTGAATCCCCAGGAAAACCTGAACCTGACCGAATCTTCCGAGCCAATGAACTCCACAACAATATGCAACAAGACAATCTTCAATGAGAATCTAGAAACTTCGCCTAGCGCTAGCGATTTAGAGAATTCTACTACAACTAATATAGATGTTGAAAACACAACTGTGATAGTGACACAAAGCAAGGAACTGGTTAGTAAAGGTGTACACGGACAACAGCAAGTTGAAGCGACCTGGACAGCAGCTTCCATCACGGGACTTTGTCTTGGGGTTGTGGCAGTAGCTACAGTGCTAGCGGCAGCAAGTGCCGTGTTATATAGACGGAGGTATCTGAACAAACCCCACGCGTTGAATGATAAGTGTAGTAATCCGGATTCCAGTGGATATATCGACGATAGCACCATGAGGGTAAGTACATTCATTACATTATTATTAACGTTCAACTATAATTGTATTTTCTAGGAAAATTCAGAGGAAATGTATAGTCTCGATAACGATTCCTTTCTTAATAGCCTAGAAGCAATGACCATCCAAAATTATTGGACAGACAGTGTGAAACATACAAAGTTATGAGTTACAGTAATGAAACTGAATTCGATTCTGAAACCGGCTCTCATACTTGAAACTTAAACTTCAAGTATTGTTGTTTTATATTTTCACGTTAGATAAAGGATTTAAATTATTGTTATTTTTATTAAAAATTGTGATACTTATAATATCTACTACGCATATATAACTGTTATTATTTATTTACTGTGTCTTTATACAATTCTATACAGGGTGTTTATAAATGTAAGAATATAATCAAAAATAAGATTTATTATTACGTATTAGATATGTTATTTTGTATACCAACAGTGTTATTTTATCTTTCATTTATAAAATGTAAAATAGTATTTAAATGAGGGACCACAAAAATACGTGCGTTTTTTAATTTTAGGAAGAATGTTATTTCACATAAATAATGCAACTTACTTGTTTCTAAACACCCTGTATTTCAGTTCTTCTTAGTTGTTTGAATTCTGATTTGTCTTACCGTAAACAAATATTAAGTCTGTAAAAAGATTAGTACAAAATATTTTTGTAGTCTCAACATATCTGTTATTTTGTAAATACTACTGTATAAAATATAAAATTATTGAAGTATTCCATTCCAAAAATATTTAAATTATAAGTGTAAAATGTATTTTATTTTGATTAGACTAACAAAACAAACGCATCAGAATATAGCACAAGTAGTTCAATATATTTTTAAAAATAATACAACTATTTGTGTAATGTATATAAAGTAAGAAATAACACAAGCAATACCTAAAGTTTACGTAATGTAGCATTATTCGCAATGAAATTAAATATATGTTATGTAATTTACGAGTGTAGAAGTCGATTCGTTCTAGCTGCATTTTTACTCACATAAACTGAAACATCACCTTTTATACTATTCTGCGAATTAGACAAAATAGTCACATCCTCTTGTTTATTCAGCTCTTGAGTATGTACACATCTTTCTGGTACTTGGTGAACTCTTCCAACGTGCTTAATAACTTGTGGTGTGGAGCATTTTATGTGCTTTTTAATGTTTTTAGGTAGAGCTGGCTCTTCTTCTTGGCTTAAGAGTGCAGTCTTTGATGCTGGTTTGTAGCTCCGAACCGGGAGAACACCAACAGCAGCTCCAAGTGAGGCCTCGTCGGGGATATCTTCCACTGTTGAACTTGTATCGCGGAATGTGTTTATGCGAATAGATTTTTTGTTAACGCTTTGCATGAGAGGAACCGTCGGTGTGCTTTTTATGTACATTGCAACTGGACTGATAATGTTCTTATAGTTTGGCGATTTTATTGTTAATATTTTGGCAGGTACTTTAAATGACGATGATGTAGTATTTTGTTTAAATATTCGATGTGATTGTGATGTACTTTTTGGTGTTAAAAATTCGTTTTCCATATTCCTGAATGGCGACTTCTTATCGATGTTCAGTGTATTATGTGTAGTCTTTTGAGTACAAATTGGTGATTTATTTTCTTTATCTTTTATTTCAACTTCATCTATTTTTATGCTATTTAAAGATTTGTTTTCGGTCATGTAATTTTCGCCGTACTTTAATAACATTTCCATATCTTCTAAAGTGCAATTAAAACCAGAGTTGTCTGATTTTGAGTAAGAGTATTCTGATCTTTCTGGACTAGATTGAAGCGAAAACGATTCTGATTTTTCTGGTGTTGAATTTATTGATATAGATATAGGATCCATTGATAAATTTAAAATTTGTGATTTTAAATTATTTTTACAATCTTCAGTTGTATTTTCTGATTTCCTTACATCTATTTTTAATTCTTGTATATTTTTTGAATTCTGATTGTCTATTTCTATATTCTCCATGGATGATCTACGATATCATTAAGACAAAATAAGTACATAATAAAATAACGACAAATACTTACTGTTCAGTAGTATTTAATGCGTATTTTTGAAGTAACTGTGATTCGGTTAAGGATTCAATGTCTGTCAGGTCTAAAGAGTCTTTGTATAACCCTGTTGATGCTGCCGATTCTAGATTGTCACTGTCCAAATCTTCAACATCTTGGTTTTTAACGGCTGTTGCACATCGTGATGTCCAACTGGCGTCTTCGTTACTACTACAAAAATTAAATACAATATTAAACATCAAATTTTTAACAGCATTTAACATTTCCATCGTACTACTTTACTTAATGTTAAAATAGTACACACTAGAACATTACCGTTTTTGAAATACATCTTCATAATACTTAATAAGACTATCATCCAAAACGTCATTGTCTTGTAACTTTTGCAGTGGTTCCAGTAATTCATCATTATACATACTATACATAAATGAAACCATTATATACCAGACATATAAAATTTAATTTCTTAAAAAACGTTAAATGAACTTACTTATAATGTTTTATTTTCGACTTTATTTCTCGTTTCGTTATTGGTCCAAAGAAGATTTCTTCACTGTCTGAATCATACTCTAAACTTTCCACTTCCATTATAAATTATATTAAAATTTTTTGGCGACAGCGACTTAGCTCTATTTGTAATTTGAATTTGAATAAAGGCAATAACGGTTAACTTCTACCCGTGTGAAGATGGTAATAGTATGAAATGAAATGTAACTTTTCGCTTCTTTGACTAGAGGGCAGTATGTGTCTCAAGTCTTTTTTTCGTTTAAGTGGGAAATATTTAAATTATTATTTCAATAAATTTTAAATAAATTAAACAATATACTTTTATCCGTTTAGTTATTTATGTAATTAACGAGATAATATATTAAAACGCATGTATGAATTTGTAATAATTCCTGTATACAACAGCAATTTAATATGGTAAATATTATTATGTAAATATTGTTGAGCAATAGTTAATCTTTATGATTTTGTACTAAGAATAATTTTGAATGTAACACTAACTATTAGGATTTATAAATTGGATTTTGCGCATTTGAAAAACCTAGAAACCGGACAAGGGATGGCGGTGGTGATACTATTTGTAAATCAAAATAGCTTAACCGAACGACGAACGACCTGTTTGTGTGTACAATAATTCTAGTGAAAATAAAAACCAATAAATTATAAATTTAAATAGATAAATATCTGATATAAATAAGATATATTTTATTTAGAAATTGCTACTATATAGTTAATATTTTATGTGCAAACGTCGTACAACCATAAAGTCAAAGTAAAAATAAATTAAAATAGTTTGACATTTTGTAGCTGTAAACAGAATATTTTAGTGGTATTAAACCGTGTCGCGCATTCATTGATTGTTAAATTTTTTACTAGTCTCATCCCCATATTGATATTAATACAGGTCAGTGGTCACATAATATTTTTAACACGTGACTCACTAGCAACTCAATTCATTTAGAAATTCATATAAATAAAAATGAAATGTGGTGAAGTGAAGCACGTCTTCCCTTGATCGTCTTGGTTTGCGGTTAACAGTAATATTTTCTGGTACAGGAACCAGGAAATCTATCGTCTGTTGCCGTTGCCGTTGAAATATTCTGTTATATTCAGTGAGCTACGTGTACCTGGCAAGAGCAACAGAGTGTGCAGTAGACGTCAGTGAACATATAACATCCTTAGAAACAAAATGTTTACTTTGTGGTACTCTGTTCTCTCCTTCAAGGAGTATAGGTGAGTTGAGTCAAGATTTCATTATTGCATTGCATGTCTATATTTATCTACATCGTAAATATGACAATTTACTCAATAAGTAACGGGTAATATCAGCATATTTTTAAAACATCACCGGTGTATTGGATCATAAAGTGGCTACATGCCAAAATGAAAGATTTATTTTCGGACCAGTAGTGTAAGTATTGACTGGTAGATGGCACGAAGCGCATGGATTTCTTCCCTGATCGTACAAATTTATTATTCTGATTTTAGAGTACCATACAAACTACCATGTATTTCGTATTGCAGCTTTACACTTTATTTAATCGCTAAACGATTCGATAAACAAATTGAAATGATGTTTATTTTACCGGCTCCGATCAGGGCTCGAAATGAACCGATAAATTGAAATCCATACCGTTCCGTCTCTTGAAATTGGCAAGTTTTGCTGTTCTGTCTCGTAAAATGAAGAAAAATACAATTTCTGGTTATAATCTTTTAAGAATACATAGTTTTACTTATAAATTATCTGATTAACTATTTTAACTAACTTAATTTTTGACCAATTCGATTGCTCTATTTCTTCGAGAAAGGCAGTTTTTTAGCGATAAAATTTAATAAAACCACAGCAGATATGATATAACCATCGTTAACCTTTGTTGATATTGTAAACTTTGATGCTTAAACTATTATTTTGTCATTCGTGAAATGACCAAGCCAATTAATATAATTCGAGCTATAAATTAATTTGGTAAAATCACTCATAAAATTCACTCTTAAATCACCCCAGCTTCGCTGTCATGATTTAAATATGTGTGACACGCGTTTGTCTGTTACTAAGCAATAACTCTTATATGGTTTGTGCAACAACTATTCGTAATTCTGGGACGTAACTAAGGGTGAACCTGGGTGTGCCACGGCCCAACCTGCAAAGTCTTGGTCCACCCAAAAATTTTACAACATTTTTACATAAGTTTACGGAAGAGATACCCATATTTAAAATATTTAATAATGCCTTACATATTACTAAGGAAGAGATATAGATTTATACTTAATTGAGATAAAAGAAATGTTTATGTATATGAATAGTGAATAGATATAGATTTATTGCTGGTAAATGTTATATTTTTGAATAGGATATAATGTATTAACTTGTCAGTATGAGTGCTCGTGCAATCTTTATCTACATACATATTTGGTATTATATTCTTAACTGGGTACTGTTTTTCTACGAAATTAATTTCAAGAGGAAATACGTCAAATTCCTTGAGCAGTGAAAAAATGTTCACTTCGCTAGGTACATTTAAAAAAAAATTACTATAAAAAGTGGACCCCATTTTAATTTTTTACTGGCCCACCCTTGACTCACCTAAAAAAAATCCTAGTTACTTCCCTGCAATTATTATATGAAGAAAAATTATAATAAGCAGGTATGCCCAGAAAATTAATATTTTCAAGAAATTTAGCGTTCCGTTTGGTACAAATTTCCATTTCGAGCCCTGGCTACGATTGTTGTTGTTTATAATTGCACAATTTACTAATTAGTGAACCATAGTAAATTTCTAATGCAAATTGTTTTGTTACTATACCGTCTCACATCGTTTCACTTTAATTTGTAGAAAAACAGCTTGCTTGCATTTATATTTTGAGTATAGCAATAGAATCGTATGTGGGAGTATGAGGTGATATCTTTAACACATTCCAACAACAAAGACATCATAATTCTTCAAACACTGTAGATATGGTATTTATATATTTATATCTTTATGCCAACCACGTTAAGCCCTCTGTTCACACGAGGATTCTTATTTCTTCTTTGTGAATATGGGTTTCTTTTATGCTTCTGAATCTTGGAATAAAAGAAATTCATTGCTTTGAAGCTACCAACACGGCACGTGGTTAGCTGGACTCTAGTGTTGCCAGGTGTGAGGGATTATCTCTTTTATTATTATTATTTTAAAGTAAAAGAGATAAAGAGATGTTTTACTAAAAATATGGATTTTTAATCTCGAAACATGCAGGCAAAATTTGTTTTAATATATTAATTTTAGTATTATGCGTTGATTCCTTCGTTCGTCACCGTTTCTTGTCATGTCGTCTTGTTTTCTTGGTCGCGTTTTCGATCCATTCTTATTTCTAGTTTTCATTTGCAATATTTTACCAAAATATATTTTCGTGGGACTTTTTAAATTAAAATTGGGATTTTTTCGAACAATGGTGGCATATTGTCTACTTGACGTCTGGCCACAGACGCGTCTGGCAACACTGGACTCTATGTGGACTGGGTTCCAATCCCGATCAGGTCAAGAAATTTTCAAGGCCCGATTTGGATTGGTACTTACCTCCGTTACCATTCCAAGCTAGGATCTATTTAACTTGGCAACCTCTAAATATCGGGTACCTGCTAGGGCTGCTAGGGGCTGAACAAGGACTTGCGTCGGATTGACTGGTAACACAACACACATGGTATTAAAGTAAACACCGTGGAAAAGTATAAAGTAAAAATTATAATGTTTGTGTGCCATCAACCCTAGGGACATAACCCAAAGAGGTTCAAATTCTGAAACCATAATACAAAATACATTATTGTTTTGAAGCTACTATACTAATTAATTAGAAATTATTTTTTTCCAAGACTCATTGAAGATTCAATTTAGCGGTGCTGCTATTTGACAGATAATTCACACCAGGATTATTTTTTTCGAAATTCAGAAGCATGAAATAATCCTCAAGGAACAGGTTATTAAAATATAACATGAAACGTACACCAGATTTTTGAAGTGATTTCTTTTTAATTACAAGGTCTTTAATGTTTATTTCTTAACTTCGCAATGAACTTGAACTTGTTCTTTATGTTTTAAGAAAACACATCAGATACCTACGTTTTGTTGATTTTGTACAGCATACACATACAAATCATTGTATTATTTAGTTCAGCTGTAATATACTAATGAGAGCCCGTATCCAGTCCAGTCCCAGGCCCGACCCAGCTAAATTAGTGTTAGTTGTAGTATTATGCCAGACTGCTACAGCCACTTGTGAATAATATTTTAGTAGCTAAAGATAAACAACATTCTTTTATTTAGTGTGCTGTAATTGGTTGCTAGTTGTGGTAATTTATATATAATTATAATAAAAGTCGGGATGTTTTGTTCTTTGCTACAATATTACTTTTTGTCGCGATGAAATTATTGAGACTTTATTGAGTTATTAATGATACTAGGTTAGCGAGATGGGATATTTACATAATATTCTTGGAAATAAAACTATTTTTGGATACGTGCCATATTGAATAAGTTGCGTGTGAACAAGTAAACGGAGAATTCAACTTTTTGTTACGAAAAGGAATTTAAATTTAGATCATTTCAGTATCGATATTGATTATGATCATTCTTGTGCTCTGTTCTTGTACACCTAATTTTGTAAAAAGGGCCATGGCCATCTCTATTCAAACATGAAATTGATATTGAATTTTTGACTTGTGACTGTTTAATGGTTTGTCAATAAAGAAAACAAAAGTACCGGAAACACTTATATAATCATTGAAATATTCAAGTTAAAAAGCAATAAAGGAAATTCAAATATATAAATACGTAAACAATAATCGAAAACTACATTGTTTTAATTATTACTGTAGTTTGTATATTTTATTTTGTTGGCACATTATCTCTAGTCCTGGTCCGTGGTTCGTGACTGTTGAGATGCGAGGTGTGTATCATTCCAAAAATATCTGCCATATTCCAGGGCCACGGCCGTATTGCTAACTGCTACTGCTATATTGCCATTGCCATACAACATCATCCAATCCAATCAGTTTAATTTTATATTCCTTTCCACAAACTACTAGGTAACGAAAACCTACAAAATACTAAAATCATTTTATATTCAATTATCGATTCTACATATTCGCTTTGATATTGATATCACTGTCGTTCCCGTGTATTGTTTATTCTATCATAACTCAATTTATTCTCACGATTCGTTTCTAGTTCTATATATAGGAATCAATTATTCGACATGTAGTTTCAGTTACAGTCAGCAAACATCTTTGTTTATCAAATTGATACGACATAAAACTACCTTGTTATTTTCATGCTACTTTCTGCATTCAATTTAAAGAGAAGAATACTATTCGAAATCACAGAAGAACAAATATTAAATGAAAATATCTATTTCTACCCTCACTCGTATATATAAATACAAATATCGTAACGATTAAACATTTAAATTGCTCGACCTCTATTTCACATTTGACAGGGTTATTTTCAAATCAATATAGGTCATTGTTAAAATGAGTAATTAGTAAATTATTGTGTAGATTAAGTGCAATTACATTGGAATTAATAATGCGTACTGGGTAATGATTTGTTGCAATTTCAAATATTTCCTAATAATTGTATTTTTATTTAAAAATATAAAACTTTTAGTATTAGCATATTAAGAAAAAATCAAGACAAGTAGTTATGTAAGTTTATTTAATCATATTGTATTTCCATGTATATTGATTTATTCGCATCAAAATTTCATAAAATAATTGTATGATATTGAGATTATGTTTATAGCTAGTCGTAAAGAAATTATGAATTAATTCTATCTAAATATTTTGTTAATGTTTACACTATTTATTAACGAAATTTCAGTAAAATATGTTTTATTTAGCAAGTAGATATGTATGTATTTCTATGTAAATAAAGTTAATAATGATAATGAACATTATTGCAATGGAAATTTTCTATTCATATCTGATGACAGAACACAAATCAAGTATTGTTGATAAAATCACAAAATTCAAGAGTTTCCTTAATTGTTCTTATCTAAATACAAAATATCATTTTATATGTCACGTATACCTAAAATGCAAAATGTCAGTTTATTTTATATTCTTGATCGATATTAAAAGGTCAAGTAAATTATTTGTCTTTTTAGTTTTTGGTTTGAATTTACTTGAATATAAAGACCCCTGGTTCAAACTATTTCAGGCAGGTGATGTTAATTTTATCTCACAGCACACAGCGTCTGAGCTACATCTTTTAGTCTGGAATGGAGACTGTGCTGTTTATCATGTTATTTGTTTTATTCTTTTATTGTAACTAAAATGATAGAGACACCAAGACCAGAGCCAAGTAGAAAAAGACCGTTTCAATATTTCTCATTAAAATCTCAAATACTGTTACTTAGTTTCAATCGAGGTTTCAATTGTCACTGCCTATCTTGCAAATTATATTTGGAAAAATGGAAAAAGCGATAAAATTAAATAAACATAAACCAAGATTAATGTTGGATTATATCGATCATTATTATTTTAGATTGTAATAAAACAGTGCACTTTACCTGTTATAAATGACTCATAAAAGAACACTCAATCGAATTCGAATTGATTTGAATGAGTTTTAAAGTGGAAATCGGTGGAAATTGAACTGTATATTACCTACCTTCTACCTAATGCTATGTAACTTACATAATATACTCTAGGTCTCATCATTATAGTCACATGGTTCATGCTTTCATATGTGTTAGTGTAAAGTTAGTCAAGGTCATTATCATTGTATTATCAAGGTTGAGTAACGTGTGCATAGTCACGTATAATATGTGCAAAATCTTTTGCGGGTTTAATGTCTATACAGTTTCTGGATAATCTAGATCATTATAGTAGTATATCATCTTATTATGTATTGTTTTCTAATTTGTCAGTGACATCAGCTCTAGATGTTAGACTTGGGGGTCAAGTATTGCGTCTTCTTCACGTAACATTGGCGATGATCCAGAAAAGACGTTAGGTTTTATCTTCGCGGAAAATTTCTACTTATGAAATTTAAAAAACTACGTTGTAAAATTCTGCGTAATTTTTTTTGTTAATGAATCATATAATCATAACGCATTCGGAGAAATTCCTTATAGTGGTTTTTGTTACATATTCTCGAAATTATAAGTTGGTAAATTTGTTGTAATTACAATTATCTACCTACTCGTAGTCTGTTAAGATTTAGTGTGCAAAAGTCTATGTTTATGCAATAAAATTTTGTTGTTTTGTTTCAACCTTGAATTTTTACAACTACATTAAGTTTCCTTATTTGATTATATAAGGAAAATATGAAACTGTATAAAACATAAAATACATACCTATACTTACTTATAAAGGTTGACAGATGTGTAGAGATCAGCGTTTCTTATAAACTTTTAGGCGGTTCATTGTTCATCAAGAGATCGGATTTATAGAAGATTATGCCTTTGCTTAAAATTGATGACAATAAATATTTTTCAAAATATGGACGAATAAAAAAAAAGAAATCAAATAAGATCAAGTTTTTATGCTTTTTTGCTTTTTAAAAATTTTCACGCCTATTTTTTTGTTTTCATGCTTATTTAAATTTTTCCAAAATTAATTTTATTTATGAAAATAATTATTCTTCAATAATTCTTATCGCAAAACACAAAAAATATTTCTATAATTAATAGTAGCTATTTTCGGGATTAGTAGTGTTTTTCATGTTTAGAATAACTAGGTAGGTAGTGTTTTTGTTTTAAAGTTCTGTACTCGTAATTCCTGTATTTCTGATCAAAATAAAATATTATGTTGCTAATGTTTGTGCGGATTATCTAATTTTTATGCCATTTGTTTAATTTTAAAACTTTTTTCATTTGATGCTTTTTTGTCAAAATTGTAGGTATACTTTTATAAGTAGGTACCTTTTTTTGTTTTTTGTGCCTTTTATTAAATTTTTATGCGTTTTATTCCGGTCTATATTCATCAGATATCAATGTTTGTGAGCAATTTCACTTTAAAAACCAATAAAACAATTAATACGTGTCATTAAAATGAGAAAACCGTTATTAATTATTAATAATACTGTCAAAGAGATAAAAAAAGTTGCTACATTATAATTTAAAAATCATTATATTTTGTTGAATAAAGAAATCACCAAAACATAGCATTAGGTCATGTTTAGCTAAGATATAAATAAACTGAAAAAAGTGGCAATAGAGAAACAAATAACAACAATATGTAGAAAATGTTATAATAATGATTTATTTATTTAGATTTTTATATTTCTGCATAGTATATTTTTTATTACGCCGTTTCGAACACCGAATTAATAATTAGGTAGGTATGTGTTATATTCGTTATAAAATCGTAATTATTAATTTTAGTTAAATAACGAATCTTTGCGTATATTCGGTCTTCTTACGCAAATCATGCACTATTCGTTGAAAATAACTGAAACAATGACGTAATATCCTGTGAGTGACATGGTCCCTCTTTACGCAAACCAGCAGAGTATCTTGTTGTGTTCGCATAAACGCATGCGCTATGCCCTTTAGCACAGTTATAGTAGGAAAATATTACGTTATTTATTTTAAATTGTATAAGTATTATCAGGTAAATGTCCTATAAAAAATTTATTTATTTCTGTCGTCATCGATTTTGGTAGGCAACAACCTTAAACGTCAAAATGCGGAATTAATTTCGATTTAATCTGTAAAGTGCAGTGTAGATTCAGCAGCGAATATATACATTTTCGCGGCTAAACTAAACTGTTCTGTCCTATGACGTCATCACTAACAAGTAACAACAAAACCAAAAATACTTATAAGTGAACACTAAGGCCGAACAGTTTGGTTCGCGAAAAATCGCCTCATGTTCTTCATTTCACTTAAGGTGCTAGTATAGTTAGCGTTAGTAGTTCCTTATTAAATTAATTACTCGTGCATTTCGATTGCTTTATGAACCAAATTTTGGTTACAGTATACTAAATATATGTATTGTCTTTTCTGACTTTTCGCACTTGTTTTCAATAATGGAAAGTCTAGAAAAACATCAAAAATCGTACTTTACTAATAACTCATGCTAGGATTGAAATATCTTTTTCAAAAAAATTACACATAATCTACATTAGTATCTTAACATCGGATTGTCAATATTTTTTCAAAAACTAATCCCAATTTCTAATTAAAAAAATATATCAAATTTTGAAATTTGTTTTTTTGAAATTTTTGAATCAATCCGATGTTAAGCATAAAATTATAGACATTTTTTGTAAATAAATTTTTTCTCTAAAGTGCACCTGAATTAAGTTATTAGTAAAGTACGAACGACACTTTTATAGTAGCTATACCCGAGCCTTAAAGAAATTTTCTATAGGTCGGTACTGAGCTTCCGAATATTATATGTCAAGATAAAGGTAATAAAAGAACTTTATCATTGTACATATTACTTATACAAATAATTTAGTATTTTAAATAGTTAAACTTTAGCTGTATTTTGTTCTTGATGTCACAATAATGCATCACCTGAGTCCCTCAGTTTATTGACTATAATTAATGATTCATCATTTTTTATGTAAATTTCATTTGATGACAAAGTTGCCCCAGCCTGTATTTTGAAATGATGTAAAAGAAGTTTTTAGTTATGAAATAATGTTCTATGATATATTAGCGTTATTAACAGTATTTTCAGTTAAAAAAAAATTCAAATTTTGGTTTGGGTTCTATAATTAACTATAACTGTAGGTGGGTTAAATTTTAAATTTAATCTTAAAAAATAAAATTTGTGAAAATTTCGTATGCGGTGCCTTTTCATTTGAAAAATTAGTATAATTTCATTGTTGTAGATGAACCTGATTATAGGTAATGTCGAGGGTAAGGTGGCTACAATATATTTCAAGTAAATTTCTTTAGTTTTAGATTTTTCATTAGGATTACGGCCAGTGGTTAGCTCAGCGGTAGAGGGTCTGCCTAGCATGCTAGCGGTCCCCAGTTCGATTCCCAGCGCAACCGACAATAATACCACTGGGTCCGAGTGGTTGGATTCTACTATAATAACATCTACCATTCTGTAATTGGGAGTTAATCCTGTAGGATGGTTACCAGCAAAAAATAAAATTACTGAGTGATTTCACCTTAATATTCAATAATATCATCAGAAACCAGGAAAACACAAAATTTTAAACTGTGGTATTATTGGAAACACAATGTTACTTTATGCCTTGTTCACACATGGACACATAGAAGACACACACACGCAACAGTAACACACACGTTCTTCATTTTGCTTTTGTTGCTTGTGTGTGTCTTCTGTGTGTCCATGTGTGAACAGGGCTTTATGCTCTTCAAGAGACTTGCCTTTGGTGAGCAATTGACTTCTAAATTAATTCTCTGAGTGAGCCTAATGTGATCATGGGTATTTTAATCCATTCTATTTGTATTTAGTACGTATGTAACTATAATAATTGATCTGAAATTTGAATTGAACCTATGGTATTGAAGTACCAAAACGTTGCAATTCAATCTCAATAGAGACTGATTGACAGAAGTGTTAAGGAGGTTCCCTAGACATTTTTAAAAATGTTCTAATGCAACCAAACTTTGAATTTATGTTGTCTGTGTCATAAAAATGATACCTGAATTTTTTGGAAATTTTTGACGACGTAGTTTGAACGAAATTAATTGTTCAATTTTAATATTTTACATGGGCTCTTATGGCTTTCCATTAATTAATTAAATAAAAAGATGTTAGAAATGTTCTATTTACTTAATTTTTGGTATATAAACGTATGCAAGCACGGACATCAATTTCTCAAAATTTGAAGAAGGTTGACCACATAGTTGTAACAATATTGTTGTTCTTGTAAAAAAATCTTCAAGCATTTTTTGATTAGTGAATTAGAAATTATTGTAAAAATATATCACCGCAACTGAATGAATTGCAATATCAATTAACACCCGTTGACCGAATTTTGTTTTACATTAATAAAAATATTTTTATTAATTAAAGGCTGATATCTGAGTACGCCACTGCATGTGTAGGGAACCTCCTTAACATATCGGGAAAAAGTTAATTATTAATCTGACAAAAAAAAATTCTAGAACAATTTTTTTTTCTTCTCTTAATAATCATTTATCAATATTATTAAATAATATTCATCACACAGCTGTTCCAAAATAGAATTCTTTTTGAATTCTGAGGATTAGTGTATCCTAATTACTAGAAATAGGCGAAAATTTTATTCGAAGAAAATGTTTGTTATTATCTCTTTAATTTAATTTTTAAATATGAAAAAGCGGTCCTTAAAAGTTTTTTTTTATAAACTTCAATAGAGAAATAGGATTTAAATAAGTATAATCTCATTCGATCGGAGGTAGGTATTTGAATTTATTGATATTGCAAAAGTTTAAGAATATTTTTAAAGACGAAACATAATATTTAATTTAATTATACTTTTCAAGCGTAGGTAACTTATTTGAAACTAAACTATACCTACTGTACATGTTTGTGAAATTATGTATTTTTAAATTTGGAAATAGCATGAATTAAGCTAGATTCAGAGCTACCCACTTATAAGTATAAGTGGCTAATTTAACCAATCAGCGCTCAACGTTCGCACTTATAATTGAAATTGGAATTTTGTGGAAGCCCTGATTGGTTAATTTAGCACTTATACTTATAAGTGGGTAGGTCTGAATCTAGCTTTAAGGTTTATTCTATAATTTTATGAATTTATGATTCATACAAAGTTTTATCAATAATAGGGCACAATAGTAAGTAGTTTTGCCCATGAAAATGAAATATCCTAAAATACAAAAGGACTGGCTTGCATCCGACTTTTAGGTCAATTTGACCCGCATCCCATAATTTCCTTTCATTTAAAGATTAGACTTCATTATGCAAATAACGCAATAACGATGTATTACAAAATAAATCATATTGATTAATTGAATAATTCTATGATTATTACTAGGTATGTGTTTACTGTACTGTTAGTTCTAATTCGTAGTTTTCGGCAACTAGCCAAATTTAAAGGAAGTTGGTTTTACATTTAACTATTTTTTGAATGTGCGGCATATTTTTAAATATACTATAATATCGTACAAGCAAAATACTCCCAAAACATAATAATCCCTCTCTTCGCTCTGATGATAAAATTCAATTTACGCCTATGTTTAGTTAATCAAGTTTTAATTTTAAACACATCATATTATCCTAAGAAAGATCCTAAGTGTAAAAAACATTCATAGTATAGTATATTATGTATCAAGTTTTATAAACGTCATTTTAGTCACGAGTTTTTTTAGGAACTATCGAAAAAACGAGTAGAGAGTATATAAACGAGTAACATACTATACTTTTTCTACAACTACAAATTAAACAAAATAAATTCATAAAAATAATTATGTAAAATTTCATTTTTCTACTCCTGATATTAAAACATCATTTAAAGAACTGGTTTCCATGGCGCTAAATAACATTTTAAACACACCTCGACAAGCCGTGAACATAGCAACAAAAAAATTAAATACACTTTCCTAATGCCTGTGGCACACCGGCCGAGGAGCATCGAGGACCATCGAGTAACTCCTCGATGAAACGATAGAACGCACCCCGTCCTCGACGAAAAATAGGGGCGCCGCTATTTTCATCGAGTTGTTCCTCGATGAAACGAATGTATCTCATTTCAGACGTATCTTTGGATTTGATTTCGCGCAAAACTTTGATGTATTTGTCACCGATTAAATAGAAATCCATCGCGGACGGGTGCGTTCTTTCGTTTCATCGAGGAGTTACTCGATGGTCCTCGATGCTCCTCGACCGGTGTGCCACAGGCATAAGTAGAATTTTGTAGCTATGTATAATATCATTATGATTTAATCTAAAATTATTAGAAATGAAATTTTACATATTTATGAATTTATGTTCTTTAATTTGTGGTCGTAGAAATGTGACTCGTTTATAAATTTTCTATAGATACTCGTTTTTTATACACTCGCTGGGCTCGTTCCTAAAAAAACTCGTGACTAAAATGACGTTTATATAACTTGATACATAATATACTATTATAATAATTTGAACATTTGTAGGATAAATCATAATGAATGATATTATACATAACTACAAAATTCTACTTAAGCAAGTGTATGTTGACTGTTACCATAAATTACGTAACGCTCCTGGGGTTGGGGGGAGTCCAAAGTAACGTTACGCAGCGTTTCGAGGGGGTAGGGGAGGGATTGACGTGCGCGTTACGTAACGACGACGAAGTATTTTTATATTGTTTGTTGAAAACACGGGAGTGGCGGATCTAAGGGGTGGCGGACCTGGCGGCCGTCAGGGGCCTCGCGATATCAAGGAGCCCCGAAATATTAGTTTTCCTTATTAGGTACATACAATTTAATAAAATCTATAATAAATAAATATTTTCTCTTACTTCTGAAAATAATATTTTACAATGTAGTTATAATAATTGGTAACTTTCTTAGAGCTATCCATTCCCCGAAACATCCACCCTCGATTCTTATAACTCCGACTCCGATACAGAATACTTATACAGAATCATTGCGCCACTGAATGCGAAGGCAATAAGTTTGTATACGCTAATTCATAGATCCTTTGATTTTCTTGGTAATAATAATAATAATTTAGAAATGAAATAACGGCTCTCGCAGCATCTTCTACATCACCGCTCACCGGTGTATAATCTTCGGATTCACTCATTTAAAATTCACTCACAAAAGAATAGAAACGTAAAATATAAAATTATATGTTTATTATTATTATTAATTGTAAAAAATCTAAATCATTGATTTAATAATATTAAATTGACTTAAATTTTTTATTTAAATGGGTATAATGTTTAACACAGAGCGAGAGAAGTGCCACTATTATCCGGTTACATAACATTTTTATAACTACCTAAACGAGAATAAAACATAATTTTTCATAACCGAAAATTTGAGATACCAATAATATTTTACTTTGAATGGGCTGAAGAAAAATTTTGTGCCTGAAATAGGAAAAAAACATGAAACTTCACATCTCTTAAAAAGTCTAACTTTCAATTATAAGGTATTTGACCTTGAATGAAAAAAAATTTGTCAATGATTGAAAGAATTAATTAATTTCCCCTGTTTTTCACAAAAGTTAAACGTCAAACCACCGTCAAACATAAGAGCCCAACGTCACCCCCCGTGCTTTATATGTCATTTGCTATGTTCAACCAGTGACTAAATAATACGGCCAAAGCCACGGCTTGTCGAGGTGTGTTTAAAATGTTGTTTAGCGTCATGGAAACTAGTTCGTTAAATGATGTTTTAATTTTTATACCAGACGTAGAAAAACAATATTTCAAAAATTTTAAAATTATGTTTCCATGATAAATTAATGACTACTTATAATATTAAGTTAAGAATAGATATACAAATATAGGGAAAGATAAACTGTTTAAATTTTATTACATAATGCCTATGGCACACCGGTCGAGGACCATCGAGTAACTCCTCGATGAAACGATAGAACGCACCCCGTCCTCGACGAAAAATAGGGGCGCCGCTATTTTCATCGAGTTGTTCCTCGATGAAACGAATGTATCTAATTTCAGACGTATCTTTGGATTTGATTTCGCGCAAAACTTTGATGTATTTGTCACCGATTAAATCGAAATCTATCGCGGACGGGTGCGTTCTTTCGTTTCATCGAGGAGTTACTCGATGGTCCTCTATGCTCCTCGACCGGTGTGCCATAGGCATAAGAAAAGAAGGAATACTTGCATGGTACTGAAAATTGACATTTTCACCAAACTTCTATTTGGCAAGAACTTCTAACATTTCTGTGAACTTCTATTGACTTCTCCAAACTACTGTTGACTTCTACAAATTATTGTTGACTTCTACAAGTTACGGTTGACTTCTACAAATTACTGTTGACTTCTACAAATTACGGTTGGCTTCTACCAACTTCTATGGACTTTTACGAACTACTGCTAGTGGTAACTTCTTTATAATATTATGTTAATGAATGATGAAGAAGAATTTCTCTGGGTTAAAAATTTAAAAAACTAGGATTCAATTTATTTATTTTAATAAATGATCTATATTCGGCACAACATAACTCTACTAATCTTTATACAAAGGCAATTAAATAAGTATTATTAGTACAATATTTACTAAATATTGTAGAAGTTTGCAGAAATATGTAGAAGTTTATAGAAGTTAGCAGTAGTTAGCATATTTTAAAAAAATATATGTTTGCGCATGCGTCAGACATGCGTGTAAGTACGTGTTGCTTCTCGTTTCTTAGAACAACAACAATCGTGCAAATCTGTGCTGATTGTTGCTCAACTATTTTCGGTTTACAGAGAGTGTTTTAAAAATAGAAATAAAATAATTAATGAAAAGCCGACAACTAAAAAACGAAATTCTACTTTAGTAAATTATTTACCAAAAAAAATTTAAGCAGATCCGCTTATCAATTTGCTCATCTGATGAAAGTTAGGAATGTAAGAATGTAACATCCAGTTGGACGATTCAATTAATACAGAAACATTTTCATGAAGTTCCTCCCACTCCGATGATACTCAAAAAATACTCAAAATACTTTAACCCTTAAACAGTCGCGCGGGGTGTTCAAAACACCCCAGCATCATAAACATAGCTACGGTTTTAGTTTTGAGTCGGATAGATGGCGCTCCTGCTCAGTACCTTCCTGTCAAGGTATTGTCAATCATATTCTCTTGCCGATTCTGAAGTTTTATTGTCAGGTTGACTGTTATTTCGTATCAAACAGGCACTGGGTGCTGTGAACACCCCGTGCACCTTCCCACGTAACTTTTTTTTTCACGATTTCAACTAATTTGGTAAGTTGGTTGATTCAATTTTTGTTTTTGTGTAACTTGTAATGAGTCAGATCAAATAAAAAATAAATACTTCAATTAATTTCGATAACATGTACCTTTGGAAGAAAAAGAAAATACTTATTCATTTCTTTTTTGATTAGGTAGTGAATCTTTCTTATGGGCCAATAAATCAATTTGAACAAAAATTTCAAATCTGTCAACTGTCAGAGTGACAAAGAAATATTTTTGTTTTGTTTAATTTTACATGGCAGTCTGAAACTAGCCTAAATTATTAATTTTTATTCATGTTTAATTCGTGAAATAAATCGATTCTATGGATAATTCCAGTAGCGAAAGTGAGTGACTTTTAGCAGGCTATAGGTTTTGTTCCCCCTTTGCTGTTTTTTCATCAAATTATTATTACTTGTTAAATACAACCTTTTTTTATGTTTTCAGTGTTTTTACAAAGTTTTATTATTATTGTAAAGTTTAAAATTGGTTATTTTAAAAATAAAAGCTTTATTTCAATGAAATTTTCATCCTTCCACTTTTTTGTATCTTTCTGTCCTTTTCTGACCAAATTGGAAGGCCATAAAACCTAATTCCCATCCATTTAATTTACCTTAACAAGCTAAACTTTAAAAAAAAACGAAAAAAAATATCGATAACACTCAGGGACGTTTTGATTTTGGGGGGTCTCTGACACCCCGTGCGACCTATTACGTTGTGAATAGGGACGCGCCAGCTTAAGGGTTAAATAAAAAGATCCGATTATGTTAAATATTAAAAAACAATACCTACAAGAAATTTAAAAATGTACAAAATTTTTAAGAAGTCTAAGTATAATAAATATTGTACTAATAATACTTATTTAATTGCCTTTGTATAAAGATTAGTAGAGTTATGTTGAGCCGAATATAGATCATTTATTAAAATAATTAAATTGAATCCTAGTTTTTTTTTTAACCTAGAGAAATCCTTGTTTATCATTAAAATATTATAAAGAAGTTACCACTAGCAGTAGTTCGTAGAAGACCATAGAAGTTGGTAGAAGTCAACTGTAATTTGTAGAAGTCAACAGTAATTTGTTGAAGTCAACAGTAATTTGTAGAAGTCAACAGTAGTTTGTAGAAGTCAATAGAAGTTCACATAAATGTTAGAAGTTCTTGCTAAATAGAAGTTTGGTGTACAAATTTTATGTCGCGGTTCGCCCCTCGACCAAACAATAGATTTGTGCATTAGTTAATTAATTCAACTGATTTTTATAAAAAGTTCTACTCTACTCAACAGCAGCAACAATAACAATAAAGCTAACAAGACTTAACAAATATAACAGACTAGACAATGTCATCAAAATTTAAAAAACAGCCCGTGGCAATAGCCTATGCACAATATTGAATACAACAACACGAGGAATTTACAGTTTATATCGTCTATTACCAAACACTAGACTTGTGCACTCGTTAATTAATTCAACTGAATGTTGCAGTCGGTTCTTATAAAAAATTCTACCCTACGCGACAGCAGCTACAATAACAATAAAGTTAATAAAATGACAAACTAAACAATGTCGTTAAAATTTAAAAAAACGGCACGTGGCAGTGGCAGCGGAGTACCACTACATCAAATATTTGAATAATGAAGTCAAGCAAACACGGTCGGTGAATTTCATAGACAAAACAAAAGATGAAAAGACAGAAAATTTAAGTGCCTACCCGGAATAGCTATATATATATATATATATATATATATATATATATATACAGGCTGAGTCATCGAAATTCCCGTCGTCGATATCTCCCTTGTCGTTAAAAATACAGCATAAATTTATTAACAGAATTTTTCGTCTACTCAAGGAGCATAACTTAAAATTATTTTCACATATACAGGGTGTTGCATAACGACTTGGCAATAATTGTTCGTCTTTTTTTAAATGAAACACCCTATATATTTTTATATATTTTGAATTGTATTTTATTTACCTATACGAAAATATAAGTTTCATGTTATAAAGGATGTCCTATGCCTAAAATCATTAATTTCGAAATGAATTAAATTAATGTTTTAAGGCATAGGACACCCTTTATAACATAAGAAGATGCAAAAAAACACACACCAGAATAATAAAATATAGGGTGTTCCATTTGAAAAATACGAGTTATAGCCATTTGAAATTGAGTAAATTTGATTCTCTGTATTGAACACCCTGTATAATAACATTTAAAAAAAGTTATGTCAGAACAAAGAGTATAGTTACAGCTGTACAGAAATAAAAAATTCTTAATTTTTACTATTAAAATAACTTCAGTACGCCTTTATAAAACAATACGTGTATTCGGCTTTTTTTAGAGAAAAAATTGAATAACTTGGCAACGCCGCGGAAAACTAAAATGAAACTTATATTTTCGTATAGGTAAATAAAATACAATTCAAAATATATTAAAATATATAGGTTGTTTCATTTAAAAAAAGACGAACAATTATTGCCAAGTCGTTATGCAACACCCTGTATATGTGAAAATAATTTTAAGTTATGCTCCTTGAGTAGACGAAAAATTATGTTAATAAATTTATGCTGTATTTTTAACGACAAGGGAGATATCGACGACGGGCATTTCGATGACTCACCCTGTATATAGTATATAGCAATATTGGTGACAGACAATATAATGAAGATGCATGCTCGCAATAAAAACTTTCATTCACGAATGCAAAAGTATCATTTCGCAATCTAGATTGAAAAATATCTATTTTCGGTCGGTTCCAGTTCAGAAGCCCAATTGACAAAACCCATAGTACAAATGCCCAATTGACAAATACTCATGCGGATAATTTTACTCATGTGATTGTTACATTATGACTTGTAAATTACGTCCATAGACGTTTTAAACTGATAATTTTTGACAATCATATTGTCACATTATAATCACGTCTGCAAACGTCCTATACAAGTCACTTTGTGACAGTCATATTATGACTTGTACATGTCGTCCGCAAAGTTGTATTCGGGTTATTTTATGACAGTCATAATATTATGACTTATACGTCTTGTCTGTAGACGTTGTATTCAGGTTATTTTGTGACAGTCATATTACGACCATATAACTACGTTACCAGACATCATATATACGTAAAGGTTTTAAAATGTTACTTGGGATGTTTTTATACCTCTGTATCAAACATTACCAGGATTTTCATAATTCGCAAAAAATAAGGGTAGTGAAAATTTTAGTGCCGCAGGTTCTGAAGTTCGTTTAACAGTTTATTTATTATGTTATTGATAAAATAAAATTATACATACAAACTACAAATACTCATTTATGTAATAATTAATAAATAAACAGTAAAATAAACTTTTAAACCAGTGCCACTAAAATTTTTACTACCCTTACTTTTGCAAATTTTGATAAAATCTTTTTTATAATCAGAATATCAAATTATATAACCAATTAAAGTTTGGTGCAAACGTATAGAAACACCTTGCATAACCAAAATTAATATCATTTAAAATAAACATTTCTTTCTAAAAATGCAAAATTACCATAGATCCACTATGAATTATTGTAAAATTAAAAATACCTAATACCTGAACCTCATATTAAATAATCATTCTTAGAAAATAAGGTATTTTCAACGTTTAAATTTTTATACTTTTACTAATTTCTTCGATTTAAAAATATATGACAAAGTTAAGTAAATTCTTTAACTTAATAATCTTTTTATTACTTGTGAATAAAATTACCCAAATTCTTGTAAAAACTAATAAATAAAACGTATATATCAATGAAAATCAATATGTCTGGTTCAATATTTATGTTACACCGACTATTGTTGCGTACAAGATAATATGGCATATGGGCATTAGAACACATGGGCTTTTGTTCATGCACGTGTGACCATTTGACCGCGTGAGCATTTATACCTATATTTGTATATTTATATAATACCCATGAGCATAATGTACACATGGGCTTTTGTCAGCTTAGGAAATTATCCGCATGAGTATTTGTCAATTGGGCATTTGTACTATGGGTTTTGTCAATTGGGCTTCTGAACTGGAACCGACCGAAAATAGATATTTTTCAATCTAGATTGCGAAATGATACTTTTGCATTCGTGAATGAAAGTTTTTATTGCGAGCATGCATCTTCATTATATTGTCTGTCACCAATATTGCTATATACTATATATATATATATATATATATATATATATATATATATATATATATATATATATATATATATATTATCAATAACATAATAAATAAACTGTTAAACGAACTTCAGAACCTGCGGCACTAAAATTTTCACTACCCTTATTTTTTGCGAATTATGAAAATCCTGGTAATGTTTGATACAGAGGTATAAAAACATCCCAAGTAACATTTTAAAACCTTGACGTATATATGATGTCTGGTAACGTAGTTATATGGTCGTAATATGACTGTCACAAAATAACCTGAATACAACGTCTACAGACAAGACGTATAAGTCATAATATGACTGTCATAAAATAACCCGAATACAACGTTTGCGGACGACATGTACAAGTCATAATATGACTGTCACAAAGTGACTTGTATAGGACGTTTGCAGACGTGATTATAATGTGACAATATGATTGTCAAAAATTATCAGTTTAAAACGTCTATGGACGTAATTTACAAGTCATAATGTAACAATCACTTGAGTAAAATTTAGAAAAAAATATAATTATTGACAACTTGCAAATAATCTACGAATTCGCAAAAAATGAAAATTGTAGTGCTGTTTCTTTAAAAGTACATTGTACAAGTACAAATGTTTCATAGAAACACCCAGTACCTACTCAGTGACTAAGCAGACGCCACTATTCCACAGACGATTCCATGCCATGACCGTTTGTGTCTTTAAATCACATCTCTTTGCATTACCTGTAATGTGCCCTGTAACAACTTACCTCCGTAACAATCAACCCCGGTGTCCTCTACATATTTTAAAAGAGTTGAAAAGATTTAGATAGAAAAACGTAGGTAATCCGGAAGTTCATAAACTTGAAGAGAGAAAATATTTTCTTGTCAAAATAATAACGTTTAGAACAATGAATAATTTTATTTATAATGTATTTACAAAATTTAGTTTTAAATCTATTTACTTTATATTCATATTCATACAGCGGGTAGCGTCGTTGAAATACCCGGGAACACGTCCTTAGGATCCGAGTTCAAATCCAGCACGATCCAGTTAATATCAAATTTACATTTGTATCTTTTTCCAGTTCTATGGATTATAATCTCGATTCTTATAAAGAATAAGAAAAAAAATAAGGAAATCAATACTGCAAAATTGAATATTATTTTTAAATACAATCGTCACTGACATCTAAATACTGTCATAAAAATCCGACTGCAGACAAACAAATATTACGTCAAATAGCTGCGCGCTACGACGCACTATAGATGTCTTGTGACGTTGTGGCCATACTTCAGTCGTCATACTGACGCAAAAAAGTACGTCTGCGGACATATTTTTTGGTAATAATGTTGTTTGGGATCCTTATGTATTCAGGTATAACTTCAAATAAGATTATCAATTTTTGTAAACTGATAAGAAAATTTTTAAGCTTAAAATTTTCATAAATTATTTATATAGGTCTAACAGATTTGGCACCAGTTACTAACGTGTAAAGATGGGTTTCTATAGTTTGTCCCAAATTCTGCTGACCAATCAAATTGCCCATTTTTGATCCAGTTTTACACGGTAATTTAGCTCTAGTGTGTACATAAATGTACTAGATCTTTTATAGGTTAGAATTTATGAGTTTAAATTGTTTAAATTTATTTTTCTTGTGTAAATGGGACTTTCGTAGGTGCTACTCCGAATTTTGGGACAGAGTAGTAGGGCAGTTAATTTTATTTTTGCTATAAGAAGTTTGTGAAACAATAATAACGACAAAACAATATAATTTTATAGATATTTTTATTTAAAAATAAGAAAAAGAAATTATTTTTCAGGCTGAAAACAAGTCCCATGGTGTGGTGAACGATCAATACCTACCGAATATAATTACACCATTTTTGCCTTTTTGCGTTGAATTTCAATTAAAGTGTAGTACCTTAATTCAAAAGAACGTACTTTTTTATTTTGTGCTTTATAATTTTAAAACATTTTATATAAGTAACAAAGAGGAAAATTACTTTCTTGTTTAAAAATAAAATGGCAAAAGCATGCCAACAACGAACAACGCTATTGATATTGAACTATACATTTTAAAATAGCAATATCGTCCTTCACCTGAAGTATTAATCTTTACGAAAAAAGTTGAAATTATAAGTTACGACAACCAATAATTTGTATATACCTACTATCATGTTTTTATTCTGGCGAAGTGGCGTATCTAAAACTCATACTGTACTTAAGAAATAAAATAAGTATTTCATTGTTGACGTATAGTACCTAATAAGCATAAACTCACGAATGAGCATGAGCATGAGTTTCTTACTGGCGATATGCACGTGCGCGGCAGCTCGGCATAATCCAGTTAAAACCTTAAATAAATTTGCTTATTATTTACTTCAACTTTTGTTTCTTAATAAAACTATTATTTATTAATTCCACTAATTATTCTTATGTAATTGACTATGTACCTAACTCAGATCTATTTCTTAAATTTCTGGAATTTCTTTTCACGAAAAACGTATCTTTTTTCGTATATTCATTGCAAAATTTTATAATAATTGTTATTACAAAATTGACATTTTATATATTTATTAATTATTTTACTCAACATTAAATAAACTTAAATGCGTCTATACATCAGGAGAGGGGACGATGTTTGCCCTACATTTTTGTATGACACAGGACACACTACAGTAAAAGATATTGCTATTTTAACCCTTAACCCTCCATGCTCCATGAGTTATTATTCATACATTAACAATAACTTGACGTGAAAAGTGTCATCTGATGCTTTGTAGTTTTCTACATATTCGTACTAGATAATAATTGTTTAAGGTGCAAAACAAATTCCTTTTAATTGACAATAGTTTTTGTTATAGTAAAGTTATAGGTAAATAATTCGCAGACCAAAATTATACCTATGAAAATTACACGTTAACACAATACCTAGTTATTTAGTCTACAGAAATGGGCTTCTTTATAACATAAGTATATCAGCTTATACTGTTGTTTCAATTCACATAGCACTCTGATAAATGCTCTATTGTATATTGTACCATAATATTATCGTACTGTAATGCCTTTGCCTTATAAAAACACTTGATAACTGATTGGTGGTCACTAGAATGGAATGTGTATACAACAAACAGTTTATATGATATTCAAATGGAAGACATAATAAAGACAGTACAAGCTTGAGGCTGATAATATTGTTATGGTTACAACATCCTGTTAATCCGAAAATCATGCCACTCATAAATACAGGTGGTTCACAACTTCGATCACATTTGGCATAGTGTTCAAATTCAACTATACTGGCCATGGAACAATTTTTTTTTAAATACGTAAATTTAAGGTCACTTTTCCAAAGGAGCACATTTTTTGAATCATTTAATTGAAGACAGCATATAACTAACTATGAATGAAATAAATGTAAAATTTTATATATCATGCAATGGCAAGCATTACTTGTACAGTTAAAAATTAAGTAAATTTATGAAATTTCATATGGGAACTAAAATTGCGAATTAAAAAAAATTCTTTCCGTTCCATGCAGGGAAGTAAATGTGTAAACTGCCGGGTAAATTACAAAATTAATTATTGTAATTTACCAAATTTTTATTACCGCCGTAAAATACCTTTACCAAAAAAAATTACGGATAAATTACCAAAAAATTTATAAATTTCGTTTTAATTTTTTCTTTGGTGTTTTAAGTTGTGTATTTGTATTCTTTATTGTAAAAGTTTACAAATGTTATTTTCTACACTCAAGTACAAGTACAAATATATTTTTATGTTCATGTCTCACGTATTTTAGTTTTATTTCTATTTGAAATTAAATTTTATACAATTACCGTACTTTTACATCCCTGGCGTCCATGATCAGAAGTTCAGTTTTTAAAATTTGTAGGTACCTACATATACTTATATTTTGACAAAACAAATACAAATTCCCATATTCAACACTTTATTTTGTTTGAATTCATACTATTTATTTATTATTGGAGATTTGTTTAAATTATTATTTTGTTTGTTAATTTATTTTTTATTTTTATTTTGTTGTGAAGAAATTCAGTATGCAGTGGCAGTACCAGCCCCAAATCGAACGACGTGAAACCAACTCCCCCTGTGGCGATCTCGAAACCCGCAGAAGAAAAACCAAAGCCAACGCCAGCAGTACCAACACCAACGCCTACACGTCCAGCCATAGTCCCTCCAGTAACTCCAACTAAGATTCCTTCACCAACTCCTCCACGTTCTCCTGTAGCACCGTCTTCTCCAGTGGCGCCGTCGTCTCCAGTCACACCCAGACCCAAACCGTCCACTCCCCCTGCAACTACAACTACACCTGTTTCCCCTGTCCCTACTAGTCGCTTCCAACAGGCTGAACAAAATCAAGAGAATAGAATTAGAGGTGGTTTCCAACCCCAGCCGTCACCACTGGCTACGAGAAAGCCTCAACCTCAAACACCCGGAGCAGCAGCTAGTGCTCAGTTTCTGAAAAGGGAAAATAGTTACTCATCCGAAGAAGAAGATGAAGAGGATGATGATGAAGAAGATTCTGAAATTGAGAGAATAGACTTGCATCAAAAGTAGAGATACTCAGATTTGTCGCTTTTTTAACTTTTACGCTTTTACTAACAATTATATGCTGTGGTGTGTATTCATAAATCAGAGACTCGAACTGCACAAAATAACGGTACAGGTTCGGTTTTCAGAAAAGTGGCTAAGTTCCGGTTTCAGTTCAATAATACTATTAATAACGATTCATTAATTTAAAATATTTAAAATTTTGAACTAAAATAAATAATGAAACAAAATAATGAAAAAATTAAAAAGATAAAACTATAGTTTTTAGTTTTCCTAAATGATCAATAGGATTTATACAAAAAAATGTAAAATTTTAATTAATGCATAACCGTTCTGAACTTTAAATAATCAGGGACTTGAACCGCATAAAATAACGGTGCAGAGGTTCTGTTCGCGGTTCACTGATGGTTCGGTTTTGTTCCGGATTTCATTTTTATTTTTAATGAACCGGTAACCGGTTTTCAGAAAAAAAGCTAAGTTCCGGTTTCGATTCAATAATGCAATTATAACGATTCATTAATTTAAAATACATTTTACAATTTTGAATTAAAATAAATAATAAAGCAAAATACTTATGTAAAAAATTAAAGAGAAAACTACAATTTTCCTTAAAAACGTATAAGATTGATACAAAAAATGCTTTAAAGCGTTCCGAACCGGTTCAGAACCCATCGGTCCGGGTCCGGTTATAGATTTAATCAATTTTCTAAATCTGTTCAAATTTTGTTATGGTTTCGGTTCAACATCGGCCGTTCTGGTTCGTTTCGTGTCCCTGAACTAAATCATTAAATAACATTTGATAAAACACCCCTAAAAATAAGTTTATTTTATTGCTAGTAACCGCCCACAGCTACAAGGTCAAATATATCAGTCAAAAACTGACTATATTGATTTCTATTTTTAAAGAAGAAGCATCCACTGGATACAGGGTTTGAATGTTTGGCGTAAAACTAGCATTTATGTTCGTTATGCTTCAGTTACGCAATGGTTGTTAGTGTCAATTAACTATTTGAACATGGAATGAGATAATGCATATTTTGTGCCTTACTAATTTCCTTTGTACATAACCACATTTTACGCTTATAAAACCAAAGATTACATATTTTCACATATTCAAAGTTCTTTCGAAACAAAGCGAATTGAAGATGTGTATTTATATTTTTAGATAACCCAAAACAAAATAAAATGGGCAGCTGCTGGCAAACAGATCAAAGATTGTGCAATATCTTCCTAAAAATCTTGCTTTTACTGCTAATCATTATGTACAGTATAAATGTTTTATCAAAAATCAACAGTTGTATCAATTTTGATAATCAAAAAATAAGCAAAATGTTGATATCTTACTGCAATCATTTATTTATTTTTATTTAGCAAGTTCCAAGTACGTAATAGATAAAAATAGAGAATTATTAGAATCTTATTAGCTCTATTTGAACGGCTGTATTAATAAGCAGTTTTGAAGGTTTTCAATCGCACTTTCATACATATTATTTGCTTATTGGATATATGGAAAATGAATAAAATGTACAAATATTTTGTTCGATTGCAGATGATCGAAACGCAAAACAGAATCTCGATTGGAAGAAAACTCCTAGTTGACTGCAGATCCTATTAGAATTTTATATATGTTCTGTTCTATTGTTACAATTTATTGTTGTTGTTAATATTCTTTGTATTGAAATTTCTAAAATTTTATTCTTTGTTTATTTTATTTTTATCGCACAGTTACAATGTAAAATTTTCATAGAAATAATTATATATTACTTTTGTTGAATTATTGTGTTATTATTTTAATTTAAAAATCTTACACCGTTCTTCAGTTCTTTTTGAACATTTTTTTTAAAGTTTTAAATAATTATTTTATAAAACAACACTGAACACTCCAATACACAAATATATTAAGAAAAGATTTTACACAAGTTGGTCGTAATTCTTTAAAATAATCATCAATAACTCGTTTTATCCAGTAGAAGTAATGATTCTTGAATTAATTTAGAAATAAAAAATTAAAGATATGTGGTAAGGATAAAGGAAAAATTGAATGTGTGTCAATAATCATCTAGTTATTCGTTTCCATTTCCACATCTTTGTAAAATTAACGTTTTGGCGGTCGTTGTGGCTTTAGTGATTGGTTAGTGATGCACCGGCCTGGCACCGGCCCGCCTCTCAGACGTTGCCAAGCTTTGCTGGCCAGTGGCGGACGTTCGGTGGTTTGGAGTTTAGCTCTCTTGGCTTACCCGCTTGACGCTTTTGTCTAAATCTAGAGCTGAACGTCACGTGAGCTTTGACAGTGCCTGGAGGGGGCACAAGACTAGCTAGACCTTCGAACACGGCTTTGGGAGCCAGCCACACTCAGTTTGCTTTTAAGCGAGGAAACTTCTGAGCGGGTAGCGGGTGCACGGTCGGTGTTCAGTGTTACAACTTGTGATTACGAAAGGTGAGTGCTGCTTACTGATAAGCAAAGAAATCATACTTTCACTCTCAGTCTCATACATCTTACCACATTATTTAACAAATTATACAACTAACTGTGTTGTGTTATAATTCGTTACTACTTACTAACTATATTAGCTAGTGTATCAGTGCTTATAATCGATAGATAATACTACAAGTGAAAAATTAAATTTTCTCATCATTCATTGTTGTGTTCATCTCGTGTATTGTTACCGTCAGCACACGGATGTACGTTATTTACTAATTTCCTGTAGCTGGTGCATGGTGCTAGAATATAAAACATACATATAGGAATAGGAATGTGGTTCATGGTTCTAGTCGTTTAGTTTAAGAATGAGCGGATGTCACGTTGAAACAAAACTCAGCCGGAATTAAATACAGACTCGTTATACTCATCTTTAAATTTGCATGACAACTAAGTATTAGAGGTTGATATAATTTTCTGATTCATTGTGTAAGTTAACAATCGGTTGTTAAGTTCAGGGAAAGATAACTTAGTAGTCCCACATACACAACCGATAATAATAATAATTTAACAAAATTGTATGTCTGTTTTATTAGTATTGACTATTGGCAGAATTTTTTGGTTATTTATAAAGTAATTAAAATAGATAAATGACAAGCTGTATTTTTGGATCGAGTGAAGCTACACATGTGTGCCGGGTGGTACAGCGGAGATAAATTTCAATTTTCATTTGCACTTGTTATGTGGATCCGGTTCAGCCCTGTGTTGTTGAGGTTGAGGTATGTGTTGGGGTTGGTATGACGTGATCGTGCGCTGCGCATCATGACAGTTAGTGGTGGTGGAAAGTAGAAACTATGCTAGAGCTAGAAAGCAAGTAGTAGTATATTCGCGTGGGGTGGATGTGCAGATTATCGATCTGTTTGCAGCTCGTTGAAGGGTAAGAGGTGTAGAGCGGTAGAGGGTGCAAGTACATCGGGGTTCAGGGTTTGCGGTACACGCCAGTCCAAGTCAGATCGGCGGCGTCGCGCAACGGAACTTTATTCGTTCCGTTCTCCTTGGTCAGGCCAGGCCCGGACCGCACAACTATCAGTTAGTTGAGTTGAGTTGGTGTTGGTATTATAGTATAGCGTGGACTAGAAGTAATAGTTTAGTTAAGTTGGTGCAATCAACAACCGCAACGGATTCAACAGCAGCATCATCAACAACGAAGAACAAGTTAGCACTAGCAGGGTTATTGGGCGGAGTCCCTGCATGGTACAGGCTCAGGCTCCATTCACCATATTCCATGTAGATAGATCGAATTTAACTGTAGTTGAATCACTTGAATACTTCACCAAACATCACGTAGAGTGAGGTGCTTGTATGGATAGTTAGTGAAAGGAGTGGCTGCTTCTCTGATCGACTGGATTCGGACTTGGACTCGGGACTCGGGCACTCGGGTTCTACCATTTCATTTCATTGTTGGCGTTGGGAAAATGGGTGGGTGTGCATCCAAGGACAAAAAGACAACTAAAATCGACGATGATTCCTCAGGGTTAGTACCACACCGATAACGGTACCGACACTCCAGATTTAAATAATATTTTATGTTATTCTTACTGTTTAATTATATAGTATATTATGTTAAACAGTAAGAGTTACTCATACTGGTGTCGGTTCTCTCGTTCTCTGTTTACTCGATGTCTGTGTCTTCTGTCTGGTCTGATTCTGGTTCTCTGGTTCTAATTGGAATTGGTTTCATCACTGAGGGTGTAGCTGCATTGACGGTATTATCGGCGTTCGAACGAATATCATCATATCAATCACAAATGTATTATAATCAAGCACATCTAACACATAACTTCAGTATCAGCTAGTAACAGATCTTAATGGCTTGTTAGCGCAATGTGCATCGTTTAGAATTTCATTGCACGAATAACCTTTAGCTGACATTGACTATCCCAAGTTCAAGTTGAAATTCAAGTGTGAATATATTATTAAAAATTAACCAATAAGTCAATGCCATTTAGTACATTTCTACTTTGTACTTTGATTGAATTAACACATTCCACTGAGACGCATGTGCAATGTTAAGTGCATTCATCCAATCCTGCACGGGTCTCCGCTAGAAACGAATTTATTTAATTTACAAAATGTTAACATTTTACATAATTGTGTTTATATATGTTACAGAAATATAACAAACAGCATGGTTGACGCAGCAGTTCTTGAAAAGCTCGAAGCTGGCTTCAAAAAGCTCGAAGCTTCCGACTCCAAGTCTCTATTGAAGAAATACCTGACTAGAGAAGTGTTCGACAACTTGAAGACCAAGAAGACCACTTTCGGTTCAACTTTGCTTGACTGCATTCAGTCTGGCTTGGAGAACCACGACTCTGGTGTCGGTATCTACGCCCCTGATGCCGAAGCCTACTCTGTCTTCTCTGATTTGTTCGACCCCATCATTGAAGATTACCATACTGGCTTCAAGAAGTCAGACTCCCACCCACCCAAGAACTGGGGTGATGTAGACACCTTTGGTAACGTGGACCCGACCGGTGAATACGTTGTCTCCACCCGTGTACGTTGCGGCCGCTCCATGGAGGGTTATCCCTTCAACCCTTGCCTCACCGAAGACCAGTACAAAGAGATGGAACAGAAAGTCTCTACTACTCTGTGCGGTTTGGAAGGTGAACTTAAGGGCACCTTTTACCCATTGACTGGCATGTCCAAGGATGTCCAGCAGAAGCTCATTGACGATCATTTCCTCTTCAAGGAAGGAGACCGCTTCTTGCAGGCTGCTAACGCTTGCCGTTTCTGGCCCAGCGGACGTGGCATCTACCACAACGAGAACAAGACCTTCTTGGTCTGGTGCAACGAGGAAGATCATCTTCGTTTGATTTCCATGCAGATGGGTGGTGACTTGGGCCAGGTCTACCGTCGTTTAGTTACCGCTGTCAATGATATTGAGAAGCGCGTTCCCTTCAGCCACCACGATCGTCTTGGTTTCTTGACCTTCTGCCCCACCAACTTGGGTACCACTGTCCGCGCGTCCGTGCACATCAAGGTCCCTAAGCTCGCTTCCAACAAGGCCAAGCTGGAGGAAGTTGCCTCCAAATACAACTTGCAGGTCCGTGGCACCCGCGGTGAACATACCGAGGCCGAAGGCGGCGTCTATGACATTTCCAACAAGCGCCGCATGGGTCTCACTGAATACGATGCTGTCAAGGAGATGTACGATGGCATCACTGAGCTCATTAAGATCGAGAAAGAACTGTAAACTAATTTCAATAATCCTACAACATTACAATACCAGTGTAATCATATGTTATTAGTTCTTTCACGTGTATGGCTAAAAATTATTACTTTCATTTGTCACAGTATTATCTAATTTAGATTATTTATTAAAAATATCGAAGAAAATGTTTCATTTCATTCAATACAGCTTTCTAGTCTGCATTGTTAAGTAATAAGAATAAATATTGTATTATATCGATATTATAAAACGCTGTACACAAAAATTGAATGTATTTTTAAGTTATTGCTCTTTAAAAAATAAAAGACATTAAACAACAATAACGAATTAATTAATTATAGTAGATATTTATAACACTTACAGGGTTTCATTATTACGATTAAGGGCAAATTCAGGACATTTTAATAAAATTCTAAAATATATAATATAAAATATATTTTTTTCATATGAACTCTTGTAATACATGCAGAAAATTTCTATTATCCACGCAAATTTTACAAAAAGAGCAAAAGCAATTTTTTTCAGATTTCAATAAAATATTAATTACATTAGCTCAGTAAGTTGTGTATTCAAAAATAATATTAAATATTTCTCTCATTAAATAATTCTACGGCGAATAGTTACCCCTCTCTTATTCATCCACCCTTAATTACAATCTTCTTTAATTAGCAAATTAATAATTGATTGCAGTCCAACCATTATTTTTCCGCAATAAATTTTCATGTCTATCATCTTTTTTACATCAATCGTCTTAAATGTTTCATTTTCATAATGCAGGGGCGGATCTTAAAATGTAAGGGAAAAACCATAGAATGGAAAAATTACTTAATGTTGATTTTATATTTCCGTAGTATCTAGTCTCTGAAGAAACTAACGTTGATTTAAAAAAATGAATCTAATTTTTTCGATTGTTTGTGTGGTTGTAGGACATTTTACACTATGGTAAATAATTTTTGTATTATAAAATTTTTACGTATTAAAATAAACTGAAAGCAATAAATACTTACTGAATTTGTTTAACGAAAGTTGAAATTCACGTCTAGTTTGCTATAGCCAACCGCCAAAGTTTGGGGTCTGTTTATTGTTTATATAAATTTATCTATTGGACCTTTATAATATAAATGTATACTTATCTAAATTTTGTAGCTATACAGGATGATTCATAACTTCAGGTACAAATTTTAACGGTATATAGTACTGAACGTACCGATTATGAAATAAAATGATTTTTCCAAAATTCGCCATATAAATGGTAGTTTTCTCAAAGAGTAAATTTTGTTTACTACTGGATTGGCGGGTTCGGGTTAATTATGCTTTTGCATAAAGAAATAATTATAATTATGCAACATTAAGGTATTAAATAATTTACTTTTTGTTCCGTGATCAGTACGTTGAATACTATGAGTACTATATACCGTTAAAGTTTGTACCTGAAGTTATGAATCATCCTCTATAAGTAGTAAAGAATAATTTTGTTCCAATAGTAGTGGAGTAATATGTCGTATGCACTATGCGTTACATTTGTTGTTATAACATTCCTTGTGCAACTCATATTATTCGTATACCTATACATATTTAAATAATTTATAACGCGGTGAATATATTTTAGTTTGAAATATAGTCTCAAGAGGGAGGTCATGAAATAATTAATGTTTCAATTCAGATTGTATTCAGAGAATATATGGTAAATAATTGATAACCCGAAAATAGTCAATATAATTATTGCTTTTAATGATAATTAATATATTACATAGGTCAAAAAATACAATTATACTGTACTTATATATGATATGTATGTACAGAGCTTGGTCCAATTAATAATACAATGAAATATACAAATACTGGTTTATTTTATAAATATATTTTATCTCTCTAAAGTAGGTACAATACATCTACTCCTAAACATTACATTTATACATTGAGATCTATATGATCAGTCTTCAAATTAGAAAAATGAGATTATCAAAATATATTTCGCCAAAATATTTAGTTACTTATATGTCTATGCTGTAAAGGATTGTTTATTACGAATGTGAAGTGATAAAAAAATCTTTACAGACGAGGTATATATTATTTTTTTATGAAATCGCAAAATTATATCAAATTTACTGCATAATTTACAAAATATCAACACAAATAAATGGTAATTACGGATTGCCTGACAATATGAAATGAATACTCGCCAGTAGAGCTGGACGCGGGTCGTTAATTGTGTTGGGTCACGGCGTGACTCGCGTGAACGTGAGCAATTTTGAATCGTGATTGGGCGTGAGCGTGAGTGACATGCAATGTATCGTGAGTGATCGGGCGTGAGTGAATTTTTCGGGCGTGAGTAAGAATCAATAATACTTAATTTGCAAAATGTCAGCACGAAACAAATGGTTAATTTGTCAATACTCGTAAGCAATTGACTGCACAGACAACGCTCTAATTGGTAGAAATAAATTAAGCTAATGGGTGGATTCTGTTCAAATATGTAAATGCTACAGATTTGTAAATCTTTAAATAATGAACAAAATCACATCAATGTTTGTTGACAAATATAAAAATATTCATATGATTATAGATTTCATTGCGATTTTGTTTCATATTTATAATTTTACATATCTGTAGCACTTACAGATTTGAACAGAATCGACCCATAAGTTGTACTTTTTACTATGATTGAACGTGACTCGTCGTGCGTGATCGGGCGTGACTATAAAACTTAATTCGTGAGCGTGAGGGATCGTGAACAAAAATTTACTCACGCGCCCAGCTCTACTCGCCAGTAGAGATGGGCGGTATAAAAAACAATATCGAAAATATCAATATTGAAAATAATCTCAATATTATTCCATTTATAGAACTTTTGACGTATCGAATTATCAAAATATAAATACCTTTATTAAATTATCGATTAATCGAATTTTCAATGCATTTCATTGCCAATAATTTTAATTTATCAGCAAATATTCGATATATCGAATTATCAATATGATCGATATTTCATATTTATAAATTTTTAAATTCCTAGCCATAGGAATTGAATACACAGACAGCTCTCTAATTGGTCGAAAAATGCATAGTTAAAGTTTTACTTTTCACTACGATTTTGCGGAGCTGAAGTAATTTATTAGTGTACGATTTCATAAAAACATTATTGAAATAAAAGTTTAGTGAGATAAAATATATCAGAAAATAGATAAATAATATTTTAATTAGTTATTTGCCATTTCTTGGTCACGTTCGCCATCGCGAATTTCTGCGGGTTCTAAAACACAAAATCATGAAATTACACTTAAAATATAGGTTTTATTCTTAATATACCAGTTGTACCCTCGAGTGCTTCATTTTTATTTCCGTCGTTTTCTTTCGCGTCTGCTTGAACACCTTTATGATTTTTTGGCCCGTCCGTTGTTACTGAATTTATTTGTTTTATCTGAATAAAAGTTATCAATTTTATTGCCTACATATTAAATTTATAAATAAATAGAGTACCTGTTCGTTTAGTCGTTTAATTTCTTCTTTTTTCTCATCTAAATTTGTGCGTAGAGCATCTAATGACTGTGTTTTTGAAGCATCAACAATTTTTAAAGATTCTAACTCAGTTTTACACATTGATAAGTTGTTTTCTTTTCTAAAAAAATAAATTAAGTCAAAGTTAATTTCCAATATTTAGGTCATTAATAAATTTATTTATTATTTGTATCATTGGCAAGTAGCGTACTTCTTTAATGCAGCTTCATAGTCTGTTTTGTCATGGTCTCTTTCAACTTTCAATCCTCCAACTGTAATCTCGAGTCTGTTTTTATCATTTGTGCAGGTATCTCGCTCTTCACAGCTACAAATTAAACGAGTTTATAAAAGTTAATTCAATTCTTTATTGTGTGATTACCAAATTTTCATTTGTTCTTCTAAAATACTAATCTGGTTTGTAAGATCATAATTTTGGCCTGATAAGGACCACCAGTTGCACAAAAGAACCAGATACAATAATATACATCCGGCTACTAAAAACGATGGGCATCGACCGTTCGGCACTCTCATATCAAATCCCATTATAGATTTTAATTTTCTGAAACTGAAATAAATGAAGTGACTGTTGACGTTTAAAGTTTGACGTTTCAAAAAGATAAGACACAAATTTCTGAATAAAACAATTATTAATATTTATAACACATAATTTAGGCTAGAAAATGAACGAACTTTGTTAATTGTAGACTAGGAAGTAGTGTTATAGAATAATGTAAAATATAATATATTTGTAAATATAAAAATCATAACCTCTTCTACAATTTGTGTTAGTTATTAGTTACAATTTCGTACGTTGTCGTTGATGGCGCCAAACATAAAATCACAAATCCAGAGCGTCTACTTTTGTACACTGCTGCCCTCTGTATTGCAACGATGCTTTGTTGTTGAAAATTTCAAACTCAAACAGCTCGAACCTAACGTACTTTGAAGTTTGAAAGATAAGTTGGTTGATTTTGTGTATATTACAGATTTTATGTGAATAAAAATGACGTCGACAGGGAAAAAGGAGAAAAATCAGCACATACAAGTGTTTGTGAGAGTTAGGTAAGTTTTATATCAATAGATTATGAAAAAAATAATTATTTCAAGTTTGGTTTTATGTGACGTAGGCCGTTAAATAAACAAGAAGGTAACACAAACTGTACAGAAATACGCAATCACAAGGAACTCATGATTAAACATCATTCTACGACTCGAACATATAATTTTGATAAGATTTTTGGACCAGATTCAAAACAGGTATGACAATTAAAAGTGTGATTATTACATTTATCTTATATATGTGTTTTTAGCTCGATGTATATAAACTTGTGGCTGAACCAACGGTTCGCGAAGTCATTTCTGGGTACAACTGCACAGTTTTGGCATATGGACAGACCGGCACGGGTAAAACATACACCATGGCGGGAGGAACTGTCACTGATATGAATAACCCAAACACAAATTCAGCTTGGTTTGAAGATGTTCATTCTGGTATTATTCCTCGCACTCTCTCTCATATGTTTGACGAACTGAGAGTTCAACAAGTTGAATACACAGTTAGAGTGTCGTACCTTGAACTCTACAATGAAGAGATATTCGATTTACTATCACCCGTAGAAGATAACAATAAATTGAAATTGTATGATGATAATATGAAGAAAGGATCAGTCATTGTATCCGGATTGACAGAAACTACAGTCAATACTAAGTCGGAAGTATTTAGGATTTTAGAGAAAGGTGCTGAGAAACGTAGAATTGCTTCTACGTTGATGAATGCCCAGTCCAGCCGTTCACACACAGTCTTCTGTATTATTGTCCACACAAAAGAGAATTCTATTGATGGCGAAGATCTTTTAAAAACAGGCAAGTTATATCTTGTTGACTTGGCTGGTAGTGAAAACATCAAACAATCTGGTGCTACAGATGTGCGAGCCCGTGAAACATTCAGCATTAATCAATCGTTGCTCACTTTAGGACGTTGTATCAGCAAATTGATTGAAAGATCAGGACATATTCCGTACCGAGAATCAAAACTAACTCGTCTTTTGCAAGATTCTTTAGGTGGAAGGACAAAAACAACTTTAATTGCAACAATTAGTCCGGCTACGTGCAATGCTGATGAGTCAATCAATACGCTTGAATATGCTTCAAGGGCTAAGAATATTACTAACAAGCCTGAAATTAATCAGCGTCTAAGCAAGAAGACCCTTATGAAAGAGTATACCGAAGAAATTGAACGTTTGAGAAAAGATTTATTGGCAAATCGAATGGGGAAAGGTATTTTTCTCGATGAAGAAAACTATGAGTCACTTATGCGTGAACGCGATATTCATAAAGATGAAATTACTGAAAAAATTAATATGATACGCGTAATGCAAGAAGAGATGATGCGTAAGGAACAGTTGTGCGAACAACTGAAAATTTATTTAGAAGAACATCAAAAAGAAGTTGAAATCAAAGTGACTACTATTAACACTCTGGAAAACCAACTTCAAGAAGCCTCCAAAGAAATCACTGGCCTCCAGGAAGAAAACGATCTCAAACAATTTATGGTAGGGAAATATTCTGAAACAGAAGAACAACTCAAATCTACGGCTAAAGAACTTCTTACAGTAGCTGAAACCACAACAGTGGAATCACGTAAATTACACGATAAACTAGATACTCTTAGTGATATAACCAAGCAAAATAAACAAGTTTGCGAACAACATATTGTTGAATTTTCATCTAAAATGACCGGTATAAGTAACAGCGTACAAACAGCATTTGATTCAGTCAATCATTTCATCGAGAAATGCAAGTTGACGACAGAAACTTTATTAGAAAACACAAAGGAAGCTAAGAATAAAAGTCAAGAACTTCTTGTAGAAATCGAAAATCAAACTGATAAGCATAACAAGTTTAATCAAGACATTCAATTTAATTCAGAATCAAAACGCATCGCATACGACTTGGCTTCAAGCAATATTTCAGACTCATGTGATAATGAATTTACAAGTGTTCAAGACAAATTCAGCGATACTTTGGTTTCTAAGATCCTTGAAGTACATGAATACAATACAAAAAGAGAGAAAGAAATCGTTGATTTTACAACAAACTTGAAAGAAACCATTGCTGATCATAATTCAACCATGAACGAGTTTTTTAATTCTAGCAAGGATTTAATACGGAAAACGAGAGAAATTGAACACCAACATATTAAACATGAGCTTGATGTTGTTGCAAAACTAGAAGTACAGCTTCAAAAACAGAAAGAGGAGAGAAATGCTTATAAATCAGAGATGCATAGTAAACAACGGCAAGTTATGGAAATGATGAAATCAATGATGGATTTGACTGAAGAATATACAAGAAAGAGCCAAGAACAAACATTCGTAAATGAGAAGGAAATGGACTCGTTAAAGAATTACCTTGAAGAGCGTAAGACTTCATATTCAGCTACTTCAGACGAGACGATCAATTATATAGATAAATTTAGCAAAGACATGTGTAAAACTACTCAGGAATATGATGAAATTATTAAGACACATGAAAAAGAGGTATAAATGAAAATATTTTTTATTAAAATACATGTAAGTTTAATCTAAATGATATTTGCAGCAAGCAGAACATATATCTTCTATCAAAAATGTTGAAGATCAGACCAATGAAGCTTTTAAAATATGTATGGACTACACCCATTCTTCGTTCAATAATGTTCAAACAGTCTGTATTCAGGAATACGAGAACATTCAAAATATAGACGACACATACCATGATTCGGTTTCGACCTACAGTAAAGTAAGTTGTAATATTATATTTAAAATTTTATTTTCATTGTCTTCTGTCAGTGGGTGAGATTCAGCCTAAGGCTGTCTTTTTTTATTTAACCCTTTAGTGCAAGTTTTTGTTATGACCAGCAGCTTGTGTAGTTGCCAAGTTTATTGTATCCCAACTTGTAATGGAGACGAGAGTAGAAACCGATCCAAGTCAAGTCGTGCACACACTGTGCTATCTTGAATCTTACTGTTTTAAATAATCAATATTGACAACAAATTATTGTTTAGGATATCTCCGATTGGTTAATCTCTCATAAAACAGCAATTGAATCTGAAAGCAACACCCGTTGCAAAACCAATACTCAGCTTCTGGAAACGATGTGTTTATTATCTAAAGAACTCGACTCCCGCTGCAATGAAATGGAGCCCAGGATCTCAACTGACTTGGACAATAGTCGTGAAGGTATTCGCAAGCTCTTCACCAGCAGCTTGAAGGAGTATAAAGTCACTGGAGAGACGCCTCAGAGGAAGGCCTATAGGTATCCGAAAACTCTGGTGGAGACCAAACCGAAAGAGAAACTGGTAGAAGAATACTACACCTTGCGTTTGGCGGTAAGTGTTTTTTTTAAATTTTATTTTTGTTTGAAACGATTAAATAAGTAAAGTATAAATACAGGATCAAATAGCGGAGGAAAAGGAAGATGAATCTGGTAATGAAAACATAGAAAATTCCATTGTAGATGCACAATTTCACAGTCGCATACCTACTAAAATTGAAACCAAACATGAACGCAATTTGACCGAGGTAAATAAAAATTCGAATATTTGAAAATAATGTATTGTTAAAATGATATTATTTTAGTCGAACATGAATCGACAGAATCTAAAGGAAAGAACAGAGGATAACCAATAGCATTCGTGGTAGAGCTTATAGCTAAGTTTTATTTAAACTGAACATTATGTATTTTATATACATTCAAAGTACGAAGTAATTTGCACAATATGTGTTGTTTTTTAATATAAGTTCGTTGTTAAAATGTTCATAGACTTATAAATTTATCTAACAAGGGGAGTAAATACTCTTTTATTTTATCAATAAGTAAATAAACCTTGTAATAATAATATTCATTACTTGATTAATATACTTAATTTAATTGTTCACATAATATTTATATTCATGCCGTATATTGTATGAAAAATGTATGTACATGAGATTAGTTTCAATTTGCGTACATGAAGTCAACCAAAAGTTCATTGAAATAAACTATTTTTAGAAAATAAATATGCTATAAATTACACTATACTAAAATAAAATATAAGTATTAGGTAGTACGGGGTTGGGTAACGATAGTCACTCGAATCACTCACAATTCACGGGAGTTTTTATAAATTATTTACACTTATGATCTGGTTAATCCAGCCGATAAAAGATGACACCTTTACATAAACACCTGGGACGTCCTTTCGTCCACATCCAAAGCCCCAGGATACGAGACCTGCTAACTCGTAGAAGCCATCGTCTTGGCATACGAGTGGACCTCCACCATCACCCTAAATATACATCGTAGGTAAATTATAATAATAGCACTATTAACCATTCAGTTTACCTGACATGCGTCATTTCCTTCTTCACCACCTGCACAGAAACTACTAGCAGGCAAGATGAATATCTTTTCGGTAACTGCGTTCAAATTTCTTATACACTCAGCATCACTTACGATTGGAATCTCTGCTTCACGTACCCTGAGCGGTATAGGACCACCTATTAATATAAATAAAAGTAATTGAACATTACATGAAATCATTTAAGTCCGTATTTATACCCTCTTCCATGTAACCGTAGCCAGTAACAGTACACCGTTTTCCAGCTGCATGAGAAACACCTCGTGCTGGAAGACATACCAAACATACTCCGTCTTTGAGTTCTGCTTGCCCTTGAAGCTTTAAGAGTGCAATATCGTTGTCTAAAGTCTGACTGTTATGATTATGATGAATGTATGTGGTCGCCACCCGCAGAGTTTGAGCCCCAGGACTACCATATTTCCTTGTCAGATCATGATCACCCACTCGAACGTAGATTGCGTCACCTGACCGTACGATACTATTTAAACAAAAATCATTTTGAAATAATATTAAAATGTAAAAATTACATAACAGAGTAACTCACTTTGTAACACAGTGTGCAGCCGTAAGTACCCATTGGGTTCCAATAAGTGCTGCGCCACATAAATACTGATTCAGTGAATTAATTAATGCAACTTGCCAACACCACTCTGCATATTCACCGTCTTCACCACCAACAACTCTTGATGTTCTAGCAGTTCCCTTAACTCCACACACATATTTACTATAAACCAGTGGTCTGCTAGATGTGCTGTCCCTATCAATAGACCCAGTGCCAGTACTTGATAATGTGGATGATATAATCGCCGTATTAGAATTTGCATTAGTTGTACTGGCTGGTAAACTAACTGCTGTATGTTGTATATGTGTATGAGTGTTATCAATATTATTATCTTGAACTGTAACACTTGATTGACTAATTTCTTCCTTAACGCCTAGTACTTCACGAATCATAGATTTAGGGGCACAGCATTTTGTGCCATACTTACGACACTTGAATAAATCAGTCATTTCGGCATTTCGAAAGCAAGTGAATGATAATAACGAGACTATACAGGATCCAGGACAATCTGAACGTGGATCTGGTGAAGGTGTTACAGAACTTTGTGTGGTTGTTGTACGAGGTCTCGGAGTGGTTGTAGTTGTTGGAGGTGGTGTTGCGCAACACACTGATCCTCGTTTACATGTAGAAGTGTGCGGGATAAGTATAGCAGGACTCTTGCAGAATGCCGCCATTAGATTTAAAAAACAAGTACCCGGACACTTCGGATAATGTTGTTCGGCTATAGAAGAGAGTGTAGTTGTTGGTCTGTGCGTTGTAGTACTCGTTATCATCATCGTAGTGCTGACGGGCGGACTATTTTCACAACAAGTGCCCTCATCAGGACATTCAGCTTCTGTGTTAATATTATCGCAGAAAAATGCATCAAAAATATGTACACACTTTCCATTGCACTGCTGGTGTGATGGTGGTGTAGACGGTGGCGTATGAACTTTAGTTGGTTTATTAGTTTTATATAGTGAACTTGTAGTATGAGTATGAGGACGTGGCGTTGTACGTGAAATATTCTTCTTAGGGATAATCAAATTAGGCGGAAGTTTGTCCCCGAATGCGTCACTTGAGACGCAGCAGCGTTGACCCGAGCGGCATAAATCGGGGGTGTCTAAAATTGCTTCACAGTAGTCTGCAATACGTTCGGTTACACATTCACCTGGACACGCTTTAGTTGATCCTAAAAATTTCAAAATTACACTACGATTTATTATATTTCGTGAGAAGAAAATACATTTCTTTACCTGATTCTTTATTTTTTTGCTTTGAAGGGGAATTCTTATTGGAAAGTTCTGTTGGCTTGGTGGTGGTAGTTGTAGTAAGAGTCGTCTGCGTCGGTTTGGGTTTGGTTGTCGTCTCCGTATCGTTCGCTGGCGGTGGATCTAAACAACATTTCATCTGCGCTGGACACGCCACGTCCTCCAGGACATCATCACATAATAACGTCGCAAAGGCGTGCATACATATTCCCGGACAGTCTTTTGCTTCTGCAGTACTCGTGATAGTATCGAGTAAACCTCCAAGAGAAAATAAAATTAATCAATGCATAGAATTGATTTGGATGAATTATGAAATATTAAATTAATGGTTTACAGTTACACTTACCTGAGAAGAAGCTTCCGGCCAAGGAATCATCCTGAAGGAGCACTACTGGTAAATTTATAAAGGATAACAAGACGGCAAAACACAGATTCCTCTTGTGAATCATAGTTGTTCATAGCACTTATTGTTTATAAACACAGAGACACATCGACATCGGTAAAATTGAGTGATGTCCACTCGTCACTTCAACTTCACTTAGTGATGATGATACAGTTATTCGCTCGACGGTGTTGTAAAGACTGACCCTACTAGTAGATGTTAGGCACAACGGATACAAGACACAACGACTGAGGTGCTGAGGCGGTGTCAAACCGATTGATGACCTCTGTTATCGTGGAGTCGAGGTTGTTGGATGTCCCAGACCCAGAGCCAGAGTTAAGCAAAGACCGAACGATTCATACCGTACAGTACACACCTGGTACTGGTATACGTATACCGTATCGTATATAGAGGAAAAGGTCGATGAACCCGCCTACCTGTTTGCCAAGACAAGATATTGTTCTACCTGCATCATTACCACGCATCATTGACATATCAACACAAATTTCAATTTTATATTATTAATGAACACATCTCTATAATAATTTGTCTACATTAAACGTAAAAATAAAAATTCTTTTAAACGTAGATATTTAATATATATTCAATATCAAGGCATATTGAACATGAATGTTAATGTTTTTTATACCTAATAAAAATATAAGTGAAAGAAAAGTTGTTTTGTTGTTGGTCAGCGGAAGTAGAGCTAAAGTTTTGTTTCTAAAAAAAGTATTGTGTTCTACATAATGATTCGCGGATTCCAACTTAACTTGAAACGTAACGTTAGGTGTAATTGTTTAATATACGTGAATAGCTCATAGCAGGCTCATAGTAATACTATAGCATAGCGAATAGGAATAGGATTCAATTCAGGACGGACTTGTGTCGACTGACGTAAATTTTACAGTTACATTACAGTGGCTTGAGCGCAAGGCTTCAACTTTTTGATGAACGGTAATGTTGTACGTTCACATTCACACAAAATTTTATTACATTCAAACAGCTATTGTAAAACTTTAATTAAATTGGACTTGTAATTATGGTCATTAAGAGTAATGGAAGCGACTCAAAATAATTGCATTTTAACAACTTTCTCATTTTTATTAAGTATATGATTATATTCTTACCTTTCCCTCTTAAATTGTACCGATTGTTTTTGATATAATATAGTACAATACAATGCGTTGTTACGAATTATTACAGTTAATAACGCACGTGATTTCTGAATATTTTTATCCAACAAATTCTAGGCATTTAAAGTAGAATTTTCTTTATGTTCAATAATGAAAATATTTAATTAGGGAAGATTTTAGTTATATCATTAATAATAAAATATATAATGTTCTAACATTTTATGTAGCAAATAACTCATCATCATTGTGTTGTTTATTTTACAATCTTTCATATAAGTGGTTTTTACCCACACTTTTCTGCTTTTCGTATTTTTTTATGACCAATATCAGTATTAGTTGCTAATCTTTAAGTTTTTAACTAAAAAAATAGGAACTAGTCGTTTGTAAATTTGAGGAAGTAAGGTTTAAACAAAAGTAATCTTTACCTAGCTCTTATTTCATGAATATAAAAAACGAACTACATATTTAAAATATGTACTTATTGCATGTTATTTTTTATCGTCCAAATGACTTTTTTAACTAATTATCGATCTCCGGGTGTCTACTTAAAATAGCCATTATAACATTATTTCAGAGTGTCATGGATCTATGTATGTTTTTTTTTCGAAAAATCGTACCATTTTATTTATATTAGATCATATTTTTACATAATTATTAATAGTGTAACTAAACCCAGGAAGGAAAGTGTAAATAGATAAGAAAAACTTTGTGCTTTTCTTTAGGTGTTCGGGTATTTAAAAATGTAACTATTTATAAATTAAAGTGAAGGGTCTTAGATACTCGCAATGACCGGCTGTGTAGTTTCGTGTGAGGGTGTAACTACAATTAAATAAAAAAATTAACATTGTTTTTCCCGAGTTTTTCATATATAACAGATTTCAAGTAGCCATCCGGTATATGAGAAAACTTATCATAAATTATATTTATAAAATATATAAAATATTATTCAACCATATACCTACCTATTACAATTTTTAAAAGAAAGCATTCAATAATTTCATAATAAACTTATTATTAAAATACCCATTTTTATATGCATCTAAAAATAGCAGATTTAAATAAAAAATCAGAATATTTTTTTAATCATTGTTTATATTTGTGTGCGTCAGGTGACCGACTGGTTTTGACCACTCAAGTTCGGATTCTGTTAACTAGGTTAGGTTAACTTCACAAAAATCTCTCGTGTAGTGTACTGTCCAGTGTCCACCAGGGCCGGATTAAGAAATTTTGGACCTAAAGCGGAATAACTTATAAGATATATTTACTTAATAAAACTAAAGTGTGATTATTAATATTTTAAATTTATTTTGAAAAAAATCTGACGTGGACACCACATGACTTCCTTGTACGCCTATTAAACTGGTCATACTTTTCTTAATAACTAAAATGTAGAATAATATAAAAAAATCTGACGTGGCCACCACAAGACCTCCCGCCATACCTACTTTATTCTTTTAACGTATTATACAAATATATTAATATACAGGTTGGTGGAGGTGAAATGCGAACATAGGGAAATATAATATAACAATGGAGTTATCATGCTAGGCATCTTGATATATATATATATATATATATATATATATATATATATATATATATATATATATATATATATATATATATATACGTGGAATAAATACTGTCAATGTCAAAGTAGCTGTCATATTATTGAGATTTTGATTTTCATTAAAATATTTTCTTTGCATAATAATGTATGTGTACGAGCAGAACGAGAAAGTTTACATGCACTTTTAGATTTTATTATTATTTCTGTTATTGATTACTCTTTTTGCCGCACAAATTCACATTGCTTCGTTTTGTGACACTACTACAAAATATATCAAGATACCTGGCATTAAAATTCGATTGTCATGTATGTTCCCTATGTTCGCATTTCACCTCCACCAACCTGTATAAGTACTACTACTACTGCTACTATACTCACAAATATATTTTAGTCATTTTATTTAAACTACGGAAGAAGATATAATAGTATATTATACATCGAGGGAGAGAAATGCATGTTTTTTTTATGAGGTGCAATTTGTAGCCCGAGGTATACAAAGCAACGAGGGAAAAATTGCAGTCTCACCTGAGGGGGTATATACTATTTTTTACACGGACCAAATTAATTTATTTTAAAAATATAGTAATAAATTATCAAGTATGTTATTTGTTGTTGGTAACGTAAATCATACATAGCAACCCACGGACACAAATAAATAATTATAATATAAACTTCCTAGGAAGTGATTATTTCCCTAGAGACTAAATGAATCACTTCTATCATGATTTTTAATAAGAAAAAGATGACTTTTACTCCCGTCCGTGTAAAAAGCATATTTTACTATTGTCACTGTCATGTCATAATCATTTAAATTTTACGTAGTAACAAATGTTAATCGATCATGGACTACAAGATACCGAAATACTAAATTATAAATATATACTTTAATTACTTATTCTTAAATGATACCAGATACAAAAATATTTATAAAATACCGATTGTAGGTAATAATCACATAATCTTTCATTTAAAATAAAAAAATTTGTCTTAAATTAGATATTTATCGAAATATTTGAAAAAAGTACTATTTTCGGTTTGTAGATTGAAACAAAAAATAGGAGGTGCACAACTAGATGCTATAACAGTCCTAAATACAAAATTTCAACTTTCTACGTCTAACTGTATTTAAGTCCGTACGTCCGTCCGTACGTACATACAGACGTCACGACGAAACTAGTCATAATGGATTCAGAAAAGGTCAAAACGGATATTTCCGTCAAAATCTGAGAACCGAAATTTTTCGCGATTACAATAGCTACTTCCTTTACTCCGTACAAGGAAGTAAAAAACAATTTTATTACCAGTAAGTACGCAAATCCTATAAATGATACAATAAAATATAATAAAAATAAAATGTTATACAATAACAAATAATAAATGATTTACATTATAATTAATAATTAAAATAACAAAATCCCAAACGTATAGGGTATAGATATAAATCGAGAAAATTACCTATATGACTTTTTTTCTTGATTTTTTTTTTTGGCAAAATCTTGTATTATAACGTCGTAATCTATTGCATTACTAAATTCTGCTTCTATGTTTAAAATCGCTAATGCATCCATTCGTTCTTGATTAATACTAGAACGTAAATAATTTTTCACGCGTTTTAGACATGAAAACGATCGGTCTGCATAAGCATTAGAAACCGGTATTGTTAAATAAATTTGTAATAAAGTTAAAACGTTGGGAAATGTTGATTTTAAGTCATTTAAAATTAATTTATATTTTTCTTGAATCGTCGGTAAAAAAAAATTTGCCTTAAAATCGGGGGCCTCTGTAAAATCGGGGGCCTCAAGCTTCCGTTTTACCCGCCTTATGGTTAATACGGCCCTGGTGTCCACTAACAACCATGAGAACCTGTTAGTTGACGGCTGGTAATCGCACATACGTTAAAATAAATTTCTATACCGATGCATGTGAGGCTTCTACACTCAAGTTGGGTAAACAGGCGTAGGCGTAATAGATATGTATTTGAAATATATTATTATTCTACAGTATTTTATAAATCAAATAAATATGATAATGTTTAGTATATTTACTTATTTTTACTGTGTAAGTGTGAAGTGCAACTATAATTCTCGCTAAAAATGTAGAAATACGAATTTGTTATGGTTTGTGGATTGTGATACTTGCTTTTCGCCCTTGAAGCAACCAGTTGAAGCGCATTTTTAACGGCAGATTCAGGTAGATTGAATACGGCGCTTTCGTTTGTGGTACTTGCTTTTCGCCTGTAAAGCAAACAGCCGGTTAAACAGTAGTGAACGCGTGAAAATTGTCATTTTTGGAATTTCCTGAGCTTGCAATTTTACGAGGAATGTACCTACAACTTATAAGCGGACTTTTTATTTCATGTAAAAAAACAAATTTAATTCTTATATTACGACATAATTCCTTTCTTTCACGATACACTTTTACCATCTTTACCACTAACTCACTAAACCTAATTCGCTTTTCATATACCTTCGGTTTTTATTGTTATTGCCACCACAAATGCACAGCATCTACAGTTGATTCATAACTTCGTGCACATATTATAATGACGCAGTACCTATTTGACTCATTTACGAAATTTAAAGGCAATTGTCGCAAATAAGTACATTTTTGGTGTCACTGGGTTGAAGCTTACATAATAAATATCTGAGTATAATATGAATGGAATAAAATTAAATTTTAATTAATTATGCAAAGGCAGGAATTTATAGTTAAATACTTGTACAGTTAAAAAATTTAGTAAATTTATGAAATTCCATATGGAAACAGTGACCCAAAACCAAGCCCAAAACTGTTTGATTAATAAACTGGATATTAAAATTGCTAATTTTGAAAAAAATCCAGTTTTGTAATCAGTATTATGTCATTAAAATATACTTATGCACGAAGTTGTGAATTACTCTGTTTAACAGCATTACAAGTGTTCCTTAAATAATAATAATATATTTTCTCAGTATTAAAATGAGTCAGAAGTCAATAGAATAATTTGGTCAATACCTCTTTCAGGATAAGTATCACACTTTCATTGAACCACGAAAATAAATTTTATGTGGAGAATGCCAAATTAAAATTCCGTATTCTAACTTGGACTAATATAAGAAAAGTACAAAATTTTAAAATAATATGTAAACTATGAAATTGTCTACTGTTTGCGAATTATAAACTGTTAAAAATCACATGGCGACAAAGGCTCTAATGTCGAAATTTTTTAAAGGTATGGTCTATCTATTGCGTTTAGTCGAAGCGATAAGACGACGCGTCCTAGAAATCGCGTTGCCTGTGGGGCAATCGAGACGCCGCGATTCAGAAGTCGCTGAGTATTCGTATTCGTACTGCATTTAAATTATGACAAAGGGCTATAGATTGAAATTTTGTCATGCTGAAGATGAACTACTAATTGCAAAGCATCTATAAGGCAAAAATGCGAATTACAAAAATCTAAATATTAGAGATAATAATATGATCAGAAATTTTTGAAGACTTTAATAAGATACTGAAACATCCTACTTTTTATGTTATTTATTTTATTTCTTTGTTTCTTCAACATAATATAGGATCATCATCTTCTCCATCTTTTATCCAACCATAAGTATTAGTATCCATCGTTTGAAATTCAGAAGTTGTAATGAGGACAGTACTAAATCGCGTGCTTTAAAACGTGAAAGATAGACCACCTCAATGCGATTAAACGTATAGCGTCTAATCGAATCGTTTACTCGCTGCGACAAAACGCAATAGATAGACCATAGCTTAAAGGTTTTAGAAGTTTGGACGTTGTTGTCATAGGGATGAGACATGAAACAAAGAGACATTGCGGACTGAAAAATTTCCTTTTTAAACAAAAAGTTGACTTTGGTATGGTTTTTAACACTCCCAGAATAATATCAGCAATAGTTTTTATTCGTCAATTTTCACAAATTCAATAAAACTACCAATACATGCAATATTGGTTTCATTCACAGCGGTAGAGGTAGTACCTACGCGAAATAAGTGGCGCGTTAGTTGCGTTGCACTTTCTCTTCCATTGGTTCTTGAAAATTTTTCACTAGTCGTCAATTATATAGAAAGTTACACTAAAAATTTAGAGGGTTTTACCTTTGTTTTGTCCAATCCCCAACCCCCAACTAAAAACTTTTTTGATAAATTTTAAGAGAAATGAAGCAGACGTAAATCAGTCAAATAAAGTTTAAAAATTGTTTCATTATGATAATTCTCAGCAATGCGCAACTGAACTTTAAAAGACTATGTTTGGTATTTAACAATTTTATTTAACTTTAAAAATGCAAGAAAAATATTATTCCGGTTATAAGTATACATTGACAGATTGACACAGTAAATGCATAACTTATATAACACGCCATCTGTTTATAATATAATATATTGTAAAATCAATGAAGTAATGAACGAAATAAAGTGATAAATAATAGAGGCTACTTTGTATGGTATACTGAAAATAAGATTTCCATATCACTTATGTACTTACCTAATGTTAGGTGGAAAATATAAGTAAAATAAATTTTATTAAAAACAAAATATATGTTTAAAATTTGTAAATTAATTGAGAAAGAAATTTTTCTGTGACGTCATTATTTTGTATAGGAGAAACAGCATATAAAATTTTCAATTTTCATTTAATATTTTTGGGCTTTAATAAAAATTATTGTGAAAATAAAAAATACGGGTCTCAAGGTTTTATCTATTCTTCCAAAATATTTAATAAAATAATCATGGAAATAGCCTATTGGAATGAGTAGGTAATTAACATAATAACATAACACCCGATCATCGGAATTAATGTAAAATCGTATTTTTGTAATTTACTCTTTCCGTAATTATTTTTTAATAAAAATGAAAAAAAGAACATACAATTTTGCATCTTAATCAATAAACATAATTAATTTTGCATGCTACATCGGGAATACCAAGGGCTATTATATCTTAAAGCTGTTTTTATTTTTATTATTTGTAAATGATATTGTATCATCAGTGAAATACTCTAAATATTTGCCGATGACTTTAAATAATTTCATTGTATTTCGTTTCTTGCAGACTGTTTAAATTTGCAATCTGATTTGAATAGCATAATATAAATGTATTGTAACTGATGATGAGTGATAAAATAAATATTAACATCTCTACAAACTAAAATATTTCGGACTACAAAGGCCTTGCACATTCCTTCATCAATTAAATTCCTTTAATTATGAAAAATTGGCATTAGTGTATTTTATAAATGTAAACTATAAAATAAGTTAAATGCTGAAAATAATTTTTTTTGTTAAAATATTTTTTATTTTAATATTTATATTTTATCATCTCTATGCAAATATTTATAATGTAAATGATTAATGTACCTCATTAAACTGAGTAAAAATATAAAAATATTGTGAATTAAGAGAGGAAAAAGTTGAATAACTTAAAGTATTTGTTTATAATATAATAAAAAAACTGGCTATGATTTTCTTGTTAATAGATTGTTGAGGTGAACAGTAAACAGGAAAATGATAAGTAACTGTCAATTTGTTATAATTAAAGAAGTAATTATCAAGCAGTAACTAAATAATATCAGCAAATATGAAATATGGGCCGTCCGTACGCAAACAAACAACGCGCGTAAGAATAACATCACCTTCTGATTTTGTTCAGTACATTTTAGACTTGTTAACATGTTCTGTTCATATGTGATCGTGGTAATAATGTTCTTGATGGAATGCAGAAGTGAAGATCCTTTACTGCCACAGATTCTTACCTCATCGTATTCGCAAGTTTCACATTCGGGTTCTGCAAGAAGCAATGCGGGAGCTGGACAAACACTTTGGACACATAGGTAAATATGTAGAAATAGATCAATACCAAACCTAACGTAATGGTTGACAATTTGTAGTTCTGATGCACATGTTGTGCGAGGCCAAAACTTACCAAAACGAAAAAATACAGGACGATTGTCGATAGCAAATAGGAAACACTTTGAAGATGGCATTGGGGAAGTGATACAAGAACGGTTTAATCCTCGACCATGGTTTGCTTATGAATCTACAGGAAATAAAGGGTCTGGACTCGCATATATTCCTCCATCAAAACCAGATATGGAGTTGTCAGTTCCTTTTGATTCTTTTCCTCTTTCTTTGCCTGCAAATAATAAAGAAAAACCTTCTCCTATGATTAAACCACCTTCTCATAGCAATAACAAGCCTCAAGTACCTTTAAATACTTACGGATCACCTTACGATTCATATAATCCTAAACCACTACCGGTAACGAAATCACCTTCCAATTTTGTCACACCCAACAAAGAATATTTACCGCCAGAGTCAGAACCTGAAGAAGAAATAAATGAGATGAAATATCAACATCAAACTGCTCAATCTCCGCCTGATCAACCTCCCGAAGACTCAGATCAGAATGACCAACATCAATCAGAGCCAAATGACAGCATGGATCTTTCACCACCTTCTGTACCATTCAAATACAGTCCAGATGATCATGATGAAATAATTGACCATCCTTCGGGTAACCATGAAGAAATACTTGACCATCCTCCAGTCAATCATGAACATGGTTATCATCACATAGTGGACCAGGATGCTTCTCAATATCTTCAAGGCCACAGCTTTGATTACTATCATCATCACGATCATCCACCGATTTACTACGAAGTCAAGACTACTACTACTGAAGCCCCTGAAAATCAACGGTTGAATAAAAGGCCATATAGTTATTACTATATTGGAAGAAAGTTATGGTATATACCGTTGTATTTTAGTGTTTATTTTATTATCTATATATTTGTATTAATTTTGAAATCAATTGCAAGGCATAAGATTACTTTTAATCAGTATTTTGAAAATGATAAAAGAGAAATGAAAGATATGCATGAAGTACATGAGGATCATATACATGAAGTAGAGCATCATGTACTTGGTGATATTATGAGTGCGAAAAGAAAATACATGATGTAAATTAGATATAGTAATAATTATAATGACTGATTTCAAAACATATGTTACAAAAACTTAAGTACATGTCTACAAATACAAATTATATATTTTTTACTAATTTTTAAATAATATATAGTGAAATTAGTTAGCAGTATATTGTTAAATACATGTAAAATAAAGATAATAAAATCATATTTCAATTGTATATGTATACTTTGCCTGAGTAGATAAATAAGTCTGTTTATATCATTCATAATACCTAATGCAGATAATAATTAATTAATATGATTTGAAAATATGTATGTAGCATTTAAAAAATATATAAGAAGTGTTAAATAATTATTGCTTGAAATTACTAATTAAATTTAAAATCCTTCCAAATTGCTTCCTAATTAGAACAAGTTTAGCAAGCAAACACACACAAAGGTGACATAATTATATGTAAATGATGAATGTATGTGTATCTAACTGCAAAACTATTTGTTTACTTTGAGTGTTACTGTAACACAATAGTAGAGCCGTTACTTATATTTTGTAATCTGGTGCTAACTATTGCTAGTTAATTGAATGTTGAAGATGATTTTCACACAGGTTTTAAAATCATTCACCACGCAACTCTTATATTATCTATTACTTATTTTATCATTTTTGTTTTAAAAGTGTAAGTAAATTTATTGAAACACTTTTGAAATTGTAACGTAGACAAAGGTAGTTTCAATTCCTTTAAATAATTACAAAGTGAAGAATTAATTTCTTAGATACTTATATTTTTAATTAATAAATAAAATGCTTTTGCATATTGTTTTTACTTGTGTCTGGATTTTTTCGGTAAATGGTCGCACTATTGTTACCGAAATATACCCAGTTGCTACAACTACAGATATTTCCAAATCTACAGAATTTTCTTTATCCAGGTAAAGTTATAAGCATGTCAAATGATGTATTTTTATATACTTACCTGGTCAAGGGTGATGTGATAGGTATGAAAGAGGTCTAGAAGACTACGACGAGGAACAAGCTCATCTAGCGTTGATAGATGAAAACCAAGATCACATGAACCATATGGAAGAAGATAAAGCCATAAAAAATGATCCTTGGCAGGGATACTATGACTTTTTAATTAATGAAGGATCATTTAAATTTTGGGCTGTTTTTCAAGTAAGTTTTATTTAAGTTAATTTTTATTAAAATTAATGATATCTGAATTTCCGAAGTTCAATAATATAAAACAAAATCGTTTAGTTTATGAACTCGTCAATGAGTGATGTATCCAGATTAGTGTATGGTGTGAGGTTTGATAAAATGTATGATTCAATTAAAAAAACAAAACACAACACTAACTGGGATACAAGACTCGGCACTAGGTTGATCACGAAGCGTTTCGATCATCTTCAAGTGACAGGAGTAAATTAAAAGATCGGTATAAAGAACACATTAATTCCTTTAAAAATCTTAAAAGTGATTCAAATTACGCGACACATTTACTAAATCATAAACATCAGGTAAAATTGAAGACATCATGTCAATTTGTAAACAACAAAATAAAAGTAATAGACTAAACATAGCCGAAAATTTAGAAATCTTTAAAGAAAAAGTCAGTCAACCGGTAATAAACATCCAAATTAATAGCCAATATCGGACGTAATCTTTCAACCGTTAAAATTACTAATATAAAAACTTACCTCCTATCCTTCAACTCCAGTCACCTGAAGATGTTCGAAACGCGTCGTGATCAACCTAGTGCCGAGTTTTGTATCCCAGTTAGTGTTGTGTTTGGTTTTTTGCATTGAATCATACACATATTATCGATCTTTTTATCAAACCTCACACCATACACTAATCTGGATACATCACTCATAAACGGAACGATTTTGTTTTATATTAATTTTTATTAACTTTAAAAAAAAATACATCGTGGAAAATTACATTATCACACGAGTACATTATCTATTTTAACCAATGTTACATATTACACATAAAAAATCGTGGAAAATATCATCACGAATATTGCAAAATAAATTTAATATCGTAAGAACACGAGTATCAAATAATAATACAATATTTATCACAAGGATTAAAATTACATATTGTATCATGGAACTAACATCAAAAAGAATATAACATATGAAATTTATTGAAAGAATATGAAATTGCGATCACGAATAAACCTTTGTCGTATTTTAAACAAGAACTCATCATGAGTATAAAAAATTAAATCTTACATCGTAAAAAATGATCCAATCGCAGTGAAATATGTGAAATCTTTGGTATATTATAAACAAGGTCTTACCATAAGTATTACAAAACAAATCTTATAACATAACAAGCTTACATATAAAATCTTATATCCTGAGAATTGATCGCAAACACGAATATCAAAAATGAAAACAAATAGAAAACGTTGATCAGTTAATGATCGCGGTGGATTTCAACACCACTCTCAAAAATAACAACATATCCTGGCTCCTGGATGAAGTCTTCGCACATATGAGGATTATCAGTAGCGAGAATGACTACTGCATGCTTGCCAGGAATGCGGCGGCAAATCAACAACTCCAAGTGTCCCCGGTGACGACGACGTTCTTCAACCGAACGCATAGCTGGAGGCCAGAACCATTCCACGCAACTCTCCATCAATTTCTCCAATAGCATCGGTGGGCATTGGGATTCGCATAGAGTGCGACGGATCACACGTTGCATCACCGGCTCAGGAACGGGCACCAAGCTAGTCCAGCGGGTGATCTTCGCACGAGCTAGAGTCCTCCCCCAGGAAACTATATGTGCACGGCTCACTTCTGTAGCCAGCGCCGCCACATTGTCGTCACGCGCTTGCCAAGCAGTGAACAGAGCCTTCAAAGATGCAACTTCCTCCCTTTGAGTGCGCATTTCCACGCGTTGCTGAGCTAGAGCCCTGGACATGTCAGACAAAGTGATCTCCAGAGCGTTCAATAAGTCGCGCAACTCTGCCACGCAATTGTGTGTCAGCAAATTTTCGCGGTTAATATTAATTCCACATCCGCCATCGCATACAGTAAGAAGTTCCGGGTTGTTCCTGCATGCGGTCACATGTGCAGCAAGGGCTTCTAACTTGAGTATTTGGCGACAGCCGTGCTGAGCATAGTCGCACGTGATCTGTAATTTGTCTACCATATTACGCAGAAGGCGTGGAACTGGCCGAAGATCGTTTGCCGTGGCTTCTCTCATGTCGATGGGACATCTGTTATTCCCCTCGTTTCTAAAATATTCCCTTATACATATTTCGCAAAATACGTGCTCGCAACCGGCGATCTCTAGTGGATTTTCAAATACCTTGGAGCAAATCGAACATAATAACTCGTCATCGACTTCCCCTTCGAATCTAGTTAAATCGTACCCCATCTTAGATCTGTAACATAACCGATCAATTCATCATTAAATCCGTGTTCGATATTAATCCATTTATATTAGATTATTTATTTTTACAGGTAGTGACAGCCGCCATTTTAATCTATTCGGCGTTTGCAGCAGTTTATTATGCAAAATACAATTTTGTTCAAGCTGATTACGATTATTACGATGGATTTTTTAAAAGGTCTAATTCTGGAACATCTAATTTGAATGATACATGGTTTGGACTTACATCGGAAACCTATCAAAGAATACTCGATGCAATTTCTTCCAAGAAGTATTCCTAGTACTACAATATTAACTTAAGCACGTACTCGCCAATATATTTTTAAAATATTTTACTTATTTAAATAAGAATACAACTTATAAATCATGTATATTTGTGATATTTAACAAACAGAAATTGTCTCACAAGTTATCTATAAGTTTTATGTATGGATAAAAATTATGATCTGTACCTTCATAAACACAGAAAATATATTTTTATATTATCAGTTCAATATTGAAAGTATACTTACCAACTATATTATATAACGTATGAGGGGAATTTCAGGTATCAATTTCAATAATTAGTAATAATCTTTGCCACTTATTATTTATAATAAACCACCAAATACAATAAGATGGTCTTGGCGCGCTACTTAATAACATAATTTTAAAAATAAACATGGCGGACTCACGCAGGCGTTTTATATTACAGGTGTACCAACATTATTATTGTGTATAATTTTTTAAATAGCCAAGTTTGACATATACATTTTCAGATTTTTTTTGTTGATACTGTTGATACTATATTTGGCATTGAAGAATGTTATTAATTTGTTTTATGACCTCATTATAATGTTATTTTTTATTCAAAAGATAAGATACTGAACACGTATGTTTTATCATTTTTAGTTTTTCTTTTTTACATGTAGAAAATGTCAGTCGATAATAAATCAAAGGTAAATAATTATAGTTAGCAGTATAATGTTGATTTGAGAGTGATACTTAATAATTAGTTTAATTTCAGCCCAGGTCCCTCAAGGAATTAAAACGAGAAGGCCGAAAAGCGAATCAAATAAATAAAAACGATTTTGTGATTGATGATATATATGAAAAATGCACAAATTCAAAATTACAGAAAAAGTTAAAAACTGGAATAGTTTTTGATGATAAGTTTTCCACTCATGAATGCATATGGGACCCGAATTATCCAGAAAATCCTAAAAGATACACTTGTATTATAGATCGGTTAGTAAACTACCTATATTGAGATTATTGAATATTCAGTGAATAATATTTAATTTTTAGGTTTAATGATTATAAATTAATAGAAAGGTGTGAAAAAATATCGAATAGATATGCCACACGGGAAGAAATTTGTGAAATGCACGATCCTAAACAGGTTGATTTACTGGAATCTACTGCAAAAATGATAAACGAAAATGAATTAGAAACATTGGCAGCTCAGTATGATTCGATTTATTTTAATCAGGTAATAATTACATAGACAGTAAACAAGAAATCTGGTTAAATTTCAAAAACAGAATATGGTTAAATATTTAGAACACACACATGGTCTCTCATCTAGCTACTGGATCAATATTGAATTTAGTAGACGCCGTAGTTAGTGGTGAGGTTCAAAATGGAATGGCTGTAGTGCGACCTCCTGGACATCATGCTATGAAAGAGACGTACTGTGGATATTGTTATTACAATAACGTTGCAATCGCAGCGAAATACGCCTTAGATAAACTAAACTACAAGAGGATTTTAATAGTTGATTGGGATGTACACCACGGACAGGCTACGCAACAGATGTTTTATAATGATGATAGGTATATTGCAATGATGATAATAATAATATAAATATTGAAAAATGGTTCGTTGTTGTAGAGTGTTGTATTTTTCGATTCATCGTTATGAACATGGCGAATTCTGGCCTAATTTAAGAGAATCTAATTTTGATTATGTAGGAAATGGAAGTAGTGTTGGTTTTAATATCAATGTACCACTGAATGAAATCGGATGTGGAGATGCCGATTACCTTACTATATTTCATACAGTTCTTTTACCAGTCGCATATGAGGTACGAAATTATATTATAATTTATATTGAACATTTGATTATAGTTTTTGTTTCATATAGTTTTGTCCCGATTTGATTCTGGTGTCGGCTGGTTACGACGCCGCCATCGGTTGTCCAGAGGTGTGTTATTAATTTATTTGTCATTTTTTTGTTCTTAGTTTATTCCTGAATTGATTATAATATCAGCAGGGTATGATTCCTCTATGGGGGACAATAAGGTTTGCAATGAAAGAAAAACTAGAATATCTGAAAGAGATATTGCATTTTTAGGGACAAATGTTAGTATCCCCTGGATGTTATCATCATCTTACCACTTCGTTAATGGCCCTGGCAAAAGGCAAAATCGTGGTTTGTCTAGAAGGTGGATATTTTTTGCCTAGTTTAGCAGAAAGCGCTGCCCAAACTATGAAAGCGCTGTTAGGAGACCCAGCACCTAGATTAGAACCCGTTCAGGAGCCGAAACCAAGGTAAAGAAAAATATTTAACAAGTAGCTATACTGAATAACTTTTTTTATTATTTTTAGTGTTTTAACATCAATTTATAATGTAATATCTGTTCTCTGTACAAAGTGGAAATGCTTTAATCATTTTAATACAAATGAATTAAATGTAAATGATGATAAGAAAGTGAGAAATCATTTAGTGGAAGTCATCTACAGGGGTTATGAGCTAAACCCGCCGTTTGAGACACGCACTTGTTACCCGACACATTCCGAAGATAATAATAAAATTTACAATGACGCAATAACACGACTGAGAAATAGTAAGAAAATTTACTTATAATTATAATTATTATTAAATTTGATTTTTTTAGCTTTTTATAAAGGAGACCGATTTAGTAAAGTAGGTTACGTATATGATGAAATAATGGAATTACATAAATCTCCTGATGTGAACAGTTTTGAAAAGCCTGAGAGATTAACAAGAACTATAAACATTTTAGAAGAACTTGGACTATTAGATAGAATAGAACTTATAAAGGTACGTAGTTAATATTGAAATACGACACGAAATAAAAATAATGTTGATAGTCTCGCGAAGCGACTTCTTCTGAGATCACTTCGTGCCATGATTCCACCTACGTTTCCAAAGTGGAAACCTTGGGATCGCAGAGCGAAGCTTCGTTAAAAGCATCCGAGGGTTGGAGCACTGTATTCACCAGTCCCTCTAGCATGCAAAGCGCACGTATGGCTTCTGGTAGCCTCCTGGAACTAGTGGATGCCGTGGTAAACGGCACTGTGTCGAGTGGCGTTGCTGTTATAAGACCACCAGGGCATCATGCCGAACGAGCAGCAGCTAGTGGCTTCTGTATTCTGAACAACGTGGCCATAGCGGCTAAGTATGCTTTAGATAAAAACCTTGCTAAACGAGTTCTTATCATAGATTGGGATATACACCATGGTAATGGTATTCAAAGAATGTTCTATGAAAATCCAAATGCCTTGTATATATCAGTACATCGATATGAGAATGGAAAGTTTTTTCCTCATTCTAAAGATGGTTCGGTTACCAGTATTGGTTCCGGTCCCGGTCAAGGGTACACCGTCAACTTGCCCTGGAATAACGGTGTCATGTCCGACTCGGAGTACATCTCGTCTTGGACTCGTCTGCTCCTGCCTATTGCGTACCAATTTAACCCCGACTTAGTGCTAGTGGCTGCCGGCTTCGATGCTTGCCGCGGCGATCCTCTTGGCGGATACAATGTTACTCCAGAAGCCTATGGTCACCTAGTGCAGCTGTTGAAACCCTTAGCGGGTGGAAGGATTATCTTAGCACTAGAAGGAGGCTACAATGTCAACTCAGTGGCGTATTCGATGGCAATGTGTGTAAAATCCTTGCTGAATGATCCTTTGCCAAATTTGAAGATTGGAAAAATTGCTCCATCGGCGGAAAATTCCATTGAAGAAACGATCCAAATCCACCAGGATCGATGGACACTGTTGCTCAAAAAAGTATCTTTTCATTAACTATTAATTACTTCAGGTAAAAGTGCAACATAATATGTTTTGTTCAAATTTTATTTTGTTTATAATAAATTTTATCAGATGTAACAAAATTTAATAATGCGCTTTAAAATGTGATAAATTTGAGAAGTGTTCAATGTTGCAGTATTTTAATGATATTTTATTGAAAATTCTAGTATATTGTTCTAAGCTTCAATTAACAAATTACTTGAGTACAAGTATTAAAAATCTTTTACTTGATGTACAGCGCAACTGTGAATAACAAAGTTAACAAAACTATCATTGTAAAATAGTAAACAATAAGTAGTTTTTACATTGAAAATTGACAAATATTAAGTGCAAATAAATCATAAGAGCTTTTTTTTAAATAAAGACGTTTTTATTAACTTTGATTAAAAAGTAACAACACCTTTCACTCCTCCTTTATATTAACTTTATACAAACCTAGGCCACAAGACCTTAAAAAATAATATACAAAATTAGTCAGATAGCTAAAAGAAAAGTCATTATAATTACTGTAAAATGCATTTACATTCGGCATTGATTCTGTACTAATATGCGGATAAAATCTCGCAACTAGATCCATATTGAGTGTAGTTGAAGTATTCATCTTATGCATATATTCCATAATTTCGAATTCTTTACTAAGCGGTAAAGCTAACAAAACTTGTGCATTTTTAATGATACGATTCTTGCTTGAAGACTTAACGTGATGAATGACTTGAAGATTGTGAATAATGAATTTTGGCGACTTTCCTCCTAGTTCATGAACAACAACAGTTTTAGGAAGAAGATATTTTGATGAACCGGTTCCATAAAGTTCACGACTGTTTCTTTGAGCTAACAATGAAACTGGTAAACTATAAACATGACTAGTTACAAGATGAATTTGTTGATTGGGTTTTATTTGTATTTGTTGTGAAATATGTGCTGCTAAAGAATATAATCCACCTTGGTGAACAAATCCAAAGAAGAATAAACAAACTGCATTAAAAAACCACCATAATCGCAGTAAATATTTTCTGTTAACAATTATATCACCATATGTATATATTATTGGTAAAGTAATTGGTATTATAAAACGCGTTTCCTGATGGGGAAAATAAGACAATACTGCGATTGGAAAACATATTGCTGCGGTCATTAAACAACGTATATCATAAATACTTGGTAATGAACGATATCTGGCTGAAATTAATCTAAAACAAATCATAACAATTGTACCAATAGTAATAATACCCAGTACATTGTACAATATTGGTACATTCACTAATAAATGTAAAAATCGTGGATGTTTTCCGTGTTCTGACAAATTATTTACATCCGAGTTATATTTGATAAAATTAAGCGGCGTTACAACAAAATTTCTTATTGATATATCTAATGTTAATAGCTCAGCTCCTGTTAGATAGCCAAAATATGAAGAGTCGATAATTACAAATATACAAGAAAACAAAACACAGTTTAGAACAAATAAAAGCATTCTAAGATGGATTTCTGATAAGGTAACGATCTTGTAACCAATGCCGCGATATATCCAGAAGAATACACAAGGAAACGCGAAACCAATGAATGTAGGACGATTGAAAACACCTAAAGTTACTATAAAACTTATAAAAACACAATTTCGAAGCGTGTGAGAAGGTAACGCAGTTTTGATTTTATATAATCTAGCTCTATCAATAGCTTCTGTTGATTCATCGTACTTTTTCTTTAAAAATTCATCTTGTTTAACAATTGCATAAGAATACGCATGGCTATTTACTACTAAGTACAGTAAAACTGAAAACAGAATCATTTCTACAGTGTTAGAGAATGTATGTGTACCGTAAACTAAAAGTACATATGAACTAGCCAGAAGCACCAATTTTCCTTTGTATTTTTCATAATGTATCGCGCATATTTTGTACATACAATAATCTATAATAAACGAAAATAAACAATAGTTTATCCTAGGTATCACTGTTAACCAGTATGGTGTTTTTGCGGTTACGCCGAAGTAAAACTGCAAATTGCTGTCGATGCTTCGTAGAATTTTGTATGGCACTCCAACCATGACATACGGCATAACGATACTTCGGACTGGAAATGATTGGTTAAATTCCCATGGCTTGTTGCATTCGAAGTTGAAAATATCTCCTACATGTGCAAAACTATTAAAAAAAGATTCAATTTCGAACTTATGCTCTTACCAGCCATGACTTCAACTGATTGAAAGAATTCATCTGGATGTATGTATCCTCTTTGTGGAATAAGCGTTAAAAGCAAACGTAAAGCAGCCAAAAAATAATATATTTTATCAATTCGTTCAGTCTCAAATACTTTTGTTAAATTTTTCACATGACTTATACCAGTTTGCAGGTTAGTTATTATGTTAAACATATTAATATCTATAGTATAAAACTTTCTACTGAGTACACAAAAATTAGTAGGTTTTAAGTTTGATTGCAGTAATTGGTTACATCGCATTTACATCGTGTGGTGCAACTGCTCCAACTGCTCAGTGCTCAACACGCTCAACAACTGAACCAAGAAGTCAAGAACCAACTGTCAACGCTGTCGCTGTCAACAACACAACAAACAACTGTCAACTTATGCAAGGGTGCAAGGTGCTGTGAATATCACGTAACTAAAATTTTAGTTTTGGCACCTATCGCAAGATGGCAAAATACAATGAAAAACCGCGTAGTGAAACTGAACAAGTACGCAAGTGTACAAAATTGATTCTCATCTCAAATAATGAATGACAGTTGTAGTTTTGCGGTTGTGCCATATTTTATCTATAATTATGTTGTAATGTTATGTTGACAGATGAAAAAGCAAGTGTGTGAAAAATAAAATTGATAATGTTGATTGGTCAAAATAAGTTTCGTGGCATATTGACACCGACGCACTGACAATTCTTGCGAATCTTTACAATATAGCGCTAAATAGGCAACATATTTTACACATGTGTTATGTTTGATGTATGTTGGGGCCTTGTAATACAAAAATTAATAATAAATAGTTATTTCTAGCCTTTCGTTTAAATAGTAAGATACAAGTTATTTTTTTTAGAACTAATCGTTTATAAAAGGTTTATTTACAAAGTTATTAAATATTGCTTAAATACTATAAATATTTTAAAATATAGCGGTAAATAGGCAACATATTTTACACATGTGTTATGTTTGATGTAAGTAGGGGCCTTTTCATCAAAAATTTAATAATAATTTGTTGTTATTTCTGGCCTTTTTTAACACCTACAAATTATATATTTTTTAGAATTAATCCATTATAAAAGGCATATTTATTTACAGAGCTATTAAATATTGCCTAAATACTGTACTGTACATTTATTTAACAAACCATAACTGTAATGATCTGTAAACAATTTCAGAAATAATAAAAAAGCTATATAAACATAACTAAAATAAAAATAATAGTGTCGATGAACTTATAATGAGTTTCGTTTGATTTAAGCGCGTAGGTGGTGGTGCGTCCACCGTCCAGTTAGTGTCCAAATGGTGTCCAGCCCCGCGCAGGACGTTGATTCGTCTGCGTCCATGCGTCGCGCCTCTCTAATCCTGTCAGATGGCAGAACTGTAGACGTCGGTCGTCATGGCGTCAAATTTTCCTTCTTGTGTTGTTGTCCGTGAAAAAAGAGGATACTGAAGGATAGGGTATGTTGTTCGTGAATTATAAGTACTTGTAACTAGAGTAGTTAGTGATGAATAAATAGTGAATCATAGTACGGATATTTTACACCTAAAACGCTGTGCGAGTGCGTAAGTGAACATAGATAATTAGTAATCGTCATTAATCGGTAGGATTTCATTATTATTCTACAATTAATATTATATGAATTGCATTAAATAATCAAGGACATTTTAAAATAATAAAATTAAATGCATGTGAATTGTGTATGTGTACAAATATATTAATATAATTTATTTTTATTAATTATAAGTGTGCATATGAATTTACATTATTATTTAAAACAACATTATAAATGTCTATTTTAAAGAAATACACTATATAGATCTATATATTAATAAAATATTAATATTAAAATATGACATGGCTGCCTAATGAAAAATATGAATAGTGTTGAGGGTGAGTGGTAGGGACGCGGGGGCGTTCGTTTTGAGTGTTCAGTGGTGGACAGTGGCCAGCGTCCCTGCTAGTATTGATCCATTCACATGCGGCTAGCTATATGCTATGACACACACACACACGCACACCAACATAATACAACATTCGCTGTTTCAAGCTACTATACTTTGTTCATTTGTTTTGATATCATATCACACTCACATGCATATTTTTAATTTGTATAGGCATGATGAACAGTGACAGTGACAGTGGTTCGGATTACTTTTACTCCTCTCAGTCTCTACCGCTCATTTTGTTCACTCCGCGATTTATCTGTTGATCAATAACATATTATCGTGATATTAATTCTTCGAAATATTATTTTTGTTTTTATAGGCGTAGCGGGCGCATGCGTATGGAACTTAAAGCACGTTTTCCCTAATCATGATTGTCTTTCCATTGCCGTTTCTATTATTTCACTTTACAATCTACATTTATTCCATTTGATAATTCATTTGTAATTAAGATAAAAAAGTGTAGGTACATTGTTTTGAAATGCTTTGTTGATTTCTCTCGTCTCATGCACCGACTGACGAATGTTGTGTACCTATATTTTTTTTTGGTATTTTGGAATATATGGCATTATGATATTGTGTGGTGGTTGTATGGGATATGGGAAGGGGGGAAGAGTCAGTATGCATTAATCTCGCCTGGCGCGTGCATTTTCCCCTATTTCAGTATATTTTTGACAATCGTAAGGGTAGTTGTTAGTTGCTAGTGTAGTTTGTGTCAGCACATGTCATTTTCTAAAGTGTTCGTGAAAATATAGTGCAGTGAAATATTATACAAACTACGACAGTCCATTCATTAATTAGTGGTATGATTATTATTATTATTATTTATTAATTGCGCGTCAACAAATTATTCTTGTCAGATTTATTTAAAGATTTATCGGGAATATAAAAATTATTTATTAAGATACCTAATACAAAAATAATATAAAAATATGTGTCATGAAATACATACATGTTTAATATTATTAATATTATGTGTTAATTGCGCTTTAACGAATTATTCTTATAAATTTATTTAAAGATTTACCTGTTTTAGTTAATAAATTACAAGATTTTCATGAAATAATGAATTGTTTTAAAAGCACCGCGTAATAGATTTCATTTTAAACAGTGTAAGTATGTATTAGTACTGTTTATTGTGAACAATCATATTTTATAATAATTTTTTTCATTTATCCGTAATCGAGTCTATTTTGCAATTATATTTAAGTTACGAACGAGTAAATAAGTTTTCGAATGTCCGTTCATGAATAATTATAAGAATAATAAATTGTGTACAGTGCAGTGAAATGAAATGTGTATGTTTATACAGGGCCTTGGCTTGGGGCCAGAGTTGCATGAGGCGTGTGACACTTGAAGCGTGTCAGTGTCAGGATGATGACCTCGGCACCCCCGGCGTGTCCACCAGCACCAACTGGACCACCTGGTTACCCATCACCGTCGCCATCTCCATCACCCGCGGTCGTCGCCAGTGCCGTGCTGGACGCCGACGTAGACAGCGCGTCGTTACGTCTGAAACGACCGCTAAACACCGCCAGCGACACATGCAAGAAACGCCGAAAGCAATCCACGCCCATTCGCATCTCCAGCACAGCAGGTACCGGCACCGATCTCAATGACCTCAATCTTGGCTTGTGCTACGAAGGTAAGATCCCAAGTTCTACCACCACTTTCCCTTCAATTCATTCCCCCGATCCGGAACCGGAGCACGAAGATTTAAATTTAAATACAAACATCGCGCTGCCTACTGTTAAAGTTGAAGCGGAGCAAAGTCCCAGTCCCGCTGAGCCTAGTTCTCCCTCGCTACCGGTGAATCTGTCTGGCGGTCAGAATTTTCCGCCCTGGCTGTCCGATGTACAGTCGTCCAAGACCAGCGACTGGTTGAGCGCGTCGGCGTCCGCTTCAACTGTGACACCGACATCGAGTTTAACCAATCACAACTTTTACGTACCTGTGCCCGTTAGTCGCACAACTTCAGTCTCGCAACCCCCCATCAGAATATTTAACCCTGAAGCTTACTGTGAATTGTGCAACAAGGAGTTCTGCAACAAGTACTTTCTTAAAACGCATAAAGCGAATAAACATAGAATATACACTGATCCACCCACAACCTCATCTACTTCTGATACGCTTAGTTTGCCTCCTGTCAACGTTCCATCATTCACCGCCACGACCACCGCCATCGCAATGAAAAAACCCGTCTCTATGTCTATGACCATGTCTGAGACTTTAAAGAATTCTCCACTTGTCAACGTCAACACGGAATTCATGGGTATTTTCTGTGACCTTTGCGGCAAGAACTTCGCAAATAAGATGATGCTAAAGACGCACAGGTTAAGCGTACACGGTGCAGTAGATCAAGACACAACCACCATTGAATCCGAATCGTTATCGTTAGGCTTAGGTTTACCAATGGACCCTGTTGTGCATAAAGAAGAGCGTGATCCTGACCTCGGTGAAATACAAACAGACAAGGACAGTAACAACATGTTTTATAAAACCGAACATTTTAAAGAGGATCTTGGGATCAGTCAGATGTCAACAATAGATCAAGAAGAAAACAATGAAAACCAAAACAGGGATCGAGAAAACATGGATTTTTCAATAAATCGACCGCGGCGTTTAGGAATCATGAATCCAGAAGCCTTCTGCGAGATTTGTTGTAAAGAATATTGTAATAAATACTTTTTACGTACGCATAAAATGAAGAGGCATGGAATTTTAATTCCAGATGAAAATTCCAAAGATAATCAAAAAGATTTCAAGTTAGAGTTATCAATTAGTAATAATTGGTACCAAATACAAACTAGCCCTTTAAACTTAATAATGGGTGAACAAAATACCAATAGTTCTGGATCGTATAGTGAACGAAAGTCATCACCAGCAAATGAAAACGAATGTGAAATATGCGGCATGCGTTTTCAAACATTGTATCTTGCACAACTTCATTTTGCAACCGCTCATTCTCAGTGCAAACCAAATAACATGCAAATTCAAAACGAAGAATTCTCAGGAAATAACAATGACAAACAAGCACCAGATTCCATCAGCGAGGATTTACAAAAATTGCAGACGATGATTTTACAGCTAAACGATCTAGATGTTAGTAAAGTTGGCGTTGGTGTACCTAACAATGGACCTACTTTATGCACTTGTAGTATGTGTGGAAAAGAATTTGAGAATAGATATTTCCTTCATGCTCATTTGATGACTGAACATGGAGTCTTACTGGAAAATAATGTTTCACAAATGACAGAAAAACAATTCGAAATGGACAATGGAGGCGAGATAACACCTGAAGTACTTCATCAACATCAACAACAACATACAGACAATCAACCGAAGATACCTAATTCTAGTACCATAAGCACCCCCACCTCCATATCTATGAGTACTTCTAGTGTTATGGACAAAAAGGATGATTCCAACGGTTTCATGGGGCCAGAAAAATCTCTTAGAACCAATGGCAACGCCGTAGGCTCTGAACGTCGTTCGTCGGTCACAATGACTCCAACCAACAGTTACTGTGAAATATGCAACAAAGAATTATGTAACAAATACTTCATGAAAACTCACATGCAACGAATGCATGGCATTGAAATCGAAAACGGTGCGCAAATCGGTGGTGTTGTGTGTAATATTTGCAACAAAGAATTGTGTAGTAAATATTTTTTACGGGTACATAAACACAATACCCATGGCATTGTCCAGGACAACATCGGAGGAACTTCAAACTCCAGTCAAACTCAGACGCGACAACCAAGTCTTGATTTAGAACAACACGGGTCATTATCATTAACAACACCTGTAGCAGTTGTGCCGCCGTCTACAGAAGTAAATGTAAGTGCAGGTGCAGCTACTGATCCTGCATTAAAACTCGGCGATCTCTCCGATTTAAGTAATCGGTACTTTACGCATTTTACCGAAGTGTGCACAATTTGCAGTCGTCGATTTAGAAGCACAAAATGGTTAAAAGCGCACTTACTAGGCGACCACGGTAAAGCAGGTACGGAGAAATGGAATGAACTGGAAATGCAATTACAGCAAAGTTTCGGCAGCCAGCAGCAAACGCAACAACGAAAGAACAGTATCAGTGATAGATCAACGTCAAGTCCAACTCTTCGAATACCAAATGGCGGCCAGGGTCAGGATAACACCAAATCTGAGGGGGGAGTGCAAAATGTACTTTCAACTATATTTGGAACAGATGAGACAAATGTTAAACAATATCATTGTTCATATTGTTCTTTTTCAACACCAGTTCTTGCATTTTTATTTGTTCACGAACGATCTCACTCTCACAATCGTGGAATGGGTATGACAGAAGTACAAAACTCATCAAATAGTACAAATACAAATACCAACACCACAAGTACAACGACTAGTGCAATATCTCCTTTGTATTGTGCTGTTTGTAACCAATCATTCCGACAACCAGAACAGCTCCATCATCATATTGTCTCACAGCATACATTCTTATCATTCTTTGGTAATGTTAGACAACCTCTACCGCAAATACAACAACAACAACAACAAATAGAACCATCAACACCAATAAAAACAGAACCAAAACGTGAAGATGAACCCAAATCACTAGAAGATCAAAAGTGCCCAAAGTGTACAACTTGCGGGGGAGGAAACAAACTGGAATTTACTACAGATATGAGTATAACATTAAAGGATGTATCAAAACAGAGACAATTACCAGCTTCGTATGCACTGCCCCAGCCCCAGTCACAATCTCAGTTTAAGGCAAAGTACATGATGCAGGCGTTTTTGATGGACGAGCCCACGAGAGAGAGGGATGCAGGATTGGCTAGTTTAGGAACAGAACAGACACTACTAGCAGCAGGAGCAAGTGGAACAGTAGCAGTAGTAGAAAGAAACGGCGATGAAGAGCAAAGTGAAAACATAAATACAAATTCAAATGCAGGAATAAATACATCAACATCAACGGACAGGAGATTTGCACCATCAATTGTCTTCCTTCCCGTCCTAGAGAAATTAACAGCTCCTCTCACTGTGTCGTTTACGTTAACTCCTGCCTAGCCCTAAGCAATTCTTTCCTAAGTAGCACAGAGCCAAGAGTAAAAACAGGAAAAAAGAAGCCGAGCCCTCAGCACATTGTCCTTGTCCTTCATAAGTTCGATCTCATCTTTTAAAAGTCAGTATTTTATCAACATGAGCAACATGAACATTACGTCTACGTGTATTGTACAAGATCATCAAGTCAAAGTCAAGTAGAACTATAGTATTTTTTAATATATAAAGATAATCGGCGATAGCTACACCTGTGATTTTTATTTTTATTTATTATTATTTATTCTATTGGTATTGATATAATATAAATATATAAATGATTTACTGATAACTATATAATAGCAAGGGTGTGCGCTAATTGAGAGCGTCACGTCGTGGAGATGACCGTATTAACATAGGTACATATTTTTTATGGAAATACCGGAAAGACTGAGTGACATTTTATATAACCTTGTTAATTTTTCAGGAAATATTTACGTATGCATAATTGTTTTTATGGTATTAAAGAGACATAAAAGTATAGGTGATGTATAAACAAGTTCCTATTTTATTGCTCGGTGATCCCCAATTGTTCACTAACTTAGTTGTATCGTGTTTTAGTATCGTGGTTAAATAAAATAGAGTATACAGCTTGCTCAAATAGTTCCATGCCAGAGAGAGTTATGATATGAGATATGAAACAAAATAAAAACTAACACTATACTCTCTCTCATGTTTCGAGTTCCTGAAAGCATGCGTAGGTTATTATGATTATGAATTTAATCTAATGTATATGTACTATAACATATAGATTGTTGAGTGAGGTGCGTTATCGATTCTCGCCTATCGTTGTACGTTGTTCTGCGCGCTTCGATAACGTACTCGACACACTTGTTTCATGAATGTGTACCAGTGTACCGTGCTTATTTATATAGGTACTCTACTACTTATGTCACTTTGTCGAAATGATTCTGATTGTTAAATGTATATAATATAAAAAATATACATACATGTACTGCCGTATGCCGTACAAAATAAATCATTCCGCTTATTATCTAGTCACGTAAAAGTAAAAAATACTTAAAACTCAGTCAAGTTATGTAATTAGCAACGTATTTAAAAGAAAAGAAAAGAAGAGAAATGAATATCATAATATTGTATGTTAACTTAACTGTTACCTCATCGTCAATGAAATGACACTGGCGGCGAAGCAGAGGGTAGCTCGGTTTTAACGGCCAGAGTTCGAGGCCTTCCTCTGTCCTTTGCCGCCTACATTCAGGGAGATGCTAACGCTAACGCTAAACCTACGTTACCTTTACAATTACAATTCAATTCCACTAGTCGTTAAGGAGAGAACAAACTTTACACAAACACTATAATATTTATACCATAAACTCTCTGTCTCGCAAACAACATTACAACACATTCACTTATGTACAAAATGACTAAATTCAGTAAGTACCTTGGAATCGAGTACGGCGTAGTTAGTACTACACGTACACGAACTTAAAACTTCGTCGTTATTCACAGGTGTTTGTGAATTCAATTTATTGTAAAGTACAAACTTGGACTACAAATTTGCTAATTACTATAGTTATAATACTTACGCTGTGTGCCTTTTAGTAATTGCAAACTATGACCTGCTAGAATAATAGCTCCAGGTGCTACAATCAAACGCCTCTCTCCTTACTTTATTTATTATATCCACATATTCATATATCATGTAACAAACTATACTATACTTCAAAGGCTTAACTATTATTTTTTCTTTTTTGTGTTCTCTTCTCGTTTCCAATTTTTGGGAATCGAATCACCATCTGCCGTTCGGCACGTGCCACTCTACGAGGGGGAACTCTCTTAACGCACGCATATTTTTATTTCTCTCTTTTGTTAGAGAAATCGGAATATGTAATGCTATTATTCAGATTGATTTTCTATGCAGATTCTATTCAAAATTAAAACTTTGTGTAAAAAAGGGAAGAAAACTATTACAAATATATAATATAATGCATATTGTACTAATACCTATATATGTATATGTGGATTCGATGAATGTTAAATGTGACGGGCGTTTGGCGTTTGTAACGTGCAGGGCATTACATCTGCCAGAATGCACGTGGTACTACAATTTTCTCTGTAGGTACCAATTTCTTAAATACGGATGCAAATTACTACAAGAGGAGGAACACTTGATTCAAACTTTTTTAAAACAATTTAACTAAATCAGTTATTTCTATATACTCAATTTTACCACTTTTTACACAATCAAATAAAATAAGATGTAATTTAACAAATAATTCCACCCGTTACGATATTATGTATGATATTATTATGTACACTTGACACTATTTTTAAATGATTAAAATTATAAAACAGGTTGTTCCGAATCTTGTGGAAAACTTAATGCAACCTAAGATCAATTGCGCGCATTCGTATCAAATAAAATGAGCAAATAATCAAAATATATGTGTTTTTTTAACAAGACAATGGCCATAAAGTGTTATTAAAATGATTTAAATTATTTATAAAACGTATTATAGTATATGGAGTAGTTTATTTTTATCACTGAAATATATATTTACAGAAGATATCTATACCTGTAATAAATATAATGTTATATTACCGACTACGTACGTACCTATGTATATTTTAGAAAAGTAATTGAATATATTTGTTGATTTTGATCAATGTGAGTATGAGCAGGCAGCTGCTAGCGGAGTTAGAAACACAATTGAAATTGCGTTGAAAGGGTAATTATTGAATCAGCGAAGGGTTGAATGTCGAATTTTTGGAAAAAGGGGAAAATTGAAAAGAAGCAAAGGATTACATATGACAAATGCGCACACGACGGTTCCTTTCTATTGTATTGTCCCCTTACATTCGCTTTCGCGTATTACTATTCTTCAACTATTTCAATAAAAATGTAAATAAACCTAGAAAAGGAATTAAAACTGCAAACAGTACATCCCCAAGAGTAGCATTTGTTACACTTACACAAGCACAACAAACCTATAGTGTAATATAGTATTATTTTAAATATAAAAAATTATGAAATATATGTAGGTACAGTACTTGTAGTATAATTTGAGAATGATTGATATATAGATATAGGTATAGATAACTAGATAGTGTTGTACTTGATAAATTGTTGTGATTCTGAATTCTGCAGATCATCATAAACGAAACGAACTTTTCATTTCTTGCGTTATACGTTTGCATTTACGATTTACGTTATATTTCTGTTATAAACGGAGAGTACTTATACATAAATTACATTTACATTTACACGTTGTACGTGCGTCTATAGCTCTATTCTATTTCTATAATAGTGTGCTTTTATCAATAAGGAATTCAAACGAAACGTGTTTGTTATAAATTTCATTACTATAGTATTGTAAGTTATCGGAGGCACAAAATCAAAATTAGTATGTAAGAAACGTAGGTAAGCATACAATATAATTATAATTATAATATAATATAAACGACACTTAGGTCATATTATGTTTTGTAGAATATTCACCATGAGATTATATCTATATACATCGGAGACTCAGAGAATTTCTTATATATGTATATGAATATACATATATGCCAGTAATACATGTATACTCTCATACATATATAAACATTATATATTATATATAAAACTATTTTCGTATTATTCTGCGTTTTGAATGTGAAACGAAATTAGTTTTTTTTAATATAATAGGTATATTGTAAATTAAGTGTTCAAGTATTTTGTATATGTGGTTCATGTTGAATATCATTGTCATTGGTATTCACTTTAATATCTGAGAGTAAAATAATGTCATCGTAAACTACTGTCAACTGATTGTAATGTCATGTCATGTTGAGCTGTATTTACGAATATTAGGTACTGCTTGATCATGATCATTCCTAGCCATTGCCAGATGGCAGCCGTCAGTACAAACACAAAATAAAATAAAAGAGAGACCTCGCTATAGTGCCATATTATCAAACTATTCTCATATCTATACACTTATAAATAATAAGCAAGCACATAAACAAACAAATGTTACAGTACAGTACCTACAGTCAATAGCTCAAATATAAAGTAATTAACAACATTGTGTTGCGTTTATTTTTATTCAACTACTATTGTTACTATTACACCAAGATTCTTCAAATAAATAAACATTCCATAAATATAATTAGTTATGTTATTTGAGTATTCTTGGTGTTTGTACAAAGTACCTAAATACAATGGAAGCAAAGAAGTATTGTAACAAAATCTTCCAACAGCAGGGCTAACACATCTACCTCCAAACATTTGAGTTTTCTACCAGAGTAGATATTGTGTATATACAAAATACAAATACATCCAGGTCAAATTGCAGTTGTTACAATTTATAAAGTCATTTGAGTAACACGAAATGTTTATTTTTATGAATCAATGGCGTTTACACCTAGTCAAAATCAAATTATCACGCTATTGTTTCACCATTAAATATTTTTCTATTCTCTAGTCACTATTATATAAATCATTGTTTATTCCCTCAACTGACTTTATATTTTAAACTAAACTGTAATTATCATTCATATTTGTATAAATTGCATACCTGATAATTGAAATTATATTTATTAGTTTCATAATCTACCATTCTAGTACCAATATGTTATACAATAGTTTTAGATTTAAATCTTTCCATTCAAAAGTACCTAATTTCCTAACAATTATTATTTGTATTACATTGTTCTATTTATATGTAATCCAATGAAAAATATAATTTAAACATATTAGTAATTATTTCATAAATAATATTACCTACCTCATTTATTTTTATAATTCCAGCTTTCGTACCAAATAAATAGATTTATTTCAATGCCAAAATGACAATAATAAATAATTACTATAAATGCTGGATATACAACATTATAATTTATACTTTTTTCATTGGATAACATTTAATGCAAAATTATTAACACTTTCTTGTATGGTATATTATGAAACATTTTTGACGTATATGATATGTAAATTACATATCATTCATATACAGCTTGTATTTAAGTAACGCTAGTCAGAATATTTGTTCTCGTATCATCTCATAATTTATTTATTAAGTTATATATCATACGTTGTACTAAAATTGCCTATGTAATAAATTACCTTTGAAAATAAGACCTAATTTTGTCATCCCGATCGTCATCTTTTTATTTATTTTAAATGTAATTCAGTATAAAAAGTAAAAAATACACAATAATTTAAAGTAAAATTACTTTATTTTCAATATATTTATATACAATATAAAAATAATACCCATTCATTTTGTTGCTACTTGTTTCCCTGTAAAAATATATGTATTAAATATTAGTTGAAATTTTAATATTTTGTTATTATGATACATACCAAAGATAATACCGCATTTTCCAAGAAAAAATAATGTTCAGACTGTGGTGAAATTTTGTTTTTGTAAGTTAATAACGCGGATCTATCTTTATTTGCTAAATAATGAGCTATGACGTGTTGATGACAGCGGTATCGTAGAGCGAGACCTAGTGCTTGCTCTGGGTCTTCAACAAGTGGAAGAAATTGTTCTATAACAGAAGAAGGTGCTTCCCGTTCGCCAAGAAGAACGACGACGTTTTCAGCACTTAGAGAACAGGTCATCACCTTTCGAGTACCGAACCAATTCTGAAAAATCATTTGTAAGTTTCGCCTTCATATTTTTCTAAGGGTGGCCATTCAACGCCCGAAAATAAAATTCTAGAATATTCATACACAGGAAAATGCATGCACAAGAAGATTCAAATCTACAAAATTTATACGTAATGAAATACCTGCATTATAAGATTCATTCACAAGAAAATGCAAATCTAGAATTTAAGATTCTGCATAAATGCAAACATAGGAAGATGCAAATCTAGAAAACTAGTTTGTCTCTTATACGCAAGGGGATACACAAATTAGGTAAAACTGAATTGAATTAACAACCCAATACCATTCTTGAGTCCCACATACTCGGTTTTGACTAGGAGTGCGCGATATTGAAAAAAATATAAATATATCGATTAAATCGATGAATCTAATTATCGGTATATCGAAATATTGAGTTATCTATATATAGGTATGTCGAATTATCGATAAGTAAATCGATTTAGCCATATACCTATCTAATTATCAATTGGTATACTAGATTATCGATTCATCGAATTAATTATATACACTGGCGAAATATCAAATCAAGTAAAAATTATCGATTATTAATTTTTTTTTATTGGTACTCTTTAATTTTAAAACGTTACGTATTTATTTGTTTAAATACTTTTTTTATTAAAAGCAATGTTAAGAGGTTTTGTCAGAAATTACCGCGACATTTTTATTGAAAACACGCTCTGAGGGAACGCTCATTATTCACAGGGCAGACACTAGCATATTATTATCAAGTACACATAGGTACTGTAAACTTGCTGGTGTGCAAAAAATAATACACAAAATATGGTTCATTATAATGGGGTAGTTGCGCCTTTTCCAATTAATTTTTTTTCTGAAATAATGCTTTAAGTAACAAATTTTAATAAAAGTTTATTATTTTTAAGATACAATTTTTGTAAATATCTTCTAATTTCAAATTTTTTAGTCTGACGTGCATTGTGAAAACCAATCACAGAGCTCGGCCCTCTTGCGAGTGAACTCAGAACTCAACTGGCATTTCTCTGTACAGTCCTTGAAGTGTATAGGCTGACATCAAATTTGTAGTGTTTCAAGAACTATGCGACTTATCGAGTAAATAAGTAATATTTTTTTATAATAAATTACTTTTAAATATTATTTAGATATCTGTTAATTTAATATTTGAAATAAGTTTAAAATTATGTTCTAATAAAATGAAAAGATATGTAGACTACTCCGCTTTGTTGAGGTATTACAACGAGTCTGTCGGAGTCGCCAAGACTTTAGACGAACTGTATCATTTTGCACAATCTACATCACAATGTTTGTACCGCGATCTTTATTTATTGAAATTATGAATGAAAAGTTGTAAATTTAGAAATGATTTTTACGTAAACATGTTCAGAATTGGCCAAAGTTTCATAATTTATCAAAAAATGAATGAATTATTTGATGCAGGTATTTTGTTAAACATAAATTTTCTAGATTTGCATCATTTGGTGTTGCATTTTCCTGTGTATGAACATTCCAGAATTTTATTTTCTGATGTTGAACCCATTCCCTTTTCCTAATAATTTTATTTACATTTTTGATAAACATTTTCTGAATTTCTTCCCATGCTTGGATCGAGGATTTCACGTCTAAAAATATCCAATGTAATTGTCTTTCAGAAATTCCTTGCAATTTACTTAAACATTGAGTACTACACAAATGTTCTGCAGATTTGTCCCAATAAAATTGACAACATGCAGCTAAACATTTGTTTACACTTTTTCCAGAAACGCTTTTCATATTACCGAATTTTTGGACGGAATGTTGCCATTCTATAAAATTTTTATTGATAATTTTTTAATATACCGGGGGCTTCACAATTTCGTGCATATATTACTCAACTTACAGATAATGGTACAAAAAGAATTTTAAAAAAATAATCGTTTATTTAAGGGCAGTTTTTGCAAGTAGAACATTTTTGAAACCATTGAATTGTTGATTGTATAATGTAATAGCTATTAATAGAATAAAATTAAATTTTAATTAACTGTGCAATGGCAAGAATAGTAAATTTATGAAATTATATATGAAAACAGTGACCAAAAACTGTTTGATTAAAAAACCTGAAAACAAAAATTGCGATTTTTGTAAAAATTCTTTCAGTTCCGTGATAGGTTAATCACTATATGCCATTAAAATATATGCACGAAGTTGTAAATTACTCTGTATATTATCAACAATACTATACCTATTAAATCAATGTAACTTTTTAAAATCTGGTTATCTTTCTCGGATGTGAGTTTACTAAAATGATTACTGTATAATATTTCTAATTTCTTTTTAAATCCTTCATCGTCTGCATTATTCGTATTATAAATTGTAAGTTTGAATAATTTTATCTGAAATTTTATATACATGTACTACGTAATTAATATAAATAACTTGCATACAAGCCGTGCAGCCCGTGGTGCGAAGCATTGTTCGTGTTTGCCGTGATATTAGCGCCAAGTAGTTTTAATGTTTTCTTGGGAATCAGATCCTTCAAATTTGACCCCACGCTCCACGGGCTGCACGGCTTGTATAATGATTTTAACACTTACACCTATAGTTGTTGAATATCCTGTCAACCTAAAACAAAAATCATATTTTACAATTTGTTAGTTAAATTACTTTCAACTTACATCAACAAATTACTAAGTTCTTTTGTATTTAATCGAATGCTCAAATAATTTATGTAATGAAGGAGAGCTACTCGTCTTGCAGATAATAATTTATAAAAAATATCTTTCTTTAGTGTACTTGCTAAGAACAAAACTACCTAAAAAATATTTTTATTTGTGTATTACTTTGTTGTATTTAATTTAACTTACTGTTAATATCGCATTCCCGTCTGCTGTATTAATTGCTGCATCCAGTAACTTCGTTTTACTCAGTAAATTTTTAAAATCTTCGAGAGAATAAGGAAGATTTAATAACATTTTATTGACAATTTGTTGAATATGGTTATCGTGCTGTACGATCACATTTTGTGTAGAATTATTGTTTAACACTGTAACAATTATGTTAAAAAAATGAATTTTTTGAAATGATTTGATTACGGTTTATTTTGTTTCTTTAACGACATACATTTATCTAAATATTGTTGCGATATCACGGAACGAATTTGAATGTCGCTTCTTTGAAATTCGTCTGTTAGTTCGTTTCCTTCGTCGTATACACTTGAATCTTTAGGTTTAGTTTTAACAAATGTAGATGATTTAAATGTTCTTTGTAAAGATGCTTCATCTTCAAAATTAAAAGCTTTTGTATCACTTGAAAACCAATAATCGTCATCTGCTTTGTTCGCCATAGTAATTGAAAGATTGTTGAAACGTCATTTTTGGCATTTTTGTTTACTCAGGTTAGCCAACTTGATATCTTTATTACTTCATGTTATACTATTGTATTATTCATAAAAATATATTTATGTATTTATAATTACTAGAAAGAGTTAATATATTTCATTATACATTAATTTGTTATTATGTAATTTTTTAATATAATTTACATATTTTCGGATGTAGTCGGTAAATTTCGTGTATGTCGGGAAGAACCGATATTACCCGAAGTGTGAGCCATGTTGTGCTCCTTGTTGCAAACAGTTTAGGAGTCTCTTTTACCTAGTTTACGTGTGGTGATACATGTTGGAAAGATGAAGGTAATATTTTTAAACAGTGAAATAATGTTATTAAAAAGTTTATTTGTTTCAAAATACAAGTTCATCTATCATTATTGTTGTGTGTAAAATAATTCTATTGCTATTATTTGCGATCAAAAACAGTGATTACTGAAATAAAATATGATAATGTCGAGCTAACCAAAATGTGTTTGCCATGTTGTTAGTGTGCAAAATTGACTTGGAAGTTGTTAGTCATTATAATAAAATGTGATATGTTTTCTAGCTGAACGTATCATATCCCGCCACGGGATGTCAGAAACTCTTCGAAATTGTGGACGAACATAAACTTCGTATGTTCTATGAGAAACGTATGGGAGCTGAAGTGGAAGCGGATGCTCTTGGCGATGAATGGAAAGGTTACGTTTTCCGTGTTACCGGTGGAAATGACAAACAAGGTTTCCCAATGAAACAAGGTGTATTAACAAATGGTACGTGTGTCTGTTCCAAGTGTGTCTTTAAAAAAACAACAAGTATAGTGTTTGCTGTGTGTAGGACGTGTACGTTTACTGCTGTCCAAGGGCCACTCTTGTTATAGACCCCGCCGTAGCGGAGAAAGGAAACGGAAATCTGTGAGAGGGTGCATTGTTGATTCAAATCTTAGTGTGTTGTCTTTGATGGTTGTCCGTAAGGGAGAGCAGGTGAGACAATATTAAATTTTGTGATTATTTCCACACATAGGCAGTTTGTAAGCGCTTCGTACTAGCTTAGAAACGTTCACATGTGTGGTAAATTAATTCTGTGCTTGATTTGAGGATTTCGTTAATACGTTGTTCTCAGTGTATGACAGATACATTATTCACAAATTCATTATAATTATAATTCACCACGTGGTCATATTTAACTTGACTAATTATGTTTTAGGAGATTCCTGGGCTTACAGATACAACTGTACCCCGTCGATTGGGCCCCAAGAGAGCAAGCCGTATTCGTAAGCTCTTCAATTTGTCAAAAGAAGATGACGTGAGACAATACGTTGTCAAGAGGCCACTTCCCCAAAAGGAAGGAAAGAAATTACGGACCAAGGCTCCTAAGATTCAGCGTCTCATTACTCCACTTGTTTTGCAGGTAGATAAAGTTAATCTTAAGTGATATTACAATAATCGACTGATATATGAATGGTGATAATAAATAAACGGGATTCAGTCTGTTTTAATTTATTTATTTCTCAACTGCTAACCTGCCCTGATGAAGACTATAGTATAGTTGAAGCGTTGGCACTTGAGAAATAAACAAAATAAAGCAGCCTTAATTCCGATTATTTATTATTACCTTTAATCTTAAGTGTTTAGTTCGGTTTCGGTTGTTAACGAATCAGAAATATTATTAATGGTCTTGAATTCGTTAATTGTAAAATCGAACATTTGAATTATTTTAGCAAAGTAGTTACAGTTACAGTGAAATAAATTTATTGGTCACTAACTGTATGCTAATCAAAATTTTAAAATAATGATTATTCTGATGTGTGTGTTTTTTTAGCGTAAACGTCATCGTCTAGCTCTGAAGAAGAAGCGTTGTCTGCGCCGCAAAGAACAGGCTGACAACTACGCAAAACTGTTGGCTCAGCGTAAGAAGGAATCGAAAGCGCGTCGTCAAGAAGAAATTCAAAGACGTCGTAGTGCCTCGATGCGCGACTCGAAGTCCAGCACCACTAGTGCGCCCACTAAATAAACATCAAAAAAAGCTTATACAACAATCATGTATGTATTTATACGAAATAAAACTGTCCTTTACACATCCAGTTTGTTTGTATTTCATATTAATTGCTAATTATTATTACTATCTTTATCTTACTAGAAAACTTTTATTTTAACTATTTATGCTGATATTTGCGCAAGATCTAGAGCTGATATGATCTTATCAATATCATGTCAGTGTAGAAATTTTGCAATAATAATTAAATTGTTCCATATTATAAAATTATTTATAATGGGACTTTTTGTACATTTATTTTTAGTATTTTATTTTGCAGATTCCAGAATATGCGGAAACCGAAAGCGGTACGTACATATTTACTATATTTTATTTTTAAATTAAATATAAAAATAGAATGATGATACTTTATATTTGTCTTCTTTTCCCGTCTTAGTTGTACACTTTGATGACAAAATATTATCTGACGATTAAATTTAATTTAAATGTAGAACAATTCTTTTTTTACAAATTTTATTTATACAATTTTTGTTTGTTACAGATTCCAGAATAAGGAAACCAAATTGCCACAGAGTTTTTCAGTAAGTTGAACAATTTATTTACAGTTTATTCTACATTTTGTTTTAATGATGAAACTTAATCAATTTGTCTTCTTTTCCCGTCATAGGAATAACTTTATGCTGACATATTTTTGTCTGATAATTTTCTATCATTAAAAAGAAATTTGGTGTTTAATCAAAGTATTACAAATATTTTTCGTTTGTTACAGATTTCCCAAGCAAGGCAAGTTAAATCATGATTTTGTTTTGTAATATATTAATAAATAAATCATTAAAAAAAATTATTGTGAATTTATTTTATTTAATATTAACCTGTAGGATGTAATATAATTAAACTACATCAAACAAAACACTGTTGTCATTGATTACAAATAGTACAAAATATTAATATCAGGGTGGAATTTCTGAAAAAATCCTTGAATAAAATGGTGTTTGGTTTCCTTTTTAATTTTAATAGAAGGGTACGACGTGCTGATCTTGAAAAAAATATATTTTTTTAAATTCGCAAAAAATTGCATCGTATTTCAAGCAAACATTTTTATGCCACTGGTTGGTAATAATTTTTTTCAAATCTTCCACAATGAAAGTAATTGTTTACATAATATCTAATACTAATAAATGTCGAATTATCAAATATATCATCAAAATATTGTACACACCACATACTTCAAGTAAACTACCCTTAACTGCGAATTAAAAAAAAAAATTGTTTCATGATCAGCTCGTCGTACAGTATATTTTATACCCTTTAATTTTTTGTTTTAGAACATTCTGTATATTAACTTTTTTAAATATTTTGTCACTTTTCTATTTTACATCATTTTATTACACTCAAGGAGGGTATTAGGTTCAGGTTCTTTATTTAGTTCAGTTCATCAGTTTAATCAAAGTATCTATCAAAAGCAAAACCAAGTACTATGAGGAACTCAAGAAGGTTATTGGCTGATCTATTTAGTTCAGTTCATGCAGAGTTAATATTTTTTATTTAAAAATAAAATTTACACTAATAATTTATTTGACTAAATATTTATTTTTTAATATAAAATCACCTGGAGTTCTTGAAAAATTGTCCTGAAATACCTGGAAAAATACATGAATTTCATTTTTAATATTTGGTAGACATCCTGTAATATATTTTTTAAATAATTATTTTTAGTAATTGAAAATTCAAACAATAATTACATTATCATTAAAATTGCTTTTTTATAATAATCATACAAGCAAAATATTAATTAGGCACGTTGCTCTTTTATATAAAATAATGTGATTCAATAATTATTGTTTCAAAATCTATTTTTGTTTAGAGATTAGTCAAAGAATGCAAATTCATTCAAAATTTTGTAACCTGTTAATGAACAAATAATTTGAAATCATTGTAAATAAATTTAATTTATTAAATACGTACTGTAGGGAACATGAGTTTAAAATATTGATTGTTTTGTGTTAGCGTGAGAGCAAATTTCTTGTGACTTAGAAAAGAGGCGATTTTTTAAATTTTAGTGTCATTTTGTTATTTATTACTTTGTATTTTATGTTATTTTATGAAATAACAAAGAGGTTACTCGTCAACTATATAGGATGATTCACAACTTCGTACATAATATTTTAATGGCATTATATAGTGCTCAACCCCTTTATCACCGAACTGAAATAATATTTCCTAAATTCGCAATTTTAGTTTCCCGGTTTTATAATCAAACAGTTTTGGGTCACGGTTTTGAAATGGAATTTCATAAATTTACTATTCTTGCCATTGAACAATTAATTAAATTTTAATTTTATTCCATTAATAGTTAATCAGATACACAATTCAGTGATTTCAAAAATGTGCTTCTTGCGAAAACTGCCCTTAAATAAACAATTTTTTTTAATTCTTTTTAAAACATTATCTTTCAGTTGAGTATTATATGCCATGAGGCATAAAAATTCAATAAAAGGCACAAAAAACAGAAAAGGGCACTTAAAAAGTATAAAATTTTGACAAATTTTTTAAATTAAACAAATAGTCGATAAATTAATCAAAATGCATAAAAATTAAACAATAGGCATAAAAATTAGACAAACAGCACAAACGTTAGTAACATAATATTTTATTTTTATCCAAAATACGAGTACATGAAACAAAGCTATCAAACAAAAATACTATAGTCAATCTGAACATGAAAAACTACTAATTCCTAATAAGTAGTACAACTAATTATTATAAGATGATGTTCCAGAAATTGTACCATAGAAATATTTGTGTTTTCAACGTTTTTCAGATTCTTTTGTATTTTATTTTTTAATATACCTATGTAAATTATTCTTAAATTTCACATCCATAAAAGTTTGACCTCAGTATATGCTGTCCGACTCGACGACCCTGATTATTTTCTATTATACATATTTTTCTTTGCAATTAGTTATGTTAAATACAGTGACGAATATTGAGAAAATTTAATCTTTAAAAGTTTAAGAAATCGTTTCTTGGCAATTTACAAATATTTAAATTTCCCAATTTTCATTTAATTTATTTTTAAAATTTTATACTTATTCTAATTTCTGCTCGTGATAGAGGGTAAATTAAAGTAATTTCGTCTCTATAGAAAAACTTTATTTTTAATAAAAACAGCCGTTGACCTTGAACCCAAAATTTTTTTCGCCAGCTGTGCTATTATTTATTTTTTATAGAACTTCACCCCTTCCATAGTGATTTTCTGGATCCGCCCACTGGTTAAATAATATACAGTTCTTAACAATTAGGAACACAGAACAAAATATTTATCAAATGTTTATTTTTACTAACATAAAATTTATTCAATAATTACGTTGTTATTATTTTTATAAGTTATAATTATATGAGCAAAATAATAACTATGCACGCGGACTTTGATTTTAAATAAAAATGTTGATACAATAATAATTGGTCCATAATCGATTTTTGTCAACAGATTTGTCACATGATGCAAATTTACTGGAATATTTAGTTTTGTAATATGTCTATTAATAATCATTTATAGTTGAATTATATTAGTAATAATCATTAATCTGTAGGATACATGGATTTAAAATTTTATCAATATAAAGATTATGAAAATATTTATACCAATTACGTGAAATAATATTCAGTTTTCAATTATTATAAATATAAATAAAGTACAAAATATTGACCATAAATATTTATTTTTAATAACAGAAAATTTTTACAATAATTACATTGTTATTAGAACAGTTTTCTTATAATTATATAAGCAAAATATAAATTATGCACGCGGATTTTAAATAAAAATGTTGATACAATGATTATTGTTCCACAATGTATTTTTCTTAATTTTGTAACAAAATGTAAATTTAATTAAATATTTTTTCTACAAAAATTTATTTTTAAAGGTTTAATTTGAAATTAAATAAATTTTAATTAACTATAGAATACATTTTTTTAATGGTAATAATTAAGAAATGTAGTTACTGTGCTTATGAGTTATTTAATCAAAATATAACGCGAATATAAATTAAGATTATTTAGTAACATCTGTCTATAAAAAAACAGGTATATATGTAGATAATCGTAGGTTTGCTAACAAATGAATTAATCTTATTTAGTGTACCTTGTCCGCCTTTTCAAAGGATATGTAAATATTGTTTGAGAATATTTACAACTTAACAAAAAATTTAGCACTTTTTAATTTTGGTTTTCTTACCAAAAATTATTATGAAAAAATTTTTTTTGTTAATAAATATATATTTTTATTTTATAAATTTAAAATATATTTAACAAAGTTACATATTTTCATTCGCTTAACTTAACGTTTACAAATACATTATTTGTTTAGTACTTCTTGTCTAATGTCAAATGAAAAAGCAGTAAGTACAAAAAACGAATTTTTTTTCAACAATAACTATACAAAATAATTTAGCAAGTAAAATAAAAATTAGTACAGTTTTATCAGTGATTATTTCTAGAATTTTCTTATTTATTTGAAACTTGACACATTTATGCCGCTAGTAAATTATAATGAATTGCTGCCTTTATTTACAAGCCAAAATGCATTTATATAGTCACAACATAATACATTTTATGAAAAATTTTCTCTACTTTTTATCATTTAACTTTTCTAAAAAGGAAACTAGAAAAATTTATAAATTTTATCACACTGTATAAGAAAATATTTCTGCTTAGCAAAATGTTATTTTTATCTCAATGACTTTCATGAATGAGAACATTTAATAATAGATCTAGTACAGTATTTTGACTTGTTTTTCAATAAAAATGAATTGGTACAAAAATAATTTAATATAAATGAGTGAAATAAAGATTTTTGGATGAAATATGTCAATTTCAAGAGTACAGAATACGATGACCGTTATCGTTCCTTTCCCTTATAATCTAGTTAAGTTGCCTCGATTCGATGTCGGGTCGTGGTCTTTGTTAACACATGTTTTATATATGTGCAGATCGTGAAGGCGAAGGCGGTGACGGACTCAAGAACACATAGACCATGGACACACGAACTCGAACACGAATTTGAACTGACTGAGATTGAATGACGTCATTCGCGCACACACAACTGTCACTGACTATTTTAGGAAGAGGCAAGGATTGCTTCGCTATTTACATCTGTATAAGGTGTATCAGTATGTACACTAAATACATTATTTCTTTTCTATTCACCATCACCACTTCCATAACAAGTCATCTATCAATATTTCTCTTTCTCATATATACATTTATATAAGAAAATTACAGTTTATTACTAAGTATTATTATTAAAATAACATACACATTATTTACATGCGCATATACGAAACTGATGACTATATGCCAAAATACACTATCACACGAATGTACTAAAACGTACAAGAAATGAATCCATTCACACAATGAAATTGAAATTGAAACATTCATTCTGATCCTGAAATTCATTTCTAATTCGGTAGAGTATCGTATAGAATGTCCTTAACAGACTGAGTCAAATGATCGGGAAATTTGATGTCAAAGGTAACGATGAGATCTCCCCTACGCGATGGTTCCTTCGGCAATGGAAGTCCATGGCCCTGGATACGTTTCGTCGTGTTTGGCTTGACCACCTCGCCAGTTAAATTCAATGATAACTTCTCAGTTGATAGCGTAGGCACATCGACCACACACCCACACAATGCCTGTTTTAATGAGATCTTCGCCGAGTAGCGAATGTCACTACCTTCACGCTTGAAATTTGGATGTGGCTTGTCTCTTATTATAAAGACAATATCTGCGGGAATTTTATTTCTGCTTTGATCACCCTCACGTTGAAAAGTAATCTTTGTTCCCGCTTTCCAACCAGGTTTCACATTAATCGTTAATACTTTATCTTCTTTGCGAGTAGTACCGTCTGGTTGTACAACTTTACGGCAAATTTTCATCTTCTTGGTGCATCCTTTGGTGATATCTTCCAGGGAAACATAGAGGTCATGTTCGATCGGTGGATCTTGCAACTTGTCCTTATTTCTGTTGGTGTTACCGTGGAAGTTGAATGAATGCGAACGGAATGCACCACCAGGTCCAGTTTGACGTGTAGGACCCATTCCAAGAGTGGCGAAGGGATCCATATCTACGTCCATGTCATCGTCATGAAAATTGAACATACGGTTGCTTCCAGGTCCACCCATTTCGAAAAAGGCTTGAAATGGACTTGCTGAGCCGAAGAATTGTGCAAATGTAGCCCTGGGATCGCCGTGGAATGTGTATGAGAAGTTCTGTCCGCCACCACCTTGGGATCCAGGGATGCCGCCCTTAAGGCCTTCTTCGCCGTGCATGTCGTATACATCGCGTTTCTTTTTGTCAGATAACACTTCATAAGCTTCTGCCACTTCTTTAAACTTCTCTTCTGCACCTGGAGATTTATTTTTATCTGGATGGTACTTCAACGCCAATTTTCGATACGCCTTCTTGATGTCATCGTCTGATGCACCTTTCGAAAGTCCCAATATTTTGTAATAATCTTTGCCCATCTTGTTATTTAATCACAAATGTTAAGTAAACTATTCGATTTATATTTAATTCACTTGCACGCTCACAACATATGTACACATCGAATACTGAAACCACGGAACCAGACTTTACGCAATTTATATAAATATATTCACTTCTAGAAATCTCTCGAACATTCTTGATGTCAAACGTAGTGGCACTACGTGGTCAACTATGAAAACAGATATGCGCGCGCAAACTTCAAATTTGGACTTGAAAACTAATTTATTAATTTCGCTCCTTATTTATTAATTATATTTAGTTTTACGAATATTTAAATAATTATAAATATTATTCAAAAATAATTTAAAACAATTAATTATATAAAATATATTTATTATCAAAATTAGTAAGAAATGTGAACTATATTACAAATTTTTGTTTATCTTTCTAATCTTAAGAAAAAGGCATGTTTACTTTGTTTACTATCATCTCGTAGATACGTGTCGTAAAAATTAAAAACAACTTCTTCAACTTTAAACCCAAATTTTTGGTATAAAAATATCGCAGGATTATCAACAGCAACATGAAGAGTCACATCTTTTCCCATGCAAGTCTGAAAATTTATACATATTACAACTATCTCAAAATATTATGAAAATACATACTTGTATTAAATGATAAATCATAAATGTTGCTATTTTTCCTCTTCTCCATTCTGGACGTGTAAAAATAAAAGAAATATAGGTTTCGTTAAATTTTATATCTGGAACCATAAATCCAAATGCTACAATTAATTTTTTATATAGAACGACGCAACTAAATTCTGGATATTCCAAGGCTTCAGAAACTAAAAAACATAAAAAGATAAGTATATTTTAAATATAAAAACATTGTTTTATTTTTGTTATACGTACGATCAATTCCTGGCCAAAAATATTGTTCGCAAAGACTGTTAATTACTGGAATATGATTAGTCTGAACATACACGTAATCTAAACTTGAAATAGTCCAATTGACATTTTCTTGCTTCTCATTAACTTTTTCCATTAATTCATGCATTAAATTCAACCATTGAGATTTTGGCCCTGTATCGCGTCTTATAAACGGTTTTAATAAGCGGTTTGTGTACGGAGAGATAAAATATTCAGTTGCACCGATTTTTCCACGGGCCATAATTTTTTCTTCAAGTGAATTAGGTATTTTTCTATTGGAAATTGTAGTATAATGTCTGGTGCGAATTTTCATTAAAATTTCATTATCAATTTCATCTACGTTTAAAGTTTGCAAGGAATGTTTTCTTTTCAAATATCGTACATGTAGTTTTCTTTTTAAAGCTGTATCTAACCGATTTTTACATGTTTGCTTCAATATAAAATTATGTAAAGTATTTTCTTCTATTACTCGTAAAGGAGCAACAGAAGAAATATTTTTATTTTCAATTTTTCTTTCATGATTTTGCCAAAATGAATAAAAATTAGTTTTATTGTGTTTTAAAATAGAACGCGTTAATTTTACATCTTTCTTCGTTTTCTGTTTAGGAAGACTTTTTAAAGGCGTAACATGATCTAAAATTTGATTAATTTTTAAATCATGTTGTAAAATTGTACTAGAAGCGTCAAATAATTTGCAGGACAATGACTCTAGCTCATCTTCAACGTCAACATTTATATTTTCCATGAATTGTTGAATTTTTTCATCGGATTCTTGACTTATTTCAGGACTTATAGTATCATCTTCTATCTCCAATTGAGGTACATATTTACGAATTAAATTTTTAATATGAATTATGTCCTCGCATGTCTTCAAAGATATCAATTTGTTGGCTGTTATTTCATTATCTAAAAAAATATGGAGTTATTATTTGATTAAAGATATACAATACATTTCTTTACTAATAATTACATATTAAAATGCTTGCTGTTGGTGTTAAATCTGGAAATGTTAGTTTCCACCATCCATTCGAACCTAAAATTCTAGTTCCAGAAGTAAAAAAACACGGACTAAAATGTGACAATGAGCCAGAAACTGTTCCCATCCAGTTTTTACGTCGTTTACTGAAATTTTATTTCCATTAATAATTTTTATATTAAATAATCTATAATTATTATTATACTAACACGTCTCTAAATAAAATATTCCATTTTTTATCAATAAAAGATACTAAATGAATTCTCCAATGAAAAAATCCTTTATTAGCAGTGCCAGCAGTTTTACTTTGAACATGATACAATATTAAAATTATGACTTGAAACCAAGTCATTTTTTCCCTAACAAAAACTTCATTTCCTGATGCTGAACATTCCTGACAAGTAAATTTAAAAAACGTATCGCCAAATATTCCTCCAGGAACTGATTGTCGCTTTAAACAAGAAATGTGTACATATTTGTTGCAAGTTGAGCATTTTAGGACTTCAGCAAAGTTCAAAATAGATTCTTGATTACAATATTTACAATAAGTATCCTGATATTTCTCCATAATCACATATTCCTTGGAATCGGTATTCAACTGTTGACAGTTGAAAATCAAACCCTCAAACCATGTGATTATTCTCAAATGTCAAACGTCAAAATTAGTCTGCCATCTAGTGCATACGCGCCTAAGCATTTTTGAAAACAGTATTTGATTTTCGATATTGTTTTAGAAGAAAAATAGGTAGTTAAATATTTAAATTTTTTTGAAAATGTTTAAATCTTATTAAAAACATATTGTTAAAATAATCTCGATGCATGTAAAAGTAGTTTTTGAAGAAACTCTGCACTTAAAATATTTGAAATGTATAATAATAAAAAAATCATATAATTATATAATATGATTTGCACAAATAAATAAAAAAAAGTATTGAATATATTTAGTTAGGAATTTATTTATAGATGACGTAGTGCATGAATTGACGGTGATACGGTCCTGAACGGCAAGCAATGTTCTTGTAGAGGGGTACAGCGCAATGTTGTGGCTCTTCAATAGTATCGTTCTAGCAGCAGTTTTTCGTGGCGGGATGTAACTTCCATCTTGGATTTTACTCCTCGTTGGAAACCGGCTCACAAAATCAAACTACTACAAAAAAATTACAGTACACAATAGAAATTTATTTATTTATTATAGATGTGTGTAAAACAAGGGATTTACTAATCAAGATATAATTCGTGGAATGCATTAGGTAGGAAAGTGTTATTTTAATATTAATAGTATATTCAGTTTTTATTCAGTGAGTGAATAATGGCGTGTGCTCGATGCTTAAGTAAAACGAAAACAGATAATTCATACGATTTCCTGATCGTTTCGTTAACATTTATTTTATAATCTGTGTAAATGATTGTAGTTCGTTTGCTATCCGTTTCAGTTTGTTTAAAAAGAGGTAAATTTGACGAACATGTGACTTTAGATGAATCTGTATTTACTTGGCGACAGTAGGAGTGTGTAAAATGTGTGTTACAAGTGTAATAAGTGGTGTTTATTTTCAGATTTGGAAGCATATGTTTTTGGAAAAGTAAAACACGCCCTTGGAACCATCAGAAACTATAGAGAGATGGCAGTTCCTAGTAGGGCTCGGGTGTATGCTGATGTAAATACTCACAAACCTCGTGAATATTGGGAATACGAGAGCTATATCGTAGATTGGGGGCAGCAGGATGATTACCAGTTAGTTCGTAAACTTGGCCGGGGTAAATACAGTGAAGTATTCGAAGCTATCAATATAACAAATAACGAAAAGTGTGTAGTTAAAATATTAAAGGTAAGTCATCATTTCTGTATTGATTTGATTTAATTTTATTGTTAATGTGTGTATTTGCAGCCTGTAAAGAAAAAGAAAATAAAACGAGAAATAAAAATATTAGAAAATTTACGAGGTGGTACGAATATAATAACACTTCAAGCAGTAGTGAAAGATCCCGTTTCTCGAACACCAGCACTAATATTCGAACATGTGAATAACACTGACTTTAAACAACTTTATCAAACGTTAACCGATTATGACATACGGTATTATTTATACGAATTGCTAAAAGCATTGGATTATTGCCATAGTATGGGCATTATGCATAGAGACGTAAAACCTCACAATGTGATGATCGACCATGAAAATAGGAAACTTCGTTTGATTGATTGGGGTCTGGCTGAATTTTATCATCCAGGACAGGAATACAATGTGCGGGTGGCTTCACGGTATTTTAAAGGTCCTGAACTCTTGGTTGACTATCAGATGTATGATTACTCGTTAGATATGTGGTCGCTTGGATGTATGCTTGCCTCGATGATCTTTAGAAAAGAGCCGTTTTTCCATGGTCACGATAATTACGATCAGCTAGTGCGAATTGCTAAAGTCCTTGGTACAGAAGAACTCTATGAATATCTTGATAAATATGATATCAAATTAGAAACTAGATTTAATGATATTCTTGGAAGGTAATTGATTGGTTTCATTACGTTTATTAATATTAAGTTTTATAATTTGTTCATTTGAAGGCATTCACGTAAACGATGGGAGCGATTTGTACACAGTGAAAACCAGCATTTAGTGTCTCCTGAAGCGTTGGATTTCCTTGATAAATTACTCCGCTATGACCATTTAGAACGACTAACAGCTAGGGATGCAATGGAACATCCGTATTTCTATCAAATAGCAAAAGACCAGTGTCGGTTGAATTTAGTGTCTTCTTCATCTCCTACTCCAATGACAGGCAACATGCCTGTTGGAGTAGGCGAGTAGTAGTCATAGACATAGTATAGCCAGGTAAACTCAAATCAATCAAGCAATCAGTCAATAAAATAAAATAAACATACTTATACTACACCTAACGTTACAGCTACATGATTACATGAATTACAGACAGGACAACAGTAAACAGACACATTCTCACACATGCCGCCGTGGCCGTGTGCCAGACAAACCTAAACTAACCAGTTCACATCTTGTATTCATCCAGTTATTGAAATATGTACGTAAAATAAAATTCCGAAATCAATTTTAATTTTTCCATTAAAAGGTCATGAATTCTTCAAGTGCAGATTCGCTTGATTACCTATTAATTTGTCATTTTAAATAGTTTTCATTAATTTTGTTTCTTCTAAATATGTGTATATTCGCTCAGTTATCCGTTACTGTTTGGTATGGATGGTCAAATATATTTGCAGAACGAAAGCATTTAAAAGGATGTAATATAATAAGTTTATATTAGTTTTAATCTAAATAGATGTTAACATTCATTAATCTGAATAGATCATTTGGCCATTCTAAATTATTTATTTAATATTATATTTATATAATAATATCCTGTGGAATGAAATATTTATTTTCAAACTAACATAGAGCTGCATATACGTTAGACAAATGTATTTTTTGTGACCTAACAGATCATAATATTGTTTATAAAATTATTCCACAAAGAATATTAATGTTTTATTACTAGTTTGTAATTAAAAATTATTGGTCTTAACAATCTGTGTTTTTCATACCTATTATATGAGAATGAATATTTAGTTTAAATGTTGTTTTGATTCTGTAAATTAAATGAATCCGCTGCTATTTGTTTTTGCAATGTGAAACACAGATTTATTTTTACATCCGTTTTCTTATCCAATAAATAAATAAGTTTTTCTCCAAGTTATTTATTCTTTATATTCATATTTAGTTAAATACATCTTATGTACATATTTATTATAAAGCAATTCATAATTACCTATATAATCTTTACCGATTGCATTATTATAAATATGTTATTATATATTTTCATTAGACTTTTATTCAACATTTTCACTTATTTGTCCCTTTGTAATATTAAAATTTATACAAACATATCTTTATAATTTTTCTTTGTATAATGCAAAATCAGAGGCATTTTATTTACATTTTGTTCAATTTTATTTTTCTCCCTTGACTTAAGTCAAGTTTCTAATAATTCAGACTTAAGTGACTAGTGTAAATGGAAAGGGGAATATCATAAACATTTGAATATTCAAATATCTACGTAGAGTAATGTATTGAGAGCCAATACTAGATCAGATTCAGTTTTGAACATTCAAATGTGAAGAGGATATTCAATAAATATAGTTTCATGTGTTTGTGTTGTTTGTTTACTTGGTTTGTCCTATTTTAATTTTTAATACTTATGATATTTTGGCTTGGTTGGGTTAATATGTGTGTTTTGTGATAGTTTTCAGATTTCTTCACATTACAGGTGTGACGCTAATATCAATCAGTTTTAAATGTTTTAATTGATTTGTACGGAAAATCATAAATATTATATTTAGCATTAGAATAAATTGTTAATAATAATAATTTATTAACGTCGTATAAATTTAGGTATATTTTTATAATAAAAACAAGTAACGTGTTTCGCATGTTACACATTAATATTTTAGAAATTGAGATTCATATTCGCGTTCATCTCAATAACTCAGGAAATTGATTATTAATATTATATTATTATAATAATATTTATATAGTTATTAATATATAATAATTTATAACTTAAAATATGTAGAATATAATGACTGTAACAGACATTTAATATTATTGTGCTTGATATCAATATTTACTTACTTATTTTTAAAGGATTATAAGCATGTTTAACAGTAATTGATGCAGTTATGTAGAATCTCTTAGAACATACATCGTACAAATCAGTTTTGTGGTAGGTATGAATTTAAATTTTATAGGTATGTATAATTTACTAAAATAAATATAATTTTTATGAAATTCTAGAATAATGAGCAACTTTAGCTAGGCCGGGAGAGTAATGTAATGAAGGTAATGTGTCGTATAAAAGGTTGAACAACGGTTTTAATGAAAAAAAGTTTTGCAGTTAAATTTGTTTTTTGTTTAAGGCCCGAATGTAGCTGTCTGCCAGAAAAGGATAGATTCATACAGATTTAGTGTGTCGAACAAAGGCAGCAATTGGGAACGCGCTCTCGTAGAGGGATCAAAATTTGTACTAAATATGAACATATCATCACAAACAAGGGTTCATTTGAAAGATAGAAGTTCAATCTAGATCCGTCTAGTGTTGAAATTTTACAATTTTTGTAGATTTACTGAGTAACAGTTTTTTGAAGTTAGCCAAGTTTATGGCATTGTAAAGTTGAAACAAAAAATAAAACTAATATTTCAACACTTAATGAACGTGAAGCTCATCTTTATCTTCAAATTTATTAAAAAATGAAGTCGATCCGACCAAAATTAGTCTCAATTTCATTCCCCATTCTAGAGCATATTTTTGCTGCGCGCAACGTTCCTACATTACGCTCTTAAGGTCAAATGTCTTTTGCCCATGGACACAGAAGACACATTTATTGTACAAAAGAATCAAAAGAAGTGTTAACCTGGCGTTGGTCAAGTGAAAATTTGGAATACCATTAGTCAGGTTTATACATGTAAATAATTGCTGTGTAACAATAGTATTTTGTGCACCTAGGGAGGGAAGAGTGCTATTACTCCCGCGGGCGAAGCGGCGGTCCGAGCGAGGGCGCCGGCTTCGCCCAAGGGAGGAATAGCCTTCCCTCCCGTGGGACACACAATATTTTACGTCACGAGGGCCTCGAAATCACCTTTCTTGCAATGTTTTCCTCCCGCCAGTACCGGGAAGAAAACAGTGTTTTCCTCCCGAGCGGGAGGAAAACTCGCTTCCCTCCCTCCATTAGCAAGAGGAAAACACTGCTTTCCTCCCCCGAGTGACGTAAATATAATTTAATTTTCTTCTGGGATCATATCTAATGTAAATAATAATAATAAAAATTGACAAATAAACTTTTATATAGAGAATATTGTTGAAAATAAGAAAAATCACATTTGGCGCTCACATAAAAACACCTGATAACATAAAATTTAACAATAAAAGAAAGTTATTATTTGCAGATTAATAAGTACTAGAAAATTTACAGTAGGAGTAATTAAACTTTTATATTTGTTTATTCGATATTTGAAATTAGATAATTTTGGAACATAAACACAAACAGAATGTTCTAAGCCAAAAAAATTAAGTATTTTGTTTTGCGTGTTCGACTTCTGGAGGTTCTACAGAAAGTTGACCGACTATTTCATTAATTATTTTGGCTCAAATCTTTAGTCAATTTAATATTATCTTCCCGTTGTTGATATGGTCCCAGATTAATTCTTGGTCTAGCATTTTGATAAAAAATTACGTTACGGTGTCAGGAAATAATTTTTATTTTCTTCATAAACAATTTGGGCATTTTTAGCAGCAGTATTCAAAAGCTAAAACATGATCGTAAGTGGCCATAACTCCTTGAATTTTTGGACACGTTATAGGATGCCTATGCCTATAATTCGTCGACTACATCCACTCCACATTTTGTGAGACTGAAAACGTTATAATTTCCGGCAAATGTATTTTTCCTTAGCTTCAGCGAAGTTTTTTTCGTAGTATGAAATAGATACACAATGATCTATTTAATTTTCACTCTCTGTTTTTTCGTCTTTTATTTGAAATTCTGCATAAATAGCTAGTGGTATCTCATGTTCTATTTAAAGAGACATTATTTCCGGCAAAATGACAAGGTATATATTTTTTATATAGCATTGGACTTCTCATGTGAAAAATATTATCGTAATTGGTCAGATGTGGTTTGGCACACCCAAAGGCACTTTAAACACGTCTTACTAATTGCATAGTTCAATAAGCACTGAATTAAGACTCTAATAATGTAGTCTGATATTATTTGGGAAGCTATATAGGCTATCATAACCGAGAATTGACTTTTAGGTATATTCACAGGTAAACCAAACAGTTGGAGTTTGTCACACCCCACCTAACCAACGCCGGGTCGTTTGTCAAATAACAACGCCGCTACTTTATTGCTTCAAAGTGGGTACCCATACAAATAAATACGTAATAAAATATTTGCATTAAAAAATCATTCACAGGAAAATTTAAATCTAAAATAAATGCAAACACAGGAAGGTGCAAATCTAGAAAACTAGTTTGTTTCTTCAACACCAGGGGATACACAAATTTCGAATGTAAAGGTTAATGTGTCCCTTGTCAAATGCGATCAGGGTACATTTAATATTGGAATTCTCTGTATAAAAATATCTATTCTATTTCACTTATCAACGTTGATAAGTCGGTTGTCTTGATAACCCCCCACCATGTGTGACGTAGTAGCCAAGCGACTGTCGCTACGACTTATCAACCCTCGCTACGGTAGACTTGCGCGTTGCGTTGATTTTTGTTCGTTAGGAGGTTAAAATATTTATTTTATAAATATAAAATACCAATAAATTATGGGTTCATTATATGTATTTAATATTTTTGATTAGTTTATTAATTAATTCAACTTACAAATTTTAGAAATAAGAAATTGACATTTTTCTTGAAAAAATAATTTACTTTGAAATGGGGGTTTTCAAGCCTACGGCTTTTAAAGAAATAGTTATTGGATATCAATTTTCAGCATGTATAAGTTATAGGAAAGTGATAATAATTGTTAATTTTGATAGATTTATTACCTCTTTATCGAAATGAAAATGTAAGTCTTTTGAATCGTTCATTGAAATGCGCCATGTGTGACGTAGCCAACATTATTATCAAACCAGGAGTTGGTTCGTGTAAGTTCGTTTTTTGTCATTTGACGACGGACCACCTGTTGATTATTCGATTTTTGACACGTTCACCAACGTTCACGGGTTCATGTTGTCGAGTTTGGTTAGGTTCAAACACGATTACTTACAGTTTATTGAAGAATTTTTGTGTTGCTTTTAATCAAAATGAAACGGCATGAAACAGTTTGGTTATGTTTTTCTGTTCAAGTTGACAAGATGTTGACTGTGTAAGGTAAGACCTACATATCGGTCCTTGTCAGCGCGTTGAACATATGTTCTAGGTGTTGGTGACGTCACACTGTTACACGCGGCATCGATTTTCGCGGCACTTATTTTTTTAAACTTTATGAATTTTTTTCTGGCTTATTAGCAACTTTTAAGCGAAAAGAAAAAATACGGGTCTTATATTTTAATGTATAGATTAACATATAAAAATTCCAAAAAATCGTGAAAACCCCCATTCAAAAAAATGGCTTATTTTAAAACAAATAATACGTTTATGATAAGTAGGGCTGTTCGTTTAAATCGATATATCGATATTATATCGATATATCGATATATCGAATAACGATATTTAGAAGAAAAAATATCGATATATCGATATAATTGATATATCGATATATCGATATTTGATTTACTGATATATCGATATATCGATGTTTGATATATCGGTGTTTGATGTAGGTATCGATATATTGATGTTTGATATATCGATATATCCTGCCTCTGTGTGATTCTTCGTTCCAGAATTAATTACCTATGTTGTTTTATTTGTGTATTACTTTATGGGTACGGTCGGAGCTCAAATCTTACTTCCGCACAATGACGTTTTTCAGATTTCTTTCATCTCAAATAGTATACCTGGGTAATTTGTAAAAATTATACTGTATTTTTTTAAAATAAAATTGAATCACGTCTCTAAAGGGCGAACAGAACATACTATAACATAGGTATAACATCTGTTTTCTGTTTATACACAAAGGTATGCCGCGAATAATATCAAATAATTGAAGTAAAATTAAAGAGTCAGAATTGTCGACTCCATTTGTGTTCTCTGTTGTACTATGTAGCTGTACTAACTATGCCACTTAGCTAGGAGGGACGGAAATAGGGACAGGGGCAATTAAATTCTTTTGAATTTGAAAACTTATTCATTGGAATAATACCTAATTTTATGTTTCTGTTTACTTCTTAAATAATAGTTATACTCGTTTACGAGTTGTGTCCCGTCGTAAAGTAATTTGATCATTCGATATTGTAAGCGAAGAAGTAACATCGCATTGTTGTTCACACTTTTTCTTTTGAGATTTAATTTTAATTAAAAACATGAGTGGTAAACGTAGTATTGTGTGGGAAAATTTTGACAGATTCGATGAAAAGTCTGCGCAATTCATACATTGCATAAAATCGTAACTAATAAAGGCAACACATCAAAATATGTATATTATTTAAAAACCAAACATCCCGTTGCTCATCATGTGGAAATGATAAGATGCAAGAAAATTGAAGAAAATGCAAGATATCGATATATATCGATATATGGATACATTGATTTATCGATATGTCGATACATCGATATATCGATATATCGATATATCGATATATTGATATATCGATATATCGATACATTGATATGTCGATATATCGATACATTGATATATCGATATATCGATACATTGATATATCGATATTATCGATATTAATTTTATATCGAATATCGATATTCAAATTGGAATATCGAACAGCCCTAATGATAAGTGATAGGTAAAATGGTGGTTTAGCAGTTTTTCTTGTCAAATTTCACAGTAAATGTAAAATCTCTATCAGTCGTTATCAACTGGAGGCCAAATATCCCTAACCCTTGATATAGTTACAAACGGAATGACGTCACGAAGTTATCAACTGAATTTCGCTAGCGACTGTCGCTATGAATTAAGCTAGATTCAGACCTACCCAATTATAAGTGTAAGTGCCTAATTTAACCAATCAGCGCTCAATGTTTGTACTCATAATTGAAATTGGAATTTTATGGAAGCGCTGGTTGGTTAATTTAGCACTTATACTTATAATTGGGTAGGTCTGAATCTAGCTTTAGAATAGGTACCCGGATCATACCTGTACCCATAGGCATAGACTTGTATAAATCTTGTTGGGAGCACGGATCAAAATTTAAAAAAATTATAATATACCTACAGGATCTTTCTATACCTCTACTCAAAACTTTAATAGATTATATAATTTGATATACAGACTATAGATAAAAAAGATTTTTTTTCAAAAATATAAATATATAGCATTTGAATTTTAAAATAATGGTAGCTTTAATAATTAAAAAACACTACAATTTATTTTGAAAACTATTTTAACACCCCTCCCTGAGAGCAAGTTTGTTGGTACAGGCATAGGCGTAGAGTTGTAGGGGGCATGGAGGCACAGGCCCCAATGAAACATTTTGTAGGGCGCAAACATATAAAAAATACCCCGACAACAAAAAATCATTTATAATCTTTAAAATACAAGTTGAAGGTAGGTATATATTATTAATAAATAATTATATTTATTATTGGCAGCAATTAATAGCAAACATACTTGCACATAGTGCAAATTGCAAATACAACACATGTATTTTAACTTAGATTAACTTTGCAGTACAAGTCTTGGTGCCATGTACAGGTGAACGATCTTTTTCAGTATTACGTATAGGCTTAAATCTTATGTACGGAACACTATGCTTCAAATACGATTGAATAAAGAGAAAAAGTTGCAGATGAATTCATTTCACGCAACACATTACGACTCAATACATTTGAATTATCAGGGTCAGGAAATTAAAACTACCCAGGCGCGGATTTAGGGGGGGCACAGACCCCCTCCCCTACGAAATACTAAACTGGATATATTTTAATTACTCAGTAATAACAACAAGGATTTGGGGGCCCAAATATAAAAAATTTCAAGTAATGAATACAATTTATTAGGTACCTAGGTAATATAAATTTTTGTATAGAAAATAAATAAACAAGAACACTATATTAGAATAAAGATAACAAAAGTAGGTAGGTACCTACAATAAAACAAAAATAAGAGAAAATTATAACGCATCAGATTATCAGACATCATGACCATCTTAATGTCGAAATGGAGCGCTCAACTGAGCATTTTTTATATAAATATTAATTTTTATTTATTTTAATCATTTTATTTCAATGGTCAAAATTTTAAAGCTTGCATTTGGTATTATATATTGGGTTCCTAGTTCTCCTCTGGGGAGCATAGGGCCTCGACAAACTTCCTCCATCTGATTCGGTTTTTGGAGAGTGCTTTAATTTCCCCCCATGTTTTCCCGCTTCCTTCCGCTTCTTGTAGGATGGTGCGACGCCAGGTGTGTTTGGGGCGTCCCCGTTTTCTCTTCCCTTGTGGATTCCATTCCAGCGCCTTCCTGGTAATATCATCTGGAGCTTTTCGTAATGTGTGTCCGATCCATCGCCACTTCCTACGTTTGATTTCCACCTCTACGGGTTGTTGGTTGGTGAGTTGCCAGAGACAAACATTGCTTATTGTGTTTGGCCAGAAAACTCCGCAGATTTTTCGTAGGCACTTGTTGATGAAGGTTTGCACTTTATTGGTAATGTCTTTTGATTGTTTCCATGTTTCGCTGCCATATAGGAGCACGGATTTTACATTACTGTTAAAAATTCGCAATTTAGTGTTTCTATTCAGGTGGGAAGAGTTCCAAATATTGTTAAGAAGAGAGAAGGACTGTCGCGCTTTTTTAATTTTATGAGACACGTCGTCTTCTGTGCCTCCACTAGTTGTCGTGATGCAACCGAGGTAACAGAAACTATTTACTTGCTCCACTTCTGTGTTCTGAATATAGAGTTTGTTGTTGTTGTTGGTTCCAATACGCATCTCTTTGGTCTTGTTAATATTAATTAGTAGTCCGACTTTTGCTGCTTCTACTTCTATACGTTTCAAAGTATTCTTCATGTCTATGTGTGTGTGGGTCATCACGCATACGTCATCTGCGTAGTCCAGGTCGCCGATTTTCGGTCTATGCGGGCAATCCCACGTTATCCCATTTTCTGCAGTTTTGGCCTTCTTTAATACGTGGTCCAGCACAATATTAAATAGTATAGGGGATAGGGCGCAGCCCTGTTTGACGCCGGACTTAATTGAGATTGCGTTGCTTAAGTGATTCCTGTGTAACACTTTGCACGCAGCATTGGTGTATAATAGTCGGATTAGGTTGATTAACTTGTCGGGGACATTTTTCCCTCTCAGGATAGTCCATAAGGCTTCGTGCTTGATGCTGTCGAAAGCGCGTTTAAAGTCAATGAATAATAGGTATAGCTGAGATTGCCATTCTAAAGACTGTTCTACTATTATGCGAATTGTATTGGAGTGGTCAATGCATGACCTGCCAGGTCGGAAGCCAGCTTGTTCGTTACGAATTGATGGTTCAATTGTTTCTGACAAACGGTGGTGTAGAATGTGGGTGAAGACTTTACTAGCGCAGTTCAAAAGTGTTATGCCCCGCCAGTTCTCGCAGTACTTTAGGTCACCTTTCTTCGGGAGTGTCACGATGAGTCCGCTGTCCCAGTTATCTGGTAGTTCCTCGGATTCCCAAATTTCCTTGATGATGGGTTGTAGCAGATTTGCTATTAGATCCAGGTCAGCTTTGAGGAGTTCGGGTGCTATATTGTCACTCCCGGCTGCTTTATTGTTTTTGAGGGATCGTATAGCATTTCGAATCTCGATGAACGTTGGACACCTATCGTTGTAGGTGAGGTTCTCGTGGTCTACATCTGGCAGTGGTGACTGGACGTCGGAGACGTTTGATTCTAGGAGGTCTTTGAAATGCTCCTCCCATCTGTTTATTTGTTCGTTAGCTGAAGACAGGAGTTGTCCGTTTTTGCTGCGTAGCGGGGGGTTTCTCGTAAAACTTTTATTTGCGAGTAGTTTTGTAATTCTATACAGTTCTCGGGCATTATGGGTTTTTGCGGCGGTTTGCGCGCGATCTGCTAGGTTGTCTATCCATTTCCGTTTATCGCGTCTAGCGTTGGTTTTAACAGATTTATTAATTGCTGCATAAGTTTTCCGTAGTTGTGTTCGATTTTCATTGTTTGTGGTATTTAGTAATTGTTGCTTCGTTTCTTTCCTCTTAAGGATGAGGTTCCATGTCTCGTCTGATAACCATTCTGCCCGCTTCTTGTCGCGGTAGCCAATCGTAATCTCTGCAGCGGTGTGTAGTGTGTTTTTTAACGTTTCCCACTTTTCCTTTACATTTTGATTCTTGTATTTTTGATGAATGTTCGCTTTATTGATTTCATCTAGATAAGCTTCTTTTTTGTTGGGAACTTTAAGCTTATTAGTGGCAAATCTTAACCTGCTGCATGCGTTGCTCTTTGATTTGTATTTAGCAATTTTTAGTCTTATGGTGCTTATAACTAGGTGATGGTCGCTTGCTATATCCGCACCGCGCCTGACACGGACATCGAGCAGCGAACTTCTCCAGGTTTTATGAATAGCCACATGGTCTATTTGATTTGCCGTTTTACCGTCTGGGGAGAGCCATGTTGCCTTGTGTATTGTTTTATGTAGGAAAAGAGAGCCGCCGATCACCAAGTCGTGGCCAGCACAGAACTCGGTGAAGAGTTGACCATTTTCATTCATGACCCCTAAACCATTGGTTCCCATAATGTGCTCCAGGTTGTTATTATTGTTTCCGATTTTGGCGTTGAGATCGCCCATAACAATTAGGATATCGGATTTTTTAACTTCTTTGCAAGTGGCGCTAAGTTTGTCGTAGAAGTCAATTTTTTCTTCTATTTGTGTCGGTTCAGTAGGTGCATAAACTTGAATAATGGTGACGTTTCTTACTTTCGTTTTCAGTCTGACGAGTATTATTCTGTCTGAGATTGGTTTCCAGTTGATGATGCCTTTTTTAAATTGTTTGCTGATGATTAAACCAACCCCAGAAGAAGAGGGTTCGCTTTGTGATTTACCTGAGTAAAAAAGAGTGTAACCCTCTGGTGTTGTGTGTTCGCCTTGCTCGGCCCATCTAGTTTCGCACAGGCCGAGGATTTCAATATTGTAGTTTTGCATTTCCCGTGTCACTTGTGCAAGTCGGGAGGTCTCTAGCAGCGTTCTTACATTCCACGTTCCGATTCTTGTCCGTTCTTTAGCGCTAAGGGTCGTCGTATGTGAATCTGTCCGGGTTGAATTTGTTTCGGTTTCTTTGATAACTGTGGTTCAGGTGTGCGGATTATCGATCCACAGCACCCTAGCTTGATGAAGGGGCTGCCTCCTTATAGCCTTCAAGCAGGCGGTTGATTTGGTATTACTGGGTAAAAACGCCGTATGCATGCAATATTTCATTTTCGACAGTTCATTTTTATAATAAATAAAAGCTAAAACATAAAGTTTCACAACCTCCAAAAAAATGAACTTGTAATGATAAAGCATTTGACATTGAATGAAAAACAAAAATTATCATTTCTTTTATCATAATTATTTTGATCTATTCTCCCCCCCCCTCCATCGTCAAAAAAACCTAGATCCGCCCCTGAAAAGTAGTGTACTTTCTTGTATTAATTTGTAGATAGTCTTATAGTATTTATAATTTTATTTTATAAATAACATAATAAATATTTTCACTAAGTACTCGTATTTTAATGAAAATCACATGACACAAATAACAGCCAATGAAAGAATTGATTACAATAAATGATAACAAAGGAAAGATTTTTTTTCGGGAATTACGAAATTACATACAAAACTAGCCTGCATGAGTACGTGGAAATTTTTCTGTCACTCATGTCATTTTTACATAAAAATTGGTTAAATTGTCATTAAAATGTAAATATAAGCAATCAGTAAGATACATTAATTCATGTTAAATACATAATTAATCAATATTTCTGGATTCTACTGTAAAAATAATTCAAAAATAGAGCGGCGTTATTATGATTTTCTTATGCCGGGTCCACACCGCCACGAACATTGTTAGCTAACAAAATGTTCATGAACAGTGTTAACGAACAATTGTTCTTAAAAATGTTATGCCTAGTGCACACGGAGAAACTTTTTGACATGTTTCCTGGAAAAAGTTTCCGGAAACTTCAAAGTTTTAACGGCGCCTATAAAAATGAGGCGTTTTCAGGAAACATTGTGAAGTGCAACTAACTTCTTATTTGTCAAATCGTCAAATGTGACATGTGATTATAAACATATTTATTGTTTTTAAAAAAAATCTCCATTTTCTGGAAACTTTTTGCAGGAAACTTTGTGAAAAGTTTCCCCGTGTGCACTAGGCATTAGTTAATATGTCTCGTCCACATCAATTTTTGTAATGTCAATGTTCGCTAATACAAATGGGGGCTCAAAGTGGCGCTAGTGTTCCAGACCCAAGAACTAAAATTTTTACCCCCTCCATATTTTTGACATTTTAAATATCAGATGTTTGTTTTGTTTCTTAATTCTTTTTTTAAATTTATAATATGCCATGAATTATAATTACATTCCGTTATTAATTTATATTTACTACCATACACCGCACTGTTTACAATACTTGTTTATATTATTTGACATTTCAAATACACGCGTGATGCCTAGTGCACACGAGGAAACTTTTCACAAAGTTTCCTGAAAAAAGTTTCCAGAAAATGGAGATTTTCTTTGAAAAACTATAAATATGTTTATGATCACATGTCACATTTAACGATTTGACAAATAAGAAGTTAGTTGCACTTCACAATGTTTCCTGAAAACGCTTCATTTTTATAGGCGCCGTTAAAACTTTGAAGTTTCCGGAAACTTTTTCCAGGAAACATGTCAAAAAGTTTCTCCGTGTGCACTAGGCATGATATGTCACAATGTGTGTGCGTTCATATATCACATTTTTGGCCTGTAAGCCCCCATTGTGGACGTAGCGAGGAAACTCGCATTTTCGCCACCTCGCAAACCTCTATTATAAACTAAATGGTAGACCACGCTAATAATGTTGAGTCGGTTATTTTCTTCCCCACCATCCCCCTACGAGCTCTAAGACCCACATCCAATATTTTCATTTGACTGGCGAACCTTTATATATTATATTATTTGTATTGTATTAGAATTTCGGGATTTGAACCTTTGTTTGTATCACTTTTTTTTTTAACGTGGGCAGGGGGGAAATCTTCAAAAGAGACCTAACAGGGTGCGCACTGTCAGGTACTGCCGGATTCTTACCGGCTAAAACCCCCCTCCCTTACTACCGTATTACCCTGGTACTGTTTTCACATTTCTTCGGGGTAAACGGGATTTCTATTGTCCTTCTTGTCCATATGATTATTTCTCGGTTTTCCATTCTTTCTATCTCTTCCTTTGTCTTTATTACGGTTGTTATGTAGTCCTCTACATTTTTTGTTTGTATCCCTAGGGTGACTTGATGGCACACACACAGTATTTATTTTTTACTTATACATTTTGCCACGGCGTTTTCACTTTACTGCCATGTGTGTTGCCAGTCAACCTGGCGTAAGCCCTTGTTCAGCCTTTAGCCGGTGCCCGATAGCTAGAGGTTGCCAAGTTAATTAGATTCCAACTTGGAATGGTAACGGGAGTAGGTACCTATCCAAATCAGGTCGTGAAAATTTCCTGATCTGACCGGGATTCGAACTCACGACCTCTGTAACCAAAGCTTAACATTCTACCACTATGCTATCCCACCGTGTATATATATATATATATATATATATATATATATATATATATATATATATATATATATATATATATATATATATATATATATTAACTGGGTTTTAAACTATAACCTAGGAGAAGCCGAAATTTAATAAATAAAAAACTGACTGAATTCCCGTTTTTATTATCCATTCCATCCATCCATTACACATATCCAGTCAAGAAGCATCATCGATTCATTGGATTCATTCAACTGGATATATTGTAATAAGGTAATAATAAAGTAAAAAAATTATCTACAAAGAGCGAATTTGATTTCAATGCCAATCGGAATCGGTACTTTGCTTGAAGAACTACAAAAAGTAGCTTAACAGAAACCAAATTCATATATTATATATATATATATATATATATATATATATATATATATATATATATATATATATATATATATATATATATATATATATATATATATATTACTCGTATATTACAGTGTCAAGGCGGGAGGTTATGTGCTGGCCACATCAGATTTTTAAAATTTGTTTATTTAAATGTTTTTACTAAATTTAAGTAAAAATACATGTATTTTACTAAAGTGAATGGCACACCGCATGAATTGCTGCTCAAATGCAGCTTGATGTAGTCACCATATTGATGATGTCATTCTGCGCAGGCGTTGTGGACGATGTTAGAACACCCGAGTAAAAAAGTTTTAGGTTATATTACTCTAATGAATCGGCAAAAAATTCTCCCAACAAAACATTCCTACAGAAGTGTTACTAGGTCCTGGATTACTTGGGGTTCTGTTTAATAGATGCCGATTAAGTTATCTAAAGAAATTTGGTTGCTCTAACTATGCTAGAAACATCATTTATAAATAGTTAATAACACAATATTCAAATATTGGTATTTGATTGTTTACCTTGTTTAGGTAACTTTAGTTGACATCTATTGACCAGAACCTTAAGCACCAGTTAGTTCTGGTTTGCATCTCTGCAGTTTTAGGATTTTGTATTTTAGAGTTTTTAATAGAAAACTGTTCGAATTTTAGAGTGTTTCTAAGCCACTCATTGACGGCATAACAATAACATTTTACAGACATTTTTATTTAAAAATGTGTGAACGGATATGACACCATAGTAAATTTTTTCGTCTTCAAATTTTTAAAAACTTCTTCATTGTGCTACTATGACATGCAAGTGTCTTCAGTCTTCAATGTGTAGAACAGTAGTGCATTAAGACTGCGTTCGAAGTGCACTCAAATTTCAAGCATACAAATCTCAAGAACTATTGCACTTAAAGGGATCCGGTTTTCAAATTTGTATTTAGTATTTAAATATCTATGTCACCATATATAACATTTTTGTTTATTGTTTAAATTTTTAATACAATAATTAAATTCTCCAGTACTAGAAAAATAAATGTATTGAAATTAGTCTCCTAACAAAGAATATATGATATTGTTTATACATATAATTTCAAAAATCGTATATATTCAACAGTTTTTGAAATTTGTACGAATAAAAAAATGTAGAGCTGAGCTCCCGCCATAATGCATTTTAGCGAGTAAATAGTTTAGCTTCTTGTCACTAGGATATCGGTCGGTTAAGAAGAGAGCGGTAGACGGTAGTGGACCCGGCTGTTCAAATTTGTTCCAGGTAGTTGAAGCGAGAACATTTTCATTTACTGCAATTTGTACTGAGATATTTATAAGCGTTTTATAGGCGAAAAATCGAACTGTAGAGGAAAACAAACAGATTGACAGTTGATATTTTTTTCTTTGAATTAACGGGCTTAATAAGTTATGTTAAGATTATTACAGTTTGTGCTGCTTAGGGAAAACTCTGCTAAATCAAATACAAAAGTTTTTCCAAGATTTAAAGTTTGATTATTTATAGGATTGAAATAAATGTTAGTGTTGCTATCGAAAAACAATCTACTGCTCAATACCTGGATAAGGTGCTTTCCATGGATTAACGGTTAAATAACAGTTGTATAGGTTATAGGTATATAAATTGTGCTGCTTGCTAAGGGTAAAACCTTCACTTTCACTTGTGATCTTGATTTGACAATATCGTTTTGTACATTGTTAAAGAGTTAAGTTTCGCTTATTATTGTTAAATATGGGCCGCAAATCTTTAATTGCTCCAAGCAAAATTAATAAGAAAAATAAAAAGTCGAGAGTTGCAAAATCTAAGTGGAAGCTTAAAAAAAGTTTAAAAGTTCTAAATTACTTATTTTTTATTACAACTCAAGAAATCAAATTCTTTCTTCAAATTGTAAGTATGTACCAACATAATATCACTTTTTCTTTTTATATTGCTACAAGCTTCAAGTGTTTATAAGATTTGTAATTTATGTATAGATATTTGAAGATGCATTGTGCTACTACAACTATATAAAATTTACTGAAAGGTGTAAAGTGTAAAAAATACTCGAAATCTCAGTAATACAGCATTTATTCTTCTTGCATAACCGACGGTTCGGTTTACAGTTAAACCTGCAAGGTCTAAAATTTACAACAATCATTACAACAAAGTATATACCTAATCTCTTAGGTAATTGTTTTATATACATTGTTGTAATGATTGTTGTAAATTTTAGACCCTAATTAAAGTTCCAGTGCTAACCGAAACGTCGGTTAGGTATGTAAGAAAAATAGATGCTGTATAACTGAGATTTCGAGTATATTTTAAACATCACAATAAAAAACAGTCGAAAAAACATTAATTTAATTAACTGAAAGGAGGAGGAGCGGCAAAAATTAACCCCTCCCTAAGTTTATTATTTGTTTCTAAAAATAGACAAATATTCCAATCATTATTATACTATTTTTTACTGACGCAGATGTAAAACTAATATTTTTATTTATTTTTGCACATAAAGGTGTTGAAAATTCTTTTTAAAATATTTGACTTTGAATCGGTATTAATGTAGCAACAAAATATGATATTATGTTAATACAAATACAATATTATGTAAAAATTTCAAGTTTTACATTAAATAAATAACAAGTACAGCAAATTGATTTTATCAGTACAAATCTTGAATAATGAAATTGTTTAAATCAATACTTTTGTATCGTTTTCTGTATATGTGTAAATTGAGTCTACTTTAAATAAACAAACTGTAGGTATAACTTTCATTTCTTTTTTAGTAATACCAGTGAAACTTTGAATACTGAAGCAAAAAAAATGTTTAAAAAAAACCATAATTACTTTTATCAAATAAATAAAAAAGAATATTGTTATTTCATTAATGTCGACCTGTATATAGAAAAAGTTGAAAAAAAAGTTTTATGGCAACAAGTAATCTTACCAAAACTAAAATATTTTTCTTTCAATTATATTCTTCCTGAAATAGCTGATAGTAGAACTCCAATTTTTGATTTTATGTCTGACTTTTTTTAATAAAAAAAACTTTAATATTTTCTGTTGATATAATTTATACACACTTCCAAACATACTCGTACACTATTCAACGATTACAGATATAAACGGAAAATAGTACATTATGCACCAAGGGAGGAAAACTCGTTTTTGCTCCCGCGGGTGAATTGACAACACAGGACTGAATCAGTCTTGTGCTGTCAATTCACCCGAGAGAGCAAAAGCGTTCCTCCCGAAGTGCATACGATAATTTTTGTAACGAGTGCACAGAAAAATGAGCGGAAACGTGCTTGTTCAAAGGGAGCAAAACGCGTTTTTGCTCCCTTGAGATATTTTGCTCCCTCAGTGTAACGGTCGCTACTCCGCTTCTCGAAAATAATAGAGAGGGAGCAAAATATCTCAAGGGAACAAAAATGCGTTTTGCTCCCTCTAAACAAGCTCATTTTGCGTGCACCTGTTACAAAAAAATCATAGGTAATTATTTTATCAAACCCAAGGTCAAGTAAATATAAACAATAAAAAAAATTATTGTTTACGTAGGTACTGTATTTTTATGTAAATTGTATTATATATTATTATAGAACTGGCAAAAATATATATTTGTAGAAAAATTTACTGATAATTTATTATTATTGTTTTGTAGACTTTAATTGAAATTAAAATATTTTGCTTTATTAATAAATATGAAATTATTTTCTTTACTCGTATGTACAATACAGTTTACATCATTCTAAAAATATTATTCAGACTATTTGGGTAAGTATGGAAACAGGTAAACAGGCATGGAATCACCGTTCGTGAATTTGTGAAGCCGAAGCCGAATAGAATTGTGTTGTGTGCATGGTGCAATGCGTTCTTTCGGTTCTTTCCCATCTGGCGTATATCCCTTGCCCATTCCCCATTCCCCTTACCTACCCTACGCGGGTCGTACTACCTGACTGATGTCACCATAGTAAGACAGCACGTCTTACTATGGTGACATCTTTAGGTAAATAGCTCTACCCCATTAGGGAATGGTGGCGATGTGTTTTCATGGATGGTTTGTTCAAAAATTGGCCACGTTTTTTCATAGAGGGCTTTAAACGCAGTCTTAAGGTGAAGTCGACGGCAGAGCCGTAACTAGAGTATTCAGCGCCTGTGGCAAAATTTAATTTGTGCCCCTCATTTGGCACATATATAGAGCTTGGAGTTAGCGGGGCTTGATTTTGATGGTATAGTAATATTTAGTATGAAAATAAAATGAGATACCCAAAAAGGAAAGGAAATGCGCCGTAGGCGAAATTTTTTTAAAGTGAAGGTCAAATGCCTGATAATAAAAGGTATATTTCTTCAAGGGATGCGAAGCTGCATGTTTTTCACCCATTTTATGTGTTCAAAAACAAATTGTTTGAATACTGAAACTGAAAATTATGCCAATTTTGATTTATAAGTTTCAAAACTTATTGCGCAAAGTGATTGAAGGGCGCTAAAGAACTGAGTTTAATTTGAAATTTAAACAAATATTTTAGAAATATTACTTGAAATGAAACAGCAATGCGTAACACTTTATACTACATTATATTTGCATTGTCAGCGAAATAGTTTATTATTTTTACTTATATAGTACCTACCGTTTTTTTGGAATTTTAAATTTTTGCGCCTCTATAATTTTTGTGCCCGTCGACGGCGTGATTACCGACATTTGCAGTTTTGCAAATATTTCGGTTGGAAAGCTAAACCAACTGCAACTCATTCATTAAATTTTCTCACATTCAAAACATCTTTTGAATCTGGGCAGGTTAAAAGTATTGTGACACTGTTAGGGAACGCGTTTGCGAGGTGGCGAAAATGCGAGTTCCCTCGCTACTAAATAATTCAACCTTTTTACCGTTCGTGAGTCCAACATACTCTGTTTTTGATAAATACTCGTATGAAACTAAACTAAATAATTCAACCTTTTTACCGTACGTGGGTCCAACATACTCTGTTTTTGATAAATACTCTTATGAAACTAAACTAAATAATTCAACCTTTTTACCGTTCGTGAATCCAACATACTCCGTTTTTAATAAATACTCTTATGAAACTAAACTAAATAAATGAACATAAACATAACTTTGTCAGATAGGTAATATTATTGAATCGATAAATACCAAGAAAATTATACTCTTTTTCACACTACCCTTGAGGTAGAGTACAGTAGTGCGTTTTTTTAACGTGGTATCCCCAGTAGGCCTAAGCCACAATGAAACCAGGAAGAACAAACTAACATGAAGAATAAAACGACACAGACAAAGAAAATCTAGAACTCTAAATCTTTCATATCTATGTCGTTGTCTTCTTCCTCCTCCGGGACAGAACGAGAGGCATTGTACGTCACCCCCGCTAAACGAAAGAACTCTTCAGTCCTGTTTAGCTTGAGTTTGGCACATTTCTTGTAGAAGATATACCGAGCTAAATTGCCAGGTATATGTGCCTTCTTCCGTCCCGACGAAGTCGTGATCGCCATGGCAGCCCTCCACGGTGACTCGATGCTGTTGGTGTGAGCACCGGTGTCGGGATCCTTATAGTTAACCGAATGGTTAAACTTCAGGTGGATGTAACCTTCTCTGCCCAGACAGTCGTAGGCTCTCCAATAATCCGACACAATCGTGGTTCCCGGTTGAATCCATTGCTCAATCAGAGGAATGAGGGTATCCGCCCCACTATAATTAAAAAATAATCTATAATTTGCATGATATGATGATAAAACAATGTACATACCGATTTTCAACCGGAACCATGAAGACCCTGCCAGTTCCTCGCTAGTAGCCGCCAAATACCCACTGGCCATCGACATGATGACCGTTGTGATATTTACGCTTTCCGAACTTGGACTCGTAAATCTTGACTGTTACCCCTGAAATATCATACATAATATAAATAATAAAATGATATAACAAATTATAAATATACCTGGTCCTCCTAGCTTCGTTTTTTGGTCGATGAAATGCGTAAGCAACACCTCACGACAGAAAGATGACCAGTCCACGCACGTGTGATTACCGATGTCCAATTGTTCTTGGATCAGGAGAAGCGTGGCATTTCCAACCCAAAGGTTAACAAACAGGGCCGGCGGTTGGTGTTAAATCCGAGTGGGTAGTGGGTAGTTGATCCGGGTGGGGATTCCCCCTCCCTTCCCTCTTCACCACCACCACAAATTTTTCAAATAGCTTTGTTTATAATTATTATTGTAATCTATTAACTTTGGTTGAGATCATTTTTGCATACCAAAAACAGCGCTGCGCTTAGCATTTTTGGAAATAAACACATTCAACAATTGTTGCAGATCGAGTTTGTCGGTGAAGTCGGTGTACACATGTAAAATCGCAATGTTGTTCAGCCGATCTCGTAACATTGTTGATCGCATACCTATATGTTTTTAGCCGACGCAAAACCGAAAAACTTCGTTCATTTGAGCATGACGAATCAGGAATCATCACCAGCAGGTTTACAATACAGGGTGACCTATGAAACTGTTTAAGCATGGGGATCTCGAGAACCATAAAATATACAAAGTTGGTTAAATTAGACAAAAGTTGCCGCTTTAGGGGCCCAATTTAGAAATGTTTTTGTTTTCCCACAAAAATGCACTTTTGTCTAATTTAACCAACTTCGTATCTCTTATGGTTCTCGAGATCCCCATGCTTAAAAAGTTTCATATACGACAGCGACATCCTGTATTGTTCGCCTGCTGGTGACTATTCCTGAGTCAGCGTGCTCAAACGAACGAAATTTTTCGGTTTTGTGTCGGCTAAAAACATAATATATGCGATCAACAATGTTACGAGATCGGCTGAACATCATTGCGATTTTACATGATGTGTACAGCGACTTCACCGACAAACTCAATCTGCAACAATTGTTGAATGTGTTTATATGCTAAGCGTTCTTTTACTTTGTTTAATTATTTAACAATTATTGTTAAACAATTTACCATGCAAAAGAAAATGTTGACGTTTACGGAATTAGGCATTTCTGAAATTTGTCGTTTGTGGAATATTTGTCTCACCCAAATCCCGAGTGGGTATATTACCCACTCGGAATTTCTCGAGTGGGTACAACTGCCCACTATACCCACACTATCCGCCGGGCCTGTTAACAAATGCAAGTATACTTTAAAAATAGGCAATTTAGAACGAGCAAAAGAAGTGCCCGTTCTAAATGATACCTTATTCCCGCAGACCGTTGCCGCTGCCCCCACATTTACGACATTGCATGCTACGTGGGATCAAGTTCCACTCCTGCAACTGGTGCAAAAGAGCAGGCTTGTCTTCACAAAGCTTGTTAAGCGAGAGGATGTTTACTACAGACATCGTGAACTAGTACTCAACTACAGAACACTACGATTGGTACGTCAGACGATAAAATCACAATACAAAACAAAAAATAACAGATATGAACTATACAGAAACATAAAATGTTATAAGGATAAAATTGAAATGTACCTGTATTTATTTAAGATGTTTCATCCCTTCCAAATACTGGGTGTTTCATTATTCCATTATTAGTCAGATACTATAACTAATGAAATTAGTTTTAACCCTTCCATAGTTAAGGGGTTAAGGGCTATACTAATTATCCCACTCATTTTCCTCTAATGATAGAAATATACCTGTAATTATTTAAGATGTTTAATCCCTTCCAAATACTGGGGTTTTCATTATTCCATTGAAATGTACCTGTGTTTATTTAAGATGTTTAATCCCTTCCTAATACTGGTTTTGTCAGGTACTATAACTAATGAAATTAGTTTTAATCCCACTCCTTTTCCTCTAATGATTTGTTCCACTAATTAGAAGGATTGGTTAGAAATAATTATACTCAGGTAAATAACTCTAACGCTTTCCCATTTAATTGTATGCTTGTATAATGCTATTTTCAAAACAAATAATATTACATTCGATTATAACATTATTAATTATCTTCTTCACATGCACAAACTGGCTTTGTGTTTGTAGTTATTTAACGTATTTAACTGTCACTTTTTGTTACCGTACGCGGCACATTATCGCCTCTTCATTGGCTTAAATTTTAAATAGTTCCCCCGTTTTCATCTGGACATTCATCCATATTTGTTGACGTAATCCTAATCCTACCTTCATCCACATGTACTGAACTGTCTAGCTGAACTGGGCGTCTATTTTGTAACTAGAAAGAGAGAACGAATTCAATTCGTATAGAATAAGAAAATCCCAACCACTTTGTAAAAGATTTTGCAGTCGCCATTTCTACAAATTCTATACGAAAATGCTATTCGAGTGGTCGTGACCACACGAATACGTATTCTACTAGAATATTATGCTTGCAGTACATCGAGAAATTATCAGTGAACCATATTCAGCCATATTTAATTCGTATTCGTTCTCGCTTTCTAGTTACAAAATAGAGACCCTGTACTATACTGATAAATTCGAAATGAAAAATGTTTGGCAGCACTGGTTTAAAATTGCGCTTGCGCATAAGGAAAAAGACTAATATTAATTGAATATAAATTGTAAAATTGTAATCTCGTTGACCATCAAATAGTTCCAAAAACTAACGAAAATAGGTAATAAGCTAATAAGAAGTCTTATATTAATGAAAAATGTATTTATTTATTGATATCTCTGTTACATAAATGTATAACAACGGTAAGTCAAACATTTAATCTGTTTTCAGAATAACCAGTGTTGAAACTAACCACACATGTTACTGAACTGATAAATATCAAGAAAAGTGAAGTTTAAGTTTGTCCCCTATTCGACACTTTAGCCCATTAGTATAAACAAAATATAAACATTTAAAAAAAATTACGTTAACAAAGCTTATGATTACACTATACCAAAATATGTATTTTTTGGATGAAGTATATTGACAACAGACGTCATTGAAATTAACAGTTTCAAAAAATGTGTTAAAATCATAGCTCATTTTTGCTATAAATTGTTGTTATTTCTACACAAATACATTTTAAAAATTTGAAATTTTATACAATATCGTAGAAATGTGCATACTTTAGTATAAAGTTTTATTCAATTTTTTTGATTATTTTTAAACAAGTTATTCATCTATCATCTTTACATTCGATTGACTTTACTTATTACTCCGATAGTAGATCCGCCGACACTAGAATTATGTATGAGTTTCAAGAATTATAGATTTACAAAATTTTAAATTCTTTTTTTTTAAATTTTAGTTTTGACAACAAATTTTAACATTTTCAAATTTTACATCATGTTTACACATTTTCTACATTGTTCACATTATCTAGGTACGTTTTTTAATTCTCTATACATGTGTATACGTGTCAACGTAAACTTCCATCCCTGATCATCAAGTTTCAAATGTAATTAGTTTACCGTTAAATTCAAGCAATCTTACATTATTTGTAAGAAATGGCAGCATCATCCAGATACATGAATTATAATATGCATAATATGCATAAGTTAAACGGTTTGATTAAAATGCAAAATTTGTGACACTTTGTGCATTTAAGTTATTAAATACAAGGAGTTTGAATGAGAAAAGACCAATTCCATTTCAGCACCTCAGAGGTAATGTGTATTAAGTCATTTTTTTAAAATTTGATTTTATTGTACTAAGTGACTTAAGACTGTATGGTCTATATCTATAGGTAAAGAGTACTACGCCATAATTGCGTCAGTTTCAATAGTGTTAAAGATAAACAGTAAGTCCATATTTTCAAAATATAAAATAGCATTAAATCATGTTTTGATATCTCAAAAGAATTATATTTTTAGTTAAATTATAACATATCTACAAGATATTATTGTATGCCAAGTTACAAAACCGCCATAATTATCACTGTAAAATGCCATACAGTTAAAATGAATTCCAAGTTTAAATCATCTCTCCTGGAAATTTTTACTTTTGTGACTTTACCTCTAAGGTGCTTATTATGTCTTACCGTTTCCGCGTTAGAAAAATGGGCCCCATTTTTTGTGTGCTTCCAAATTTGTCAAATGGAATATTCAATTCAATTCAATTTATTGCTTTTATAATATTACATTTCATTTTTGTTTATATAATTTAATGTTATTGTGTACGCAATAGGGAATTGTTTCCCTTTTTTTGCGTAGTATCATTGCAGTTTAATTTATACAAAAATAAATAATAATTATATAATAATACATAGTCAATTATTTTCTCAAGCACAGTGGCGTGCTCTCAAGTGTGTCTATGATCTCTTGGGGTGGGTTTGTTACTTTCTGTAGCAGCATCGCGAGTGGATGCGGTAGTTTCTTCCTTGGTTTGCGTGTGACGGGTGCAGCGGGTTTTAGGAGGACATCTCTTGTGCATCTGGCCTCTGTTACGGCTCGAGTAGCGTAGTTGCCCTGCAGTTGATGCATGCGTGCTGGCAGTTCCGGGATGTTGGCCATGGGGCACACGTCCTGCGACGGGTGAAAGCGTGGGAGCCCCAGGATGCGTCTGAGGACTCGACGCTCTGTGGCAGCCAGTGGATTAATTAGAGAGGGCCGCACGGCCGCGAATAGGACTGCCCTGTAGTCCGCCACTGGTCTAACAAAGGTTTTATACGTATGCAGGAGGGTTTGTGTGCTGCAGCCTTTGTTCTTGGACCGCAGTGCGCTGATGAGGCGACACCGGCTTCTGTAGGTAGCCTGGATTTGTATTACGGCCTCTCTCCAGTTGAGTGTGGGTGTGAAGATGGCCCCCAGGTACGTGACACGTGAAGAAGGCCTGAGTACTGAGTCCCACAGCTGGACGGAGGGTGGTGGCCCCGCACGCCTTGACAGGTGGCAGTGTCTGAAAAAAATCAGAGCAGATTTTGCTGGGTTAATGGCGAGCCTCCATCTTCTCATCCACGTTTCAAGGGTTGAAGTGAAACGTTGTAGCCGCCTTGATGCCTCTTGAGACGAGCGCCCTGTAGCGATGATGGCGGTGTCGTCTGCGAATTGAATTAGTTTCACTTTGCTCTCTTGAGGTTGCGGTATGGATGCGCAGAACATTGCGAATAGGAGCGGTGAGAGCACCGACCCTTGCGGCGCTCCAGCTTGTGGCGTGAAGGTACGTGAATGCTCGCTGCCGACGCGAACGTATGCTGAACGGTTTGTTATGTATTCCGCTATTATTCTCACGACGTTAATCTGAACATTCATGATTAGAAGACAGTAGAGCAAGCCGAGATGCCAGACACTATCAAAGGCACGACTGATGTCCAGAAATAGTCCTACGGCGACCTGTCCGCTATTTAAGGCCTCTGTAACGGTAGTTGAGACTTGGAGGATGCAGTCTTGCGTTGATCTACGAGCTCTAAATCCATACTGGGTGTCCGGTAACACACTATTCATTTCGCAAAATTCATTCAATCTTTCGTGGATGATTCTGTCAAATGTTTTTCCCAGGACATTCAACAAGGATATCGGGCGATAGGAAGCTGGATCTGATGGATTCTTTCCTTGTTTGTGAATCATCACAATCTCTGAAGTTTTCCATGCAGTTGGGTAATATCCAAGTTGAAGGCAGGAGTTGAAGATACAGGAAAGATACTTAAAAGCCGTTATTGGTAGGTTTTTAAGCACTTTTGCCGTAATTCCGTCATTCCCAGGAGCTTTGTTCTTGTGTATTTTAATGAAAGTGTGTACCATCTCCGGTGTTACATTAGCTTTTCCTAGTTCTTCAGGGTCGTCATTAGGCTCTTGGTGGTCATCTGTGTGTCTTAGTGCGTGCAAGTCGGCTCTGTTACGCATAAATTCTTCCACATGGCGTCTAAAATCGTCGTTGAATAGTGGATCTTCTGGTGTTGTGAAGGTTTCTTCCAGCGTGTTGGCAAATGTCTCAGCTTTAGCGTTGTCGGCTGCTATCACGACGTCATCCACGACAAGCTGATGGTTTGCTTTTTTCTTCTGGCCCGTAAAAATCTTAAATTTGTTCCATCAAGCTTGGCGCATGCGTCTGTCCATTTTCTGTCTTTAAAACGTGCTAGATCGCGCCGTATTCGCGCATTATATTGATTCCATGCTCTTTTAATTTGTGGATCGCGAGTACGACAATATTCTCTATGCAGTTCTGTTTTATAGCGTATCATGTGCATAATATATCTCGGAATTGGTTGCCGCTGCATATTTATGATTTTATTCGGCACGGCTGCGTCAATGGCTTCATTAATTACGGTAGTGACGTAATTTATGGCGTCATCAACTTCTTCCGGCGTTTTCCATCGCTCATTTTCTCCAGGAAGTGAGGATGAGATGTGAGATTCAAATTCCTGCCAGTTCGCTTTGTTCCAGTCACGGATCATCTTGTGTGTGGATTGAGTGGTGTTTTGTTGCAGAAAAAGTGCACTGACTAGTACCGGTAGATGGTCACTATAGTCACACATGTTCCTATTGTTGCTGAGCTGCTGATCTCAGCCGCTTGGTCTTCTGTATACACAATATGATCCGGAATTGACGCACCCTGGTGACTGATTAGAGTGTACTGAGAGCAGTCGACACGAAAAACTGGCTCGTTGTTGAGGAATCGATGGAATGCACGCCCTTTTACATTGTCTGCGTGGTCGCCAAAAGCGATATGCCTCGCATTAAAATCGCCCATAATGATGGTTTTTTTCATTATTCGCGAGTTGTAGAAATACATCTGTTGGAAAATCGTCTTGTGGCGGAATGTAGAGACAAATAATGTTAAATTTTCCAGAGCTAGTGTGTAATCTTGCTGCACATAGATGTAAGTTGTCCAGGTACGCAGATTTCCTCTGAGGGAATTGACTGCCTAATGGCAAGTGCTACGCCCCCTGATGCACCGTTACTGCGCTTGCTGTACGTTTTCATCCCTTTTAGTTCTACTGAGTCGCATTTTGTTTCTGTTATGGCCAGTACATGTACAGAGTCCGTGCGTATGAGGTCTCAATGAGGGTTTTCTTGCGTCTGAAGGCGCGGACGTTAACAGTTCCTATATTAGTACTGGCCATGACGAGGTGTTGACATAGCGGATGCTGATACTTCAGCATAATTTAGCTGACTGCAGGTTACGTGAATGACGTTACTTGTGTAGGATATGCGTAGTTTAGTTTGAAGAAATTGAGCTGCTAGCGGTATCAAGATGCGTTGAATGCGTTGGCGATCATTAGGAAAGGCGTTCAGAAATGCTGTGGTGATAAACCGCAAAAGATTATGCGATTCTTTGTTGGTTTCCTCTTCAACAACGTCGATGCATTTGAGCGGTGCAGTCATTGCTATATTGACTGGCTCAGAGGGTCGCTTGGGGCACTTGTAGCTCAGAGCTGAGTGACTCTCTTTACAAAAATGGCATTTAGTCTCTCCTTTGAAGTCACATTTCGATGTGAGATGTGGGCCATCACAGTTCCCGCACGAGGGTTTGTTTTGGCAAGGAGAAGCCGTGGGATGAAATTGCAGGCATTTGAAACATTGTAAGGGTTGAGGAGGGGTAGGGTGGGAAGGTTCAACGTAGTGATGTCGGTGGAAAATAATCAGCCCGTGCTCGAGTAAGATGATCGAGCGTCGCCTTGTCACTGGTTATTACGCGCACGAAATGCGTAAACTCGTTGGTTAAGCGGCTTTTAATTCTCCAGATCTTGTAGAAATTGAGTTGTGCTTGTTTTAAATGTTCTTCGATGTCTTCAGTTGTAATGTTCTTGTGTACTCCACGAATAACACACGAGAACTTGGGTGCAGCTCTTGGTGAATATTGCGGCTTGTTTTTACTGTCCATAAGGACGACTTGGACGGTAGGTTCGCTGGTTAAATCGCGGAGTGCTCGGAGTTTCACAGCCACATTTGGATCAATGCTGCGCACGAGTAATATTCCATTTCTTAAAAAGTTGATGTTATAAATTCGTAGATCTCTCACTTTATCTAAGAAAGGAGAGATAGTTTTTATTGTTCTCAGATGAGAAGGCAGGTTAGAGACATTTGCAGTGAATAAAAGATTTTTTACACCTTCGCTGCACGTGGAGCGAAAGGAGTCTGAAAGGTTTGTTGCGCTGAGGCTGTCTTCTTTTCTTCCGTGAAGGCATAACTTCCGTAAACCCGTCGCCCTGTTGCATGATGCGTTGTTCTTGTCACACGTTAAAAATTTTACGGTATAAACCGAGTCGAAAAATGATAAAAGAATAAATAAGTGAACAACACAATAACTGCACAATTAAAATCCCTGACTGGTACACTGACTGGTACTCTGTTGCCGACAATATGGCCGCTGAAATATATGCTCTCACTCGATGGATCCCAAATGGAATACAAATGGAATACAATACTAAATTGCATATATACGTATATATGCGTAAAATTTGAAGTAAATCGGGCAGGTAGAATTTGGTCAAGTAGTGTTTTCAAGATTTGACGCATAACTGACTGACTGACGGAGACGGAATATAACAAAGAGTTTAATAGATTATATTAAATAAAACCGTGTAATAAAAATTAGACTGTGTGTACGATGTAGATGTTATTGTCAGAGTTTATGTATGTCAAGTTGATCAGTTAGAGTTAGTGTTTTTCTTATGTATCGTATTCGTATTAAATATCATACAGTAAATCGTTCAATTAAAATCAATTAAAATTCTATTAATATTAACAAAAAATAAAAACCAATTATTTTACAAAATTGCTAAAGCTATTTAGAAAAATTTTCAGTAAGTCATTCTTAAAATAAAAAAATAAATCTAGCAACTGCTAAATAAATAAACATTGTACTATGTTTCAAATAAAACAGTGTTAATTATAGTAGCGATTAGAGATGGACGCTGAATGTGAAATTTAATGGGTCACGGTTGGTCATGAAATGACACAATGTAAACATAAACAAAATTTTGAAATCAGGGCATGAATGGACGTACCTACACATGGATGCTTTTATTTATGTTCGGGTTGGAAGTCAAGAATAATTTTATTCATGGAAAGTAAAATAGTAATTTATAAAACTAGGTTGTTATAGTTAAGCCCTGTTCACACGAGGATTCTATGAAGATTTTTTCAAGATTCTGAATCTTGGAAAAAAATAAATTAACGGTTTGTAGGTAATCAATAAATTCTTCTTTTCCAAGACTCATTAAAGATTCAATTTAGCGGTACCGCAATTTAACAGTTAATTCTCACTTGAATTATTTTTTCCAAGATTCAGAATCTTGAAAGAATCTTCATAGAATCCTCGTGTGAACAGGGCCTAAGATGATGCAGTTCTGTTAATTATAGGTATGTTACTAAAACTACAATTTTCATTCATATAAATTTATTCATACTTCAATATTAGCTATAAATCATAGAAAAGTACAAAACATTTGATAATATTCTACATTTTTTGTCCTCCCTAATGCATTTCTTGTTGCAAAGCGAAGCTATTTTGAGAATTTCTGAACGCCGCAGTTGTTTCCATTTCCTTCTGGTTCATGAGTGCTATCGTGGGATTGGGGCCCACCGACATAGACGAGGGCTGGCTCTTGCCGACGTTCTCGTCCATCTTTGAGGGTTGCCATCCGCCGCCGCTAGAGCGGTTGCTTCCTTCTGCTTGCGATTTCTCCCAACCTAAAACACATAAAGAAGTGTTAAACGCATACGAGAATTCAAGTCTAAAGTCTGCTTTACATTATACTTTATTCGGTTCCAGATCAGAAGCCCAATTGACAAATGTCCAAAAACAAATACCTACCCATGCGGACAATTATTGGCCACTTGGACAAAAGCCCATGTGTACTAATGCCCTATGTACAAATGCTCAAAAAATTATTTTTTTCGAAAACTGTCCTAAGTTAAGATTTGCATGACAACTATCAATACGTAAAATATTGATTTTTACATCCTGGATGTCACAATTTAATAAAATTACACTTCGCGTTGCATCTAAAACATCAGTAGACAGATAGTCTTCGTCACTTTCTGATATCAATTTATTCCTAGTATTGAAATATTTCACGCACCAATGACAACATTTTTACAAAATATTATAGGCTGTGTCTCGCCTCCCGGTCAAATTTCTAGCCGAAAGAAGTATAATGTAAAACAGGCTTTAGAAGACGGCGGCATGAAACCCTTTGTCATAAATAACAGGCTGAAAATAATCTCAATAATACTTTAGACAAGCGTCAATAAGATGCGCTTTGTTTGAAAAAACGTTCGAGATTCGGTTGTGATGTAATTAATTTTTGCGCAATCAAATTTTGCCAAAATTTATTGTCATAGCATAGACGATTGAAGCTTACTGGTTATTAAACAATGTCTAGACTTTAAGGAAATGTTGCTATAAAAAGCCACGATCGGTTCAGTAACCCTATCAAACCGAATTAAAAGTGTTCAAAATTTCGATTCCTATTTTATACGTATCAATCTGTATTTATAGGCCATGTCATGACGAAAAAAATCGTTATTTTAAACTCTAATGACAGCGTCACTAACAAATAGATCACGAAATGAATGAAATTTAAAATAAATATCTCATACCTCCTCCAGAGCTACGCATACCTCCTTCGGCTTGGTTTTTTTCCCATCCTAAAAAATACAAAAATATGTAAAAATCAATTATATAATTTTATTTTTTAAACTAGGTAGCTGCTTGTTTTTAAGTTATGAATTCATGTTATTTAAGTTTTTGGAACAAAATTAATTTAAGAAAAATAATCATAAGTTATTTATAATAAGAACTATTGATTTATTGGTAAATTACGATTCATTGTTGCGTAACGGACAAACGAGTGTCAAAATTGACATATTTAAAAATTTATTTTGTCCCAATTAGTCGTTTCTACGCAGGAATTAGTAATTTCACTAAATTATATTTGCTTGACTATTTCGCGAATGTCAAAATAATACAGTTTAAGTGTCAAAATTTTCCATATCACCATAGGGCAACCATGGATATACCTACAATAGTTTTATCTTTTATCACTAATAACGGTCTTCTTCGAACAAATTGAACATTCTAATTGATTAAAAATGTGTGTGGAATAATAATTTTTAAATTATCTAGAATATTTGTATTACACATACCTCCGCCAGATTTTCGCATGCCTTCTTCAGCTTGGTTCTTTTCCCATCCTGAAACAAAAGAAAAATATTAGTAACAATAATAACTCCAGTATCTTATGTAAATGCTTCTTAGAATTTGAATTAAAATAATATTATGTATTACAATATTTGATGAAACTCAAATCAAACATTTAAAGTTAAGCTTTAATATTCATCTTCTAAAGTTGAGAATTTTTAGTATTAATGAAGTTCGAAGTTTTTTGATTGAAATTTTTATATTGTAGAAAAAAACTATTGGATTGTAATGAAATAATTGAATTTATTACTCCACTTGAGCCCTCCGCAGGCGTTGTTGTTGGTGTTCCTTAAAACACCAACTCCTGAGGAGGGCTCAAGTGGGGCTGCAACCTGTAGAGGTGTAATAAATCCAATTATTTGACTGCAACCTATAAGTTTATTTTATATTTCTGTATGTATATCCGTGGAAGCTTTTATTTATGTAACCGTTAGCTTCCCTTAAAAATTGAAATTAAATAAATAAAAATAAATAAAATACGATATGTTAATATTAAATCTGGCACAAACCTCCACCAGAACTGCGAATTCCTCCTTCGGCTTGGGTTTTTTCCCAACCTAGAATGTAAAAAATAATAAGAATTTAATATATTTGGGAAAATGTTTAATAAATTCAAATTGAGAAATTTTGATAGAATTGGGTGGAGAGGAAAACACGGTATTTAAAGTTATCATTTTCATTTGAAATGTAAAAAAAAATATTATGGTTGATTTATTAATTATTACAATATCAATTATTAAAATGAAATCATTTTTCAAATTACCATTTTGAAAATAAGTGAGTGTTAAAAATATGAAGTTAGGTAGGTATATCCCAATCCCAATTTATAAAATTCTAAATTTCTAATTTATCAAAAAAGGGGAAAAGATACATACCTCCACCAGAACTGCGCATGCCACCTTCGACCTGGTTTTTTGCCCAACCTAAACAAAAACATAAAAAATACCTATTTCAGAAATTTTAAAATTGATTTATTTGGGAAAATATTTCTAAATTAGGAGTAGTAAAAGTGAAAGTCATATCTACTATCCAAAAATTTGAAGAAGTCAATAGGATTTTCGTTTTCGTTAAATTTCAATATCTAAAATAAAAAATAATCAAAGGAAATAACCGATGGAATTTATCAAATTCGTTTTAAAATATAAGATACTTGTATTCAAAAATAGCAAAAATTAGCAACATTCAAATCACCATATTTCGATTTGAAAGCAAAATTTTTAAATTCTGCTTGGATCATTTTGTAGATTGTATTTTTATTTTTAAGAATATCTGTAGGATATTATGTTTAACAAAACAATAAACGCTGTGTAGTTGCGCACGAAATTCATGATCTTGGCTGTTTCCTGTCATGATAGAGGATCGTCTTAAGATATGGCGAAGGCAAAATTTTCTTACCTCCTCCACTCGACCTCATGTTGCCTTCAGCTTCGCTCTTCCAGCCGCCTCTGGATTCCATTTCCTTCCAACCGTCCGGTCTGGCGCCTTTCCATTCTCCTCCAGACGCCGACCTGTAGGTATTGGGCGCCACGTAACCGCCGCCCTCGCTAGGACTCGAACTCAGCTGCTGTTTGTTGTACAGCTTCTCCGACTCCGTGTAGATGTTCTTAAGAAGTTCCATGTGCTTGGAAAGTTCCGCCTAAAATAGACAATTAAAATGACATTCAAATTCAACAAGTCTAAAGTCAAAATGGTACTTAAAGAGAATCTTTTACTATGAATTCATAACTAAAGGAAACATACAATGAGATAGTGTCATTTTCTGATGATGGTATAACAACTGAAACTATAGTCGAATAAATAAAATTTGTAGAACATCACCAAGTGCAAAATTATTATTTTATGTGTTATTACATAATTACTAAAATTGTTAACAGGTAGCTCTAAAATTATCAAAAGAATCAAGTGCTATTAAAAAATTACAGCAATTTTTGTCTGATGAAACAAAATGGAGACTTAATTTAAATGAATTTGAAACTTACAAAATATATTTTTGTAATTTTCTCGGAAACTGTACCACTTACGTAAATAATCTTTTCTTTCAAAATTTGTATATGATCTTTCTTACAGCAAGTACGAGTGTTGATTTTTAATATGTTATTGTCATTACTGGGCACGGGCACCCATACAATGCAGCTGCTTAAAGTCATATTTTAGAATAATTTCGTTACATAAGTAAATAACTATTTATCAAGATAAAGTTGAAACAAAATTTATCAAAACACGAATAAAGTTTTATCGTTGTTTACTGGCTACATAAAATTCAATGTTGTTCTCAGAACTACTTTCCGTCTCTTTTATATAGTGAACAATTATTATTGCTGTATCTGCCATCAACCGAAAAAACGCACCACTTGATAATGCACTAAAAATTCCGAATTTTTAGACCGCCATAACTCGGTTGAATTTGGTTCGAAATAGATGAATCTTCAAGTTCTAACAAGTTAGAACTTTCCTCTTTAAAGTCATGGAAGTTAATCTGACGCCAAGTTAATTTCACCCCTTGCCACTCCCCTGAGAAAAAAAATGTTTTTGATGTTAAAAAATGTCAAACTTTGACAACTTGTATCAGGAGCAAAAAATACGTGAATTCCATCCACTACCAAGGCGATAAAGTTCATTCCTTTTCCTGTGGGGAAAAAAATTGAGTAATTTCGATGATTTGGCGCGAAGTAATGAATTTTTGAAAAAAAATTTGCATTTTTTTGACCTTTGAAAATTTATCGAAATTGTCTACAAATGTACACCATACTTTAAATTGAAGTGTTCTCGTAATCGCTTTAGACTTCAAACTTATCAAAATTTAAGCAGAGTTATGAAAAACTCAGAGTAAATGCAGAGTAAATTTCAAAAGTCCATAGCTTCGGATAAAATCATCGTAGGTAATTCAAATTTTTAAAAATTTACCAAAAAATGAATAAATTTTATCGTTATGTTGTTCAATTGGGTCGAAATAATTTCTTGGCACATGGCACACCATACATGTTGTTAAAGTTTGACATATTTGTGTCAAAAACAGAGGGTGCCTGGAAGTGAATTGGATTTGGCGTCACATTAATTTGCATACCATTGAAGACGAAACTTCAGTCTTGTGACAATTAAAAGAATCATTGATATCTGTGTAAAATTTGCCGAGTTATGACCGAAAAGGCACAAAATGCAATTATTTTTCGAAAATTCATTACTTCGCGCCAAATCATCGAAAGTACTCAATTTTTTTCCCCCGACTGAAAAATGAATGAACTTTATTGCCTTGGTAGTGGATGGAATTCACGTATTTTTTGCACCCGATACAAGTTGTCAAAGTTTGACATTTTTGACATCAAGATCTTTTTTTTAGGAGGGTGGTAGGGGGTAAAATGAACTTGGCATCAGATTAACTTACATGACCTTAAAGAGGAAACTTCAATCTTGTCAGAACTAGAAGAATTATTATGGCGGTCTAAAATTTCGAAATTTTGGGTGCATTGTCAAGTGGTGCGTTTTTTTTGTCGAGTGTAGTAAGAATTTGATGAATTTGAATGTGAGTGTCTCACCTGGCTTTGTTCCCCGGTGTAGCCGACCGCGGAGGGCTGGCAGGTGATGACGAGCCCGTGAGACGAGTCCTTGTGGGCGCCGTACTCAGCGGGCGGTGCCGAGTGCTCGTAGCCTCCGTAGTGAGGAGGGGGCGGGCGGTAGTAGTGCGGCTGGTAGTAGTCGTCGTCGTAGCCAATCTTGGATTTGTCTTTCTTCAGAACTTTCAGAGCCTGGAAATACAAAAACTCTGAGTATCTCCCCGTAGCAAGTATACACAACTTTTATCTCAAATCAATAGGTAAGGAACTAAGTACAGCAAAATTTTAAAAAATAACATTGTTTTACGTGTATATAACAGATTTTAAGTAGGTGCTTAACATTGTTAGGTATATTATGCAGTACTTCCTACCGAATAACCGAATTTGCGGCGAATATTCTGCATCCTTTTGGTGCCAAATGATAAACTTACAAGGACTGACGAGGCCGTTTTGAATGCATAATTTGTCGCTTTTAAATTATAATAACGAACAGCTTATCATTTTAATTTTTTATCAAAATTACAAAATAAGTAATATTCGGTGTTCGGCCGAATAATGAAAAACCTGCCGAATAGGCAGAATACCGAAAAGTTGCCTAATATTCGTTGCAACTCTAGTACTTTGTGAGCTTTGTTAAAATAGTAGGTACTTAAAATTTATGACTGTTATTTTGTTTTAGACATCAAAATATAATATCTACTTATAATATACAGGGTGTTCATTTTAAGTGGCGCACCATTGCTATCTCGAGAAATATAAGAGCTACGAAGTTGGTTAATTTAGCAAACAATTTCCATTTTATAGGAACCAGTGGTTCGCAAAATACGGGGTGCAACTTTCTTATTTCAAACGAGAATCTATTTTTGTATTTGCTTATTCGATTCAGTATTTTTTTCTGAATTCAACGAGATATTAGTTTCCTACCCTTGCAGAACAAAAACATGAGAAAAGCGCTATTAAAAATTATAATAAAATCTGATTGATACAAGAGTGCTATGGAAGAAAACAATTGAATATTTTGTTTCATATTAATTGTTATTTATTAGTGAACAAGATTCTTTGATTTTAATCAGGAGATCAGGACCGCTACTGAGTGTATGAGTTCAGGGTTCGGGTGTAGGGTGGCGGTAACTACAGACACGTGTTTCGACCTTATTTGGTCTGATCAGTGTTGTATAACGGTTATACTAGAATATTTTTCACTAACAATTCAATTGTTTTCTTCCATAGCACTGTTACAATCAATCAAACAATCAAATTTAAATTAAATTTTCATAATTTTCAATAGCATTTTTCTTATGCAAGGGTATGAAACTAATATTTCGTTTAATTCAGAAAAAATATTGAATCGAATATGCGAATAAAAAAACTAGGTAGGTCCCCATTTGAAATAAGAAAGTTGCACCCCGTAGTTTGAGAACCACTGGTCTAAAAAAATTCTTGTTTCTTTCATTAAAGTAGTCCTATAAAATAGATATTGTTTCCTAATTTAACTTACTTCGTAGCTATTATACTTCTCGTGATAGCAATGGTACGCCACTTAAAATGAACACCCTGTAGATTGAAATATATTTTATCTGTTAATAATATGAATAAAATATTATACAGAACTAATTACTAAATAAATAAATCTGAATAATACTGAAGGTGCTACAAAATTTGATGACATGAAAAAATTAACTGACTAAAATTTTTGATTACAAAACACTTTTGTTCCAAATATGACATCAGCAACTTTGAAAAAATATTGCCAGCCAATAGAAATGTGATCTTATATTGCAAAACAATTCTAGAAATATGTAGTTTGCATAGATATAATAAACAAATTTTGAGAGGAAGACTAAAGAATATTGTAGGTAAAACGTAAACGTACACAAACTGAGTTTTAGAGGACTCTTATAATTTAGGGATTCGGCTTGCGACTCATCCGTAAACAGATTTGTCCTTTAAAACTCTACTTTGCGAACTTGTTAAATAAATAACTATTATGTCAAAGGAATTCGTGATTCAGAGTTCAGAGTTTTCGTAACGCAATTTAAAAAAAATTAATGTGAAAATTAAATTTTTAACAAAAATGTACAATCACTGAAATATTTGATTACTTATCCATACTTATTCACGTATGACGTTTAATGTCACCTGTCAATATTTTTTTTACGCAGAAACAAATATCAGTCGATCATGGATTGCAAGATTTAAGTGTTTTATCTGATAAATTTAATTTTGAAATTTTAGTACAATTCTTTAATGCGATCAGATAAAGAAAACTTTTTTTGAAGTTTGTAGCAAAAATTATTCCTCTTATTCTCATTACAAAAGAATACAATATTTCTTAAAATTAACAGAAATTTTTGAAAAAAATATTTCACTCTTCAAAATATACCACTTTCAGTTAATATATTTGTACCAAAATCTAATCAGCTCTTTCAATTTGTATACAAATGTAAAATACCAAATATAATTTTTTTAAATAATTATTATTTGAGTAGTCCGAGCTACGTAAATCTGCAGGCATGGCACATCCATACACACACACACGCACATACAGCCAAAATATCAAAAATGAGATGCAAGGATCCTAATTCTTGCTACCCGATTTTTATCATTATGATTCCAATACCTTTCTTATTTACAGCTATGGTGGAAGGTAAAAACTAGGTATTTCACAGCTTAAACATAAAAAATACGTAAAATTTATATTGATAGGTTGAAGATAGCCATTAAAAGTAACAAAGTATCACATATAGTTTAAGTTTTTTTAAAATTTCGTGGTTATATATAACATAAAAATAAATTTTGATTATATTCATTTGTAAAATACGCTACAGTGTATAATTAATGAAAAAAGTGCAATGATACAGGCTTCACAATACATTTAATGTTTTCTTACGTTACGTTACTTGAACTCTGAATCCAGCTTATGATTGTCAAATTATGATAAGACCGTGCATAAAAAATGTAAATCATACCTTTAACAAATCAAGTGGCTTGGTTTTGGTAACGCTGTGTGTAATAAGAGGCAAATAACTCAACTTCTTCTTATGAATATCATCTCCATAGGCATCATATCCTCCCCCATAAGAATCGCCACCATAATACGCGCTTCTTCCTTCCATGTTGCCTTCGAACTCTTCAGGGTTGGCGGCCATTTCATCTACATCATACGGACCGCTACTTCCGTAACCGCCGCTATTTCCGTAGCCCCCGCTACTTCTGTAGCCACCGCTACTTCCTGGTGGTTTGTAAGATGGTTTGTACGATGGTTTGTAAGATGGTTTGGATGGCACGTGGTACGGTTGCGCTACTGGTACATGCGGCAGAACCATCACGGGACGTTCGTAATCACTTTCTTGGACTTGTTGGTGTTGCTAATAACAAACAATTTTAGTTTTAAAGTAAATTTCAAAGCTCATGTCCTAGTTTTTAACTTGGGTGTGGCAGCCTCATATATTGTAAATTTATTTTTTAAATTCGTTTAAATAAACTAATAATTAAAATATTTTCAAAGACCCACGGATATTTCACCGGGCAAATAAAATTATTCAACAGCTGTTAGTTCCAGCATTTTTATATTAATGGTTTGGGTCAACTTATTCACAGAATAAGACAAGCTGTTATCGAGTTAAATAATGAATAATGAATAGGCGTACGAGAAAACAGTGGCAATTTTGAACAATCTATGTAAATATATATATATATATATATATATATATATATATATATATATATATATATATATATATATATATATATATATATATATATATATATTTATATATATATAGGAGCGACAGAAAACGAGCTACATATTTTAATATGATGAATTAGATCAAATTGAAGTAAAGATGTAATTTTTTTAACAATAAATAGTCTTTTTGTTGAAGAGCACGGAGTTGTGCAATTTACCTATAAAAGATTTCCCAAATGCAACTCCAGCCAATATTATTCGTTTTTTGTATCTGATAATATATCCTACTTATCTTAGGTCATAGAACTTCAAACTAATATATACGCAGAAGGAAATTATACAACAAGGACGACACAACGATTAAAAAATTAGGAGGGCTACTGCAAAGAAAAAATATTTTAAATAATTTATTATTTATAAAAATTTGTATTTGCATGTACAGTGGTTTGTAATTTAATCCATCTGTTATTGTTTAAACTACGTGAAAAAATAATTATTGTTTAATTTTAATTTTTTATTTCTATAAAATAAAGCATATTTCTGTAGGTTCCGCACGAGATATAAATTTTAAAAATTTCCGTACCTGAAAAAGATATATGACAACAATTTAAATTAGCCAAAAATAAGTTTTTTGAAACAAATGATAAAATGTGTAAAGGTTGGTTTATAATGGATGTAATCGTTTACTTCTTCTGTATTCTGTAAGATCTGTGATGTGAATGAGCAGTGTGTGGTTCATAATCATTTCAGTAATCTGCTAACTTGACGACATAACCTTTCTTATAACTGTCAGAAATAGATCCGTTTGTTGAAATTTAGTTCGATCTGCAATGTTTATAACAATAAATATATAATACTCATCATAATGTAAACAAAGAACAAATAGGACTTGCTTGCTATTTGTTGGGAAAAAGTGAAAAGTGAAGTATGTAACAGAGTAGCTTTATACTGAGGTATGGCTGATTTCAGTAAACTATATTTGAATAAAATCATATGTTTGGTAATACATGAAGAGTTTAAAAGTTAGATACTGAACTAATTTTTGGATATCATATTGTTACAGTTAAACATTCATTAATTCCACATTTTTATAGAGTGGCTACTAGTTTGAAATAAAGGGCCTATGGCCATAGTCTTTACATATAGTGATACTCTAGGAAGTTTTCTTAAAAGTTGGCGAACCTTACTGTTACAGTATAGGTAAACGTCAAATCCAGTGTGATTATGAACCGTAACATAGAAATACCTATAGCTCATGTTAACAGAACACAGAAGAACACAGAAGAAGTCAACAGTTACATCCATTATAAACCAGCCTTAACTGGCAAAAATTAAAGAGCTGTTAAACAAAGTAATTAATAAACCAAATCGTATTAATACCATTTAATATAAAATGATGTATGTATTTTTCATATTTCTATGTATTTTTATTTATATTTCCAAATTTAAAGAAATTTTACATAATGTAGATAGTAGATATTTCATTTTTAAACACTTTTTGTGTAAAAATATCCAAAAGTTTAAAAATAAAAATATGTTTTTGCATAATTAAAAACGAACTCCTAACTCCTTTTGACCGTTATCTGTGAGGTAACCACACCTACATTAACTATCACGCCTTTTATCCAATTTAAGTGTACAGCCTCGACAAATTAGATAAAAGCATTTCAGATAAACATCAACTAAAAAACTGTAATACAAAATATTACTTACTTGTGGTTGATAGGATGGTTGAGAATGCTGGTAGCTTGATGGAGAAGGCTGGTAACTTGGCTGTGAATGCTGGTAACTTGGCTGAGAATGCTGGTAACTTGGCTGAGAATGCTGGTAACTTGGCTGAGAATGCTGGTAAGTCGGTTGTTCCTGATAAACCTCTTGCGGTTGTGGGTTAGCATGCGGTTGGTAGTACATTACCGGTTCCGGTTTAGGCGGTTTTACATAACCGTACTGTGGTTTTGGTGGTCTAACATAACCATACTGTTGCTGTTGCGGTTCACAAACTTGGAATGGTTTCTGATATGGATTACTGGGTCTGATCTCAACGCAGAATGTCGCGGAAGCTGACTTCCTAGTGCGCTCCATAGCCTCGAGAAACTCTTCTTCGCTGGCTGTCAAATCCTGTGGTGTTAGTTCTTCAGGATTCTCTGTCGTAGATGATGATGGTAATTCAGTAGTGCTGTCAGTGTTACTGATAGTAGTTGTTGGTTCTCCCACTCGGTACTTCTTCAACACCATCGGCTGGTACTTCTTCGGGAACAAGTTCTTGTTGATCTTCAGTGGCGATGGGTCTTCTTCAGAGCTGCACCGGCAGGTCGTGACTCCGAGAAACAAGATGGCGACGAACAGAGCTCTGGTAACGGCGGCCATGTTGAGTTGCCGCACTGCTGATTGACGGTGAACTAGGTGAGCAGGAGCGATGGCTGGTTTTATACTGGAATTTGCTGCTGCGTAAGGATTTAGTGACGTACGTTTAGTTGAGAAATCAGTTCAAATTTTTTTGATTTGCTTTTTATACTATTTTGAATTTATCAATGATTATAATAATTATAAAAAATAATGAAAGACTTAAGATAGGTAGTATTTTTTTGGTAGGTTTACCTACTTTATTAATTCAGTTTGTAGTATGTATATTTATAAAATTTGTGGATTTATCTGTGGGCACTTGATGAAACATTATTTAAAAAAATATATAATAAAACACTTGATGTAAGTTTCACAAATAGATTTATTCAATACTTAATCGATTTCGGCTTCTTAGGCCTAAGAAACTTACATCAAGTGTTTTATTATATATTTTTTTGTATATTTATATTAAGCAGTTGGAGAAATTAAACTACAGGGTGTTCATTTTAAGTGGCGCACCATTGGTAACTCGAAAAGTATAAGAGCTACGAAGTTGGTTAAATTAGCAAACCATTTCTATTTTATATGACTAGTTTAATGAACGAAACAAGAATTTTTTTAGACCAGTGGTTCTCAAACTACGGGTGCAACTTTTTTATTTCAAATAGAGACTCTGTTGAGAATTATGATAATTTAATTTAAATTTAATTGTTACAAGAGTACTATGGAAGAAAACAATTGAATATTTAGTTTCATATTAATTTTTAGTGAAAAAGATTCTAGTATAACCGTTATACTACACTGATCAGACCAAATAATGTCGAAACACGTGACTGTATAGTTACCGCCACGCGCCACTCTACACCACTGAGTACTGAGTACTTAGTAGTCCGAACCCTGAACTAATACACTCAGTAGCGGTCCTGATCCCCTGATTAAAATCAAAGAATCTTTTTCATTAACAAATAAAATTAATATGAAACAAATATTCAATTGTTTTCTTCCATAGCACTCTTGTAACAATCAGATTTTAATTAAATTATCTTAATTATCAATAGCGTTTTTCTCATGTTTCTGTTATGCCAGGGTATGAAACTAATATCTCGTTGAATTCAGAAAAAAATACTGACTCGAATAAGCGAATAAAAAAGGTCCCCATTTGAAATAAGAAAGTTGTACCCCGTAGTTTGAGAACCACTGGTCGAAAAATGTTTTGTTTTGTTCATTAAAGTAGTCATATAAAATAGAAATTGTTTGCTAATTTAACCAACTTCGTAGCTCATATACTTCTCGAGTTAGCAATGGTGCGCCACTTAAAATGAACAGCCTGTATATCAATTTTACATTTCAAATTAATCATCACAAAGTTACCTAACAAACAGGGGCGTCGACTTAATGGGGTCAACGGAATCGATGCACCTATGTATTTCAAAAGACCTAAAAATCTTAGTAAATCTTTTTTTATTTTGTGGTAAAGGCATGTTATTGGTGACGTTTAATCTTTCTACATCAATACTGAAACCTTTTTCAGATACCCTAAAATTTGTAGGTACATTTATATTGGAATTTTGTTTTGTTGAATGTTATACCTACCTAGGTATATTTTTTGCTCTGTCTAAAACTTTTTCAAAAATTTCGTCGTATTCTTCTTCTGTTTTTGCTGCTATTATTAAATCATAGAAATATTGTTTCCTAATACTAGGTATATCACCGAAACATTCCATATTTTTTCTTTGGAAAATTTCACTAGAAGTGTTTAGGCTAGGCGCGCACTTGCGATTTTCTGTCGCGCGATTATAAAATAGCACAAATAGAACACATAGTTTTAAATGGACTAAATCGCATGTGCGCGCTTTGCCATTTAAAACTGTGTGTTCTATTTGTGCGACTATATAATCGTGCGACAGAAAATCGCAAATGCGTACCTACCCTTATATGATTGTTCATCAAGTTTTATTTGAAAGAATCCTGCATTTAAATAAGTATTGAAAAATATTTTCACCTTTTGCATTAGATAACATTTCTTCCGGTGTTGCGTGATGGAATTAAGTACTGTTCACGAATTAAGTTTTCATTTAAAATTGCGGGATCTAAACAAACTCTTAATTTTTTATTTGGTTTTTCTACAATAACTATATTATTTAACCATTCTGTTGGTTTATCTATTTTTTCTACGACACCTTTCTTCTCCATTTCGATTATGGTTTCTTTATATCTATCAATTATTATATTAGGTATAGTTTTTAGGACATGTCTTGGAGGATAACATGCTGGTTTAGCATCGTCTTTTAAAATTAATTTAATTGGTTTACCAGGAAAATTTCCTATTCCCGAGAAAACACGGTTATAATTATTAACTAAATATTGTTTCTGAGAAACATTTATGTTAGTATTAGTATTTAATTCTAGTACCTCATGTGATTTATCTTTATTATTAATTAGATTTATCAGCTCTTTCAATTAAATCTAATTTACAACTTGTTTTTAATCCTAAAATAGGTTGACAATCAATGGAAAGTTTAATTTTTAATGATTTATTATTTATAATGCATTTTAGAATAGCAATACCTACCTAACTGGATTAATTTGATGGTTACTATATGTTATATACAGCGCTTGGGTAATCTGATATATAAATGATCCCTGCTATAACTAACCAGTTTTACATTTGTATCTGAGTATCTGTAAATTTTTTTAATACTGTTACTATTATTTTTTAAATTATTAAATATAATTTCAGGTAACACATTGCACTGAGCACCAGGATCTAATTTTACAATTTCAGAATTATTATTAATTAATAGGTATTTCATTTAGCCATTCAATATGATTTTCTTTACATACAATATTAATATTTAATGTGTCTAATGCTAAAGAATCAGATTCAATATTTTCCTTATGAATTTCATGTATATTCTTATTTCTTAATTTACAGCCTAGGTACCTATAGCAAAATGATTTAATTTACCGCATAAATTGCAATTTTTATTATAAGCTGGACAAGATCTTTTAAAGTGTTTTGTACCACACTTAAAACATGTGTATGGTTCATCGTCCATTTTCATGGTCTGGTTGCATATTATTGTACGATCGATGTTATTCGTTTACGTCATTTCTTTCAATTGGGTTTTGCTGATTTCGTGTTTTCTGCATATTTGTTTTGTCAGCGCCAGTTCTCAGCAGCTTTTCTTGAAGTATGTGATTTCAGACGCCGATTACGATTTTATCTTGCATCATATCATCTTTATCTTCATTCGCAGGAATGTACCAGTTGTTTCAATGATGACTTCTTCAAATTTAGCTTCAATGGTTTTATTTTTTCTACCATTTAATTTGAAATTATTATATATTTTTATGCCGTCATCACCAATTAAATTTAACAGTATGGCGATTTTTCTTTTATCATTTTTCTCTTTTTGCCTAATGCATTTAAAAATAGATTTAATTTTTGACTGCACGACTTCCATTCTTTAGCCAAGTTTTGTGAACTGAAGTCCATAATGGTAGGAATTCGGAATGACTATAGTTACACCTGACACCATGTAATATTCTATACACTTAAGTAAAAGATTTATAAATTGTTTTAAGTATTTATTTTAGCAGTTTATATATTACATCTCTCTTAACAACTGTCATAATAATTGTTTTATAAACAATTCAATCTAGTTGATACATACTACTCTGATCATGAATTATATACATACACTATATTCAGAGATTCAGACTAATTCAGTGCAAGTAGGAAAGTTTAAAAATAATCGTAGATAAATACTTATAATAATTCTTTCTATAATTTATAATTATGGTATGAACATGAACTAGAGTCCGGATTTTAGACAAAAGCCTATTCATTGTTTATTTTGAAAGGCCTATAAATTTGAATTAAATATAAATTTGTATCACAAGTTTTCCAACACCTTCACGTATCATTTATTTTGCCTAAAATGAGACATTTTGCATTTGATGCCTATTTAACTGTTTTTTTGCATTATTTCGCCCTATTCTTGAGATGATAAAACCTAATTTATATTTGTTTTAGATTTATTATTATTAAGTATTTTATCAATTTAATTACCTATTTCAAATAAAAACTGCACACGCGCAATTCGTAACATGTTGCATTCTTGATTGGTTAAGAGGTTAGCTGCAAGTTTGTCTTATATTTGTTCTGAATGCCTTAATTGGGAAAATTGGTATTTCTAAATTATTAAAAAATACTACATAAATATGGAATATACTTTTATACAACTATGGTAGTGTCGTACTCTGCAAATATAGTATGATCAAACGGTAAAATTTAAATAGTCTCATCCTTCACAGTTGAATAGTGTGCTTATCTGCTAATATTTGCAATATATTTCTAGCATAGAAAAACTGTTTTTTGCCCGCCGTTGCCTCACAATTGTAAAAAATGAGTTTCTCCATCAATCAGTGTTGAATGTATGTTGCTATATTAGGCACATTTAGGAAAAGACACTGAAAATAAAAAAAAATTGGGGTTTAGAAAGCTTCTGAAGCAATTATTTTACCCAGGTCAAAACATAAGTTGGCTGCGTTAATGGTTTTTGGGATTTTCTTCTTCTATATATGAATTCATTTTCGTTCTCGCTTTCTAGTACAAAATAGAGACTCTGGACACAAAATGTGCAGTGGAAATTTTGAATTTGTGAAAGGAAAATATAAGAAAACTTTATTTTTCAATTGTTATAATTCTAATTCATCATGGAAATATACAATAGTTTGTTAATGGTGATTCCGAAATGCGTAAATTACCTCAGTTTTTATTTAGTTTTGCACATGAAAGAAATCCGAAAACCGTGTGATATTCATTTTGAAAAATTCAATTTTTAGATATTCGAGCTTGATCAAAAAAAATTTGCCTGCGACGCTTTTTCTTTTCTTACGGTATTTTTTTAAAATTATTTCTCTTTTTAATAACCTCTCCCCGAAAGAAATTTGAAAACATGTAATATGGCATTGTATAAAATTATTGTGCCCAATAAAATTTAAAAAAAAAAACGTAATACGTAAGTATTCATTTTATGGTAGCTGTAGGTATGTGCAGTGGGCAAAAAGGCTTAGAATAAACCCCGCTTTTTTGTACATTCATCAAGTGCAGGAGCGAATAATAAAAGAAAGTAAATCATTTGTGTAAACATTATTTAAATTTTTTAATCTAATGTACTAAGTATACCTATCTAATAACTCATTAATTTAAAAGAAAAGAATATGCAGATACAAGCAGGTAATTGACATTTATAAGTAGTTATACAAAAATTTGATATAATTCTACAAAAATAAGGTAGGTAACTTGAAATTTGAAGTTAGGAAAGTCCTGTGTTGATTCAGCAGATTTTTTACTGTGACATTAAAAAGTTATCTCACTATGTTAGATTCAGCTTTGGGTCTACTACTCGTAAATTAAATTTTATCAGTTCACATAAAAACAAAAAGACAATGAACCAGAAAAAAACCTACCTAAGTTTTATTATTGTAATTTGATAACTTATTTCCTATGTGCGGGCAACAAATAAAATTATTTCTACCTATGACGTCATTGTAGTAATTGCTAACTAGTAGGTATGCAATTATATTCAAATAATATGTTAACGTTAACAAAAACATACACGATGCACAGAATGTCCACAGTTCGCTCTAGATATAAGTTTTTGATTTTTAAAAACTACATTATGTTTGAATAAGTATTTCAGCTTATACAGTGAATTTATTTTAACGTGAAACATGGGATTTCCGTAATTCAGATTTTTGAGTAGGGTAGACCGGGGTTGGTTGTGACATTTTTTAGAAAATTTATCCTAAAAATCATGTTTAGAGATTCGGGAATATTAAACGTTTTTCAACAACAATAAGTGAGACTAACTAAAAACAATAAATTCAATAGAACAGCCTTAATTATTATAATTTCAAACCATAATCTCAAACATTCGAGCAAATTGAAATGCCTCTGCATGAAAACAACATGTTGACAACGAATGTCTTATTGAGTACCAACTGCAACGTAGATATATTTTTTAAATATATTTAACTTCACTGTTGACTATTTATTAGAAAATCAAAATGATCAATAAATATTGTCAAATATTAACTCGTAATCTTTTACAGTAAATCCTAATGAAATTTAAATGAAATTTTAAAATCAATTTTTTTTTAATACTCAATGTTGATACCTACCTTCTCTGGCATCATTTATGACGTGCACTGACTGTTTTCTTGCCCCAACCCAGCTCCAACTGCCTATAGATTATGTCACATTAATTAGGTATGTCTTTTCACATAACCGTTGATTTAGACCCAACTGTCAGTGTCTATGTCTACATCTGTCGAAATTATGTTTTTATTATTAATATGGATAAAAACTTATCAATAAGTTAAGAACAAAGCTATTCCTACTTGTATGATAAAATTCAAGCAGATAAAAATAATAAAATAATAAAAACAATTAAAAGTAAGTACAATTTAAAATATACCATTCTCAATTTTATCATACTGATTCTTTTACAAATACAAACTTCTTTTATTTTCTATTAGAAAATGCGTGCAAATCCAGATTAATTTTTCTCCGTTGTGGCGTTGTGACAGTTGACACATAATGTCTATGTCAATAGAAATAGAATAGAAAACTTGACACATACGCTTTGTACAAAATAGTACCTACGTAATTTTGACATAAAGTTGAACTGATTCCAACTTTACGTTTTTCTTATGTATCTACATAAACGTAAGAAACACATAGGTAACGACATTGTGAACACGGCCATTAAAATACATTAGTTCAATTTTATGTTTATGTCGTTTCTTATGTAGTTCTTATGCTTATCCTCATTGTGAATTGGGACTGATACGAAATGCAGAGAGAAATTTTTGTTGTTATGCAATACCTAACTAAAACAATCAAATTAAAAGTAAAAATAAAAATATAATATTTTCTACAATCAACCAACAACTATATCATAAACATTTTGTGCTAATAGCACTTATTTAAATTGACAATATTAACAATTTTTCTATGCCTCTAAATAATTTTGATGTGGCTAGCACATGATAACCCGGTTTTTAAAATGAGATCTCTACGGTTTTAACATATGAATTATTGTCACTTTATATAATTACAATGAATAAATTTTACTAGTTTAGTCACTTTAAGGAGTCCGTCTGGTAGTAATTTTTTTTTAAAAACAGAGGTGTGCGCGTCCCATGCTCATTTGGTATTTAAAGGTTTTTCCTTTATTTACAACATATGAACATGTCACCAAAAGATGTTAGAAGGTCTCTCTGTTTTCATTTTTCTTCTTTAACTTATGATTTTGGAAAAAAAAGACTTTGATATCAGCCATTTTTCTCGATTTTTAAGTTTTTTTTTCTGGTAAACAGAAAGCTACTTTAAATTTCTGAAAACAGAGGGACATAAATTGAACCTTTGTTAACAAGAAGTTTTTTTCCGTTCGTCTGTATTATAATTTAAATGAGATATGATGGGACAAGACGCTATGTTTTCGCTGTTGAAATTGTAGATTCTCTAGTTAGCCAGTACATTCTATGCTCAGTTTTCTTTACCTACATTTTTTGTTCGATTGACCGCAAAAAGAAGGCTTGACGTCATCTGAACCCGCCACACATTGAAATGAAATGACGACTTACGTTCAGGAGTTCGGTATTTTCCGAACGCGCCTCTTAAGTAAACCAAGATGTAAACTATAACTATAACAATAATAAAAAATTAACCCTAATATTTGTACTCTGCCATGTGGAAAAAACATGAATTTTGTAAATTTATGCAAGGGAAGATGAAAAGGAGTTTTCTAAAATATAATAAGACTGTCTAATCTTCCTTCAATATAATAACTAATTAATGAACAAGTGTGCATGTGCTTTGACAACAAATTAAACTTAATGCCGTAGAGCAAAAATATTAAAATTGTTGTATGTATGTAATTCAAAAGCTTTCTGCAATCGGTTTCTCCCTAAAATTTTTTTATAACGATATGAAACATGGTTATTTTCCTCGGCTAGCGCTTCTCCAATCGTCATAGTCTATTTGGCCGATTTTTTTACAATTTGTTTCGTCAGATGTGTAATTTTTTTGACAAAAATATTAACAATGCAAAGAATTCACTATTTAAAACAAAATTAATAAATATGCATTAATAAGGCCATAATTTGTAATCTTAAAATGAATAAATTAATTCTTATTTTCTCTAATTATTGTCGTAACATTGTATTGTATTGTATTGCATTTAACAAGTAGTGTAGAACCAGACTATACTCTATACTCTATTCTGATAGGATATAGGAAAGTATTTATTTTTCTGTCTTCAGCGAACGACATAGCCCAGTCAATCTAGATTTAACCTGGGAATGTAAGAAGCTATTTTTTTAAGGAGTTTCGATACCGATTATCTATCTAGGGGATCTAAACAAAAATCTATTGTATTTCTGCAGAGTGACAACTTCTACCCACTAAATTTTGTTGTAAAAAACACCGAAAATATAAAAAATCTTATAGCGAAATATATTTGTTTATAAATATTTTATTACTATCTTTCAATTAAATTGTATTTTTAAGTCCTAAAGATTTTATATTTTAAAATTCATAATTTTAAAAATCAATCGAAAACACGGCAACAGCGCTAGTATTTTAGCTGCTTTACGTTGGCTGTTAGCTGCACTGATTCTAACCTAACTGTCAACACAACTGTCAAGTGTTATCAGGTAGTAAATGCAATAGCTCATAATAATAATTGTTCTTTTGACGCTCCAAGATTAATGCAAGCTATAAGAAATGAGAACTTAATTGATAGTTTTCGTCCAGTCATTCATTATTTCCAAGACACTTTAAAATTATTTAAAAACATTTCCTGACAATTGGTAGAAATTCATCTTTCTGTTTCAGAAATAATTAGTAATGTGGAAAGCTTTGATCAAGTATATGACAAACGTACACAAAGGATACAGATATTATTATTTCTACTGTACCAGCCTTTAAAAAGAGTCAGATCTCGTGGAATGATTAAAAGATTAGCGACATTTGGAATTAATTACGAAATAATTGCAAACAAATTTAGTGATCATGGACCCGTCATATCTCTTGTAGAGTTTTTAGTAGATGAACACGAATAATTCTTACTCAAATAGTTCTTCCTACTTATTTTCAATAGTTTCGTAACGGTGTTTGTATGCGCATTGCGAAAGTGTGTCCAATTTCCTAAAAATGACTTGTGTATGTGTATTTTATTTTATTTGTTGTGAAAATATAAATATAATATCATTTGGTACAAACTTTATAAAATAATATGCTTCAACATAAACGCACTCTTACTTTCCAACAGTATTTTAAATTTCGCGCCAATCTATGATTTGCGACGTTGCCGTAGTTATCGCTCTTTTAGTTATGTGAGCATTTTTGTCACGTTTTAAATTTTATTTATTTGAATAACTCAATAACGGTGTGGAAGAATCCACTGAATTTTAGTTTCATGATTTATTAATGTCTGATTTATAATTACTGTAAATCTCTTTCTGGTGGTATTATTTTTATAGATTACACAGCCCTTTAAAAATGTATTCTCATTTACTCCCATGTAAAACAGAAATTTTTAAAAATTTATTTTTAAAAAACGGTGTGGACTATTGATCTGAAATTTTAACAGTGAACGATAAATACATCCATCTTCAACTTGTAAAAATTTCAGATGAATGGTAATATTTTCAAAAACGGTATCGAACCTCCTTAAACAGATGTTCCTTATAACGTAGTATAACTCTCCTAGAAAATTCCAAGGTTTCCGACGCTTGCTTCCCCCGGGAAAGGGCAAAAGGTCCTAAGGGATGGCAAATCATATATGCAGACTTAAACTCGTATATTTTTCGATTGGAATGACGTAGACACGTCAACGATAGCTCAAAATGTTGAGAATAATGTGCACTATACACTTAGAAACTCAAAGTTAAATATTATGCTATAATAACCGGTCTATCAACTCCAGACACACAGAGGTGGTTAACGCACAAAATAATTTATGCATTTCAATTATAAGGGTGGGCCAGAAAGAAATACGAATTTGAAAAAATCATTTAAAAAAACTAAGTACAATTCACATACAAATTTTTATTTCTATAAAAATGTACATCTGGGAAATTCATTTCTTAAAAATAACGTCATCCAGGTGTGCTTGTGTGCACCATCGCTGCAAACCTCAAATTGGTAAAAACTCGCTGGCACGGGGAATAGCACATTGCACGGGAAATAGCTGCCATTTCTTCCCGGATATTGGTCTTCAACTGGTTAATCGTGGCTGGGTTATTGGAGTAGACTTTTTTGTGGGGATTACCCAGTTGAAGACCAATATCCGGGAAGAAATGGCAGCTATTCCCCGTGCAATGTGCTATTCCCCGTGCCAGCGAGTTTTTACCAATTTGAGGTTTGCAGCGCGATGGTGCACACCTGGATGACGTTATTTTTATGAAATGAATTTCCCAGATGTACATTTTTATAGAAATAAAAATTTGTGTGTGAATTGTACTTAGTTTTTTTAAATGATTTTTTCAAATTCGTATTTCTTTCTGGCCCACCCGTTATATTCTTATTAAGATTAAATAACATGGTTTTAAAATATTTTTCATAGAATAAACACAGAGAGAACACTATTGCATTCAGAGGTGACGTGTGTAGTACCGGGAATAATAATACAGCTGAAAAGAAAAATTATATAAGTGTACAATTTTACCGATTATGTACAGAGGTAAAACAGTCAAATACATAGTAGAAAATAGGGAAAATTTTGGGGTAGTTTTGAAATTTTTATTTTTAAATTCTTCGAATATTTCTGTATGAGATAGATTACTTTAAAAAATTGAGGGTCTAATTTACGATTTTCTACGAGAGAAAATTGAAAAAATAAGCTTTTTATATTTTTTGTGTTTAATGACTAGTAACTAATTAAATTTTTGACTTCCAGTTTCTTTTATCAAATTTTGAGCACGATTCTCTATAAGTTAGATTATTTTAAAATTTTGTTGAGGACCTTTGTTAAGCTAAAATTTAAAGTTTTTCTTCAAGAGAAAATTAAGAAATTTTAGTTTAAATTTTTTTTTTGACTTGTAGTTTCTGAACGAATAAAAATTAGGACATCGGGTTTCTTTTATTAAATTCTCTGAATAATTCTCTATAAGATAGATTAGTTTATTTTTATCTTAAAGGCCTTAGTACAGCCAAAATTTTATGATTTTCTCCGGGGAAAATTGAGAAATTTGAGTTTTTAAAATTTATTTTGTGTTTAATGACCTGTAGTTTCTGAGCGAATAAAAATTTTGACATCCGGTTTCATTTATTAAATTCTCCGAACAATTTTCTATAAGATAGATTATTTTCAATTTTTTTGAAGGTCTTAGTTAAGTCAAATTTTGAAGATTTTCGTCGCGGGAAAATTGAGAAATTTTAGTTTTTAAAATTTATCTAGTGTTTAATGACTTGTAGTTTCTGAACAAATTAAAAATTTGACATCCTATTATATTCTACGAACAATTCTCTATAAGACAGATTATTTTAAATTTTTTAAAGATATTTGTTAAGCCAAAATTTTAATATTTTCCTCGATAAGAAAATTGAGAAATTTTAACTGTTTTAAATGTTGTTTTTGCTTTCCGTTTTGTTGCCATTTTTTGTATACCTATAACTCATTTCGCGGCAAAGATAGGTACGTATTGACAACGTTAAAATTCGAGTTCAGTTTCCCAAAAAACATAATATAATACCAAATTTCAATACTAAATTTCAAGCTAAAATATGTACATAGTTGAGAAATATATAAAACACATCAAAATATGCTCAGTAGGTATGCAAAATAATTATGCTTAATATCAAATTATTATTTAATGAAACATAAACATCTGTAAAACATTTGCAATATGCTCAATAATATAAAATATGCATATAATCCAAACTCTAATTATGATGCAAATTACTTACCAGAAATAATATTTTCCACAGAATCGTGTGTGTTAGGCGTGAAAAACTGAACTGGTCTCGCTCAAAGCATGTGATGCATGTGAAAAATTTTGTCTTTTGCTTTGTACTTCATCTAATTTCAGTCCGATCAAGCATTTGTACAATTCATTTTGCTGAGAAATGAATAAAGAAATACGTTATCCCAAACGTCCGTATAGTTAGCACCCCCACTTCAAAAAAATAAAAAAATAAAAATGGCATAATTTTGTGCTAATTATGTGCTAATTTTGTACTAACATTAAAAATTTTGTGCTAAATCCGAAACCGCGAACACGGACGTCACTCTATTGGAGGTGCTAACTATACGTATAGTTGGCACCGCCCTACACTAAATTATCACAAAATGAAAAAATTGTTAGCCTATAATTATGTGCTAATTTTGTACTAACATTAAAATTTTTGTGCTAAATCCGAAACCGCGAACACGGACGTCACTCTATTGGAGGTGCTAACTATACGTATAGTTGGCACCGCCCTACACTAAATTATCACAAAATGAAAAAATTGTTAGCCTATAATTATGTGCTAATTATGTGCTAATTTTGTACTAACATTAAAATTTTTGTGCTAAATCCGAAACCGCTAAAACGGTAGTCGCTCCAATGGAGGTGCTAACTATACGTATAGTTGGCACCGCCCTACACTAAATTATCACAAAATGAAAAAAATTGTTAGGCTATAATTATGTGCTAATTATGTGCTAATTTTGTACTAACATTAAAAATTTTGTGCTAAATCCGAAACCCCTAAAACGGTAGGCGCTCTAATATGGAGGTGTTAACTAAGTATACGTAAGTAGTTAGCACCGTCTTACACTAAATAATCACAACACGAATAAATTATTAGCCTATAATTTTGTGAAAATTTTGTACTAACATTAAAATTTTTATGCTAAATCCGAAACAGCTAAAAGGGTCATAGTCGCTCTATGAAGGTGCTAACTATACGTATAGTTGGCACCGTCCTACACTAAATTATCACAACATGAAAAAATTATTTGTCTATAATTTCGTGTAATTATAAGCAAATTTTGTACTAACATTTAAAATTTTGTGCTATTCGCGTTTTAGGAACAATATCATACATTTTTGTTTTTGTTCCCTCATATTTTATAAGAGAGGTATTGTGACGCGTTTTTGGTGGATAAGCACGTTTTAGGGTCCCTAGAGTAAGAATTTATCATTTTCGAAATGTGTGTGTGTGTGTTACAATTTTTTCGGGAACGATAACTCAAATAATATCAAACATTAAAATTGAAAATTTTATATTTAGGTTTTAATACGGATCTAAATAACCCAATATAATTTTAGTTTCAATCAGTAAACCGGAAGTAATACTTTTTTTTAAATATTTCGATAGATAATTAATTAATTATAATTTTTTTATTTTAAATGAAAGATTATGTGATTATTATCTACAATTACTATTTTATAGATTTTTATGTATCTAGTAGGTACTTATTTTTTAATGTATATACTTATAATTTAGTATTTCGGTATGTTGTAGTCCATGATCGTTTAATATTTTTTGTTACTACATAAAATTTGAATGATTATGACATGACAGTTACAATAATAAAATATCGTTTATATCTTCTTCTGCAGTTTAAATAAAATGACTACAACATATTTGTGAGTTGTAGTATTACCTACCTATAATATTAATATATTTGTAAAAGTAAAAAGAATAGAGTTCTGGTGAGAGGTCTTGTACTGGCCACATCAGATTTTTTATTATTATTTTGTAATTGTGGACGCTTGTTTTTACTTTTGAAAAGAACTTGAACCCAGGAATACTTTTTTGCAAATTATTATATTAACGGCTTATGTTTTGGTTTGGGTTACATATAATACAAAATATACAGTATTTGCGGTTTTTTCTATAACTTTGGCAAGAAAATAGTTACAAAAACTTAACAGCAGTAAAAATGAATGAATTTGAAATTTATTTAAGTTATATTGTTTGTACAGTGTGTGTACAGTCCGTTATGTTAATCTTACTTTCAACGATAATTTTAATACACTGTTCCTATTACCTACTTACCTTGAAGTTATTGTACCTGCTCTTCCAAAAGAATACAAAATCTGGGAATTTAAGTAATTTAAGAACAGTGACTAATTCTTTTGACTAGCGCTCTCCTCAAATATTCCGAAGATTTAAGTCACTCCAAATCATTTCTGTGTTTTATTTTGAGCACATAGGTACATGCTCCACTAATCATTGTATTTTGCATCTTTTGCTTTGGATTTTATAAGAGACAAAGTTTTCTGAAGATTTTCTTCAATAAAAGGGTAGGTAAGTCGATTACAATTACCAAAATTATACACTACATCATGAGAGACAGGCACATTGGTACAGTTCGGAAACTTATTATGTATTATTATGATTTGAGGATTATTTCAGATACGTTTAAAAGCCTTCTTTATCCACCTTTTAAAAATAATTGAAGTATGTATAGGTCCTGATATTAAATTTTTTATAGTGTTCAGACAGAGTCACAATCGTTGTCATTTATGACCTATAAACAAATTTAAGATCTTTTTATAAGCAATTAAAATGTACACGAGTAAGTGCAGGCTCGGTATGAAGCTGATGCCGGCGAGCGTGGCACCTTCTCCCGACAAACGTAACACTGTAAGACGGACTATCGACTAATGTACATAACAATCTGAATTTGGTCACTATTATTAACAAAATTTTATGCAAACTAGTTGACTTTCTATAAAATATGTTTACGTAGTAAACATTTATTTTAAATGTTTATTTAAATGAATCTGAAGTAATTACAGGTTTTTGATTAAAGTAGGTATTAAGGTTGCGTACGAATGAATACATTGAAGATATCTCCAAAAATAAACAATTTTAACAGCAGTGTTCTATAAAACGGCTTTACCAAATAATGTAATATTTTTTTGTCAAAAATTTAATTTTATTTATATTAGGGCATGAATATAAGATCAAGTCGCAAATTAATAATAAAAGAAAAGTTAGTTTAAATAAAACCACTTTTTTTTCTTATAATACAAAAGTGTTTTTCTGAGTAATTATGAACATTTTAGTACTAAGAAATATGTCATGCCCTAGTTTATATTGTAACTTGGCAGAATAAATTTTAACCTCCCGCCTTATATTCTATAAGGGGAGGTATTGTGACGGGTCGAGTGTGAGTTTTTAGTGGATAAGCACGTTTTAGGATCCATAGAATACGAATAAAGTATTTTCGAGTATTTCTGTGTCTGTGTGTATGTGCGTTAGGTCGTATGTGACATATTTTTTCGGGCTCTATAACTCAAAAAGTTACAAACATTTAACTACCAAATTTTTATATTTAACGTTATGTTATAATACAAATCTTAGGAACCCAGTTATTTGTAAATTTTTCTGTGTATGGTACTATTTAGGAATTAAATTATTGTTTATAATTTAGACATTTAGAGTGTCAAACAGTGACAGTGACAATCGTTAATATCTTCTTCTGCAGTTTACATAAAAAGATTAAGATCGCAGCGCTATAGTGGTGACTTCATATAGACATACATACGAAACTTTGTAACACGAACACTGTGACAGACTGTGGTATTTGACTAATTTTCTGTATTTTTATTTTATTTCGATAATATTGATAACTATAACTAATTTAAAAATTGTCTCATTATAATTCATAGAATAAATTAATAGGATTTGGTGTAGGACGGTGCCAACTATACGTATAGTTAGCACCTCCATTGGAGCGACTACCGTTTTAGCGGTTTCGGATTTAGCACAAATTTTTTTATGGTAGTACAAAATTAGCACATAATTAGCACATAATTATAGGCTAACAATTTTTTTCATTTTGTGATAATTTAGTGTAGGGCGGTGCCAACTATACGTATAGTTAGCACCTCCAATAGAGCGACTTCTGTTTTCGCGGTTTCGGATTTAGCACAAAAATTTTAATGTTAGTACAAAATTAGCACATAATTAGCACATAATTATAGGCTAACAATTTTTTCATTTTGTGATAAATAAGTGTAGGGCGGTGCCAACTATACGTATAGTTAGCACCTCCAATAGAGTGACGTCCGTTTTCGCGGTTTCGGATTTAGCACAAAATTTTTAATGTTAGTACAAAATTAGCACATAATTAGCACAAAATTATGGCATTTTTATTTTTTTATTTTTCTGAAGTGGGGGTGCTAACTATACGGACGTTTATCCCAACGCGGCTTTGTGTGCTCAATGACGAACATAATTTCCCCCCTATAAACACATTTGTTTGCAAAATTTTGTCAATATGCAAAAAATAATAACATAATATTAAACTTTGAGTGTCTACGTGTATAGTGCACATCATTCTCAACATTTGGAGCTATCGTTGACGTGTCTACGTCATTCCGATCGAAAGTTATACGAGTTTAAGTCTGCATATATGATTTGCCATCCCTTAGGACCTTTTGCAGTTTCCCGGTGGAAGCAAGCTTTCTATCTTCCATTCCCAGGTTTGGCTAATGTTTGTCTAGATTGACTGGGCTAACAAACGTCTGACTCCAGCACAAAAGAAGTTTGGTTTTTCTCAGAACTGGTACATTTTATGAAAACAAAATTCAAGAACAACATTTTCTTTGAATCTTGTACTATAACTTTGTCGCAGTAAGTATGGGTCTATGGCCATAGGCGTAGACTTGTATAAATCTTGTCGGAAGCACGGGTCAAATTTTTTTTTAAAAATAACAAATTATTATATGCCTATAACTTTGTGCCAAATCATCGTAGGAACTTCGTTCTTTGAGTCCTGCACAGGGAATAGAACAAATTTTAGTGCCCTTTTGGTGGATGAAGTAAACAAAAAATTTTCAACTCCGTACACATCGTCACACATTCCAACAAACATACGGTGTCTATGATGCCGTCTTTGAAGAAAACGTTCCGCATAAATACGCGCTGCTAGTCTCGCATTTTGTTTCGCCTCTCCATATGCTAGCACTATGTTCACTAATTCACTATCACTAAATCCGTTCGCGTTATCCATTTTTAAAACAAATCACCAATTATTTTACACTGTGTGTATCATTCACAAAAGAAACAATTTACCTACTGACCTACTGCGAAAGAATGAGTACACAATTCAATTATTAGCAGTTAATTAGAATAGAATTTTATTTAAATATTAATAACTTTAACATAATTTAATTATCCACCCAGTGCGAGTAGCAACGACAAATTTTGGACTGGAAACATGGAAATCTTCAAATTTTGGCTAACCCACAGCTTCCAAAATTTCAAAATAATATTTTTTATAGAAAAATGTCTAGAAATTTTAATTTTTAAAACCGGAAGTCGATATCGCTATCCGTTTAACAGATACAGTTGGTTAAACACAAAATTTATATAAATTTTAAAATTTTCTATCGAAGAATTTCTTTTTACAGTGCTTAAACTGGCGATCCAAATTGGTTTAAATTAAATGTTTCTTATTAAAAAATGTTCTATCTTAAAGTGAATTTTCCGCTCTACAAATTGGTCTCTTGATTTTTTTCATTTAACCTTAATGGAAACCTGTTAAATAAAAAAATGTGATTTTCATCCTCTAAAAGAAGTACTGGGGGGCGGGGGGCGAAGCACAGGGGGTAAAGCTCGAGATTGGCTATTCTTGAAGAAGATATCAATGCCAATATGCCAATTTTATTAAAACAAAAAATCTTCGCCATTAATTTTTGTGGAATTCGAGCAAATTTTTGTCTAATTTTACTGGTATAGGGTGTAACAGCGAAACCAACCAACGCCTATATTTTCTTTATTATTATAGTTACAAAAAAATGTTAAATAGCAAAGTTGTAGGAGACAAAGGGGGACATCTGATTAAAGAATAAAATAATTTTTTTAACCAGTGGTTCTCAAGTTACAACACAAAGTAATATTTTTTCAAATGGGAATATACATATTTTTTAGGTCTATCCGATAGAGTATTTTTTTCTGAATTCAACCATGTATTAGTTTTATATCCTTACATAATAAAAATATTGAGAAAAATACAGTTTAAATTTAAATAATTTCTAATTTTTAATATTAATGTGCAGTAATCTATGGATGAAAAACAAGTGATAAATTAAATATGGACGTGGTTTCTTTGGATATTTCGTGGCATAAATATAGCAAGCTTGTATGGTATTTTTATTTATTTTTTTAAATTTATCACTTGTTTTTCATCCATAGATTACTGCACATTAATATTAAAAGTTAAAAATTATTTAAATTTCAATTGAATTTTTCTCAATATTTTTATTATGTAAGGATATAAAACGAATACATGGTTGAATTCAGAAAAAAATACTCTAGAGAATAGGCATAAAAAATATGTATATTCCCATTTGAAAATATATAACTTTGTGTTGTAACTTGAGAACCACTGGTTTAAAAAATTATTTTATTCTTTAATCAGATGTCCCCCTTGGCCAGCTACAACTTTGCTATTTAACATTTTTTTGTAACTATAATAATAAAGAAAATATAGGCGTTGGTTGGTTTCGCTGTTACACCCTGTATAGTGGTAAACTTCTAAAGACGGTTATTAATTAACAGTTTTTATAAAATTACAGATTCGCATTTTCCATTTTTGTAATACCATAAAGTTACTAGCACCAAGTGTACTGAACAATGATCTCTTCCTCTTATTCAAAACTTACAAGTTGAATAATTTACATAATATGTAACAATAATAAAGTATTCAAGCATTATGTTGCTTACCTTTGATGATTCCACTAATTTGCATAATATTTCCGAACCCAAATGAGTTTTTATATAAATGTTCTAATACTGGTAAGTACTTATCTAAGTATATAATTTTTTTTGATACTGTGTATCTAGGGATGAAAATTGTAATTTGACATACGTTTGTTTATAAGGTTTTTAATTATTATAAGTAATAAATTTTATTTCAAATGTATTTATGTTCTAAAAAATGTCCATGCATAATTTTAGAAAGTAGTAAATATGTATAAAGTTACTTAAAAATGTGAAAATAGAAATTTATTATTATAATATTATACAAATGTCTCCTACATTAACTATTTTTAGTTAATAAAAATAATAATTATTATATTTAACAATTAAGCATTACCTTATTTAGATTATAGTTTAAATGGTAATAGGTGAATATTTTACGTACTTATTATTTACAAATGATTTACACGTTTACAGTTTATTTTATCTCTAACAAAAAAAATGAGTATGGTATCTGAAAAATATCCTTTAAAAAATATATAGTGTGAGACGCTTTTATTTATATTTTCAGAGGGTATGATCATTTTTATTTATGTATATAATAGTGTTGAGTGATGTGAATAAAATCGTATTTCGATAGTATACTTCTTAATATCTTACGTATACTTATTGTACTAAAATAAAATGTGAATAATTTACCTTGAAATTAAAATTCCCCCCTACTATAAAATATGTATAAATTTGATAATATAAAATTATGAGAAGCTAAGAAAAGAAAAGACAATAAATAGAAGAGATTAGGTACACATTAATTTTAATTTCCCTTAACAAAATGTCAACGTTATAATATAAAATGAACACAGTGAAACTAGAATATTTTATTTATCATTCACGATTCACGTGTCAAGTATCAACACTTGCTCTTTATTCGTGTGAAATTGAAATGTGTTGAATGTACTATTTAGGTTAGAAGTTTGTTAGAAGCAGCCAGCAAGTGAAGTAGATACTATGTTTTGTTTACATACTAACTACTTATATTGTCACTGAATGTTGTTGTAAACGTAGAATAGACTGACTTGACGAATACGAAGCAAATGATAATGAATGATGAGATGATGATCTAGAGCTCTCTCTGCCTACACATACGATATCATATTATTATAACAGCAACCATGTAACAGTTTACATCACTTTCCCTTATTTAAAATCGCATCAATTCAATCAAAACGAAATATTTGTTTTTATTACTCTTTCAATCATACAATAATACATTTATTCAATATGCCCATCTATGTTAACCAGCTTATGAGAAACTATCTAAATTAATAATTAAATGCCGTTTACATATTGGCAATTGCAAATGAATATGTCGTTATCATTTACTGCAGCATCCCAAAGTTTCATCAGTTTCAGTTTTAATATTACCAATTCGCCGCAATAATTTATAATTGAACGGCGTGAAGAGCTTGTTTCGTTTGTTCTTGTGATAGTGACCAAATAAACAGAACCAGAGAAAGTTAACAAATCGAAACTAAAACACAAACGACAAACGCAAGTTAGGATGCAGAATAGATATTTTGTTCGGAGATGGTAAAGAGATTTAGAACGTTTGATTTTTATTCTACAATATACTCGTACTTTAGAGTTTCTAAGTGGTATGTAATGTATTAACACCATACGGCGTCACTAAGTTATCACTATCTTAGAATGAACATTTGGGGATTGCTACGCTACAAGCAAATTCATTCAAACATCTCTCGCATTCTGGGATCTGTGCGTGTCTCAATACATCGTACATTGTAATTGTATTACGAAAGTATAAAACGGTACAACAAAATAACGAAACAACGGGAAATGGTTCTTTGCATGTACCATGTACACTTAGTACTCATAAGTATATAATAATAATATACTATAAGTAGTTTAGTTAGTAGATACATGATTGTATCGAAAAACAAATTCAATTCAATCAAATCATAATATAATAAATATAAATGTCAAAAGTCAAATCCCTGGTCGCACTAAACTGTATAAAATGCCCAAAGAAACATTTTCATATTAAAATCGTATTAAATTCTATTGTTATATCTTTATTATCATTAAAACAATGTTATTGTTTAGTATTAAAGGCATTACTTGCCCCTCTTATTCCGTATATATTATATTTGGTAGAAACTTGCATAATAATGAAAAATTCGAAGTATATTTATTATACATGATATTTTATATGCTGTATATGGTATAAAATAGATATGCACACGTCCGATGGCGACATTGCAATCATCCTAAAGTTGGTCTCACGTTATAAACTTGCAAATGCACCTGAGATCATCCAGCAGGATGTACCGTCGACGCCGCAATCGCGCCTGCTCATATCTGATATCAGTGATTTTATATGAAGGTATACCTTTAGCTGTTAATATCAACTACATACGTCACGTACCTCATATCAACATCTAAAATAGACCCTTAATGCTAATGACACGGTTTATACCCGCTGTTTCAATTTATTTATTATTAAATACCTATTTATTAAATCTATAAATCATTATTTTAAAATGTTTGTTTTTATCAATTACTTTTGCGAAGATCATCACAATAATTTTAAATATAGGTGGACACCTTTTATTTGTATCAATGGGCGAACAAAAGGCAGACACGTGTGTACCCCGAAACAAAGAGTACCGCATAACAAGGGGTTTGGGTTTGTTTTGGTTTAAGATTTCAGTTAAAAGAAAAGTATAATAGAGTAGAGGCAGAAAGATTAGAGTTCAAGACGCAATGGTGTGTTGTGTGTATGATTGTGTTCAATGGTTAGATAGAATAGAAAGACAAAGACATTTCTGTTTTATCATTAAGTAGGTCTGTAAAACGATCGTGACGTTATAATAGCTGGCCAATACACACACAGTTTTATCAGCAGGCATTTACCGCAGTTGTATAAGACCGCAGATATATTTGTGCGTTAATGGGAAGCAGATTTGTCCAACGACTTGAACCGCGAGCCTAAAATGTATGGCGTCCACACACAGTCACTCCAGGGCCGCGCCTCATTTTTAATTCAATATACATTTATGAAGACCATATTGCTTTAAGAAAAACCAAATCAAGGCAGTAAGAGCTATCAAATGGATCGATAAAACTGTACTTGTATGGCCAGCTAATAATAATTGGAAATGGAATATATCATTATGCATAGATATAGATATGAAATAAGTGAGAGTCTAGTGATATACTAGGAGTGTTGCGTGATATGAGCTGGACTACTTCGTACCAGTATGATGTGACGTACAGAGTCCGTGAACGTGTAAGCGAACTATTGCACATAAGTGCCTGCCTTTTAGTTGTTATTATAACAGTTCGTGTAATGTTCCATAGGGAAGGCACAACAGCTACCACTGTGCCAACACCATACGCTGCATTATATGTATCACAGTAAACGTTCTTGAGTCTATAATATTATATATACTATATAACCGGTTAGGTTTAGGTAGAATGTATGTTATGTAATATGAATAATTATGTAAATGGTATCGTGTCGTATGTTTCACATGTTAATATGTTTACAGAACAAGTACCAGTAGCCCACATCTTATAATGTATCTCACACTATATGTTATACTAAATATAAGTATATAAACGTCAGTAAGCAAACAATATATGAACATGAGTTATTCAGAATAGTTTTGTAACATGTAGTGCAATATACGTATAAGATTGGGAAGGTATTCATGTATTCATGTAGTGTAATGTTTGTGTGTATGAAGTGATTCTACCAAAATGAACAAAGGTTTTGCAGTGATTAAATTCTCGCAGGTTGGCTGCATTGCTGCTGCATAATACTGACTGCATAACCTAGTAGTAAGTAGTAGTATTATGTAGGTATGTGTAGTACTCGTAAGTGAATATAACGTAAGTAACTAGGACTAAAGCTAATAGAACTAGTAAGGGAGCTGTGGGCTGTCCGTAGCACTGATTGAATAGTTTCTCGTATCGTCGTTTCTCGTTTACTTGTTTACTGAACGATGATGTGCGGCGCAGACAGCAACACGGCCACCGTGGCAATGATGGTAAACATAGTGAAGATGATCAGACAGAACCGATCGACAACCATCGCAGCGAACTTCCAGTCGCTTATAACCTCGGCCTCCTCGTCGGCCTTCTTCATGCGACTGGTGATGAACTGTAATTCACGTAAGATGTTCTGCAGTTCTCGTTGCGTGCCTGAGCTGGGTAACGCTCCCGACTCCTCGATGGTGGTGGCACGCATGAATCCGGAACCTAGATTCGTCGTCACTGTTGCATTGTTTCCGCCCGCGCCTGTTGTTACGTTCCGGAAGTCATCATCGATGTCCAGTACGTTCGCTAGGAGACTCTTCGATGAGCGCTCCTTTAGTTCCAGTTCTTTCATGCGACTGTTCATCAGGATCGTTTTACGTGTGATCTTCTTTCCAGGCCGAGACATGCCCAGAATCCATGGTAACCATTGTAAGAATACGGATTTTATCTATAAATAGATAGACATAAGTTTAATTATTATACTATACTATACAAATTATCATAATATTTATACCCATTGTGGCATCTCATGAATATCAGCCGTCCGATGATGATAGTTCAGGACGACGACAGTCAGCACGACCGATGAGGCCACCATGAACATGATGCAGTTGAAGTAAGTGCCTGCAACAGTTGTCATGTTACGCGGCCGCCCTCAAACACCCATAGCCACACATAAGCACGGCATGTGCAATGACCGGCGCGCACCACTACCACTTATAATAATAATTATAATATAGAAGACAGAAAACAAACATAACACAGAAACAACTCAATTCCACAATCACACACATATATACATAAGATAAGAAGAAATAAATGAACAATATTACGATACAGATGCTTGCACTACATTGTCTTGTTGATGTTAACTACTTTTACTAAGGGTGGTGGCTTACATTTCATAAACTACACAGACATTTACATTGGCATTACGCATTGGCCATTGGCATTAGGCTACTACACAACAACATATCCAGATAAGTATGTAAGAAATAAAAACACTTGTATATAGCATTACGGAATTTGACAGGAACATAAATCATCTACAACATTGTATATTCAAATATCCACACAGTTTGATGTCGCACTACGTAATCGTACCCTCCTCAGAAATCATTTCTGAATTGAATTGAATATTATAAGGACTGTTTCACCAAAGTTTAGCGCGGTCGCGTCGTGGACGAAGTAAGTTCACAAGGCAGTGTTGCCAGATCTCCTGAAAAATCAGGAGATTACCTACTGAAATTTGTTGGTTTCTCCTGATTTTTATAAAATCTCCTGAATTTTGTTTAAAAAAGTATTATAGGCAATTTAGCATAATAATACTTTCATTTTTAAAATACTTAACAGATGCCGTCAATAGTATGTTTCATTTTTAATTCTGAAGTGAGAAGCAACATATGTTTTTGGTTATTTTATTAACCTTTAATTTCCCACTAGTGATTAGCGCACTTGCACTTACTTGTTGACACTTGATATAACTCATAATGACAGTTTGTGTGTGATATGTGATCGTTTATATACAAATAATCTCATCAAATTTCACATAGAAATGCGAAATAATTGATTTGTGTATACACATAATATTAATAATTGAAAATCTACTGATTTTTTCTTAAATCTCCTGAAATTTTTAAAGGTTATATCCTGATTTTTAAAAATATGATCGGGCAACACTACCAGGAAGATAACTTTACTTGGACCACTGCTTCTGAGGATTACGTTGGTTTATACATTATTTTAATAAACCGATTAGTTTTATTTGATTTTATTTAGTTGCTCAATAAAACGTATCAGGTTGCAGAGATTAGATTAGATGGGATGAAAGTTACAGACAAATTAGGATAGCAAAGCAGTCAGTATTATTAATTATGTTGTATTATAATGTATAATAAGCACTAAGCACATAAATATGTTTTAATGATATATTTTGATTTGAATAGAAACACATTACATGTACAACATAATTCGTTAGATTAGCAAGAGTGTTTATAAAGTGAATGAAATGAAATTGTAAAGTGAAAGAAGTGTTTATGAAATAATGTAGTATGTGTTGATAAGTATAAAAGTATAAAATTGAAAGAGATGACGCGACATTCGTTACCGGACATTCAGTTCAGATTCAGATTCAGATTGAAGATAATATTGATATTGATTGAGAGTTGATAAGTAGCGTTTTGAGTGTGTCATTTAACAAATTGTTTTAGTCATCTCAAGTAGATTACCTGCATTCATGGGGTGGGGTAGGCGTAGGTGCTTGGTTTGCTTGCAAAATTACCGTTACCACTGGCCACGAGAGGTTGTGAGCTCGTGGCTTGTGGTTCTTGGACAGTGACACCGACACCTTCACCTGGCTTCAACGACATCGAACATCGAGCATCGACAATAAGCGCTCGCCACCACTGAATGCACCACAACTTTAACACAAACATACAACATGTTTGCCGTTACATTAGCCACTGTCATTCAGACCAGTTCATTTAGTTATTGCTTAATCAAGATCAAGCTTATGTTTAGTTCTGTGTTTAATTATTTTACTTGATTATTAAAGCTAATTTTACGAGGAGGTAACGAGTCATCGACAGAAATAATAAACAAGTACAACACAGTAAGTAGGAAAAGTAAACATGTCAACAACAAAACATACAGATAAAGATACTCCTAGTGGGACAGAGCCATTTGATACTTGGAGGTGGAGGGTGTACATGGCGAGTAACGAGTATTCATGTGAAATATATAAAGTAGAGTTTAGTAGTCCATAGAGATTTAGTTTTAGATATGTGTTGAGTTTTATATAAACTGACGGATAGACTATAGGTACACGTAGTACTATTATATGTATATAGGTAAGTCCATATAAATAGCGCTACGTAACCCATTTTTTAGTTTCTGGTTAACTGTAGGTAACTACACAACTAACTAAGTTATGTATAAGTAGTATAATAATATCAGAATCAGAGAGCGTGAGGAAAATGCTAGTTTGCGCGTCCTCTGGACACCGTCCTGCAAAAAGGACACTATTTAGATACAAATAAGAACACAAAGAAACAAATAAGCAGAAGTTCATATCGATCTTTTGGTGGATTTAATTATTATAATACAACAAGGAAATGATAAATGATATTGTTTGTAAATTCAGTTATAAGGGATTCACGTTTCAAGGAATAAGTGACAGGAGGATCATAATATAAATATAAATGTAAATATAATAAATCATTAAAGAGATTGTGTGTGAAAGAGAAAACGCACGGACACGAGGGACGTTACCGTGCGATGTGAACGTGATCATGATATTTATTCAAGTTCACAGCGATTATATATCAGGTTGAGTTAAGTTCAGTTATTTCATCATTTTAAATGGTAAAATGCCTCACAATCCCAATTCACTATACCCAAACACAGTAAGAAAAAGCACACTAGTTTAATAACAATAAGTAGTAATAAGTTCAAAGTAAGTTATTGGCAAAGAGTTGAAGTGCTGTTTCATTCTATGTTGAGAGCTGAAACTGCGAAACTCTCGAAAGTGTTGTATCCCCGTGAAGCGGGCGTGATATTAAGTATTAAATACTGATAATGATATTGCTATTGCAGCAGGTACCGTACCATCATGCACATGTGTTTTGCAAATAAAAATACAATATAGAATGAAGGAGAGAGAGATGCCGTGTCATGTCAAGAGTGGCTAAGGCTAACCGCTAACCTATCAGGGGAACTGCTTCGGAGGTCTGAGTTAGCACGTGACCCACCAGCAGGGAGAATACAGTCTGCGATAGTAGTATAGTGACACCTGTAACAAACAAACCGAAACCTCTCTCTCTCTCTCTCTCGGTCTGACTGCTGCCTGGCCCCCTGGCCGCTTCACTTCAATATTCAAATTCAAATAATAATTACCTATAGTACTAGTATATCCTACTACGTACTTGTATAAATACTACCTACTAGGTTAGGTTAGGTAGGTACTAACTAAGAACCTATACACCACTCCCAACCGTTCCAAGTACCATGAGATGACACGGGAAACGGGACACGTGCATGTGTTGTTATCCCTTGTTCTGTTTGACCGTATCGTATCCGACCCCGTCCCGTTAATAGAGAGATCAAAGAGGAAATGTTTATAAAGCGTTGCTTTGCTGCAAATGCAATAACATAATATCTAACACTTGTTGTCGTTCTCACTAACACTAAACTGAAACATGAAACAGCACTCCATCTTGAATAAAATCACGCGAGCCTACACTGCAAAACTCAACTAGTCCAATGTCAAGTTTTGCTATAAGGCTGGCCGAAAACATTTCTTCTTTGATTATAAATCATACAAAATTATAAATAAATAATAATAATAACAATAATAATACTATTGAAAAGCTGAATAATTGACTGAAATTATGTTATGTACATAACATAGTGTTATGTTATATACATATACAACGCGCGCGAACACAACAATCACATATACACAATAAAACAGTCATGTCAGGCAGTACTGAGGATTATGTTAGCGCAGGCAGGTCAGACACAATGAAACGGTCGTGTACCTAACAGAGGAATGGCGTCAGATACTTGGGGCAAGGTTTCTGCCACGAGGTTCAGGAACACAGTCAACGAGAGCAAGATGGTGACTCCTGTAACAGAACATAGCTTGAACATTGCTAACAGCGCAATGTTGTACGTACGATACGAATATGAATACGAACGAGATAGTAGTAGTAGTATAGTACCTACACAAGTTGAAAGCCTGATGCATCATGTACTTATGTATAATTATAATAGAATCCTACTTACCGATACTTTTATAAGTTAACCTATCGCGTCGACCGATTTGTTATATAATTGTTCAGTGAATATTGTTCAAGTGTGAATGGTTGATGGCTAGCTACTATAAAGGAAAACTAAAGTAAAAGGGAACTACTAACTTACAGGCAAAGGTGCAGGTATGTTGTTAGGTTCAGGATATATAGGTTCAGGTATCGTTCAATTCATTATCAATATATGGTTTTCATGCGGCGGCCGTGCAGCGTCTCTGGCTACCCTCCAAGTATCAATGTGACTTTCCCGGACACAGGGTCGATACACTAAGAGGAGGGCTTCAACATACGATGCTCCCAGAGGTGGGCGGCCGGCGGCCTTATGCACTGCATAGCATTGCATACCTATCAGTGGTACTGCATCGGACGTGGTTGGTATCTTTTCGGCTACTAAGTTGAGAAATACAGTCAATGAAAGAAGAATGGTGACACCTGAAATTAAGATTTGGAATTTTGAAGGTGATCTCTTTTAATTTACGCGAACATTCAGTCAACATCTCGTAGGTATCTGTATCTGTATCCAACGTGTTGTTGATGTACGCGACGTACTTGTGAAAACCATAAGGCGATATATAGATAGATATAGAAGAGATAAGTAGTGTTAATTGTTGTTGATTCCGACATCCGAGCATCCGACATAACGATAGTCGATAACGATGCAGAACACAAAAGTACCAAGTTTACAAGTGACAGTGACATCTGACATCATATATAATATAAGTGAAAATGTACCTAGGGTAAGCTTCTCGCCCGAGTCTGGTGGCAGTGTAAACCCCAGCAACGCCATGGAAGATATGAGCACGCAAGGAACTATGAGATTAAAGAAGTAGTATAGCGTTCTTCGACGGATCTGAATGGTAAACGTTACATCCACGTATGGTTCTGGGCAGCACTGGTACACGATGGTATTCTTTTTACCGGGCATTCCTAAAACACAATACAACACTCATCTATAACAAACAACTAAACTTTAAAAAATGCTTATTATGTTATATCGCAATTCTTTCATTACATTATCACATACCTATCAGGTACCATTCCCCATTAGTAATGAAGTCCGACAGATCTCCACCATCTTCAGAGTTGAGTACTAGGTCCAACTGTACAAAACCTAATCATGTAAAATGGCACGCAAAAGAAAAAAACATCACACATTTGCAAGACTCTATACTCATACCCATACTCTACTTAATTCTATATATTAAGTACACATGTATACATGAACATGCATCGATATTGTGCCATTTCAAATGTCAAATATACATACATCTACATAATATCATCACTAATTCCTGTACATATAAGATGAATATTCATCATCCATTTTTATTTTTCAATACAGCTATTGGAGAAAGAAAATTAATATTTATTTAAAGGTGATGCATCGCCGGATGATGGATAAACATGGATTAAATAATCAATCTCTATGCATTCAGAGATTGATTATTTAATCCATGTTTATCCACCATCGGGCGATCCATCACCTTTAAATACAATTGTTCAAACATTCAAATTAATATTTATATTTATTATTGTTCATGGTATTCACTTTTATCAAAATAAGTTATAAAAATAACTATTATTATTTTCTTATATTAGTAATATGAAAACTATTTAACAGCAGTTTTTAAATAACTAGTTTGTCAGTAATGAAATTCACCTTGTATACGAGTTTCAAACATAACATAACAAAGTATAACAATTAACAGTGGTGTAACTAATAAACTATTGTAGGGCAAGAGTACAATGCACCCAGGGTCCACTACCTGCAGAAATTTTGCAGATGTATTAATTTATACTTTATATATATATATATATATATATATATATATATATATATATATATATATATATATATATATATATATATATATATATATATATATATATATATATATATATATATATATATATATATATATATATATATATATATATATATATTTAATTTTGAGAGATTCTAAAACATTTATAACATTACTTCATCCAAAATGTCTACCATTTATTTGCATATTATATTCAAAGATATTATTTACTGATATAATTAGAAATTAAACAGCAAGACAAGAAAATAATTTTGTTACTTGAATTACAATTACATACAGATCAACAGAACTTAGAAAAATGGAAAAAAAACGAAGATTTTATAGAGGGTTTCTACCCCTAGGTAATATTTACACCCAGGCCAAAATTCTAGTTACACCACCAACAATAAAAAAATATTCAAATATTTTAGAAAAATAAATAAAGACCGTATAGTTGCAGGTAGCAGGAGTGGCAATCGTGGCAGTCAACACTCTGCAGAATTGGGGATAGAGGAGGGAGGAGAGCAGCGAAAACAGCAGGAGTTCTGCTGGATACAGCAAAGGCCGATCGATCATAAGGCAGGGGGCGTGCGGGCGCGAGACGTGCTGGGCAACAAGGGCAAACGGGCAACATCCACCACGTGCCACCAAATAACAACACGAAGAATTTACAGTTAATATTGTATAAACCAAACACTAGACTTGTGCACTCGTTAATTAATTCAACTGAATGTTGCAGTCGATTTTTAGAAAAATTCTAGCCTACTCAACAACAGCAACGATAACAATAAAGCTAACAAGACTAAACAAAAATAACAAACTAAACAATGTCATTAAAATAAAAAAAAACGGCACGTGGCAGTCGCAGCGGAGTACCACTACCTACATCAAATATTTATTTAATGAAGTCAAGCATACACGGTCGGTGAATTTCATAGACAAAGCAAAAGATGAAAAGACATAGAAAGTTTCAGTTCCGACCCCGAATAGCTATATAGTATATAGTAATATCGGTGACATACAATACAATACAGATAAGTGAAACTTTTCAAAGAATAAAATACAACGAAAGAACATACAATCATAGGCGCCGACTTGAAAATCCGTGGGAGCTTTAGTAAGAATAAAAAAGTTAAAAAATATATTTTTTAATAAAAATGTCATAAAGAGTTAAGATTTGCATGCCAACTAGCAACACGCGAAATTATAGTTTTTTGTCTACAGAAGACTTACATCCAGGATGTAAAAATCTTTTACTTGTTACTCACTTTAAGGGATAAGGGATTACCTTTGAAAATGAATCTTTACAAGTAACTAACTTGTAAAATTGACAGCTGAATTTAACAAGTTGGTAGCAACTCGTATGTTCATAATAAACGGTTCACTTTGCCACAGTAAAACTTCCAAGGCTTATGAGAAATAATATAAAACAATTTTTGACAGAACAGATGTGTGTGAATGACAGAATTTGATTATAATTTTTGTTTTGATACACGCAAGGTAATTGTTTTACTGCTTCAAAGAGGTGACAGACTCGCCTCATCGCGCCAGTCATTTCCTACTTTCAGCAGTAAAACTGTTTTGTAATATACTATTATATCCAGCAATTTTTATGTAATTATGAAAAATGTAATAAAAAATGCGCTGCAGGCAATTTTTTTTACTCCAAGGCCAAATAGGTACCGTAAATTAAATTTTCAAAGATGTATAACAGCATATTTTACCATCTTATGCGCAGAAATAAATAAAATTTGTATGTGTCGTATGTTCGGGGAGGAGGGCAGAGTCTGCACGAATATTTTCCTCTGGGGGCTCGAGCCCCGAAGCCCCCACGTAGTCGGCGCCTATGCATAAAATACTGAATACAACATCACGAGGAATTTAAAGTTAATATCGACTATTACCAAACACTAGACTTGTGCCCTCGTTAATTAATTCAACTGAATGTTGCAGTCGATTCTTATTAAAAATTCTACCCTACTCAACAGCAGCAGTAATATCAATAAAGCTAACAAGACTTAACAGACTTAAGAGCATTCTGTACAGGAAGAATGTACACGTTAAAGCATTTTACACTCATACACCTCATCGACACATTTTAACAAAAACAAATTTTTATATGGTAGATAAGGGATAAAACTTACTTTCAACCGCTTGCAGGCGTTTAGAAGCACTTACAGATTTTTCTTTATATTTCGCAGAACATGATATTTTAAACTTGAATCATGTAGTTTAAAGTTTAATCTACGTTGGGGTAGTGTTATTTTTTAGAAAAAAATTTCTGATTTCGAGAAAATTAGAGGTAAAAAATGTGAATTTTTGTAGTTTTCTTTATTTTATATCTGTGAAATGCGTTTTTATTTTGTATTTTGGGAAATTGTTATTTCCCGACGTTGTTTTGAGAAAGTTTGTTTCTCTACACGTCACTTATTGGTGGAACTTGTAAGCCTTTACATGCTTTAAAACATTATTCCCGGTTCTTTTTTATTATATATTTTATATATTTTTTATTTTATTTTATAAACTAAAACTTCGGTATAAAACAGAAAAAATCCCTTATCTACCATATAAAAATTTGTTTTTGTTAAAATGTGCAACCATGTGTCGATGATGTGTATGCGTGTAAAGTGCTTTTTACGTGTATATTCTTCCTGTACAGAATGCTCTTAAGAGACTAGATAATGTCATTTAAAAATTTTTAAAAAACGGCACGTGGGAGTCGCAGCGGAGTACCACTACATCAAATACTGTTAATGAAGTCAAGTAAACACGGTCAGTGAATTACATGGATAAACAAAAGATGGAAAAACATAGAAAGTTTAAGTTCCGAACCAGAATAGCTATATAAGAGATACAAAGTTGATTAAATTATTAGACAAAAGTTGCCTCTCTAGGCGGTCAATTTATAAATGTTTTTGTTTTCCCACAAAAATGCATAGGTGACTAGATATTTGTGAAAATGTAAATTTTTCCAATTTCGTTTTGCACCTGTTTTATATAGTTGAAAAGGGAAAAATATCTCTATTAAGACTGGTCATAGCCAACTATGAGCTCCATATGAAAATTTTAATTTGGTTTGAATTTCTCGAAATCTGTAGGAGATAAAATAATTTTGAGGAGTGCAAATTAGAAACTTAGACTAATTCAAACAAAAAAGTTATAGGTGAAAAACTAAATTGTCAAAATTTACTTTTTCGCATATTTATCGAGTTACCTATGCATTTTGGTGGAAAAACAAAAACATTTCTAAATTGGCCCCCTAGAGGTGCAACTTTTGTCTAATTTAACCACTTCGTATCTCTTACGGATCTCGAGATTCCCATGTCGAACAACTTATCTAGGACATCCTATATAGTATATAGCGATATCGGGGACATACAATACAATACATATAAGTGAAAATTTTCAAAGAAGAAAATACAACGAAAGAGCATACAATCATAGGCGCCGACTTTTGAAAATCCGTATGGGGGCTTTAGTAAGAATAAAAAGGGTAAATATTTTTTTAATGTCATAAAAAGTTAAGATTTACTTGCCAACTATCAACATGTGAAATGATAGTTTTGTTTCTACAGACCGCAAAAGACTTACATCCAGGATGTAAAAGTCTTTTAATTGTTACTCACTTGTAAACGTTAATTAATCAATCCCTACGTTACCTTTGAAAATGAATCTTTACAAGTTACAAACTTGTAAAATTGACAACTGACTTGTTAAAGTTTGTAGCTAGTCGTATGTTCATAATCAATGGTTCAACGTTGCCACGGTTGCCACAGTAAAACTTCCAAGGATTATGAGAAATCATATAAGACAATTTTTGACAGAACGGTTGTTTGTAAATGACAGAATTCGATTATAATTTTTTAATTTTTGTTTTGATTTACAAATGAGTAGTAAGTAAAATGTTGTACAATACACGCAAGGTAACTGTTTTACTGTTTCAAAGAAGAGACAGGCTTTTGTCTCATCAGCGCGCCTGTCATTTCCTCCTTTCAGCAGTAAAAACTGTTTTACCTTGCTAGTAATGTAATATACTATTATATCCAGCAATTGTTTGACAGAAGAAAGTGCCATCAGGAGGCAGATTGTCTTCGTCGCTTTCTAATATCGTTCTAGTAGTATTGAAATATGTCACGTCAAAATGCAAAAATGACAGAACATTAATACAAAATATTAGAACGTTTGTTTGGTTTCATACTCGTTTGCGAAATGCTATTGAATTCTCGAATGTTTTTTTTGCCCGCTGTGCTCGCAATAAAAACTTTAATCACCGAATGCAAAAGTATCATTTCGCAATCTAAAATAAAAAATTACTATTTTCAGTCATATACCAGATGTCAGATGTGGATCCAGAGAGGATGTTTTCAGAGATGTAATTATGAAAAATGTAATAAAAAATGCGCCGCAGACAATTTTATTTTAATTCACGGCCAAATACCTTACTATCAAATTTTCAGAGACGAATAACAACAGATTTTACCATCTTATGTGCAGAAATATGTATGTTCGTATGGGGGGTAGAGCCCCCACGAATATTTTGATCTGGGGGCTCGAGCCCCGAAGCCCCCACGTAGTCGGCGCCTATGTATAAAATATTGAATATTCTTCTCCCTAGTTGGAGTTTATCATTTCACATTCACATTTGGAATGATTCAGTTAGCGAAATGATTATATGTATCTGTGCCAATCCATGCAAACAAGGTCAAAGCATCAGTGCGCACGCGCCACGCGCCGCCAAGAGCTTTATTTGTATTTCTATGCGAGTGAGAGCTTTTAGTTCATTTATGCTGATTTGCAAATGCAAACATCGAACGTGGGACTTTCAAATAACATAAATTCAATCACATTATCTACAGTATTACTCACTGTTTTCAATTTAAATTTTTTTTAGTAGATTCTACCCGAATTAAGTATCTGAAAAAAGTTATTTTTTCTAGCCGAAAATGTATGCTGTAATTCAAGCTTAATATACTATTTTTATACTTTATGTCGAAAATATTTAAAATATTTGAAGTTAGAAACCTAAAAATGACTTTTTTAAAAGGTGTGGAATAGATATATTAATACCAGTCTTACAAAATAAAAGTTTCGTGAAAATATAATATAGGCTATAGTATTACACTGTTTTCAGTCTTTTGAAAACGAAAAGTAAAAAATCAGTCACAGATAAGCAAATGTTTGAAATACCTCCACAATAATATACGAGTAATAAAGAGGGGAATAATGAATATAAACGTAATTGAATTTCCGGTTTTTAGAATAATGTACTCTAGTTGCATTCATCGGTCATCGGCAAAAATGTTATTATCGTAGAAAAATTAAATTATAAAACTATTTGTGATTCATCCTTTGATTTCAATATTCATTCAAGTGAAAGTAAGGTAGTTTACTATAAATAGCCATTACCGTACGGATGAATCTATAAAAAGTTTATATATGTACGATACGTACGATAATTGAATTTCCGGTTTTTAGAATAATGTACTCTAGTTGCATTCATCGCTCATCGCTCATCGTAGAAAAATTAAATTATAAAACTATTTGTGATTCTTCCTTTGATTTCAATATTCATTCAAGTGAAAGTAATGTAGTTTACTATAAATAGCAATTACATTACAATCTATAAAAAGTTTATATACGTACGATACGTTACAACACAACTAAAATAAGAAGATAACGAACAATTTATAAAATATATTTGTAGATTTTTAGTTTTATTGTAGGATTGTAGTTATTATGTTCGTTCGGAAATCGGAATGTGGCTTGCACTTAGTTACTTGGGCGTACCTATAGTTACGATATCCAATTAGGAGAACTAAACGAAGCGCAGACGTATAATATAAACGCGAAAAATAATGTGTATTCAATCTGGATTTACATTATCAAGTAAAGCAAATCTAAAAATAAATGCTGTTCTATTTTTAAATTTGGAAAAATGGAAAAGTGCGTCTTTCGCAATATTAACCAAGAAGTAGGTATCTTATGATACAAATAATTTTGAAATATAGCGCGACAAAAATCTTAGTCTACTTTTCGATTAAGTTAATTACCGAAGTTTTGTATTTAAAATACGATGTAATTTAAAAATATCAATGGCCACTTAAACATTATGTTTGATTTGTGAACAACAAAAGATATTATCATATTATACAAGTGGAATCGAAAGTTGGGCTTTGGGCACATGGTTTTACTCGGAAGTTATTACAGATACAAAAATATACTAAATAAGTCTAAGTTGTAGGAGACCAAGAGGCCATTTGATTATAGAATAAAATATTTTTTTAAACCAGTGGGTTTAAGTTACAGTATAAATTTATATTTTTTCAAATGGGATTATACATATTTTTATGCCTATTCGATAGTGTTTTTTCTGAATTCAACCATGTACCTGCGATGCGATTTAAATTTGAATAAATTTTTATTTTTAAAATTAATGTACAGTAATGAAAAAACCTACATAATCTCTTGTACACAAAAATACATTTTTTTACGAATTTTGATTTACATTTGTATTATTTAACTGGACAACAGCTTGTCTTATTCTGTTAATATGTTCATCGAGTGTAGCAACGTGCGTATCATAAATTTTATTTTTATACCTCCCCACAGAAAAAATCTAAAGGCGATAGATCGGGAGATCTTGCAGGCCACATGGTAGGGCCTCTGCTGCCAATTTAGGAATTTGGGAATTTTTAATTTAAATAATGAGTTACAACACAACCTACAACAATAGCATTGTGCGGAGGTGCTCCATCTTGTTGAAATATTATTCCGCGTCTAATTTATAATGGTATATCATCAAAATAATTTAAAGTAGTTTAAATATCTTTGAGATGTTAAGATGCCATGATACATTAATTGAAAAAGTACCTATTTGAAAATTTGAATTGAAAGTTTCACGTGGATTTGTTTCTCTACTTTGCCAGTAATGTGTATTACGTCTATTTAATATTCCATTATTAAAAAATTGCATTCGTCGGTCCATAAAATTTTATTTAAAAAAATTGGATTTATGAATGATATTTTCGTGAATAACATAATAACATAATTTGAAGTCTTCTCATATCATCGCCAGGATGAAGATTATGAATTTTATGTAGTTTATATGGTTTGTAATTATGCTTTTTCAAAATCTTATGTACCTTGTGATGGATTAAATTCCAGTGCAGGTTCTCTAATTCAATTTCTTGGGAAAATATTGAAATATGCTAGTATCGTATATCAACTTCTAAATTTTCATTAATATCACGAGGTTTGTATTTTACCCATAGACAAAGAACTAGTTCTACGCAGTTTTCTTTCTAATTTACCAAAATTGTATAATTTGGATGAAACCGATTCGGATATTGTTCCCGATATAATCGCAGGGCTTGTCTTGAGTTATTATTTGGAGAACATTTCAACATATCTACCTTCTCGTTAATTGAATAATTAGCCATAATTAAAATTAATAATGTAATTACCCAGTCAACACAGACTTTATGATAGATAGGTATGTTGGTAAGTAATATTAAAAATAAAATTAGAACGACAATATTACTTGTCAGCCGCTAGATTTTGTTTTTGTTTTTCATCCATAATCGCATTTTTTCAATATTTTTATTATGTATATAAAAATAATTAAATAAAGCTATTAAATAACGAGACTGCGTGTGCAGAAGGTGGCGTCCTTCGTCCTAGAGAGGTAAGGGGGAAACGAATGCAGCGTTGGATAACTGGAAGTGTCTACTATTCCGGTACGAAAACACGTTTTTGTCGCTGAAGTAGTATTTTTTATGTTAGAAACGAACGTGTTTACTTCTCGTGTCGATAACAATGGATTTTGCACCAGGACAACGAACCTGCCCATAACGCGCTGTCTGTGAAGCGTTATTTAGCCGCTAGAGGTACTCCAGTGCTCGAACACGCGGCGTAGTCGCCTGATTTAGCACCCTGTGACTATTTTCTATTTCTGAAGATAAGGTCTGCCTTAAAAGGAACCTGGTTCGAGTCGTTGGAAGAGGTGAAGCGAAAATCGGCACAAGAAGAAAACACGTTCGTTTCTAACCTGCATAGAAAAAATACTACTACAGCGACGTGTTTTCGTACCGGAATAGTAGACACTTCCGGCTATCCAACGCTGCATTCGTTTCCCCTCCTACTCCTCTAGGACGCCTTCTGCGCGTGTAGTCTCGTTATTTCATAGCCAGAACGTACATGGTTGAATTCAGAAAAAATACACTATCGCATAGGCATAAAAAATATGTATAATGCCATTTGAAAAAATATAATTTTGTGCTGGTTTAAAAAATATTTTATTCTATAATCAATTGTCTCCCTTGGTCTCCTACAACTTTGTTATATAGTATATTTTTGTATCTGTAATAACTTCCGAGTAAAACCGTGGGGAACGCACGCATCACCAGAATTTTCAAACACCGCATCAGTGTAATGCCCTGTTCACACGTTGCTACTTTGAAGACACATTCGTGCTACTGTAGCATGAAAAAATCTGAGTCGCTTGTCAAATAGCAGCGCTGCTAATTTGTAGCATCAAAGTATCAAGAACTACTCGTTGATAATTTCACATCGTTGATCGTTGTGTGTGTAGATAGCGATTTTTTGCGGTAATTGTTTCGATTTGAATTTCTTTTCATGCTACAGTAGCACGTATGCGTCTTCAAAGTAGCAACGTGTGAACAGGGCATAACATCGCTAGACTCAACGCCAGACCATTCAAATCTAGACTCCAATGTGTGAATAGCCTCAGCACCAGAACATTCAAACATCGCTTGATCTAACATCGCTTCCTTCAGCACCCGACCATGCAAATCTAAAATATTATTATCACGAACGTATCTCAACATCAGAATTTTCGAACATCGCTTTCTTCTTACATTGTTTTCTTCTACGCCAGACCAGTCAATCCCAGACCCCGCATATCAGGACTCCAATTTAGTGACGACATAGTGACGACACACACACTTAGTTCACATTTTACTAGCAGGAGGACGTTACCGTTTTTAATCAGAGATAATAAATAAACCAGTATGGCAGCTGGCAGTCTGTTTCAACTCGATCAGTCAACACATATTTAAAATTTTATCTTTGTATTAGATTAATTAAATTAAATACATGTTTCTATTCGTAACGTCCTCTTGCGAGTAAAATGTGAACTAACTGTGTGTGTCGTCACTATGTCGTCACTATATTGAAGTCTAGATATGCGGGGTCTGGGTTTGACTAGCCTGGCGTAGAAGAAATCGATGTAAGAAGAAAGGCGATGTTCGAAAATTCTGGTGTTGAGTACGTTCGTGATTATAATATTCTAGATTTGCATGGTCGGGTGCTGAAGGAAGCGATGTTAGATCAAGCGATGTTTGAATGTGGTGCTGAGGCTATTCACACATTGGAGTCTAGATTTGAATGGTCTGGGTATGAGGTATGACTGGTCTGGCGTTGAGGCTAGCGATGTTAGACTGAAGCGGTGTTTGAAAATTCTGGTGATGCACATCTAGCCAAACCGTGTGCCCAACTTTCGATTCCACTCTAGAATCAAAAATAACTATTTTCGGTCATGTAGCAGATGTAGGTGCAGAGAATATGTTTTCAGAGATTTAATTATGAAAAATGTAATAAAAAATGCACCGCAGATATTTTTTTTAATTCAAGGCCAAATACCTTACAATCAAATTTTCAGAGACAGAGCCCCCACAAATTTTTTCGTCTGGGGTCTCGAGCCTCGAAGCCCCCACGTAATCGGCGCCTATGCATACAATACTGAATACTCTTCTCCCTAGATGGAGTTTATCATTTCAGTTAGCGAAATGATTATATGTATCTGTGCCAATCCATGCAAACAAGGTCAAAGTACCAGTGCGCACGCGCCACGTGCCGGCAAGAGCTTTATTTTTATTTCTATGAGAGTGAGAGCTTTTAGTTCATTTATGCTGATTTGCAAATGCAAACATCGAACGTGGGAGTTTCAAATAACATAAATTCAATCACATTAGGTACAGTATCACTCACTGTTTTCAATTTAAAAACTTTTAGTCAATGTTAATACTCCATTCGGAAACTATAGTGCGTCAATACACATCTTCTAAAATCAGTATAAAGCTTGAATTACATTATACTTTTTTCGACTAGAAACTTTGACAAGTTTTATACTTAATTTTAAAATGCACACTTGGATAATGTAAATCAGGATAATTTCGATTAAAGTGTCATATACTAGAACGGTCTTTTTTCATCTTAAAAATTAGCTCCGGACCTATTTTTCATCCAATTTATATACTAGACGCGCAGTGGACGTATATTTTGTGTTACCAACCTTCTGTATATATTAGGAGTGGACAGCCTGATCGCCAATCGCCACATGTGGCGAATTGATCAGAAAGTGTGGCGAATTTAAGTTTCTTTTCGAATGACTTAATTATAAGTATATGGACTGTATGTTTAATTTTGTTTATTGCCAAAATTTGTATAAATAAGTTTGTTTACTATTAATATTTTAAATTGCAATGAAGAATAATATTTTAGCTACAATAGTACTATTAAAATGAAGAGTCGATTGCGCGAACTACTAATTTTGGTCTAAGAGAAAGAAAACTTTTCTACTCCTATCTCAGAAACATCAGTCAGGAATGTTCTCATACTAATGCTTGCATCCCTTAGTGAATAATTTGTTTTGATAGTTGTATTGTCTTCAGTGTGAAATGCAATATAGCAAGTCAAATTTTGTAATATGTGTACACAAAAATTAGCTCCGCCCGTTCGCGCAGCTGAACCGACTCTTCACTTCAAACAACCTCGACAGTAGTTCTCGCCAGTTATCTTCCTCTTGTAAGTATGTAATTGCATATTATTTTATGCACAGGTTAAGCGAGAAGTATACGAAATCGTGCTGTTTTGTCCGTTTTAGTTATATACCTATATAACTATACTATGGAGGTATACGTTAGGTAGGTACCTATTTTGAATTTTGTCCAAATGTGTGTTTTAGTTTGTTCTATACCTGTAAAAAGATAACCCCCCAACCTCTACTGACAAATTCTGGTGTGGCGAATATTATATTTTATTCGCCACACTTGTGGTCACAATAAATAAAAGGTTGCCCACCCCTGGTAGGTACAATACTACAAAAATGCAGTTTTAAAAATTTTCATTTGGCAGTATTGGTCGATCAACCAAATCAAATATGTCAGTGCGATAACAAATTTTAAAACTAGATTCTACCCGAATTAAGTATCTAAAAAAAGTGATTTTTTCTAGCAGAAAAAAGTATACTGTAATTCAAGCTTAATATACTATTTTTATACTTTATGTCGAAAATATTTGAAACTAGAAACCTAAAAATGACATTTAAAACGTGTGGTGTAGATTAGAGATGGGCACGGGTCATGAAATTTTTGGGCCACGCCGTGACCCGCGTGAGCGTGAGTGATTTTGAAATTTTGAATCGTGAACGGGCGTGAGCGTGAGTGACATGTAATGTATCGTGAGCGAAATTTTTTCGAGCAAGAGTAAAAATCACAAGTCACCACCCATGTTGCCTACATAATTTGCAAAATATAGGGTCCGTCAAAGGAACCTGACGAGTTTTGGTATTCAACTACAAAGGACCCCGCACCATTATCATGGGAAAAAATGTGACCGTGGATTTTTCTGAAACTTGGTATACGACCTATTTAAGATGTTCTGAATCGAAATGGTCCTCTGGAAAAAAGTCCGAAAATGCCAGGTTTCCGAGTTATAGCCCTGTAAAGTCGCGAATATAGGAATTCAGATTTTGTGGATTCTCTCGAATAAATCATTGATATGCTTAGATCATATATGCAAATGTGTCATATATCTACATATATATCGTTCAATACACACATAAATGATTCGTTTCGGATGGGTACATATATGCACGTATGAGCCCGTGAAAATGAGTCATTTCCCTATCTTGGTACCGACCGTCTTCTCCAGTATCATACTAACTTATTATTTTTTTTTTGAGGATTTCTCAGATAATCAATGAGAAAAAAGTTCTTTGGAATAATTTTAATCGTTCGTGTTCTACCGCCGGCATTAGCGCTACCCGATGTACACCACGTGGAGGTTGCTTGGCCGGATTTCGTACATGTACAGTATATATGTAGATATATGACACATTTGCATATAATATATGATCTAAGCATATCAATGATTTATTGAAGAGAATCCACAAAATCTTAATTCCTACATTCGCGACTTTACAAGGCTATAACTCGGGAACCTGGCATTTTCGGACTTTTTTCCAGAGGACCATTTCGATTCAGAACATCTTAAATAGGTTGTATACCAAGTTTCAGAAAAATCCACGGTCACATTTTTTCCCATGATAATAGTGCGGGGTCCTTTATGTACCTAGGTAACAAGATATTTATTTTCACATACAAGTGATCGATAGTATATTACATGCCATTTTATTTGGAAAATAATTTTGCTTAAATGATGTCCATCACCGCGTACACACTGTTCCAACGTTCCAAGCTGTTTTGCAAATTGATCATTACTCGCTCTAGCATATTCCTAGGAATTGCACTAATTTCATTGCGAATGTTTTCTTTTAATTCCTGAATTGTTTGCGGTCTATTGAAATACACCTTGCTCTTCAGATAACCCCATAGCACCTCCATTCCGCTAGCGGTACCAACTCACAAAAAAAAATTAAAAACCTATGGAAAATTATAGGCTAATTATAGGCTAATTAAATGCCTCATCCCCCAATTTTAGGCTCTTTAATTTTTTTGCAATAAAAAGTTCCGCTAGCGGAAGGAATGCCAACGGAACTTACGGTAGTAACAACATAAACTTACTGGAACTTAGTTGATAATTAAAGGCTATTTATAGGCTCCACAATTGACGTCTCACTATCCCAGTTGGACCTTGTCCCCGACTATCGGCTCACTGTAGTCCCAAAGGCGCGCGCAGCGCAAGTTGGAGCGCGGAGCGCGCAGTCCTCGAGTTATTTTAAAGTGCGCCGCAGGCTAATCTAAAAACATGGTTGTACCAAAACCATTGTTTTAGTGCCACTGACAATTCTTCGTTGTCGTACTCCATGTAATCTCGGCTACTGCCCCTCAACAACTATCTTAAATATTTATTTAAGACATTGTCCTATATTAAGTTTATATATACCATTCTGGAGCCTATAAATAGCCTTTAATTATCAACTAAGTTCCAATAAGTTCTTGTTGTTACTACCGTAAGTTCCGCTGGCATTCCTTCCGCTAGCGGAACTTTTTATTGCAAAAAAAATTAAAGAGCCTAAAATTGGGGAATGAGGCATTTAATTAGCCTATAATTAGCCTATTATTTTCCATATTTTTTAAATTTTTTTTTGTGAGTTGGTACCGCTAGCGGAAGGGAGGTCCCCATAGCCAATAATCACAAGCGGTCAGGTCGGAAATTACTGCTGCTTGGCTTGGAACAGTGTGTATATTGGTGATGGACATCAATTAAGCAAAATTATTTTCCATAAATAAAATGGCATGTAATATACTATCGATTACTTGTATGTGAAAATAAATATCTTGTTACATAAATTTGTAGTTGAATATTAAAAATCGTCAGGTTCCTTTGGCGGACTCTATATCAACACAAAACAAATAGTAATTATGGATTATTGCTATTAATTATTTATACTCGTTAACGATTGAGTACACAGGCAGCCCACTGATTGGTCTATAAAATTGGCGCAAAATTTTTTCATTTCACTACGATTTTGCGGAGCTAAAGTAACTTATTATTGTATACAATTCCATAAAAATAATTTTACGTGACCCGAACGTGACCCGTCGTGCGTGAATATAAAAATAAACTCGTGAGCGTGAGTGATCGTGAATCAAATAAAATGTCGTGCGTGATTGGGCGTGATTCTGTTTTTAATTTAGTGAGCGTGCATGATCGTACATAAAAAGTCACTCACCCGCCCAGCTCTAGTGTAGATATATAAGTAGTTGTATCAGATACCAGTCTTACAAAATAAAAGTTTCTTGCAGTCTTTTGAAAAAAAAAGTAAAAAAATCAGTCAAAGAGAAGCAAATACTTGAAATACCTCCACAATAATATAATAAAGAGGAATATAATAAAGAAGAATGAATATAAACATAATTGAATTCCTGGTTCTTAGAACATGTACTTACTCTAGTGGCATCGGTAAAATGTTTGTTAGTAGAAAAATCAAAGTATAAAAATATTTGTGATATTGTGATTTTTCCTTTGAGTGATTTTTACGTTACGTGTACTTCCTAGGATTTCAATATTCATTCGAGTGAACGTAAGGTAGTTTACTATAAATAGCAATTACCGTATACGGATGAATCTATAAAAAGTTTATATACGTACGATACGTTACAACACAACTAAAATAAGAAGATTACGAACAATTTAAAAATATCTTTGTAGGTATTATGTTTGTTCGGAAATCGGAACGCGGCGTGCACTCAATTACTTTGTGCGTCGTTGTCGTTACAATATTCAATTAGGACGAAACGAAGCGCAGACTATAAATGCGAAAAATAATGTGTATTCAATCTGGATTTACATTATCAAGTAAAGCAAATCTAAAGAAAAATGCTGTTCTATTTTTAAATTTGGAAAAATGTAAAAATGCGTCTTACGCAATATTAACCAAGTAGGTATCTTATGATACAAATATTAATTTTGAAATATAGCGCGACAAAAACCTTAGTTATTTTTCTATTAAGATAATTACCGAAGTTTTGCATTTAAAATATGATAGAATTTTAAAATATCAAGACCACTTTTACATATGTTTGGTATGGAACAACATATTAAACAATAAACAATTTCAAATTGGGAATAAACAATAACAAATTGACAATAAACAATTTGAAATTATGAACAAGTTAAAATGAATAGGCTGGTAAAAAGCTGGTAAGCTGAAAATCGAGTGTTAAAAGTACCTATTGTAGCCATTCAAATGCCACATATCTTAGCTGGTGCTGATGTATATAGGTATGTTTTTTTAGTAAATTGAGAAAGAAATTTTGCTGTGACAGCATTTTACGTCACATCACATATTATTCAATTTTCATTAATTACTTTTGGGCTTATTGATAAAAAATTTGTAAAAATAAAAAATACGAATCCCAAGTTTTATTTCTTCATGAAAAATATGTTCTTAAAAAAAGCATGCAAGTATCCCATTGTGCTCGATTTGTGCCTAACGTACAAAGATTTATCCTACCAGATGCATTAATTATGACATTTTAAATCTTTAGTATTATAGGAGAAAAATATGTTAATTTGTTTATTGCTTAATAATAATAATAGTCCCAATTTGAAATTGTTAAGTGCCAAATTGTCTGTTTTTGCTATTATTATTATATATCCGAATCTCTGTATTGATTTCGTTCTTCTACTTTTTATTTCTATCTGTCTTCTGGTTATTCGCCTTTCTCTGAAAATACCGTCAAAATTCTAAACCAGATTTACTGCAACAATTACGGTCTCAAACCTGAGCCAAAATTTTCGGTAAAATTAGCAACAAATTCTAATTATACTTGAATTATTTAAAAATGCTCCATCAATATTTTATATAAAAATATGTCGTAATTGATCACAAATATCCATAAAATAATAAAATATTAAACAAAAACTAAAAAAATTAAGTATCTGAAAAAAGTTATTTTTTCTAGCCGAAAATGTATGCTGTAATCCTGTAATTCAAGCTTAATATACTATTTTTATACTTTATGTCGAAAATATTTTTAAATATTTGAAGTTAGAAACCTAAAAATGACATTTTTAAAAGGTGTGGAATAGATATATTAATTAGTATCAGATACCAGTCTTACAAAATAAAAGTTTCGTGAAAATATAATAGGCTATAGTATTGCACTGTTTTCAGTCTTTTGAAAGCGAAAAGTAAAAAATCAGTCAAAGAGAAGCAAATGCTTGAAATACCAATAATATAATAAAGAGGAAAGTAATGAATATATATAAAAAAAATTGAATTCCTGGTTCTTAGAATATGTACGCTAGTTGCATTTATCGCCAGGGCCGGATTATCCGCTAGGCAAACTAGGCAATTATTGTCTATAGGAGCTGCAATGCGAGAGGGAGCTTCATAATTTTGGAAACATTACAAGTTTTAAGTTTTTCTTCAATATTTACAAAAAAAATAAATTTACAGAACACAGTCAATGTATTCTATTCTATTCAATTCACTTCAGTTGCAAGTTGCAATATTGTGTAAATATTTACATTGTAAATACACTGCAACGAAATGAGAACCGCCCACCCTAAATACTTGAACAAAACGTGAAATTTCAAACCAACCGTTGTAACTTTAAAACGTTTCATCCAAATTACTTGAAATTTTGAGTCCCTTGAAGCTTAAAGTGTTTTTGAAATGCATAACTTCAAGTCGACTGTACTTCCGCCGCCCTTCCCCTCGCAACGCAAATCTCGTGAAATGTTTTTTGTGCGAAAAAATGTCACATTCAAGGATTTCAATGGGGATAAGTAGGCCTAAATCGACAAATAGGTTTATAGCACAAAAAATTTGGACAATTCCCTTATCAGAACGCCTAAGCACACACAAATCCGATAATTTGCAACAAAGTTATGACCTTTTTTTTAAAAAAAAACATTTGCAAGATTTCTTGTGAATGAAGAGACTATATGCGACTGCACATTCCACATCCCCGGGTGCTCTCACGTGCTCTGTTTCGGTCACTCGCACTGTCGCACTCATTCTCGCGCTCTCGCTTCCTGAGAGAGCACTGGGGATGTGGAGTTGCATATTGTCTCCTTATTCACAAGAGGCGATTTTTCGCGAAAGTAGTTAACTGTAGTTATATGTGGTTAACTATGGTTTGTCATTTTCGCGACGAAATTGATGACGTCACACACTAACGTGGTAAAGAAAAGTTAGCCAAACCACTTAACCATCCTCAGGAGGTAAGTAAAGGCGCGTTAATATTTCTATATCTCTCTCAATTCTGAGGATTTTGTTTCTGCTTTCTGCACATTCAAAAATAAAATTAAAATAGTATTCTAAATATTTTGAAAGCCATCTTTCATAAAAGTCATGTAGGTATCTAAAGTGTTTGTCTCATAATTTTCATGCTGTTATTTTTTTTACAAACCAGTTTATTATCAAATAAATTGTTGAGTTTAAGAAAGTATTGTCCTATTCATTTTATGAAAAATGAAATAGAAAATTTTTAAATTTTTGCTTATATATTCATGTTTCCAACAACACTTTCTGTCAAACATAACTACATCAAACCAAGCAAATTTTCTTGCGAAAGTTAACTATTACAAGTTTATGACGTCATCGTCACAAACCTCTATAAACGCTATCAAACCTAGTTTACTGTAGTATTTATCGCGAAAAATCGCCCAAGAAATCATGCAAATGTCTTTTTTTTCGTGTGATTAGGCGTTCTGATAAGGGAATTGTCCAAAAAATTTTGGGCTGTGAACCTATTTGTCGATTTACGCCTACTTATCCCCATAGAAATTTTCAAATGTGACGTTTTTCGCACAAAAAACATTTCACGCGGTTTGCGTAGCGGGGGGGAAGGGGGTGAAAGTGCAGTCCATTTGAAGTTTTTCAAATTTTCAGGGTGGGCGGTATTCATTTCGTTGCAGTGTATAAGCTACCTAATTGCAATGTAACATTTCTATATTTAATACCCTAATTGCAATTTATTTAATTTCTCGTTACCGTGCCGTGCACGTGCAGCGTGCAATGCAAGCTTTGTACCCCCACATAAGACGCCCATTATGCTCTCATATTGTACAGTGCACACAATCTGTAAAATATATAATATGAGGAAACTTTTAGCATTTGTAAGAAGAAGAAAAATTAATTACAATGTTTCCTTACGTAGAAATAACTTGTAGGATATTCTTAACCTTGCCGAGTACAAATGCAAGTAGAAAAAGGACGAAGGCATATTTAAACGAGATTAAATTAGTCAGGAAGGGTTTACAAATTTGGCAGTTTTTTCTATAAACAAACAACAATAACAATAGAATAACCAACGTTCTGGATTTCGATGATATAATTCCGAATAGACTGAAAAAGTCTTGACGTTTGTTTGGAAACATTATGCTGTTTGCATTATGCGTTGCCTACACGACATGCTTAATATCGCTTAATACATTTGTCAAAATATCATAAGTACAATTTGTTTGGAAACTTTTATGCGGATTGCATATGCTTTTTTAGTTTATTCCCAAGAACAAAATCACGTAAAACAGTTTAATTTTGGTTTTTATATTTTAAATTGTAACCTATACAGTGTGCGCTCGGTTATGTGAATACTTCATTATGTGAACCATCTACTATAGTGAACAGTCAAAATTTAACACATAAGAAAGTGCGAAAATTATTTTAATGTTATTATAAACATGTATATTGTCCGAATAATATTAAATAGAAACATTTAGATTTTATGAATTAATGTGGTTTTTATTAATTCACATATCCGAGCGCCACTGAATTTGTTTTTTACAATAAAAAATTTTGATTTTGAAAGTCCATTCGTAGTTTTTTTGTGATCAAAGACTAAGGGGGGCCAGAAGATGTTTGTGCGTTCAAAGTTAATCCGGCACTGTCATTGCTCATCGGCAAAATGTTTATATCGTAGAAAAATGAAAGTATAAAACTATTTGTGATTCTTCCTTAGAGAGATTTTTACGTTACGCGTAATTCCTAGGTTTTCAATATTTGTTCACGTCTCGCTGTATATACAGGTATATAAGTGAACATAGGTAGTTTACTATAAATAGCAATTGCTGTTCGAGTTATCTATAAAAAGTTTATATACCTCCGATACGTTGCAACACAACTAAAATAAGAAGATAACGAATAATTTATAAAATATCTTTGTAGGTATTATGTTTGTTCGGAAATCGGAACTCGGCGTGCACTTTAGTTACATTACATGGGTGTCGTTGCGATATTCAATCAGGCGGGCGAAACGAAGCACAGACTATAAATAATGCGAAAAATAATATGTATTCAATCTGGATTTACATTATGAAGTAAAGCAAATCTAAAGAAAAATGCAATTCTATTTTTAAATTCTTATAAGGATTTGTCATTTTTTATACGAATATACCTATTGTCGCATAAAAAATGTGCGTCTGACGATCTTACGCAATAATAATAATAAGTAGGTATCTTATGATACTAATATTAATTTTAAAATATAGCGCGACAAAAACCTTAATTACCGAAATTTTGCATTTAAAATACAATATAATTTTAAAAATATCTACTATCGGGTAAATAGTATAGTCAGTTGAGTTTAAAAATGAATAATTCCTTAAAAAATAATCCAAAAACTTTGAACCAAACTTTATACTAAAGTAGGTATGCATATTTTTTCTACGTTATTATATAAAGTTTCAAATTTTTAAATGTATTTGTGTAGTAATAACAACAATTTATAGCAAAAATGACCTATGATTTTAACACATTTTTAGAATACACATCATCCAAAAAATGCATATTTTAGTATAGTGTAGCTATAAGCTTTGTTAAGTTATTTATTACCGTAAATTTTTTAAATTGTTTATATTCTGTTTACAATACCTATACCTAATCAAATAAGTGAACATGTAAGATCTTGGTTACTGGTAATCTTATAAGATTCAAATTCAGGTTAACGATGAATTATATAATTATAAAAAAAGATTTCTTTATACTTTTTATTTCTGGATCCTCGCGGTATCAGTTTTTCAGAAAAAGTTATTAAAATTCATATAATAAGTTAGAAATGAAAATGATTAACAATTCTTTTTTATAATTATTTAATGCATCGTTAACCTGAATTTGAATCTTATATGATTACCAGTAACCAAGATCTTACATGTTCAATTATTTGATTATTTGTAAACAGAATATGAACATTTAAAAAAATTTACGTTAACAAATAATTTAACAAAGCTTATAACAACACTATACCAAAATATGAATTTTATTGGATGATGTAAGTATATTGATATTTGACGTTAAGTTAACAGATTCTAAAAATGTATTAAAATTATAGCTCATTTTTGCTATAAATTGTTGTTATTACTACACAAATACATACAATTTGAAACTGTGTGTAATAACAATAACGTAGAAATGTGCATATACTTTAGTATAAAGTTTGGTTCAATTTTTTTAAATTATTTTAACGAGTTATTCATTTTTCAACCCAACTGCCTATAGGTACTTATTTACCCGATAGTAGGCCACTTTTGGTTTGCGGACAACGTAAAATATTATCATATTATATAGAAATGAGGTATTGTGAAAACGGTAATGCATTCATTGATTTTTAAAAGTGAAATTTGAAAAAGCAATAAAGGTACATATAGGATATTGAAGTACCTACAATTAATAAAATATTTGTACTATGTACGCTTTCGCTTTGAAGTTCTGTAATTCATAAAATGTATATTTGAAGCATACTTGATTATTTTGTACAAGTACTATACAGGCTGTCATTTTAAATTATTTCGCTTATTGAATAGTACCTAGACACTGAGAGATATGTGTAGTTGCGGTAAAATAATCGTGATTATATTTTATACTTAGAAAAGTGATACAAACACAAGATTTGCAGAACTAATATTTGAATATATTCGCCAGTTAATAAAAACAAGAATATAATATTTTAATTTTAAATATATTCATATTTTAAACTGTCTTACTTCGTATGCAATATTAACCAAGAGGTAGGTATCTTATGATACAAATATCAATTTTAAAATATAGCGCGACAAAAACCTTAGTCATTTTTTCGACTAAGTTAACTACCGAAGTTTTGCATTTAAACTACGATATAATTTTAAAATATCTAGGCCACTTTTACATATGTTTGATTTGCGAACAATATAAAATATTATCATATTATATTTATATAGAAATAAGTTATTGTGAAAACGGTAATGCATTCATTCATTTTAAAAAGTGAAATTTGAAAAAGCAATAAAGATACATATTGGATATTGAAGTACCTACAATTGATAAAATATTTGTACTATGTACGTTTTCGCTTTGAAGTTCTGTAATTCATAAAATGTATATTTGAAGCATACATGATTATTTTGTACATGCTGTCATTTTTAATTATTTCGCTTATTGAATAGTGCAATGCGAGAAATGTGTAGTTGCGGCAAATATATTTATAATATTTGACTTCTGGTTTCTTTCATTCAATTCTACGAACATTTTTCTACATTACTTTAGGGCGTTCAAAATATAAAAAATTTTGCAAAAGAAAGTTGAGATATTTTATAGTTTTTCATATTTATTGTGTTAAATGAACTGTAACTTCTGACCGGATAAAAATATCGATTTACGGTTTCTTTCATTAAATTCTACCAACATTGATTTTCTTAACTTTTTTGCAGAAAATCTTTAAATTTTATTTTAACTAAGGCCGTCAATTTTTTTTAAAATGTAGTTTATAAAGAGATTTTTTTGAAAACAAACCGAGAGTTAATATTTTTATCCGTTAATAAATGACAGCCGTTTTCGTAGGAGACAAAATTTCGGCTCGGTTTTTAATGAAATGTTCGAAATACATTTTCACGATTTTCTAAAAAACTATGTCACGTACTTACATGAAAATCGTAAAGAATCTATGTTATAGAGAATTTTGTGATCTACAATTTTTGGACGCAGTTTTTCACCTATTATGAACAGTTTCTGAGATAAATGCAAAAAACTTATTTTTTGCCATCTTGAATTTGGGGCACCATCAGTGAGAATTCGAGTAAATAATATACGAGTACCTACGCGTATTCAGCGGGTTTTAACCTGTTAATCAATTTGTTATATGATTTGACACTAGGAGGTACGTATATTTTCGAAAAAATTTCTTAGTCTATCTACCCCACACGTAGTTGTAGTTTGACTAGAAAGTATTTTTAATTTTAATACACAGTTTATTTCGTTTGACTATAGAATATTTTATTAAATATATTTTATAGGGAAAAGAGAATTATTTCTCTCAGTGCAGTATTATACAATATTTTTAGTGCTTTGATGTTTTCTTTTGAAGTGAACGGTAAATATGAAACATGATTGAACTCAGCTATTTGAATGATTGACTGATTTATAATTAGTTAATATTGAATATGGATGTGACAGAGTGAATGACCTGATAGCTAATAGCTCTAAGGTGGTCGTAGCGCTGCGTGATTTAGGTACAGTTTTATAATATAATGTTATATTATTACTATACATTTATACATTATAATATATCATACACCGACAACGACATTGATATTGTCCGTGTCGTTTCGTAATCGTTAGCGTCAGCGACACGCATTTTGCACATCCCTGCCAGAAGCAAATTCACGTTCGTCGTTCTGTCAAGAACTTGAGACAGAAAGCCAAGTAAGTGACAGAATCAACATTACACCGTGTTGCCCCATGCAAAATAGTAATCGTATATGAAGTCACATGGTTCCCTTGTGACTATACGTGCGAATCGCTTGTGTCTATGAGTTTGTGAACTGTTTAGTGAATTGTATTAATATAGTGATGAGTGGTGACGAGCAGCCGGCACACAGAAGCACACTGCAATAAGCTCATTACGATCACACTTTGCTGCTGAGATTTTTGTGGAATCCAGTCATTGAAGACGTAGACTAGGTGATAACAAGCTGAAGCCGTGTGCATCTACAAGATTCAGGGAAAGTCCCTGAACCATTGGCACCGCTACCGCGTGACTACAGTGACATTTTGACGTTTCGATTTCGCGCCATCTAGTGTATAGTTGTAAATGTAAATATGTAGGTATCGTTGATATTCTTTCTTATCTTATGTCTAGTCACTATTTGATAATCGCGTGCATCTACATCTGTCTAAAGCTAGACATTAATATGAATGAATATCATGTGATGTGAAATAGTGAATGTCTGTATTGTATATCGTATAAGTATAACAACAACACATGTAAACAATGTAGCAATACCTGGTTGCCGTCATAGGTCCAGCTACCAAACTTCATGTCACAGTGTTGGTCATCAAAGGGGAACCACGTAATGTCTATCTTGCATGTGCTCTTGAAGATGCCCGGAGGAACGTACAAGCAGCTGCCGTTATGTTTGACCACAACGTTTGTTTGGAATGTCCCGTCGAAACCCTCATCAGCACTTAATAACAATACATAAAACGTTACCAAATGCAATTGCCGTGATAAGAATATCCTAGTCCCTAGACGTTCTATGATAGACGTTTGACGTAAAATAAAACGTGTGTATCGCTTAAGTCAAAGTGTTAAAGCATGCACCATTAGATTATAACACATATAGGTACAACATCCATAGATAGAACGTATCAGACCGCTGCTGTGGCCCAGGGACTTTAAGTGTTTCATTTTAAAAACTTTGTGATTTAACGAGATAAAATATGTTTATGCTATTTAGTTTATTAATAAAAGCAGGTACATGGCACTACTGTTAATTGTTTATTATTATTTGATTTTTAACAAGTGCTGTTAGTGAGTGCATTTTTCAGGGAACGTCCAGTCCCGCAGGGTTCAACCACAACCACCAGGATGGTGATCGACTCCCGAGGACCGGACACAGATGTGGCCTACAGAAACGGCTAGCTGTTTGCGAACTTCCCACCAACACACAATTTTAGTTGAGTTTATAAGGTAAATAGGCATGACGGCATGGTGTAAAGAAACATAAGAAAGACTCTTCTAAGCTTAAACTAAAACTTGTTGCGTTGTTGAATACAGTAGGGTATTAACTATAGTTTGTTGTTATGTGGACAAGTGTCTCGCACTTAACGTCAGTCGTCATAACGTCAGAATTTAAACAATGATCCACTTAGACGTCAACAAATAAAATTCAAAACATCAGGAACGAAAAGAATAAATTAGTGATGAAGAGTAACTGAAATGAAATTGGTCGTGATTGCGAATGGAATGTAGTGGCATGGGACCAGGCACATCGATTTCAGAAACTCATTCGCAATCCTGCGCACTCGCACTGCGGCAAGCAGTAGAACAGTACAACACCAAGAAGAGTCTCACTTCACTTGTCACTGTTACCCCATGAACCGCTACCACTAGACCAAATACCGTTTGGTCCGCCTGATATATTATTACACATTATATCCGACAGATCAGACGGTCTCAACTGTCAACTTGAAGTATAAGTAAAATAGTGAAGTGATAGATGTATATTCCAATCCAATATCCCCCAAATGTTATAAGTTACGGCATTCCACATGTTACCTGTTATACATAAGCACATCCGGTTTCCATAGCTTATTCGGAGTTATCCGGAGATCTTTCACGCCCCCGTACTCGGAATCATTCCAACGCAGGTTGTAGTCGTTCCATTCCTAGATCAGACAACAATACATGAGCACTAGTAACCAACATCTAATATCAAACTTATCAATACCTATAGATATACTGTATACTAATACCAAACACATCACTCATCGGCCAATTATCTCTAAATAATACCTAGATACAATATGTGCCAATTCACACAAATTACAATATTAATGGGTTAGTTGAACGTGAGTAGAAACTGTGAGATATAATATAAGGCGTCAGACGTGAGACTTAAACGTTAGAGCGTTGTGTTTGGACGTTAGACGTTACAATATATGTCAGGTCACGTACAGCGCTCGTTTATATATATATATATATATATATATATATATATATATATATATATATATATATATATATATATATATAGATACTTTAAATCAATTCAAATTACTTTACTTGCAAAGGGACTCGAACCGCACAAAAAATCGGTTCAGGTTCGGTTCGCGGTTCATTGTGCTTTATAGGGTACGGTTTTGTTCCAGTTTTCATATTTTTAAAAAAATGAACTGGCTAACGGTTTTCAAAAAGCGGTTCAAGTTCCGGTTCAATAATTTATTAAATAACAAACAATTTAAAAGAATTCGTTCCAATTTTGGACTAAAATATAATACATTTCTAAAAAAATTAAAAACTTGAATATACCATAGAAAATACAACAATTTTCATTAAAATTTAAATCATTTTGACGAAAATACTTTGAAATTTCAATAAATGATTTAAATCGTTCCGCACCGGTTCACCACTATCGATTCGGCTCAAGGGCGGATCCAGGTGATGTTCTTAGGGGGGGGGGGGGGGGAATTTTGAAAAATGGAACGGTAAAATAGCGCCGCAGGCGATAATTTATTTAGTTCAAGGTCAAATGCGTTTATATGAAATTTCGGATTTGAATAACACTCTTTTTTATGTGTAAAAATAAAAATAAAACTTAATTTTTACTTCCCCGTAAATTAAAATAGTATTAACTTAAGTAGAAATTGGAATAGTATTCTAACTTTAGGATTCTTGGGGGGGGGGGGGGGGGTAATTACCCCGTAACCCCATCCCCCTGTATCCGCGCCTGATTCGGCTCCGGTTATGGGTATACCAAATTAATTTTAACTGTTCGGTTTGCGAAAATAGCTGCGGTTTGTTCCGGTTTTGTTTCTTGTTCCGATTCAGTTCGAGTCCCTGCTTTGCAATACAAACGAGAGCTCTAACTCGAACCTAACGTCAAATTCACATGAATCCAAGTTATATAATTTAGTGGAAAGTTTGTTGCGCTTATGACAAAAGTCAAATGAACATCAAGAGTTGTAGTGTTGGAACTAAGAACCCACAACACCAATCTACTGCCAAACATCCGTTACCCGCAACTAACAGTAACTTTAACTTTAAGTATAATATAAATAAGAAACGCGAAACGCAGCAACAAACCTTTTATAACTTATCGATCTTAGTAAATATATACAGTAAATAACACTAATACAATAAATAATACAATAATACATACGAGCAGCACGCATTAATTCCAATTCGCTAAGCGAGATTCGAATTCGAACCAAATGGCAACTTGCAGAAGCGTCACAAAGCACTAGTCACTAGACTTGTGAAATTGACATCATGTCAGTCACATTTTGCCTAATATGCTCTTTAGTTCTTTACTTGATCTACTATTACGTCATAAAATTAACGTAGAATATTACTCAAGACATTTTAGACAAATTGCAGCTGACTTAGCTGTCGTCGCTAGTGTACTATACGGATTCGGATACGGATTGAATATAGTGCAACAGAACATTCTGCATGCAGTGGAATCATGCAAGTTCGGTAGTCTATGAAGATTTAGGGTCGGTTTCTGTTTTAACTCTCTTACTTTTATCGATATTTGTTTAGTGTACTGATTTACCGTCATGTTTCAGTTTAATGTGAACTAAATTCGTTATTCATTTTAAATATCATAGTGTTATTCTAAATAAAAACAAAAGTCTAATTAAAATCGCGATGTAAAGGTGTTACCGATGTTCGATGTCGTCAAGTTCAGTTACAGTGCAGCATGTAATGTTGTAGAAACTATATTAAACAAACAGAAATTGATGTCGATGAGTAAAAATATAAACGATGATAAAAGATACATGACATCTCTGGATTTAAGAACGCGTGACTACATAGATATCGCCTTCCATTCATCCGTAACAATTTTATTATCAAAACGACGCGTAAACTAAAAAGTCTTTGCTACTTGTACATTATATATATATATATATATATATATATATATATATATATATATATATATATATATATATATATATATATATATATATATAATGGAGAACAGAGGCATGACGGGCGTTACGATTAAATTTCTTGCTCTTCTAATTTTGTCTTGTCAACGTGAACCAGTATCAGTACCAACTCAACATGCTAATAATTCTGAAACTACGAAAAAGAAACTGTCCGCTTGAAGAAACAAACGAGGTTATTACAAACTGCGAAAATTAAAATACTTGCACCTAACTAATCATTATTAATAATTGAAATATTAATTAAGAAGCATATAGTTATATGATATATTTTAAAATATTTCACACACACGGCAGTATGTAGAACCGGACGATTTGTCATTTATGTCGCGGGACGAGTAAAAATAGTACAATACGGTACAACCTATATTATCGTACCCTAACCCTACCTATGAGGTGGATTTAATTTGAAAGCTACTAACTTCATGTCAATACTGAACAATCAAAATGAAAAATGAAAATGGGACAAGGTTAGGGCACACGTCACAAGATGACAGTGCAGAGTACAGTATCAAGTTATGCGAATGCGATGCAGTACCAAGATACCTGGAGCGGGCGGGATCAAATATCAAATCCAAACACTAAAATGAATCGTAGGCGAGGCGTAGGGCGTAGGCGGAGGTTCAAATCAAACTATTTGCTGCCGAAGTCGAGTGACATACACAATACGAGTAGGGCTAGAGAGAGCAGTACAACTTACAACGGTTTCTCAACACCACACACAAACTTGAACGACATTCCCTACTCCCAACTGTACCTAGGAGTATTCATAATTCGTAAAAATTATGTAGATATGATGCAGAGAAACACGGAGAGGCACGAGGAATCTGCAGGACTTAAAACTTGAGGGCCAAACGTTATCAAATGTATACACGCTCATAAGTAATAAAATCAAATACTGCATCTATAGACATATACCACGGGTGACATATACAGCATATGGATTATATTACTTATAAAATTACGAAGCACGTTTATAAATTACTTGAGAGCTATATACGTTTCCAGTTGATATATAACTATACATACCTATAATAATAGAACTACTACTGATACTGAAATACACACAAACTGCTTCGACATTCGGGTGAGGTTGACCAACTAGGAATTGAACGTAAACGTAAATATAACAGATTCAGACTCAGACAGTCAAGTTACTGAAGAAGATATCGATAACAGTACAGGAAGTCAACAACCAACTGCCGTGTGTGTATATATATAATGATTTAGTTATTCAATTGGTTTTCACTTACCAAAGAAAGCCAAATATTTGTTATTAGGAGTTGATTCTTCTCGTCCTATGATAAACAATAAAAGGGAAACATCGGTGGTTAGTCACATGACAAGACCATGCATTGCAGGATCGCGAATATCTGCCATTTGTTATTTGTTATTAGAATAATAGTAAGAGTTCATAGATGATGAATATAACAAATTAACAGAAATATAGCGACCCGGGCAAGAGGGCCACGCGCCATCAACTTATATGATGCGCGCGCCCCAAACGTCCATAGCCACACAGCCAATACGCAAACACGACAAACGACAACGGTAACGGTGTTGACGTTGTACGTTGTCTTTGTTTGCGTTGCTATCACATTGCGGAAGACTGGCCGGGCCACATGGCACTTACCAAATTCAACCACGCGTTTGTCGTGAGAATCTGATTCTTTTCGTCCTACACAGGGGAAAACATACGTAAAAACATCTATGTCATGTAAAATACTGATCAACAGATCAACTGCTCAACTGCTCCCTTTAATAAGAAACTCTGTAGTAGACTGACGCAGGAAACTCATTGATCGAGAAACAACCTGTACCTTCAATAAAATCAATAAAAACAAATAACACTGTTGCTGATTGACCGCATAGCACTGCAGACTTGAATGTTGTCATCTGATTACAGACCAACCATTCTTGAAAAATCTATTCAAATTTTAAGTCTGCTGTAAAAATGTACTTTGTTAGCCGAGTCCACAACATTACATTACACAAAATCAATTATTTAGTCATAAAATTATTGTAATAGAACAATATTCACATCCAATTCGATTAGAATTAAATTTGTTCCAATTAGTTTGAAATGTGTATGTACCGAAGTAAACCTAACTTGAACTAACTGAAGGATAAAACATGTTCATATACTAACCACATCTATGATCTGCTGCAGTGTTAGGCCGAATTTCACTTCCAGGGGCTCAGACTCGTTGGCAACAGGTCGTTCGAGTATGTTGTACGGTCCCAGCAAGTTGTTGAGAGCCTCTTTTCATGGGGCCCCTGTTGTGAACCTGAACACAGACACCATAGCTTTAGAATAGACAATAGATTATAGCGCCATCATATTTCACAATAACAATTAAAACCTGGTTTATGTAAGGTTGTATTGTAACCTTGTAGCATATTGCTTACGCAACTTCGTGGAAACATTAGTACTGTAATGCCTGGATCACACAATGGAAACAAATTGTCGATACCGGCAACTTTTGTTAGATATTGCAAAAAACTTCTTTGTTATAAGCACCTTTTGGCAATTTTTTAAATAGTATTAGTTTAGATATGCAGGTATACACATATAAAGTAAATTTAAAAATGCTTGGAACAAAGAAGTTTGTGACAAAAGTTACTTATATCGGGAACAAATTGTCCATTCTGTCGTGGGATCCAGGCTTAACACGTGTTTTCTTATATTTGAAATCCCAATGTTAAGGAAAATGCAAAGGTTACAGGCTTACATAAACAAGCCTTAAAAATATATTTACTTTTACGATTAAAAAATATAATAAAAGTCATTACAATGCGCTTGATGAAGTTATATTATAATACTGTTTAAAATTCAATTACAATTTGTATTGATTCTCTAAAATGAAATTAATTGCGCATATTCGAAGACTTAATGAAAACAATGCAATTATCTCGGTATCTTGTCTATCTTGTTACCCTGCTACTGCTACCCCTCCTACAGTAATTTATATCAGTCTGCTTTGCTGCATAACTACAGCAAAAATGATCAAAACTTTTTTCATATATGTTACACAAATCTGAAACGTTTTGCCTATTTTTCAAGGGATATAAGATTACCTAGCAAAGTTTGCGCTAAAAAGTTATAGTCGAAATGACTTATAGTTTTAATATCCTTCTGTGGCAAATGTTTTAAATATTAGAAATATACTACGAGTATTCTTCAACTTTCCTTTCAGTATTTATTTTTTATACAAAAATTAAATATTGATCTGTATTCTGTGAAATTAGGTCACAGTTTACACTCAGTCTTGTTTGAAAGTACCAGTAAGTAATAAATAGTTAAGAAAGTTTGCAAACGTTATAAGATTTGAAATATTTGCAGTGATATTAATTAGGCAGGAAATAGAATTGCGAAATGAGTGGCAAACATAAATGAATTTTGCTAGTCCTGCAGAACATTGATCTGGGATCTGGTCCTGTGTTCGCGTATTTGCATGCGCGCGCAACGTCCGCACATAGCCCTTTGCTCCCAAACTTTTACACAAGTCCTAGAATCCTTATAACTTAAATTATACATTTTATAGTGTTTCAAATATCTCAAATTAACAATACTATGTAGTATTATGTAATCCAAATTAATATTAAATCGTATATTTTAAATAAATATAGAAATTTTAAATTATCTTTAGAACAATGAACATTTCTATGTGCCTGATGAATAGTGATAGACAAGTTAAAGCTAGAGATGTAAATGTTTTAGAACCACTGAATTGGTTATTCACGTCGTCGTTCACGTGGTTAAACTCGTTTGATAACATATCAGCAACGACAACAGACAACACACAACACACACATGTTATGTTGTACAAACGCTAACGCTAACGCTACGATACGAGAGACGAGATAAATTCACATTATTCCAGTTCACCTACACTAACTTCTAACTTTCCCCTACTATACACGATGTTAATATTACTGCTAGTAGCTAGTTCTACTGTGCGCTATAATTACATGTCATTGTTTTTTACTATTGTATATGTACGAATAATTCGCCAGAGGGTTGCTGAATGCTGTTTCTAACATACGTTACGTTCAAGTATCTATTCATAACATCGTATTATATTATGTGTATTCGAGACTAATCAAATGCGAATTATTACGGAACATTTTGGTACATAATTTTATTTAATTTAAAAATGAGATCAAATTTTGTAATTAACTTCCTTTCACATTTTTATAATTTTGTACATACAGCTAATGCATAATACAAAATGTTACGGAAAGATAAAAGTAAACATTAAAAATATTATTTTATTTGAGTATTTCGTCTCTGACATTGAAAGACATAATACTTGTACTGTTATGACTTATTCCTTACGTTAATTTGCGCTTTGTACAGATTAAATTCTGATTATATTTAAGTTTTATAATATATCGTAATAATACCAGAAGCGGAAACCGGAACACTGAAACATAGGAAAATTGAAATTCCTTGACAAGGCATTTTTCAAATCTGAAATGTCAAGTATCGCTTTCCAGGTAGCGAATAATGAGCTCCGTTCGAAATTCTCGGAAAGTCAACAGCAATTTTAGAACAATGTAGGTACTGCGTAGCAATCTCCCACATATAATAAATATGCAACAGATAATCTGAAAGATATTCAGTTTTTGAGGATTATGGAAGAATTGTCCACGTGTTTAGAATTATATTTTATTTCTTTATAGTGGAATAAGAAAGCTTTACAGTCTGCACTAAAATTCTGCGAACTGAACTTGTGATCTTAGTTGAAAGCTTTGAAAGCCCACACTCGAATAGAGAAATCCGTCGATATGTAATATTTCATCTGTGTGAAGTTTTATAAGAACTAGTGGATTCTTAGTACTGCAAATTCATATTTCAATTCGAATACGAAATACAGCACTAGGTACATGCGAATAGCTAACCGGATACACAGAAACGAAATACTAATATAAGGCTGGTTTATGCAACTTTTCATAACGCAGAATGCCCATGTCACACCTGTAATACACTATATCATGTCGTCACACATATGCCAATATGTGCAAATTTGACGGTTTTGAGTTTTATTCACGAATGTGTTGCTCAGTTAGTATAGTTTTGTCTGCCAAAGGCAAGAATTTGTTTAAAACATGGTTAGTCTTAAAATTGATAAAACTTAAATCACGAAAGTATATAAAGTTAAGCAATATTATTTTGCTTAAAACATGAATGTACCACATTCGTTGTTTTGGGATAGAATTATCTACAGTCAAGTAATTTGCCGTGATTGTAATACATGAATCGTGCACGAATGTGATGAAGATTCGCGCTTTTGGCATTTTTTTTCATCGTTTGTGGTATAGTTTCGATACTTTGAGTCGATGTGAATTTTCACTGTCTGAATATTAAAACGCATTTATCTTAAAACTACAAAAATGCACATTCATGAGTTTCGCATATATCTGACGATGTATGATCATACCTGTATATGACGAAATAATTATAGAAGCGCTGCTATTTACACATCATACCGAATCAGACGAAACAGTATTTATATAATTTTTCATATTATTTTTATCATACAAGTGTGACATCCAATACCAGAGATTTTCGTCACACACGACAATTTTCACCATACATAATACAAGTATTACAAGGAATAAAATAAGCACAAACCGTGTATACAATTTCGGAATAAAACATAAACATAAAAACATAAACGTAAGGTATTGAATTTACCAAGAACTTTTATGTTTTATAAAGGTTTTATGTAAAAAAAATTCAACAGCGCATGCTTATTATTATCACTATGTTTTATTTTTATGCGTTATGGAGAGTTGCATAAACCAGCCTATAGAGACCGAAAGTGTATAGATGCATCTTCAACTAAAATATATACGTTGAAATTGTAGTAGTATATTTTTATTTTGATAGTAACCATTCTACAGGATTAACTCTCAATTACAGAATGGTAGATGTTATTATAGTGGACTCCAACCACTCGGATCCAGTGGTATTATTATCGGTTACGCTGAGAATAGCATGCTAGGCGGACCCTCTACCGCTGACATAACAGTAAAAAATAAATTCATTTACTACAGAGCCCAATACTTAATAATTAATGTAATATATTATATACGTTCAAAAGCTTCTACAAGTATGAATTTATTGAAACATGAAAATTTCACAATTCTACAGTATTTTATTCAGGGACTCGAACCGAACCGGAATAGGAACGACAACCGGAACGTACCGCTGCTATTTTAGTGAACCCGGAACCAAATCTGAACCGTTAAAAAATATTTTAACAAACCCATAACCGGAGCCGAACCGATGGTTGTGAAACGATTCGGAAACGTAATAAAGCATTAACTTAAATATAACATTTTTTCTAAACTCTAATAAATTTTAAAAGGAAAAATGTAGTACCTATTTTTTCAATTTACTCTAATTTTGTTTGATTTTTGAAATTTTGAAACATTTTTGTCCGAATATTTTAATTAATTGATTGTTATTTAATAAATCATTGAACCGAAACCGGAACTTGAACCGCTTTTTTTAAACTGATTACGGGTTCAGTTCAAAAAAGGGAAAACCGGAATAAAACCGAACCATTTATAGAACAGTGAACCGCAAACCGAACCTGAACCGTTATTTTGTGAGGTTCGAATTCCTGTTTTTATTATATAATTATCATTTTTAGTTATGTGTTAATGTTAATGTTTTTTTATTAGTTATGTGCTAATGTCAATTAGCCTTACCCCTCAAAAGGTAAAGGCTTGAGTTAGGTAAGTAAGTAAGTTAATGTCAATTATTTATTCTGGTATCCAACGTTGTCTGGCGTTCAAATCACTTGATTTATAGTTAGAAATGGACGCAATTTACTAATCCAATAAGAAATTTCAGTTTATAACTGTTGAAAAACTAGATTTTGTGATTTTAAGGGCAGTAGATTAATTTAAGAGAATGTACACAAATTATGTTTTTATGTATTCTAGTATTTTCGACTTCCGATTAAACCAACTGTAATTTTCATTTTTCTTTTGTCCGTTTTCGTTTAAATTTAAACAGTTTATCAAATTTGATTCCTGTTTCTGTCGAATTATTGATTTACTGACCAGAATGGTTTAAACTTGAATTCAGTTTCATTTGGGTTGATTTGAATGTCAGGCAACGTTGTCTGGCATTCAAATCACTTGATAGAAAAATTAGTTTAGAAATTTTATTTTATCGAAAACGAAAACTGTTGAAAAACTAGATTTTGTAATTTAAAGGGCAGTAGATTAATTTAAGAGAATGGAAACAGTTTTTCAAATTTGATTCCTGTTTCTGTCGAATTATTGATTTACTGACCAGAATGGTTTAAACTTGAATTCAGTTTCATTTGGGTTGAATCAGAAAGTTGAACTAGGGGGTGTGTCAATACGAACGTACAAATCTACTGGCGCCTTGTCCTTCGTCCTTGTGGGCTTTGGACACACCTTAAACCCTTAATATATGTTTACCTATCCAAAACAAACTTTGGCGCGGTACCAGAACGTGGTGACATATTACAAGGATATTTGCTGCCACTACCCAATGTATTCTCATTCTGTATCCCGAGTGTACGAGTATCCGACCGATATACAAACAGAAAATACCCGAACATTATTAATTAATTAATTACATCATTACACGTTATTACGCGTTCACAAAAATTACGAACTGTGAATTTTGTAATTAATAAAATGGTTATACTTTTTTACAATATTTATATTCATAATCAATTCAATAACATTACAAAATTGCGTCAAAATTTTAAACGCAGATTATATTATTGTATCGTAATTTTATTTCAATATATAAAAAGGTGTAGGTACTTAGGTATGTTATTTATTGTAAATACCTGAGTACAAATAAGTGTAATATTGTTTATTTACTTAATTGAATTTCTCTATGTTCAAATTCAAGTGCCTGTATTAATTTAAAGGGCCAACATTTGATTCTCCTTTAAATAAATTATCAATATAAACTAGTAATATAAGTTATGAAATTTTAAAAAATTATTAAAATACATAATAGCAAACATTTGATATGCAAAGAAATTGTAGAAACAAAGAATGTTTATACTAACGGTGACCTAATAATAATAGTATCTGGTGGACGAACAAAGAACAGTAGCAGAGTAGCAGGTGTAGTATTATTACCCAGTAATAAATTATCTGGGAGGGATTAAGTTTGGCGCGCTTGAGAACTGTGACGGGAACAGGGAGTTACGAGATAGGAAACATTATTATATTATATAGCGTACCTGGTGGCATGGTAGCGAAGACGAACGCTGCAGTTAGAAGCAGAATAGACCGGTTGGGGCTTGGGGCTTGGCCAACCATTCTGGCGACGAGTTCGACTCTGACGACTTCTACAGCGAGCACTGAATCATCTCGATCTCAAACTCATCTTGGACTACGTCAACAGTAGACATAGGCATAGCTATTGCAATGCCTCCGGATTTAGCTGTCATACCAGCACCAGCTGCAGCGAATGAATCATTAGCCATCGATAACTTGCAGTACTAGCTGATGGAAACGTGGTTAGAGGCACGGGCCTCTTCCATACTCGAGACACAAAGTGAATGAAAACACAACACGTCTATAAGAAGAAAATCAACGAAAAAGACGAAAGCCGTGAGACAGCGTACAGCGAGCGAAGAACGAATACGAATGATTGAGTGTACGAGTTGTTATGATGTTATGTTACGGATGCTGTCTCGTTCTCGTCTGTCTGTATTGTATGACTCGTTGCTCGACACTAGCTCTTGGAACTTGGATCTCTGGAGCTGATGCTAAGAGGATATGCGGTGATCAATATACCGGGGAGACGCGCACGCGCGGCCCTAAACCCTTTGCCGTATTTCCTACCGTTAACATTGTCCTGCTGTTCAAAGCCCTATCTCTCCATCCGTTGTCCGTCGCTAGCGGCATCAACACAATCATCTTCAACTTCGTTCTTCATAGTATATCGTCATCATATAACATCATATAACTACAATCACAAATCAAACATAAACACTTGAAATACGGATTGATTATTTCAATCAGACTATACGCATAAATTATAAAACTAAACCCCTTCCCAGACATTTGTTGATACGCCACTGCGTACAACGTGGGCTCATTCAGCTACTCATTCATGAAGCCGCGTATTACCTCGTCCGTCGTCACCGCCATCCCCGATGTCACCACACCCACGCAATACACGACACATACACAATGACAAAAACAAACACCAACATATAGAAAACATCGTTTATTTTCAATATAGATTTATAATCTTCGTTTGAACCCATAAAGGTTCGGCACAATTCTCACTATATCTAATGAATTTTTCAACTTGACGTAAAAATTATTTTAAAATATATAAAAATGGACGGAATGCTGTTAGTCTTATATAAAAATAATACATACTATCAAAACTATCAGTTAAACTTTTGTTTAACAATACTATAAACAAAATTGTACGTACTTTGTAAAAACAATCAAATAAATACTGGTCAATTTGTTAAAAAACCAAAATTCTACATTTACATGTAAAAATTCAGTCTTGAAGTGTGCTGCCAGAACAGAGATTAAAATTTGAATTGTCATTATATTTGTAATAAAATATAGATAAAAATGTATAAAATCATGAGATAAGAAGGCCTTGCGAGCTGCCAGCCTGAATTTCTGAATGCTGCAGCATCTCCTATACAAGAAAAGACATTTCACATTAACATCAATCCTAACAAAGGACAAACATTGACATAGGACATACAAAAATATTTTTTTTATATTTCACTTACCCATTTGGAAAGTATGAGCTGGGGAACTCATTCTACCATCTCCACCATTTGAATAGGCGAGGACACGCATGTGATATGTCTTTCCTGGAGAGAGATCTGTAATGTACGCTTCTAATTTGCCTCCAACTAGTATTACAGTATCGTTGGCAGTACTCATGTCTTGATCAACTTCCCAAACACGAATCTATAAAACAGGAAAAACAACCATTATATCTCTTATAATATTCATTGTAGCCATATTACAATTTCTTACCTTGTACCCAATAAGTGGTTCTTCTTCCAGAGAAGGCGCAACGTATCTCCAAACTACTCTGACAGTAGAAGGATCCACACCATATACATGCACAGACGATGGCGGTTTCTGTGGTGCCTTACGGTAAGTTCGTTCCAAGTATCTTTCACTTTCGGGACCTTCTCCAGCGGCATTATAAGCCATTGCTTTCACGAAATAGTACGTATCAGGTTGCAGACCCACGATAAGCGCCCAAGGTTTTGTTGAACGGGAAAGGTAGTACACCGCATTTTCTTCACCATTGTTTTCTTTCCAATATTTCAACTAAGACAAACACTTTTACAAAAACAATCCTTTTGATTTTAAAAACGTTTCACTTACTCTATGACCAACAAGTTTTCCTCTCAACATTTCTCTGGATTGGTCAATCGGCACCCAGCTTACATTTAGAGCTGTAGAGTTAAAGGACCTGGCTTGAATCTGCTGTGGAGCAACTTGTGGCATGTCTTCTGCAGAGAAAATAGTCACCACTTCACTCTCTGGACCTACTCCAATGTCGTTAATAGCCTACGATACAATATATACAAAATAAGTAATTAAATAATCAATATATGTAATAATGTATTTGTACCTGAACTTTAACATCATATTTAGAATAATAAAACTGCTCAGGAATATGCACCACCGACATTCCCGTGTTACCGTATTCTTTCAACGCCAAACTTTGAAACTCCGTGTCATGTTTCGTCCTTCTCCAATATATCTTATAATGTATCCCGTGGCCGTTCTGTTCTTCAGATCTAAGAGGAGTCCAAGTGATGGTCAGGTCGCCAATTTTCCCTCCACCACCTCCAATGTTCGCCGGAGCACGGTAAGGACGGTCAGGAGGTGTAGCATGTTGCGGACTTGGTGCAGAAGGAACTCCAATTCCTAAATCGTTTACGGAAGCAACACGAAATTCGTACACGCTCCAAGGAATAAGAACGTTGTCGATGACAGCCTCCTTGCGACCTGTATAACGGTCGATTTCGTGAGCATACACACCGCGTGAAATATTCATCCATGTGTGATTCCAGTTGGTTCTTCCACTGATAATATAACTTAGAATTAATCGTCCATGGGTTGTTCCATCGGTCCATTGCAGTGTAGCAGAGGTTCTTTGAATATTGATGACTTGAACACCACCTGAAACAATTATTAGTGCATGTTTTCATTTGTTTTACTTTTTAAGTTGATGGTAAATACCTGGTGGTCCAGGAGGACCGTGAATAGTCACCATAGACTTGGACGAAATGTGTCCCACAGCTGACTTAACTATACATTCATATTCGCCAGCATCGGCAAAAGTAGTGTTAGTTATATCCAAATATCCTCCGTCAAGTCGCTGAAATCAAAAATATTCATATTAAATTATCATTACAATCATAAATGAAATCACTTACCATTCTTGGATTGTTGAGAATATCATAATCTCGAATTCTCATTCCATTGTGCGTCCAAATATATGCAACGTCCAAAACTTCTTCAGTATCTGCTTGACATCGGAGACCAATATTTTGATGAACTGCCATTACAAGTTTAGGTTGGAGATATTCAACCAATCTTGGACCATCTACATCAAAATTCAGAAAAATGAATATTGATTACGATACAAAATAAAATAAACTTACGTAATACAATCAGTCGACCCCTAGATTCGTCAATACCGTAAATATTCGACGCAGTACAAGTATATACGCCTTCATCATCTCTAGATACTGGACTAATAATTAAATTTCCATTGTCTAAAATTCTTCGATGTCCACCAGATCCTATAACATTTCCATCTTTTTTCCACACAAATTTGGGTTTAGGTGCTGCCTCAGGGTTGCACTTAATCGTAATATTCCCTTGTTCAGCTGCATAAGATTCTGACTCTAAAGGACGTTTCTTGAATGATGGTTTCAGAGACAAAACACGAAGTTGCCCCGACGAATATTTTGTTTTCAATTGGTTTTGTGCCCGACATTGATACATGCCAGGATCTTTTTCCGGATCTAGATATCTTATAGTGAGTACATTATCTTGTATATGATATCTATCTCTATCTTCAGGGTCAAGATAATCCATACTGAGTTGTTTACCATTCTTCCACCACGTATAATTCACATCTGGAATACCGAATGCCTCACAAGTCCAAGTTAAGTCTCCTTTATTATCAATATGTTTATCCGTGAGAGGAATTGTAAAGTTTGGTTCTGCTTGAATATTGAGAGAAACACTATGTTCCATGGAGTTACGGTCATTTGTCGCACGGCAGACGTATTCACCCTGATCTTCAACCTGCACCCGTGGAATTATAAGCACGCGACTGTAACTCATTTGGTAAGACCCACGAGGGAGATGACTTCCGCGTCGAGTCCAATTATAAGACGGAACGGGGCTACAAGTGAAATATAAATAAAACGAAACTTCAAGTTCAAACTAAAACTTACTATCCAAAAGCCATGCACTCTAAGCGCACTTCTTGTCCTGCAACGGGTGCTTCGGGATAAGCTTTCGGAAAATTATTAGCGAATTTTAGCTGTTGATAATTTGCTGAAAATATACAATAATCACGAATATATTTTGCCAAAAAGTGACTCAAAAATAAACTTACAATGTGGGTTCACTCTAAGAGGAAAGAACGGTCCATTTCTGCCTGTATCTGACACTTTTGATTGTACATTGCAACTATAATTTCCTCTGTCTATAGTTTCTAAAGCCGAGAAATAAAGTGCGCCATCGTACGAAACAAAAACGCGTTTGTCTTCCTCAACAAGATTTGGAAAATAATCGCGAGCCCAGTAATATTTCACACCTGGAAAATGTTGTGGAGGGTCGCAATATAAAGATTTGCCCCAGTTTTGATCGCCAGTTTCAGCAGATCTTTTTAAATTGAACTCCAAGATATACCCGAAATTTAAGCTGACACTTTCGGAAATGATTGTACCGTATTTATTCGTTGCTTTGCAGTGATATGAACCTCGATCTTTTTTCTGGTCAGGATCGTTAATGATTAACATTCCACCACTAATAGTATAGCGACCGTCTGATAATGGATCGATCCTCCTCGCAACTAATCTATCATTCTCATAATCTTCTCGGAACCATTCGTAAGTTGGGGTTGGATAACCACCAGCAAGACAACTATCAGAAACAATAGATCAATCCAGATTGACGTCATAGCTGGGGGCAACCTACTATTCCAACCTCATTTTATATTTTTAATTAAATTTGTATCAATTTCTGCCAAAACGTAATTTAAATAATATTTTCATCATACAAAATATCTATAAAACTGCATATAAAATTATATTATGTGGACAATTACAATTAAAGTTAATATAAAACACCATTTTGACAGCTGCCCCTTTGACAGAGTAACGTGTTATAGACTCGTCTATTAAAAATAATCCCAATGATCAAATATTTCAACTTACCTTAGTGATATGTCATTAGAAATAGTGCGTTTGGATAAATCAAAAGTTCTATCTACTGGTTGTTTAATAAAATACGGTCCTCTAGGTACTTCTTCAGGATTGTCTACCTCAACACCATACGTGTATGTGCGTTCATCAACAACTAGATATTGAAGGCGATCAACTGCAGCCTCACAAATATACAACAAAGGTTCGTCGCCACGTACTTGCTCGAAACCCCATCGCATTAACTGAGACGAAAAGCTGTACAACACAATTCAAAAATTACAACTAAAATTGAATAAAAAATTCAAAATTGCAAATTTACCTGTAAACCAAATAATCCTTGTTAGCATTATCATATTCATCTTCAACTGGCAGGAATGCATTTTCCATATTTAACAATTGTGAACCATCAACTGGGTTATTCCAATATCCAGGACTCTGTTGATGAGCAGCAGTGTACCACCTTCTATGCTGAGGATCTTGCCAGTTTAGTTGATGTACCATAAAACCATGCTCTTCTAAACTGTTTACAGCTACTAGGTCTGATTCATAAGCCTTCACACGACACCACAATCAATTATTTCGTATTCATTTAATTTACAGAAATAGGCACTTACTTGACATATTTTTCTGGCTTCGTTGTAAGCTCTAAGAGGGGACTTAATAAAACGGTAACATGATTCTTGAAATTGTAACCAATGTTCAGGACAACGCAACTGGTCGTAAAAATCGCTGTTGAGGTTGTTTACGTTGTACGATTGAGGAGAAACAAGCACCAGCATCAGACAAAATATAATTGATGCTGGCCACATTTTGGTGCCTAATAAATAAATATAAACAAATATAGGTAAAAGCAGCCTTTGTATACATTAACGTTATAATATGCTTTGTAAGGTAAACATTATATAAATTAAACAAACCAATTTCTGTTACAGTAATAGCGTAAAACGTAAGGAACAATTAATAAATTAAATAAAAATTAACAGAGAATTCAAATAATAAATAATGGGGAGTGGCCACCTGTCGTTACTAACTTGTTTTCATTTCTTGTTTACTAATTAGTATTTCACATTTACAGCACATACGTATTTACAACATATTCTTAATAAATAATAGAATCACTCACTTTTTGTACCATACGAATGGTAAAATTAAATATATTGTTATAAATTAAAAAACATTGGATAGAAGTTTCGAAGTATGCGTCACTCACAAATTAACGCATGAGGCATGAATCAAACGCCAAACGTAAAATTATGTTTCTATCTTCATGCCTTTCTAAGCCAATGGCGTAGTCAAAAAAGATCAATTAGGGGTACTTTTAGTTTCACTTTTTTATTTTCTTTTTCATTCAATAATTTTATATTTCTTTTAACATATTACTTAAAATGTTATGTAAATGTTATACTTAAAAAAATAGTTTTTAAAAATTTAACAATTTATACTTTTACTTAAATCTATCAACTAAAAAAAGATAAAATAATTGACTATATTTATTCAATCTAAATGAATTAAAATAAATACGTATACAGTAAGATTATGAATAAATTGAATAAAATTGTGAGTGAGTTTTAGAATATGTTCATTGTATATATTAGGATTAGATAGACAAGAAAATTACACATACGATAATGTAGAATAGATATGTAAATATTATAATATTCACAAGTAGTGTAGTAGTTACTAAATTGTATAGGCCACAAAATTTAGACATAGCGACCTGGTTTGTGTTTTTTTTTCAAATATTAAATATCATAAGAAATAGTGTTTCAAAAACATCAAACATTTGCAAATAAAAATTCTATATACCTGAAAAGAAGATAGTGCTTATTAAACATTGGTTCAATACATTGGTTCACTACACGATAATGTGCAATTCCCTAATTTCGGATAAAGCCGCATTCACAGTCCGAAATTTGTTAAGTCTGTTATTATGGTAATGTGTACTTGCGTTCATAACACCAAATTTCTGTGATGTTAATTCAAGTACACATTGCCATATATGGCAGACTTCACAAATTTCTCCAAATTTGATGAATTTAATGTAGTAAATCAATCGTGTTACCATATAGTAAAAAATTATGGAATCTCTAATTTTATTTCATTACTTTGCAAGAGCTAGCAGTTACAAAATAATTTTATATTTGAAACATAAATATTTTAATTTGCTATATTTACTTGCAAAAGATTTATTTTTAAGAAAATGAAACTAATTGCACAAAAACATAAACATTGAAACAGCGATAAAAAACGTCAAATGTCAATAAAATGAGTTCATTCAAACCTCATATATTTCCCAAATTAGTTAGAATTTTCTACAAACTGAAATTCGAGTGTAACAAATTTAAGTGCTGTGAACGCAAATACATATTGCCGTATGACAGACTTCACAAATTTCGGGCTGTAAATGCGGCTTAATAAGCCCCTGTTCACACGAGGATTCTTTGAAGATTCTTTCATGCTTCAAAATTTGAGAAAAATAATTCTAGTGAGAATTACCTGTTAATATTTATTGATTGCTTTTCCAAGATTCAGAATCTTGAAAGAAACCTCGTGTGAACAGGGATTAAAAAATCACAAAAATAATTGGCACATGTAATAAATAAATAATTTAGAATTCACGTTTCATCTTCATTTTCTCGGAATAGATAGGCTGACCAATAAGCAAGGTTGAACATCGCAAATACTAGGGGGAATGTGATTCTGGATATGACATCTATACGTTTCGATCGACTTGAAAACTTTGAAAGCCAACTTCGACAACAGTTTTCTTTGGATATTTGCATGTGAATCTCGCACTGTCTTCCCATATGTTTCTGCAAATATATAAAAATATTATTTTGCAAATAACATTTTGTATTCCTACCATAGCGTACGCAGTATTATTACTATTACTCCTTGCAGCCATTTCCATAAAATCAAATTCTTTAGTTTTCTGAGCTTTTGCATTTTTCTTCTGCTTATCAGTTCTTGAAACATAATTCACTAATGCAAACTCTAGAAGCGCTCCGAACACGAAAGTTAAACACACTCCCGTCCAGACATCAATTGCTTTTGTGTAAGAAACTGGTGGCAACGAAGAATTTATTCCGGAAGTTTGTGTGGCCATCGTCAACAGCGTAGTAACTCCTAGAGATACCCTAGCAGGTACTGCATCTTGATCTAACCAAAAAGAGACCCATGATACGATCACCAACATGCAGCATGGAATGTATATTTGAATGAGATAGTAACTGAATTCTCGTTTAAAAAGGAGATCCACTTTTAGGCAACTATATTCGCCAGTATTAGTCTTACTATTACAGTAATCAGTCAGGAATTTTTCCAAAGTAAAGCGAGGAAGATGCAAGTTTTTTACAACTTGAACTGGGTCGCCCTCTTTCCAGAGGAACACCAAGTCATCGGTTGTCCACCCATCTAACAAATGGTATACTTTAATTTTAAGAAATAAGAGGAATAAGTAAATACGTACAACTTGCCATTCGTAGTGAGCAAACTTGTTGGTCCAGTGGATATAGTTTTAAATTCATTGGACAGGATAGTGTTAAAGATATTCTAAAAAAGAAAACAAAATGATTACAGAACTTATTAAATTTATTTTTACCTACCTTATACTATATAGGACTGACCCATACGGGAAAATTCGGATATAAACATTCGGCATAATAATATTATGAAAATGTCCTTTCTTTTCATTGGAGAAAAACAAGTCTGGCATCCAAACTTTCTTAGCTTCAGTTAGCGTTAAATATTTCAATCTTCCACCTAAATCATTAAATTTCAGCCGCTCATCTAACCATTGTTCCCGGAAGGTAAATTGTACACTGTATTCCTGAAAATTGACCTAAATAAAAAGTGAACAAATGCTAAGTACGTAATACAGATGATACAGACATAACATGCTTCAAATCACAACACAAAAATCCTGGATATATAGAAATATATAAGGAGAGAATATTAGTGAAGAACAGACAGTAAATCCAAACAGACATCGATGCAATCTACGATGTACGAATATCGATACGAAAATCATTCACGAAAATTACACTTACCATTGTAACGTCATCTATTTTTGATATACTTCTTACAAATATGTTGACGCGGACTATTGCTGGACCATCTAATATTTAAAAAGAATAATGTTAGTCTATGTTTTATGTTAAATTTATATGATCCGATCTTGGATTCTGTATTCTGTCATATTAAATTTTATTTAATACCGTATTAGTGTGTCATAAAAACATTCATTCTATTAAAACTACTGTTGCTAAAATATTTGAACTGCAATTAAATATTTCTCTTACCTGTTCCATTTGCTCCTGATGGTCTAATTCGAGCATCATAGTGCCCAGGACCTAAAATTTGGTCCAGTACTTCTTTCTCTTTCTCTCGAAAATTAATTTTTGCATTGCTACAACTATTATAATAAATATAAACAATTATTCGGAAGGAGTTGCCGCTTCTTACTTACCTAATGAAAATTGTTAATAGTACCAACTGATATTTATACATTTTTAAATTAAATGCAGTATAAAACATTCACTCTGTTTAACTTATGTCATCGTAGATTGCCGATTTATTCGTTAATTTTAAAAAATCATAAAGGAAATGTATGTTGTACTCCATATTGTCAGTATTATTGATTACTGATTATTGTTACTACAGTTTCATAAATTGAAAATGTTTAAATAAAGATTCATTCATGAATAAATATGAAAATTATTTATTTATTGTTTATTTATAAAAAAAGGAAATAATAAACCAAGGATTTATTGAGTAGGCACATTTTATATAAAAATATATTCACATAAGGAGCGACTTGCTTAAAGCCATCTAGCGAATAACGTTGAATATTATATTGGAGAAAATGCAGAAAATGTATTGCTGATTAAATAATATAAAGTTATTTAATAATTATTTTATTTTAAAGAGAGGAACTAATGTCGAAAATAATAAATGCGTAATTATATAAAAAAAAATAGCGCTGTTGGAGTATACAGGTATTCGCACCGCATGTGGTGCCATCTATTACATCATACGCATGCATCAGCATGCATCCATTTCTACGACAGTTCGACGTTCGACCAGAATCGACAATGGATTTCCAAACAAATGGATGATGTTTTACTGATTACGAATTGTTTTTGTGTCGTGAAAATTTCACACTCAGTGTTGTTATTTATTAGTGTTGTTTTAAAATAAATAACTATTTTTTAATGCACTTAAAATCGTAAAAATATTTCATGATGTCAGGTGAATCAGATATGGACTATTCTGATAATGATTGTGATGATGAATATGATTACTATAATACTGGTGGTGAAGATTGTGATATAGAACAAATAGACCCGAGTAAAACGGATCCAGAATATTTCTCCTATGATTGTTTAAGTGAAGAAGAAGTTGAGAGATTGTTGAACGAATCTGTTGAGATCTTGAGTAATAACCTTCAGATAACACCATCACTTGCTAAAGTGAGTTTTTAATCATTGTATTACTAAAAATCCCTGAATTACACTAACCAATATTTGTGTAGGTTCTTCTTCATTCACATAGTTGGGCAATTCAAGATATAATTCGAAAATATAGAGACAATGCTTGCCAATTGTTGGTGATGTCCAGAGTGAAACCTCCACATACGCCTTACGTGAATTCAGCTCGCTGTTTGACATGTCCAGTGTGTGTTACTCCGCAGATTAGCGATCAGTTTAGTAGCCTTTCTTGCGGACACTTATTTTGCAAGGAGTGTTGGCGAATGCATTTTGAAGTGCAGATAGCTCAGGTAAAACAGTACCTACTGTTTTTTCTTGAGCTTTGTTTACATTTGATATTGAAAATTTTCTGTAGGGTATATCTACGGCTATCAGCTGCATGGCACAAGACTGTGATGTGCTAGTCCCTGAGGATTTTGTCCTAGCTTTGCTGACTCGAACAGCACTAAGAGACAAATTCCAGCAATTTACTTTCCAGGATTATGTTAAATCGCACCCACAGCTCAGATTTTGTCCTGGGCCAAATTGTCAAGTTGTAGTTTATTCCAAAGAGCCCAAAGCTAAACGGTCTGTGTGTACGCATTGCAAAATCATCTTTTGCTTCAAGTAAGTGTGAGAAAAAATACGAATTTTTTCTTATTTGTTTTGAAAAATTTGAAAGAGAGGAGACGGAAAAACTTGGTCCTCTTATTTACAGAAAAATTATTTTTTTGTTTAGATCTCAATATGATAAGAAATTATAAAAAAACAAGGCAAAATGTTGATGACTAATTAAATATATTTTATAATTTATGCATGATGTGGCAAACAAAAGTATATCAGTTTGATATAATGATATGTTAAAGAATGTCTGATTATAAATAGTGATGGCATGAAAATCAGGCCATGATACTGGTTCCGGCCACTCGGTACAGACCGGATTTATCGTATGATCCGGCCGAATCATATTAAAATTATATGCAATTTTAATTTGGTTATATACTTATACTTTTAGCTGCTTATACAATCTGTCGTTGCCATTAAATTGATATACATTGCACTAATTATACTAATAAAACTTGTCAAAATATCAGGTGTCAATGACTCATGAAGTATATTGGCTTGGTTATTTAATTCAGTTCAATCAGAGTTTCTACCAAAAGCCTCAGCATATTGTGTAATAAAATGATGACTTTTATGCCAGTACCTATATCATAAAATGTTTTAATGAAAGACGTTTTTCACAATTAAATTACATTTTATAATGTTCCTGATATATAAAAGGAACTTGTATACTGTGGTATATAATTAATAGTAGATAATAGGCGACAAAATTCATAATTTCCTATTGATGAAGGGCTGATTATTTAAACAAATTATCTAAGCAAACTAGTTTTGTTTCCCTAGTCATCCCATGATATATTTTTCACATTGTTGATTGTTGTAATTTTACGATAATTTTATCTGTTGCATATTTTGACCAAAAAATTAAGAACGATCCGGCGGTCCTGTCTAAAGAGAGGTCGGAACTCCGGCAAAAGAGCGATCCGTTTCATAATTAATTATAAATAATTCAGCTTGAAATCTAGTATTGCGTATGAATGTAAGTGTAATAATAAACCTGACGTTATTCTCCAGGTGTGGAACAGATTATCATGCACCAACGGACTGCCAAGTGATAAAGAAATGGTTGACAAAGTGCGCTGATGACAGCGAGACGGCAAACTACATCAGCGCACATACCAAGGACTGTCCCAAATGCCACATCTGTATCGAGAAGAACGGCGGCTGCAATCACATGCAGTGCTACAACTGCAAGCATGACTTCTGTTGGATGTGCCTTGGCGACTGGAAGGCACACGGGTCCGAGTATTACGAGTGCTCTAGATACAAGGATAACCCGAATATTGCTCATGAAAGTGTTCATGCACAGGCTCGTGAAGCTTTAAAAAAGTACCTGCATTACTACGAACGGTGGGAGAATCACTCCAAGTCCCTGAAACTAGAAGAACAAACCCTTGAAGCATTGAAAAACCGTATTAATCAAAAAGTGATGAATGCTTTGGGGACTTGGATCGACTGGCAGTACCTGTTCACCGCTGCGACATTACTTGCGAAATGTCGCTACACTCTTCAGTACACGTATCCGTACGCTTATTTTATGGAGCCGGGTCCAAGAAAAGAACTGTTTGAGTATCAGCAAGCCCAACTTGAAGCGGAAATAGAAAATCTCTCCTGGAAAATCGAAAGAGCAGAGACAACGGATCGCGGTGATTTGGAAAATCAAATGGATATCGCGGAAAAAAGACGAACAACACTGTTGAAAGATTTTTTAGATGTGTGATATTTTCATTTGCTTAGCACTTCACGTTTGTATTGGGTACATGTGTCTTCTTAATCATTTGTATATTTATATGCAACAATGCATAACTCGAATTATGAAATGAATCTTTTAGAGAAAATTTAATGAATAGAAATTGTTTTTTAAGTTTATGAAACATTTTGATTGACATGACAGGTACCTTCAAAACGGTTTTGCAACCTGTGCTCTAAATTCTATCTGCATTTAATAAACATAACATATCAAGAAATTGATTTACAGTGTAGGTTCTCATTCAGTATTTACACTTAAATTGTGATGGAATTTTTATGTTATTGGTCTGTTTAACTACATTTTAATATCAAGAGTTAATTTGTTACAAGTGAATTTATTTTTGTAATTAAATTCATTAAGACGGATCTTATTGTATTTTAGTTTAATTAATTTATTTATCTAAATGCTGCTATTAATAAGGGATAATTTTATGATAGTTAACGATTCAAGTCATTCACAATTTGGCATTAGTTATAAACTTGTATTCTAAAGTTGGTGTTCATTCTAAGAAATATTGTAATTCTTTTCAATAAATTTCAATTCTATGTAATGTATTTTATATAAAAAGTGCTATTTCGATTTCCTTATGTAATGTAAGAATTATAAAAAAAAATGTGTTACGGTTAAGACGTTATAATACATACATTCGTAGATTATAGATTTTTAAAGTGTCAAATAAATACGTATATATTAAAATTTGTATTTTAATTCCATAATTTATTGATTTAAATTTTTAAACTTTTATTTTTAAGATATATTAAATATGTATATGTATATACAATAATATAAAAAAGTATTACAATTTTGATGATGAAATTACTACATGTATACCAGAAGGAAATAATAAAAACAATATATCTTAAAAATAAGAATTTAAATATAGAAACATTATCACAAACATAAAAAGAGAGGGAGTAAAATATATTTAAAAAATATATAATGTTCAAAATAAAAAATTGGCTTTGAACTTGATGACTAATATTTTACAAATATGCTTATTACGAGAAGTCCAAATGATAAATTAAAACAGACTAATATCCACAAAAAGTAGCAAGAATTTAAACAAAATTCCGATAACTTGATATCTACTAACAAAATTAAAATAAATGAAGCAACTAGTATTGTTTACTTTACCGACATTTAGCCAAAACATTTCGAATTTTCTGTAACGTATAATTGTAGAGTTTGAAAATATGGTTTCTACTTTCCTCTATTCATAAATGATTTATATACACATTAATCACATATTCCTAATGTACTGTACACATGCTGAATAAAACACAATCAGCTTTTATAAAAATATTTTAGTAGCAATGTAACAACGGCAAAGAAATTGGTTCGAAATCATGATTCAGTTAAATAAGGTATAATAAAAAAGTTTAATAAATAAAAATATACCACTTTTCAAGTGAAACCTGGAGATTCTCTGCCGTTTACATTTAACCTAAAGTAAAAATGTATTAGTTAGAGAAAATAAAATCTTTGTCTGCCTGCAAAATTATGGCCTCATCTTCGTCTTCAAGGCACTGTGCTTCAATCGACTCATATTGTTTTAAAAGTTCGACTTGGTCAGCTGAGGCGTTGACTATCATCGTCTCGCCGTTGCATCGTTGCTTGTGCTTTAACAAGCTCACCTTTTGCACGTAGCCTTTATTACAGAGTTCGCAGACGAATTTCTTGATGTTGTTGTGCATCATCTCATGTTTGCGAAGGTTGCTTTGTTGAGTGAAGGCTTGGAAACAAATCTCGCATGTGTATGGTTTGATTCCTTCATGTAGATGTTCGTGTTTCTGAAGATTGGAACGCTGCGTGAAACGCTTATCACAGTAAGAGCAGCCGAACGGTTTCTCTCCCGTATGTAACCGCATATGTTTACTGAGGTTCGCCTGCTGTGTAAAACCTCTAGCGCACAGAAAACAAACGAATGGTCTTTCGCCGGTATGAATAATTAAATGTTTCTTCATGTTTGCACGTTGTGAAAAACGTTTATTACAGTGAGGGCATTCAAATGGTCGTTCACCAGTGTGAGTTCTTACATGCTTCCAAAGATTACTTTGTTGAGAAAAATACTTTTCACAGATTTGACATTGAAATGGCCTTTCCCCAGTGTGAATTCTTAAATGTCGTTTTAAACTTGCAGGTGTATTAAATGTTTTTTCACACAGTGTACAAGTATTTCTGTTTTGGTCCATTTGATCCACAATGTACGATATGCTCACTCCAGATTTTTCATCTTGTATTTTGTTCATTTCATAGTTGTGATCATGGTGAAATGTTTCCGAAATGCTAGTTTCATCACTTGTTGATGCGTTTTCTATTATTGTTTCATCTGTTACTTCCTCAATAACCTGAAACAAATGTTCACTTGATCCATAACCTCACATCATTAATTTTGTTTTATATTTACTTGTTGAAATTTCTCACTGTCTTCTAAATCTTCCAACTGATCTACGATTCCACTAAAAGGTAAAACCAAAACTTCAGCAGATTCTATACTCATTTGGGAAGCATCTTGGCTACTTGGTTGTCCATCTATTAAAACCGAACCATCGTTTTCAATCTTGATAAATGGAAAATAGGTACACATAGTTTCCGAATCAGATTCACAAGTTTCCTGAAATTAATACAGAAGTTAAAAATTAACAACAACTATAAAAATACGTTACTATCTTACTAACCTCGTACATATCTGATGTGTTTTCTTCACTCATTTTGTCATCTAAACTATAATAGACAAACAAATTTTAAAGATAAATATTCATCCTTTAAATACAATAGCTAAGGTTATATATTTTATGTAAAAACATGTAGCATGCAACTAAAGAATTTTGTTTCCAACATAATTTTAAGCACTTTACTATCAAAATATCACATTTTCACTTAATATCATTTGTAAAAGGTAAACATATCACAGTAAATTTCATATTGATAATAAAAAGAAACAGAACTTGGAAAAGAAGAATGAAAATAATCAAAATAAGTGTCTTCTTACTTTTTGATTCTTCTTGATTGTGCTTACTTTATGACTAAAACGCGGGTAGCCATTTTGCTTCAGCTGATCGGTATATTTCCATTTGTAATATCGGCCTTGAAATACGATATTTTGTTTATATTTTAATTAATGATATATGTTAAATTTATACATATTTATTTGGTAAACAAATTTCCTTTAAATATAATGTCTTTTTAAATTGTCAGAGAACTTGATGTTGTATCATATACTGCTATACTCACATGGTAACATTTGCGAGGGAAAATTGTAAAATTTATGAAATATTATTAGTTTCAAAAGTATAAAACTGATTTTAAAGTTTTCAAATTTTATTATTTTAAAAGATTAGTAAAAAAATACGTAATATCATGCAAAATAGCAGTTATATTTATAGGTATATTTTACTTTATAATATGAGTCGTCATAACTGATACTTCTTATAAAATCATTTTTATCTTTTTTATATCAAGGGCAAAAGTCACATCATAAAGTTGTGATAATAAAATTGTTTCATTGTTTGATCGAAATGGAGAAGTTTGTTTTGGAATTTTTAACAATTATTTTGTTGTTTTTAACAACAAATGCACAAAATTATACGTATGAAACTAAATATATTACAGTTCCTGTTGACCACTTTAGGTAAGTTACACAGGATGCATAGTTTTGTTAGTAAAATATTGTCTGTTTTAGTTTTGCTAATAATGCAACTTTTAAACTTCGATATTTAATTAAAAAAGACTTCTGGAAATCTGAAAATGGGCCAATATTTTTCTATACTGGCAATGAAGGTGATATTACCATGTTTGCGCAAAATACCGGATTTATGTGGGACATTGCTCCCGAATTTTCAGCGATGGTAGTTTTTGCGGAACACAGGTAAATTTTTATCAAACTGAAAAGAAACAAGTACACAGATGCATTTTTGTTACAGATATTATGGCGAATCTCTACCATATGGCAATAAATCGTTCACGGATCCTCTACATCTAGGATTCTTGACTTCATCACAAGCACTTGCCGATTTCGTCGACTTGATCAACTTGTTGCAGTCGGAGAACTCGAAGAACAGTCCTGTAATAGCGTTCGGTGGCTCATACGGCGGAATGTTGTCTGCATGGCTCCGAATGAAATATCCACACATTGTCACCGGATCCATTGCATCGTCGGCGCCCATTTTACAGTTTGATGGTCTGACTCCTTGCGGGGCGTATAGTAGAATTGTCACTTCGGATTTTAGAACAGCAAATCCAAACTGTGCTGAATGTATTAGAAACTCGTGGAAGGAAATTCGGTAAAAATATTTTATTAGTTGTTTGGTTGGTATAATAATAATAAATTTGTTTTTATTAAGTGATATTGGCGAGACCGAAGCTGGAAAATCTTGGCTTACCACCGAATGGTCTCTCTGTAAGCCTTTGAAATCCCAAGATAACCTGGAGGACTTTTTAGACTATCTTACTAACGTATACGGAAATTTGGCTATGATTAATTACCCGTATGCCACGAATTTTCTAGCCCCTGTACCTGCGTATCCGATTAAAGTTCTGTGCACAAAATTACAAAATGCTACAATTACTGGAAAGGTGTTGGTTAGTACCTTACGGAAAGCGCTATCGGTTTATACCAATTATACAGGAAGCGTGAAATGCTTAGATGTAGAAAACACATCTACGTCCAAGTTGGGAGAGCGAGGATGGGACTTTCAAGTAAGTAGAAAACCCTGACCAAAAAAACTGATAACCGAATGTAAAGAGAAGCGCGATTTGCACAAACTTTATATTCTAGCTAAAAGGCACCAAGTATATTATCATCCACAAAGCCTTCTTCAAAGGGGTACTTTACTCTAGTGAAATTTCACATAACCATTTTAACTGGCTATGTAGAGTTATACGATTCATTTGAAACTTCATATTCTGACTAAGGTTATGATGTGTCGGTGAGTTAGAATATAAAGTTTCGAGCGAAACATGGTACATCGGGTGACTAAGTTGTGATATTAATTTTTACTTTACTTGCAGGCGTGCACCGAAATGGTAATGCCTATGTGTTCAGATGGGGAGAATGACATGTTTGAAAAATCATCCTGGAACTTCAAATCCTACTCTGATTCTTGCTATAAGAAATGGTCCGTCCGCCCTCAACAACGTCTTGCCATCGCCGAATATGGAGGTCGGGACATCTACTCTGCCTCGAACATCGTCTTCAGCAATGGTCTTCTGGATCCCTGGTCTGCAGGAGGCGTATTGCACAATATGTCGCGCAGTGTTCTCGCAATTCTTATCCCAGAGGCTGCACATCATTTAGACCTACGCTCTGGGCATAAAAATGATCCAATGTCAGTGGTGCAAGCAAGGAATTTTCATAGAGAAAATATCAGAAACTGGATACATAATCATAATTATGTTTCTAGGAAATATATCTTTTAAAATTCTATATACGTGTGTTATTTGTATTTAGATTGTATTGAAGTAATAAATTTGTAATGGGTTTATTTTTATTCGTTTATTTTCTTATTTGTTTATAATTTTTACCTACTTAGTACACGTGGTTCCGATAAATACTGCAATTTTAAGTGTTTCAAAATCAAAATTGTATTAAAAGCACTTGTTATAGCAAATTTAGCATGATTTTTGTTAAAAACAAAAAAAAACTTTGTTATAAACGTGATATTATTTTAAACAAATATATGAAATTTAGATATGAATACTTTTTATGATCTACAAAAACTATATAAGGACTGTAAAAAATTTAATACATTTGTAACAGTTTTCATTGTTCTTCAGTTCTTCAGTAATTGGTAAGTAATATTTTTTAAATATAATTATTAAGAATCTACATAATTTAAAATTTAAAGTGGTCATAATTATACAGGATGTATCATAACTTCGAGTAGGTACTACAAGGTACATACGTTAAGGCTAGGCGTACACTTGCGATTTTCGGTTGTTTCGCAAGAAAATGTTATGATAACGTACTTGCGATTAAACAATTGCAACTTTGTCAGTTTTAAAATTGATTTTCAACTAAAAAGTTGTGTTGTAGCTCTGTTTTTGTGTTTAAAAATAACAAATACGTTAACAATATTGAGTACATTCTATTAAGAGCGCTCTGGAGAGCTTCAAATACGTCGATTTCACTGGAAATTTCTATGATCTCAAATTTATTATGTTTGTTTTTTAATTAATTACTAACATCAACATATTGAAATTTATCCGATTTTTTAATACCGTCAATAAAAATATAAATGTAAATAGAGACATGCTGGCACCATCATAAATTTTTCGGTAAGCACTTTCTCACGGTGCTATCATCTCAAATCTATTGAATTTTTTTAAATTATTTGCTTGGTGTAAGCTTGGGTATGTCACCAATTTCGTTTTACTGCAACTTACGCAGCTCTGTAGTTGTGTAAGCTGCGGTTAGTATATCTATCTTTGTCCGATCTGTGTTGCTAACTTTTTGTATTAAGAGTTGTATTTACACTTTGTGCTCGCGAAGAAGAGTCCTATCTATTTACATGCATTTCTGCTTGAAATACAATGTTACAGCGGTTTCGTTCTAAATACAGATTTTCGTGTAATTTTCATACTTTCATATATAAAAACATATTTACAGTTAGTTTAAGGTTTAAACTAGGTTCGTATAGTGTTGAAATTTTTAATTGTATTATATTAAAAATTGCTGTTGAAAACAGGCTTTTTTGAAAGATTTCTCAATTTTTTTTCCGATATAAAACAAAATAAACAAAAAAACTATCACTAGACGAACATAGATACATTCTTTAACTTTGTCATAGTTTTTGAATGAAGTTTATATATTATGTAGATTCTGAGATATGTTTTTATTTCTGTAACACTTTTTGAAGTTATAGAACGGGTGTAAATACTGCTCTTAAGTAAGTTCGGTTAATGTCGTTTGTAAAATCAAAATCGTAAAATGAATTACATTACATTTTATGTGAATAATAAAGATTAAAAAATTCAAGCAAAGTCAAGTCAAATAATAAATCAATAAACAAACAATAAGCTGTACAGTCGCACTCTGAAAACAAACACAAATTGAGATTAAGGTAGAAATGTCATATGAAGACCGGAGCATACCGGACAAATTTTATTCGCCCACTTACCGTTACAGGCGGCTGCACTAGCCTTAGAACGAGAAGTCTCCGAGAACGGAGAGCTTTCCGTTGCCCGAGAACCAGAACGGTAAAGTTCGCCAAGATTCGTTTTTTCCGTTCTCGTTGCGATTTGCTAACCAATAGGAAGAAAGTATGACGTCATTCTTCAGTTTATCTTCTGTCACTTGTCATATTTTTGTGTGGTTAGGTTGTTTGTTCAAGTTGAGTTTTTATTTTCATGGGTTGGGTTATGGAAATAACGTTTCCGTTATAATTTTAAATTTAATAATAATAAAATGTCAAATTGTGCAAAATCATAATACAATCGTTTTTATTGGTTTTATTACAAATAATTTATTTTCTAAATTTCATATTTAATTTTTTCATTGGACTTGGACTGTTTTCGCAATTTCGTAATATTTACCTAATTATTATTTCAAGTCTCTCAAAATTTGGATAATATCATGTTATCCAAATGTAAACTAGAATATACAAGCAACATACATAAATAATTAAAAATATTTAACAATGCAGCTTGGCTCAGTACTTTTTATTAATATTTAATTTAAATATTTAAAACCTCACTTTATCAAACTATTACAACAAACGTCAACGAAATATCAACTTGATACGGCGATAGCGAGACAGAGAGCCTCTCGTTATGGATAGGGACACAAGTACGTCATTAATGACGTCACATGATACAAAATCCGCTAGACGGATAACAAGATACTCTTGGTTTATCAAGTTGATATGTGAATTAGAATACGCTCCCTGGGCTTTCTCCATTGATGCTTCTGATGCTCGCCTTAATTTATTTTTTACTATTGCTTCAAATAACTTTAGCCGCTGTACATAATACCTAATGATATTCCCCTGTAATTATCACAATCTCTATTATTTATTCCTTTTTATGTAGCTTTCTATAGTAATATAGATAATATATTAACTTACTACTTAACTTTTGAATTATTTTAATTATAAACCGTTGTCGTCACTTTCGGCACTTCTAGTGATTATTTAAATTTTTCGCTATAAAATTATTTAACCATAATTTATGGCAAAACCATGAGATTTATGACAAAATGGTTACAAACAAAAATGAAGCTTTCAAATAAAAGAAAGTTTTTGAAAATCTGACAACCAGAAGCTGCATATTTTGTTTTTATCCACAATCTTGAAAAATGGCGTCCTGCCAGGTCTGTCAGCGTGTCTCTCGATCTTAAATCACGAATTAGGGTTAGGGTAAGGTGCCCTTAACATGTATGCAAAGTTGAACCTTCTTATCACAATTTGAAGTGACTTTCCTTAAACCGCCCGTACTAAGAAGTGTCATGTGAAAACCGGACCATGCCGGACAAATTTTATTCGTCCACTTACCATTATATCATAGCTGTAATGTCTAACATACCACAACTAAATCAGAGCTTACCTACTAATTATTAATTATGTTTAAATTAGTTAAATTTTGTTAACTCTGCTGCACTGTTCGGGTCGTTTATCTGACCCGAATGCGTTTTTTATTGCTTATAATTCTTATATTTATTAAAATATATTGTTTTGTTTAAATTAACCATAATAAAGGTAGGTACATTATATAGTATTGACAAAAATAATTTAAAAAAAATTGTATTTGTTACGCTTGTCACGTTCGGGTCAATGTGACCCGAAAACATAGTACGAGTATTTGGCAAATATTTAAGAAATTAGCAACGAATTATTATCACAGAGAGTAGTATTTTATTTGTTATGACTTATTTTTACAGAAATTATATGAAATTCCGCATGAAAATGATTAAAAATGTGTATGATTTTTTTTTATGTGTGTTAAACAAATATATTTTAATTTAAATATTATTATTTAGTAATAACATTTTTGTTGTACTAATTTAACACCAATATTTACGCCAATAAAATACGCTTGGGTTATATTGACCCGGACATAAAAAGTCCCAATTCACAATGAGCATAAGCATAAGAACTACATAACGTAAAACGTAAAAAAAATTATGTATGTTCACAATGATCATAAACATAAGCGGACATAAAGTAAATGAATTAAGTAATTTTTGGATGTGAAGTTGGGGGAACGTCTTCAACACTGGAATATTATAAAATAGAAAATTCAAGAAGAGAATATTCTTGACAGGGCTCATAAAAATCACGAAATCCCAAGCTAAGGAAAATTCATTCACAAAAAAAACATTAATAGAAAAGACATATCAACTAAACACAGAAACTTTCCTTGGCGGTCAAACCTGAAGTTGGCTGCAAGCTGTCAGCTGAACAACGCGTTGTGGCCGTTTAAAAAACGAGTTCTGTTGGACTCAAGAAAGGTTTTGTTAGCATAGATTAGTTTATGTCAAAAAAACGGAGTTCTGTTGGACTCAAGAAGGGTTTTGTTAGCATAGATTAGTTTATATATTAGCCAGAATCTGATTTTTTCCGCAGCCATATTTTTTCCAGCTTTGAATATTCCTTTACATGCGTTTTCTGCATCAATCAGATTCCAAATGTGAATTTTCTATGAATGCATTTTTTATGTAAGCATTTTCTTGTCTCTGAATTTTCGTTTGTTTTATGATTCCGGGCAAGAATTTTCTTGTACTTGAATTTTCTAGCTCTGAGTTTTTTAGATTTGAGTAGGCACCCTTTTTGATTAGTTTATTAAATAATTCAACTTACAAATTGTAGAAATAAGAAATTGACATTTTTCTTGAAAAAATAATTTACTAGTTACAAACGGAATGACATCACGAAGTTATCAACTTCACTAGCGACTGTCGCTATGAATTAGAATAGGTACCCAAGGTTCTAATTTCTGGGTGCCGTGTCAACAGCAGAATATTCAAATTCCGAATCATGTTACAGCCTAATATTCATTTTCAGAATATTCAAATTCCGTTTTTTTTAGGTTTGCACACAATTATTAAAATTCCGAAGCATGTCACGAAATATCATCATTTTCAGAATATTCATAATCCGAAAATTTTAGGTCTGGCCAAAATTATTAAAATTCCGAAATATGTTACAGCCGAATATTCATTTTCAGAATATTCAAATTCCGAAACATACTGCAGCCGAATATTAATTTTCAGAATATTCATATTCCGAACATTTTAGGTTTGCACGGAATTATTCAAATTCCGAAACATGTTGAAACCGAATATTCGTTTTCAGAATGTACATATTCCGAACGTTTTAGGTTTGTAAAAATTTATTCAAATGCCAAATTACTTACGTTTCAGTCGAATATTCAATTTCCAAAAATGTATAAATTTTTTTGTATCTTTTTCTAATTTTAATAAAATCTTATATCAACGTTGTACTGTCTTAAAAATCCTGATTTAATCAGGAAAATTATTTTTCAAATAATTATGTCATTTATATGGTAGAACAAGTGACGTGGGAGCTTCTAACTTAATAAAACCTTTAAAATTATGAATTAAAATAATACTGAAATAATTATTTTGATCTTATTTTATAACAAAATAAAACTATCATTTTAACAAGTGGCACTCTAACGACGAAAAGCAAAACTAATTTCAAACTGCCAGCAAGCGATAAATTGAATATTCGGCATTTGAATAAATTTTTACAAACCTAAAACTTTCGGAATATGTACATTCTGAAAATGAATATTCGGTTTCAACCTAAAACTTTCGGAATATCAATATTCTGATAAATTATATTCGGTTGCAGTATGTTTCGGAATTTTAATATTTCGGAATTTGAATATTCTGAAAATGAATATTCCGCTGTGACATGTTTCGGAATTTCAATAATTCTGGTCAGACCAAAATTTTTCGGTTTATGAATATTCTGAAAATGAATATTCTGCTTTAACATGTTTCGGAATTCGAATAATTCTGTGCAAACCTAAAACTGAATATTCGGCTGTAACAGGATTCGGATTATGAATATTCTGCTGTTGAAAGCATTCCCTAATTTCTTGTATATCTGCGCAGAGTGGTAGCACATACATAGCCCGCTCTGATTTATTTTGAAAAGAAAGATTTGTATTATGTATTACCAAAATCCCTCGTACTGATGTTACACTTGTATGACAATTGACAATAATCATATGAAAAATTATATAAATTATTTGGAAATAAATCTAAAAATATTAATAATTATAGTAGTGCCTTCTTTGATGGTTTAACCCTGCTGTTCTGTCCGGGGTGCCTACTCAAATCTAAAAAACTCAGAGCTAGAAAATTCAAGTACAAGAAAATTCTTACCCGGAATCATAAAACAAACGAAAATTCAGAGACAAGAAATGCTTACATAAAAAATGCATTCATAGAAAATTCAAATTTGGAATCTGATTGATGCAGAAAACGCATGTAAATGAATATTCAAAACTGGAAAAAATATGGCTGCGGAAAAAATCGGATTCTACCTAATATATAAACTAATCTATGCTAACAAAACCCTTCTTGAGTCCAACAGAACTCCGTTTTTTTGACATAAACTAATCTATGCTAACAAAACCTTTCTTGAGTCCAACAGAACTCGTTTTTTAAACGGCCACAACGCGTTGTTCAGCTGACAGCTTGCAGCCAACTTCAGGTTTGACCGCCAAGTAAAGTTTCTGTGTTTACTTGATTCCAGATATGTCTTTTCAATTAATGTTTTTTTTGTGAATGAATTTTCCTTAGCTTGGGATTTCGTGATTTTTATTATTCCTGTCAAGAATATTCTCTTCTTGAATTTTCTAGTTTATAATATTCCAGTGTTGAAGACGTTCCCATCAAAAATATTAAATACATATAATGAACCCATAATTTATTGGTATTTTATATCTATAAAATAAATATTTTAACCTCACAACGAACAAAAATCTACGCAACGCGCAAGTCTACCGTAGCGAGGGTTGGTAAGTCGTAGCGACAGTCGCTTGGCTACTACGTCGCACATGGTGGGGGGTTATCAAGACAACCCAACTTATTAACGTTGATAAGTGAAATAGAATAGGACCCCTGGCCCAAGTTCTCCAGTTATGAGTTTACCAAAATATTTATTGACGGTAACATATCAGGTTAAGGTTTGGTTCCGAGTACACTAAAATAGTTGCGGTTCGTTCCGGTTTTCGTTCCTATTCCGGTTCGAATCCCAGGTTGCAAGTAATAGAGACTTTTTGTATTACTATTCATTTTTAAATCAATAATGCTTAGCTCAAATTATTTTCAGGTTCAGGTTACACTGTCATTGCAACGAACTTGTGCTGTATAATATATAATTTAAAAATGTACAAAAAATGAGTACCGTGTCAGGCAGAAAATTTATTCTTGTATAAAATGAAATAAATTTCGTAACAAATTTGATTTTATACTAAAATTTTGGTGACCGGACAAAACAGAACAATGAAAAAACAGAACATGAAAAAACAGAACATGAAAAAACAGAACATGAAAAAAAAGAACATGAAAAAACAGAACAGTGAAAAAACAGAACAATGAAAAAAGAGAACAATGAAAAAACAGAACACTGAAAAAACAGAACAATGAAAAAAGAGAACAGTGAAAAAACAGAACACTGAAAAAACAGAACATTGATAAAACAGAACATGAAAAAACAGAATATGAAAAAAAAAATAACAATGACAAAACAGAACTCAAGAAGGGATTTGTTAGCTTTGATTAGTTTATGTCAAAAAAACGGAGTTCTGTTGGACTCAATTAGGGGTTTGTTAGTATTGATTAGTTTATTTAAAAAAACGGAATTCTGTTGGACTCAATTAGGGTTTTGTTAGCTTTGATTAGTTTATGTCAAAAAAACGGAGTTCTGTTGGACTCAATTAGGGTTTTGTTAGTATTGATTAGTTTATTTAAAAAAAAACGGAGTTCTGTTGGACTCAATTAGGGTTTTGTTAGTATTGATTAGTTTATTTAAAAAAACGGAATTCTGTTGGACTCAATTAGGGTTTTGTTAGCATAGATTAGTTTATGTCAAAAAAACGGAGTTCCGTTGGACTCAAGAAGGGTTTTGTTAGCATAGATTAGTTTATGTCAAAAAAACGGAGTTCTGTTGGACTCAAGAAGGTTTTTGTTAGCATAGATTAGTTTATGTGTTCTGTTTTTTCATGTTCTGTTTTATCAATGTTCTGTTTTTTCAGTGTTCTGTTTTTTCAGTGTTCTGTTTTTTCACTGTTCTGTTTTTTCATTGTTCTGTTTCTTCAGTGTTCTGTTTTTTCATTGTTCTGTTTTTTCATTGTTCTGTTTTTTCATGTTCTGTTTTTTCATGTTCTGTTTTTTCATGTTCTGTTTTTTCGTGTTCTGTTTTTTCATTGTTCTGTTCTTTCATGGAATCAAAATTTTGTATCGTGTCAGACGGGCTTTATACAATACCCTTATTACTCGAAGTTATAATACAGCGTGTATAAAACGAAGAAAAATTTATTTTAGGAAACATGAAGAATTTACACTTTTTGATGTTATCAGTAGTGGTATTAATATTCATGATATCTGTATTACAAACGGAATCCTCAAAACGAGCCTCAAAACAACATTCAAGCAGATCATGGTCAAAACCACGTTCAAGGGGATCAGGACATTCAAGAAGTTCAGAACATTCAAGAAGTTCAGAACATTCAAGAAGTTCAGAACATTCAAGCAGTTCAGAACATTCAAGCAGATCAGGAAATGATGATGATGATGATGAAAGAAGCTGTTACCCTGATGAAAAACATCATCATAAGTGCAGAATGGGTTGCGATAATTGCAAAGGTCCTGATTGCAGTACTGACCCGAATAAAAATTTCACTGACGACGCATGTTTGTAAGAAAATGTTTAACCTCTTTTTACTTTCTACATATTATTTATCTAATTGACTCTGTTTTTGCAATGCTCATTTATCATTTTTAGACCATTAATTAAACAAACATGTCCACTGAATGGAACAATAAATCTTTGTAAGTTACCTGTTTGTACCGGTAGCATAAAAGAATTTTTGAACAGTACAGAAATTAAAGATCTATGTCTGGACGTAAGTTATTGTCGTTTTGTTAAAATATGTACTTATTGTAAAAGTTATAATTGTTGCAGATTTGCTGGGATACAATGAAATGTCCAGGAAAACCATGTAAAGTTTTTGCCAGATTCTGTAATTGTACGCTCTATATAATACTTAAACAAATAGGCACTGCTCTCAATTGTATAACTTTAACAGTGTGTAGAATACTTAAAAAATTGGGCTTACAACTTTTAGCAAATAAAGGGGATAAACCAGGCAAAAGTCCTGCTTTACTTACATAAAAAAGTATTAAATTAAAATATTATATTTGGAAGGTTCAAAATTGAGTACAATAATATATACATATAAATTAAAGTAAAAAAATGTAATTTTAATAATGAATAAATAAATATTATTGTGTTACATTTCTATAGATTGTAAAGATCAGTGACCGGAATCCGAATCAAACCAGAACCTAAAACCGCTCCGAACCCGTTTTGTTTTCAGAAACCTGAACCCAAACCCGAACCTCCCATATTTTTGTTATAAGAGTACCTAACCTATTTAAAGTAAAGTGAACACCTTTAGTAGCATGAGTAGATAGTTTTTCTTAAAATCCCCTACAATATCACAGGTAATTTTTTATTATAACGTCTAATAATGTCTGATGTCGAAAATTCATTTAAAAATTAAAGTTGCTTTAAATGTCAATAAAAGACGCACTACTTTTAGCAGGGTATCCCTTAAATTTAAGAAGTTTTCGAAAATGTTTTCTGTTCCACGTTCAGCACGTTATGTAAAAGAAAAAAGATACCATTTTTGAGGGTAAAATTAAAAATTATAAACTTGAAAATTTGGACAAAGATAATTTTTCCGCTATTTTTTAATGACCTGTGGGAAAACAAAAACATTTTTGAGTTCATCATGCTACAAACAGTTTAATATTTCTGATTGTGATGGTCTAATATCTACACAAACTCTGAAAAGGGAAAATAAGAATAAAAAATAACATTCTGGTCCTATGTTATTATAATTATATATTATATTTATATAATTATAAAGTCTAATTATATATGTATAATATATATGCTATATTTATTTAATATGATTTATTTATACATTATACATGTACATTGAGCACATCAAGTATCATGAATTTTAGGCTTAAAATATACACGTACACTTACATTACACATTCATGATTCACATGTAATGTATGATGTAAATGAAATTGCCTCATATTTTCAACGTACACTAGTCAAAAAGCAAGTTATATTTACATTAGAGAAATGTAAGTAGGTAGGTATTTTTCCAACTTTAATAAGAAATTTTCTTTTGATTATGCATTATTTCCAAACATAATACAGAACCTTATTGTAAAATTATGGACTCATTAGAAGCAAAATTTAGATTTGTTTAGAATAATTTTCTAGTGAAATTTATATGTACGAGTATCTCTGATCATTTTAATCTAATTACATTTATTTTCAATCTTAAAAATTGAGAAAAAATATATAAGTAATTTATATACATTAGTAAATTGTCTTACAAATGAAAATAAAAATGTAGAAAAGAAAAATACCTACTTTGTTTTAAAAAATATATATTTATAGAAAATATTACCATTTTAAAGGGTAAATAAAATGAAACATACGAAATCCAAGTAATAATAAGGCTTTAGATAAATCAGTTGTACCTAATATGCATTGAGAATATAATTGAAATAATATGCCAATATATTTATGTCGTTGTAAGAAAGAGAAATCCTTCATTGTATCATTCCAATGAAATTAAGGTGAGTATATCCAAAGCGTATAGAAAAAATATAAATGAAGAATATAGGTATAGTAAGATTGGAATGCAAAGCGATAACGGCAGACAAGTGAAATGTTCAACAAGTGCTTGCCGCTCTTATAACAGAGTGACACTACAATGGAACTCAAGCAAATAGCAAATTTTGAAACTCAGCGTCGTACAAGACTTACAATATTACCCTGTTATTTTGATTTTCACTCTAAACATCTATTTTACATAATATGTCAAGTTAGTGATTGTATGTTTCATTTTATTTTATTTTCAAATCGTAATCGTAATCGCGACCTCAAGTTTCTATAAATCTTTCTTCTTTTAATAGTTAAATATTTACAATCCCCTTTTTGTTGTTAAATGATGTTTTCGTACTACAAAAGCTACATTTATTTATAATACAAGTTTGTTTGTTTCGGTTATATTGTTTTGTACAGTTAAAATACAAGTTAAATATATGTATTATAGGCTAATTGATACATAATTTCAACTTTTGGAAATGATTAGGCATAATTAACATTAGTAAATTCTGTATTAGTAATTGTAGTCTTTGTCTGCTGTCAAGTCAGTTCTGTCAGAATCTAACAATGGTGCGTTGCTTATGGAGTGCAGGGAACTTTTATTCTTATTACTACTACCGCTACGTTTACATTTTACAGTAGATTTCATGATTCCGATTAGAATGTCTTTGTCTTTCCTCCCGTAGCGATTCAGTCTTTTAACAAGTGTACACTCTAGACTAGACACGGGAAGGGGTTGAAGCGTTTTCTTGACTATTGGTGACTACGCTGTTATTGAAAGGTTGTTATGTTGTTTGTTGTTGTTACTACAAGATGTTGTTTGTAGTTGTAGCTGTTGCGATTGCGAGGCAGTTGACGCAGGCCATTCACCGCAGAGAGAATCGAATAAGAAGGGGGATGCATGATGAAAGAACTGCCAACGGAGTGGAGATTTGTTCTTTACCTACAAATAAGAATAAATTCATGAATTTGTAATAAAATTAGTATTCATTTTTGGTAGAGGTGCTAGAATAAGTTATTATAATATGCCGAGATAATGATCAATTCAAAATGAATACAAAAAACAACGAAGCATTTGAAATCCGGATGAAGCATTAGTTAAATTGGTTGTGAAGCCAACGTTTCCGAGTTATATAATAAACGTAATAGACTGAATAAACATCTTAAAATGAACAATCAGAATAGGGACAAGGGAAGAATATCATCCCTCGAGCCTTTGAGTTTGTATATCTGCGTCTCGCATATAAGACTATAAAAGAAATGACAAATGTTTCGTTCTGGTGCTCGTATAGCGACACAGAGAGATTGTGTTTGTCTATTTTGATCCTTCCATACCGTTCCATACAGAATTTATAAAACAAATCAAAATACAAATTTAATCATTTCGAAGAAAATATTTAACTTTCAACAAGATCACTGATTGCGTAACGTAACCAATGGCGTATTTACGGTGGGGTAAGAGGGATATATCACTCTCAAAGCTCTGCTATAATTCCAATTAATCATTGAGCATTGGTGAATATAGGAATACGTAAATTCGCTCAGTTTAAATTTTTTATGCTCATTTTTGATTATTATACAAAACATGTTCATTTTATTTTCAGACTAAGACCGTCTCCAAGGCTAATTTCTGGGTACGCCACTGAACTTAACCAATATGTATTATTTGACAACTCAGGTTTGACTCCAGTTAGGTATACCGGGTGTCTACTTGAAATCTGTTATTATAGGAAAAACAGTGCTATTTTTCAAATTTTGCTGTAGTTACCTATTGATTTGAGGTGAAATTTAGAAATACAAACTTGTTCAAAATTTAAAACTACACAATGAGACTACAGTCTTTCATATTGCTTATAAGGTGCTCCGGGGTAACTGGGCCATGGTTTTACAACGTCAGCTAAAATTTTTGTTTTTAATGATAATTCAAAATAAGTAAAATACAGTATTTTTGAAAAATATTTGATAATATGTTAACTATAACGCATAACCTCATGTAAAATTATAGGATTCATAAATATTTTGAAATTTTAGAATTGAAAAAAAAAATATAGGTATTTTTTGTCATGGTGGCCCAGTTGCCCCACGATTTTGGGGTAACTGGACCACCCCCAGCTAAACTCCCTAAGAGCATTATGGTTTTAATCTGAGGTATCTGGACCTATTCTTTAGCATTCAATTTACTTGGAAAAAAATATTGCTAGCTTCTATAGATCATCAAAATACATATTATAGCTGTTGTAACAAAACATGTTACCTATATGTCTAAAGATAAAATGGTTTAAAAACACTCAAATTGAAGATAAAGGTGGTATAATTAACTGGATAGTCTACAATAACATTTTATACATATTTATTCATATGAAAAAAGTGATTTTATCCAATGTTTTACTCAACTTAACGTATTTTACCATAAAAATTAACTACTAAATTACGAATAATGACCAACACTGAGTAAATCGGATATTCTAATGTAATGGTAAAATGGTAATACAGTTCCTTTCAAAAACTAAGTTCAATTCTTTAACCATATAGGAGAAGCCTAAGATGGATTCCCTGGGAGACCCAGTTGCCCCAAGGACATGGCCCAGTTACCCCATTTTAACGAAAATTTTGGGGTAACTGGACCACCCCATACAAAAAAACTACAACTAGCCTAGAAGCAACTCCAACACTATAAATGGATTTATTGATTCACAATTATAAAGTTAAAATAGTAGATAGGTAGAAAACTCTTATCTGCTATGTATTAAACTCCATTCAAACTGACGTAACAGCGCGTTGTTCACGAAAGATTTGTCTTCAAAATTTCACTTACACTCACATGGACAAAACAGCTGCTAAGAAGGTAAGGTCTGTTGTTTTAGATAGAAAGGGAAGAGAAGCAAGTGTACCTACTTACTAAACCTCAAAATTTCCATACTCAGGGAAATAATTTACCCGAGCACCTTAGTCAGCTCCAGCTCTCGAGAAAAGCACAAAGAAAATACCTAGCCTTTTATAGTATTATTTAGCATTATTTCCTACCTACCTAATTATATATTTAGTGGTTAGTGGTACCATAGAACATGAGATGTTTTTTTTGTTTTTAATGCTTTAATTTCTTGTAAGTATATTACAAGTTACACAAATATAATAATTATGAAAAATTATTAGGTAACTTAAAAAATTAAATTTGTCAAGAAAACATCCCTTGCATCCATGGCACTCTTAAAAATGCTATAAATTAAAAAGCAATATGATCGATTGTTCTCATTATTGTGATTTTTTATTTTTAACAAGTTTAGTTTTGTACAAGTTCCCTCTAAAATGAATAGATAACTACCCAGCAAACACATACGAGGTCTGTCCGAAAAGTATCCGACCTTATTTTTTTTTTCGAAAAACTGATGAATTTGAATCAAGTGCTCTTGCATGAGTTGACTTTGAACCTTCGTGCGCATGCATGAATTTTTTCCCGCCTGTCGATAGCGTCTGTTGATGACAAATAGCATTTGAGTGAGGTAGTGTTTAGTGCTCTCGTCGCATTTTCATTGCTTCCACTGTGACGACTAGGATTTGGCTTCCGGGTCGTACCCGTACACCCAGGACTCGTCACCAGTGATTATGGTGTTCATGAAGTTGAGGTCACTGTTTGTGGAGTCCAGCATGTCCTGTGGCTCTGTGAGACTTCAACACGAAGTTGCTCCGCCGTCAGCAGCTTCGGTACGAATTTCGCCGCCACTATCTTCAAGTCTCACAGGGCATGCTAGACTCCACAAACAGTGACCCTCCGACTTCATGAACATCATAATCACTGGTGACGAGTCCTGGGTGTACGGGTACGACCCGGAAGCCAAATCCCAGTCGTCACAGTTTAAGCAATGAAAAACCGACGAAGCACTAAACACTACCTCACTCAAATGCTGTTTGTCAGCATCAAACGCTATCGACAGGCGGGAAAAAATTCATGCATGCGCACGAAGGTTCAAGGTCGGCTCATGCAAGAGCGCTTGATTCAAATCCATCAGGTTTTCGCAAAAAATAAGATCGGATACTTTTCGGACAGACCTCGTATGTATATGATAAAAGCTCACAGATACGTATTTCGAAGTTATGTAGCTATGTTACGTACGAAATACATATAAGATAACTGTGTTTGCTGGGTAACTACAACAAAATTTAAAAAATAGCATTGTTCTTCCTATACTGGGTATACGCGGTACGCCATCATAATATTATGATGTATGTACCTACTGTACATATGCGATTAGCATTGAATTTCACATATATACAGATTCTGCTCCCCATTTCCACGTATAAATATGGTAATGGTATCAATCGAAAGAAAAAATTATTTCAAATCGAATCAACATTGCTATGGTATTATTAATAATAATATATTAATAATATTGAAAATTTATTTAGCGAAGCTAATTATATAACAACATGAGAATAAGTAAGGACAGAGATGAATTTTTGCAAAAAGTTTACATTAGTAACTTAAAACAGTGCTTGCTTCTCAAAATAGTAGTTTCAAATTATTGATCTTTTAAAACTTTTTACAGATTTTAAATGTTTTATACTATTAGGGATAGTGTAATTTGTTATAATAATTATAATGTCTAATGCTCTTATGTCTTTGGTTAAGAAATTTCAGGTTATTGGCTGAATAATTAGGAATTATACTGCACACAATTTTATGTAGGAAAATTAAAACATTCATTTCAACAAACTGGGCAATATAAATCTATTTTAATATCTTTGACACATAACTATTCGTGTAGGTAAATCTATTACATTTTAAAATTATTCTCATGCTTCTATTTTGCAATTTCTCAATCTAGTTAATTTCCTTTTTGTTGCACATAAATAAAATCGTATTACAATACAATATGTAAAATGAGGTAGAGGTAAATTCAGGTAGAACCCTGCGCGAAGTACGAATTCTGTAATTCTCTTTTTAGAAAAAGAGGCATAGATGATAAATAAGAGGAAACTACGCTACTGTCTGTTCTACAGAACATGAGCTTCAATATATGTTATTCTCATGTTGACATTCGTAATGTTTTCCTTCTTGTAACGCGGTGAATTTTGTAATTGATTGTGATTGTGTTATATTTTAGTTTTCTTTGAAAATTAAGTGAAGTGCAGCGTTCAGCGTAGCATATACTCCCTAGCTCCACTTTTGTAAAACGAACAGTACATGACAAGCTCCGCCTTCTCGCGCAGCTCAGGAACCTATCTGAACTCTAATACAATAGTGTTATAAATAATGTTAATACTTCAGACCTACAAAAATTTCGACAATATTATGGTTAAGTAATTTAATTTCTTAGCAATTTTTTTAAAAAACATTTTAAACATGTATATCAAATTTCAATTTTCTGTCTATTATATAATACGTAAATATTTTATATATTCGACTTCTATTTCAATATTATTAATATACAATTTATAGTTAACATCGTTGCATATTTCTATATATATTTTGAGTTATTACATGCATTTATATAAATGGTTTTACATTTAGTAACATTTAAATTCAGATTATTAACATTCATCCAATTATATACCGATCTTGATCCATTTTATCTATGATATTTCTGTAATCTTAATCATTTAAATAAAGTGTCATCCGCATTCCCAATTTTCACCGCGTAATATATTTGATTTAAATAATTTGAAAACCAGTCTAATACCTAGTGGCGTAGCTAGTGCTTGATGGGCCCTGTAAATACAATTAGGATCCCTTCTCCTCTAGGTTGAGGTTGCGAAAATAAAGAAATTATCGATATTTTTTACCGCTTCATTTTCCATTTCATATTAATTTTTTTTATAGGATCTATTTTCGCTAAAGAATCTAATCCATTTGCATAGTAGTTAAAACAAAAGTCAGATTTAAAATCTTAAATAATCCAGAAAATCATGCACATATGATTTTCTTCTTCGTTAAATTTTTATTTTAGTGTCTTAAATAAACTAAACTGTAATTTACGAATTTGAAATAATATTTCACCTTGTAGAATGAATTTCAAAATTACCTTTTTACAAAAACATGACCGATCAATGTGACGTGACATACTGTTTTGACAGTGTCGTAGCTAGGATTTTTACAAAAAAACCATCACTCACAAATATTATTTGTACTTTTTATGAACTCATAAATACAAAATTACAATAATTATTTGGTTAGTTAGAATTAGCAGTTAAGTGCATCAATAAATTGTATAGATCAAAGCGAAATCCTTTTTTTAATCAATTCCTGCAACACTTCCTCCTTTGAAATTCCACTATCTCTGTAGTATAGATATAAGTAAAGCTAATCCGTTTAATTGTATTTTGTAAGTAGAAAAACACCGTTTTTATTTTTGCTTCTTAATATCAATTATTCATTTAAAAATATATATTATATTTCTAATGGGGGATGTTTCAACCCGGAAACGCCCTTTTTGGCTACGCCATTTCACTACAAACATTAAGAGAAGGTAATTCGAATTTTTTTCATTCATTAAAATATTTTAAATAATAAAAATAAATAAACATGTTTTTATTGAGGTTGACTGGTGGGACCCCATTAACTTGGGGCCCTATATCATTGATATACAGTGGATATACCGGTTCCTACGCCCCTGCTAACACCTGCAATTTTATACCATATTTTATGTATTATAAAGCTCGGTCAACAGTTTCAAATTTATTTAAAGTTGTTCTAATCGTTTATTACATAATTAATAACTGATTCGTATGAATGAAGCCTGCCTGGTGCCTGCATTGATACGAAGACTTTATTTTTATCAAAGAATTTAAATAGTTTATTGTTTGTTTTGTAATCGACAATTTCTAATTATTTTTCGTAGACAGGTAACATTTTTATCGGTCTAAATTCGTCCGCTTCATGAGTACCGGACACTTTAGGAATCGGTCTTATAATAATTGCCAGTTTCTGCTCATCAGGGTACCTACAACAAATTTTCAAATTTGACAGAAATATAAGATATCGAATTTCATTACCTAATATTGTTCTTTGAAAGTAATAATTGAGAACGAAATTATTAGTTGCATCTAATGTGAAATAATTTTACCTTTCGATTGATACCTTTACCATATTTCTACGAGGAAATGGGGAGCAGGAATCTGCATTAATGTCAAATACAATGCTATAATCGCCTATGTAAGTACACATGTAATGTTCGGTGTACCACCCGGAATAACCACAGATATAAATAAAGGTAGATAAATAACGAATGAAAACTACGCTAATTACACACGCATCGTTCCCGCCGCTTCATTTAAACTAGGATCCAATCATATTAGTGCATTATGAAACCACACCCACCACACGCTCACAATGAATTGTTAGTGTCAGTTGTCAGTGTTGCCAACAGTTTTGCAAGTATCTTCATCTATAATCATACCTAGATAATGTTTTCTTATTTATCTATTATATAATCTATATAAAATTACAAAATATCTTTATCTATTTTTTCATTATCATCTAGATAATAATTTTAGTAAAATTATAACCATTTTTTTCATTTATAATTTTTATCGAATTCTAATGTAATTAAACTGTGCTGTGTAAGCATACAACGCACAAGCTTACAACGCTGCCGGCTCTCCAACTGGTACCCTCATGTACATGTCCTTTATATTTCTTTATATTATCTACAAATTATCTAATATTTATCTAGATAATAATAATTTATCTTTTATCTACTTATTATCTAGATAATTTTTTCAATGGTTATTATCTTATCTAAATAAATAAAAAAAGTGTATCTATTACAACATTGGTGATATTGATATATAAGTTAATTTATTTTCTGATAGAACGCACACGTCATTATCTTTCGAACTAACAAAAGATAAGTACACTATATACCGATCTTATACTGTCTAGATACCGCAAGTGGGCAAGTGACATTTGCTTGTGAGCGAAACATATCCGTCGGATCTTGAGGAGTATTGCGGGTTGCATTTAGTTCATAACCATGGAGATACTTTGACATAAATCGGAATTTGGTTAACCTGTAATGTCAGTGCTGTCAGAAGTTTATTAAATAACACATAATTTTGTGATTAGAATTTAAGTTTTGATGTTTGACTAGTTAAAACGCACAAAATTATGAATTTTTAGTCCACCAGCTGTAATTATATAATAATATATAATAATTTTTATCATCAGAAGGCAACCCGTAATACACTTCAAGATCCGACCTCTCATGCCCTCTCAGCTCTCACTCTTATAAATGTTGCGATCACTTTACAACAATGCTGTGGACGGTCATGTGTATATAGACAGTAAACGAACACGTTTGTCTAATAAATGCATTTATACGAAAATTGAGTGATGTGATGACGTGCGTTCTATCAGAAATGAAATAAACTATTATGTATGTAATAAGATTGATATTTACATCAACTCATTTGTATTTAACGAAATTTTTAAGATTAAATAAAGTAGTAACAATCGTTCAATTTTAATATAATTTAAATTTTTTTTAGGTTTGAATAAATAAAAAACATCACTACAGTTTTAATTTACACACTTCTTTTTCTAATACTGTATTTCGCTTTTCGCTTCACCCCAAACTAGGAGGGCCCAAAAACACGTAAAATCTTTTACAGCATCTAGGAGACTAGCGGGACTTGATCGCAACTGAACTCTCATAAAATGAATAAAATAAAGTGCGACGTTCAAACTCAGTGCAGTAAAAACGCAATTGTCGTTACAACTTCATTGTGGTGTGGGACATCGTAACAATTTTAATAACGTATGTCGATATAGTGTCATTATTTTTCAGGAATCATCAGGGTAAATAGGATGATTTGAAAAAAATGTTTTATTGGAAACTATCAGTACCAAGAGTACCTCGTAATAATTTTAAAAATTCAAATGTTATTTTATCATAGTGAATTAAACGATGGTCGATTGATTATGATTTTTTTTCTCAAAGCCTGCGTTTTAAATCAACATGGTACATTTATGTTTGTGATTTAAAATATAAAATAATTGTATTGTGTTTAAAAAAAACATACAATAAACGAACTTAAATAAAATAACAAACAAATTAAAAAATTAGAAATAAATAAATAATGAAATTGCAACTGTTAACGTTGGTATACACCTAAAAAATGGAACGAAAAAACTAAAAAAATTAGCAATAGGACGAGGTAAGGATATACGAGTATAAGGCGTCGTTTGGTGCATAATTATTACTAAAAAATATAGAGATATTTGATTATTTATTACTCAAATTATGTGTAAATATAATAAAATTGTGTTTAATATACTATTTTATTTGTACGTACGACACAAAAATATGTTATTTTATTTTAACGTATTTTATTTAAATTTTGTCACTTATACAGAGTGTTTCATAACTTCGAGTTCATACGTTAATGGTATATGTTGTTTGATATGCTGATTACGAATCTAAAAGAATTTTTTTTAAATTCGAAAAATAAAGGGTTGTTCACCTAAAACATTTGTTGTAGTACTGCCTGGATTCGTTTTCCTATTAAATACAAACAATTGAAGTAGGTAATGAACATCTTAGTTATGTTAAGTTATGAAACACCCTGTATAACTAGTATTTAACAAATATATAAGAAATAATATGTTATGTGTATGAACTTGGTTAAAGCCAAATATAAAAAGTGGAAACATTTTATAAATCTATACTAATATAATGTTGGTAAGCCTTCAAATCGAATACTGTTGGAGACCAAGGGGGACATCTGATTAAAGAATAAAATAATTTTTTAAACCAGTGGTTCTCAAGTTACAACACAAAGTAATATTTTTTCAAATGGGAATATACATATTTTTTAGGCCTATTCGGTAGAGTATTTTTTTCTGAATTCGTTTTATATCCTTATATCCTATTTTATATGTATTCGTTTTATATCCTTACATAATAAAAATATTGAGAAAAATTCAATTGAAATTTAAATAATTTTTAAACATGTCTGTCACATGTCAGTTTGACATTTAAATTAAAAATTGGTTAAATTGCTATTTTGATTGTAGGTATACATAAGCAATCAGTAGGTAAGGTAAATAATACACATTAATTTATGTTTAGTACACTATTAGTCTATATTTCAGGTTTCTATTATTAAAAGAATATAAAAATAGAGTGGCGATGTCTTTACGATTTTCTTACCGCATTTGCACTCGTGCATTAATTAATTTCTAGGAAATTTATTATCTTGCATTCCAACAACGTAATCAGCTCTCGTGTATCACTCGTGCTGATTAAGACGTTGTTGGAAATTTCCGAAAAGGTTTAACGAATATGTGAGATTATAAGTGAATATAAATAGCTTCTATTGTTATAAAATTTATAGAATATAAGTAAGTACCTACCTAATTAAATAATGTACCTACTCAATAATTTTGAACATAATTGAGTTCCGTACTTCCCAGATCTTAAATTTAATTCGTTTAATATAGGTACTTAATCTAGGGTTTGAACTGATAGTGTCGTGTATTTTAACCGTATGTAGTACCTACTGGAAGTTAAGATACTTCCTGTATATTTTATTTTACACCACTATTAAAACATTGTTTATTTTTATTAGTACCTATCATGTTATCAATTAGGTACCTACCTGAAACGTGGTATGAGTAAAAATAATTCTGGAGATTATTTAACGTATTTCTGGCGGAATGTTTAACTTCAGGGTTTTTTTGTTTAAAAACAAAGTACGTGGCAACAATTGCTAATCCAAAATTTTTTGTTTAGGATTTTTTGCTCTCATACGTAAGTTTTTGCTTCCAACCGACAAGGTAAAAACATTTGGTTCTTTCTGTTTGTTCAGCGTGGATTTTTTGTGTAATCCAAAGAGAATTTCTTACGAAATAGACAAGCAACGCGAGAAGTAAAAGAATTAGCGTTTGATTTGCGGAGATTTTTTAAGGAAAGGAAAAAGTCAACTTTGAGGAAAATGTCTACCGGTTTGTTCCAATACGATATAAATAATTATTAATTTTATAAATAGAATAACATTGAAATTAGGGTCAACGACAAGGCAGTAAAATTGTATCTACGCCTATGATTCACAGTAAATAAGGTAGCCACACCTAAGTTGAGTAAAAGAAGTGAAAGATAAATAATAATAATATTAATATTTATTTATTTTCATAGACACTGAGATACAATGTATTGAAATAAGTCACAAGAGATAAAAATTATTTACAATGACCATAATATTCATTGAAGTTATAAAAACAGTTCTTCAGAAAAAACATTTTACATTACTTTCAAAACTATTAAGAGAATTTATAGGTACATTTAATTTTTTGTGGCAAATAATAATTGTAAAAGTGCAACCCAAGAGAATGAGGGAACATGTTCCCTATTTTTGATTTATATAACGGTTCTCGAAAGTGGTATTTGGTTCTATACCTTTTCAAAGAAATTCAAATTGGAAATAATCAATTTCAAATAAGAATAAACAATTCCAAAGTGTATCATCACCATCAGCATAAAATGATAATGCAGTATAATCATTAAGTGATTGATTAATATCATTAGTGTAAAAAATAAAAAGAATTGGAGCTAATACAGTGCCTTGAGACACCTTCACATTATTAATGAGATAGAAGATATTTATTCAAATATATCGTTATTTCTACACATATAGGTAATCAATGTACATATATTGTTGTCTATTTTGACTTTGCAACCATTCTAAAGGAGCTTCACGGATACCAGAACATTCGAGTTTCAATAAAAGACGCTTATGATTTGCTTAAATCACAGATTACCTATACTTCGTAATCAGATGCGACACTCTTCCATTTTGCTAGGGTAAATTCTGAACAGCAACCGGGCACAAGTTTTTTTTTTCAAAATTCAGAAGCATGAAAAAATTGTCGAAGAATTTTTGTGTGAACAGGACTAAGAGACGTACCTAAGTAGGATTTTTTTTAGATGGGCCAAGGGTGGGCCAGTAAAAAATTAATGGGGGTTACACTTTTTACTGTAATATTTTTTCACTGGTGAAGGAATTTGACTTAGTTCCTCCTGAAATTAATTTCGTTTATACATTATATCTATTCAAAAATACAATATTATCAACAATAAATTTATATTTATCAGCTATTCATATTCATAAACATTTCATTTGCCTCAATTAAGTATAAAATATCTGTTCCCTAGTATTATGTAAGGTATTATTAAATATTTTAAATATCGGTATTTCTTCCGTAAAATTAAAATAATGTAAAAATATTGTAAAATTTTTGGGTGGGCCATTGAGTGGGTCAAGACTTTGTAGGGTGGACCATGGATCACTCAGGCCCTTAGGGTGGGTCTGACAAGGTTTAAAGTGTAGACGGATTTTTTAAAATGTAAAGAAACATATTTGTGTTATATCAATTATTTTCTATACGGAATTTCATCAAGAAATTAAAAATTAACATCACTTTGTGTAATTCGGTAATTTTTTGCAAATTATGGGATATTGAATATATGGTCCCAACTTGGTAGGTAGGTAATTTATATTTTATAAACGAAATACTGATTTTTTCAATCACACTACAGACGTATAATAGCCAAAATACAACAAGTAGCATGATTTTCCAGTAGCAATATCCATTTAGGTCTCCTGGGGATCGAATTCATGTATAGTAAAATCGTAGGATCCAACAGGCAACATTAGCAATAACTACGTTCCATTGGATAAAATGCAGCAACGTTAGCAAAGGAAGGAGCAATGGACTCAGCAAAGAGAATATTGTATGAGTGGGCTAAACATCAAAGGAACAATGTGTATTGAAACTAAATATAAGGTGATTCCGTCGGCTTCGGAGAGGTTTTGGTGAACCGCACTGCCACTGCAGTATGCTTCAGATGATAAGGAACTGACTACTTCATTAACTTAGATTACTTGAATATTTATTGATTAACTTGAAAAAGCAATGTGGAAGCAGCACTTTGCTGTTATCAATAAAATTTCGTTTGCCGAACTTTTCTTTTAGCGAATAGCAGTCCACGTCTACGACGTTTGAGGTCAGTTAAGTGACTTGACACAACTTTCTAAGTAAAATAAAACACGAAACGTTTGTTCACTCTAGCAACTGGCTACAAAAGAATAGGGAACAGAAACGAACTACTTTCATCCCCGGTCGTTCGGCAATAATCATCGCTCAATAGAACTTTTAACTTTGAGTATTTTACGGTTACGTACATTGCATTATATAATAGGATATTCCTAGATAATTTATTTATATAAAATAGTTATATATAGATTAATATACGGAATATTTCAGGGTTAAGTATTCAAAACTTCAAATATGAATGTAGGACCTCGAAACATTTGAAGATTTTCTCGCTTTAAAAATTACAAATAGGAATTTGAACAATTTTGTAAAAATAAAGGGATAAATATTACTTATTATCTATTTTATTGCTAAAAAACAATAGTAATTTACAAAACTTATTAAAAAATAATATAAACCTCCAGCCCGAAGGCAATTGCTATCCCATCTGTTGATGACAGAACGAGTAACTGCTCGATATTCCTTTGTTATTTCTTCGCGTTGGTGTTTCCATTGCAAAACGATCACCATGTCAATATATTCACTATTATTGTAAATGTACGTTGCATGATAGCAGTTTATTTCAAAAAAGGTTTAAACGAACTAAGTTTATTTCGTATGAATAAAGGGAGTTAGTGTCCGATGTGAACATGTTAATCCTATTATTCTATTAATGATGTATCAAAAATAATAAAAATCTTATGTTAGAACTTGGCTGGAATCTGTGACGGACCCAGGAGATAGTTTCAGTATAAAGCGACAAACAGAAGAGATCCCCCCATGCCACCCTTGTATTCGCGCTTGGCTGGAACATTTCTAGCTACACATTAATATCTTACATGAGTAAATTTCAATAAAATTAATATGAAAACGTTAAATTTTTTATCTCATGGGACAGATGATAAAACAATTACTTGCGGGCTGGAGGTTTACATCATTTTTTAACAAGGTTTGTAAATTTCTATTGTTTTCAGCTGTAAAGTCGATAATTAGCAATATTTATTACATTATTTTTGCACAATTTTTCAAATTCCTTTTTGTAACTTCAGAAGCCAATAACTCCTAAACGAAGCGTTTGCGAGAAAATCTCCAAATGAATTTTTTTTCTTGTTCTGTGGTTCTACATTCAAATATACTTATGGGATACACAACTCGACCGTCGCCTCGCCTCGTTGTACAAATTTCGCACGAATTTCTTAATAATGTTATTATTCCACTTATATCGTAAATAACTATTTACCTACTTTTTTATTTGCTCGCAAATTCTACGTTTAATAAATTTTAAATGTATAAGTTTCTGTATTACCATATATTGAATTTGTTTCCCTAAAAGTGTAAGAAATACGTTATAATGAAACTAAAGTTTAAAATGTCCTACGTCCTACTTAAATGTCTCTGCCATTCTTGATTATTTCACTACGTGCTTGCAAAACTCGGTCCACGGTCGCATCCAAACACTATACACATCTCCGATGAAAGAAAATCGAAGCGTGTTCATTTAGCAGCCGTTGTGCCGTTGTAGTGACCATATGGACCGCCCGATCGCTCGGAAATATAGCAAACGTGACAAGAAAGACGAAAAATACTGAGGGCCAAACAAATATTAAGAAATATGCAAGTGTCGCCTGAATCCGAATATTCTGTTTTAGAATATTGTTCAATTGAAATTCTATTGAGATGGGACGAAATAAGATTTCATTTTACGTCGTTGTGTTTTATACGAAATATCAGAAATGCATTGCAACTACGTCAGAGTTTTTAAGTTTTCAACTTGTATTATTCAAAATTTTTAAAACTTATTAATTTTTAAGATAAACTTTATAATTTACTATAGGGGAGAGTGTTCCACAATGAGACAAACGATTTTTTAAAACTACCGCGTATTTAAGTCCGATTTGTATTTTTCTTCTTCTAGATATTATTCTGTAAATGGACCACTTAGAAATATTTTGTTGGACGAAAATGAAAGTTAAATGTTTCTTCTTTAATTTTCTTATAGTGGGACAGCTCTCTAATCTCTCGTTTTTAAAGGATAGGTTTCTTTTTGTACTCTCCGAGCACGGTACTAGTATAGTACTAGGGAAATTAATTTTGCGATTTAAAAACATTCTTTCTGCTTTGTAATCTACACATATCATATTACTTACCCTAAAATTTATGGCATTAAATTCAAAACCACACTGTAGAACTTGTTCAAAATTAAAAACTACACAATATGAGACCACAGTCGTTCATATTGTGTAGTTTTATAGCACACAAGGAAAGCGGAAAACAAAATAGCAATTTATAGCTTTATTTCAGAGGTTCCTACTACCAGCTACCATGGAACAAGGGATGTTTTCTTTAGTTTTTATACTTTCCTTTCTGTGTTTAGTTACACTTTTAATAATTATTATGCAAAATTATTAACAGAAATAAATAAAATGGTAAGATTTGACAAAAAAACATTCTTACATCCAGGGCACTCTGAAAAATGTGCTATAAATGATTATTTTCTTTTGCGTTTTCTCGAAAACTAACAAAGCAATATGATCGAGTGTGGTCTTATATTGTGAAATTTTTAGGTTTTAATCAGTTATGTATTTACAACTTTCGTGTAACATGAGTAGGTTGGAGCTAGCTCTTACAGCAACATTAAAAAAAAAAAAGATTTCAAGTAGACATCCGGTATCTATGTATGTACCAGGATTTATACTGGCGCCGTTATAAAAGTGGGCAAAACAAATAATGGTCGCCCGATTTGGATAAGAAATTATCCGATTTAAGGTTTGCAGAGTTTATAACAGAAAGGGTTTAAATCTGTAAGCCAAGTTCGCTGTTCTTGCATATTGAATACCATATTCATGGTATAGTGCGCGTACACAAACCTTCTCGTCTGATAACAGTCGTTGCCGTTTTATATGTTATGAAGGGCAGCACAAAGTACACGACGTAGATAAGTCACATCCCCTGAGGTTTCTACTGTCTCTTCTACACCGCAGAAATGAAAAAAACATGTAAAATTCCCTTGAATTATGTACCCTACACAGGCTTTAGGCTTCTGCCACTGCGTTTACTTGGGAACAGGAACTCTCTAACTCTACTCTCTCGAGAGATTTATACCCAGAGACGGATTTTTAACATTTCCAGAGAATTCACTCAAATACAAACTAAAGTTCGTCTCTGGTCTTTGCACTCAACTCTCTTTCTTTCCTCCATTTCTTCATCTTTCTTCGCTATTTACATATTAAATGCTTCACGTAAATAGACAGTGATATATCATCCAACATGTGAGATGCGACCTTCGAGATAATTGCTTTTCTGTCATATTTACGTACTTATTTATAATTTATTCATTGGGCTATAAATATACAAGTGTCACTGAGCCAAACAGCCAAAGGGTAACTTGATCTGATAGCAAAAAATATTCTAAGAGGGTGACAAAACCTCCAAATATTCACTAACAACGTGAGAACAATCAGATTTATAAAAATTTATTCATTTCTCGTGATTTGTGATCATTTAGCAACAATGAAATCTTTCACTCGTTTCATACTGTAACAATTTTTATGATTCTTTTAAGCTTCATTGACACATCTAGAATTTAACGTTCTTTTAAAACGTAAAAATAAGACGATTGAAAACTGTTACCGTTACAGCTTTTCATTGATGACACTAGGTTTTTTAGTTTCAGATCCAAGGTCAATTTTTAGAACACATTTGAGACTGTCCCTTGGAGTTACAACGTCAGCAAGCCTCATCAAATAGGTATTCGGGGACTTTGAAAATCGAAAGGGAAGTACGAAGTACTAATTTCTACGAATTCTCATAGAAGAAAAACAGTAAATGTTTTCGCATGCTATTGTTTTATATTAAGTAAAAACGAAGTACCAACTTCAAAATTAAGAAAATAGTATTTGAAGTAAGAGTACTTTTTAATATAAAAAGTAGTATCAAGTACCTACCAAGTATTAATCAATCAATTAATGTACCTACTTGGCCCAACAAGTTCAAGTACTTCTTAAATTACTAGAAAAATTGCAAGTAAAATAGTAATCCATTTAGTAGGTACTTGAAGTATTAAGTATAAAGTAGAACCGACAAAAATTTTACTTTGATGTATCCATGCTCAAGAACAAAATAAAAGTTATAATACAATTCTAAATTTTACATTTGTACCGTACGATACTTATTTATTGTAGGTACATATTTGTATATTTTTGTATATGATATCAATAAAAACGAAAAGATAATGTATCCCAACCAAGGCAGAATTAACAAAGAAAGACTGCAGGTTCGTTAAATACCTAAAATAAACTTTTCGACTATATTGTGCTCAAGAACCACAGTTCTAACTCAGAATTTGGTTACAGGCGAAAAAAGCGCCAAATGCAGCCTATGCGTACGAAGTTGCATCCTAAAAGATCCCTTTTTCGAATTGGGCTGAGGGAGCAGAGGACGGATATTTTCTAACAGGTTTGAGACGTTGTGTAGAGGAAGAGTTGAGCTGTCAGGAGAAAGTTTCATGCATATCTGATTAAAATTGTAAAAGTTGTAGTGGTTTTAAAATTGTCAAATTTTGGTCTTGTCCAGTTTGGCTCTTTTTTTGCCGGCAGTATATATATATATATATATATATATATATATATATATATATATATATATATATATATATATATATATATATATATATATATAGGCATGTACCAAGAGTGGATCCACGAATATTTTCCTGTCTTTGTTGCACGATTTTCTAGGCTCTTCCTTGATGCACGAGAATCGAGAAATAAAAGTTTAAAAACAGTAATTAAAAAAAAAGTGGTGCACAGCTTCATGTAAGAATTGTTTATTGTGTTAAAATTAAAATTCAGAAAAAAAATATACAGGGGAAACTTTATGTCTATGTTACCGTTTAAACCAGAAGTCAGTTAAAACTAGTTTTAACTAGTAAAAACTCGAAAAAATGAAGGCTATTTGTACAAATTAACCTAAGCTAACCTTACTTAACTTCGCGTATTCAAAACTAGGGTTTGGCTAGGTTAGGTTAGTTTCCAGTTTTTACTAGTTAAAATTATTTTAACTGATTTCGGGTTTTGACAGTAACATCTGTTTATAAATTAAGAAGAAAAAAATAAATTTGTCCATATGATAGTGTCGAAGTATCGATATTAAGTAAAAAAACAACAAATCGAAAGAGAAGAACTATGAAATGTCTATAAATTAAGAAGATAAGTAAATTTGTCTATTTATGATATTGTTATGTGTAGAAGTATTGAAATTTAGTGATAAAAGCAAATTGAAGACAATGTTATTGGGGAGAGATGTAGAAGTGAGCTCGGGGGTTTTCTTTGTCGAGATGGTTTGAACATTAAAGAGAGTGAAGTTGAATGTTTAGCATTCTCGAGCTGTTCGACTTGAGTATTGAGCCCTAGAGCGACGCGAGGCGGAGGCGAGACGCCAACGCATCCCTAACGCCACAAAACATGTGACGTGTGTGGCATTTCAACACACAACAACCCTTCTACAACAAAAAGAACAACAACGTCTCCGAGAAATAATAAATTAAATATATACATATGCAACGCAAATATCATTTATACTCTAATTTATTATTCTTTTCTCTACTAAATCTCCACCATAACTTGTGCAATTTGCTTGAATATTTACAAGTAAAAATAAATGTTCACTTTTGTAAAAATTTCGTATAACTTGAAATAGAGTTTGAGGGTCTCATAAAGGCTATTTAGGGACTGCTAGAGATGAACTTGCTGCAGGATAAGCTCAAGCTTCACTAACAATTTTTAACTTGTAAATTATTTATAACTTGTAAGTTGCTGCAGACTGTATATTCTTATTACGGGTAGTTAAGCGCTAAACGCAAACTCGCTAAAATTACACTTTAAACTGTAATAGTTTTTTCCCTAGCAGGATGAACTGAGTTGCCTGATTTTAAAAGCGTTTATATAGGAGAATCTACAAAAAAATAGTAGATTTGTTGAAAATATAGGAGATTTGGTAAAAATACGGGACACGTAAATTTTGAACTTTTTAATCAAATATAATTTTCAAAATGGAAAAAACATGAAAATAGAAAGCGATTTTATATAAAATAATTGTTAGTTTTTAGTGACTTTAATATTTTTTGATTAATATTATTTATCCTCTGCACATATTTATAATAATTCCTTGCAATGTAATTTGAATTAGTAATTTTGTTCTAATAAATTCTACTGAAACCCGATTTCTGATATCACTTCACTTACCTCCCATTAAACTAAAACCCATCTCTACAAAGGCGGAAGTTGCAGGGATACTTAAAATAAGATAAGACTAGCCAGATTAGGAAATAACAAAGTTTAAAAAATAAGTTTATAGTATATAGTAGGTATATAGAATTATTGAAAATATAGAATTTAACTTATTTGTAAGATATATGAGATTTGGTGAAAATATAGGAAACTCCTATTAAATATAGGAGGTCTGGTAACCCTAAGCAGAACTGTTTGATGGAAACTCTAGCAACATTCTTGTTAACATTCTGCGCACTGCTACAATAAATAAACCGAGCATATCTTCTCGTGTCACAATGTATTTATTCTTCATTTTACTCCTGAACCTAACGTGAACGTGTAGCAGCAACAGAGTAACACCTCTGTTTTCTTCAGCAACAGAGCTGTCAAAATTCAAACACTGACAACTGGCACAACATCCCTTGTTGACACGTTCTACGTCCACCAGACACGTACGAGAACTACTTACAGGAAATTTGACACTGCACCGGAGAATCCAAACGAAAATACGCAACGAAATCTTTCTACCATTTTCACAAAATGTCGGGGTCAGATTGTCGGATACGTATATAATCACGCAATATCCCTAAATAGGGTTAGCACGAACCTCTGAATACACTCATTTATTCCACACGTCAAATACATCAATTTAAAATAAAAATAGGTTACATCCTAACCTCCTTGATGCTTTAATTCCTAGCACATACATTTCACATTTCAAACATATCAACACAAATTTTAAATCACACTATTCACACATTTCACAGTCATTTAACCAGCAATCAATCTGCGCCAAACTTTCCTATCTTTATACACTTCTTTTGCTTCATTCACACTCATTATACTTTTTTCATTATGTCTTCATATTTGTACATGTTAATGTCAACAATCTTTTTTAGTAATTTAGGTATCGAGATGCATGCAATTATAAAAATCGGCGAAAAGCTTTTCGAAATTAATACAGTGTGTAAAATTGCATAATAATTATTATAATTTTGTTTCATCCACAAGGAATTTGTCCCAGTGTACAAAATATTCGCTACAAAATGGTGTTGGTGGCCAGAGCTGGGCAAGTATCGAAATCAAAATACTTAAGTATAAGTACCAGTACTACCTACGGTCAGTACTTGATACCAAGTACATTTTCAAGTGAAGCTTCACAGTACTTAAGTAAAGTATAAGTTATCACCAGTATTTTTAAAAATTAATATAATAAACTGCATGGTTTGTAATCTTATTACATTTGATTATTATCTTCTTTTATGGAGGAAGATTAATTCACACTAAAAATGTCGTATCCTGTCGCTGTGGTCGCAGGTTGAACAGTATAATTGCTTGGCCTATTGAAAAAACTTAAGTACTCTTACATTATTTCAGTATTATTGAAAAACTTAAGTACTTCAATATTATTTATGATTATAAAATGAAAATAAATCGTAAGTTCAAGTTTTTACTTTAGTAGGTACTTAAAATTTTAAAGTAAGGTACCTAATAGTAAGTACCAAAAATATGTACTTAAGTACAAGTATTAAGTACTAGTTGTTATTCAAAATTGATACCTACTGAAGTACCTAAATACTTAAGTAATGGCCAGCTCTGCTGATGGCTACGATGTATAAATGCTATATAAGTGTTTCACAACTTGACTAAAAAAATTAAATGGCAGATAATCAGAATCAAATATAATATTTAAAAAATTCTGACTTATAATCTCACATGTGCATTAATTCTTTCCGAAAATTTTGTTGAAGAGTCAACACCTGACTCAAAGTAGTCTAACTGTTGCTAGGTGATAAAGGTCTACATATTAAAAATTATTAAAAATTCCTTCACAAGGGATACCCCACAGTAGTATTTTTAATATGATTAAATTAAATGAACCTATAAGTAATAATCACTTATTTAATGTATAGGTAAATGATCAGATTGATTAAATTTCATAATGATGTTGCAATTAAACTTATGAAAGCAGCGGCACTAAAAATATATACTTACGTCATTAAGAGTGCAATTTATTTTACGAATTTTAAGGAAAAAATATGTATTCGTGATCAGCATGTCTTATAGTATCTGCTATTCAATTTTTTTCCCCAAAGTTGTGAAACACTTTGTATAGTGTAATTTATTTGTTTGTTGTCGATCGCGACATAAACAATTGCATATCTCACAAAAAAACCATTTGCAATGGAAAAAGCAATATCATTATTTTGAAAAATGACGAGCGGACGAGCGGCAGGAATTAAAATTCGCCTAAGTGCGATCAGAAAGTAATTTCCGTAATGCGCGATCAATTGTGGACGAGTACAATAATTCAAGCTCCCACCCAGCCGTCCCTGTATTCAGTGTGCCAAGTGTTAACACCAGCAGAGCCGGACTCAGTGTTCTCTTGGCAAAAACAACTCAATTACAAATTCACACCGTCCGAAAACAAGCTGCAAAAAGTGCATTTGTGTAATTGACTCTTTCCTAAACGTAATGAATTTCTACAACACGGACAGAGCACGAAATTGGTATCTAAATCACTAAATCTTACTGCTTTCGATAAATCAACCCCCTGAAATCGTATTATAAACTTATACAATGTACCTACATTCAATTTACAAAAGATAAACAATTGCAAAGGTTATGGATGAAAATTGAAACTGCACAATAAAATCAGGTTAAATACTGTTGCGTACCATTTTATAAAGGAATAAATTCTACGTCTTATGTGATTTGACTCGTTTTGTAAACTTTAATAATACAGACGCCACAGCGTCTCAAAGTCTAAATGTTACTTTTGTCTCCGGTCTACCCTACGATAATTTAATTTATGATGTGAAACATTTAATTTCCTGTATTGTATTATTATAATTAATTAGTTGTCTATACAGTAAATGCAAGTATTGCAATATTTTAAAAATGTTACTCTATACTAAAGGACTTTTGTCCTGCTGAGTGGCCCAACTTAAATTATAAATAAAGGAAATTAAATAATTATAATATACTTAGGCACATAGTTTTCTTCGGCTAATTAATATAGGGTGTTACCATACTTTGGGAGAAAATTAAGGGTAAGTATACATTACATGACGTACCTATATTGAGCATTAATCAGAAAGAAATTTTGAAAAATTCTCAAAAATAAGGGTAAAGTTAACATTTTTAATAATCTACTACAATACCGCAGATAATTCTTTACACAACGTCTAATAAATAGCTAGCTACTTGCATGATTTATTTAATTAAATATTTTTAAAGAAGAGATCAAAACTTGGGACACGTATTTTATTTACAAGTCCAAAAAAACTTGAAATTTGAATATTAGGTACCTACTATGTGACGTAGAGCAAGCTGGAACCAAGGACTGGTCGTAAGCCATAGCAACGATTCAACTAGTGCACGTCCAGTAACAACGGCTTGTGCGGGAAGCTAAGACGGTCAACCACAGGCAGGCCCCGGTAACTTGCATACCCCTTCCACTAGTTTTATGACTGCTCAAGAGGTTACAGTTCGCCCTGTCGCCGCTAGGCGGTGTCATATCGCATAGGCCACATTTTATTAGGAATTATATAGCAATTTCACTTAAAATCCTCAATAACTTATAGAATATTGTATATATTATAATAAATTACAGAATATACATAGAAATTATACTTTACACGTTAATCAGCGATTCTCGCGGGTTTTTGATGGCCTATGTTGGCTGCCATATTGAGTTACTCCTATACCCCTCAGTACCACGAAACTGGACCAGTTCAGCAGTCACTTTTGCAAACCAAGTTGGGTTACCTTCAGTGTCTTGTACCGTGACCACAGGTTACATTTTTAATATACTTCCCTTCTCCTGTTCAAGATGACGTCACATAAATTTTACTTTCTCAATTTACTAAAAAACCTAACATAGTAAAAAATTTTAAAAATTTTCCAATCTGGAAGATTGGAAAAATTGGAAATTGGAAAAAAGATTCGATTTCCTATTTGTAAAATTTTACAGTTTATGTCAACTGTCTCATCAGTAATAAAAGTAACCATTAACTTTTTTACTATACGTACTACTATACCTAAGGATTATATGGTTTTAGAGAACTTCGCAAGAAGTAACGATACTTCTCCGAGGGTAGGTATAAGCATTATTATTATGATAATATTTTCGGCGACTTAAAAATATTACTTACCTAACACACTGCTCTTTACAGACGGATACTCGTATCCAATTCCACTTCCTTTGCTATCCAAATCCGAATTCAATTTTTGTTCCGATTTGTCTATCTCATTCAGGATTGATTGGTACTTAGAACCTAAACAATACATATTCATTATTAATTTATATATATTTATATTTGAGACATACACAAAATTACACATCACAATTAAATCACATTATATAAAATAAAACACTGAAAAAATTAAATAGGTATTTCATTTGTTAAAATTAATGATATTTGAATTTCGGCAGTTCAATGTCACAATTAAATAAAACAAAATCGTTCCTTTCATAAACTCGTCGTTGAGTTTTGTATGCTGTATAATGTACAGTATAAGATTTAATACAAAGCTCGATAGAATGAAAGATGCAATGCTAGAAACCAAACACGACACTATACCAAATACAAAACTCTGCACTAAGTGGATCATTAATACATTTCGGGATTTATTATTTGTAGTATGCGCTTTTTATAAATTTATTGTGTTTCTCCCTACCAGGATGAGAGAATCACGCTATTTCGAGCATTGACTAAAATAAAAAGTATTTGGTAAAGTTTTTTAATGGAAGAACGTTTCGTCCAGAAGCAGAAGCAGCATAGCACCAGCAGCAGCAGTTGCGATTTCGACTGGCGAATCTGAAAACTTTCCTAACTCCACGACTCTGTATCGAAATATAATTTCGCTTTTTACGTTACGACTACGACTTAGAGGCAGAAGGCACAGACTGTGCGAAGAAGCACAATCATACGAATTGGACGCGGCAATTATCCATAAGCGAAGCGAGAAACACCCAAAGGAGAACAAAATTTGTCAAACGATGAAAATACTTCTAAAAATAACTTCTTTTTCACCTTGCATGTGACAAAATATAGAACCAAGCCAATATAATTTACAATATGTTTTACTACGACTATAGAGAGCGACTACTCTTCAAATTTATTTAAAATATATGTTTTTAATGAAGGACGTTAATGATCGGGAATGCAGTCAATAGATAAATAATTATACATATGTTTCATCAGAGTAACTAAAACAATGGTAAAAATTATAAAGTGAAAATACTCACATGATGATGAATTATTTTGTTAACGTAATAGCGAGACAACCCTCCGGTAAAGTGTTAAAGAATTTTTGAAATTATTTAACAATTATAAATTATGAGGTAAACTAAGTAAATTCACGAATAATAATTTTTTATCTAAAATATAGTACATTAAAGAACAAGTTTTATAAGACATGTATTTTCAAGCATTCAAATTTAGAAAACGAGCCTGTATACTGGCTAAAGTGCGAAAAAAGTCTTATAAAATGAGTTCTTTATTATTATTTTTGATTAGTGTCATTTTATATTAAAATTGAAATTAAACAGCAATATTATACCTACACCAAGTCGATTTAGGGCAATTTGAGTGTTCCCTGGCATTGTAAAAGTATATAATGACTAAGTGATAAGTGAAGATGTTATAGAAAATATGAGCTTATACATTTTTCGATTTTATTTTCATAATTGTATTGCATTCATTTATTTATTTAGCAAAACAGATTTAGAGGTTATACTGAAATTTGTAAATGTCATGTAATACCTACTAATACAGACTTTCTAAAACAAAATATTGCGTTTCACAAAATAGGTTTTAGCGACATTCAATTGCGTTTCATAAAGACGTATTTAAATTTTTTTTGTACAGTTGTTTAATAATAAATAATAATAATAATATGGTAATTGCACACTGCCACTCTCGCTTTCGGCTCTGATGAGATGAATATATAATTATCATAATAAAACTGTCATTTTCTAGTAATTATACAATTAATTTAAAATGACTAGTTGAGAAGCTCTGCACGAAACCTAAACGCCACCTTAATTGTATGAATAATCACTCTAATAATCCAAACTTGCTGTATAATTGAAAAAAGCACATCATTTACAAGTCAGAAAGGAAACAGGGGATTTCAACTCATGAGTCAAGAACCCTCAGTCGAGAAATCTTTCATAAACATCTTCACTTCTTCACCCTCGAATTTTAAAAACAAAATTTAAAGCAGAAAGAGACAATGCATGTTTAACAAGGGAGGAAACGTAAGTTGGGGTGACGGCAAAGCGTAAGTCATCATTACGAATAATTTGTTGCGGATATGTCTGTTTACAAGGAGAAATTTTAATAATTTGTTTGGAAAAATGCACTGAAATTTTTTGTGTACCGAAGTTTATAAGAGATGATAACATATTGTAGGTATAAGTCAGGATGTATCATTCATAACTTCGAGTTCATACGTTTAGAGTATTAAAGGTACAGTTTCATATGCTAATCTAAAAAAATTAAAAAGGGCAATTCGAAATTTGAAGAAAGCCCATCTCTCAGTCTTTCTTGCAAAAATAATATTCATGAAACCATTATAAATAATATGGATATGGATTTCCTTAAATAACTCGATACATTATCTAATATATAAAGCTGAATGTTTGTATGTATGTTTGTTTTGTATATATGTGTAATCCGTTATTTCATGGAATAATCGTTTATTATTACATACTTTAACTAGTTATTCCATGTAATATCGGCTGGACTCCATTTAAAGTGTTTAATGATTTGCGAACCTGGTACAACCATGTTTTTAGGTTAGCTTGCGGCACACTCGAGGACTGCGCGCTCCGCGCTCCAACTTGCGCTGCGCGCGCCTTTGGGACTACGGAACCCTATCTAGTTCCTCAAAGTAAAATCTCCGTCCCGTATCTATCTATTTCATACTTTATTTTATCCAAACACGTTATTTTATAGAATAAGTAGGTAATATATGCAATAACTAGTTAAAATATGAAATGGCGAAATTATCCTATAATTTAACGGCCACAGACCGGTATTTCATGAAATACCTAGTTATTCCATGTTATTCCATGAAATGACGGGATTATATCATTATACGCTTTAACGGTGACATATACATCCTCATAAAATTTTGCCTGAAGGTCTCTTTTGATCAGAGTCAGAATTTAAGGTATGTTTGACTTCTATAGGACTATTAGGGGTAGGGGTAAAAATTAAAAATCGCTCTGACGGACGCATTTTGGTTTCTTTTGTAACGAAACTTGGTACCATTGAAATGAAATAAGATAGTTTTTTGTTGGGTCATAAATTATGTTTAAATTCGTATGGATTATAAGAGGTGGAGGTTAAACATCAAGATCTAGATCGATTATCCGATCTTCATGCAATTTTGCATACAGGTCTCTTTGACCAGAGTGGAATTTTAAGGTATGTTTTACTTCGATGGAAGATTAGGAGTGGGGGTTAAAAATGTAGAGTTTAGACCATTTGTCCGATCCTTATGAAATTTTGAATGAAGGTTTTTTTGACAAGTTAAATTTTAAGGAATGTTCCTTTAATTTATAGCACATTTAAGTCTTTTGCACTATCTGTTGTGTGCTCTGTAATAATTTACCCCCGTAAACAATCAACCCCGGTCTCCCCTACATGGAAAATAGAAACTAATAGAAAACAGAGAATAGCCGGCTAACCGAGATTAACCGAAAACCATGATCAAATAAAAACCGCAAGTAACCGAAAAAGAAGATTTATCAATAAATCGCGGTTAACCGGACAACCGGTTTGCTTATTTAAAAAACAACCAAACCGGTTATCCGTTGACAGCCCTAAGCAAGTGTAACACATATTTTTATCTTTGTCATCATCCCCCTTAAAATGTTTAGAGATCGTACGCTTGGCTGTCGTTGCGGAAGCGCAAAAGGGCGTTTGTCGTGCGTTGCAGGAAAACTCTGATATGACGAATCAGCTTATTAAATTAGCCTTACTGCTGCTGGTGCTGATGTACTCGTAGAGTCGTAGTTGTAGGTGCTGCTACATGCTCTCGGCATCCATCCCTGATCTTCCGTTTCTTGCTCGCGTCTCGGTCAGGATTAAATAACACCCAGAGACGGATCCGCAAATCAACAGATGGACAAATTTACGGATTTCGAGGTTCGTGGATCTCGATCTTACAGTAATACAGGGGTTCTCAAACGGAATACGGAAAAATACCCGTTATTCTTATACATACAGTATGCTTCTATACTTATACATCAAAATTTAATCGTTAATTTCATTGTATACACTGATTCTAGAGTGATTATATTTTAAAAATTTGCAAAGATAACTGTAGTTTACTTGAAGTGTTATCTACATTTTAAGTATGACAGAATTGAGATTGATAACGAATTTTACTGTTTATTAATTATGCTGAAAGGCTGAAATAATATAGTATTTTTATTGAGAGTTTAAAGATAGCAATAACTAAAAAAAGACGAGAACGAGACGATAGGAAAGTTTCTTAATCATTTGAATTAGGTACTACTAATTATTATTCTCATAATTTAATAGAAAACTATTATATTATTTAGAACTTCATTGAATATTCCTTACTAGAAAATTAAATGAAGAGAAAATACATACCTAGAATCATAAAACGAGCGAAAATTAATTCTTAAGAAAACTCATACACAAGAAAAAAACACAAAAAGAAAATTCATATCAAGAATAATCCAGTGGACACAGAAATTCATGTAAAGGAATCTTCAAATCTAGAAAAATCATGGCCGCCTTCATTACCTACACGTGCTCTGCTGGAGAGTCAGCGGTATTGAAACAAAGTTGAAAATCGGTCAAACACGATAAGTATAGTGCAGACCTTTCTGTCGACCCCCCCCCCCCCCCCCCTCAGCCCTGGGAGTCCCACGTGTGCGGGATGTTAGGCTAGGGTCAGTTGTAGGCCTACAGCGAGTTTATTGAACAAAAATGATTAATAAACCATTGTTTCACAATTACTGGAAAAAGTCCAACACTTTCTTCTAGATTTGAATATTCCATTACATGCGTTTTCTGTATCCATCGGATTCTAGATTTGAATTTTCTATTCATGCATTTTTGTGTACGCATTTTCTTGTCTATTAGTTTTTGGGTGTATTATGATTCTAGTCAAAGCAATAATTTTCTTGTATTTCTAGCTCTGAGTTTTCGATTATTGGGTTGTCACCCGTTTATTATACTTATTAAGTAGTAATTCATAGATCAACTAAAGTAAACCCAATGTAATAATGAATGCCTTATCGAGTAACAGTAGATAAAATGATTAAAAAGTACTCGTCTTGTAACCGATTCATCTTGGTCAGAATCTCAATCCATGCGACGACTTTTGAAAAAAGTGTCAACATAGAAATTCTTATGCAACTTGGACTACAAATAAATAATGTTTAAATTAGGTATATTTTTACTAGAAAAGTAAAATAAACTGCATTTATTATTGCGAATTCAGAAAAAAATTTGATCTGATCAGTACTTATTCAAATCAAGTTTGTTGCATAAGTATAGAAACAGCATGTTCAATAAATGCAATTGTGAAAAAAATAAATGATAAAAAATTCTACACATAAAATATCTACTGAAAAAGTCTCGTCCTGTTTAAAAAATAGGACGATTTAATAGAAAAACGTTTTGCAAATTGTACAAAGATGAAAGTTTGCACAATAGTAAGAATGCCTGAAATAATCGCGACATGCTGACGACAACATCAATATTCATTCCGCCACTGTATGCACGGTGCCACGGTGCAGAGTGCAGATTGCAGAGTGCAGACTTGCTTTTGGTTGCTTGCTGTAGGAGCAAAAGTGAGCGTACACATTGCCACTATACCACTAACATGTCAACTAATTGATCTCCTCTTTATCAGGAAAAAATTAAACAACAGTGTGCAGTCTTTCTTCATGTTTTTTAGAAAAAAAATTTGGGTGGCCACTCAACAGAATATTTATACATACAGGAAAATGCATGCACAAGAAGATTCAGATTTAGAAAATTTTGCACGTAATAAAATACTTGCATTAAAAGATTCATTCACAGGAAAATGCAAATTTAGTATAATAGTTTGTCTATTTAACACAAGGAAGATACACACATAACTTTTTCTAGATTTGCATTTTTCTGTGTTTGCATTTATGACAAATCAAAAATGCTACATTAGAATTTTGCTGTAAATGAATCTATTAATGCAGCTTTTATTTTATGACGTAGGTATAAATTTTCTAGATTTGAATCTCCTTGTACATGCATTTTCCTGTGCAGTTATATTCTAGAATTTTATTTTCCGGTGTTGAACCCATTCCCAAAATATTATTGGTCGACCCGTTTCGGTTTATTAAAAACCATCTTCAGGACTGGTGACAGCTGAGTGAAATTTTTTTTTACTAAGTTGTACAACATAATTGCACGGAACAAATTTACAAAAAGAGTTAAACATACAAAAAATACATAAAAACACAAAAGTAGCCAAACTAACTGATCAATTGAACAGAAGCAAAATTGCAGAAGAAACATGTCAGTATTTCACTCTTGTATTTGTTATGTATTTTTGACTCTTAAAGAATTTTTGTTTCGTGTAATTCAGTTGTCACCGGTCCTGCAAAATGGTTTTTCATAAATCGAATCAGGTCGACCAATAATTTTTTTTCTAATAAATGCGTAGAAAGACTAATTTTTTTCTGATATCTAACCAACTTTACACGGGTATAACCATCAACTATAATGATCTCTTTGTTGGCAATGTGTAAACTCGAGCAATTCGTGTAGGAAATAAAATCCAAACCTTTGTCGGTGAGGTGCACCGTAAGCGAAGACGGGTTCCCATACACTGAGTTGTTGAAGGTAGCATCGCCAGAGCCGCTCCACGAGTCCCTGGATCTCGGCGTCTCTGTGGTAGTCGGTCTGGGGGACGTTGTTGGCGGCGAAGAAGCTGAAACAAGATGTATCAATGCGTCTACGGCTCTAGATAGCACATACCGTAGACAGAAAACGGGAGAGGATTGAAAGGGCACTTTCCAATACGAGAAATCATGGATGGCCATTCAACAACAGAAAATAAACATCTAAAATATTCATACACAAGAAAATGCAACATCAGATGATGCAAATCTAGAAGATTTATGAGTAATACCTGCATCAAATGATTTATTCGCAGGAAAATTCAAATCTAGAATTCAGCATTGCAAACGCAGGAAGATGCAAACGTAGAAAGATTCAAATCTAAAAAATTAATTTGTCTCTTCAACACAAGTAGGTTGAAAAATGAACAACCCATTTACCTACCATTGTGGAGTCCCACATACTTGGTTTTTACTACCTATACCTAACTTTTCTAGGATTGCATCTTCCTGTGTTTGCATTTATGCCGAATCTAAAATTCTATATTTTAATTTCCCTGTAAATGCAAATCATTTGAAGAAGCTATTTTATAACTTATGAATTTTCTTGATTTGCATCTTCTGGTGTTGAATTTTCTTATGTATGAATATTCTAGATTTTTATTTTCTGGTGTTAAACCCATTTCCATTTTCAATAGAGCACTTGCAGGAGGCATGGTCAATTCTGATTGTGGACAACGTCGTTTCAAATTCCCATTGCGCCTCATGGCAGATTTTTACATTGCTGCGTATTTTTTATTTATCGTGTTTTTTATGTTTTACATAAGTATTATAATTCATATAAGAAAGGTAAATCAATATGTGGCTGTATTAAATAAATTAATGTATAGGCAGCATAATATAAATGAAATGAATTTTAGTAATCTGGAATATTTTTCTTATTATTTCATTTATTTTCTTAATACAAAAGTGCTAAATTCAGGCTGTTTCTATACTTCTGCACGCAACTTTAATAGATTATATAATTTTATATACTGATTGCAAAAAAAAAAATTAGTGCCACTGGTTTGAAAGTCCATTTAACTGTTTATTTATTATCTATTACATAAGAAGTGACTATTTCAGATACCTAGTCTGATACTATTTATAATTTTATTTTATAAATAACATAATAAATCAACAGATAAATGGACGTTCGAACCACTGGAACTAATATTTTCACTATCCTTATTTCTGCGAATTTCGAAAAAAATCAGTATATACTTAAATAATTATATAACCTACGAAAGTTACGTTCAGAGGTATAGAAACACTCTGTATAACAGCAAACGTTTAATTAAATGCAAGTAAAACATTTATATGCAGAAATATTTTAAAATAAACAACGTGAAACGTGAATAATACTCGTTTTAAAAAGTTATCATGAACTTTCCATCAGACTCCATGTGAAATGTTTGACAGACTGTTCACAATCAATCAGATGTTCGACCGCCATCTTCGTGACCTAGTGCTTTATTTACATCGTAAATAATGAAAATATTGTTTTCTTTAAGCTATATTTTACTTCTCGATAATGTGCGTAATCTATGACAATATCAACTCGTTATTATTAATTAATAAATCATTATTTACAAAAATTTTACTATGTGGTTTTGGATAAAATGGACACATACGAATTGAAGTAAGTGTGGTCTATATTAATCTTTTTAAAATAAAATATTATTGTTATTATTTGTTCAAAAAAGTAAGCGAAAATAACATCCAAAGTAGATTACGATTTTCTCAAAATTTCCATTTTATCTCGGTAGTTACCTTACCTTATGTGTTGCAACTTTCATTGTCGTAAGGTAACTACCTTCTTTTCCTTACTTGATACATAAATAGCTATTACTATTACGAATGTCCATATTCTGTAAACACTTTGAAAAAATGTTTTCCTTAAAATTACACATAATACAAGTAACTAAGTAACAATGATAAAATTGTTTCAAAAAGATTAAATCTGATTACCGCTTCGATACTGTTTCAGTTCGTATGTATGTTTCATCTTCTTGTGTACTATAAGGAATTTTCAAACCACCTTTTCACTAATACTCTAAGTTCCTAATGTATCTATTAACTGATAAAGGAATAAAAAATCGGAAAGTAGCCTTTGGTGCTGGTTGAATGTTTGAATAGTTCAGTGGGAGTGCGACGTCTGTCCTACGTCCTGGCGTCACCACGTTGTCATAGCAACAACACGTGTTGAACAGGGTGTTACTTTGCGAATCTTGTCACGTTAGAAGATGAAAAGGGACCTCAGGGAAATACCGACGAAGAAGCGGCTAACTTGGTCGTCTGCAGTGCGAAAAAGACGACATATCGACACTACTACACTATAGTGTATAGAACAACGAACACTGTACCCGTTCGCGTCGACTAAATTGGATAAAACAGAACAGATACGAATACTGTAGAAGTCTTATAGTGTTTTATGTAACGCATTGCGTGCATATACTTCGATAAGATGTCACATAATGTTACACATAAATTATATATAAAGGTAAAGGATTTCTTGTCTAAGCCACACACAATGCGGCTAAAAGTTTTACGATTTTTTTAACTATTTCAAACTTTCAAAGACTTTTATTATGAAATTTATTTTGTTTCTCTTGGAGCTCATTAGCAAGATTATATGCACTTATAGTCAGCAACTTACAAATTTGTTATCGAAAGAAGAAATATTTAACGAGAAAATGATACAAATAAAATTTGCTGAAGACTAGAATAATGGGGTACCTAGTTAAAAATACAGGTATTTAGTAAAATATATAAAAATCGTATTAAAATTTTGCATGCTTAAATCGACTTGTCTTTACTGTAACGTGTGTTGGTCACCCACAAATCGCAACACAAACAGAAGTTTATTGAAAAAAATTAAGATTATGAGTCTTAGGGACAAATTTAAAAGGGTGCGGTAGGACCTAAATCGTAAAGATTAACGAAAATTTCGAAGCTGATAAAACACAATACAACACTACTTTATCTTTTGTAGGTAGTTTGGAAAATATAGTGAGTAAATTGTGAATTTAAAACGGGGCGTCAGATCTAGGCTGTACCTATTTCTTTATAGTTTGTAAACATAAATGACATTATAAGATTGACAAATTTAACAGTTAACAGCTTACTTGTGATGTCTATAAATTATATTTTAAAGTCTTTTGGACTTTAAAAAAATACAATTTATATATTTTTAACAAGAACTTTATTTAAGTTAATACAAGTCAGATATTACTTGAGAATCGCTCCTCAGTCCTTCTACATCCATTTTTATAATATTTCTTATCTTCTAATTCTTATTCTAGTGGAAGGGGTAATCATGCGCAAATCGCGAAGTACACCACTAAGTGCATAACATAATTCCTCCCTCGCAAGACTTTGCGATATTCGCATGATTAGGCTAAAGGATTTAATTCTATTTCTTTTTCTTTGTTTTCTTTCTTTTTACATAAGTTTTGCTTATATTTAAATATTATTTTGACAATACATCCTATAATTATTATAACTAATATTATATGTATTAAATAAGAGTGATAATTGTTGTTTATTTCGAGATTCTTTATTTTTGGTAAATTAGTTATGGGTTCTTTTACTTTTTCTAATTTCTGCAAATTTAGTGTTCCATTTATTTTATTTTCATGATTTAATTCTAAATTTTGGATTTGTATTTCTTTATATTGTTGATTAACGATTTCGAAAACATTTTTATTTATCTGACATTTTTCGTTAGTTTTCATTTTATAAATTCCTTGGATTTCTTTATATAAATTTTTATTCAAACAGTTAATTTGAATTTGTTGTTTATTTGGACTAATGATTATTATATCATTTGAATTTTGAATTTGTTCAATGTCGTTTTCCATGTTCACATAATGGTACAAACAATTATCATTCCTTTGTTTATATATTAAACTTATTATACAATTACTTAACTCAAAATATTTAGTAACACACATATATTTATTATCAACTAAAATACAGTCATTAATTATATAATTTTCAACTCCAGTTTTAAAGAACAATTTTTGATTTTCATTTATTGTGATTAATTTTTTCTCTTCATTATAAGTGGGAATAGGACTAAATTGGAACAGTGGATATGTTTGTTTTGAGAAGTTTGGTATCGTAATTAAAAATTGAATTTGCTTGTTTTCGAATTTACAATGTGTTTCTATGAGTTCATTGAAATTCCATATATTTCTATTTTGGGTAATTTTTATCAAGTTATCGTATGTAATAATACTGGGGTGTAGTTTGTGCAATGAGCAAAAAGTTAGACTTAGTTCTATTTGTTTACAAAATTCGTTAAGATTTTTGATTATTAGTATCAATTCTAATATTTGATTGTTAATATTAATTATATTCTGCCAATTTTGATTTTTGTTTAATTGTGATATTACCATTTTTAATTTTTCTTGAATACTTTCTTCGTTATGTTTTATATTTTCTAACTGTTGATTAAATTGTTTAGAAATATTCGTTGTAAGTTTTAAATTTAGCTCATTTTGTTTTTGTAACGTAATTTCATTATTTTGTATTTGTTCGAAAAGTTTATTATATTTTTCTTCATCATTTGAGTCTAAATTGCCAGTAATTGCTTTTATTATGGATCCAAGTCCGTTAATTAGACCTCGTTTAGTTCTTTTATTGGTGTTTATAAATAATTTTGTAACTTGATCTTTTAAATCCGTGTAACTATATTTTAATATATTTATAAGATTTTGGAAGAAGTATCCGTTGTTTTCTAGTTGTTTTTGTACTTCAATGAATGTGTTTGTAATTTTAACAAATTCTATTTCTATTTGCGATATGTTGTAATTGTAATATATTAGTTGTTCAGATTCTTTTAGTTTACATTCGCCTAATTCAATTAGGTGAAATCCATTGTTTTTAGAAATGTCCGTCAGTTGTCCATGGCATAGTCTGTAATAATAGTCATTGTCATTGTTTGATTTTATTTATTCGTATATTTTTGTCACCGTGTAAATCGCTAATTTTTATTTTTCCTAATAAGGGGTTGTAAGCTTTTAGGGTATGTTTTTTGTATAGAGGTTTCCGGATTTTCCCCAATAATCTCGGGTTTTGTTTAACATATATTTGTTTCTTTAACTGTAACGGATTATCATTTTCTTTAAATCTACTTAATTTTTCTTTTGTGATTCTAAGTTTTACTAATTCGTTAACTACCTTGATGTTATTTTGATATTCATTTAAGGTTTTGTCTAATGTGACTTCTGGTTTAAAATATTTATTTTGATCAGTTCCGTATAGTATTTCATTCGGTGTAAATTTGGTTGTGTTATGTTTTGTGTTATTATATGCTATTAATGCTAGATCTACTTTTTGGATTAAATTTTGATCTTTTATTCTTTCTTTTTGATTAATCATTCGTAATGATTCTATTAGTGTAGAATGAAATCTCTCTATTACATTACTTTTTGGATTATTTACACAAATAAAATGAATATTGATTCCATATCTTTTCAATAGGTCTTGAACTAACGTGTTTTTAAATTCTCCTCCACTATCTGTTATTATCTTGTCCGGTATCATATACGTTTGAAAATATTTTATTAGTACGTCACATATAGTTTTGGCTGTTTTATTGATGAGGGAATATGCTTGTGCGTGTTTCGAAAATTGATCCATAATGGTTAAAAAGTATTTACCTTCTAGTGTTAACAAATCTAAATTAATTATATTAAAGGGTTTTTCGGGAGTTGGCGTGAGATTATCTGTTGTAGGTATTGGTTTTCTATCATATTTGTTTAATTTACATAATTCGCATTTATTGATATATTCTATTATGTCTTTATTCATTTTTGGCCAATAATATTTTTCTTTCAATGCTTGGATCGTAGCATTTATTCCTCTGTGGTTTGTGAAACCGTTATGATATTCGTGAATAATATCTAATTGTTCCTCTTCATTTTCGATATCCGAGACTAATTGATCTACTCCTATTATATTTATTGAATCTGGAGTAAAATTTTCAGATATAATTTTTGTTAGTTTCTTATCAAGGGCTTTATTAAATATGGCTAGGTATCTAATTTTTGGAATAATGTAATCTTTTAAAAATTCTAATGTTTCCTGTTCAAAGTTGTTTTCATTTATTGTTACGTACATTCTCTGTTTTTTGTGATTAAATAGCTTTATAATTCTAATATTCGTTTCTTGATTATGCGAGTCGAATATAATTTGATTATCTCCTATATTTAGACGATTATTTATATATTTAATTCCCGCTATGATATTTTCATTATCGGAATGTATTGTATTTAGGTCATCTTGTTCGCTGTTTGGTCTTTCGCTAGCATTTGTTAAATGATAATTTTCTGGTAAACTAAAGACATTAATTTGAATGTTGGTATCTTCAAAAATTTTGTATAATTTCTGTTTTACGTCTGTCCATGATAATTTATCTAATCCGCAACCAATTTTGGGGATATTTATTTCTTGTAATTCATTCATTATCATATAATCTCTCAGTTCTTTTAGTGGTTTGTCTAAGTCTTTGATAGAAGGCCTGTCGTTATATTTTTGTTTCGTTATTAAATGAATTATTGTTTTATCGCCTAATTTTTGTATGACTAAGTATTTATTCAGAGAATCGTAATTTTTGCAATAATTTTTACTATCGAATTTATTTGATATATCTGCCGCTATCCCTTTCGACATTTCGAAATCGCGAGATACACCGTGTGCTATGATGTTTTTATCTAACACATTTCCAACAAATTCTGTGATTTTTGATTCCGGCCGTTGTCTTGATAATAAGTCCGCGATTACGTTTTGTTTTCCGTTTAAGTATTCTATTTCAAAGTTGTATTCGCCTAATTCGATTTTCCATCGCATTAATTTTGAATTTGGATTTTTCATATTAAAAAGCCATACCAATGGTTTGTGATCCGTTTTTATTTTAAATTTTCTTCCGTATAGGTAAGGTTTAAAATTATTTATTGCCCAAACAATTGCTTTTAATTCTTTTTCTATAGTTGAATAATTTTGTTCTGCTGAGTTGAGAGTTTTTGAAGCGTAGCAGATAGGTCTTTCTTGGTTCTCACACATTTGTGTAAGCACAGCTCCAATTGCATAGTCTGAGGCATCAGTTGTCAGTATGAATTCTTTCTCAAAGTCTGGAGTCTGTAATACTGATGACTCGGATAAGATCTTCTTACTGTTCTCGAAAGCGTCACGATAATCGTGGTCATAAATGTCGATCTTTGCATTTTTCTTTAAGCATTTTGTGAATGGTTTAGTCAATTTCGCATAATTTGGAATGAATCTTCTATACCAGCCTAAAGTGCCTAAATATTGTTTTATTTCCTTTTTCGTTTTTGGGATGTTTAATTTCTTTATACTTTCAATTTTTTTGTCATCGGTTTTTAATCCATTTTGATTTATTATATAGCCTAAATATTTAGTTTCTGATTGCAAAAATTCGGATTTGTCTTTTTGAATTTTTAAATTGGCTTTGCGTAATTTTTCAAATACTAATTTTATATTATTTAAATGTTCATCTAGAGTTTTTCCAAAAATAATTATGTCGTCTAGATATACGAGACATACTTTATTAACTAATTCTTCCAGGGCCGTATTTATCATTCTTTGAAAAGTTGCGGGGGCGTTTTTTAATCCAAAAGGCATTCTAAGAAATTCATAATGTCCTGAAGGGGTGGAGAAAGCGGTTTTTTCTCTGTCAGATTCATTCATCATTATCTGATGGAATCCTGAGTGTAAGTCTAATGTAGTAAAGAATTTTGATTTTCCAATGTGGTCGAAAATTGAGTCAATATTTGGAATAGGAAATTTATCGTCTTTGGTTTTAGCATTAATTTTTCTAAGGTCAACGACCATTCTAGTTTTCTTTTTGTTCGAGGCATCTGCCTTCTTTGGAACGATCCAAATAGGGGATGACCAGGGTGAATGTGATTTTTGAATGATATTTTCTTTTAATAATTGATTTACGTGTGTTTCGATTTCCTGTTCATAAATTTGTGGTAATCGGTAATTTCTCGTGTAAATTGGTGTTTCATCCGTCATTATAATTTTATGTGTAAGAATGTTTGTGTGAGATAGTGGTTCGTTTTCTTTAGGGAACAGATCATCATAATTTTTGAGTAATTGGTTTAATTTTTGTTTTTCTGTTGTGTTTAGATGCGAATTACGAATTTCTATCGAGTTTATTTCTTCAGTGTTTTTATTTTCTTTTAATTTATAGCATTTTTCATTTATTACTACATTATTTTTTTTGAAATCTAATTTTATATCTAATATACGAAATGCTTCTATTCCAAGTAATAAATTATACATTTTGTGAAATTTGAATATATAACATTTTATTAATTTGTTGTTTATTTTAATCTCTACATATTCGTTACAATTTGATTTACCGTTTACTGTTTTGAATGTCAATTTTGTATCTAATTTTTTTAATTTTAATTTTTCTACTAGATTTGGATGTATCAGATTTATTGAAGATCCGGTATCGAAGAGTATATTGAAGTCATTTTGTTGTAACGAGGGCAAGTCAGTGGTTAATGATGACATTATATAGTGTTGTCGTGATTCGGGTTTACGTCTAAAAAAGAGTCATGTTCATTTTCAATTTCTTGGTCTTCAATTTCTGTCTCTTCGTCTTCGTTAGTTTGTTCCTCGGGTTCTATATTATAATTTTGTCTGGTAGTTTGAACTGACATAGGCTGCGTTTGCCTTGTTTGAGTTGACATGGGTTGAGGGTTGAATTTTTGTCTGGTCTGTATTCCGTTTTTTTCATTTTGCTTAGATGCAAATGGTAAACTATTATTCTTATAAAAATTTTGTTTAAATTTTATTGGTTGTGACGGGAAATTATTAGTTGGGAATTTTTGTGGTGGTGGTCTATTGTTAGTCGGTTGTTTAACAAGTGGTGAGGGGTGTTGACTTTGATTCGCGAAATTGAATTCATTTTTCAATAACTGCTCGCATTGTTCTAATGTACTGGGGTTTTTTACTACAAATGATCCTCTTATAAATGTAGGTAATAAACTTATGAAATGTCTCACAACGAGTTTCTGTACTTCTGTCGTTATCGCATTTTTTTGATTAGAATCATATTCCGTTAGCATAATTTTTGATTTATAGTGAGTAAATTTCTCTAAAATGAATTTTAATGTGTTTTCGGAATTTGATTTATATTTACAATACATGATATCTTGTAGAATAGTTTCTGGTGTGAGTTTATCGGTGAAATTTGACGTTAGATATATTTTTAAGTCTTCCCAATCTTTAAAATTATTTTCGCTGAGAAGTTCAGCTGCTGCATGAGTTAGTTTTGTTTTTACAATACCAAATAGATATGTGCTTTGAAGCTGTGATAGGGCTAGGGTATTTGTAGTAGCGTATACTTCGTCTACTGCTTTTATAAAATTGTTTAGAATTTTGATGTTTCCATCATATTGTGGAATTACATCTGAGAATGTTCTAAGTTCATTTAAGCTAATATTTGCCATAATAACTTCGTGTAGTCTACTCGGTTTTAATGTTATTTGAATAGGAGTCAAATTTTCGATATTTTCGGTATCAGAATTTTGTTCTATTGTTTTTTCTGATTCGGCGTCAGAGTTATCTGACATTAATTGTTAATTGTTATGAAAGTAAATTTGTGTGTGTGGGACTGTGCCGGTCCCTCGACAACTTTTTTACTAGTATTTACTAGAGTTGTCCCTTCTGTGTAATAAATTTAATTTTAAATTTTAACTTACACTATTATTATATTTAGGGTAAAAATAGTTTGATGGCTGACGGGCATCACCGGGTTCTCAGTTTCTGTCTTGTTGAATTGTGGGTTGACCTCTTCGACGACGTGCTCTGGGTCCTCAACAGCAAGTCTTCTTCTCTGAAGAAGGCGTGATCAGGTAACGCGGAGCAGCAGGTTGTCGATCCTGGTCTTTAGAGATGGGTCGTGGTTAGACCCTGATGGGCTTAGGTTGAAGCCGTTTGATGTTCTTGTAGTTATTATTATTTATTTCTTTTTTTAGAAATAATTTTCTTGCTTTGTGATTAATTGGTTTATCAGAGCGAAGAATTGATATTCACCACACAATTACTTTGTGTTTCTCTGATATCCTACTAAGACTGCGCCAATTATATTTTAAAGTCTTTTGGACTTTAAAAAAATACAATTTATATATTTTTAACAAGAACTTTATTTAAGTTAATACAAGTCAGATATTACTTGAGAATCGCTCCTCAGTCCTTCTACATCCATTTTTATAATATTTCTTATCTTCTAATTCTTATTCTAGTGGAAGGGGTAATCATGCGCAAATCGCGAAGTACACCACTAAGTGCATAACATAATTTATATAAGTTAATATAATTGAGAAAGTAAAAGTCAGAAAGGTATAAACTACCCTATTGGCTTTTATTTATTTATGAAAACGATCAAGAGCGGCTAGTTTTTTTGTATGTGGGCAAGCGGCACATGAATACTTCTGGTCGTAATGGAAATAAAATATGTTTTTGTTTAAGGCAAAACACTTTTCAATTTTTCCAGAAATAAGTTGCAACAGGTTTTTTCCTATCCATAATGTAGTTTGAAGACGTAAATTTTATAGTTTGGTTTTTTAGTGTTTTAGATATTTTGCATGAAATTTGAATTAAGATCTGTAGATAAGTTCATTTCATTAGCAAAATTTTGCGAAATTAATAAAAATAATCAATTTTTATTGATTTGTTGTTTTTATTTCTGTAAATGTGATGTCATAACTATTGTTCTGTAGTCTTGTGCGGGGACGTTGTTGACGGCGAAGAAGCTGAAACAAGATGTATCAATGCGTCTACGGCTCTAGATAGCACATGCCGTAGACAGAAAACGGGAGAGGATTGAAAGGGCACTTTCCAATACGAGAAATCATGGGTGGTCATTCAACAACAGAAAATAAACATCTAAAATATTCATACAAATATTCATACAATTTTTATTGATTTGTTGTTTTTATTTCTGTAAATGTGATGTCATAACTATTGCTCTGTAGTCTTGTGCGGTCTTGTGGCAACCTTGTGGTTAGAATGCCGGACCATGGAATCGTAGGTTTTAGTTCTAACCTGGAGTCTGGATTCTATTTTTATATTTCTTCAATATGATATTTTTATGATAATAATATAATTCTTACTCTTTTTTATAAAATTCATTTCAAAAATTTGTTAAAACCAAATTAATTTATTAACAAATAACATAAACTAAAATCTCTAAAAGTAGAACCAAAATCTACGAATCCATAGTCCGGCATTCTTACCGCAACAGTGGCGTAGCTAGTGCAAGGTGGGCCCTATATTAAAAATTACAATAGGGACCCTCCCCCCTGGGTTAAAGTTGTAAACATCAAGAAATGTTAAGTATTTTTTTACCGCATCATCTTTCATATATTTTTGCATTTGGATAGGAGTTAAAACGAAAATCAAATTTAAACTCTTAAATAATCCAGAAAGTTACTATGGATTTTCTTCTTTCTTAAATTTTAATTTTAGCGTCTTAAATTATACCTAAAAACTGTAATTCACTTTATTGAAGAACGAATTTCAAAAAATATTAATCTTGTGGAATGTATTTCCAAATTTCATTTTTGCTGTAAACCAAAACACGACCGTTTAATATAACATTTCGTCTATTTTGGGTGTAAAACTTATAATGCTCCAGCTAACAAAGCCCATAGTCAGGTCAAAAATTTAGAGTAAGTAACAGAAAAATTTCTGGGATAAGTACTTTGTGTATTTATACAAAAAGAAAATGGAGCCGCAGGCGATTATTTTCTTCGTTCAATTAAATATTTAAAATTTGAATGATTTTTTTAAAAATTTGAATGAATAATAAGTAAATATAATATTATTATCTTAGGATCCTGTATTATTGATACGGTGGATATAGCGGTTCCTACGACCCTGAATCACAATATAGGTACCACAACAGAGTAATACATAGTTATGCAATCGCATCACATTTTCAGCAATAAACAATAAATCAAAATTATTTGAACATTTTTCATAATTTCGCAAATGAAATGAACTTAAGGCGACAGTATACCTACCTAGACACAGGCAGGTGTTCGTATAGTTGACTTAGAGAAAAGATTTATTTATAAAAAATGTTTTTATAATTTCATTCTTAACACAGAACTGTTTTTAATTTTTCAAATTTTCGAAAAAAAGAAAAATATAAAATTTTATTATTTTTTCCTTTAAAATGTGGAATGTTTTTTGAAAAAATATTGACAGTTCGATGTTAAGATAGTAGTAATGAAAGTGTAATTGGTAAACTACGTTTTTAATGGTTCTCAAGAGTTTCCATTATTCAAAACAAGTGCGGAAAAGCAGAGAACACGATATATATAGTTAGTATACTGTAACCAAAATTTGGTTCATAAAGCAATCGAAATGCACGAGTAACTAAATATAGACGGGACCGTTGAATATAATCAAAATAAATTTGACAGGGGTTCAAATTTTACAATTTAGCAACTGCCGCAATAAGTCGCCGTCTCTGAAGAGGGCAAGTAAAAAAAGTTCTACAAAGTTTGGGAATCTCTGACACTATTCCATAATGTATCAGGCATCCTTCACACACTCACACATCACACATGACAAGTAAACGTGTTAACATCCTCTAACGTCTAGCGTGGACGCATGACGGCACGTCCACATCGCACATACTCCAACCCCAACCGCAGAGGCTCCGCCATACACAACGCATTGTGTCGCTTCGGACCTTCGACTTCTTTCTCGCCTCTCGTTCTCTCATTCTCGTCGCCTTGTCGTCTGTAGTTGTATGCTATGCTGTGTGAAAAGTGTGAAAGCGAAACACAACAATGTCACCCGCACGAGCTATTTGTACGGAGATGTCAAAATTACAACGTGACAACTTGTCGATTTTGTTTGACTTACACTATGTTTGACTTATGTGTGATGGATGTGGGCAGAATGGAGTTTATCAATTTATGTATGAGTGAAGTAAAGTAAATGAATAACTATTTACTTCCCTGGTCTATACAGGGTATAACTAAATATGTGAAACTAAATTTAAGGGTAAGTATATATATATATATATATATATATATATATATATATATATGTAAAAAAATTAATATAATATATTTTATGATGTACTGAGCGTGCAACAAAAACTATTTTTGAAAAATTCGCAAAAGGATTACACAAAGAGAACGTAATACCAGTGGTAATACTACTGAAACATCAGCGTATTTTATTCAAAGCAACATAATTAATAGTATATTATGCAACGAATTTATATGAAATTTACGATACGAGCCATGACGAATGTCGTAATTCATACGAATAAATACAAAACTTCACAATATGTGACCACAGTCGATCATACTGCTTTGATAGTTCTCGAGAAAATAAAAAAAAAATAGTAGCCATTTATAGCATTATTTCAGAGTCAGATGGAACTTGGTATTTAAAAAAAATTCATTCCGTTCTGTGTTTAGTTACATTTTCAAGATTATTAACTAAAAAAATTAAATGGTAAGATTCGTCAAAAGAAACACACCTATACTTCATTTACTTAAGAAGACAGTAATTGGAATACTACTTTTACATTTTGTATTTATGTAATGAACGATAACTTTACTCAAATGCTCGACAACTGACAACATGTTCCTGACATTTACGAGAATTTGGTTATGTTATGTTATGTGAATTTATTTTACGATTGGCCAAAAATAGAGAAGCAAAGTTTACAAAGCGCTGTATTCTTAAAAAAAAGTATAGCTCCACCTAAAACCTAACTCTGAAATAATGCTATAAATGGCTATTTTCTTTTGCGATTTTCTCGAGAACTAATAAAGTAATATAATTGACCGTGGTCTCATATTGTGTAATTTTTATTTATGAATAGGTTTTGTATTTACAACATTCTTCTAAAATGAATAGGTAAGTAACTACAGCAAAATTTAAAAAATAACATTGTTTTCCTATACAGCGTGTGTCTGTATTTTGGGGAAAAAATTTATGGGTATATATTACATGACGTGTTGAACGTGGAACAGAAAGAATTTTTGAAAAATTCGCAAAATTAAGGGATGCTTAAAAGTAGCGTAAGTATTTCATTCAAAGCATCTTAGTTTGAATGAATTTTCAACAACAGACATTATTATTCGTTGTGTAAAGAATTATCTGTGATATTATAGTGGATTAACATAAAATAATTTGAAAAACTATCTATCCATATGGTACTAAAAGTGTTCACTTTACTTTATTTCAAATAAGTTAACCTTATTTTTGCGAATTTTTCAAAAATTATTTCTGTTCTATGCTCAGTACGTTATGTAATATATACATTCTTAAATTTATTTCCCGAAGTATAGTCACATAACAGATTTGAGGCAGACACCTGGTATGTTATTCAACATTTAATTGCTGCCATTATAAGTTTAAGTGTTAAGTGACAAGAGCAATTTAGATTGTCGATTTAGGAAAAAAAGAAAAAATGTACAGGGTGGTAATAAGAAGTGAAATAAGTTGCAAGTGAGTCTTGGTATGCACCATGAAGCGAAATAAAAGTTTTTTACTTATGAAAAGCACATGAATAGTTAATGACAGTCTATAGAAATTCGATGTATTTAATAAAAAAAAGTTTAGTAGAGTGTTTATTGGTTTTTTGAGGGGTGAGTACATTTTCTGAATAGAAATGTCGATGAATAAATAAAACTGCTTGAATCATTTGACGATTTCACAATCTCCACTTACACTCATACAGTTTCAGGAGTTTAAAGGCTAGTTTATAATGGCTGTAACCAGTTAATTATTCTGTATTCTGTAAAGTTAAACTATAGGAATTTCTATGTTACGGTTCATAATCACATAGTCGTAACATAGAAATGCGTTTGTTCAACTTTAGGGAATAAAGAAAAAGTAACCGGTTACAGCCATTATAACCAACATTGTATTCAGTTTACTTTCGTTAGAATTATGGATTAAGTGTTGGAATGTTTCAACGGTCCTAGGTCAAAATCCTGACAACCAAAATCCCGATAAAATTTATTTTGTTACAAAATGTGATATTATTTCTAGGTTAATTTTAATTCGAAAAATTCGTAGACCAGCAAAAATACGTTTTCGGTGATTGACATTAAAAGTGCTATTTTTTTGACAGTTGACAGTCAGCAAAGTGTCACTTTTGCTGCCTAGGCAGCAAAAATAGTAAAAAAAGCCTAGGCAGCAAAAGTAATTGTTACTATGGTGAACCAACACATTTGACATTTATAAAATTCATCAACATACCTAACCTATTTTGTTTTTTCATAGCAACTGTCAACATATACACATAGCAACATAATTTGATTGCGATACCTATCAATATATTTAAAATAATCACTAAATTAATATTAATTAATAACAATCGCCGAAAAAATAATGTGTTTAACATGGCAAAAAACAGATTTGCTGCCTAAGCTAGATTAATAGCCTCGGCTGCGCCTCGTCTATGAAACTCTAGCCGCGGCAGAAAATCTAATATTTTTTTGCCTAGTTAAAAAATTATTTCTCGGTGAGCACATTTTTTAGATAATTTTAAAGCTAAACTGCAACTAGATTCTCAAACAGGGACTTGAACCAAACCAGAACAGGAACGAAGACCGGAACGAACCACAGTTCTATTAGTGAATCAAGAACCAAACCTGAATCGTTTAAAAGATTTGGGCAAACCTATAACCGGAACAAAACCGATGGTTGTGAAAATTTAACGTTTCTTCATTAAAATTCTATTAATTTTACCTTTCTTCAGTCAAATTTTATTTGATTTTAGAAATTTATTATATTTTAGTCCAAAGTCGAATATTTTTAATAATTTGATTGGTACATAATAAATTTTTGAACCGAACAGGGAACTTGAAAAATTGATTACCGGTTTATTTTGATGAGAAATATGAAAACCGGAACAAAACCGAACCCTATAACGCACAGTGAATCATTTTTGTGCGGTTCGGTTCCCCGTTGTCAAAGAAAGCTTTCAACTAAATTTTATGCTAAAATTATAATTAAAATAAAAAGTTAATTTCTATTCCTATTTTTGCTATAAATTGTTGTAGTTTCCACACAAATACATTTCAAAATTTGAAACTTTATATTATAGCGTTGAAATGTGCATACGTACCTACTTTAGTATTAAGTTTAGTTTAAACTTTTTTGGATTATATTTTAATAAGTTATTCATCTTCAAACTTCAAACACAACTATAATTATTTATGAAGACAACCGTAGATTATATCTACTGATAAATCTGAAAGATCAGAAAATTACTAATAATTGTTTTTGTGCTGAATGTATTTTTATTCGTGTTAATATTATTTAATGTTTCAATTTAACGTATCCAGATATCCAAAACCAGATATTAACTGTTGCGGTTTTGATTGTCAACATTTTGATCAATACCCGTTTAAACATGGTATCTATAGCATCGCATTAGAGAATCGTGTCGGATCAACAGGATTTTTGAGTGCGGGACTCAGTTGAAAAAGGATTTTTACACATAAACAAAACGGTTCTAAATCATTCATTTAAAAATGAGTTTGTATGAAATCCAAAGTTTTGGTTAAGGTAACAATTGATATTTTCTGGAACATGCCATTATTTACTTACCACAAGTAATCTGTAATAAAATAATATTTAAACAGTTTTTGAAGCAGGTAGTGAGTGTTTGATACTTCATGCTATGTGCTACAGGTGCGAATATCTTGCAAATGTGCAAAATCTCAGTCATGCACTTGAATAAGTGGCAGAACATAATATTGATGTTGTCTTAAGATATTTAACGTTCACGTCATCTATTGAAGTAAACGATATTGTCTAGAACTACTAAAGGGATACATATGAATAGCAGGTATTGGATGTTGATATAGGAACAAATATAATATGGTACATGTATACTATAATTAGAACGTATGTATACATGCTATGATTGTATTGTATTGTGATTAGTACAGTACAGGTGATTCATAACGGGTGGAATGAAGAGGTCATTTTAAATAAAATATTGTAATGAAAGTAGGTCCAGAAACGTTTAGCTGCAGGGTACATTCTTTTAAAGATTTTGTCTTAACAAATAACTTTTAAAAATTGCATTTTAAATGTAAAATTTGGTATCAAAATAAATGTTTGTACCTAATTTTGTATCTGTTTTACAACTAAGAAAACGTATCATAAAATGGGAAGCCATGCACTATTTAATCCTACTTCTTTACATTTTTTATATTATGATACTCTCTTGGCTGACATACAGAAACTAAATAAGATTAAAATATTTATGTAAATAAGTTATTTTAAAATTTAAGTGCAACTGTTGTCAAAGTTATAGACATGTAAATATGACAAATTTATAAAAGGACTGCCACTCTGTAACGAAACGTTTGCGCTTTCTGGATTCATACTTTTGTTGTTATACTCATTTTTGATCATCCTCTGAATATTTACGATGTTAAATAAACGATTTAGAGCATCTGTACATTCCAAATAATCAGTACCTATTATTAAAATACAATACAAAAAACCACAAATGCTAAGATAAAAATTGTCCTTATTTATATCACGATATAGGATTTATTAAAAAGTCGAGGGTTGTTTAGTTTAAGCGGTTGGTTTTTGCAAGGGCCTTTAATGCATTCGTTATATCGGGCGTCTACTTGTCTAATGCCGCATTTACACATTCGCGCGAGTGGCGAGTCGAATCGCGAGGCGAATGTGTAATCGGTTCACTCGTCATTCGCCTCGTCGTTCGCCTCGCCACTCGTGGCGCTCGCGCCGGGAGCGGTTTTTTGGGACGAGTCAAAGGTTTCTATAACAACGACTTAGTGATCTGAACACTCGGCGAGTGCGAAAACGGTCATTCGCGTAGTGGGGACGAATGTGCGAATGCCACTCGCGAATGTCGGCGAGTGACGAGGCGAATCACGAGCGCGAATGTGTAAATGCGGCATAAATGTTATACAGGGTTGCGCGCTTAAGACGATCCACCCTTAATAACTTGGGAACGGATTGTGATAGGCATACCAAGTTTGCGCTATATGTTGTAACATCTAAGAGGCCACATTTTACTAATATTTTTATTTTTTTAAAAACACTCATCTCACCACCACTCTCAATTTTTAAATTTAAATTATATGTCAAATCATATAAGTAGCTCAAAGCGGGTATGGGGTATGGCTCATTGTTTTCACAAATCTTACCATTTAATTTTTTTAGGATAACAATTTTGCATAAATATTAAAAGTGTAACTAAGTACAGAAAGGAAAGTATAAAAAAGCTAAAAAATCCCTAGTTTCATGGAATAATGGTAAATAATGGTATAAATGGATATTTTCTTTTGCATTTTTCTCAAGAAGTAAGTTTGCGTAATTTTAAATTTTGAACAGGTTTTGTATTTACAACTTTCATCTTAAATCAATATACCTACGTAACTACAGCAAAATTAAAAAAATAACATTGTTTTTTCTATAAGTATAACAGATTTTAAGTAGACACAAGACATCCGGCAGATCCTTATATGTACCTAAATTTTTATTTTCGAATGATTTTAGCATTTGTTTATGATCTTCTGCATTATCTTAATACGGATTCATAAGCCGAACATCAGATGGATATTTCAATTTTTAAACTCAGTTAAACTCATTTTGATCTTTTGATCGTCAAGTGCAGTTACACAAATTTTCTGTATTTTTTCTTGACATTGACACCATCGTGTAGTGATTGCTCAATAATGTAGCACATCCTTCTCCCCCAGACAGAATTCTTGTTATTTGCGCGTGATCGATCCTTGATGTGTGACAGATGACAAAATGTCACTTGACGACATATGACTGCTACTATGTGCTGTGTAGTATGCGGAAGAGGATGAATGATTCACGTAAGAAAATCATGCCGCGGGTTCCAATTCTCAAATGCGAACCAGAATCAACATTGAGAAGGAAAAATGGGGTCATACAAGAAAAGATGTTGGTACCTACTGTTTTTGTTATGAATAAAAGATAGTTAATTTTAAACACCGTGGTATTAATTTATTTTCTAATAAAAAAAATACAATTTTTACCTTCCGACACCTACTGTAATCATTCTAAAAATTCAGTAGTTAATTTTTATGGATGTTCCTAGAACACGATTTTGATACGGGATGTTGGAGGAGGTACGATTACTCATAATAGTACTTACTACAGTATAATTTTTTTAGAAATCTGATAAAATTTTTTTGTTAATCCTGTAACCGGAAGTTTCCTGAATAATTTTGATTAAATACGGATTTATGACAATTTTGTCATAAAAAAGAAAATATTTTGAAGAACATATAATATTTATTTGAATATTTGTTCTTATCTAAAACTATTTAGGAATTATTGCAATATTTATTAATTTAGGTTATATCTGGTGACCTTTATGGAAATAAAAAAATGTAGTGGTACCATACCTAATGATAAAGAAGATATAGGTATAACAATTATTGATAGTACAAAAAGTCATTTATTTGACATTATCAAAAAATAAACGTAAGTACTACCAGTTAACTACTAAAAGTTATATGCTGCCATCTTATAATGAAAGTGATCAAAGCTATTACATCAAATAACATAGGTTTTATTCCTCTATAATCTTCATACTCACTGGTACTACTAACGTGGAAGATTATGTGTTAGTCACATCAGATTTTTAATATGAAGAAGGGCATCAGAATTTAATACATAGGTATTTTATTGTTTCTCCACCTGACCTTTAATTCTTTTTGCAGTCCAGAGTATTTTTCTTGTAAATTAACATTATATCTTTTTTGTTGAATTCTCACGTAAAATAAAACTTACACTTACACTTTGCAACAACAACAAAAATTGGTAATGGCATTGCACTAGATAATATTATTATGATTAATTTGAATTTGTAGTAGGTATCTATTGTTTGTATTGCAATATTTGTCATAACGGTAGCTAGGTAAAGGTAAGAATAGTGATAGAATATAGAATTGTTAGTTTAGGTGGTATGACCCCATTATAAATGTGCGAACTGATGATATTGATAGATTCTGAGTAAACATGAAAGGTTCATTGCTGTGTGTTTGTGTGTGTTGCCGTTGCGTCACCTTCACCTCTGCATCACGAGCCTCATTAACTTATCGCGCTTTAATTGTTCGATCTTATTCGTACCGCTTGCCGGCAACCAGAGATAATAACAGATGGAGCTCAAGCTTCCACCTTGCAGGTTCCCCGTACGTCTCACCCTCTAACCAGCGGTAATTAAACTACGTAAAGTAATTAAGATTAGACAATACAGTGCAGTGGGAAGACTTCCGTGTGCCGTGTGCCCTTGCCATCAGCTTGCCTGCTCCTATCGCAACGTACATCTTAATATTTTCCTCCAAAACGGAATAAATTATTTGTCGCGATTCGCGATTTCAGATCTTCTCGACTAATTTATGACAGCACCAATTTGTAGAATTAGCAAGACGCAAAACTGTTGTTGTTTGCAGATGAAAGAAGTGTTTTATGTCAGTGGTTACGAATCAATTGGCCAGAACTACAGAAGATGGTTCATTGCCATAATGCCAAAATATTTGTTTGTAAACGGCAGACTATAGTGAAGTGTCAGTTTATACCAGAGATGGCAACCAAAACCGTAACCGAAACTATTAACCGAAGAAAAAAACAAAATGGACAAATGTGGAAACCGAAACTATAACAAAAAACGATATTTTTTAACATGTCAGGATCAAAACTTAGAGCGACACAAAAATCGGAATTCGAAACTGATAATTTATATGTTAACATCCCTGGTTTAAATAACACAGGTAATGCATGTTTAGCAGGCCATGGAATGTCGGCTTAAGTAAAATCGAATTTTGAAAAACTATTTTTGTCCATAAATTGGTTTATTCCGTAGTGTTGCTGCTGTGAGGCGAAGCGAGACTATAATTTTATAATGGTATTTTAACCCTCGGTTAGGCGCGTACAAATATAATTTTGAAATTTTTATTGTAAATAATTTAACAGTTGAGCTCATTAAACTATTCTAAATCATAAAGACCAGTTTTTACATCAATACGTTTATTTCTACTGTTATGGATCAAGTAATAAAACCACTCAACACCACTATATGGATATTCGGCATTTATTTACTATCAACTAGGATTTATGCAAATAAAAAGGTCAAAATTATATTGAAAATAAAATTTGTATTTTTTAGGCTACAACAAAGTTAAAATATACAAATTCAAAAACTGTATGAGTTTACAAAAGCACGAAACTGTCATACAAGTGGTCGCGTAGTCTACAGGTTCTCTTACAGTTCTAATTGCTTCCACGAACGCACAAATCGACAGCATAGGATACACTGAATAGGTGCAATGATCTATTACCAACAGCTACACTGATGCGCGCTTCGGTAAAAAATATTTCTGGAGAACAGGCAGTCTACGATTTGTAGACTGCGTGCCTAACCGAGGGTTAATATTTATAGCATCTATCTGTTTCTGTTACAAATGCAAAACCTAAAATGTTGATACCAAACAAATTTACAAAAATATACTTATTCGATATCAAAATGTCTCGTATTGTTGTTTAGTCTAGTCTTGTTTCTATATCTACTCAACAACTTTTATCTTGTCTCGTTTTGTCTCGAAAATAGAGACAAAATTTCGTCGGCACGAAATAAAATTAAGACGGGAGGAGACGAGACATAATTTGTCTCGGTTATGTTTCAAATGTTCACAGTTGATGTTAAAAAACGGTTTTTAAGTATAAAAAATTGGTACTATCGGTTTCGATTGCTAGAAAAATAAATGCAGCTTATTTTTTCTTGCACCGTTTCTAAACGTTGTTTTTAATTTTAAGTACAAAGTGAATTACCGAGTTTGATCTACAAATTTGCCACATAACTTCTAATAACTTAGCAGAAATTCTCATTACTCAAACAAGGTGAACTATAAGACAGGTATACCTACGTACGCACTCTACTTCATCGTAAGAATTTTGACGCCAAAACTGAAGTCGGTGTGCGAGGTTATTTTTTATTTACTTCGCCATAATTAAAATCAAGACACTAATAAACTATTATTTATTTGTAAAATAATCTATGAATTTGTTTTTGTATCTTGTTTTTAATACGCTAGAGGCTAGACTCTGAATGCTTCGTCGGTATACCTGTCTTATCTTATACCGTGACTCAAATATATCTTAATAAGGTTATTTTAATAAACACGAGTAACGTGCTAGCTGTCTCAAGTTTGATTCCAGAAACTGACAAAAATACCACTATCAAAGTGGTTAGATTTCCATGACACCATCATTCTACCATTTTGTTATTGGAAGTTAATCCTGTTGGTTACCATTAAAATGAAATAAAGTAAATTATAAATGTAGCTGTTGCAATTTTAAAAGTATATATATTTTTTTGTATACTGAAGCCTAACGTCTTAAACATGAAGGGTACTTAATCATGTGCCTTGTGTGTGCAAAATAAGACAATGAGTAAGTTTACGATGGGTCGTTCTCTGTAGTTTTAGAGTCTTTAGGTTAGGATAGGATAAGATTTCTAATTATAACTGCACTTCACAATACCGAAACTCGAAACACAAAAATTCAACGAAAAACGAGTAGATGTAAGTGTCTGATTTTGTTTAGTAATCTAAAATATTAAGTAGATAAACATGCAGTATACGAATTAGAAAGCTACTCAACACGAATCAACCAACACAATTCGAAGTCCCGTTTTCGACATTTCATAATTTAATATCCTACTATCTAAAACATTGAAAACATTGAATTCTCTTACTGTATAGCCGGATCGTTCCATCTGTCTCGCCTCGTGGATTCTTCGCCACGCACTTGTATGTTCCGTAGTCGCTGTTCTCGATGTTTGCAATGGTGAGACGCATGTGCGTCTTGTAGGCTGGCGAGCCCACGATGTTCTCCGTGTGGTACTTCCTGGATTCGTGGATCATGTGGCCGTCTTCACGGGTCCAGTAGTTGAGAGAGGTTGGGTGCGCCTCTGTGAAGCATTCCAAGGTCACGCTGTAGGCCAATGGGGCTCCAACTAGTTGGTGCGGGATCCATAGCATCGGAGGAACTGAAATAGAAAAAAATAAGATTAGAAATGTTGTCAGAAAAAATTATTTTTGATCTCTCATAATTTTATAAAGTACCTAATAATTTTAATTGATGCATATATCTCGAATGCTGTATTTTTTTTATAAAGGGGGAGACCTCTCCTAGGCCATAGGATCGTAGCCTATTGGCCTGGAGCTATATTACATAATGTATCATGTATTTTTAGACACTCACAACATCCATGCTATCTGTAGGATTCGAACCTATTACCTCGCTAGCCGAACGGACAAAATTTTATTATTAAGTTAGACATTGAATTTAATAGTCGTAACACGAGGTAATTAAGGGAAGTACACTCGGGTAGTGAGGTGTTAGGAGCATCTCCTATGCTTGCAATGTATTTCATATCCAGGGTTCTAACTTATAAAAAATAATATGGACGTGATTGTGTCAACATTTGATTTATATAATATGTTTATCTAATTCACATGTTTACTGGCTAATAGGCACTGAATCTAAAGCAATAGGAGCTTTCTCTTAAAAAAAGGATACATGTAAGTTGTTTAAGAGTGAGGAGTTTGTCTGAGATATATACACAATTTTCTTACTCTATTTTTTCAAGGATTATCTTTTATTTAACGAAAACCATTGCACTCAATTAATTTAAAATATCAAAATATCATACACATTTTAAAATTTACTGCGCAATAACATTTACAAGTTCAAGGACATTCATATTTTACTTTAAAAGCGTAAGATCTTATGGTAGTGTAACAAATCTGGTTGTTTTTGATTCTCGAAATTCTCGAATCTTAACAATACAATTATTGACGTGCTGGAAATGTTTAATAAGTAAAATAAGACATGATAAAATATATATTATTTATTATTGTGAATAATAAAAGATAAAAATTATAAATATTACATTAAATTTACAGACAAACCGAATTAACAAATAATATCTATCGTGAGGATAGACACTTCCTAACTTATTCTTACTCTTTCATTCTAACTCTTATTTGCCGATGACTGACTGATCGGTCACTCATCAGTCCTTTTCGATCACTCTCTCATGGATGACTACTTGATCGGTCGATCACTGACTAACTCCTACCTACTTAATTTACTAAGTATATTTTAATACTAATTGCAAGATCGCAATAATTTCGCTGAAACGCAAGGCAAGTGTAACTACCGCGCGTGGCCAAAAGGTGAATAACTTAACAAAACACAACTTAGCAATAACTTAATAATAATTGTTTACCAGGGAGGTCTTTTAATTTGAATGCTTTCTACGTTCAATGTTATTAAAAATATGAAAGAGACAAAAAACGAGACAGGTGAGTAAAATACACTGTGTATAGTCTCGTAAATACAGGCCGTACCTATTAAATCCATATAATGTAGATTATTAGTCGGGAAGTAAAAATCTATAAATAAACAAACAGTTAAGAAGTGGAATTGTTCTGTGTCTATAGAATACTTAAAGAGAAACTTCGTCTTCCGCAAACAATAGAGTCAGAGTGAACGAAGAAGGAAAGATCAAGGAAAACCTCTAATGCATTTAAACAGCTTACAGCCAGTAAATGATCCTGTAAATAGTAGATTTTTTTCAAGGAGCCAAGTTAAGGGGAACGAACGAAGGACATAAAGGAACGAGTCAGAGAACCTAGTGTGAAATATCGTGGGAGATATGCAGAGTAGATGTGAACTGGAAGCTGGAGTAAGCAACAGTACTACTACTGCTTTGCATGCTATAATGAAAATACATTTAACCATTGCTGGGGAATTCTACCTCACAGAGGGAATACTTCTCTAAACGAATACTCGAATACCATGCAGTATAACTGCGCTAATACGGAAGGTATACAATTTCATTCGTTCGGATTTGTCAATTATGAAAAACAGAAGTATTTACAAAATATACAGGGTATATCATAACTTGAGGTAGGTACATATTAGAATGGCATAGAGTACTTAACGTACTGATCACGGAACAAAAATAATTTTTTCTAAATTCGAAAATTAATTTTTGAGGTTTGTGAAGGAAACAGTTTCGGGCCACTGGTTAAATGGGTAGTTTTAATACTAAATATTACGTTGTAACTCATAAATAACTATGATTGCATAATAAAATAATTGAATTTAGTTGTAAGTAGTCGGCCACATAACTCTGGCTTTATTCAAAATAAATAGTATTCAATAGTACTAAAAATTTTTATAGTAATTCCAGAATCAGTACGTTAAATACTATATACTATATGCCATTACAATATGCACCCCAAGTTATGGTACATTCCGTATAAATATGGAAACAATAATTATTTACGTTACCATGTTCTTTTACAAGCAATTTTAAGTGTACACTGTAGCTGAGTATTTTAGTAGGTATGCAATTCCTGTACTTATTACAGGTGTTACTTTACTCTAAAAAAATTAAGGGTATATATTACATGACGTGCTGAGCGTGGATTTGAAAAATTCGCAAAACCATATAATTGAAATGAAATATCAACATCACATATTTTTAGACGTTGTGTACGGTACCTATTCCAGTAGATTCAAATAAAATATTTAGAAAACCTACTTGCGATACTAAAATGCAGTTTACATGAAATAAGTAACCTTTAAATAAATAAAGTACGTTTATACCTCGTTTTTACTATCAGCCAACCCTTCTAGCACATGTTCGGATTAGTGAAACTGTACTGTTTACAGATACTCGAATGTCATATAGCAAAATTGGTTTACTTTCGCCCTTTGCCTCCGCAACATTAGTAACCGTCTATCCGTCTTCTTTATCACTCAGTGTCTCTTCCAAGATAAATACAAGCTCTTGGAGATCAGGTCTAACGTAACATTTATACTAGTGACAACACCGAACACTACAACAACGGAAAGACTAAATGCGCGATGCCTTGCAGAATTCTAATCACCACACAGTGCTATGTATACTGCACTTCTACTCTGTAGATAGATGTCGGTGATCTGTCCACTAGATTCTAGTGTAGAGTCTAGAGACTCACCCGGCCATTCAGATTCAACAAGATGAATTGCTAGTAGAAATTAACTTTTAGACTTCTTGTTTCCTTCATTCATTCTTACTTTTAGCTATTTCATGATATAAATTACGATTTTGTGCCGTTTTTCAATGTTGTTAGTATTATCTTTGGACTTTGGTATAACATATATCTAAATTGTCCAGTTGCAAAAAGTTACCTACCGGGCTAGATCAGTACAGTAAAAATCCTTAGAATATAGAAAAATAAAACATTGAAATCACCTTGATAGGCATTTTGATAGGTATGCCTATAATGATATAAGATTTTTAAAAATTTGTATTGACACTGACAGTTATTTTCAAAATTATCGTACTATAATGCCTACGTCACATTATCAAATAAAAGTATGACAAAAAAATTATGTCATGAGTAATGTTTATAATAATGATATAAATGATGTATTCATCTTTGTTCAATTAAATATACCTAATTTTTCTGTTTTTTTTTTGGAATTTTTGTGATATTGATTTCAGGATCAATGAAGTAAAGTAACAACATATTTTTTGTAAACATTAATATTAGGTTTATTGTACGATCTGGCAGTCCAAACTGCCATCTTTAGTAATTTAATTGTCCGCCAACAATATACATTATAAAAATATTTTGTTTATTACACTGTTATGCCTGTGGCACACCGGTCGAGGAGCATCGGACCATCGAGTAACTCCTCGATGAAACTATAGAACGCACCCGTCCGCGATGGTTTTCTTTTTCGTCAGTGACAAATACATCAAAGTTTTGCGCGAAATCAAATACAAATGATAAGTCTGAAATGAGATACATTCGTTTCATCGAGGAACAACTCGATGAAAATAGCGGCGCTCCAATTTTTCGTCGAGGACGGGGTGCGTTCTATAGTTTCATCGAGGAGTTACTCGATGGTCCTCGATGCTCCTCGACCGGTGTGCCACAGGCATTAGAAATCGCCAAAATCAATGACGCTAGTCGAGCATTTTCTACTATTTTCTAGTGTCAATTTAACTAAATTCAATTCAGTTAAATTCATTTATCTTTGAATAAAGTCATTTTTACAAAATAAATAGTCATAAATAATATGACTATTTTACAATGAAAATTTATCTTTGATATAAGTCAAAATTTTAATTCGTCAAAAGTTTAGTAAATTTTACTAATGACACGGACAATTTTACTAGTAATGCAAGTCAAAAGTTAGCAAGTTTTAACTGGTTTGAAATACTACCAAGGTGGTCTAGTAAATATGACTAGTTACCTAGACAAATCTAAACTTGCGCGTAAATACTCGTGTATACCGGAATTGTAGATACGCTATTTTATTTTAGTCTATCAATGTGGTGCGAGGTGGTAAGTGCTGCTGATCAAGTGGCGAAATATTTATTCGTTTAAAATACGAAAGACAATTGAAATGGTATTTATTGAAACTACCTGCAACGGTGTTGGATATAAGTGTTGGTGGTAAGTACATATAATAATTTGTGTTTAGTGTAATAACGAAAATTATTTTAAAATTAATTTTAGTGTATGAATTATTTGATCAAGTTCCTGTTAATGCAGACATAATCCTAATAGATGAAATTGGACCAGAAATCCCACAGCAATTTTTAAATACAAACTTCACTAAATTAGGAACAGGGGCTATTATCGAATTGCAAATAAAAAGGCCAATAATTGAAGGTAAATGTATTTATATATATTCGTATTCATAAACAGTTTGATAAACAATACCAATCAATAATTTTTTACTTGACTTATTATCTGTATCATCGCATACGGCGACAAGAACATCGGATTTATCCAGTGACCAACAAAGCGAAGATAGATTAGCATCATCCCTAAAATGCTTTAAGAATATTTGCAAGTCTTTGTCATTTAGGCATCAATTATGTGCTGGGCATTATTTAACTAATTTTACAAACAACTTTATTCAAAGCGTAGGTCCTTCACATAAAGTTAAGGAAAACTTAAATTATCTAATTACTGATTATTTTGGTATGTCACAGAAAAACTTTTATTTATTCAAATATGGATTCAAATTAACGGGTTGAAATTTAGACTTAATTATTTTATTTGTCTAGGTTTTGACAAATTTAATATAGTACAGGTTGTTAGAATAAGTCGATTATTTTTTTATAAGAATGAGCCTTATGTTATATGTGTAAAGTGGAATACTATACAATTTAATAATGAGTTGAAGAAAAATCAACTAAAGAATATTATAGTAGATAAGTTTGTGAACCATTTTGTTTGTTATGCTCCAATGCAAGATTATTCTTCGGATCAAATATGCATAATATTAAAATATGCAGTTCTTTTAGACGATAATTACATTGATCTTGCAGTGGCGCAGTAATTGTTTATACCTTTGTAATTAATAGAATGTTAGTTTTGTTATATGTTATTTTGTACCAATTTATAGTGAACGTAATTTTTTATAATATAAATTTTAAAAAAATGAAACACAATTACCTATATTTTTTCCCTCTCTTGTCAAATATTGCTAGTTAAAATATTATAAATTCATAGTAAAATTGACATTATTTATCAGTCAATCCGACATAATATTTTAGTCAAACTGACAAAATTTTAGTCACTATAATGACTTCTTACCAAGTAGAACTTACAAATTTAGAATAGTCAATTTGTTTTAAAAACTAGTAAAAATTTACTTACGGTAATTGTCAATTTGTCTGTTTCAAACAAGATAAAATGATTATGATTCATGTCAATATTTTGACTGGATCTAAACAGTAAATAATTGTCGAGGATCATATTGTCATTTGTTTGACATAAACGCTAGTAAAAATTTGACTTTATGCGTATTAGATAATATGTCTAAAATATCATAGTGGACCTACTGGTACTAGGGCAATAGATTTTCGTGCGTGTTATTTGTCCTATCTATTTCTAACAGTGTACGTTGATCCTGAAAATTCCAAAATTAACATTCCTGGATCTTCAATAATTTAACTAAAACCTAATTTTTCTGGTAACTCTTGGTTCATCAGATGCATTAATTTGTAATATTCTTATATTTTATAACAGAACATATTGAAAACAGCATTCGATTTTTAGAACACATGTTAGTTAATAAATTAAGTCATTTCAGTATTTAGAAACGTCGTTATTTATAAATAAAATAATAACAAAACTATACCCAAATAAATGCGAATTATTACGTTCGGTCTCGTTGACATTTTAACCGTTACACATGTTACGGCCTAACCGACCGGGTTTTCACTTAGGTATGCTATTTTTCCAATAAAAAAATACGAGTAAACCATACTTGAAATTTTAGATATACTATACTATAGTATATGTATTGACCATTTTATGTAATTATATTTTATAATGTTTTCGATTTTCCATAGAGGACCATTGGCGTAAGACACACCAAATAAATAAATAAAATTAGTATAAAATAAACTTTTATGTTAATACATACTAAAAGTATTTTAATACACAACATACGTAAACCCACACTCCCTTGTGATAGGCCCGTATCTGACCCGCTACCTGCTTACTGTTTGTTGTACTTGTACCCGCACCAGAGTTACAAAATAGTATAATATGTATTTCAGAACGATTATCGAAAGTGAGAAATATCGTGTGAGTGTGAAGTTTGACGAACGAGGTGCAACCGAGTGATGCAACACACGAGCAGTACGATATATACTTTCGAATGAGTCATGAATACGACCACAAAAGCACATAATTTTTCACTTTTGAATACACTGTCAACATTCAAATGACATCTTACCGTCATTTCAAACAATAAATAAATCAAAAGCTGCCTGGTTGTTGATTTGGTCTCATAATTACGATATAACCATATCGTGCTAGCACGATAGTTATTATCATTTTAGTTCATGATATTTTTAACTTAGTCGTACAAAAAATAAGCTTTTCGCAATGTGAATTGAATTATTGAGCAAAAAAAGTTCTTCAAATTATTACCACTGTCTAAAGTTCCGTTTCTGGACCAGTAATATTAGTAAAGGTAATAGAGCACAAAAACTGGCGATACCTGGAAAGTTTTCAGGGTGTTTTGATTTTCTGTATTTTTTTGGGATGTTGAACACGAATCTGAAGTTTGCCACCTCAAATTTTTGGCGAAATACCTTTTTCCACTAAAAAATTTAAAAAATCCTATTTTTTCACATTTTTTTATATAACTTTTTTTTGGCTTGCCTTAGGAAAATTCTAATTAAAGATTTGCAAACTACAGAAAAATGACATATAGGTTTATATTTTTTTTCTGTGATCAATAGTTTAAAAGTTATGGACAGAGAAAAGCGGACGCTTTTTAATAATTAAATTATGACATTACTTTGTTTTATAGTGTACAAAAATGGCTGAAACTTTCTAATAAATAAAGATACCTATCAACTTCCGGTTTAAAGCATTCGCTTCCACAAACTTTTTTTTCTAACTACCGTACAATTTTGAAACATTAGAAAGCCCTAGTTTAGCCTCAATTAAAAAAAAGATAATAAATTTAGTACTTTTAAAACACACTAAAAATTTCGGCTCAACTAAGCCCATTAACAGTTTTTGAAATAATGCCTCTTACACAAAAATGTCAGGAATTCAATGCTGGAAACTGGAAGTCGATATCTTCATTCGTTCAGAAATTAAAATTGATTAAACACAAGAATTTTTTAAATATTCATATTTCATAATAAAAGAAAAACTTTAAACTTCAGCTCAGCTAAGCCCGTTCAAAGTTTTTCAAAATAATATCTCTTACACAAAAAAGTCCGAGGAATTCAATTCTGGAAACCGGAAGTCGATATATTCATTCGTTAAGAAATGAAAGTTGATTAAACACAAGAATTTTAAAAAATATTTAAAATTTTTAAACTTTCCAGGTAAAGATCCATATTGCCTGGACTATAACTAGTAGGTACTTATTAATATTTTAAGATAGTTTGTTATTTACTGGGTATTTGGTTTGGCAACGACCGATCGGACCACAAACGCGAACAAAACACAACAATGAAACAATGTCGCCTCTCATCGCCTCGGGCGTAGTATGGTGTCGACATAACGAACCAGAACCTCAGAACCAAGAACCGCAAGAACCACTCATAGACAAGCAGGGCACGTATACGCCCAGCAGGTACACAACAAACACACAGATGAAGACAGTGGCGCAGCCAGGATTTTACCGCAGGAATCAGGAGGCTCAGGAAAATTATGAAGACAGACAGTAAAATTGTAAAGTGGAATAATAATTCGGTATAGATTTTAAAAATTCTTTTGCTTGGCAATAATGCGAGATAGCACAGTGGTTAGAGTACTTGCCTCGGACGAGGCGCCTGAACAGAGAGGTCGTGGTTTCAAATCTGGTGTGAAATTTTCCCGGCTTGCCTCAGATCGGTTCTATTTTTGTCACCATTCCAAGTTGGGATACAAAATAGACTACTTGTATGATATTAAAAATTGAGATTTTTATCACTAGTACGTACGTTAGTTAGGCCGAAAAAATATATGAAAATATAAAGTTTATTTTAAAAAATATGTTTTTTATTGCGAAAGAAAATGAACTGTAACGTCATTATTTTGATCGAGAGAAAGGAAGGCATGTTAAGAATGTAATCTGTAGATGACCGTTTTTATTACCCACACAAGCCGTTGTTAGCCTTATTCTTGGTTCAACAAGATACTACGTAATATATTTTATGTTCAACTTTCATTAATTATTTTTGGGCTTGTTAATAAAATTTTTGTCAAAATAAAAAATACGTGTTCCAAAGTTGTTATCTCTTCTTCAAAAATATTTAATAAAAAAATCATGTAGGTAAGTAGCCTATTAACTTGGCAACCACAAAGTTGTCGGGCAACGGCTGTTGGTTGTAACAAAAAAGTTTGAAAAAATTATATTTTACTATTGTTAATTACATTTTTATTCTATGCCAGGGGATTTAATTTAAATTTTTTAGAGCTGCATACAATCAGGTGTAAAGTAATAGGAGGTGGGGGTGATTGGTCTGTAGTTTATTTCGGAATGAAATGATTATAAATTTAGAACAAATGCGCCGCAGACGAAATTTTTTTTGGGGTCGAGGTTAAATACCAAATTAGTTTAATTAACATTATTTTTACAATTATTTACAATAGAAAAATATCTGATTATATTTTCCACGGCCATGTATGAATTTAACAGTTTCCATACAGTGACCTACCTACAAAAATAAACAATATCACACATCTGTTCAACCTGTGCTTTATTGCCATTGAGTATATCATGATAAATTGCATTATTCAATTAAAAATGGACAAACACAACATTACAACTGATTTATCTACATAAATGAAAGTAGTACTTTTGTTGTATCTTGTAGAATTTAAGGTTTAAAAAAAATTATATTCTTATTATTGAAAATCTTGTATCATGTATTCCATTATTGTGGTAGGTATATTTGTTTCTACGTATAAAATTAAAATTATGACAGAGAGTGATAGTTGACTTAAAAATATATTCATGAATAAAATGTTTAATGTAGGTATTTAATAAATGAGTAGCAAACTGAGCTTAAATATATTTATTTTAGGTGCTTTGTGACGATTGATTTCGCCTTATTTAACAAGGTATCAGCTGTGACCTGATGATGCCTGATATTTTGATTCGTTTAAAATGCGCCGCAGGCGAAACATTTTGTAGATTAATGATCAACAACCTGTATAAACACACATTTTTACGCCCTACAAGCACTGCATTAGATGTCAATTTACCCATTGATCATAATTAAATGATTCCATGCATCACTATAAACCTACGTTGAGCCGACCCTGATTTTGGCATTGGTATCATTAAGACAATTTCGAATAATAAGAATCAATAATAAACTATCACTCATATCTCAGGGATTTTCTGGTGTTTATTGCTGCCCTAATACCCTAACACGTTCCGCAGGAATTCAAAGTATGTGAGAATATTACTTCCGGCCTATCTGGCGCATGGCGTGTAACAAAGCACGTCTACACAATACTCCCTTAGAACAAAATACTAAAATACATGTTGTTACTTTCAGATGAGTGTTAAAAAGTTGAAATCATTTGAACAGTTTTATTTCGCTGTCACTGAAATTAGAATGTATGAAAACTTTAAACTCAGCCAGTTGTATTCTAATTTGAAATCGTAAAACTGGTGACAGTTTCGTGAAAAATTGCATTTAAACTTGCAGCATTTTCCGCTCGTAAAACTCAAATTAATTTACGAAAAATTAACATACAATAATTGTTTGAATTTCAAGTTTAGTAATACTCAAGTTTTCGCTGTAGAAAATGTGATTTTATCATAGGAATGGTGCAGCATGTAGTTTTAGTGGTTGTTTAGACGAGACATGAAATAAAAGCCAAATGACACTGTTTAGTGCTTGTAAAGTGACAGTACGGCGATATTTTTCAAAGTACTTTGTAAAGTATGACCATAAACCAGAATTCTTATTCACGCCGAACTTTTACGATGCATGAATCATCAATATTAGTGGTGTCAAATTTATTTTATTCTGGGATATTAGAATATGCAAATTTGCTCAAATTGCTACAGATACATTGTCGGTAAAGTACTACACAATAATAATATGAATTAATTTACTTAAAGTGGCTTTATGCTCAAAAATTTAAGAATAAGAAATAAGAATAGTTTTAAGAATAATTTTAAACTTATACTGATAGAGGTGTTTATGATATTCTAAGATCCTGGAATAAAATAAATTTGACACCATTATTACTTTTCGTTATTCGTAACAACATTTGAACGCCGCATTCTTTGAAATCTAAATGAAAATGTCCAGTTAAAAGAAAGCGGTTTTCAATGTATAATGTTTAAGGTGTTTGACTTGATGTTACATCAAAAATACTACCTTACAATATTGCCTTTAGCTTGTAAACTATCTGAGATTTACTTTTGAATTTCTTGAAATAAGTAGGATAAGAATGTAGCTAGGCGGCTATGAAGCCATATTGAACAAATTTCCATGATTTAATTATGCAATAAATACTTCAAAATATGCAATTTTCTATTACAAAGTTTCACAATTATAATCAGATAATTTAAAAAATCATGCCGCGTAGACAATATACTATCTTAAAGATAATAATAAAAAACATATATTTTCCCTCGAATTTGTTTATAAAAAGGAATATTGATTGCAAGATTTATTTCATTTTTACTTATACTAGATATCGCTAGCGTTGATTTCACAGCTTTATGTCTCATATTATTCTTTTAAAAGGTGGGGGAAAACTATTAGAGTAATCTACACTCAACCAACTACTTTACTAGCAAACAATTAGATGGTCGAGAATTACAAGTCAAAGACCTTAATCGAATAGTGAATAATGTGGAGACAAAATTATTTTACGCCAGGATGTTAGAATATGAACTAGGTAAATTATAAAATTCATATCAAATGCAATCATAATATGAATAATTGTTTAAAAGGTAATTTAGTAAGGGTGGGGTAGTGCTGTTTAATTCTAAATGAAAACGTCGAGTTAAAAGAAAGCGGCTTTCATTGTTGATACGAATAACGAATAGGGGAAGCACAGAGAGAGAGAGAGAGAGAAGGAAAAAAAGTGAAGAATGAAAGGCTCATCAACGCTACCACATAACCACATGAGCCACGCTGGCACAACCCACAAGCCATCCCTAATTTGTTTATGATTTAACACAAACAAAAACAAATTGAAAGCAAAGTTTTTCCACACGCGTGAAGCTTTTCTCGTGCTCACGAATGGGGATAGACAGAGTGCGAATTATGCCAGAGGTTTTCAAACGTTGCATTCGTGAATTATATTAAAACGGTCGCGATGGTAATAAAGAGATATGAGAGTTTTGGAAGCTCTGCGATATACCATGCTACGTCCACTAATGTTTTTCCTTTTTCCCCATCCTTACAGATGAATATCCCGTATCCTATCCGTATCCCTACGCCAGGATAAAAACGTACAGGACCATCATCCATCAAGGTATTTGTTTCCATTTAGTAGATAAGTCTTCCATGTCACACGAACTTGCATTTGGTGCTTCTATGAAAACTTTTGCCGCTAGCTGGTATAAGATAAATCTCGCTTCTCGGCATAAAATACACGACGACCGACGAGAATGGAGACTCTTAGACTAGGAGACTACGATGTTAGTGTTGAAGGTGCGAAGTCGCAAGGAGACCAGGATTACTGATAATCGCTCCTAAGTTTTATGCCGTTGATCGTGTGCTGATCACGGTGATCTTGCTGGCTTACCGAACACCACGAGACAATTAGGTGAGCCGAGGTTATCGCATAATCTGTGATGGTACCACTACCAAATTCCTTGTTATCCTTATTGAAAAATAAACGCGCCGCTATTTTCATACAAGTCATATAAAATAGTTTGCAACTAGTTTTACGATAATGTGTTTAAATTATTATTGGACCTATCTTCACACTGTTATTATCATTATCATATTTCAGATTTTTTTAAAGTGATGGAACATCAGTTTGTTGCTTGCTATTGATTCCCAAATTATTTTAGTGGAAAACATTTAATATGAAAGTAGAGAGAATTTTTTATTGCTAATTTAATTATCGCAATCAATTTTGGGTACTTCATAACGAGAAAATCAAATTGAAATTAGATTAAAATTGCACATTTATTCCCGGAGTTTTATACAACATTTTTTCATAAATAAATGCATAGTACATAATTGACAACCAAATATGTAATATATTTTTAACAAAATTAATATTTTGAACTGCTCATATTAAAAATCAAAGATTACGATAAAAGAATAATTATAAATACTTAGGCATTTATTATTTATCGAACTATCAGAAACATATTTGTGACTTTTCCAGTTAAAAATCTATATTCTAGATATTTGACTTAAACATTGTCTGAAACTTAAAACTTGATATGGATTTCTAAAAACATATTTTTAAAACATTTTCCTTTCCAATTTTTGTAAAATTATTTTAAAATTAAAATGCAGGACTGTAAACATAGAAAAAAAAACTAAATTCGGATAATCGGATATACGTGTACCTATCCAGTATTCGAAAAATCCGGTATAGAAATTATGTATAAATTTATAAATAATGTTATGAAACATTTTTGAAGACCTAGCGTATTAAAAACCCTGAAAAATCATCTCCGAAATGACCTGACCATGTTTGCAATCCAAAAAGTTTGGGATTCCAGGAATTGGCAAATAGAAATTTGCAAAAGCTGTAGTTTCTCGCTCACGTGAAGTTTAAGTGCGACACTCCATCACTGTTTAATGCTTATAACACTGTGCAAACAATTAAATTCCAAGTTTTTGTAAATGATTCCGAAAGTGCTGAATCGGCATTTTGTATGTGGCACTGTTAGTTCAGCAAACACACCACACCCCACGCCATCTAATGTGAATATGAGTATGAACACATACACATGTACGTTTATTGTCCTCGTATGAATATCACCACAATGTTCACGTAATGGGGGAATTACTTTTGTATAAATACATACAGACGAATAGGAAAATCTTTCATTTTCATTTATTCCAAAGGGCTCATTAACAAATTTTATTTTGTTTATTTAATTGTTTTTAACTCTTTTTACATTCCTGTTACACAATGGAACAAGTAGAATTTTGTCGATTGCTGGCATATTATTGCTGGGATAGAACTCAGGACCGCTAGCGTGTAATATAGGGTGTGGTTATGACAATTCAAGTTCGATTCCAGTCAAGTAAACTTACCAGTTTAAGGGGTCAGCAAGTCCAGAAAGCAAAGACACATTTAAATCTGGACTTGCTGAAAAGAAAAGAGGCGAAAATATGAAAGAAAAAAGACCATTGGTACAAAAGAAAGTTTAAGGAAGCTGCCATCATTCAGCAAAACAGAGGAGAAGTATTTAGCCAACCCAGCGTAGAAATCAGACCACTATATATAAAAGCAGATCCAGGTTTAAAGATTCAAACAAGGAACCTAATAGCAGCCATCAACCCGGACCGCCCACTCGTAACACCAGACTTGTCCCTAGTCACACACGACACACGACCATCCTGTTACACTGGATCAACCTGCTACACTTAAAATGCACCTAGGTGAATTAAATTTAAGACAGTAAAATGTTTCATTAATAACTACATTAAACAAGAATAATAATTTTTGTTTAAAAATAGAATAATCGAATATCTAGTGCTATTGAAATAGTCGGTATTCTGAAACTAGACAAGGAATGAATTTTTATTTACATATTTTCGTTATCTACTGTACTACATAATATTGCTGTTTTGTGCATGCATATTTTGACAAGTAATAATTCGTTAGGAAATAACAATGAATGTTTTCTTTCTTTGAATAGTAAAACTTGAACTAAATTGTTTTTGTTGGTGTTCACGTATAAAGTATAAACTATGAAAACATCGCATTCAGAAGTGTTTTTTCAAGCATTTGTTCTGTTCCTTGAATATTTATGTAGCACTTCTTATAATACTAGAAATGTGTTTTTGAATTCAACATCTAGGGGAGAAGTTTTAACTTAGGAGTTTAGAACAATAAATAACAGAAATATTTGTAATATGCATGGGTATACAGTAGTTTTAGTTTTAGCTTTCTTAGGACTGTGACACAAAGAACTTACGGCTGTTAGTGCAGTGAAAGTTTGTTTTTTTGCAGAGAAATACGAGTGTAAAGTAAAATGAATGTGCAAAGTGCAAAGCGTACTGTTGATGCGCTTGTTAGTGGACGAATAAAATTATGTATTCCGGTATTCCTGGGATACAACTATGTTTCTCGAGAACGATAAATTTTAAGAATAATAATTTTAACAGTACAGGATGTGGCAAAACTAGATAAAACTACAAAAGTGAGTTTCGTGTTTGATTTGGATAGACAGTTATGTCTTGGTCGGATTGAACCGGTTATATTTACTAAATAACTAAGGTACTACCTACTTATAACCTAATCTAGGAGAAATCAAATTATTTCTATCCGGGAAAAAATTGTTTGGTTAGTTTTCATATCTCTAAGAAGAAAATATGAAAATAGCTAATTGACATAAACAATGATAATCGGTGTTCTAGTAAATCAAATGCAGTAGTTTCGGTTTTAAAGACGTTTAAAAACCTGTTTTTTGTCTTAGCTTTTTATGGTAAATATGATTTCAAATTAGTTTCTAAAGTTTTATTTTTCGAAATATTAGTAGACCATAAATAAAGCCTAAGAATAATTCTTTTCTGAAAGCTGTAGTACGGCACAAGAAAGAAATGCGCCGCAGGCGAAATTTCAAGGTCAAGTTCAAGGTCAAACACCTTTAAATTGTAAGTTTCATTTTTTTAAAGATAAACAGTTGCACGTTTTACTCTCTTTCTTGTGCACACACATTGTTTTTTCGGCAGCTCTTTTGATATAATTTCATAAGAACGACTCTGAGCAGAGTCATGTCAGTTATATAGAAAAATTGAATTTAAGTAGGCGTGCATATTCTATACATGCTAAATAATTATGAATATAGCGCAATATGTTAATTCAGTTGGGAGTTGAGAGTTCATTGAAAAATTAGTAAATTGTAGTTATTTATTGAAAGTATAAAACAAAATATATAAAAGTCCAGACGTCTGGGGGGTGGGGACGTGGGGAGGTTGGTTTTGAGCGCCCCTGGAACATAGCAACTGACATATTAAGCACGGGGTGAAATTGACTTCTATATTTGACATTTATTTTTTGTAAAAAACTGAGAAAAATTAATAATTTCTTTCAAACATTGTCAATTTTTTGTAGCCACCTATGTATAATGATTTAACCGAAATGTTCTAATTATTTTAAATGAAATTTTATATTTATGTGGTCGTAGAAAAAGTCTAGTATGTGACTCGTTTATAAACTCTCTAAGTAGGTACTCGTGACTAAAATGACGTTTATAAAACTTGATATAAATAACATACTATTATAATACCTACTACTTAAACTTTTTTCTTTTATTATATTATGTACGTATTAATGTACAATAATGTACACTATATACTATATCGGATTATATTTCCTTTAACCTCAGACTCAAATGAAATATTTTTGACGTTTTCAATTAATTTGACAACAAATAATGCCACGTGACCTCAACGAAAATTTCTGTCTTTAGATAGGGGCACTCTAGTGCTTAAAAAACGATATAAATCCTACACCGTAAACAACTTGCTTGAAATTTGAAGTTCAACTTTATTTCACTGATTAAAATTCAGTTTTAGGACTATTGATCAGCAGAAAATCACAACTTGCATTTACCTTCATAAGTTAAATTTTTGTCCTAAATACGAGCACATAAATAATCACAAACGGTGTAATATCATTTATTAAAAAATAAGTTTTAACTTTTGATATATACCAATGAATTATATATAATCCAAGGTTTTACATATAATTTTAATACCTAGAAAGTCAAATACAAAACTCAGATTCGGATTTAGATTCCACTTGACATAATAGTATTTTGTGCACCTAGGGAGGGAAGCGTGCTATTACTCCCGCGGGCGAAGCGGCGGTCCGAGCGAGGGCGCCGGCTTCGCTCAAGGGTGTAATAGCTATTACTCCCGCGGGCGAAGCGGTGACCCGAGCCGCAGGCGAGTCCGAGCGAGGGCGCCGTCTTCGCCCAAGGGAGTAATTGCTATTACTCCCGCGGGCCAAGCGGCGGCTCGAGCGAGGGCGCCGGCTTCACCCAAGGGAGGAATAGCCTTCCCTCCCGTGGGACACACAATATTTTACGTCACGAGGACCTCGAAATCATTTTTCTTGCAATGTTTTCCTCCCGCCAGTACCGGGAAGAAAACAGTGACCGTACTTGTTTTCCTCCCGAGCGGGAGGGAAAACTCGCTTCCCTCCCTCCATTAGCAAGAGGAAAACACTGCTTTCCTCCCCCGAGTGACGTAAAAGATATTATTATATTTGATGTTTAACTGTATGGGGTTGAATCGGTAGGTGGTGTTTACTCTCGGAGTGTTAGGCCATCTCGCGGTGCGAAATTGCTTAGCAAGTGTTTCGTAACATGTCCGGTTCGTTGGCAGGGCGTTAAGCTCGAGCCTCCACCGCCGCTTGGCGGATTATGAAAATCAGCATCGCCGCACGCCCACCCATATCTCGCAGGACATTAAGCGCATAATGCTTTATGCATGCACAATGCACACATCCACAGATTTCAAAATTGGAATTGACAACAAGAATCATAACTTATTCCCAATAATTATAATTCACAATTGCAATGCATTGGTTAGGTACTAATCATAATAAGCTTCTAGACTGTATTTTATCTTAAATAAAACAAACTAGGTAGGTAGGTACATAAGAAAGTATGATGATTTGTGAAAACGTGGTGTGAAAATTCCACTTATTAAGCGAGATATGATTTTTTTAAATGATATTGTTTTGCAAACTACTGTTAATTTTACGTATTTCAACAAAATTCTTTTTAATTCATTATCAGTGCGTCCAATACTATACACCCTTAAATTTGGGTTACACCCTGTATAAATGACTATTAAATTACTAGCTTCGCTGTCGTAATTTAAATTTGTAATTTTTGATTTGTTGTTATGGAATAATTATTTATTATTTCATGGATACAATTTTGGCTTATATTTTATCTTATAAAAAAAATTCTTACATGTAAAAAAGCTAGGTATATAATATAAATATTTATAAATCCCCTTAAGTATATCAAAACCTATCCAAAATTTTGATACAATGCAATATGGCCTAAGAAATTTGTATCACCTATACAGAGCGATTCATATTTCATGCAAATTTTTAATGGCATAGTAATTGACTTTAACTGATCTTGGAAAAAAGGAATTGAAAAAAATTCGCAAATTAAAAGGCAAGAAGTACATTTTTGGTACAACACTAGATTGAAGACTGCATAAAGGATATCGCAAGTATCATATATAGCACAAAATTAATATTAAATATTAATTAATTATGCAATGACAAAATTTTTATAGGTCATTACTTGTAGGTACAGTTAAATAATATTATAAAATTATGTATGAGAACTGTTTCCCACAACTGTTTGATTAATAACCTGGAAATTAAAATTGCGAATTAAAAAAAACAAACCTATATTCCAGTTCTGTGATTAGTAAAGTTGAGAAAGTACTTATATGCCATAAAATTCATGTGCACGAAATTATGAATCACCCTAGAGGATTTTGTTATAATTATATTTTTATAATAATTTAAAATTTAATTTTTGTAATGAGCTTTATTCATAACAGTTGCAAAAAATATCCGCTAGGCGGCGCCAGTAGTAGGGGGAGTACAAATTTTACAACATAAATGCACGTAAATGATGTTTCTTGGGCAAAATTAAAACATTCTAGGTCCATGGATAAGAATTTATACATAATTTAAAACGATGGTTGTCTTGCAGAGGACTGGTGATAAAAGGTGGAAAATGTGATCTAGGTTGTAGGTAGATTTAGGTTAGAGTGGAAAATAGATTCTAATGAGAATAAATATATTTATTACATTTTTGTAGAGTTACGGACATTATCAATGTCTTTTTAATAGGCATTTCTAAGCTTAGTTTTACGCATATAAATATCAGACTGTAAATTAAATAATATAATAATATATATACATATTACTTGGTCTGCAATTATATATGCATATACCTTAGCAGAAATTTGATATTTTTTTGCCAAACTTTTGTTCTTTTACACTTATTTACACCTTGCCATGGCTTTGGAAAGAGTAAAAATTGTACTCCTTGTTTAGGCTACCGACTGTCCGAATTGCAATCACCAGAACAACAATGTTTTGTAGGTATTATAGTGGATTCAAAATAACATTTCGTCAAATTCACACAACAAGTCAAATTTACCGGGAGGGTGATTCTAAATCAAATTTCAAGTTGTAATCTAAAACAAGTCTTGTATAATTGCACACGTAATCATCATTTGAATTTTTATTGAACTTAGATATAACGTCATCAAATTAAATGATCTTGCTTTTAATTCAACACCTCCGGAGGTGTTGTTTTTACAATTGCAAGTTGTTTTTTTTGGTATTTCGATATTTAACATTGTGTCTATAAAATAAGGTTAGAAGTTTAAATATTGAAAAGATTTCTTTTATGTGAGATTTAGTAAGTATATATGAAACATAATACAATATATTATTTATAATTATTATAAAAAATAATATATGAAACATCAGGAAAACATTTTTTTTTGCTAATTTTATATTTTTTATAATCGTACATCATATTCGGTAAAGTATTATTATTTTCAGAATATGGCTACATTTGGTCCATTTTTGGCTCTTCAATGCTTCAAATGTTATTTATCTACTACCAACATAAAAACAAACACTACCCAATTCCAAGAACAAAATTTCCTATTAATGACTAGATGTTGGGAATCTTTACTATTGTTTTTACGTCATCAAAAACAAGGTTTAGATCTTGTTTTCATTTAGAATCATCCTCCGGTATATGAAATATAAACTTGTACCCCCTCTTCAAGTGCTGCCATCTATCGATTATCAGATAAACTAGCTTCATGAATAAAGCTCATTGATAAAATGTAATAAAAGTATGAGAAATTTAATGTTAAAAAATGCCGTTCCATATCAAACTTAGTTTTTGAGATGAACGACTTAGAAAATTTGGAATCTTAAATATTGCGATGTTCAGATTTTTGAAACCTTTTAAAAAGCTCATAAATTCAAATACATGTGTTCTAATTCACTTGAATAAATCATTTATAAAAAGTAAGAAACTTTAAAATTTCGGTAACGTGTCATTAAGAATATAGTAGATTCACCATCTTATTGTCAAATATGTAATATTTGATAATGAATTGTAATGGTGCGATGTCATTATGGACCATTTTTGTTGAGTAATGATAATATGGATAGAGGAAAAAGGCCAGAAGAAGAATGAAACGTCTAATTGACCTTCTACCACTCTACCCGCATATCACAATGAATAACGTTTTTCTGATCGTCCTCATTTATTTTTATACGTACGGTCATTACAATTAAAAATGAGTCAGTTTAGAAGAAATGTGAACGTCCAGGATTGTAAATTCAGAATCATAATAGTCAGAGCAATCGGCTTAATTAGTTTTTGGTGAAGTAAGATTCGGAGTCCGTCCGTATATCTCGAATTCAAACTACTTTTTTCAATATTTCGTTTCAAATATAGTGGCCCATTTACTACCATATTCTTCTTGTTTAATATAATAAATAATATTTAGACAAATAGATACATACTAACACACTGTGTGTTTCTAACATAACGGTGGCATGAAGAAATTGTGTTTAAAAAAAAATTATAACCATAACCATATAATTTCACATGGCAATAACGAAAAATTTAAAAGAATAAGGATATAAACCATAAATAAAAAATTGTTATTGCTAACCTTAACAAGAATTATTCAAGTTAAATGACATAAATTATCAAAACATGACCGTAAAATTATATGAAAATAATTATTTAAAATAAAAGTATAAGTATCTACTATTTAAAGCAACTTTGCCATTCTTGCACAAAGAAATTTAAGTACAAAATGATTTATGCCACACAAAAATATAAATTACCGATAAAATTAATAAATCAAAGAAATCACCTTAAACGCTTCTATTGTAATCTTTATCTTTATTGTATCATCTGAATCAAATATAATGACTAACCGACTCCCATTGTTCATCCTTCCTTGTATCCATTTTGAATTTTATGTGGCATATAACTTTATTCAATATAATTCATATCAATACTTCTACGTTTGGCGGTTTGGCGTCGACATCAAATTGATAATATGTATATTTAATTATTGCCCTACAAAAATAGGAGACAAAATATTATTCTATATTTTATATTTTTCAGAGGTGGGGATTTAGAAGTCGGGCGGGCTAAGATTTAAATACCCTAAAGCCTACGAGTGAAGATACTTAATTATATAATAAAAAATTCATCCCAATCGGTTCAGTAGTGTTGGTTAAGTAGTTTCTGAGATAGCTGGTTGCCATTTTTTTCAAGATGGCTGACTAAAAGTTATCATGTTTCATTCCAACAACAGATACGAGTATAACAAAATTTCAATTTTTTTGCAAATTTATCACATAATTCCGGAGATAAGTGGCCGCCATTTTGTTTTCAAGATGGCGGGCTAAGATTTAAATAGCCTAAAACCTACGGGAGAAGATACTTAGTTATTTAAAAGAAATTATCACAATCGGTTTAGTAGTTTTCTAGTTCCGCGCAATCAAGACAAACTTATAACCTCCTCCTTTTTGGAAGTCGGTTGAAAAACGCATATAATTTCGTTGGAACAGAAATGTCACCAGAACACAGTTATGACATCTATTGGGATAAGTGAAATACATTTTTTGGTGGCATATACCGTTTTTGTGAACAATATTGCATGCTTCACTCCATTTCTGGGAAAATGTGGGTTATCATCAATTTCCGCCAAGGTCTTCAATTATGGTTTTAAAACCAAAATAAAATCGGTTTAAAAACCGAAATAATAGTTTATTTGTTTTGGATTTATGAAATGTTAAAAATCTATGCTGATTTCGGTTAAGGTTTTGTTACGGTTCAGAACCCTGCCCTACTAGTTATTGGGATTGGAAGTCGGACTAAAATAATTTTTTCCGACTCCAGAGCCCTGATTCTGTCGTGCATGTATGGTTTGGTTAAGTGTTCCACTTACAGTAATAACCCTTTTGTCGTGACACCATCAATAACTAATTGTTACGTTAGAGCGTAGCGGCGTCGCGCGTTTAAAGCGTTCAGCGTCGACTTCGCTGAATCTGTTTGTCACGATGACACTGCGTCAACCGCGACAAACAAGTGATTAATTGATAATGTAGCGCATAGCGCTTGCCGCGTGGTATTATAGCCAGCCGGCATTGTTTTCAAACTTTCATTGTGCTTAAGAACGCAGACACTAGCACCGAGCGATCAACGAAAGAGAAGAAGAAAAAATTAGATGTGCCGACATCCGACAGTTAGTGGCATTCAACCAGGAGGGCTAGGCGTTTTTCTAATAGTTCTTCAGATACATGAGAGTAGAGGTTTTTATTGATTTGTCACCCGGAACTGTTCCAACTATTTGTCCGATACAGCAAAAACAAGACGTGTTTTGGTTGCTGCGAAATTAACGACAACTATTACCCATTTGTTGCTGTTTACATGATTGACAGCAGTGGCGGCTCGTGTTCTATATCAAAGGAAAATATGTCCGCGATCGCTAAAAACTTCTCGTAAATAATTCATCCTTTATTAAAACGGTGTTTGTTAATAAAACAACTACCTATTTCAAACTTTGTTATCACTAAAATCTTCGTTATTGAAGTTGGAGCACTTTGCCGTACTCATCGTACGACAGGGTGTTTAAAATAAGGGTAAAAAACTTGTAGTGTTTCTAGTCGACTCGAAATTAGAAAAATCACGTATAGATTGTTAAATTTCTCTATACCCATTCTCACTAACTAAATTTTCTAATTCCTGTTTGTTCGCGAAGGTCCGTTAAATTTAAATTAAATTTTAATTATCGAGATTTCAAAAGCGCAAACCGGACGTAGAAATTGTAAACGATAGCTGATTATATATAAAAAAATTCATGCTTTGTGGTGTTAGACACTTCCTAATAGGCGACTTTATTATCTAAATAAAATTATCTGGATGATTTACAACACTGTTTAGTGTTTATAATAAGAATTATTCATAATTTATAAAATATAGGGTCTTTCATTAAGAGTGATAGGATTTTAATTTTAAATAAAACGTCAACGGTTTGACATATCAATTTGGTTTTTGCTTTATTTGGAAGCTAGGACAATGCAGTTATGTTCGGAACAAGATAATGTTCAAATGTCCACCACGGCTTTGTTGACACTGATCACAAGATCGCTCCAATTTGGCTCATCCGGAACACTGGCCGCTACAGCTGTGATATTCTCCTCGCTTCGAACATTTCGTTGTCTTCTTGGTGGCTAATTGTCTTAGTAATGTTAACTCAAACTTTATCACAGTGCGTCTTATAGCTTGCGCAGAGTAACAGTGACGACGAGTAAATGCCACACCACCGAAAACCACAGCATATAAAAACCATACCACCTAATAACCACACGTCCGAAAAACCACAGCGTATAAAAGTTCCCCCACCACAATGTCCAGCTACCCATATACCAATTTTCACACTTCGATTTGCACATTTGTACCCAAACTAATCAATACTAACAAAACCCTAATTGAGTCCAACAGATCTCCGTTTTTTTAAAATAAACTTATCAATACTAACAAAACCCTAATTGAGTCCAACAGAACTCCGTTTTTTTAAAATAAACTAATCAATACTAACAAAACCCTAATTGAGTCCAACAGAACTTCGTTTTTTTAAAAATAAACTAATCAATACTAACAAAACCCTAATTGAGTCCAACAGAACTCCGTTTTTTTGACATAAACTAATCAATACTAACAAAACCCTAATTGAGTCCAACAGAACTTAAGTTAAGTAGGAGTAAATTTTTAAGTTTTTCGGACGTGTGGTTATTAGGTGGTATGGTTTTTATACGCTGTGGTTTTCGGTGGTGTGGAACACTTCGGTGAAGACGACCCAATTCTGGGGTGAATAAAAGTTGAGCACCCACAACTGAGCTCGAACTTTGGTAATATTTCCAACCGGTCTAGAGGCATCAAACGCTGCATCATAAAACTGAATACTATACTAAATAATTTGACACCTAGAAGTAAATAAAATATATATCAGAAACCGAGAAATCTTTATTGAAAAAACTATCACTCCTATTGAAAGACCCTATATACTCGTATCTATACCGATGACCCACAATATATAAAGGTGCCACTGCCACACCTAAGTTGGGTAAAAGGCTAAATATATGCAAAATCTTTCTCATATTACACAAATAATATATCTGCATCTTAAATAAGAACACACTATTATTTTTATAATTAAAAGGCTAAAATATCCCCATAACCTGATTGACAGATTGTGTTGGTGTTGTTGGACTAAACGGTTAATAATTTATAATGGAGCATGACGTGCTCCATATGCATGTAGTGCGCATCCTCCTCCTCCTCATGACGATTGGATAAAATTGATGATATTATTCGTCTGTTTATAAATTAATGTCGACATTCAGAGATTATCATGACAATTAGTTTTACGCATAAATCACAGGGGTTGATTTATTCCCGTGCAACGTGCAACGACGCGAGTTCGTTGTTACGTTGTTGCACCGTGCACGGCAGCCTGATATGTGTACATAGGATATTAATTGCACTTCCGACACAGTTCCGGTTTCCGGGTAATGACTGGCGGGAAATTTCACTGACATGTCGAGAGGAATTTCAAGAAAAACCCGACAGCGAAGAGGTGACAGTATCGGGTTTCCCATCGGAAAAAACGACTTTGAAGAGGGAAATTGCACAGAGAAGAAAAACTGAAAATATCTGCTTTTAATTCCGAGAAATATCTCTAAATATTATCAGGGTCAGAAGAAGTGGGACCCGCCGATAATTTATACAGGGTCTTTCACAACTTAGGAGGAAAAATTAAATGGCAGATACTACATAATATGACATTATACTAATCAGTGATCACGAATAAAAAAGAATTATTCCAAATTTTTAAAAATAATTTGCATTCTAAATGACATACGCATGCATACATATTTTAAGAGCAAAGTCGTGGGTTCGAATCCCACAGAGGGCACGGACGTTGTGTAAATGGAGTGTCTAAAGTTTGATTCAAATTTATATAAATTGTTACTGGCTAATAGACGACGTTACTAAGGCCAAAAGGGATTTTCCTATTATAAATTATTAATTTGATATATTTAAAAACAATTAAAATACAATATTGTAAAACAAATATTGTCTTTTTAGTTTCATTTAACTTTATCTTTTAATTTGTACGTAGTTCATTGAAAACTCAGGAATAATATTTTCAAAATTATATCTCCCTATTATTGATACTACTTAAGTAGCATGTTTTATGAAAACACCTAACCGTAGTGCCGAAGTACTAAAAATGTTCATTTTAATTGAAATAAGTTACCCTTATTTTTGTGTTTAAAAAAAAATCTTTCTAGTCCACGTTCAGAACGTCATGTTATATAGGAATAGGTATACTCTAAAATTCATTTCCGGAAGTAGGTACAAAAACAATATCTTTTATTTTGTTACCATAAAATAGAAAAACTGAGAATTTCAGCGAAAATACATAGTATCGTTCTAGTTTCTAGTACTTGCTGATGAACTTAATTTTTTTCAGGAATAATTATAAAAACACCGTGTATAGTAAGTATAGGTAAGTAAATCATAATTTTGTTCTTTAATTGTATTAAAATTAAAATGTCTTACTTACATTTAAAATATATAGGTTTTGAGATTGAGACTACTATCGGATTCATAACAATAATAATAATTTTGAATCTAATAATTGATTGATGGGCATACAATTTGTAAGTTTTGTTATTTTGTTTGGAAAATTTAAATTTAAACAAAATTACAAGCCAGTGAGAATTGATGTAAAAACATTACCTACATTATTGTATAAAATTGTTGTTTTTTTTCCAATTAAAACTGAAAACTTGATATGGGGTTGTTTACAGAAACAAGAAGCTCTGTCCTGTCGCTTTTCTCAAAAACCTGGATACCATTACTTATTACAACCGTATTTCTTTAATTAAAAGAATTCTTGTTAGTCTGAATGTCGCGTGTAAAATTACAAGTGTCGCAAATTGAATCAGATTTTGAAAAAACATCCAACACCTACGAGTACTGCGACACTTTGAACAAACTGAGCACCGAGGTATGGAGCGTCGACGTCATTTGGCTGGCGATGACGACTATTTGAAAAGAGTCAACTCAAGACTCGAGTGCCTTGTGCCTATTTGCGAAGCGTTAAGTTTCTTCGACAGTTTTTTTCGCATACGTCTTGAATAATGAGGCCGCTGGGACTGAATATACCTCGAAATGTTGTTTTACTTTCAATTCAATATAACAGTTGCTTCGCAATTTTTTCACAAGTAAGATTAATCTTCTGCCAGATAGTTTGGAAGTTTTAAAATACAGTAGGGTAAGGGTAAGCCGGCCAGGGTTGGATATGAGCGTCAATTCTGGCCCAGCAAGAGTATAGTTAATTTTTTAGAGCGCACACGTCATTATCTACCGAATTAATAAGAGCAAGTACTGTATCTTTTGATTGCATGTTTGCATCGCTTACTAAAATGAACACGTTTGTCTAACTATACATCTCTTTCTAATTAAAGTAATAAAAAGCGATAGGAGATATATCACGTCGCCAATATGGTGAACAAAAGCAGACGTTTTTATATATTCTTCCATCTCCTATTCTTACTGGATTGATTCATACGAACATAGTGTAGTGTAGTGGCGTGCATTCTACCAAATAAAAATGAACTATAGTGCTAGATCTACATAATTTATAAGGGACCCCTACCTTAAATTTCTGAATTCAATAATAATTCAGAAAAGTATGTAGATTGTAGATAATAATTAAGTATTTTTTAAAAGGAAGGCAAGCAACATTTTGTTCATGTTAATGTAATGAGTCAATACAAATATGTATTTTTATTTTTAAAGTACCTATAGTTAAATCAGGAATTGTTAGTTTTGTCACACAAGTTCCATAAATCACCTCCTATACTTATTTAGAAAAATATTATATGAATATTTTCTGTTTAGTGTTCTCTACTAAATTTTTCGACAACATTAAAAACATTTTCACGTTGCTAACAAAGCGCAAAGTTGGTGTTTACGGTATCACGGTTAAAGGAAACAAATCTATAAATATGTAATTGTCAATTTTCTTTAGTATTCAACATACAGGAAGTTCCACAACTTAGAACAAAAAATATACTGTATATACACATACTGTACGACGTGCTGATCATGAAACATTTTTTTAAAAATTCGCAAAGGGTAGTTTCTTTGACGTGTGTACATTTTAAGTATCACTGTTTTGATGGAATATTTGATAATTTGACATTTTTATTAGTACCTATTAGATATTATGTAAACAATTATTTTCATTTTAGAAGATTTGAAAAAAATTATAAAAAAAAACTTCCGACTAGTAGCAAAAAATGTTTGCTTCAAATACGATGCAAGTTTTTTAAAAATTTAGAAAAAATTCTTTTTGTTTTTTTTTGTCCTAAGTTGTGCAACACACTGTATAAGCTTACTTTTTGTTCTAATTAAATATTAACTAATTTATCAAATTTTAGTTATAATAAAGTATGAAAATCATTACAAAAATATTGTTTATATTTAAACGTGAAATGTTTTAGTGCGTTTGATTGACTTATTTCACTCGGCAACCCTCGTCAAATAAGTAACATTTTCACGCACTAAAAACATCTACTTTCAGCATTTAAAAAATAACTATTTTGGCGGTAAGTATAGTGTTTTTAAATATTTTTTGTAATTTTTTTCAGTTATGATAGCGGAAATTTGAAAATAAGCTTAAATTGGAGATAGATGTTCAAATAAAAATTAATATGATTGAATATAGTAGGTTTCGTTTCGACTGTAGGTTTACATAGAATCCTTAACAGAAACAGTAGATTTTGTTCAGTTAATACAAAAATTATAAGCTTGAATGTGTTTTTTAATTTTATTTACAATAAGCTATTCATAGTGAAAACTTATTTCTTAATTATAACTGGACAAGTAAATCTATTTACCAAAGGTACAGTTAAAAAATTTGAAAAGCAAAAATTTCGCGTATTATTTATGTTCGCACTTGAAGCCTACCTTCGACAAACGTTTAAAAGGATAAGTGGGAATTTAGACAAATACAGTGTTTAATAAAAAATCATGAAATAATAACTGAAAAGAAATTAAGAAAATTAGTATTAATTTCCGCCTGGGTAATTTTGAAACGCCCCCATTTCTTTTACTTGGAAGAAATTTATTCTTCGCTGATTCGAAGCATTTTAAAAATTCGTTTAATTTTTAAATTCAAAGTTGTTCTAAAACAAATTAATTTAACCAAGTAATCACCGCATTTTAAAACGTAGTAATTATAAAATTTTAAAAGGGTTAATTTACTCAAAACACGGCTCGTCTGGATGACAGCGAAGAAATTTTAAAAACAACATTTCATGGTTCTGAAACGAAGTGAATTATTTCATTTTGCCGAGTTAATTTTATTAAGTTTCTATTAATTTTTGAAAACTGCATTCGCAGAAAAATATAACAGAATAATGTAAGAAAGTTTTCCTCCTTTGTTATTTCAACATTACGCGAAATGTCATCGAAAAAAACTGAGTAAATTTATTCCCAATTCATTTTGTTTTCATTTGGTAAAAGTTTCGAATAAAATTACCTGATTTTACACTTTTCAAATCATAATAATAACTCTGCTTTTAAAGCGTATTTTTTCTCCAAACAAAATTACTCTAAATTTCCTCAGTTGTTCTTTTAACTCCGCAATCTCTTGAGAAATAAAAGCACGTATATTTCAACTTACTTTCAATGCGGAATTTTTTCTACACTATAAATTTTTGAGGAGGAGGCCTGAATCTTATTATAGAGTCTATAAAGGTATATTTTGCGGACAGACATATATAGATATATCCTGCGGATAAAATAAAAATAAAATTTACATAAATACTGAAGCCAGTCTCAAAAAATAACCAGGAAAATTGAATGAGCACAGAATATGTCGGGAGGAGATAACTAAAGATCCGAAAAATCACTTTTTTATTCTTCGATTTCTATGATAATACGAACAACATTATATATGCTAATACTTTTATATGATTCTCTGATTCTAGCAACCCGAATTCAATTCCATTGGGAATCAAAAACAATTTTAATAACATTATTTATAATCATCCCACAACGTTTCATTAAAAAAAAACAGTCAAGCACGAACATACTTCATGCGGTTCAAGTAAGGTTAAATTAGTTTGAAATTTTCTTGACATATTGAAGAAGAAATAAAATTTTACATATTACAGCAATCACTTGTTAAGAAAGCAATATAGTAGGTAACGAACGAAAACTATTGACAGCAGAGTTATTATCCAGTTTTTCCTTTAACTGTTTTGTGCAAAAAACGAAGCAAAGTAAGACCTTTACTACAATTTTCCAGTAATCTTTAGCATTGTCTTAATATACCTGTTTTTTTAAATTTTAAACTTTAAACAAAGCGGAGAGTAATGCCCTTTTTAATTTTTATAGAATAACCTACCAAAAATTACATTTTTTTAAATTGTATCTTTAAAATGTGCTCTTTCCAACGGTACAGCATGACATATAAAATAAAATTCGAAAAAAATTGTTGTTATCTGCTGCATATACTAATTTATCTACGTGCCAAATTTCAACTTTCTATAACAAACCGTTTTGAAGTTATAAGTCTGTGACAGACTGAACGGACGGACAACTGAGTCACTATAAAGGTTTCTGCTTTTGTTAATCTGAGACGGAACCTTAAAAATTAATTAAATTTATCACAATAAAAATCGGGTAATCTCCAATGTAGTAGTGAGTGTTTCCGTGTCTGGTTTTCTTGTTAATTTTTGTGATTGTGATTATCCTAATACTGTAATGTGAAATTTAGTTGTTCTGTTTCGATTTTATTTCCGTTCGATTCATTATCCTGTGTTATTTTGTGCCGCGTTATTTTACAGCCGCGATGCACGTTGCTGATTCTGACCAGTGGTGGAGAGATGATATTTTCATATAGATAGGCATACTGTCGAAAATGTTCCCACGCACAACTGTTTGTTGCAAGGATATCTGCCTGACCGAGATATATTTGTTCTGATAATCGTTTTTAAACTACAATACATATTGACAACTCAAATTAACATTAAGCTCCTAATATCACAGCTAGTCTGTTGAAACTATTAAACTCACATTATTTGTTAAGTTGACAGTTTATTGGTTTCTACTTTCTACCTATAGAACGCTTTTAAAAAAGAAAGAAGTGATATTTGTATTAAATATTATAATAACTTAAGAATATAAACAGAATACCTGTTACCTGGGATGACATCACATTTTAAATTAATAACTTAGTACGTAGACAGAAATTGCTTAACTTGAATTTTGAATCGCAAATTTACTGAAGCACCAAATTGTCGCTTATGTTCCAAAACAAAAGATAGGTTTGCCGACCGTATAATTTTTTAGACAAAACCAATAGGTAATGACTAATTTCTAGATAATATACTAGGTAACTATGCCCTTCTGTCAAATAATATTCTAGCTTAAACAACAGCAATGATTACGTAAAATATCAATACTTATCATTAGTAGCCGAAAAAAGATTCATACCTTAATAAAATACATATTTGGGTCCCCTTCTCCCTAAATCGTATAAGAATAATTTTTGATTTAACAGGAAAGTTAATAACATTTCGTACAGTATTTCTTTAATATTAATAAATATAATTATACTGGGTGTCTGTTTGAAATCTGTTATATAGGAAAAACAATAAGTATGCTATTTTTTTAAATTTTGCTGTAGTTAGTGACCTATTCGTATTTAAAAGAAAGTTGTAAATCAGAATCAAAAATTACGCAATGAGACGTCATTCGATCATTGGTTTGTCAGTTCTCGCAAAAGTAAATAGACATAATGTCATGGAACTAGTGATGTATTTTTTTTACAAATATTAATATTTTATTTTTTTAAGTTAGTTTTTATAATACTAATAATAATAATAATCTTATTACTTAGCAGGTTTGCACCCTAAACAAGTAAATGAATACAAAAAATAGTAGATAATAAATTATGTTACTATCAGCATTAAAACAAAATAATAAAACATTCTTATTCAAAGAACAAAGATACTAAATATATCACAATTCTTATAATATATTGTACACATAACAAAAACAGGAGATTTACTTAACGCTAGAGTTTTAAAAGGTGGCAAATAAAACGTTTTACGTGTGCGTGAATTTGTTCTTGCGATGTTTTATTTAATAACAGAGGGGCATCAATCTTATTTTTAACAATATATTTAAAGTGTCAAGTGCGATGTGACCACGTCTGCTACCAATGGACTCAATATTAAAATGAGTTAATTACATATTTTGATCAATTCCTCTTTCAGGATAAGTGGGACATTTCTTAAACCACAAAAACTTGAGAAATCGTCGCTGGACATTTGAAAGCATGTTTTTGTAAATTAGTATTTTAACACAGTGTAAACTATTAAACTGTCTACTGTGGCGAATTATAAAACCAAGTAATTTATTTGCTGACGATATTAGTTCGGTAATATGTAAACAAAATGTTAAGTGAGGGTCAAATGTTATACCTAAATCTTGCGTGCGAGTACATTTAGACAAAACAATTCAGATTGAACATAGTACTTAGTCATAATGTACCGGATTTTTTTTACGGGAATAGGTCTTAATTTTACATATACTTATGTATAATGGTAAGAAGTTGAAGTTAGTATTACACCATTGTTGAAGAGAATTGATGTTTCCTTGAAGTGTATGGCAATCAAAGATGCAATTTATTTCATGAAATATTTGTATATCATCAGCATAAAGTAGTATGTCGCAATTGATTCACAAATGTCATTTATATATAATGTAAATAACAAAGGGCCTAAATTGGATCCTTGTGGTACACCTGACTTTGCAATAAAGGACTCACCTTGTAAACCATTTTATGATAATACATAATTATTAAAAGTGTAATTAAATACAGAAAAGAAAGTGTAAAAAAACATCACTTCTTGTTTCAAGGTACTCTGAAATAATCGAAAACAATGCTAAATAATGCAAAATATAGCTATATTATTTTACGTTTTTCTCGAGAACTAACAAAGAAACAAGATCGAGCGTAGTCTCATATTGTGTAGTTTTTAATTTTGAACAACTTTTGTATTTACAAATAAATCGAATAGGTCGCTATAACTACAGAAAAATTTAAAAAAACATTATTTTTCCTATATAACAGATTTCAAACAGGCACGCGGTATATAAATTAACAATTACTTAAATAATACACTAATAATCTTTTTAAAATATTTTTATTTTGGGGGAGATCTTGACTGTTTCTATATGTCAGCATATGCCGTTATTCTCAATTTTTCCACAATTTTACTTTTACAATAACACGATACATACAAAAAGATACATACCGGGTGTATATTGAAAAGTGAAACATAGGCGTTTAACATGGTAAATCAGTTTTTCCGTTCGCATTGCTTCCCTAATTATTTTAGACAAAAATGTTTCAAATATATGTTGTTGAGCATAAAATTCTACATCCGGATCAGTAAACAAAATTTATTTTGGTTGCTTTATAATTGCAGAAATCAAATTTGAAAATACACGTCAAATTATTAGTACCTACGTATAAATGATTTTGACAATCTATTATTCTGACATTGACGTTTAAAGCGTTACGCATTTGTTCATCTCCTGTTTTTAATTCCATGGCTGTTACTATTAATTCGCTATTCCGTGTATTTTCAAATTTGATTTCTGCAATTATAAAGCAACCAAAATAAATTTTGTTTACTGATCCGGATGTAGAATTTTATGCTCAACAACATTTATTTGAAACATTTTTGTCTAAAATAATTAGGGAAGCAATGCGAACGGAAAAACTGATTTACCATGTTAAACGCCTATGTTTCACTTTTCAATATACACCCGGTATATTTATGTATTCAACTATCAGTACAAATTTTTTTTAAAGTTTTGAAATTGATCGTTCAAACTATGATCATTTCTTTATAAAATGTCACTTGATATGTTTGTTTATTTTATGATAGTTGCAATCTAATTGTGAAAATAATATTTATGACATTTGACATTTAATATTGTATATTGATAAAAACTTCAATTATTATAAATTCTTTCTAGATAACAAGAAGCGGTACGGATGTTACAGGCAGAATTGTAAAGTCACATCCGTTAAATTTTTTAAAAACTAAGGGAACGTAAATAATTTTCAATGATGGGAGGAATGTAAAGTCACATCCGTAAATTGGCCTAAAAATTATATTGTGTAAGAAGCATCTGGCCTTAACTCACAAAAGGAAGTTATGTTGGCAATTTATGACGAGCGAATGTAGGAATTGCTACATATTCAGTTTTATGGATTTTTCCCACTGCATTTTCCAAAATGACTTATGATGTGGAAATGGTTAGAAGGTTGTTGAATTAGAAAAGAATCGGTAGTTGCCTATCAACATTTTAAGATACAACACCTCTCGATTTTTCATTATTATTTAATGGCAGGTAATTTTCAACCATTACAATTTTTGGCAGTGCTGGCATACGGACCCACGCTTCCGAAGAGGGTTGAGTGCTTTTACATCCGTGCTTATTCGTCCGAAGACGAAAATAGTGCACTTTCATCCGGAAATTATTAAGTAGGTATTCCTAATCCCTTGGCTTCTAAAACTTTACCTGACGCACAGCAGAGGGTCAAGAAACTGCAAGGTCTCTGTTTATAGTTATAATTTGTTGTTAATATAAACATAAACATAAATATATAATTTGTACACAAAATTTATTTTGCATGGTTTATAATGGAGGAAAGCTAGTTCTTTTAATTAAAAATAGGGCACACGATAGCAAATACAAATAGATCCATAATGTAAATCAAGACCATGCCCTCAGGTAGCTATGGATCCTTAGAAGACAAGGGTAAATAATCTTCGGATGAAAGTGCATTATTATCGTCTTCGGACGAATAAGCCCGGATAAAAAAGCACGACACCTCCGAAGAGACTGGTGCCTCATATTAATGAAAATTAGATTGGTGGGTTTTGAAGAAACACGTCGTTTTGATTGGTTTTGTTTTTTCAATTAACAGGTGAGAGCGGTTATCAAAGTATATTTGTACGTTCCGCCACTGGTTGTTTTAGCAGCGTGTCGTTTTTGCCGTCCATGGAGCATGGAGCGTTTTATTTGAGTGTAGCGTACGAACCGTCATTACACCCTCGAAATAGCATCGGGAACACCCGGAGCACTGGACACGCCAGGACGACCAGGGCGAGAGCGGTGTCGGTCCACATCCACAGAACTAACACCAAATACCGACATCGACATTCGACTGTGCGAACAATACTGCTCATTGCTACACTGTCGCTGCTAAATCGCTACTCGCCCGACGCACTGGTTATGTTTATAATTGCTTTGTCACCGTGTTTACTCTCCGTTATAAATATTTTAGGTTTTTATGTAGCGGTTGTTGAAGCATTTTACCCCGAAGCGTTAAGCGGTGTAGGAGTAGGGAGGGCTCATTATTTATTTGCCGGTGCCGGTGGAAATTAAATAATCAGGGAACACAACCAATGTCGAACACCAATAGGGAGAATCAAATGTAATCGGTGTGTGTTGTATGGAATATGGCGCATGAACAACAAGACCTGGGGGTCTGGGTTTAAATAACAGCCGATTGTTTTTGCAAACAATACTTCTGACGTTCTGACCACGCACCCACGTATACAGAATTTTGCTTCGTAGTTGGTTCATTTTAAGGGGCAACTATATTTAGCGTGCAGTAGTAGTAGTGTAGTTAATTATTAAATTAATTACTCGTCCATTTCACTTTATGAAGCATATTTTGGTAACAGTATAGGTACTTACAACTTACATATATGTATTGTCTTTTCTGATTTTCCGCACTTTTTGCTAATTTTAAATACAATTATCACAAAAAGCATTCAATTAAAGAAAAATGTTATAAAATAAATTTTCTATATGTGCACCTAAGTCAAGTTATTAATAAACTACACCTACATATCTATCATGTCTTTTTTTTAACTTGGATGTGACAGCTTCACATATCGTTAACTATTGTAAGGTTACAAACAGGGACTCGAACCGAATCAGAACAGGAACGATAATCGGAACGAACCATAGTTCTTTTAGTGTACCAAGAACCAAACCTGAACAGTTTTTAAATATTTAGGCAAATCCATATTCGGGAACAAACCGATGGTTGTGAACCGATTCTAAATTTTTTAAGATGAGATCAAAAATTGTGACACATTTTGTTTATTTTGACAAAAGTTTTACTAACAGGCCCAAAAAATAATGAAAATTTTCTATTACTATGGACGTAGAGCAATCTGGAACCAATGACTGACCGTAAGCCATAGTTACGACTTGGGATGGGAAAAATATCGATATCAGTTGCTATCACTTTTCTTTCCATTAAGTTGTAGTCCAATGTCACCTAACTCTCCCTAGACTATAATGCTTTGAATGTGCTAAGTATGTGCTTTACTGGGCGTTATATATTATAGTATGTGCGTCCATACAAAATGCTCCATATAAGTTTGTAAATTGCGACTACAAGTAAATACTAATAAACAAATATCAGAAAAGTAAACATTTATAGTGATAGTAGTATTGTGCCCCGTATGTGCTTCTTTGTGCGCTATGCTTTATGACGTGTGCGTCATTAGTGTTCCAGCAATTCACTTGATAAAAAATGCGACTCCTGTTCCATAGTCGCAAATTCCTTCTGAAACTATCATGCTTACAGTGTGCTCAGTATGTGCTTTACTGTGCGCTATATATTATAATATGTGCGTCCATACAAAATGGTACATACAGGTTTGTAGCAATGTACCCGTATGTGCTTCTTTGTTTTATTAGTATCCAAGAAATGAACTTGATAAAAAATTCAACTCCTATGTTGCTTATAATAAGGTTTATTGTGCGCTATTCTGGGTGGCCCAGTAATTAAAGGTATCAAGGCCTACTTTCCTAAGGCCAGTAGCCAGTGGCGGATTAAGGAGGGGGGTGTGGCACCCGGGGACGTATAATTTTTATCTTTATCAATTTTTGTTCTGTCACTGAGATTTTTTTAACAGATTATTAATTGTTAGTGACATTCTGTTTCTATGGTATAATAAGAAAATTACATAACCCTTGGGCGTATTTTGAAAAATAATGCCCTGGGCATTATTTATTATTATTGCGTGGAAACAGGGATATTATGACAATAATAAGAAACAAGTTGGACATTAATTAAGTGAAAATGTGTGAAAATTCCGTCTATCCAAATACAAAACAAAAGGCGTTAGCTTCTACTAGTGCGATTTTAAATATAGTAGGTATAAATTTAAACTATAAAGATGAAAACTTTGTAAATACAAGAATAACTCTATTTTGTTGGAATTTTTATAAAATTTTAGTTTAATACTATAAATCATATCATCAAATAGGCACCTCATTATTACAAAATATTGTTTTAAACTTATTAGTTGTCATTCAGTTATTCATACGTTGTCATTTTAGAATGGATAACTGCACAAAACAATTCACAAAATCAACTTTTCACAAGAAGTACAACATAAGTCCCATATAAATACATGTACAAATATCAAGCGCTACCCCACACTCGTAAGTTATTTTTTTCGCCGCAAGAGATCAGCTACTTTGATTTTTTTCGCCTATTACACAAGGTTTCTACCACTGTTTGGCCATTGTGTTAATATTGTTTTCTGCTTTGAACTTTGCAAAACTTTGAAAATTCATCTGTGTTTATCAATATTTTATACGGTTATATTATTGATATTATTTATTTACTTGATTTTAGTTTTACTGATCGTGAATCAAAAAGAATTTTCAGTGATACCTACCCAAAATGTTGTTATGCGAACTACTGTTAATTTTACGAATTTCAACAAAATTCTTTTTGATTCATGATCAGTGCGTCCAATACTATACACCCTTAAATTTTGTTACACAGGTTGGGTTACACCCTGTATAACAAAAACAAGAATTTCATATTGTATTGAAATTTAGTATAATTATTATGGTAAACCTTCAAATCTCGTTATTACAAACCTGTATGTACCATTTTGTATGGACGCACATATTATAATATATAGCGCACAGTAAAGCACATACTGAGCACACTGTAAGCATGATAGTTTCAGAAGGAATTTGCGACTACGGAACAGGAGTCGCATTTTTTATCAAGTGAATTGCTGGAACACTAATGACGCACACGTCATAAAACATAGCGCACAAAGAAGCACATACGGGGCACAATACTACTATCACGATAAATGTTTACTTTTCTGATATTTGTTTATTAGTATTTACTTGTAGTCGCAATTTACAAACTTATATGGAGCATTTTGTATGAACGCACATACTATAATATATAACGCACAGTAAAGCACATACTTAGCACATTCAAAGCATTATAGTGTAGGGAGAGTTAGGTGACTTTGGACTACAACTACATGGAGCTCTTTTCTTTTGGTATCGATGTATCGATAACTAGATATTTGTTGATATATGTCGATAATTATCGGAAAATATCGATAATATCGAGTTATCGATGCCAAACGAAAAGTAATATTGACTGATATTCATATTAGATATTTATAGATATATCGATTTTTTCCCATCCCTAGTTACGACTCAACTAGTGAACGCTTCACTTTTGCCTGAAAGCTGAAACAGCCAACCACAGGTTACATTTTTTAATATGCTTTCCTTGTCCTGTTCAAGATAATGACATCACAAAAAAATTTATTTCTCAATTACTAAAAACATATATATTTTTTTAAATAAAATGTATATTTTTACATATGTTTTCGATCATCATGTTCAAACCATGCAAGTAACCTTTGTTTCTTGAGTTTTTGAGAAAGAAGGTCCAACTACTGAGTATTGACCGAGCTAGATTGAAATACGAAATAGTGACATTCTACCTTTAAGTTGAAAATGTTCGTCCCCTTCGCGGCACTCTCATTCCCCAATATCGTTAGGACCAGATTGCCAGATTCTCCCAGTAGCAAATTAAACGAGCCCTCGTTATAACTCCTCGCTAATTTCAATCAATACGTTAACGATTATTGCGTCGGTATTTCGCGAAATCAATTAAGGATCGGAGGATCTGGGCCGCTGGGTCCCTCATTCTTTGTGCTACCCTGTCGCTGTCTCACCCGCCTCACTGAGTAGTGATCACGTCATAAATTAATATTTGTTTTAGATGAAGCGCCGGTTATTGCCAATAATTAAAATATTAATAAACGATCCTGCAACAAAGGAGAGCTTTCATTCGCGAACGCAAATCGCGGCTTGCAAATCAATTTGGTTTCCTCAAGATGTTTTTATCGTTTATTTTCACTCAAACGGCTATTAATAAGCAGTAAATATTTTCTATGTTGAGTTAAGAGGCCCGTCTACCTAGCACAAAATATACTAACGTATACGTATATAAAAGTGGTTAAATTTTATTTCAACAAGGATTACCTTTACCTATATAAAATTAAAATAAAAACACTTGATTTTGTTTTACAAATTTAACAATAAACCTTTATTGCACAATTTTGTCAACTACGCCATCATCAAAAGGTACAGATAAATAAACAGTTTTCAAAAATTTAATAAAAAATGAATGATAATAAAATGCTCTGCGTTGAAAGTTATTTTGCACATAGTAATAAATTATAATCGGTTTTTATTACAAGGAACTCTAACTATACACATAAGAAACCTAATATCCATCTTGAGTCCCATATACTTACTTGGTTTTTGGTAGAACCTGTAATTAAACGAAACTAAATAAAGAAATTTTTTGTCCTTCTTGAGATAGAAACACTTAAACTGAAGCTTCAGTAAAGGATTTATTAATTACTGAGCATTTAATTTTTTTATAGTGAATCTGTTACAGACGTTTCAAATCCATATAAGAGTGACGTCATATCAGATAAATTCTATTCACCACGTTCACAAAATTAGATATCTCTTGCTTACACTTTTTACTCGTATAAATCTATACGCATATCGTTTCGTATGTCATAATTTGTGTCTTAACGGCAGTAGCAGAACAATTATTGATATAATACCTATAGTATTCATTTTCTATGAAAAATATATTGCTTTTAAATTTTTGCTTATAGAGAAAGACTGCCAGCACCATCTACCAAACTCATGCTGTACTAAAAAATAAAATCTTGATTCATACGAATAATTTGCTTGTTTTTTATGACGTCATTCCTTGAACATATATTATTACTGAGTATTTAAATTTTTATAGGGAATCTATTGTAGGTACTGCACAACTAATATTTTTACTTTGCATTCATTATTTTACTGAGAATTTAATTTTTTTTATAGGGAATCTATTATTTTACTGAGCATTTAAATCTTTTATAATGAAAATAATGTAGTGTGCATTTAAAATGAATACTGAGCATTTCATTTGTTCCCTAAACGGGTCGTAGTAAATTATAAAAATTCTTAAAAATATCTAATTTATACAAACTTTACGGTTATATCTCATATTATACAAATTTTTTTAAATTTTTAGATGGTATATTTGCAGATACTATTTTTGTGCTTTGGTCTATTAAATGTTTATAAAAACATTAATTTGAAGTCAAAAATAAAATGACAGCTTACTCGGAACAAAAACACTTTTGCAGTATTGCAGTATTTTTATCTTCAAAAATGACATAGCATAGGTTTAGGATACGGCAAAATACGAGTTTCGAGCTGATTTCGGGAAGTCGTGGTAAAGGGAAAAAGGATGGAATAGAAAAAAAAGTGAAATCAAGAGTGTTCTTGGAATTCGGAAATCAAGGAGACGGGCCGCTTAAGAAAACTTTTCACTGGCGGTAGTAGTTTTTCGTAACGAAGTCGTAATGTCGTAACAATAAAAAAGAAAAAACATAGTGTTTGTGTAGTTAAGATATAAGTGCAGGTTTAACTGGAGCAGTTAAGCACTTCCCCTCTAGTTTATGTTCGTTCGCCTCGCCTGGTCCTGGTGCTGTATTCATCATCGTTTATACCTCGGGAAACTTTTATTGCTTCTTGAATGCAGAACAAGAGCACGGAGAAGTATTGTGGCGGTTCCTCGGCCGCGAGTAATTCAGGGTTACGTGCGCTTTTAATTCCTTTTAACGTCAAACAATGAAGTGCTTAGAATAATATTACCACTTTTCATTACGCCAACCCCAACAGAAATTTCACTGCTTATAAATAATTATAACTGACATCCGAAGATGAGGATAATTTACACCCAGGTTGGTAACAAAAGTGCTAAGAGCTTGTTGCCGTATTTTCTAATGTAATTTGTTGATTGAGATAGCCGGCGATGGAACAGTGGTAGAGTGCTTGGATCTCAATACAGAGGTACAGAGGTTGTGGGTTCGAATTCGGATCAGGTTGAAAATGTTTACAGCCTGGTTTGAATCGGTTTTTACTTTCGTCACCATTGGGATACAATTAACTTGACAACTACAGTGCTATTGGGCACCGGCTAGTGGCTTTAACAATGTCTTTCACTGGTTTAATAATATTCTAGGAAGGGCGATTCCTTTTAAAACAAATAAACTTTTCAATTTTACTATCTTCATTTCAATTCCCTACACCATAGGCGTAGCCATGATTTTTGTTTTTTGTCGGAGAGGGGAGGGTTAGTGGGGTAGTCCTAAAAATTGTACCAGGGCGTTGTTTCGTAGTAAAAAAAAGAAAAAAAGTGCCGCAGGGCACTTTAGGTTCAAGGTCAAAGGTTGTTTCATTGGAAATTACATAATATTTTTTCCTATTTCACGTATAAAAATTAAAATAAGTGAAATTTTTTAAATAAAATAAATGTTTTATTTTAACATAACTACAAAAGTATTTTCGCCCTCAAAACCCTCCTGACTACGTCTATGCTCTACATTTGCTCTATATAGTAATGTCATGAATTATTTGTTTTACAGAAGTGGAACAACGGAGTACTACTTTATTACACTATACTAAATTTATGCATTGTTTACATTTTTCAATTCACTTATTAGAGCACTATTTTTTAAATAATACTTTTTAAAATAGGTTCCGACCTATTAATTTAAATTATATTTTAATTTTTATAAAAAAATTTAATATTGTACAGTACCTACCTAGCGTAGTTTCGTCTTGATATCAATGAATCTCTCACTAAGACGAGAATTCGTACTTATTTGTAAATATTCTCAAGAATACCCGTTTTTCTTATCCAAGAAATGGACAAATATAGCATGAATTTTTATTACATTAGGATACATTGTCATAAATAAGTGAAGAAACACAAATTATATTATTTTCTAGAATACTAGAATAGTATAAGAAATTAGGAACATAATTTTCTTAGAACTGTGCAGTGTGCATCCTATTTTTTTAAATAGATTTATTAAATTTTGAGTATGTAATAAAAATCCTGGGGGAGAGAGGCTTTCGATCGTCCCTGTCACCTCTCTTATATCAGGCACTGCGTGGCTAGTGGCATATGTAAATGAAATAAAAATATAGTGTGTGTGTGTCAAGTCACCCTAGGAATATAACCAGTCGGTTGAAATCCCGAAACGCATACTACTAATTATTGTAATTGACATCCGAAGATTCGGATAATTTACACCCAAGTTGGTAATACAAGTACTAAGAGCTTGTTAGCGTATTTTCTAATGTAATTTGTTGATTTATTTAAACAAAGTGATAATCCTCTTTTTTCGTTTCTGGCACGTAGCGAAAAGTAAAGAAATGTAACATCTTTATCCAACAAACAATTTCGTTCGTTTGATTCTCGGAACAAAGACTAAAGCGTAACAGCTAAGGGGTAACGGAGATAGAAGAACTGACGAACTGTTGGTGGTGAAGTTTATTTGCCGAACAACTCACTTTTATTTACTGCTGACTCCGTTATAGAAATACGTCACTGATTTTCTATTTGCCATGGTGTGAAACTCTCAACGTTCAAAGATGACTAAGCGTTTTTGTCTGTTAGAAATTTAGACGTATTTACATTGGGTTAGTACGCGTTACGAGTTAGGTTAGGAGTCAGATACTGAGAAATCTTAAAATTCCTGAAACGCGTTACTGTGTTAACTCACGCAGGTTTAAATCAAGTTGTCTATACTAACAGAAATTCTGTTGTCGCCGGAATCTCGATTTTTCCTCTGCTGTCAAGTTCATCTTACCGGACACCTCAGGGGTTCCCCACAGAATCCACACACCACACTGGACACATGTCACAGCTCACATCACACACACACGCACACATATGTAATTGTATGTACTCACAGTCCACGCTGACTTTGATCCTTTTGCTAACCGTGGGAGGTACGCCATTGCTTGCTATGCACAGATAGGCCCCCATGTCCAGGCGACTAATGCGTGTCAACTCCAAAGTTTCGCCTTCCCATTCCAGCACTGCAAGAGGAAATCACTGTACAAAAATCTGACCACATTACTTTTCTATAAGGAGAAGTCTTTAACGTTCTGTCCTCACAAAAAAAAATATTGCGTATACAGAGTGTTTTTATATTTATAGAAAAAGGGTATACCGGGTGTAGACTTTTTTTGACCTATAGGAAATACAATGTTAAATTTTAATTTCGCTCTTGATTTTAGAGGAAAAGTGTAAATACAAAAGTTGTTCAGAATAAAAAACTGCATCGAATAAGCTTAAATTTGTTATTCAAATATATTTATTTGAGGAAATAAACATGAAATAACAATTTAGGTTAGTTTCAGACTGCCATGTATGTACTCTAACAGTTGACAGATTTGAAATTATTGTTCTAATTGATTTATTGGATCACTAATAAAAATAAAAATTAATTATCATTTTATTTGTCTTCTTCTTCGTAAGGTATATTTTGTCATAATTAATTGAAGTATTTATTTTTTTGCTAAAAATGTTCAATTTGTTTACTATACATAAGTAATCCTTTTTGCGAATTTTTCATAAATAAATAATAAAAATTTTCATAAATTCTGTTCCACGCTCAAGTCATGTTATATAATATACCCTTCAATTTTTTCCCTATAAGTATAAAAACACCCTGTATTCATAAATAAGTGATGTAATTAGTAGACCATTTTAAGAAAATATTTTTAAAAACGCTACTTTGTGTTATCATGGGACAGATGCTAAGATAAGGTACACAGATACAGTTCGATGAATCTGTGGATTTTATTATTTAATTATTTGTATTTATATAGGAGTTCTGTGCAATTATATAAATTTTGCCGATTTTAATAAAATGCTATTCTGGGCAAATATTTATAAATATCTTATATTAATTGACTTCTATAATACCTAATGCCTATGGCACACCGGTCGAGGAGCATCGAGTAACTCCTCGATGAAACGAAAGAACGCACCCGTCCGCGATGGATTTCTATTTAATCGGTGACAAATATATCAAAGTTTTGCGCGAAATCAAATACAAAAGATACGTCTGAAATGAGATACATACGTTTCATCGAGGAACAACTCGATGAAAATAGCGGCGCCCCTATTTTCGTTGAGGACGGGGTGCGTTCTATCGTTTCATCGAGGAGTTACTCGATGCTACTCGATGCTCCTCGACCGGTGTGCCATAGGCATAAGAAAATATGATAAGTAAAAAATAGTTATCAGTAATAGGTACCTACCAATAGGTTTCAACGATGCTATAAGCAAATTATCAAAAGTTATAAATTTTCAAAAACTTAAAGATCTATAAATTTATAAAATTTGAAGGTATTAATTTCACAATTAATCTATGGGTACCTACATTGTAGATTACTTCGTATCAGTGCTATACACTAAAATAATTTTTATCAATTTGACTTAATAAAGCTACTATAAATATACATACGTTTTTGTTCTGTTTGAAATGGAATGATCTTGGCTGGATCGTATTACCGTATAGCTTATATTATGCTTATGTATGTTAGTCATCAAGTGAAACTTGTTCAATTCAATATAAGTTTCATGTTCCACAATCATTTGATATAGTATACACCTCGGTGTACGTATATGTCGCAGGCTAATTATTAGATCTGTCGTTTTATAAAACGCCTAGTCTATTTCTAAATGACTCGGCATATTATGTCATATCATTCTATTACACAATATGCCGAGGGTTTTGCTAGAAACTCAGAACTGAACTAAATAAACAACCCAACACCCTACGAATCACAGATTCGGTTTTGGAGACACTCTGATTGCACTGAATTAAATAAAAAAAAAACAATACCCTTCTTGAGTATTAATTATGCGGTGTTAGTACAAACTCTGATTGAACTGAACTAAATAGAAAAACTCAATTCCATACTTTCGTAAGTCCCACATACTCAGTTTTGGTTGATTTAAATGAACTAAATAAAGAACCTAATACCCCTCTTGAGTGAAATAAAATGATGTGACATTGTGTTTTATAATATGCCTACATGCCTAAGCTTTATACAGAAATCCTAATTTTACAATTTGCCTACGATATATACACTGTTACTGAGTCTATTAGAAGTTCATAACTTCTACTTTCTACATAACATAATAATAAGCTATGTGGTTTTATACTTAGCTGTCATTTTGTAATTAGAAAAATGAAAAATATCCAAAAATACACATGATATATGAAATACTGTCACTGTCATACATACCAATTTTTCGTAGCAATAAATGCCAAACTGTCATAATCATAACCAGTCAAAGGTATTAGAATAAAAAACTTAATTATAATTATATGTAAAAATGACCATAATTCTTAAATAATGTCAAGTACAGAAACTTTTAATAACAATTAATATTTCCTTACCTGAAAGTGTCTTATTAATGTTAATCTTCGTGTTATCATCCCTCTTCCATTTGACACTTGGTGTAGGCGATCCTGTTGCTTTGCAGGTTAAGGTTTCATTTGCGCCTTCTCTGACAATCACATCACTGCTGCTCATCGAGTCATCGATGTTAGGAGGAACTAAAACAAGAAAAAACCTTCATGAGCAAAAAATGTCTAATGACCATTTTGTTTTATACTTTAATCAGAAATTAATTGGAAAACTAAAAGAATTAATAAATTCGTAGACTGGAAATTAGTAAAGTATGGTTCAATTTATTTCTGTTAGAGCGCACGTCATTATCTATCGAACTAACAAAAGATATGTACAATATCTCCTGTCTCTGTCCTATATTGGACGAACACGTTTTTCTAATAAATGCATTCATTCGAAAATTGAGTGATGAAGTGTACGTTCTACCGAAAATAAAATGAACCATACCTATATTCGTATTTTACATATTCCGATATATTTACTTAAAATTAATAATAAATTTTCAGGGAAAAATAATGTTTATGTATCAAGAGCATTATTAAATTTTTTTAAAAAGATAATAAACAAATATTTATAAATATCGTTATCAAACTTTTTCTACTTGAGCAGAATATGCATCATGCAACACTTGTTACAATACATACATTATATAGGTACATAAAATAACGTCATTTTCCTAAAAAGGGTTATTATTACATTTATAAATGCCACACTTGATAAAATACAAACATTATTTTTCTTAGTAAATATCTTCAAATTGTTGATAACTAAAGGCTCTCAAATTCTAAAAATAACGTTACAAAAAAGAAATTCCCGAATTAAAAATTATAGCTGTGTTCGAGTAATGAATCAAAACAGGATATATTTTGATATACATTATTTAGGCACAGCAAATTACTTTTTTGTCAAAAATAATTAAATTTTGACAATAGTTCGAGCTCATTCATGCGCTGTTGATAAAATTTCTCTTTTAACATTATTGCTTAAATATTGCATTTAATAATTAACGCACATTAAGGTAAAATTATGCACAATTAAACTGGAGTTATTTATTATAAAGCATATTAATCAAATTTGTCAGGGAGTATTAGCTTAATATATTTAATTTAATTTAAATTAAAGTTAATCGACGTTGAAATTTATGCATTAAATTTAATAAAGTGATTATATTATATATAAGCGAATGCTTTGTTTGAAGTATGTTCTGTAATTATCCTAGTTTACGGTGTTTCCATAAAAACAATTTTTAAAACAACAAATATTTAAAAATAATAGCATCTGAAGTATGAAGACAAAATTTATTTATTTACTAGATAAGTAGGGAGCGCGGGATATTTGAAATAATGATTGATAGAAAATATAATAATTATATTTTCTATCAATCATTATTATGTTTAGTAACTATCGATCCGGTAGGTAGCAAATGAGAAAAACGTTTTGAAACATGTGCGAGTAAATTTTCTGTTTATATTCAAAACTGTATAATTGTCAGTAAATAACTTTGAATAAATTATGTGTTGTCCTGCATGATTAAAATAAATGTCTATTACGATTTAGTATACCTAAAATAAATTTTTTGTTTCATTATCTTCTTGATTTTATTAAAAATAACATAAAAGATTTATTGTTTATTTTACCTTGAGCTATTTTCATGGAGGGAAGAGCTATTATATAGAAATTTTGCTTCTCTTAAATTTGATATAAATTTTATTTTTTTGTAATAATTATGTTTTTGTTAATTTGAAATAAATATATTTTTTATTTTGAAGTATATACATATTTCTCATTTATTCTTTTTAATTCTGCCCATGCAAACAAGTTTTAATTTGTTAAATAAAACATCTTCATCAACAAACTGTGTCCTGTAGTTTTTATGTTCTCCTCGGTTTTACATTCATAATTATTATCGAAACCGTCGATAATTTCATACTTATCAAAAAGAACAGTGTGATTTAGATAAAAGGATATTTATTATATTTATTCATTCCCTTATTCCTAAATTAATACTATCACAAATGTGACTACACACTTGAAGTAGGTACACTTGAAAAAGATAAGTATACCTTTGTGTATTAAAATATAATATTAAGTATACTACTAACTACTGTAAGTGTTTAAAGAGGGTTTATGCTCAAATTTTTACTTTCTTAAATAAAGCATCTTCATCAACAAACTGTCTACCGTAGTTATATGTTCTTATTAAAGAGAACAATGTGATTAAGACAATTTTATTTTATTTATCCATTTCCTTATTCTTTAATTAATACTATCACAAATAGGTACAAAAAATTTAAAAACAGATCTGACAGGCTCTGCGATAGAAACACGATATGACTCGCATTGTGCTAAGTTTCGAGTAACCACCGCAAGGGATCAGCAGATCAGTCGTCATTTATTCACTATCTCAATATATTATATTCTTTGTATTTGAGCAGCATATTTTAAACATAATATTGTAAAAATACTATAGAGTTAATCAGATTAAAGATCTTGGCGTTTTATTTGATAATAAATTAACTTTCAATGACCACATAAATGCAATTGCGAAATCATCATACAAAAGCTTAGGATTTATTATACGTAATACCCACTGTTTCCGTAGACTAATTATTACACTTAAGTGCTTGTTTGTTGCCTTCATGAGATCAAAACTAGAGTATTGTCTGCAAGTATGGAATCCAATTTACACTAAATATATTTCGCTTATTGAGTCAATTCAGAAAAAAATTGCAAAATACTGTTTTTATAAAGTTTACAGGCAATACCCTGGTTACAATTGCGATTATGATAACCTACTACAAGAATTGAATATTTCTTCACTGGTATATCGAAGAAAAATTCAGTCCTGCATTTATCTGTCTAAGATGATACATGGTACAATAGACGATTCAGTTTCTCTTGGACCTATTTATTTTAATATTCCTCGTCAGAGTACTAGAAACCAACTTTTTATTGTACCACTGCACATATTAATTATGAACAGAAATCACCTATCAGGAAACTTACCAACACATACAACGAAATGTCACGTATTACTGACTTGTTTGGTGATTCGCTTAGTAGATTCAAGCGTTTGTTATATGTATTCATTGCACCCTGATTTAAGCTGTATTCAATAATAAAATGATATAATATTATGTACTTTATTTGTAAATAATTTAATTTCAATGTTTTTATTATATATTTTTGAGTAACCGTCTAATGTATAATTACTTTGGTAAATCTGTGTATTTGTCGTATATTTTCTATATATATTTTTTATTGTGTAATAATCGTCTAATTGGGATTTCTATCCTGTAGAATTGGTTTATAATAAATAAATAAATAAATAATGTTAAATGTGCACCTAAGCTTCCCTTATTTCTAAATAAAAATTTCTGTGCTTCTATTATCCGACAATTATTTATTTTTGCACATGAAGTAGGTAAAAAAACATGCAGCTTCACATCTCTTGAAAAAATGTAACTTTCAATTAGAAGGCATTTGACATTGAGTGAAAAAAATCGCCTGCAGTGCATTTTCCTTTCTCAAACAACATCAATGTTGCCCTTTCTACAAAATATTCGCCCCTTCCAAAAAACATAACCTGGCTACGGCCCTGAATATCTCGCCTCGACTTCGAATGCATTCTCTGCTTCTGCTGACAGAATATTTCATGCAATCTGTTTTCAATTTTCCACCACGACATTCGCCTGCCGAGAAGAAGTAATGTGTGCAGTGTGTGCCGACAGCATGTGTCATAAATTAATAGTTCTTTCAGAAATGTGCGAATGTGAAATTGACGTGAGCATTACCGCATTTTTAATACTTCACTCGAACTTGTTTCTATAGGGTTTTACAATAAGAGCGGATCGATGTTGAAATGGAATAAAACAAGCTGTGTCTGAGGTATTAACAAACATTTTTTTTTATTTATGTATGACATTATGTGTGGAATATAATATCGTTCAAATATCCGCCGCGGCTTCAATTCAAATTGGGCCATAAGAAATCAGTTATCATCGTTCTGTAGCACTCGTCGTTGACGGTGATGGCCTCACCAACGTCGTTTTCTAAAAAGTACGAGCCAAAAACGCCGCCGGCCCAAAATCCGCACCAAGAAGTAACTTCTTGTGGATGCATTGATACCTGGTAAACCTCGTGTGGGTTGGCGTCGTCCCATACACGACAATTATGCTTGTTAACATAACCATTCATGCAAAAATTCGCCTCGCCACTAAAGATGATTTTTCGGCCAAAATGTTTGCACTAACCAACACTCATTTTGATAATAAAGTTTTATTATTTGGACGTGCTGCTCATTCGTGTAATGGTGATTTGACATCAGTGAATAATAAACAACGGGTTAGACATACGCCGCCAAAACAACATGGCCGCCACATGCTGCCAAAATCGACCCGTCTCAATTGAAAAAACCATTATTATTTTGCTGAGAAACGCGGACGAAGATTGCTGTTTGACATTTTTTTATGTTTTGCTGTGTTTCAAAAGGATAAACTAGTAGGTATGCATATTTTAAATTTCAAGTGGGTTTCCTATAAATATTAGAAAGTATACAATAGCTAAGTGTGTAACTCTTATTTGTCGTAATTTGTTGTTGTTACTGTGTTCCATGTGTGATCCCAGTTTTGTTTTATTTTGGTGTTTACGTTGGATTTTAAGTCGTATGACATTAGAGGGTTGTCCGACATTGGGAACTGGATGGACATTTTAGCAGCGGTGTCTGCTTCTTCATTTCCTTGGATACCGACATGGGATGGGATCAAGATAAAAATAAAATTTTTAAAAATTTTGCTTTTAAAAAAGTGTTATCATCGTACATAATAATTTCAGATAAAATCCCTCGACCTACGGTCTCGGGTTTTTATTATGTACTCAAACACTTTTAAAGCAAAATTTATTTCATAAGCAAGACATGTCAAATTTAATCGATTAAATTCGTAGCAGTCGGGCTATAACTATTGATTAAATAACTCCAATCTATAACAGTTTTAATAAATTTGTATCCATTATGTTGTCTTCCTTAATGAATGTTGGACAGCGGGAAAACAATGTTTAGCCAATGAGAAGCTTCATTTTTAAGATAATACAGATGACGTCATTAATTTTATAAACCCTATATCTCTGGAACTAAATACATTTTTAACAATTTTTCTTTTACTAATCATATATCGAGTATGTAATTACTATTTTTAATTCAAAATTGCTATAATTTGATTATGGTTGATGGCCACATTTATTTATTTTGTAGGTACGTAGCAAATTAATGTTCAACTGTATGCAAGTCGAAGAAGTAATCATAGCGCTGAAATAGTCATAATCATAAAAAATGATGATATTGCTAAAACTGATGATACCTGTTAATCATTAATGATAAGTATACCTATTTGTTAATTTTATGTGGTGTACTTTTCACTAGTAACCATGAGTACCCGTGAGTTGACGGCTGGTAACCGCACACACGGCAAATATATATCTATACTGAAAACTCACAATATGTGAGTCTGTCATACCCAAGTTAGGTAATAGGTGTGAAAGATATGTATGCAGGTACTATATTTTTTCATTAATAATTTCAAAAGAAAATTATAATGTGTTCTTGGCGTTCTGGACTACTTATTCATATTAACTTATTAAATTCTCGTTAAATTTTACCCCTGAATCTAATTAAACGGATAGTGTAAAAGTAATTATAAAACAATTAAGAATATTAAAATGGTTCAGCATCTCTTCCTTTAAAGAAACATTTTAACTCGGCCTTTCAGTAAATTATTCAGCAAGAGAAATTGATTTGAAATTGATGAAATTTTGCTTGAAAATTTAATTACAACCGGTTGAATTACGGAGTTGGTTAACAATAACAGGAAATTTTGTACAACTACGGATAAGCAAATATTAGACTTGCAGTGAATATTTCCACAATATTTACGCTTTAAATATTCAGCCTGAAATTCAGAGCGAATTTACCACGAGAAAACGAAATAACCGCAAACAAATAACGGAAATCATTTAATATTCTTACATTTTTACAGTTTTCGATCGGAATCAGTTTCGAAAAATTCTAGCGTACGAATAAATAACAACTAGCCTATTTTTAAAAGTATAAATAGAAAACTGATGTGCAGGGGCAGACTGGGAATAAAATTTGATGCGGACATTTTCAGGACCACCGGCCCACATTTCATTTTCCTTTTTTGATATTAACAATTTGATACGATATTACTCCCAATTGTAGAAGGGTGGAATTCAACTAGTTCCTAAACCGATTCGTCATGGTGCAGTCAGAATTTCAATTCGTGTGACGAACATTGAAATTCAAAGCGGCAACGGAGAGATTTGTATGCAACCAACTGCATTGATCAGCTTGAATCAAGTTTGAATCGCCCGAGTGGGATTTAATTGCAAGATGTTTTTGTAATTTAACGACAATCACACACTGCCAACAATTGCCAACACTACCAAACACATGCAGAAAGCTGTCCCTAAACCTCAGGTCATAAGTCTAAACCAAACCCGCGCAGCTACTGTCTCACCTTAGTAAGTATTGTTGGGCACCTACAGTCATATTTGGAAAATATGCATTTAAGAAAATTATGATAAATTCTAAGTTTTTGAATTCTTATTAGCAGGCGTGCAATTAATGTAAAAATCTATTACATAAAAATAATAATGAAGAAGAGTGCCGCATGCGAAATTTTGTTTTTTAATGTCAAATAATTTTAAATCGCAAATTATTTCCATATATGAAATACAACTTGTCTCGCCCCTTTTTACTTGCCCGATCTATACAGGCTGTCCGTTTTTCGAGCCCCACTATTGAGATCTCGCGAACTGTAAAAGATACGAGGTCGGTTAAATTGGGGCAAAGTTGCCACATTAAGAGACTATTTTAGTAATGTATTTGTATATTCGTACATTGCCTATTTATCTTGTGATAGGTATTTAGTGAACTATATCTTTATAGTGCTGTCATTATTCTGAAAATTGAAAATTTCACCAAAAAAAATACGTGATTAATTTGAGCTTCGATGAAGTTTAATAATAAACTAAATAAAATAAATGATACAATTACGAATGTAAAAATACAATTTTAATGACTACCGGCACCGGCTCAATTGCCATATGGACAGTCCGCCTCTGCTGATGTGTGGTTTCTATTCTTTCAGGGTAATGAATAAAAAATCGATGAAAGTCTCCCTGGTGCGAAAAAGAGCAGGAATGCGGCGATGATATACGCATTTATTTTATTTATTTGGTGTTATAAGGGCCGTAAGAGGCGTAAGGGCTCTAAGGGCGTGTCGAAGAAAGTTAGGAGTAATTTGAAACCCGAATCTGGTAAATCCCCAAAAATATTTACGTGCTCATTTTCACCTGTTGCTCACTACTGTCTTTGCCAGTGGCGGAGAAACACATATTTCTAGCAAGAGAACACAACAAGCAGAGGCGTAGGAACTATAGGAACAATATTGTGATACTAGCTTATGATACCAGCACACGAACTCTCACCATACTCTACTATTTTTATTTTACTAATACATTTATATAGGTACTCACAAATACACCATTGTTACATGTAGGGACTCGGACTGGCCAGAATATCGGTTCAGGTTCGGTTCGCGGTTCACTTCGTCTAATATGGTTCGGTTTTGTTCTGGTTTTCATAGTTTCTCTTAGATTAGAACGGGAACCGGTTTACAGACAAGCGGCTCAAGTTCTGGTTTCGGTTCAATGATTAATTAAATTAATTAAAAATATTATTTATATTTTTGGAAAATTAAAGAGAAGACCAGTTTTCAAATTCAATAAGATTTCAACTGAATGCATTAAACAAGTTCACAACTATCGGTTCGGCTCCGGTTATAGGTTTAAACATAATATACATGCTAAGGGCTTATAAAAAGCATGATAAAGATACTATTAAAAAATCTGACGTGGACACCACATGACTTCCTTGTACGCCTATTAAACTGTTCATACTTTTCTTAATAACTAAAATGTAGAATAATATAAAAAAATCTGACTTTATTCTTTTAACTTATTATACAAATATATTAATGTATAAGTACTACGACTACTGCTACTATACTCACAAATATATTTTAATCATTTTATTTAAACTGAAGAAGAAGATATAAAGCATATTTTACTATTGTCACTGTCATGTCATAATCAAAAATGTTAATCGATCATGGACTACAAGATATCGAAATACTAAATTATAAATATATACTTTAATTATTCTTAAATGATACCAGATACAAACATATTTATAAAATACCGATTGTAGGTAATAATCACATAATCTTTCATTTAAAATAAAAATTTGTCTTAAATTAAATATTTATCAAAATATTTGAAAAAAGTACTACTTCCGGTTTGTAGATTAAAACCAAAAATAGGAGGTGCACAACTAGATGCTATAACAGTCCTAAATACAAAATTTCAACTTTCTACGTCTAACCGTATTTGAGTTATGCGACATACATACGTACGTACGTCCGTCCGTCCGTCCGTACATACGTACGTACAGACGTCACGACGAAACTAGTCATAATGGATTCAGAAAAGGTCAAAACGGATATTTCCGTAAAAATCTGAGAACCGAAATATTTCGCGATTACAATACTTCCTTTTTACTGTGTACAAGGAAGTAAAAAGCAACGGAAGCTATTAACGCCGGCATGACTTACAGAAAAAGACCGCAGGAAAATTTTAAACTTCTCAATCAGTTTTATTTCATCATGTAAAATACGGCAAGAAAATGTAAAAATAAAGTAGACAGCCAAGTATATGCCTACACCAATTAATATAGGTGCAATTTTTGTATGGCCTAAGTTGGAAGATATTTCTTATACTTATTTTCGATATTCCTAAAGAAGCAATAATTGGAATGGTACACGCACGAACCATTCTAAGAGGTGAAATGAAATTTCAAATAAATTTCGAACTGTGGTAGGAAACTCATTATTATTGCTCTTTTACCGACTAGTATGATTATTTTTTTGTAAGTTGTACTCTGATTTGTGATATAATATATAGCTAAGTACAAATTTAATGATACTATCAAAGTGATAGCTATTTATTTTCTGTTATATTTTGTAAGAACCTACAAAATAAAAGACATATTGGCGTTATTTTCTGTTTTCTTGATAATAAAATAGATTTTAGTCACGCTTATAAGTATATAAATGCTAAGATCTTTAAAACATATTTTTTGTTTCTATTCACATCTACGAGGGTTGTCCGTAAAGTAAGGTTCCCAGTGATTTTTCACAGTGTAAAACATGTTTAATTCCATGAACGCGTACATTTTTGGAAAGTTCAGACTTTTACCTATTTTTCTACATAGTCGCCACTGCGGTCAATGCATTATTGCATGCGGTGTACGAGCTTTTGAATGCCTAAGTCAAAAAATCTGCCGCCAAGCCACGCAGATACGTCCGGAACGCTCCTCATCCTGGACGTCAGTACGCTCGTTCTTAAACTCTTGCTTGAACTCTCTGCACCATTTGTGCACGTGTTGTAGGCTCATACACTTGCCTCCATAGATTTCGCATAGCTGGGAATGGGTTTCTACCGGCGCAATGTTTTTTGCAGACAGGAAACGGATCACCGAGTGCAGCTCACATCTGAAAAAAACATTGCGCCGGTAGAAAGTAGAAACCCATTCTCAGCTATGCGAAATCTATGGAGACAAGTGTATGAGCCTACAACACGTGTGCAAATGGTGCAGAGAGTTCAAGCAAGAGTTTAAGAACTGAACTGAACTGACGTCCAGGATGAGGAGCGTTCCGGACGTATCTGCGTGGCTTGGCGGCAGATTTTTTGACTCGGGCATTCAAAAGCTCGTACACCGCATGCAAAAATGCATTGACCGCAGTGGCGACTATGTAGAAAAATAGCAAAAGTCTGAACTTTCCAAAAATGTACGCATTCATGGAATTAAACATGTTTTACACTGTGAAAAATCACTGGGAATCTTACTTTACGGACAACCCTCGTAATACTTCTTAAATAGAACAAAAATAAGAAAAAGCATCGTGTATCTTTACCATGCCTGGGGGCGAATAGAAACAGCATTTAAAAAAAATATAATGTTTCTGGTGGGACACAGTAATTTTTTTTAGTTATTACGGTAAATGGGCTTCTTACTCGTAGTATAAAAAATATTTGGTGATGCTGATGCTAGAAATAAGAATAGTACAGTACTTCAAATTACAAAACTGTGCCTTTTCACCCCGTTTTACGGTATTTATTAAAAAGTGTCTAACGCCACACAGCGTGAACCTAGCGTGAACGATTTCTGTTGAACTCAAGAAGGGTTTTGTTATCATAGATTAGTTTATGTCAAAAAAACGGATTTCTGTTGGACTCAAGTTGGGTTTTGTTAGCATACATTAGTTTATGTCAAGAAAACGGAGTTCTGTTGGACTCAAGAAGGGTTTTGTTAGCATAGATTAGTTTATGTCAAAAAAACGGAGTTCTGTTGGACTCAAGAAGGGTTTTGTTAGCATTAGTTTGTGTCAAAAAAACGGTTCACGTTAGGTTCACGCTGTGTGGCGGTAGCCCATGCCTTTATTAAAACATTAGGTATAATAAGTAATAATAAGAATAATATATTCTATTTATGCAGCAAATAAAAAAAATATATGTATTAATTTCATATTTAGCAAAATGAATTAAGTAATCCTGTACCCTGAAAATTAAATTCAAAATGGATCTAATCTACTTCGGCCGTCAAAATAGCGAAATTTGTTTAAATAGTAATAGTACAATTTTGTAAACAAATAATACGTTTTCGAATACCTTGAAGTTGCCGTCATTATGCTATATTGTAACATACTTAGGAGGAAGGTGTAGAATTAAAAATTAAAATACACATAAAATATTTACAAAATAGGTCATATTTTGCTACTTACAATAAAGATATTAAAGAAAAAACTAAAAAAGTGGCTTTAGAGCAAAGTATCTTAGTTATTTTGGAAATTTGAATCTATACTTCAATTTTAAGGGGAAAAGTAAACATACTTTTCACCATTATAACGACTAGTAGTCTACTACCTTCAGCTCAACTACTTATTTTGATGTTTATTTACAAAAGGTGAATGTAACCATTAAAATTCTCACTCTATGAACCAAATTTGTGGTCCAAACTAAACTAGAGCACCAGGAACGTCTTCAGTTGGAAAGTTTCCTCCCCCAAGCTAATTCGAAACGTGAGGTACATACTAATCTATGTCTGCTTCACCCTGTTACCCTGTTCCTCTTTCCTCTGCAATGATACCGCATAATTTCACAACTTACTACTCATGCATTGCGCTTATCGCAAAACCGTAGAGCATAGTGACTCTCACTCGCTCTGTCCTCTGGCGAAACGTTTTGTTTTAGTCTTCATCAGTCAGATGTCACAATGTCTCTGTGAGAGGGTTTTTGTGTAATATTTTTTGTGATAATCTAGAGATCTTTAAAATACAAACAGATGGTTTAAGTTTTTGCGGAGATGAATACTTGAAATGAAATGGAGTTTTAAACTGCGACCGCGGGCAAAAAGGGAGAATTTATCTTGTAATAAACAAATATTACCAGAATTTTTTATTGCTCAGTGGTGTCTTGTTCATTAATGAAGGTGGCCAAAAATTATAATAATGCATACATAATGGCTCCAAATTAAGGACAACGACTTTACTTTATAATATGAAAAATCAGAGCATTGACATAAATATATAAAATGATGTTACTTTTATACAATATTTCAACCACAGGCATAGTAAATTTGTCGGGTTATTAGATGTCATAGTCATAGTTAGTATAGTTTTAGGTACCTATATACAGGCTGATTCACAACTGCGTGCATATATTTTGATGACATACAGAAGAGAGCAGTTTGAAAAGGTATACAATTTTGATAAAAAAGCATTCAATTAAACAAAATGTCGATAAATTTAACAAAAGACATAAAAATTAGGTAAACAGCACAAACGTTAATAACATAATATTTTATTTTGATCAGAAATACATACGAGTACCTAAAATCTAAATGAAAACAAAGCTTTAAAACAAGAATATTAGTTATTCTGCACATAAAAAATCTGCTAATCTGCAGCTTCAAATGTTACATCATATTATGTCTTTTTTCATTCCCTAAAGAAATCTGTGTTAGTGCTGCCGTAGGAATTATTGAAGAAAAATTATTTTCTTAATTAGAATAAATTTTGGAAAGATTGCGTCAAAAGTAAAAAAGCTCAAAATAAGCATAAAAATTAAAAATAGGTACAAATATTTTAAAAAGCAAAAAAAGGAATAGGTACTTACAAAACTTGATCTTATTTGATTTCTTCTTCTCTGATTCGTCGAGATTTTGAAAAATATTTGTTTTGCCATTAATTCTAAGCAAAAGAGTATATATTTTCTATAAATCCGGTCTTTAATAATAAGGTAAATGTAATACGCATTATTTAATGTTAAATACCCTACATATTTAATGATTATTTTAAGTTTCTATTGTAAAAAGTAAAAATAATTCAAAAATAGAGCATCGGTGTTATTACGATTTTCTTACAGAATCTACACACACGCATTCGGTAATTAATTTCCTACCTACACCTACAGGCTCGTTTTCTAAATTTGGACGGGCTCGAAAAAATGTCTTCTAAAACTTGTTCTTTAATATACTATTTTTATGCGATCGGAACCACTCGGATTTAGTTTTTGCCGTCGGTCTTGTCCAATCGACGCCTTAAAAATTCGCATACTGGCCTCTGAGGGCACAGGCAAGCCACGAATTCAGCCCTCCAAGACTCTCAGCCTCTTTGTCTCTTTCATTATTATTCGCCACATAGTTCAGTCAGTATTGATGCCGTTACAAACTTTTTAACTACCTGAATTCATTAAGAATCTAAACCGCGCTTCCTTGTGGCCAGCGGGCAAAACACCACCGGAATCAGAATCAGACCAGACGGGAGAAGCTACTATCAGACCCAAGAGCTACTGCATTGCGAAAACGACGAAAAACTCAAAAACCGATAGACAACACTCCAGAGCCAAAGATCGAGAGATTTGAATTTTATCTTTTAGCCTGCACTGAATGTTTAGTTTAGTGGCATTATACGTAAAATGGGGTGAAAAGGCACACTTTTAAACTTTCAAATACTGTGCTATTCTTATTTGTAGCAACAGTATCACATATATGTTTTGCACTACACTAAGAAATTTATTCATCTAAAATATGAAAAAACTTTTATTGTAATCTACAAAAAACTGTAACAGTAATTTACGTGGCGAGCATAGTAAATTAATCTTTAAGGGCGAACTGGAAAGTTTGGTTCTAGCGACGAAGGAGCGAGAATCCTTAAGAGGCCCGTCCAGCTCCTAAAATCCAGCACAAAACTTACTAACTTAACGATTGTTTTGTGGCCAGTACAAGAATGGTAAAATTGTATTCCAACAAGGATTATTTACTTAAAAGATCAATTAACAGTTGTACCTTTTTAAAATGACATTGCATTGCTAGGATGTGGTAAAGTACGAATTTCGGGTTGGTTTTAGACAGTCGTAGTAGAGGGGAAAAGAGTGGGATAGAAAAAAAGTAAAGTCTAGAGTATTGTAGGAATTCAGAAAAAACGTAGACGGGCCGCTTAAGATTGAATTACATTATACTTTTCTCGGCTTGAAAGAACTTGTTTTGACATATAGTTCGCCTAGGCTAAAATCTAGTTTAAAAGTTGTTGTTGCACTAACATTTATTTTAATTGGTTAATCGACCAATACTGCCAACTAAAAATTCAGACAAGACTTCACTCTTCACAGTCACTCCACTTTATTATAAGGTTGTTGTTGGTATGGCAACACAAAATATAGATCCACTGCGCAATCTAGTATGAAAATTGGATGAAAAATAGAAATAATAGAAAATCTGTAGACATTAAGCGAAAATGAGTCTTATTTATATGGCAAAGAATAAATAATATTTTTTTGTATGTAAATAAAGGTTTAAATTAATTAATATAAATAATAAATTACATTTCTTTAAGTGTATACGTAACTAATTTACAAAAACAACCCTTTTTCATAAAATAACTATACAGTTGCAGCCTACAGGTACTATAAAATAACGGTCAACTGATTAATTAAAGTATATTTTTTCGTGAAAAAAAAGAACAAAATTAAGGTTTTGCATTAATCTGTAGAAATAAATTTAAAACAGTAGATCTCTGCAGATGGCCAAAATTATCTGTAGATCTGCAGACAATTCTGTAGTATGGCGACACTGGTCCAGAACTATATTTAAGACGAAAAAAGAAGGTTCTAGTATGAAACTTGGATCGAAATTTTCTTGATTTACATTATCCAAATGTGCATTCTAGAATTAAGTATGAAATTTGTTAAAGTTTCTTGCCGAAAAAAGTATAATATAATTTAAGCTTCAATCCAGTGAGCCCAGTAAAGATTATTTGCAAGTGTGCCGCGTACAAAGTTTTATTTCCGCCTTCACAGCGTATTTTGATAAATTTTATTTATAATTAAGAAAAAAAAAAGATAGGTAGGTACATTATAATGTCGCTTCTATGAACCTGTAATACATTACATGTATAACCTTTTTAATAACTCATTTACTATGTTATCATGTAGAGTGTCATTTACAAATATATACTTTATGATAAATAATGTTCTTATTCGCCTACATGTATAGGGGTTTCATCGTTTTATTGACCAATATGTCACTTGCATTGAGTAGTGTAAGTGGCCCACTCATAGCCTGCAGGGGACCTACGTTCAAACACGATTTCCAAACTGTGAGTGTGAGTCTCTAGAAAGATTGCTCCAAAAAATCGTCTAAAAGTAATTTATCCATAAGTTATTTAGTTCGCATTTTTTCCCATTTTTTTGTTATTAAAATTGCAGTCTTATTTATTGTAAAAAAGTTTTTTCTACTGCACATGTTATTAGAAAATTTTATAAAGTATTTAAAGGCCCTATGCTCAAATTAAGTAAGAATACTTATAGATAGGTACCTACACAAAAAAGTATTCCTATTATGTTTACACCTTACTGATTTTATGCGAAACATAATAAAATAATAAATACCTATAAGAAGATAACAAGTATACCCTACTGTATTTAAGTATTTTAAATTTAAAAATTCGTATGAAAGTAAAAATGTGCATATTTTTGGGTCCTTAACATTCAAGGTCTCCTAGGCATATGCCTGACCCATGTCTGTAGTACGTCACTGCTTCCTATATTGGAGTAATGGTGGATATTACCTTGAACGCCTCATATGTAATTTTGCAAATAACACAAAAGTGAGACGTGCTATTTTGTTCAACCTTTGCTTTACTTATTTGCGCGCGTTCATGAACATTTTACATTTTTGATGGTAATCATATTCATTGAGCGGAATATTACCTTCCAATAATGACAGAATAGTACATTATTATAATGCAATCCAACAACTCGAACTCAGTGCAGGGCCGTAACCAGGGGGAGAGAAAAAAGTGGCTGACTCTAATAAAATTTGAGTTGTCGTTCTTACATATTTTTTAACATCACACAATTAATTTAAAAATTTTATCAAATATAATTTATATCAGAAGACTCAGAAGTGCAGTATACTCGTAGTAGTTATTCTGATTTAAAGTGGACTAATAAAGTACTGGGCCAGGAATCTACACATGGAGTGTAGAGGCGGTAAAACCCTCCCATGAGCCTTGACTTAATAAAAGAAACTCGAAATAAATAAATTTTATACATGAAACGGGTGAAGCTCCACATCCCTTGAAAAAATACTTTTTAGTTATTGTAAAGCATATGACCTTAAGTGAAAAAAGTTTCGTCTACGGTGCATTTTCTTTCTCCGTAAGAAATACGCAAACGCATCCAGAAAAAAAATTTAGGTTGCCGACTCTAAAATTTGAGTTGCCCAATCAAAATTTTTGACCAGGATACGGGCTTAACTTAGTGGTATTATTGTCGATTACAGGGATCGAACTGGAAACCGCCAGCTAGGAGGACACCGTTGATCTAACCACTGGCCACAAGTGTATACGTGGCTTTATGCTTAAGAAATTATATTTCTCAAGACATGCCAAATAATGAATATACCACCTCACCTGTCTCCGCAGACCAGTTACCACTGCTTAGTTACCATCTAAATTCTTTCCATAAAAAGTAAAGAAGTATCTTCCTCACTAATGAAATCCTACTCGGCAATCACGGAACGAAGTGAACGATATGCAATTAGACAAGATGCAGCTTCGTGCAGCTGATACAGCTGACGATGGAACGCATTTGCAGTTGCACAGGACCACAGCTGCGTCTCTATGGAATGTAGGTTAGCACCGGCCACAGTAATTACAAAATATTTATCGGTTTTAATATTGCAAAACGAACGAGGTCGGTGGATAGATTAACTCGCGTTGAAGCGATGATTGATATAGGAACTCTAGATAAACTAAAGAGATATTCTCATCTTACTTCTATTACATATGCCACAGTGACGGTGTTAGACTAAATTTACGAGAATATATAATAATTTGCGCATGAACATATCAAATTATGAGTACTTAGTTGTTGCGTCGCAACGGACAAACGATTGCCAAAATTGACTAATTGCCGATGCTGGCGTGATAAAAGAGTTAATTTTTATTATTATTCTTTCTGCTATCTAGCAGAACTGGTTTTAATAAGTGACCTGATAGCTGTCTAATACTCAAATAAAACATCGCTTGTTATTTAAATTGAAAAAAATAGGCAATGATTGAATGTCCGTTCGCGCTGTGCGTTGCAATTGTGCGAGTGAAGTGGACAAGGGGATTTAAAATTTAAAGAGAACTCCTGATGGTCGGCTGGTGTCAAGAGGCTGCGTCAGCTAACGACCTAGTCCTGTGGTCAAGATGCACTTACGCATTATTTCCTACAGATTAATATACGACTGCCGTAATCACGAGGGAATAACATTAGAAACTGAGGGCATCACATCAAATGAAAATATTGTATATTCAATCAAAATGAACCATAGTAAATATTAATCGAACTAGAGGTGTTGTTTACCAATAAGGTAAAGTTAATAATTTAAACAAACAAAAATTCTTGTAGTTTACATTTTCATTGTTAAATGAACAGTCTCTATTCAGATGTGTGAAGTTTTTCCATAACTTTCTTAATACAGAAGTTATTAACAAATACATGTCTAGGACCCAGCACCAAAAGTGTTAAAAATTATATATTTTTTAAAATAAATATTTTGCGCCCAACAAGGTTAAATTTGCGCCCTTATAATTTGTTCAAAATATTGATAAATTTAGAAGTTATTTTACAATGAATAAATATTATTGTAAATGAAAATTGAAAATATATTATGACTTTACTGTTTAGTTTATTGATTTAAAATTAAACTGAATAAGAACAGAGTTGCAAATATACACATATCAAACTTAAATGAACCCTGCTGAAATTTTATACATAATTTAATTTATAACTTTGTACGCAGGATATTATTATGTAAACACACGGTAGGTACTACAATGTAATTTAATATACATACTTAATTAAAATATATGCATATTTTCAAAATATGTTTTACGACTTTCTGGAAAACTATAACCCTTACATGAAAATTGATAAGAATATTTTTATAGAAAACCGAACGCAACCCCCAAAAAATACCCCTAAAATAATATAAGGAACGCGGACGACGGAGCGTCTGGAACTTTTAGTATGTTTAGCTTCGCACTAAATAGTGCAAGGTTTAGCCGAAATTTTGTCTGAAATGACTGGGCTAACAGTAATATATGCAGGATTTCTCTGTACTTCGAAAAAAAAATTAAGGGTATAACATGCAAAATTCGTAAAAATAAAAGTAACTTATTTAAAGTAGTAAGTACTTTTAGTACTATGGGTAGATAGTTTTTCTACATTTTTATTTAAATCTACTACATTATCACCGGTAATTCTTTACATCGTCTTTACACAACGTCTAATAATGTCTAATGTTAAAAATTAATTTAAATTAATTCGCTTTCAATAAATTTCGCAAATTTAGCGAGTTCAGCACGTCATCTAATTATAAATTTATACCATCAATTTTTTCCCCAGAAGTACAGAGACACCTATATATTCATACCGATGGCTCAAAGTATGTCAGGTTGCCACATCCATGTTAGGTACAGGTAGGTATAATTAAATTTAAAAAATTAAAATAAATTTAGCAAGTAACTATTAGAAGAAAATAATGCACCTTTGTCTGTATCCATGAATTTGTTAGTTTTTGTTTTGTTAATTTTCAAGTTAGAATATTTAAAAAATGTGGTAGAGAGTCACTTTTTCCATTTTTGCCAACTTGTATTTTTCAGTCCGTATTTTCCAATGATCATTTTTTCCAATAATGCATTTTTCCAATGTGCCCCTTTTTGCAATGAAATTGTTATTTAATTTTAATTGGAATAAATGGTTTGGAAAATGTGTCGTACAATCCAAAAATGTATTTCGAATGTGAATGAAGAAATGGCAAAATCGAGCTATAAAAAATGATGAAGAAGCAAGCACCTGTGTTAATTTTCCTAAAAGTCACCAACCTCAAGTTTTATCAGTTCTAAGGGCTGAAAGGTTAGTAGAGACAGCAAAACACAACATTGGTGTGGTATTTCAATCGAAAACTTAGTCGCAGGTTTCATGTGTTACACATGACTGGAGCAGAATATTAACCATAAATAATTTGACAAAAATGTTCGAAATACACTATTAAGTAATTAATATTTTGCATACATATGTTACCATTTTGCGTAATGACTAGTGAGCTAACATATTTTGTACGTTGTGGTTATGTTGTACAAGATGCTCATTTATGTAGAAAAAGATAATACATACAAGTTCTGAACAGTCCGCACTATGCAAACCTGGTTGAACTTGTTGTCATTGAAGTCAACCTCTCAACTCCTCTGATGTAGAGACTGATCCACTAAATCCCTCAACCGCTAACCCGATCATGGATCGTGATTTACACCCACTCAAGAATCTTAAGAGACCTTCCACTTGTCCTGTGCCGCGTGGCGTTGTACTTGTGATAATCATCTCGTAGCCAAGCCTAGCCTAACCGTCAAGCGGCCACATTAATGCTTCTACGGCTCAACCCTTTCGCTACAAAGCAAACATCGTCAAACAAGTCAATATCACGACGGTGTTGAGTGCTCAGTGAAATCACCCACGGTGATGATCTACAGTGATGTAGATGTGTTGGACATGTGGCCGTGCAAGATGGAGGAGGCGAGGGATTTGCATGCTAATGAAGAAGAAGTTGCCGAACTAGAATTGTGTGAAGGATTAGCGGTACACTAGGTATGGTGTATTGATTCATCGAGGCGTTTGTTCAAGGCATTCGCAACTTAAGAGTGTCGTTTACCTAAATAACCAAACATGCTTCACACAATTTTGTGATTTATTTAACAACAATGGTCATTCACTAGTTTTGAATTATATTGTTTTAATAATCACATTTTGTTTCACAAAGCATAGTCTTTGATAAATCAGAAATTAAAGAATGGACTGTACATGGCGAATTTTTGATTATTTGTTTGTTGTTAAATAAATCAATTAATTAATCAATTAAAACAAGATAATTCAAAACTAGTGAATGACCAGTGTTGTTAAATAAATCACAAACTTGTGTGAGAAGCATGTTTTGGTCATTTAGGTAAACGATACGACTGAAGAAATTACGTCTTCCACGAACCACGATATACTAGGTCAATCTAAAACTGTAAAATTCGATCTAATCAAGATCATAATCTTTGAATTTATGATATAAACCATAAAGAGTTCAAAGTTCAAATAGAAAAGAATCTTTAATTATGCGTTCAATCGTTTTTTGTTTGTTTAGTTTCATAAGCTTTAAAAGTAGCCAATGTGTTTCAATATTTTTGTATGTATTAACAATACCCCTACGGTGTAACACTCACAAAACATTCCATCATGATTTAAAACAATCACGATTACAAGCAGGGCAAATGTTTCTGGCTTCTCCTGCTGTTCCTGCCGTGTTCCAACCCCTGTATGACACCGAACACTGACGCTAGCATTAATTAACGAGTGAACAAGTGTCCAGCATTCGGTCCTCCAACGCCGCAGTGAAACAGAAAGACAGAAGCTCCAAAACAGCATCCTAGTGGGGATGAAACTGAGATATTTTCATTTTACTTTGCGCTTTCGAGGAAAATATCTATTACATCTATTACCCAACTTGGGAATGTTTTTGTTTTTTGAAATATTATATAACTGCATTTGAAGCCATTTTAATTTTTTAAAGTTTTTGTCGACTTGTGGAAGATTATGGAATTTAATAATCTGGATTGCAGTTAAATTTTTTTTTCTCATCGACCATTGTTTCGATACTCACTAATCACTAGTGGCTTTATGAAGGTATTGAAAATGTCACACATGCGTAAGTACTGTGGTAGGTACTCATAAGATCAACGAAACAAAGTGTTCTAATAAAAGTACAAACACTTTGTTTTGTTGATATTATGAGTAGGTACCTACTAGTACTTATATGTATCCTTTATAGCTGTAGCATATAGTAAATAAATAAATAAAATCTATTACGTGTTGTCGTAACTACTTAACGTTCGTATTTGTAGTAAATTTATATTGTAAGACCGAGCACAATAAATTCCCGATGAAAGCACTAGGGAGTTTCGAAAAATAAATTATGTTTGACTGGAATCCTAATTATTCAATTCTTTAGTTTTACGAATATGTATGTGCTGGCCAAGCACAAAAAACATTCGAAATACCTATTACAAGAAAAATATGCGACATAAGACAACATTATGAACACTCGTAGTTTTATTGCGTAATAAATACATAAACTAATTAATAATAATTGTTAATAACAGCGATGACATGTTCCTATAAAGATTTGTTTCTAATTTCTATAGCTACCTATGATAAAAAATATCTTTCTCAGCTATTACCCATCTTGGGCGTGGTAGTCTCACATACTGTGTATCATCGGTTACCTTTTGTTTGGCGTCACTATATTAATGAAAAATACACCAAAGGGGATATTTTTTGTTTTCTTGTTTTCAGTTTTACCAGAGAAATAGAAACTGTTAATAACTTTCAAATACAAATTTCAAACAATTTTTAACAACCAGCAAAATAGAACGCAAATTAAGAATTTATTACTCCAACTTTTTTTACGAAAAAACATCACGAGAATCTCAGTTTCTTTAGATTTTAAAAGATACTATACTTACGTCTCTGTATCCTTGTTCCGAAAAAAGCGAATGAAAATTCAATTAGGTTTTGAAAGTGATAGACGCAAGTTTACCCCAATGTTTTGATTATTTAGAACGTTTAGCTATAAGAATCTGTGTCTGTAATTTAATAAGCTTTGATATACGGCAATTTATATCAGATCAGATTTATGTGTCTGCAACTTACGCTTTGCTTGAAATCTAATTCCCACTTGTAATATCTGGCGTCAGAGTATTCTGCTTTCTGCTTCATTGTGAAACGTCGTGAGCGTCGAAAGCGTCCTGAACTAAAAGTCAAGCAATTAATTATAAGTTGACGCCACATTTTAGCACTGTTCATCTTTTTGCATACAAGGGGAAATTCTAGATTCGAGTCTAATCGATAAATGAGATAACTCAAAGGTGTACAAGAACTACTATAACTATGTACTCTAAAATGAAATATAGCTGTTATCTAATAATCTTCAACTGCTTGTTTAATTAAACAAGTTCAGTTAACTCCCAATTGTCAACAAATATTGATGTTTCCGTTGACTATTTTCATGTGGAAAGATAATCTAAGGGCGGAATTGAGAAAAACATCAGCGATTTTACGCATGAGACAACGGGAGAATCGAGTAACTTTATTAATTGAAAGACGTAAAAAAGTTTTATCTAAAAGCACGTCCATTATTCGACAGACGAGACGTAGAAACGTACAGTAACGTGGCGTTCTGGCGTTGAACGTCGCGATAACGAATATTCTGCAAGGCTTGTCAGATAGCGGAGCTGCCTTCAAACCCCAAACTCCATGCGCCGTGCCCGGGCACAACTCACCCCTCAGATCATTCACGTACTTATGGGCTCATTTATAAAGGATGTTGGAATTTTATATTAGTTTGTTGATTTGATTAAGTCGTTCCAACTTCCAAAACTCCAGTGATATAGATACAATGTTGACAGTTTGGTATTGGCGCCATTTATTGCCAAACGCAGGAATTTCTTTCCGAATGGAACAAAGTTAGCTCGATGCATTTTTACTTTAACTGTTTTCATCGATTATGCCAATCTGTTTAACTGGATAAAAGTTTCGTAATTAGAAAATCAAATGAATGTACCATTACCGAATGAACTAACAACAAAAAGTACTCCGAGTCAAATAGTGTTGAACAAATTAATTTCATTGGATTTAAAACACTGAACGAGTTTTTTCTATACAAATATACTGATAATAGAACAAACAAAACCGACTTGTTTTCATGAAATTAATCCTCTGAATCGGTAAATCTGCAAATCCGAATTTCAGGCTCTGTGATAAAAAACAGGAAAACGTAGATCAGCCACAGCACTGGCACTGCATTGCAGTTAGCAGACTAGGAACGAAGCATTTCACATTCAACCAGACTGCTACTACAAATAAATATTTCAAGCGCAGCGAAATTCATGCTGTTAGTAAAAATCAAATCCAATTATAGAAATAAAATTATAGACGAATATGACAACTAGTCGAGCAATAGAATTTTAATGTTTGCAACTAATTCAATCAAAACTTCACATATAGCACAAATGTACGTGAAGCTTTCAAACCATCAATTATATTCCATAATAAAACATCTAGTTTACGTGTCATTCCCGATAAAATTATTCTGCTCTCTATAGAAGAGCACTTCGACAATCTAACTCTCATTCTTATCTTGTGCTCTTGTATTTTAATTCTCATTCTCAAACCTGGAACCCGGATTTCGTTATCGTTATAGTACTAGTTCCGTTTTAATATGACAATATTAGAATCTCAGTTTTAATGAGATAAGAAAAACGGTGCATTTTATTAATTGAACGAAAAATAAAACCTCGTTTACATTTATCAAGATGAAATATTCGGAAGAAATTGAATATTTCCACAAACACTTGTTATTATTCTCATTCCTCATATATAGTTCTTTAACGTCAGCAGCAGAGCTAAACTTTCTTAGCACAAAGAAGACTGTTCATTATTTCTTGATTAAAAGCGTTATTTTCATTTGGAATATTGAATGTTGTAATCGACCAACTTCGAGTTTAGCTACAGTTCGTTGTGACTCTTTCACAACAATTTGCTAACCGAAATATGCATTTGAAACTTTCAAGAGCTACAAATGATTGGTTTGCATTTAATGGATCAGAAGTAGAAGATAATGAGTAGCGAAATAACCCGTAGTAATTCGTCCAATGAATCTAGACCATTTCTCGTGTTGGACACCTCTTGTGAGAAAAGGGCCATCCTAACACCGATTGTAACCGTGTAACGGTCGCGGTATAACAGCGGTAACGGTTAACGGTAGAATCGTAATGAAACTAGTAAGGGTGTGTTCGAACCTTCTAGCGTTCGAAGAAGAAATACGAGCGCAATCAAGAGGGTCTTTAATGCGTTAAGAAATTGTGTGGGACATGCTCTACCCTGGTTCAATTCCCTAAAATTACTCAATGCGAGAAACAGAGACCAGTGTAAGACGAAACAGCTGGATATGTGAGAAATTTTCGCTTTTTTATGCATAGTTCAAGAAGTATTGAAATTTTAACAATACATGTTTTGAGGTCTTCAGACCATTAACTCCATGATACTATCTGTGTATGTGTGTCTGAATGGATGTAGTCCGTTTGTGAACATGAATTAGAAAAGATTAAGTAACGAAACTTGGTACTTATCTATAAGTTAAGATAATATGCAAAGTAGACAAAGCAAATAATTGCATTTATTTCAAATATGGAATAAAGCTACAAAAAAGTTTCAAATGAATAATATTATGAAGTTAAACGTAGGTAATAAGGATTTTTTCTTGTATCTACTTCAGATTATGAGAAAAACGGTATTCAACATTTTTGTATGCGTTTCCTATTTTGAAAAAAAGTAAATACTGTTAAATAAAAATTAAGTAAAAGGCGTGGTAGATATGTATGAGAAATGTGTAGGAGTAATAAACATATTTTATTCATATTAATAAACACCTACAATGAAATTAAACACAATGAAATAAATACCTACATCGCAATTTAAATGTCGAACATCAAGTGAATTTTAAAATTTCTTATTCTTTATATTTTGTATTTTGATAGCAGATCAAATTAATTATTGTAAGTTAATCAGAAAATAATAATATCAGCTTCAGTATAGTGGAAACAAACTTTTGTATTAAGCTTCAAAAAGCTTTCGATTAATACTATTTTAAGTATGAAATTTCATTATCAAATCAAAGTTGATTTAATTTTCAGTGAAACTAAGAGTGCAGACCAGGAATTTTTAAATCAAACAGTGAAATTTAGTTTGTAAATAAAACTACAGTTTTATAAATAATTTAATTATAAAGTTTACACAAACAGTAATTTAATATCATTTTCTAACCACTATAAATAGTTTTTGTTATTATTACGAAAAGTCAAGGCAGTAGCGCTGCGCGGGTTGAAGCACAGCTCTCTGCATGTGATGACGTACCAAACCGAAGTTCCATGGTTCAGACGGCAGTGTGTATTGTCGTAAAATTGCAATTGCAATTAAATCGCTTTTGGGTGCTTCAAGCTGACCACTCGATCGTCTAAAATGTAGTAGTCCTAGTTGCAAAAAGAATATCTCCGTTGCAACTTTGAATTTCAAAGATCGTCGCACGAATTGAGATTCGAATCGGTCGAAATGGTTGGATTGCACTATGTTGAATGGTTACCAGCAAAAAAGAAATTAAAATAAAATAATAAGTCAAACATGTCAATGTCATAATTATGATATATTATTATATATTATAAAAAAATATTCTTATCTTATATTTTTTATAACTCATACTTTATTCGACTGTGGTTAGACACGACTTCTTCCTCTTCTGCCAGTGTGCTGTATTTTGTGTGGTTTGATGAATACCTCCAGTTGGAGAACGTGTGACGAATTACTTGTCTCTTTTGTACTGTCGTTGACGTCGTTCTTTCGTGAGCACGACCGTCTTTCTGAATGCGAGGGTCTCTGCCCTCGTTATGAAGTTATGTGTAAGGGAAACTGCAATACGTGATAGTTTTCCGCTACAAATTGCACAAAATGCAGTAATTGTTTGTGGGGCCTTATCAACTAGCATCAATATTGCACATTTTTTGTTAAAAAGTGAAACATGCCAAATAATTTAAAAAATGTAATGTGAACGAAAATTTCTTATGCGGCCTTACAAGAGATATTATTTATGAGCACAAATTATTTGCTATAATTTTTAAATGTAAAAATATTCGTTAATGACGACAGTGATCTTATAATCATAGCGGCATAGCCATTTATCATGAGCGTCGTTTGGGGGGAGGCTAGGAGGGGCACTTTTGTACGTGATACAGGGTAAAATATGTATGAATAACTTGACTTTTAATGAAACAGCCTTTGATTTGAACCCAAAAAATTTTCTGTGTTTTACACATTCTATTAGATCCTATGAGCAGATTGAGTTACTATTTTCTATAAGAATTAATACGCATTACACACTTTGTGATTTTTATTCATTTTTATAGTAATTTAGCTATTTACTTTAAATTGGATGATACCCGTTTCTATATGACACACATTTTATTTGATCCTATGAGTATAATGGGATTCTATTTTCTATAAGATTTAATCCGCATTACACACACACATTACAATACAATACAATACACATATCGACTACCATAGATTCCTATAAAATCCTATCTACCTGTGTGCCATTATGTCCCATACAAACGAATAGACCATATATTCGCCGTACATGTGGATAGAAAACAATAAATTAAATTACCGGATTTCAAGCATTTTATGGTAAAAGAGGTGTTTCAATATACATCGACTACCATAAAATCGTATAACCATTTTTATACGTTTTTATCCGGCATTCTAATCAGGGTACTTTTTGAACAATTTAGAGCTGAAAGCTGAAAAATACAAAAAAAAATCTACCAAAAAATTTTTTTTTCTATTTATTTGTAAGGACTTATTGAAGGACCGTCGTATGTACGCCAATACGACGCTTAGTAATCCTTGCGCTGTAATATGTAGCAAACTGTCTTACGAATTTATTTTCAGACCAAAATTTTGTATTTAAGATTGCGTTCAAAGTGTCTGAAATAAATCTTGTAATCTTAAAAAACTATTGCATTTAGAGAGGTACGGTCTTCAAAGTATTAAATAGGTATTAAAATATCTATTTCACTATATGCGACATTTTTTTAAAATGGTTATTTATTAAATAATAATATATTTATATATTTTTTCATTCATTTGCATATTTACTGTTTTCAAAATCATATTTTTATACAACTATATAGGTACACCTTTGTCAAGAGAACTTCTGTTTTTGTAATACTCGAGTAATTCAATTATTACTATTTAAAAAATAAACAATAAAAAAAATTGTTACATTAGTGACATAGATTTTAATACTAAATACATATTTGAAAACCCTAGGTCTCTAAAGCAATAGTTTTCAAGATTTGTATGCTTGAAAATTCAGACACTTTGAACGCAGTCTTAAACAGCATAAATTGATTAGTAATTCCATTCTTATTGAAATATGTATTTTAAGAGATTGTGTACGTTTCATTTTCATGAACAAAATATCTTACCGGTATGGTTTACTTTTATAATATTAAATACTTATTAATTACACGGAACATTTAGTCAAAGAATAAAAATCACAAATCCATTCTGTGGTCCTATAAAAAAATTTCCAGTTATACTGCAGTAGAATCTTGAACCTTTCTGTAAATTAAATTAAAATTTCAAGTTCTTATCTCGAACATAGTTTTGAGATTGAGTTAGACAGAGTATAGACGGGCATCTTAATAAGATTGAATTCATCTGTGATATTTCAGGTTCTAGAACAGGATTAAGATGATCTCTTTTATGATGGAATTTCGCAATTTAGGAATGACAGATTTTTTATTCGTGTTTTGCACCCTCGTGAAATACGATTTGAAAAGAGTATGTCTCCTCATATGAAGTTGTTGGTGTCGTTCAGTGTCGTTGTAAAGTCCTTGAGCAGTGAGAGTAGCGCAAACCGAAATGAAAAGGAAAAGCATAATTCCTTTCACTTAACCCTTTTACCTCGTTTCACGTTCCTTGTACCTTGTGCCAATTCGTCCGTTTCTGGATTCATTACGAGTCAAGAGTACGATAATGAATAATTTAGGGAGCTTTGAAATAATTATGAATGGTAGACGATATACCTACAACAACGATGAAAACGTACGAGCACTTGAGATGCTGAAATATCATAACGTAATTACGACATTCAATATACGACGGCGCTTTATCTCACACTCAGAGAAGATACAGAAAACCATGAGGGGTACTTTTCAAAACAGAGATAAGTGATGAAAAAATACAGGTTGTATCAAAACTTCGAGATAAACATTAAGGGTATGTAATAATAATAAGTAGAAACATAATTTTAAAAAAATTCTAAACAAAATCATAGAAAACGTGTCACTGGATTGACAATTATTTTGTACATAATTATTAAAGAATTTCCCGCAATGGGCTCCTGAACCATAATCAAATTTTGCCAATATTGTATTAAAAATAGTAATTGCATACTAAATAATTATGATTAGTAAAACAAAATTGTTAAAAATTTATTTAGTTCAGAGATACATGATTTAAAAAATGCATGACGTTATCGGTATTAGCTTTAAAATGAAGCTTCTCATTCGTTAAAGTATATTTAAAACTGTCAGTTTTTTAGGTTGGAATTATTTTTTTCGTATGTAAATATAATATAGTATAATAGGTACTTACAAATAGTGATATTATAAAAATTTATTAAAAACTTCTTCATCGTGCAGAACAAAGTTTCAAACTGATGATTTTAGGCCAACAACAAAAGCTCACTAGCGCCAGTTAAACGTCAAATTCAGGGATGTCAAAATGTGTGAAAATGTTTGACCATGTAGGTTTTAAAATTAATTTTTGATTTCATATTGAAAATAATTATTGAACAACATTAAGATTTTATATAATTTACACTTTTAAACCGGTTGAGTGCCACTTCTTAATAGAGATAACGTCAAAAATAAATTTTGAACTGTAAAAAACCATATCTGCCTCAATAATGAGAATTTTCAAACCAGATTTTCACTGATCGCTATATAAGTATATATTTAAAAAAAAATTATTTTTGTTTCATGATCAGCACCTATATGTGAAATTCTGAACAACGATGCACTTTACTTTTACTGCATAACATTGCAGTGTGTACTATTTTGTTGTATTTTTCTTCTGTATGGAGTTTTCATTTTATGTATGCTACTAATTTTGATAGAATATTGTATGATGTTTTCTATTGTTGTAGTTTTGGTGTTACGTTATCTACATAATTTAGATTTTGCTTAGTGTAGTATTAAATAATAGTTGTATATTAACGTCAATATTAGTTCCACTAACATTTATACTTATTTTAGTTTATATTTAATGTATTAATTATATTATCTTTTTAGTTTAGTTGTGTACAAAATACCTACAATGACTCTTATCATATAAAGTATGCAATAAATAGTAAGTTAATATTACACAACAAATAAACTACAATGAACACATTTTAAACTCAATACCTTTCGAAATATTTTCAGATATTAAACAAAATCACTTTTAATCACTTAGTGTCCATACAACAACGTGCAAATCAGTCACAAGTGCACCGTTGTTTAAGTACAAAATGTTACCACTAGGTTCGCATTCTTATTGAAATATCCCAATATAACCTTTAATTTTTTGTCTTAAGTTGTGAAACAGCCTATATAATTATTTTGGGTAGGGTTACCTGCCCGGAACGTCCACAACATAAACTTATATCATCAGAATCCTGAACCCGTATTTGCTGTACTAAATTACCACATTCGATTCTTACAATATTTTTAAAATAACAAAAATAATAATAATTTATGTATTTAGACACTAATACATTTTATATTACAAATGTGGAGTTAATTAATCATAAAAAATAATATAAATATTTTGTTTTACATAGATTGTGTTTTCACTAATACTTTTTTAGTTTTTCATATGTAGGGTTACTAATTACAAAGTTATAATGCAAGGTTCGGAACTCTTGGATTCTACTATTGGAATTACCAGAAAAGCGGATAATACTATAATTTCTTTAAAAGCGCGTGCGTATAGCGTACACATTAATATTTTATAACGAAAACGTGTATGTACGTTCTAAAAGCGTACAGTTGGCAACCCTATCCATATTTTACCAAATAAAGAATAACATAAAATTGACTGATTAAATGAATCCATTCTATTAGAGACATTATTGTACTAAATATGTTTTAATAAAATTGACTGTTACAGTAAAAATATTGACCTATTGCAGATTTAGCTGTAATAAATTGTAATTAAATATGAATACATTGTTTTATAATTGACCATTTAATTAACCACATCGCAATTTTTATCTACATACGATATTTATTTGTAACTGGTTTTTAATGAAGATAAACGTTAGTATGCAAATTTTTTAATAGAGTAAATCAATACAAATTTTAATATATTTTTTTTAGTACGCACATATTTATCTATCTTGCTTTTTTTTCAAATTGAGTGACTACTACATCTGTCGAATGAGATGTACGCACTACAGCAACATTGTCGATCGATCTTGTAGATCGACAGTGTCGACCGTAATACCGTAAATGGGGATGCGGCTTTATGGATACAGATACAAATACCTCGTAATTGTTAGTGGAGAGTATGCTACAGGAGAGATTTTCTTATGTAGTTAAATTGGAATGTGTACGTACACCATAAAATAAAAATCTAGACACACAGGAAAATACAACACCAGATGATGGTACTCTAGAAAATTTATATGTTATAAAAAATAAAATATCTGCATCAAAAAATTCCCTCACAGGAAATTTCAAATATAGAATTTTAGATTCTGAATAAATGCAAACACAGGAAGATTCAATTCTAGAAAACTAGTTTGTCTCTTCAACACAAGTGGTATATACTAATTATGTTGAACTTTCGCTGGGACCGATCTTTAGTCCCACATACACGGTTCTGCCTATCATACTTTTATAGATTTGCATCTTCCTGTGTTTTCATTTATGTCAAATCTAACATTAACCCATTAACCTCCTTGCGTTAACTGTTCTAAAAATAATACATATTAACTTTTTTATTTGTTCCATGATCTACTACGCCATTAAAATTTGTGCAAGAAGTTGTAAATCACCTTAAACTAATTGATGAATTTGCAGATCGTGATTTTTGCAATACTTTAAGTTTCTTTTTCTGAAAAATGAATAAAATAAAATTGGTTGATGAGCCCGTTGAGTAAGGTTTCAATAACCTTTCTTATATAAGTATCCCCATCATCTGTTTCCTCTGCCTCGTTGCGGTATATTTCTGTGCAGTCTCTTCTCTGCACTGAATTCACGGGTAATCTAGTTAGAGCAATTGCATAGCTAGTGTGCAGTCAATTGCCGATTGCTACAGCGCTGATGCATTTTGGCATTTCGTTGTTTCACCACCTCGTTTGTATGGTAGGTATGTCTGTGAAAGTGTGTGTATATATACTAACTACGAGTATAGACCAAGAGAAACTAACACAATTATAATACAAATGAAGTTGAATTGGTGCCAATCAAAAAGCGACAGAGACATTTTTATGCTGGAATTTTTCAAATGACACTTTTCTGTATCTTATTTTTAGACGAAGGAAAGTTTTTTTATTCAACATGAAAAAAATTTGACCGTGTATACCTTTTTAGTATACTGTTTTATTGTTCGAAATTTATTTAATTGAGTTAGAATTCGTTTAATTATCGTTTTGATTATGTAAGAATTTGTTTAATTATTCTGTTATTTGCTTTTACGAAGTAATTTGATTATTGTGTTATTTAATCTAATTAAATTGTTGATAATTTGTTTTATAATATGTAAAGAGTCATTCTTGTACGTGTACTAGGATCGTTCGGATCAATTGCCGCTCAATTTTGTAGTTCATGTTTGATTTACTTTATTTTTTATTAATAAACAGTGTTTCATCTATTAAGTTGTGAATTATTGTGTTTGTTTGTTATCTTCTTTCCTGATTTCTAACAATACAAATTTAGGAATAATACCGGGTCGAATTTATTACTATTCAGAAAAATAAAGCTATTCTAATAATCACGGAAACATTCAATATCTTTGTATCTGTTATCTATAGACAGTGACCTACGGATGGCTTACCAACACTAGAAAATAAAAATCTAGATTATTTTGGATACGCAAAAAAATGCAACATCAGAAGCTGCAAATCTAGAAAATTTAACATACCTTCATCAAAAGATTTATTCACAGGAATATCCAAATATAGCATAAATTTCGATTCAGCATAGATGCAGGAAGATTCAAATCTAGAAAATTAATTTGTTTCTTTCTCAAAAAATGGATACACATATTTAGGTTGATCCAGGGCTCGAAATGGACACCCGCATACCGTTCCGACTAGTGAAATTGACAAGTTGTACTGTTCAGGCTCGTAAAATGAAGAATAACAACATTTATAGTTACAAAAAAATACATTTTTATGTAACCTCGTAAAAATTTCTTTTTCGTGCCCTGGGTTGAACTGAACTAAATTAATAACCCAGTGCCACTCTTAACGATATATGTATTTTAAAAATGGTTTTTAACTAAAACAAGTAAAAAAATTGTGAACGGCATTCTTCTAAGAAAAATAGATGAAGAAAATTTAAAAAAAAAACTGTTCGCCGGCCATGCTCTACAAAGAAATAGAAAACCATCACGCTGTGCATGTTACATTAATATATTTTATTTTAGGACACTAAATCCTATTTTGAATTAATATTTAATAACATGGACTTCCATTATCTTCATTTTGTACTTTAACACAAAAATTAAAATTACAGAATTACATACACGAGTCTAAAATAAAGTGTTATTAATTCAAAGTTAATCATTATCTTCTACATTTAAAAAAACCTAAATCCTACGTCGTTTCATGTTTATTTACATTAAAAGTCAATGTTTACAGAGATGTATTTATTATTTGTTTTGGTTATTTTATTTATTTTATTTTGATGATAGCCATTCAACAGCATTTATTTTCAATTACAGAATGGTATAATGTTATTACTTATTATAGTGTTTTGGTGCAGTCCGAATTTCAATCCGTGCGACGATTTTGGAAAGCAAAAGCGGCATCAGAAAGATTCTTATGCAACTAGTATTATAACAATAAGTTGTCAACTTGAAGCATCCGAGTGCGGTTTTATTGCAAGATGATTTAGCAATTTAACGACAATCACACACTGCCGGCCGAGAGACCACGGAACTCTGGGTTCCTACTTTCAACGTCATCACATCAAATGTAGAGACCTCTGTGCTGAAGATGAACGGATACAGGCATAAACCAGTTACGAAAACAGGGTTTTATTTTCATCTTACAATAGGACTTACTATTTATTTAAATATTACTTTGATTTCTGTTTTATAATAATTTTTTTGAGGTCCTACATTCATATTTTAAGTTGGGTTAAACCTGAAGCAGCTTGTATTATGTATAATGGATTTTTCTCATGTTAATAACAATCTCTTTGTATTTCACTGATAATTTCAGAAAATATTGATATTTCTTAACCTGTACGTCGGAGGAGGTTTTATTTTTTAGAAAATTATGTTATGGCTCCTCGAAATTGCAACAAGATTAGTACAAAAATACCAACAGTATCATTAAATAAAGTGGCCAAAATCACGACAAATTCAAGTGCCCTTGTAACCTCTAGAACGGCCATAGCTTCGTCGACCACTCGCTGACCAGCGACCACTAGCGTACATAACCAGGGGGGATAAGAACCCAGAGCCCTAAGTCCTGTCGCTTCACCGACTGCACGAGGACTTCAAGCACTTGAAATCTCTCCGATCCAAGTTCCCTCGTTCTCGGTCCTGTTACCGGTTCAGGAAATCGTGGAAGAGGTTTAAAATATGTTCCACAAATCTATGGAAAATTCTTTACAAATATTTTTCAATATGTTGATAGAATGAATTTTGCGGTGACGTTCAATTCAATGGAGAGGTTTATATTAAAGCAGAATTGTAACGAAAGGGAAGAAATATTCTAAGTAAAGTCAACGTTAGAATGTCTATTTTTATTAAAATTGTCAACATGTAGGTTAGAAGGTACTCTATGGTTCTGAATTTTAAATAACCAATTAAAATGTCCAGATAATCAATTGCATATTTGTACCATAAAAAACTACCTACTTATTTTTATACTCATTCATAAAAGTAATACATAATCTTATAGATATTATGTTGCAATATTAGATACGTTGTTGGTAGGTAACAAATTTTTGTAAAATTATTTTTTTTAATAATAAACAGCAATGCAAGAAACATTTTTTATCGAACCGATGTCGTAAAAAGTAATTTTTGTGTGTGTAATCTTTATCAATTCAGTAGGTTTAATTTTTACTTTCAATAATTAGAATTCAGAATTGTCGAAAATCTGATGCAGCAGCAAATGATTGTATTAAAGCAAATTTAAACTCAGGATCTTAAGACTGCGTTAAAAGTGTCTGAAATAAATCTTGTAATCTTGAAAAACTATTGCACTTAGAGATATACGGTTTTTAAATTTGTATTAAATAAGTAAGTAGGTATGTCACTTTTGTTTTTATAATGCTCGAGTAATTTAATTATTATTATTTAAAAAATAAACAATAAAAAATGTTACGTATAGTGACATAGATATTTTAATACTAAATACAAATTTGAAAACCGTAGGTCTCTAAGTGCAATAGTTTCCAAGATTTGTGTGCTTGAAATTTCAGACACATTGAAATTTTAAAAAGGCACATCTGTAAATCCATTCTTTCTCTATTAAATGTTTATAAAAACATTATCCTGAATTGAATAATAATCTGACAGTTTACTCGCAACGAAAACACTTTTACAGTATTTTTCAACTTCAAAATGACATTGCATTGCTAGGATGCGGCAAAGTACGAGTTTTGGGCTGGGTTCAGGCAGCCCTAGTAATGGCGAAAAAAGTGGAATGGATAAAAAGTAAAATCAAGAGTATTCTAGGAATTCGGTAAAAACGTAGACGAGTCGTTTAAGCAAAAATATATTGATTGACAAGCAACAGTAATAATCAAGCCGTTATACTTGTTTTCAATAAAACTGGCCTTTTCATATAAAAATATTTAAATTTACGCTGAATAAATTGAAGCCAGTACATTCGTTTCAGTGCAACAAGTCGTTAACGAATAGTCATTTTGCTGTCCATTTAATGTAGTTGCAAAAAATAAAATAACGTTTTTAAATCCTGCTGAGAAATGCGCTGTCCCTGTGAGCTTTCTTCGTACGTATGTGGCTTTGAGATTTGATGTCAACTACGAGATAAACCGGAGATAGATCCCCCCTTTCACTCCGCTTCACCGTCCCTGCACCATAACATATCTCACAATCATCTATCTCTGTATGATAATACAGATCTGCTCAGAAATGAACGTATTTAAATTGGTTCTTCTTTTCGTTTCCTTAATACAAATACTAGAATTTGTTTCTTATCCTTAAAGGATAAAAAAATACCATGTGGTCCAGAAAGAGGCGTTAAGACGATCCTCTAACCTCTACCATGCTAAAAAAACAGCCAAAAACATGGATATCGCCCGCCACTCTACAGCGTTTATTGTTTTGTTAAGAGGGAAACCGGTGGTTAAATGCGCTCGAATTACATTGATGAATAATCTTGACAAGAACTGAAATTGTATATATTTATACAACGTCGTAAGTTCTATTAAATTGTATCTTTTTAATGCACATTATATTATCAATTAGCTATTTAATATCAGTTGGAAAATCACAATCTTAATATATTTTACAAAATTTCTTTTTTGACGTTATTTACCCAGTTTCTATTTTAAATGGCAGATAAAACGTAATTATTGAGCTACTGTCGTATTATTCTTCTTAAATTTTGCTACGAGCGATAAGCACAGTATATTTGAATCAAATTTAAAAAAAATTAGACAGGAGCTCAATAGAAACATGTTTATTCTACTATTTAAAAAATAATTAATTTTGTTACTTGAAGTGTGCGACGATACAAAGGAATTTTGTAAAATCTAATAAAATTGTATTTTTCTGCCTTAATGCAAATAGTTAATTAATAAAGTAGGGTACATTTAAATTATAAAAACAAATTCTTGTTACGATTACGGTCATCTCCCTTAAACATAATATTCTAAAGATATTCTGAAAGATAAAAGTACAATCTACAAAATGTTCGAAGCAGAAAAAATGTTGACATTTAGATTAAAAATTAAAAGTTAATTCACTTTTAAATAAAAGTTGTAGAGTGGCGGGCGTAGCGTAGACCTCTATTTTACAAATAAGTATTGCATTTTATTACAAATATGAGTACCAAAATCATTTTTTACTCGCTATCATAAATGTTATTATTAAGTTTAACAAAACAATAAACACTGTAGAATAGCGTCTGAAATCAATGTTTTTGCCTGTTTTCTCCTGGACATGGTAGAGGATCACCTTAAGTATGCAAAATAAAATTTTCGTTGTATACATAAATACATATCATTGGTATTTATTATACCGAATACCGGATGTGCGGTTGTCAGCCGTACCCGTACCTACTTATGGTTTAGTAGAGAACATACCACAGGGGAAATATTTGTGCTCACGTCACATGTCATACACGGCTATTTACGCCGTATTTCTGGACAATTTTAAGCAAAAATGGTCAGAACAACAATATCACGTTAAGCACTCAGTAGGTATAATAATAATTTTATATAGGTAATATTAAGATATTTCATTTTACACGGTTCTATATTTTTTTAACTGCTATTCAGAAAGCATCAACTGTAAAACAAGATTAGTCAGTTGTAATTCAGAATGCGTCAGTTGTAAATCAGATTAGTCAATTATATTTCTGAAAACGTCAGTTGTAATTTAGATTGGTCAATTGTAATTCAGAAAGCGTCTATGGGGTTCTTATCATTATGAACCTAATGTAAGGTCTAGAACATTGGTAAAAATACACATTTTATTTAAAAATAATTATATGTTTTTGATTAAATTGAGAAAGAAATTTTGCTGTAACGACATTATTTTCTATAGGAGATATGGTGTAGCATAATACGTCACATTACATAATAATATACTCAATTTTCATTAATTATTCTTGGGCTTGTTTTACAAAAATTCTGAAGTGCAATTGACGCTTTCTGAATTATAATTGACTGATCTGCATTACAATTAAAGCTTTCTGAATAGCAAGTAACAACTGACTAAAGTGATTTACACTTGACGAATTCTGAATTAGAGTTGACTAATCTGATTTACAATTGACGCATTATGAATTGTAATTGATGATTTCTGAATTTACAATTTAAACTGGAAAAGGTGTAGTAAGAGTTATAATTTATAGTATTTAACACAAAGTAACATGGTGCAGTACAAATAATAGTCCGTTTTCTTTAATTTAAACATAAAAATAGGTAACTTTTACCAACAACAATTTTATTAATGTCGACATATATAACATTCATATCAACCACACAAAAGAATACAAAAAATATATTTACAGTTGTAACAATGGTTTGTTTTTAAATATACCATGTAGTCTACAAAAAGTTGACTAAGTGCGTTTCATATTATATGTAGAAAAAATTATACCTATTGTAGAATGATTGTTCCGTAAAAAAATGTCTTTCGTTTGAATGAAACTATACGGCAAATGAAAAATAATTAGTATCAATTATGTAATACATTCATACATGTCTAGCACGCCTTTTACCCAACTTAGGTCTGGCAGCATCAACTATAGGGTACTTTTGGTTGTTAGTTGAGATTTTGTGCAGTTATACTGAAATGTGTAGTGTACCTGACTAGATTCGATCCTGAGTTGGCAGAACCAAGTCATTCACGTTACGCGCACTTAGCTTAATCTAACTAATAAAATATTAAAGAAAGGTATTTTAACTGCTTATATCACAACTGTTAAAAACCTCTTTAAGTAAAGAAGTATCTTCAATTTAACGAATCCATTAGGTGAATGGGTGAATGTAATATTAACGATCTAAAGTAGATCCGTGTAAAATTTAGTCAATTTTTCCAAAACCATACAATATACACAAATGGGATACCAAGAAAAATTCCGTAATTTGATAATGACTTGCAAGAGAAAGGTATACCTCTCAAGATGTCAATAAACGAAAGCTATCCTTGTACGGCGGGCAATTACTCCATTCCAGGGAATTCTAGTTATCCAATGGATTTCAATTATTAGCTCGTGTAGCCCCGTGGCCAACTTCCAATGTTTCAGTTCTCAGCAGTGGCGTCACTTGGTTTGGTGTCACCCAGTGAGCTTACAAAAGGCGTCACCCTCATATAGGTATAAATGTACGAGTACCTATCGATAGTTTTCCCACCTCTAATGTGAAGCTGCCACACTCAAATTGGGTGAAAGGCGCCGTGTTAGATTTATAGATGTACGATATGTATATATTTAAAATCTAAAAATGTTCCATTAGCAAAAATTACCTTTGCTGCGAAAATACTTAAAATTGTTGGAATAAGTTAAACGGCATTCGGTATACGTCATATATGTGCAATAATAAAAAAATAAAAATTTTAATCTTTACAAAACTGAATGTTTGTATGTCTGTTTGTCTTACTGTTTGTCCGATCCTCATGAAATTTTGCACACAGGTCTTTTTTGACCAGAGTCAGATTGTCAGGTAATGTTGGAATTCGATTGAACCATTGGGAATGGGAGTTAACTAAAACTGTCTTTTATCCGGGTAACGCCGGGTACCCACCTCAGCTAGTTGACAAATATTAAAAATTATTAGAAGTCATTTTTAATACTGCAGCTTAAAATATAATAAAATTTTGAATTTGAAAACAGCAACGCGTGTTTTGAAAGCATATAATTATAACCCTGAGCTGCACGAGAAGTCAGAGCTTGTCATGTACTGTCCGTTTTACAAAAGTGGAGCTAGCGAGTATATGCTACGCTGTACTTTACTTAATTTTCAAAGAAAACTAAAATATAACTCAATCACAATCAATTACAAAATTCACAGCGTTACACGAAGCAAAACACTACGAACGTCAACATGAAAATAACATATATTGAAGCTGATGTTCTGTAGAACAGACAGTAGCGTAGTTTTCTCTTGTTTATCAACTATGCCTCTCTTTCTAAGATGAGAATTCGTACTTCGCGCAGGGTTCTGCTAAAATGAATTTACCTCTAGTTAACCGATGCGATATGCATCTGACGCACGATTCTGATAACGCTATTTGTTCATAAGAGTCTATCCAAAGGGGGACAATTTGATGAAACAATGCGAATAGGAACTTGACCACAAACCACTTTTCTTAGTTGGAGCTCGCAAATATCTTTACATGTTATTTCAAAGTAATATTGTCAACAAGTCTTTTTGAAACGAAGAATTTTTCATTTGATGGAGGAAGAGAGTTTTTTAGCATTAAATTAAAGAATAGGTACCTATACCTGCATCCACGGTTAGCCTTTGTTGATATTGACTATTTTGACACTTAAACTGAATTATTAGACATCTTTAAAACAATCAAGGAAATATAAACTTATAGCCAGCAATTAAATTAGTCAAATATCTTATAATTCTTGCGAAGAACTAGTTATTCGTTCTAAATCACGTTGTTACTACGCAAAATTAACTTTACTAATACATTCATTCATTTTATTACTTTATGATAAAAAACTAGTACATGTATAACTCTCTTTTGTGAAAAAGTAAAACAAAGAACAAAGCGAGGTTAATTTAAAATTATTGTCTTTACATCGTCATTTACATTTGACTTAAATTAATTAAAAATTACTTTTATTTTTTGTCTTGCTGTTTCTGCTCTTACCAATCGTAGTAAAACATTTGAGTGCTATCTCCAGTAGAGGTTATTTTTTCGATCCCAGTAATCGATAGATTTCTAGGTATTCTGGTAGGTTTACGTAACCGACTGTGATTTTGAATACTCAAGTTCGAATCCAGATAACTAGGTGCACCTGCACATTTCAATTTAAGTGCACAAACATCTTGTGGTATATTCTCTACTAAAAGCAGAGAATACCTGTGAGTTGAGGGCTTGTTACCGAACACATGATAAAATATATATCTATGTATACTAAGTAATTATTTATAAATAGTTTGTAGAGGCAGTATAATACTAAATTTAATATAGTAAATTTTAATTGCTCTATGTATATATTACAAATTTATTATTTAAATTGATAGTGATACTTTTTAAATAATTCAAAACCATTAAAAATAAATTAATTTCATGTCAGTAACAATAATTGTTTGTTCAATTCAGGCTTGAACATAAAGTTATTTAACAAATATTTGCAACAATTTTAAACATTTAAAATATAAAATTTATTGCATCATTCATCAATCAGCACAAAGTTTTTAATTCATGTGTACAGTTGTTCAATTGGTATAGTTGCGGCTTTCGGTTGTTAGGTTTTCAGGTTCGAATCATACTCTCGCAGGCAGTTTATCATTTCGCCATTGCTAGGGTGTGCCGAGTTGTGTGTAGTGTTATAAAAAAATATTTTAAAATTTAAACAATGAATTATAACGTTAAATTTGTAATTTTACTGCTATGTGTTTTGAAAAATTTCCGTAAAAGAATAATATTACGTAAATTTACTTTAATTATGTATTAAATTTGATATAATTTATACGTATGTAATTTTACATAAGTAGTTAGACAATATTACATTTTTATGTAAATTTACTATATTTCACTGAGGCAATTTGAATTCCAGTAACAATTATACTAATTTTACATATTTTTTTACAGTGTAGCTCTCTGCATGTGATGACGTACGATATGATCCCGGAGTTCTGTGGTTCGGGTCTCCCGGCCGGCAGTGTGTGGGTTGTCGTTAAATTGTAAAAACATCTTACAATTAAATCGCACTCGGACGGTCAAGCTGACCACTTGATCGTCTTAAATATAGTATTGGTTGCAAAAAGAATATCTACGTTGTCGCTTTGAATTTCAGAGGTCGTCACACGGATTGCGATTCTGATTGCACCAAGATGAATCAGTCGAAGTGATTGGATTCTACTATAATAACATCTACCATTCTATAATTGGGAGCAAATCCTGTTGAATGGTTACCAGCAGCATTAAATTTAATTTAATTATGACTCATCGTATGTGAGAATAATTACAAAATAAATTTATAATTAAAATATCTAACCATTTCTTAGATAGGAAAGTGCCTCTTTCTTTCTGTGGACGCCTATGCACTGGGTTTTCAGTATTTCAGTTCGACTAACGGCAAGATGTAATTGACCAACTAATATAACGATTGGTTCAACCGTTCACAATGCTGACGACGATCGACGAAGGAATATCTCTTTGTACGCTATGATGATTTTTCTCGTGAATATTAATGAAATATGAGAGGGAATATTCGATTCCCGCACGCCCGTAGAATATACAGTGTAGCAATTTGGCTGGCATATATGATATTGAAATGAATTCAAGTACAGGTATGTGCTCATATGTGCAGCAGTATGTATGCTCTACACCGGCTCCAGCGCTAATTGAACTCGACGATCTATTAGTATAATTCCTATAATGTGCGTATTGTGTATGTAATATATGATTAAGCGCGTACGCCTAGCGAGGCAGTCATGCAAGACAATGGATGGATTGTTAAGTTCACGTTATAGAATATTAGGTTAATGCAATGTCAACTCTATTCAAACCCAAATTTGTTACCACCATATCTCCATAGGTATTACTAAATTATTACATTCTTCAACGACCAAGTGGAGAAATCAAACTACGCGATTGTAATCAAACTGTAATCGAAGTCGTTAAACGATGATAACACGGAAAAAGGTTGGAATAAAAATGTAACTGACAATCAGATACTGCAAACAAAAGCAAAACACGCTTATAAAAAAATATTGAGGTGCTGTTTTTTGAAAAAGATGGAAAAAAGCGCCGCAGACGAAATTTTGTTTTTGTTTCATTAGTCCCAACTCACAATGAACATAAGCATAAGAACTACATAACGTAAAACGTAAAAAAAATTACGTGTGTTCACACATAAGCGGACATAAAGCGAATGAATTAAATGATTTTTGGATGTAAAGTTGGTAGTAAGTAGGGTTAATATTATTTTCTTGTTGGCTGTATTGTATTAGCTCATTGTGTTTTATAATTAATTAATAATACAATATTAATCATTTTCAATACTTGTTGTTATACACATCTATCATCTGTCAGATTTACGCTGTCAAGTCGTGAATGCAGATAATTGTCCACTTGACGCATGCGCTTTGTACAAAATAGTACGTAATTTTAACATAAAGTTGAACTGATCTCAACTTTACGTTTTTTTTACGTATCTACATAAACGTGACATAAACGTAAGAAATACATAACGACATTGTGAACACGGCCATTTAAATCCATTAGCTCAACTTTATGTTTACGTAGTTTCTTATGTAGTTCTTATGCTTATGCTCATTGTGAATTGGGACTTAAAAGTTTTGTTTTTCCATAGAGGGGAAATTATACACATTTATAACTTTTACGATTAAAATAAATTTAATGAAAATTCATTTATTTGTAATTAATCTAGCAAATTTTTAAAATATTTTCAGAAAATTTTAAAAAGCCACTTACTTCAAAAACTAATCTACCTAAAAGTAAAATCATCAATACAAAAATATTATAATTAGGTAGGTATATTATATTTCTTATGACTTTATTTAAATATTATCCTTTGTAACTGGTTACTGCCATTTAAAAAATAAACGTTTGCAGGAAATTATCCAGATCTTATAAATATGATTGGAAATGATATTTCACCGATGTCAACTGTCACTAATAGTAATTTAAATTTTACGAAATAACAAATGTTTAATGATCATATAAATATACTAAACGATATACCAAAGTTTTAATAACAATATTAGAAATTGTACTATAATTATTAAAACATGTTTGTGTTTGGTTTAATTTTTATTATAATTAACAACCATAACTTTAAAAAAATAATTTTCGATTTTTTTAAATGTGCATAATTTTTATATTTTCTGATATATTTTATAAAAATTCCAGTCAATCAAAAGGAGGAGGTGTACAAATTATTCTCGCAATATGTATAATATGTTACTTAAGATGAATAAATTCGAATGTAATTTAAATTTGTGTAACTTCCTTGACCCTACTTTTTGTAAATTTAAAATGAAATCAAAATCGTAATAGAAATGTTAACCAACCCTTTCTAGCTTAACTTCGATGATTCCTCATAGCGGTATGACTTCAGCGTTTCATTCATGACTCATCAAAAAGCTAAAGCACAGGTATTACCTCCCTCGAAGTATGATTTACTTTCATAGAATCTTTAGCGAAAAACATCGTTAAATCATTGTTTCCATAGACCTTCGACCGTTTAACACCCTCACCCCAAGTGCTCAGCAAGTCCATTCAGTGAATTGTTATTGTAATATCGGTTTTGTTGTGTGATAGAAAAAGTCTCCAAGTCTTAGCTTTGACAGAGGATCGTTACGTGAAGAAGATAAACGTAACAATACATAGCTCTTTCAGAACAAAGACAATATTAAAACACGGCCGATAGCCGATGAATCAAAGGACTATCTATGAAAAATTGATCTAGTAAGTTTCACGAGAAAGCAAAGCGAGCTTGAGACCGTTCTATCGGGGATAAAGGAATTTGCAATCTACAACTATATTGATTAATCAAGGAAGTTAGTTTGTTTTGCTGGGAGTTTTTCCCCGTCGATACAGAAAGAACTGATTAATAAAATAACAAGAGATAACGTTCTTACTTTACTTACTTCATATCATTATTCACTCTTTAAGATTATCATGGTCAAAAAGGTATACCAAAACGAAATATTAAAAATCTCATCATCTTTTACCTAGTGATGCCGTGAGACGAGACGAGACGAGAAATAGTCAATTCTCGTCTCATCACAAATTTTCGAGACGAGAATTTTTAGTATTCTCGTCTCGGTCATTTTTCAGCTGTTCATTTCTCGTCTCAAGGAACTCGATTCTCGTCTCGTCTCAAATTTCTCGACAAAAAGTTAGAGCCACCTAACGATTTTTGCAAGAACTATTAGATTTCGCGTCATGCCCATGTCACACATGTAATACTTGTACAGAGTGATCGGAGTGATCAAAACAAACTGACAGTCACGTGACCCGCAATTTTCTTAAATGCTATTAAAACTAGACTTCTAGGAAGAAAAGTTTCAAGTTCATGGGTGTGCGACTTAGGATAATAAAGATTTTTTATTTTAGTACTTAATTTTATTAAACTCAACAATATTTTCTAAATGAATAATTAAATAAGTTACAATAGCCACCGTTTCGGAATTATAATTAGTGAATAGTGATGACCACCGAAAACCGCCAATATTTAAAAATAAAACTTGTGTGCAGCGCGCCATCTGTCGGTAGTAGTGAGTAGAAAAAACATCGTACCTAACCTCAAATTTAATGATCAGACTACTACAAATTGAATGTATTTGATTATAGTTTTATTCGTTACAAAAAACATTGTACAAACCACTTGCGGGAAGACACCATCCCAGCATTCGCGTAAATGAAACCCTCGCTTCGCTCGTATTTCAAAAAACCGCTCATGTGGGACCAAAATCTTCCCGCATTTGGTTCATAAATAACTATTTACTATTCTTGATTGTTCTTTTAATAATGTAGCTCCTGATGATGACGTATGTGACGTCGAAACTAGTCGACTGAGAAATAAAATATTGTTGAGTGCATCCCAGTAATTTTTCTTCATTCCTGATTAAAAAAAGATATTTTTAAGTAAAAATTTCGAGAATTCTCGAGTTCTCGAGGGTATTTCTCGTCTCAAAATTATGAATTCTCGTCTCACCCCGAAAATCCGAGACGAGAAATTTACTGATTCTCGTCTCGTAATTTCGAGACGAGACGAGAATGAGACGAGAAATTTCTCGTCTCGGCGGCATCACTACTTTTACCTACTATGATTAAGAATATAATATTCGATATTTACATTATATGTGCGTTAGGTTGTATTTTACAACGCGAGGTTCTATATTAAAGTATGAAGCGAAGTGAAGTGCAAATTTAAATTAATTTGTTTTATATTTATTTCAGACTCTATAGTGAACAATAAATTGTGTAAACTAGCATTTTTGTAAGAATAACCTCTAAAAGCTAGAAAATTTCGTGTTTTTTCCAAACCGTCATAAAGGAAAACCATATGGCATGTGTAAAATCGCAACTATCATAGATGTGCGATTGTTATATTTATCTTTGGTTGTAACTATTTCTTGTAGGTAGTGTGTTACATTCGCATGAAAGAATTCGGAGGCTTAGGGCTTAGGTAATAATTTTAATTTTTAGCTTTATAAGTAATAATTTAATTTTATTCCATTCACAGTTAAGTCAAATATCCATTGTGCAATCTTCAATCTATTGGTACTAAAAATTAAATAAAAATATCTTTGTTCCATGTCGAACACTATGCTATTAAATATATATGCACGAAGTTGTGTTTCACTCTGTTTTCTGCATTATTAAACTGTATTGACTTGAAGTTGTTGAAACACTATGTAAATAATATATCAATCTTAGATCATGCTTGCTAAACTTTAAAAAATTATTTAATACTATTTGAGTAGAAACGCAAGGCAAAATGCCATATTCTACAAGTCCCGTAAACACATGGCAGCAAATTCTGGTATAGTATTATTTGAACGAGTTATTTACTACTCTAATGTGAAATCTGTGTGTATATTTTCATTGTTATTTACGCACGTTTGTATAGTACATGTATCCATCACAAGCAGAAAACAAAATTAATGATTATTTGATGACTTCACACTGATTAACTGCGTTTAACATTTAGCAATTAAAAACATTTGCATACAGCGACAACGACAATGCAGTTGTAATGTTCTACCAATGCTCCATATTACTTCATTGTAATCATTTTAGAGCTCTCTATTTGTTTATTACCCACTAATGGTAAATGGACGATTTATTATTTACTAATCAATGGTTATTATTTATTCATTTGGTTAGAGGCTGTTGTGGCATACAACATTTATCGATCTACATTTTAAGGGGAGTGGAATGCATCAGCTGAGGGAAATTGAACAATCATAGATTTTTTAATATGAACAATATAAATTTTAAATTTGAGAATGGTGTAAGGTTTGTTAGGTACATTAAACAATTTTAACACCTATTCGGTCGCATCGTAACAATATTATGCAGTTGCGTTTTATATCACAAAAAACTAACACTATTTATCTGCATATTATAATGTATCAGTACCAGCGTATATTTTGGTTGCACTTTAAAAGTAGAGAAATATTCTAGAATCTAGATGATAAAAATTTGGATTTAAATGGTTTTCTTAAGTATACCACATATCTACTTGAATTCTGGTATATAGGATGTTTCTTTTTAAATTTTGTTGTAGTTACCTATACTATTGTTTTGAGATGAAATACAAAACTTGTTGAATAATGTTATAAAAATGGCTATTCTCGAGAACTACCTAACAAAGCAATATGATCGAGTATGGTTTCAAATTGTGTAGTTTTTAATTTACAACAAGTTTTGTATTTGTTGAACAAACATTTTCCTTTTGACTTGAATCCATTCTAAAATGAATTTTATACAAACCGCACTTTCGTTTAAAATGAATAGGTAAGTTAACTACAGCAAGTAGATAGCCGGTATATTCCAGTGTTGTAAGTAAGTAGTTATTTTAAAATTATGAATTTGTAATTTGTCTATATTTGAAAATGTCAAACCCACTACTGTCATACATTTTAACATAATTATTTACATAATGCCAAAATTATGTACGTTTTATTACTTAGTAAGTTTGACATTCAAAACAAAATTTATAGAAAAAACTAGTTTCATGAAATATTTCAAATAATTTAACTTACTTAGTTATTTTTTAGAAAATTAACTATGTTGGACCTGTATCAGATAGTCAGTTTTTCAATCACTGTTAATTTTTAAAGTGCCAAATTTTTTTATAAGACTTTAGTATGTAGCAGTAATTTTTTTATTAAGTTTGGCATATTGATCTTACTGATTTTACGAGTGACGTATTCTTGTATTGGTATTTTCTACATATAATTAAATATTGTATGAAGCAGTGCCGTGTTAAGACATCTTCGGGCCCCTAGACACATAATTTATTGGGGCCCTCTGTTAAAATAACGAAAATCCATAAGTTAAAAAACAACTTCGGTTATTTTTTATTTGGTACCTACCTATATATTTTAAATAATACCGAAAATATAGCATAAAATAAATAAACTCTAAGTGTGAATATGAATAGGTGTAAAGACACATCCGCTAAATTTTCCAAAAGTTATATTGCTTAAGTAAGCGTCTGGCCTTACGTCACAAAAGGAAGTTATGTTGGCAGTTTATGAAGAACAACTGCAGGTTTTTCGAGATACCTATACAATTTTATGGAATTTTTCCACTGCTGTTGATAAATTAATTGATGATGTAGATAAAGTTAGCAGACTGTTGAAGAAGAATAGATTCGACAGTCGGCAACCAACATCAAAAAGTACAACACTCAGTTTTCGGTCTTTGATATATTATATTTGTGTTAGTTTCATTATTTGTATTTATTTCTATTAAATTTGTTTATTTCAATTGTTCACAATTAAACCCGTTTTACCTTTTCTTTTAAAATATATTTGCATTTGCACAAAACGTCACCTTGTTATTTAAATCCTAGATCCGACAGCTCATCTAATTAATCACCTGTCGATTTGGCACGAACTCACTTTCAATATTTTAGTGGAAGGTATTTTACCGACCATTACATACAATAGGTAAAAAATCTTATATTAATCTATATTCTACTCATATAAATATAATCTAGAACAAAAACAATACAATACAATAGTAAAATTAATAAATAAATTCTCGGTGTGAGTCATAAATTAATGACCCGCTGGAAGGAAGCTGTTTTAGACACAGAAAACGTCTTCGTTTAGTAAAATTAATATTAAGAATTTATCAAAATCTCTATTTTATTTTCTATTTTTATATTTGCACTTTTCGTACTTTCGCAGCGGCAAATTTATTTATTAAGTCCGGATGTCTAGTCAATTTTTTAAGCAAATTCATGTTCAGTACAATATTAAGCTCAATACATTCAGACTTTCTTGAATAATATTATACTTCTTTTTTCTTAATTTAAAATTTGCCAATTTTGAAAATTATCATTTTCCTTCGACTTAATAAGTCAAGGCTATACGCAGATGAAATGTAATGCACAAAAGACTGCAATTATAAATTTATTACAAGCTCTACTAGTTATTTATGTAACAAGTACGCAAAATAGAGTTTTAGAGAACAAATCTATTTATGGACGAGGCGCAAGCCGTTTCATTAAATTAGATAAGTCCTTTAAAACTCAGTTTGTGTACGTGTTACATACACAAATATTTAGTGTATGTCCAAAATAGTTTAGTAGGTAACTATTCGAAATTATTCTACAATAAAACTTTAAAATAAAATTTTGAAAAACGTAGGCGATGAAACAATGAAAATCAGTGAAAATTCTATAAAATATAAATAATAGCTCATTGTCTTGGTTACATAAATTTGAGGACTGGATCCCCTAAAATATTATTTTGCGAACTCAAAACAGTTCGCAAAGTTACGATTTTAGAGAGCATGTAGTAAAAAATATTCTTTTAAATTTATAGTTTGTTTATGACTATAAGTTAGAGCAACGAAATGTAATACTTAGTAGTATTTAGTAAATTGGGAATAAAAATATTGTCAACCAACTCCTGCATCAATGAAATTTGCGCTTTAGGCGGTAAATTCGTTGCCTACTCAACATATTTGCACTTTTCAGATTATTCTAAATCTAAAATATTTCCAGTGAATTATACATCATATATACAAAATATTATTTAAAAGTATTGGGTAATAGTAATACGGCACTGGTACGAAACTACACTAGGCAATAAAAAAGGAAAACTGACTACCTACCACGGGTTTTTCACAGTTTTGATATTTTGAAAATAAAATGTAAGGTTGAAAAGAATTATATTCAATTAACTACTTATCAATCTACTTGAAATTGAAATACATTCCTTGATTTATGTAATTATAATAATGTTTCACAAATTTGCACACAATAAAGCAAGTTCACCGTAAAGGCCCAAGCAACACAACATCGACGCGTCGAGTAAACGACGTCGGGGCAACGTCGCATCAACGTCGATATGTCGACAATTAGGTTAATACGACGTCGATCATTCGACGTTGACATGGCGACGTCATGTAAACGTTGTAGCAACGTCATTATTTCGACGTCGATGTGGCGACGTCAAGGTAACGTTATACAAACGTAGATACATCGACTAAAATTTAAATACTGATATTGAAAAGAAACTGACAAAGAGATGATTCAATTTGACAAATAATGTTATGGTAATGCTATAACTCTGACTCTAGCCATAGTTCCATTATTTAGTGTCACGCGTTGCGTTTACGGTGTATCAGTTGGCAGGTTGGTACGCTTGTTTGATCTGTGGTTGGTAGCGGTATCAGCAGTAGTCACGTTGTCAAAGTGTCAGTCAGTTCCAGTATTGTTGTTGTTTGTGTTCTAAGTTTGCAGTTTTTATATAGGCGCAACTGAATCGTGATTCATAATAGTTTTGAAACAAGTAAGTGCATAGAGAAATCCAGACCGACATACATCATAGCCAGGAGGCAACCTATAGTATTCCAACCTCACTTATCCCTCGACTTTTACATATTTATGATCAAAACAGTTATTGTATTAATTTAAATATGTTAATGATACCGAATATCTATAAAACTGCAAAGGTATATAAACTTGTATGTTGTTGGCAAGTAAATTTTAAGTTATTATGAAATATCAGTTTGACAGTTGCCTCCTGACTATAAATTCATTTGTTATGCATTCGTCCATTCAAGTAATTTATAATTCGCTTGATTTTACTTTTAGAAATTTTATGCCGTTCGTTGTCGTGCGATTTATTGAAACAGACGACATTGCTGTTGTGCTCTCATGTTGGATGAGTAAAAATGGAAAATATGCAGGGCCAACAACAGCCAACAGATATTAGGTACAACTATTCATTAGAAATCATAAAAACATTTTTTGGTAAGTAAATAAACTAACCTCAGTGAAACGTGAGATTAAACTGAGATTAAATTGAAAAAAATTGAATTAAATATTTGACAGTTCGATATGTTTTTATTTATTTATGTCTAGATTTAAATTTAATAATGTTAATATTTTTAGGTGGAGTGAAAAACGCACATCTCAACATTACAATGAAAGTATTTATGAACTGTGTCGTGGTGCTTGTGGGAATATATAATATAATAATTCATTATGTATAAGTAGGTACTGTGTACAAGAATTTTTTTTAAATTTTCATGTATAATGTAATAATAAATAAAATATAGTTAAATTAATTCTAATTATTTTTTTACCACAAATCTATATCGACTATATCAACGTCAAAGCAACGTCAATTTATCAACGTCACAGCAACGTCAATTTATCGCCGTCGAAGCAATTTATTGACGTCAAAGTAACGTTGATAAATCGACGTCGATTCGACCCACGTATAATCGTCAGTTAGACGTCGATAAATTGACGTTGCTACAACGTCAAAATCGCGTCATTTGGTTGCTTCCCCCAAGAAGAAAGTATGAACAGTTAAAACGACAAAATTAGAAACGTAGGGACCTTTAAAAATTTGATGACATAAGGTTAAATTGGTGAACTTGATATTTGAATTTTTCTAGTTAAAAAAAAGACCAACTGCCACAGGCTTTATGTAAACTAACAATAACTTAACCTTTGACTACTGTTGTGCCACTCTGTTATTGGGATTTTATCCTGTTGAGTGGCCGAAAAATCAAATAAATTAATAAATAAAAGTGTAAAAAGATTACTGGTCATGTATCTACCAGATTTGCTGTGTGTAAAGAAAGTTTATCAATCATTTGATTTCCGGACTTCTGGCAGAAGATTTATATTAGAATTAATTAAAATGAAAATGTTACGTCGTTGTTTATATCTTGTTTACTGTAACGTTAACACATTGAGTGTTATCAAGATATCTTTGTCCTTCTTCATCGTCGGGTGTTCGTATTAAGAACAGGGTAGTATTACATATAGTTTTCATCTTTCACATTCAATATAAATTCAATATAAAGTACCGATAAATAGATCATGTATCTACACAGTCGTATCCTCGTATCGAGGTTCTTGTTAACGCGGTGTATTTAAAAAAATGAAAGGAGTATTCATAATATCATAGAGCAAAAGTGTTCGGTATAAAATTTAGAGCTGTACAGTGTGCAGGATCTACTGGAATTAATTTCCTTTAGATTTACGTATTGCACTGTGACTGTGATACTGTGAATAAGAGAAACCGATAAACTAAAAAGAAGTTTTTGACAATAAAGTTGTTGAAATTGAAAAGCATAAAGCAATTGTAATCATTGTTCAATTTTTACGTTATGAGAAAAGGAGTAAAATATTGATCTTTAAAAGAATTTTTAAAATAAGCTACAAATAACAGTAAAATTTAATATAACTTCGAGTTAAAGGGTATACTTAGTTTGATATACTGTTTATGGATCAAAGAGAATTTTTCAAAAATAAATTTAATCGTATTCTAAGAAAACATTTTTCGTGCCACTGAATTGATTATTTTTAACATAACATATTACGAATCCAGTGGCACTTACTGTACTGTGCAAGAAAACTGCCCTTAAGTTTTCGAATTTCAGAAACATTGTTTTTAATCGTACTTAGCATATCAAACTTAACGTATGTACCTACTCGAAGTTATTAATCACTCTACATAATAATTTCTTGATAGTATTACTAAAAAATATTTTTGTATTGGTTTTGGCAATAAATAAATTAAAAATTCAAATTCAAAACTGCTAATGCCTTTTCACGATGTGTAAAACTTTTTTGGATTGAAACCATAGAAGCGTGTACTATGTGAGACAATTTTGGGCAATGAAAATCTGACTTTCTATGTTAAACGCCAATGTTAGTTTTTTCCTAGACCATATTGTATCATTCTCTTCGAGGCGATTATGTATTAATGTATTTGAGCAGCAGGGAAAATTCACGAAGCCCTCTCTGTCCCTACGTCGAAATCCGCTATCATCAATCATCTTTGCAATCAAGAAGACACGCGCCATCTTGTTTCGCATCGTAGCGGACGTGTAGCAACATGAACGAGGAGACTCTGAACGAGACTAACTATGTATAGAGAAGTTCAGAGAAAAGACGTTTTTTCCGAATACCTGCCGGGAAAGTTGAAGACTCGACGCGAACGCACGTCAACGGGTCTATCAACCCGATGCATATAAAATCAATTTTATTTTGTTGTTATTTTCGGTTATCGATTCGTGTTTTGTGTGACAGGATGTAAATAGATGATAGTAAACAACAAGGCTTCTCCAACTTGAACTTCACGGTAGCAGTAGCGCACAAAACAAACATAGGTATAGTAGAGAACCGGAATCACACGAGGTACGTCATGAAAATATATGGCCTATAAATGGCTATGACGCTATGTCTATGATATAAACAAAAGTTTGTCATATAATATTCGTTGAATAAATAATCATCGTTCAGTATTAAATGTAAAATGATCAGTATTCAAATTCACAATGTACCTATATGTCACTTTATTTACACGACTGCTTATATTTAGTTTTGACATAAATATATTGAGCAGAACTGGGCAGTAGCTAGCTACTTGGTAGCTAGGCTACTAGCTTAGCTACTTTTGTGAAATTGGTAGCGATAGTTTTTAGTAATATTAAGTAGCTTAGTTTCTAAGAAAATAGCTTAGCTACTAGGAAGTAGCTTTGATTATAAAAATAGATTCGCTACTACTCTGCTGAACAAGTTGAAACCTATCTATTATACTATAGTTTAGATATTGTGATTTTACTTTTCTTACGCAATACATGGACGATAGTTTTTAAATGGCTGAAAAATGTGATATCTTCGTATTGGGTAAGTAAATACACTTTAAACCAATTCAATATTTTAATATTAGATATATTACTATGTAGATGTAGCGAAGCAAAGTAATTATTAGTATTATTATGAATTATAAGTATAACATTATAAAAAGTTTCGGACATTCGCAAATCATAATTTCTCATACATTCAACCAAATTTCAAATCATTTTCATTAAATTTCTCTTGTTGAATTATTATATAGTTACCTAGATAGGTAATATACCAATAAGCTGCATGAAATCCTGCTCACGTGTTGGGAATGTGAAAAGCAAATAAATTAGATTTATAAAAAATACTAATATATTATGTTAGTAGAGTTTATTATTGTTATATATTAATAATAACAACATAAAATTTTCAATACTCATGTAAACATTTTTGCGTAGGTAACTATAACCTGCGAGCGAGTGGGAAGATTGGGATATTTTCTCATTGATCTGTATAAAATGTATTGTATACATTTAGCGTTTAAATTAATTATAAATATATGAAAATACGGTTAAAAAACGGGACAGAAAAGTAGAAAACTGTACAAATAAATGCAGAAAGTATTTTCCATATTGTATAAAGAATTAAATTTATTATAATTTTTTTTAAATGACTAAAAATAATGTACCTTAAAGATCATTCCTTGAGTAGAAGACCAGAGTTGGTTGTGACAATGACAATTTTTAGAAAATTTGTTCTAACGATTTATTGGGTAAAACGATTCAAATTAAATTGTTATACGATTTAAAAAGTAGCTTATTGGCTAAACAATATGATATTTATTTGGATACTAATGTAATGATAAGTAGATGAAAATTGAGTTTCTTGCGCCTACTTCAAATTGATATAATTATATAATTATTGCCTTACAAAAATAGGTGACAAAATATTATTCAATACTTTGCAGAAGTCGGTTTTTTTATTCATTTTATACTAAATATGCTGTATATGGTTCCACTAAAAAAAATTTCTGGTAATATTCAAAGGATGATTCGACTATATAAAACACATACTAACCTAATTATACGCATTAACAAATGAATAATCATGAACATTTAAGTCTAAAAATTAACTCCAATTTTCCTTTATTTCTGTCACAACAATAGTTTGTATGATTTTATAGAATAAATATATATATATATATATATATATATATATATATATATATATATATATATATATATATAACGGTTAACTTCGTATTAAATTTCAACATTTTATTTTTAACAATATAAAGTTACATCCGTTGTTCGTTGTCAGCTACGAAAAATAAAATTAAGAATGTAACAAATAGATTCTTATGAAAGTGTTCATAACAGACTAAAATAAAAATAAACTTAAGGCACACAGGGACATGTAAATGACAAATATTTTCACAAGCGTAAGTATAAACGTAAGTTTCAGCCAATCAGAGAGAGTGGAAAAAATAGTTACATCTGTTTCATAATGAAATTATCCAAATGTCAACTGAAATGGATAAATGAATATAAATGTGAATTTTATTAACAAAGTAATTTTAATGAAAAGGATTGCTTGCATAATTGCGTACAATATTTATGTTTTATTTTCGAAGCTGTGAACACGAATCATAAGATTTATCTTTTTCTTATTTTCAGATAGCTGTGAATGAATCTTTAATGTACAACGGGAAATTTGAACGATCAAATAAAATACTTAAATAAATAAAATATGTGTCTAATGATGATTTTGTTACTCACCGACAACATGCAAGTACCCAAACTGTGTCTTGGCGGTGACCGTATTTATTTGGCACATATACCGGCCCTTGTCTTCTTCTTGCACGTTGCTGATGTGCAGGAACCAGGTTCGATGCTTGTCGTGCGTCACGCTTATACGAGGGTTGCGTGTGATCACGTGATTATGAACAGTTAGGATCGCTGACTGCTCGAAATGCATCCAGGCCACCTGAAATCATCAAATCAAATATAACCACTTGTGGAACATGCCGTGATTTCTCAACATTAACATTCAATCTAACATTTGAGCTTTTGTTTCGACAATACAGTACAGTAGAAAACAATGTCTCTTTAATTTCGTTTGTAAAGAATCATAACATAAAATTGAATGGGTTCCAGTAACTGGCTCCGAAATAGAACGGCGTATTTATGTTTAGTTTAACGCTCACTTCGACTCCACTATTAGTAGAGTACCTGGTCTGGTCTGTTGGTTCGCAGAATGGTGGAATGGAAAAATCGCCCTGTTCTTATTTTCCTTCTAGTGGGCACTATTTATTATAGCAATTCACATAGTTTTGTTTCCATGCAGTTGTGTTTGCCAACTTAAATATGAAGACTCAACTTTGGAATTTACTTCTACCAATTTATATAGTAAATAATCACGATAGCGATGGGCCCACTTTGCCAATGAGGAAAACTTTATAGATAATATTGTAGTTGTATCGTATGGTTTGGTCAAATTGAAACTATATAATACTGAAACTTTCGGCGTAAACCGAAAATTATTTTCTTTACAGTGGCGTAACAAGAGATAGTTTTTTATCAATTAACAGACGCCAAATTAAAAAGAAATAGGTTGTTTACTAACTTTTGGTTAGCGAATGAACGAAAAATAAAAAACCTTTCAGTTACTTTTTGTAGGAATAAACAGCAGAATGTTATAGTTCCTCGTATGAATAGAAACAGTAACAATTTATATATACAAAATGAGTTATACATTAATGAGAGTGGTTTATTTGAAAATATATGCATTTTTGAATAATCAATAATTCTTTATTTATAGGTGTTAGTACGATTTAATTTTAACAAATATTGTTTAAATATGAATTATTACTTATATATACCATTATTTCGTAAATACAAAAATATCGCAACCACCGTATTATGAATTGCCATAGAATATACGAATTAATTAAAAATAACTAATTATTATTATTAATTATTTTTTAAAACAGGCCAATAAACAATAAATCCTGTTACGGTACTGCTTTCGTCAAACTTATCGTTTAAATTTGTTTTCATTTCAGAACACTGCATTGAGAATTTCTGTACAAGTTTTTAATGCAAAGGATTCGAGGATTAAGTAACGTTTATGTAAGGATGTTTATATTTTCTTATGTTGAATTTCAATGTTCCTTGAAATTTCCTTTAGAAAATGATGGCGGTATGCAAAACAGATATTTTGATACTGTATTTCAATGTAAACAACCATCCCTATACCTTCTACGGTGTGGTTCTGATTCGTAATGGGATCATTATAATATCTTGTTTTCTAAAAGTTTATAGCTACCTTGCAACCAGCAAAGATCAGGCAAGTGTATTATCCATATCTATAGCAAAATTATAAAATTTTGAATAGTTTACTCGATTCACTCTCACCCATTTGACGATTCAAATTTGTGTCGTGTGGTCTATTGTTTAAGAAACGTCGTCCTATGGTAACTCAAAACTCAACATATAATATGGATAATTTTTCTTGCACATAAAAATGCTTGAAATCCAAATATTAACCTATAAAAAATTTCAATAGGTACTTTATAATGGAGATATGGACTTAGTTATTTATGTAATATTATAGATTTAGATTTAGAAAGTGCCAGCGGTTAGCTCCGGATTTTAAATTTCACTTTAACATTTTTATTAAAACGAATATATTCATAATTTAAATCTTTTCTAAAATTTAAAATACTTTTTCTCCATAAGAACTACGAAATACTTCACTATATTTCTGCGAAGCTCGAACCTACATCTTGTCTGTAAGGCTGAATTCACTTTTATTGGAAGATGTACGAGTATCTTTATTGGGAGTATTTTCTTTACTAGTGAATATTTTTATAACCACGAACCCGGCTTACACAAAATAACGATCCAGGTTCGGTTCGCGGTTCACTGTGATTAATAGGATCCGGTTTGTTCCGGTTTTCATAATTCTTCTTGAAATGAACCGGTTAACAGGTTTTCAAAAAAGCGATTTAAGTGCGCGCTTAAAAGTGAAAAAACCGTAACATGAAGTCTGTAATGGTAATGTTTTTAACCCGATAATTGTCAAAATCTTATTATAGGTCATAATATGATTTAAAGAAAGCCAGTGACACTTTATAACTTTTACATGGCTCATTTTGCGCATGCTTTCTGCATAAATTTCGGATAAACGATATAATCTAATGAAAATTATGTTACACAATGAAAATATATACATTCCTAATTGCCTTATTCTAAAAATTATATCTGTAATAATGGTTCATTTTGCATAAAATAAATTGCAATTTGATGAATTTTGCCCTCTCTTCTTTCATTTCTACTGGAAATTATATTTATCTTCAGGTATTTTTATTTAGCATAAGGCAATCTAGAAACTCTAATGATTCTATTGATATATTATTTATGCATATTGCTTGTTTCTATTTGCAGAAATGTATGCAGATAAAGTACATAAAAATGAGTGTCTGAAAACGGTTTCGAGCACGACCTTAAGTTCTGTGTTCAATTCAATGATTTATTGAAAAAGTAATTAATGAACTATAAATACCTACCTATTCATTCCAGTTTTGGATAAAACGTAATAAAATTGCTAAATTTGAACTAAATATGAATGAACTAAAAAAATGCAAAACAAATTCATAAAAATTTAGTAGCATCTGGACTAAAAATTCTTCAATTTTCATTTTTGGTCTTAATTGTTCCGAACCGGTTCACTACCAACTGTTCGGCTCTGGTTATGGGTTTGACAAAATATTTTTAACGGTTCAAGTTCGGTTCCCGGTTTAATGAAATGGCTGCGGTTCGTTCTAGTTTTCGTTCCTGTTTCGGTTCGCTTTGAGTCCCTGTGAGACACACGACCTAGTGGAACGAAAGATGCATCGAGAATTTGTTTCGTTTTATATTGTATTTTGATGGTAACCATTTTACAGGATTAACACCTAATTATTACAGAATGGTAGCAGAATCCAACCACTCGGGCCCCGTGGTTTTATAGTCGGTAGCGTCAGGAATCGAACTGGGGACCGCTAGCATGCTAGGCGGTCCCTCCACCGCTGAGCTAACCACTGGATGTCGTGACACAACAAATAATTTAATGGCAGGATAAATTTTGATCCAGTGACTTTTGAGCGATTTGTTGTATCGACCTTTTTATGCTACAACGATTTGATGCAGCGTCGTATACAGGTTGTTTCATAACTTCAGGTAGATTGGTTAAGGATATATATTGTTTGATATGCTGATTACGAATCAAAAAGATTTTTTTTTAATCGCAAAATTAATTTTCATGTTTCCCAGTCAAAATTTTTTGTTACAGCTGCCACTGTGTGCAGTAATTATTGTTTCATTAAAAATAATTAAATTTTGTTTGTCTATGTTACTAGTATTATGTAATTTATGATGTTGATTACCTACCTACTTCTAGTGTTTGTGTTTAATAGGAAAACGAATCCAGTGCAGTACTACAAAAAATACTGTTAGTAAACTACCTAGTGATGCCGTGAGACGAGACGAGACGAGAAATAGTCAATTCTCGTCTCATCACAAATTTTCGAGACGAGAATTTTTAGTATTCTCGTCTCGGTCATTTTTTAGCTGTTCATTTCTCGTCTCAAGGAACTCGATTCTCGTCTCGTCTCAAATTTCTCGACAAAAAGTTAGAGCCACCTAACGATTTTTGCAAGAACTATTAAATTTCGCGTCATGCCCATGTCACACATGTAATACTTGTACAGAGTGATCGGAGTGATCAAAACAAACTGATAGTCACGTGACCCGCAATTTTCTTAAATGCTATTAAAACTAGACTTCTAGGAAGAAAAGTTTGATTTCCAAGGTCATGGGTGTGCGACTTAGGATAATAAAGATTTTTTATTTTAGTACTTAATTTTATTAAACTCAACAATATTTTCTAAATGAATAATTAAATAAGTTACAATAGCCACCGTTTCGGAATTATAATTAGTGAATAGTGATGACCACCGAAAACCGCCAATATTTAAAAATAAAACTTGTGTGCAGCGCGCCATCTGTCGGTAGTAGTGAGTAGAAAAAACATCGTACCTAACCTCAAATTTAATGATCAGACTACTACAAATTGAATGTATTTGATTATAGTTTTATTCGTTACAAAAAACATTGTACAAACCACTTGCGGGAAGACACCATCCCAGCATTCGCGTAAATGAAACCCTCGCTTCGCTCGTATTTCAAAAAACCGCTCATGTGGGACCAAAATCTTCCCGCATTTGGTTCATAAATAACTATTTACTATTCTTGATTGTTCTTTTAATAATGTAGCTCCTGATGATGACGTATGTGACGTCGAAACTAGTCGACTGAGAAATAAAATATTGTTGAGTGCATCCCAGTAATTTTTCTTCATTCCTGATTTAAAAAATATATTTTTAAGTAAAAATTTCGAGAATTCTCGAGTTCTCGAGGGTATTTCTCGTCTCAAAATTATGAATTCTCGTCTCACCCCGAAAATCCGAGACGAGAAATTTACTGATTCTCGTCTCGTAATTTCGAGACGAGACGAGAATGAGACGAGAAATTTCTCTTCTCGGCGGCATCACTAAAACTACCCTTAATTTTTCGAATTTTAAAACAATTCTTTTTGATTCGTAATAAGCTAACAAACAACATAATACTTTTAATGTATGTACTTGAAGTTATGAAATGTATATTATCAATTCCTAGAAGGCAAAGGATTAATATAACCTAATTAGCTTCGGATGAATCTGCACCATTTGGCTATCGGAGTTAGGAGGAAAGAATATTGAAGACACCGTACTAACTACATATGTTGATATATTCAACCATCGGCTGTTTATATCGACTCATCTTCACGATCGATTCGCGATTTGAGTGTCGGTTTGGTAGGAAGAGGAGAGCCATGGGCCATCAGACCTATCGGGGTTGATTAGTCCTGCCGTCGCTGTTACCGCCACCGCCGTCGACATAGAGTTATATTTGCCGCCGGCCGACGACCGGACCAGGGGCGTATTAAGGACCTTTAATTGGGGACTTTTATTTTTTTCTTGTTTGTGGAAAAAGGTTCAAGCAAGGACTAATTAATGATTGAAAGGGTGTTTTTATGAGGGATAGAAAAATATAAATTTGCTTACACACTGCGCCAAAAATAAACACATCGCACATAATGGCATATAGTACTCAACTTACTGATCACGGAACAAAAAGAATTTAAAAAAAATTCTTATAATGTAAGAGCAGTTTTTGCAAGAAGCACATTTCTGAAACCACTGAATTGTTGATTGTTTTATGGATATCTGATTAACTATGAATGGAATATTAAAAAAAAATAATTATACAATGGCAAAAATAGTAAATTTATGAAATTCCATTTAAAAACAGTGACTCAAAACGGTTTGATAAAAAAAACCTGTGAACTAAAATTGCGAAAATTCTTTCAGTTCCGTAAGAAGTAACACTATATTCCATTAATATATACTTATGCACGAAGTTGTGGATAAGATTTTTAATTTAACAATTATGGTGTTAGTTTTTGTCGATGAACAGAACACTCTGCTTCTCTGCCGATCCATCGCGGTACACCGATTACTTACAGGCTTGTTAGGTACCTTAGGATGAATACCACTAAATATCTACGAGTTTAAAAGTTGAACACTTATTAAAGGTTGGTTTTTAGTTGTTCCAACTTATAAACGGTTTATATTATTTTTTGTGTTCATATTTATTCAATTTAATATAGTTCCGCGATTACATAGAAAATATAATATAGAACTTTGCTTTGTTCGCTTAAGCTCTGTTCACACATGGACACAGAAGATACAAACACACACGCGCAACAGTAAGAAATACTTTGTGTTTCTTCATATTTAATTGCTATGCAGTGTGAAAAAGTAAATTTGGCAAAAATGAATATGCCCAAGTAGCAGAATTGGACAGTGGTTTGCCATGTCCCATACTTGGTACATGGTCAAAATTGGGCAACAACCCAGGTCCACGATCGTTACTTAAGTATGTCCGCCATAAGAAGCATTTCTTGCAATGAATTAAAAATCAATTGAAGGGTTTTACCTACAATCTCATATTTTACTTTTAGGTGGTGCTTAGACGGCTATAGAATGATGTTTAAAAGTATTTTGCTTTTAAATTTAATACACTTTTAAAAAATCTGTGTAATATCGCATTTGTACTGACGAAAACGGTCCATTTAAAAAAATAAGCAGTAGTATTTTGTTGATGAAGTACCTACTTACTCTGTCAGTTTGCTTACTGGTGTATAAATTGTAGAATACAATGAAATTGATTTTTACATTATTTATTTAATTATAAATACATTGAATGACTATCGATTTCGAGTCATTATAAGGCAAGTTGTTAACATTTTTTAGAAATAATTGGTTTAAAAACATAGTGGAAACATTTTTAATTTTTATAATATACATATATAATATAATAAATAACAGTTGCATTTGATTCTACAATTTATAATAGTGTATTATTAAACAACAAAAAATGTATGAATTTGTTTAATGTTTTCCAAATAGACAACACAGCAATGTACCCATATCCCTATACATATTTGTTGAATCTATAATGATTAATGATTTATAAATTTTTCAATAATATAGCCAGAATTGTCAAAATAGTGTTGCGCCTTAAGATAACGGTTTGTAACAGCCATAAGCTTGCAGTTTTAGCATCTAAGAGAATACCTACTAAAACGAATTCAATAACAACACTTGGTTTTATTTTAATTTTATAGTCATGTTTCACGGAGTGCCAACACGCCAACAACGTCCTCAATTGAATTAATGAATCCAATTACCTTGGGGATAGAGGTGTCCAACGAATTATTTTGTTAATTTCTCGGAGAAGTGTATTTTCATTACAAGTTTAATGTGAATTTTGGGTTTTTCCTGCACCGTCTCTGTATCCCACCCTCGAAAAACAAAGCCCCCTTTCCCCGCTAAACGTGGATAAGTGGTAAACAACGTAGTAAATTTCCTTTCCTCGGAGGCTGTCGCCAGTAGATGCAATCCACTCGCATCTCGCACTCACTCACTCGCCATTCTGTTTCTCTTCTGCCCATTCTGCCATTCGTTCATTCCTCTTTTGCTCCTGGCACTAGATACCAATACCCTAATCAGGACACGGCGACACTGGACGGAGGATACCACATGGCACATAGCGCTAAGGAATGCGATATGCGATTCATCAGTGGCGTTGCAGGAATTTTTGGACTTTATGCAACTATTATTCAGTGCTTCTCGAAGTAATTTGTTTGCAATGTTTAAGACAGAATTTGCATATTTAAAGATGTTTTTAATCACATAATACCTCTATATTTTTTACTTAACTCGTTATACAAATGTCTTTTAGAGCTCGTTTCATAGATAAGCCATACATCTTTTATAATATTTTTTTGTACTTTTTTAACCATTTAGACAGCCCAACCTTGTCCAAAGTTTACGATTGTTGAAAATTGATATGTAAATCGCTAAATACACCTGCCTATTTAGTTTTTTCTAATGAATCGTTTTCTTTTCATATTTATTTTTTAAGCCAATCTTAGAAAAACTTGATACCTTTTACAAATTTATTTTACAGATTGTTGTAATTATGGAAGTGTCTAACGCCTTACAGCGTAAGAACGTAAGAACCACCGGCAAAACACATGTCTGGACATGTGGTTCTATATTTAGTTCAGTTTAATCAGAGTTTTTCCCAGAACTGATTATGTGGTACTCAAGAAGGGAATGAGTTTCATTATTTAGTTCAGTTTAATCAAAAAACCAAAACCGAATGTGTGGGATTCAAGAAGGGTATGAGATTCTTTATTTTGTACAGTTCAATCGAGTATTAGGGATTCAAGAAGGGTAAGAGGTTTTTTTAATTTATTACAGTTCAATCAGAGTTTCTATACTAAAACCGAGTTTGTGGTACTCAAGAAGGGTTTACACGACAAAAAGATCATTTTAAAAAGGATCTAGAATTAGATCAAGATCAAGATCTTTATATCAAATTTCTTAAAGATCTTAAAAATGATGAGCAAACAGATCAATTAAAGATTACACAAAATGATTTAGATCGGATATCTAGAACAGTGTAACAACACTGATAATTAATAATAATGGAAACTTTACCCAGACTAACTACCGCTAATTTCTGAAATCATGGAAAAAAATTATTATTACAGTCATGGGGCTCCTTAATTTAGTAGCAAGCCAAATACCCTTTTACAAGAACGCCACTGCGATAAATTTGTTCATTTTGATTTCAAAGTGAAAAAGGTTTCTATTTGCGAGGATCGAGGTGTGTAACCTTTTTTTGCTTTTGTGAGAATAACTCATAATCCTTTGTACGTTGATATATTTAAGTGTTTATTGCACACAATTAAAAATCTCTTGGCAACAAGTACACAAAAACAGTGTCAGGAGGGTTGAAAAATGCTTCTCCCTCCGATCTTCTACCTTCTCCTAGTCCATTACGAGCTCTCACAACGGTACTTTTGTAATTTCAATGCCGCCATTGTATCGTGCAGTATACTACTACGGCAGCAATTCAACAGGTTTGCGCTATTTATCTAAGTAATTATTTCGGATGTATTAGTGTGTGGCAATTAAGATTACATTAAGATACATGTATGTTGTGAGCTACACGAAACAAGCGATACTTTAAGGCGTGAGACGTTATGCTGTATCGTGCGAACAGACAATGCGTCATAGTACAAGAGGGCGAACATGAAGGGAGAACGCCCGCAAGCCAGTGTTACACTAAGCAACTTTACATGCCGATATCTTGAAGTAGACGTGGAGAAACTATCGTGTAAGATACTATCGATGGTTCTATAGTAGTAAGAAAAATTATCGATATATTGATGGTACTATCGATAGTCATTATTAGAGTCCGAATTTTAGGCAAAAACCTATTGCTTATTTAAAAAGGCATTTAAATTTAAATTAGATATAAATTTGTTACACAACTTTTCAAACACTTTGACGCATAGTTTATTTTGCCAATTTTGCATAAAATGAGACATTTTGCATTTTATGCCTATTTAACTGTTTTCTTGCCTATTTTCGGTCTATTCTTGCGATAAAACCTATAATTTAAACTTATTTTAGATTTTTTATTTTTATTTTCATAATCATTTATATAATTTTCTTTCTTTATTTATAGCAGTGGAATAAGTGGAAAGATTTAATACAATAATAGATAAATACTATTGGCTTGTATAATTCTATAGGTATAGGTACATATTAAAAAAATTATTTATAGAATAAAATACGACGTCATTCCAATAACAACAATACATCTTGAAACAATTGAAATTGTTAGCTAATTGAATATTATTAGTCTCATGGGTATATTAAAGAGGTACATTAATTAAGTGTTTATATTCCACATGAAATTTGAAATCTTCGTGTGACCTACATACCCACATCACTATCAGATATAATTAGTCCAGCTCGGGCACTAGGACTAGTAGCAGGACTCGATTAATGCAAACTATTGTCCTGCAAACCCTGATCACATGCTACCTTAATGCCTTCTGCCTGCTAATCATGGGCGTCTGCAAGGGAGGGGCATAACTTTGTAAAAGAAGGGAAGTTGTAAAATACATGATCTGTAACGCTTTTTACTCAACTTGGGTGTGGCAACCTCACATATTGTAAGTCGTTGGTCGTCTATCTAAGGGCGTATACAATTTGATGTGTTGATTACGTACCTACAGGACAAAAAGAAATTTTTTACAAAATCGTAAAATCAGGGGAAGATTACGTACAAGGTTCGTTATTAGTAGGTACTACTGGAATTAACACCTACATAAATTAGATTCACTAATCCATTATACAATTTTAGTTAAATTATTACAATATTGTTAATAAAAATGTTTAAAATAGTTATCAATTCTTTTTGATCCGTAATGAGCACTATCATGACCATATAGGACACATACATATATTCCCCTCCCCCTGCATAAAATGTTGATCGTGTTCGTAATGGGGTACTTAACAATTAACACCTATGGTGATTTTCTAATGTAGGTATTAAACTATTTTTATATTTAAGTTTGACGTATTTTTTTATTTTGCAAAAAATTGATTATTACAGGAGAAAAAAATTATTGCAAATTCAGATATTTTTCTCGCGTTCTAAATGACATAGCGTGTGCTTTGTATGTTTGAATCAAGTTCCGAAGTGCTGTTGTAGTGTTAGACAAAGACAGTATTATACTCTCTCAAGTAACTCCTCCCGGATTTGGCAGAATGTGGAGAGCACACGCGTGATGTTGACGTTTCATTGCAGGGCTCGATTTGAAGCATGTAAATTCAATTCCTTTTTATAAATATTTACCAAATAATTGCTGTTTTTTTTTGTTTTAAATATCATCTTATAAGTGAAATATTGTATACAAATAGAAGTACCATCAAAATAAAAAAAATGTTAGCATTGATTATAATTTCAGTAACGTTTTCAACTTTATAATCTTAAACGTATATTACGCCATTTTAATAATGAAAATATAACATTAACTTCATTTATAAAAAGAAATTTTTAATTGGTACTTTCTGAATCAGAGTATTAAAATTTTCTTATAAATATTTGTGCGTTTGTGAATAAAATATTGTTTGTTTTATGTTTGTGGTTTTAAAATACTGTTTTCATAATAGTTAGTCAACGTAACGTAAGTTTTTTCAAATTTTGTTTGCTGCCATTTACGTTTACTCGTATGTATCCCATTAGTTCTTATTATCGATCATTATGAATCCTTTGATATTATTTAAGGAAATGATATTTTTTATTGTAAATAGATACCTACCTATTAATACCAATAGAAAATATAATGCACAAAAATTTTGAATTATTGAATATTGCACAGTGCACAATAGCTGTTTTAGTTGAATGCGTTAAAAAAGAGAAAAGGTATATTGCATGGGGAGATGGGGGGCAGAGTGTAAACTGATCCCTCTTGCTTTCCCCGTGGACGCCAATGCATTCACGCCTCGTCCTGCTAATGTACGGGGCTATGAAGCTATATAGCCTGATTTGCAGTTGCTGTTGCTATAGAGTGGATTTGAATCAATCAAAAGCCACTGTTAATATATCTGCCAGCACATAATTGCATATTTGAACATTAAACAAAACTTTTTAAATTAACAATACAAATTATAATAAATAATATGTAACACACCATTTATTTAAAACCTATTTGCTCGTTTATGCTGTTTACTAAACAAATGTAATTAATAACATTTTATATTTTATGATGTTTGTTTAAATAAAACATGGTACATACTAGTACAGGCTGTTTATATATTTGAGGCAAGTAAAGCAAGTTAGTATATACTATATACTTACCTAACGAAGTCTCATGCTTACTTCAACAAGAAATTTTTGAAATGTATATTGTGACAATATTATGTGAAGAAGGTTTCAATTTTAGACCGAAACATTTACGTTACGAATAATATTAGGTATACAATGACTGGTAATAGGTATTCATTATTTTTCCTTCTTCAAATTCAAAATTCAGTCAGGATTTTTTTCATTCATATTATTTTTACAAGAAATTAAAATGAAAAAGATCGCCTTACTTTTCGTTTTTAATTTCATTTTTTATTATTTCTCCAGAAAAAAAAAACAAAGTTTTTCTTGCCCGTTAATTCTTCCTGTTCCATGGTCAGTACCTATATCATTAGTATCTATTCTTATTTTTTCCTCAAGTAGATACAGCCTGTATATGAATCCTTCAAAATGGTATCGGTGGAGTTTCGCGTACATTGTCCTCTTTCTCCGGTCAGTGCTCTACTTCCAGTCGCCACGTCTCGCTAAATCAAATCCCCAATCTGCAATTGCAGTTGCAAAGTCATCACATTGTCGAAAACTCGACTCGTCGCTTCAACGCTTCGTTTTGCAGTCACGACTAATAACCCGGACAAATGGTAGGCACCGTTTGTCTCCCACTCAATTCAATTCAATATTTACCACCGGAAATTAATTTATTGCTGATAGAATGGGCTGATTCGTGTTTGTATTTGTTTTCAAGATGGCAGGAAGTCAAATTGAATTATAACAATTATATTGTTGATTTCAAATCATAGTTTTCATTTCAGTGTTAAAATTAACTTAATATTTATACTCGGATTTTTATACAAAGAGGATTCCAAAGCTATGAAAAGCTATGAATAAGTTATAATCAATTTTAAATCATTCACATAATATGTATTTTATCTGGAAGTAATCTGTATCGTTAAAAATAAATTTGTTTCTTTCCTTAATTCAACTGCATTGGCTTGAATGTTTAAACATTGGAATTCTCTTTGTATAAAAATCCGAGTATAGTGTTGTTATTGTCACGAGACGAAATGAGATAATCATCTGGCTCTGCTTGTCTATTTCTTTATTTTGTGCTAATAAAACAATTCCGTACAAGATTTTCCAATATTTAATCTGACACAGAAGCCAAACTTTAATTATTAATTTCAAATACAATTACAAAAAAATACTTATTCAAGATCAAGACATCTTGTCTTGTCTCGTCTTCATTATAGCTCGACAACATTTATTACGTCTTGTGTCGGCTCGAAATACGATACAAAATATCACCGTGCGATATAAAATAAGGGTGACTAGACAAGACAATACGATATAAGTAGATACACAATTCGCGACAACACTATATTAGTGCTACTTGTATACTAACCAAATTTTATAATTATTGTTGTTTACAATAGGCCCGTAATAACAAAATTACAGGAAATATCATTGAAAAATTTATTTATAAAACAGCATAAAATGGAAACTAAATATATAATAAATTATAATTTCTGTGACTACCGATCGTCTTTCCAAAATGAACTAATTGCATTAGTATTTGAATCATTATGGCATTTTGGTTTGTTGGGTTTTCGATCAGCACTTACCTAAAAACTGTTTGGTGTTTTATGGTAATATATTTTTTAAAACTGTGAAATGTGTCTCATATTTGAAATTGAATTGAGCTTCATATATACGACATAATCTATAACGTCAGTCATTGATATAGACTCAAATCCACTCCAAATTTCACTGTTCAAAGTTAGTTACGTTACTAAACTACGATTAAATTATATTACGGGAATTTAATCCAGAATCATATACGAATATTATTTATGTTCGTCCAGTTTTCAGTATTTTACTCATCAGACTGTTACTGTGCTGTTGAGTACATGGGCAGTGTTCAATTTCGTCCTGCTGACAGATTCACCTGTAATCCATTAGGTCAGTGGAGCAACCGAAGGGATCAGAATGGATTTGTGTAACTGTGGCCGATAAATTGATCACATCACAGCTAATTGCATCAATCATTTTTATGTTTATAGCTGATCACTTTCAATACAAATCAGTTAATGTGTTGACAGCTGACAACATCGCCAAAATTATGCCTTCATCAATTTAAATAGATATAAGCATGAGTACTTATGTCTTTTGTGAATTTATTAACAAATACATTTAGCTGACTTCTTTTCGTTTGCACAATCAGGATTAAGCAATTAAGATCACAGCATTCGTTTTTGTTTTTTAATTATTTCTACCACAAAATTATAACTTTTTGCAATATTTGATTCGCTAGGATCGGGTCGGTAACTACTTATATAAAAGAAAGCAATTGGTTTTTAAACATTTAAGAAGTGATTTGTAACTAAAATTGATCCTTCAATTTACACCCAAATATACAAAACAAACGGTAACAATTAATAGAAATAAATTTTAATCAATTCTCTTGTTTGGTTGTTTGCTGGTTTGAAATAATAAAATTAATTTGTAGTTTTATGACAAACTTTATTAGAGTAATTTGTTTTCCAACAATAATTATTGTACCCTAATAATAATATGTAGTTTACTAGCAATTTGATGTTTGTGCGCCAGATTATGAGCACCGAAGTTTGTATCTAATATTCGTGTTAGTGGAGCTCGTTTTTATAATTTTTTTTTTACAAATAAACCCTTAATCTAACCTAATAAACTTGCGCTCAACAAAGTTTAATTGTCTTTATTGGTAAATCACCATAAAAAAAACCTTAACTAACATTCCCAACATAGTATTATCAGATTCTAAAATACTATCACACAATATTCGAAATTTATTTTTGTTCAGTGGAGATCATCAAACAAATTAAGACAGCTTCAAAAGGGTTTTTGAAATCACTTGGATTCAGTGGTATTGTAGGAACTGAGTGAACACTACGGTAAAAGCTGCCCACTTTACCAAGTTAGTTATGATTATCAATTACAATATAGGATCGGATCTGTTCAATAATATATATGAAAAAATATGTAGAAATCATACAAGTTTAATGACTTTGGGTTGAACTTTAAATTATTCTGCATTAGAAACCTATAGGTACCATATCTTGTACGCAACGACGTACTGTTCAATAGAATATTTCTGAATTCAGTGTACCTTTAATATGTGTGAAATGTGTTTCGTATTGAACCAGACAAGTTGATTTTCATCGAAATATACTACTTTTCATCTATTCGCTTTACAAGAAATAAGTGAAAATATCAATATTTTATATGGATGTTTATTTTGTGTAAACAATGGTTATTGAAATTTAATACGGGCTTAAAACTATCTTTCATCTTGTCAGTAATTTGTAAAATTTCTAGACCTGTGAGGTGACCTTAATGATATGCGAACGTATCTGTACAATCAGAAAACTGGTTCAAAATAAATTTATACCCTACATTGTAGATGAAAGATTCGAATCCTGTTAAAAACTCTCACCAAGACATTCGCAACCTGCAGCGTGTAGAAATGTGGCAGAAGTGCGGTGTGGATATGCGGGTGCGGTTGCACACACGATAGCGGTTGCACCGTGGTGAGAACGCGGTAACCGCGCGAGAATGTCGCCGCTTTACCGCGTCCTCGGAACCACATTATCAACACCCGGTGCGACCAGCACAAGCTCACCGTAGCCGCGAATCAAATTGTGAGGATTCTAGTGCAATCTGGGAAAAATGGGAAAGCAATAGGTAATAGGTGTGTTTGATAATAGTACCTACCTAGCAAGATTGCGGTAATAGAGGGTTTTAATTAGCCAGTGGGTAAGCTTAATTGTAGAGTGTTCACCTGGCGTGCTAGAGGTCACTACTTCGATCCTAGCAACCAACAAAAATACGTCCGAGTGGTTGGATTTAAATTTCATTATGATAACATCTACTATTCTGTCATTGGGATTCAATCCTATAATAAATAAAATATAAACAGTTTTGGTCGATCTGGGAGCATTTGAAAAAAATCGCATCATATTCTTTTACAAACTGTGACCTATGTCATATTAGTCCTAAGCTTTTAAAATTTAATTACCTACGTTTCTTTCTGTTTACAAGAAATAAATGATACTAGTATGAAATTAAAAGAAGCTATAATTTACTACGAATCTTAATGCAAATTTGTGCCCCCTCTATTCAAGTGACAGGCTCAATTGTATTTAGAGTAACTAAATTATAAATTTAATTTATTCAGTTATAAGTTACCTACTAAATTAAATGCAATTAAAAACTATTGAATCAATTTTAATAAATTGTGAAGCAGGCAGTTTTAAAATTGGGCATATATTCTATAAAACACCTGTATTATCTTGCGACATTTTGCGTTACTTTGATATGTTATTCAATTTAAAACAAATGAAGTTTTGAAATATTTAGCTGTGAAAAGAGGTTCATGACAGATTTAAGTCGTTTCACCTACACCTTCATCACCCCTACAAACTAAAGTAAAGTAAAAATATGTTAGCATTGGAGAGATGAAATTGGCTTTGGTTTGCTTGCTCTTTTATTTAAGGAGTTCGTCTGCCTTTTTTTAGAATTCCTAGAATACTCTCGATATTACTTTTTTTTCTATTTTACTCTCTTCCCCACTAATACAGCTTCCTGAAACCAGCCCGAAACTTTTACATTGCCGCATCATATCTATGTAATGTCATTTTGAAGTTGAAAAATACTATAAACATGGCTCCAGTATTGACATATTAACTGCTGTATTTTTTAAAGAAATTATGTAAAAATTTCGAAAATTATTCGAAAAGGGAAGGTTAGCTGCAGGCTTCTTGCCTTTTAAATTTTTCTTTCCATTTATATAGTGGCCGAAAAAAAATCATATCAAACAATGAAAAAAACCGTCATTTTTAAATTCCTAAGCCAAAGACAAAAAATAAAAATATAGAGGCATTAAGACATCCTTTGTTAACACACTCTATGAAAAAGCATCATATATTTCAATAATAATTAAAGAAAATGTGGAAGGCGTACACCTCTGTAACGCTGTAAAATTTTAGAGTGGACGTACTAGTTCTAATTTGTTTAACTTTTTAGAACAATTAGACATTTGTTTGTCAAGAATATTAGCTAAAGATTGTAATCCGAATATATTTGTAGTAGGAGATTTCAATGTAAATCTCCTGGTAGACAGCAACGAGAAAAAAGCTTTATTAGATATGATGAATATGTACAACTTACATCAAACAATTAATGAACCAACTCGTATCGCTAAAAATAGTCAAACGTGTGTAGATAACATATTTACGAACGTATTGTCCAACAAATACAATGTAAAGGTCATACACAACAATATATCCGACCATTCTGCTCAACATATCGTAGTAAACTATACTACACAAAACAATGTAAATAATTATTATAGATCTAAACAAAGAATATTTTCTGATTGCAACATGAAACAACTTAAATTTTTATTGTCGCAGGAAACTTGGCGTAATGGACTTGACGAATCGGATGCTAACAAATCCTTCAATAATTTTATGGAAACATTCTTGTATTATTTTGAAATTTCACACCCCAAAATTATAATATGTAACACTAACAAAAAAACAAGTCTTGGGTAACTGCTGAAATTAAATCACAGTCTCAAAAAATTAAACATTTATATAACTTGTTTAAATCAGGACTCATCAACAGAGAACAATATAACACTTACAAAAGCGAATATCGCAAATTAATTATAAGAACAAAAATAGAATTTAATTATGATAGTGTAAGAAACTATAACAATAATACTAAAAAAAATTGGAATGTTATAAAAACAAATATTAAGGAGAGTAGCACCAATAAACAAACAAAAATTAGTAATTTAACTGACAGTAGTCAAACAGTCTACAGTTCTGTGGATATCGCGAATATGTTTAATGAGTATTTTATTAATCTGCCGCATGAAATTCAAAGTAAACTACCACCAACTTGTAATCAAAATCCAGATACTAACATAACAAATTGCCCAATGTCAATTTTCTTGGATCCGGTAACTGAATCTGAGCTGATTTCTACAATTAAATCTTTAAAAAATTCATTTTCTGCAGGAATTGATGATGTCTCTAACAACATCCTGAAAAACTGTTATGAAATGCTTATTTTACCGTTAAAATACTGTATAAACTTATCTCTTTCAAATGGTACATTTCCAGATGTATTAAAATTTGTCAAAGTTATAGCACTTTATAAGAAAGGAGACAGAGATAATGTGTGTAATTATAGACCTATTACTCTTGTCTCTGCATTTCATAAAATTTTCGAAAAAGTCATGTTGTCCAGAGTCCTCGCTTTTCTCGAAAGGAATAAGATTCTGATTGAGGAACAACACGGTTTCAGAAAAGGACTTAGCACTACTTCAGCTTTAGTTGAATTTCTAGATCATGTTTACAATGAATTAGATAAAGGGAAGAATGTTTTTGGTATTTTCATAGACTTATCAAAGGCTTTTGATTGCGTGAACCACTCTACTCTATTAAATATTTTAAACAGCTATGGAATAAGAGGCATTTGTGCTAACTGGTTTCAGTCATATCTCCTTAACAGAAAACAAGTAGTGTTTCATGACAATCAAAAGTCTGATGCACAATTAGTGCAGTGTGGAGTACCACAAGGGTCTATTTTAGGCCCTATGCTGTTTATCCTGTACATTAATGGTATTAGACATGTTTTAAACGGGAATAAATTTGCCACATATGCAGATGATGTCTCTTTTTTATCTTCAAACATAAATGAAATACCAGACCTTGTAGGTAGATTGTCCTCCTGGTTTGCATCTTTAAATCTTGCACTAAATGTTAACAAATCTACACTTATAAGTTTTACAAATATAAAAAAAGATTGTACTTTGTCGATAGATTGTAATGGACAATTACTACCGAAAGTAAGAAGTGCGAAAGTCTTAGGACTAAACATTCACGAAAACCTAATATGGGATAGTAACACCGATTCCATTTGTAACACGTTATCATCCTTATGTTACGTAATTAAAAAGCTGCGATTATTGTCTGATACACATATTGCTAAGGCTTTTTATTTTGCTAAATTTTATACTATATTAGGCTACGGAATTATATTTTGGGGAAATTCGTCTTCTGCCTTTCGTGTTTTTAAATTACAAAAGCACGCGATAAGGAATATTTTTCTACTTAATAAGAGATCGTCCTGCAAGGATATCTTTAAAACCGAAAAATTGTTAACTTTACCCAGTTTGTACATTTTCAATATAATTTTGCGCATTAGAACCAATAAAGACAATTTAGCTACCAAGAGTGATGTTCATGATCACGATACTCGGGGAAAATTAAACCTATATGTACCAAAGATTAAACTAAATAAATCAAAAAACAACCCCAATTATTATGGTTTAGTTTTTTATAACAAATTACCTCAACATTTGAAAGACATTAAATCCGTCACAAAGTTTAAAACCCATTTAAAAAATTTTCTTATTAAAAAAGCTTATTATAGTGTTGATGAGTTCCTGCAGGATAAGTTTTAATTTATATTTATAATAAGTGTCTTTGTATTTTTTGTTCCACACTGATTGTATGTTTATGTATTGAATTGACGTTTTCTATACCGCTATGTATGTTGGTCCTTGAAATAAATATTTATTAGTATTATTATTATTATTATTATTACTCCTTAAGGCGGGAATGTAGCTCTATATAAAGAGGAAAAACAGTGCCCGACGGTTTGTAAAATATTGAATCTAATACTAACGTAAGAACATTGTAATTTTTTTACGACAATATTTAATATTCATTCTACAGTGCGACGCATTTTTTTGCCATAGTATTGTTTTAAAAAAATGCCGAATAAAGAGAAAAATACTACTTTTACATGTTTAATTTTGGGCTCTTAAAAAACAAAATGTATTAAAATTCATGCGTCGCACTGTAGGTAAAATGTTATACAATATATAAATAATGCGTTTGATTATTTCTTTTATCTTATAAATACAATATTTTACAAATACGATGCCACTTTTAGAGCGCGTTCGCTATTGCTGTCTTTGTTCGACACACTAAATCTGTATATATCTCTCCTTTTTCTCGACGAAACCGTAGACAGCTACATTCCGGCCTTAATTTAAATATATAAGATGTCTCTAGTTCAGTAAAGCCTCTTTTTTACAATTATTGCATTTTTTTACAACAAAATGGGTCAGTACCTACCAAAATTAATTTTCCCCTTATCATAAATTATTTGTTATTGTTATGTTTAACAAAACAGTAAATGTTGTAGCTTGCGAAATCAATATTTTTGACTGTATTCCGAGTATGGTAGAGGATCGCCTTAGCATTGAGTCGCTCTTAAAATTTAATTTTTCTTATTGTTTTACTTTTAAACTTTGTATTGCAAAAATCTAACCGATTCTATGTTTATGTTTTATTATATTCGATTTCGATTACCTAACTAAGTTTTTCTTTTAAAAAATATTATTTAATAAGAATTATTTTGATAAAGTACAATGTCCATGAATATTTAGACTTTTCATCATTCAAATCAAGTGCAGAAAGTTGGAAAGGCAACACACTGCTACCACAAGAAGATTAACATTACTCTTAATCAATACATCGAAAGTAGGCCAGTCCGGTCCCCTTAATTTGAAATGGTTTTACCTTGTTTCACGTGATCGATTCTATAATAAATGAATTTAAAACTGTGCACAATATAAGATATGAATGTAACGGAAAAATCTGATACCTATGTTAAACGTTTGTGTGAACTTCTTCTCCACGACACGATATTATAGATCTGTGGATTATGAGGGAATTGTCGTGTTTGCATGATCATAAACATAGGCTCATTCTTGTTCTTAGCGAGCCCACGGTAGCACGACGGCAACTTGTTGACACTTCATCGTCGGAGCTCCATGCGAATGACTTGTTCCTTCTCTTTCCCACTGGCGTTCACATTCCCATCGTCGTCGTTGCCTCGTTACTTCTCGTTTCCCGGGCTTATAGACACAGATGTGCTCCGTGGCTTTGGCTTCCATCCTCCATCCTCTGTGCACAGCGCCAGTTCTTACTTCCTATCCGCATACTCTGAATGAGTAAATTTCTCATCTTTAACAAATGATGACCCAGAAAAATAAAGAGATTTCTGACAGTGTGAAATGGCCGAAGAGATCTAACGCGCGAGTCGAGTAAATCCTTTGAATAATTTTCACATTTCAGCTCTCAAATTTCTTTATCTGTTTCCGTGGAGAGTATAAAGATGACTATAGATGCTTGCGTCTTCTTATTGACGGTGAGGAGAAATTGAAAATCAATTCTTCACATGCTTTCATAACACGTAACTGACCATTGACGTTTTAACACCTTGACAACTTATCAAAGATATTTTTATATCGAAAGTGTAAAGCGAAATACAGGTGTAATATTAGAGTGACCATTCGTACTGATTTTGTCAGTAGGTACAGTTCTAAATTTCAGACCCTTGTACTAATAAACAATTTGAAAGATATTTCCTACTGATATTTTACAAACTGTAATGAATGTACTGATTTCCATTTCTGGACCCCATACAGCTTTTAAATAATTTTTTCCACTCAATTGATTCAATGTTTAAAACAAATTTCTATAATTATCTTATAAACATGTTTGTTCTCATAAGAAGAAATAAAGTTTTCTTGAATTAAGAAACGTATAAATTTGACTCTACATGCAGCATTGTAGAACCTGCATTTACCGATTCAGTCATGATTCATGAATATGATTCTTCGAATTAATTACAGTGAATTTTTTTAACAATATAGTCAGACTTGTGAAGCTACAGAAGACACAAGTGATGGGCCCTTTGAGGTATGGAGTCTACTTGAAAAAGGTAATTTGTTTAAGGTTTTACTCGTTCTCTACACCGTTGTTTGTAAAAAAACGCGTATATACCACTTATACGCTCATAATCATAATCAGAAACTATAATATCTATAAAAATATTAAAAATGTATGTGTTGTTTCCATATTTTACCATTTTTAATATTAGGTTATTAACTTATAGGTATAAGTTATCAATACACTTTCATTGACACAGCGTTTAACGATAAACGTCGTTCATTTATTTAATATATACATCTAAGTGAAAGTGATTTCATCTTCTGTAGTTCACTAAGGAATTTGCTTTATGCTTCGCCTTACAGAAAACCGCATGCCCGACTGATCTCAAATTGATCATTAAAAAAATATTAATATTAATCAGAGGAAAACAGCAGAATGATAAATTGCAACACCGTTGAGTCGCGCCTCGTAATATTCAACGTATAGTCTTGAATCAACTAAAGCGGTTCATAGTGGAAAAGGAAATGAGTGATAATCAAATTATCGACAATCGTAATCTTAAACCTGACAATTACAATCCAGACAATCAAACAAATAAAAATCCTGACTAATCGGAATTATGACCTTAAAAGTTTATTTCTTTAGATGGGGTGAATAGCTGGAGTGCGTAACGTGGGCGATTGTGGTTCCGACAACTCAGGTTTGAATCCAGTTAGATACAAATTTCAGTTAAATACACAAAAATCCCCTTTGTAATGTACTCTCCACTAACAACCATAGACCCGTAAGTTCATAATAATGACTTACAATAATGAAATATATATAAAAAACAAAGTTACAGGCATGCTAGAAGTAAAAATTCAGTGCGTTTAAAGCTCTATTTGAAAAACGATCTTCAAAAAGTACTCAGCATAATTTTTTTTTGAAGCTTACGTAAGTAAGCGTAAGTTTTATTATAGCCCATAAGAATTTTGAAAGGATTTTTAAAAAATTATGTGCAACTAAAGTATGACTTGGAGACTATAGGTACCTATAACTTGATATGGTGATTTTGGTGATTATGGATCAAAAATAAATTTAAATATAACTGTAAGCCAACTATCCAGTTATTATTTCCTTCGATATTAAAAAATGTTGAATAATTCGGGCCTCATACTGAATGCGCTACTAAAGAAGACAATGTATTTTAGCAACAGGTTTTATTTTTGTACGAATTAAATCACAGTGAAAATTACACTTGTATTGTATTAGAATTTCGGGATTTGAACCTCACGGGTTATTATTATTACTTATTTCATGAATGAGAAGGAAAAAGAAATAGAATATCATGAAAACATGATGCAAATTGCATATCTTCAGTTTCATCAACCATACAGGTACATTACCACCACCACAATATTTGTAAGAAATAATTATTACAAACATCAATGTAGTATACCTAACAAAAAGTAGTAAATTTAGAGTCGTACCTACATGAAAACCGAGACAATTACGTGTTCCGAAAGGGTTCTTCGGGACACCGGGACATCCGTCTCAAAACAGAGACATGTCCCGGAAAACCGGGACGTCTGGTCACCAAACTTTTACGTTTAGTTCTTTTTTTGTACAACCTTATTACAAAATAAAAAATGATGGATTAACTTATTATGATCATGGTAGCTTCACTGGTGAAACAATTCTAAAAAACCACATCTAAAAGTATATCTGACGCCCTCATTGAAGATCACACTTTGTCTGTTCGTTCACGGTTCACGGTTAATGGAAAAAGTTCGACAACTCGATATTCGACTTGCAACGGATTATCCGCATTATAATGTATATAACGAGAATGAGGGCTCTGGCATCATCCCGACCCCTCATGTCTGATGGTAATTCCAGTATCGACTGATTGAGGGCCGAACTCAGGGGTGAGAGATAATCAACCGTTTCATCTGTCGAAATAAGGATTCTCGCCCTCTCGGAGATAATGAATCGCCAAATCATCTGTTTTATAAATTTCATTATTTAATGGAGCCTTCTATGTAAGTGTTTTGAGTAAAGTTTAATAATGTAATAAACATTTAATGAAAGAATATTTAAAGAGTTTCTACTAGTTTTCATTAAAGTAGATGAAAAGTTTACATTTTGTATTAATAAATGTCTAAGAAAAATAAATGTGGAACATAAAACAAGTTCGCAGCATAAAGGGAAAACTTGTATTTTATCTACTTTGAGAAATTTAAAAGGTAAATTTTAATATTTTATTGTTATTTTCATTATAGGTCTATAACTTCTTAACATATTGAAATATTACTAGGCAATTATTCCATTCAATCTGTAATCAAATAAAGATAAATTTTTGCTTTATAACTGCAGAAATCAAATTTGAAAATACACGGAATAGCGAATTAATAGTAACAGCCATGGAATTAAAAACAGGAGATGAACAAATGCGTAACGCTTTAAACGTCAATGTCAGAATAATAGATTATCAAAATCATTTATACGTAGTTATAAAGCAACCAAAATAAATTTTGTTTACTGTTGCTCAACAACATTTATTTGAAACATTTTTGTCTAAAATAATTAGGGAAGCAATGCGAACGGAAAAACTGATTTACCATGTTAAACGCCTGTGTTTCACTTTTCAATATACACCCGGTATATTATTTTTGCTGGTAACCATTCAACAGGGTTTTACTCCAAATTTCCATTAATAAGTTATAAACAATTACTAAACGAAAGTACACCACCCAACGGTGGGGTATATTTATTCATTTGCAGATCCCTTTTAAAACAATCATAACTATGATTATTTTAGTTTTTGGGCGTAAAGTGTGTTTGCGTGCGTATATTGTTTCAACCACTATAACATAAATAATAACAAATAACTTCATTTTATTTTTCTTAACGTTCGTGATGCTTATATCATTTTTGCACGATTGGAGTAAACAAAATTTATTTAAAAATACCCAAATATAAATTACGTACCGTTCTGTTTAATTTACTTATCGTTATGTTTAGCCTAGCAAGATCAACATACCGTCTTTGAAACTGACATGGTAAGTTGATAAAAGAAAGACCAATCGTGCAAAATAGTATTTAAGATTTTTTTTAAATATTCAAAATCCCAGTTAATTTTGGTAACAATCCACAAACCGAAAGTTAATCTTAAATTTGCGAACAAAAAGGTTTTTTCCAAACAACTCGAGAATTTAGTAAAAAATTATGCCAATTTCTGATAATAAAAGTAAATTTTATTATACAGGGTGTTTCAAGATTAAGTAGTCCAACTTAAAATATGAATGTAGGACCACAAAACAAGATCAAATTTTCATTTGGAGATTTTGTCGAAAATACTTCGTTTTGGAGGCACTGGCTTCTGAAAGTTGGAACCGAGCGGCCGGAACGGCTCTGTTCGGTACCATGTATACTTATCGTCTTATTCTATAACACTGGTTTATAATATAAAACTAAATAATGTTTGCTAAAATCGACTTCAGTTTTTAGTCCTTCTCTGCATTATCCTATGTATGGACTCCCCGTTGTACAGTATGTACTGCACGACACATACAAGAAACATCAGACAAACATGACAGCACGACAACACGACACTAGTTAGCCCAGTATTGCTGTAAGTGTGTAAGTTTAGTCAGTGTACTGCCTGGAGTGACAACGTTCAGCTCAGGCTAATAAAACCAACTTGCACGCTATTATCACCAAATGATGGACACTAGATTACAGAAAGACATTTATTAATCATGATGTAGGATATGTTTGATTTTATTACTCTTTATTTAACAGTAGCTGGGTTTGATTTTAATTCACTAGACGAATGTTTTGACTGGACATTGAAAGTGATTTCAAAGGATCTAGATAACAATTCTGACAGTCAAAATCTCCGTTTTGAATATTTTATGTCACATAAATGAGTTTGACATTCGAAACATTAACAGTTTGATGAAACGGCTAGTGATTAGCTCAACGATAGTATTCGCCGCTCATGCTAGCAGTCCTCAGTTCGATCCCTACACCCGACAATAATATCACTTACCCCGAATGGTTTAATTCCGCTATAGAGGGTGTAGCATGACTTCGAGTTCATACGTTAAGAGTACGATACAATTTGTTATGCTGATTACGAATAAAAAATAATTTTTAAGAAATTCTAAAAATTAAAGGATTAGTTTTCAGTTTCATGTGTAAGGCAAATGATTAAAAAAACAGTCAAGCACGAACATATATTTCATGCGCAGAGGGTTGCGTCAAATGCTAAAACTGAATGTATAGTAGTTAAATTACAAGTCTTGTTCATTCATAATAATTGTTTTTATTAACTGAAAAACGTTTCACATACACCAGTTTGTATATTGTCTATATAAGTAAATATAGTACCTATCAATAGAAGTTATATCCCGTGTTGTCGATTTTTCAATTTTCAGTTTTTCGAACAAATAAACATAATTCATACTAAAGCAAGATTAAGGTAAATAAGTTCCAAATTTCTTTGACATATTTAATAAATAAACAAAGTTTTACAACAGAGAGACTCTGCACTTCAGTTTTTCCATTACCTGTTTTGTATTAAATCTCGAAAACTAAGCCAAATCAGACCTTCGCTATAGTTTTCCTATAATCTTTAGCATTGTATTAATATAGGTAGGTACCAGATTTTTTTCAAAATTTTTTACTCAGTACTTTCGGAGATAACGAGGGGAATGCCCTTTTTGATACATTTTTATAAATTAACCTATCAAAAAATTTTATAAATATTTTTAGTACCTTTTAAAAATGTGCGCTTTCCAACGATATATAGCATACCGAATAAAAAAAACATTTGATTGTGTTTTGTTTAGGGGTGAGGGGGGTTAGTGTGGACATGGGGTTAATGTGGACATCAACGATATTTCAAAACTGGAGAATAGGAAAATTTTGAAATAATTCATGTAGGTTGGCAATACCAGTAGGTATCACCATATGAAATTTCTTCACGATCCATCCCTTAGTACTAGAGTAACTGGCTTGGAAGTGATATTGTGTGTCAAAAGTAAGTTTTTCAATAATATTTTGAAGGCGTTTTTTTGTAGTTTAGTAATTTTTGTTAAAACTAACGGTTAGTTAATATAATTCTTCATTAAATTGCCTATCTTTTCCAGTATTTTTTTTTTGATTAATGACTATTGTTATCTATAAAATAAATTATTTATATGAAAATGGTCTGTTGGGGCTAGTATGGACATTGTATGAGGGGGCTAATTTGGACATGTCCACATAACCCTCGAGGCTATAATATGGACATGTACACATTAAACCGTGGGATCATTTTGAAGAAATACAACTCTTTTTTACATTTTAACAGACATACATAAACAAAATGGTTCTATCCTACAAAAGGAAAACCGACCGGACTAAAATTTCAGAGCAAGACGTGATGAAAGCTGTTATACAGAACGAATGTGCACGCACCTCTAATTTATTATCGTATAATATTAATTTTAGTATGTATGATGTAAACTGAATAATTTACAGTATATTTGTTAACAATAATTATATATTCAGTTATTTCAATAAATATATGCAGCGAAATAATTTATTTTAATAGATGTCCACAGTAACCCCTTATAAAAAAGGCATTGTCCACATTAACCCCAGCAAGGGGCCAATGTGGACAAAAAACAATTTTTTTTTCAAAATATGAGTATAATTTCTACAGATAATATTTATCGCAAATTTGTACAGCATATGATAATGATAAGTGTAAACTTTATATTAAACCTTTAAAAGTAGCATTTATTAACTCCTATACCATAATATGCAACAAATAAAAAATATGTCCACAGTAGCCCCCCTCTCCCCTATCTCTCATGGAGATGTGAAATAAAAAATAAAAATTTGACATCTCGGTTATCTGCGGCATATACGAATTTATCTATGTACCAAATTTCAACTTTTTATAGTTAACCGTTAGTATAAGCCTGTGACAGATGGGTCTTACGGACAACGGAGTCTCACCATAAGGTAAACTAACAATCTGGAATAATGTTCTTTTGTATAAATTATTACAGTTAGTCATAGTACAGTATTACTTTATTATAAGAACACACCTAATATGTTTTAAGTGCTAAATTTAAAGAGCTTTTTTCACAGTAAAAAAAGTATTTAACAAATTACTCCCAACCTATTAATCCTATAAATCTAAAAAAATACCGTATAAAGACAAAGGCAGTAAAAATCTAGCTACGATGTCGAATTTTTTAAATTGTTGTTCGAGACAATCGCCCTCTACAACTGTCAACTGTACTTTTTGTGGCAGTTGGTAGCGCTGTGCCCTGTCTGCATAGCAGGACTGAATTTGTAAAGTTCAGCCAGTTCCGTTTTAGACATCACGCTGCGTAGTTCAGCACGCTGTCCCGTCTCGCTCCATGTGCTTTATTCTCCGAGAACTTAAGTACATTATTATTATCATTGTATTGTTACCGTATTATTATTTGGATTGTTACATCCGTATTATTTGTGTGTGTGTGAATAAAGTGTTGTACGTGGTGAATCTTGTGCTAGTGAGATTTACAACCTCGCTCTCTGTTACCATCTTCCATACACGGAATCCCGGACATCCATTCCTATTATCTCTCACATTTTTTGGTCCTTCGCAGCCGGATCATCCGGATTTTCCGTGTCTTTTTTCACCGCAACATCACGTGCTCTGCCTGTCAAATTATTCATCCAGCGTCATCCGTCCATGTTCTGTGTTCCTGTGTTCGCCACGCTTGTCAAACGTTCCGTCTAACCGCAAATCAACGCCGGTGAAGTTACGTTTCCGTGTCGGGAGTTCTCACCAGGTTCAACGATGGCCGATATCTTGCTCCACCAGGACGAGCTAATGGAGAAAATCCAGAAGCTACCGCTGGCACTCAAAGCACGGTTGTCGGAGAAGACGATTACACCGACCTGCAAGCTGATCGACACCGCGCTCGCTCACCTCCAGAGTCACTGGGAGACATTCAAGGACAACCACACCATTCTAAGGTTGGAGAAGGGCTACAAGGCCACGGCGTATTACACCGAGGATCACTACACCAACACAGAACTGGCGTGCTTGGAGAGTGTCGCCCTCCTGGAGGCCCTCCGCCCAACGCCAGCTCCACCAGCCCCGTCAGAACCAGTAACCACTCCAGTGCAGCCGCCAAGGGCTGCCGTTCCGCCTCTGCCTAAGATAACGCTGCCAGAGTTCTCAGGTTCGTATCTTGAGTGGGAAACATTCCACGACGCTTTTCAGTGCCTCGTTCTGGACCGCGACGACGTTCCCGATGTCCAGAAGCTGCTGCTCCTCAAGTCAGCCCTGAAGGGAGAGGCCGCACTCCTAGTGCGCACCATCGCCAGCACCGCAGCGAACTTCCAGGGCGCCTGGGACGCCGTCTGCACTAGGTACCGGAACGAGCGGCTCCTGGTGAGTGCACATCTGTCGGCGCTGTTCGACCTGCCCCAGGTCCCGAAGGAGTCCGCACGCGACCTGCGTGCACTGATCGATCGAGCAACAGAAGAGCTGCGATCTCTTAAGCACCTAGGGCTCCCCGTGGACAAGTGGGACGCCGTCGTGGTGTTCATGCTTCTCCGTCGCCTAGACTCCACGTCCCGCCGAGCGTGGGAGTTGCATCTCTCCTCCATAGATGCGACTCAAACCTTAGTCAACCCCGCCTACAAGATGGAACAGCCGACACTCAAGCAGCTGGAAGCCTTCTTCGAGATGCGTATACGCGCATTAGAAATGTCGGCGCCGCTGAGCCCACCTGTCCGATCCACGACGGCCTTCAACGCGAAGGCCGCGCCATTCCGCTCGCACCAGGTGAGCATCAAGAACACGGCCTGCGTGTTCTGTGGGGACTCCCACTCCAACTTCTCGTGCTCATCCTTCCGAGGGAAGTCTCCACAAGATCGCCTGTCCGAGGTCAAGAGGTTACGGCTCTGTTACAATTGCCTGGGCTCTCACCAGCGCAATGCGTGCAGGTCCACCAAGACGTGCTCTAAGTGCAGCCAGACTCACAACACGCTGCTGCACGACTCGTTCCTAACGAGCTCTGTTACAGCCACGACTAGCCCCTCCGAGAGCGCTGCTGTGTTCCACGCCTCCACGGTCGCCAACCATTCCGCATCACAAGGCACATCCCGTGCCATGGCCCTCCTGACCACGGCCCTGGTCACCATCTGCTCACCCGATGGACAGCGCGTACAAACACGCGCACTCCTCGACACCGGATCAGAGGTGTCCTTCATCTCCGAGGACATCGTCCAATGTCTTGGACTACCCAGGCGGCGCTCCCAGGTCAAGGTCGTCGGCGTCGGGGCCTCGCACTCGGCCACGGCCTCCTCTCAAGTGGAAGTCGCCTTCCAAGCCAGAACAGCACCTAGTGCGTGGCACCAGGTATCCGCCTACGTACTTCCACGTCTGACGGCTCACGTTCCACAACGGAGAGTCCGTCCTGTCGATCCGCAGCTGCTGCTGCCACTCGAGCTGGCCGACCCCAGCTATCACCAGGACATGAAGGTCGGTCTGCTGCTCGGAGCCGATGTCTTCGGCTCCTTACTCCGTCCAGGAGTGTACCCAGTCTCCGGCTCCAAGGTGGTAGCCATGAACACGGCACTCGGCTGGGTTCTGTCCGGAACCGTCGGCGAGGATGGTTCCTCTCCAGCGTCCTCTCTGCACTGCTGCGTGAAGGACGACCTAGACCACAACCTCCGTCGTTTCTGGGAACTCGAGGAGGTTCCCGGCGCACCCTCCGCGCTCTCCGCCGAAGAGAGTGCATGTGAAGAATCCTTCGCTTCTACCTACCAAAGAGATGCCAGTGGTCGCTTTGTAGTGCGACTTCCACGCCGTTCCACTGTCCCTACGGGCGGCAATCGTGAGCAAGCAGTCCGATCGCTTGTTTCCGTCGAGCGGCGTCTGGCACGAGATCCATCCGTACACCACAGCTCTTGTAAGTCTCAATTCATTCCTCAACGCACACGGCATGCTGTGCGTGGGCGGCAGACTCGAGAATTCCGAACTTCCAACGCCAGAAAAACATCCGCCAATCCTTCCAAAGTCGTCTCTGCTAAGCCAGCTACACGTCCTACACTGGCACGCGCTGGCTCTCCACGCTGGTTTAGCACTCACACACTCACTACTCCAGAAGCACGTCTGGATCCTCAGAGGGAGGGCCCTCACGAAGAAGCTGCTCCGAGCCTGCATCCCCTGCAGGCGCCGTCATCCGCTGATGGGTCAACAGCTCATGGGCGACCAGCCAGCTGCTCGTGTGACTCCCAGCCGCCCATTCCTGCGTACAGGGGTCGACTACGCAGGACCCATCAAGTGCCACCCATCTCCAGGTCGGGGGCGGCAGTCCACCAAGGCCTACATCGCCCTTTTCGTCTGCCTTGCCACCAAGGCGCTTCATCTGGAGGTCGTGAGCGACCTCACGACCAAGGCCTTCCTGGCGGCCTTCCGTCGGTTCGTTGCACGACGTGGTGTGTGCAGCGAGCTTCTGTCCGACAACGGCACGACGTTTGTCGGTGCCAGCGCAGAGCTGCGCTCCATGTTCCACCAGGCATCACTATTCTACAAGGAGGCAGCCACCACACTGGCCGACTCCGGCACCCGCTGGAGCTTCATCCCACCGTCGTCACCGCACTTCGGCGGCCTCTGGGAGGCAGGGGTGAAGTCAGTCAAAGGTCTCCTCCGCACAACCATCGGCGAGACGACCCTCACCTACGAGGAGCTGTCCACACTGCTGGCTCAGGTAGAGGCCTGCCTGAATTCACGTCCGCTGACGCCGTCCTCGTCGGACACCGCAGACCTGTCCGCGCTGACCCCAGCGCACTTCTTGGTGGGTTCGCCGCTGCTCACGATTCCAGAACCAAGCCTCCATGACGAGCCCAGCAACCTTGTGACTCGCTGGCAGCTCGTTCAACGACTCACGCATCACTTCTGGAAGAAGTGGTCCACGCAGTACCTACACCAGCTGCAACAACGTCCTCGCTGGCGCGGGGAAAAGGTCAACTTCAGGGTGGGCCAGCTAGTGCTGGTTCACCATCCGCAGCTGCCTCCAGGTAGATGGGCACTGGGTCGAGTCACGGAGCTGCACCCCGGCGCTGATGGCCTCGTCAGGGTGGTCTCAGTCAAGACCGCCACTTCCGAATTCCGCCGGCCGATCTCCCGGCTGAGCCCACTGCCGATCGAGACGGACGTCGCACCGCCAGCCACCCAGAGCACCGCCGCGCCGCCGTCATCAGAGCCCAGCTGCTCCACGGTGGGCAGCCTCCAGCCGGCCTGACGTCCATCAGAAGTTTCCCCTATTGTTAATTGTTTGTTAATTTCTATGTATTTATTGTTTAATTTAGTCGCTTCTCGACTAGGTGGGCAGCATGTTCGAGACAATCGCCCTCTACAACTGTCAACTGTACTTTTTGTGGCAGTTGGTAGCGCTGTGCCCTGTCTGCATAGCAGGACTGAATTTGTAAAGTTCAGCCAGTTCCGTTTTAGACATCACGCTGCGTAGTTGTCCCGTCTCGCTCCATGTGCTTTATTCTCCGAGAACTTAAGTACATTATTATTATCATTGTATTGTTACCGTATTATTATTTGGATTTTTACATCCGTATTATTTGTGTGTGTGTGAATAAAGTGTTGTACGTGGTGAATCTTGTGCTAGTGAGATTTACAACCTCGCTCTCTGTTACCATCTTCCATACACGGAATCCCGGACATCCATTCTTATTATCTCTCACAATTGTTATTATTAAATAATAATAATACTGAGAAAAATTCTTCGTAACTATGATTGCATTGTAAATTTAAATGTTTGTATCACATTATTATATAAAATTTTCAAATAGTAGTCGACTAACTTGTTAAATAAATTTAAAAATTGCATGCGCACTAGACGATCAAATTGAGTATTTTCTAAACAAGAATGGAGCAAAACATAGCAATTAGATAAATAGATACAACATGTGCTCATAAAACATAGGCTGTCAGCGCGGGTACCTGAAATATCGGGGATTTGTGATCTAGCAGCGCTGACCGATAAAACCCCCTTAATGATCATTAACTCTACTTCCTTTATTTATCTAGGGATCAGGAGAATCAAAGTTTTAATTATCTGCCAATGGAAATTTCAATGAATACAAAATCAAATTAAAAACTTTTTAATCATACAGTTTTTTTAGCTAGGTACGTAATAATGACAAACTTTCCATCATTCAAAATTTCTACCATTTAAAATATTTTATGTATTTTAAATTTTTTACAATAATTGATAGGTAAATATATAATTTGAAAATGTGAAAATTTGTTTATGTTGCACTTATACGGATAATTTTAATCTAGACGCAATCGTTAAATTTTAAATGGTATTAACTCATTGGCATATTAAAGACATTAAAGATTGATAAATAATACACTCAGGGAAATGGGTCTTTTAATATACTGTAAATAAAGACCTCAATATTATTTCTGTGCATTCTAGACAGAACATAAATCATGAATAAGTTATTATTCAAATCGTTATAAATAGTTAAAAATTCAAATGCATGTTTTAAGAAGAACAAATGAAACAGCAGGCGTACGTGTCAAAAATTACATTGTTTTTTTTGTACAAAAGATGTTTGAATCCAATTAGTATAGTATAGTTACGGTCTCTGTACGAGGATTTATTTTATTTGTTTTCAGTGTATTTTATTCTCATCGCTATCCGTTAGATTATGACCTGAAGGTGGCAAATTACTGTACATTTTCGTCATAAGAAGTAACAACGATGAATCTTTTACATATAATATTTAACGTAAACATGTCGAACACTATATTGCAATTTTAGCTCGTGATTGCATAAATTTTATACATCAAATAAATAGGTAATGAAAACAGCAACATCACTAAAAAGGCGGATTAATTTCTATTCCCGTAGTCAAATTCTGATAAGAATTGGACCACGAAAGTATAATATATGTTTATCAAGATGAATCAAAATTTATCAGAAATACAATTTATTACATGCGAATAAAGTTAAAATAATTGTTTAGTGACACCATAAAATTCAATGTTGTGTTCAAGACTATACTTTCCACGTGTAACCCTCATGTATTTGTATGGCAAAATTATTAACTATTTGCCGTATAGTGGATATATATATATATATATATATATATATATATATATATATATATATATATATATATATATATATATATCTGCCATCATCGACTGTGTAATTATCCGCATATGACTTGCCGCTTTAAGTGCTAGAATGACTTGACAAATAGATACCTATGAAAGTCACATAGTATGTAACGTAATTTGTCTACCAGCATCATAATTACATTATGATTTTTGATTAAATTTTTAAATGAAGTACCTATCTACTTTTGATATTTTTAAAAAATAATAATAATAATTAGATATACTGTAAATATTTTTAGAATATTTTATGTCTAACTGCCTTCCTCTGCCTTGGCACGCCTCTGAGTAAAAATATTGTTATTTTTGTTGTTTTTTCAACAATTTTATTTTACTGGACATAGTAAGAGTGCTTTAAAACGTATTGCCATTCGGTCAGATTTCTGTATCTGTGAACATCTCAACTCAGATATAACTTCTTGCGTTTTCCGCGTCTTTATAAAGTAAACAAACTGCTCAGTTCTGTGTCGCCACTGTGTTGTATGTTTTCCTGTCGACAACACCAAACAACACAGCAACGAAATGTTTCCACGTTCTCTTTCTCTCGCTTTATGCTTTCTTCCTCTTGTTCGTCAACCATTTCCGCCTACACGAACCAAAGAGGAGCGAAAAATAGCTGAAAGCTGACTTAATGTTATGAAGAGATTTGTCAAATTTGTTCGGGGGAAATAGATGAATAAAATCATGCACTATGAAGGGAGACACCTACAGTTCTTTTTTCAACTGTAATGGGGATTCCACGTCTTCGACTTTTAAAAAAATACTGCGAAACAATTTTTTATCAGTTTATAGATACCGGATGTAGACTTTTTTTCGACCTAGGAAATACAGTGTTATTGTATATTACATTATAATTGAAGTGGGATACCCAAGTGAAGTTGAATAAGGATATAGAAGATTGAAAATGATGTAGTCTTGACTTCACGTTTTATTTTATAATTGACCAATTATAATTATAAAATAAAACGTGAAGTCAAGACTACATCATTTTCAATCTTCTATCCTATATTACATTTCTAGCAAGGTAAAACAGTTTTTACTACTGAAAGGGAGAAATGACTGGCGAGCTGATTAGGCGAGTCTGTCACCTCCTTGATCCTTGAAGCAGTAAAACAGTTAGCTTCCGTGTATTGTTCAACATTTTAGTTGTTGCTCACAAATGTAAATCAAAATAAAAATTATAACCAAACTCTGTCAATCACACACAACTGTTCTGTCAAAAATTTTACGTATGGAATATACAGCAAAAGATTTTCAGAATAAAAAGCTAATAATTAATTTAAGTATTTATATGTCATAATTATAAATAGAAATTAAATTTTTCACCTTCATACTATTTCAAAATTATTTAACAATTAACAAATTGCAAACAAATTAATCCCAATAAAATTCATAGTAATTTGTTTAAAATATTTTACAAACTATTATTCTTATTGCTTGAAAAGATTGTCCAAGCAGGTTTTTTATCATATCGAGAGTATCATTAAGATGAAACATTTAAGACAAATAAATGAACGTTCATAAGTGTCAAAGATAACATAGAAGCAATTGTAATTATAATTTTTTTCATAGTATGGTATTAAATTATTAGTTTTTTCTCTAATTTTGGTTTATTAATAACTTAAAGCGAAATAAAAATGTAAACACTGTATTTCCTATAGGTCGAAAAAAGTCTATCCCCAGTATCTACCACGGCTTTTATCGAACTTGGGTGTGGCATACTCCCCAATTGTGAATAATCGGTATCGGTAAAGATATGTATTTTACCGTGTGTGGAGTTACTAGCTGCCCATTCATTATACTAGTAAATACTCACGATTGTTAGTAGTATTTTATAAATAATTATATAATATTAATACAACATAATAAGTATTGTTAAAAATAAACTTATTTGTGAATTTTTCATGCACGGTACTCCGTACCGGCTGTATTTTTCTTACTGGTACAGCGTTCTGCTCCGTACCGGCCTATTTTCACCACTGATGCTACTATTATAACATGACATGACTTGACATGAACCGTCCATGGGATGTTTAAAATATCTTATGTTTAAAATATCTTATTCTTATTTTAAGTATTATTACGTAATTCTATCCTAGCCACATCCTGGATACGATCAAAAATTACATACCTACTCAATACAAACATCTCAGATAATTACATGGGACATATAATTGGGATATTATTACCAAATTATTAACGTTGAAATGTTACAAAGATATAATGTTACTAAGAGCGGACATTAGCAATTGTTAGGATATTGATAGGATGTTAATAGGCAAATATAGCAAGTAACAAGCGTGATGTTAACATACTTGAAATCTCGCTTGAGATGTCCTGGGGATTTTAGTTTGTCAAGTGGGTAAGTATACCAACTATTCTGTAATTGGGTGTCATTCCTGTTGAATGTATAACCAAAATAATATAAAATTTGGTTACACTAATATCAAAATGAAAGGTAATCGATTCCACCACTGGAAAATTCCTTTTTTGAAAATTATTTCATTACTTTACATTCAGTAGAATATTAATTTAAGATTTTCAATTGGAAGGCTATGAGTATAACCAACTCTTTATATTGCATATTTATTTTCTGTACTTTACCTATTGGTTTCAGTTTGAAACTGGAAACTAGGTTTTAGATAGACTGTGGTTTTTATTTCTTGCGTACTCATAGATTCATTTTATCAATTTATTGTTCAAAAGAATCTGAAATAAATATAACAGATTAATTTTAAATGTGTCATTTACTGGCGAAATCTCAGAGCAGTTTGTTATTTCAAAGATACTTGACAAAAGGAAATTTTAATGTAAAATGTCAAATGCATCTCAATTAACCTCATAGAAAATACGATATTTTAAATAAATAGGTATGTCACACAGGGTGTTTCCTTTAAAACAACCAGCTCTTTTTTGGGCGAACTAATGACTTTAGAGAAAAATGTTATACACAAAAAATTTAATAGGAATAACAAACAAAAAATTCAACCAGTGGTTCTCAAACAGCAAAATAAATTAATATTTTTTAAAATGGTAACCTATATAAATTTTTAGTGCATTAGATAGAGAATTTTTTCTGATTTCAACAATATAAATATCACATGGGGTTGTATAACAAGTATTTTGAGAAAAATAGTACCTATTAAAAATCAGAAATAATTCAATACCTACCATAATGAAATAATAAGTAACTGGATACTAAGAAAGCGATAAGAAAGTTTCAAAAATAGCATATCTACCTGATTTTTTTAAGATTAAATTTGTTTTGTTCAATACCAAATAATTTATTTTACTTTTTGACTAATTTGCGCCAGAAGATAAAATATTGTATACAGAGTGTTTCTATACCTCTGCACGAAACTTCAATAGGTTATATAATTTGATACATTGATAATAGAAAAAAAGATTTTTTTTTTCAAAATTCGCAAAATAAGGGCAGTGAAAATTTTAATGCCACTTGTTTAAAAGCCCATTTAACTATTAATTCATTATTTAATTAATAAAATAATATCATAAATACTCTCTACAAATAGTCCCTTCTATAATAATAATTAAATAAATAGTTAAATGGACTTTCTAACCAGAGGCACACAAATTTTCACTGCCCGTATTTTTGCGAATTTTGAATAAAAATCTTTTTCTCTATTATCAATATATCAAATTATATAACATATTAAAGTTTCGTGCAGAGGTATAGAAACACCCTGTATAATACGGATCATAACTAATCATTATGGTACCTACACGTTGTGTTAGCCAATTCGGCTTCACTTCGTCTCATAACCTTTACGACTAGTACCACAATGATTTATGTTACGATCCTTATAACATAAATAACTATTATACATTCCAATTATTTTAACAAAACAAATAACGAAATAATATTTCATTGTCCGTTCATTTTTCACTTATGTCTGATGGGTCAAAAGAAATAAAAATGCGATATAATAATCATGCACCCGCGAATCGGATCACACTTCTAACATAAAAAAATAAAAAAGGTGTATACCCGTATTTGGGTTATAGATCGCATGAAAGTTGGACATTGTGGTATAAAGTGACAGCACAATTTTTGTAGTATCCGCTATGATGATAACATCATGAATGTGTTACAATTAAACCCTCTCTGACAGAATCTCTGGGAAGCGCATACAGCACAAGAAGCAGATTCGCTCTACCTCTACCCAGTGCCAGACCGAAACATGAACAGAGAATCTTCCATTATTCGCTTCACAGAATCTCAACCTCATTTTCTCGACCGTTGATTTTGTGTCCCGTCTTGGTTCCGTCTCTCACTACGAAAGTCCGCCACGACCGACGAGTACGAGCACGACAACGGGAACGAGAACTCGTCGTCGTTCAATAGTTGTCATCCACTGACATATGGAATTCTTACACTGCTGATTTGTCCAACAAGATACTTCATTCTGTTTAATATCAAACGGTTTCTTTGTCCTGTGTCTGTTGTAAAATCATGGGCGACTTTTAAAAACTTTCTCGGGTATATATTTAAATAAAACAGGTTGATTCATAACTTCGTGCATACATTTTAATGGCATATAGTGCTCAACTCACTTATCACGGAACTGAAAGATTTTGTTCAAAATTCATAATTTTGGTTTTCATGTTTTTTAATCAAACAGTTTTGAGTTACTAAAAGGAAGTTCCTAAATTTACTATTATTGCCATCGCACAATTAAATGTTATTCCATTCCATTCATAGTTATTTAGATATCCATATACAATCAATCCAGTGGTTTCAAAAATGTGCTTCTTGTGAAAACTGCTCTTAAATTAACGAATTATAAAAAAAATTCTCTGTGTTCTATGATCAGTAAATTGAGTACTACGTATATGCAGTAGGTTGATCAATAGACAAAAGACATGTTCCAATGTGGCTTGTGTTATTAATGTTTTCACAAAATTTAAAGCTTCTTATAACTTTCGTTTATTAACTGTTTAGGTGAATTGACGACAATACAGACGATGTGCGTTCATAGTTATACGAATATACAAATATAATAAATATTGCTGTTAAACTATTGTGAACGTTAAACTGAATAATTTACATTATATGTTTCATAGTAGTTAGTTTACGTTGTATACATTTTTTGTTCTTTAACTTGTTGTTCCATTACATTATAAAAATATAAAATGGAATGTTGTAACGTCATTATTCGATAATTGTCAACTTGAAACAACTCTTGTCTTTGGCTTAAATCCAATACTTTGCTGCTTGCTTCAGATGTACATTCAAAACTTAAAGAAATATTCAGAAATCTACTGTTTAAAATGAACTAGGTACCAGTGTTGTTGATGTCGAAACCCGCAAGATGCAAAAGCCATCTTCTATCGCATAATCATCGTTCTCTAGCTGGCATTTTCAGTATTCAGATGAGATGCCATGTGACCAGTCGTAGTGGGAACTATGTTAAATTGTCTCACAATCACAATTTACAGGGAACACGATACAGAGTTACCGTCTGTGTTTGAACGAACAATTCCTAGTGTAATGATTTTGTCTGTAAATGTCTAGCTGTTATTGTAAACATTGGAATTTAGATTAAAAACTTCACGTGCTGTTGCAATGTTCATTTACGGTCTAATAATTGTAAAATACAGATAATTTAACCAGAACTATTTAGGGTGTATCAGCGAAACACATTATGCAAGACTATTACATTATTTCATTACGTATTTCTAGTGTGTAATGGCTACGTCTGCTAATTTTGTAACACTTTTATCAGGTATTGCAAACCTTCACTTGATCATTGCTGAGTGCATGAAGTGATGAAGTGACCGACTGTGATTCTGACAACTCGGGTTCGAATTCAGTCAAGAACACATTTACACTTCTTTTGTATTACACCAAGTGCTTTCTTTATGAAAGAATACTCGCCTGTATACTAAAATTAATTTTTTTATATTATAACAATTTTATAACCATAACTCAAATAACCTATCAATAGGATTTGCATCTCAAAATTATAGAATTCTGGATATTTTATAGAAGAATCCAACCTCACAAATCCAATAGTTTTGTAAATTTCTGGGTACCTTGCAAAAGACATCGTTGCTTTCAAATACCTAGTCTTCATTTATGTTATGTACAATTATTATTAAACAATACTTACATTGCTTAGGTTTGTTTATCAGATGACTTAATTTAACTTTAAGTTGCATACTGATCATAAAATAAATGATAACCGCAGTTGTACTTCCTGTATATAGTACCTACATTCAAACATTCTCGTTTGCTGCTACATGTACAAAAATCGTTAATTCCGGATATAAGTGTTGTGACTTAAGACAAATTTAGAAAATTAATCAATGACTCAATACAGCTGTAGATAGGTAGATAAATCAGGTTGTGTAGTCAACTTTCAGTCTTGTGGTTAATTACTATTGTTTAACTGTCGATAAATATTATATCTTGTTTTGTTAAAATAGGTACCTAAGTGTTAAACTCTGACAATAGTTGATAAATTCCTGTAATTTCACAGAAATAGGAGCGAGATTTATTTGGAAATATTAGCGTATTCAGATCTCATAAACACAGTAAAAGGATAAAGAGTCCTCGCTACCTGCTAAAGGTACAAGGCGCAGAATTGTAATTTTAGCTTTCATTATATTTCTTGTCAACAAGTACAAGTGCTCCGTGTACTGTGACTCCTTCAAACAAAAACAAAACTACAGAAGAAACTGTAGAACAAACCTGCTTACAATTTTCATGTACTTGGATGAATTTCAAACAGCTTAAAGCGACTAGAGCAGACTGTAAATACTTTGAATTTAACAACAGGAAACAAACTATTCTTCCCCCGAGCAATCACAATTAACCGCAGCTAAATATTCTGGTGAGAAATTAATTGAAATTGACGTGGAAACGAACAAATTGATGGACAGGGAGCAGATAAATTGACTTGAACAAAAACAAGAGTAGGTGCAGGGTCGGTATTAGTCCATTTTCTGATTTTTTATTGTTTAATTTTTATGCCTTTTGTGTAGTTTAACGACATTTTGTTTAATTTAATGCGTTTTTTATCAAAATTTTATACATTTTTAAGTGCCTTTTTGTTTTTTGTGCCTATTATTGAATTTTTAAGCTTTCTGTTTAATTATCATGCCTTTTCAATGCTTTTTTTATGAATTTATTTTTCAATTTTTTTATTTACTTGAAATCTGTAATAGGTACCTATAGAAAAAATAATGCTATTTTTTAAATTTTGCTGTTGTTAGTGATACACAGTGGTTTTGAAGTTAATGTCATAAATTTAAGGTTAAGCAGTATTTTTTTTTAAATCGCAAAATGAATTTTCATGTTTCCCAGTCAAAAATTTTTCATTGCCACTGCCACTAGGTGGAGTAATTATTGTTTCATTAGAAATAATTAAATTTTATTTTACTAGTATTATGTAATTTAAGATGTTGATTACCTACTTCTATTGTTTGTGTTTAATAATAGGAAAACGAATCCAGTGCAGTACTAAAAAAATGCTGCAGCTAAAGTAGGTACCCTTAATTTTTCGAATTAAAAAAAATTCTTTCTGTCTCGTAATCTACACATGTTATACTACTTACCCTTAAATTTATGACATTAAGTTCAAAACCAGCTTGTATATACAATTTACACGAAATTAAAAAAGTACACAATGTGACCACGCTCGATCATTTTGCTTTGTTAGGTCTTAAGAAAAAACGCAAAAGAAAATTCGAAAATAGAAATATAACTAAAAATTATAAGTTGTTATAAGTGATGTACAACAATATGTATAACAAAAATTTATGATTCCATGTGTATCAAATTATAAAGGATGTTTCTATACCTCTGCACGAAGCTTTAATAGATTATATACCTAATTTGATATACTGATTAAAAAAGATTATTTTTTTTCAAAATTCGCAAAAATAAAGTTACATAGTGAAAATATTAGATACTTTATAATTTTGCATAAATATTGAAAGTATAACTAAATACATAAAGAAAAGTATGAAAAAAAAGACAAAAACATCACTTGCTCCATGGTACTGTAAAATCATCTAAAATAATGCTAAATAATCAAAATATGGCCATTTTCTTTTGCATTTTCTCAAGAACTCACAAAGTAATATGATTGAGCGTGATCTCATAATGTACAGATTTGAAATTTTATCAAGTTCTGTATTTAAAACTTTCATCTCAAATCAATAACTACAGCAAAATTTAAAAAATAACATTGCTTTTCCTACAAATAAATGAATTCAAGTAGACACTAGGTATAATTATACACAAATACAAATGCAAACTAAAAAATCAAACATACATAAATTTTTACTATTGTTCTTACATGTATACATTCTTCAAGGATAGTTAGATCTTACAAGCAATCATGTACCCACTCTGAATCCACTGAACTTATGCCTAACCATCACAAGCTGTTATACTCATTTTAATTTGAACTTTGTCTGGAACACAATTTCATGAATAATATGGAACATTAATTGTAGACGTAGAACAATTTAAAGAGCTATATTATTTTTATAGTTGATAAAGTTTAAATCCGAACCTGGACGTAAAACGGTAAGTTGATTACTCGCTTGTCAACATAACCAGTTCAGTTCAGGTGATCAGAACTCTTGAATTAATCGTTGGATGAATAATTAAAATCCAGCGTTGCAGAATATTATATTTAGTGTAGAAGTCGGCGCAGGGATTGCCATTGCCACTGCCATTGCCGGATTGCGCCAAGGAAGCGGAGTAATCTAATAACAGTAGCGTTGTAATCATGGCAGAGCGGAGAGCGAAATACGAAGTGCGAACCCTCGTCAACGCACTACATCTGCACTTTCACTTTCCACCTTACGACGTTTACTGCCAGACGAAAACTGCGCTTCTGAACTCCTGATGAGGTTGTATGGATATAATTTCCAGGAGAAGTTTTCAAGAAATAAAGGCTATTTTGTTGTAGAAATTAGTGTAAATACGTTTATAAATGATTTAAGAAAATACTTAAATCTTATAAATAATAATTTATATAGTACCTACATTATTGAAGAAGATTTATATTTACCCTATATTTATTTTAGAAATCATATTAGGGTAAGTATTTAGTTAGGTTTATAATTTTTAAAGATTGATAAATAGACGCAGCAAATAGTAAACTTATACTTAATTATTTTAAGAAACCAATGTGAAAAGAGATTTGCAATTAAATGATAGATCAATAATCAATATTACTATTATATAGTATCTGTATAAAAACAAATCATATGTTATACTCGTATCTTAGATTTTGAATTCTTGTTTTAAAAACATCATAACTTCGAGTAAGTACGAGTACATACGCTAAGCACACATACAGTTTGATATGCTGATAACGGTTCAGAAACAATTTTTCAAAAATTCCAAAGTAAATTTTACCGTATCTAAATAGAAGATTTCTCGGTCCACTGGATTGATAATTATTTTTAATATAACTTTCAAAAATTTGGTTGAAGTTGTGTAATGTGTAAGTGAATTAAATTCTGTTTAAGTAGATGATAATTAAATTCTGTTTTTAAAAGTTCTTAATTATTATGCGAATCCAATGTTATTTAAAATAGTACGTGTAAGTAAACAACACTCTTAATTTTTTTAATTTCTGAAAAATATTTTTTCATCTGTAATCAGCACAAGCTGTATAGTTGTAAGGAGCTTTCATATGAATGAATTACATACAATGATAAGAAAGTTCTATTGCTAAAGTTAAGACTTTAAATTTTAAAATAGAAAATATGTAAATTTCAACTTCATTGTGTGATGTGTGTAAAAAATTCGCGCGGAGAATGTTATCCTTATTCATAAATATTTTGAAAAGTTATGGGTGTCTCATTTTACCATTTCATCTGCTGCCAGTGCCAAGGATCGTGATCAGCTTTAATCCACCTCTGCATGGGATTGCGAATGTTATATACAAGTGACTTGATCGTAATATAGCTCATATTATTCATCTTAAAGTAGTGTCTCCAAGAGGAAATATCTACAATTCTAAAATCTAGATATCAAAATAGAACCAGATAACAAGTGTGCGACATTGAGCACTGAGCAGTTTATTCGCATATCATGTAGGCAACATTGTCACAATTCTGATGCTCTACTTTCTGGTATCGTAAATCCGAAGCTGTACACGTTGACTGTTGACATGAACACAGAACACAACTCTATTCACTATATGTGATATCTGTGATTTTGAACTGAGTGAAATTGTGCAAAAGTCATAGTTTATTTATATTTGTGTTATACAAACCGAGTGCGAGTTCGGTTCACGGTTCCCATACACAAAGCCGTGTTTACTTTTATTTAATTAACAGCAAACTGGCGTGCTGCAGAAACCTTGAAGCCTTCAAGCCTTGAAGCCTCTCGACTCGACGACATTGTCAGGATGTCGTAAGTGATGTTAAGCATTCGAGACACTGGAGTGAAATTTCACGCCGAGAAAGGATAAATAATTAGCAGACAACCGCAAGAACAACACTGAAATAAGGAAAGTGAAAAGGCGAAATCTTAATTCTATTAAATCATGACATATTTTATATCACCAGATGAAACATTCTCTCTTATGCATACACCAGAATGCTATGCCAATGCTGGTATAATATTTGAAAATGACATTATAAATTTATATACAGGGTTGAGTCATCGAAATGCCCGTCGTCGATATCTCCCTTGTCGTTAAAAATAAAGCAAAAATTTATTAACAGAATTTTTCGTCTACTCAAGGAGCATAACTTAAAATTATTTTCACATATACAGGGTGTTGCATAATGACTTGGCAATATTTGTTCGTCGTTTTTTAAATGAAACACCCTATATATTTTTATATTTTTTAAATTGTATTTTAGTTACCTATACGAACATATAAATTTCATTTTAGTTTTCCGCGGCGTTGCCAAGTTATTCAATTTTTTCTCCTATGCCTAAAAACATTAATTTAATTAATTTCGAAATTAATGTTTTTAGGCATAAGAAACCTTTTATAACATAAGAAGGTGCAAAAATACACACAACAGAATAATAAAATATAGGGTGTTCCATTTGAAAATGACGAGTTATAGCCATTTGAAATTGAATAAATTTGATTCTCTGTACTGAACACCCTGTATAATAACATTAAAAAAAAGTTATGTCAGAACAAAAAGTATAGTTACAGTTGTACAGAAAAAAAATTTCATAATTTTTACTATTAAAATAACTTCAGTACGCCTTTATAAAACAATACGTGTATTCGACTTTTTTTAGAGAAAAAATTGAATAACTTGGCAACGCCGCGGAAAACTAAAATGAAACTTATATGTTCGTATAGGTAACTAAAATACAATAAAAAAAATATAAAAATATATAGGGTGTTTCATTTAAAAAACGACGAACAAATATTGCCAAGTCATTATGCAACACCCTGTATATGTGAAAATAATTTTAAGTTATGCTCCTTGAGTAGACGAAAAATTCTGTTAATAAATTTATGCTGTATTTTTAACGACAAGGGAGATATCGACGACGGGCATTTCGATGACTCACCCTGTATATATATATATATATATATATATATATATATATACGGTCTACATCGTACACAGGGATATAGGCATACACGTAAATAAGTGTTTTTTTACGTTTGCCGTAAAAAGCGGAAAATAATGTAAAATTTTGTTTCTAGTTTTAAAACATTCAAACCTACGCATTTTGTTTCTTTGCGAATGGTAATTATTAAAAGTTTATTATTCATTTCTTCGTTCAAACAACAAATTGTCTGTATACATAATTTACAGTAGGCGCTAGATTATATTATCTTATAAAAACAAGAGAAATTCATAAATCCGAATTGTTCATTAATAAAAAATGTATTTTTCTACCCCCATTCTTTAATTTGACTCATTAAATATGCACTGTCTACTTGAATGGCATTCATTTCGATACATATTTTCATTTCGACACAGATTTTCACTTCAATACAGATATTCATTATGAATATGATACACCCTAGTAAATTTAATGCAAATGAATAGTTTTTTTAAATGAAAGCATGGGAGTAGAAAAAATAGTGTATGCAACTCGTGCATAATGGCTATTAATACACGAGTATGAATTCATACTCGTGTATTAATAGCTATCATTATGAACTAATTGCATAATATAATATTTAAATACACTATTTAAAATAACAAGAATAATATGCGTTTTATAATATCAACGATGTTGGTAAGCGATGAGGTGAAACCGAGTCTCTTTAAACATCCGAGAAGGGTTAAATCGCATATATTCGCGATATATTCAAAGCTTTATCGTATCATCAACAAATCAACAATTTTACCTACCAATTAGTTGACAATTTGCATATTATGGATTGGAACGTTTTGATGTTATTATGGTTGTATATAACGTAGGTATTTAACTAATGAATTATAAGTATAACTAACGTATTATATTTATGATTAGATCATTTTTTATATCTGATCTGGAATTAGGAATTATAAAAAGATCAGTATAATAGTTATTAGTCAAAATATTTTCTGTTGAATTACATTTACATTATTTAAAAACGAATTGTACACAAGTATTTCAAATCTGACCATTTTAAAAATGTTAATGATTACTTTTATCTTACTCTTAGATATAAAATTTTTAATTTCTTAAAAAATTTCTTAAAAAATAAGGTAATCTAAATTAGATCAAATGTCACACAAATTGATCTAGATCAGTCACAATACTGGTTATAATCAACAGTAAACGTGAGCCTTGGGAATTCGTCTTGAGGTTATACACTGGCTATGAACTTCAAAGCAAAATAGAATGCTACAATATTCAAGATTGTGACTCTTTTTGAAATCTATGAACTCATATAATATGACATCATGTAAGTTTATAAAGACTATCCCTAGGGTACCACAAGCCGATATCCTTGAAATAAATAATAGTCTGCTGGAAACTAATCTAATATATATATATATATATATATATATATATATATATATATATATATATATATATATATATATATATATATAAGTTGAATGTTTGTATGTCTGTCTGTCTGTTTTGTTTTGTATCTACCGTGTACAATCCCCATGAAATTTTGCATGATGGTCTGTTTTGACCAGTGTCAGATATTAAGGTATGTTTGATTTCGATCGTATCATTAGGGATGGGGATAAAAATTAAAAATCGCTCTGGTGGGCCCAATTTTTTTTGTAACAAAACTCGTTAAATATCATTGAAATATAAAAAAAGTCAAGCACGAACATACTTCAGGCGCCGAAGGGTTCCGTCAAATTTTAAAACTAAATATTATTTAATTTAATTCATCAACTTGTTATATCCCGCGTTCTCGATTTCTCAATGTTCGCTATTTCACGCAAATTAATATACCTACTTACCGATACGCCAAACCAAAGTAAGGTTAAATAAGTTACATTTTTTGACATATTGACAGATAAATAAACAAAATTTTACATATTTTAGAATTCACTTGTAAATAAAGTATCCTAGGTAACGCGCGAAACTATTGACAACAAAGTTACTCTGCACATGTTTTGTGTAAAATCTCGAAAACTAAGCAAAATCAGACCTTCGCTAATTTGCCTGTAATCTTTAGTAGGTATTGTCTTATTAAGTCTGATTTTTTCAAAATTTTATACTTAGTAGGTACTTTCGGAGATAAAGCAGGATGCCCTTTTTTGATACATTTTTGTAAAATAACCTTTCGAGTTGGCTCTTTTGTGTGTCTACTCAATTTTAGAAAAAATTAAAAGCGGAATAAATCAATTTTATAAATGAGAAAACAATATAAATTTTTAAGTTATCTATCTCGGTATCTATATATGAATTTTTTTTAAATTGAATGAAACTAATCACTAAAAAGCATGAAATAAAACTTTTAAAAAATTGAACCGCCTTCAAAACGATTTAAGTCGGTAATGAAAACAATAATAATTAAACTTGAAAAGCACTTAAGACAAAGGCAGCTCATTCTGAATAGTATTTTTCTGTAGGCATTTTTTTATTATTTCCGATCTCCACTAACCACTAGACTACCGGGCCTGTGATGACCGTCGTGGTGGACCCGCCCCTGATCCCATGTATTCCTGGAATAGAATCTCTGTAGGCGTGTAGCGTGTGACTTTCCGGGCTTACGGAGTCAAGTGGGTCCGGTACGACGGCTCGGCGGCTGGATAGCCCGCAGGGAGAGATTTCCGTGTTATCCGTGTTTCCGGTACACCATTGTTTCTTTAACACCCGCTCAACCGAACGAGCTAATTGTTTATCTGCTCATCGACACCACCAAGGGTTGTTAACACACACAAATCAAAAACAGGACCAATTCAGTTAATAAATAAACCAACATTAAATTCAAAGCAAAATATCACGTAGGTAACATTTTGTCATTTTATGACTATTTTGTTCAATTCTATAATATGTATTTTGTAAATGAGTAGATAGTTGAGTTCTGCTTAACGGATAAATATTCCAAAAAGAAGGAAGATTATAAGCTTTACATGTATTCTGTTTCTTTGCTTTTTGTATATAATATCTTGGTATGTCCGCGATTTTCTCGAAAAAGGCTAAACCGATTAAAACGAAACTTTTTGTAAATAATTAAGTGTCTTTTGAGCTATTTGAAGCTTAGGCTGAAACTGTATGATCAATTTGCACAAAATTTGAAAAATAATTATATATTTTAATATGAATCACGAGAACAATTTTAAAGAGTCATCTTGAATCAAAACGGCCATCAGCTATCTCAAAGACTAGGTACCTATACGAAATTTTAAACGTAGTTATCAGTAGTATTTTAAAAATAATGTACCTTAATTTGAACACGCCATTTTATTTCAAAATGGCGGCCAACTGTTTCAAAGCTAATAACAAAATAGCCGCGTTCTCTTAGAGATTGTAACTGACGTTTTTATCGCCACTGATTATTATTTTGTTTTTCTAGCTGAGGCTCCTTTCAGTTTCGAGTTGCCTCTTTTGTTTGGCTATTCAAACCCATTTTAGAAATAATTAAAAGGGGAACAAATTAATTTAATAAATGAGAAAACACGGTAGGTACTTTAATTTTTAAAGAATATGCATGAAATAAAACGTTATAAAAAATTAAATCGCCTTCATAAATATCCTCTAAAAATTGTAAAATAATAATATAATTGATTTATTGCCGATTTGAAGTCAGCGCAAAATGAAACAATAATTAAACTTGAAAAGCATAGTGAAGACAAAAATTTCAATTTCATCTTGAGCTGCCAACATGAAATTAAAATTTTTCTACCATTTGCAGATATGTTGTCTACAAACTACATACTTAACTAGAAAAACTGCTGATTATGTTCATATTAATGCTAAATTAAAAAAAAATTAATTAATAAACATAACCGTTCTGTTCTTCTATCAGGTGTTTGTATTTTATATATTGATACAATACAACAGAATAGTGTAAATATTCTTCTATACCGAGGTAACTAATTTTTTGCAAACCATAAAAAATACAATTGTAAAATTTTCAGATGGCAAAAATTTATGCTCTATTAATTTTAAAACAAAAATATAAATAACCTATAAGAAATATTTAGAATGGGCTACTTGTATGGTACTGAAAATGAGATTTTTATTGTAAGTAAATTGAGACAGAAATTTTGCTGTGAAGTCATTATTTTGTATAGGAGATATGGCAACAATTTACGTCACATCACATATTATTCAATTTTCATAAATTATTTTTGGGCTTGTTGATAAAATTTTTGTGAAAATAAAAAACACAGGTCCCAAGTTTTTATCTCTTCAAAAATATTTAATCAAAATAATCATGCAAATAGCCCATTGAAAAAGTTTTGTCTTTCATGACACTCTGTAAACAGTTTAAAACCAGCTTTTTTAAATGTTTATATAAATTGAAGATCGTTTAAGCTTATTTGATTTCTTTTATTTATACTTCTAAAATTAATCGCCATCTGGAAATTCTGTCATTCTATTTTCTCTGGTCCTTAAAAAGCAGTATACACCCGGTGACCCGGTATAAAAAATGAATACAGTTTGGTATCTACCTACCTCTTTGAAATTACATTTTTTTGTTAGGAGTAATTAAATTTTGAATGACCGTGATCAAATGTTTATTCTTTGTTTGAAATATTTTTTAAATTTTCCATATAAAATTATATTAATAATCGTTATTGAATTCATAAAGACCATAATGTTAAGTGTAATTTCACTATTTGAGTATATTAATGAATTAATCATTCATTATCCTTCATGTTGTTCCTAATTTACAATATCATTATCGTTCAAATTGTGATGATATTGGCGAAAGAAATATTGCGCCTTGAAGATATCGTATGTAACAAATAGAAAGTACTCGTGTATGATTTGACTTGATTCTGTCAGAAATCACCCCTCCATTTTTCGTTTCTCCGTTGTCAATTTCTTTCCTTTCTTCCGCACTCGGAAGTCTTTTACCGTTTACCGCTTTACCGTTACCGCTTACCGCACTTACGCTATCGCCTATCGGTTCTTGATTCAGTGTAAAGTGTAAAGTGGAAACGTGGAGCGAGTGAACATCACAAGTCGGCCAGCAGATGTAATTACATGGAACGGAATGGGGAATGTGTTGTTATCAAGTGCGTACAGTCCTTTTACACTATATAAACCACTGCACGCACCAGGTAACAAAGGAGAAGAATTCGATTTATGGTCAATGTGCTGTCGATGAGGGGAAAATCAATCGACAGGGAAATACAATGAAACAGAGGTTGTCAAACAACTATTTATTCTTGGTGCAGATAATTTCTACTCATAATAAATACTTTCATTGAAAGGAAGTAAAAAATGAGTAACGTCTTTATTTATTCACTCTTAAATCAAATGAATGTTAATGTCTGGTGTCAATTATTACCAAATGAATTAATTTCAAGAGACTAGCATCTTCGAGATAACACCAGAATTAGTGAAATTATTCTGCGTCAAACATTTTAAGACTCAACACCTTGACATCTGATTCGTGGTTGTCCAAGTTGTTGTTCATGCGGTTTTCACAAAGTACTGTTTCACTAATTCTGGTAAGTATTAGCAATCTAAAAGATGCTAGTCTCTTGAAATTAATTCTTCTGACACCGGTCCTGATGGGTCGAAACCGGTTGTCCATCAATACTAAAAGTTGAGGTTTGCAAATATGCAATATTTTATTTGTAGAATCTGCTTTATAAAATTATTAAATTAATTTGATATTTGTTCCGTAAAGTATTAAGAAGATTAAAACATAGTTCTTTTTATGAAATCATATAATAATGAGTTGTTTTAACTCCGTGAAATTGTAGTATATCCGATTTTTCGAGCATTGTATTGATAATTTCATAAAATATTTTGATATACCTAATACATCGACTATAGCGAAATTTTTGTACTCATATGATTGTTTACTACGCCTCGAAAGATATGCCACATTCGTAATAAAAATCGTTATCCTATCAGTTACATATCTAGCTTACATAGAGGTATACAAAAAGATTTATTTTTGAATACATAATAATTTAGCTAAGACAAATTGTTTCAAAATTTAATAACGATTCTTTTCACATGGCCCAACAGACTGGATTTAAAACTTAAAAGTTTCTTTTTTAAATTAACTATTCTGGTTTTGAACGATTTGAAATATGTTCAGGTAGTACCTACTGCTACTACGTTATATTTGTTATACCATATACCTACCTACCAACCTAAATTTTGTTTTTACCTGTTTATTAATAATATTATTACAGAAATGGTGGCCAAATATAACATTTTTTAAACGTGCAGGAGCTAAAAGTTTGTTCTTAAAATTACAAATGATATAAATTCAAATGGTTTATCGGTAGGTAATTATATTATTGTCCTTTTTAAAAAGCTGAAATATTTTACGTGTTAGGTAGGTACTATATTTAATTATATGTAAAATAATTTTTGCTGTTGAGGTTTTTAGCTTTTAATATTATACTTAAAGAGCATAAATTCTAATCTAGGTAATAATTAAAGTACTTTTAAATTTACCAAGCACCAAGGAGGTAACTCCAGTAGTTTAATTGTTTTATAACTGAAGCAAAGAGCAACCGAAATTTTAATTTTTGTAAATGGTAATAATTTTTTACTGATAGAATATATATGCGCTAAAGTTAAATAATTAATTTAATAGCAGCATAAGCATTCACAAAAAATGGTGTAACCATATTTGTGGTTACAGCTAGCTATGTGGACACGCAGATAAAATTATACTCTCGGACTCGCAGTGTAAATTATAAATGAAGAAAAATACAGTCGTTGACATAGCATAAAGCGCTGTAACTGCGAACTGTTCCTCGTTTTGCTCGAGTCGTGGCAATTAGAAATTAGAAATTTGGAACGCGTAACGCGTGTCTGCAATGCCTGTGAATATGTCCAACGGGACTGGACTGCAAGGACTTCTCGTTCCCTCTCCGTAATATTTCGCTGGACGTTTTATTAAAACACGCTCTCAAGCTTCTTCTTCTTTCGTCATTAAGAATCTTGTCGCAACTCACGTAAATTGTGCACAAGCTGTGCGCAGAATTTGACTCGCGAATTTACAATTTTAAGCGCACCGTCTTGTTTTACAAATTTCTATCAATGCTATTAGCGATACGAGAATACGGCTTTTGTATGGCAGCTATTCAGACGCGAGCACTTTCAAAATCGAGGGCATGATTAAATTTTATTTTTTGTGTATGGATTATTTGATTATGGGATTGGAGGGAATTTTATTCTTTGACGTGAAATTATCTCGTGGACTTGCGGCGAATAAATATAAGGGCCAATGGGATGAATGAGAGCTCTAATTAATCGTAAGGATACGATACAACAGCAATCCTAAAATTTCTTCAGCATAGCGATTATCGGTGATGCATTCAGAAATTTAGAAAAAAAGGTGCAAATGTGTGATGAAAGTGACGAAAAGATCTTAAAATATTTTCGAGGCTACTGTAACGTTAATTTTTTTGTTTCAGTTTAAAGTGTGTCGATATCTTCACACAGACAGGCGTTCCTAGTTTACCAAATAACTTGATTATGAAATATTTAATTTAAGAGTTCGATATTGAAATACTTTCTATTTTTTTATATAGAAATGATTTGTTATAGTTTATTATTAAAATGTCTATTCGTGCTTATCGGTATCTTCAAATCAAACTTTTAGATTGGAAGTTGCATTTTTTGCGTCTGAAAGAAAAAACTACGTTTTGCCACTTTCATATATATCGTACATTTATCTCTATCACGTCTTTTACTCAACTTGGCTGTGGTAGTCTTATATAGGCTGTACCATAACTTGAAGTATATATTAGAATGGCACATCAAATTTGACGTACTGATCACGGAACAAATATAATTTTTTCAAAATTCAAAAATTAATTTTTGATGTTTGTGAAGAAACAGTTTTAGACCACTGGCTGAATAGGTAGTTTTAATATTTAATATTACGTCGTAACTAATTAATAACTATGTTTCTATAATACAATAATTGAATTTAGTTTCAAGTAGACAGCCAAATAAACTCTGACTTTATTCACAATAAATAGTATTCAGTGGTACTAAAATATTCTCCTAAAGAAAACTATCCTAATTTATAGAAATAAAATATTTTTGTTCCAGAATCTGTACGTTAAATATGCCATTATAATATGTACTTCAAGTTATGGTACACTCTGTATACTGTGAATCATCGATATAAATATTTTTCTGTGTGTGCGGTTGTCTAATAACAGGTAACACATAACTGTTAGAAAAGAGTAGACGAAAGCAAAATATTTTAGTGTTATTTAACTTAAAACTAAAATTGTGTACCCGACTGTATTCGAACCTGAGTTGTTAGAACTACAATAGATCACATAACGCACTCAGCTATTCACCCCTATATTTTATTCATGTATATAGTAGAAGTTGCAACAGTATTTGTTTTGAGATTTGAACCGACTGGATATGTCCCGAGGGCGACTTGACACTCACACTACATTTTTATTCCTTTTCATATTCTACTTTCATTACTTTATTACCATGCATGTTGTCAATTCGGTGCAAACCCATAGTTTCGCCCACTAACCGGTACCCGATAGTATTGTGGTTGCCAAGTTAATGGCCTACTTGCATGGTATTGAAAATGAGATTTTTCTCACTATAAACTTAATGTAAGGTCTAATACGTTGGAAAAATACAAATTTTATTTAATATATATATATATATATATATATATATATATATATATATATATATATATATATATATATATATATATATATATATATATATATATATATATATATATATAGTTTTTATTCATAAAAGGCTTCAGGAATCCATTTTATTTATTATTAATCGTTTCGGTCAGACACTCTACCCATCTTCATCGGTTATAAAACATTGTTGTCTTCTAATTATTACTTTTTGTTTAAGTGACGCAATAATTAACTAACCAATTTTATTGGTTTTCAATGTCCAGCTAATATTTTCTATACTAAGAACTAACCTTCGAGAAAATTGTTTCATGTGAACTTATCCAGTATTATGTTAGAATTAAAATTATATTATACGGGTCCCAAGTTTTTATCTCTTCTTCAAAAAAATCATGCAAGTAGCCCAATGTATCCCAACAGTAGGTACCAGTCCAAAACAGGCTGTGAAAATTTTCAACCTGACTCGGATTCGAACCCATGGGCTTTGTAGGTGGGAGCTCTTTACCACTACTCCATAGCGCCGCGCCGCGCCGTAAAATAAAATTAAATTAAGATTTGCAATCTAGTAAAACACCGCCGTATGTAACATCGCCAAAAATTTCGTATTAATTTAACAATAAAAATAAATGTTAAGGGGAACAATTTCAGTTTCCCTCCCTTGGTGCGCTACTGGCCGTGATTCCTCTATATATATTTAGATAAAAAATTTTCTTTCAATTTATTCTTTTACATTTTTCCAGCACATCAGAATTCCGAGAGAAACAAAAAAATCTGAAGGGATTTCGTTCTGTTATGAAATTACATTTATCCGGGCTGCTTGACTGCTACAGAATGGAACAAGGAAAAAAACCAAGGAACCACGGTAGCTTAGCTAACCCTACAACCTGCCGATCCCTTGCTACCCGCTGATGCTTGCATTCTGACTGCGCCGTCTGCTCTCCCTGTTTATGTATCAATTTTGGATTTGAAGGATTATTGTTATTTTATCAGGAATTATTTTAGACAGAAAGCCTTTTTGTTACGTAGGTACATAACATTTACATCTCAATGAACATTTGAAATCTGAAAAAGCAATTTGGTTTGGAACCAGTCAGGCAGGCATTTGTTTAACTGCATATACATATTTGCTCTATGATGTACTTTTCACAGTTATGAGTACCTGTGAGTTGACGGCTAATAACCGCACACCCGGTATAATATATAACTATATCAATTATGTGAGGCTACCACACTCAAGTTGAGTAAAAGGCGTAACAAATATGAGTAGGTATACGAGTATATGTATGTATTTTAGTAATAATAATGTAATATTACGTAATAACAAGGAATGGTTGGAGTGGAGTAAGTCTTACTTACCATTACATTAGCCGCCAAATAAATATTATATTGTAAACAACAAGCTACTTTTAAATCCTAACAATGTCATTTTAATCACTTTACCCAATAGGTAAAACGTTAGGATAAATTTTCTAAGAAATGTCACAACCAATCCCGCTCTCCCCTACTGTTTCACTATGACCTTTTTCAGACTTCTTTCATCTTACAAACTATACGTAGGGATTTAGGGATTTTGTAATAAAACGAGACAAAATAGAGACGAGACGTGGTAGAAGGCGTTTCGTCTCGTCTCGTCTTGCGACAACACTATGCTCTGTAGGTAGGTACATTTTTATTTTCATGTGGCGCATAAATTCAATTTCCACATTGGAAACGAGTGGATTCGATCCCAAGACCTATTGCTTTAAAAGCAATCACTCTACTACTGAGCTAAACAGCCTTGAAAAACAATACCCCCAAAATATTAAAATATTCATTCGTTGTTTATAAGCAGTTTATGCTAAACATAGCTCAATTTTTTCCGCACAATTTACAAATATGAATTCAAAATGTCCATGTTCCTTTTTCTCATCACCCACTAAAAACATCTACATGGATTTTAATTTGAAATTCAACTATTCCGTGCCAAAAAACGTGGTTGGAACAAGTGGCAAATCGAGGAAAACATCGTTGTAAGCCGTGTAAGCAAAAACTGAGGGCGAACAGCGGTATAACACGGCATCTCCGCTCACAATGGCACGATAAAAGTCAAGTGAACTACAGTCCGAGGCTTAATATTAAACACATCCAGAAGAACACCCACAGTGCTGGCGAGACAGATTTTGTCAGAGGGATTCAATTACTACTAGAGAGAATAAATTTGTACCTTGTACGAACACAATAAAAATATTAGTAAACAAGGACTGTCTAAATTATTCCGGCAATTGGTTTCCGAGATTTTTAAAACATTCGGTTAAAAAGTTTTCACCCGGTTTAAACCTGATAATATGATCAATTAAACCTGTTTGGCCAATTAATAGTAGGCTTTTAGCTGGTATTTATTTTAAAACCATGAATTACAATTTTAACAAGAAATTGACTGATACCGCTTAATGACTATTAATTTATTGATGATATAATTAAATGGTTACTATCCGGTTAGTATACGGCTTGCAACAATTGAACCGGATTATAAAATATGATTAACCGATGACCGGTTACCTTTTTGCATTATTTTTTTAGAGTCTTTGAACAAACCACGTCAGTGTAACGGTTTTAGTGACCGAAAATATGCGATATTTAGACAGATCAAAGTTCTAATGTTATATGAATTATAGCAATAAGTGCAAATTATTTTTCAGATCACTATGGAAAATATCCAAAACTATGTTATAAACTACTATGGAAACAAACAAATAACACAAACTAGCATGTTATTCTAACGTAAAATGTTGAGTTACACAATTTGACAACAGATGGCGCTACAAGTAAAAACCAAATAATATAAGAAATGTGAACAAATTGTATTAAAGCAATAAATCTAAATTTTTGCACATTTTGTAACATATTTTAATCACAAATTTTCATTTTTTGATTTAATAATTGTTTATTGGCTAATATTTGTGTATTCTACTATACTATATTTTTCCCGATAATTACCCCTCTCTAATAATGGATATCTGATTAACTATGAATGGAATAAAATTAAGTGTTAATTAATTTTGCTATGGCAAGAATAGTAAATTTATGAAATTATGATTCAAAACTTATTGATTATAAAATCTAAAAACTAAAATTACTTATTTAAAAAAAAATCATTAATTTCTGTGATAAGTGAGTTCAGCATTATATGCCATTAAAATATATGCACGAATTTGTGAATCATCCTGTATAGTGTAAATGAAATAGAACACGTTGTGGTACTGAATAGAACAAAGATGTTCTTCCCCGCCTATGGCAGCAAGTTGTTCTGTTGAAACACTCGTAAATTTGTAAAGTAAAATTTCATTTTTAAATCCTTTCGTCCTGGAAATCTCAACCGAGTTGTGCTGTGAAAAATTTAGCATTTGTGTGATACTCCGGGATTAGAACAGATTTTTTCAAGTTTGAATAAATCAGCACACTTAGCTTTATTATATTGAAACCTATCTAATGCAACAAGCCATCAATGTAATGAGGTTTTCTGTTTCTTGTGTAGGCAGTGTAAAATATTCTTACAATCTTCTTACTGTAAGGTCACAGCTTACAAAAATCCAGACATATAAATGATCTGTCCATTTTTTACTCCACTTGCATAAAAGATCAATATAAGAAATAAGATACAGGAGAAACAGAAAGATTTAACCTTTCGACAAGTTGTTCTGGTGAACGAGTGAAGTAAGACCTTAGTTTTTCCAGGAACAAAATATAATAAAACATAAAATATATTTTTAAGGAGCATCTGGATACATAATGTATAGGTATTGTTATGTTTCTTTAATTGTTAATAGTTATTTACATTTATGTGCGGTAGGTTTTATTTTTACAACGTTTCTGTATTAAAGCACGACGCGAAGTAGAGTGTTTTAATAAAACCGAGCAATATTCGATGTACAAATACCAGGGCAGGCCTGATGATGATGAAGATTTAAATAACGATTTAAATCAAGTAATTTTTTAAATAAAATAACATTGATTTAATTCAAAAAAGTACAAAATTATAACACTTAACGAATTAAATTAATATCTATCCGCTGTAAAGAAGGATTATTTGTTATTACGAATGCGAAATATCATTTTTCAAGGCACCATGTACTCGTACATACGAAAGATGTTTTTAGTTATTGTCAATACACTTTTTATCAGCCATTTTAATGTTGCAAAAATAACATATTGTTCATAATAATGACTTTTCCAATTTTTCACAGAAAAATCAAATCTTGATTTTTATGATTTACTAAAAAATCTATAATTTTTGATTATGACGTATTATTTTTTTGGCCGACATACCTCTTTATTTAAAATATTTATTTTCTATAAGGTTAAGTGAGACACATTTTTTACATTTGCAGTAAAATTGCCTTCTGTCAATTATTAGCCTTGGAACAAGTGCTAAGAGATGGCGCCCGTAAATGTCAAATTTAAAATTAATCTGTTTGGTTTATTTCAGATTCTATTTAATAATAAATTGTGGTGGCTAGCGTTTTTGTAGGTTCTTTTTTTATTACCTACAAAGCATCTTTTTTTAAAATAAACTCCAAAAACTAAAAAATGTTTTTTTACCGAACAGCCATGCAGTAATATCATGGCAATGTGTAAAATCGCAATTACCATAGACGTCAATGAAGTGTGATTATTGTTATGTTTACACTTCAAGAGGCCAAAACATTAATTTACAAAACGAGTTCATCATATTCTATTGAAAACGCCAGTATTTGTTTTGGTGTTTGCAAACATCTTTAGTATCATTAGCACCTTGTTGTCTGTTGTTTGATGTTGATGTTTAGTAAACCACGTGGCGTTGAGAGCGGTTTAGTGGGCATCACCGCAACTTAGCAGAATTAGCGGTTGTCTTGTCTTGGTTCTTGTACTTGTCTGTATGCACGACTTCTACTTGCCAAACTAATGCAGAGTGCATTGCCAGTGGCGGGAGGAAATTACATAGCTTAGGGGGTCTTTTATCCAAACAGAGACTCGACAAATTGAGGCGAACCGTATCCACCGTCAGGGCAAAATTTTACTCGCCCGCCTAGCAAAAAATATGTCTTTATGGCGACAAATTGACACTTGTTGGAATGCGCAATAAAAAATTTCCTGGACATATAAGAGAAACAGACTCGAAAAGAAAATCGTAACCACAAAGCCCCTTTTTTACGATTCTTTTTCTTATTACAAAGGAAATATGACATTTATAGTTTATACTAATTATTTTGTGTACATACACGCAGAGTACAGTTAAGTTGTTAAATAGTTAGTAAGTTTCTATTGGTTATTTCTAAATAGCCCAAATCAGGAATGGTAACTGAAACTAAAAATAGCGTAGGCAATTGTAAGGAAATTGGAACCAAAATAAAAATTTTAAACATAGGTACCAGTACCAGTTCAAATCTCGGATGGCTTTTGGTTTTTCGCTGCTATTATTTCTTATATTACTTAAGTATGTCAAGAAACATCAAATGTACATTTTTATTTTAATAACCGTTTTAATTCTATTGATAAATTTTATTTTATGGAGTAGTCTTCACTTAAACAGTATTTTGTATACCAACTAGAATAGTGAATACATAATTGAACCATTCGGATAGTGGTATTTTTGTCTGTTGCGTCACCTCTATACTGTTGCGCTATTAGGTACTACCAGGCCCCTACAACTCTCATTGCCGGTCAGATAAAAATGTGTCTGCTGAGTGTGTCGAGTATGTGGACTTGAGGGGCGGGAGGAAATACTTAAGATGGCGGAGTTGTAGGTCCTAGTTGTCAGGTGGTTGTCAGTGAAAAAGCGTGTACTATACGTCATATTAAGCAGTATAAAGGGAAGTAGGTATAATTAAAATGCCTGGAAGATGTTTTGTATCTCATTGCAAGTCTGGTTATGACAGTTGCAAAGAAAAATATAGTGTTTTTAAAGTTCCACTTGATATGATTGAAATTTGGGACAAATAAATCCCTAGAAGTGACCGTAAATTATACTTAAAAGATCATATAATTTTTTTCTTATTTATCTTTTATTTTCAATTCAATGTATATTTTTATTGTTTAATTAATTAATGTTTATTTGATTTCAGTTCTGTATAATTATTCTGTTATTAAAAAATTTAACGTTCAACATCTTACGGAAAATTATTTTTTTACATTTCCTTCTTTCATGATAATATTGAACAATTTATGTTTACAAAAATTACAGAAACTGTACATTCATATAAATTTGATAATATATAATTTTACTTATTGTTTCTCAGCTTCTCAATTAGTGTGAACATGAACTGTCTCTTTTTTACGGCTCTGATTCTATCTAGCTAAAAGTACTTACGGATTCAGTATTAATTATAACTGAATGAATTAAATTTTTGACCAATATGTTATTTTTTTACTAAATTTAAAATATATTTTGTACGTCTGACATGTACGGTCAAATTCAATATATACATTGTGTAGTTAAATTTTGCAAATTTTGTATAGGTATCCATTTAACTATGTTTTAAAACAGGACTTACTGATGTAACCGCCTCTATAGAGGCTATAGCGGCGTTTTTGTGAACTACGACCATCTCAGCAGACGAATTGCGACTGTGAGTTAGGTTACCTACTATGTCTTGTACCGTGGGTACTACTGATCGTGTAATTACAACTCAGCAGAAAACGTAATGTTACGTTTGATTTGGAATAAACATTACTTGATATTTTTAATTGGAAATGCAACATATATTCGGTAACTAGGTATTTAGTATCCGGTTATCCACAGCTATCATTTTATCATCCTGTCCAATACCGAATATTCAAAATGTAAAACATAAATGAATCCTTTTCCGTACCGTAAAATTGCTAAATTACTTAATGAGCAAGTTATTTATAAATTACACTTGGTTATTAGCGGTTTTCTTTAATAATTGAATTACAACCTAATATCGTGCTCCTATATATTCGGTCATACGGCCAGATTTTTAACTGTTTATTTAGTATCCGGTATATCCGTATATATCTAACTTTCTAACTAATTCACTATCCGTTGCATCTCTACAATCCAAGCATTGAGTATATTATTTCCATTTAAAATAATTTTATTAATGTTCAATATTTACTAGTTTAATAGTAGGTATTATTCGATGAGAGTTTAACAATGGGCATTACTAACAAGAATGAAATTTTACTACGAGAGCCGAAGGCTGTCAACAAATTTTTATCTTTGAAATTTGTTATTGTTTCCAATGGACTAATGTTTCTGAATAATATGCTTTAATAATAATAATAATATTTGAATTGTTATTTCTTGACTGTTTAGGTAAATGGAATGAAAAAGTAACAGAGTTCTTAGTCTTCAAAGTTAAATTTATTTATTAACTGATGATAATCATCGTTTGCTATCGAAACGTCGGTGATGATTATCATCAGTTAATAAATAAATTTAACTTTGAAGACTGAGAACTCTGTTACTTTTTCATTCCAATAATAATAATCTTTATTGACATCAGTCAATGGCGAGGTTAGCTGCAGATAAAAATCATCTTCACGAGAGATTTGTTGAACATTGATTAAAATAATTAAGATTCGGGTTTGTTATGTGAAACTAAATCCAATTAAAAATATTGCAAATTTGAATTTCCCTATCATGTTTATTGTTGAATTCTTACATGCCCCTAGACGACTGCCCCACTTCCCGGCAATGTCTAGAGTACGCACGGCTCACAACACTCAGCAGAGGTCGACTTTACGAGCGGATTTAAACTCAACAACAGAGATCCCAGAGGAATACTTTATAACTTTATTGGCATCTTCAACTTCACTAAACTTGAATAAAACTACAATTACAACGTATTTAGAGTCAGCGCACCCCGCCTACCTCAAATGCGATGTACTCGTAGTTTTTTATGGACAGGTGTTTAGAATTTCATATCGCATTTTATCTGCGTTCAAACGTTGATATTTTATTTTTGTTTGTAAACATTCAACAGTATTATACCCTTTTATTTCAAAATGGTAAATGGAATAAAGAAACTGGACTTTTGACGGTTGCTGGAATTGAACCCGAACAGAAATCGATAGCTTTATTTTGTTGGTAACCATTCAACAGGATTTACTCCCAATTATAGAATGATAGATGTTATTATAGTGGTATCTAACCACTTCCAGCGATTCGTCTTAGTGCAGTTCGAATCTCAATCCGTGCGACGACCATTGACATTCAAAGTGGCACCGGATATATTCTTTTTGCAGGGCTACATGTACGACAGTCAATAATTGATCAGCTTGAAGCATCCAAGTACGATTTAATTGCAAGATGTTTTAAAAATTAACGACAATTACACACCGCCGGCCGAGAGACTTGAACCACGGAACTTCGGGTTCGTACGTCATCACATTTTCTTCAAAAATTAATTATTTAGATTATTTTTATTTATTCTATGGAATTATTATACATTTTTCCAATGTTATCGTTATCACCATCTGGTTCATTTCTTTCTTCAATTTCTAATTGCTTTTCGGTGCAGGTTTTGAAAAAAATATCTTAGGTATGCATCTAGGGACAAAAGTGTTCTTCCGACTCGTGCGGTGGCAGCCAACTCTGAACTTGTCGGAAAATCGCCAATTTCGTCGCTAGTTGCACAATATACCTACTATTTCCTGAAGTTGCAAAATACCTGTATAATTATTAATCTACGTACGATGTTTTACACAATCCCAAAATCTAAAATTCCAGACTATCTATGCTAGAGTTTAGTGGTTTCGTGTACCTATAGGTACCTACTTCAACATCATTTTTAAAATCAAATCACGCATATAGTCGTTATAGAGGAACAGAACGTAAATATAACCCAGTGGCTTCAAGGGGGCCATCTACCTTATACAACCCCTACGGAGTTTCGGTAGTACGTTGTGAATTTTACTGAAGTTTTGAGACAAACACACCAGGGATAGATTAAAATTATCACATAACATTACGCGGTATACCTCGTGGTACATGCGAAAAATATACATAAAATTTTAGAAAACAATGTAGATAGTGGTAGTCAACAGTCAAGTGAGTCATCATAAGAATCGTAGAAAGAATAGAATTGAAACATAGATTTATTTTAGAAGGATAACCCGTTGGTGAAATGTAATAGAAAAAATTGACGATTGTGGCTATTAAGATTGATGAACGTAAGTTTGAAGGGAAAATTATTATAATATCATTGAAAAAAAAAAACGATATACACGTCGCATCGTAGCATCAAATCAACCTTGCATGTCGAGGCAGTAACTGCTCTCTGCACGTACGTTCCGTGGTTCAAGTATGTCGGCCGGCAGTGTGTGAATGTCGTAAATTCTAAAACATCTTGCAATTAAATCGTAGTCGGATGCTTCTAGCTGACCACTTAATCATTTTAAATGTAGTCCTGGTTGAAAAAATAATCTTCCCCGTTACTACATTGAATTTCAAAGATCGTCGCATGGATTGAGATACTGATTGCACCAAGACGAATCGGTCGAAGTGGTTGGTTTCCACTATAATAACTTCTAACATTCTTAAACCATGTTGAACGGTTATCAGTCAAAAGAGACCTTATTATAATATTTAGAGACTGGGGAGGCGGATCTTATTTAAATGAAAATCTTTTTAGAAAAGATTTTAATACTTTCTGGTCTAGAAATATATTAGTTTCCGCTTTGTTATGAACGATAAATGGCAATAGGGACGATGATCCAGTGACGTATTGATTGGATAACGTTTTGATACAACGACGTATTGACGTAGCAAAAACACTTTCTCAATTTTTGGTATTATTATTTCAATTTAAAAAGTACTTTATTTCTTAATTTCATATCTACACGTTTCATTTCGAACATTTTGTATATCATTTTTGTTAAAACTATTTAAAAGTACCTACTTATAGTTATAACATTTTTGTTTACTTTCCTTATTTTTTATAAAAATATAAAATATGAAATACGAGATGAAACATAATACTAAACATCGTACAATTACTTGTTAAGACAACTTAAAGTTAATCATAAAAAATAGTATAATTGAGTATAAAATAAAAACTTTCGTACATATACTTATGACGATTACGATGAGTCCTGGTCCTGACTAGTGTCAAAATTCACGCCACACAAGTGTATTATAGGCGTTATTCACAAGTTGCTAATAATATTATATACTATATATTTTTTATAGAAATACAAACCTGTATCGATAATGTGAATAGTAAAGATCACATGATCCGAAATTTTATCCAAGCAATTATTTTACGATATGAATATAATTATTGTGATTCATCTTAAAAGCAAATGACAAAAACAAATTTTGTATCTATTTTCGATGTCATACAACAATAATTTACATACTTATTTAATATTAATAATATTCTTATCAATATCCGTATCTCCGAACAATATAAATAAAGAAAAACATAAAAAGAAGCATAATTATATTTAGTTTATTTTATTTCAATATTTACCAATAATTTTCTATTGACAAATTCATCGTGGATAAAAACGTAGCAATGTAGTAAAATGTGTAAATTCGTCGTACTAGATCAATTTTACGACACACTTACACAACGGAAACTTCGAGTATCCGGTTTCGGTTATCTGGTATCCGGTGGATATCCGAAGACAGATTATTAAGTACCAAGCACTTAGGAATAAGAATTATGACCGTGCTTTCAAGGATATACGGGTTGACGCACAAAATATGGTAAAGATGTCCTTACCTTATAGGTGCCTAGGTTTTTGACGGAGCAAGCGAATTTCACATTTCGTCCGGCTGCGACTGTTATGTTTTCTATTACGTCGGTGAATTCGGGATCTTCTACCACAGCTAAAAGAAAAGGAATCATTAGTTATGGTATTCATTATTACTTTGTAAACAAATGCGAATTCATCAGTGTTAAAATTATACAAACATACATAACGCCTTATCCCTAAAAAATAGGATTAGCATGAATCCTTCGAACACATTCATTCATTCCACACGTCAAATACATCAATTTAAAACAAAAATAACCAACATTATTGTAAAAACTGCAGTTTTGAATTATTTTATACCAAAGCATCGTAAATAGGTTTTAACAAATCATGAAATTCTGAAACAATTACAGAAAATTGAATTTGTGCTTTGAAACGCCAGAAGTTAAATTTGGAAATATGGAAAACAATTTCAAAACACGTTATGATATGGACTATAGAACTTAAACTCTATAGAACTTAAACAGAGAAGAATTTTTATACAAGTTTATTGACAGTTAAAAAATGGCCGACTAACATAAATCACGTTTACCTATGTCATAATATTTAAAGTATGAAGGTATCACATCAAACACATGGAGAATACTATTGTAATATGTAAACAATTACTTTCATTGTAGAAAAATTATTTGAAAAATTATTTAAAATAACTAGGTACGGACCAGTAGTGGCAAGAAATACGATGTAATTTTTTTACGAATTTAAAAAAAAACTTTTTGTTTCGTGATCAGCACGTCGTACAGTCCTTTAATTTTTTGTCCAAAGTTATGGAACATCCAGTATAGTACTGCTACTGCGTATTTTAATTATACTCCCAATATTATTTATTAGTAATGATGTGGTCATTAATAGTACTTATTTGAAGTTTTAAAATGTTCAGTTAATTAATAAACAGATGATGTATAGCAGGCTATCTGTAATAATTTATACTTTACTAAAACATGCTGATTAAGTGATTAGTTTCAATAAAAACATCATTATACTTGCAGATGGCTCACAATTAGTTCTAACGTTGAATGATTTTTAAAAGAAATAATTTGAAAAGGTCTCGCTCATGTACTCATGTCAATTACATGCTATAATTTAATAGTTTGCCTTTTGGCAACAGTTTAGTTTGAATCACAAATTGGCACTTTGTGTGTACATCGTGTTATCCAATACTAGCAATTCGCAATTCAAATGACTTGGCGTGAGTTGCCTCGCACAAGCACAAGATCTAATGCATATGTGAAGCAAAATGCTAGATTGTAGAACGGGACACAAGAAGCTTCGTATAGTTTACAAGTTTACTTAGAAAATAACCCCACCTCTCTTGTCGAGCTTAAACACTATTTGTGCTGTTTTCATTATTCTAATTAATCACATGAATTGTTTACTTCCAGTGGCGGACTTGCAAATCTTTCCACTTCGGGAAATTTGTGTAAGAAATTCGCCGCATGCGAATTAAGTTAAAATATCAAATTAAATATTGTACATACATATTCATCACGCTTTTTACCCCATTTGGGTGGGACAGTCTCACAAATTGCGATTGTGAGTCCTCGGTACCTATCTATAGATATTATACTAGCTGAGGTCAGTGGCGCACCCCGGATTTTGTGAAGGGGAGGTCTCGATTGCAAAATAACTAGGGCCACAGGTAAAATTTGTATTGGGTTCAAGGTCAAATACCTTAATATTGAAAGTTACCTTTTTTCAATGGTGAGAAGCTGTATGTTTTAGTTCGTTTTTTGATGTGAAAAATTTATTAGATACTAGAAATAAGAAAACAATACAATCGCAGTTCGCCAATTCGTACACCGAAATACGTGTAGTTACGGCAATGATCACAGATGGGCTAAGCGCCAAGTAGAGTGCTTTATAATAATTACTCAACAACAATATTTTAGATTTTCTGCTAATCCCATGTTCATTTATGTAAGAATTTATATTGCATATTTTAATTTTGTTTAAATAAATATTTATTTATTGTTATTACCTAAACAGGATTTTAAAATCCCAATTACAGAGGAATATTCACAAAAATTATAAAACATAAAATAGGCAATTGTCAATGCATCAGTGTTGGATTATAAGTATAAACTAAACAACAGTTAAATGCACTGGGGTTAATAAAGAATTTAACCTAACTTTACAAAATGTCAAAAGGTCAACGTTTTTGCAAGAAATGTTGAACTAAATATTTCTTAAATTTAATAATGTTGTTATAAAAAAGATCAAGATCATTAATAATAGATACAAGTTTATTGAAGTTAATGCACATTTGTATGATAGGTGATTGAAATTCATAATTTGTCTTTGGCGTAGAGTAGGTAAGCTTAAACTTTGTTCTACCTATCTACGGTGCTAAAACCAATGTTTATTGAAAATTAAAAATGTTTAATTTTTTTCCTCATGGGGGCAGCTCCTTTTGAGTGCGCCATGGCTGAGGTGCAGAGCCGGATTAATGATTTATGGGGCCCTGGGCAGTAATGATTTTGGGGCCCTCTTCTCCTAGTTTAGGTTATTAGTTTTTTTCTTGCAGGAATTATTTTTATTATTAAAACATAAATAAAATGTAAAATAAAAAAATATATAAATAACATAATATACATTTGGTAACAAAATAAAAAGTACCTACTAAATAGGGGCGGCGATGTAATTTTTTTACTAAATAGAGGCGGCGATGTAATTTTTTTGCGTGACTTAAGGGCAAATCCCTGTGATATATTCAGAAAGAGTAATTATAAAAAATGAAAGAAATGCGCCGCAGGCGAAAATTTTGTTTAGTTTAAGGTTAAGTATAGGTATCTTAAAATTTAATTTTTTGACATGAAAAACACCATTTACATCTCTAAGATCGAGTCTCGAGGAATCGCATAAAATTTTGTGTCATGACTTAAAATAAAACAAAATTAAAAAATTATTATATGATTTTATATGCCTTAGTAATTTTTCATTATATTGAATATAAATCTGTTTTCAGATTTGCATGGGCGTAGTGCACCCATTAAATAGACTTGCATAGGTACATGAGCCCCGTTAAATCACCGCCCTTGGGTACCTACATAATAAATCGTCATAAAAAAATTACTCTTATCAATATCGGGACATCGAAAATATTACTCGTACTTATCAAAACAGTTTCTGGCTTCTATTTATTAAAATACTAATTCAAGAGGTTTTTATCAAAAAAAATTAATAATTCCTAGTTTTTTTGCACAATTTACAATGTATCGTTTCGTCTATTAATCCATGAAAAAATACTATTGAATTCATAAATTATTGGGAAGAAGTTAAAACTAATTGAAATAATTTTATTGTTATATTAAAATTAGTTTTGTTCTTCCGGGGCCCCTGAACGTCGGGGCCCTGGGCAGCTGCCCATAATGCCCATGGGTTAATCCGGCACTGCTGAGGTGGGTACTCGGCGTTACCCGTACAAAATAATGGTTCAAATGGTCCAATCAAAATCAAATCATAAATAGGGAAGATTTTTGTGCAGTTTAAATTGAAATGCTTACATACATATCAAGCCTTCTACTCAATTTGGATGTGGCATCTCACATATTTATTTTGAGTCACCGGTATGGGAATGAATTTCATATTAATGAACGAATTATTTCTTACACATTTACTTTAAGTATAAAACTTTCTGTGGTATGACGAAATAGTTTTTGGATATGGAATACATTTTTAAGCCATTAGCCATACAAGGCTATATTATTGTTCTATATCCATTTATAATGGTCTATAGATCTACAAGAATTATAACGCGATAACCAGACCTATATTATTATTTCGCCATTTTGTTTGTATTACAAATTATTAAGATTATTTAAAATTATTTTCAATATTTCAATTAAATTGCTGCTGTGCTGGACATAAAATATACTTACCATTTTTATAATAAATCTCTTGCGTTACTATTCAATTTCTAAGTTAGTATTTGTATTTTAAAGTATGTTCAATTAGTTAAATTATGGCCTTAAATTCTATAAATAATTAAAGTTTATAATAGTACGTAGTCAATAAAATTTTCAGTTAATTAATAACCACAGCACAACACAAACACAATAATTGGTTATGTTATAAATAGTGGATAGAACAAAATGAATAATTGTATTTTTTCCAAAATGGATATAGCACAAATGAGAACCGAAATAATAAATAATAATAATACTCTCTTTATTTTCTTAGATATTTACAAAAAATGTATGAAATACGTCAAATAAGAAAGGTGTACAAAAAAACATAATTAGAATATCTACAACAATAGTAAATACAACCACTAAAAATATCAAGGATAAAATTAGGAGTCAAAGAATTCCTTCAGAGTATAAAAACATTTCTGTAATAAGAAAGATTTGAAATCCACTTTGAATTTATTAGTACTGTTACAATTTTTTATATCAGAAGGCAAGTGATTAAAAATATGTAAACCTTGCACATCAGGTGTTTTCATATATAACGATGTGTTTGCAAATGGTATGCGATTCTATACAACAAATAAAATCAGTACACAACGGTGTACCTATTTTCGTTGAAAATCGCAAAATGTTCTGTAAGATCAAATAAGAACTAACTCGACGACATTACACACTCTGCTATCCATCCCATAACGATTGTTACAATTAATTTTTACATATTGTTGACGGATCAAGTTGAAAGTAATATTTGTTCCGGTAAATTTGAAAGACCCCTTTAATAAATGAAATTTTTAATCTTACCTACATCAAATTCCGTGTACGGAATCAGATTCAAAATAACAAGCTAAAAATTTAATATTTCATATAAACAAATAAAAAGACGAGTTTTGCATACTAATTTAAGTTATTCAGTTAAGTGTTTCTGATTTTCAGTAATATTATAGGTAGGTTAGTCGTTAAAACTGTACTTTTGGACACACAAGTGTTGCGCCTTAAATAAGTTTTACTTAAAAATTTGTTCCTATACCTACCGGCCCACCAGAATTTTCTTAGTTTAGCGTTGGGCCAGTCCGGCTCTGTTTATACTTAAACCTTGAGAGGGTTATAAGAAATGGATCGAAGAGGTCGATGGCCCACCTGGATTCTGCGGGCACCCATGGCTCTTACATAATAGTTATAATGTGAAGCATTGGATTTCCACCTAGTGGAGTAAATTGTTAGGCGACCTTCATCGGTAAGAAAGGAAGAAAAACGAGCGTGAAAATAAGTAATTCATTCTAGTGTCACGTCCGAAATGAATACTTCTTCACTGGACTAACGGCAAGCGCAAGACGCCATCACGCCAATGGATAAGTGAAAGAAGAAACTGAAAGACGTCGTTACAAATACGAAGGTATTTACTCTGAGAAAGCTAATGATGAAACCGGGAGAGACCTGAGACGCGAGAACCTTCAAGTCGACGACTGATTCTGTTTAGTGCTTTACTAACTCTGGAACATTGAACACGTTTATTGCTTTATTAGTTACCTATGTAGAAGAATTGCAACTGTTTAAGACGAACAGCGATCCTCTGGTATCTACAGAAATAATGATAAACGCGCGTATTACATAAATTTTTTAAAATATATATAATTGACAACTGAGCAATTCACATAAAAATTTTGCTTAACCTTTCTGAGTAACATAAAAAAATATGTTTGTATAATATGTATTAGTCCAGTAATTTTGTCACCTAAAATGTGGGTTACCTTGCATCAAATCGGGCAGTTATGATTTTTTGGTATGTTTATAATATGATGACGGTCATATGATGTTATGATAAATCCAAGTTTTCGACCTCGACATACCTCCGGATCTTTGTAAAAAATCAAAAAACAGCAAAATTTTCGATCTTTTTATTGACAATTTTGAATTCGAAGGACTAGATTTTCGTCAAAAAATTCTTGAGTACAGTTATAAAGAATAGAATTTCCTAGAACTTCTGTACCTATGTTAGAATTTTTTTCAGGTCATTGTTTACCAAGTTATGACCGAGGAAAGCGGTGCGCTTCTTAAAAATAAAATCAAGACATTAGGTTTATTCGTGATATACAAAAAAACGGCTGTAACTTTACAACGGATAAAAGTATCGCCGTCTGCAATTCCACAGATGTTTATCTATCTACAATATATTTTTTATAATTTTCGAGGCTCTAGTTTAGCATCAATCCTAACATAGAAATTTTTTCTTTTAAAGTATCAACTATAATTTCTGAACGAATAAAGATATTGACTTCCTGTTTTTAGCATTGAATTTCTCGGGCATTTTTATCATATTATTATTATACATTGTGTTAAAAACTTTCAAAGGCCTTGGTTGAGCTGAAATTTAAAGTTTCCCCCCGAGAGAATATAGTAAAAATTTTGTTTATTATGTTCAATCAACGAATAAAGATATCGACTCGCTTTAAAAAAAATATATTCTTGAAACATTTTTCTATAAAATTCTGTAAACCACAAATATTAACAATTTTTTTAATGATATAAACACTTGTCAAGTTCGATCTACCAGACTACTGACGTATAGGTACTTGTTTTGTGCTTGTTGACATGCCTGTGAATACTTGCCGCACAATATGCTTAAGTAATAAAACAAAACCAAAGTTACGCCAGTAATCTGGGAGCTTCGGCCAGTACTGTTTGGCAAGCATTGGCCAGTGTAAGTATTATCCTTTGCCTTACCGACAACCGATGGGAAACGGCAAGTATCAACACCAGCAACGGTCAGCACAGACAAGTACCAACCAATAAATTCAGTCCCAGACTACTGATCATAGTCGATACTTTTTGTGAATACTTGCCAATGCTTGGCAAGTAGTGTGGGACCGGCTTAATAAGTAGTTTCATTGGTCAATATCCAGTTGTATAAATTTAAAAATTTGGTGAGTATTTTATGCCATTACTAACCGAAAATAAATCTATAATTAAACCATGCCCTGACTTCCTCTTAAAGTCACTAAACTCTACTCAATAAATCTATAATAATTTTGTATTATTTAGAGGACGTAGTTTCAAGCATTTTGAATCTTAAAACTGTATATTTTGTTGTTGAAATGATTTCACATTTTAAAGAAAATATTGCAGGTTAAAAGCAGAGTAGTAGATGATCGCCTTAATAATAATTGTGAAAGCCAAGGGGACTTGGGTATACTTCTCTACTATTTTATTGTTTGAGTCTTTTTCGTGACTTTACCTTAAGTCTGCAATAAAGCAGAAGATAACAGGGCTTCAGGGCAACGCACTGAAGTACTCTTCCTCGACTCCTACCCCTGTACACTAACATTTACGCACATTCTCACGTGTCATTAATTCGCATTTAAAGCATGCCATTTATTTGCCTTGCGCAGGTTCGCCTGTTCACCGCAGTAAAATTAAACCATAAGTTGCGAGTAGCGAGTTCTCGGGAACTAAAGGTTAAGAATTGTCATTCTCTAAGACGTGGAGTATTTGATTACATGGAGGAATTATACTTAGCTAGAATTAGGACTGCACACAACACTTTCAAAACCTTAACATAATGTTGTATTGTGAGATACCACAGGAAAAACAAAGCATGCTTATACCGGTGACATTAGGATTTAAAATAAAATAGAATTTGAGAAATAGATAGAAAGGTAAGTAAATTCCGTGGGTTGTAAAATGAACTTAAATTTATACTATCTTAAAGAAGAAAGAAGAAATAATAAATTCTAAAAGTGACAGTGACGTTCTAAATCCAGTTTGATCCTATTACGAGCATCATCGATACAAACAATTCATATACAAGTTACAAGAATAATATGTTTGAGACTTGAGCAAAAATGAGTAATATTTTTAAAAATATATATAAGGACGAAATATAAATAATTCAGAAAAAATTAAAACGTTTGCCATTGCTTGTTTCACGTTAAACGGATTAGACAATGTATGTGTCTTCATGGACGTTGCAAATAATATACAATACAATTGTTTTATCACAGTTTATTATTGTAGCACTATCTTTGTAGTCAAGCTGATTTCAATAAGGATAATTTTAAATGTTCCAAGTATACCCGAATAAATGATATATGCTCAGCACACTGGGCTGGAGTTACGTTAGACAACTCTTTCAATATAATACTGTGATATTAATACACTGCTCAAAAAAAAAAATCAAGCTGAAAATTTCGTCCTTATTAGTGAAGAATTGAGTGAGTTATCGCGTTTCAAAGGAAAAATGGGGATCGAACATGGACATTTTTTTTCAAAAAATTATAGTGTCATATCGAATTTGATACCTCAAATTAAATGGCTAGATAAGTGCAAATGCACGCATGCACATGCACACACATGTACACACACATGCACAAGCATGCACGCATCATATCCGATGATTTTTCGAAAAAAGCCCTAAAAACAGGGGTTCCTTTGAAACGCGATAACTCACTCAATTCTTCACCAATAAGGACAAAATTTTCAACTCTGAATCAAATTGATAGGGCTTTGTGACAATCGAGTCGAACAACCCCCTTAAGATAGAATTTTTTGGAGCTACAAGCCTTCAAACTTTGAGATTTTTCATTGCTCAAACATGACATCATATAAAGCGATTTTTCAGGGGGTCTGGGGGAGCGAATCTCTTCGGGATTTTTGGAGAACGTAGAGGGGGAATGTATCTCCAGAGGGAATTTCCAGATTTTGGTTAACACGTCCCTGAAAGAAATGCCCCACATTTTAAAAACAGGCATTTTCTTGGTTCGGCCAAGTGGCTCGATTTTTTTTGGAGCAGTGTATATAAAATTATGAAAGAATTATTACCAGGGCACTTAAAAGGTAACATTAAACTAAATAAAGATAAGTAAAAGAAACTGAATAAATATATTTCGTAAAGGCTTAGATTTTTATAATACATAAATTGCCAAAGGAAATAAAAAAAGTCAGAACAGAGAGTTTAAAAGAAATTTAAAAAATATGTATTGTGTATCATATTATAAATATTTCAAATTATCTTTGATTTAAAATTCAAACTGTATATTATTATAATTATTTTTTAGTGGTTGTTTTAGTATTTTGCTAAATAAAAATTATTATATTATAAAAACTAAAAATCAAAAGTTCAAAGCAAGACAAAGATGGATAGATATATTCAGTATTAATAATAAAAATGAAGCAATCTAATTCAGTTCAAATTTTAGTGTAATTAATTTTTAATATACAATCATTAGTTTATAAAAATCTCTGTGTTAATCAATTACACTCAGAAATTAAACAAGAAAAATATGATTTTTGCAAAAGTGTTCAGCACAATATTTGAGACCTCAAATTTCACCACTTAAAACTATTGTGTTATATTGCAAATTGAATAAACTAAATAAATTTTTAGAGGTTCCTGACATACTAAAATAGTTGTTTCCGATTTAAAAAAATAAAGTAGGTAATATACATACATATACCGATACACTATATCACGCCCTTGTAAGTCATTCTGTATACTACAGATTATAATACCGTGTGTGCGTTTGCCAATCGTTCACTCACTGATTATTGTTACGTTTTTAAATAAGAAAAATGCATAAAATATAAGACTTTATTAGAATAATGCTCAATACCACTCACTCATGTAAAAACTTGAAATTTAATCAAGTTTTATTATTTCGTAATACAGTACAAACACGGCGGGATAGCATAAGTGGTAGAATGCTATGCTCTGGTTACAGAGGTCGTGGGTTCGAATCCCGGTCAGGTCAAGAAATTTTCACGGCATGATTTGGATCGGTACCTACTCCCGTTACAATTCCAAGTTGGGATCTAATTAACTTGGCAACCTCTAGCTATCGGGCACCGGTAAAGGCTGCAACAAGGGCTTGCGCCGGGTTGACTAGCAACACACATGGTAGTAAAGTAAACGAGAAAGTGGCAAAAAGTATAAGTAAAATTAATACTGTGTATGTGCCATCAAATCACCCTAGGGATATATAACCCAAATGAGTTTCAAATCCCGAAATCATAATACATACATAAATACATACATACAGTACAAAGGTATCATATAGGTAGTGAATTCAATAATAAATGCCTTCAACTAGTACTCAGTTTAATATCTGATAAAAATATATATTTATGTCTTATGTAAGTCGAAAATCTGATTCCCAGTGCCGAACGTCTATATCACTGTTTTCTTGGACCACATTATTCCACCACAGTTCTGTAAATAATGTGTAAAAATTCTTATCGCAAAATAAAATGTGATTTCGAAATTGCCTTTCTACACCTTTGGTCCACAGAAGTGTTGATTCTGCTGGTCTATTTTAATCGCATCTGTCAAGCACAACTTCCGGAGAAATTGGAAATATTTCGCAGTTATTTTCGCACTTTTGTAGTGACTCATTGAAAAGATACACATCAACATCACCAAAATGAAGGCAAACCGCTAAAGTCCAAACACGGTGAATTTATTTGACGTAACCACTTTTACAGACAGATATATCGAAAACGTCAAAATTCTTCTCCTTTTCTTACCGTCATGTTTACGACAGACCTCCTACAAGCTCTTCTGCCCTGTCAATGTCGGGAATTGTGATTCTTTTTTTCATTTCCGGTGTGTTTATTGCGAAAAGAATGAAAATGTCTGAAATAGTTGATAACTCGACTCAGGTTCGAAGACCTGTACAAATTTATTCCACTTTAATTATTAAAAAACCTATGGTATACTCTCCATTAATAACCATGGACTCGGACGAGTCGACAGCACAAAATTATGTTACTAAAACGATGTAGAGAAATTACAACTAAAAAATTTATAAGCAACAATCCTGAAATAGATATCTGTTTAACTTTTATTCTAATTAATTATAATTACGTTGGTTATGTGCTGATCAACCATGGTTCTGACAAATCAAATATAAGTCTACAATCGGGGAAATAGTATAGTTAGTCGGATGTAAAGAACCAAACTTTATACTAACGTATGCACATTTATTTTGCAGTTTCCAATTTTTAAATGTATTTGTGTAGAAATAACAATTTATAGCAAAAATTAGCTATGATTTTGACAGTTTCATATTCATGTAGTCATAAGCTTTGTTAAGTTATTTGTTAACATAAATTTTTTACAGGCTTCTTGGTTGAGCTGATATTCAAAGTTTTTGTGCAAGAGTCAAATTCATTCCATACTTGTTGCAGAATATACTACTCCCGTTGTGATTTTTATTTCATTTCCGGCGTATTTATTGCAAAAAAGTGAAAATGTCCTATACCCGAAAAATAATCATTTCAGCAAGATAGGTAGAGGTTTTTTTGTCGATATACGCAAAGGTCATACTCGAGATATACCGTTATATACGCTACGCATTAAAACAAATATCCTTAGGCTTGTTGACGTAAGGAAATAACAAAATATTTTTGCAGATGTTTTTGTACGGAGCAAGAAATTCATTGTCATTCTGCGCTCAAACATTGTAATTTTAGGCTGTATTAATTAAAAGGACAGAAAAAATTGGCGACATTTAAATTTATTTTAATAATAAACGTTAGCTTGTTTCTCTTAAATGTTGACTTTCAAAAAGAGTTACATTTGTGGATACTCTTTTTATTATCGAGCTTTATTTATCGTTTATTTTCCCCGAAAGTCAAATTTAAAATAAAAATCACTTAAAACGACTTCATAATAATTATTACATTCCAATAATCTCAAAATGTTCTCAAAATATACAAAATTCTTCAAATACAATTTACAAAATATATAGTATAGAAGTATAGAATTTCAAAATTTTGCTTTAAAATAAATACGATACATTTCGCGGCCGTATTGTTATTAGTTGTTTGTGGATGTTAATATCAGATATTTTTGACAGTTGTTACAAAAGATAGAATGTATGTTTTTAATTATATGCATTACAGTTGTAGTTGCACAAAAAAATAATGTGTACCTATAATTCGTCGGCGAAATGTTTTTTTTAAAGCCTCGGCTTTTGAGTCGGCCAAAATAAACGCTTGCGAAATTCATTTTTTTGACAGTTATCTGGACATATTACAGGTCAATAAGTCAATCAACGCATTTTATATTAAATCATATTAAAATTGCTGTCTTTAGTAACAAGGTGTGCGTTGGTGTTCTATTGTTTGTAATTTTCTTAGCAGTGGAATCTCTCGTTGCAGTGTATTGTTCTGAAGGAATTTCAGATTCCACGTAGTTTGACATTTCAGTGTAATTTCATAGTTAAACAAAGCTCTTTTCTCTGTGCCGTGCGACTTTAATATATTCATTCGTTTGTAGTCGCACTCGTAGTATTTCACGAAACTTTGTCACGTTACGCGTACTTCAGTTCTTCTGCAACACTTTACTCGTCTTGAAATTTTTGCCACCCCTTGTTTTGCTCTAATTTCACAGATTTTTTTGATATGATATCTTAAGTTTGAATACTTTGTAATTTGCTTAAATTTACATGAAAACAGAATTTAATCATGTTTGTGACGCTCTACTTGTTGATATAATAATTCATGAATATATTTCAGATATTTTCAGGATGACAAATCAGATGTGACTGACAAAAGACATTATTTTGTAATTTGTCTAAGTTCTATATTTATTTATTTAACACACATACATAGTAAAGTATATACGTATTTAATTAGTGTGGTATTAGTCGCAGGACATGAATCTAATCTCAAATCTAACTAGTTAGCCCAAAGAAGGGTGACTTGATTAGTATTTAGATATTTTAAGATTTGTAAATAGTTCTTTATGCTATATTAAATAAAAAACAAAAAATTATTCGTTTTTTAATTCAGAAAAAATATGACTTTTACGAAACTGTAAAAATAAATATAGGCACGCTCCCATTACAAAATGTGCTACTAAAGAGTCTTACAGAAATAGTTTCTTTTCTTATTGCTATAATATAGAATACATAATCCTGAATAATGTCAGTTTACTTCAAAAATGTTTCTCTAATGTTATCAGTTTATAAAATACAGGATGATTCACAACATTGTGCGTATTTTAATTAAGTACATACCTATAGGTAGTACTGAACTTACTGATCATGTTTCCGCAAGAAGCACATTTATACGAAACGAGCGTGGCCCTCGTCCGATTGTAATGAAATTTTTTGCTTGTGTTCGTCTATATTAGTAAGAAAAAGTTTATATGTTTAAACACTTTTAATAAACAAATTAATCAATTTTGTTTTCAGACGACCACTATGGAAACTTGCCATAACAATGTTATAAACTACAATGGAAACAAACAAATAACACAAACTAACATGTTATTCTAACGCACACTTATAACGTAACGCTTCGAGTTACACTATATGACAACAGATGGCGTTACGAGTAAAAATCAATTCAAATAAATGGAAAAAAAAGTATATTAATGCAATAAATTGACATTTTGACACAGTCTGTAATATTATATAGACACAAATTTTCATTTTTCAATTTAATAATAATTATTTATTGGCTAATTGTGTATTCTTTAGTATTTTTGACATTTCAGATTATAGTTGCACAGTTGGTATCGAGCCATAACCTAACTTTTAAACGTCAGTGATTCAACTTCAACGGATGTATATAATTTAGTTCATTGAACATTTTTTTAAATATTTTGTGGTCGTCTGAAAAATAGTGTACATAACTCGCTCAAAAGTGAAATAACAGTGCTCGTGAAATTGAACCACTCGGCGCTATGCGCCTCATTCCTCAATTTCACTCGCTTGTTATCTTACACTTTCGATGCTCGTTATGTAATATACTATTACATCGCGATGAAAATAATATTACGAGGGCTTGTAGGGTCGCTGGATACCAATATGAGAATTTTTTTTAAAGTTGTTAAAACAATTTGTTTTAACAAATGACTGAGGTTTTTTATATTAGTGGTATCGCAGTGAAAACAATATTACAAAGGATTTTTGGAAACGCTGGAAACGAATATGAGCATCGATATTTTTGAAAAAGTTGTTTAATCAATTTGTTTAAACAAATGAATCACGTTTTTTATTATTAGTGGTATCGCAATGAGAGTGATTACGAGAGTTTTTGCGGTAACATCGTAAAAATAATATTGCGTATGTGTTTTTGGTATGGATATCATAATTTTTTTCAAAAGTTTTTTAATGCAAATAATCACTTATTTGGATTTTTGGTATCGATAAAAGAAATTGTTCAAACTTTACACAAATAAATAATTAATCTTGAATTCATTTTTTTGTTGCTATATGAAGATATGTCAATTTACATGAAATTGCATCTTATTAAGAGGCCCCTCTACTGCCTAAAATCCAGCATAAAATGTACTAACGAGTGTTTTGTGGCCAGTTCAAGAATGGTAAAATTCTATTTCAACAAGGGTTTTATAGAGAAAGAATGAATCTACAGATGTGCCTTTTTAAAATTTTGATTAAAAAATTTAAAAAAAATCCTATTTTATGCAAACTTTACACGGTTATATCTCATGATAGAAATTAATTATTAAAATTTTAAAAAGGCACATCTGTAGATCCATTCTTTCTCTATAAATGTTTATAGAAACATTATCAGAAGTCAATCATAATCTGGCAGTTTACTCGCAACGAAAACACTTTTACAGTGTTTTTCAACTTCAAAATGACATTGCATAGCTAGGATGCGGGAAAGTACGAGTTTCGGGCTGGTTTCAGGCAGCCCTAGTAGTGGGAAAAAAAGTGGAAAGGAAAAAAGTAAAATCAGAGTATTCTAGGAATTCGGTAAAAACGTAGACGAGCCGCTTAAGTGGTTAGCGAAAAAATATTGTTTCATCCATACAAAAACTCGTCCCAAAATCATGTAGTCCGGTTGTTATATGACAAAACTAGGTATGCATTTTGTGATTAAAGTGTGAACATTGGCATACATGTCAATTAAACCATTAGATTTCATATAATAGTGGTGCCAAAGTGTTAAGTACCTACCTGAGACGGTCGCCATTGTGAAAAATAACCGCCATTTTTAGTTTTCTTCATTTATCTCGTATGGTCAATATTACGAGAAAAAAAAATTGAGAGAGCATAAAATTTGCTAAAAATAAAAATATCGATACCTTGAAATAAAAAATTAAAATACCTATATAAAAATGAATTTAAGTTTAATTATTTATTGTTTAATTATTTAGTTTGATTATTTGAGTTATAAGAAACTCGTGCATACTGATCGCAGATAACACCAAATACGCGAAAGTACTTTATAATGCCTTATTACTGTCTCGTGCGACAACACCAGATATACTGACTCGTGCGACAACACTACAACTCTAATTAGTATAGTAGTTCTAACAACATCTTACATACACAGGGGAGATTTTTGTGCAGTTTAACTGGCAAGTGTACCTAACCTGAGTTGTCACAACCACATTCGGTTACGTTACGCATTAATCTATCCGTTATATTCCATTTTAATGAAATTTATTCTTCACACATGCTCAGTGATCAATATTCACAAGCTGATAGAGTTTTAATAAATTAAAAAACTTGCGAAAGTTGCGAGTTACAAACAAAACAAAGCAAAACAAGATAAAAGTTGCACAGTTTGTTTATACAGAATAAGAGTAAGAAGACGACGAAAGATCTTAGGTACTCATCAAGTAGGTGACAAGCATGGGTGCCCATAAAATGCGGCAAATTATAATAAAGACATGCATAAATTAATATGTATCAGGTCTCTTATCCAACTTGGGTGCGCCGACCCACATAAATAGGTTAGAGTGAACACATATTTTTTCGATGAAATCAGTAATCAATACAAAATTTATTTCTTATACGAGTACCTATAGTAGGTATTATTGACATGTCATGTGTGGAGGGAAATAATAAATACAAAATATAGCAATACCTTTATATATTTTGGGGTATCTACTACGAAAATTATTAAAAAGAGAAAACTAGAAATAAAATAATTATAAGAATTGCAAAAAGAAAAGCGCCGAAGGCGAAAATATTTTTAAAAACATTTCTTACATTGTAGTTTTTGATGATGAATAAGTAGGTAATAATTAAAATTGACGTTTATCTTAAATCCAGAATAGTTATTTATGTATCAAGGGCATCATGATGATGTTTATGCTCATCCGAGGGCGACATGTTTACAAGCCCAAGGGCCTCTGGCCCGAGGGTCTGTAAATCGCCCGAGGGCTATAAACATCAATGATGCCCGTGGTGCATACAATATTTTGTCTTACCATTTTATTTAAAATATTGCGAATTTTGTTAATATTTTTGTTATCCTAGTAACAGACAGAAAATATATTAATTTCAGAAGAAAAACATTAGTGATGTCTCAATATTACCATGGCAATTTCTTAATGCCCTAGGGTATAATGTAGTATATAACATACCTCATATCCATGACATAATTAAACAATTACATACTAGGAAGACATAAAAGAAATTAGTATAGTAGGTACCTATAAAAAATCAGTACAAAATATCTTTTAAATTGATTATCAGTACCTACTGTACTGACAAAATCGGTAGTATAGTATATATATATATATATATATATATATATATATATATATATATATATATATATATATATATATATATATATGTAAATAATATGTTACGTTACGAAATATACCAAAACATAACATTTATTTGAATATCGTATTCGCAGTAGTGACGTAAATATGCCAATAGCCAATGCGGTGCATTGGGGTCCACGTTACAATAAGTAATACCTATGTAAAAATTTGTCATAAATTTTAATGACAAATCTAAGACAACAAAATATTCAAGTTTTATAATATACCCGTAACTCAATTTAAAGATAAGTACCTAACAGTTTTAATTTTACTTATAATGTTGCCCATCCAGCAGTTAATTTGTAACAAATAACGGATTTTAAAAATATAGAAAATTTGTTCGTAGAAAATTTCACGAAGTTATGCGTAATAAGTTTCTGTAAAAATAAATTGGCGTAGGGTAGACCGCGGACAAAAGTAAAATTTTTACTTTCAGGCGTCTGTATTATTAAAGTTTATAAAACGAGTAAAATCACATAAGACGCAGAATTTCTTCCTCTATAAAATGGTACTACGTAACAGTATTTGAAACCAATAATAAAAAAATTATTAATTTTTAAAGAGAACGGAGGCAAATGTTACAATTAATCCCTACATCCAGGACGGATGTAACAGTAGTTATTGTAAATATATTATTTATTTATATTATTATTATATACAAAATCGGGTCACAAACAGCAAATAAGTAATGGACTTATGTATATCATATTAATCAGATTGTATAAATAAAAATAAATTTTCATTTTCAGAAAAAAATATTCAAAGAACAGAAAATATTCATGTTGACTATTAATTACCTATTACAATCGTGTAAAATCTCTAGTTGTGTTGCATTGTTTGTGTCTCCAATTTTAACATTCAGTGTATTGAACCCATTATTATTATTATATAATAGTTTTATGTGGTGAAATTATAAATGTACAATTTGAGCTCTCAATATTGTGCCGAACACTTTTGCAAAAATCGGACTCGGACCCAGTGATTTTACTTTTTGAAGAAGGGTAGGAGGCCGCAAATTAAATTTTGTATTGGGGCCTTTTATTTCTTACGACACTAATCGTATTTCATTATCAGTTATCAATTCACGGACACTCATAATTCTTAATGGAGAGTGTACAATAGTGTTGCCACGAGACGAGACGAGACGAGATAATTACCTGTCTCGTCTCGTCTCGAAATACTGAGATAAAACCTTGCCGAGACGAGACGAGATACGGCCGAGACAAGACGAGATAGTCTCTGTCTCGTCTCGTCTCGTTTTATCTCGTTTTTAAAGATCTAAATATTTTATTGAACAATATACATTCATACATACATAAATTCACGCTATTTGAACAATATAATAATATCTAAACTCGTAAAGATAACTCAATTCGATAAGTTTGAGCCGGTTTTTAAGAATAATAATCATGTTTGGTACAAAAGTTTAATTCACTGCCACTAGATTTTTAAATGTATTTGTGTAGAAATAACAATTTATAGCAAAAATTAGCTATGATTTTGACAGTTTCATATTCATGTAGTCATAAGCTTTGTTAAGTTATTTGTTAACATAAATTTTTTACAGGCTTCTTGGTTGAGCTGATATTCAAAGTTTTTGTGCAAGAGTCAAATTCATTCCATACTTGTTGCAGAATATACTACTCCCGTTGTGATTTTTATTTCATTTCCGGCGTATTTATTGCAAAAAAGTGAAAATGTCCTATACCCGAAAAATAATCATTTCAGCAAGATAGGTAGAGGTTTTTTTGTCGATATACGCAAAGGTCATACTCGAGATATACCGTTATATACGCTACGCATTAAAACAAATATCCTTAGGCTTGTTGACGTAAGGAAATAACAAAATATTTTTGCAGATGTTTTTGTACGGAGCAAGAAATTCATTGTCATTCTGCGCTCAAACATTGTAATTTTAGGCTGTATTAATTAAAAGGACAGAAAAAATTGGCGACATTTAAATTTATTTTAATAATAAACGTTAGCTTGTTTCTCTTAAATGTTGACTTTCAAAAAGAGTTACATTTGTGGATACTCTTTTTATTATCGAGCTTTATTTATCGTTTATTTTCCCCGAAAGTCAAATTTAAAATAAAAATCACTTAAAACGACTTCATAATAATTATTACATTCCAATAATCTCAAAATGTTCTCAAAATATACAAAATTCTTCAAATACAATTTACAAAATATATAGTATAGAAGTATAGAATTTCAAAATTTTGCTTTAAAATAAATACGATACATTTCGCGGCCGTATTGTTATTAGTTGTTTGTGGATGTTAATATCAGATATTTTTGACAGTTGTTACAAAAGATAGAATGTATGTTTTTAATTATATGCATTACAGTTGTAGTTGCACAAAAAAATAATGTGTACCTATAATTCGTCGGCGAAATGTTTTTTTTAAAGCCTCGGCTTTTGAGTCGGCCAAAATAAACGCTTGCGAAATTCATTTTTTTGACAGTTATCTGGACATATTACAGGTCAATAAGTCAATCAACGCATTTTATATTAAATCATATTAAAATTGCTGTCTTTAGTAACAAGGTGTGCGTTGGTGTTCTATTGTTTGTAATTTTCTTAGCAGTGGAATCTCTCGTTGCAGTGTATTGTTCTGAAGGAATTTCAGATTCCACGTAGTTTGACATTTCAGTGTAATTTCATAGTTAAACAAAGCTCTTTTCTCTGTGCCGTGCGACTTTAATATATTCATTCGTTTGTAGTCGCACTCGTAGTATTTCACGAAACTTTGTCACGTTACGCGTACTTCAGTTCTTCTGCAACACTTTACTCGTCTTGAAATTTTTGCCACCCCTTGTTTTGCTCTAATTTCACAGATTTTTTTGATATGATATCTTAAGTTTGAATACTTTGTAATTTGCTTAAATTTACATGAAAACAGAATTTAATCATGTTTGTGACGCTCTACTTGTTGATATAATAATTCATGAATATATTTCAGATATTTTCAGGATGACAAATCAGATGTGACTGACAAAAGACATTATTTTGTAATTTGTCTAAGTTCTATATTTATTTATTTAACACACATACATAGTAAAGTATATACGTATTTAATTAGTGTGGTATTAGTCGCAGGACATGAATCTAATCTCAAATCTAACTAGTTAGCCCAAAGAAGGGTGACTTGATTAGTATTTAGATATTTTAAGATTTGTAAATAGTTCTTTATGCTATATTAAATAAAAAACAAAAAATTATTCGTTTTTTAATTCAGAAAAAATATGACTTTTACGAAACTGTAAAAATAAATATAGGCACGCTCCCATTACAAAATGTGCTACTAAAGAGTCTTACAGAAATAGTTTCTTTTCTTATTGCTATAATATAGAATACATAATCCTGAATAATGTCAGTTTACTTCAAAAATGTTTCTCTAATGTTATCAGTTTATAAAATACAGGATGATTCACAACATTGTGCGTATTTTAATTAAGTACATACCTATAGGTAGTACTGAACTTACTGATCATGTTTCCGCAAGAAGCACATTTATACGAAACGAGCGTGGCCCTCGTCCGATTGTAATGAAATTTTTTGCTTGTGTTCGTCTATATTAGTAAGAAAAAGTTTATATGTTTAAACACTTTTAATAAACAAATTAATCAATTTTGTTTTCAGACGACCACTATGGAAACTTGCCATAACAATGTTATAAACTACAATGGAAACAAACAAATAACACAAACTAACATGTTATTCTAACGCACACTTATAACGTAACGCTTCGAGTTACACTATATGACAACAGATGGCGTTACGAGTAAAAATCAATTCAAATAAATGGAAAAAAAAGTATATTAATGCAATAAATTGACATTTTGACACAGTCTGTAATATTATATAGACACAAATTTTCATTTTTCAATTTAATAATAATTATTTATTGGCTAATTGTGTATTCTTTAGTATTTTTGACATTTCAGATTATAGTTGCACAGTTGGTATCGAGCCATAACCTAACTTTTAAACGTCAGTGATTCAACTTCAACGGATGTATATAATTTAGTTCATTGAACATTTTTTTAAATATTTTGTGGTCGTCTGAAAAATAGTGTACATAACTCGCTCAAAAGTGAAATAACAGTGCTCGTGAAATTGAACCACTCGGCGCTATGCGCCTCATTCCTCAATTTCACTCGCTTGTTATCTTACACTTTCGATGCTCGTTATGTAATATACTATTACATCGCGATGAAAATAATATTACGAGGGCTTGTAGGGTCGCTGGATACCAATATGAGAATTTTTTTTAAAGTTGTTAAAACAATTTGTTTTAACAAATGACTGAGGTTTTTTATATTAGTGGTATCGCAGTGAAAACAATATTACAAAGGATTTTTGGAAACGCTGGAAACGAATATGAGCATCGATATTTTTGAAAAAGTTGTTTAATCAATTTGTTTAAACAAATGAATCACGTTTTTTATTATTAGTGGTATCGCAATGAGAGTGATTACGAGAGTTTTTGCGGTAACATCGTAAAAATAATATTGCGTATGTGTTTTTGGTATGGATATCATAATTTTTTTCAAAAGTTTTTTAATGCAAATAATCACTTATTTGGATTTTTGGTATCGATAAAAGAAATTGTTCAAACTTTACACAAATAAATAATTAATCTTGAATTCATTTTTTTGTTGCTATATGAAGATATGTCAATTTACATGAAATTGCATCTTATTAAGAGGCCCCTCTACTGCCTAAAATCCAGCATAAAATGTACTAACGAGTGTTTTGTGGCCAGTTCAAGAATGGTAAAATTCTATTTCAACAAGGGTTTTATAGAGAAAGAATGAATCTACAGATGTGCCTTTTTAAAATTTTGATTAAAAAATTTAAAAAAAATCCTATTTTATGCAAACTTTACACGGTTATATCTCATGATAGAAATTAATTATTAAAATTTTAAAAAGGCACATCTGTAGATCCATTCTTTCTCTATAAATGTTTATAGAAACATTATCAGAAGTCAATCATAATCTGGCAGTTTACTCGCAACGAAAACACTTTTACAGTGTTTTTCAACTTCAAAATGACATTGCATAGCTAGGATGCGGGAAAGTACGAGTTTCGGGCTGGTTTCAGGCAGCCCTAGTAGTGGGAAAAAAAGTGGAAAGGAAAAAAGTAAAATCAGAGTATTCTAGGAATTCGGTAAAAACGTAGACGAGCCGCTTAAGTGGTTAGCGAAAAAATATTGTTTCATCCATACAAAAACTCGTCCCAAAATCATGTAGTCCGGTTGTTATATGACAAAACTAGGTATGCATTTTGTGATTAAAGTGTGAACATTGGCATACATGTCAATTAAACCATTAGATTTCATATAATAGTGGTGCCAAAGTGTTAAGTACCTACCTGAGACGGTCGCCATTGTGAAAAATAACCGCCATTTTTAGTTTTCTTCATTTATCTCGTATGGTCAATATTACGAGAAAAAAAAATTGAGAGAGCATAAAATTTGCTAAAAATAAAAATATCGATACCTTGAAATAAAAAATTAAAATACCTATATAAAAATGAATTTAAGTTTAATTATTTATTGTTTAATTATTTAGTTTGATTATTTGAGTTATAAGAAACTCGTGCATACTGATCGCAGATAACACCAAATACGCGAAAGTACTTTATAATGCCTTATTACTGTCTCGTGCGACAACACCAGATATACTGACTCGTGCGACAACACTACAACTCTAATTAGTATAGTAGTTCTAACAACATCTTACATACACAGGGGAGATTTTTGTGCAGTTTAACTGGCAAGTGTACCTAACCTGAGTTGTCACAACCACATTCGGTTACGTTACGCATTAATCTATCCGTTATATTCCATTTTAATGAAATTTATTCTTCACACATGCTCAGTGATCAATATTCACAAGCTGATAGAGTTTTAATAAATTAAAAAACTTGCGAAAGTTGCGAGTTACAAACAAAACAAAGCAAAACAAGATAAAAGTTGCACAGTTTGTTTATACAGAATAAGAGTAAGAAGACGACGAAAGATCTTAGGTACTCATCAAGTAGGTGACAAGCATGGGTGCCCATAAAATGCGGCAAATTATAATAAAGACATGCATAAATTAATATGTATCAGGTCTCTTATCCAACTTGGGTGCGCCGACCCACATAAATAGGTTAGAGTGAACACATATTTTTTCGATGAAATCAGTAATCAATACAAAATTTATTTCTTATACGAGTACCTATAGTAGGTATTATTGACATGTCATGTGTGGAGGGAAATAATAAATACAAAATATAGCAATACCTTTATATATTTTGGGGTATCTACTACGAAAATTATTAAAAAGAGAAAACTAGAAATAAAATAATTATAAGAATTGCAAAAAGAAAAGCGCCGAAGGCGAAAATATTTTTAAAAACATTTCTTACATTGTAGTTTTTGATGATGAATAAGTAGGTAATAATTAAAATTGACGTTTATCTTAAATCCAGAATAGTTATTTATGTATCAAGGGCATCATGATGATGTTTATGCTCATCCGAGGGCGACATGTTTACAAGCCCAAGGGCCTCTGGCCCGAGGGTCTGTAAATCGCCCGAGGGCTATAAACATCAATGATGCCCGTGGTGCATACAATATTTTGTCTTACCATTTTATTTAAAATATTGCGAATTTTGTTAATATTTTTGTTATCCTAGTAACAGACAGAAAATATATTAATTTCAGAAGAAAAACATTAGTGATGTCTCAATATTACCATGGCAATTTCTTAATGCCCTAGGGTATAATGTAGTATATAACATACCTCATATCCATGACATAATTAAACAATTACATACTAGGAAGACATAAAAGAAATTAGTATAGTAGGTACCTATAAAAAATCAGTACAAAATATCTTTTAAATTGATTATCAGTACCTACTGTACTGACAAAATCGGTAGTATAGTATATATATATATATATATATATATATATATATATATATATATGTAAATAATATGTTACGTTACGAAATATACCAAAACATAACATTTATTTGAATATCGTATTCGCAGTAGTGACGTAAATATGCCAATAGCCAATGCGGTGCATTGGGGTCCACGTTACAATAAGTAATACCTATGTAAAAATTTGTCATAAATTTTAATGACAAATCTAAGACAACAAAATATTCAAGTTTTATAATATACCCGTAACTCAATTTAAAGATAAGTACCTAACAGTTTTAATTTTACTTATAATGTTGCCCATCCAGCAGTTAATTTGTAACAAATAACGGATTTTAAAAATATAGAAAATTTGTTCGTAGAAAATTTCACGAAGTTATGCGTAATAAGTTTCTGTAAAAATAAATTGGCGTAGGGTAGACCGCGGACAAAAGTAAAATTTTTACTTTCAGGCGTCTGTATTATTAAAGTTTATAAAACGAGTAAAATCACATAAGACGCAGAATTTCTTCCTCTATAAAATGGTACTACGTAACAGTATTTGAAACCAATAATAAAAAAATTATTAATTTTTAAAGAGAACGGAGGCAAATGTTACAATTAATCCCTACATCCAGGACGGATGTAACAGTAGTTATTGTAAATATATTATTTATTTATATTATTATTATATACAAAATCGGGTCACAAACAGCAAATAAGTAATGGACTTATGTATATCATATTAATCAGATTGTATAAATAAAAATAAATTTTCATTTTCAGAAAAAAATATTCAAAGAACAGAAAATATTCATGTTGACTATTAATTACCTATTACAATCGTGTAAAATCTCTAGTTGTGTTGCATTGTTTGTGTCTCCAATTTTAACATTCAGTGTATTGAACCCATTATTATTATTATATAATAGTTTTATGTGGTGAAATTATAAATGTACAATTTGAGCTCTCAATATTGTGCCGAACACTTTTGCAAAAATCGGACTCGGACCCAGTGATTTTACTTTTTGAAGAAGGGTAGGAGGCCGCAAATTAAATTTTGTATTGGGGCCTTTTATTTCTTACGACACTAATCGTATTTCATTATCAGTTATCAATTCACGGACACTCATAATTCTTAATGGAGAGTGTACAATAGTGTTGCCACGAGACGAGACGAGACGAGATAATTACCTGTCTCGTCTCGTCTCGAAATACTGAGATAAAACCTTGCCGAGACGAGACGAGATACGGCCGAGACAAGACGAGATAGTCTCTGTCTCGTCTCGTCTCGTTTTATCTCGTTTTTAAAGATCTAAATATTTTATTGAACAATATACATTCATACATACATAAATTCACGCTATTTGAACAATATAATAATATCTAAACTCGTAAAGATAACTCAATTCTATAAGTTTGAGCCGGTTTTTAAGAATAATAATCATGTTTGGTACAAAAGTTTAATTCACTGCCACTAGATGTCTCTGGGACTGGTTCGCGGTGTCTCAAATTCAATTTTTGTGCTTCCCCTTCATGTCTATGTTGTTACAAGTGTAGGTACCTTCACAACAATTTGCTACTGTACTTCTCGTAAATAAACATTTAATATTCATAATTTTCATATGAAAAAAATACGTACCTAGGTATATTATATTTATCGCACTAATTGTTGTGTAAGCCTAGGCATTACAATAATTTTATTGCCTAGGCACCAAAAGTTACACTTCACAGACTGCCAGCTGTCAATAAAATAGCACTTTGTCAATCTGCGAAAGTTTATTTTTTTACAATAATAATCCAAATTAAAACAAATATAATTCTGCATTTTATTTTAGTGTTTGCCTTTCAAACAAACCTAAATTTGCTTCAGTTCTCCAACATTTTTTGTATTAAAAAAATAAATTATTTGCAGAAACAAAATCCTATACTTTTGCTTGCTTGCAAGTTCCAGTACGTAAGCACATGTCTAATATAGCACATACACACATTATGGATCTAGCACATTCAAATACATGGACATCTAATTAATCTACTTAATTTATTATCATAATCGAGACATTCGAGACGTCTCGTCCTCTCGTCTCGTCTCGACTCTATCTCGGCTTCTTTTATTTTGTCTCGTCTCGTCTCGAAAATCGAGATAAAGTATCGCCGAGACGAGATAAACAGTAGGCGAGACGAGACGAGACATCTCGTTTGTCTCGTCTCGTGGCAACACTAGTGTACAATATTGGAAAGAGTAACGTTAATGTACCTGACTGGATTCGAATATGAGTTGTCAGAACCACAGATCATATAGCGCGCTTTGATGGCTATCCTCTTAATTTTGGTGATGGTTAAGCATAAAAAGTTTCTTAACATTTTGATAAGTTTAAATTGTACTGAAATAAATTGTTCCTCAAAAATATTTTAGACTTTTTGTCATTGAAATACTTGTATTTTCCTTTAAGTAAGAAGTAAAAGCTTTCTGTTGATTACCGTTTTTCGTAAATTTGTTTATAACAGAGACTTGAACCGCACAAAATTACGGTTTAGGTTCTGCTACCGGTTCACTGTGTGATTTAGTTTTTTCAAAAAAGCGGTTCAAGGTCCAGTTATTAATTATTATTACATAACAATCAATAAACTAAATACCAACAATATTTTTCCATTTTGATGAAATAATATTATATTCTAGTTTATGCTTTAAACTGTTTCGAACCGGTTCTATCGTTTCGGCTATGGTTATAGGTTTACCGAAATATTTTTAACGGTTCAGGTTTGGTTCCGGGTTTAATAAAATACCAGCGGTTTGTTCTGGTTTTCGTTCAGGTTCCGATTCGGTTCGGGTCCCTGTTTGTTAAATTTGTAAGCTTTATCATACTAACTGCCAAACTAATTTAAGCTGCTACAAAAAGGCATATTTATAAACTCATTTAAGGAATGATTTAAATAATGCAGTATTTCAGCTATTATTTTGGTTGTAATTCATTTTAGAAGTGTATTATGTCAGTTACTATAAGAAATAATAAAAAGCTTAATTACCTGTTTCTTGTAAAATAAAACAGCAGTATTGAATGAATTGTCTATAGAAGTTTAATATTTTTTCTCAATGAGTTTTCTTTTGTGTCTAGTAATTTTCTTATAGATAGAAACGCATTTAAGAAGGATAGAAGTAGCGCGACAACCTGACGCCCAGAGTGCCACTCGCAAACAACATAAATCAGAAAGATTCAACTAAAATATTAAATTTCTATACTAAATAAGAGTCAAATTTACGGATGATACGACTTAACTTAATTGACATTTTACTTCTTTTGAATAACACACCTACCAACTTATTATAAAATGAGAATATGCAATATAAAATAATAAAATGTTTGTTCTAGAAAAATTGAACAGGCTGAAACTTTGTTTTTCAGTCCTGAGTAAAATGATTCATTTCACCTAAAAATTTTATATTGGTGTTATTTTATACCCCATGGGAAAATTTAATATTTTAGTAGTAAAATCAAACATTGCTATAAAATAAAACGCACATTTGACCCAGAAAATATAAGTACTTTGTTTTTCAACTTTTTATGTTTTTCAAAATAAAATTTGTTATTGCAACCCTGGAAATATGTTTATATAGATTTCCTACCATCAATAAATCAAAGGAATCCGAAAATTCCGTGTAATTATCAGGTAATCTTGTCATTATTTATTCAACAAAAACCTGGGGTCGCAAATGACAGAACAGTCACTGGACAGATATTACAATAAATTTATCACAAGTTACATGCTATGCCATTCGCGTCCATTGTCAGTTTAAAGCTCAGTTTTTACCCCTAAATCCTTAATTGTCCCACACGTGAAATTAGCAGCTCATAGGCGCCCCTCACGTTTTCCATGGGGAGCTCACATCATTTTCCGCACAACGAACATAACTAATTTTCCAGTGTACTAAAGAACCAAATATAAAATAGCTTCGATCTCTGTATCACAGGTTGGAGATCTAACAATTAACTTCATCAATCATCACGCTGCCGGTTGCCGGTTGCTTGAGTATTTGGTTTTTAATTATAATAAATATTTTGTTATTATTTTTCATTTGATCTTATTTCCAAGTCTGTTTTCTAAATTGTTTGCCTTTTTTCGGACGAATTATTGAAAGATTAAAGGTCCATTTACAACCAAATATTAACCCAGCACAATTTAAAGCTGGCGTAAAATTGTAAGTTAGGCATACGTAAATCAACCACCGCGTTTATAACCATAATTTAAAGTCTGTGTACTTCGGACCCGAATTGCACTTCAACTCAATACTTGCAAGCTGCAAGCTTTCGAGAGTGAATCCGAGAATTCACATGCGCATTGCGTTTCTAGTATTTTTCTTAACAGAGGCGCTACAATCTGCACTGTAAGTACTGATTTTGAATTTGACTTTAATTTGAGTTGTTATAAAACTGAATTCACTCTACAAAAAAAACTAAAATTTAGGATGTTTCAATAGATAGCATGTCGAATTGTCACTTTACCAGCCAACTGGTTCTAAATTTGAAGTCGGCACAATTTCCACTTCAAGTCAAAATTTCGCAAGGTCTAAATATTGCTTGTAAATATAGCTTTAATCCATGCTTTTTTTAACATAAATTTCAATTTTTAAAACCTTTAAACGGCTATTTTGTCTTTTTTATTTATAGTATTATAGAAATTAGATACCTAATAACATTTTAATTGTTTTTTCCGTCTTTAAATGTCTAAATCATCAGCAATTAATCCCTATATGATAATTATATACCTATTTGGTTTTGTTAAAAATGATTAAATAACAGGTATACTTAGCATCTACAGCACTACATAAAGCTACTTCTATCAATTTCTATTGTATAATAAGGGAAAGCTTATTTTTTATAGTATACCAAGTACATTGCAAAGAGGTTTTGTTTAAATATAATATTCAAAACAGTGTAAATAAAGTTATTCTGGTAATGCAAATTGTATTACTGATACTTTTATAAAATTTTAAAGGTAAATATTAATTGATAACGTTATTTTCAAGTTTTTTAAACATATTAATCTTGGTATAACATATTCACAGTAAACAAAATTATGAACGCATTATTTTAATAGCATAAACGTAATCCGGGCTAGCGCGAACTCGTATCAATTTAAACAATAATAACTTGCATATCGGTCTGCCAGATGGGTTTTTATATTATTTTTTTTATGGTAACCATTCAACAGGATTTACTTCCAATTACAGAATGGTAGATTTTTATTACAGTGGAATCCAACCACTTCGACCGATTCATCTTGGTCCAGTCAGATCCTCAATCCATACGACAACATTTGAAAGCGGCGACGGATAGTTTCTTATGCAATCATGACTATATTCAAGACGATCAAATGGTCAGCTTGACACGCCCGAGTGAGATTTAATTGCAAAATGTTTAACGACAATCTTACACTGCCGGCCAGGAAATTTGAACCACGGAACTCCGGGTTCATACGTCATCACATGCAGAGAGCTGTGTCGTATCTAAACCCGCGCAACTACTGCGCCGACATTAATTTGAAACTATTTCAAATCAAAATACTTTTTCTGCGCTCCCTAGAGCACACTCCAAATAAAACATTTACATAGACTGAATTGAAATTCAATGTTTAGGTTATCAACCCCAATAATTGAAAATGTTGAAACGATTTGAAAGTGAAAAGCATTGTCTGTCGCTGTCCAGTATTGGACGTTTTTATTGGCTGTCAAGTAGTCCAGCGTTAGCATAGAACGACGTTCCGTCGGTGTCGTATAGTGACGTAGCGACGCAGGCAAAGTTTCAGTGAAAACAATGTGTTTTGTGCTGAACTCGAGTAACCAGACACAATTGCTTGTCGTGGAACCTCTAGCCCTTCTAGGGCCGGGTTTCTACTGCCACTACATTTATTAGATTACTGTTTAACTGTTTTGTGTAGGTAATTGTCTTTGCAAGGGTTATCAACTTGAATCTCAATGTGTACGAAGTTACGAAACGTAAACGGAACTGGAGCACCGCTCTCAGCATAGGCGTCCACAAGGTAGGCAAGGGGGGCAGTTGTCCCCTCCTTGGAAAGTTCTTTTTTTCTATATTATACGTATTTCATAACTTAACATGAACTCAAATATAAATCTAAAATTTCAATTTTCAAATTAGGATGCTAAGTATAAGAAACCCGTCCCACGTGATTCTTGATTGGTGCTAGTGTCTAACTCTTTGCCCCTCTCTTGCAAAGCTTTGAACGTGTTCTGCGCGCTAAGAGATAAGATGATAACTCGCTGTCTCTCTCGATCCTACGCACTTGCTGCTTAGCGTATCTAGAATAGTTATTATGATCTAAGAAGCAATCCCTAATCTTGATAAAGCTATTACTTTCTGCTTTATACAGTGTGTTCAAAATAGGGTCAAAAACTTTGAGGGTATACCTATACATTTTGATGTCCTACTTCACACATAATTGTATTCTACTCTCAAAGATTTTGACTGTATTTATTTTTTCAGATACTACCTCTTGTATAGCATTTTTTTAAAATCTGGTGTGGTCACCATACAACTTTCTTATACACGACTGTGTGTACTCGTATAAATATTGCACTTGACACACGTTCGACATAATAGAATAACTGACGTAATGGACGTAGCTTGTTTATTTTCAAGCAACTATGATTATTGAAATATATTTATTAAATATATTATTTAGATTTGGTGCTTCAATCATTTGTTTGACAGCAACTATGTTTATTGAAATGTTTTAATTAAATATCTTATTTAGTTTTTCTCAATATTTAAAACAGACAAAGGATACGAATTCAACTATATTAATTCCTTATATTATTTTTAAGATTTTATATTTAAAATACTATTTGAAGTAAATTGAATTTATTGTTATGTTTTAAGAAAACTTCCTCTTCCGGTTTTCGAATTGTGACAAAAATCTTTATAAATACCAAGTTTCATAATTTTATCTTTTCTCATTCATGAGTTATTGAACATACGGATACGGACATACACACACATCCATCCATCCATACACACAGACGTCATTGACAAAATGGTCAAAACGGATTCAATGAATCTCAAAACATATATTTCCGCGAAAATCCCGACATAGACTTACTTATACTGTGTATAAGAAAGTAAACAGTCGCATTGTAAAAATGAGTCTACAAAAACGTTAGTTTACACAATATTATTCAATAGAGTCTGAAATAAATAAAACATTAATAAATTAGTATTTGGGTTCTTCCAAGAAAAATTATTGATATAAGGAAATTTTAGTTCAATAAATGTCAAAAAATGCATCTCACTTAATTATATAGATTTTTTTTTAATAAATAGGAAAATAAAAATAGGTTGGCCAAAAAATTTAATACATAATAATAATAATGCGTTCGTTAGGTCGGTATTTTAAATTGCTCGACTTTATTAAAGCACTCTGTTTCGCGTCGTACTTTAAAGTAGAACCTCGAGTTGTATAATAAAACCTACCGCACTTATAATGTAAATAACCAATATTCATATTCCTTCAATTCCTTTTCAATGTAAATTACTATTTCAGTTAACTTTCAATCGGGAAACTATGTAAGGTAGAGTTTGTATTTTCTCGTACTTTTATAACTGATTCATTTGACAAGTCATTTGGTAAGAGGTTTTAAAATTGGAGATTTTATTATTTACTATAATAATCAAGACGATTAGTACAGATACAACGGGAGTTAGGAATTATAATTCCCTCTGAGAGTAATAAATATGCTGGAACTAAAAATTGAATACTTATTTCGATATTATTTTTTTAATATACAAATTATTAGTACCTATAATTTTACTTACAAGCAGGGACTCGTACCGAACCAGATCGGGATTAAAAACCTCAACTCAGTTAATTGGGAATAAAATCGGAACCATTATAAAATATTTTGGCAAATCCATGGTTCTGATCCGGGTTGAAACGGTTTAAAGCATTTATTAAAATTTAACGTTTTTTCTTTAAAATTCTATTCATTTATTGAAACAATTGTTGCATTTTCTTTAGTTTTGTCATTTGATATTAGAAATATATGTTATTATTAATCCAAAACTGGTATGTACGAATAAATTTAATTTATCGATTGCTTCTTACTAATTTTTTTGACAAAAAACGAAACTTGAACCGTTTGTTTGAAAACCGGTTACCGGTTCATATTGAGAAGAAATATAAAGACCGAACCCTATACAGCATCGATATTTTGTGCTTAAAAGCAAGTGATAGTTTATTCTATTTTACTTTTACATAGGACAAGACTGCAGTGAATCAACTCTGGAAATTCAATTTAAAGGCAATTGACCTTGACTCATAAACATTGTTTTCTTTTTACTTTTATGTGCTATTACGAGTAATTTTAAAACTTGACATCCCCCCTCCTGCAAAAATTCCTGCGGACGCCCTTGGCTCAGCGTCGATTTTACGTTGTGTATGGCCACAGTATGGCTCTTGCTCTTGCCGGACAAGTCATTTATAAAATATAAAATCTCCGTGTACTGTGTTCGTGTTATTGTTTGCAATAACCGCTTACCGCTTTGGCACAAGTGAGTGCTCTACTCGACTCTGTATTTTGATGTTTACTTCGGATCTCTGGCTCTACGTTAGACTTATTTAGATTTCACTTACGTGAATTCAGAGATGGCTGATGCCTCATGCGAGACGCGACTTCAAACCGAATATTAAATGACGTTGTGCAAGATACACTCCACACTATCTAACACTAACAGCTACAGATATCCGAATCCTACGATCCTTGTTTGTTCTTTAGGTACACGGCCATATTTGTACACTGTTACATTATTATTGCTTACATACATGAAATGCGTGCTCCACCAAACAGATTTTAATCAAAGAAGACGCAATCTCTCATGTTAAATGCTTTCCTCCAATCAACCGCGGATCCAGTATTCAATCTTAGAGGCTGTGCTAAACTGTTATATGCCGGATTAAAACTTTTGTTCATATAGTCACGGAGAAAAAACTAATATGTCTTATAGATTGATAGAAATGTACAGTCATGGGCGTCGTTTGGGGTAGTGGGGCGTTGGGCAAAGAGAGGCACTTGACACCCAGAAAATTAGTTTCATTGGAGGGTATTATTTTCCTCGAAAATCTAAATGAAGCAACTATGTAGGTACACAAGGGTTGCAGCGAGCTTTGATACCTGTATGTAGATGTTAAACTGTGCTTTTTTACCAGAAGTTGGGTAAATTTATTATTTATTATTAAATAGGTAGATACAGATTTGCAAGAAGCTGTATTTAAGATTTATTCTGAATCTTTCATGTAATGGATATCAGAAATATAAGATGAGTAATATAAGTATTTGTTTCCTTTGATTTTTTTTGTGTATGTATTTGTTTTGTACTACTTTTTTTAATATAGTTGTAATTATAGGTTTGGACGTTATAACACCTTCCCCCAGCGAACTAATGTATTTATATTTGATTTGCTTACGTAAGTACCTACTTATCTAAATGCTAAAATAAAACATTTTTTATTTCATTAATTTTAAAAAATTTATTATTTATTTTAATTTATGTACGTGATAGAGGGTAAAATATGATATAATTTCTCCTGTATGAATAACTTAACTTTTACCGAAACAGCCTTTGACCTTGAACCCAATTTTAATTTTTCGCTACGAAATTATTTTTAATAGGACTACATTACTGATTCAAAAAAATATAATTGCACAAATCCTAGGAAGTTACGCCCATGCGTACAGTTGCTACAAGAATCAAAGAACATCAACGAAACATCAGATTGAACTATACAGATAAATCTGCTATTTCCCAACACGCTATTCAGAATTCACATGGGCAGGGTCGGTCCTGGTGTAGTCGGCGCCCTGCTGCGAAGTTCTGCTATAGCGCCCGCTCTCCCTCGCGAGCGAAGCGAGCATATGTGCCGCAGGCGATTTCTTTTTTTACACAAAACTGCGATATAGAACTCAAAATACATGAAATTTTATTCTCTACACAATCGAAACAAACATAAATGCACATGCGCTGCAATGTAACAGTGCTGCCGTCTGCCGTGCTACGTATACCGTATACTCGTACTATGCGAAGCAAAACACGCAACACACGTAGGTACGCTTGTAAAGTGCTCGTATTTAGAGAAAAGAACTGTGCACAACCCAATTTTCGTTTCGGCGAGTCAAATTCGAATATGAAGAGGTGTTAGTGTTACGAAGTAATAAATAAAATAAAAATTTAATATTTCCTTTATTCGCTGAACCTCCCCTACGAAGTGATATCAACTTAGGTGGTCTTCAAATTATGCGTTTTTATGAAGCCAATTACCTACCGCTGCATACAAAGGAATAAAGGTGACATCAAAGGGGATAGAAAAAATAATTGCGCTAATGTAAACACAAACACCAATCAATTATACATTTAAAAAGATTTGGGATATTGCTCTACTAAGAGATGGCGCTGTTCACCTACGTGAAATTCTAAACAACGGCTTCCACATTGCAGTGTATTATTTTGTTGTTTTTTCTTCTGTATGGAGTTTTCATTAAGTGTATGCTACTAATTTTGGCAGAATATTGTGTGATGTTATTCTATTGTTGTAGATTTGATAGTAAATTTCTTTATATTTTGCATTTTAAGTACATTATTCAGCACGTGGGTGTTAGGATATCTACATCTACATAGTTTAGATCTTGCTTAGTGTAGTATTAAATAATTGCTGTATAATTCCACTAACATTTATATTATTTCTAGTTTATATTTAATGTATTAATTCTTTTATCTTTCTACTTTAGCTGTGTACAAAATACGTACAATGACTATCTTATCATATATAAAGTATGGAAGTAGGTTAATTTATATTTACACAATCAAAGAACAAAATGAACAAATTTTAAACCCAATACTTTTAAAAATGTTTATATTTGTTGTTACATCAGCAAAAATTTATCCAACAATATAAACAATTATTTCCATTAAAAAGTATTATTAATGTAAGTTTTGTGTATGTGTTTAACCCTTTTGCATGTAATACCGGGAATATTATAACAAATAACATATTTTTCCAACCTTAATTTTCTTTGAAGCCTTGTTGAACAACTTGAAGTAAAACCAGGAGCACGGCAGGAACCACAATTTTACTTTTTAATAGCACTATTTCACTTTAAAATACCACAATTTCACTGCAAAACACCACGATTTCACTATCAAACTGGCGATTTCGACTGTTTTTATGCTACTTTTCTCATTCTAAGTTTCTTAATTGAACGACGAATTGCAAGTCTGCGTGACGTCACTCAGCAACACTCAACCAAACTGCACGAAATTCTGCCAAGTTAAAAAAGAAATCGAACATTTATATTCATTTTAGTTTATATTTAAAGTATACTAATTCTTATATTTTTATAGTTTCATTGTGTACAAAATACCTTATCATATAAAGTATGTTATAATAGTAAAAATAGTAAAATGTTCAAATTGTGTCATCGAACTAGGCATATTTTAACAATAAATCTTAACATATTATTTTTTTAAGTTAATAATTTGCATAGTTATTAAAAGTCTAACTAAACACACGACACGGTAAGTGTAAAAAAAACAAAAGAACTAATAAAATAATATATACTAGGTAATCGACTCATATTGTGTAGTTTATAATTTGAAACAACTTTCATCTCAAATTTAGTAAGTAACTACAGCAAAATTTAATAAATAACAATGTTTTTCCTATATATTTGATTTCAAGTAGGCAGAAGGTGTTCCAAAAGTGTTTATGCTTGATACGTAAATATTATCTATGATGTATTCTACAAAAGCTATAATGGGTATACCTACATGAAGTTATAAATACAAATAAAATAAACTGAATTCAGCACTATTGTTAAAAATAATGAAGCTTCTATAATAAATAACCATTTCAACATATTGTATTTATTTCTGATTGATTGTAATATTGTTTGAGAAGCCTTTTTAGCTGAAAGAAAAAATAAGAATATGTAAGTCCCAATTACCTCATTACTAACAAACGTATTAATAATCATAAAAATTACAACAGCCCCAAGATCCGCTCGTGTTCAATTTAAAAATTCTCCTCCACCAAGATATTGTTCACATCGCACATCTAGAATTGTACTCACACTCGTACTCGTACTCCTATTCATATTTTCCTTTAGTTTGTTTTCAGATATGTAAAACGAGGAATTTTATAGACGTTGCGCTGTTTTGTAGTCATGATACTTTTTGCTTGAGGAAACTTAGATGGTTAATGCCATGTCATGTATTAAAACTTTCTGCATCAGATATTATAATAGCTAGCGGGAAATCTGTTAACCGAACACTAAACTAAAATAGCAAACACCATTGGCAATTCGGACATTTTATTTTGGTTTGTCCGGATAATCAAGTGTTAGAGTAATTTTTACAGGAATACATTCTTTATGTAAGACTATAGTATTATTACAATTTTAATTTTTTTATTCTTGGTCACTATTCAATAGGATTTAATCCCAATAATAATTATAGTATAGCAGATATGATTATAGTGAAATTCAACCACTTCTACCGATTCGTCTTGGTGCAGTCAGAATATCAATACCTACGTAAGACGAACTTTGAAATTCAAAGCAGCAACGGAGATATTATTTTTTGCAACTAGGACTACATTTAGGACGATCAAGTGGCCAGCTTGAAGCATCCGAGTGCATGCGATTTAATTCCAAGGTGTTTTAAACATTTAACGACAAACACATTATTATAATAATATATTATAATTAATATTGTAAACATGCATTTTAGCCCCAAATCCCAGGAAGATGTTATTTAAAGCACGAACATGATTTTTAATCTAAAACAATAATTGTATAATAATAATGTAATAATAATAATAATAATAATATATATATATATATATATATATATATATATATATATATATATATATATATATATATATAATAATTCTACTGTTAACATTTTAATTTATTATAGATATAAAACTTGCCATCTTTATACAATAAAATCTCTTTAGCGCCCGCTAATGTAAACATGTGTCCGTTTAATATATGTGCCCGATTATGGAAAATTTTAAATTTTGCGTAATTTTCTTGTAGTATGAATAGCAACGAAGCTGTTCGCTTATCGGATATTTTACTGTAATTAAATTGTTTTCAAGGTTATACTAAGAGAAAGATTCAGCCTTACAGTGACAGGTAGATAGGCTTAACGATTAAGTAAGGAACTAAATAAATTGTTTTCCTAACAATTTCGTTTATATCGTACATAGATCCGTATTACATATTTTTTAATGTATAGTAAGTAAATCTTTATATTGTGATTCTTAGACGTCCATAATTATATCCAAGGGAAATAAAAATTCACTTTACAGTAAAACTAGAAATGTGCATCGCAGTCAAAATTTATTGTTTGTGTTTAAGCATTTAGGCCAGTGGTTAACTCAACGGTGGAGTGCCCGCTTAGCATGTTAGCGAACCTCAGTTTTATCACAACAACCCACACCCACAATATTGGTTGTATTTCATTATCTGTTAATCGCGTTGACTGGTTACAAAATAAAAATAATATAGTTTCATCGGTTTTGCCTTTGGAATTAAAGAAAAAATAAAATCTGCTATACAATTAACACATTCTCAAGTATTTTCTGGTTGACCTTTTTGCTCTTGTGCCACTTTTACGGTATTTTTCTCTCATAAACATAGCTTTACATGGTCTATTTTATACGTATTTTACGCGTATATAACAAAATGCCATTAGACGAAAAAGGGAGTATAGTACCTACGCGAAATAAATGAAGACCAGGATTATGAATTTTAAATTGGTATACAAAATATCATTTGAGCAGACAGATTATCATAAGAAAACAATATTATATAGTTTTCCGTCCTTTTGATTTCAATTACTGAATCATTTAAAAGTAAATTTCGTGAGTTTATTTATTAGTCTTATGACTTACTTAGAATTGGAATTTTCTCTTTCATTATTGATGTGAAAGCAATCGGATGCCGAGATTCCTTGTTTGACCATAAATTGATCTTGTTATTCTTTGTTGTGGAAATGTGTGAAAAAGGCGAGCCGCGAGCGAAACAGTAGTCTTTACATTAATAAGTAGTATTATTATTTCCAATTTTTCTGTAAAATATTGTTACCTTCTATTTAAAATACTAAAAAGACACAATGTTACCCGCTTGCCTTCTTTTATGCGAATGTCTATGACCGGATATCACAGCAATAATTTTAATTTTAAAAGTGTAGTGATTGGAGAAATAAGTCGTGGTGGAAACAGGAAGTAGCTGTCAACAGCAGTATTGACTAGTGCAAAACAGTGGCGAAGCCGGTGCCAACCACTAACAAATAAAATACACATTTTTTGTGTGAGCTTTGACGCGAAAAAATTCCATATGGCAGCAATGGATTCCTTTCAATTCCCTTCCTTAGAACTCAACGGGAGTTGGAAAAAACTTCACCTCTCTAATCATTCAAGTGACAACTGAGAAGTCGTAGTCGAGTCTGTGAAAATATAAAACATGTTATCGTTACAGAACCATATTTTAGTTTGTCGTTTCTCACAATAGACACTTGGAGAGATTTGCGCTTGTGTCGCTGCTTTCACACTGTTCAATGTGCTGAAATAAAATGATATTGGCAATTTTTTGCGGGACAATTTATATGCTTGTGTACATAGTGACATAGCATCCTGGCTGTGTGGCAGTTCGCCGAGCAAAAGTTAAACACTTATTTTTATTGCGCGCATACTTGACTGGCTTGAATATCGCGGTGGTGGCTTACATCGCTACAGGCCCGGGTCTAGGGGTGCGTAGCACGACAATTTGCCCAGGACGCAAATATATTGGGATGAAAAAATCAAATAGGTCGGGTAATTTACACAAGTATAAATGCGCAAAATGAAAAAATGCGTATTTCAATTATGTGAGACAGGTGCGAAGTTCGCAACACGAGCGAAGCGACTGCTGCCACCTGCACCGAAAAGCCATCTTAAGTCCCCTGTCAGCTATCTTGCATACATAAGCTCACTTACAATATAAAAAGTAGGTAATGTATTTTGATTGTGCCTTGTATATATTTAGAAAAATATCTAAATGTCGTGTCTGTGATGTGGTGATGATGAATTGTAGAAAATTTTGATAATTGATGACGAAAATGATCATTAGCAATTAGAAGTTGAAGAAAGAAATGAACGGGATGATGATAACATTGAAAATGTATAATAATTCGATAAAAGAAATAAAAATAATCTAAATAATCAATATATACTTTGTTCCATAAACTATACAATATTAAGCAGAAAAAGCATAAGGTTTCTCGATACGCCAATTGTAAAAGTACTGACCGGTAAATACCTCACATAGGTGGTGTTTTAGGTGCAGGCACTGAAAAAGTAAATAGTTATTATTTGTCCAACTATAAAAAGGAAAGCGCTTCTTGTTTTCACACTTTAGATCGGAGTCACGAAGTCGAAGTGAGTAAAGCAATCGATCGAGAGTGGAAAAAGAGCTTACTTATATCATTTTGTGTTAAACTCAACTTTTCTCCAGGACATATTTCAAGAAATACTATTCTGATTCAGTGTAATACTAGTAAAAAAAAATGTTTTATCTACCATAATTTTTTCATTTTAACTTTTTTCTGGTACCAATCAATGGCAAAATGGTAGATGTTATTACATATTATAGTAGAATTCAATCACTCGGAAGATAGCTAAAATTTAACTTTGGGACAGCTATAGAATACTAGACGGACACTACCAATCTACCATTAAGCTGAACACTGGCTAATATGTAAAATTAAGTTAGTGAGTTAACATTTTGAAAATAAATCATCACTATGGAATAAGAATTTTCAATAAAATAAAGAATTGTTAAATATATAACTTTAAATTTTTTTAATGTAAAATAATATCCGTAACACTGGTGCTATCACACTAGGTAGGTATTTATTTTCCTCTATGGAAAATATATTTTCCTCATCACTTCACGAGAAGAAAATTTAGTTTTCTAAGCGTCGTGAGGAAACTTATATTTTACAATTAAAGTAAGCAAATGTTTCCTACAAAACACTGTGAAGTTATTGCCTCTTGTAAATCCACAGATATTTGATTTTTTAATATGCACATGGTTTTTATTTATTTTTTTAAATTGGTATTGGTATTTACATTAAACAAAATATTAGTTATATTAAAGGCGCACAATCTTAAGCACTTTGCCTAGGGCGCTATCAATCCTAGATCCGGCCCAGAAAATTACAACAGAGTTTCTCAAACATTCGTTATAAAACAATAAAAAATTTCAATATTCTACTCAGAACCTTTCAAATATATTATAATGTGCCATCCACCCATGAGCGTCGGCAGCATGGTGCAAGGTGGTGCACTTGCACGACATTTAAATTTCGAAATAAAAAATATTAATAAGTAGGTAGGTAGGTATATAAAATTTTCATAAATTTTTTGAACAATAAAAATTAGGTAGTAAGTTGTTTTAAATTTTTGTCATTATCGTTTAAATAAAAGTTGCAACCTCCTCGGTTTCTCAGTGAATTTTTAAATTTAATATATTTATTTATTAAATAGCTTTAATAAGGCTACATTCTCTACAAAACAGTTTAAAGTAACTATATAATTAAAAACCATAATAATCCAATCCTAAGCTATAAATCTAAAAATGGAGTAGTAGTCCATTTAAAATTTTTAACAATGGTATTTTAACTTACACGGAAATAAAATGTGATTATTTAATTTTTAATTAAAGAGAGTGTTAATCTCTAAAAAATTAATTTTAATGAATTTGACCTTGCACTAAAAAATTTTTCGCCCGCAGTGCATTTTTTCAATAATTACCCACCAGAATTCATCCATGTGCCAGCCTATACGAAATACAAAATAGCCAATTTCCCATGCACCACCTTGTAAAAATTTCTGCCGGCGCTCCTGCCGGTGCTTCCACCAATTTCCCGAAAAGAATTCTCTACCCAAAATTATCTTTTAAAGTTTGAGAACCTCTTCTACTACTTGAATGTCGAATGCTCAACTGACGCAATGTATTCTCTAGCCGAAAAAGAAACAAAACATTTCTACATGTGTCCATATCCTCCACTCCACATACGGTACATGTTCCACGTTCTGAGCTCTTGTTGAACAACTGTTCTTTTGCAGTCTATATAAGAACTACAGAGAACCTGGAACGTATCTTCCAATCCACTTAAAACATTGCAAATCATAAATACTAAAAAGGACTTCCCAATACTCTTCAAAACAATGTTTTGTTTTACATAGATTATTTGATTATCTTAAATGTTTTCTGCTTCCATCTTTTGTTAAAATATTCAATAAACTGTTTAAAAAAAATTTCTTACACATGGCATTATTTCAAATTGTTGAGGAAACTATAAGTACTTAAATTCTTATTATGAAATAATAGAAAGGAAATATAAATTTTTATCTTCAAAATAGTGTATCATATTTGCACTAAATTACGCAGTTTGAGTAATAAAAATCAAAATGACTTTTCAGAATGCAGACTGGCAAGACCACCAAGAGCGATTTTTTCCTCTCGTCACATAAAGGTAAGCGATAATATTGAAATCATGCTAAAATGATGCCTGTATTTATGAATTTATTATTTCAGTATTTTGTATAGGTACCTAAGATGGGAGGTTATGCACTGGCCACATCATATTTTATGAGTATTTTAAGCAGTTTTCACAATTTCATGGAAACTATAACCTAACAATTTTATGACACAAAACACCATTTCACGAAAGAAAAATTAAAGGAAATTTTATGTTATGATAAATGGAGTGAAATATCAATAAAGAAACGTGAAAATAATTCTCTCAACATATTATCATTTAAAATGGTAGGTACTTATTATTATTAGAGATGAGAATTTAGTGTGTTTACCTTTTATTCTACGTGAGTACTATTTTTCATGAATCTTCATAGAACAATATCCGTTTTGAATATTATTGATATTTTCAAAAAAATTCAACAATATTATTGAAATATTTTAACCTTAAAATACTTTTTAAACATAATTTTGGATATTTAGTTGGTACCTAAAACAAGAAAATTCTTACCTTTTTTGGTAGCTTATTTTGCAAAATTTTAATTTTGTTATTATTTTATTAAATTTTTAAATAAATTTCTAAAAATTTGTAACCTAAAAATACTTTTTAGTAGGTAACTAATTTTTTTAAACTACCTGAGTACCTATTTTTGCAAAAATATTTCACGTTAGTTTTTTATTATTATTATTAAACTCACCCTAAGAACAACATTCTTAGAATTCAATTCTTAGAAAATACCTTTCCAAATGAAATAATAAATAGAGAAAAAATAAAATTATAACTGAAATTTAATACTATTTCATGAAGTCCTACTCAAAACTTCATAAATTTGTCAATAAATGCCAACTCTATAAAGTAAAATTTTAATTATAATCAGATAGAAATGCTTTTCTATAAGGTTACTTTAAGTTTATTGTTTAATATTGGTTAATTTAGTACTTTAATTTTTTGTGCTGTATGATGGTACTTAATCATAAAAATTTGTGCAGTGTAATACACTGTTATTCCTCTTATACTAGTACATCTGACCTTTATAGTATACATAAATAAATAGGGCAGAGAAGATACGTCTTAAAAGCTGACCAAAATAATTAGCATCAATTCTATGTTTCCTCCCAAGCAAGCGTAAAAGAGGGCCGAGGGAATCCCTCTTAATATTATTACAGTGTGTCCGTTATTCCTTCCCTGATGAATTAATAAATTACGGTATCACAGGTGCGTCTCTCCTAAATTTCCCCCAGCCCCTAAGTACAACCCTGTGTCAATCATAACGTGAGTTCGCTAACTATGATTGATTTAGCACAGACAGAATTTAGATAATCTTATTGCGTCAATAAACACGTCACACTGTAATCCATTTCACGAAAATAGAACGAAACATATTCATTAGTAGGCCAGTGTTATTTTCTAAATTTAAAAACTGATATTGGCGTATTAGGGGGACAATAATTATAATCCCTCTTCCCATATACAGAGTGATTCACAACTTCGTGTACTCAACTTACTGAACAAAAATAATTTTTATAAAATTCGTTAATATAGAAGGGCAGTTTTCGCAAGATGCACATTTTTGAAACCACTGGATTGTTGATTGTATAATTAATATCTGATTAACTATGAATGGAATAAAATAAATTTTTAATTAATTTTGCAATGGCAATAGTAAATTTACCTATTTATCTACGAATATTAATATTCACTCGAATGATTTATGAACTTGCCTTCGGCTCGTGAATAAACTTTCATCCTCTTGAATTATAGCCTACATTATTTGCTTGGTAAATAATATACTAAAAATTCCATTTGAAAAGAGCAACCCAAAACTGTTTGATTAAAAAATCTGGAAACTAAAATCTCGTATTTTCAAAAATACTTTTAGTTCCGTGATAAATAAGTTAAACACTACATGCTGTTAAAATATATGCACGAAGTTGTGAATCACCCTGTATAGGTGTGATAAAAAATAAAAACACCTCAATGGACTATTTTTTAAAATTGAAAGCTGACAAGCTTGACAACTCAAGTTCGAAAACAATCACGTGCACATCTCAATTTAGTTTAATTACACAAAAATCTCCCCTGTGATGTACTTTCCACTAGTTGCAAGTAAATTGCCCTTCATTTTTTGAATTTAAAAAAATTCTTTTTGATTCGTAATTAGAGAGACCAGTTATGATACACCTATATATACTATTTTCTCAAGATATTCTATTGGAGCACAGGTTATGGGCAAACTAGGAATTCTTTACAAAGAGCTTTGCATTCCTTTGTGATCATCTCCCCCAATCCTTAATAAACCAATGAAAATAGTAAATCAGATCAAAACAAACAGTTCAAACTTTCATAAATATGCTGCATTTAATTCTAAATCTATATTCTATAATTATGTTATGTGATAAATACTAGTAAATATTGAATCAAACAAACAACAAATATACTGTTTGTGACAAAAATAGAGTAGTCACTAACACTATGTGTGTACTTAAAATATGTATAATAATTAGACTCAGCTCTTTGTTTTATAAGAAATTCATATATTTAGGCTGTAATTGCCCTCATTGATGTTATGAACGTATGATAGCTAAATTCATGCAGCGACGTTCTGGGTTCTGGCTATTCAAACAGTAGTTAACGATATTACCGACAACAGCTTGCGCCATCTACTGTAGCTAAAGTGAAGTATCGCGTTCTGCGAGAAAAATATTTTTGTGTTGCTGGAGAAAATAAAATATTTGGTTGGCGCAGGAAATATTTTTTGTTACGCACGAAAGTAATATTTCCTTATGAGAATTTTTTTTATTATGATTGAGAAAATATATTTTGTAAAAATATTTATTTCGCAAGAAACATTTAGTTTGAGAGAAATATATTTTTAAATTTGGAGAAAAAATATTTTTCGGGAATAAAAATAAATCAGCATAAAAAATATTTACGCTGTAAAAAAAATATTTATTTCTAGAAAAATATATTTATTTCTGGAAAAATTTTATTATTTCTAACTAAAAAATATTTCTTCCCAAGGAAAACAAAATATTTTCGACATTTAATTTTGTCCCGAACGGCGCTTCATAGAAAACACTGCAAAACAAATGTGCGTAACGAAATTTTATTTTTCTTGCTATAATATAAGAATGCATAATAATAATAAAAGTTCATATATAAAAATTATCTCTATTGACATTGAAAACCAAACAACCCTGTATTTTTTAATCCAAGTGCAATTGGTTTTAGACTACAAAGCATAGATGTGCAAATTACTCAAAAATATTTATTACTTATATTTTGTAATTACAGTTTTAATGTTAATTAAATTACAATCGTTTAAATTGCAATACTTTAGGTCTAAATGTAACTAATTAATTTACCAAATTACATGAAAAAGTTGTAATTAAATTGCAAGAACTAATTATAAATTATAATTACATTTTATTTCTAATAAAAATAAAATTTATGATAATTTTGATATTCTTATTTTATTTTTTTAACATTTTTTGTATATTGTAAATGTAAACGAATAATTTACTTATTGTGTATAATCTATAATAATAATTATTTTATTTTAAATTATCATGCCAATGAATTTACAACTCAATGCAAGAATTTATTAAACTTATTTTGTAAAATGAATGAATACTGAAGATTTTATTTTCTGATCTCGAAGTTAATCCCGTAAAAATTATCATAGACAAAAGGACGGAAAAAAGAAAGATGGCGAAAAAAAATGTAATTGTTAAGTAATTGTAATTTTATAAAAAAGTCTATAATTACATATTACACCTGCAAATATTTCAATTAAATACAATCATTTAAATTAAATGATGAAATTAACAATTACATTTTGGAAAATTGTAATTCATTACGTAATTTAATTAAATGTAATTAATTAATGCCCATCTCTGCTACAAAGCTAAGTCATTGTCATTAAACTCATGAAAATGGAAAATGGATGGATTTCCAGCCAGAAAAGTACCTATTCTATATTCTATCACACTATATCACGATGAATAAACAATGTTTTTAATCTTGTAGCAAATGTTTTTGTTCTTCGCAGATCCATCTCAGCATCACAGATCAGAAATCAGATCAGTGCGATAGAGATCCGATTAAAATTTGAAATTTTAAATATGTATTAGGCGGCAGCGGGCACCAGCAGGTTCCAGCTTGGCTGTTCTACGCGGAAAACTAAATTCAGGTCTGGAACCTCGATCGCCCGAGGCACCACGATTGAGGATCGCGAATAGCAATGAATGGAGCATGGAGCAATTGTAAGTGGGAAAGTTGGCGTAATAGATCTTACAGATTATTCTGATTAGAACGGCATCGGTAATATGGTTAAGTTTCAAATAGTTTCTTGTAGTTTGCATGGCGTATTCAGTGAGGGTTGCGTAGCCATACTGAATTATTGTTTGATTAACGAGAACGAATTGTTGAACTCTCATTTATTAGACGCTATATTCTCCACTAACAACCTAGACGAGAATTGCTTGGAAATGTAGGTAAACCAAACTCAACACCTATACGGAATTCAGTATCGCCTTGTTTGCTTGTTTCATCCTTACTTATTCAAAGAAAGTTTCGACATTCTAATCCCTTATTTTCTTGGAGGTTTAAGATGACTTTACTGATTTACATTAGGGATTTTTATAATTCATGTATATGTTTCTATGCCATAGAGTCAACTAAAAAGTTGACTATAAGTTTGATTTTGCTTAAATTATTGTACAACAAAATACCTACTTTATAATGATTTGTTTATACTATAAGTAATACCGAAAAATTTCTGATTAAACCGGGATTTTAACCCGGAATCTTTAAATACACGATACATACACCACCGGAGGGTAGAACTCGATTACGCGATATTAACGTTAATTATTTTATCTGTTTATGTATGTATTATTATTTCAGGATTTGAATCTTTTTGGGTTATGTCCCTAGGGTGACTTGATGGCACACACAGTATTAATTTTTACTTTATACTTTGCCACGGGGTTTACTTTACTATCATGTGTGTTGTCAGTCAACCCTTCTTATAGCCCCTAGCCGGTGCCCGATAGCTATAGAGGTTGCCACGTTACTTAGATCCCAACGGGAGTGGGTACCGATCCAAATTTGTTTATGTATGAAATTCTACATATGAACTAACAAAATAATTTTTTTCTATTCCAACGATGTCCTTACTTACTGGTATTTGCAAATGTATAAAATTGTATTCAAAGAATAAGAGAAGAAAAATAATGTAGTACACAACTCGTACATTAATGGCACTAATAATAGACTTTTGTGACTTACGACACTCACTGACTTGAATCGTAAACTTCACACTGGTGTAATAGTAATTATCATTATAAGAGTATAGGTACCTACCTACAAACTCGTTGCATAATAGGTAATCACATTATTTATAATTTCATAATAGAGAAAATAGGTAACATTAACATAATAATGGATTTCAAATAATAAGCCATAGTATTTCATTAATAGTTACTTGACATTCAAATTCGAGTACAATTCTTGTTATTTCTTGTTGGAATTTACTGCTTCTACCTTTAAAAACGTTATTCTACACTTTAAAGCTCCTTCGTTATAAAACAACTAAAGAATAGTATATTGTGAAACTAGTGCGGAAAAGCACCTATTTCCACCACGAGATGAAGTCGAGGGCTGGAATCACACAAGTGGGCTTTGGGCAATAGGTGTTTCTGCACGAGTTTCACACTATACTTTATCTACGACCACACTCTTTGGTAAGATAAATAATTCCTTTTTTTTTAAAGAACAATCTTTTTATTAAGTTATCTATATTTCAGTATACTTGCTTATAGGTACTACAAAGTATGCACAATATAAATTTACAAATTATCAAGCTCACACGAAAGCTATTTGACATAATAATAAAATGGCGTAGGACAAAGACAGTATGCGCAATCTTGCCAACAGTTAAATTCTAAAATGTAAAAGCGAAAATTAGATTTCAATATTTTGAAATATTATTATAGTTTCTTTATAATATTCGTATGAAATATTGAGATTATATTATATTATATAAACATTTAAGTAATTAGCAAATAATATTTTGTAATTTATAAACCTAAAAATACATAATAAAAATTAACATTATATTACAGTTGGCAACTTGTGTGAGACATAATTTCTCACACTTTATCACACGACTGTGAGAAATGAATAACTTTCGGGCTATGTAAAGCATGGGAAAAGTGCAATTTTCCATAGTGGTCGTAGAAAAAACATTTTATGTTTCCAGTTTTAAAGGGATCAAACTTGTATAACTTAATGTGACAAGTTATATGTTTGAAGCATTTATTTATAAAATAATTTATGTGATTTTTACGTTCAGGTGAATAAGGAATGATGAACCAAAACTAGGACTACATCCACGATGTCAGTAAATACTTCTATTGAAATTTATTTACTGCATCTGTAATTAAAACTTTCTTTGATATTTTTTACTGATAAAAAAAATCCCATACAGTTAAAAGTTATGTGCTCGTTATTCGTAGTGCTTAGAAACATTGAAAAACACTTGAACAAAATTTTATTTCGCGTCTGGAACGTCGACAATGAAATATGAACTTTATCTGAATATTTTTCCAATAGGTTACCGTTAAATCATGTTGATTTTTCAGATTGAGTTACACTGAAATGTTATTTGCTGAAGTGTATATTTTTGTTTTTAAGCATACAAATTTCATTATGACCGGGTGAATTCTGTTATTTTAAATTGCTCGTCGATTGTCAACAGTTGATTTTTGAAGAAATTTTATTTAATTGGGGTGGAGTTTCTCAACCTGTGGGGCGCCCCCACCCCCAGGGGGCACGGACTATCTGAAAGGAGGCGTGGAAAAAATACAAAAATTGATATAATTTTTTATTGAATTAACGGTATTGGGATATTGCACTACTAAGAGATGGCGCTGTAATTCACTTATCAAAGGTGCAGTTTTGTTTAGAATTTACTTATTTCTTAGTGATCTTAGTGCAATATTATAAAATAATAATTTTATTAGGTTCTTACCTTGTTATCTTGTAAACTTGAAGCAAAATCACAAAATAAGCGCTTGGCGTCCATTTAGGAGCATTCAGATCGCTCCCTTGTTTTAGTACAAATTTCGCCCCTAGGTTAGCATTCTTAAAGAAATAGAAATTGCTCATGAAATGTCCCTTTATTTAATGCTCTCGTAGAATTTAATATAGTGATTCAACGAAACAAGCTGGCACTGTTGCATTGTTAGAAAATTTGAGTCCGCAAGGACAAGAATTTTCATTTAACAGCTTAACTAGAACAGTGCTTTTGACAAACGTAACTGGTATCGTGGGGTCACTCAAGACCCCAACTTAAAATGTGCTCTCATTCTTGTAATAATTTAAAATTTGAAAATTTTTATATTATTTCTCACATTTTCAATTATTATATTTTAATAAAATAAAATATTGTAAAAATTTATTTGTTTATAATAAACGTAAAATCAGCAAAAAACACCGTATTTACGATAGTTTCTAAATTGTCTAAAAAATATGATAAGTAATAACTTGAAAAGGAAACAACTTTTTTTTCGTTAAACATGTATTGCTTTATTCTTTGAAATGAATTATTACATATTTTGTTGTATTATAAGAAAAATTTCAACAAAATTTTTAAGTCGATGGCAACTCAAATTGTTTAAGTATATTAGCTAAAGAATGCACCTAAACATCACGTACTTTTAACAATAGCTATCTGAATATATCTGGGGAAGCTACTGAAATAAACACTATATTATTTCCAATATTATGCCTTTCCTTGTTCATTTTTCTATGCTTGGGAAAAAAGGAAAAACCCCAGTGTACCAGGTAAGGGTTAAGTCAAACAAATTAATTAAAACATGGTACCCAAGTTTGAATTTATAAAATGCATATTCCAGTGAAACTGCAAAAAATCTTATGCCCTAAAATGGTATACTCTCCACTACAACTATATGAGTATCTACCCTTAAATTGACAGTTGGTAAACTTAAAAAGGTACACCTAAACATGCTCATTTATCAAAACCTCTCATACGTCCATCACACTACCTCCTTTAAAGAATATGATGTCAAAAATAAATACGACAGTTGATGTATTAAAAGTTCACAACTATTTTATTTTGTGTAAAACAACATGACAGATAATATTTTCGCATTTTTCACCTTCGTACATGGCGCAGAAGTGAAAACAGAAAAGATTCTTACCTAGTGCAGTGGGATTTTACTTTCATTTTGTATAAAAAGATAAGCACTTAGTTTGTTTTAAAGAATGAATCTATTTTTAGCTGAAATTCATTTGAAGAGAAATTTTTCAGCGTTTTAATGTTATATAAGTAAGCTTTAAAAATAAATCGTTTCTCCGTTTATTACCATAAACAATCATCTATATTGCGCAGCATGCAACTGAATTTGTTCATGAAATAAAATTTGAAGAAACAAAAACAATAGCCACACCAGCATAGTTGATGAACAAAAGAAAAATAATTATTTATTATACAGGGATAAGTCTCCCGACGCGCCCCTTACTGAAAAAAATGAATAAAGGTGCAAATGGTGAAAATATGTTTAGTTTCTCCCTTAAAACTGAAGTAAATGTAACTTTTTAACTTTCCACCGCATAAAAAATCCAATTAATTTCAACTATTTTCTGGACGACGAAATGCTACCCAAAATTATCTATGTGAAAGATTTAGGAGTAATTTTACGACCTGATTTGGGTTGCAGTGATCATGTTGATTATATAATTAAGAAATCAATGAAAATGTTAGGTTTTATTTATAGATCTACTCGAGATTTCAAAAATGTTCACGCAATTAAACTATTGTATATCACACTAGTTCGTCCAATATTAGATTATTGTGCGATAGTTTGGTCTCCTTACTATGACGTTCAAAAAAATTCACTTGAAAGCGTTCAGAATAAATTTTTAAGGAGTATGCGTTTCAAATTTCCTAATATTTTTTCAAATGTATCATACATTGAAATAAGAAATTATTTTAATATTACATCTCTCCAAGAGCGCCGTACGTTTAGTGACTTAGTTTTTCTTTATCGTTTATTAAATAATTACATCGACTGTCCGCTGCTACTTTCTTTAATTAATTTCAATATTCGTTATTCGATAACACGAAAGAAATATTTGTTTTATATACAGTTCACTGATAAAAACTATATTTGTAACTCGCCTATGATACGAATAATGTCAAAATTTAATATGATTAATGATGATGTCGATATGTTTGATACGTCATTATATAGTTATAAAATGAAACTTAGAGGTATATTGTGTAACTGAAATTGGCAATTTTCTTTATTTTTTTTCTGCTTGTTTCTTGTTAAATGATAAGCTGTAATACTTATTTTTACTTATATTGTTTGTATTTATATTTTTTCTCTTTGAAAATGTACTAATTCTTTGTATAGTGGACGTACGTCCGTTTATAAATAAAAAAATAAATAAATATTTAATTCTGTATAATGTATTTTATCACATATTATCTAAAACTAAAAATTATAAAATGGTATTAAACGCATTTGGAGACAATCTTAAGCTATATTTAAACCAGTTTTAAAGTAAAAACTGAATATCGTTATTCGCAATTTTGACGACTTGTATTGAACCATTTGTATTTTTATTCTCTGAGTTAAAAAGAGCATAAAGAGTATTCTTTGTTTATTTACGTGTAACAAGCCGCACACTGAAATCCGTAATTTAGGTATCGTCCTACCTTAATAGCATTGATACTTTTCATGTTACGGAATACTGTAATATTTATAGACAAACAACAACTGTTCTGGAATATCCCGCTTTCTGAGTTCGTCTCCCCCACGTATTCTCGAGCTGGTCTCGCCCTAGAGACTTGGTACCTCGGCACGAACTCAGAGTTTGGAATTTTGATTTGGTTCGTGCGAAGAAAGTAAAACGTGCATCTCAGACCAGCTCCAAGTCAAGCGCTCCGCTCATAATTACGTGGACTGACGCTGTAATTGTTCAGCCCAACTACAACAAGGGGATTAGAACCCTGAACCCGCAAAGTGGAAGTGGGTTACGGAAAGATGAAGACAATTTCACCCTTTGTTTCAGGGTACTTAAGACGAGCTAGATGCAATGAAAAATGGGTAAATCTTAAATCTGTTATTGTGTTATTTTAAACACAGCCTTAATAAGCTAGGCTTTCACCTCTTGATATAGTTAGAGTTTAAATGTTTTTGTCTTTGAGATAGGATTATAATACTTGTTTTTTATTACTATGGTAGAAAATGACGTGTGTTCTACCACAAAAAAATTAAATATACATAAACTCGTAAGAATACTCGATGTAAGTAGTATTGGCCAATAGACTGAAAAAATGTGACGTGACGTTTCGCCGTCGGGTAGGCAACATATATGCAATCCGCATAAATGTTTCCAAACAAATTATACTTATGTCGTTTTGACATGACGTATCAAGCATGTCGTGTAGGCAACACACATGCAACCCGAACAAAAGTTCCAAACAAGTGTCACGACTTTTTCAATCAATTTTTTATAATAATTTTTCTACATAATGATGGTGAAAAAGTCTTTATAAGTCATGTAAAAATGAGACAGATAATGTGAAAGTGAAAAGAGTTGATCTATAACATAAATTATTAATGAATAATATTATAAAGTTTACTTATTTTGAAATAGTAATTTAAATTAAAACAAATCTATTTATAAATTCCGTTTCAGTTCGCTTCTCAACTTCACTAGCATTCTTTCTTTATTCTTTGTAATAAAATAAACCACTATGGTTTCAGAATACCTATACTTTTGCTTATTCGTTCTAGTTCCAGTATACGAGTATACGCACTAGCGCATAGGTGTTCATAATATAGATTTATCATGTCTAAATACATGAAACTTTTATCTACTTACTTAATTCTAATCATGATCGAGACATTTAAGACGTCTCATCTCGTCTCGACTCTCGACCTTATCTCGGCAACTTTTTTCTTGTCTCGTCTCGTCTCGTCTCGAAAATGGAGATAAATATCTCGTATCGCGACAACATTAAACATTAGCATAATTAAAAACATTTGTCCATGTCAAATTTTCGTTGACAAACAGGTAAACAGAAAAATAAATTGTGTTTTAAATAAATTTAAAATTATGCTATTATTAATTTATATTGGAAATAAAATATGTGACTCATTGGCAAAGGTAATTACAATAAGTATGTAGTCTATAGTAGAAATAATATATTTTCTAAATATTTTTAATTTTATGTGAAATTTCGCAGTTTTTTGTGGTTTTCACTATTTCGTATATTATTATTATAATCGTCTTGAATCATTTTCAATATACAACGTTTAAATATATCAAAAGTGTAAACTAGTAAATTTAGCAATAAAATATCCTCGGGTATAATGTGATCGTATCACGGAGTATTTTATTGTAATAGAGCAATTATAGTTGTAGTACATCTATCATAAGATGCCGACGACAGCCCATAACTTTGTAATGACCGATAAAAGGACATGAAAACGAATTTGTCAGTTTATTGCTGAGAGAATCGCACTATTATGGCCTGTTAGGAAATCTTACAATTATTCAATTATTTCCCGAAATAAACCGTACATAATCACACATAAAAATAATTATGTGTGAGTTAAAATATCTCAAATTTTGGAAGGATTTGAGTGGTATAAATACAAAAGATGTTTTTAATGTCTGCTATTATTTTCATGTATTTTCTATAATTAAAATAATGTTGTTATAACTCTGAATTCTATGCTTCAAAATAACAATATTATATTCCAAAAAGATCACGGCAGATCACAGTACTGGTGTAAAAAAGTCCTGGGTGATTATAAATTATGAATTCACGTTAACTATTCAAAGCTTTATTATACGTTATCATAAATATGACTGACTCTAGCTAATAAAAGGTAGTTCTACCCCTCGCTATGGCATTAGTTTTTATTCATTTGTTGCGCCAAAAGGGTGCAGAATATGCGGCGTATATTCGGTTATTCGGCAGACAGTCCTGCATATTATTCGTTATTCCGCACATTTTCTATTCGTTGCATCTCTAATACTTAATAACAAAAACTAATGATAGTGCCACATCTTTATGCTAATATCATTTCTAGTAAACATACTCTTAGGTTTTATTCTTACTATATTTAGTTATAAACTAGAAGGAGTAAAAACAAATTTCTAGGGTGATTTCTGTGCTTGTGAAAATGATTCAATATAATCAAATAACTTGTAAAAATGATTAAATGCGTATAGATATAGAAATTAAAATTAAAATTTTTGGGATTCTTAAAGAGTATAAATACATATGAACTATACTTCACGGTCTAACAGTCTTGATGACTGATAACTCAGTTGCCCATTTATATCCGCTCCGAAATATAATATCCCCATACTATTTCCTTCAAAATGACTTAGTATATTTAAGAAGTTTAAAATATAAAGTTCTCTCCCCGAAAGGTATAAATTAAACCGTCATCCTCTCTCAGCTATATTATAAAAGAATTTCCATTTAAACCAGAAACTTTTGTCCCCAAATTTAAATGAAACACTTTTATGGACAGATTCCATCAACTCTTTATATAAAAATTCATCCCTTGGGTCTCATCCCTGCCGATGTCGTTGTCGTTCCGTGGAATCTGAACCACGAGAACCGTTCTAGAACCGTATAAGAACCGTACAACCGTTTAGGTTCCGGTTGTCGACCGCTAGTCCGTAGCTTGACTTCTAGTGATTCAATAGCGTAATAGCAGGCCGTAAATGGCAGAGGGACGGTGTATGTATGCTCTGAGAGAATGCACAAGGCTTTGATAAATAATACTGAGAAGTTTCAGTTGTATTTTCAATCATTTCAGATTTAACCTGCAAAATGATAAAATAGTTATTTGTGTATTAAGAGCATAAAGTGACTCTTTGTTACTCGCGCACGGTAATTGCAGCGCGAGCCGAAGGCGAGAGCTGCAATAGTACAAGAGGAACAAAGACACTTTATGCTCGTAATACATACATAATTTTATCTACGACTAAAATTATTTGTAATAATAATAATAGTATTCAGTTAGTTCAATCTGCGTTCAATCAATTTATGTTTGATTCGTAACCATGACGATACCAATAATATCGAAATAAATAAATAAAAAAATTTGTTTGATTCTGTCATTTTCTTTTATTTTATGTAATCAAAAAGTACTTTATTGAGCGTTGTCATAGGAGACGCGCAATAAAATGTTTTTTTGCTTGGTCCTCAGTAACAATCAACTTTACGTTGACAATTGAAAGCATAAATATAAACTTTTCATAGTAGTCGTAGATAAATATTCTTATTGCGTGAAATTAACATTCTTCTTCTTGAAGATTTGATCCTAAAGTTTGCAAAAAAGTTCAAATTAAAAAATTATTCACAATTTTTATTTTATTCTGGGTAGGTACTTTATGCATACCAGTTAAAAATTTAACCGGAATTTAATTAGTTTTAAATTCTAGTTTATACAAAGCTACCAATATGTTATTTTTATTATAAAATGATACTGCTTTTTTGCATATTGTTCAAATAACATAGCCATTGATTATTTTGTTTAATACAGTTGTTAAAGAAAGAATAATCATAAAATAAATAAGAGGGAAAGCGATTAAACTTAAAATTATTTTTTAAGGAGTTAACATCTTATAACAAATAAACTATTTATCTATCTATCTATCTATCTGTATTGTAGATCAGTGCAAAACTATTAAAAATAATGAAAAATAAATTTGAGTCCAAGAATGCTTTTATCGAAGCAGTGCATTTGTGATGGCAAAGGTGTATTGCGATCGCGAAAGAAAGTGGACTGTATAAAAAAGGAGTTAAGTTTGTAACATTATTGACTTGTTGTATTTAGTTTCTTTAAAAAAAATTCCGTATTTATTATTCACAATAACATTCTTATATTTATTATTATATTTAAGTATTCTCGTCACCGTCATTTCTCGACTGTCAATTTCTCGTCTAAAAGAACTCGATTCCCGTCTCATTTCAATTTTTTATTGCCTTGCCATCTACGTATTTGGAAAACTAGATGTGAATTTGGAACTTTTTTGTACATTTCTGGTAAATTTACACAAAATTATTGTTTTAGAAAGAAAAATATTTATATCAAAACAAAAAAAAGCTACGAACAAAGTAAATTTAAAAAATATTTTGACGTTTTCGAAGAGAATAATGTCACATTATTAATAATAATATCATCCCAATTAATATTTATAAGTAATTTAATTATCACGACCAATTTTTTTCAGATATCGAAATAGTAGCTATAAAGTAAGTTTAAGGGCATGTTTCAGTAAACATTTTGAAAAAATATCACTCATTTACAACCAACGGTTGCTAAGTTATGCGAGATTAAATTTATGGAGGGAATTCAGCTTGTGGATTTTTGTGAAAATACGTACACTAGTAAGTTGCTTAATCACCATATAAAATTCAGCTGGTTCCTAATTTGTTGGGGGTTTTGGCTTTTTTATGAACTCCTGTACTGGCCTAAAATCCAAGAGTTTTGTCTCGATGCATTAATCTTTTCTGCACGACTATTCAAAATTTAAGTTTATACCTTAAAAAATAATGCCTGTAAAATTTCGTGAAAAAGCATATTCACAGGGAAATTTATCTGCTGCGTTTCTAATACGAAATGTTAATTTACATTATTTATGTACTATGTTAATAATATACTATTCCGTGACTATATTGAGTCATTTTTAACACAAGCATTGGGCCGGAATATCACCGGTTTCATTGGACGAATTAACTGATGGTTTATGCGAATGGTCAACTTAAAGGCACTCATGGGTCTACAGCTTATTGTGGTAAAGATAAACCTTTTTGTTAACAGGTATGTAGCTACACGTGACTAAAATATTTTAAATTTGTCTTATTTAAAAAAAAGCATTATGTAAATTAATTAATTAATAACCGAACCAAATGTTCAGATATTTTAAATTATATTTCAATCGAAATAAGAGTTATACGAATAGTAAAATTTTCGTTTGTTTTCTGGGATTTACGTTACGAACTACGGCAAGTACATACATAGTCAATTACCAAAATCACTTTCCTACCTATAATGAAAATGGACAAGTAAAAAAAGTATGCCTTAAAATGTAGAATCTAATAAAAACGCTGAAATACAAAACATGAAATGAAATTATTTTCAAACAAGAAATTCAAACGCTAGCGCTTACCACTTAGAATTCCAGAAATTTAGCAGTTGCAGTTTATAACCAATGGGACCAGAGATTTAGTGGCAACAGGTCTGACTAGGTGTGTGAAAATTGTTTGCAATTATATAATTCTCTGTGGAGTTGTAACAATTTCATTAGACAAGAAAATCTGCAAACTTACACGTAGGAAGATTAATAAATCTATCTCAACTCGGATATGATATCCTCACAGATCATTATCCAATTTGAATTGAATAAAACCAAGATGGAAGTGTGAACGGTTCTCATCTCCGAAGGAAATATTCTATGAAATTGACGCTAACTCGTGTAGTCTTTGTGTAAAATTGTTAAATGGTTGTGTTCATTGTATTGGAATAATGAATGTGTCCCAGTTGAGTTGGTTTTAGCAAGACCTGTTGCCTTCTGAGAACCACCGTAAGAAGATTAAAAGAGCTACCACCTAATTTAGGATGGTCAGAAAACCCAGATACGTACTATACGTTTTTCTCTATACCGTTTGGTCGCATGAATTTTTGCAAAAGAAGAAACAAAACTTTGTAAAAAAGGATAATTGTAATATTAAAAATATACTATAGGATGATTCACAACTTCGTGCATATATTTTAATGGAATAATAGTACTCAACTTACTGAATATAAAACTGAAATTATTTTTGCAAATTTCGCAATTTTCATTTATAGGGTTTCTAATCAAACAGTTTTGGGCCACTATGTTTTCATGTTTTATTTTAATTACTAGTTGAGGTGGCAGGTAGGTACCCGAAGTTGCTCGGATTAAAGAAACATACCTTAAAATCTGACTGGTCAAAAGAGACTTTCATTTCATAAGGATCGGACAAATTCTAAAAGTCTAAATTTTACATAGAGACCTGTATGCAAAATTTCATGAAGATCGGACAAACGGTTCAGATCTTGATGTTTAAACCCCTCTCCTTTTAGTCCAAACGAATTTAAACATAATTTATGACCCGATATTATTTAATTTCTATGGTATATACCGAGTTTCATTACAAAAGAAATAAAAATTGCGTCCGTCAGAGCGATTCTTAATTGGGCGTACGAAAAATATTGAAAACCGTGACCCAACGGGCGTGAAAAAAATTATTAAACCCGATGGGCGTGAAAAAAAATCAAAATCGTGAACGTGAAAATTAAAAAAATAATGTTCGTGAATGGTTGTGAAAAATATTTTCAATTTCGTGAATGGGCGTGAACGTGAATCAAAATTCACTCACGTGCCCATCTATACTTATAATCATCTAGACAAGAGCCTTATACAATATACAATTAGTAATGTGCATGTGGAAAATACAAATACAAACCCAATTTATTTTATTCTGACTTGCAACATGGTATCCCCCGTATCAGTTGAAAATATAATTTGGTAGAATGTAGAACATAAAAAAGTAGCGCTATTGAAGTTGCTTATATTCCTAGCTTGACAATAATTGAAATGCTAGATTCTTAATAATTATAATTGAAATATACATACATAGGTATCTAACAAACTTTTTTATCCAACTTGGGTGTGGTAGCGTCAAATAATGTGAGTCATCGATATAATAGAAATAGAATAGATAAATATAAGAGATGGGTGCGTGAGTGATTTTTGGCTCACGGTAACGTCAACTCACGAAATTAAAAATGCTACTCATGATCTCATGAATAATCAACGCACGTGAATTTTTACGTCACGCCCGCTCTCGATATGATATTTTTTGTACTCATAACCTAGGAAATGACATATGAAGCACGCAATTAACAGTCGGCAATGTCAATTTCCCAGTGTAGTCAATCAGGAAAAATGCAAACAACACTGGCTTTCTTGAGCATTCTACCATAAAATCATCATCAAAATAACAAAATTTATTTAAACAAATGTTACTTCCCACGATTTTCATGTATTAAAACCCATAAACACCATCGATATATAAAAAATTTGAAATAAATATGTGCGACTAGCGCGTCATCTGTCGGTAGTAGTGAGTAGAAAAAACATCGTAACCTCAAATTTAATGATCAGACTGCAAGTACAACTTGAATGTATTTAATTATTCGTTACAAAAAAAAACATTGTACAAACTTCTTCCGGGAAGACACCATACCAGCATTCGCGTAAATGAAACACGAGCTTCGCTCGTGTTTCAAAGAACCGCTCGTGTGGGATAAAAATCTTCCCGAATTTGGTTCGTAAATAACTATTTTGTACTCATCACCTAGGAAATGACATATTAAACACGCAATTGACAATCGGAAATGTCAATTTCCCAGTGTAGTAAATCAGGGAAATGCGAAATCAATGGCTTTTCTAGACATTTCAGAGTAAAATCATCTTAAAAATAATAAAATTTTGTTTATAAAGTGTTACTTCCCGGAATTATATTTAATGAAAATTATCAAGTCCACCGAAAACCGCCAATATTTAAAAATAAAACTTGCGCGCCATTTGTCGGTAGTAGTGAGTAGAAAAAACATCGTAACCTCAAATTTAATGATGATCAGACTACAACTTGAATGTATTTGATTGTAGTTTTATTCGTTACAAAAAACATTGTACAAACCTATTGCGGGAAGACACCATCCCAGCATTCGCGTAAATGAAACCCTCGCTTCGCTCGTGTTGCAAAGAACCGCTCATGTGGCATAAAAATCTTCCCGCATTTGGTTCGTAAACAACTATTTCCTACACGTTCAACGGGTCACAGTTTATTTCTATACTTATCGCAAATAGCGTTTTATAAATGGAAAAAAATATAAGACAAAGCAAATATTTACGTTGTTTCTGTGATACAAATTACATAAGTGAATTGTTGAGACAATTTTTTATATAATTTATAATTTTCTAGTTGGTATTATAATTTTAAATGACATTGAATTTGTATAGTTTTGTGTTACGAGATGTTATTTTAATGATAAACAAATTAGATAATCTTTGGGACAATAAAAGCAATTACCTAATCCCCTTAGATTTTAGGCTCATGTCAGTGTTCGAGAAGAACAGATCCTAAATCAGTACGTGTGTAGTTGAGTGAAATAGACCAGATTAGATTGCTGGAATAATCCGTGTTGATCTGGCCTGGTGAGTTGAGTTCGTGTGTGTGCCTCTGGTTATGGTTTGTAGAGTGTAGTTAGAGTTGAGATGTTGTGTATGTGGACCGTGGTTGGCCGCCAACAATGCTGCGAGCAGCTTTGGGCTGTAGTAGACCGTGACTGTCCCCCCAACGATGCAGCGAGCAGCTTTGGGCTGTAGTAATCGAGATACGAATATTTGAATATTATATGACGTTGAGATTGATGCGTGATGTGAATGTCTAAGGTGAAAGTGTTCCACCAGCGTGTTACTGCTCCTCACTAAGCATGTTTGCTTATATTTTCTTTGGTTCCAGAGTTAAACGTGATCCTGAGCTAACCAACTAATTATTTATTATTTACTTCCAGATGTGCTTGATATTTGATTTAACAGTAGACATCGTAAATACAGGCAAAGTAGGTAGATTATATATTTTAGTTTATTTTATCTTACGTCATTAACTCCCACTTAGACTCTCCCATCATTTAAATATTCCTAACATTAGTATTTTTAATTTCCGTGAGTAACAATTTTTTTCTCACTCTCAATCACCAGTATTGTAACTTAACTAGATAATTTTATCTATGATCTTATCTAGATATATTTTTTCTTATTTTATTCTCTTATCTAGATAAAAGTACAATTATTTATCTTTAGGTATCTATTTTTTAAATATCATCTAGATAATAGTTTCAGTAAACTTAAATGTAATCAAACAGTGCAAGCATACAACGCACAAGTTTGCAACGCTGCCGGCTCGCCAGCTGCTATCGCTTATATACTTTATAACATGTTATTTATATTTTTTGTATTATCTTTAAAATTATTAATAATTATGTAGATAATTATTATTTTTCTTTTATCTATTATTTGAATAATTTCTTCAATGGTATGTATTATCTTATAGGTATAGGATAAATAAAAAGTAAGTTATCTTTACCTACATAAAAATATTGTTATCTATTACAACACTGCCGATTACTCCCAACATAAATAATAGCATTCACGTTCACGTTGTATTACGTCCCTATTTAAAACTTTTGTCATCGTGCGTACCGTTACCAACCGTCAACTCACGGATATTCGTGCATTCATGGTTGTAAGTAAAAAGTACATCATAGTTATGATTTTTGTACTGTAAAACTGGAATGTGTATCTGACTGTATTTGAACCAGACTTATTACTGTTAAAACTTAAAACTAGACTTGGTAAAATAACACATACGGATATATATTTTCCAAAATAAAAATAATATTAGCAGTGGCCCCCTTTATGAACCTTCTATGTCAGGTCGTATTGAATAAAAGAGTTTTTAAGCATCTTTGTATTCTCGTTGGGCAACGGACACTGTAACACGGACAAACTTTATGCAAAGTAACAAAGTAAGGCACGAGTTTAGAGCCCTGAAAAGTACGTCACGCGGTTGCAAGGCTGCAGGATGTTCTAAAGTCTAAACCTCTCCGACTTTACACCAAAAATTTACAAGAAAATTCATTAGGAACAAAAACAAAGTGAGAAGATATAAATTAATTTTTCCGTCAGGTATTATTAAAATATCATTAAAGAAAATTTTAACGAAAGTAATTAAAAACAAGTACTTGATACTTATTTGTAAAAAAAATAAAGCGCATATCAATGTATTTTTTTATAAGCGTCATTAAAGTGGTAAGTACTTTGTTAGTAAGTTTGTGTTATTAAATTGTTTTATATTCTTTAAAACAACGATGAAATCTAATGGAGAAGTTATACGAAACAATATTGATTTACATAATTTATCTACCTTACTTGTAAAAACAAACAACTTTAACTTTTTCCAACTTATTTCATCTCATAATTATATTCTAGTTTCAGTGTAACTTATTAATTTAATTATTAATTATTGTATACAACACATATTATAAATTAATTAAAATAATAGATAATTCATAGACCCTAAGTAGCAAATAGTTATTTAACTATAATAGTGTGTTAATCTGGGAAATTTTTCTCTCTTGCGACTTATTTCAATATATTGTAACTGTAAATAAATATTATTATTATCATTATTATTATAGGTGTTTGTTGAGCTTATTAATCGCCTATTAACACGTGAGTTAGTTAACAATATTTTGCCATTGACCATTCGGAGAAAATCAAATTTCATTCCATGACAAAAGTATCGTTAAAAATACTGATGATCATGCTACGTGAATATTACTTAGTTAGAAGAGTCAAATTAATTTCGTTTAATTCTCTTTAGGTAATATACCGGGTCTAGTTGAAATCTGCTATACAGAGTGTACCATAACTTGAGGTATATAATACTTAACGTATGTACTGATCATGGAACAAAATAATTTTTTTCAAAACTTGAAAATAAATTTTTGACGTTTTTGAAAGAAACAATTTTGCTGTAGTTACTTACCTATTGATTTGAGATGATATATGTAAAAATACAGAACTTGTTCAAAATTAAAAACTACACAATATGAGACTACAGTAGTTCATTATATTGTTTTGTTAGCTCTCGAGAAAAGCGCAAAATAAAATTGCCATTTATAGCATTATTTCAGAGTAGGTACCGGTACCATACAACAAAGAATGGTTTTTTTCGTTTTATTTATTATTATTACATATATATATATATATATATATATATATATATATATATATATATATATATATATATATATATATATATATATATATATATATCATATTGTGTAATTTCTAATTTACAGTGTTCATCTATAATGAATAGGTAACTAAACTACAGCAAAATTTAAAAAATAGTAGGTATGGTTTTTCCTATATGACAGCTTTCAAGTAGACACCCGGTATACTATAATATAAAACCCTGTGTTGAACGCATCCAAATAATCCTTAATAAAAATCATGCATTAATGGAGGTAATTAATATATAATTATGTATACATTAATGAAACTGATTAGTAAACGATAAAAGTTTATTAATGCATTTCAGTATGATAATGAATTTGTCATGATTCGTTTAAAACAATAAGCAAGTCAGAAACCACGATTACTAATTTATAGATACAAATTCACCCATAATTGGCACACAGGTAATGAAACAATAACTACTTTAGCAAGTGAGATAATGACAAGATAGTATCGACATTTAGTAATCTGTTACCGTGTGCCGCATTAACATAATTAATTTATAAAGCAATATTACCATGATTAGCTTGTAATGGAGATTATAGACCAAGAAGATAATAAAGACAACTTGGCGTATGCCGTTCGATAATCAATGGAAACTTGCTAATTTCATTCACTATTATTTAATGTTTAGATGAAACATGTCAAATTTCGTAGGTATATTACTTTTGCGGAACAAGACAAGACGAAACGATAAATGATTTAGTCTTGTCTCGCATGTTGGGGCCTCGATCTCGATTTACATCGTCACTATAAGTGATATTCAGCAGACTAGTGCAAACTAATGTATAGAATACCTATTTTTAATTGTTTTTTATTTTTAAAATATAATTTGACATTATTTTTAACCAGGTATTCAAAAGATATCGCCAACATTAATTTAACATTTTAAAAATAAATTTTATGTTTTATATGTCCAATAAAAACGTCTATATTTGACACTATACACTATGAACCTTGATTTGATAAAAGATTAGAAAGATCAAAATTTGTAAATTTTATATTAATTCGTATGTCTGTTTTTGTTTCTTATGATAAAAAAGTTTATTTTTACTGCTTTCGAATTCTGAATTTTATTACACAATATGACTGTCAATTGGGTGGTGAGGGTTGTTTTATACTTCGGGAAAAAATTGAAGGGTATAGATATGACGTACATAATGAACATAAATAATTTTTAGAATTCGTAAAAATAAATAAATAACTTATTTAAAGATATGTGAACATTTTTAGTACCACGAGCAGATAGGTTTTTGAATATTTTATTCAAATCTATTACAATACAAAATGTCAAATAAATGTCTGATGTTTATAATTCATTTCAATGAAGTGGTATCCCTGAATATTGCAAATTTTAAAAGAATCTCTGTTCTACGCTTAGTTCGTTATGTTCTGTGGTTCTATTATTTGACAATATATTTTTGCATGAATGAAAAACATGCATCATCGTTTCAAAAAATGCAACTTTCAATAATGAGACGGGGGTAATAATATTTTTTACGTTTACCTAAAGAATATTGCATGTTTTTATATCTCATTGTGATATTTCTTCATGAACAGAATGTCAGAGAAAACCAGATGCGTAATGTAAGTAATTTTCGTGATAAATGGTATGCAGATGAACAATCAGCTAGAATGTCTAGCATGTCGCCTTTGCAAATCAAATTGTGTATCGTGACAATATTTATTTGAAATTTTAAACTTCTACCCACGTAGTTCCGGAACTATAAAACTGCTAGAGTATTTCAACTAGATTAGAAGAGAAAATTAAGAGCAGAGTTAGTGTTAAATAAAAGACAGGTACATTTGTTAAAAATGACTGTGAATACCGCACTTGTTCGTTGTGCTAATTTAGTAAGAGACAAGTTAGTTTATAAATAATTCTCGCAATGCAAGTTATTTTAAAATTGCATTTGTTTGAACTGCAAGTTCAGTTGGTAAAGTTTTTCTCGTAATGATTTATGGGCCCTATTTTGCAAGTGACAGTAGTCAGTACGAAAGTACGCAAGTAGGTAATTTAATTAAGTGTTTGCAAAGAAGAACATCTCAGATCTCAACCTCTGGTCCTGCTTTATCAATGATAAAAACTTACTTTCCACTTAAGTCATCCAACTTTTATACGCTATGCATCTTGTGGAAAACTACCATAACTCAAGAGTATTTACACATTAACTTTTGTATCTGAGTTTCTGGGCTATTTTCTAACTCCTAGGGCAGTAAAAATTTTTATCAGGCGAGCTTTTGTTGTAGATGTTCCAATTAAGTTGTTATCTTTTTAAACAGCGACTATACGGTTCTTAAATTGAGACAAAATGTGCCATTTTATGTAATTAATTGTGTAATATCTTTCCACTGCGTGAGTGGCGCTATAATTTTCTTGTTATTTGACAAGGGTAAGGGTTGCTTTTTCTTATTTCTATTTCATCTGAAATCTGAAATTAATTTATTTTGGTATTTATGTTGTATGTAAGTGAATATTTCTCGTTTTAGTTCTATTGGCATTGGAATAGTTATATTTGAAATTCTTCTTGATGTTGGTATAGGAGGTAAGATTGTAAGATTTTCAACTTCTAAAGTAAATTAATTACATAATTTCATCTCTTCAACTTCCGTCTGCGTTTTCTACTTCTCGACGTGAAGCAAATTATTAATTTGGATTTCATATTTATTTTACAACCTAAATTCAAAGTACGACATGAGAGAAATTGTTCATTACATACATTTTAGCAAGATAATAACAAGTATTGATATAAGATGAGTATTGAAACTTAAGATCGGAACAGGAATGTTTTTGGTAATCGGTTCACTCTCAATGAACCGTTATTTTCTGCGGTTCGAGTCTCTGATTTCAAATAATAACTGTTAGGTACATTATGGTATGTATGGATGGTTGTTAATTAAAATTTTCTTTTTTCCTGGCAATGCCGGGTAACCCAGGTAGCAACAAATAATTTTTACATAAATAAAAATATTGGTTCCAGTTTTGAACTTTAGTTTTTATATACCTATATAATATTGGGAGTGTCTATTCGTACGCTACCGGTCCACCGGTGCACCGGTGCACCGGTGACTCGGGTAACATCGGCTACCGGTGCTCACCAGTGACACTGGCACACCGGTAGCACAGGGGCACCGGTCATCGGCACCGGCGCACCAGTGGCACCGTCGCACGAGCAGCACCGGGGCACCGGTCATCGGTACCGGCGCACCGGTGGCACCGTCGCACGGGCAGCACCGATCATCAGCACCTGCGCACCGGTGGCACCGGTCATCAGCACCGGCGCACCGGTAGCACCGGTCATCAGCACCGGCGCACCGGTAGTACTGGAGGCACCGGCGCACCGGTGATACCGGTAGCACCGGTGGCACCGGTAGCACCGACGTACCGTTGGCACCGGTAAATAGCACCGATATATCGGTGCTACCATTTTTCAACATCTAACAAATTGCAAAAGTTATAAACAAATAAAGATGAAGAAAAAAAGGTATTTCGTTTTTCGCTAATATTTCAATAACTATAGTCCAGGCAACGAATGCTGAAAAAAAGGTGTAGAGGGAAACGCTTGGAACACAATTTTTGACTTTGTAACTTTGTTTGGTCTAGTTAGGAGGTGAACATATCAAAAGTCCCCGCCCGTAGCCCTTAAGCCGAGGTGTGGCGGAGGGTTTGAAAGTCTCATTTTTCGGTTTTTTACTTATATCTCGGAAGCTATGCGTCCTACCGACATGACCACTCTATACAATGAAAGAAATGTTCGTAGAATTTAATGCAGGAAACTGGATGTCGATAACTTTATCCGTTCAGAAGTTACAGCTCATTAAACACAATAAACACAAAATATTTGAATACTTCTGTCGAAAAAAAATTGATATTTTGGCTTAATGAACGCCCTAAAAAGTTTTTAAAATAACATATTTTATAGAGAAATGTTCGTGAAATTTAATGAAAGTATCCGGAAGACAATATTTTTATTCATTCAGAAGTTACAGTGAATTAAACACAAAAATAACGAAAAAAGTTAAAATTTCTCAACTTTCATTTTTTTGAAAAAATTGCTAAGTTTTGAAGTGTTATATCTCGGAAACTAATGGACATACAGAGCTGCGGTTGAACTTAAATTGTTGCAAATTTAATCAGCTTTCATTGTATAGAGTGGTCATGTCGGTAGGACGCATAGCTTCCGAGATATAAGTAAAAAAAATGAGACTTTCAAACCCTCCGCCACACCTCGGCTTAAGGGCTACGGGCGGGGACTTTTGATATGTTCACCTCCTAACTAGACCAAACAAAGTTACAAAGTCAAAAATTGTGTTCCAAGCATTTCCCTCTATACCTTTTCGTTGACTGGACTACTATAAATAATTAAGAAATTAAAAAAAAAAGATTCTTAAAGATGAGGCAACTCCCGGAACTCTACTTTTATTATTTATGATAGTAATTTAACGCTGAAAATAGAGCTCCAAGCGGCGTCTCTAAAGCGAGTACATCATGTAAAATAATTTTTTTAGAGTATCAAATATCAATTTAAAAATTTGAAAAAAATTATGGTGTATTGTCAACACTTCAAAGAATTTAGTCCCGTTGGAGAAAAGTTATTTAGTTAATTTTTCGAAAAGTTATACAATTGTTAATTAACAATATTTTGTCGGACCTTCGTTGTCATTGAAGAAACAAAAAATGTTTAAATAATCGGATTAAAATTTTTCGCTTCTTGGAGCCCTTCTTTTATATATACTTAACAATATCACGTCATGAAAGTTTTTAAAATTTCAATATTTTGTTTATTATAATTTTTGCAAGTCAACAAAAAATTAAATATTGAAAAAATCTTTTTCTTAAACTAACGTTAGATTATTACTGTTTTCGCAACTAACAATGACGTTAAATAACGTACCTAAGGATTTTTTTATCTCATTTGTTTACAAATTGTTTATAAACAAATGGACTAGTTTCATACTAATGGAAATTTTTTTAAATATTTTGTTGTCTTGATAAAATAATGATTTTTAAGAAAAATAAGTTTTCTTAAAAAAATGTTTTTATTGTTTAAAATAATTTTTTCCATATTTCCATTGTTTTAAATAATAAGTTAAGAAATTACTTTATCTTTAAAAATCATAATTGGCACTTTTCAATAGAACAACAAAAAAAAAAAAATTGTGTTGATAATTTCATTGTTTATTAAGTTAACAATTTGTTATAAACAAATTTCAAACCTCATTATATTTTTTCCCTGAAACTAATAAAAATTACAAAAACAAACATCTATTGCAAAGTATCGAAAAAAGTTTATTTTAATTTTATATTGTACTTTAAAAAATTACGTGCTATAAAAGAACTTTTAAACTATTCGAGATACGAAAATAAACATTTAAGTCGTTTTTATATAGGATTGATTGGACTTTTAAATGAGTTATTAACCAAGTTTTTTACTATTGTTGATCAGCTATTATATGCATTTGTTTATAAAATTTAAAGGTTTTTTTGACATTTTCAAATCTTCTTATGGCTTAATAAGTTAAAAAATGCAAATACTGTGTTATTTTGTTCAGTAATAAAATATCTTCCAAAAAAGTTTTTGATGATATTGTTTAAAAGTAAATAGATTTTCCGATCAAATTTTTTAATTTTACTCGAATTTTTTCAAATTTTTATAGATTAATAGTTTATACTTACTGTCAAAAACGTTGATTCCGCACGCTATTCTATAGCGTGTATTGTTTTGTTAAACATAAAAATAAAAAATAATTTATGTTTGAGGGGAAAAATAATTTTGGCATCCATAATTGTAAAAAAACTGCAATATTTGTAAAAAATAAATTTTAATGTCAACAAAGTTTGGATCTACGAAATAAACGATCGAATTTTTACCTTCCGCTTACCTGTAAAGGAAGGTATTGGAATCATGCAAAAAATCGGGTGGTGAATTTTTAGTGGATGAGCACGAATTAGGGTCCTTACAACTCATTTTTGATAGTTTCACGATGATGTCTGTGTGTATGTGTGTGTGTATGTGTGTGTGTGTGTGGTCAAGGGTTGTTAGTCGCATAACTCAAATACGAATTACCCGAAAATTTTGATATTTGGTATTTAACATTTGTATATAAATTGGAAGAGCTCCCTAGATTTTGGTACAAATATCTTCATCGGAAGTGATATTTTTTGAAGATTGAAAAGGTTAATTGTCAAAATTGTATATAAATTTGGAAAAATATAGTATTTATTTGTAATGAGAATAAGAGGAAAAGTTATTTGCAACTTACGTTATAAAAAAATTGTCTTTATCTGGTAGCATTAAAGAACTGCAGTAAAATTTAAAAAATAAATTTATCAAATAAAACGTTGATATCTTGTAATCCATGATCGGTTGATTTTTGTTTCTGCGTAAAAAATATTGACAGGTGAGACGGGTGACAAGTTGGCATACTAGCGCTATATAAGTCCTAAGTAAGATATTAAATGTAGTAATTGAACGGAGGATGGCTTCAATACAGCAGAGTTTTCCTGTGAATGAATCTTTTTATTCAGGTGATGCAAATTTCTGTGTTTGAATATTTGAGATTTTTATTTGTATATTTTAAATGGGCACCGGATTGCACGTATACATTTCTGTTTAAAATCTAGATATGGCGGAAGGTTGTGTGATGGCCACGTCAGATTTTTTAAATTCGTTTTAAAACAGAAGATATTTGCGTTCAAAAAATAACAAAAATTGTCAAAATTCAAATTAGCATATTTCGCTTTTAAAGCAAAACTTTTAAATTTTGCATCGACCATTTTGTAGATTGTACTTTTATCTTCAACAATATCTTTAGATTATTATATTTAACAAAACAATAAACGCTGTGGACTGGCGCGCGAAATCCATGTTTTAGGCTGTTTTCTGGCGCGGTAGAGGATCGTCTTAAGGTTGCAATACTATTCTTATAGTTTTTGAAATATTAGAGAAAAAATAAATACCTTTTTTTCTTCATCTTCATTTGTTTATAACTTTTGCTATTTGTTAGATGCTACCGATGCGCCGGTGCCACCAGTACTACCGGTGCGCCGGTGCCAGCGATGCACCGGTGCCTATGACCGGTGCCCCGGTGCTACCTGTGAGCCGGTGCCATCGGTACTACCGGTGCGCCGGTGCTACCGATGCTACCGGTACTACCGGTGCGCCGGTGCCACCAATGCTACCGGTACCACCGGTGCGCCTGTGCCACCGATGCCACCGATGCTACCGGTGCGCCGGTGCCGACGACCGGTGCCACCAGTGCGCATCGGTAGCCGATGTTACCCGAGTCACCGGTGTACCGGTGCACCGGTGGACCGGTAGCGTACGAATAGACACTCCCTATAATATTAGCTAATGCTATGCTTATCCACTGGTTCGGCAGCGGTTTTGGGTTTACCAAAATATTTTTAACAGTTCAGATTTGGTTTCGGATTTACTAAAATAGCTGCGGTTTTCGTTTCTGTTCCGCTCGATTCGAGTCATTGCTTTCTAATAATGAACGAGATCGTTCCGTGGTTATTGCACAAACTGATTCAACACCTTTAACACTATTTGCATACTCCCTGTTTTATAATTGAATGTGAAGGTGTGTTGCACACCATCAAACTTATTGATTATCTAGCTGCCTTGTGCTTGCGGTACAGTGTTATATACTACAGTGTAGACTACTATCATCGGAAGTACTAACCATTTCCTTCCGTCAGCTAATATCGATATCCTGGTGGTGGCGGAGCGACTAGTAATCATCAAATTACCGTGAATTAAACCCTGATACCTGATAATGTCGCTCACCTGTGAAATATTCACAAAGAAATTACGCTGCATAGAATACATAGTTGTTTAATTAAAAACATGGGGAATTAGAACTCAAACTGTGTAGAGATAATATTATAAAATTTATTCACAACATCAGGAAAAATATTAAATCGTAGCTACTACAAAAAAGACTAAAATTCGCAAAATTACTCGTAATTGCTCTTTAAATGATCTACTCATTTTTAGAGCCACTTATTTTACTTACAATTTATCGATATAAAATAATTTAACTAAAACATATAGGTAGTTATTATAATATATTTTGTTCTATAGTGACAACCCTGTACTTAGCTCACTCGATATAATATGTTCAGAGTCGTATTTCTTTTAGAAAATTTCATTTTTTTGGCCTGTGCTTAGGAACTTTTTGTCAGAAATTTAGCCAACTTTAATTTTGATTAACATTTATATCGATGGTAGAGGAGAGGGCATCGTTTTCAAGATAGCGTCGGTTCCTCATGTTCCTGCAGCTTTTACTTTACCAATTCAAAGAGGGTCATTTACAATTTACATTTTAATACCTATTTTCATAGGTACCATAACCACCAAACCTTCCCTGGCCACGCCTATGATTACAGCAATAAAAAATAGTACAAAACAGATACCTACAAAAAAATCAAAGTAAACATTATATTTATATTATTCATCTTAAATTTCTGACATCCATTACCTACATGAAAGTTGCAGAATAAATATTAAATACAGTTGCTTCCAAATCTCTACCTAGGTACCTGTTTAATAATGAATAATAAATTTATCCAACTTCTGGCAGAAAAGCACAGTTTATCATCTACATACAGGTATCAAAGCTCGCTGCAAATCTTGTGTTGTACATTGTTGCAGGGACGCCCGATCGCCCGGGCCGGTGTTCGTAGGGCCCGTAAAGAGCCGGTTAGTGTAAGCGCATAGTGTTAAATTTTTAGAATTATTATAAATAAAACACAATGCTTGGGATGCAGTCAATTTATTAAAATTCAATCAACCTCCACCGGTTTCGGCCCCACGTGGGTCATCTTCAGGAGCTACCAAAAGTATTATAAAAGTAATATAATATGAATAAATATTTGTAGGTTATATTGGATCCAAAATCTTATTTATTATGTAGAATTGTAGGAATTAGCTTTAGGAATACCTATGGATTCCTAAGGCTAATTCCTACAATTCTACATGAATAAATATTGAAACATTTAAAAACTGACGTGATTATTATATTAAAAAATAGATAAATAACAATCACGTAAGTTTCTCAATGTTTCAAAATTTATTCATATTATATTACTTTTATTACTTTTATACTACTTTTGGTAGCTCCTAAAGATGGCCCACGTGGGGCCGAAACCGGTCGAGGTTGATTGAATTTTAATAAATTGACTGCATCCCAGTATTGTGTTTTATTTATAATAATCCTTCAGTCAAGAAGCTTCAATTTTAGAATTATGTTCAGAAAGAAGTTATGATCGTTCCAAGAAAATCAAGAAGTCAAGAAGCTTCAATTTTAGAATTATGTTCAGAAGTTATGATCGTTCCAAGAAAATAAATTCTACCATTCGGTTTTGGTTTTTGGATAATAATATAATGTAGGAATATATTATATACAACACATTTTACACAATTTACAAGAATTACAATGTGTGTGTTTTCACATTCTTGGTCAGAGATCCACGTATTCAGATAGTCAGCCTTAAATTTATCAGTCTGTTTCATCGTAGATGTCACTACCGCTAGTTGTGGAAACATCTACACAAGCGAATATAAGACTTGATAGACAAACGATATTTTTGTTTTGCGGTCTACTGTACCACGCAATAATAGTAGGTAATACAGTGGGCCGCATAAATAGCATTTACCAATCAAGTCTTATATTTAAACCCACGCGGCCCAATTCCACGCCACCTAAAATGCACAACGTCTAATTTTACCCCCACCACAATAGAACTTGACTACGATAAACCACGCCGCCTAATATCACTACGTCTAATTCCACAACGCCTAATGTCCATTTCGCCTAATACCACGCCGCCTAATCCCACGCTACCTAATCCCACGCTACCTAATTCCACGCCACCTAAAATCCACAACGTCTAATTTTACCCCCACCACTATGTCCACGACGTATAAACTCGTACGGCGCTTTTTCTTCTCCACGTCAAAACTAAAGAAGGCCAAACAATCGCCTGGGCCGAAATGACATATTTTATCCAGTCCGTCCCTGAGTTGTTGCTTCATTTTGATTTTAGAGGAAAATACGACCCTCCAATTAAACTCATTTTCTGACTACAGGAGCATTATTCTTGAAAAGATTCGCGTATTTCATATATTGAAATTCCTAAAAATTTTGTTCCAGGTTTTTTTTTGTCATGTAGGTATGAAACTGGACGAGTATACTATTTGACATGTTGATTACGAATTAGAATGAATTTTTCAGGAATTCGAAAACTTAGGGTATAGTTTATTTACTCGGTTCATTTTAAATACCACTGGATTCACTTAGATACTGATAAAAACAAATTTAATGATCTCTTAAATAAGAATGACATTTATAAAAAATATGTTAAAATAGTTATTAATTCAGTGGAATGAAAGATGTTCTTTTAAGAGTACTTTGAAATTTATTTCTGGAATTTTTAAAAATTCTTCTTGATCCGTATAACCAGCATATCAAACTGTAGGTATGTACCATTAACGTATGTAAGTATTCGGAATTGTGATACACCCTGGTATTAATAACTAGGAAACTTTTTAGTTTCAGGTGTAGTTGTGTTAATTTTTTGACCTATACGAGCATGACTCCAGACCACGTTCATAAAATATGACGGTTGAGTCGTGTCGTGAAACACCTGTATAAGAACGGTTCAATTGAGAACAACTCAAAATGAACAAAAAGTATATGTTCAATGTTTGAAAGGTCAGAGTCAGCCACACGTTTATCTGACTAGAATATTCAGTAATTCAGTGCGGCAAAAAGTAGCTACCTCTCGGCATCAGTAATAAGTAAGTTCTTAATTAAACAAACCAATTACTATGATAAATCCTCCGTGCATATTTCACGTTTTATTGGCTCTTCTAATACGTGAAGGTGGATTCGTGAATCGTGACGCTAATACTATCCACATATTAGATAACCATTATGCGTTACTCTTTCTATATCGCAGCGTCATTTATCTTGCAAATTCGATGACTAATCTCGAACATTTCATTTCTTTACCGCGTCTTTACGTCTTTCTTACAACTCGATAACGTCGTCATGTGAAATGAAAGGCGAGATGCGAGACGAGAAAAAATTGAAGCGCAGAAGCGGATCGAGGAAACAAATCTTCCTTACCACAAGGAACTTTGGATAATAAGGTTTTTCACGTGATTTGTGATTACTGCTATTTGTCAAGATTGATATTACTATTAAAATAGTCTAGCACGGGGGCGATTATTCATTTGGTCTAGTAGGTAATCTTGAATGCATTAATATCACGGCTCCACACACAGTTAAGGATCATTGTGGAAAGAATAGGCAATGAAATTATTCTTATAGATGTTTTGTAAACCTGTTGTAAATTATACAATCACACCATGTAAATTTAATGATGGGTTTGTGCAGCAACTAAATTATAAGATTAATACTGTTGTACGATCAATTGGCGAGGTTGTGGGTTCGAATCCTACTGAAGAACATGGACGTTGTGATTGTCTAACATTTGATTAGTATAATATGGTTATTAATACGCACAGGCTTACTGGCTGAATCTAAAACCTCTTTAAAAATTATAAGATTAAGAAATTAAACTATTATGTTAAATAGCCAACTATTGACGATAGTTTAGTTTGTTAATAGGCTCATCAACCATAACCAAATTATAGCAATTTTGTATTAAAAATAGTAATTACGTACTAAATAATTATGATTAGTAAATAAAAAATTGATAAAAGTTAATTTTGTTAGGAGATAATAAGGTTTATAACATTCGTGACGTCATCGGTGCTAGCTTTGAAATGAAACATCTCATTGGCTAAACATTATTTTCCCGCTGTCCGACATTCATTAAGAAAGGCAACATAATGGATACAAATTTATTTAAAACTGTCAGTTTTATAGGTTGGAATTATTTTTTCGTATGTAAATATAATATAATATAATATAAGTACTTACAAATAGCCATTTTATGAAAATTTATTTAAAACATCTTAATCATGCAGAACAAAAATGATTTTAGCCCAACAATACAAGCTCACTAGCGCCATTGAAACGTCAAAATCAAGGATATCAAAATGTATGAAAATGTTTGACTATGTAGATTTTCAAATTAATTTTTATATTCGTATATAAGGGAATTATTGAAGAACTGTAAGATTTAATATTATATTTACATTTTTAACAAATTTAAAAAGGAGTAAATACGATACCTACACATTAAAATATACTGGTTGAGTGCCACTACTTAATATAGATGACGTCACAAATTAATTTTGAACTTTAAAAAATCATATCTGCCTTAATACTGAGAATTTTCAAACCGGATTTTCATTGGTCGATATATTGTTATGAAGTTTCATAAAAAAAATTAAAAAATAAATTGCATAAACAATTATATAGAAAACAATGATGTTTACTTTCATAATGTAGTTTTTAATTTAGTTGTCTGCATAAAACTTACCATATGCATTGAAACATTTTGTAATGCTTTATCACCTTTCAAACCGTATACAGTGTAAGTTATAATGTCTTACCTATTCAAATTTTGTAGTTGTATTTAAATACTCTTCCTAAAAATAAGTTGTAAGAAAAATAATTTGTGTTCGTTCACTAAAAACTTATTGCCCGATTTTTAGCATGATTCCAATATCTTCCTTACAGATATATGGCGGGAAGTAAAAATCTAAAGTGCGATATCAAGAAAAAAGTAGGTAATCCATGTAAATATTTAAAAAAATAAAATATAATAGTTCGGCAATATATAGAAATATTATAAGGATAATTTTATAGAAACAATCCAAAATACATATTATATTAGGTATAATATTTACATGGGCGTCGTTGGGTGGGGGGCACTGAGGGCCACTTGCCCCCCTCCAAACACCTGAAACAAATTTTTTAGAAATTTCAATGTATGAAATACGCGAATCATTTCAAGAATAATGCTCCTGTACTCAGTACTGCGGGGCGATACGCCAGAAAATGAGTTCAATTGGAGGGTAGTATTTTCCTCCAATATCGAAATGAAGCAACAATGTAACAACACACAAGGGTTGCAGCGAGCTTTGATACCTGATGTATGTGTAGATGATAAACTGAGCTTTTCTTGCCAGAAATTGAGTAAATTTATTATTAAACAGGTACTTAGAGATTTGCAAGAGACTGTATTTAAGGTTTATTCTGAATCTTTCATGTAGGTACTGGATATCAGAAATTTAAAATGTTTAATATGAGATTCGCAATTTCTCCAAATATTATTGAGTCAAACCGTAATTTAGTAAAAAATTATATTCCCAAACCGTATTTTAGTCGAAGTCTATTTTGTCAAACAAAATTTCAGTCAACTCGAAATAAAATCAACCTGGAATTCGTCCAAACTATATATTTTAGTTTAAATGCATATTTATTATTGCGATTAGGTTAAAACTCGGTTGTCCAAATTACAGTTATACTAAATATGCATTAGACTAAAATATAGTTTGATGGAATTTCAATTTGACTGTATTTCGAGTTGACTTATATTTTGTTTGACAAAATAGACTTTGACTAAAATACTTTTTGGGAAAATAATTTGTTAGGTACTAAATTACCCCCACCTTCTCCCCTCTCCTAGCGAAATAGTATTTATATTTTATTTGCCTTCGTACGTATCTAAAAGCTAAAATAAAACATTTATTTCATTATTTTTTAAAAATGTATTATTTTAATTTTTATACGTGATAGAGGCTAAAATAAGATGTAATTTCCCTTGTATGAATAACTAAAAAATTTTAATGAAACAGCTTTTGATCTTGAACCCAAAAATATTTTCGCCCGTGACGCTTATTTTTCTTTTTTCCTACGAAATTATTTTTCATGGTACTACTTTATTAATCAAAAAAATATTTTTACTTCCTTGGAAATTGACAATAAATACTAGTAGTATACTGCTGCAGTAAGCAGTACATATTGAAAATAGATTATACCCGGCAATACGGCTACAATATTTTAGAAAAAAATTGGTAATACTACTAATACATGTCAGTTATACCCACAGGTATATTTCAAAGTATTTGAAAATAGAAATTCATAGCAATATTTTTACCAATACATGATTAATAAAGGTAATTGACAAAGATTCAAATATATGTAATTTCTACGTTTGATTAAAATAAACATTGACAGTACACTAAAAGTACTGGTAATGAATTACTAGTATTACTTTTAAATGCCGACAATATTGGCTGTACTTTCACAATGGTAGTATAATGAGTATTCGCCTGTAGTGTGTTAGCGGTTTGATCTAAGCAACAGACAAGAATACCATAATACCAAAACACTAGCAGTTGTTTAATAATAGTTACAATATACTAGCAATATTTTGGCAATACAGATGATATACTAGCAATATTGCAATACTGGTAGTAGATATTATGACACCAGTAGATTGTCCAGTTAGTGTGTTAAAAGTTCCAAGTTCAGCCCAAGAAACCGACAAAAATACATACAGATCCGAGTGCTTGGATTCCGTTTTATTTTTTTCCACTATTATGAAACTGCAATGTCCGATTCTGTAGAATGATTTTGTATAAGCAGTAAAATATAACAATACTTGGAAATTTTGGCATAAATGGAACAATCAGTACATTTTAGTGAAGTTGGTTTAGTGTTTTCGGTAATACGCCCCTGAATAGCGAAACGCCACAAATGTGAAACCCCAGAACCTCCACATCTACACCTTTGCGAATCGTCTCACCGTCTCCGGTCCCCTCTAAGCCAAAAAGCGAAAGATGTTATCTCTAGTCCTTGAGTCGAGCCGCCAAGGCGTTCAACCGTTCCCCGTTCTGCGTTTCTTACGTTCTCTTCTGAATCATCTACGCCACGCGCGAAGTTGTCGGAAACCCGAGTACGAGTTAACAAATCCGTAGACAGCATAAATGAAATAAATGTCTGATCCGAAATCCTATATCTCTTCTTTCTTTAAATGAGAAATCCTAAACGTGTAACTTTTCATCACGGGAGCGAACAGAAGCCGAAATTTCATTCAAAGCAAGGAATACAGAATTAAATATTACTCTGGTATTCTTACTAATTTCTTATTTTATTTGTAATTACTTTGTGGACCGCCAGATTTAAAGTAGAAGGTCCTGATTGGTCCAATCAGTGATCCTTTGGATCATTGCAGAATTATATCTATGAAGAAGCAAAACTTTGATGAATACGTGAGAAACAAAATTGCAAAAATTATAATAAAAAATCGGCATATCGATGATTCTTGCTCTTCTTTATTTATATCTTTATCCTGTACACTAAGCCTACCTGATACAATATTCACTTGGTTACTTGAAAATGATACAGTTACATTTATTGCAAATTTTTTAAACTTCACCGAGTATTATCTCAAAAGCGACCCCCACCAGAATTTTAAACAAAACAAACCCGGTCAATCAGCTGTCAGGCTGTCGGAGTGAGCTGATATGAAAAAATGGTAAAACCGGTAATAAAAGCTTATTATTATCTCAACCATTTTTTCAAAAAATTAAAACAAAGCTCTAAAAAAATTGCTTAAGACAATTTCTCTAAGTATGATTTTTCAATAAATAAAATCAAGGAAACATACCAATTCCAGTATTAACTTTCACAGGTCTCATTACCTACTATGGAGTAAGCCTAGTGACTACATGATTTAATACTTGCAAATAACTTCATAGGTACCTTCATAGGGAAAATCGGATCTCTCTCTAACAGCAATGAAAAGGGTCTATTAGAGACCGACTATTCTAGTGACGGTCTGAAATTTTTTTCAGCCCGCTGCTTATAAATATTTGTTCTAGTAATCGTAAATGGTTTATTAAGATTTTATTTTTATAATTAATAGTACAATTTTCAATCCCAATTATTTCTCTCAAATATACTTACATTTACGTTTGTTGTCTTGTTTTTCTACATTCAAAATTTTAGCTTTCGTAGATATATAGATGAAAAATTATAAAACTATTGATAGCTATTAAAAATTAATTAATCGTTGAAAAATGCTGTGTATTATTTTGGGTGGCAGTATTTATGCAAACTTCAACTAGTGCTACAATCTCAAGCCTCAATATGCAAAAGGCTACTTTCAGTCCTTGACAAATAACTAGTAACAAATAACTAGTAAATTGAAAGATTCATATTTGTTTCACACATGCACATCAAAGTAAATTAATATATGAGTTTTAGTTTTCGCCAAATAGACAAGCTCAGTATTTGCTGTTGTAATATTTCACGTTTTTCACAATAATCCTTGATGCTGTTCATTTCTTGTTTATCGATAGCAATAGTGCGATTTTTTATGTAAGTGCTGTAGAATAAAATAATAAAAAGTACGTAAATTATTCAAAGGGAGAAAGCAATTAAATTTAAAAAATCATTCCAGTTTTGGACTAAAATATAATTAATTTCTAAAATAAAATATCAAAAATTGACTTAACTATATAAAATGCAACAATGATCATTAAAATTTAATAGCATTCGACGAAAAAACGTTATATTTCAATTAATATAATTTAAACCGTTCCGAACAGTTTCACAACCAGCGACTTGACTCCGATTATGGGTTTGCCAAATTATTTTTAATGGTTCGGTTTGGGTCGTGGTTCGCTAAAATAGCTGCGGTTCGTTCCAGTTTTCGTGCCTGTTCCGGTTCGGTTCGAGTCCCTGGTTAGTTGTGTTATTTCACATATTTTACAAAAATCCTTGATTACCTTGATGCTGTTACATTCTCGTTTATTCTGATAAATAGCAATAGTACGTTCTGCCTGTAAAATAAAATAATAAAAATCACGTAATATGTTCAAAGCGAGAATATCTCGAACTTTATAATAAATACAGACCCTTTTATACTGATTTAAATCTGAAAAATAATTTCTTCTGATTTTTTACATATTGTAGGTACTGAATGTACTAATTTTAGTTTTTTTAAATAAAATTAAATGTTAACGTTTAATTTTATCATAAAATCTATCATCTATCAATCAATCAACAACAAAATTTCTCTTTAATTTCTTATAATTATTTTAGTTCCCGTTTTCTCTTTTTAAATAATAAATACCCAACGAAAATATATATGTATGGCTATATTTTTTATTATTTCCCTGCATATATATATATATATATATATATATATATATATATATATATATATATATGACATGCCAATAATACTATGTAGAACATAAAAGGGTTTGTATTGTACTGATATCAGTAAAAAATAAATGGTCACTCTAAACAAATATAATATAATAAATAAATAAGATGTTGGCGCAAATAGCTAGGTACCTACTATCTCACAACAATTACTACCTACACGTTATATATATGTTAATAATTTTTTAAAAATTAAACCTTTACCTATTGTTATTGATAAATGAACGTAAAAGAAAATGAGTATTAATATATTTTGTTATGGAAAGGTTTTTTGATTTGTTCCTCGAGGTCCCTTCTGAAAGAAACACTGTGGCAAATCCAAGTAATCCCAAAAACGGGTAGAAATTGAAGAGCGGATGTGCAGATGCGTCGATCGACTGTTATTTATAATGTACAATGAGTCGGCTGGAAAATATCCCGATAGAAAAATACTACGGGGCTGATGCTGTGGCTGGTATTTCACAGATGCAGATTATCTCACGATAAGGGATACAGGATAGAATACGGATCTGATCTGAAGGGTTTCACGATTTCAGAAGCGGTTCAATACAACATAAAATCCCAGAAAGAACTGTTACGAAAAATGAGCTCTTACTTTTGATAGAAAAACGTGGCGGGCTCAACTTCCTATACTTTATACTTTACTTACTGCCTGCACTATCTACAGTCGGTAAAATACATAAATTATAAGGCTGCTATATTTTTAAGATAACACAAAATTTGACATGTCATATAAAATAGATATCACAAATTATTTTATGTCTAACTAGTTTATTATTGTTCATTTACATACATACACATCTGAGTTTTACTTATTGTATTTGAATACCATATCGAGGAAGTCGCTGCGTGGATTTAAGCTCAGCTCACTACATGTTGTGATGAGGATGACGTACAAACCCGGAGTTCGTTATTCAAGTCTCTCGGCCAGCAGTGTGCGCGTTTTAATTAAATACAATAATACAATGCTAATCAAATATTATAATAAAGTAATAAATATATGAAAAATGTTATGTGAAAATTTCTAATTTAAATCTCTATTTTTATTCTGTAATGAAATTAGTCTTAAGTGGAAATTTAAAAACACAAAATGTTTTAAATTAAGAGTGACGTTCTGAGAGTTCAAATTAATTTTTAAATGCTTTTTAATCACAGCAGACAAGCAAAATACATTTGACAATTTTTAACTATATTCAAATTATACATTCTGCAAAACACATTAGTAGGATATTGCATATTTTAAAAAGGGTTAATTTTAAATTTTTTACAAAGTAAAATAATTATGGTAAAGTATATTTTGTTTGTCCCAAAAATATCCATAGTGTTTAACTTCAAAAACAATGACTAGCTCTCGAATTGGTGTGTAATCGAATGTGCTTTGTTTTCTGACCCGGTGTTTTTACGAGTTCATTCGGAAACTGTTTAGTACGAAGGTTAGGGACAGTTTTTTGTTATTTGCATGTATGTATTTCCTGACCTGACCGAGATTCGAACCCACGACCTTTGTGCCCAGTTCCTCAGAATCAGGATCTCTTAATCATCTCAGCCGTCCCGCCGTGTTATTTGATTAAATATATTTGGAGTGGATATAAGTTATGTGTGTAAGTAATATCAACCTCAAGATACATGATTGAGTATTGCGATTATGTTTTGTGTACTTGGATAAAAATACCGTAAATTTATTTTTAAAGCGAGATATTAGGACTTAAAATTGGACCAAAGCAATATAAAATGATTTTCAAAATAGAAAAGTTGAGAATAATTGCAATAGTTTTATAAGATTTTATTTTTTTTAACAATGATGCTACATAATTGAGACGTTTACAAAAAATTTGAATATAAAAATATAATTACAATTTGTACCTTAGAATTTTCATATCCTTCAAAACAAGTTTAATATTTATGGTACAATGAAGTCTGTTTTGTATCAAGGGATATAAAATAGTAAATCATGTTTTATTTTGTTTACTACAATATTTTTCTTAAATATAATATTATGTTTGAAGCTATTACACATTTGTTTTATCAGCATCAAAACGAAAGTCATTCTTGAAATGTATGTCGTGGCATCGAAATCGAAGTATAGTTGTAAATACGAAACATGTTCGAAATTAAAAACTACAAAATATATTTTCACAGTCGATCATATTGCTTTGTTAGTTCTTCAGAAAAACTCAAAAGAAGGGAAGACATATCATTATTTCAGAGAGACATGAAGCTAGTTAATAATTTTGCATAATAACAATAGAAACAGCTATAGTTCCATGGTACTCTCAAATAATGCTATAAATGACTATTTTTTCTCGAGAATTAATAAACTTGCGCATTAATTGATTGTTACATAGCGAACGTTGTTTTTTCTGATATTATCTAATATTATTTATAAAAAGTATTTTACTAATAATTAATATTATATTTCGAACATTTTTGTCTAATTCTATAATATCAAATTATTGCTGGTTAGTATTAGTGATTTGTGAGTTCAAAAATTTCATTCTGCAATAATTAGAAACTTTTCATTAAAGTTTTCGAAATTTGGCTTGCTTAGCCATATACACTGGCGGAAAAAAATGAAACACTTGAAATTCGTAAAAATTTCGACCATTTCAAACCACCATAACTCGATTTCGATGAATCTTCGAGGGCGAAAAACTTTGTAGTGTCTACTTTAAAGTCATGCATGCAAACTTAAGCGCAACCCATTCCGCCCCCCTCTAACACCCATGTGAAAAAAAATGTCCAACTTTGACGATGTGTACGGAGTTGAAATTTTTTTTGACTTGATCCATCAAAAGGGCACTAAAACTTGTTCGATTCCCTGTGCAGAACTCAAAGAACGAAGTTCCTAGGATGATTTGGCACAAAGTTATGGGTGTTTTTTTAAAAAGTGCATTTTTAGGTTTTTCGCACATAACTCAGCGACTTTTCAACCAAATTAGACGATTCTTTCGGGGAAAACCCATTGTGCACTCTATTTCAAACGCCCATAACTTTGTGCCAAATCGTCGTAGGAATTTCGTCCTGCACAGGTAATTGAACAAATTTCAATGCCCTTTTTGTAGATCGAGTCGAAAAATTTATGCGATACATTTTTTGCCAAAATTTTTGTTAGATACATAAGTAAAATAAATGTTTTTAGATTTTAGTTGATTAGATCTGTGATCTGTGGCGTGAGGTGGTCTAATTGCTAATGCGCGTAATGATATTATATGAATTCCTCCGGTATGGCTGAGTCATGCTCCGCTCCATTCTTAATCACCCTTGTATCAAAGTCTGCCGGACGCATTCTGCGATTCTATCCGGCGGAGAATTACCGCCCTTTGTTTTTATTCAGCGCGTAGCTTCATCCCCTCGCCCTTTCCCTTCCTTCGTCCTTCGCCCGCCTGCATATTCAATAAAATAATGAAGTCATCAATTTTTATTAAAACGACAGCGAATAGCGAAATTAATACATCAGCTAACGTGAACTCGTGAAACTAAACAGATTGACGTGGACGTTTTATAAAGCCATTAGCGGCGGCAGAAAGCGAGGGAAAAGAGGTTAAGTCACGGGCCGGGGCCTGAATCCATGAAACCCCTTGGATTTTTAACCCTTTTGAAACGCAAAACTTACAAATTTATCGTTATAATGAGCCACATATTCTCAAATATGTTTAGTAATTGGAGAAATTATGGTCATTGGATAACTATTATTTTCTTAAATCTTATTGTCGAATAATTTAACTAGGCAAAAAATAACAGATTTACCGCCGTGACTAGAATGTCATAGACATATAAGCTATGAATATTTATCTTATAGGCAGTAAGCAAATTTTTCATAGCTACAATTCTTAAGAGTATCGTTTACCTAAATGACCGAAACATGCTTCGCACAAGTTTGTGATTTATTTAACAACAAACCACATAATAATAAAAAATTCGCTTTTACCAGATCATTTTTTCATGTCTGATTTATCGAAGACTATGCTTTATGAAACAAAATAATGTTTATTTAAACAAGCTACTTGGTTTGAAAATAATTACCAATTATTTTATTATTATTATTGGCAAACCAAGTATCTTGTTTAAATAAACACATTTTGTTTCATAAAGCATAGTCTTCGATAAATCAGACATGAAAAAATGGTCTGGTAAAAGCGATTTTTTTTATTAAGTACATGGTTTGTTGTTAAATAAATCACAAACTTGTGCGAAGCATGTTTTGGTTATTTAGGTAAACGACACTCTTAACTACAATTATACAATTCCCTGTTCACATATGGATTATTTGTTGATTCTACCATGCTTCTGATTCCTGGAAAAAAAGAAATTCAATGTTTTGAAGCAGTCAATGAATAATAAATTCTTATTTTCAAGTCTCATTGAAGATTCAATTTAGCGGCGCCGTTAATTAACAGGTAAGTCTCACCAGGATCATTTTTTTCAAAATTCAGATGCATGAAATAATAATCAAATAATCCTTATGTGAACAGGATTTAAGGGATAAAAAGTGATGCAAAACAGGTTTTTATATTTTCAGGTATTCGAAAATATATAATATTTCGTTTTCCTATTAAATACAAACAATAGAAGTAGGTAATGAACATCTTAAATTACATAATACTAGTAAAATAACAAACGAAATTTAATTATTTTTAATGAAACAATAATTATTCCACTCAGTGGCAGTGGCAACGAAAAATTTTGGACTGGGAAACATGGAAAATAATTTTTACGATTGAAAAAAAAATTCATTTTGAGTCGTAATCAGCATATCAAACAACATATACCATTAACGTATGTACGTAAAATGATTGGTCGATCAAATTAGTTGAAATTTACGTCATACCTTATGCGATCAAACTAACTTTTATTTCCAATTATAATTTACAGTTAAAACGTGGTTTAAAATAAACCAAACCAAAATGATTCGGGTTTTTACAAAATAGTTTAGCAACTTCGTGGTTTATCTAATCAGTAATCAAAACTAGATTCCACAAGAAGTATGTATACCTACCCTTGGTAACTTCGAGTTTTAACTAGTTGAAACTAGTTTTTAGTGATTTCGGGTTTAAACGGTAACATATACAATAATTGGTTATTCAAATATTTTTTAAATGTTTAAATGTTACTTTTATTAACTTACTGGACTACAATTGCCTGTTAACATACTAATTGTTAATTTAAGTACTCTCTACGCCTCTGGTGAAAAAACTGAAAACAATTGGTTCATTAGTTCTACATACATACATAAACTGCATGTGGAATTGTCAGTCACATTTCTATAAAATATTTAATGAGCTTAACGAAGCACATACCATTAATTTAAAAAAATACTGTCAATAATTTACAAATGCAGACTTTTATTCTGCCGTCATGCTGTGATTAAACATTAGAGATATTAAGAATTCGTTCATATTTTCAACTAGTTATTACAGAAAAAAATGAAGTAGTCATTGTTGGATTATATTGCTTCATTTATCCTGAGTAATATTAATAGTTTTTTAATCGCTTGATGACATTTCTAGCAATATGGAGTATTATTACTTAATGGTTAATGTCAGGGCCGTGCCTAGGCATAATTGGACAATAGTAGTTATGTCCTTTTAGTAATATTACTATATATGGTGTTGCTATATTTTATTTATCCCTTTATTTTTACATAATTGTTCAAATTCCTATTTATCACTTTAGAAGCCAATATCTCCTAAACGAAGCGTTTGCGAGAAAATTTTCAAATGATTTTTTGTTTTTGTTTTGTGGTCCTACATTTATATTTAAAGTTTGGATACTTCACCCTGAAACACTCTGTATATAAAATTTGTTATACAAGTTTTCTTATTTTTCATTTATACATTAATGTAACAGATTTTAGCGCAAAAAGGTGTGATGTTTGTCTCCTAACGCGCAGCGAATGCTTACAATCACACCGAGCACTAAAATCTATTATACAGAATGTCCCAGACCACCCGTGCCACACTTTTATAATCCAGGGGCTGCACACTTTTCAACGAAACGCTATGAAACCTTACTAAGTTTGATGTGCTCTATCAAATGGTGTATTAATGTGTTTAATGTCATTGTGGATTTAATTAAACATTTAAGCTGTTCAGTTTTATTTTTACTTCAAAAATTTTTTTCTTCTTTTTCATCCCCTGTGTAGGGGTGGCGGCGGTTGGGGGTGAAATTTTGGGGCCATACACAGAATTTGTCAGGGAATCCGAAAATGTAAAAAATTGGGGTTGTCATTTGAAATTTCAATGTTGTCCCCCTGCCCCCCCAAGGGAAGGGGTTGGGTTGGCGAAATTTTGGCACCAATAGATAGAGCACATCAAACTTAGTAAGGTTTCATAGCGTTTCGTTGAAAAGTGTGCAGCCCCTGGATTATAAAAGGGTGGCACGGGTGGTCTGGGACATCCTGTATATCACGTCTATAATACAATTTTTTTTCTATAACTACTGAAGTATTTTGAAAATCTAGTTAAATGAGCAAAGCATGACGTGTTTTTCCAATGAATTTTAGAATAGAAGGTTGTTCCTTGTTCTAATGTTATAGCATTTTGTCAAACGTTTATTGCTGATAAAACAAACTGCACTTTACTCAAGGGATATAAATATTTGTATCCCTGGAGCTAAAATATGACGTTACAACATGAAATGTTATTATTTTATATAGGTTATAGAAAAAATATAATTTATTTCTAAATGCCAAATAATAGGAGACACAACATCCACTAGATGACAGTGTGTACAACTTGCGAGTCTGGGAATCAAGAAGTCTTGCGTTATTATAATGTGTACCTCTTTATTTTATTGAAGGACATTTCCTTAATTGCCACCCATGCAAAAACTTTCTGGGTCCGTCACTGCTAGCAAGCGTGTGCTATTTCAGAAAACAAGAGAAAATAGTGTTCTCTTTGGTATCAAACTCACACTCATACTCACAGGGCTCTTGGTGTGTTTGCTCACAGAGCTGGGCTGGCGTCTAACTTGTATTTAAGCAAGCATCAGTGCGAGTCCGTGTAAACACCGCCAACACTCCTAGCAGGAATATTTTCATTGGAAGTAGCCGAAGCATGCGTTGTGCGGTATACCGTGCAATAAGGTGTATAATTTTGCATTTGATTTGCATTTCAGATGATATGGATAACAACATTGAGAGAGGACCACGTGGTACACTCTGATGTTGTACACTCTGAAGATTTTCCAGGGCCGTCCAGATATTATTTTGTGTTCTGTTCAGGAACGTAACTAGGGTTCTTTCTAAGGTTGAGTAAAGCTAGTTTCACATTATACTCTTTTTGGCTACAAACTTGCACTTTTTTGTATAGAATCAGAGCCAACTTTTGTAGGTACTAGTTTCTTGATCGGTTGGTAATCAATGTCACCAACATCAAATTTTTAAATGATTGTTTTGACGATTTGTTATATTAATATATAAACGTAAATTAGGTACAATATAATTTGAATATCATTAAACTTTATCAAATATTATGTGCAATATCAAAAAGCCAAGAATCTGGAGTCACTCCTGGTTGGTGATTGTTGATGTCAATGTATGTACAAAAGGTACAATGTGCGTTTACTGCCAAGGTCTAGTACGAAACTTGGATGAAAAATATGACCACGGCTATTTTTTTAATATGCAAAAAGATTAAAACTTCGATTGAAATTTTCGTGTTTTACTTTATCATATTTTGCATTCAAAAATCTAGCATGAAACTTGTGTTTCTAGCCGAAAAAGGTATAATGTAAAATAGACTTAAGGATTGTCTCATAAAAATTAATATTGGTTATACATATCAGTGCTATTCTTGTGTTCAAAAACAAAAGTTCCCCACTACTTCAATAGGGTTTGCTACAATATACCTACTCGTATGAACCACTCCAGTTCATCCTAAGTTTGTCACGTACACCTATACATCTAGATTCATTAGGTAATTTAAATAAACGTATAATTACACTAATAAGTAGTAACTACTATCGTCTCCTTATCGTTGAGAATGTTCAGGGGGGTTTGAACCGCTCAAACCCCCTCTTTGGATACGGTCTTGGAATTCTGGACCAGACCAGAGACGCCAGTCCGCAGTCGGGAATATTCGAAATGCCATTAGATTTCTATGCATACGGAATGAAAGAGAGGCACCATGAAGCCACGGAACGACATATTATGTTATATACCACATACGACCAGACTCTATTCCAAAACACGTATGTTCCTATGTATGTTTGCCTTTTCCTATTTATTTGTCGTCCAAATCAACCATCAATTTACTCGATCCTTTTGATATATGCGTACTAGAGGATTGCCTCGTTTTCAAATGAGTGAATTTCGTAACGATTTGCGTTCCAGAGAGGCTGGAGTTTTGCGATACAGCTTTTCTAAGAACGACTCAAATTTAATGAGATTGTTCCAATAGGCGATAGGGAAGGAAATGGATGTGATATTTTTGATTTTATTGGTTCTGTTTTCAAACCAGTTAGATTTGTTTAGAAATTACTGATCCATAATTAATTTAATTCAGTACTAAATAACATAAAACCATCAAAAACCAAACCAACAACATTAAAATGTAAACAAACCCAACGAACGTAACTAAATATTTTCTCCTGTCATACAGCTTTTCTAAGAACGACTCAAATTGAATGAGATTGTTCCAATAGGCGGTAGGGAAGGAAATGGATGTGATATTTTTGCGTTTATTGGCTCTGTTTTCAAACGAGTTAGATTTGTTTACAAATTACTGATCCATAATTAATTTAGTTCAGTACTAAATAACAACATAAAGCCATCAAAAACCAAAGCAACAACCAAACATCATTAAAATGTAAACAAACCCAACTTAGGTAACTAAATATTTTCTCCTGTCATGATTTAAGGGGCTGTCTACTTCCAAGGTTTATAAAACAAAAAATTTATCGTTGTTAGGGAAACATACTGATGATTACGTCACAGGTTTCCAGAATGACTGCTGCTAGAACAAAAACAAAACAATCTTCTTCTTATTTATATCATAATATGTCATATTTCGTATTTGTAGCAAAGATGTGATTGGCTAGGCAGTTTCGGCACAACCTGTCTTTTCTATAAACCTTAGTCTACGTCTACCTCTAAAAACCTACATGATTTGTAGTTTTCTTTTTATCTTCTTGTAAAATTATTATTTTTATGTATTAAGAAAATTTATGGTTAATATTATATTACACTCATTTCGATAAATATTTATTGTAACACAAAATTTTTATAATCTAGATTCATAATAATGCTTTCCGATACAGATTTTCATTTCAATTTAGATTTTATTACAATAAATTCAAAAAAAGTTTTGTTATCATTTGAAATTAATTAAAATTTTAATTTGAAAGGATCTAACATACAAAATTTAAAATTAGAACACACGCCTATAAATAGATACTATATATACTTCATGTATTACAATGGTTAGATGTAAACAAATTTATACAATATACAGCTATATTTGTTCACAAAATTGTAAAAAAATTAGTACCCAGTTATTTATATGATACTTTACAGTTTAATAACGAAATTCACTCATACTCTACCAGAACGAGAGACAACATTGAACACTTTCCAGATATTATTGGTTATATCTCAAAATCTGCCGCACATAAAGAGAAAAAAAAATACTGTCATAGGGGCTCCAGTATAGAGTATGACTCTGACACAAAATAAATATAAATTTTGCGATTTATAAAAAATTCTTTCTGTTTCGTAATCTACACTTGTCATACTACTTATCATTAAATTTATGACATTATCTTCAAAACCACCCTATATTTAGCTGTTGTAAGACACGGTCCTGCTCACAGTGGCAATTATTCTACTACCTATTTTTAATTTCAACCGTAATAATTTAAATATACCGCAAATTGCAATGATGGGTCTTTAAAGAATGTCAAAAAAGCTAGTACCCCCACTTTACCCAAAACAATTTTTTTTAGACCTATAATTTTGTACTAATTTTGGACATTTTTGAACCATAAAAATCAAATTTTGACCCATCGTCATTTCAGAGATTGGACAACTCGATATCAGAGCAATAAAGCTGGTACCTACACTTTGACAAAAAAAAATTTTTTAGGCCGATAATTTTTTACTAATTTTGGACATTTTTGAACCATCAAAATCAAAATTTCTGTTGGACTCAAGAAGGGTTTTGTTAGCATAGATTAGTTTATGTCAAAAAAACGGATTTCTGTTGGACTCAAGAAGGGTTTTGTTAGCATAGTCCAACAGTAATCCGTTTTTTTGACATAAACTAATCTATGCTAACAAAACCCTTCTTCGGTCCAACAGAAATCCGTTTTTTTTTATAAAAACTAATCTATGCTAACAAAACACTTCTTGAGTCCAACAGAAATTTTGATTTCTATGGTTCAAAAATGTCCAAAATTAGTAAAAAATTATCGGCTTAAAATTTTTTTTTTGTCAAAGTGGGGGTACCAGCTTTATTGTTCTGAATATCGAGTTGTTCAAACTCTGAAATGACAATGGGTCAAAATTTGATTTTTATGGTTCAAAAATGTCCAAAATTAGTACAAAATTATCGGCCTAAAAATTATTTTTTTTGTCAAAGTGGGGGTACCAGCTTTATTGCTATGATATCGAGTTGTCCAATCTCTGAAATGACGATGGGTCAAAATTTGATTTTTATGGTCCAAAAATGTCGAAAATTAGTACAAAATTATCGGCCTAAAAAAATTTGTTTTGGGTAAAGTGGGGGTACTAGCTTTTTTGACATCTTTAATGAGATATATTAAATAATGGTTTATAAATCCTTAACTTTAAACTCAAATTAGTATAATATTTCTTCAAATTAAGATTATTTTCAATGTAGATATTGATAGTTAATTTGCTGGTCCGAAATCCTGATGATATTGCTGACCTGCGACTTTGACATTTAACACCCTGCTGTGCAAACATATAATCCTAATACTCAAAAGGTTATTGTTAGGTATATGGGACGATTAGACGACAAAAACGAACCCTTACCACCCGCGAAGATAACTTTAACAATAGTAACATTATTTACAGCTCAGTTTGATAATATATTACTCAATAGAAATGTCCTCCTCCCTGGATTGTATTTTACATGAAACAAATTCGAAGATAAATTCTCGGAATCTCTAAAATTAATAGTGTCATTAAACTTTCACATATATGCAGCTTTGAAAACTAAAATAAAACCCAGTGGAAGAGTACTCCATAAACTCAATTCACTTGAAATTATTTCAATTTTATGGAAACAAACAGTCGGTATTTTAATGGAAACTGAACTGTAGTCGGTCATTTCGTTCTTTTTCTTTTTTCAACATTTTGACGTGTTTGCCTAGTAAGTACACTTTAGAAAAGTTAAAGCCGAACATTGGAATAAATACAACACAAAATTCACACTATTAATTCTGCAGTAATTATACTTACCTATAACATTTTATATTCAGTGGCAAATACAGATCATATTTTCAGAGAGGATAGGATAATATGCAATAAAAAAGACAGACGAATTTTTTTTAGCTCGGCGTCAAATATCTTTAAATTAAATTTTTGGAGAGAAATAAAATAACCCTTCTCTTAATGAGTAAAAATTAATAATAATTATATTTTTGTTCAATATGTATAAGTTAACTAAATACCTACTGGAGGGATTTTTTCCTTTTTGAGAATTTTTAACTGTTAGGAATTAAAAAAAGCAAATTTTAAAGTTTTTGAGTGATTTTTTGGAATATTGAATGTATGTTTAACTTAAATAATTTAAAGTATTGTCTTCTTTGTGTGCGCAATATTTTTTTTTCTTGATACATTTTGTTATAATTTTAGTAATTTCTATTTAATTGATATGAAATTATAAAGACTGTAATTTAATGTAATTATATTCTATTTATTTAAAACATGTGTTCGTTTACTTTAGCCAATTTCCAAGTTTCAACTCTATGTTTGTTTTTTTGTATCTATACAGGCCGGAAATCAAAATTGGAAACACCGTTTTTCTCTGAAGTTATAACAGATGATAAAGAAAAATTGTTCAGGTAGGTAAGTTTTTAATACTTCTAATTCATAGATATTACTAATTTTTTACTTTAAATGGTACAGCTTTTTACATTAATTGATACAGAAAATAATTTTTGCATTATAAAAGTATCAGGGATTTCGTTTTTAACCTTGATAGTTTTTGAGATATTAAAGAAAAAAGAAAAATGTTACTTCTCCAAATAAAGTGTGCCTTTGTTATGTTTAATAAGTAAATAGGTTTTACCGATGGTTAATAAATGTATATTAATAAGTACCTAGTCATTGAAATATATTAAATAAATTGAATGATGTAATGTAGTATTTGATTCACAATATGTTTGATAAATAATAATATGTATATTATCATAAAAAAGTAATTTAGAGACACCTATACACTTAAACCAAAACTACATATTACATTATTTAATATGTATAGGTAAAGTATTACCTATATAAAACATCCAAATTACAAACGAGATTTTTGTAAATTCAAGTTTTTACATTGAAACTGTTTTATGCGACAGCTAGTCAAAACTATATTTTTAATAAATGTAGTTTTAAGTGTGTCGGCAGTTATTTTTGAAGGGGGTGGGGGGCTCAATCAAAAATTAAAAGGCCTTTGAAATCATTATAATTATCCTAAAATACAACAAAATGTAGTGATAATAATTGATGTCCATATGTGTACATTTTATTGAATAAAAACAATGAAATAACGAAGTTCATTACCTAACGCAAATTAGTGAAATAAAGTGTCTATTACCTAACGAAAGTAGAAAATTTTGATTTCTATAAAAGACAGTATATAATTCGATAGGAATGTCGTAATATATTTATAAATACTTAGGAATGTTATCAAATCGTGTCGGTAACACGATAACTATGAATTTGTATCTTATTACATTTTTAAATAATAAGAAAAATTATTTTTAATACTAGGTACCTACAATTAGTTGGTTATGTATCTGTGGTTAACTAGTATTGAGTTTCTCTTCATATGCAGTGCAATTTTTGGCTGAATACAACGCGATTTGTGATTTGAAATGATAAAATGATAAAACGAAATCGTTTTCCGGTAAAAGAGGCAAACGGTACTTGTTACGTGTAAATTAATTGCATGTTGATAACTTTACTGTCATCAAGATAAATGCCATCACTCTATTCAACTACAAAATGGATTACTACAGATGAAAATGAAAGGCTTTCAAAGTGGGCTAATCATTGTTATAGGGAAAATTGTTATAGACAGTTATTGCAGTGAATTTAGCACATAAGTTGATTTCTGGTTTAGAAGTATACCTACCTAAATTAAAATCTGAATAGGACATCAAAACTGCACTTAATTATTGACTTAGTTGTTATTGTTACATTTTAACAATTTGCTCTAATTTTATATTTACAAAAAATGTTGAGGCTGGTTTATGATAGATTTAATTTTCGAATTTAAATACTACAGGATCACTTAAAAATAATGTGATAAGATTGGATGTTTTTACAAATTTAGACTTAGAATATAAAATAATATGGTCATATTTTGTAACGTAAATAATTCTAAATCTGAATTCGAATATGAAATCCATCATCTTTCTTTTAACTTATTTTTGACTCGTTTTTGACACTTTACTTTTTTTTAAATATTTCTTCTGTAACAGTTAATTGGGTTGAAATTTTCTTTAGAAATTGCTAGAAAAAAATTGCTGTGTAATATGTGATCTTTAGTTACGATTTTTCCGGATTTTATTTGAAAGAGTGACTACTTTGAAGTAATTATACTGACACCGAAATATATATTCAATTTGTCGGTGATGATTTTTATCCTTTTAAATAAATTGACTAGGTACCTACTTATTGAAGACTGAGAACTCTGATATTTTCCATTTTATTTTATTTTATTTTTACAAACAAATATGGTATAACATTAATAAACCTATTCAGTTCGACAGAGGTTCTTTCAAAGTACAAGTGGACAAATTTAGGCGAAATACATAGAAGAATGCTGAAATCTCGCTAGTTCTGGATTTACGCTTTCTTCTGATACTTCCCTCTATTTGAACTAACTATTTTACTGGTTCTATTTAGAATTTCAACTGCAATAATAAATTTAATACCTAGTTATTAATGAGTAATAAATATTTCAGTATTTTTTTCCAAATGTTGTAAAAGATAACAATATTTGTCATCTAAATAAGGTAAAGATATAACTAACTTTTTATTTACGATAATAGATAACCATTGGAAAAATTATGTAGGTACTTAATAGATAAAATATACTTAAATAATGTTACCTATACATTTATTAGATAATTTACAAATAATATACATGTTATGAGTATAGGCGGTTCCAGCCAGCGAGCCGGCAGTTTTGCTACCTTATGTTTGTACAGTTTGAAATTTTTTAATAATTGGAATCAAATTACAAATGAAAAAAATTGGTTATATTTTTATTAAAATTATCATCCAGATGACATTTAAAAAATAAAAAAAAATAATTTTGTATTTTTATTTTGATAAGATAATAGATATTTTTATGTTTAAAAAAGTTTAAATTCATGTAGGAATTAGCCAATAAAGCAAAATGCGTACAATGAAAAAGAGCTATACTTATAGTTTTCTATCTTTTACTGCAGGGACTGTTCTGTCAACACATGACCATACTTTAAAAAAAAATTAATATATACTTAAAAAGTACTAGTTTCTTTTTAATTAATTTTTGGGCGGCTTTACAATCCAGATATTAATGATCCACAGATAAAGGCCAATTATTTAACGAAATGTTTTGCGAATTCCACTGTAAACATGTTCTCGTTTCGCGATTCTAAAATACTTTAAGTTTGGCTACTAAACCTGGGAGCATCCTCGGAGCACCCTGTATAATCCCTATCATCAGGTGGTGCGGATAGTAGTAGAAAATATGGTGACAAAGTCTGTATAAAATATCTCGTTCCGCGAGGTGAGCAAATGAGAACAGTCGCGCAGTCAGTAAAGTGTAGAATTGGCATAACGAGGCAAACAGACTTATCCAGGTTCGATACCTAGACGTACGGCTCTGCGCAGCATTTGCATAATTGAAGAAGTACACGCAGTCTTGTAGCCGTGAGCCGTGGATACCATCGAGTACACCGTGGCAGGGGCGGCGATTTAAAATTTTACATGGGTACCAAGGACAAAAAAATTTCAATGATTCTTCGCGTGCTTTTGTGACGAAATATATAATATACCCCATACCCCACGCTACGGCAGTGACGCAACTATTCTCTTTGGTAAAGTTGCAACAGTTAACTCATCCAAATATCGGGCTGCAACTTTTCCTGCGGGAATAGTCGCGTGCTTCTCTCTCTTGGTTCATAATATACATTTATTATAACGTGGTTTAAAAAATCCAATATAATATATAGGTACGTAATATAGGTGCATCCGGAAAATTTGTTTTTCTCACTCTTTTTAATGTGTGCACTTTTATATAATTGTTTGGTAATTTCATAAAATCAAAACCGTATAGAAATTTTGCGTTTGGCAAATAGAGTTTAAAGAGTTACCTAACTCCATTAGCCCAACCTCAAAATGCTAGTACAGATAGAGTGACAAGGTAATGTCAATTTTGTTTGTCACCTTTAAAGTTCATAGTAAAATAAAAATTTAATACAAATACTTATATTAACAAATTATATGTTCATCATACTCCATCATTTTTTTACAAATATCAATAAATAATTATTTTGTAAATTTAATGACATTATTATTATTTGTCAATCAAGAATTCAGAGTGCTCTTTTGCTTACACTCCACCTCCAAAACCTCTCTAACCCCCCTGCAACATTACTCATAACTCCATATGATTTACCGAACGCACCTTATGTATTATGCATTTGTAATTTTTCATTACATTGAATAAGTATATGCTGTATTATAGTTTCGGGATCTGAACCTTTTTTGGTTATGTCCTTAGGGTGACTTTGATGGCACACACACAGTAATATTTTCACTTTATACTTTTGCCGTATAGTTTACTTTTACTGTCATTTGTGTTGGCAGTCAACCCAAATCAGGCCGTGATATTTATCTGATCTGATCGGGATTCGAACCCACGACCTTAAAAAAAACTGTTTTAAGATTTACTTCACAAGGGTGCAGTGCACCCGTTAAATAGACTTGCATGGGTGCATTTGCCTTGTTGCACCCGTTAAGTCGCCGCCCCTGCACCGTGGCTCTTTGCAACTGTGTTCATTCATTCTTATTTCTTCTAGCCGTGTTATTCCCAACTTCAACGTGACGTTTAGTTAACTTTGTTTCAAGTTTATTTGAGCGTTTTTGCTTGGTAGAGTTACTTGTTGGGATGTGGGAGGGCGGAAAGTCAGAAGAGGTCACCGCAACATCGCTGCTGATGCTGATGTTCTTGTAAGGGACATCCTACTCTTATTTAATTGTGTGTCGTGTTGTAGTCTGGCTTAATTGATGGCGATGTTTTTACTATACAAGTTTTGATTTGTAGGGATGATATAAATTAATGTGTGACCTGAAGTTATTTTTTCTTCATTGGCTATTCTATTCTGATACGTCACATATTGAAATCGAAAGCCAAGCTGTGTAAAAAAAATCTGTCGTGCGATTATAAAATAGCACAAATAGAACACATAGTTTTAAATGAAAGAGCGCACACATGCGACTAATTCGCATGTGCGCGCTTTCCCATTTAAACGGTGTGTTCTATTTATGCGACTATATACCAGTGAACTTGGTACATCTAAGTTGTAAACAAACAATAATTTTTTATAAATCAATTGTCTTAGTTACGTTTATGGTTGTTTACATATTATTTTCATTCACCGAAAATCGCAAATGCATGCCTACCATACACACCAGTACACACCAGTAATACAATATTATAACAAATACATAAATTATAAACTTTTGCTACCACATATGACGACGGTTTTGAATTTGAAGTGCTGCATTAAAAGCCGTAACTTTAAAATCAACGTTCGAAATTATTTATAGTTTTAAGGTTTGTTAGCCTGTTATAAATTTTATCATACTTTATTACATTATGTTGAAACCATAGTAATCAGATAATAATTGTGTCAACAGTCTGCTAAATATTTTGTTTTCTAATATTTTCTGTGCTTCTATGTGATCTAACAATTAATGTTTAGATATGAAATGAGTGAAAAACATGCAGCTTCACACCCCTTGAGAAAATTTACTTATCATCAACATTTGCAATCTACATATGGGGAATTTGCAATGCGAATGAGTATAATATGTATCGCACATAGATGCATGAATGCTGCATTGGTTACAGATCATCTGAAATTTGAAGACAATGAACATGAGTGTGATGCATACAGTAAATTACTGGCATAGCAGAAACAAAACCTAAAAATTAACCTTTTTTAAATTTTATTTTTCAACAATAATTATTTTTTATTTTGCTAATAGATTAGTTCTATTTTGTTGTATAAAGAGGTAAGTTTCTTTTTGTGTATTTGTTATTACTAAATACCTTTCTCTATAAATAACTAGCGAACCCGGCTCGCGTTGCTACGCCTCCAACTCGAATTTAAAGAAATCTCGTTATAAGAATTCTAAGTTTATTACCATACAATACATGGTGGCAATTCTAACTACGCCCATGATACCATACCAGAACCCAATCGGTAACCGACATTTTGTTTCAAGATGGTGGACTAATATTTTAGTATGCACATGTCATAAGTTAGATCATAAGTTATAACCTTTACAAATTTGAACCCAATCGGTGCAGTACATTTTGAGTCAGCTAGCCACCATTTTGTTTCAAGATGGCGGACTAACATTTTAATATACCTATGTTTCAAGACAGATTCTTAGCTATTACTGTACCAAATTTGAACGCGCTTGCCATTTTATGTTGTTTTTTTTTTTTGAAAATACAATATAGCCTATGTCATGTCACCCGGGGATAGTGTAGCTTCCCAACGGTGAAAGAATTTTTCAAATCGGTCCAGTAGTTTCGGAGTCTATTCAATTCAAACAAACAAACAAATCTTTCCTCTTTATTATATTAGTATAGATAGTATAGATAAAATAATTTACTGTTACGTGGCCTTTATTTGTTGCACCTACCTTTTCAAATCATATAACTTATTAAAGTTGGGCGAAGAGGTATAGAAACACCCTGTATACGTATAAAATTTTTGAAATTGTATATTACTATTAACCAAAGAATTTTTCAGTCCGTATGTTTTCACTGATATTATTAATTCGTAGAATGGTTTGTATATTTGATATGAATTTTCTGTCTATCTACATAACTCTTTTAAATACTATCCTGACCTATATAATAATAATTACTGTCTCTCTATAGAAACTTCTTTTAAAATATTATTTTAAATAACCTTCTTTTGAACAACTTTTTAGATTAATTTTCAAATAAAACTGGATACGTTTTTAACAAGACTACGAGTATCTACTCGAATCGAGAGTTATATAATAAGAGCTAATGGGAAATTCGTACGAATACACAAGTTATTCCAATAATAAGATTTTTTGATATGGGACGTATATTAAACTATACCTATACCAATCAAAACCTCTAGTCAAGTTTATTACAAAAGTTCAGAGTTAATATATCTCTTGATAATATTTGAGAAATGTATTACAGATTTAGTTTTTATTGTATATTGTAGTAACTTTCTGGATAGTAAATAAAAATAAAACAAAGGGTAGAAGAAAGTTCTTATTTAATTTATTAAATATATTATTATTACAGTAAACTACTAAAATTTGGTTTAGATTTTACATGGTTAATGTCTGTCGTTTGTCCATAAGGACGTTTTTGTACATAGAAAAGGAACTTTCGAAATCACACGACGTAATTGGTACGTACCTGTTTCAAACATGCTAGTGAATCCCCGAATTCTACTCCTTATTTCGCGGTAACATCACTGCATGTAAGCCCATGGTACCTCTTCAAAATTAATTATATTATGCGTACTAATTTTTGGCTACTAAAAATTGACAATATATTCGAAAATATGCGATAATATGTAATTACTGTATCTTTACCAAATCCATTATTTTCTTTATAATAACTGTTACAAAATTATACGAATAGGTAAATATTATTTTTATGAAATATCTATCTGATTTATAAATTATTTATTTGAGTATAATTTTCTATGTTTTTAATTATTTATACAACGTTTCGAGAAACTTTGAGTTATCATTTGTTTGTTTGTTTATCATTAGAGTTCTGAAAACTTCTATCAATATATAACAACTAATTTATGTTAATAATAATCAAGATTGTTATATAACGTAGATGTTATGTAAATCATATGTAAGTTCGTATAAATTTATTGTTTGTTGATATACTCATATAACTTAAAATTTGAATTTGTAAAAATTATATTTTTATCTCTTTTATAAAATTAAGTATCGCTTTCAAGGGGTTTCGGTTAATTTGGTATTAGGTCCTGATATTCTATCTATGCGTTAAGAGGTTAAATTTTTTTGACAATTGTTTTGTCATATAATATTCACAAAAACATATTTCTAACAATTTTACGATATAAAACATTAGTTAAGTATTTGAAAATTTCGCGACATGGAATCGAAAAATAAGCAACGAGTTGCTGTAAATTATTTTACAAAATCCTTGCCATAACTATTTTAAGCAAATAGTTAGTAATCAATTATATAAGAGGAAACTCGATACTGGTCACGTTTCAGCCTCGAATCTGAAGTCGAGACTTGCCTCGTAGTCTCGTCTCGATTTTAAGACGAGACGAGATCGATACTAGTCTCGAGTCTCGCGGCAACACTAGCTAGGATCGAACATGAAACATGTGTGCAAGGCGGATACCACTGGCACTGGCATTATAAAAGGGATTATAATAACAAAAGTGGATAGAGTACCGACCGCAGAACCGTGTTTAAAAAACAAAAATCCCAAAGAGGCGTGGCATAACGTTCAAGACCGTTTTTGAAAAATAAAATCCAGACCCTGTATCTTTAGATAAGGTATAAGTTGATATGTGTTATATCCAAAAGCAATCTTTATCACAGTTATTACCGAGACGGAGTATGTGGGACACAAGAATGCTAATAGTTTAGTTTGGTGTAGGTCGAACTCAATAAAAGGTAACATATTGGAAAAATCATGGTGGGAAAAACGGTCCCGAATGTTAAGTCACGCCTCTTGGGGATATTAATTTCTAGAACACAGTCCCGCGTCCCTTTATCCGGTAAACATGTCTCATCCATGCGATGTTACAATTAGTTTCAAATATGGTATTTGCGATGTCACATTGTTATATACCACAAACATCACAGGGACGTTACATTTTAACATTGATTAAACCATATAACAGACAGGTAAAATAAAGGTGTCCCTGTGATTTGCATTTTATCCTCGATTTCACCATTGTTGGGTTGATAAATCGACACGTCATATAATATAATTGTGCAATAAGTCCTATTATTTCTTTGGTTTGCTTCTATAATTGGCCAAATTAATCTTTTAAGGAAACATTATCTCTGTGACATTTCAAAAAGGTAACATGGGGCGAACATTAGCAGTCGCTGCAAGTAGGTACTTTGTGATGTTCTTAGGACATTTAAACAAACATCGCATGTGATGAGAGAACGTTTCTGTGTCAACATACAGCAACAACTCAGCGGTCCATCACTTATGTCACGCAACTGAGAATAGCTGTGACGACACGAGGGCATCCCTACCGTAGTACATCACTACCAAGAAATATAATAATTGGTAACGCATTTCACAGTTCATCTCAGAACCCACCAGACAGAGCACTGTCACAGACAGCTGTTTCGACCATTTAGGTCTCGTCAGTGTGACTCAGCTCAGTTTCTGGTGTCAGAACGCTCGACCTTAGGGTAGGTTATCCGCCTACGCGTTGGTATTGCGCCCGGAGAGACACCAAGAAACTACTAGTGCCATCTGTGGAGAACTGAGATGAAGTGTGAGATGCGTAAATATTTTACTCGCTTTAAGACAAGCAGCTTACTAAAAATGAGAGAACGTTTCTGTGTCTAAATACAGCAACAACTCAGCGGTCCATCACTTATGTCACGCAACTGAGAATAGCTGTGACGACACGAGGGCATCCCCACCGTAGTACATCACTACCAAGAAATATAATAATTGGTACCTAACGCATTTCACAGTTCATCTCAGAACCCGGAGAGACACCGGGCGCAATACCAACGCGTAGGCGGATAACCTACCCTGAGGTCGAGCGTTCTGACACCAGAAACTGAGCTGAGTCATACTGACGAGACGAGATTATTCATTGAAGTTCGTAAAGAAAATTATGAAGAAAACATAATTTGTTAATTCCATCTGTATGGCATTTTAAGGTTGGGCAAATGGGAGCTAAATCTGTAAATTATATTTGACATTACACTGCGTTTGCCGAATGCACAACTCCGAAATAGTTTTGACTCTTTTGACAGAACAATATAAGAGTGCACAGAGTGAATAAAACTGATTTACCAAACGCACATTATGTAGAGATTTAATTTAGTTTACTAAGTAGCAACGTACAAAAATTATATGTTATAGATGCACCAGAAGAATACAATTTATGATTATTGATTCATAGTGATAAATTTAATCTCATTTCGCGAATCGTTCTTCTTAAGATAAAAGGTGCAATTTGTAAACAGCTGATGTAACACATTATCTAAAACAATAACAGCGGGCAGGAGGTTAAGTACTTGAACTTTACAACTTCTTGTTATAAAAATAATGAAGAAAGTTCTTCAATCAAATCCATAACGCATTCAAGTTGTGCGCTGTGGAGGCGGCGGCGAAGGCGGCTGCTGGCTTCTGCGGCCTCATAACGGATGCCATCCAAAATGAAACAGCGAACCGAACGCTACAGGTGCGCATTAAGGAGGATGAAATTTCTTTCATTTTCATCCCGGAACATTATCTTATATCAGTATTATTATGCTAAAAATACAGCAGGAAGATTCAAATCAAATATTATTGAAGAAGATTTTATTAGCATTCAGGCGGACGCTTTACTTTATTACGAACTTGCAGACAAACATAATTATTAATTCATTGTACGAGGCATAATTTTTGAATTAGAATTGTATTAGGTATGTTCAGGTGTTCAGTAGGTACTGCAAAGTAATTGTTTAAAGTTTTGGGTATAGTGATATAAGGGTTTATTTTATTTTAATGGTAACAGATCAACAGGATTAAATTGCAATGAAAGATACTATCTTGTTTTTATATTGGCATTTACTCGGACCCATTGGAATTTTTTATTTTTTAGATTTCTGGGATCGAACTGAGGACACTTTACCGCTGAGCCAATCAGTAAGTTGCTTTTTATGGTCTTATCCAGAAGAAAACTTTTGCTTCTTATGAATCACTAATCGGTAATTTTATCCTAGCGGGATGGAAATATTAATAATAAATTGGTCCACAAAAGAGGACAGTTAAATTGCCTCCCTGATTGTGGGTTGGACTGTAGCAATCGTTATTATGTTTTGCTTAATATATTTTGTAAAAGTTAACTTCTGTGCGTTGAAATAAATGCATTTATTTATTATTGTAGTTACATATCTATTTTTGTATTACGCAAATAAATGAATCAATTTTTAGAAATAGTCTAGGTAGGTACTTACTGTATCTATCCATCTTTCTGAACTTATTTTCAATAATGGAAAGTCTAAGAAATTATCAATAATTAATAAAATTATTATATCTTTTTAAAAAAAAATTAACAAGGTAGGTAGTGTCTGAACGTCGAATTGTTGAGATTTTTTGAATGTGACGTTTAATTTGTCAATAAAAATTTCCAGTGTTAAGTAGGTATCTCCTTAGTTGTAATTTTTTTTTATAATTTTTTTTTTCAAAATAGAATAAAAGTAGGAAAAGTGTATGTGTGCAGAGGTAAAGAACCCTCCATAGCTAAAAAGTTTTTTTAAAATTTTGTTCTACTCTATTAGTGTTTTATTGTAACAAATACCTAACTATTCAACAGTAGGTATGCTTTTAGAGTGGAGAACCAAACACTCGGTGGTCGGGTACATCGGTAATGAGCCTTATTCATGGAGCTAGTTTATCCGATAGATGGCAGCACTTGTAGAGGAGTTACAAGTTTATATTTCACATACCGGTAAATTTGTTCTGTGAATTTGACGAAATATTATTTTGAATCCACTACAATGCCTACAAATGATTCAAATTCGGACAGTCGGTATTCCAAAGAAAAGGACTAGATATATTCTTCACGCTTTCCAAAGCTATGGCAAGATGTAAATAAGTGTAAAAGAAAAGGTGAAGAAACATACATATATTTGTAATAAACATTAGAATTTCCAGATATAATTTCTGCTAAATCAAAAAGTATGCATATATTATATCATTATATCATTATTTCATTTACCTTCTACATTACATTATAAGCGTAAAACTAAAATATTGATGAAAAAGACATTGATAATGTCCGTAACTTTACAAAAATGTAATAAATACTCGTATATTTATTTTCATTAGAATCTATTTTTCACTCTAACCTAAATAATATTTTCTACCTTTTATCGGTAATCATCTGCAAGACAACTATAGTTTTAAATCATGTACATTATTATTCTCTATGACCCTAGAATGTTTTAATTTTTCCCCAGAAATATCATTTTCGTGAATATACATTTTAAATTTTGTATCCCTCCTAGTACTGACACCGCACAGCGGATATTTTTTGCATCTGTTTTGAATAAGGCTCATTTTATCGGTTGCTGCAATTGAACGAGAAATTACGAACTATTCCCGTTTTTATTTAAATGCCATGATGAAATATTTAATAATATTTCTTCTTTATATTAATACTGTCTCATATATGTTTTTGGTCTTAAGAATTACAAAGAATGTATTTTTTAAAGTACCTAATCCTCAATTAAAAATGATATATGTCACTATATTAGAATCAATATTTTATATCAAATTCTGGAACAAATGTGAGACCACTATCATGTTGCCATGTGGGCGGTAGAAAAATAGTCTATTGTTATAAAATATAATCTGATTCTATTTATATTACACCCCTGGATTCAATGGTTGACGAATACGCAGCGAACCAAAATCGGATATTAATTTCCCGATTCTCAGCTGTCGCAACAACACGTGTCACCTCTAACACATACATACACAGCCACACACTCACAAGGCACAAGTGAGAGATGAGAACCGAACCCCAACCCACCTACAAGAAGGAAATTATTGTTACTCCTGGAAGCTTTACTCTAGCTAGGTGGCTCAGTGGTTACTGGGATGCAGATTACCTACTACTTTCAGGACTGTGTAAGAGACCTTAGGATTTAGGCAATAAATATTTCCTTATTTCTCTAATTAAAAAAACGTATACATTATCATTTAATAATGAAAAACAATTTTTTATATTAATTTATAACTTAGACTTTACAAACTTAATTTTAATTGTCTTTATACAAGTTCAAGCATATATTTTACTGTCGTAGTAATTCGACTTACTGATCTTGGAATCATAATAACCAGCATTATAATAGTTATTTATGATATAAATATTAAAAGAGAAATTTTATGAGTGAGTTGAAAAGTTATGTATCGAGGCGAAGTCGAGTCCAGCAACCCCATGAACGAAGTAAATTACTTTTAACACGTAAGTACTCGTATATCTTACAAAATTGTATCTACGACCGTTGTTGAATGTAGACTCTTTAACGGTTAATTATTAGCAAATTAAAAATAACAATTTTTGAAACGCCCAATAGTTAATCTGAACACGTGTTGCTAATGGTACCATGTTAAAAGCATTGAATGTATCATAATTATTGATATTTTAAATTATTTATGCAATTGTTAAAAGATCTACTTTTATCAACGATCTTAAAATAAGATATTTATGCCCTTTTGAGGATAAGTTTACGTTTACAAAATTAATTATCTAGGAGCGGATAGAAATGATGTTTTTTTTTTTTGTAGGTACCTTGGAGCCTTTAATCCAACAAGCACCCTTAGGCAATGCTTTGCTTGTATATTGCCTAGTTGAGCTTCACGTGTAAGTAGACCCATAGCCATAGCTTCACGGGCCTAAGCGGTAAAACAGCGCCGACTAATTTATTCTCCTTAGTGAAATCAGTCCGCTGGATTCGCCCGCAACGCACGTGCTCATTCAGGCATTGAGGGTCTCCCCAGCGCTCTTCTTCTTCGGCCGGAAAGAACAACAGTGGCTGAGACCAAAGCAACCGGAAAACACAGCCGACAGACCGGAAACGACAACAAATGAAGTGCGGTAGCATACGAACAGAAGCCCCAGCCAAACCACCAGTTTTGTATTCAAAACACTGCTTTTTTCTTTCGAATATTATCAATTTATTCTGACTGGGTCGTGGAACGCACCGTGTGAGATGAATTTAGTGGAACTGAGATTTCCGAGAGATTGCGATCACTTTACTATACAAGGTTTTTAATTGTTGAGCGAAAAAAAACACTAGTTTTGATTAAAATTTAAGAGGGATTGCCAGTAGGCTACATGCTTTGGTATTAAAAATGAGATTTCTATCACTTTGTACCTAAGGTCGAAAACTATGTAAAAATATAAACTTTATTAAAAAATATAACGTTTTTTAGTAAACTGTACAGGAGAAAGGAAAGCACCCTGTGGTTGGCCGTTTTTGCTTTCAGCACACTCCGTTGTTATGGAGCGTTCACTAGTTGAGTCGTTTCTATGGGTTTACGACCATTCATAGGTTCAGCGTGATTCTACGTCACATATGAATATTCAATTGTAATTAAGTAAAACGTATATATTTTATATATATATATATATATATATATATATATATATATATATATATATATATATATATATATATATATATATATATATATATATATATATATTTATATATATACATTATAATGTGTTTTTTTACCAATGTTGACGACATTTGTCAAAATTCTAATATACATCAGATGCTTTTCTTAAACTAACCTCAACACTATGTAAGTCTGAGATTACACTATAAAATTTTGTATAAAATTTTTATTATAATATCAACATTGTTACAGTGTCCTGATGAAGATTTAAAATAAATCGAAAGCTTGACAAATTCTAAAGAGTCTACTTTAAATTTTTGGCCAACTTTTGACTGTCACACCCACTACTCTTGCTTCCTTATATATATATATATATATATATATATATATATATATATATATATATATACATATATATATATATATATATATATATATATATATATACATATATATATATATATATATATATATATATATATATATATATATATATATATATATATATATATATATATATATATACCGGGAGTTTTTTACCTTCCGCTTACCTGTAAAGGAAGGTATTGGAATCATGCAAAAAATCGGGTAGTGAGTTTTTAGTGGATGAGCACGAATTAGGTTCCTTACAACTCATTTTTGATAGTTTCCCGATGATGTCTGTATGTATGTGTGTGTGTGTGTGTGTGTGTGTGCGTGTGTGTGTATGTGTGTGGTCCGGGCCGATGCCGGATGTTGCATAACTCAAATACGAATTATCCAAAAATTTTGATATTTGGTATTTTACAATTGTATACGAATAGGAAGAGCTCATTAGATTTTGGTACAAATAACTTCACCGGAAGTGATACTTTTTGAAGATTGAAAAGATTAAGTGTCAAAAATTTCTATAAATTTGGACAAATATAGTATTTATTTGTAATAAGAATAAGAGGAAAAGTTATTTGCAATTTACGTTATAAAAAAATTGTCTTTATCTGGTAGCATTAAAGAACTGCAGTAAAATTTAAAAAATAAATTTATCAAATAAAAAGTTGAAATCTTGTAATCCATGTTCGGTTGATTTTTGTTTCTGCATAAAAAATATTGACAGATGAGACGGGTGACAAGTTGACATACTAGCGCTATATAAGTCATAAGTAAGCTATTAAATGTAGTAACTGAACGGAGGATTGCTTCAACACAGAAGAGTTTTCGTGTGAATGAATCTTTTGATTCAGGTGATACTAATTTCTGTGTTTAAATATTTTAGATTTTTATTTGTATATTTTAAATGGACACCGGATTGTACGTATACATTTCTGTTTAAAGTCTAGATATGGCGGAAGGTTGTGTGATGGCCACGTCAGATTTTTTTATTAGTAAACATAGGGCATGTCATTACCATAGTTACAGTGTTACAGAATGACAGCAATGTATTGGAGCGTCTTTTTTATCAGTAAACATAGGGATAATTACATACTAAAATAAATATGAAATATAAATTAAAGAAATGATAAATTATTTATTTACATTTTCTACACTTAAGAACTAGGTTAACATTAAACTAATGAGAATTTTTTAAATCGAATTAAATGCTCAAAATTGGTACCATTAACTTCTAAACATTATCCTAAACGATTATAAAAATAATTTATAGCATTTGCTGGGTAGTAATATTTTGGGAAGCAGCACTAATTCGATTTTTTAATTGTTCAACATTCATTCTGTCACCATTGTACACATTATAACATAAATAAATAAATAATTTATCATTTCTTTGATTTATATTTCATATTTATTTTAGTATGTAATTATCCCTATGTTTACTGATAAAAAAAACACTCTAATGCATTGCTGTCATCCTATAACACTGCAACTATGGTAATGACATGCCCTCTATGTTTACTTATAAAAAAAACTCTCTGTATATATGTATATATATATATATATATATATATATATATATATATATATATATATATATATATATATATATATATATATATATATACGAGTATACCTATCTAATCCTTTAGAAAGTAGGTAGGTACGTTGATTCCAAACAAGCCTCCAAACTGTTTTTGCTTTTTGTGTTGAACAAATTCAAATTATTCAATTACTAATAAATCCATATAGCTCTACGATCATTCGGTATTCCAAAGAAAACCTTTAACTCGTTTTTATGACCAGGTTGTATATGAAAAACTATAGCTTACTTGTAAGCATCAGTTTTTTGACTATTATAAGTATTATATTACTTATAATAAAACGAAATTTTCGATAATAAAATAAAATCAAACACCGCACCTTGCTATGACAGCGATTGTTTGAACTTGAAGCTTAAGGAAAACTTTTTTATTATTAATTTGTTATTTTGGTTACCTATATTTAGTAGGTATCTACTTTCTAGTAGGTAGCGTAAGTTAAGGGAAAATGACCTACCTTTATTAGAAAATAATTACAATTTAATTCTAAATAATACAAAATTGTATTGATTGTAAATTATTGGTTATTGTTAAAATTTGTGGAACCATAATTTGTTCAGAATTATTACAGTTTTATCCGTTGCCAATATTTAAAATAATCTAAAAAACATAATACAAATTTAAATGTTAGGTAGATACCAAGTATTTTAAATTACTGTATAAAATTATCATTTGTCGACGATATTTCATAAGAACAATATTTAAAGTAGGTACTATACTAATTACCTAATTCAGAATTTGTAATACTGGTAAATCTTCTTAATTATAATGCAAAAAATATATAAAGTATAGCATAAGATTTAAGAATTGTCTCTTCCGCGAATATTCTGTGCATGTAGAGCGTTCAAATTACAGCATCGCCGTTAAATTAAATATGGATTTTTCCCTAATCGATATATTTTGCCAGTGATCTCATTTAATAAATATTATAAACGATATAATAGTATCTCATATCCGATGTTATACTGATACGGTGTAGTCAAAAACGATTCATTAAATAATGGCCCACTCGTTTTTATTAAATGCGAAATGAATTAATTACCTTGTGCTACATGCTATATGACATTTTTGAATATTCAAGTATTAATTAAAAATTTATGTGTTGCACAGTTTACAGTATTGATCACAATTTTTTTTATGTTATCTCATGCGAGATTCAACAATATGTTACCATAATGTATTTAAAATAAACAGACATGCCGTATTGTTTTAATGTTTTCTACAATGTTGCTCTTTTTTATAGTAGTAATGTTGATAAATGCCATTATAATTTACAACAATGTTCTGCAAATAAAGATTCAAACTTAAAATGTCCACAAAAATTTGTTTATTTGTATTATTTGTTAAAAGTTGTAAAATAATAAATAAGTCAATTTAAAAAAAATAATTTGAAGCAGTATATATCAAGCAATATTAAATAATAAAATTTTAAGATTTTAATGTAGATATCGTAATAACTAATTAAATACAGAATAATCTGAAAATAAAAAACTACGTCCTAGACATGACAAATTGTCTTAAGCACACAAAATAACGGTTCAGGTTCGGTTCGCGGTTCACTATACATTAGATGGTTCGGTTTTGTTTCGGTTTTCATTTTTTTCAAGTGAACTAGTAACCAGTATCCCAAAATGCGATTCAAGTTTCGATTTTGGTTCAGTTATGCATTAACGATCAAAGTTTTAATATATTTTTTTTAAATTTCGAGTTAAATTGGGAAAAAATTCTATGGTCAACAAACAATAATAGTCGAAACGCATATAGTACTCAACGTACTGATCAGGGAACAAAAAGATTTGTTTTAAATTAAATTTGAGGGCAGTTTTCGCAAAAATATATTTTTGAAACAACTGGATTGTTGATTGTATAATTAATATTTGATTAACTATGATCGGAATAAAATAAAATTTTAATTAATTATGCAATGGCAAACATACTTAAATTATGAAATTCCATTTGAAAACAGTGACCCAAACTGTTTTATTAAAAAACCTGGAAACTCAAATTGCGAATTTTGGAAAAATTCCTTGAATTCCGTGAGTTGAGCACTATATGCCATTAACTAATGTGCACGAAATTATGAATCATCCTGTATAATATTCGGCCAATCACAAAGTAAAACTTATATGAGCACGGAAAACATAAAAACTACTTACTTTGATCTAAAACATAGTTTTCAGTTTGAAGTTAGTGTTTGCTAATATTTTTATAGTATTAAAGTTAATTGTATCTCAACTTATAATAGTGGCGAAAGTAGATACCCGCCCGAATAAAGTATTGAAAATTTTACACATGACTCTAATCTGCTCTAACTAATGCGCTATTTCGATATTCATAATGCCAATAATGTCAAAATTACGAAGTATAATATATGACAGGACTGGACTCTAGGACGGGTGAAGTGAGGCCTATCTGTTTATCTTTTAGAGAGAGATAGAAAATACGGGCCAGCTCGGTAACGATGGTAACGCACGAGGTCAGTAATGAACTTTCTCTGTCGCACAGGGTAAACAAAAATGTCACAAATTTACAGTATTGCTATGATACGGAGTGTCTACTCCGGTGTTCATATTATAAGTACTTCGTGATCTGAATTAATTGTTTATAAATATTTTATATAATTTATAATAAGCTTCCTCCCGAATCATATCTATAACGGAAGATTTAAATTTACTATACGGCAGAAGATAAAACTTTCAGAAAATAAAGAATACCTACTATTTCTGGAACTGTCTAAAGCCCTTGCCCATACCATGTAGACGCCTATGATGTGACTGCATTATACAAAATTTACAAGTAAAATAACTACGATGCAAATTACAATTAATTGAATAAAACATAAGCTTAGTATGTTGTTTTTATTTAAAAATATAACTTATGATGAAATTATGAACCTAATTGTACATCTCATTAGTCATTATGAATTAAACTTGTGTTTTTCTGCTACTGTTTGTGGTAAGTAATAACAGATCTTCAATTAAAAAACTAAATAAAATTTAATTATTATGTAGAATAAAACTACAGAAAAAAGTATGACAAGTTAAAGTTAAGAACCCATTATAGCCACCATTTGAAATAATGCGAATCGTAAAGTAAGAAAGTAAAGATTTCATTACTACTGCATCAAGCTTTTTGTAGCTATTTTATGTTTATGATGATTATTTTCTTTAGAAGCTACAGAGTTGTTTCAATCAATAATCTCTTCAGGTAAAAACTTTAAGTTATTAACAGATTTTGATTTGTCGAACTATAAGGCGAGTGTCTATTTTATGGGAATTTAAATATTTCACAGATGTAGTGCCAGTCATGACTATATTTAACTCTTAACAACCCAGTATGCTTCTATAACGTTAACGTACCCACCCAGTAGTGTCCAATAGACACATATATAACTGAAAATCGTCAACAATATAATAAAAAATAAATATCTAATATTAATGTTTTATTTATTAGGTATTATATTATACAAGTCAATAAAAATTCATACTCTTAATTCTATATACAAATTCATTTGAAAACGTATCCGTCAGATACTACTGGTTTGTTTAGGGTTAATCTAATCCATGTCCATGTGTAAATTAATACGTAACGTATGTTATTATTTATTTCTAATAATTGAATGCGACCATAAATAGAAGGATCAAAAGGTTGCATGTCAAACAAATAGCAGAGAATTTCATTATTTTTACATTTTCAGGGTCCGATAACTTAAATTGACTAAACTTGACAAATTTTTAAAAAGTTCATAGAGCCTGGCATGAATTACCCATAAGTGCAGAAATGTTTAGAACTACCTACTAAAAATGTTAAAATGCTTTTTAAGAGAGATAGCTGGCTCTTATTGAGTACAGAATCCCCGGTATACAATAACTAAAGACATCCGAAATACTGCGGGCATAGTTGTTTTTATTTATATAAGAAAATCTCAAAATGTGTTTAACACACAAAATCATAGGTATTAGAGAGGCGTGAGTATAAAAATTTATTTGTAGCAAAAAATATTATTGTACATGTAAATTTTATGAATGTGACTATTTATATACAGGATGTAACAGCGAAACCAGCCAGCGCCTATTATTTTCATTATTATTATGGTCACAAAAAATATTATAAAGCAAAGGTGTAGGAGACCAAAGGGGGAAACTGCTTAAAGAATAAAATAATGTTTTAAACCAGTGGTTCTCAAGCAACACAAAACACAAAATATAGTAAGTACCTACGTGCTGCAAAAGGGCGACAAGTTGAGTTTTGAATGTTAATTTTCACTAGTTATTTTCTTTTTGTATTTGAATTTTGAGGAGGGAACTAGCAGGTCGCAAATATAAATAATTATTTTGAAGAAATATTAAAATATAGTACAAGTACCAAAATTCATTAAAAAGAAGTGTGCCCCATACAATTTAAATTTAAAAGTCAAGCGCCGCCACTGGATAGGTACCTAGTAGAACATAGTGTAGCATCTGAGGCACATTATTTTTTTTACGACAATCTTTAACGGTATCTTAATACATGTCGTATAAATATTAATGTTTTGAATGAATATGAATGGTATTATGTTTGCTACATTATTTCTTATAGGAAAGAACGATAAAATGTAATATTTCTGAAGTGTTTAAAATGAATACGGACACGTTTATGCAGGTGTTTCACAATTTCAGAAATTAAAATAATAGTAATTTAAAAATTGGCTCTTAAAATGTGTACCTATGTCCTTTAGAGAGCTATTTATTTTTGCGAATTTAAAAATAATTTATTTTTAATACGTGATCAGTATGTCATGTCAAGTTGTGAAACTTCCTGTGTGTGACCGTTTCGTTTTCCTAAAGTTGTGAAACGCACTCTGTAGATACATTATTTGATTAAAGAATAAATTACTTTCTAAACTATTTAAAAATTTGTAATATATTGTCTTTATCGAAAGGGCAATCAATCTTACATAAAAATTACAGTTCATAATTTCCAATATTCAGAATCGTTCAGAATCATTAAAATCTGATGGTACTGCATGAACTGATGACCCCTCTTAAAGACATTGCATAATGCACTTGACATTGTTGAGGTCCTTTTCCGACAAGTCTATTCCCCTTCATTCTATCCGAGTCATTCAACCGCAAAGGACAACAGACTGTCCAGATCTCGAACCGGTAACTCGGTCCCTTACCGTTACCGTTACGTTTCCCTACCCGGGAACCGGGAATACAAATAACCAGAACGGCTACGGGACACAAGACTCGGAAAGAATCCAACTTCCAGGGATTATAGAGTGGGAGTCTGAAGGAATTGTGAAGTCAGCACACTTTACAAAAATCGCCTCTCATCCCAAACGTTATTAAGTGAAAGCGGACCGGGAATCCTATCAGGATGTATAGATTGTTTTAATAATTCCACGCAACTTCAAACGGAACGATCAGTTTACAATGCTTTTGTAATAGGGTATTTTATAATGTTTCAAACACAGCTAATTTATATTGAAAAACCTCCTGTTCTATCAATTATCTGAATTATATTATTTTAAAACTTATAATATGTGATAAGTGATAATGAAATAACATTATGCAAAAATAAATATCCCGCCTCCCAGAATCATGAATAATGAAATTAAATATTTAGACTTAAAATAATTAGTAGGTACATAAAATAACGAGTTTAATAAAACATTTTTTGCACGTGTTCAAATTTAGAAAACGAACCAAAAGGTGAGTTTTCTTAAAGGGGGTGTAAACCAAAAATCAAAATTGTAGCATCAAAATTTTTAAGAACAAATTTTCAAACCGCATATTTCTATTACTAAAGATTGAAGAATTATAAGAATTTTAAATAACAAGTCCGCCAATTATTGTAACGTCATACCGACATCAGTCAGTCGGCCGGCTATGCCAGAATATGAGTAGGTATGCGGCTTCACAGAAGCAGTCTTCGTGCCTCATATAATTTAATGTGTTTTACCCTTAATATAATTCTACAATTATTAACCTAATGGATTTCGGTTTTTAACCTACAAATACCGATAATAAATTAAGTATTGTAAAGGAAACAAATATTGAACGACTAAAATAATATAATGTGAGCTCGTGCAAATTGTGTACAAATGCCTACTGGCCGCGAATATGTTTGCTGTTGGAAAATCAAAATAATAACAGATTTTAAATGCGAGAAACGATAACAGAATATTAGTATTTATTTAGATAAGCTCCATTTTTAGCATAAATATTAAGTTTCTGGTTACCAACATAGAACACTTGTGAAACATGAATTTTGGTACAAAATTTCACCTAGACTCCACTCATTGAACCCATAGTTACAAAATGGCGGCCAACATTTTGAAAAAATATCCGCCATATTCAATTATCTCGTATATGGTCAATATTACGATAAAAATTGTTACAGAAAATTATATAGAGCATACAATTTGCTATAAAACGATTATCTACAAAGTGGTACAGTCTTCGAGAAAATTATGAAAATATATATGAGCAATTTTTAGTCATTTTAAATAAAACCGTTATTTTGTCTATTCAAACAAAAACATTTTTTATTTCTGAATGAAGCAAGATATCGACTTCCGGACTTCAACATTCGATTTGATAGATTTTTTTTATTATATACGAAATTTTAGAGCACTAGTTTGGCGACAGTTCAAACATAATCTTTTAGAGAAATAAGAGAAATGTTAGTATTGAGCTGCCATTTTTAAACGAATATTCTCCAAAGACGATTTTAAATAAAGTTATCCTTATTTTTGCGAATTTTTCAAAAATTCTTTCTCTTCCACGCTCAGTACGTCATGATCATGATATACTCCAAAAAAATTCCGTTAGCCGAGTGGTCTAACATATCGAATCTCGCGGTGGTTCACTCGGTAAGATAGGTCGTGGGTTCGAATACCACAGAGCGCATGGTCGTTGTGTGATTGGTTGTGACTGTTTCATAAAATTTGTTACATATAAATAAAGTTCCAGGCTAAAAGGCTACGTTCCTAAGGTCTAGGAGGATTCCTCCTATTAAAAAAATCTTATTTAAGTATTAAGCATAACAAATTTAGAGGATATACTGATACATTTATATTCTAAGGTTTGAAGTTTGACAATTATTTAAGTAAATACATATATAAATATATTGCGTATCGAAATGAGGGCTCTGGTAATACTTACTCAAAAATTACGTTTCACAAAGACGTCTTTGGGCGCGTCATATATTTTTTTTAAATATTTAAATAATAACGGGACAAACAATGGCAAAAAAGCTAGTACCCCCACTTTACCCAAAACAATTTTTTTTAGGTCGATAATTTTGTACTAATTTTGGACATTTTTGAACCATAAAAATCAAATTTTGACCCATCGTCATTTCAGAGATTGGACAAATCGATATCAGAGCAATAAAGTTGGTACCCCCACTTTGACAAAAAAAATTTTTTTTAGGCCGACAATTTTGTACTAATTTTGGACATTTTTGAACCATAAAAATCAAATTTTGACCCATTGTCATTTCGGAGATTGGACAACTCGATATTTAGAGCAATAAAGCTGGTACCCCCACTTTGACCAAAAAAATTTTTTAGGCCGATAATTTTTTACTAATTTTGGACATTTTTGAACCATCAAAATCAAAATTTCTGTTGGACCCAAAAAGAGTTTTGTTAGCATAGATTAGTTTGTCAAAAAAACGGATTTCTGTTGGACTCAAGAAGTTTTTTGTTAGCATAGATTAGTTTATGTAAAAAAAACGGTTCACGCTAGGTTCGCGCTCGTTCACGCTCGGTTCACGCTCGTTCACGCTCGTTCACGCTAGGTTCACGCTCGTTCACGCTAGGTTCACGCTCGTTCACGCTAGGTTCACGCTAGGTGAACCTAGCGTTTTTTTACATAAACTAATCTATGCTAACAAAACCCTTCTTGAGTCCAACAGAAATCCGTTTTTTTGACATAAACTAACACGTTCGCGGACAGTAGCAAAAATTGTGAACTTTCTACTGGACACCTACTTATTTTAAAAAATTTAAAAATTAAATAAATCCAAGAAGCCGTATGCTGGGACATTGATAATTTTTTTATGTGTTCTTCAGGGACAGCAGACTTAGATTAAATGAAAACCCCGTACACTTTTGTCGGCATTTGCCGCTTTGTACCACGAAAACGAAATAAAGTTCGACGGCATATACCGTCATGTCCCTGGATATAGGGCGGCATATGCCGCTTTGTCCACGAACGTGCTAATCTATGCTAACAAAACCCTTCTTGAGTCCAACAGAAATCCGTTTTTTTGACATAAACTAATCTATGCTAACAAAACCCTTCTTGAGTCCAACAGAAATCCGTTTTTTTGACATAAACTAATCTATGCTAACAAAACCCTTCTTGAATCCAACATAAATCCGTTTTTTTGACATAAACTAATCTATGCTAACAAAACCCTTCTTGAGTCCAACATAAATCCGTTTTTTTGACATAAATTAATCTATGCTAACAAAACCCTTCTTTTTTTATTTTGATGGTTCAAAAATGTCCAAAATTAGTAAAAAATTATCGGCCTAAAAATATTTTTTTTGTCAAAGTGGGGGTACCAGCTTTATTGCTCTGAATATCGAGTTGTCCAATCTCTGAAATGACGATGGGTCAAAATTTGATTTTTATGGTTCAAAAATGTCCAAAATTAGTACAAAATTATCGGCATAAAAAATTTGTTTTTGTCAAAGTGGAGGTACCAGCTTTATTGCTCTGATATCGAGTTGTCCAGTCTCTGAAATGACGATGGGTCAAAATTTGATTTTTATGGTTCAAAAATGTCCAAAATTAGTACAAAATTATAGGCCTAAAAAAAATTGTATTGGGTAAAGTGGGGTACTAGCTTTTTTGACATGGACAAATAGCAGAAAGTGCTATATGACCGATTGTAGGTCTGTACAAAAATGTCCAATGTCCCGTGTGGTTAACTTTACAGTAACAAGCATGAGTACCTTTTAAATGACAGCTAATAGCTGCACACACGGTAAAATAATTAATACTAACAATATAATCATAAAATAATAATAAATATTACCATATAAATTACCAAATAATAATTCGCAGACTACGGAGGTATGTTCAGTTCAGTTCGGTTATCGGTTATGGTTCTTATTATACTGAACCGGTAACAGTAACCGATTCAAGTGAGCGCTATTCAGCTACTGAAATATATGATTTATTTAGATACAAGAATGTGTGGTGTATGCTATCTGGATGTACATATATTCTGTACCTTATTGGAAAGAAGATATATGCAATTTGAATATTTAAAAAGTATGGTACAGCGAATTAAATTGATATTAAATTCAGAGCTCAAACATAACAGTCCGCAAAATTATCTCCTGGTGGAGAGAAATAAGTAAATTCTGAAAAAGTAAGAAAACATTTTGAATTCCTTTAATTTGCAATGACATTTTTGGCAGGAAGGAAAAATCATATTTTTTATGTTTTATTTTGATTAGTTTCTCTTAAATCAAATTTTAAAAATATATTGAGTTAGACAATACCATACAAGTGCATTTATAATTTATAGAGTCACATGCTTGTTATTTTCTTCAAATTATATTTGCATTGTTTTTTACTGTACTTTGTATTGTACAAAACAAACCTGATGAACAATTTAAAAACAAGGCAGTATGATGTTGTATAAATTTCACTATTTATTGTATCTATGTTTTACCGTTTAAACCCGAAATCAGTCAAAACTAGTTTCAACCAGTTAATACCCGAAGTTATCAAGGGTTTTTGTAGAAACTATTTTAAAGTTTAAACTAATCAAAAATAATTTTTGTTTTCAAAGAGTAGGTACCTAGGTATCGTTTTACAAAAATGACACGAGACGATAAAAATTCATTTCTTGAAGACGTTAGGTAAAGTTAGGTAAGGTTAGGTTAGGTTTAAATCCATTTATTATTTATTTACGCGAGTGTTGACCAAAGCATGTGCTTTAATTCCGAATTTTACTAACAAAAAATAGTTCAATCTAGTTCTGTCAAATAAATGCAAATAATTATGTACTTATGGTCGTAACAAAGGATGGTAAAATAACAAAATAAATTATTTTTCCTTTAATTGTGCACCCGATATGAGTTGGTAATAATAATCTTTAAACCGTTTAATTGTTGCCAAAGACGAGATTTTACTTTCGAAACTTAACACTATGGTGTTTGAATTGTTATTTTGAATAATAATTATTTAGTAAAAAAAGCAAGTGAAGCAAGCTTAACAAAAACTTTTTATACTTTTTAATTAATTGCCCACTAGTTTCATAAAATAATTTTTTTATTTTATTTTCTGATATTTGTGCGTATTTAGTTTTTTTTATCATTCCTTTAACATAATCCAAACTCAGCAGGGGCATTTCCGCATTTGAAAAGCTTTGATAGAGTATGAAATACTTAGTTAGTAATTAGAGTGAAATAAAAAACTCGAAATCGATTTCTCCAGAAATCTTTCTCATTTCCAGTAGATTTGTAATGAAAGAATCCGTAACTTGAAACTCGCAACAGCAAAGAAAGTTCTAGGGCAAATACGGCAGGTATCACGCTAAGTCAGAGTCGAGATTCTTCCACAAAAATCAACTTCGTGATACTACTATTGACACATAATCTGATTAATGCATTAAGGTACTTACTCAAACTCCTAAGTTTCCTCGTGCGAATGTTTATCGATACACGACTTCCGAGTAAAAAGATGATGGTCAGAGATAAGAAATTCTCGCGACGTCGAACTCAGAACGTAGAAGACGTAACGCAAATGTTACGCAGACGCTCAGAGCCTTTACAAATTTCTAAGGATGATTTCATCACGGATTTTCTATTGAATTGTGCGATTGTGCCAAAAATAGAAATAATCTTATATGAATAAGATACGGTGATTTACGTTTATTGTGCATTACAAAATATATATTATAATCATTTTGCCGGTATTTACTCCAAATTATAAGTATACTTACTTATTTTTTTTAAACTGCTTGCTCTCGGAGGTCAAAACAAGAGGTCTAGGTAACAATTCTATTCAATTCAAGTCTAATTTATTTATTTTTTATTTTTGACGGTAACCATTCTACAGGATTAACTCCCAATTACAGAATAGTAGATGTTATTATAGTGGAATCCAACAACTCGACCCAGTGGTATTATTGTCGGTTGAGCTGAGAATCGAACTGGGGGCCGCTAGCATGCTAGGCGGACTCTCTACCACTGAACTAACCACTGGCGATATTTAGATAACATAAAATACAACTGTAGATAAACCCACTATAAAATGAAGTTGACTATTTCAAGCATTAAAAATCGGTCAAAGAAACCGGTGGAATTTCAGCTAAATGCTCCATTTTTGGTATATTATTTTTCCAGTTATCATTTAAATTTCATGTACATAAATATATTTCTAACTCGGGAATTTGACTGTAAAGCTGGATTTATAACACGCATAGCGCATAGAAAATAATTTAGCACACAAACACAGATTGCTATACGAAGTAAAAGTCATTGTCTTACAGTGTTGTCTTATGACGTTATGACAGCTGTTTTGTTGGTTATGCTAGATTTGATTTGGAATTTTTTGACTTTGTGATTTTGTTATTATGTTTTGAATATTTTACAAAAATTATTAATATAATGAACAACGAATGCGCGTGCGTATAAGAAGTAAACTAAAACGAACTATCACGAATGCAACGAATAAACCCGAAGCACAGAACTACACAGCACAGCGCATAGGAAAATGAACATTGGTCAATTCGTGTGCTATGCTAAATTATTTTCTATGCGCTATGCGTCTTATAAATGGATGTGCTAGTTTCCATATGACCAATACCTATGCTATGCTGTGCTAAATTATGTTCTATGCGCTGTGCGTGTTATAAATCCACCTTAAATGTCTCACTAAATTATTTTTATAATATCATTTTAATAAATTATTATTTAAAAATATAAAAAATTTGGGCATTTGGAAAAGTTCAAAGAGACGTTTTCAAAATAATCTTTTAATTGTTCCGTAAGATACATCGTATTTTCAGGTAGCAGCAGTCCAGCAGTGTAATATCAATTAACAAATTCAAATTTACTACCTATATGTTTATGTTTCATTTTAAAAAGAACGCTTTAATACATTTCTAACAAATTCGTACATGGATTTAATAAATTCCATGTTTCACGAAATTCACATTATAAAATAAACAGCCTGGTTCAGAGCTCACTTAGTCAAGTAAAATTAGTTAATCAGATCGATGAACGTTCCGATTTAACGCAATAGTATATTGTTATACAAGTTATATAAGACCGTATTTTGTTGCACGAGTACCTATTCCAATGGACGAGTGAGACAATACTTCTTATAAAAGGAGTGTGATATACGATCTTTATACCTTACGCTACATAAGTACATATTTTATACAAAATTTTGAAATTCCACTTATAAAACAATCTGACTATATAGGGACTTTGCAGAGCTAAATTAATTTACAATTTCATTAAAAAAATAGTATTTTTACGAAAATTATAGAAAAATGAGTAAATTCAAGTAAAATAATTGCAGTAATCAAAATTTTAAGTAGGTAACAATAAGTTATCTTATTAAATTTATTACAGAGTTGTTAAAGATTAATCAATTGTTAATAAACGTTAGAGTTCCAATGCATTACTCCGAAAAAAAAATACCACGCCGCATCCGAATCGTATCCAGCTTCCTGCTGAATTGAGGATAAGCAGGAGCATAGCATCAGGAGTTACACAGATAAAACATTCTGCATTCGCCAATCCTGAGATTCGCAATGCCTTCCACTCGACTGCAGGATTAATTTCGCTTATGTGCAGGAAAAATTCGCGAGAGGAAAAGAGTGAGATTTCAATAGCAGAATCTGATCAGGAGCGGCAAGATGATTTGGCTAGCGTATTAGAAAATGCGAGGGAGAAGAAAATCAAAAAGATTCTCATACCCTAACGTGACAGAATTACATATAAGAAAGCTAAATACACTGCAATCTCAGTATTTCGAACATACCTACCTATAGTTTCTGAGTAGTTTTCTCAAACTAAGAGTATTTTAGTGAATTTCACTTAGGAAAGCAAGCTATTGAAGTTATCATCATAATGATCAAACTTGGTAAAATATTCATAAAAGCCGATCCGACCATTTCGACCAATTTCGAAATTAATGTTTTTAGGCATAGGACACCTTTTATAACATAAGAAGATGCAAAAATACACACAACAGAATAATAAAATATGGGATGTTCCATTTGAGTTATAGCCATTTGAAATTGAGTAAATTTGATTCTCTGTATTGAACACCCTGTATAATAACATTAAAAAAAAGTTATGTCAGAACAAAGAGTATAGTTACAGTTGTACGGAAAAAAAAATCCTAATTTTTACTATTAAAATAACACTACGATTTAGCGGAGCTAAAGTAATGCATTATTGTACGATTTCATAAAAATGTAATTATATATGACACTTATACATATTTTTTGTATTATAAGATATATTATATTTTAAATTTTGTATGTAAGATCCTTTCAAATAATAGAAGTCTTTAAGGAGGTTGGTGACCATATATTACAATGATGATGAGAGACTGAAATTTATACAATGCCTTTATTACACTATTGAGATTCTAAAAAAATAATTAAAATTTTCGTTACATGGAGTTATTTAAGAAAAAGGAAGCATGTCAAGCATTTTTTTGTTTACTGAATTAGTAATATTATTGTAAAAATATATCACCGCAACTGAACGAATTGCAATGGGGTATCAGCCAACGCGCGTTGAGCGAGTTTATTTTACATTATCAAAAATATTTTTATTTTCATATCCGCCACCAAGGCTAATGTCTGGATACGCCACTGCAGGAGTCCCCAACCTCCTTAATATGTATAATTTAAAAAAAAATACTATAAATTATTGATATATGTCCCATTACAAGTACAGCTTGCATAAAAATTATATTATAATAAAAATCTGTATCAAAATGCAAGTCAAATATCAAAAGGAGAGAAAACATTAGGTATTTAATAAAAATTAATTATAATAACTACCTATTTTACCTGTGTCAGACTTTATTACAACTGCTGTTGTAAAAACAATAAAATATTGGGAAATGATAAACTTTTGTATAGCATTTTTTAAGCGCAAGCAAGTTTTTTATTGTTTACAATAAAAACTATGATAAAAACTGTGAAAATGGAAAAATGCATTTTAATTTTTAATATAAAACTTCGAGGTTGCTTTGACGATGGTCTCATAATTATTCATCTTTGAAACTAATAACGGTATAATATTGCACAATATTTTTAAACTAGGCCAATCCAAAGACAAAGACAATAGTGTTCGGTTTACTGGAGTACCTACCTATCTGTTTAATAGGATGTACAGATTAAGGGGGATCACTACAGTACGCAGTGGCTCTGTGTAGAATATGCACATTCTTTCTCCCCTTACTGCAGTACACAATACTAGACGTTAAAATGGTGAAAATTATGTTTAGTTTTTCAAAAGTGAAATAAACATTCGCATAGAATAATAACGAATACATTAATTTTTACTTAAACAAAACCTATTTTATCACATAAAACCAAAAATTTAAAAAGTGGCATTAGGCGCATAAGGAGACAGCCTTCAGATATTTAAAAATGTCGTATTTGTAAAAAAATATTGAAACCAGTTTTAATGTAAAAACTCAATATCGTTTTTTGAGATTTGACGAGTTGTGTGGTATTGAACTGTTTGTAATTAAATTTCTTGAATTAAAAAGTTCATAATAGTTATTTACGTATGTAATTAGGTTGTAAAGATTTTTTATTACAAATGTGGCAAATAACCACGTAAGTAATAAGAAAAAAAATCAACCGGGATTTGTACATATTATATTTTTTTATGAAATAGCAAAATTATTTTTTTGTAAATTAAAGCAAAATATGTTTTTTTATTATTATTTTATTTTATCTACAACTGGCCTACAGAGCCAACAAGCAGATTTGATCTGTTTTGCATAGCGTGCGTGAGGCTAGTGCCCATTGGTACTACCTCTTTATATTATATACATTAATATATACGATTAATACATTTTGTGTAGTTTATGACAGTAATCTTTATTTGTTACATGTTCAGTTCTAGAGTTCCTTTAGTTCCGATGGTTTAGTTCTTTTTAAACGTCTGAGGGCATTTTCATTGTTATATAGGCCGGTGGCTAATTCATTTGGATGGTATGTGAGTCTTCTTCCATATGATGATGACAGTTCTCGAACATAATCTTGCACATACTTAATGCTGAGATCCTTGTGCAGGGTGTTATTGGAAATAAACCATTGTGCGTTTGTTATCATACGCAATGCTTTGTTTTGGGTTGTTTGTATTATTTTTGAATTGGACTTCTTTGTGCAACCCCAGAGTTGTATTCCGTAGGTCCAGATTGGTATGATTACAGTTTTATAAATTAATAGTTTGTTCTCGATTGACATTTGGGATTTGGGTCCCAGTAACCAGTACATCTTTCTGATCTTCAAGTTGATTTGTTTTTTCTTTGTTTGTAGATGCTTTCTCCAGGTTAGTCTTTTATCCAGGTGCATGCCCAGGTATTTGACGTCTTCTTTGGTTTCCAATGTTTTGTTGTTTATATTTACTTGCGGGCAGGTGATTTTCTTGTGGTGAAGACTATATGTGTAGATTTTTCTTCGTTGATTTTGATTCTCCATTTCGTTGCCCAAGCTTGCATATCGTCAAGGGTTTTTTGGAGTACGGCTGATGCTTCTATTGGGTCGGTATGTGAGGCGATATATGTTGTGTCGTCTGCGTATGTAGCGGTTAATACATTTTCTGGGCATGGCATGTCTGCTGTATAAAGCTGGTAGAGGACAGGGCCAAGTACACTCCCTTGTGGTACTCCGGCTCTTATTGGATGCATTTTTGAAGTTGTTCCTTCGTGATGTATTTGGAAAAATCTTTCGCTCAGGTATGATTTCATTAGTAGGAAGTATTTTTCGGGTAGTTTTGATTTAATTTTGTATAGCAGTCCGGTATGCCACACCTTGTCAAAGGCTTGACTGATGTCTAGGAAGGCTGCCGAACATACTAAGCAAAATATGAAAACAAAATTAATTGTGATTACGGATTGCAACAACAGCCGACGTTATTGCCAATTTTCGTGAGCGAACAAGTCCACAGGCAGCGCTCTGATTGGTCAAAAATGCGAAGCTAAAGTTGTACTTTTCACTACGATTTAGCGGAAGTAAAGTAACTCATTATTGTACGATTTAATAAAAAGAGTATTATTTATTTATTTAAATAAATAATGTTATCTTTTGTTTATTTATTTAACAAGCCGCACACCGAAATCCATAATTTAGGTATCGACCCACCTTGATAAGATAAAACCAATACTACCTACATTATTATTATTTATAAACATTACAAAGAACTCCATTATTTCTTAAAATGCAATAATAAAAGGAGAATCATTTTTCTATGAAATCGTGCATTTCAATGTAAGTATTAAATGATTTTATAAAAGTTGATTGGAGTTTATTAAAGAAACGTAACATTGCAATTGTAACAAAACATGCAAATAACTTAGTTTCAAAGAACAGAATCTAAAATAGTATCACAATAGAGAAATGTTTATTGAGTAAAATGTGCTATTATTTTACATTTTAATACATTTCTCTTTAAAAACATTTCTTTATTTGGAAATGTATTTTATATTAAATCGCCCACTCCGCAAAGTAATAAGTACTGAATAAAACTCACACAATCACGAAATATAAAACATGTCTTAGAATTTCTCCAAGTTTGTAATAAGATTAAATGTAGACAAATTCAGATGCTGTGCGCTATTTTTACATCAATAATTTGATGTTTGTGGGCAGAGCAAAATCTATTTAACTTGTATAAAATTTTCCGAGGTACGGAAATTGTCAGAATGCAAGGCAACCACTTCACGAATTACATCAAGAAGAAACGTTCCTTGTATTATAATCTGAGATCTGGATATTCTTATTTGTGTACTTGCAAGTAAAATACGAATAGAGCACTGCATGAACGTTGATCTTTTTATCTACTTATTCCGGGATCCCTTTTAGTTCAACTGATCCGAACTGCATTTATTTTTATTCGTTTTCTTTAACCTCAATTTGTCAATTTGTAGACGTTGAGGTGGATATTGTTGAGTACATCTTTTGAATATTATGAATTAAAAGCAGAAAATAATTGGTACACGTAAAGTAAAAACTTAAAATGAATACTTACAAATATTTGGTCCGGGATAATAAATGAGGTTGACACTTACCTAGAACAAAGAGAAAATAATTATAAACTTTATACAAACTATAACTATAAGTCGATGCAAAAATGTTTTTTATTAGGGCTAGAAGCTAAATGTACAGGGAACTTCAAAAATGTTATTGTATTTTTATTATTTGTAGGCGATAATATCCTAAGGTGCAAATTATTTAATACGAAATATAACCTTAATTTAACAAAATACGGATAGTTTTCATAAAAACAAAAATACTTTATTTTATTTTAATGGTACATACAGTGTGACGGATAAAACAGAAAGGTGAAAATTTATTTGTTATTACTGATCTGATCAAATATTTCAATTCTCATATAGACATAACAATATATAGTTTTTGCTTGTCTTAAATCTTCTGAAATTGTAGAGATATTAATTCATTCATATGTACAGTAAAGCCCATATTTCTGTATTCATTATCAAAAATATTCGCACATTTTGAAATATGTATTTGAAAAATGTGTTTATAGGTGAAAATGTGACTTAAATACTAAAATAGCAACGTGTATGAAATTATTAAAATACATACCTACCTACTTACTTTATTTTTATTTAATAAAATTAACTTAAACTATAAAAAATTAATTCAAAATCAATATTATTGACTAAGAAAATGTTTTTATCGCAATTCTTAAATGTACCTATGCCTTTGTTACAATTTGAACTGAAATCGACTCAGAAACACATGTTAATTACGCCGTTCTCAAATTAATAAGGTGTACCTTCTAAGTATTGCAGTGTAGGTAGAAATAGAAGAGATCGAGTTTTTGAATTTTTTTCTAGCTCCTCGTTTAAATAACAATTTGCAATTTTTAGGGCACAACTATAGTTCTTTTTAGTTTTAGAATTTAAATATATAGGCCAAACTTCTCTCAAGTTGCAAGTTCTGTCATTAAATGTAACAAATTTTGCGGAACGCGTATTTGTACATGTATGTTACATTCTAGCATCAAACTTAAACTTAGATAATCTTGGTAATGTACGTAACTTATATAGTCTTCAATTTAATTAAATGAAATTAAATTTAAGTTTTGGTCCAGCAGCAACTTTCAGATATGATCTATTTGCAGTTTGCAGAGGTATTCCCGCACCTTCAATTTCACTTCAAACTTCAACGTGTTAAATATAATCACATTTTTAATCACCAATTTAAAATTACCCAATTTCCAATTCAAGTTCACCCTAAAATATGTATAAAAGTTGCACTGAAAACTATATAAATTGACAGAATTCATGATAATAATAAATTATTGATTATGGGTAAGATTATGGTTCTGACAACTCAGGTTCGTATCTAATCCGATACAAATTACAGTTTTTTTTTCAGTTACCAACCAAGTACCTACCAACCTACCTGCGAATTAACTGCCAGTAACCATTTACACGGTATAATATTATCCATCTACCCGTTTGTAGGCACTACCAAGAGAGAAAATCACTTCTAAAATTTTGTACAGTCAATTCTTAAATTAATTCTTTAGATTTCATGTTTTCAGATAATTCCAAATAATTCCTTCAATCCCAAATAATATATTTTTTATTAAATATAAATAAATAAATGATATAAACTTGGGACCCGTATTTTTTATTTTCACAAAATCTATATCAACAAACACAAAAATAATTAATGAAAATTGAATAATACGTGATGTAACGTACAAAGTAATGACGTCACATCAAAATTGCTTTCTCAATTTAATCAAAAACATAATTTTTTTAAATAAAATTTATATTTTTACGAATGTTTTAGACAAATTCATAGTGATAAAAATCTCATTTTCAGTATACCATGCAAGTAGCCCATTATTACTTACTCCTTTTAAAATTGAATTCTTTTGGAATTGAATTAATTTATTAGATATTGAAGTATCTTTAAAGAATGTATTTATTAGTTTATTTGTTTCATTTAATTGAATAAATTCCTTAAAATTTAATTTGAACTTTGAATAAATTCCTAGCAAGTTCCACTAATTCTGAATAATTTTTTTGAAATGCCTTACTTTCTAACAAATTCCTTCAATTTTGTGCTAATTTTTTAATTCAGATTTTTTTAAATTTCAAATTAATTCAGCCAAACCTGATTTTTTTTATGAAATTTCTTTATATCTCCAATTACTTCAATTCCGTACTAATTCCCTGAATTTCTATGAATTCTTTTAACCTAAATAATTACTTTTATTCAGAATTAATTAATTTAATTCTGAACTAGCACACAGTATTAGCCAATAATTTCTTCGATTCAAAACTAATTCTTCGAATTCCACCAATCTTATATACTAAAAGGCTAGGTATCACTATATTTTCAGCAGCTTAGCAACCGTTTTTAGAATCGCCTACAGCCTAAACCGTTCAACCGATTTTTATGAACTTTTTTTTATTTGATAGAGGTTCATGTGAAGTAGTGCCTTTTGGGTATATGAATATTGTAGATGGCGTGGTAGTCGCAGGGGAGTTGAAAAACCGTGATTTTTTTGAGTCCTTGGATACGGGCATTATACGTTATTCGATTGTTTTTTTCATTTGACATATAGGTAGTGGATGAATTTGACTATATTTCTATACATGTTTCAACCCAATATTGGGTATATTAAGAAAGTTATTAAGAAAAAACTGAAAAATGCACGGAACGCAAATGGGAGCACGCCATGGAATTTTTGTTTTCTTTTTGATAAAAATGATTTTTTTGTCTAGTGTCAGATTTGACGTTTCCAATTTGAAATTTTATTTGGATTTATCTTTTATATTTGATAAGGTAGAAATATTTTGAAAATTTTATTGAGTATTTAAAGATGGAGCACGCATTATGTTTACATGGTTTTGTATAAATTTGTAATATATTTTTTGAAAATTTGTATTCAATTTAACAATGCACTGTGAAGTTGAATCATATTTTTATTTATTACTGTAATATTTATAGTAATATATTTTGACCCAAGTGTAAATATTCAATTAAAATTAGGTATCTATATCCAATATCCGTGGATAATACTATATCTCAGTATTTTACGGAAAGTTTTAAATGTCAAATTAATATACAAAGTTAACAAACGTGTTAAAAATGGTGTCCGATAATCGGAATTTTTATCTATTGTACTTGAGTTTGGGTTGAGTTTGTTCTGCTCAAGCCGTCCTACTGGGATCTTTATCCTGGATACGCCCACTAACTAACAACTGGACAAGCACGAGACACGACGCGGACTAGAGATGATCTACATTGTTATTGCACTTGTATCAAGTATCAAATCTGTTTTTACAAAAGTATGTATGGTATTAATTAGCACCAAGGGGTCAAAATATGGCTTCAATGATCAGCATTTGTATTTCAATATAAATTTAATATAATTATGATTGGTATCAAACTTATCGTCCAATGTTTTCCAAAATTATGGCTGTTTACTAAGAAAAAATTTAAATTGTACTCGGTGAGCGGAATTTGTTTTTTCTGAATATTTTTTAAATTATATCGCGATTGATATCAAATTAAAGGTCTTAATAAGGACGAAAATCTACAGTATGCATTAAAATGACTTTCGACAATTTGGCTTTTGTTTTTAGTCGGACAAAAAGTATTTTTGTAGTTTTCACAAAATTTGGTTATTTTCTTTTTAAAACACTAGTGACTACCTACTTGGTATATTCCGATAATCACATCAAAAGACATCACAGAAAAAACTTATTCAAATGGTAAGTCGAAATGCAAAAGTGGATTTATGTGAGGCACGAAGTGCCGAATTCTCCTACATTCAGGGTCCACGTAGCTTGAGCCCCGCGAAGCGGGGCGATCCTCTTTGTCCCGCGGCAGCGGGACCTAATATTACAATTGAGGCACGAAGAGCCGAATTGTCCCACATTCAGGGTCCGCCGAGCATGAGCCCGCGAAGCGGGCGAATACTTTTCGACTCTAAATGTTAAAATCGTTATAATTGAGGCACGAAGTGCCGAATCGTCCCACATTCAGGGTCCGGGGAGCTTGAGCCCGCGAAGCGGGCGAATCCCCCTTGTCGCGCGGCAGCGCGACCTAGCCGAAGGCCCGCGTAGCGGGGCCTGACGCTAGTTCATACTAATTTCGTTTAATTCTCACTACTTCCTTTTTATTAAAAAATTGTATACTGCTAATTCAACAGTTATTGTTTCCCTACATAACCTACCCTGGCGAACCGCCACTGTAGTGTCATCGTCCAACGATCCAAAGTTAGAAAGAAAGAAAAACATCTTAACAACGTGCACGTAACATTGTAAGATGCGAAAATTAAAGGGAACTATTTATTCACCGGAAACGTTAGAAAAGCGGGACAATTATTTATTTCGTTTCATTCTTTTACGTTTACGTTTGGCGGTGTAGCGAGTAGCCGAGTTTGTTCCGTTGTTCTAACTTCGCTCGACGTTCAGTGTTGCGTGCACCACCAGAGCTTTACAACTTTGTTTTGTTTGGATTGTGCTAAATGAGCTTATTTCAAGTGACAAATTGTATCGCGTAATTATTAAAAATGCTTTCCATCAACATTCATTCATTTACACTAAGAAAATATAATAGATTCTGATTACCAAATCATTATAAACAGCAAATAAGCCACGATGAGAATGATTGTTATATAAATGAATAATGTTTTCACTTGCACATGTTTAGTGTTTCACGAACTTTTTTTCAGTTTTGGTATTTTGTGCTTTTCTTGTTTATACAAATGGTCAAAAAAACAAGAAAAGACAAGACTAGTATAACAAGAGTTTTTTCTTGTCTTGCTTGGAAAAGAAGAGGTCTTCTTGTCTGCATCGTTATTTTTTACCTTGATCAAATTTCTGATTTGTAACGTTAATATTGTATAATATGTAAATTATGTAAAACAGACATTTCCTGTAGATTTTTTGAACAAACTATAAGTCAAGAAGTTTTGAGAAAAGTTGAAATTATTATATTTAAGCATCAATTAATCTAATCCCACCATAAAACATGCGAAATTTTGAGAGTATGACAGCCAAAACTATAATTTTACATTATTTATACGTTCTTTACGTTATTTACATACTTTACATATTTCACGCATTTTTTACAGTATACACGTATAAAACTCTTTTTACGCGTAAATTCCCATCCCTACATTCTGTAATAATTGGCAGTTAATTCTGTTGAATGGTTATTTTCTGTTAGTTAGTTACGTTAGTTGCTGTATTTTCTTTGATCAATTTTGTTATATTTTAAAAATGTATGATATTTTAGTCCAAAACTGGAATTAATATTTTTAATTAGTGAATTGCTACCTACTTAATTTAACATTTTTGAACCGAAACCAGAACTGAAACAGTTTTTTTGAAAACCATACCTGTTCATTTCGAGAAGAAATATAGAAACCGTAACAAAACCGAACCCTATAAAGCACAGTGACCCGTTAACCAAACCAAACCAATTAAGTATACAAAATTATCAGATTTTAAAACGTCCGTTACTATATTTTATAGTATTTTACTATATTTGATAGCGACATCAGCGATTCAAATTTCTAATGTTCAAGAGAGTGGTTACAAATATAGTTAATTGTTTATCTTTTACTGGCATTAATCAGTTAAAATCAAATTTAATTTGATTCAAATTTCGCCAAACCACACCATTTCTATCCCTACTAATGCCCTGGAAAACTATCAAAAATAATCCAACAAATGTAGAGTAGAGTATAGATAAAATTAATATCCCAACTCAACCCGAGTGGAAATAACTCCGATGTATCGAATTTGTTAATGTTACTCGTAGATGCGCTTGAAAAAATATGGTTGGGTAGCCATTCGAAACAAATTGCAAAAAAGAGATTTAGAGTATTTAGCACTAAAAACTACCGGTACCGGTACCGGTTCAGAACTATACGGTACGCTGCGAGGATAATACACGAGGATATATTTTACTCGATACGAGATTGTTTCATTCAGAGGCGATTTGGAAATCATGAAGATTGAATTAGCCAAATACAAATTATTTTCATCCATACATACAGAAGACCACCAAAATATTTATCATAATCATAACATATACAGGTTGGTTTTGAAGTTAATGTCATAAATTTACGGGTACGTATTATTTTTAAAATTTGTTTTTCTATTAAATACAAACAATAGAAGTAGGTAATCAACATCTTAAATTACATAATAAGTACTTGTAAAATAAACACACAAAATTTAAATATTTTTAATGAAACAATAATTACTCCGCCCAGTGGCAGTGGAAACGAAAAATTTTTGACTGGGAAAATGGAAATTATTTTTGCAGGTAAATTTCAGGAGATTCGACACTACGTGCCTCAATTGTAAAAAAACCCAGTTAATTACAGAAAATTCTTCTCGGGACAGGGGAATTCGCTCAATTTCAATAGTTTCGAGCATTGCGAAATTACACATTTAGAAATGTGTCCTTTCTCATTTCTTTCGTTTCCATTTAACCAGATGAGCCACAGCAACGCGTGGCCGGGTACAGCTAGTTCTATTATAAAAACGTGTGTACACTGTGCTATGGGTCGACAGTGGACTAACCAATCATTTTTTTAAACAGTAAAATACTACGTGAGACATTTTTTGCTGGTATAGTCTGACAAGAGCATGAAAGATGACGTTTAAATGATTTTATGGTTGTAGTTTCATGTCATATGTTTTGAGGGTTTCTTCCAGGTACACAGCTAAGCAATGGATTTGAAAATCTCAAAGTAACATTAGGATACCTATCTTAAGTTAGATAGATCACTATCACTGTGCGAAATGAGAATATCAAACACTTCTGTCTTGTTAGTCTCTTTTCGCACAGTGGTTCGTCTCTATTTTAAGTTAGGCATGCTAATGTTAGTTTGGAATTTCCGAATATAGTTCTTAGCTGGGCACCTGGAAAAAACCCTCAATACTTAGGATTTCTTACAATTTTTTACCCTTTAGCAGAATACATAAACGTTACATTTCTTTCACATTTATTTCATAGCAGAAACTTATGAAAGGGAAGTATAATCATAAAAAAAAATAAACGACAACTTTCGTGCAAAGTATATGCAATCAACAGGATGTATTCCCAATTATAAAATGGCAGCTGTTATTATAATGTAATGCAACCACTTCGGTCTATTCTTCTTGATCTTTGAAATTATAAGCGACAACGGAGATATTCTTATGGAACCAGGACTACATTTAAGACAATCAAATGCTCAGCTTGAAACAACAGAGTGCGATTTAATTGCTATTAAATGCCGGCCGAGAGATTTGAACCACTAAATTCCAGGTTCGTACGTCATTATTATATTTAGAAAGTAGATAGTTGTGCTTAAATCGGCGCAGCTGTTGCCGCGCCATGATATATAATGAAAATTATTTCATTTCATATTCGACCAATTTCAGTATAGTTTTCTAGTGACTATTTTTAAATAATTGTAAGTATTTAACATACAAAATAATATAGCCATTAATGCCCGAGTGAATAAAATAATAATATAAAAATAATATAGCGTTTTTGAAACAGTTTTCAAATAGTTTTTAAGTTTTGAAAACGCCATGTATAAACTGCATGTAGGTAAACTTAGTAATTATACTTGCAGTCTGACAAAATATTTAAAAAAAATTGGTTGTGTATAATATCATAATGCACTATACTACCTAGTGTAATATGAGTAGTTACTCGTATATCGTATGTACATATCTACAAACAATCATGTTCACTTGATAAACCTTATCCTATTTTTTTCAGAATCAGGACATCGATATGTATGTACCCTCGAAGTTTTTTAACCCTTATTTTTAACATCATGTATATTTTGAGTAGCAGTAACGTAATTGTAAAAGTAGGTAAAACTTTAAATTGGCGGACGTGAAATTGAGATGTACATGTTTCTGCGCTATTGTGTCAGGTTAAGAATGTGTCTCGTGTCCCAATTTCCGGGCAATAATATATTTTTTCTCGTTGTTCCCTAATTCCCGATGTATCCTTCTGCAGAAGAAATTTAAAGTAGTCGCTTCAGAATTTGAAAACCTTGGTGACACTCGATGTAACGTACATTGTCTGCAAGTCACGTAAGTCGCTATATGGTACGCAAGGACATGGAAACGAACGAGGAAAAGAAAAGACGAAGCGCCTTAAGCGACAGATAGCAGACGTGGCACACGATACATGTCTCTCAGCGAACAGAAGTATTAATAACACTGTTACAAAAAAGAGCCGAAAAGGACTAAGAACTCGCAAAAGAGAGAGGAGTTTCGTGCTGGAATGATTCGGGTGCTAAATTTCTACTAGATATTTTTCACCCATTTTATCCAATTAGTGAAAGACATTCACAAAACGAAACTTAAGTAGTGCAATTGAAACTGGTCGTGTAAAATATAATCTCAGTGGCCGAAGACCTACAATTGTGTCCTCAGGTCTTCACAGAAACGTTTTATATAAAAGTTCGGGCATCTATAGGCTCAAAAGTAAACTAAACAGTATGAATCTAAACCTAAAACAAAAACTAAAACTTAAACCGACTAAAACTTCAAATAAAAATAAAAATATAAAATTAAGAATAATAATAATAATAACATAAACAAAATTATTTTAATAATAATACAAAAAATCTCGCCAAAATAAAATAAAATTATAATAATATAAGACGAAATTAAAGTTCAACACACAAATAAATAAAAACCTAAATAAAAATTGGTATCTGTAACGTAACGCACAATAACACAAAAGGAAACAACAACAAAACAAAAACAAAAACTAAGAAATTCAAGACACTGAAGAGAGCGGTGAGCTCTACAGCGGTGCGGGTACAGAAAGTACCCAAATTACGTTGATTTGATTTGATTTTTGGCAATCCCATACTCTAGGTTCAGTGTGGATAGGATAGGATAGGCGCAAGCTATTCTTACACTCTCAAAACAGAAGATTTAAAAATACTCATATTTCCATATCTTGATTTCTTTACTTACTGGGTTAGTTGTACCAATGGACTAAAATATTATTACCTATTATTTGATTTTTCTCTGGATAAATACTAATTTCTTTAAAATTATATTGATTGAGTTGAACAATTACACTGATGCAGAATTTTTTTGCGAATACCTAGAAATTTTATTAAAAATTGCTATTAGTTCGCGACTTTGTACCAGTAAAATATTGACTTCTGTGAATTTGACGAAATGTTATTTGAATCCACTCAATGCCTACAAAATATTGTTGTTTTGGTGATTGCAATTCGGACAGTCGGTATCCGGAATAAATTTTTTGCACTTTAAATGAGTGTAGAAGATGGGTACTGGCATACAAAAAACAAAAGTTTGCAAAAAAATAACAGGAAATACACATACCTATATTTGTAGTAAACATATTGTTGGTGCAATGTACTACATTAGAATTTCCAGATCCAATTTCTGCTACTCAAGAGGTATACATATGCATTTATATAATTGCAGAAAAAATTAATATGTATAAATAATCAATGAATCACACTTAATTATATAATTTCATTTACAGTCTGATATTTATATGCGTAAAACTAAACGCAGAAATATTGATGAAAATGACATTGATAATGTCCGTAAATATACAAAAATATAATAAATATATTTATTCTCATTAGAATATATTTTTCACTCTAACCTAATTCTATTTTTAAGAGCCTAATGTAGTGAAGTTGCGCGCAGCAAAAGCATGCTTTTGAATAGGGATTGAAATTGAGACTAATTTTGGTCAGATCGATTTAATTATTTTTTATCATTTAAAGATAAAGACGAACTCCGCATCCGCTTAGTGTTGAAATTTTAATTAAATTTTTTTTTCAATTTTACAATGCCATAAACTTTAATGGCAAATAATTTGCCTTACTTCACATAACTGTTACTCAGTACCTATATCAACAAAAATTGCAAATTTCAACGCTAGACGGATCTAGATTGAACTTTTATCTTTCAAATGAACCCTTGTTTGTGATGATACGTTCAAATGTAGTACCAATTTTAATCCCCCTACGAGAGCGCGTTCCCTATTGTTGCCTTTGTTGGACACTCTAAGTCTGTATAAATCTATCCTTTTCTCGCAGACAGCTACATTCGGGCCTTAACCTAAAGCACTTGTTCTACCTTTTATCGGTAATCCTCTGCAAGACAACTATCGTTTTAAATCATGTAATATCTACATTGTTATCTATGGAACTAGAATATTTTATTTTTCCCCAGCAATAGAATTTTCGTGCCTATACATTTTAAAATTTGTATCCCTCCTACTACTGGCGCCGCTAAGCAGATATTTTTTGCAATTGTTGTGAATAATAAGGCTCATTTTGGGAGAAATTTTTTAATATTGTAACTACTAAATGTAATTTGTCACATAAAATATAATTTTGTCATTATTTTTTAATTAAAATTTATTGTATTATTAAAATTATTGCGGTATCAGTGAATTTTTATTTAATTTTAATAATAATTTCTAATTGATAAACACAACAATACCTACATAAGTAATTGCGATTGTTGCTTAATTAATAGGTTACCTTTTGCTTTTATGTTTTAAACCAGTAAGAAAATTGTAATTGTAATCCTAATTAAGCAATAATCACAATTACCTGTGTTAATATGATATGTTTAAGAATGACCACTCGTTTTTAAAATTCGTTCGTATCTTTAAAAAATTCTTTGACGTTTCAAATAAAATTGAGAACAACTTACTTATTATACGTAGTTCCATGTCTTTTTTATGTTGATTTATTCATAAATTCATAAACAACACGTTGAGCCATATTATTTATTACTTATACACCTTTAGTTTTAATTAAAACAAAATAAATCGTAACAACATTATAGCAGCGCAGCGCTTTGAATATACAACACCAGCAAGGCAATGAATTCTAGGAGTGGAGAAAGTCCAGTAGTAATTAGGTCTGTCAAAAATATTGGTATTTCGTGGATGAATCGTGCCTGACCGAAAAAATTCTCATATATGCAAAGAAGGCTCGAGCTTGTCGTGCATTGTTCCCACGACATTACGACACTAGACGCCACGGACGCACGACCAGACATTTTATCACAACGCCACATAACGCCAGCGTCACCGTCACATTCCGCTGTCCTCGCTCAAGTCGAAGCCAATAAAGCTGCCAACTGCTCGCTTTTCCCTCATTTGCTTCCTTACATATTCGCCCAGCATAGGGAACAACCAATTCTATTTTTTTTTAAATTTAATTAGCTTTTCTGTGTTTAAATTAATGATAACGTCGAGAGGTAAACCACTAGCAAATTATTTGTACACTTTGCAAGGAATCTGTGTAAAATCATTTTAAAATCGTTTAAATTTCATAAAACTCTTTATAATCTTTTGTAAAATTCGTCAAATTTTAATAAAATCTGTATAATCTTCTTAAACTCCGTAAAATCTGTAAAATATTAAGAAAACCGGTAAAAATCTTCGTAAAATCTGTAGAATCCAAAGTAAAGTCACTAAAATTTATAAAATCTTTTGAAAAAAAAATTTTGGTACCTATCTAAAGTCCCGCAAAAAATCCTAAATAAAATATTATAAAATCCATATAATCTTCTTAAAAACCCGATAATAAATCCGTAAAATCTTTGTAAATAAATATCGAAGTGGTTTTCCCCACAAAGGCGTCTTTGTGAAACACAAGTATCGCAAAAGCCCTCATTTCGATACGCAAAATTTTGTTTAAGACAGTTGGTACATTTACTTAAATTTTCAAACGTCAAACCTGAGAAGTATAAATTTATGTATAACCTATAAATCTGTTTTGCTTAATAAATACGGGGTTATTCAATAAATACAAAAAAGGTTTAAAATCATTCTTATCTATTATGTTTTCACTACTTGTCACTGTGCAATTTATACTGCTTTCTATTTATAGATGAGTAATTTTCACAGTGACAGTGTCAATTGCATAAATTGCAGTTAAATTTAAATTTTTTCATATCTAGAAGACCAAAAGGCATAAAATAGAAAAAATTGTAGGAACAAAGAACTCATTTTAATAGTAGGTATATGAAAGAACTTATTATTGTATTGTTTTTATAATTGAATTTTATATGTAAAAGTTCAATAATTTATTTTTTTAGTATATTCTCACCAAAATCGTTACTTTGCGTACTGTTTGAAATCCGCAAAATAATATTTCAGCATATCATGTCCTTTAAAAATGACGTAACCTAAGTAAAGAGCTGTTATTTACTCTTTATAGGATTATTTTCACTAGTTTTCATTGATTCATCGTCTACGTTATTCAAAATTTTATTAAGTACTGTAAAGGTTGGTTGGTTGAACTACAGACATTTCTATGTTACGGTTCATAATGTACTGAGCTGTAACATAGAAATTCCTTTGTTCAACTTTATAGAAGACAGAATAAGGAACCGGTTACAAAAATTATAAATCAGACTCAACTCTATGTGCACAACAAAACATAGATACTTGGTACTATAATGCATATAAAAATAAAAAAGAATAATGCCTCACTCCACTCCATCACAAGAGCGACAGCATTTTTATTTTAAGTTCGTTAGGTGTAAATTGTTTTTGATTTCTGGGTGCGTGTTGTAAATCTTGATCTTCGGCATCAGAGTGAGTGAATTCTAGCGTTTCGGCTTCTCGTCCTTGGCTGTCTCTATCCTACCGCAAGGCAAGTACATAAAGATTGCCCCAAATCTTCTAGGAGAATTCCAAGCGCGTAAGATCAACTCAAACAAACCCGAAAACGTGAGCAGGAATAAGCTTACAGTATCGTTGTCTCTTTCTATCATTCGTGAGTGTCTATCTGCCTGCTCACTTTTCCGTTCGACAAATATTTGTTGCGTCTGTCGCTCTTTGCACCTGTACGTTCAACGCTGAGGATGGAACGTACGTGGTTAATAAAACAAACGCCGGAACACCAAGCAGGGAACGAGAAGGGAACTATCTGCGAATACAGTAGGATTAAAACGTAGATAACTTCCAAGTGGAGTCGTTGTAAGTGCAACATGAGTTAGATACGTTATTTTTTTCTGATGTTTGTCACACTGCAACTGCATGTAAATATAAAAATGTATTATACCACAAATTTTAATCAAATTTGGAATTATTTATTCAGTTTACTATATGTACACTTTTAAATCGTTAGACAAAATGGATTGATGGTAACATGTGTTCCGTTTCTCTTTATTAATTAATATCAAAGAATAACATATTCGTTTTCCAAATATGTGTTGGGTTGTTATGATATAAAATTTTCTAATCGTTTAGTAAATCTCCCTATACGCAATGTATTTTAGCGCGTTTTTGTGTCAACTTTAAATTCAATTATCTTCGTTATTTCAACGGTTACCTATAAGTTTTAATTTTTATTCAAATTCTACGACTTGTAATGAATGCTGTATATTAATTTAAGTCATATTTTGGGTTGTCACTACCCATGGATTTACGACCTTAAGTCTTATCAGTATCTACAAAAAGTATGTTTTTATACTTCAGAGATAAAAATTAAGGGTAGGTGCTGCACGTAGGAAGGAAATGATCTTTAAAATTTTTACAAAATTAAGAATAACTATTCAATTATCAATATCAGACATTTATTAGACGTTAATAAAATTACCAGAAAGGGACTCGAATCGTGTATATAGAGTCGTTCGACTCAGTTTTTCTCTTTTGACTTAGTTGCGATCAGGTGAGTAATAAGTTGGCGAACTGTGACTTAGTTTGTGTAGATCATAGACACAAAGAAATTAAAGACTAAAATCTTCCTAAAAATGTCAAATTTTAGTTAATTCTTAAAATAAAACCGAACCAGATCACAAACATCGGTTTCGCTGCGGTTATGGGTTCAAACAATTTCAAAATTACTTGTAGTATTGCAGTAAATAAATATCATTATAAAATAGCTATATTAATAAGTAACAATAAAAATATTTACTCTAAAGACATTAGGTACATACTACCTTTAATTTTGCAAATTTTTTGTTCCAAGTTTAAGACGCCTTAAAATATAAAATAACAATTCTGATGTGACAATTACACATACTGTGAGTAACCGGATGCAGTGGAATTAAAACCTAGATTACCTCCAAGTGGAGTCGCTGTAGCGACATCAATAATACCAACATGAGTTAGATGCGTTTTTCGTGGTGTTTGTCACACTTCAACAGCATCCCCATTAAATATTTACAAAGTTGCTGCACTTCTACCATCAGTTTACGCTTTTTATACATATGTAAATATAACACAAGTTTAACAAGGGTTGCACTGATCACAGATGTTCATTCGAACCTAGTTTGTATCTTGGATACAACAGGGACGTGTTTAGCTAACAAACTATCTTCTGGTTAACAAAAACAAACACATACCTACTGGACGCTGCAAGTAATGACAATGAGCATTCAGTTTGTGATTTTGAATAGACGTAATATAACCTTGTTTAACCCTTAGAACGTTGGCGCGGTGTCTTTTAAAACCTCAAATTAATTTTTATTTATCATATTTTGAAAAATATTTAAGATTATAATTTGAAGCTTGGTAGTTTAGTTTTACGAATTATAATTTAAATAGTAAATATGTTTATAAAGCAAAATATTTATAAAAAATTATATCTAAAAGTATGTTCGGTAAATCAAATGGAGTTGGAGTAACGATGGAGTGAAGTGGAATTACAAGAATGTTAGAACTGGAGTGAATTGAGTAAGCAAAGGCGCATTCCGAACTTTTTATTTACAAACCGAAAGACTTAGATTGGACTAGTTTGTTCTATAATGACGATATTAATAATCTAAATTCTAGTGCTATTTAGTTATCAAAATAGTTTTATTTCGTAATTTTATAGATATAGATAAATAAAACATATTTATGATATGGATAATTTCTATTGATTTCTGTCATCAACTGTCAAATAATATTAATTTCGAATGCGATGCAAACCAAATTGACATTTTTAACTTGTTAATCTGTCTTTCAATGTTAGAGTTCTAATAATTGCCTCTCCAGTCTCCACTGCATTTTCCGAACGCACAACTCCGATATGCTTTCCACTCTTTGACATTATCGAACAATGATTGAGTGTGTAAATTAAAAAGAGTGAATAGAATTGATTTACCGAACGCACCTATATTGATATATTCATTTATTATAGAATAGTATATTGGTATTGGTGATATTAATGTGGGGAAGATAACCAGGTTGGGAACACTGATTCATAAACCTAGGCAGAGTTGGAAAATGGCTGACGGGGCTGGTGATGCCTGTTTGATTGTTTGTTTGTTTGTTGAAATGAGTTTCCTTAAATGTAAAACGAGTAATAGTTTGTTTTGTGTTAACGTAATTACAAATGTGTAAAACATCTAATAATAAAAAAGCGTGTCTTGTTATTAAACTAACTACGAGTTTGCTTATCTCACACCTTAGAAAGATCCCACAAAATTGGGGGCTCAACCGGGATAAGCGTGATTGAGATAAGTGAGATCGTGTTTAAAGAAAATTAGAAGAAAATTAAAGTATCTGCGAACTGAGTGAACACGTGAACACAGAAGTTGAGCTGTTGAGGTTAGAATTGGCGGGAAAGTTCGCGGCATAACGAGTTTTGAGCGGGAAAGTGTACAGTGCGAAATTAGCTAAGAGTTGACTTGGCCAGAGGTTATAAGTGAAAAATGTCGTTCAATGAACAGTATAGAAACTTTAAATTTTCGCGTCAAATACCAGGAATGAGTGGTCCCGACGAGAATTTATTCAAAACCGATTAGAGTGAAGTGAAGAATACGCACAAAAGTGAATCCGAACCGATTAAATGGGTACGAGATTTGCTATCTCGCAAGCGTGAACTTTTAAACCGCGAGAGACAAATTTTAAACGCTAGTAAATCAACCGCGGAAGCAACACAAACAGTAGTGCAAAAATTTAATCCAAGAGACGTTTTCGACCTTATCCCAGTTTTTGATCCGGCAAAATCACATTCATTTAACTGTGCAGCAATGGATAAATAAAGTTGAACAAATCAGTGAATCTTACAGATGGGACGATGCAACTACACTCCTTCAAGCTGTGTCAAAACTACAAGGAGCAGTACGCATCTGGTTCGAAGGATGTACTGAGAATTTAACAACATGGGCGAAGTTAAGTCGAGAAATTATAAAAGCTTTTCCCGTGATGAATCCGATGTTCATTCTATGAGGATACAATTATGCATGCCCAGCATAGAAGAGAATTGTATTCAAGAGGAGTAGGGCCACCAAAACCTACTCAGAAACGACCAAATACGACTACTTAATCTGGAACAACTAGAATCACTATCGTAAAAATTGTAAACAGAAAGAGAAGACGATCAAATGTTTTAGCTGCGGCCAACTAGGTCACAAGACTTCAAGTTGCAATGTGAAGAAGGAACATGACAAAACTAAAGAAGATAAAGCGTATTTAATCAAGGAGGAAGCACCGACAGAACTCTACAAAGTTGTTGATGTTGAAGGAGAAAAAATAAATGCACTGATATACACAGGAAACTGCCTGACGTTAATACAGGAAGAAGGATACAAACAACTGCCTTCAAACCTTCTCATTAATGATCGAAAAATGTTAAGTGGACTAGGGAAACAAATTGTAAATACACATGGATACTTTTGTACCATGGGTCAAATAATGCCAATTCCTTAAAGAAGAAATAGCATACCTCGGACATCATATAAGTAATAATTCCGTGCGTCCATCCAAGAGCAAGATTGTAGCGGTAAGAAAATATCCAGTCTACTAAGCAAGTACAGAGTTTTCTTGGACAGACCGGCTATTTTAAGAATTCCGGATTATGCTGCAAGAGCAAAACCTCTCAGTGATCTGCTGAAGAAAAATCGCCAATTCAGTTTTGGGACAGAACAGTTGAAGTCGTTAGAAAAGCTGAAAAACTGTTTGTCCAGCGATCCTCTTTTGAAGCTATACAATCCTCATGCGTATACCGAACTCCACACTGACGCAAGTAAAGATGGTTATGGAGTCGTTTTACTACAACGAGATGAAAAAGTTAACAAGCTTCACCCTGTTTATTATTATAGCCGGAAGGCGAACGAAAGTGAGAAAAAATAAGTTATGAGCTGGAGATGCTTGCAGTCATATGTGCGTTAGAAAAGTTACGCGTTTATCTATTGGGTACCAAGTTTAAATTAATAACGGACTGTGCAGCTTTTAAAATGACGACTGAGAAGCAAAATGTATCAGCAAAGATATGGCAATGGATATCCCGATTACAAGAATATAATTACGAAGTTGAATACAGGAAAGAAACGGGTATGAGACACTGTGACTCCCTAAGTAGATTTCCACTCACGATAGTCGAAGAAGTTGATATTATTCCAAATATAGCGAAAAATCAAAAGGATGATCCAGAACTTAAAGCAATTTTAGAAATTCTGGAAAACGATACTTATGCGAATTACTACATTGAGAACGATTTGCTGTACAAAAAAGAAGGAGATTGTTCTTTATTAGTTATTCCGAAAAATATGAGATTGGAAATAGTACGAAGAGCTCATGAGAAGGGACACTTTGGGAAAAGGAAGATGGAAGAGATCTTTAAAAAGATTACTGTAATAAAATCTTGTATTCCTTGTTTACGAACGATGGATAAAATGGAAAAGCAAGAAGGGTTTCTCAACCCGATAAATAAAGGAGATGGTCCGCAACAAACCTACCATGTAGATCACTTCGGACCAATGCCAAGTACGAATAAAGTGTACAATCATATTTTCGCCGTTGTAGACGGGTTTAAGAAATTTACGTGGAAGTTTTAGATAAACTGCAACTGCAGCAAAATGTACTGTAAAAATGAACACATTGATCATCTTTTGATAACGACTGGGGTCCCGCGTGGAAATGGCCAGGTGGAATGAACCCATCAAATAATTATATCAATCATTTTAAAATTATCTATTAAAAATCTAAAGCAGTGGTATAAACATGTGGGTAAAGTACAACAGTTTATCAATAGTAGTTATCAAAGAAGTATTGATGCAATCCCTTTTACGCTAATTATTGGGACTCAAATGAAACTTAGGATGATATAAGACTTCTAGAAATAATAGACGCTGAAGAAATGATTAAATTCAGAGAAGAAAGAGAGAAAGTACGACAGAAAGCACGAGAAAGTATTTTGAAGATCCAGAAAGAAAATAAACGAAAGTACGATAAAAAGTGGAAAATCCCATTCAAGTACAAGCTAGGAGACATTGTCGCAATAAAAAGAACATAATTTGGTGTTGGATGAAGCTTTACTCTAAATTCCTTGGTCCTTATAAAGTTCTTAAAGTTTGTTTCAGAGGCAGGTACGAACTCGAAAAGATCGGCGATGGGGAAGGTCCAATACACACTACATCAAGCGCTGACCTCATGAAGCTGTAATGAGTTGGTTCTACCAGCGACGAAGATGATCCACCAGAGGAAGCCACTTGTCCATCAGACGCGACTGAGGACAGTCGAGACGTCAGGAACGGCCGAAATTGTGGGGAAAATCACCAGAACACTGATTCAGAAACGGAGGCAGAGTTGGAAAATGGCTGGGGAGGCTAGTGATGCCTGTTTATTTATTGAAATAAGTTTCCTTAAATGTAAAACGTGTAACAGTTTATTTTGTCTTAACGTAATTACAAATTTGTAAAAGCGTGCCCTGTTATTAAACTAATTACGAGTTTGCTTATCTCACACCTTAGAAAGATCCCACATTAATTTATTATTTAACACAACTTTAAATTTTTCCGAAAGCGTACATACATCAAAGTATCAAAAAATTGAGAAAAGCAAATGCACAGCAGGCTTTTTTAAAAAAAGGTCTAACGTGTTAAATAATTATTTACAATTAAGTAAAAACATATTGTTCACAAATTTAAATCAACGCGATAATAAAACGCACGCGCTTCGAAATGAGGTGCTAAGCTTATTTTTGCCAAGCCAGTTGCCTTAAACGACTGACAATGGAAAACATTAAAACTTAAACTTACTGCTCCGTGCTCCGGCTTAGATGATTCTCACTACTACTTGGCGCAATGATTACGTATTACAATGCAAGTTATAAAACTATCATATTACAAAGCAAGTTATAAAGCTATCACGTTCTGTGAAATACTACATAAATAAAAGAAACAATTACAGTGTCACAGACCGACAATATCCGATGGAGATTGACGTTGATCCACAGTCGCTAATAATAAGCAAGGTTCGGAACACTAATGAAAACGCATATGTACACTATAAAAGCGTACAATTGGCAATCTTAATAAAGCGGTTATTATAAACCTAAGGGAAAGAAGTGGACATTTGATCAAAACTGATTTAATTCAGTAAAATACCTAACATAAAATTACACGAATGATGAATGCAACTGACTTATATGCTTAATGTATTGTATTAGTTCTCAAATAATAATATGGTTATGGTGCATTTAGAATACGACAATAAATATTAATATTTTGTACAGAATAATGTTTTATCTTTCACAAACATCATAAACAAATCAAATATGCTACATATATCGTGGGTTTGGATGAAATACATAGTTACCAATATAAGGTGCGCCAAAAAATAAATCATTTACGAAGATGTAAAAAATCAATGTTCTCCTCCTCCTGTGTGGTTGATTTGCCCGCAAGTGTTCATTTTCCTCAGAGGGTAAAAAATAAATCATATATAACGGTCCGTTATGGTAATCATACTCGTTGGAGGGCCAGGATTAGCGTGTTAGCCAGGTGTTCACTTCAAATTCAATGTAAATTATGGAGCTCATTATAAAATCAAATTCTGAAATGCCGATACAGCAGCAGGAGATGTAGCAGGAGCGTTCCTTAACGCTTACACTGCGCAGAGTTAAGCATTGGCTAACCCGGTTACTCTGCGGTTACCAGAAACCGGAATGAATTTCAGAACCCTTGTTTGTACGGCAGACTTGCAACTAAGATTGTGAGTTTCTCAATTCATTACTTGTAAGTATTAACTAATAATGTAATAATAATAATCTAATAATATATCGGGTGTCTACTTGAATACTGCTAGGGTGATTGAAAAAAGTGTTAACACATGTTTAATATTGATCTGGGAAAATTTTTATAAAACATTTAAAGTTTTGCTTCTCTAAAAACTCATATATCAATAATCAAATCATAATTAATCATTATCACACACAAGCTGTTAAAAAATAGTATTTCTTAAATGCTGATATGGGAAAAGTAGTCTGATTATTAGAGAAATATTGTATTTGAATTTGAAGAAAGTGTTTGGTATCATCCCTTAAATATAATTTTTTATTATGATAGTGGTCGTCAGAAGTTTTTATTTTATAAACTTTAATTGAAAAATATGAATGAATTCATTAGGAGACGAAAAAAATGTATTTAATTTTAAAGAACAACTAATATTACATTACACTACAATATACTTTTCCCGCCTCTAAATAAATTTTGATTTATAGTATGTTTCTATAGAAAATAAAAACCGACGAACAAAAAATCAGTGTTTTAATCAACAAGGAATTCTGAAATACGGCGATAAATATGTTGGGGATTCCCGTACCTATAATTATTATTTATTATCAGGTTATGGCTATGGGTGACATCTAGTAAGAAATAGTATTAGTACACTATTATTAGCAATAGTAACTTTGCTTGTTCGTTTTATTTTGTATATAAAGTATTAAAAATATTTAAAACGTGTTTTAAACATGTGTTTTAAACGTGTTTTAAACATGTGTTTTAAACGTGTTTTAAACACTTGCTTTGCTTTGAAGAAGCTTTAAAGTTTGTTTAAAACGAAATGTTTTAAACGTGCCAACTCTGATTTTAAGAGAAGCTAAACTTTTTTGTTGTATAAATTTTTTGACAGTTCAATAGAAAACTTTTCTTCATACTGTAACACTTTTTTAAATCACACTATAGGAAAAACAATGATTATTTTTAATTTTTTTGCACTTACTTACGTATAAATTTGAGACGAAAGTTGTAAATACAAAACCTGTTCAAAATGAAAAACAAAACAATATGAGACCATGTTGATCAATCATATTTGTTGAAAGCTATTTATTTACAAATTTCAGAGTGCCAAGGAACTCAATATTCGTTTTGTTAGTAAAGTTCATAAAATAATTATTAAATAATAACCTTAAGATAATTTTTTTTCTTTCTTAAAAGAAGTGAAAATTTCTAACCTAGCTAATTAAATTTGTCGCCTTGGGCAGTTAGGCAACAGCCTACTTTACCATTATGGTAAATCCGCCAGTGACAACAATGAAGCATTAAATCACAAACTACCTCCACTTTTGTCCAGTGACACGTTTCATGTCCAATGTCCAGCGTTGTACGTTCCCGTTCACGCGTTTCGAGTATGTGAGGCGTAATTAATGGAAAAAAGCGCGTGACGAAAAACGCACTTCATCAGTTATAATTGGCTTGGAGTTTTCAGTTTCCAGCGAATATCAATGCAGACCTTATCTGTTTCAGTGTGAATTTGAATTTGGTAAATATGAAATTTAATATTGCTGATAATAACAAGTACGAGGGGTCGTTGTTATATTCCCGGACTAGGCATGAAAACAAAAGACTAGACCAACAAAAAAAAATATTTTTCAATATAGTTCCCCTGCTTTTGAATACAGTTGTAACACCGTTTCAATAACATCTTTAATCCAGTATAAAAATATTCATTTGGTTTTTCCGCAAAATGGCCCTAAACAGCTGCTATAATTTCGTCATTGTCCCTAAATTTGGTCCCCCTTAGTGTTTTTTTGAGATTTGGGAACAAAAAATAGTCACTGGGTGCTAGATCTGGACTATAAGGCGGATGTTCAATTTCTTCGAAGCCACAATCAGCTACAGCAGCTTTTGAAAGTCTGGACTTGTGCACTGGTGCATTGTCGTGGAGCAACAAGAAAGACACCTTGCGTCAGTTTTCCGCGTCTCTTCACTTTAATAGTATCTCTAAGGCGATGCATCAGGTTTGCATAATACTCTAATTGCTAACTGCTAATTGTCGCTTCTTTAGTCTTGCATCCTCCAGTACCAAACACTTGGTTTTTTCAACAACATCTGAAGTGATCACGTCAACAGGGCGCCCTGGACGGGGATCATCATCCAGTTATTCTCGACCATGTTTAAACAATTTTGACCACTCGCAAATAGTTGACTTAGAAGGGCAATCATCCCCGTATACAGCCAACATTTTTTCAAGAATAATTTTTGGAGGTTTTCCTTGTTTTATAAGGAATTTTATAACAGCGCGGTATTCGATTTTATTCATTTCGATAGATATACAACGCGCGACGACACAAACTGACAGATAATAAAATTAATAATGTTGCAATTGTTTTGTAAATTGTCACACAAGTTACCAAGACATATGTGATTAAAAAACAGCATAATGAAAAATTGCATCAAAATTCTAAACAGCCCAGTCCGGGAATATAACAACGACCCCTCGTAGGTAATCATTTATTTTCATTTTGATGTTCCAAGTTAAATTGAAGGTGCAAGAACATTGAAAATTAATACTAAGATAAGTTTAAAAATCCTTTCAATTTATAAATGGTATTTAAATTTAATAATTTTTTCTCAAGATGGCTTTAATATACTATTGTATAGAAATGGCTTCAACACTAGAAGATCTAGAACCTGCATCAAATTATTATTTCACAGGAAAATTCAAATTTTAGATTCGATAAAAATCCAAATAAAGAAAGATCCAAACCTAGAAAAGTTATTGCCAAAATTAAGTATACTCGTATATGTACGAAGTAGTTCATTTAGTTCATTTCAATAACCTTATTTGTAGAAACTAGTTACCTATCTAGATTTGCATCTTTAATCTATAGTGGAATCCAACCACCCAGATCCAGTAGTATTATTGTCGATTTTAATGATGACTTAACCATTGTTTGTGAACATACTGTACTAATTGAAGATGCTCTATTTACAAGAACCAAGAGCCTACCCTAATATTGTCTGATTATCACAGAATTTTACGTTTCCTGGAACTATTTTTGTATTTTTTATGTAGCCTGACCCGTAAACAGCCACTGGACGTAAACATTTACACCTTTCTGAAGACTCATCTCTTCAGAGTGCATAATGTTAAAACGGCACATGGACTACACTCTCACAACAGTGAAACAGAGGAACGACAGCAGTTTTGCTTTGTAAAGAGAGACCCTTGGCAACGGTGGAATTTTGCCAGGCACAGAACTGGCAACGTTCAGCACCGCTGCACTGCCACTTCAGCTAAAGTGCTGTTTGGATAATACGATATTAAATTAAATTATCCTCGGCTGATATGTAGTCAAGTGTTTACAATGCAATTATAATTGTTCTTTTTTAAGGGCACGAGGAGACGTTAGATGTTAGACGCTAGACGACTCGGCGCCGCGACGCTGGAACGTTCTGACGACGTTACTGTAATCTTAGATAAGCAACTATATTGAGGTTGAGTGGGGCAATATTGCTCTGATGCTGTGTCTAGAGTAGGGTAGGGTGTACGCTCTCGCCAATAAATATCCACAAACACGGACTCTCAAACTGTTCAGACATTTTTAAAAACAGTCAAACTCGAACATTCTTCATGCGCAGAGGGCTCCGTCAAATTTTAAAAATGCTTATACCTATAATAATTTTATTACACACTTATTCATAATTTTTTAATATTTTCGTTTCATGCACCAGCTTGTATATTGTATATCTAAGAAAATACATTTTCCATATATCCCACGTTGTCGATTTTTCAGTTTTTCAGACAAGAAAATATATACTAAAAACTAGTAAGATTAAATTAGTTTCATATTTTCTTGACATGTTGACAGATTTTACAAATATAAGCAAACTCTTGTAAAGAAAGTAACCTCAGTACGGTAACTAGCGAAAACTGAGTACCTATTGACAGCAGAGTTATTGAGCAATTTTTCCTTTAACTGTTTTGTGTAAAATTTCAAGAACTAAGCAAAACCAGACCTTCACTATAGTTTTCTTGTAATCTTTAGCATACCTGATTTTTTCAAAACTTTAGAATTAGTACTTTTGGAGAGGGGAGAATGCTCTTTTTTCATACATTTTTATAAAATAACCTATCAAAAATATTTTAGTAGGTATCTTTAAAATGTGCTTTTTCCAACGATATAGCATGCCAAATAAAAAAAAAATTGAAAAAAAAACCCTCCTGAGGGTGTGGAAAAAAAATCAAATTTGTCCTCTGTACTATCTGCGGCATATACGGGTGCAGTGTAACATACGAGTAAATAAATGCTTTAATTAAAACTCATCATTTTACATAGTTAGAAAAAATTACATTTTTCATGTAAGTAAATTTACTATTATTTCACCTACGCAATTTAGATTCCAGTAACAATTATAGTAATTTGACAGAAAATTTTATCTAAAATATTTGGAAATTATTGCATATACAAACACAAACATTTTATTATTTTATATCATTGCTAGCATTATCCATTTAAATTCATTTTGTAATTGAATCCATGTTCCAAATAAATTAAATTTATTGTTTTGTGTCTTAAGTAAACTTTCTCTTCCGGTTTTTGGATCATGACCAAAATCTTTTCAGCTCTGCGAATTATGCATCCTGAAACTTATAAATATTTCGCCTTTTCTTATTTATGAATTGCGCACATACGGACAAACATCCATCCATCTATCCCCACACACTACATGCCTCATTCAGAAATTTTTAATTAATTATTTTATAATTTGTATAAAAATATCGCCATAGATTTTTTCATTATTCTTATATAATTAAAAAAAATCACAATTAATAATTATACTCTATGACAGTTCCTCAAATCTCAGTATTAAGAGAATTTAAAATAACAACAAATTTAACTAGGAATAGGGTATACCTCTACTGGTGTTTACTTGAAGTCTATTATACTTCAGATACAATAATGATATTTTTTAAATTTTCCAGTAGATATTCACTAAATTTTTTAAGACGAAAATTGTCAGTCTTATTCAAAATTAAAAATAACACAATATGCACAGAAAACATGGATATGGATGTTTTTTTACATATACATGGAACCAGAGATGTTCCTTTTGAAAAATCTTACAATTTTATATTTTTCATTAATAATTTTGAATACTAATTAAAAGTGTACCATACCAGGAAAGTAATAAAAAACAAAAAATACATCAATAGTTCCGTGGTACTCTGAAATAAATTGTATTTTGTGTTTTTTTGAGAACTAACAAAGCAAATATAATTTTGTGGCCGTTGTTGTCTCATATTGTGTATTTTTTAAATTTGAACAAGTTTTGTATTTACAACTTTCATCTCAAATTAATAAGTAAGTTAATACAGCAAAATTGTAAAAATAACATAAATATATGCCTTCAAAGAAGCCAAAGCTGATAATTTTGACATGCTATAACATAAGCCATCCGGTATATAGGTATTTATAAAACTAATACCGGTGTTTATGTAAGAGAAAAGAAGTTAAGCACTGGATTTAAAAACTATCAATATATTCTTCAGTGTTTATCTCTTGTCAAAATGACAACAGTGGTAATTCCATCTCCACGCTCCGCATATACCAATGTTTACCCAAGTTATTTTCATTTTCATCGTTTCATCCCATGAAATTTATCTGTAATAACCTATGTTTCTCTCTGTTCTCGTTCCGATTTGTAACATAAATCTTTAGTTGAATTTCAAGTGGCTGTCTGTTTGCGCGATTATCTGCAGAATTGTATTATAGAGCTCTCTATTCGTGTTTGTTTCTATGCTAGGTTCATTCAAACATATTTCCCTTCGCTAACGCATAGCGCTACACCGTTACCGTTACGATATCGGGGGAATATTTATGATTCTATTTTCATTAATTTTCTGATTTTAAAATGTATTTTGTACAGTCGACGATATGCTGGTTCATATAGGTCAGGACCGTATTCAAGGGGTAAAAGTTTCAATATATCGATATATTGATTCAATATCCATGATAATGATGACCTTTCTAAATATCTTCTTTGGTTGTATCTGATATATCAGAAATATTGACATAGAAAATATCGATTATATTGGAATATCTACAATATCGATAAATAAAAAATATTGATACATCAAAACTATCGATATATTTATATTTCGATGTCGATATTTCGACATATTGATAAAAATCTGAATATCGATATTCCGATATAACAAAAATATCGATATATCGACCACCCCTAATGACTAATAGTTTATGTTGGTTAATTAACTAGGTAGAGTAAATCTGCAATGATATTTTATTTCATGTATATGTTTATTAAAAAATAAATCCGACTTCAATTAAAATCACTTCAAACGCGCAACGAAAAACAAAATATCTCTCAGTTAATTAAAAAATCATAACAAAAACAATACTCTGCATCACAAAATATCCTAAATGTCATTTAGAAAGTTGGACATTCAGTATTCTAATGGAACAAAAACCATGCAACAAAATCTGCATGAAATAAAAACTAAATGCAACGTGGGTTGTGTTATTTGCAAGTAAATCCCTCCTGGAGAAACTAATGCCTTAAAAGGCATCACTGTGATGCATTTTTAGAGTGTATTCCTGAAAATAACGAACTGAAATTATTCAGGAAGAATTATTATGATTTTTACCTCAATGTCCCTAGGGTGACATATTTGCAGACACACAGTATTAATTTTGACTTTTACTTTGTCACGGAGTTTACTTTACAACTATGTGTGTTACCAGTCAACCCGGTGCGGGCCCCTAACCGATGTCCGAAAGCTAGGGGTTGCCAAGTTAATTAGATCCCAACTTGGAATGGTAACGGGAGTGGGTACCGATCCAAATCAAGCCGTGAAAATTTCTTGACATGAATGAGATCCGAACCCACGATCTCTGTCCCCAGTCCCACAGATTCCGGCTCTTTTAATCATCTGAGCCGCCCCGCCGTGTTTTTATTTATATTTTATCGAAAGAGTAAGGCTAAGCTCGCACTTGTGATTATTTGTCCCGCGTTTATTTGCACAAATAGAACACACAGTTTTAAATGGAAAAGTGCGCAATGCAATTTAGTCGCATATGCTGAGCGCGCTCTTCCATTTAAAACTATGTGTTTTATTCGTGCGACTTTATAATCGCGCGACAAAAAATCGCAAGTGCGCGCCTAGTCTATAAAGCTACGCATAGCCTAGCTACGATATATAAGTAAAAAGAGAGTTATTTTTTGTATCTTGTATGTAATTTTAGTCGTTATTTCTAGCTATTGAAAATAATTTATTATTAGAAGACTCGAATATTAATTATATAAATATCAACGTGTTTAATTATTATTCATAACAGTTGGAAGGTTGAGATATAAAGTTATTTTTGTTTTAAAATTGCGTATGGAATGAATGTATATGTATATGTTTAGGGGTATACGTGCTAACACTGTTTGGAAAAAAAATCGTATATATATTATAAAAATTATATTTACCTACACCTGAGTTGTAATATTTTTTTTTCTGAAATCTCTGAATAATGCTAAATTGAACACATAACAGATGTCAGATGATACAAGTTACCGGTTTTAGAAAACAACCTGAAATTTATTCATAACAAGTCGTAGAATTTGAGTGTAAATTATAAATCCTCAGGTAAAAATTGAAATAAAATGAACTATATTGTATTACAGCAAGTATACGACCCCTTTAACGCAATTTACCACATACGCGACTGTGACTTCCAAAAATGCCAATCCGTTTTAGTGTCCATTTCTCACTGTCAGTGGCTTAGTCTCCTAGTCAACTGGTGATTGTTCCAGCTTATAAACAATTTAGAACGAAAGCAGCGGTCAGTGGTACTCAGGTATTCTGTGTGGCAACATGGCCTATATCCAATGGTTCTGCGGCATTGCATGATTGCGCTATGATGCATTGTAGGCTTGATATGGACCGTACAATGCTGATTACAAATACCAGAGACCTGCTGGGATTAGGCGTAAGAGAAATCGTCCCTAGCGATTTTGTCCAATATTGCTTCGTTTCAATTTAAGATCAAACCTACGTCTTATAATATGTCAATATTATTCTTACATACATATACATACCCACTTGACATGAATATTACGTAAGTCTATCCTAGCCAAATCTTGCGACTACGATCAAAAATTACATACTCAGTACAAACATCTCAGAGCATTACATGAGGTAGGTACATAATTGGGATATCAATACCAAATTATTAATATTGGGATGTTTACATAGATAATGTCACTAAAGGTGGACATTAGCAATCGCTAGAATATTAACAGAATGTTAAGTAATGGGTAAAAATTGCAAGTAGCTAAGCGGGATGTTCACATTCTTGAAATATTTTATAAAGTGGGTATATAAAAGTTATACTATATACCCGAACCCCGTACCATATTCAATCCACTCTACACAATAATCACATCATTTTAAAATAATCTTACATTGAAGTTTCCTAGCAATTATTATACTTATATATATATATATATAATTGGTTCAGTATTTTTTTCATTTTTTAACATAAATCATCTACATCCTATGCTCCTAGAACACTAATTTCACATTTTAAAAACATCAAGTCAAATTTAGAATCACAACGATCCCAACATTAAGTACCTATATAATTAGCAATCTTTCTAAGCCAAACATTTCTATCCTGACTCACTTCTTTTGCCTTGTCCACATTCATTATTCTTTTCATGCAAGCTCTCTTGTTTTTCCACTCGAAATCATTTTTTATTAAATTTTAAAAACGCACAACTGTTTATTGATCCTTTAAGTATATAATACTTGTAGAAATACAATTTTACCATTCTTGCAGTTACTATATGGCCACAAAACACTCGCTACGTTAGTACGTTTTGTTTGATAGACCGGCCACTTACAATGGGGTACCTTGTTTACCAATTTTTATTTTATTTTATTAAATGAATACAGAGGACAAAATAATACGTACAAAACAAATAATATTGTTTAAAAATTTATAATGTTACCAAAAACTAACTTTTAAATAAACACCCTTCAAAATAATAAGAAAATCGTAACGTCACGTGTGGAATGGTGTCTAATGCGCATGTCGCTATGAATTTTCAAAAGTACAATACTACAACAATGGCCGCCGGTGAGGTTCCGGCAAGAACATGGCGGGAATCATTTCTATTCGCAAACCCAACCCTGACTTAATGCTTAATGTGGCAGAAAAAACCCAAATTTTATATTTTTAAGAGTAATATTATGTTACCTATTATCGATTTTTATAGGAATTTACTATACTTGTACCAAAAGTAAAAGACTTTATTAAAATATGAATACGCATTAAAAGACTGGCGGCCATAGAAATAATTTTTTTGCTTTAATTCGTTATGCGTGAGTCCAGTAGACTGATATTTAATTTATATGAATTGACTTGAAGATCATAAACGGCTTGAGTTATTACCATTTTGATTTAGTTTTCTGGGGCCAGTAGTAATTTGTAACTTAAATCCAACCTGCTCGGAATAATTTTATAGCTTTATAAATTCTGATATTATTTATAAAATAGGTCATCACAAAATAGGTAGATACGGGAAGGTAGGTATTAATAATGAAATATACAAATTATGTTAAATGACTAATGTCAATAAAAATATGTTTAAATCATTTGAGATAAGGCTACTTTTTAGAATATATTATATCTTGTATATTAAAAATTCATTACTCTTAGTTTTAATAACACAAACTGTTTGATTATCACTGGAATGACCACCGACGTTACGAGCAAGGACCGGAGCATACAAATTTCATATCTGGTTTAAAACGTAGAATTAAAATACTGTTTTTTACTTATCAAAATCTTTTTTGTGTAGTAACTGTACTAATTTGACATTGCAGAATTTGTTACAATTTGTACTTTATTTCCCATGGATTCTGAGAAAAATATATGAATCTTATTAGTTTAAATACCTATTTACAAAGTATGTATGAAAATCGGCTGTAAAGTTTTTTATTTATAATTTAATTATCAGAAAAAGCTTCATTCAAATGAATCACGAAAAAATGGTGGAGGAGCACATTTTGCGCATATGCTACATAGTTACTTTTAACGCATTACATTGTTATAAATATAGACCTAAAAATTTACATATTTGTGGTAAGTTCACTTAAGAGTTCATAAAATAAATTTTGGTTTAGGATTCGGTCTCGATTGAAATTATTTAATTATAACTTCGTTTTTAAAATATCTTTATTGTGTTTAAGATTTGTTCAAAAGTCACGATAATATTTAAATAATAGGCTTATACTACCTGAATAGTTGCGGGGGTAATATTAAACAGAAAGAATATAAAACCTTACTCGGTGCATGACCTTTGTTACAACTACTAGCCGGTACCCTAAAGCATTGTGGTCTATAGATAAACACGAACTAACGTGATAGACAGACCTATACCTATCATTATTTCGCCATTTTGTCTGAAATACAAATTTTTAAGATGATTTAAAATTATTTTTTATATTTTCTATTAGGTATATTGCCGCTGTGGTGGGCATAAAATAAACCATTTTTATAATAAATCTGTTGCGTTACTCAATTTTCAAGTTATGTGTAATTTTAAATATGTTCAATTGGTTAAATTATGGCCTCAAATTCTACAAAACAATTAAAGTTTATGATAGTACGTAGACAATAAAATTTTCAGTAATTTAGTAACAACAGCACAAACGAAATAATTGGTTATTTATAGTGGATATAGAACAAAATGAATAATTGTATATTTTCCAGAATTGAGAACCGAAATGCTTCATTTCTATTGACTAAATGTAACATAAACTAGGTACATAAGAATTAAAAACAAGAAGAAATATTGACTATAGAAATGAAAGTCGAGATAACATTTGTTATTTGCGAAATGGTCTATAGACCATATAGACTAATCCGATAATGTGCCATCTAGTTTTTCTTGTCAATTCGTTTCGACGTATCAAATTATTAACCACCTTTTGAACAAAAATATTGCATATTCCCAATAGCCTCTCCAACGAATTTAGTTCAATTTCTGGACATAATAATACAAATTTCGGGGCAAAACCCCGCCACAGATTCCTCGGTACAGAGCTGATCAATGTGGCGCATGCGGCGGGATATGTCCACATACCGACGTCTTCTCACAACGGCAGACCGGACCACCCATACACGGAACACCAGTGACCGATGCACTGAATAATCGACATTGTTCATGCTCATGGCGATGTATTGTTGTGTGTGTGCGTTAGCAGGAGACATATCTTCGTTGCAATTTTGCGGTAGGTAGGTAAGTAGGTATTTGCTGACGATGTTGGAGCTGGACTCAATGGAATGAAATACGGGTATGCAGAGAGTTATGAGCACATGGACCACAAATTCACTGCGAATTCTGTTGAATGCTACATGATACAATCAAAATTTAAAGATTTCATTTTATATGCATTCACTATTTTTTTAATGACTCACGCACTTTTTTGCCTATTAGTTCTGTACCATTTACATTCTTTTTATTTGTGCATTTTCTGGAATACTACTTTCAATTTTAACCCTGATAACTGGAAGAGTTGTTAACTCACTAATTTTGAATTAGTATAGACTATCGAACATTGTTTTGTTTCTACTTACGTAATCAGTAGCGTATTAAGCTATATAAGCGCCCAAAGCCTGGAATATTTTGCGCCCCTTTCGATTGTGAGTTTTCTTCTTCTAAATATACCTACAGCTACCTAAACCACATTCAAATTTTGGTGCACCCTAATATACTAAATTTAACACATACTAAGGTAGAAAAGGAAATGCGCCGCAAGCGTAATTTTTTTTCTTTCAAGGTAGGTACTTGACCATGGGCTTACATTTAAAAGTTACAATACTTTAAAATTACAGTTAGGATTATCAAGAAAAAATGATTTAATTTTTAAATAATTTAAAAATACTATATTTAAATATAAAAATTGACTGATATGGTCCGTCGTTAATACCAAGTATGAAATAAAAAATAATATTAATGTGTGCTACGTAACAAATTTTAGTGTCAAAAATAGTTTTAAGCATTTCTGTACGTGTTACATACATACATAATAATATAATTATTCGCCAATGTTTCGCCGCCGATTACGAGTATGTTTTTATCAGGCCAAGACTCGTAAGTTAAATATAATGTATAAGTTCATATAATAAAAAAGACATAGCAATTGATGGCAATTGCGAATTGGTAAAAAAATGTTTTGGAAATAAAGAAATAACATCTTAAGTTTGATAAGCATGAGGTAAGGATTTGTTTTTGTTTGTTACAATTGCGCATGAACCGACGTACCTAGAATCAAGTGCTAATTAATTTGTATTAGTTTTAAAGCTAGTAAAAGCACAAGTAACTATTTTATTGAAGATTTAAATTTCTTGTTTTAGCTTTGAACGCAGGCTCAAATTAAAATATAGCTCTTTTATTAGATACAATTAGAACTCGAAGGCAATTGGAAAATGTTAAAAGTTATAAAATATCGACGTTTCTTCGACCACAAGTAGTAAATTACAATAACTAGTCACCTATATATTTATCATCTATCTATCATACATTTCACCCAACTTAAGTGTAACTGTATCATCAATAATTATAAGTCATCGGTATAGGATATACCTACCTACTTATATTATTACACCATGTGAGCGGATACTAGTCGTCAACTCACGCTTACCCATGGTTGTTAATTGAGAGTAAAATAATCATTTTGTTTTAGGTTTGAATTTCATATTTGCTTTATTATTATTTATAGTTAACAATCATTTACAAATTCAGTAGCTATGAACACAGGTTTAGATTTGAATATAGCTCCAAACTTTTGGTTACATTTGAAGGCAATTGAAAAAGGTGGAATGGTGGAAAGTTATAAAATGTCGACGTTCCTACAGCCACAACCACAACAAGTAAATTGCAACATCTTGTCCTCGTGCTCGTATTTCATTTCATCAACGTTGGTGGCGGCGGCGGTGTGATGGTCATTACGGCCCTCACGGCTACAGAACAGCACGCACGCAGAATTTTAACCACGATTCGACCAGCGCCAGCCACTGGGCGGCAATGCAATAAACGTCCACACCAACACCAACCCGGCTTCACCAGCACACAGGAAAAACGCTAACGAACAAAAGTTCGTATAAATGTTAATGGCGAAATAATGCGAACGTATGCGCGTGCGTGGAATTCTGTGAGGAGAGTTCGTGGCCCGCACGTCAAATAAGAAAACAATTTGCTAGATTAGCCGGCTTTACAACGGATTTTATTTTCATATTTTACTTTCAACACGCTCGAAAAAATTAGCCACATTGCAATTATCATTCACTGGGTACTTATATGCTTTCATTTTAATTATCACCATTACCCTTTGAAGTGAAACAGAGTACTTATACTATACAGCGTGGTCCACGAAAGCTTATTTCCTCTATTATAAATCAACAAAAATAAAAATCTAATTCTCCACAACATTAATTCGAAATTATGTTTTTATGATTTGGTAACTTACTCGTATGTGTAAGAAAAAACTGTTTTTCCGTATTAAACGCATATTAACTTTTTTATGAAATTGTACAATAATGAGTTACTTTAGCTCCGCTAAATCGTGGTGAAAAGTACAACTTTAGATCCGCATTTCTCGACCAGCCAGAGCGCTGCGTCTGCACTTGGCCAGAACGTCGACTAATGTTGTTGCAACCCGTGATCACCATTTGCTTTGTGTTGACATTTACTTTAATGTTACAAATTTTTAAATAATTTTGCGATTTCATAAAAAATATAATACCTATATATCTCGGCTGTAAAAATATTGTTTATTACTCCACATTCATAGTAAAAAACCTTCTTTACAGCCTAGATATATAAGTAACCATTTCATCGACAACGGAAGCACGGAATCGAACAATGTAACTACGTCATCATTTCAGTAACGTAACATTTTTATTTATTTAGGTGGAAGTATAAAATCAGAAAAACACGAATATTTATATCACAAATTTATTAAACGAATTATAACAGTCAAAAGTTAATGATAATTAAATAAACACACTATTAATGACATTTACCTGACATTATTTCAATATTAACATGTATAAATTATAAAAGTAATTAATAATTAAAAAATATATGCCTATACGTTTGAATAGCGTAAATACAATTTAAAATAATTTATATAATAAAATAATTATCGCATTTAAATTTAAATTTTATTTTTCTTTCATTGGTGTCATTATTATTTTCGTCAAATAATTGAACGTTTACATTGGTTAGATTTTCAAAAGCATTATTATAACTGCCAAAAAGCGTTTTATATTTTCAACGGGAAAAAGAATATAACGTACACTTAAAACCCGTAGAAACAAGTGTAGGTACGTGAAGTTGTTATAAAATATTAAAATTTATATTTGTATTTAACCTTGAGATCCAAAGTCAGTAGGTACAAAAAAACTAAAATAAGAATCTATATTAACTTATGGGTGTGAAACATGGATCTTAACAACGAAAATAGAGAATAAATTATGTGTTTTCGAACGGAATTTTTTTTGCCCAATTAACGAGAATGGACAATGGCGTACCCGAATGAATTTTGAGCTCTCTCTATGATATTTATGCAGAACCAGATATAGTGGCAACTATAAAAAGCTATCGCTTAAGACGGCTAGGTCACGTGGTTCGGTGGCCACAAACCAACACGACAAAGAGAATGATGGCTAGCAAACCAGGCAGTAATAGACCAAGAGGAAGGCTCAAAGAGACATAGATAGACAACGTTTTCAAGGACCTACAAAATAAAAGTTAGGAACTGGAGGAGAGAAACTTTAAACCGACCCAGTTCTAAGGGTTGTATAAGCCTTTGAATTGAATTTAACTTAGCAAAAATGTTACATGTAAACATATTCGTTGATTCCGTGCCTCTACTGTACGTTGCTGATTTTGGTATAAAATTTTTAAAATTATTTAGGTTTTCCAATGGTAATGCTACTACATGCAAATGAAAAGTAACATACTGTACTCTTAGGTAAAGCGTTGATAGCTCGATTAAAAATATAAACATTTCGAAAAAAAATATAAAGGTGAAGAGCGAACAAAATGGATCAAAACTTTAGATATTATAAAGATTATTATTCATCTTATTAAGATGAATTCACGTTACCTATAGTAGCTAGACAAAAACCATCTCAGTTTTGGACCATTTTGACAGAACCAATTAAAAACTATTAGATCGAACTTTCAGTTATAGATACTCTAGGTTGGTTAAAAGAAAACATTTCATTATTTGTTGTTTTTATTGATAAGGACAAATATCCTGCTACTGGAACTAAATAGTATGCGACCAACCATCAATTTATCTTTTTCATTTAAATTACTACGCATAAATAAATCCATTGTTTGTTCAATAACTCACAATAGTAGTTTAACGCACTAAATCCGCACATTACTCCACTTTCCATTCTCTTCCCTAGCAAACTAATAGGTTCTAAAGGTTTCGTCCATAAAGCATAATAGGTAGGTTCATAAACATGAGTGAAAACTACCGGACAATAAAAATGACATTATTTGTACTTTATTAAAAAGACATACAAAAGTGATCCAAACAGGCACTTTTTACTTCCTTGTACGAAGTAAGGAAGTATTGTAAATCGCGAAAAATTTCGGTTCTCAGATTTTGACGGAAATATCCGTTTTGACCTTTTCTGAATCCATTATGACTAGTTTCGACGTGACGTCTGTACGTACGTACGTACGTACGGACGGACGTATGTGTGTCGCATAACTCAAATACGGTTAGACGTAGAAAGTTGAAATTTTGTATTTAGGACTGTTATAGCATCTAGTTGTGCACCTCCTATTTTTGGTTTCAGTCTACAAACCGGAAGTAGTACTTTTTAAAAATATATCGATAAATATTTAATTTTAGACAATTTTTTTTATTTTAAATGAAAGATTATGTGATTATTACCTACAATCAGTATTTTATAAATATTTTTGTATCTGCTATCATTTAAAAATAATTAAAGTATATATTTATAATTTATAGTATTTCGGTATCTTGTAGTCCATGATCGATTAACATTTGTTACTACGTAAAATTTAAATGATTATGACATGACAGTGACAATAGTAAAATATGCTTTATATCTTCTTCTGCAGTTTAAATCAAATGACTAAAATATATTTGTGAATATACTAGTATAATAAGTTAAAAGAATTTTTAATATTATTTTACATTTTAGTTATTAAGAAAAGTATGAACACACAAGGCGTACAAGGAAGTCATGTGGTGTCCACGTCAGATTTTTTGTATTATAGAAAACGACATTTTTTCCTTATAAGAAGCTTAACAATTCGTACATTGGCACAAAATCCTACAAACTGCTCTATTTTTGAATGTAATGCAATAGAAAAATTATATTTGCGAGTTGCCGCAAACGATAACAACAGTTTGTAAATGTCAGAATTCAACAATTCGAACCGAGTGGTATTTTGTCAGCTACATTCGGATCGATTTCATTATAAAAATAGAACTTCATATTCAAATAATTTTATCAATTCGATGTAAACATGAGATAATGTAATTGTTTTAAGAAATATGTTCTTATCTGAATTTTGACCACGGTCTTCTTAACTTTGCATCATTCAAAACAATTGCAGAAAGTCGGAAAAGGTGATTGATATGCATATAGCAATGTTATTTTTACTAAAATTTAACAAGCAATAAAACTACACTACTTATACTAGTAACTAAAGCATTGAGAATAGACGACTCCTTGTCCTTATTTCTTAATATTTGATGATGATCTGTAGACTAAATACTGGTGAATTTTCAGTGGTTTGTTTAACCCCTTTTGGGGAAACAGGCAAACATGGTGAGATTTATTCGAACTATATGTATAATGTTCGGTAATAAATTCCTCATCATGCAATTTGAGATTTACGGCATAAATAGCAACTAGATATATGGTTTGAATGCAACAAGCGCACAATATTAATAATCAGACTTATCTCGTAGTGTAAACATGCCTAGCACGATCACTATTATCCAATCACATTCTGAATTCCAAGTTCGATACAAATTTGAATGCATTTCAGCAACAACCACACAAAGGAAAACTCTTATGTTTAATTTACACAGCAAATTTTAACTAAAACTTTAATTAAAAACTAACATTTAAATTATAAATGTTCATTTGCTTGTTAATTGTAAGAATATAATTCACGAAAAAGAATTTCAAATAAGCTATAGTAAAGGAAAACCGATTTTATAGATTGAAAGATATTTTAAATTTATTGTATGTCAGATAATAGTATAAATTTTGTATTATAAAATAATTGCTTGCTGTTTTTACCTCCTGTCTCATATTCTATAAGGGAGAGGTATTGTGATGGGCCAAATTTTTCGAGTGTGAGTTTTTGGTGGATAAGCAAATTTTAGTGTCCTTAGAGTAAGAATTTAACATCTTAGAGATGATGTCTGTGTGTGTGTGTGTGTGTGTGTGTGTGTGTGTGTGTGTGTGTGTGTGTGCGCGCGAGCGCGCGTGCGTGCGTGTGTGTTCGTATGTTACAATTTTTTCGTGCACGATAACTAAAAAATATCAAATATCAAAATTTCAAAATTTGTATTTAAGTTTTTAATACGATTCTTAATAGTCTAATATAATTTTGGTTTCAATCTACAAACCGGAAGTAGTACTTTTTAAAAATATTTCTATAAATAATTAATTTATGACTATTTTTTAAACCCCTTCCGCCCCCCTCTAGCACCCATGTGAAAAAAATTTTAAAAAATGTCCAACTTTGACGATGTGTACGGAGTTTATAATATTTTTTTGACTTGATCCACTAAAAGGGCAATAAAATTTGTTCAATTCCCTGTGCAGGACTCAAAGAACGAAGTTCTTGAGATTTGGCACAAAGTTATGGGTGTTTTTTAAAAAAAGTGCATTTTTAGGTTTTTCGCACATAACTCAGCGACTTTTCAACCAAATTAGACGATTCTTTCGGGAAAAAACACATTGTGGCTGTACTAATAAATAATAAATATTTTTAACAATATTTAAAAAATATGTTACAGTGGGCTACTTGCATGGTATACTAAAATGAGATTTTTATTACTATGAACCTAATGCTAGGTCTAAAACATTAGTAAAAATTTTGTTTAATAAAAATTATTGTTTTTTTATTAAATTAAAAGAAGAAATTTTGCTGTAACGTCACTATTCTGTATTGGAGATATGGCAGCATTCTACATCACATCACATCACACATTATTAAATTTTCATTAATTATTTTTGGACTTACTGATAAATTTTTTGTTAAAATATAAAATACGAGTCACAAGTTTTTATCTATTCTTCAAAAATATTTAATTAAAAAATCAGGCACGTAGTCCATTGTACCCTTTCACAGTTACAGTCCCTGGAGTCGGGACGATTGTAACACTTAACGACGTCTTCTTTAAAAATGAATACAATTTTTTACTAATTGTTCAAAATACTAATATATAGTACCATTTTATAGAGGAAGAAATTTTGCGTCTTATGTGACTTTATTCGTATTGTAAACTTTAATAATACAGACGCCACAGCGCCTCAAAATCAAAATGTTACTTTTGTCCTCGTTCTACCCTACATAATTTCTCTAATTTTATATACTTAAGATTTCATGAGAAAAATTAACTTCCAATTTATAAGGATTTCTATCCTTAACTTTAGACTGGGAAGAGTAAAAGAACTAAAATGACTGGACGAAGCAAAATAACTATATATGTCAAAATAAAAATAAAATATTTGCAAATGCGCTTGAATTTTTAAATAGATGCATATTTAGAATGTGATATTTTTTGTTTTGAACTTTTGAGGTATTTGTGTCATTCCTTTTTAGGGAAATGAAAGGACTTTTATGTACTCGTATGAATGTAGAATAATTTTGTACGATTATAAATAAATAATTAGTTATATTTAAAAATAACTAATTACACAATTTTTATTGTAAAATTAACATTAAATAAAAAAAGATCCTGAAACCATTTAGTTTCTTTAGTGGTACTGTCAATTTTATTACAAACACAATGTTAATTTAGTTCTTGTTGGAAGCTGCGCATAAATCCACCATTATCCCTTTCACATCATTTCTTGTAATTTAATAATATTACTTTGTTAAACTGCATGTAAAAGAATAAAAAAGCAAGCACACAAGTCTACAGTAGCGTGAAATAAACAATATATTCAATGGCAATCACGTCCAGATATAAAATACAACCCGGGGTGAATCTCTTCTTCAGTCGTGAGAAACCTCAAACTGCTAACCTCTGAAGGGAGACGTTGTTGTGATTCTCTGTCCATTCGCAGATAAGCACAAGGCTCAGAATCGCGTGAAACGTGGAAAATCACATGATGTGCCACTTCGCGTTTATGTTTTGCATGGGCTACAATCTTATGTTTGATTGATTGTCGGGGGACTCTTCCACTTGTTTTTATGCGCATTGAGAGTTAGACGTATTATTCTATGGCAGAGGGAACGACGTGAGCTGGAACTGAATTAGAAAGACTTAAATTCGTTTGCATAAAGCCATGTTACCTATTGTCCTACAGATTATGATGTGTTAAAAATAACAAAGACCAAGATGGCAGTCACATATTTTATTATTCTTGTAACTTATGTTGATACTAGAGGTGGGCACGGGTCGTGAAATTTTCGGGCCACGTCATGTCACGGCGTGACCCGCGCGAGCGCGAATGATTTTTAAAATTTGGACCGTAAACAGGCTTGAGCGTGAGTGACAAGTAATATATCGCCCGTGAGTAAAATTCACAAGTCCCGACATAATATATAATTTGTAAAATATCAACACAAAACAAATGATAATTACTCTTTAGCGCTCCAGTACAAAGCAAAACTTGTTCATCTATTTACGATTTTGCGGAACTAAAGTAAATTATCATTGTAAAATTTCATAGAAATATTTTAACGTGACCCGTCGTGCGTGACTATAAAAACAAATTAGTGAGCGTAAGTGACCATGAGTCAAATGTAAAATGACGTGCGTAATTCCGTTTTCAATTTCGTAAGCGTGCGTGATCGTGCACAAAAAGTTACTCACGCGCCCAGCTCTAGTTGGTACTAGCTGCCTTTAAAGAGCAAACGAGTGACCAATATATTAAGTTCACTGTGATATCTCGCCGTTTTGGTTAAATTCAATTCCCTAATATGTGTCGTTTCTACCGAAGTGGTCCAGGTGAGTTGGCCTGCCAAAGCCTCTCAAAATCAAACAAACAATAAGATACAACGCTAAGAGACGTCATTGGCGCCGCACCAAGCTAAAGTTATAAATTAGTTTCCATTTGTATTGTATATTTTTTACTGTAAGAACATCAACAAATGTGAAAAATACATGTTTATAAAATTTTACTGGCGACTTTGTTTTGTCGAGGCAATGTTATTCCATTCGTTTTTCAAATAAACTAAAAATAAACTAAACTAAAAATTATTTTTTAAATGATCGTTACTCAAAATGATTAAGTTCATTATAATCATACGCGATTTGTACCTACACCATGTTTGAAAATAAATACTTCCATTTTTTTTTTTCGTCCAACAATGCTAAAACCGGTGAGAAGTAATGTCACAAAACTACTTCCTTTTCGTAATGGTTATCAATAATTGTAAAGTTACTTTTCTAAATATATGTTTTAGGAGAGCAGAGTTACATGTAGGTAGGTTAATAGACAATATGCTGATAATAATAAAGCATTCATTTTATTTGCCATGCAAAAATGTCAATCCAGTTGGATAGTTAACCCGTTAACTAACTATTTTAAGCACTAAACCAACGTGTTTAACTTAAATAATGGTAGGTAAATACATCGGTCATAGTCCATGGTGTATTTTCTTTTTGACCATGTGAGCGTATTCGTGGTAATTGTTTTCTCGTGAAATGGTGATAGTATGAAATTGGGACATGTTGATCAATAGAACGGTTTTCACAGTTTGACGGTATTGGGTATTCGTATTTGGTTATTCGGGTATTCAACAGTGGCACCAGAACCAGCAGCAGTTTGCTAGTGTTTGGTTTGTTGGCACATTGGGAGAATGGTAACGCGAATTTCCAGAAAGTTTTGATTAAAATCTGCATTTCATATCTGAATGCTGAATCAACGACGAAAGTGTGACGTGAATCGTAGCTGATCACTAACTTTTTCAACCAGAGTACATCCTGTTCAATTGATTTTCCGACGCCAATAACATGTTAACATGTTCCAGGCGCAAGTCACCTTTGTCCTCTATGGAATTTATCATTATTTCAACGCCGCTGATTCAAACTCATAATTGCATTTTTTCAATAGCGATCTCATTAAATTATGAATGTTTAGAGCTAACGTATATCAATCTCTATACTCTATACAATACAGAATTATACAGTTTGTCGGTTACGGATATAACACAAGACTCGGTAGATTCTGCTTGAAAAATAATACATAATTGTTCTTCATGTTTTAAATAATAAATTAATGCACATTTTTTTCCACAACTGTAAAAAAATATGAACATATTCACATCGTCAACAAAACGCGAACGCAAAATTGGTGACGAGTTATTTTATTTAACTCGGCAAGCCTCGTCAAATAAGTAACATTCTCACGCATTAAAGACATCTACTTTCGTACTTCATAGAAAAATAACTATTATATGCTTTGCATCAAGACCAAAAGTAGTATCATGGTTTGTAATGAAACGAAAATCTGACGTTTGTAAATTGACGTGTATACGTAAATTAGAACAAACGAAAGGTTATGTTTGTCGGACGTGTAAACTATGTAATACGAATGGAGAAGGGAGAGTGATTGTGCTTCGTTGATTTTCGGCAGCAGAGAGAACGAGTGTTGAGTGCGCAGGGGCGTTGGACTGGGAGTCATACACGTTGCAGTATACCAGACAGGTATACCTGTACAGGCAAACCGGAAAGGTATACCTGTGCAGGCGAAAAGTTCAAGACTGGTTTATAATGGATGTAACTGGTTACTTCTACTGTGTTCTGTTAACATGAGCTGTATGTACTTCTATGTTATGGTTTATAATGATATTGGATTAGACGTTTACCTATACTGCAACAGTAAGGTTAACTAACTTTTAAGAATACACATCCTATGTATTAAGAGTGTGGCCATAGGCGTTATATTGCAACCAAGTTGCCATGGTTTCATGCTGTAAATTAATGTGAAATTAATTAATATTTGACTGTAACAATATGACATATGACAATTTAACTAAAGTCATACTCTCCCAGGAAACACAAATATATACGTACTACATATATATCATGTAACAGCCATTATATCAAAGTAAATTGCGATGTCACTCATACATATAAAAACTTGTTATTTTTAATCAAAAATGTCTGCTACAACCCTATATAACAATTGTATAATAATAATATTCCAGATTTACGTTATAATTATATAGCGCTGATATATATATATATATATATATATATATATATATATATATATATATATATATATATATATATATATATATATATATATATATATATATATATATATATATATATATATATTCTGTAGTATTATAATTGATTTTAATTTGGATTGTTTTTCAATTTTTTTAAAAAAGGATACACTCTTACGGCTTAAAGTTGCATGTTTATTAGTAAGGCACTATGTATATATTTCAATTTAAATCTAGACAATTACAACAATTTCTAAACGTGCTCGTTCTTCAGTGGGATTCGAACTTGGGATCTCATTGCTGACAGCTTCAGCGCCTTAGTCCGCGCGACCATACTGGCTTGTTGATTTATAGCGATAGATAGTTATAGCAATAATACCAGTATTTTTAATTACGTACGAGATTTACAAAGCTATGTTAAGTATATTGTGTATATTTTGTACTACCTACAGGAATCAAAATATTTACCTTAAAATTATATTTGACGTATAAAAAAATACAATTCTTTAGTTGAAAAACGACATATTTCTTTACAAAGCAAACAAATTATTTGAAAAATATAAATTATGTTAACTAAACAAATGTTGTGAACCTTGTTTTTTTATTTTTAAATTTCGCAGCAATTATTATTGCAGATCCATCTGTTACTCATCAAACTGATGCATTGCTGATAGTTATAAAAAAGGTTATGTCGGTCAAGTTAGCAAATTATTGAAATAATTATGAACCGCACAGTTCTCATTCACATCATACATCTTACATAATACAGAACAAGTAACCGATTATATCCAACCAGCCTTCACACACTTTACGGTAAACCGCTACTGTTTTCAATTCGGTCTGGTCGTCTATACAGGTCTACCGAAAATAGTAGGCAGTTTTGTCCTCCCAATTTCTCATAAGAAGTTATCACTTTAAAAAAGTGTGCACAAGCAACATAACCTAAGATTAAGAAATTCTACCATGCTCGAATCTATTCCGCAGTCTCTGAGAATATTCCCGTCTTTGCATAATTTATCCACCTGCACCGTGGCAGTTCTCTGGTGTTTAGGCGGCGGTGCAGGTTACCAATCATCGCATCTTTAGAGCGATGTGATTAATTGTGTTTGGTTAGGATGAGCTCGTTACGCGAAACAAGGCAACTGCTTGGTGTACGTTGTATGGCGTACAACGTGGTACAGCGCTATTGCTTTGCCGTTGCTCTTGCTACAATTACCGTGATAGATGAATTTAGGCGCGTAATAACGATCTTAAACAATAAATGAATATTGGGTTAGCAAGATGAAGATGGAATGAACGAAGACAATGAGGTCGACAAGAAAGAGGGAAGGCAAATGATTAGCTGTTACTGTATTATTTGTAATTTTAAAACGATGTTATTCTATTGTAGTCAGTTTCGGATTTATCATAAGGGTAAGTAGGCTAAATAATCAAGAGCGACAAATTTTGAGAGCCGGCAATATTTATCTATCTTGCTACAATGCTATATTATTTATGTCTAAACATGAAGGGTTGTTAAACTTTTGTATCTGGTCATCCATAAGATGATGTTTTCAATTTAGGTTTTTCACCTAGATGAGATTTGTATATATGTCCATGTAATACTTCTTGTAAATTCAAGAAGACATGTTTGTACGATCGCAAGACAGTAAAATGCACATGCGTTTACAACAGCCATATAAATTAAAATTAGCAAATAAAGGAAACTTTTTCCTACAAATTTCGATTTTATATTACTTATTCACCAATCTTATTTATCTATCTCCGTTTTTAAATTTATTTAAGCTGTTACATATTATTATGGCTGCGCTATTTTCACATTTTTTCTCTGGTGGTATTTCAACAATGTCTGTCATTGCTTATGATTCAAAATCATCAAAAAGCATTGGCTTACAATTGTTTGCTTCATCAAGCAATAAATTCCTTTCGTGTTCATATTTACAAAATAAAATGAACATTTACATGAAAATTAGTTTCCACTTATTGTACATTGTAACAGCCACGATTCTCAAATGGACATCAGTTTAAAATTATCATAAAAATTTCGGTCAGCAGTTACAATGATACAAATATACAACAGCCTTAATCTAAGAGCTCCGTACTATAGGCAAGTTTTGTAACAATTAAAATACAAAAATTTGACAATAAAAATAATAATGTGTAGCAATGCCTCCTAAATACTACAGGCCTTGGCCAGCGCACTTGACTATTGCTGTGACGTCACGAACTGAGGCGAACCGAGACAAACGGCGTGCATAGTAATTCACTGCGTACATCAGTGAATAGATTTATAAATTACCAGTAATTCTTATATTTCTAAAATTTTAAGTAGGAGATAAAACATTATTTAACAGGTATGTTTATACCTCGCAGTTGGTATATTAGTATTCAACTTACTAATCATAGAATGAAAATAATTTTTAAAAAATTCGTAAAGGGCAGTTTTCGCAAGAAATATATTTTTGAAACCACTGGATTGTTGATTGTATAATGGGTATTTGATAATCTACGAATGGAATAAAATTAAATGTAAGTAATTAATTGTAAAATGACAAGAATAGTATATTTATGAAATTTCAGTTGAAAACAGCGACCCAAAATTGTTTGATTAAAAAACCTGGAAATTTAAATTGCGAATTTTGAAAAAAGTTTTCAGTTCTGTAATAAGTGAGTACAGCACTATATGCCATTTGCCATTTAAATATATGCAGAAAGTTGAGAATCACTCTTTCTTATACCTATTTGAAATTTTATTTTATTTATTATTTTTGAAAGATTTTATATTTTCTTGAAGAATACATTGTTGAGTTAATTTTTATTATTTATTGATTGTCTTGTTATGAAAATCACTTGGTTCCGTATATTTTTATATTGTAGGAATATTTTGTTATTTATTATTTAAAGAATACTATTATTTATAATATTTACTTATATTAAATAAAACATATTTCATTAGAAACTTATAGTAATAATGAGTTTGAGTCGAGTTTAGATCCCATATCAAGTGTAATACACATTTTAAACACTAATGGTTGCGTGTGTCTCCTATACAAAGTTTACCGCCATGCAACTGCTATGCTCTGCCTCAGTGCGTGACGTCATCCGCGCGCTGGGCCAGGCCTGTTAGTTATATTTAGGAGGCAATGTGTATACTTAACCTTGGGGCCCATGGTAGGTACTTTTTGGGTTAAATAATAATTTTAGTCCGGAAGAAAATTATTATTTACGAAAACTATGTGATTAAGACTTGAACTTCTTTTCCGTCCCTCTGACGATCCTATAATTTCAATCTTACATTATCTACCAAAAATTTAATGAAACCAATTAGAACTTAATGTATCATTGGGTACATTTTAATATATTTTGACAATAATCTAATCTTTTAAAGGTAAATGTTTAATTTTCGTAGGAATAATTATTTTAATAATACAAAATTATTTATTTCAATCTTCCTTAATTATATTTTTCTACGTTATCTGTAAAGATATTTTAATTTAGATTGATTTTCAATCTGAAAGACGAGGTGCAACATTGGTTTTTAAAATCTTCTGTTCTGAGAGTGTAAGTCTTGTTAACGTATACGTGATGTTACGTTACAATGAAAGCATCCTCTCTATTTTCATGATTTTCTTGTGGTGGGTACAGGTGATATGGTAATGTATTTATGTTTAAAGTTGAATAATGTAAGTGAAGCTTAGAAGGCAACTTTGATTCAAGTACATAAGTAGCAAACAACTTCTTCCTGTAATCGTCTTTCACGGGATTGTAATATAATAGCGACGGTTTCAGACTACTAAACATTTTATAAACATAAAAAGCAGTGTTTAATAACGCTCAAGATCAATTATTTTATTCCCTCTTGCAGAAGTTAATGCCATAAATTGAAAATCATATTCTGCAACACGAATTTAGGTTAAATATTGTAATGTAATTACGAAATCAAACTTGTACAAACCAACACAAAAGCAAAAACAAAAGCATCATTAAAAATAGCTGATGTGTCGTTCCGTGTAAACCGAGCTTATAAAAAAAATCAGATAGGGCCAGTTAATCAACCTCAATGTACTCTACAATAACGATCAATCTTTGATATCTGTGGAAATATCAGAATTATGGCTCTGACTTACTTTTCACACCCAGATTCATCCTGAAAATTACTTTTTAACTAGTTACCAACGTTATTCGTTTTACATTCGACTACCAATCATTTTATAAAATATGTTCATAATGAAAATAGTTTTCACAACTTTCAATATACCGACGGGCGAGATTATCATATACGCGCCAACTCTAATAAGCTCTCAATAATTTACTTCCAGAGCTGGATTTGGGCCTTACAATTAAACAGGATGGCGCGCTTAAGACGATCCACTCTTAATAACTTGGAAAGGGATTGTGATAGGCATACCCGGTTTGTACTATATGTTTTAACATCTAGGGAGTCACATTTTACGTATATTTTGTTTTTTTAAATCACTCATTACACCCCCACCACTCTCAATTTTTAATTCTACATGGAATACTTATACCCTTTGTGACATATCAAATGGTAGCTCTCGAAAATTGCTACAAAATCATGTCAATAAAATTGATATTTGAATAAACCATTTCAAAGTTAACAACAATAGTTTATAATATTTTAATGTTTACCTAACCATAAAATTCATGAAGTGCTATGAAAATTATTATCTAATTGTTTATAAATAATAATAACAATTTTAAAAAATCGACATTGTAGCCAGTTTTTTACTGCATTTGTCTTTATATGGTATTTTTTAGATTTATAGGATTAATAGGTTGGGAGTAATTTGTTAAATACTTTTTTTACTGTGATAAAAGCCCTCTTAAGGTTAGAATCTATACGTAGAGATATTTAAATTACTGATGAACATCTCATTTATTTCAATAAATATGTTGCAAATATGCACGGTCTTCTTCCTCATAAAGTTTAAAATTGAGAATGAAGAATGATCTACTGAGTATGAAGAACTATGAGATTGATGTCGGAGTATGTAATAAAGTAGAGCATACAACGTTACCGTTCGTCCGTTAGTGCACCCCCCGGCCGTCCGTCCCTCTGTGACTGATTGCACTATTAACGTCTGGTTGACGCGTTTTATCTTTTTGGATCAATTTATCGTAATTGACATTCAACAATTTCATAGCCGATATATTGTCAAAGTCGTGAGAGAAGTGAGTTCTATTTCACGATGGCGCAGTTAGTGATAAAAACATTTGAATTATTAATTTAGTTTGGTTTAATTGCTGTGGGTTTGACTTTGACGGGAAACTAGGAAAGGTTGAATTTGTGGACATTTATGAAGTAAATTTCAGATTGTAAAAAAAATATGAAAATGTATTGTATCACAATTAGCGAAAAATAATAAATTAATTGGTAAACAATTAAGAGAAATAACGATATACTTACGTACGTCAATAATATTTTATTTAATCGGTACCTAAGGTACCTATTTAAGAAATCACTTGATGTAGCCCAAACATAACATATCTTATATCTGACAGGAATCAAGTAATTAAATCATAATAATTTTACCTAACCCTGCGATATAACAAATACTGTTAATTCTTATAATTGTGTACTATTGTTTCAAATAAGATTAAGAAGAAGTAATTTTCCAGTAAACTATTTGCTGGTTTATAATGGATGAAATCGGTTATTTCTTCTGTATTCTGTAAGATGTGTGATGTGTGATGTGAATGAGAAGTGTGTGGTTCATAATTATTTCAGTAATCTGCTAACTTGACGACATAACCTTTCTTATAACTGTCAGAAATAGATCCGTTTGTTGAAATTTACATAGTTGGATCTGCAATGTGTATAACAATAAATATTGTAGCGAAATATAAAATACTCATCAAAATGTAAACAAAGATCAATAAAGAACAAATAGGACTTCCCGGACTTCCTTGCTATTTGTTGGGAAAGAGTGAAATATGAAACAAAGTGGCTTTATACTGAGTATGGCTGACTTCAGTAAATTGTATTTGAATAAAATAATATGTTTGGTAATACATGAAGAGTTTAAAAGTTAGATAGTGAACTAATTTTTGGATATCATATTGTTACAGTTAAACAGTTATAGTGATACTCTAGGAAGTTTTTTTAAATGTTGGCGATCCTTACCGTTACAGTATAGGTAAACGTCAAATCCAGTGTCATTATGAACCGTAACATAGAAATACCTATAGCTCATGTTAACAGAACACAGAAGAAGTCACCAGTTACATCCATTATAAACCAGCCTTAAAGCATCTCGATACCGCAGTTCTCCGCAAGAACATTCAGACTCTTTAGTTTTATCGGTGTGCTTTCTGGTAGTCTCAATCAAATCGCGATGTTTCACCTGGCGCAATTCTTCACCCTAAATTACGGTATTATCATTTTAATGAATGATTTTTAGCTGGAAGTCTCAGAGTCGTAGTCGCAGCAGTTTCGCCATTCGTTAGAATAACGGATTGCGTCTCAGAACGGCAGAACGTGTATTTATGTAAAGTTACAAATTACCGGTTGTGATATTATCGCATGAAGATTCATAAATCAAGTCGTCTTTATTCTCTCCGAGAGGAGAGAATACGAGAGACACGGTAGATAACATTGGGAGAAAGTTTCGTAGTTGCTATTACTACATATAATTGTTGTAATAGAACCAAGTAAATATACTGAAAAATATCGGTTAAACCAAATTATTATATAAAATTGTGCTGCAAACCTACTTGTGTTTTGCCCAGTATATTTATTTAAACATGTCCGGCCTATACAGAGTCATAAAAACAATGTTAAAATAGTACTTAATAGTACCTACTTATTATGTTTCTAACTAGGATGGCAAAATGAACGTTTTACGGAAATTATACTGTTTATTACGGGCAAATTGAGGAGGCTTAAATTTACGCAATATGCTTTATGTAAAGTAAATTGACACGCGCACACACACACACACACACACACACACACACACACACACACACACACACACACACACACACACACACACACACACACACACACACACACACAAAAGACAACAGACTACTTTTATTTGCGTATGTCTGCTTCCTGATACTAGATAGTCTATTACAGTTTTATTTGTATAGTACCTACTTATATGTCTGTATATCTAAAAGTAAAATTTTTTGGTTTAAAGTAAAATATAATGGTAGGCTTGATTTGTTTTGTGGTTGTAGGGATTTTGTAGAAAGTACATAAAACTAACCTAAAAATGCGTCATGTTTACGTTGGTATCAATATATACATCGCGCTACCAAATAATATTAAGTCTTATACTAAAAATCAACTGTTAAATAAAGTAAAGAACATTCTAACTCAAAAATAATATTATAGCTTCAATTAATTTTTGTGTGATTGCGATAATATTAACTTTGAGTAATTTATAACCTTATTCAGTTAATTATTGCTTACTATACACAGAGAAAAATCAACTGGAAATAAGTATGAAGCTATCTAGATTCTAGAGGTTGTAGCAAGCTAGCTACAGTAGTTCTAAATTTAGTTTTTAATTATTAAGTATAATTATTGTTTCATTTTTACACTTTATGCATTTTATTACTATGTTCGCCATTAGCAATTGAATTTGTTCTGTGTTTATTGTCTTAGTTGTAATATAGTATTATTATTCTTTAGTTTTTACTTGAAAACGTATGAAGTTAGCAGGTATATATTATACTATTTTAAGCGATATGTTCCGAACTTCATATCATATTATTATCTTGTTTATCTGTCAGTCTTTGACTTCTTTGACATTGTGATCTATTTATTGTGATTTTAATGTTAATGTTCACGGGAGGATTTAAATCTAGCAATCGCTGAACTCCTTCCCATTGTTCTTACTTTTGTGCAATAAATATATTATTATTATTATGAAAATATATATAGGTACCTACTTTATTTCTATAAGTATTATTTTTCGTCAAATTATTATGACACTTATTATATAATTATAATTTTTCCCAGAATATTTCCCATATCATTTGTGCTTGTTGTTTTAAAATATCTGCAAATTTTATCTTTTGTTTTAACTAAAAAAAGTCAGACTACATAATCAGCTATCAACCCCATTTATTCATTATTAAACATTAGAATACTACATAATAATGTTCTTTTATGTTGACCACATCCGATTTTTTCAGATTTTAAGATTTGTTTTGCACACTACTAAATATTACCATTTTCACCCTCTAAAAATCCTGCTAAATTTTCTCTCCAATTATAACATCATTACTCGTAAAAACTTCCCCCCTACACATATTTATTTATCCACTTTTTCCCGCATAATTTTGAGATTTTTCCTGCTCCCTGTTCGGGTCTCCTGCAATTCTGCCTAATTGTTGAGCTTTGCTCGCATCTTTTATTCGTCCCCTCACATTTTCGCGGTTAATTCGACGTGTCCCCAGGCGACGAAACTGTGAAACGACGAAAAGACACGACAAGCAGGAATGACGAATGTTGATGGGGAATAGAAATAGGCAGGAAAGCGACCAAGAAAGAGAAACAATTTATAAGATGTTTTAATCGGTTTGTAAATTGCACTTCGTGCCGCTAAATAACGAGTAAAGTTTTAACGGTAACGCTTGTATGATACTTCGTAGACGTATAATATTTATTAATTACAATATTTTAAAGATTTCTTTATAAGATGTCGTATGGATTATTATTATTTAACGAGCTATATTTCAAGAGGATGAAAGTTTATGCACGAGCTGAAGGCAAGTGTATAATCTAATCATCCGTGTGAATTTTAGCCAGTATGTGCGAGTCATAAATACGACGTTTTACCTAGGACTTTTTAAATATATATATATATATATATATATATATATATATATATATATATATATATATATATATATATATATATATATATATATATATATATTTAATAAATACCTAAATAACAAATCAGAATATTATTTGCTTACATTTACTAATACATCTATAAGAGCATATTATGGCTTTATATTTTTAAGTTTGTTTCTATTGATAAGTCCTTAGAAGCAAGCGTTCACCTTATATATGGCTATGGTAACCGCATGTAAGAAAAACTCTCAATTACAGAGTGGTATATTTTATTATAGTGCAATGGAGAGGAATTGAACTACTTGGATCCGGTGCTATAAATTGTCAGTTGTTGGGATTGAACTGAGACCCACTAGTTTATTTCACTTATAAGAACATTAGGTTAAAAATATTATTTGATTTCAGTTTAGTAAATCCGTGATACACAAACTGTTTTTATTAATATTGTACTGATGGTGATTTTTCTGAACATATTGCAATAAAGTGACCATTCGTAATGATTTTGTCAGTAAAGTACTGATTTCCAGACCCTTGTTCTGGAAACAATTTTAAATATATTTTACTGATTTGTACTGTTCTTACCTGGATCCATAAAGCTTTAGATAAAACTTGTTTTTCAAAATTATTGTTATTCAAATTCACCATAAAAAATGTACAATAAGTGAAATGTGTCTACAAAAATTTTCTTCTGCGGCGCATTTCCTTCTTACATTTCTTATAATTAATTTAAATCTTTTACCTTTTCAATAATAGAAGATCGTAGAGATTCTTAAATACTCAATATATATAGGTAAATATAGGCATTGCTCAGTTTCACAATTATAATCACATAATTAAAAAAACTAAATCATAGCCGCGTGGACAATATACCTCGCAATATACTTAACTTAAATTTAATAATAAAGAAATCATATTTTCCTTCGCATTTGTTCATAAAAAGATAATATTGATTGTAAGATTTATTTCTTCTTTTACCCACTAGTCGTCGCTAGCGTTGATTGCACTGCTTTATGTCGCAGATTATTCTTTTAAAAGGTGGGGGGAAACTATTAGACCAGCCTATACTCAACCTACCCCTTTATACTAGCAAATCATTAGATGTTCGAGAATTACAAGTCAAAGCCCTTAATGGGGGTTTTCAAGCCTACGGCTTTTAAAGAAATACTTATTGGATATAAATTTTCAGCATGTATAAGTTATAGGAAAGTGATAATAATTGTTAATTTTGATAGATTTATTACCTCTTTATCGAATTGAAAATGTAAGTCTTTTGAATCGTTCATTGAAATGCGCCATGTGTGACGTAGCCAACATTGATATCAAACCGGAGTTGGTTCGTGTAAGTTCGTTTTTTGTCGTTTGGACGATGGACCAGCTGTTGATTTTTCGATTTTTTACACGTTCACCAACGTTCACGGGTTCACGTTGTCGAGTTCGGTTAGATTCAAACACAATTACTTACAGTTTATTGAAGAATTTTTGTGTTGGTTTTAATCGAAATGAAACGGCATGAAACAGTTTGGTTATGTTTTTCTGTTCAAGTTGACAAGATGTTGACTGTGTAAGGTAAGACCTACGTATCGGTCCTTGTCAGCGCGTTAAACGTATGTTCTAGATGTTGGTGACGTCACACTGTTACACGCGGAATCGATTTTCGCGGCATTTATTTTTTTAAACTTTATGAATTTTTTTCTGGCTTATTAGCAACTTTTAAGCGAAAAGAAAAAATACGGGTCTTATATTTTAATGTATAGATTAACATATAAAAAAACCAAAAAATCGTGAAAACCCCCATTGAATCATCAACCGCAAACATTATTTGTTATGTATTTACTGTAGGCAAAATTGATTTTGAACCCATTTAAAAGGATAAAATATATATTTTTTGTATTTTTTTAATGATTTTATGTTGAAAACTTTTATTATGAAATAATAATGATACATTTTTTATTTAGCATGTACCTCTATCTAATAAAATAATAAAACAAAATATTAAATTATAATCTGTATAAAATTTAGCATGAAAAAATTAAAGTCAATAATTAACAAATACCAAAATGTGTTTGTTTCAAGTTTCTGAAATATGATTTTTCTGATAGCAGAATAAAACGTTTCATCGCTTCATCGTTTCGGTTTATTTTGTTGTAATTTACCTGAGTGTTCTGCCAGTTAAAGCGATTCTGATTTGTTAACGTCTGCATAAGACAAATTTTCTGTGCTACGGCATTATTGGAGTGTTTTTCACCTACACCTTTGTCTAAATTTCATATTCACGAATTTGTTTCTGTATCAGTTGTCCCATTCCACTTATTTCCATTTTAGACTTCATTTACATTTACAGCTAAAAATAATTTCATATTTTCATTACAAATCATGCTAATTAATTAAAAATTTAATTTAAACTTTACTGGAATTGATCAATGGTAATTAAAACTTGTGTTAAAACTTTTTATACAAATATGAATAGCAAACTGAAAAAACGAAAAAATATAGTGAGATGATAAATCAGTAGTCGCGTGGTGCTAGTTTTTATTCGTAGTCATATTTTATAATGTAAAAGTAATATAAGTTTATAGCAAACTTTGATACACTTCGTTATCGTATCCCAATTATAGAATGGTAGATGTTATAGAGAAATCCAATCACTTCGAACGATTCGTCTTGGTGCAGTCAGAAATATTAATCCGTGAAAGATGGAATGGAAAGATTATTATAGTACTACATTAAAGACAATCAAGTGATCAGATTGAAGTGTCCGGGTGTAATTTTATTGCAAGATATTTTACAATTTAACGACAATCACACACTGCTGACCGAGAGACTTGAACCGTAGATCAACACATTCTGTGCTTAAACCCGCGCAGCTACTGCCTCGTTTGTTTTTGGTGAATTCGAAATGTCATTTAGGTATACCTAGGTATTGAATTTTTTGCGTATTTAAAAAAAAATTATATTATGCTGTAAGCGTTTAAAGGTGGATTTATAACATGCATTGGTACAGCGCCTAGCGGTGCCGGATCCAAGGTTGGGAGGGGGCATGGCTTCCCCTTGGGGCTATTTTTCTTTAAAAGTTTAAGAAATTATGCCTTAAAAAATTTTATAATGGAAAACGATACAATTTTAATTTTTGACAATAATTAGCCCGAAGGTACCTACTGGTTGTATTAATTATTATTGGTATTACACAAATGATTTATTTAAATCGTATCTGTCAAATAGATATCAACAAGTTAAAATAAATAATAACAACAGTGATTAGTGAAAAGGAGTACCTACCTCAGGGTACGGTGCTAGGTCCATTATTATTTATTTTATATGTGAATGATATATTTCGTAGTTAAGTTTGTTTTAAAGAAATTACCTAAAACGACTTCACGTTGTATTTTAAATTTCTTGCTTTGCTTAGTAAAATATATGTAAGACCGAAAAAATTACACATTTCCTATGAAATTTAATATTTCAGTTTGTAGATAGCTATAGGTATCTTTTAAAGTTGGCACGTTACTCATCCACATAATATTATTTTTAGCAATTAGAATACATCCATTTAAAGTTTTTGTGAAACAGAATTTTAAATTGTTTATACATTTCATACAACCACACATTGCGCAGGCACATTTTATTTACTTATACTGATATACCTACTTAAACCATGAATTGATCATTATAATTACGAATCTTTGTGTAAACCTTTCAAACTACTTAAATCATTGTAATCACTGTATACATATTCAAATCATTACAATCTTTTGTAAATTCCGAAAAATCAAAAATTGCAAAATTCTCAAAAAACCTTTAAAATTACCAAAACTATGTACTTATGTACCCAAAACATGTTTTGTTACTGTCTCATGAAAAATCCGAAAATCAAGCTTTGGACCCTAACTGATTCAGTGATTTATTGTAACGTAACTAAACTATTGGTTCGTTGTTAGATCTCATGGTTCGAATCCCACTCATGGTGGCAGTTTAATTCTCAATTTCAGCATTATTCAGTTGTGAAATTGACGCCTCATAAACTCGATCACATAATAATAGTGTAATTAACGCTATAATTTAAAAAACCTGACCTAATTAATCTGTTTTAGTGATGTCGCTACAATTGCTCTGCCATGTTTTTGGGACATTTTAATGAACATCGCATAAACGAATTTATTTTAAATGAATTATTTTATTTGGGTAAAGTAAACCTTGCGTTCTCTTCATCAGGTTGACAAGTGAATGTGTTTACAAAAAATAATAAGCAATTATTTTATAATAAAAAAGACTACTATGATCTAAAAATTCAAAAAATGAAGCCTCTGACATTTTTCTGACCTTTAAGGGAATACCACCCGTAAAAACCTTATTTTAGTTTGGTCGACGTTACAGACACAAGTCTGCGATGTTACGACCAAGATCGGACATTAGCAGTCACTGAGATATCTCGGGGTTGTTGTAAAGATATAAATTATTTTGTAATGTCTGTGATGTTAACATTACTGAGACATAATATGCAATGAAAATTTGTTTAGTGGGGGGGTCTTTTGTGACCCCACTGCAAAATATAGATAAAAAATAGAAATTTACGCAAAAACTGAATGTTATATTTTAATTTATACATATTTTAACCCAACAAGCACGAAAGTAAAAAATAAGTATTGTAGAAAAACAATTATTGATTACTATTGCAGACTCTTGGTAATTGGGGTACAAAATAGCCAAAAGTAATTTACAAAAGCAGGGAAGAAAAAATATAATTAAGGGGAACTAAATGCATTAAAATTTTTAGTGAACGTGTCCTTTTTGGTAGGATTTTCGTTACTACTGTTATTAACTTCTATTTCTGCATCTTTGTTCGATTTTTAGATAATGTCAGAATACCCCTCTAATAATTCTTTGATAAGTTACAGTTTATCTTTTATCACTTTCATTCATCAAAATATCATAAAAGTGTCTAACAGTCAAATTATGTAGATACAATGTTTTATATATAAAAATAACGTAATTGGTGGTGGGGTCAAAAATGACCCCAATTGTTATTATTTCGTGAAGTAATTAATGTACAGATTCGTGCAACCGTCATTATGTCGACTTGATTAATGAATCTGCTTAGCAACTCAAGAATTTATTTCCAAATTTTAATATGAAACGATGAGATTTACATTGGCTAGGGTCTTCAGTGAACCCACTGTACCAGTTAAGGGTTAAAATTGCTGCAAAACAAGATAAACATTATTGTGCAAAAGACGAACGATTATCAAAAATGACATTTACTTAAATCAAAGCAGCAAAACGAACAACTATTCATAATTTACTTATAAATTCTCTCATTAAACGAGTTATGAATAAATATAAATAGATTTAGGTAAATCAAAATAAAAAAAAACTTTCCATAGGCACACTGTTTCTTTTTGCAGGAATTTTATTCCTGCCGAGGGTGACACGGCTTCACAACAGGGGCACGACCAGGGCGTCAGGGCGAATGGCGTCCGCATAGAAATTCAGTACGCGATCATCGCACGTTGCATATTAATTTTACTGTAGCGCGTGCGCAGTATAAAATACCTCACGCCGCACCTGCATCATCTACAGGGCTTGTAAAACTGTCACAAGGGGAAAGACACCACTGGGTGAATAATGGGGTAGGTGTCGAAAGAGTCACACGGAATGCCGAATGAAAAGGAGGGCGGAAGAGTATTTTGTTACGAAATATAGCACTTTCTACGATTAAGATTGTGTCCAGTAATGACGACAGAAATGAATAAAAAACTTATAAGGCATTTATCTGATAATAATACACCTAAATATAAATCATTATGATAAGATAATCGTCAGTTTCGTTTCGTAATTATAAGGCTGTAAAATTGACCTGGTTGGTTAACTTATACTTATAATGGGGATTTCCAAGATTTTTGTTATATGTTTCCTTTTTGCCAAAAAGTTGCTAATAAGCCAGAAAAAAGTTTCAAAAAATAGGTGCCGCGAAAAGCGATACCGTGTGTGACGGTGTGACACTGAGAACATAGTACGTTCACCGCGCTGACGAATACGATACGTAGATTTGCCTTATTTCAACACAGGTTTGTCGTCCATTCCGTAGTCAAAACGACATAAAACGAACTTACACGAACAAATCTACTCACGGTTTTCTCTCAGTGTTGTTTGCGTCACACATTTCAAAAAAGTTACATTTTCAATTCGATAAAAAGGTAATAAATTTATCAAAATTCCCCGGCGCATTTTCTTCTTACAATTCTTATACTCGTATACTATTTAATTTAATTCCTGTCTTCTCCTATCAATAATAGCAGATTGTAAGCAGATTCTCAAAAAATATATAGGTAAATATCGAGGTAAATATAGGTAGGTATTGCTCAGTTTTGTGCTGATTTTATCAAAAAAATAAATGATCACTCTAGTTGGTATCTAGCAACTACAAATAATGATTGTGGAAGAATAAAAAATCACTGATTCAGTCAAAATTATGATTTATAAAATTTTATTAGGTACTTAATCCGTTACTATTGGTAGTAACGGATTTTTATGTCAGTAAGAGCGTGTTTTGACTATGTATGCTGTTGTATGTATTTATTTATTTTTTATTATTGACTGTCTGTATTTATGTTCGAACAATTATTTATATGATTTTGACTTACTTTTCCCTGACGAAGGCTTAAGCTAGGCTGAAACGTTGGATTAAATACGTAATAAACTTTTATAATTTCGAATGAATATTCAGCGATTTTTTATTTTCCCATATTATAATAGTCTCGAAATTATATTGAATAAATTATTGTGGTTATTTATAGATTATAGATGTACGGAAGAAACATATAGTAACAATAACAACGTCAAATGATTATTTTAGAGACCCGTACCGGAACAGGAACGAAAACCGGAACAAAGCACAGCTATTTTAGTGAATCGGAAACTAAACCTGAACCGTAATAAAATATTTTGGGCAAGCCGGCACTAAACCGATGGTTGTGAACCGGTTCGGAATTTCGAAAATTGTTGTATTTTGTTTGGTTTACTCAAATTTTGGAAGTTTATTAATTTTTTTATCCAAAACTGAAACGACTATTTTTAATTATATGATTGCTACTAAATAAATTTTTGAACCGAAACAACAACTTGGACCACTTTTTTGAAAATCGGTTACTGGTTTAATTCGCTGGGAAATATAAAAAACGGAATAATCTCAATACAATCCATACTCTAACATCTCACATCCGAATAGATAAATATTTTTGATCTTGAAGCCGTATCTATTATCTTACAAACTAAAGTTAATTGCTAGGTCTTTGATAAACTAAAATTATATTAAGATAAAAATTTCTGCGCTAATGACCGTAATAAACGGTAATAACATTTATATGAATTGGTCCAATCTGAAAAGCCATTTTCATTAACAATAATGAAGGTTTTTATTCATAATATCCTTTCTTACTATAATATTCTGCGAGTTCTTCTAGAATCCTCACTCCATTTAGAAGATGGAAGGTAATTAACCAAATTGCACTTGTTGCCACGGTCGTGATTTTTATCAGAGCAAACCTCTTGTTTCATTTAAAGTACTGCATTTATTAATGATTTATTTTTTTATGCACATTAAGAGATTTTACTATTAATCAAAACGATGCTCTTTTCGTGAGGCGGATTTTAAATTTTTGTTAAAATATTTATTTATGGAAATATAAAATATGAAAAAACTAAAATGTAACTGTAGACGATAAAATATTTTCGTTTAAAAAAGGAATAAATATTCTGCACGTTTTTAAATTTATGTACCAGAATTATTCTGTACATTGGTACAGATGCAACATTTTTTAAATATTTGCAGAACAAAATATAAAATATATTTTTTTCATAAAATAAAAATGTGTGTTTTTGTTTAAGTTTATTTACATAATTACATAAATAAATCATTGCAAATATTGTAAATAAATTTATCGTTGATAACATTATTTTCAACTGAACTTGTCAATTATTTATAATATAATATGAAAAATCCAAAATTGATATTACCTGCAAAATAATTTCTGTCAATTTTTTATCATTTAAAATAGTGATTTGTTGTATTCATTACAAATTTAACACATAAACAAAATGTAATGCTTTACCGGTGTAATGGAGTTGTACAAAAAAACATGTTGATGATTTTCTGGCATAGATAAAATATATTAGTCAATTTATCAGTATCGGAATGAAAATTATTTAAAAAGTTTTCACTTTTCATTCCTAATTGTATTAATAAAATATCGCGGGTCTATTGCTGTGACGTATTTGAATCATACATACCCAACTATAACATTTACAAACACTTTCAAGTTACCCATTTGAAGCATAGAGAACCCACAATAATAGTAAGTACATCAACGTGAAACGTTAAACATTTCACGCGATTTGTGAAAATAACCTACAAAAAAAACCAAAAAAACAAGAAAGTTATGTTTCATGTACACTGTACACTGGCATATTAACATAAATATGTAACATATTGATACGAATAGTATATACTTAATAATACAATTTTTCAAACTTTAAAGAAATAGCGTAAAAAACATAGTTCAAAGTTTGTCTGCTAGGTTTGTAAGTCCATGGGTAAGTCATCGGGACACATTCGGAGTGCTTCGTAAATACGAAACATACATATCATACAAATCATATCAATTATCTTGTAATAATCACTTATGGAACATAAAATACCTACTTATCAAGTTCAAAAAATTAATAAAAAATTGTGAAACAACCCCATTGAAATATACGGATGTGTAAATGAAAGTAATAATAACTTCAATGCCTATTGTTGTTTTCAATGTTTTTAATTAAAGGTGTCGGTTAATAGAATAGATCTCTAAATATAAATAGGTACTTTATTTTTTATTGAAAATAGGTAGGTAAATCATATTTACTAGGCGAGATACAATAATATTATCTCATAATTAATTTGATTAGAATACCTAATTCACTTTATCTACGTCTACAAATTAATTATTTATTTTGGAATGACACAATAACAATTTTTGTGGTTAATTTGCGCTACATAGTAATATTTTTTCTATATTCAGTGTATTCTTTTGTTAACTTACATGTTTTCTTTATTAATTTTATTCAACTGGCTTTTTGATTAATAAAACTCTTTGTATGACTTCTAGGACTAACTACCATAGCTGTATAGCCATAGCCATTAGCCAAATATAATAGTCAGTTACTAGGTATAGGTAACGTAGGTACTTAAATTTCAAAAATTGAGCATACCTACCTAATCGCAGTCACATCAAAATAATATTATAAAACTCGTGTAATAAATTTTCATGCTAGTGAGAAATTATTTTCGTTAATCTCTCATGAAATCATTATTTAAAATGTATCATATTCATAACTTTAACTTCGAGTACAAAAATTCAGTAAATAAAATAAATGTTGTTTAAGGGAAAATGTTTCGTCCTACTGGATTTATAATTATTTGTAACATTTTAACTATCAATATTGTAATAATTGTTTGATGGGTTACTGAATCAAATTTTAATGTGATTTTTAGTTTATTTGTATCTAACCTACAAAATATGGACGTTGGAAGTAAACTGCCCTTAATTTTCCGAATTTCAGAAATAACACGTTGTCGATAGCTTGAAGTTGCCTTCATTTTTGCCACATATAAATGAAATAAAAAAACTTTTAAAAAACCGACATTACATCAAAGAAGGGAGCATCCTTAAAATATTTACTTCAATTTTAAGGGGAAAACTAAACAAAAGTTTTTACCATTTTAACGACTAGTTAGTAGTCAAGCACCTTAACATATCGATGGTGACATGGTAATAACATGTATCTGTATTTAAATATGTCAGATATGTGCGTTATTGCCACCATAGATATGTACTCGAAGTTATCATACATCCTATATTATTATTAACCTGGAAGTAAGTTGAATTGTATATTATTATTCACGTGTATAAGTACGGAATTTTTATAGTATTTTTCTGAACTGAAAACAAACTGACAATTAATTTAGTATTTAATAATGTAGATAAATATTATTTTATTATTATTTCTGAGTATTTATGCTTTTCTAATTTGTTGGTATCATTAACAACATCTATCGATCAACAGATACCTATCATCGATTGTATTCTTAGCATAGTTTATTGACAGGACCGTTGAACTATCAATATTCTTGCATTATGATAGTTCTTCGATGTCTACTCTGAATCTATTTAGCGTTTGCCGTCAAAGTGATAAAATTGCAATAAAATTTCGCAATGATAAACAGTTATAAAAGTGCAAAGTTTTTAAGACACAACATAAAAAGCCCTGCATATTTTTATATCTTACAAGTGAATCGATGTTCTGAACATCAGCATTTTCTTCGGAAAGAGATTACGCTCCGATCAAACTTCCAAACTGTGACAATAAGTTCCTGAGATTTCCTAAACAAACTGACGATATGAAAAAGAAATTTGTATTTATTAATACCTGAATGTGTGAAGTTTGAAATGTTTTCAAACGTCATAATTTAAGAAAAAGTAATTTAGTTGCAAATTTATGAAATGCAGGAAACTGCTGCCTGCAATCAGAAAGATAAGAGCTCGACGCATTCAAAGTACGATTAAAAGCAAAGAATTTATATTTATTACGTGAAATACAGAAATATTACTTTAACTTTGCCGATATTTCAACGTGTATTTATATCATAAATTGTTTCACAATAATCCTGGAAGTATTATGGCTGTATCCCACGATAGAAATACAGGCAATTTTAAAATTGCTAATAATGGCAACTGTTTTTATTGTCTATCCCACGAACAAAAGTTTCTTTAAAACTTAGGGAATTTCGTTACTTAAAGTTTCTGCTGTGTAATAAGAAATTTTCTGTTTTAAATGACATTCGACATTTTTTGACGTTTATTAAAATTTGTATTTGGAAAATATCAGTAAATAAATTACAAATATGTCACAATGTAAACATAACATAACCTACCTAAACTAAAAGTTAAAATATTCACTGCACTGTTTTGACATAAGCAACGCTTGCGCAGTATCTAATCTTCGAACTGCTCATGCGCATACGCGAGTTGCTCATAAAATATTGCCGCTACAGAAAAAGTTTAGCTGCACAAAGCTAAATTAATTGCCGTTAAAAAGTTGCCTAGCACATTAGGTTCTGTCTCCATTGTAGGCAACCGTTGCGGTTACGGGCAACAAATTGCGGATATATCACACCGTGGGATACAGCCATTACAGAACCTGAAGCAATGCTTCGAAAGGCGAATCCAACACTATATAATAATAAACCTTGCTTGATGTCAGCTGTTTCACTTTGCCAATTTAGTCTTTCATCAACCACCAGACCGGTTGTAGATTTAATCTGCTACCAATTTCTGCATTAGTGTTTTATTTTACATTTTTGTAATGATTTATGTAACAGCGTTAGATATGTCTTCCTACCTACCTTACTTTTAGCTCATATATTTTTGTACTTTTAGGCTGATGATGGGTACATTTTGCACCCGAAACGTTCCATGCTTTTATAATTTTAACAAAAAATAAAGATGTCCACACAATAAAGGGTTTCTGCCAACACTATATACTTCATTTTCTATTTAAGACATTTTGTACTGTGTATAGGTATATAATGCACAATACTTTTTACTAAAAATGCTCGACAACTGACAATGATATTTACAAGAATTTGTTTATGTTATATGTATTTGTTTTACGATTGGCTAATAATGGGTTAGTAAAGTTTACAGAGTACTGTCTTGAAATAATAATTTATAATTTGGTTTAACCCAATATTTTTCAACTTTTTTGTATTGGCGCCGCCCTATTCCTTGTCAATTTTTATTTATGGAGGGGGGCTCCCGTGTTGTTTCTTGATATTTCACGAGCAATTTTGTATATTTCATTAAGAATGTGAACGTAGAGGTGAAATTTGTACTAAAGGGTGCGCGATTTGAATGCTGCTAAATGGGCGCCAAGCTCTTATATTGTGATTTTGCTTTAAGTTTACAAGATAACAAGATACAAATACAAATCTAATAAAACTATTATTTTATAATATTGTATTAATATTACTAAGAGATAAGTAAGAACTAAACAAAATGCACCTTTGTTAGGTGAATTAATACCATCCTTTGAAACCATATTAGTGTTAAGATAAACATACTTACTGTACAAAAAGATATTTATATTTATTTATTGTTTTAAGAATATTATTTTTGTTATTGATTCAATAGAAAGTATTCTATCAATTTTTTTAATCCTTCTTTAGAGATAGTTCGCGCTCCCCTAGGGGTGGGAGAGGCGTCCCCAGGTTGAGAAACACTGGTTTAACCTACTATTATCATCTTTATCTTTACTCAATGCTATTCCTAAATTCTAATCATGTTAACATGTCATGTCACAAGTCATAACCAGTGTTGTAATTATATTTTTATCTAGATAAATATAAAGATAATTTACTTTTCATTTATCTAGATAAGACAATAGATAATCATTGAAAAAAATATAATAGATAAATGATTATTATCTAGATATTTTTTAGCTAATTTTTATAGATAACGTAAAAAATATTCATTGCACGTTTTAAGTATAAACGGTACCAGCAAGCGAGTCGATAGCAGTTTGATTTCATTTTGATTAAAATAACAAATACAAATATTGGTTATTTTACTAAAACTATCATCTAGATAACTCTTAAAAAATAGATAAAGATAATGTGTATCTAGATAAGATAATAAATTAATAAGAAAAAATATCCAGATAAGATAATACATCATTATCTAGATGATTTGTCTAGATAAAATTATCTAGATAAGTTACAACACTGGTCATAACTGAGTTAGTTGATGACTGTTAATTGAATTTTATCTTCTTTTGACGAAATATTTCTGTAAAATTATATGATATTATTTAATTTTAATAACCAATAATTATCACCCTGGTGAAGTCGAAACGTTGGAATTTTATTGGATTTTAATAAATTGACAGTTTCTCCAAAATAAAAACTTCAAGTAAGTATAAAATTGCAGTTAATATAGCAGCATATATGATATGTATTAACAATTGTTCACATTAATATAATAGCATAAAATTTCACACATATTTGATCAATATTTGTATGTTACCATGGCAAAATTATCTAGTAAGGTAAGTAAACTAAACTCTGCCTTATATTATTTCTTATCGAGTTTCATTTTGTAGGAAATTTCATTATCAAATTTTTGCGAACTAAACTGTTGGAAAACCTTGCACGTATTACACATCTCTTTCGTTACAGTATAAAGCAGTATGAAAACAGTAAAACAGAAGGCAATATATTATAGTTGTGTCAGATGTACAGTAGTGCATGTTTGTAATGTATTTTTGGAAGGCCCATTAGCTATATAATTTGTGTATTGTGCGTACACGTAGAACACTGTTTTGCACAATCGAATGCGTCACTAGCACTGACCACAAAACTACGAATCTAATTCGCAAAGGTTGCATGCTATGTTGCATTGTTAACTATTAACGCTATACATGTTTCACTGAACAATGTTTAGATGTAGATGTTAATATTTGAATTGACTTAGCAGCTTAGCTTCTAGAACTTCAAACAATGTGGTCTCAGTCATTATAAATTTTCTTTATGCCATATTCTTTAATTTTTTAAATTTAATTCATAAACTAATGCGGCATGATGACGTTAGCTCCCTAGATAAGTAATGAATGTGTTAGAAGATAGCAATAAAATACTAACACTTAAAAGGTATTAACTCTGTCGGGATTTAATTACTATCTATTGATATGATAGGTAGGTATATCCCTACGGTGTGGCCACACATTTATTAATTATTATTACTGTTATGTAAGTCCAGTCATGCAAGCTATATGGCTTTCCCCTTGAATCTATATTCCAAAATAAAACTAAATTATTTCAATTTAAAAAAATATATATTTTTTTCATTCTAATAGTTGGCAACATCCTTGACTTTAAATAAATAATTGGTTCCTTAAATTCGGCAATAGGGCAGTATAGCCTTTAAATTTCCATGTAGGTAGTTTGAATGGATCCTGCATTTAGTAATGTCTGTAAATCGACTAATTGCAAATCAATATTTCAACTTTTTTATCGGTTATGTTTTCTTAAATTGAACTAAATTTATAGTCGTAAAGAAAGTAAAGTCTAAACATTCATGGAATGATTATTTCGCTCTCGCCTACGACTCGTGTAGCAAATTTTACTCTTGTCCTTAGTATGCCTGTTTCTAAACATATATTTCGAAATAGGGTATGTATTTTAATTTCAACATGATCATGGTGCATTATTATTTTTTAAATCGAATAATTTACGAGAAAATAAAAACAGGAACTTGAGTTAGATCGGTATCTATGTATTCTCGTCACCATTCCAAGTTGGGATACAATTAAGGTGGGACGATACATAAATTATGGATTTGGGTACCTATGCGACACATAACTTAACAAAGGATAAAATTAAATTTATTTAAATAAATAACTAATACTGTTTATGCACTTTTAAACTCAAGAAGTTAAAAACATATAAATTAATACAAGTAGTTCAAATGCCGAAAAACGATATTCATTTCTTTCAATAGTACCTACTGGTTTCAATACTTATTATGATTTTTTAAACAAATAAGACATTTTTAAATATCTAGCTACAGATTTTTGTTTTAAATATGTGATAAAATACTTTAATTTAAAAAAAGTTGCATAACACGAATAGAGACATTATTATTATTATCTATTCATAAAATTAGTTATTCTAAAAATGCGAACTGTTACTTCAAATTTTAGGGAAAACTAAATATACATTTCACCTGTAGTGGTCCCCCTTAACTTGGCAACTACAAAGCTATCGCCTATTGGGCACCGGCTAGTGGCTGTAACAAGGGCTTGGAGAGGCTTAGATGGAAGAACATAGCTTGGCTGAATTTAGCCCATCGTCAGGGGGAAATTAAAGTAAATAAAATTAATTTAAAAAAAATTTACAAAGCAGTTTTCCAAATTTATGGCACTTTTCTGGGATTAATAATATAGTCTGCGATGTTCAGCAATCGAGCTATGTAATAATTTCCTCTGAATGTTGACACTCGAGGAAGTGAGTTCTGTGACAAAATGTCAGCGTCAAATTTGGCATTGATTTACTGCTGTCCGTGATAAATGGTCACAGGAATTCGTTATTCTTCTTTTCTCTGGGCCCGGGGATGTTTTGATAATCCATGTCTTTGATGCTGTTTCTTTTGCATCATTCAATCTTGTTAATTTGGTTAAAAAGAAGACTTAATTTAGAATAAAATAAAAAAGAGAAAGAAGTACCATCAATATGGTTACGTGTCGACCAATGGAAGATCATAAATATTAAGCTCTTTGCAGAGTGCAGACTCTATACAAATGAAATTTTTTGCATTTGAATTAAATAATCCCGTTGTCAAGTAAATGCGTATGTTATTTTTTTGTTACAGAGTATTTATGATAAAAAATAAACACATTTTTGTGTTTGTGTTGTCAAAATAACAAAATTTGTCTTCTTTTACACTATTGTGCATTCGTATGAGAGTGAAGTGTGTCCTACAACAGGACTTAAGGTAGTAAATCCATGGGTAAGTGATAAACCAAAATATGACTCAAATTAATACACAGCATTAAATTACAAGTCGTAGAATTTGGATAAAAATAAAATTTATAGGTAACCGTTGAAATAACGAAGATAATTGAATTTAAAGTTGACACTGAGCTAAAATGCACTGTGTATATATGGAGGTTAGCAGTAGATTTACTAAACGTTTAGAAAATATTATATCATAACAACCCAACACATATTTGAAAAACGAATATGTTATTCTTAAAAATAAAAATTATGAATCACCGCAATAATTGTTGAAATATCTCACGTAAAAGGTCTCAAGAAAAAATATTGTATTTTCGACGTCATACTGCATTTCAGTCTAAACTTTAATTTCAATTAATATCTTTTTTATTTCAATGGATACCTATGATTTATAATTACATCGAAATCTACGATTTTTAATGATATATTTCTCATTATTTGACTGCTTTGGCCTCACCTCACACTGAAATCACGCACGCTTATGACCGACGCATTTTCTACCTTAAGTAGGTATCTATAATTCCTCAGGTGATAATTTCCCTTAGATTCGGCTATTGATGTAAAATTTCCGGAAATATATTTTTGGGAAATATATTCGGAAATATTTCCGGAAATATTGGATATATTCGGAAACATTAGAAATATTGAAAAAAATTATTTTATTAAAAAAGAAAGATATTTCAGGCATAAAAACTTAATACCTAACTCCTGAAAAGTAGTCAGTAGGGTCGAAACCGGTAGAGTGGTGTAATAAAAGCAATGTACTGACTACCGTCCTTAGTTTTAATTACTGAAATAAGAATTATTCCAGTAAAGAAAATTCCATAAATAGAAATGAAAACCATTATTACATTGTATTCCCTAATCGCGTTTTGAAAAATGTATCAGTGCTTCTAAATCACTTAAATCACTCTATTATTAATTTCTTCTTCATTAGACTCAAAATCAGAAACATTTTCTTCTTTTACTCCCTCATTAAATTAAATCACTGTTTATGGAGCCATCTTACCAATAATTTAAGATTTAATTAAGAATAAAAGTTGTATGTCTGTTTTTAACAAAATATTATTAAGAAATGAATATTTACATTATTTTCATTACTTCCAATGTTTCAACAGGAACTTCGGAAATCTCCAATATTTCCATTGCCATTTACACTACCTTCGTCTTGTGAAATAACACCACCTTATTCAGGATATAGGTAATCATACACTTTAGTCCCTTAATATGTAACATACTGTTTGTTCCCACTATACTATAGAATTTTTCCTTTAAGATGATTTTTTAATTGTTTGTGTTTATAATTAATTTTAAAATGAAACGGAATGCAACGTAAAGATTGTTTATCCTTGAAAAAATATTACTTTCCATGTAAAATTTCGCCTCTGCGATCCATTATAATTACATCAAATCTAATATAACAAAAACATGTATCTAAAACTGGCCTGTCACTAATTTTGCACCCCTTCCATCCTGTATGTATATAAAGGTTAGTTTCCAATATAGCGGTCATTGATGTTTACTCGCGAATCGCGATTAGCATTAGCTTACGCTATGGTGCAGCAGATAATTATTTACCATATGGTATTTCGTCAATTATCCCGTATGTGGAAGTGGAATGGTTCGACGAGCGCTGTCCATTGGCGTCGACTATGAGGGGGGGAGGGGCGGCTTTCCTAACACGTAGATATGATTTTGTTTTGTTAATATTGTAATTGATTTTTTTGATTTATTGTATGGATTTGTTATATTTTTCGTTTTAATGCAACATTGTACATAATTTTTTGGACCTGTGTTCCTATGTTATGTAAGTATTGTATTTTGTTAACCTTGACACAAAAAATTGTGATTTAATTCGTAATTTTTAAATAGTAGGAACTACTTATAAAAATATTTCCCTCCCCTCCCTCACCAATAATGATACGTCGGCGTCCCTGGCGCTGTCATTAAGCTAATGAAAGATTAAAACTTGGACCATGCATCGAATCGCATAGCGCACTGTATTGTTACTCGTTCCAGTGTGCGATTCACTGTAACGTAAATCAGTTTGTGTACCGTTCCTTAATTAGAAAATGCATCAGTCTGATCCGCTGTTAACGGTCGATGTTATCCTGGTAATATTCCTCAATTTACCTTATACGTTTTCGAACCATTTGCAAATTATGTAGGTATCTATATTCAGTGTCGGGCTGGTAAGTTTTGGCCCCCCGGGCAAAGTATATTTTGGCCCCTATTCAGTGACGGACTGTCAAGTTTTGGCCCACCAGGAAAAGTATATTTTTTTCATTTTATTCAGAAACGGGCTCCGACTTTCATTTTTGGGGAAGTCAGTCTTTAAGAAATTCTATTTATGAAATAAGAAAAATAAAATTTAAGGTCAATTGCCTTGTAATTAAAAGTAAAACTTTTAGAAGGGATGTGAATATAAGAGTTAATATTATTACATTATTGAACTGATTTATATTTGGTTTATATTTTGGTTTGATGTACCTATATACGTTAAGATAGCATTATTGAATTGATTTGTATTTTGTTTAAGATAATGAAGTTGATTTAAATTGTATTTGATTGAATACGGTATGAGGACATACCGAGTTTTCAGGATGGCCGTATGTAAGACATTTAAAAAGAATGTACTATAAATAAGTTATGTTTATGTAAGATGTTGTTGTTAGAACTACTATACTAACTAGGGTTGTAATGTTGAGTAGTCAGTAGAGTCAGTATATCTGGTGTTGTCGCACAAGTAATAAAGTAAATCATTATAAAGTACGTTCATGTATTTGGTATTATCTGCGATCAGTGTGCCTGAGTTTCTTATACGTATGAAGATTCATATTTTTTCTCTCATCCATGAGCAAAAATTTTTTTTTGTTCAAAGAAAAATTAGTATCTCAAAACATCAAATTTGAACTTTCGGTAGCTAATGAAAAACCGCATGTTTTACTCTCTTTTAGGTTGTTATAAATGTAATGTCGCTCGTGTTTCTATCTGTTTAAATTAATAACTCAAATCAATTGAATAGGTATTGTTGAATTTACTCCCCAACACTTCTCATTACAGCCGCGCCTAACGCTATATCGTGTCAATTATTATTATAAGGTACTGCCGTACCTGCAGTAATTTTAATATTAATATTCTCAAATTAACATACACAACAAAACATATAAACTGAAACAATCAGAAACTAATACATAAATACATCGCGCAGATTCGCTCTAGCGTGATTTATTACCAATAATGATTCCGAAATTATTAAATTTTTAACACAGGTTCACCGGTTCTTATTCAGTTTAGTTCATTAAAATTTACCATCATTTGAAAATTTATTTATATTACAAAGTAAGTATATTTATTAATTTAATTTGGCCCCCATTTGTTAAATCGTTAAATTGTAGTAGAAAAATAAAAATAACATTTAAACGATAGTCATTTTTTTAAAATAAATTATTCAAATTATACCATGATTGGTGGCAATTTAAAGCTCTCGGGGAGATAAGTTTGGTAAAAATGACATTTATGTGATTTTAAATTGTTTCTCTAAAAATTATTTAAAAATTTTCAAGTGTATTATTAAATTAAAGCTCTCTGCGAAAAAATTCTAGTGGAAGAATAAAAAATAACATTTAAACAATGGCCAATATTTGTTTTTTCACATGTTATTCAAATTATGTTGAAGTTGGTATCAACTTAAATATTTCGAAAAAAAAATAAATAACACGTTTTTGAATAGCTTGAACTTACCATTTTTGCTCTAATGACACTTTTTTAACATAAGTATTATACTATTAAAATACATATAAAATATTTACAAAATAGACTAAGGTTAGCCATACACATACAATTTTTTTTCGAAAAAAACAATAAAACTGGCATTAGAGAAAAGAGGAAGCATCCTTAACCTTTTCAAAAATTACTTAATTGTTTCTATTTCAATTTTTATTTTAATTTATAGTATTGTAATGGCCACATCAGATTTTTAAATTATGGAATAGTTCTTTTTCACTTGTGCTGGTATAATTTCATTCTATCACCAGTGATGGAATAAAATGTGGCGTGTAATAATAATTTAACTTTGTTATTCAATAGGTACTTTTGGTGGTTTCATTAGGTATTGTTTCAGTTTAGTACTTTAAAATACGTTCAAATTAAATAATTCGTTAATTTTATGTATACCTAACCTACCTAATTCGTGTTCACTCTTTAGAGCTTTGTGTGTTTGGTTCACTGTTCACTATTATAGTGGTTCATATAATGAAGTATTACCATAACCGGAATCCACTGTGTAAATAAAACATGTAAGTGCTCGCTTACATTATTTACTGTACCGGCGTTTTCTTCCATGCCAATTATAAAAATAAACAAAGGTCTCGATTAATAGACGGCAATTTTATAACTACCACTAATATATTAGTTGATTGATTAGCTGAGAAAATAGTCAGTTACTCGGTCCATAGACGTACCCGCGGGAGGGGGGCAGGTTAAACCTCACTCCCAGGGATCTAATTAATTCAGAGATTAGTTTTTTATGTTTTGAACATTACTTCCATTTACTTCATTATTTTTAAAAAATATATTATTTATTTTAATTTTTATACGTGAAAGAGGGTAAAATAGATATTATGTAATTTCTACTGTATGACAAAACTGAACTTTTAATGAAACAGTCGTGAAACAGCTTTTGACCTTGAACCCAAACAAATTTTCGCCTGCGGTGCTTTTTTCTTTTTCACCAAGGAAAAGCTCTCAGTACATCTTCGAATATAAACATTTTGCTATCTTAGCTATAGGTGGTCCTTTGGAAAAATGAATTTATTTTATTGTTTGCGCACTACTGTCCGAGATTGTAGTTCTATTATTTTTATAACTGGAATTTCAAAAATTCTATAAAACATGTGGCGAAAGTATAAAAAATACTAGGTATATTACATTCGTTTTATAAGACGTATTGCGAGACGTCTCGTATTGTCGCATTTCAAAAAACTAGTGCGACAAAATACTGTCACTGTCTTGTAATATACAATATTTGGGTAGTTGATTATACGAATAGGAGTAGATACTGAAAATGGATCCAGTAAGTAAACTGCCCTTAATTTTAAAATTTCTAAACAATCATTTTGATCTCTGTAATCAGAATATTAAACTGCATATACCCTTAACGTTACTCAAAGTTTTGATACAATCTGTATTTGTGAAAGCAGCTACAGTAATGTGCTGGCCACATCAGATTTAATGAAGCATTCCCCCAATAAACATTATAAAAGAAAAATGTAATACCCGGGTTTTCATTAATGAAATAATGGGAACATTAAGAAAGAAGGCAATATTTTTTTAGCAAAAAAGAAATATGCTGAGTCAAGTGAAGTCAATTAACGTAGGCAAGATGGTAAGAATTCCTTTCAGTTGCGAGGCGTCAGGCTTAAATGCCTCTTCAGCGCACAGTTCACGAGTTGGAAGTTGCCACAAATAAAACAATCAAATCTGCAGGAACCTGAGACGCTGGGAAGCACGAATAATGAAGCTAAAAATTCCAACAGTGACAATCGTGTAACATAGTTACGGTCAAATATTTATTTATTTTTTATTATTAAGCGTAATATTGTATTTCTATAATAATATCTAAGAAGAATAATGTAACATACTGGCCAGAAATGCTTACAATCATTGTAGAAGCATAAAACAGAGAAAAATGGAAACAGGGCCGTAACCAGGAAGGAAGAGTGGGAATTGTTGAAATGGTTGAAACATATGCAGTATTACATCCCTTGAAAAATGCCTTTCAATTATTATAAAGCATTTTACTTTGATTATAATTATAAAGCATTTTTCTGTAAATACGCATACCCGCATACGCATCCGGGAATAATTTAGGTTGCCCACTTTAAAATGCAAGGTGCCCATTCTAATTTTTGACCTGGCTACGGGCTAGAAAAATTATTTTAGAAAATTTGCCACGAAAAACTTTAGCCTCGGAACACCGTAAGATGTCCTAAGAGTAGTAATGATCTCATCATCATAATAATTGTGTTAAAATTTTGTACTTGGCCTACATTAGATCCAAGTTAGAATACGGCATTTTAATTTGGTACTCCCCAAAATTTACTTACATAAACATGCTTGAAAATGTGCAGCGACGAATTCTCAAATTCTTATGGTACTTATCCCGAATGAGGTATTGATCAACATATTCTACTAACTCATTTTAATATTGAGTCCATAAGTAGCAGACACATGATCACATCGCACTTAACACTTTATATAATTTGTTAAAAAATAAGATTGATTGTTATTGAATAAAATTCCCATTTTACATCCCAAGAGTTACTTCACGCTCACGTAAAACGTTTTATTTACCACCTTTCAAACTGTAGCGTTAAGTAAATCTCCTATTTTTGTTATGTGTACAATTTATAATGAAAATTTTGACTTATTTAGTATTTTTGAATATGTATATTGTATTATCCTATTTTAGCGTATAAATCTAGTGTTTTTTGCGGTTTTTTGTATTCATTTACTTGTTTAGGGTGTAAACCTGGTAAGTAATAAAGATTATTATTAAACTATACTATATATAAATCTGACAGAAGGAATCATAACAAAAGAAATGATCTTATTGAGTCAAATTCATCTACCTATATAATTTCCGAATTATTAACATGGTAGACAAATAAAGACAACTACAAAACAGAATTTCCGAATTATTAACATGGTAGACAAATAAAGACAACTACAAAACAGTTATTTTTGAGTGACACTATGTCATCATTGCTATCCAAAACTATATAAAGCCGCATCCACATTCTTTTAACAATATCGAATGTTGAATGAAATGTACTTACTACAGCAACATTGTCGACCGACCTTGTAGTAATGCGGCTTGAAAGTGAATGTTAAATTTTGATCACCACCTTTTTACCCAACCCGGGTGTGACAACTTCACTTAACCGTAGATATATTATACCGTGGGTGCGGTTACCAGTAATCAACTCACAGGATCACAGGTACTCGTAATTTTAAGTGCTGATGCAACGGATATCCGGTTACTATCCGGTATCTTTGTATCCGGCCACATTTTTATTATTCGACCGAATACCGGATATTGATCTAATCTCCGTTCAGTACCGGATATTTATATAGAAAATAAGTATGAAGTTACATGGAAATTGCTATCGGCATTTAATAAATATTCGATTTATTCCTTCGACCATTAATAGGATAGACAAATAACACTAAATGCTATACTATACAGTGTTGTGAAGACAAGAAGTACGGTAGCGGGCAGTAGCAATTGTTGGCGGGGAGAGAAAATGAATAACTCTGTGGAGTGTTGCACATTGCTGACTTCTATTATTATTGTGTTCGTTGTGACTGTAAATACGCAAACAGCAATGCTCCATACAGTCATCTTCCCGCTACGCTAGTTCTTGGCTTCACAAGAAAAGCTAGCGTCCTTTGTCTATACCTATATAAATCGAAGATTTATTCTGATAAAAACCATGAAATATAACATAAATAGGTATAACCAAAAATTATAAATTACGATTTATCTGTAGTTTTTAAATTTGCGCATCGCCCCCAAACACGTTTGTTCTTGAACGCTATGAATATTCGGTTTCCGGATATCCGAAAATCCGGTCAGAATAAACCGAATATCCGGTATCCAGCTATCTTTTGTGTCACTATAGATTTAAGTGGATAGTATACATCACACGGGAGACCTGACTGAAATCGAACCGGAGTTGTCAGAACCAATTTCGATTACGCTACGCACTCAGCTATTTTCACCTTGATCTCATTCAACAATTTTGTGGCTTTTCGGAATAAGCATTTATTTTTTAAAGCGAGTGTTAACGAAAGTATAGTCGTTAGACTATAAAAAATTAGGTAATAAAATAAATTGAAAATAAAAGCCAACAATTTATTTTCTATTGAAGTCATAATTTATTCGTGTTATTTTCCTCTGATGTAGTAAACAAGCCTTTAACATCAAGCTCAACCTCACAATATCAATATTCGTAGCTGTCGCATTTCATTCTCCAGCTCAGAATATCACTTGTAGTGCATCCTTTATTATTGAAAGGAAAGAATACAATACAATATTGTGTTTTGACGCATATGGTACAGCGGGCTGTGCCGTAGTGTCGATAGCAGCAGTTGATCGTGTGTATAGATGGTAGATAGATATTCCAGAGCTAAGAGCTATCAAACTATAAACTATCCAGCTAACACTGAACAAGCAACGAGGGTAACAAGCTTTTTCAGTGACGGCGACGAACATTTTTGTAGAAGGAATTTTACATTTTCTGTGTTTACATGCCACGGAGTTCACTGCAAAATATTGTTCTTCAACGATCATATACGAAAGTAATATAATAGTTTATATTTATACTACTACTACCATTAGATGTGAAACTATGTAATTTTGTTTATCTCTTGATACACTAATTTGATATTATATCTCACAATGGCACAGTTTTCTTGTTCGTTTCGTTCTTGTAAATTGCATTTTTTTTTAAATGGAAACTATTCAAAATATGCACTCCATTTACAGACTTTTTAAATAGTACAATACAACCACTTGGAGAACTGGAGACCACCTAGTTTGCTAGGCGGACATTCTATTTATTGATGTAACTACTATAGCCGTATGTACCACATGTTAATTATTTCATTATCTTAGATTAAATTGTAATACTGTGAAGATTTATTACAAACATTAGAAGCTAAAGAATTTTTTTTTAACATACAAAATAAAATTGCAAACAGATCAGTTTCCGATCAAATTAAATATAAGCCTGTCTCGCCAATTCACTCGTAGTACAAAAATTAGTGAAATTGTCACACTTTAAAATGCGTCTAATATTGCTTTAAACATATATTATTTTTATGCAATTCCTCCCTGTGTTTATGTTCAATTTGTGGCAAATATCATAAGTGTATTACTATTGCAGTATGCAGTTAATAATTCAACGATCTATACCATTTTTAATTGCACTGTAGAGTTATTATATTAAATATACCTACGTTATACTGGTAATACAAAAATGCTTACCTTCTAATACCTTTAAATTGTATGAATCACAAATTGCTTGTTTAAAAATCTTCATAGCTCTCTAATGCTTGTAATAACAATTAGACATAAGTGAAAATTAAATCGTTCGAAAAATAGGGTACAACTGGATAAAAAAAATTCCCAATTAAAGTTAAATGCAAAATTCTCAATTTAATTACTTAACTTGCATGTAAGTATGAAAGGATTATGTATGTGGACGAGGAAAAAAGAAGTGTGGCTGGAATGTATATGGAAAAATTCATAATTGATTAAGGGCGCTCCGTCATGGTTCAAATACGTCGATTTTTCTGGAATTTTCTATAATCTCAAATTTATTATAATTGTTATTAATTACAGACATCAAAATATTTAAATTTTCATTTTTTTTAAATAACGGCAATAAATATGATATTATTTTGTTTATTATTGAAGTCATGAAAAAATATTTTGATGTCAGCAATTAATAAAAATTAAATTTGAGATCACAATACCTTTAGGAAATTACTCTTCAAGTAGGTACGTCGATTTTCACTGGAATTGGCAGACGATTTTATATGATCTTAAATTTATTGATTAATAAAAATAAATAAAAAATATTGTCAGAAATTTTTTTCATAACGTCAATAATAATTAAGATAATAACATTTTCATTAGCGTTATTTAAAAAAATTGAAAATTTTCAATACTTTTACCTATGTTAGCAATTTTATTAATAAAAAAACAATTATAATAAATTTGAGATGATTGAAAATTCCAATAAAATCGACGTATTTGAAGCATGACTTTTACGCATGCATATTTGCATATATGTTTGCATGCTTGTTGAATGTAAAAAAGATTTTTGGTTATTAGAATGTAATATGGTACTAAGTAGGTACCTGTCGTATGTAAATCGAAGAAATAAAATGTTTCTGACAATGCTCATTTAATTTAAAAAAAACTAATTGACCGTTTATTGTTAATCTGGCAATTAGTCATTGAAATATCACTCCTAACTCTTGTTAAATATTCAAATTTGACGTCTGCATTTTTTCAGTGTGTTTCTAATCCCCCTTCCTGCTCGAATGAGTTAAAAGTAGAAAGTGTGGGAAAACGCTCCCCACGCCTGTGGTTTCGCGGCATCTTCCAGCTCTCTGGGTTCATTCACTTGGCGATGTCTCCGACGTTGGCGATGTATGCTCGGGAAACGTGTTTTTCGCTACTTGTTATGCATTACGTATCCATTCATTTTGTTTTCACGAGCTGGATGCTGGGGGTGAAGTGGCACGCGACGTTGCCACCGACGCCGCAGCGTCAACAGCGGAACGCGTGCGCAATTAATAAATGAAAACGCCGATGATAACATCTGAGCCTTCTGCAGAACTGGAAGTGCTAACGGAGATTTTACTCAGTTTACACAACTGAAATAAGGAGATGAAAGATTTTAGCACCACAAAGCAGCACCACTCAATAAGGCTGTTTTACAATTTTTGATTTATTTTTTTCTTGGAATAATACGTTGAACTTTATAAGTAGGTGTATATTTTATGCTCCATAAGTGATTAGTTAAAGAGATATGATTTTTTTAAAACGACTTCAAATTTCAAGTCTCCTTTGAGTGAAGTATCTGATCTACCAAAGTCTTCACGTATTGGGTATATGTTTCGTATTTTACGTAGCACTCCGAATTAGCTCCGACGACGTACCCATAGACTTATACATATCTAGCGAAAAAACTCTTAACTATGTGTGTTTACACTAATCTCTTAAAATTATTATCAGTATTACAATTTAAATATAGCTATTGGTATATATATACCAGTGTACATGCAACATAATATTATTATTTTTTATTTATTAAATTTGTAAGTTATATTCACAAATCGCGTGAAGTGTTTGACGTTTCACGTTTGATGTATTCGTACTTACCATGTACCTATCTATTATGGGTAACTTGACAGTGTATACGTATAAATCAAATACGACATGTAGCAATAGACCCGCGATACTTTATTATTAACAAAATTATGATGGAAAGGTGAAAACTTTTTAAATAATTTTCATTCCGATACTCATAAATTGACCAATATTTTTACTCCATTACACCGCTAAAACATTACATTTTGTTTATGTGTTTTATAAATTTGTAATGAATACAACAAACCACTATTTTAAATGATAAAAAATTGACAGAAATTATTTTGCAGGTAGGTAATATCAATTTTGGATTTTTCATATTATATTATAAATAATTGACAAGTTCTGGTGAAAATAATGTTATCAACGATTTTTTAAAAATAATTTTCATTCCAATACTAATAAATTGACTCATATTTTATCTATGCAATAAAGTCATCAACATTTTATTTTTTAACAACCCCATTGGTGCAAAGAGGTTTTTACTATTCGACCGAACACCGAATACTAGCTTACTATTTGACCGAATAACGAATAGTTTGACGTCACATTCATGTAACATACAATACTTGAACTGCGAGTGCCTTTAACAATCTCATGCAAATGCTTAAATTATTTCATTGACAGACAAAAAATATAATGTTTATTCTTGAGAAGGTATTTATTAATTATTATTACTAAAAAAAGAAAAATAATGTCAAAAACCTCATTTAGTAATATTGATAAAAATAAAAATGATAGTTATGGAGCAAAATATAATTTTCTCTGCATTCAAAGCAGCCTCGTCAATCTTTGTTTATCATTTGGCACCAAAAGGTAATAGGTAATAGGTAAAATATAATTTTTCATCGAAATTTAGATTTCAAAAATTAAAATATTTTACCTATTACTTGAAAGTATAGCGGTCTTATGAATTCATATTTTTTATGCAAACAGACAAGATACGTCTATATAAAGATATGAAATATAAAGAAAATCGTTGCTTTGGGTTTTAAGTAATTAATAAAAATTGTAAAAAAAATACTTAATTTGAACACAGTTTCATAATATTAGAGATATTATCAAAAGTTATATCTTCTATATAAAGCAAACACTATCATTCTTCTAATAGTAATACAAAAATCAAATTTCATACATGATTTACAGGTTTTAAATAGCTAAAGTATAACTGCTCCTTGAACTCCCGCCACTAGGGGTGATGTTTAACCATAATTACTTTAATATATAGGTTTTAAATCTTTTGTTCTATTAGTTCTACGTTTTACATTAATATTTTGTAGGTAGGTACTAATTATTAAGATTATTTTGCTATATATTTTATAATGTTGTATTTCAGTTTGTATACAGCGCCACTCTGTTATTGGGTTTCGACGTGTTGAGTGGCCGAATTTCTAATAAATTAATAAATAAAAAAAAAAGAGTTAGGTGGACGGCTACTTTATTCTAAATTTATTATTGTATTATGCAAACATTATTAATTAGTTACAACCTAATATTTATTAAAAAATACCTATTCAACTAGTGCCCCAAAATTGTTTTCTTCATAAACATCAAAAATAAATTTTCGAATTTTGCAAAAAGTCTTTTTGTTCACTGAGAAAAATGTATTAGGAATTATATATTTAAAACTAAGATTTTAATCATTAATATACATATATTTGAATTTAATATTCGTATTTGTACTCCAATTAATATATAAAATATTGAGTGCTAAATATTCACGTATTTTTTACTCATATGTATTAAACACAAATATCCATATTTTATTATGTATAGTAACACTAACAACTAACATAAATTATTTTAGTCGCTAAAATCTTCTTCGCTAATATATTTGCATTGTTACCGTAATTATATTGGTGTTTGTGTCACTTTTCTTGTTGTCTTAATATAAAATATATCAGAGGTAAATTTAAATATATGTACCGTAAATAAATATACATTTTCTCAATGTTCCGTGATACGTATGTGAAATTCTATATGCCATTCTAATATGTACCTCAAGTCATAGTATATAGGATATTGTCTACGTCTACACGTAAAAATAATTTTATTTGTTTTCGGTATGCTTTTGTGGTTGACTATAGTTACAATCCTTTTTGAGAAAAATAGTTTCAATACAACATGCCAGACCGAAATATAAATAAATGTTTAAATGAACTTCAAATCAAACTCATTGAATATTGGAACGATCAAAAAACTAATGCAATTTTACTACGAAGTCACAGTCAGAACTGAAACATATATTTAAATCACGATATGACTTGTTTGATACTATGAAAGAACTTCTTGTAATTTTATTTATAAATTCATGGATTTTCATCATTTCGTATGTGATACTACTTTTTATATTGATTTTTTGACCCTTTGACTAAAAATTTTTCAGTGGCGTAGCCAGGAATTACTATAGAAAAGTCACGATTTAAATTAAAAAATTTTAATTTTTATAACAGATTTTAAGGGAAACTATATAAATTCTATTAAAATCAAAATCTTTCAAAGCCGTTCACAAGGGAAATTAATTATTTTTATAAAATATATTTACCAATTTAAATTTTCTCTGTCTATAACTTTTAAAACTATTGATCAGAGAAAACATTATCTTATGTCAGGCCAAAATATAATTATATTCAGATTCGTGTTCAGTACCCCAAAATACAGAAAATCAAAACTCCCTTGAAACTTTCCAGGTAACGCCAGTTTTTGAGCTTCTTGGCTACGCCGCTGTAATTCTCATGTGTTTATTTTAAAAACATAACTTTTACTCATAAGTTAGTCTTCATGTCTGCCATAGGCATTTTTAAAAGATTAAACCCACGTGCATCATATTTTATACATAAATTAGCATAATATAAAAATAACAATTTCTTGAAAATCTTAATTTTCATAACATTAATATGCATTTTGTGAAAAGAGAAAAATATCCTGACCTGATGATGTCAGTATGCATATGGGGTGTTTTCGTTAAAAATGTTAGTGTCGTTAACTTTAATGTGTCAATTGTAATGTATTGGATAATTGTTATGATGTAGAAATGTATTCGATAATAAATAATTGTACTGGTAAACATAATAAAATAAAGAAATGAATTTATGTTTACAACACTTTATTGGTTCTTGCAACCAAATGGTTACGTTGATTTTTGTAACCATTATTGGTATAGGTGCTTATGACTTAATGAAAAACAAAACCACTTCAAATAAAATTGTTACTAGCTAGCAGGTTAAAAGTTGTAATGGTATCACCCTCATTTAACAGAGCGGACGCCATACGATTGCATTGCCTGGGAAGCTACAAATTGAATAATACGAGTGAAAAACACTATTAAAGTTATTGTAACCAAATGGTTACATAGTGTGATAAACGATAAAAACATGTTTAAAAAAACAATAAAGGATTAAGAAGAGATAATTTGAGTTCAGTTCATGGAAGATTGTTAGTGTGGTAGACGCTCACAAAACAATAAAGTTATTAGTGCAAATTCGTTTGCGTATCTAATTTCACAACCCTAAACAGAGAACACTACATCAACCATTGGGTTCAATCACCATCAAAATTGTGGTAAGATTTTTTCGTTTTCATGTTCAAAAACCCATTTGTTAGTTTTGTGTTTCGCATAGTTATAAAACTACTTTATTGGTTGTTAATAAATTTCAATTGAGGGATAAATAGAGTTGTAGGTTTTATTGGAGTAAATAAAACAAAAAGAAACGTTTAGTGTCCGGTAATACTAACACATTAATACGCACACATACGCAACGCACACACACATAGAACTGAATGTGCATTCCGTTCCTGCTGAGCGCAGGGATTCTCAAACAAGACTGAAATATTTAAAAATATTTGAAAAATTAAGTCGCTACAATCCAGGACTCAAAGTGAGTGATTTTAAAGAAAGTTTGTGTATACATTAAATAATAGGTGCAAAGTAAGCAACTTGCTCAAGTCTCTCCCTGAAATCGCAGTGTTTATTTCAAGAAGGACGTCTTAAATTCTTGTTAGTAAAAACAAAAGATGGAAATACTACTTAAAAATTTGTCTGCACAGGTTTAGTTGACAGGATAGTAGGAGTGGAAATGCCACTTGTTGCAGTAAATAGAACTGCTTTCTATTCACTTGACTGGAATCATAATTAAAACCAATGATGAAATTAAGTTCTACAGTATCTGTCTACACCAAGCTAGTACTAAAACAAGTGCTGGATGAACAAGTTACTGGCATCGAGTAACGTCGCCTTTACTTTTCCAACATGTTAACTACGAAGATATTTTCTACTATCATAGAAATAGGTACTTACATTTTTTTGTAAGATCGATTTTAAAAGAAGGCTTTTTAGACTACATTTTGTTATTTGAAAATGAGCAATTGCAGACCAATGCTTCTTTGTAGATCGATTAATATGGTCATATTAAAAATGCAAAATAATTGCTAATAAAAATAAATTCATCGCAGAAAAATTTTTTGTGTATACTTCTGGCTGAAAATCTCTAGTCGCAATCTGTAAAAGGGTACTTTCAGCCCTTGGCAACTACCTGCATGCATGCGAAAAATATAACTTCAATTAGTTTCAACTGTTTTGATCAGGGACTGCTCGAATGCACAAAATTTCGGGTAAGGTTCGATTCGCGGTTCATTATGCTTTGTAGGGTTCGGTTTTGTTTCGGGTTTTCATAGTTTTAATTGAAATGAACCGATCACAAATTTTCAAAAAAGCGGTTCAAGTTCTGATTTCGGTTCAATGGTTTATTAAATAACAAGCAATAATATTAAAATTTGTTCCAATTGGACTAAAATAAAAATAAATTTAAAAATAAAAACATGAGTAGGTAAATTATAGAAAATACAACAATATAAGAATTTAATAAAATTTCGAGGAAAAGAGTTAAATTTCCATTAATGCTTAAACCGTTCCGAAATGGTTCACAGGGTTCGACTCCAGTTATGGGGTTTGCCAAATTATTTTTTGCAGTTCGGTTTGATTCGCGGTTCGCTAAAATAGCTTCGGTTCGCTCCGGTTTTCGTTCCTGTTCCGGTTCGAGTCTCTGGTTTTGATGCACTTATTAGTTGCTTAAAATTATTATTATTGAAAAAGGTATATTGCATTAAAATGGACCAAAATGTTTAAAATTAAGATGCCTTGATAATTTTTAACGTACCCAAAAACGGGAAAGAGTAAACGCTGAGCAGCGCTGATCTGCGCAAAAATGTACGTATGCACGTAAAAAAAGAATAAAATCAATCTAATTTGAGTGCGCGGGACTCAAGAAGGGTATAAGATTTATATATTTAATTCAGTTCAATTAAAGTTTTTACCAAAACCTAGTATGGGACCAAGGGCGGATCCAGGTGATGTTCTTAGGGGGGGTAATTTTGAATAATGGAATGGTAGAATAGCCCGCAGTCGAAATTTTTTTTAGTTCAAGATCAAATGCCTTTATATGAAATTTCGGATTTGAATAACAGTCTTTTTTATGTGTAAAAATAAATTAAAACTTAATTTTTACTTCCACTGCTTCCACGTAAGTTAAAATAGTATAAACTTAAGTAGAAATTGGAATAGTATTTGATTTTAAGTTCTAACTTTAGGATTCTTGGGGCGGGGGAGGGGGTTTAATTACCCCGGTACCCCCCCCCTTGTATCCGCGCCTGTATGGGACTCAAGAAGGGTATTAGGTTTATTTATTTAGTATATTTCAATCAGAGTTTCTGCAATAACTGTTAATTTAGGACTTAAGAAACGTATTTATTTAGTTTAGTTAAATGTAGATCAACGGGTTTCTACGTCCATCTGTGCATTTCTTCTCGGATCAGCGCGTTTCAGCGCCCTCAAAGACTATGTACGCAATAAAATATTGTTATATAATGTTATTTTAAAATAAATTTAAAATATTGTATAGTTTACCTACTTGAATATTATATCCCTGCAAAAATTATAACTAGGAATCAAGGTTGACTAATAACAATAGTTTATTTACTGGTTATTAATTGGGTTGATGATTATTGAAAAATGTTGGGAATCCCTCTAATGTATTGTGAAATGTGAAGGTATGTGTTGTGAAGCCAGTAAATGTACAGAGTATTGAATGCGATGTAATATCCGTTTTGTAGGGCTCATTGGCTACACTTATTGTACTGCCATCCCCAGTTACACTCAAATAATTGTTTTCATATTCTTTAGGAACTATTTGAACAAGTTGTTTGTTTTGTGATGAACAAACCGGGATGCCCGGATACCTACATTGTTTCATTCGTTTTTAATACAAGGATGTTTATATGAAATTGATGTATTTTTAACTTTATGTTACTTTTCAAAATTGTTGTTTACAAACAATTTTGTTTCGTTAATTTTCGAAATACAAAACATTTAAACATATAAAAACAGTATTATATAATTTTCCTTAGGTAATATTACAAATTTCAACTATCAATAACAAATACTGGTGGTCAAATCACAGGCATTAAATGTAGTAGGTACATGGGTCTCTCCATTTCCAAGGTAGATCGCAGTTACAAATTATTTAACGTTTATATTTTCAACTGAACATAAATAAGGCCACTTTCATTATAATATGCCCTATGTTTAAAAATGCCTTACTATAAACCACATCCAATATAATGGATGTTTACTTTAAATCTGTTATTTTTTAAATTTTGCTGCAGTTACTTATTTATTTTAGACGAAAGTTGTAAACAAAAACTTGTTCATAATTAAATTACAAACTACACAGTTGATCATTATTTAACCTTAGTTTTCTCGATGAAGCGTCTGTTGCAGTGACATCTTTACTTCATTATTAAATGCTGGTGACAGTCTTTTCTAAATGTCATGTATAAGTACAAATTTTATAATAATTCACAAACACATATAATATAAATAAACTACACAATGCAGATGCCGAGAGCCTCATTTAATATAAACAAAAATAATATTCATAATAAATACACTAAACTTATTTTTATAAAATATTAAACTCTCAGCATTCACAAAACAACGTATCTTATCGATTTCTTCCTAAAGACTGATTTTACTTCGATTTCTAATATGCGCAACTGATGTGGTTCAGTTTAGTTAATTCTTGTTCAGCCAGGAACTACTGCAAATCGTGGTGTTAGTATTATTGTATGGTGTGCTCATAACTTGGGGCAACATCGCTGTAACAGTAAGCTAAACGCATAGTTTTGTCGTCTTTATCATTGGTTATAGAATTGTTGTTGATTTGTTTATAGCTGTCCTTCGCCATTAAACGATATAATTATTGTTACTTTTACATATTTTATAATCAACTGTTATTACCTTTTAATATTAAACATTTATTAATAATAATTATAAACAACATAATACGTTACTTAGTTAGTTATAATATATTTGTTACGAACTTTAATACACGTTAGTTACAACCATAATAACATCAAAACTTTCCATAATATACAAATTTTCAAGTAATTGTTAACCATTTTAGCATTGTGGATGATGTGCATGAGGGAACTAGGAATGTTTTGTTTTATATGATTTTCTATCTGTGTTTAGTTACACTTTAATAATTATACAAAATTAATAACTTAAAATAATAAGATTGTCACAAAAAACATTCCTTATCCATGGCATTCTGTAATAAAAGGTATATAAATGGCAATTTCCTTTTGTGTTTTTCTCGAGAACTATCAAAGCTATACCTATGGTCTCATATTGTGTAGTTTTTAATTTATAACAGATTTCAAGTAGACACTCAGGTATGTTGCATTTCATTGGGATAATCTTAAAACTTTTAATTTATACATAAATTATATTATGTATTTATAAGAAATAAATGAACTAATTCCCGAATCACTTGGGATGGATGGGCTTCCCATACATAATTTTAAGTTAAAACCAAAATAAAGAGTGCGGATCACAGCGTCTAAAATCATGGCGACATGGCGTATAATTTCTATCCCCACCACAGAGTTCACGGCGTATAATTATTTCATCTTGTCTAAAAGCTGTGAGGGCCACGGTGTGTAAATTTACAGCGTATACACATGAGGCCACGGCGTCAACACATGCGACCACAGCGTATAATAACATGTTCAACAGTCTTGTTTATTATTATTAATTGGTAGACACTATGAATGAATTGAACTAAATAAATAACATCGTCCCCTTCTTGAGTCCCACATACTCGGTTTTGGTAGAAATTCTGATTGAACTGAGCAAAATAAAGAACCTATTACACTTCTTGAATCCCACATATTCGGTTTCGGTAGAAACTCTTGAAGCACAAAAAAGTGACAATAATGATAAACATGGATTTGCCCCCATATTTACCAATCCCTATTTACCACCGTCCCTTTTTTACCACCGTAATTCTTTTACCAATCCATTTTTTACCAACATTATACTTTTTCCAATCCAGTTTTTACCACCGTCACTTTTAACCACTAATTCTTTTTTACCACCAACGTATTTACCAACGAATTCTTTTACCAATCCATTTTTACCACCGTCCCTATTTTTACCACTAATTTTTTTACCACCAACATATTTACCAACGTGTTTTTTTACCAATCCATTTTACCACCGTCTCTTTTTAACAAAGCTAACAAAACCGTACTAAAGCCCCCAAAAACTCGGTTTTGGTATTTACTACACTAACAAAGCTAACAAAACCGTACTAGAGCCCCACAAACTCAGTTTTTGTTTTTACTACACTAACAAAGTTAACAAAACCGTACTAGAGCCCCACAAACTCGGTTTTGGTATTTACTACACTAACAAAGCTAACAAAATCGTACTAGAGCCCCACAAACTCGGTTTTGGTATTTGCTACACTAACAAAGCTAACAAAACCGTACTAGAGCGTAGGGCCCCACAAACTCGGTTTTGGTATTTACTACACTAACAAAACCGTACTATAGCCCCACAAACTATTAATGGTAAAACGGAATAGCGGTAAAAAAGTATGGTGGTAAAAGTTGTAATGGTAAAAATGTATTAGTGGTAAAACGAAATAGCGGTAAAAAGTATAGTGGTACAAATGCAGAGGTAAAAGTTGGAGTGGTAAAAATTGAGTGGTAAAAAATGGGTTAACGGTAAAACAGGATAGCGGTAAAAAATAATGGTGGTAAAAATGCTGTGGTAAAAGTTGGGGTGGTAAAAATAGAATGGTAAATATGTAGCACAACGATAAACATGTTTTATACACCGTGGCTCCATGTATCGACGTCGTGGATCCATGAGTAGGTATACGCCGTGATTTAAACGCTTCAAGACACGGTAAAATTATACACCGTAGACCCTGTGGTGAGCAGGGGATACAAATTATACGCGGTGATTTTAGACGCCGTGGCCCCCCATGTGTCGACGCCGTGATTTTATACTCCGTGGACTGCTCCGAAAATAAAGACCGTGGATATTCGTTAAAATTTTTTACCGAGTTTTTCACCATTCTGCAGAGTACATAAATTCACCTTAACTAGACAATTTCGAATAAAATTAGTTAGTACCTCTTCTAAGTGAACGGAGCAAAGACAAATCAGAATGAACCACTTAAAACTTCGAACCGGAAGCTAATTAAGAATTGAACTGCAACTAATATTTACCTTAGCGCAAAAAATTCACAAGTCTACATTACGAAGTCGTTAGCTTTGCATAGCGCAGAGGTACAACGTACAGCGTTCATTATCGGGTTATTCCAATCATGTTTAAAAGGCTCCGGGAATCGTCAATCGTAATCCAATATTTCCTCCAGACTAGAACGAGCAGCGCCACTTGGTCACGTACCAATTCGACCTGCCCTGATTCTACACTAAATAATTAAATCATCGAAAAAAACAGAAAAAATACAGTTTTATCGGCATCTAGCATTTTAACTTAAAAAAGTGAATGCGCTATAGTTACATAGGCGTAGCTACGATTTTGTCAAGGTAGGATAGTTGAGTTGAGATTCTAACAGTTCCGATTTGAATTTGAATCCAGTTTGGTACGCATTTCACTAAAACTTTTCCTATGATGTGCTCTTATGGTTGTAGACTATCTATATTCATTGTAATCAGGAATGGGCGTCTACACGTCAACTTTAATTGTCTACGTTTACGTGTCCACAATACGTACGTAAACTATAAATTTATAAGTAGACAATGTAGACTATGTCGATAACGTAGACAATATATATAAAAGTAAGGTCATGTTTATGTTCTAACTAAAGCGAAATCTTAAGATGTTTTTCTTGTCTACATTGTTTACATTATAGACATGGCTTACCTTCATGTCTACGTATAGTTTATCTCATTTCTTATAAAACGCACGTCATCACTCAATTTTTGAGAAAATGCATTAATTTTACAAATGTGTTGGTTTTTGTAAGCGATCCTAACTTGCATTGTCTACCTGGTATAGTTTACACGTCCTTTCCTGATTATAATCTATTTATTTTAAATATTAAAATGTTTCTCTTGTTGCATAACGTAGTGAAACTATAAGTATTGTCCATGAGAGTTAAACCCTACTTCGCTACGTATTTAAATTTTACTACATTATAGAACAGGTACATTGCACATTGTACATTGGGAAAAAAGAATCTATTTCAAAATGAAATCAATTCCAAATATGTTTATTTTACTTTTTTTTCCAATGATTTACAATTGATTTGAAGCGCTCCATGCACTCATCAAATCAGTTTTTTTATTCGCAGCAAAACAAATCCAGGAAAATATTGTTTTCCAATAATTGAATTATTAAAATATATTCATGTGACGTTGAGAGTCGAAGTCGGTTACGCGGGTTTGACTTGAACAACATAAATGTAATAGAATCTCGAATAGAATTGAGTTTTATTTTTGAAATCGATTCTGTGTTACTGTCACTGACTATGGTGTCTCGCTTTGGATTGCATTATGCGAGCGTTTGTAAACAGAGAATATAGTTATATTGTATTTTTAAACACCAAATGGCTAAATAGTTTTTAGATATTTTTACTGTAGTGAAATTAATACATTAGCGTTTGTAGTTTGTAGCACTCATGGTGTCTAGTTTCCATTTTTTTGAAAAACATTAAACAAAACTAGAGTCGGATTTATCTTTTACTGCCTGCTCATAAACTAGTACATAATTTGGTATATTGATCTATACACATAGTCAGGATTTTTTAAATGAAAAACTACTAATAAAATATGAAGTGTAAAGTAAATATTCAGATTTTTTGAATGTACCAAAATATTAAATACTTAGGTACATATAAAAAGTTGTATTTAAAGAAATATAATAGTACATACTACGTAATATTTTTATACTGAAAGTAAGACTAATTTTCTCATTTTTGTACAAAAACAATAGTTATTGCCACGGCTAGAGATTTATAGACGAGGCACAGCAGAGGCTTATACAGTAAATCTGCATTTTTGCCATGTTAAAAACCATTGTTATTTTTACATTAAAGAGAAAATTAGTCTTACTTTCAGTTTTTTGGTGATTGTTAATAATTAATATCAAATTTAGTTATTATTTCGATTGAGTGAAAAAACCAATTACTATCAAGTTTTTACTTTTACTGCCTAGAAATTAAAAATAATTTTATTGCCAGGCACTAAGTAAATGTGACATTTCACTGACTGTCGGTTGTCAAAAGTAGCACTTTTAATGTCAATAGACAAAAAACAATATTAAGGGTGTTAAATTTTGAATATGAGTGGTAAACTCTTTTTATTAAAATATATAACGATTTATGCTTTGTAATTTTACAGATAATTAATACCATAACCTAATGTAATGCATCTCACACAAATCTAACGAAAATTGTGAAATTAAAAAATGTACAATTTTCAAAGATTTTCAAATTTTTTTACGACTTTTTACTTTGTTTTAATATATAATTTTGAATATTTTTCCTTCTGATCTTTATAAGAGTTTAGATGAAGAATTATCTGCAAAATCAACGATTTAACAAATAATTTACTTCTTGTGCTAATAAAATTTTAAAACAATTGTTTTTAACAAATAACTATAGCATTTAGAATGGTTTTCAATTTTATTAAAATCCAATAGTACAAAATAAACTTAACGTCTGCAATGTTCATAATATTTTTGCGCAATCGATAAGTACGATAAAAGTTTATTCTTAACTTATTTTTATTGTTTTAATTGTGTTTTGTTGTTGCTTAGTTTTGGTAAGTATTCATTTACCAATCAGTTTTTTTTGTAAACATAATTTAATGCCTTAATACTCGGTCTTAAATAGCAGAACCGAAAAGCACCAGATCATACAAAACACTATAATTTTTCAAGTGGAACAATGTATTAGTAGATTCGCAACTGAATTTAATAATAAATCAAAAGTTAAGTAGGATATTAGACAAATTTTCAAATATGGAGCGATGAGTAAGAAAATTTAAATGATACTCGTATTTAATTATTCATATACGGGCCAAACAAAATTTCTGTCTTTTTATAGCAGAATTGCAGATTAATTTTATTTCGAAATCTTAAAAAAATTGAACTCCTTTAATACTTCTTGCTTGTTCGCTCCGATGCTCAAGTACTTGAGCAACTTCTGTAAAATCGTTCGAATCCGCAAACTAATTCAATTTACCACTAAATTTATTTCACATTTCAAACTCCAGAGCAGCATCTGGTGTAAAAATAATATTACTCATTCATTAAAGTCTCCATATACATAAAACTTATTTGCGTATGTGAAAGTATGCGCAGATATAGGATGAAGAGGCGGATTTTAAGGATGAAGTTAAATTCGAAAAACAACTTCAATAGCGCAAAGATATTTTTAAAAAGTTTGTACGGTGATTGTAGTAAAGAACATAATTATCTAAAATAAAGATGATTTCCATTTTCATAAATGAAGCTACTTTATGCTAAATTGATACCAAGTAGCAGTTTGAAAATGTTTTTTCGTAAAAAATTCATTTAAAAAAAACTGTAAAGCAATATTAACTTACCTACGCTTTTCAGTGCTTAGTTTAAAAAAATTAACACATGAGGTTCTATAGAGTGAAAATGGTCAATTTCGATTATGTGAAAAGCTCAACAATACTTAGTACAAAGTAAAGATCTACTTGGTACCTTGGTGGATAAACTGAAACTTTCCCCGAATAAAAAGTTTTAAAACATTTATTAATTTAAGCCCATGCGAAAGTAATATTTTTATCTTGATTATTTACTTGTATTGCGAAAATGTAAAAATTTGCTCGATATGGTATTAATTGAATAATAAGTCAATGCAAAATCTAATTATCTAAATGTATTACTTATAAACATGAATTTTGACATAAATTTTGAATTTATTAAATTTTGACTTTTAAAGTTTTACTATTAAATTTTGATATATTAAATTTTGACTTTTTTATTTTTATTGATTAAATTTTAACTTAACATTATTAAATTTTGACTTTTATATTATCACTCTTAAATTATGTTTTCTAAATTTTGACTTTTTAATTTTGATTTATTAAATTTTTACTTTTAAATTTTAATTTAGAATTTTGACTTTTAAAATCCAATGTCAACATTTAGAAGAGAAAAGTTAAAATTAAGTAAAATTCTTAAGATCATTTCTTAAAAAAATTATTTTGCTCAAGATAAAAGTATATAGAAGATTTTGTTCGTTTTTCTAAAAATAACTCAATTAACTAGTCGATAATAATTATTATTATTTATCCTACACCATCGCCACGGGTGCAGGCGTGAACGAAAACATTTGACACTAGCGGACAACCGCCACCGTCGACCGCATGAACGAAAACGTAATTTTTTAAAGAAAAACAATTAAGAATTTTGTGATCTACAATGTATATATTTTGAAAAAGTTGTCAAGTCATATTTTCTCATATCGTACAAAGGTATAGTTTTTTATGCTCCCCAGTAGAGATTAGTATTTTTGCAGAACGTGGTAAAATTTCTGGTAGGTATATATTATATTTATTAACCTGTACATAAATACGTAGTAATCAATGTTAAGCTAGAGGTTAAATTTAAAAAAATAATATAACAAAACATGCGCAGTTCCCGTCAACTCACGGGTATTTCAGCTATCCAGGTTTCTAATGGTGACTACACCATAATAGATGTACAGATTTTAGTGCACGTAAACTATTAGTTTATACCTCTATAATATTAATTTCCAATTGTGTACGTTTCAAATGCCTTGCATAAAATAAATATTCATATCCATAATGTTCTGTTTTCTTTCCGTAATAAAGTGTACATAGTACTTATTGCAAAATTTATAGTAACTATAATATTTAGACTTGTGCTCAGATATACGTATATGTATAAATAAATTATTAAACATGATTTTGTATGAGAATCACCATAAATTTTAATACTGTTACATTTTGAATTTGTTATAAATTTTCAAAAGGTTATAATGTTTAATAGAAATTTTTTTTCGTTAAGTGATTGGCTCCGTCATGCAATTAGATTATACTAAATTCCACGAGCGCTTTCATTAAAGGGACACAAGTTTGTTGTTTCGAGGGTCGTGATTAGTGTCTCGAGCACGTGCCAAGGTCGTAAACCAATCGTAGCGTTATGCATACGTTTGAGAGCCAATCAGGATGCACGAAACCACGTGGCCATGTATCATTTTGATGAAGTATCGCGGAATTTAAATTTTATCAAATTTCATTGGTCGAGTGGACATAGATTAAAATGATTCAAACTACAATGCGACTGCATGGACTTAATACTAGAGATGGGCACCGGTCGTCAAATTTTCGGGTCAGGTCGTGACACGGCGTGACCCGCGTGAGCGTGAGCGATTTTGAAAATTTGTATAGTGAACGTGAGTGTGAGTGACATGTAATGTATCGTGCGTGATCGGACGTGAGCGAATTTTTTTCGGGCATGAGTAAAAATCACATGTAACAACATGACACATAATTTGTAAAACAAATGATAATTATTGGTATTTATACTCCTTAAGTCTTTAGCGCTCTGGTACAACACAGGCAGCGTACAGATTGGTCGAAAAAATTGGAGCAAAAGTTGTTCATCTATTTACGATTTTGCGGAGCTAAAGTAAATTAACATTGTACAATTCTATAAAAACATTTTAACGTGATTCGAACGTGACCCGTAAAAAATTCGTGAGCGTGAGTGATCATAAAATAACGCGCGTGATTCCGTTTTAAATTTCTTGAGCGTACGTGATCGTGCACAAAAAGTAACTCACGCGCCCAGCTCTACTTATTACATAAATTTATATTCTATGTCCATTTAGTACCTATTTATTTATAAACAAAGTGACAAAATGTAAAAAAAATATATACTCTAGTGGATACAGTCAATAATATAAAAAATTTAATTAAAATGTGTACACGTAACACTATTTTATAAAATTTCTTTGGTCGAGTGGACATAGATTAACATGGTTCGAATTACAATGCGACTGCATGGACATAGAATAAAATTGACTCTCTGTATTTACAAAACTAGCCAACATACGATTATTTGGAATACAGTAGCAAAAAGAACTCTATAATTCGAACAATCTGGTACAAAAAAATGCATAATGGAAAAAAATGGACATAGAATACTCTGGTTCTAAGGCGACGAAATTTAAACAATTAAAGATAATACTGTTAAATTATTTATTATACGAGTATATAAAGTTTTAACATTATTTGACGGAATCCGAAACGGAACCTTTTGCACATGAAGTATGTTCGTGATTGACTGGTTTGTTCTTCTTTGTAAACAGAGTTTAAGAAGAATTGCAGATATTTTCATAACCTATATACAATCAAAATAATTTGTACACTCGAGAAAAATTTTTACTGTATTTTGCAAATAAATTTATCAGTTAATAAAAAAACAAAATTATATCAGTTGCGGGCGCAGGCAGTAATCTGAAAGAAGTAGTGGAAATCGTGAAAATCATGAAAATTGCGAAAATCACATTGAAAGCCAAGTGTAGAATCTGCTCTGGTAAAACCAAAACTCAGATAATTGCGTGAAAAGATAGGGGAGGTCTGAGTACCTAATTACACGGAAAAAGAACTGAACATTTCTAGGTTTTTTGCTACGTTTGAAACTGGAAAGATTTCCAGTGAACGTCTTCACGACGTTCAGTTTCCTGCAACCGTACAAATGGTGGAGGTTTACTCAGTAATTATGTTAACTTAAATTGTAATTTCGACCTCGGAATGCGTTAAGAAACAGAGTCGCATAACCCCTTGGCACATTATTTTCTTGATTAGGTGTATTTACTTAATTTCTTAATTGATCATTTGCATTGGGTCCCAGCAAACACTGTTACAATGTAATAAACATGTAACACACATCTACATACTGCACGATGTACTGTATAACTGCTATTTGATTATTATGTAAGTCCTAATGTCAGACTCCTGGTTCTTTATTATTACATACCAAGTATATTTAAAAAGTACATACAACATATGTTATTATTTGTACTTACTGGGACATCTGCTGTAGGTACGTACTTAACTTACATACGCTGTATATCACTCGCATAACTTACAAAATTTAATATATTAATATAATGAGATTGATATGAAATTTACATAATTTTTTAGTTTAGAAATTAAATTTACATACTTTTTTAGTTGCTTTTAAATCATAATACAGTCTGTATAATATTAAACTCTATGCCTATGTTACACCGGTATAGCATGACGCACGGTACTAGATGAAAACGTGTCTGGATGTCTATTCTAATTCACATATCAACTTGATAAACCAAGAGTATCTTGTTATCTCTCTAGCGGATTTTGTTAAGAAGTATCATGTGACGTCATTAATGACGTACTTGTGTCGCTATCCATAGCTACAGAGCTCTCTGTCTCGCTATCGTCTTATAAAGTTGATATTTCGTTGACGTTTGTTGTGACAGTTTGAGAAAGTTGAGATTTTAAAATTTAAAAACACAATATCTAGTAAATCTCTATTATTGGTACCAACTGTTAGAAATTGTTCCTATACCTTAAAATAGATACAAATTTGTCATGACGTCATCAATTTTTCAGCATATAGCGACATGAGGTCTCGTTATGAATTAGAATAGGTACTATGGTAGGTATATTGCCTCGTGAAAATCTGTCACAAGGAGTCACACCGGTATAACAAAAAGTCATACGAAATTTTGTATACCTATAGCTATATTCACGTATTTTGAAAGTTTTTGAAAATTATTTTTGATAGCTGAGAAATAAAATTAATTATTTATTTGTGTTAAATAAATAAATAGTTAATTCATATATTGAAAAAAGCTTAAACTTGTAGGTATATTCTTAATATCTAATTACTTTAGGTACCTACTGTTATTATTTTAACATCAATTATTCACCAAATGTCAACAATTATATTGAAATATCACTGTGAAATTAGCAACTCCATATGGCAAAACGCTTGATAAATAGTTATTCATTTTCTCCATCGAACACCGTGCTTCGTGCCATGCCGGTAGGGCATAGGAACTATGTTGTCAATACACTTTCCGATACACTACTAAGAAAATCATAGAAGGAGGTTTCTTTGAATATATAATTCTGTATTGTTAATATTTGATTTTCATATAAACCAGTTTACGTCTAGAAAATAGCACACCACATCTAAAATAGGTGGCCTGTCTGTATGTGAATGTGAACAGAGTGACAGAAATGAGTTTCTATACTCTGGGTTATTGAATTGGTCGGTTGTCGTGTTGTCGTGTTTTCAAGTTGTCGGTTTTCAAGCGTCAAACGACAAAGCAATGATTGACTTCGTGCTGCACTTGCTATTGCTACAGATGTCTTTATGTACTGTGAGTGTAGCAGTATATACGAAAACAACTTGCTGGGAAATGTGCACAGCGGGGTTTATTACTTCAAAGAAAAAATCTCTAATGAAAACGGCGACAAATAGCTTATTTACCGCAGAAATAAAAAAAAATTAAAAGGTTTGCTTTATACTCGTACATACCTACATATCTATCTCGCGTTTCACCCAAGTTTCGATGTGTCAGCATCACATGTACTACGATTAGCAATATACTATCGAAAATATTTCTAATAGTTGTCTAAAAATCTTACAAAAACTGAGTTGTAGGCAGGGCCGGCTCAAGGGTTGTCGGCGCCCTGATGCAAAATTCATTTATGGCGCCCTCGCCTTTCAATTATTTATAGGAATTTAAGGTTTTTAAATTATTTAAATAGGTAGGTACCTCTATACCTAACTAGATACTTACTCTATAAAATTTCCTTGTTTTTATTTAAATATCAGATAATGAATCAATTTTTGTACATGATCTACGCGCAATCTTTGGAAGGTAAAATACAACATATTTGAATCTGTTTAAAATGCGCCGCAGACGAAAAATTTTATATCAAAGATCAAACACGTGAACCTATATTGAAAGTAACATTTTTTAAAAAGATGACAGCTGTATCTACAATTTTTTCTTATAAACACACATTTTTCACGTCCTAAAAGCCCTTCCTTGGGTGCCAATTTACCTATTGATAATAATAATTAACTGTTATATTTTCATTATTATTTTCCATGCAAGGCGCCCCTAACAGAGGCGCCCTAATTCCATGCATCAATAAAAACATACGTTGAGCCGGCCCTGGTTGTAGGTACCATATGAATTGTAAAGAAACTAAAATCAGACGTTTGTAGTAGAGCAATGGAAAGGCCGGAATTTTGAAGCCCGGCCCGCTCGAGGCCCGACTGCTTTTAGGCTCGGTCAACTCACCCCGAAATTTTAAAATAAAATAAAAGTCCGGCCTGTCCGAGGCCCAACTGTTTTTAAACTCGGTCCTGCTCGGCACGACAACATACAGAAATGATTAAAGCCCGGCCCGGCCCGTCTTACATTGTTTAAAATATAATATTTATTAACGATACCTTAGTTAAAAACTAAATTAGGTGTCAGACCGGCCAGATCTAAGCCGAATTCTATCATTTAACAGGCCCGGCCCAACCTAAGCCCGTTATGTTGTAGGCCCAAGCCCATCATGTAATGATTGACATAGTAAGCCCGGTCCGACCCGAAGCTCGAAAATATTTATAGAAATTTGGGCCGGGCCGTGCAGTGCTTTAGTTTGTAGATTGATGTGTACGTAAAATAGATTAAATGAAAGGTTATGTTTGTCGCACGTGTAAACTGTGTAAAACGAATAGAAGAGAAAGAGACTGATGGTGCTTCGTCGCTCTCCTATAAGAAGAAAATACAAAAAATTCAAACTAGAACAACAAAAGTTGGTTGTAACTTTATTTAATTTAAGGCATACCCTTGTGTGCAGTTACAAACCGTCAACTAACGGATACTTATAGTTGTAAGCAGCGCCCCTTCCATTTAGTGTTGCCGCGAGACTAGTTTCATTTCGCCTTTGTTTTATCTCGTCTCTCCGATATTTGGTTTCGACTTTTAAGATGGAGCGAGATAAAAGTTAATTGAAACGATATTTCGAGACGACTAGACAGGTGGTTATTACATTGTCTCGTCTCGTTTAGGGGCAACACTAATTCGCTAAAAAAGTTTCGGGTTCCTAAAAATATATCATCAGAATTTCGTTTAAAATAAAAGGAGCACAAGAGTTATCTCTTTCTCACAGTAATAACCAATGAAAAGGATTAGTTGGAATAATTAGAACAAACGTAAAATATAGTCAGTAATGTTTCCGTCAAAAAGCTTGAAAGTTTCCATTAGTTTGGTTGTAGTAATTAAACTAAGCACTAAAACTGCCCGAACAAACTTTGCAAATCAACTAATCGATATTTAGTTTCTCGTTGGTAGCGTTTACTAACATTGCACACTGTATAATCACCCTCAAGATATCGTGCATTCTGCTTTCATTCATACAACTTTATACCAGTGCACACAAAAGGTTTCTGTCTACATAGAATCCACATAGCAATTAGCTCCGCAAACCCTACATTTTTGTTTTATTAATAACTGTTTGTGAGGATATCTGTATTTCGTTTAAATAAATACTTGTATAGAAATTCAAAAATATTAATTTCTAGTACAGAAGAGAAGTACCCAAAGGTATTCGAAAAAAACTCTCGTATTACATTGCGATTAATAGTTTATTATATAAACTGTTTCAATATTTCATATGATCATTAAATTAAATATTTGCTGCCTTCATTTTTTAAATATCATCTATCATAGCTCGCTATTATAGCGAAAAATTATAATTTTTAAAACTAAAATAAGACAATTAAAAATTAATTAACATATATACAAAATATACCTATTCCATAATGATAACATTTTTTAATTAAATGACATCATTTTAACTTACATTTATTTTATATACAATATTTTGTAAACGTCAAAAATTGTATTAGAAACGTCAAATTTTGACAATTTGTATTGAAAAAAGTTTTGTTTTTCTCTTTTTGGTGTTACTTTGTGTGTGTTTGTAATGAATAATGAGTAGGAAAACAGTGACGTCATAGTTTTTTAGCGAGCACACCTCTTGTTATATATCTACACCTTGATCATTACGATAGGCGCATGCTGCGTCGAATAACATTACCGTCTGTTTGAAATTTGACATTTTCGAATAGTGCAGTGAATAACAATAACGCGAACTTCGGTGATTAGCATACAAAAAAAATTACCTGCAGATCAAATAAATTATTCTTGTCCTAAATAATTTAAACCTTATAATTATATTTCATAGTTACGAGACAGCCTGTGAATACGCTCTTGATGCTAACGTGAGCATTTGCAATGTATTTATGCACATGTTTGTGTATTCTGTAGTGTAGTTAGTAAACGATAGCGCTGGGAGAATCCACAATTGAGCAATTCGACATTTGCACAATTCGACGCGCGAGACACTGTCAACGCATTTGACATGGCACCTGGAGCCAGCATCATCCAGAAATCTACATCTCTGGCCGTATTCACTAATACGGTGATAACGGGCCTATTTTACCCTGACAAGGAGATCAACACAGTATTATCATTCCCATATAAAGATGAGACGCTGCCACCAAATATTTAACTTGTATTTATTCTTACGCGTTTTTTGTTCTACTTGTATGTTGATCAACTCAATGTTTATTGTAACTATAAAATTCAGTGAAAAGAAAATTCTTGCCTGGAATCATAAAACGAAAAAAAAACTCGTACCCAAAAAAAGAAAATTCATATCAAGAATCAAGTGAACACAGAAAATTAATGTAATGGATTATTCAAATCTAGAAAAATAATGGCCACCTTCATTACACATGCGCCAGATTCTTACGTGTTCTACTTGAGTGTCAGCGGTATTGAAACAAAGTTGAGACGAGTATAGTGCCCTCCTTTCAGTCGCCCCCCTCGTGACAGTCTAACAAGCTGCGCGCAGCAGCGTGTTCAATATGTTATGGTCAGCTTTAATTTAAAAAGCCTGCAGCGAATTTGTTGTCAAACAAAAATTATTTCTAAAAACTATTGTTTCAAAATCGCTAGAAAAATTCCACCTCTTTTTCCCAGATTTGAATATTCCTTTTCATGCGTTTTCTGCATCCATCAGATTCTAGATTTGAATTTTCTATTTAGGTATGTATATTTTATGTATTCTATATATTTATTTTTTCTTACTTTTGAATTTTCGGATGTTTTACTATTCTACGCAAGAATTTTCTTGTAAGTACTTCAATTTTCTAGCTCTGAGTTTTCAAAAATTGGGTAGGTACCAAATTTTAACCACGAAATGTTTCATACAATTTCACAAAAATATACTAATTTTCAACAAAGAACTCAAGTTTTTTTTAATCGTTCAATAATGTGGTTCTAACGAGTTAAGTCTATCCAGTCTCCAGTTGCCTAAATGTCTGATAACCGCACACACATATTATATAATGAGTTACTTTAGCTTCACAAAATCGCACTTGATCGCTGTCAAGTATTGCCGAAATGACCCGAATGTCAAGCTATTGTTGCAGCAACCCGTAATCATCATTTGTTTTGTTTTGACAATTAGCAAATTATGTAAGCAGTAAATTTAATATTATTTTGAGATTTGATAAAAAAATACATAGTCTGAATCTGAACTATAAAGATATTGTTTATTATTCACAATGGTTATTTTCCTCGGCTAGTGTCTCAAAAAATAATATACCACATTCTTAATAAAAAAATCTTTCTTAGTAGTTTTAGATCGGTTTGTCTTTTTGCGATTGACTCCCCCTGGTACGGTTTGAAAAATACGTTCATTAGCTCAACAAAGACAGAAACCACAATCTATTGCGCAATAATATATTCATGACGTTTTGTAACATACAGAGTACACATCTCATACCTACTGTATTCCACATGTAAACAAGTGGTCGTTCGCCTAGTAGGTACTCATATGGTCATATATGCTCATATGTACTCATAAGCTCTCGTGTGTTTCGTGCGCGCTCAAATCTAGTTTTGTCGCCTAAAAACCACGCTCACTGGAATTTTATTAGCCTTCATTTTCATTCTGTCACTTAAAATTTGCCTAATTTGATGTGTAACCAGCAAATGAAATACAAGCTTTACGAGGGAAGGGGAGAATTAATTATTGCGAAAATGTGAGAAGGATAACTAAATTGTTTAGAGTATTAAATTCTTTTGTGGGAATAATAGGATTTAGAGGCTCCACGAGAAAGAATTTTTACTTTATGGTCAGATTTTTCATATTAGGTATGAATATAAAACATTAAGGCTCCTTTCGAATGAGCGTAGTGTAGTTAGTTATTAAATTCATAACTCGCCCATTTCGATTACTTTATGAACCAAATTTTGGTAACAGTATACTAGCTGTATGTATTGTCTTTTTCAATTTTCCGAACTTGTTTTGCATAATGGAAAGTCTAGAAAACCATCAAAATTCGTAGTTTACCAATAACTTTTTTGTCGATTTTCATATTTTTTTCAAAAAAATTACACATGTATCTGCTATAGTGTCTCAACAGCGGTACATCGCTATTTTTCAAGAAACGTCCCTCATTTTAAATAAAAAAAATAATCAAATTTTGGATTTTAATTTTTTTCGAAAATTTATAAAATTTAAAAATGTACCGCTGTTAAGCACAATATTTTAAAGAAGTTTTGTAAATAATTTTGTTCTCGAAAATTTCCCTAAATAAAGTTATTAGTAAACTACGAACGCCTGTCTATTCGAAGGTGAAGTATAGCCTTAAGCGAGCCTTAAGTGACGAATAGTTAACGATATTTTGAATTTCCAGTGAATCAAAATGTTGTGCTTCGCCGGTTTACCTTCATATGGCATAAACGGTATCAAAACACAAATTCTCAGTTTTCAATATAATAATATATACAACTTTGATAGTTATCATTATTACATAATAGATGACTATTTGTAGAAATAATTTGTATTTTTTTTTATTATTAACAAAATAAATAATAGTTACTTTCAAACCAGTGGCACTAAGATATTCAGTATGCCCTTACTTTTGCGAAATTTGAAACAAATCTTATTTTTTTGTATAATCAGTAGTATATCATATTATTTATAAACCTCTATCAAAGTGCATAGAAACACCCTGTATACAATTATTGTTAACTGTGAAGTAAATGACAACTTTATGTACCATTTGTTTGGTATAAGTTGCAAGTTCTCCAATGTTTTAATAATAATAATAATTTCATTATTTCCGGGAACCAATAAGTAGTACATGGCATAGTAAAAAGTCAGAAAATAAAATTTTGTACAATAGGTACAAATTACATAAATTTATAAATAAGTAGATACATAGATATGATAAAAATTATCATTAATTAAAAAAATTCAATAAATTTGAGATCATAACATCGTCAGAAAGGGCTTACCGAAAAGCTTCAAATACCTACGTCGTTTTTCACTGGAAATTTCTGACGGTGCTATAAGTTTATTGAATTTTGTTTTATTAATTTCTAACATCAAAATAAAAAAATGTATCAGTTTAATTAATAACGTCAATAATAATAAAGACAACAACATTTTTATTGACGTTATTAAAAAAACAGATACATTTCAACATTTTCATGTTAGCAATTAATAAAAAACAATTATAATAAATTTGAGAGATCATAGAAATTTCCAGTAGCGCTCTTAAAATTATTATTGACATCCTATTTTTAATAATGGAAAATAAGCTACAGATAGGACAGAGCAAAAAATGTGACATGATATCAAATAATCAACATCAACACATTTAATTTTGAATGCTTTATTATGTTGAGTATGAGTAGAAGTTACTCAAAAAAATTCTCTGATAAAATTAATGCACGATTTCAAACTCGGTAAAAAAATCGTAATGACCACTGGTGATCTATTTTCTAGTTCTTTCGAATAATTTTTTTTGCAATAGTTAATTGAAGTTTAAGTTATTGTAATAAATATGTATTATTTACTTTACTGGTTGTAAATTTATTGTCAAAATGACAATCTAACATATTTATAATTTAAATATCATTATTCTAAATTTAATAATAATTGAAAATTGCTAAAATAATATGACCTTTGTTCGTCTTGTCTTGTCTTATATCTCATGAAAATATACCATATTTATATGGTATATTGTAACATTATGTTGTGTTATGATATGAAGTAGGTGATTTTACAATAAAATCCGACTGTAAATTAACGAAACCCTCATGACTTCCTTCATGTTTACATTGATTTGATGTCTTAGGTTACCCTCACCGCCTCACCCGTGGTATATCGTATAATTAGCTCGGACAATTAAGTAAAGTGCGTTGAAAAGTCACGTGTGAAACCTTAGAAGCTTGACGCATGATATTAATTAGTTAGGGTGAGCTTTGCACTGACCGTCGCGGCGCCGAGCTGTACCAACCAAGCTTAAAGCTCGCATTTTTATATGTGATAAATGATAATGCTTAATCAAATTTAGTTATTAATTATTATGGTAGGAAAGGAATATTAAAATCTGCAATATTTTAAAGATTATGGGAGTCAATTTTTTCTACTCCAGTATGCTATAATTTAGTTATTTTATATTTTCTGTCATGTGTACTTAAATGACCCTTATTTCAATATAGATTTTCATTCCAATCTAATTCAGATTTTCATTTCGAAACAGATTTATTCATTTCGCTACAAATTTTCATTATTATACACAAGCAAGTTACATGCGAATGAAATTATGTTGTAATAAAATATGCTACTTAAGTGTAATTTTGCGAATTTTTCAAAAATTCTTTTTGATCCACGCTCATCACGTCATGTAATAATATTTCCTTAAATTTTTTCCCGAAGTATAGTAACACTCTATATATAATCCGAGTTCAACATGTGGAAGATGTTACGTTTTGCAAGTAAAATTGATATTTTATTAGAGCAATAATAAAAAGAAATAAAAATTTTGTCAAATCAGTTATTTAAATTATTAAAAACTACTCGCTCCCCGTGTTTGATCGTAAATAAATGATAAATAATAGCGAGTATAATTCAAATAATAATAATAATCGGAAATCAGGTTAATTTGTTTTTGTTGTATATATTTATATTGCAATAAATTTGTACCAAAATTAGAATGATACTATCTATAAAATATTTGATATTAATATTATTAAATGCATACAGTTAATTAGCTAATATTTAAAATTTAAATTCAATGGCGTTTCAATATAAAATTGTAATTTCATTTACATGAATTTATACATATAATAAATTATGGTATTAATTAATTTGCCATTATTTTATAATTTACATATTTAAATATAAAAATTACAACCATAATATTACTACTGTTTTAATAACAATTTACGAACATTAATAAATTGGAGAGTACTACCCCGTCTTTATAGGTACGCAATAATTCTGTGTCGAATTGTTTGGTTCAAATGTTAAATCCTCCTAATCTATAAAATATAATATGCTCGAATAAATTAATTATAATTTATGTAGTATTTACATTAATTATAATTACGCAAATCAGTACAGCGTTTTATGTATTGTAGGTATTTTATTTCGCGTTAATTTGTAGTAATTATACTTCATTAAATGCATGAGTTTGGCAACTATGTAAATTATAGTAGGTAGTAAATATTTTTATTTAAGTAATTAAAAAATTTGCGCGTAATAATGAATTATTGCTTGGTTTATGCGATATTTTGTTTATTATTGAAAACACACTTAATATTTGTTATGAAGGGTGAACGGCTAATGACATTAAAAGTTAAACAAATAAAATAAATTGAAAATATTTTAAAAGGCTATAAATTATTTACATTCAGGGTATTTCTACCTCTGCAAATATTTTACGTATATTATTTGATATAATACTGATTATAAAAAAAGTATTTTTTAAAAATTTGCAACAATTACGGTAGTGAAAATTTTTATGCCACTAGTTTGAAAGTACAGTGGGCGATTGGTAATGTGAATACTTCATTATAGGTATGAACAATCAACTATATAGTGAATAGTCAAAATTTGACACGAGGTTCTATAGGATGAAGTACATAATATATACTTGGTACCTTACTGGGACTTCCCCTAAATACGAAGTTTTAAAACACTACTTATTAATTTTAGAACTTCATTTTCTATTTTTAAGCCAATGCGAAAGGAAAATGTTCGACATTTGTTCGACAAGGCATTACTAAAGGCATTACTAAAAGTGCAAAAACAAACTAATTATCTTAATGTATGATAAACATGAATTTTGATATAAATTATCACATTCAAATTTTGACTTTTAAATTTTGATGTATTAAATTTAGACTTTTAAATTTTAACTATTAAATTTTAATTTATTAAATTGTGACTTTTATATTTAGACTTATTTAATTTAATGTTGTAAATTTTGACTTCCAAATTTTGATTTATTATATTTTTGACTTTTAAATTCTGATTTATTAAATAATGACATTTAAGTTTTGATTTATAAATTTTGACTTTTTTATTTTCATTTATTAAATTTTGACTTATAAATTTTGTCTTTTAAATTTTGATTTATAAAATTTAATTTTTAAATTTTGATGTATTAAATTTTGATTTATAAAATTTTGCTATATTAAATTTTGACTTTTAATTTTTGATTTATAAATAAAATGTAGGTATAGATTACTAAAATACTTGAGTGCTAAGTGCAAAAACAAATAAATAATTATCGGATTATAAATATGCATTATGCTTCGAATAATATTAAATAGAAATATTTAAAATACATTTTCGATTAAAAGAACAATTCGATTTTATGAACTGGGCCGGTTTTTATTAGTTCACATAACCGAGCGCCTACTATACATTTACTTACAAGTTACAAATAATCACTAATCACAATATTAATAAATAATAAAATATACTATCAAACCAGTGATACTAAAACTGGTCACGTCATGTACAGTATCCTTATTTTTACGAATTTAAAAATGAATAAATATATTGTTTTATCTGAAAATATATAGCAGTATTTCATCTTGTGGAAATCAATAGTTGCCGAACAAGAATTTACCATCTGATCAAAGCTTTTATTGTTGATACTTTAAAATTTCAAAGGAATAAAAACAAAATTTCTAAGGCAAACTTTTTTATGTTTTGTTCAAGTAAAGAGAAAATATTTTCAAATCAACACATTGAACACAAAATTGAATTTACGATAAAACAAAGTGGCGATACTCGATGAAGTAAAGACGCTATTCATTCAGTTGTAGAGAAAATGCGAAAGCGCGAAACGAAAGCACCGAAAGCGCCAGCTTAGGAGCTTTGATCGCAAATAGAAAAAGTTTATTATTAATCGGCTATTGGCCATTGTGAAACAATTCACTACACAAAAACACATTTACTCTAATTCGTTTAACAAACAACGAAGTGGTAGCTGCGCAACAGTAGTCAGTCGGACTCATTCCAAAGAGATTTAATTACAATTTGGATGTGGGTAATTGCTCGGGAAGACTATCAAATTTTATATTAAGTATTGCATTTTTAATTAAAATGAACAATAAGGTAGAGAAAACAATAGCATTAGCAAAATGAACGTCTTAATAATATAATTAATAAGATCCATGTGTCTCTATTGGAGTCTGTTCTAGGTAATGGTGTAACTTACTTCCATAGGTTTCATTGCCCGATTTTACTTGCGTAAAGAGGTTCAAGTGGTCAACTCATGTTTAAATATACAAAATACAAGTTTGTCTAATGATCCGATATCCGCTCCATTTTAAATGGTGGCCTTATACGGGGTGTACTATAATTTGAGGTACATTTTAGAATGTACTGAAACGAAAAGAATTTTTTCAAAATTCGAAAATTAATTTTTGAGGTTTGTGAGGAAAACAGCTTTGGGCCACTGGTTGAATAGGTAGTTTTAATATTAAACATTACGTTTTAACTAATTATTAACTATGTTTGGATAATACAATAATTGAATTTAGTTTCAAGTAAGACGGCCAAATAACTATGTCTTTATTCAAAATAAATAGTGTTTAGTGGTACTAAAATGTTCTTCTGAAGTAAACTATTCTTATTTAGGAATTTCGAAAACAATGTTTTTGTACCAGCATAAGTAGGTACTTTAACACTTAAGTAGTCGCGCGGGGTGTTCAAAACACCCCAGCATCATAAACATAGCTACGGTTTTAGTTTTTAGTCGGATAGATGGCGCTCCTGCTCAGTACCTTCCTGTCAAGGTATTGTCAATCATATTCTCTTGCCGATTCTGAAGTTTTATTGTCAGGTTGATTGTTATTTCGTATCAAACAGGCACTGGGTGCTGTGAACACCCCGTGCGCCTTCCCACGTAACTTTTTTTTTTCACGATTTCAACTAATTTGGTAAGTTGGTTGATTCAATTTTTGTTTTTGTGTAACTTGTAATGAGTCAGATCAAATAAAAAATAAATACTTCAATTAATTTCGATAACATGTACCTTTGGAAGAAAAAGAAAATACTTATTCATTTCTTTTTTGATTAGGTAGTGAATCTTTCTTATGGGCCAATAAATCAATTTGAACAAAAATTTCAAATCTGTCAACTGTCAGAGTGACAAAGAAATATTTTTGTTTTGTTTAATTTTACATGGCAGTCTGAAACTAGCCTAAATTATTAATTTTTATTCATGTTTATTTCGTGAAATAAATCGATTCTATGGATAATTCCAGTAGCGAAAGTGAGTGACTTTTAGCAGGCTAGGTTTTGTTCCCCCTTTGCTGTTTTTTCATCAAATTATTATTACTTGTTAAATACAACCTTTTTTTATGTTTTCAGTGTTTTTACAAAGTTTTATTATTATTGTAAAGTTTAAAATTGGTTATTTTAAGAATAAAAGCTTTATTTCAATGAAATTTTCATCCTTCCACTTTTTTGTATCTTTCTGTCCTTTTCTGACTAAATTGGAAGGCCATAAAACCTAATTCCCATCCATTTAATTTACCTTAACAAGCTAAACTTAAAAAAAAAACGAAAAAAAATATCGATAACACTCAGGGACGTTTTGATTTTGGGGTGTCTCTGACACCCCGTGCGACCTATTACGTTGTGAATAGGGACGCGCCTGCTTAAGGGTTAAATACCGTTCGCCATCTTGATTTATCTGTCACTTTGCATGAGGCGGTTTTGTGTTGTGATCTGAGTTTAATAGGTCAAATAATAACATTTTCCATACCTATAGCTTTTATAATAATTTGTATCACAAGTCACTGTTTTAAAGCGCATACATACATTTCATTTTAAAACTGTCAACTTGACAGCTACTTGTTTGTATTCTACTACCTACACGTGCTTTTCGACGAAGTTCGAATAAAAATTGATAGATAAAGCGAGTGAAATCTGCTCTTGTATAACCCTCTATTGAGAGCAGCCACCTTAGTCAAACTGTTTGTAGTGACTACAATCATTTTAACTAACCCTTAACCAACTTATCGGGTATGTCTCTAGTATGACTTGCCACACCCTAAATTTTATTTCCCATTACATATGTCACGTTACCTCACTAGCTATGCTTGTTGCCAACCCGGTGTTAGCCCATTGTTACAGCCACTAGCCGGTGCCGAATAGCATTGTGATTGCCAAGTTTATTATATCCTAACTTGGAATGGTAACGAAAGTCGGTACCGATCCAAGTCAGGCTGTGAAAATTTCCAATCTGACTCGGATTCGAACACACGACCTCTGTAATCAAACCTAGCACTCTACCGACTCTACCACTGTGTTATCTCGCCGTGCTAATACAGTAACAAGCAAAATGTAAAATTGAGCATCAAACTGAGAGCAGCCAACTTAGCGAATTGTTCACACTCGTCTTAAATCATTTTAACAAAGCTTTAGGTGACCCGTCTACGTTTTTCCCGAATTCCTAGAATACTTTCGATGTTTCTATTTTACTTTTTCTTCTATTTCACTCTGTTCCCCTTCTCCAGTTTTTGTTGCGAGTAAACTGCCAGTCTATTGTTGACTTCAAAATAATTCTTTTTCAAACATTTAATAGAGAAAGAACGGATCTACCGATGTATTTTTTTAAAATAAATTTCTATGATGAGATATAAGCGTATAAGTATGCATAAATTGTAATTTTTTTCGGAATTTTTAAATCAAATGTTAATTGATCCATTAAGTATTATAATCCTTGTTAGAATGGCATATTACATTAGTACATTTTATGCTGGATTATACTGCCGTCCTTAGGAAAAAGGTCCTATCTGCAAAAATTTTGTGTTAGCTATTATTTTATATTAAAATTTTTGTGAAAACAACTATGCGGATTTTTACTATTAAAATTGCTTTATATAAATATAATACTACTAATAATAAATTCTACATTTTCTTAGGGCAGCAGAGGACATTCTATTTTGGTATATATTTGTAATAATTTATGCAGATTACAAAATCTCAAAATTTGCAGATAGGACCTTCTTCCTAAGGAGGGCAGTATAGAAGGTAGACGGGCCTCTTAAGTTAGATTCAGACCTACCGAATTATAAGTATAAGTGCCAAGTTAACCAACCAGTACTTCCACAAAATTCCAATTTCAATTATAAATGCGAACATTGAGCGCTGGTTGGTCAAATTATAGTCACTTACACTCATAATTGAGTATGTCTAAAACTAGCTTTACCCTTCCTTAGCCAGGTTAACTCTCAATAAATTCAAGTTATTATACTCGTTTTAATGCAAATAGTCTGTAAGTGCTCAATAAGTAAACATGCTGCTCATTCCATTGCTTCTCGTTCTGAAATATAACGTCTATATGAAATATTCCGTGGATTTTTCAAGTGGATAAAGCAAAACATGGTAAATCTGTTCCACCTTTGGCACCGCGTCCGTCCGCGCCGAACAGATTTCGGTTCCCGATGATTTGCATGATTCGGTCAACCGTGAATCGTTCGTAATGCTTGGAAATCTCCAGGTCTGATCGATAACTTGAATGTTCGATAACTGCTAGGCCCCGTACTAAATTGATATGCATGTATGCAGATACGGAAACGTGCCAACTTAATTGTATTTTACGGATTTCATTTTGTCGGTGCGAACAGCGCCGGGTAAAAAACAAAAGCGTTTAGCGATTAATTTTGTGTTATATGTTACGCAAATAACGCATTAATGCGATCGAAAGAGAACGGGGGCGGCAGGCGAGGGAAAATGCCAGGGCCGGTTCTAGGGTTGTTCTTTGCCATTCTAAAATGTCTAAATTATTTTCTTTTATTTTGCTGGTAACCATTCAACAGAGGATTTACTCCCAATTATATAGAATGGTAGATGTTATTATAGTGGAATCCAACCACATCGACCAATTCGTCTTGATGCAGTCAGAATTTCATTCCGTGCGATGACCTTTAAAATTCAAAGCGGCAACGGAGAGAGTCTTATGCAACCATGACTACATTTAAGTTGGATAAAAAGCCATTAGATATATTATGTTCTACTGCATAAAAATCTTTGTTGTATAGTGTACTCGCCATTATCATCCTTGAGTTCCGGTGAGTAGACAATGTTATTTTTTAAATGTTTCTGTAGTTTCTTACCTATTGATTTCAGATGAAAGTTGTAAATACAAAACTTGATCAAAACTAAAAATTTCACAATTAGAGACCACAGTCGATCAGAATACCATGAAACTGGGGTTGTTTTTTTAGGTCATTGTATACTTTTCTGTTTGAGTTTAGTTATAATTTTAATAAGTACCTATGCAAAATTATTAGCATAAAAATAAAATGGTAAGATTTGTCAAAAAAACTTCTCATTCTTTTCACAATTTTCTTTTGCGTTTTTCTCGTGAACAAACAAAACATTATGGTCGACTGTGGTCTCATATTGTGTAGATTTTAATTTTAAACAAGTTTTGTATTTACAACTTTCGTCTAAAATGAAGAGGTTAGTAACTACAGCAAAATTTAAAAAATAACATTGTTTGCCCTATATAACAAAAAGTAGACACCCAGTATACTGATGTGCTACAATATGTAAAACTGTCACATCTAAGCTGAGTAAAAAGGTGTGATAGATATGTAAGTACGTACGTAGAAATCCAATTACTTGAATCCTATGTTGAGCCGGCCCTGGTTAAGGCTGCCGCACAAACTGTTCGCTTTTCGTTGTTCGTTGTTGTTGCTGATGATGTGGAAAATGCTGATGGAAAAATTGCTTTCCACACGTACACACGTTGTTTGTGCGAACTGTGGAGCCTTGATGAATTTTAGATGAAACGGAACTTGCACCATTTATACCACCAGTTATTGCACTCATTAGGAACCATCACATTATTTCATTTCATTACCACTAGATTGCGCCAAATCATACAAAAGTAAAACGAACATTTATTAGCTGTAAAGCTTTATGCACTGCTTGGAAATTACTACTAAATTAATAATAAACTCAGCGCTTACCGATGTTCACTTTGAAATTTCGCTTAAGTCTGGTTTATAATGGATGTAGCCGGTTACTTATTCTGTATTCTTTAAAATTGAACAAAGGATTTAAAGGTTACGGCTCCGTAACATAGAAACGCCTAAGTTCAAGTTTACAAAATACCGAATAAAATAACTGGTTACATCCCTTCTTATAAACCAAGCCTTATAGTCTTACCGGTTACCGCCATAAAATTTATTTTATTAATTACAGTTGCCTAGGTATAAGCAAAAGAGGTGAATTTGTAATTATGCAAAATTTTCTCTTGAAATTTTGTTGAAAACACCGCATAAGATCACGAGTTATTCTCATTTTTTAATGTATGTACCTACTAAAGTCTCAAGTTAACTGGTTTTAAAGGCAGAGGCGGATCTAGAAAAAGTGTAAGGGAAGGCCATTGATTGAATATATAAAATAAATGTTTATAAGATTAAATTAAATATTTTGATGTATTTAAATGTAGAATAGAAATAATTGAACTTTTTAATGTGTAAAGTGATATAAAAATAATAAAAACTATTTTAAATTTCAAGTGTATAGTGCCACAAATAATTTAAAGGCTTTCTAGGACACCTACATAGGATGCACCATCATGGTAGTACACCAAAGGTTAGTATTTTTATTTAAATTACATAAAATATTGACGAACCTTAAGCTAGGAAGAGAGCCTAACTGCTCGATTGCCGAATTTGATGCTTTGATATGTACCTATTTAAACAATCATTCTAACTTTGAGAATGGTAAAATAAGATTTATTCTTATATAAATATAACTTACAAAATTTAATTTCAATTTTGAAATATAGTTTCAAGGGGGAGGCCGTGGCCTTCATGACTAAATTTACTATAATAATTAATTTGACTAGCAAAGTACATATTTGATTATGCTCTCATATCTAATTTTTGAAAATACGAACGTAAAATGTATATCAAATTCACTTATAAATTCTAGTGCAAAATGACAATTAAAACTAAAAGTTACACTATATCTTTTGATATTTTATCTAAAGATGTAAGTAATATGAAATTAAACGGGGAAAAATTAAAATATATTGATTTATTTTTTATCATTACGCCATATGTATAAATAATAAAATTATTGAAACAATACAACTTATATAGTACACTTAAGATTAAATAAACTGCAAAATTAAGTCATATTCCTTAAGATATGAAAATGGAAAATAGAATATTCGTTTGTTTCTTATAACTTTCAGCCTAAACAAAACGGCTGACTATGTGACTTAGGTGTGGTTGTTAACTTATTGGTCAAATGTTTGTTGTCACAATGCCTGCTGCTATATTGCTACGTTTAGAATGCTTTTGAAAATTGCATATTTTAAATTATCAAGAATTTTAAACTTTAACTTTATTATTTGTAAAACTTGATTGATTGGTACACGACTCCATTATTTCAGCACTAAATAATGGTAGCAAAGCAATCAGCAAACAAGAAAAAACTACTACACTAACGCACTACAGTTAATATGCTCATTCAGTTTTTTAAATGGAATCACCATAGGAGAAAATACTTTCCCTACGACAGAAGAAATTGGTTTGTACCCCTGTATCAGCGAAGCATGTAGCCACTTTGAAGTTTTTGTTAAGTGCATGGAGGGCATTTGTTTGCCGTGCATCGTGCATTTAATCACTTACTTAACAGCTCTTAAACAACTACAAAGACCTTGCACCCCTTAGCAAAATTTCATCTTGGATCTCATAACGAAATTAGTAAAAGAAAGAAAAATTATTTTGTAATAAAATTACCCAGTGTTTATTTATTCCTTAATTCATAACTGTGATTCGGAGTCGCGAATGAATGGCTGAAAATAGGCAGGAAGTTGCAATGAAAGGGGAAGTCTCCCTAGAAGACACAAAGGAAAATGCTTTAGCTTTATAAAGAGATGAGCATTAGAATAAGTATTGTGTTATAATGACCCCGTTTATGATTTAAATTACTGAATAAGTACCAAGAATTTACTGACTTATAATTCTTTTTACCATGTTTATTTTTCACGAAATTATAACATGAAATTTGTATCATGATAGAACGATGATGATCACCTTCACAGAGTGTGCTAATAATATCGAATCATTGTTGATATCACTGATGAGTGTCAGTGAAAGTGAACAGTGTTTTTGAAATTTAATAATTTGTGCGTTATATGTAGTATTATAGAAATATATCTGAAATATAAAGAATGTATAAGCTTATTATTACATTATAAAGTAACAGGTAAATATTGCTGTGAAATTATAAAAAGTGTTTCGGAAAAATTGTCAATGTAGATATAGGTTATTTTAATTTAAGGAAAAATGAGTAAAAATCGACATGTTTTATAAACTGAATAATGAAGATGAATAGATGCACTACGAGACTGTGTTCATATATTGTGAAATTATTTATTTATAACGACGATCTCCTGCGTAGAAAATGGATGATTTTCAAATACGGTTTGTCATAATATTTTCGATCTAATGGTAAATTATGGAACATAGCAGCTTTATATCAAAACTACAAATTTTAGTAACTATATTAATCAGTGTCAATATATTTTCACCTGATATAGCCAGAGACCACTAGAAGAAATCATGTTGGCAAATCAAATTATTATTTAACCGTGTAAGAGTATTATGTACCTACAAGGCCAATAAAAACACTTCTTAGGCAAACGTTTCGCTCAAAAATTATTAGATATTTTAAGAGGTCAGCATATCTACAGTGTAGTTACTTATAACATTAACATTAATTAGGTTCTCATCCATTTCGTTTACTTAGGGGGATAAAATGTTGGTAACAGTGCACTACTACTTGTATCATGTGTTTCGCCTTTTCTGATTTTTCGGTACTTACTTTTTATAACAAATTACACAATAGTATGTTAACCTCAAACTATCATTTTTTATTTTTTAGAAAAACATCCCTGATTTTAAATTAAGTTTTTAATTTACAATAAATTTTTAGAACAGATGTAAAACATAAAATTATTTACAAAAATTTCGCCTGTGTATGAAGATAAAGCTAAATAACGTATCTATTATTATTCTAAAAAACTTATTTTTAAGCATCCCTTTCTAAGCTTTGCCGTATATTTTTATTTGAAAGATTTTAATAAGTGATATCTGCTAGTACAATGTCAATTATTTAAATGTGTGTAATTTGGAGACAAAATGGGTTCTAAACCCGTGCACGAAACTATTCTCAATCATAGGAAGTTCAACAATGGTTACAATTACATATTTATAGCTTGCTTGGAACTAACAACTAACGAACTAACCCGTCAAAACTGCTTTGCTTCTACCCCTCGTGTGCTTTCCTACAGCGAATTAATGGCATAAGGTGTACAGAATCTGTTAAAGCCAATTGAATTTTAGGTTCCCATAATATAAAAAATATTGAACAATTGAAACAAATACAGCAATATTACGTTAAGCCTTTCACGACGGTTGCAGTATATAAACGACTTACTCCATAGCCGGCTGCATCTTTGTACTTTTGTCGCATGGATATCGCAAATTTACAGCTCGTCTGGACATTTTGGTCATACGAGCGCATTATTTAAACGAAACCGAAAATATGCTCCTTAAACGAATGCCGTTTATATACGGCTTTATTAATAAAATAAATAAACTCTGCCGTTTGTACGGGGATCCGTTAAAATAGTACCGAAGGCAACCGTCCATGTGGCACTTAAAATGGAGCCGTCTAGAGAAAATATCAGACGCGAAAGGGTTATTTTGTATTATGTACCATTTACTTGAAATCTGTTATATAGGAGAAAGTGTTATTTTTTAAAATTTTGTTGCAGTCATTTACTTACCTATTTATTTTAGACGAAATTTGTCAACAAAAAGAATATATTGCTATAAATGGCTATCGAAAACTAACAAAGCAATATGATCGACCTTGGTCTCATGTTGTGTAGTAGCTTTTATATGTAATTACATCTTTCGTCTAAAATAAATAGGTAAGTAACTACACCCGGTATATGTATGGCTATTACCGGCTATTACTCGTATATTTTTGCAGTCTTGTATTCAAATCGTCATCGATGTTAGTGCTGTCCAACAAAGTATTAGTCTCTCTCTCTTTATAGCAACCACGATGACAAATTCGTATCGCTCATTGGGGATGTTCTCCAATGTCCTGTCCTCTTTAGGGTTGACTGGATGGGTCACCCTTCTGTCACTCCCTACTTAGCAACCACCACAACGTGATTACTTCTAATACCGGGTTACTCGATAAGAACGGGGGTCGAGGGCGGTTTTCATCATGAAAATAAGAGGGTGCACTTATACTGCATCTCAGATTCGGTGATTCGGAGATTCACATTCGTCGTTCGGCAGATTCGGTTAGCTAGAAATGAGATTCGCGATCGTGGTTCGGTTTCGGCGTTGGGAAGGGGGATGTCACTGAGATGTGCCGTCTGTCATGTCACGCCTGATCATATAGTCACTGTGAGGAAGACTGCAGGACGGGAACCAGGAGGATTTGGAAATCGAATAGAATTTAGTAATCGACGTTTAGAAAAAATTCCAAAAAAGCAGTCTACCCAAAAAGGAAAGATTCACAATTTTTAAAGTTACCTATGAAATAAAGAAAAGGATCAATAAATATTTTCCAACTGTATCTTTTATTTTAAGTAGGCGATAAATTTCGCTGTATATTGCATCATCAGACCGTTCTAAAATAGTTTCAGCTTATGTTGATCAAATATGATATTATCATATTTTAAATTATATTAATCTTAAAAACACGGTTAAATTTGATACCTTACTCCAGGTACAAATCCGTGAACCAGACCTATATTTATTACAATTTTAAATCAACATGAAAAAATTTATTATCATTATCAGCAACAACTTTAAGAACTCATAATTACAATAAATCTTTTGGTTTAAATTATGATCTTTGAGTTTTTATTCCATACATATTTATTCATTTCAAGTGCAAAGAATATGTTATCCCATTTATTATATATACCTAATATAATTTATTATAATAAAACACCTAATATATACCTAATTATAATAATAATAATTATTATTATTATAAAAGCTGTTGTATTACGAGTACAATAAAATAGACTTGTTGAGTAGACAAAAAATATCCAGTGCTTACAGTAATTAATAATTATTATTAATAGGTAATAATAGTTATTTGTGTATTAAGAGCGTAAAGTGACTCTTTGTTACTCGCGCACGGCGAGCCGAAGGCGAGAGCTGCAATAGTGCAAGAGGAACAAAGACACTTTACGCTCGTAATACACACATATCAACGACTAAAATTATTTGTTATAATAATAATAGTATTCAGTTAGTTCAATCTGCATTAAATCAATTTATGTTTTATTCGTAACCATGAAGATACCAATAATATCGAAATAAATAAATAAAAAAATTGTTTGATTCTGTCATTTTCTTTTATTTTTGTAATCAAAAACTTTACGTTGACAATTGAAAGCATAAATATAAACTTTTCATAATAGTCGTAGATAAAATAAATTAAAACATTATTTATCAATGCCTACTGATTGTTTGACATTCTGTATATATAAAAATGAATGCCTATTTTTCTGGGCACGCCATAACTTGAGAACGACTTGACCGATTTGAATATTTCTTTTTTTGTTTTGTTCGCTCTAATACAGGAGTGGTTTTAAAAAAATTGAGAACACCCAAAAGAATAGCTGAATAATCGAAAAATTCAAAATTGTTTCTTCTTATGACGAAAATGTACAGTGATTTGTCACTTAATTGAACAAAATAACAAACAGATTAGATGACTAGACATTTAATTAAACTAAGTACTATGTAGGTATTAGTTGTTGAATAGGGATTTCGAATTCAGTTGGTCTAGGTGTTTTGAAACAGACAGTTGTGGATTGTAAGCATTACAATAAACAATATGTTTTGAAATAGTTTATTTATTTATTTCATGTTTATAACGATATCAAATTGCATTGTTTTTTGGAAGTGTCTAACGCCACACAGCGTGAACCTAGCGTGAACCTTGCGTGAACCTAACCTAGCGTGAACCTAGGTTCACGCTAGATTCACGCTAGGTTCACGCTACGTTCACGCTAGGTTCACGCTAGGTTCACGCTAGATTCACGCTAGGTTCACGCTATAGGTTCACGCTAGGTTCAAGCTGTGTGGCGTTAGCTCATGCCTTGTTTTTTATAACAATGCCAATTTAACATTGTGGCCGGCGGCAGCTGATTCAAAGTTTATTGCACCGATTGAGTTCAAATTTGGTGTGGTAATAGCTTGAGATCTAACTTATAATATGAGCATACTAAAATATCAATCCGTCATCTTGAAACAAAATGGTGGCTAGCTAACTCAAAATGCACCGATTGGGTTCAAATTTGTAAAGGTTATAATAATAATAATAAATATATGGTATGGTAATAACATAGAATTCTTATACCTAGATTCCTTTAAATTCGAGTTGGAGGCGTAGCAAAGCGCGCCGGGTCCGCTAGTTATGAATGAAAACTCGAATTATTTTTTATAATATTTTGTTCGTTGATGCGCTGTTATGTTATAAGTTATTATAGGTTTATGAACTTAAGTTATATCAAAGCCGACAATAAGCGTACGCTATTCTTCCTCTTCAATATACGCCCTGCCTGATAGACTCACCCTTTATTAAAGACTACAATTTTTAAATTTCATACTCAAATAATTACGATATGTCATTCAAAAATTGAAATAAAATGGAAAAGTCATTTATTTTCGCAGTTTGTGAAGTAATCTTTTTGGCGTTTAAATGCTAATTTCGCAATGGTGTTAAAAAAGGTCAAAAACTTCGATTATTTGTACATTTCAATGTCCGAATTCTCTAATAAAATTAGTTTTTTTAAAATTTGCAAAATTAAGGATAAGGTTTTTTAAGTGAACATGATGTTAAGTGTCACTTATCGGCAAGAAATTGTTAATAAATATTGTAATGAACCATTTAATTACGTAAGTAACGTTTAATAACAAATAAATTATAGGTACCTACTTCAATTCTTATAAGAAGACAACACTTTTTAAACTTTGCTTCTTTATTATTGGCTAATCGTAAAACAAATTCACATAACATTAACAAATTCCCGTAAATGTCATGAACTACTGTCAGTTTTTGAGTAAAATTATTGTTCATTATCATTACAAAATGTAAAACCAGTGTTCCAATTACCTTCTCCTTCAAAAATAGAAGTACCTACTATGTACTTTAATTAAAGATTTCTTGTCGATTAGTGGCACTTAATATCATCTCCACCGGAATATTGAAATACCCTCAAAGTTTTTGAACCATTTTTAAACAGCCTGTATAAATATCAATTTCGATGACTCTGCCAGACCAAAGTTGGGTTACAGGCGTGACATAATGACTGTGTATATTATGTATAAGAATATAATTTTAAAGCTTCGCTTTTCGCGCTCCTAAATAATTATTAAGTGACTGTATTTTAATTTTCGTTCTGCAAGAATTTATAACAGAAACAGATTTTAATTTATACAAAAATAAATAAACGTAAGTTGTCCCTCTCTGTGTGTTTTACTTCATTTTCGTGAATTATTATTCTTACCGTAAATGAAATAATTAATTTTAACGCAGAAATTATAAATTATATGAAATGTTTCAACATTTTTGGAAACAGTTCTTTTGAAGAAAGAGCACTGGTACCCATACACAAAGTAACAGTATTTAAAAGTTGTGTATAGACATATAGGTACATATATTTGGTGACAGAGGCGGACTGGTACCTAGTACAAAATTTTACCGAGCTTTAAGATAGTCGGCCTTACTTGTACTGGTCTCTGTAGTAGAAAATAGTGTAGTTCACCCGCGTCTAAATTTAGAAAGTGAAGCGATATTATAGAAAATTTTATTCTTTTATATTTTTCATTACTGCATTACTATAATTCATAATTTTATTGAATAAAAATTAATTTATTACGTAAAACAGGTGATATTCAAATTTATACGTTCTCGGGTTTGACGTTTGACAATTACCTATAGTAAATGTCATCTGACTACCAATATCAACCTTCTAAACAAAATGTTCGTTTCACAAAATAGGCTCTGGTGACATTCAATTGCGTTTCACAAAGACGTCTTTGTGAACGTGAATAGAAAAATTTATTTATGGAATTTCATTCAAGGTCGGCATCAGTTGTTTGGGAGCTCGAGTACCACATTAGACACTAGACAATATGAGCAACACATCAAAAAAAAATATTTAAGAAAAAAAATAGTGCCCAAAATCCTGAAATAAATAAAAACAGTAAACTAACACATCAAATAATGACAATATTAACATTGGTTTCAAACATTAGATTTGATTTTATTCATTCAACCAAAATATTGGTGACTATTTCATTAGTATTTGCCAATTTTTTTCTTTCAAATAATTGTTTTGAAATGTTGTTCATTATCGTCTAGTGCTCGAGTGTGTTGCCCGAATGAATGGATTTTCAAATTTTCCGTACGAAGTTCTCATTTTACAACCTTTAATTTGTCAAATAAATATTTGGAAAAAAGTTTATTTTGAAAATTAAAACTTTAGTGGCCATTTGCACGCGTTCGGTTAAAATTTATGGTTAGGAACGATAACATCAAATCATGAATGAGATCAATATCAATGACAAAGATATAAAAAGAGACGAAAAGAAAAATAAGCATGCAAAAAAGACAGTGTTATTTGCTGGTCACCGGAGAATAATTATTTTGCACTGACTGAATGCCAGCATAACAGAGATAGATGGCGGCTTCATAGTATTCTAATAACATGTGTGGCGAGGTGAAGCGACAACTCTGGGAATGGCCCAAGAAACTAACTAACTAAGGACCTTCACGAGTTAGAAATTGACCAGCTCAATTGACAGGTGAAAATTACAATTCTATAAATAGTGAGTTTATGGGTTTATGTGATTGCAATACTTTATCTGCAATGTTATTGGATATTATGGAAATATTTATAATTTATTATGGAACTTTAGAGGAAAAAAGACAGTGTAAAATTTGGTATAAAATACGTATAAAGTGATTGACAAAATTTAATTGATACTAAGCAAAAATGAAAAAAAAAAGCAAATGGGCATTTAATTTTAATTTATGCAATATGTACAACATTATTTAGTTATATTTTTGTGTGTAGGTAAGATATTTCAGTTCAATCTAAAACTAATTTGTTAAACGAAATCTAGTAAATAAATCCCAATCGTGCGATACATAAATATATCTACCCGTCTTGGTCCTGGTAGTCTGCGCAATATAAGTAAAAATTTCAATATCTACGCATTATCACCCAAATTTGTAGGTTTACCTACTTCCAGTTAATCACTTAAACCCTACAGAATCCACTAGTCAAAATGAACTAAAAATTTGTCACTTTAGGTAGCGGTCGATTCGTGTCGTGTCGTTTAAAAATTGATGGTCCGGTCTCTCTCATTTGACATAAAACATAAATTACTCTCTGTGCACATTTGAAACAATGGATATTTACCATTGTTTGTTTTAATTTCTCATTATCTAGATAATTAAGTATTTGTACTAAATATCTATTTGGAATGCCAGATAGTAAACTAAATTTTAAGGTTATGAACATATTCGCATGCGTAAAGGCATCGAGTAAAAATCAAACCAGCTTGAAAACAAACTACACGATCGCACTCGACACAAAACGATGCTTCAGTGCGACGTAAGCTATTACAATATACATGTGATTGAATTTTACTCGACAGCAAACGATTGATACTACTCGATCAGTGAGACCGCCGCCTTAAGGCGCTACACTTGTGCCAAAAATATAGTGAAAAAGGGACCTTGCTATATTACAAACTGAGCTCTTGTTAGTACACCTACACTGTTCATATTTTATATATACATAGTTAAGACATGACTCTAGAGTGCTAAGAAATTATATTTTTGAAATACTTAATGGTATTTTTGTAATGAATTTGTAAAAATAGTCAATTTGGCCGATTTTTAACTATTTTTTTTCGTCAGATGTGTACTTTTTTTGAAAAAAATATTTTCTTAGCACTCTCACGAACAATGCAAGGAATCGACTATTTAAAACAAAATTAATAAATATGCAATAATAAAGCCATCATTTGTAATATTAAAATACATAAATTAATTCTTATTTGCTCTAATTGTTGTCGCAACAATGTATTGTATGAATTTTTCAATAATATAATGCTTCGTAATTACTTATGGTAAATTTCAGATTTTTATTTTTAGCAATGTAGCCAGAATCTTGAATTCTGATTCTGTTGAAGCAATATTGCGTTCAACAAGTGTAGAGCCTTAAGCCTCTACACTTTTGTTGAACGCAATATTGCTGCGCAATAGAATCAGAATTCACGATTCTAGCTATATTGCTGAAAATAAAAATCTTAAATTTACCATAAGTAATTACAAACCATTATTTGATTGAAAAATTAATACAATACATTGTTGCGACAACAATTAAAGAAGAAAATAAGAATTAATTTATGCATTTTAATATTACAAATTATGGCCTTATTATTGCATATTTATTAATTTTGTTTTAAATAGTCGATTTCTTGCATTGTTCGTGAGAGTGCTAAGAAAATATTTTTGTCAAGAATCTGACGAAAAAAATAGTATAAAATAGTAATTTTTACTAATTTATTACTAAAATACCATTAGGTAGTATTTCAAAAATATAATTTCTTAGCACTCTAGAGTCTTCTTTTAACTATCTATATATAAAATATGAACAGTTTAGGTGTATTAACAAGAGCTCAGTTTATAATATTATTATAATTTTTGGCACAAGTGTAGCGTCTTAATCTCAGGTTAAGAACCTGTGCAATGAAGTTTAGAATAAGTGTTGATTATATAGGGTCTTTCAATAGGAGTGATAGTTTTTATAATAAAGATTTCTCGGTTTCTGATATATATATATAATATACGGGGTGTTTTAGACCACCCGTACCACCCAAATATCTCGCGTAAAACGGAACGAATCAAAAAAAGAAAAAATACGTCCAAAAAGATTTCAAAAATTCTATTAATTGACACCAAATGCAAATTTTTCCCCCACCCCCTGGGGGGTGGAGGGGGGTGGGTAGCTTTGTAAATTTAAATGGGGACCCCCATTTTTTATTGCAGATTCGGATTCCTAGATTTAAATAAAGAAGGTTTTGTCCGAAAAATTTTAAAGATTTTTCGAAAACAACGTAATTTATCGTCTACGCAAGGGTGGGATAGGACTGACATTACGGTAAGTACCTTACACAGTTATAATTTTTTAAATGATTTTTATTTCTTGTTTCAGTTACTGCGCTTTTTTCTTTTTGTCAAATTTGAATGAATCAATTTCTGTTTAAAACCAAAATTTAATTTGCCTTTTAACTTCATTTGAGGGTGGTGAAGAATCAAATCAAAATCAAGAATCAAAAAATTTTTTTCGGACAAAACCTTCTTTATTTAAATCTAGGAATCCGAATCTGCAATAAAAAATGGGGGTCCCCATTTAAATTTACAAAGCTACCCCCCCCCCCTCCACCCCCCAGGGGGTGGGGGAAAAATTTGCATTTGGTGTCAATTAATAGAATTTTTGAAATCTTTTTGGACGTATTTTTTCTTTTTTGATTCGTTCCGTTTTACGCGAGATATTTGGGTGGTACGGGTGGTCTAAAACACCCTGTATATATATATATATTTTATTTACTTCTAGGTGTCAAATTATTTAGTATAGTGTGCCATTTTATGATGCAGCGTTTGACGCCTCTAGACCGGTTGGAAATAATTTAAAAAAATTACCAAAGTTCGAGCTCAGTTATGGGTGCTCAACATTTATTCACCCCAATATTGGGTCGCCCTCACCGTTACTCTGCGCAGGCTATAAGACGCACTGTGATAAAGTTTGAGTTAACATTACTAAGACAATAAGCCACCAAGAAGACAACGAAATGTTCGAAGTGAGGAGAAAATCACAGTTGTAGCGGCCAGTGTTGCAAATGAGCCAAATTCTGCAAATTGGAGTGATCTTGTGATGAGTGTCAAATAAAGCAAAAACTTAATTGATATGTCAAACCGTTGACGTTTTATTTAAAATTAAAATCCTATCACTCTTAATGAAAGACCCTATATTATAATCAACACGTGACCTACAGGTTAGCGCTAAACAGAAGTCGTTCAAATGGCTAAATGCTCTTCAGCTTCTCTTTTTTAAAAGGTAAGGATAAGTTGCCGGCCCTGATTTCATCCGCATCCGCTAAAATTACAAATTAAAGATTCGAATATTTTTAGTTCTATTGGTTTGTTATGGGCTTAATGACGATGGTGAGCCGTCGGGTACATGTTAACATGTTGATCGAATTCTCCCTGAATGCCGCCCTGCACGGGGCGCGGCCGACATCTGGTGACATGTCGAGTCGGGCAGGGGTTGTTCGTCACACTACAGTATAGCGAATATCTCGATGTTAGCGTCGGATCCTTGTGCTTGCGACTCGGATGAGTCACCAGGATACATCTGTTGCCACCGCAAGAATCAGCCATTGTTACAATTTAATATTTGCTTTATTATATTGCGACCTACATTTTAATACATAGGAGAAAATTAATCTGTTTCTGCTTGATTCAGAAATATACCGGATGCATTTTAGAAATTCTCAAACTAAATCATAATTTATATATTAAGCCTTATATCCAACTTGGATGCGACAGTCTCATATACTGTGAATCATCTGTATAGATAGGTTAGGTATTCAGGCTCATAATTGATAATCTGTGGAGATTAGATTCATCACAGGGAAGACTTTTGTGCTGTTAGTCTAGAATATGTACCAGGCTAAAACTGACGTAACAGTGTCTTAACAAACTCGCGTAACATCATGCTACGCGTTGTTGTCGCAGCACTCAATATGAATATCGTTGCGTCGCATTCTTTCTAGGCTTCATAAAATTAACTCAGCAACTATTTTCCCTTGTAATATCCCAAGTGCATGGATTATTATCAAACAAAATTTTCGAGGGCATTGTTGCCAATACCGCTCAATATGAACATCGTCGCATCGCGTTCTTTGTAGAACTCCATAAAATTCATTCAGCAACTATTTTCACTTGTAATATCCCAAGTGCATGGATTTATTATCTGAAAAATTTTTCGAGTTCATTGCTGTCCATATGTCAATTTCACGAGTCGAAGAAGAGTGAAATTATATTATAGCGATGCACGATAATAAATTTTCTGGATATTAATCCATGCCGAGAGTTATTCGGAAAGAAAATCACATTATTAATTACTTTTAAAAAATGACGTTTATAATTTTCTACAGAAATATTTGCTACTAGATAATATTTCCATGAACAAATTGTATTTACTTAATAAAATACGGCCACAACACGGATTGAACGCAGTGAAGTTCTCTGCCCGTCCAAACTATACTCTATTTCAGCTTAGAAAATAGTAGATGGCACTGTGAATGCAGTCCGTTCTACACCCAAACATTCTATTAGTTTAAACTTTGGCGCGAACTACAAAGACATAACGTATTCCTATCATAAAGAGTGTTAAACTTACCAATAGATGAATAAAAATTGTCAAAATAAAAAAGAAATACACGTTGTTTTACTATTTTCAGGTTATATAAACTTGAAATGTCAAACGGAAATGAAATCGCGAATCTCTCCAATGTTCGCTGATGTAAATCCACCTCTCGTCTCGACCAATCAGATTCAAGGATATCATCGTCCTATCTTACTCAACGCTATTTTCTAAGCTGACATCAAGTATAGAACGTAACTTCAATGTAGTCTTCCTTTAATGCGCATTTGTTTACCGACACTATGATGGAACGCACCTGCCTTCCGCTATCGGTACCAACTCACAAAAAAAAATTTTAAAAATATGGAAAATAATAGGCTAATTAAATGCCTCATTCCCCAATTTTAGGCTCTTTAATTTTTTTTGCAATAAAAAATTCCGCCAGCGGAAAGAATGCCAGCGGAATTTACGGTAGTAACAACAAAAACTTATTGGAACTTAGTTGATAATTAAAGGCTATTTATAGGCTCCACAATGGTATATAGAAACTTAATGTAGGACAATGTCTTAAATAAATATTTAAGATACTTGTTGAGGGGAAGTAGCCGAGATTACATGGAGTACCGACAACGAAAAATTGTCAGTGGCACTGGAACAATGGTTTTGGTACAACCATGTTTTTAGGTTAGCCTGCGGCGCACTTTAAAAAATAACTCGAGAACTGCGCGCTCCGCGCTCCAACTCCAGCCGTTAGTCGGGGACAAGGTCCAACTGGGATAGTGAGACGTCAATTGTGGAGCCTATAAATAGCCTTTAATTATCAACTAAGTTCCAGTAAGTTTATGTTGTTACTACCGTAAGTTCCGCTGGCATACCTTCCGCTAGCGGAACTTTTTATTGCAAAAAAAATTAAAGAGCCTAAAATTGGGGGATGAGGCATTTAATTAGCCTATAATTTTCCATAGGTTTTTAAATTTATTTTGTGAGTTGTTTCGAGTGAATCAGGTAACTCTACATAGCCAATCAGTAAGGTTTTGTGGAATTTAACTAGAGTAAAGTATCCCTCAAAAGAAGACTACGTGGTTTAGACACGTTGATGCATGATGTACTAAGTACCCCTTAGCCAGAATATAAAGTTTCGAGTAAATCGCGTAACTCTACATAGCCAGTGAGTAAGATTTTATAAAATTACACTGGGGTAAAGTTCCCTCTGAAGAAGACTTCTGGTTCACTTATCTAGAATACGTATATAGTTTTGTGCGAATCGTGCATGGTAGTTTTTATACCCGGTCAGTAGTAATTCATGATTTTGAAGCAATCAATAAATTATAAATTCTTCTTTCCCTAGACTCATTGAAGATTTAATTTAGCGGCACTGCAATTTAACAAATAATTCTCACTAGAAAGAAGAAAACTTCTTCTTTTCTAGGATTCAGAATCTTGATAGAATCTTCAAAGAATCCTCGTGCGAACAGGGCTTTAAGAGGATCCTGTACCCTTTTGCAAACAGTTTGCTGGTACACACAAAAATTCAATACTAAAAATGGTGTGGTAGCTAATGTTTTTGTTTACACTATTTTTAATATTTTGTGTACCTAAACACTAGTGAATCTTTATATCCTCTCAACAGGTCCAACTGTTTTAGTGTTCGAAAATTTTGTGTGTGTAGAGATAAAAGAGATACTTTTGCCATGTGAAAATGTTGAGATCAACGTTTGGAATGTCCTGGTTTATAGTGCGATTTTGAGATTTTTACTACAGATCTATAAATTTACAGATCTTTAGTTTACAAATACCTTGTAAGTTAACTGCGTATAGATTTATAAATATTGCTATTCTGAACTAATATTTATAAATCATGTACTTATAGGAAATAGTTTTACAAGTTCCTGTAGCGTTAAGGCAGAAAAGTGCAACAGTATTTCCAATAACATATTTAAACTTTATTTTCGCCAAATTTAAATGAATATCTAATAATAATAATGAATTCATAGAAAGGAACTGTATTTTTGCAGAAAACAATCTGTTTTATTGCTATTTACAATTTATTGTCAACAAATAATGAAATGACACTGTATTGGATCGAGTAATTATTTCAAGTCATTGGCAACACTCGTATTACTTTTTCATGTTTGACAATTTCCAGTTTCTTCGAGCCTCATAAACATTTAGTTTTAAAGTTTGCATACCTATAGTTTACATTTATGAAAATTTGAATACACCTAACTAAATACGAGCATTCACAAATTCACAATACTTGAAAGTTGGACGTGTACGAATGATCGTATTTAATTATATGAATTTAAACATTCTTAAACGTAAACATAAATGTAAACATTAAAACTAATTGGTTATGTTAATGAGGCTTAAGAGATAAGTTTTCTGAGAACATAACTTATTTAAAAAGATATTATTAAATATTTTTCAGTCCTGGCTGAGTGCCTGAGTTGGGATCTGAGTGCCTAATGAGTTGGGTTCTGAGTGCCGAATGAGTTTGGTTCTGAGTGCCGAATGAGTTGGGTTCTGAGTGCCGAATGAGTTGGGTTCTGAGTGCCGAATGAGTTGGGTTCTGTGTGCCGAATGAGTTGGGTTCTGAGTGCCGAATGAGTTGGGTTCTGAGTGAGTCCTGGCTGAGTACCGAATGAGTTGGGCTCTGAGTGAGTCCTGGCCGAGTGCTGAATAAGTTATTGGGTTCCGAGTGAGTCCTGACTGAGTGCCGAATGAGTTGGATTCTGAGTGAGTCCTGGCTGAGTGCCGAATGAGTTGGATTCTGAGTAAGTAATGGGTGAGTATCCAGTGAGTTGAGTTTTGAATGAGTCCTGGCTAAGTGCTGAATGTATTGGATTCTAAGTGAGTCCTGGCTGAGTGCCAAATGAGTTGGGATCTGAGTGCCGAAAGAGTTTGGTTCTGAGTGAGTACTAGCTAACTGCCGAATGAGTTGGATTCTGAGTGAGTCCTGGCTGAGTGTCGAATGAGTTGAGTTTTGAGTAAGTCCTGGCTGTGTGTTGAATGTTTTGGATCTGAACTGGGTTTTAATAAAAACGAAATGATAACTTTGTTTTGGTTTGGTTGATGAACTAGATGATTGGTGTGATGTATGTTATGTCACTATGACTGAGTAGCGTAAATTATTAAGTAATATGCTTCGCTAACTAGGTACCCTACCAAACTAACTTTCAAAAATACATATTTTGTTAGTACATTATAAAGAAGAAAAACGTAAACGATCGAGGAATAAGAACGACTTAAAAAAACAATGAACTTCGAATATGTAGATAGCTATCTTAAATACACGTTATTTGTATTAATACCTGAAATGGACAGCTTCCAAAATAGCTACAATAAGCATATTTGTTGTTGTCGGTTTTCACCTAAATAAAAACGAAATTTTAGAAAAATGTAACAGCTACAGTCAAGTTTCCCGTCACTGTAAATATTATAGATATAAGACGGTCCTGAACTACGAGGGTAGGTTTTATTTACTCCTGCGTCTGTCACCAGAGGAGTGTAGTAAGTGGCTGTAACCCTCTACCTAATGTCGTTTCAACTGACGACGGTGATTTTTATGTCAACACTGAAAGAATTTAGAAACCTGTTCATCTAGATTCATGTGCACTAAAATTTAAAATGTGTTTTAATATCGTGAATAATAATACATAAATAATTGTGTTTTATTCTTTCTCAATAATTTTATTTTTCAAAATTTTGAATAGGTACCCAAATCTCTATTAAAATAACCACTGGACAAAAATTTTGACATAAATAAATAATAAATTTATTTAACCATTAATATATGGCGAACTTATCGTAAATATGTAATTCCTGTAGTTATTAATTACAAGCAAGGACTAAAACAGAACGAAAAGTAATGTAATGAACTTCCAGGTTCGAATCTATAGTAGATAAAAATTTAAATATATCTTGCATGTTTGCGGCTTATTACAACTGTACACTGTACTGTACTACAAGTTACAACTGTACACCTACATGGTAAAATATGTATCTGAATTGATGATTCACAGTTTGTAAGGCTGCCACATACCTAAATTAGGTAAAAAGCATAATAGATTTGTACCTAAGTATGTTATTATTAATACAAACGTGGGTATGTAGGTACTATACTGTGTCGTTGAAATAAAATTTCTGACATTTTTTTTAAAAACGTTGAATTATGTTGTATTTAGTCTATCTAGACAAAAATTTGTCGTATATTAGGAATAATTCCAGTAATTACTAGACAGTATAATTTGTTTTTCTCTTTGAATTATTTGTCATTTTGAAGCGTTTGAATAAGAATTTAAACTTAGTATTCGCGAAACATATGTGAAACGTGCTGATGTGTGAGTATTTTGTTTGTATTAATATAACTCCAGAACAAATAAGAAGGCAGGAAAATCAATCAACCTAATAAAGGGTCACATACCTGCCCGCAGAATTATAAGAATTCTAAAACTTTGGATTTTGAAAGAACTTTGCGAAAAATTACTAAACACACAATAAAGAATACTAGAATCGATGTATTTACATTAATAAAAGGAACTTATCATCAGCTAGTAGCATCTGAATTTAAAGCTTAAGTAGCTACTTTGCTAAAATGCATAGCTTTGCTAAAAACAGTTGATAGCTTAGTAATAAATAAAGCTATTTTTTAAACTTTAGTATCAATAATTTAGAATGAGACCATAAATAACAATGACTAAAACTAAAATGTTTCCCTAAACAGCTATAAAAATGTTTTATTTAAATATGTGTTGACGATATTCCTTTAAAATTTATACCAATCAATTGATTATGATTAAAGTTCCAACCAATGATAAGTAAATATCAACGAGTATTTGCACAAGTCAAATATGTATGTTCACATGTCGGATAGCTGGGTAATTTTAATTTTGAACATAAACGTCATATTTGAAAAGTCTAACCAACAGAAAATGAGATATATAAAGGTTTAATATTATATTACATATAGCTCTGCTTCTGCAATGAATAAAAAATAGTAATAAGAAATAATTAGGAACTGGATTTTTTTTCTAGAATAATGGGGAGACAAATCTTCCAGTTTGAGCTTAAGTAAGTTTGGTAATTAATTACCCGTCCCTATGTGAGTTTCGCGTACAATCAATTATCTTCGGTGGAATCACGGTCATCATCATATTGCTTGGATTACCTGTTCTATAATTCTCGACGCTTCGCCGAAGATCCGATTAGGGATGTGTATGTGCGTTAGATGTTATGCTAGATGTTCTAAACTAGATGTTCAATTAGATGATTTCACCCTCATACTACGCACGAAGGAATTATCTGTCCCTTCAAAATAGAAAATTGAATAGGGACAAGCTGGCGTCATAATATTAAGAAAATCATGACTTAAGCCTCATTTGGTAAGCATGAGCAAGTTTAAATTCATTTAACAATACGACTATTATTCGCACTTTTCACTTTGAAGCTCTAAACATTAGATTTATGTTTACCACTTACTAAAGCTATTTTAAGTTATTATGTGACTAGCTGAGATGGCTACCCTGCGTTGTCCAGATTAAATAAAGTTTTGTTTAACCCCCATCCCCAATGATCCAATCAAATTCAAACATACCTGACAAACTGATTCTTGTCAAAAGATACCTGTGTGCAAAATTTCATGAGGATTGGGTAAACGATCTAGATTCTAGATTTTTATCCCCCACCCCTAATAGTCTGATCGAATTCATACATGATTTATATGGACAAACGGTCTAGATGTGTATATAAAACAAACGGACAAACAGACAAACTGACAGACATACAAGCATTGAGCTTTATACTTTATTAGATTGCTGTTTCTTATGCTTAAATGTAAACACAAACCTTCAAACTAAATGCTTATGTGAATGAGGCTTTACTGTTGTAGTCGATTTAAATCCAATTGCTTTATTTAGGATGAGGCATAATTTAAAAACCAAATTATGTGTGTACCTATGTCGTTGCCGAATTTCAAAATAATATCAAACAAAGCTGCTCAAAGTGAATTTCAAAACGGTAGAACATATTTAAGAATCTTTAAACTATTGCAATACCTATTAATAAGTTTTGGTATTGTTGAGCCCAAAGGGATATTGAAAAGAAGGAATTAATAAAATTAATTCATTTGTTGTTGGATAACGTAGCTCTAGTTTTATTCATTTTAAATTTCTTACGACGACGACGTTTCGGTCATGATTATGACCATCCTCAGGTCAACTAATAAGGTTTCACAAAGTGTTACATATTAAATTTGAAGTGAAGTGATCACTTCTATTCGTTTCTAAAAATTTAATATGTAACACTTTGTGAAACCTTATTAGTTGACCTGAGGATGGTCATAATCATGACCGAAACGTCGTCGTCGTAAGAAATTTAAAATGAATAAAACTAGAGCTACGTTATCCAACAACAAATGAATTAATTTTATTAATTCCTTCTTTTCAAAATACCTATTAAGATAAATAATAGAGGCACGGAATCAGACGAGGTGGGGATTTAAAAGAAATTGCCTGATGCATAATAATATGTAGGTACTGTCTAATGATTAGAGTGCGGATTACATGCAGGAAAATGTGATTGAAATATGCATGCAAGATGCATTGAAATAATGCCAACATATGCTCAATATATGTACAAAATAAAACAAGTATGCAATATTTTACAAATATGTTCATATTTGCAGCATAATATTATTCATTTATACTAATAATTTATTTATATAAATCAGCAAAACAACAAAAAAAACCGTGTAACTTCTGGAATACGACTTGTGTAAATACCTATAAAATAAATGTAAATGAACAAATCATTTTTCAAAAAAGCGGTATGCTGTTGCTTTACTTGAGTCACTCTTTACATATTCTGCAAGGTAACATAAATTACTTTAGGTGGTATCAAAGAGCGAATATAAAATTTTGGCTTAAATATATAAAATATGCAGTTATATGCATTTTTCATAAATATATGTAAAAAATTTAAAAATATGTAAAAAATTGATACCTACATATATGCAAAATATGCAAAAAAAATTATAGCATATTTTGATCTATTTTTGTATGAAATGCACACATTTGTAAAAAATACAAATATGCACAATAATACAATCGAGTATACAATATATTATGCAAATGCATAATATAATCCGCATCCTTCTAATGATTGAGAGTTTATTATGTAGAATTTTTTGATTTTCGTGAGTATTTATAAATACAATAATTATTGTAAAAACAATCCAATATTCAATGATATTTTAACAGGATATTAATTTAAAATAATGAAATATTTTCGCATGTATATTAAATTTTAAATTAGTTGCAAGTCAATAAATACATTTATTTGTTAACATAAAATGAATTAAAATAATAATTCACACCGGTTTCAATTTATAAATGAAATTATATACTTATTATAATTTATTTGTTAAAAAAATATTGATATTTAATGTTCACTGCACAAAACCACATCAAAATTTAATTTAAAAATCACACATTGAACTGGCATTTAACCAAGTTGATAAAATTTCCAATTGTTAATTTCACACAATTTCAATAAGAATGTAAACATCACTGACATATTTATCTTGAAAACGATTTGAAAATCGACAACCCGTGGGTTAAGTACATGGTAATTCTTATATTTATACGTATTGCCCTTACATCTGCAAAAGGCTAACAAAACAGTTTTCAAGAGTGGATTGTTCCTCTGTGTTTCATACAATGGTTACAAAGGTAGATTAGCTGCTAAAAAATTATTTTGCTTACGAACTCACTTTGGACTGTTTGTTTCTACACTTTTTACTTTTTAATCGTGAGAAAACAAGGGAAGAGAAGAGACTCTAAACAAAAACACTTATGCTTTACCAACAAAAATAACACATTGGGAAGCTTTACTCCATTTTCATTATATTCGCTCTACATTTATATTTAGCGACAACTACGTATTAAATAATACCTTTATACATCACTTACTTATAACAAGAAATTTCATAAATTGCAAATTACATAATGCATTTACTTTGCAAATGTTATACCGAATGGTTACTGTCTACTTGAAATCTGTTATAGGAAATACAATGTTATTTTTAAATTTTGCTGTAGTTAATTATTTATTGATTTGAGATGAAAGTTGTAGATACAGAATTTGTTCAAAATTAAAAACTGCATGTTATGAGACCACGCTCGATTATATTGCTCTGTCTCATATTTAGTCCAGAGAAGTTAGGAAATGAATTGGAAATTTTTAGGGACAGCAGATATCGAGATGCGGTTTTCTGCATTGTGTTCAGAAAGCTTCCAGGAAAAAAGTCTATATCGTCTGGTTATGCCATTTTTCGAAAAATGCATTCTGGTGCAATAAATGCATTTTGCAAATGCATAATTACTTGCAACATTATAAGAACGACTGGAAACTCGGAAAAATCGTTACTCGGGGGTTTTCGGGGATGCCGAATTCAATTCTGCCATTAGAATTACTCGGGGGCGCTCGGGGGTGGCTCTGCGGGGGTGTTTGGGAGGGAAATTGCAGCGTCCATGAAAATCGCTTGAAAATAGTTACTCGGGGGTTTTCGGGGATGCCGAATTCAATTCTAACGATTTTCGAGCGATTTTCATGGACACTGCAATTTCCCACCCCCCGCAGAGCCGCCCCCGAACGCCCCCGGGTAATTTTAATGGCAGAATTGAATTCGGCATCCCCGAAAACCCCCGAGTAACTATTTTCAAGCGATTTTCATGGACGCTGCAATTTCCCTCCCAAACACCCCCGCAGAGTCACCCCCGAGCGCCCCCGAGTAATTCTAATGGCAGAATTGAATTCGGCATCCCCGAAAACCCCCGAGTAACGAGTTTCCAGTCGTTCTTATAATGTTGCAAGTAATTATGCATTTGCAAAATGCGTTTATTGCACCAGAATGCATTTTTCGAAAAATGGCATAACCAGACGATATAGACTTTTTTTCTGGAAGCTTTCTGAATGCAGAAAACCGCATCTCGATATCTGCTGTCCCTAAAAATTTCTTTATTTCGGGCGATTTTGATCTAAATGCCCTGGACATTGTGTAGTTTTTAATTTACACCTTTCCATCTAAAATGCATAACTATCTAGAGCAAAATTTTAAAAATTGCATTCATTTTCTTATATAACAGATTTCAAGTAGACACCCGCTAGATTAAGAGGATCTATATAGCATTATTTAAATCATATTGGTATTACAGTTCTTGTATAATTGCAAAACTCGCCTTCGACTCGTAATTTTAATCTTCATCATGTAATTTAACTTATACATTGTTTGTATATTATTATAACGACGCTATAATGAATGCTATTATTCCCGAAGATGAAGTTCACAATACGAGCGCGCAAGGGTTTTAATCATCTGAGGAATATTAGCCATGTAGTGAGTAGTGAGTTGTATAGGTACTGTAATAAATTTTCTACGATTAAATTATTATGTACAAGATTTTCATAAAATAAATACCAATACACAAAAATATTGTCATTTCTAAATGTCAATTATCTATCACGATAGTTACAATGTTTCCTAAAAATAATTTGCACAGAGAAATTGATTCAGGCAATGTAATTTTCTAATAGGTGCTGAGGAGGGAATCATAACTATTATTCTGGTATTATTCCCTGTGGGGTTAATATATGGCATTATGTAGCAAACACCATACATTTAAGGGTATCGTCTCCACGTAGCTCAACACCGCGTTTGTCCTATGAAACGCATAGAAACGCTCGCTAAATATACGGAAAAGCAGTCTAGCAATTTCTATAATGCTCACGAAGTTTTATAGATAAAGCTAAATTTCATAAATATATTTACAGACGAAGAATGCAACTAGGATTATACCGAGTTACATTTTCTAATAAATCTCTTAATAATGAGAAAAGGCATGTAAAAAATTGCTTAAAACACACTTTTTCATTAATTTTATATATGGATTTCAAAGATTTTTTCAGAATTCTAACTGGGCATAATCCTAGATTAATTCTTTCACAAAAATCTAGTACCTGTTTTTCCTTCAAATTTTTAATATGCAATGAGTAAAGCAGAAACTGCTACACCTCTAAACACGCAAAATTTTGTTACGGAGACGAGACCCTTAATGTTCATGTTATACCGTGTTATACATTAGTAGGTAGAGATTCATCAAGTCAAGTAGCTTGACATTTTTGTGAATTACTTGACTTGACTTGAAAATCAAGCTTTTTAAAAATTCATTACTTGACTTGACTTGATTTTCTATCGTTACTACTTGACTTGATATCAAGTAATTTCAAACTGCTTGATAATACTTGATAACGAACAATTTTGTTGAAAAATGCGCAATTCAGTCGAATAGTTAATTAAAACAAAATCGGTATTCCCCGAACTAATTTGAACGATTTTATATCTACACCAATGCTGTATTTTTATTATTTTCTTGCATACGTATTATTTTTTGTAAAAAACAGATTTTAATTTGGTTTTGTGAATAATACCTAGTCTATATTGCCAGGCCTATTGTTATTCATTGATATCTAATTTCGAATTTACGATATGCAATGCAGTTTTGAAGAATTATTTAATATTTCTCCTTCTTAGTATAAATAGTTTAACTGCTTCATTTTCAAGTATCAAGTACTTGATATTTTACTAGGTACTTGATTTTCAAGTTACTTGAAATTTAGCTACTTGACTTGACTTTTGGATTCTATTACTTGACTTGAACTTGACTTGATGAAATCAAGTCAAGTAGCTTGAAAAGCAAGTCAAGTACCTAGTGAAACCCTAACTACAGGGGAGATTTTGTGTAGTTAAACATGACTAAACTGAAATTTGTACCAAATTGTGTTTGAGTCTTATTTGTTAGAATAACACTCATATTCGGCACTTATTTCTAGTCTTCTTCGTGGATTAATTGTTCATTTAATTACTCGTATATTGTATTATTTAATTAATTAATTATTTAATGTGTGCTGTTATCAGCACTCAATTTACGGTTGTAAGTGGATAGTAATTACAGTGGATTTTTGTGCAGTCAAACCAAACTGAATGTGTACCTGACTGGATTAAAATCTGAATTTTGTCAAAACCATAGTCGATCAGATAACGCTCTCGACTCTAATAAAGAAAACAATATAACGTTTGACATTTTATGTAAGCAGTAGCAAACATTATAAGCACTTGAACTTGAATTGACACTTACATACTTACTTACTTACCATTTTTTCTACGTGGGTAGAGTATTTTTATGAATTATAGAACAAAATCCGTTTGGAAGAAAATACTTCAATTTGAGTCCAACATGATTTTACTTAAAATCGTGTTTTTTTAAAAAAATTGAACCTAATTTACCTGTTTTTAGTACTACCAAAATTATATTTTGTATGTATCAAAATATCTAAGTATCTATAATAATTTATTAAACTTTTGATACTTTACAACCTAAATTCCCATTTCCAAATATCACTTACCGCTCTTAGTTCAGAAATAACTATAAATGTGTTGAACATAAAGGTTTTTGAACTATAAAATAACTGGACTTTTTTTAACTGAACATTGTGCCGTGAAAAAGGACAGTAAGTAATGTGAAAAGTCGCGTTTTTATATTAATAGTAAGTTAATTGATGTTAAAGACAAATGAGAGATTTTTTGCCATCTCGCCCGTCCATTTGTCGGTTTGTCACAATGTGTTTTCTGGTTCTTTCATTAATCTTACAGGCTTCTTAGTGTCATGTATTGCACAAATCATTTTCAATTTTGTTAAAAGCATCTTCAAACCTCAGTGAGAGTTTTTCTGTTTTGCTTCACACGATTTTGTGTTGTAATCATACTGCAAAAAGACCATTTTAAATTTGACTCCAGTTAATTTTAGCGAAGGGAAAATGTGCATTACTTTTTCTATCAGATTAAAAATAATTTCGCTAATTTATATATCCACTTCATTTAGCACTCGTTTTAATTTGAAATAAAAATTGAATTTTCTGTAACGTTGATTAATCAAACAACAGGTGTCAGTGTCAATGATTTACATGTCAAAGAATCAAAATCAATTATAGGAACAGCGGAAAATGGAAATGGAATGATGCGAGCATGCTGAAAATGTGTGCGGATTTTTCTGTCATATTACTGGAATTGATTAAATACAAACACAAACACATTTATATCAATATACACTAATATTTTACGGTTGACCAATACTATTATTGCAATTCGAAACCTTAAGACAGCTTTCTTAACCTTTCGGTACCTTCTTCAAAAATACCTAACAATCTTGAATTTAACACCATGCCAGAAAACAGTCAAAAACATGAATAATAAAAATAATATCCAAATCCAATTGACTTATTCTCCAAAAATCTTCTTTTTATTTAACATCCAGTCGAGAAATCAGTCTTCCATATGGATAATAATAACAAATAATTTATGGTAGAAAGAAAGGTTATGAAATTTGGCGTGAAACGCAAGAAAGCTGTGCCAGAAACAGAAACATTTGGAAAATGCATCCACTTATACATAGTACATGAACTATTATTTACATATAGAGATTTATACACCTTACAAAATTTCAGGAAGATATCTTTACATTACTGTTAAATTAATGCAAATAAAGATTTAAAAGATTTTTGAACACATTTAACATAAGGAACTAAATAAGAATATATTTTGAATGACTAATATAATGTATTATCTTATTTTGGTAAGATTATCTTTTTTAATTTAATTTTTTTTTCTCTGATATAAACTGACAAGTAAATGTAGTTTTTTTAAAATTTTTATCTTATCGTATTTATTATTCAAGTAAAAATTGATATACCAACAAAAATACTTTAAAACTGAATCTATCTTATAAAATAACGAATTTAAAAATAAATAGTATTTAGTTCTACATAATATTTATTTATTTCAACGTTTCGATGGACTGCACGTCTATCTACAGGAATTGACAATACTACAGTGAACATAAAAACATAATACACATAGTTTCTTTACTATATTAACAAACACAATTTTTTGTTAAAATATCTAATTTAATCTAAATCGATGAGATGTTTGCTCTTGACTAAAACTGTGTTTAAATTATTAATTATTTACAGTATGTTACCTACTCTAAATAGATTAATTTATGACAATGCACAATAATGATGCAATCGAGCAAATAATTATAAAATATTAGCCGCAAATAATGTGATATTAATGTCATGAATTAATATCTTGTACGTGTAAAATTGGGAGTATAAAGGATAGACAAATCATACGTTGATAATTTATCTCCAAAATAGCATAATTTAGATATTAAAATGCATGTATTTGTATGTGTAAACTGCAACGATAGTGCGGATTGTACGCGACTATGTGCTCATACATGATGCATGAGAATTTAAAAGTAATTTAATACCATTATATTTGTTTATGCATCGTGACAATTTGATTTATCGATTTAATTTTTAAAGCCACTTCATTCGTGATGAAAATTCATTTGTAGAATCGGAACAACATGAATTTTATTAGGTGATAAACATGTCTGAGTTGTGTTTAAAAATATATTTACATTGTGCGATGAACATTTGTGGACAGATAATTGCTCCATTGCTTTGTAAACAACGCCCACGCAATGCAAAATACACTGGTCATTTGTAATTTACCCAAACCAAAATATTGATGGTGTACTTTTTCATCCGTGTTTTTATTTTTTTTATCCCCAGAAGATATCACTAACAGTGTACTTTAATCCAAAGATTATTAAGTAATCAAAATCCCTTGTCTTCTAGGAATTCATAGCTATCTGTTGCCCAGTAGGTTGTCAAATAACAAAATAAATTTTGTGGCGACAAGAAATTATATAAACATTGTCGCCCTTCGCTCTCTTATCGCCAGATCCACTTGAGGCCTTTTTATGTTAATAAAATCACTTTAAATTCTCTCTATTGTTTCTGTGCATACTAACAACCAATCACGACAATTTAATTCCAGAGAAAATGAAATTAAAATGTAAACAAACTATAATACAGGATGATTCATCATAACTTGCTTTTTAAAAATGTTTTCCATTCAGGCTGTAGAGATCGTAGTGGGGAGAGAGAGATCTCATTCGACAGGTGCACTTTTAAAGTTTTGTTCCCCACCAGGTTAGTCGCCATCATGCGTTGGAGCACGGAGCAGCGTGTGTTTTCAGTTTGAGGGAACACTTCCCGGGGAGCCTCATCTCAATAAGGGGCGATTTGGAGTGGCCAGCCCGCTCGCCCGATTTGGCTCCTTGTGATTTTTTTGAAACCCCGCGTTTACGTCAACCATCCAAGGTCCCTAGAAGACCTGAAGGCCTACATCCAGGCCGCAATTGCCAACATACCAGCTGCCATGCTGGAAAGGGTTATGAAAAACGCCATATGATATGATTTTGAAATCTGTGTGAATCAAAACTTTAGATATGTACCTACATTATAAAATAAAAATAAAAAGTTTCTGATTCATAAAATGTGGTTAAATTTGTGGACCTTAGAGTTGTATTTGGTAGGAAAGTTTGTATGCTTGTAGGTCATATAATTTAAAAATATTTTTAAATTATATGATCTACAAGCATACAAACTTTCCTACCAGATTCATAAAATGGGCATTATTGCGTTTTGAATCATCCTGTATAAGTATATTGTTAAATATACTGTCGAGGCAGTATCTGCACGGGTTTAAGCACAGATCTCTGCATGTGATGACGTAGTACGAACCCAGAGTGTCGTGGTTCAACATTCAAGATTCTCGGTCGGCAGTATTAGTCTAGTCAACATGTGTGAAAATAGAGACTTCCAGTTAAAGGGGTGCTAAAATTATGATCTTGGTGCCATTCGATTCGGAATGAAGTCCATAAAAAATTGTCAAAATTGCAAAATGAAAGTTAAAAAAGAAGTTTTTTTTTTGCTAATATCTCAACAACTATAAGAGATATCGGAAAATTGTTAAAATTATTTCAACATATCCATGAATGAAAATTTATTGAGAATTTTTTTTTCTATTTTGCAATGATTTATAAAATTGTAAATTAATAAATATTTGTCAGTTTTAATTTTTTTTTTAAGCCTGGTACTTTATGAAAAATAAAAACTGAGATTTTGTTTAAGTCTAACAATTTATTTTTACATGTCTATAGAATAGATTTTCATAATAAAAATCATAAATTTTTCATTTTTTTCAGACAGGGGAGCCCCTCTCCCCATAGGATTACTAAATAGTATTCGGATGAATGTACACTATTTTCTTCTGCGGATGAAAAAGCACTGAACTCAAAATATTACATTAACTGTGTAAGTTCTTTCAATGGTGTTGTTTTGCAAATTACCTTGTATAAAGTGTCAAATTTATCTCTGAATTAATTAAGTGTTCAGATATTCTTAACAAACTACGCGAACTTTACCGTATTCTGCATTCTATGTTCGCGTCAACTATAAGCTTACCTAAACTATATTACACTGTTAGTAAAATTACTAATTTAACAATATGTGAACTAAAACTACACAACACGAATTCTGTTAGAAGCGTTCAACTCCACTTAATAATTCATTATGAAAAATATTCAACGAAGTAGATTTTACGAAGGCACAAAAAGATCATCTTGCAATACCTTTATTGACATTTCTGCTCAAAAGTGTACTAAATTTGGTTGTTTTATAAACTGAATAAACATTTTTTCAAGTAATTATTTCTATTGTTGTTCCTAATTAACAAATTGACTACATTAACTGTATACTTTAATTATTCAAATTACGATTAAAAATTAGTTTCGTTTTTATTTTATTAAAACACAGGTTTTCACGACAAGCTTTAATTTAATAACATACCTTTTGATAAACATTTTAATTTTTGAAACAAATAAGTAGGTAATTTAATATTTCAATAGCACTATTTTATTATTATTAATTAATGCATTAGAGTAGAAAAACCTAAATGTAACTAGTGTATAATGCGGCTATGGTGTAATACACTTGTGTGAATTTTTGATCAATAACCGGTTTACTGTTTGTTAAACCGGTTTTTAAAACGCTTAAATCAAACTTTTAAATGAACCTGTTTACATAACTAGTCAGTTAAACCGGTTTACATAGTCGGTTATATAAACCGGTTACAACATCTTGTTAAGTAAACTGTAAATTGATTTAAATAAACAGTTATAAATATCGCGACTAAGGAAAATAAACTAATATTTACATAAATTTCATTTCATTAACCGGTTAAGAAACCAGTATAAATACCAGGTTTAATATTGTTTTGATTTAATGATAACCGGTTTCTTAGTAAATAAAAATATCTGTTTGGGTTTCAGTTAAAAAATCACAATTTTCGACAAAAAATTTCGGTTAAATTGTTTTCAACCCGTTAAAAGAACGGCTTCTTGTTCTTATTTTAAGGTTGTTGTCTAGCGAAACTAGTGACATCGGACGGTAGGCTTCACGAAATGTAGCTTATTTCGGAGAAGGTAAAAAAACAAATTTGGCATTACCGAATCACAGAGGCACATGTACTTTTGTATTAGTATTAGTGAGGAAATAAGTTTTACGTTTGAAATGCCTTTTAAATAGAAATATACACCGTTGCTTTTTAGATACTTTATAAAATCAATTCTCCTATAAATTGACTGTAAAATATAATATCATTTTTATAAAACTGACGATCTCCTTGAAAATTTAATAGTGTTCTTCTATGGTACCTATTTGATTTATTGTGTTAGTTTTTCGTTAAAATCTGTCGTCTGGTTTAGGTAGGTACACTAATTTAATTAAGCACGAATTAAAGTTATCTTCCTATGCTTGCAATGTAAAAAGAGGTCAACTTTACAGCCTCATAATTGTCAAACGAAACTGACGATTGTCTAAATAATGTATATTAAAGATTATTATGAACATATAAATTCCCTATACAAATTTTATTTATTTTTGTTGTCATCGATTTTGCTCGACAAAAACCTTTAGCAACATTTTTATATAATATGATTTTGATTTTCAAAATATTAGATTAATTCTAGCAAGAAAATACATAGTTAGCGAGCCACATACAAAAATTATAAACGGCCGTAGAGTTTGCCTCCTCCTGGTACAGGTATACAGTTTGATATGCTAACTACGAATTAAAATAATTTTTCTAATATTCGAAAGATTAAGGAAATCGTTTACGATCCATTTTAAATACCACTGGATTTGCATACCTTTATCGTGTAGATGTACTGGAAGTTATGATGCAAACATGGTATACAAGCAATTTTAGAGAAAATCGAAATTCCAGGTAGTTTAAGATCCTTCTTAACTAATAAGACTTATATACTTTCTCACCTGTTATAGCGAAATTTATTTCTTTCTCTTTTCTGACGGGCGGATTAAGAAATTTTGACGTTTTGTAACAAATCAGGTCAGGGCACAAATTGATTACGTTGTTATTTATTGTTCTTTATTACACAGTAGAAAGTTGTCAAAAATTGTTTCATCGCAAGTTGATTTATTGCAATAGGGGCTAGGGTGGATCAGCAGATAGCCTAGTCAGGATATCGCGTATCCAATACTGGATAAATGTGATGTGTCTCAATTTATAAGACAATAACGAGATCCTTTCGAATTGCTTACAGAAAACTGAACAACATACAGTGTCGTAACTATCATCACGGGGTCCCAAAATGAGAAGGGTCCTCGCTCGGTCAAAAAAATTAAGATTAAAAATCCTATAAATTAGGAAAAATTTAAATAAGAAATAGCTGGGGAGGGGACGAATCTGATTATCTTAAAAAATGCACTACAAAAATATTTCTTTTTTTAAATTATCTTTAATCTATTGAGAAAAAAAAATGTTTTTTTGCAGTTTCCTATAGTTTGGTAGTATAGTAGCGACCACAGAACACATGATGTTTATTTTATTTAAAAGGGAAAAAGAAACAAAGCAAGATAAAATTATTTATTAATTAACATATTTTTAAATGGTTTTGCAAATTCGCCAATTTAAAATATAATTTTTATTTGAAATTAAACCAAAATCCTTTCTGAACAAAAGTAGAAAAAATATTACCAGAACGCGTTCCGGTTCTGAAAAAAGGTACCGGAACGCTGTTCCGGCACGTTCCGGTCCCAATACACCACTGCCAGTTACGCCACTGACAGATCATTCATTCGCAATTTATACACATATAATAAAGAATGTGTTCAAAATGAAATTGAATAGAGAACAATTATTGTATATCAATAATATTTTATTTCGTTTTTATATTTTACTAAATACTTTATAACAAAAAACAGAAATGACAAATTATTGAATTAATTACTCAAATTTTTACATCATTAAAACTCTGAAAACAGTGTAGTATCATTATAAATTTTATAAAATTTTAAAATTTGTTTCAGTACTGCATTTTAGAAATCTAATAAGTACTAACCGATAAAATGCTACCGACTTTGAGTGGTTGAATTCCACTGTAAAACTTCTATACAGGGTGATTCACAACTTCGTGTATAAATTTTATTGGTACATAGAATTTTACTTACTGATTATGGAGCAAAAATAATATTTTAAAAATTCGTAAATTTAAGGATAGTGTTAGTGAATTTGGTGAGATATGTTGACAGTGTGGTGAAGTGCGTCAACCTAGGGACTTTTGAGAACGATATGGTTGGCGAGAGCGATGTATGATGACGTTGACAGAACCGCATGTCAAAAATAATTCCTGTATATTACAATAGTTGTTTTTAGTAAGTAATAAGTTTATATTTTTCAATGTAAAGTGTTATAATTATCAATAAAAAAAGTCAATTACAGTCCACTATTAATTCAGAAGTGTTTTTATTCAGTAAACAAGTTAATAATCAAATACATATAGTTTTCACTAGAAGCATATTTTCGAAACCACTGGATTGTTTAATGTATAATGGAAATCTGAGTAACTATAAAGGAATAAAATTAAATTTTAATTAATGGGCGTAATGGCCATAATAGCATATTTATTTTAAAAAAAACTGTAAACAAATTCTTTCAATTCCGTGAAGAGTTGAGCACTAAAATGCCATTAAAATATATGCGCGATGTTGTGAATCAGCCTGTATATTCTGGTATTGGGATTTGAGTCATGGTGAATAAAATAAAATGAGTTATTAGTTTCTGAAAAATACTTTCTGTAGTAATGAATAAGAAATAGTAGGTACCTACCTAAGATCTAACTTCTATGAGGTTTAAACTTGGCGAGCGAATTGAGCTTAACCTAAAATTTTTTCTTTGTATCGGTAATGTATAGTTCACTTTTCAGAAAAATTTCATTCTATTTTATGGTTTGTTTCTGTATATGCATTTTCTTACTACTATCCTACATATTTATTATTTTATATCTTATTTTATTTTGCTGGTAACCGTTCAACAGCATTTTTTTATTCTCGGAAAAATTATAAAATGGTAGATGATGTTATAGTGGACTCGAGAATTCAACCACTTCGACCGATTCGTTTTGGTGCAGTCAGAACTTCAATCCGTGCGATGGCCTTTAAAATTCAAAGCGGCAACAGAGAGATCATTTTTGCAACCAGGACTACATTTTACTTATAAACCAACAAGTGGTTATTTTCAATCATTCGAGTGCGATTTAATTCCAAGATGTTTTAGAATTTAAAGACAATCACACACTGCCGGCCGAGAGACTTGAATCATTCCATATGGAACTTCGGGTTCGTACGTCAAACTTCTTTCATCTCAAAAACTATATCTATAGTTATTAATACTCCTTCCTACCCTTTATGTATACGCCTATCACCAGTGGCGTATTAAGCAATATGCTTTATATTGGCAAAGCCTGGAACATTTTCCGCCCTTTTTGATTGAGTTTTTTTACTTTTAAATATATTTACAGCTACCTAAAGCACATTCAAATTTTGTTGCATCCTAATATACTACATTATAAACATACTAAGGTTTCTGTTTCGTATTAGGTACAGTAAAATAAACAATCTAGAATTATTCCAATGGGCTACTTTCATGACTTTTTTATTAAATATTTTTAAAGAAGAGATCAGAACTTGGGACACGTACCTATTTTTTATTTTGACAAAAAAAGTCAAAAAAAAATTATGAAAACTGAATATTAGTATATGATTTAGAGCAAGCTGTAATCAATGACTTACCGTAAGTCATAGCAACGACTCAATTAGTGAACACCCCGTTTGTGCGTGAAGCTAAAACGGCCACCATAATGTTATATTCTTAATATGCTGCTCTCCTCCTGTTTAACATAATCACATGAAACAAAATATTCAATTGTTTTCTTCCATAACACTAACTAACAATCAGATTTTAATTAAATTATCATAATTTTCAATAGCGTTTTTCTTATGTTTTTGTTATGTAAGGGTATAAAACTAATATCTCGTTGAATTCAGAAAAAATACTGAATCGAATAAGCAAATAAAAAATGGGCCCCCATTTGAAATAAGAAAGTTGCACCCCGTAGTTTGAGAACCACTGGTCTAATTTTTGTTTTGTTTCGTTCATTAAAGTAGTCATATAAAATAGAAATTGTTTGCTAATTTAACCAACTTCGTAGCTCTTATAGTTCTCGAGTTAGCAATGGTGCGCCACTTAAAATGAACACCCTGTATAGGTACATAGTAATAGAAATCTCATTTTCAATACCATGGAAGTAGCCCATTTAGAGAATAGCATTTCGTATAATGGTTAAATTAGAGTGTAAAAGAAAATGAATTTTTTTTCATTCAAAATCAAGTGCCTTTAGTTAAATGTTACAAATCTTTAAAATCAAGAGAAAATAATTTAATTTCCAAATATTTTAAATATGTACTATATTTTTAATAAATACTAAATACATATTTTGCGCCAGAAGCCCGGGCTTCATGGGCTTATAGGATAATACGTCACTGATGACAGTAGACAACATGGAATAAATTTTATTTCACACATTTATTATTTACAGCAAAAATTATTTTTTTAATATAGAAATAGTAACAGTTTGACAACGGTCAACGGTCGATGATCCCATTCCAATTTTCTGTGCAAGTTTTAATTAAAAATGATCGTAGAGTAATTTCGACTAAAAGCTTAGCATGTAGTGCAACCAGTGCAACGATTCAAATTTGGGAATAATAACAATTATCGTATTAGGGCGTAGTTAATCATTTGGCAGATTATCATGAATACGTTGTATTGAATTGTGACAGCTCGTATTGTTATTCTAATTAGAATGATGGATTCGATGCGATTGCGAAATTACTCCAATTTCCACGTTCTGTCTGTGGTATTATTCATCGCGGATGCTTATATCTCAGAATTAAATTGGAATATTCTGCTTTAAATAGCTTACAATAAATTGTTGTTGTGTACCTGCTTAGGCACTTATATTTAATATTTAATAGGATTTTAGTTTTGATTTAGTTGCCAAAACAGAGCAGAGTTAAAAATTCACTTTGAAGAAGAGTAGGCACGTTTAAAAAATTTCATTTTAAATAAACATTTAAAATAATGCAAGTGTTTAAAACACGTTTTAAAAGTTTTAAACATTTTAATACTTTATTTCCGTAATAATAAAACAAAGTTCATATAGGAAATATTGCTAGTAATAGTGTAAGTACCTACCTACCTACTATTTTTCACTAGCCATAGTCATAACCTGTTAATAAATAATAAGGATAGATAAGGGAATCACTAGCATATTTATCGTCATAATGCGTAATGATGCTTATTTCAGAACTCCTTGATTTTGTTTTTGTTTAAAACTTGTTTGTCTTTAATCAGTTTAAAAAACACGTTTTAAACATGTTTTTACCAACCTTGATTAAAAAGAAGGACATATCAATGTTTTGAACAAAAAAAATGTTTTTCAACACGTTATATTAAAAGATGACATTTTGAAAGTCTCAATAAAATGTAAAGCTATTGGTGTTTGTAAACTGTTTCAAAAATAAATTTTAAAATATTTTTAAAGACAGTTATGAAGCTTTGTATGTATTTTGTCAAATAGTAGTAGTAAGATTAAACTCAGTCACTAAGATATGAAAAAAAAAAGAATTTCAAATGTTAATATAGTTTTTATTTCAGCCATATTACACCGTAAAATAGTATATAGGTACATAGATTTACTTTGACCAAATTTACAATAATACTATTACGGCCCCCTTACACCGAAAGGTATAAAAAGGGGTTACTGACTATATATATATATATATATATATATATATATATATATATATATATATATATATATATATATATATATATATATATATATATATATATATATATATATATATATATATATATATATATATATATATATATATACTATTACGTTACGTTACATTTAATTTCGATACAGATTTTCATTATGATACACAAGTAAATTTTTTGCAAATGAATTTTTTTTCAGTAAATCATGGGAGTAGACAAAATAGTGTACGCAACTCGTGTATAATGGCTTTTAATACACTCGTCATGGCTCACATCGTACATTTTATACTCGCGTATTAATATTATAGCTATAATTACTCGTATAAACTCGTTGCAATAAACTATTAACCACTAGTTGTGTCTCAATAACGCCACACTAATTTTAATATTATGTAGAAATTTTTTATGTATTTAGTGGTAAACTTTTTAATAAATTGTTAGTCTTAAAACAATTTTTTTTCAGCATGCCCTAATCTGCTTATTAAATATGGATTATTTGAAGCATGTCTGTGTTATTATTGTAACACAAATTTTCTTTTCAAGCTGTAGGTACTCAAATTGTATACGAAAAAACAACTTATCTTTGCTAGCTGAAGTATATAACTACGGTTATAGTATTTACCAGTATTTACTTATTTAAAGAATAAATAAATCCAATATAGTATTTTTATTCTCTGTCACACAAATATGTATTACTAAATTGAAAAGTATGTAGTTCTAAATGAATTTAATCTAATTTAGAAAATAAGTTTCACTGAAAAATATACCAGTTTGTAATTATAGTACTAGTAGTACTAAGTATAATATAATATTATTTATTCAATTTTGACGTTTTAAACTGCTACTATTAACTCCATAGCAACAACTTTAAATAAATGTTTATTCACAAATGAATTAAATTTTTTTTAAATTACTCAAGACATTTTTAAATCACTCTGATGTTTTAAACTGTTATTATTACGTCAAAAATGCATAAAAACAATGACAACTTGCCACTAACGACTACTTTGATTAGTTTTTTTGTTATGTCAAAATAAATTTATAATTCATATATTTAAAATAATTTCGTCAAAATTGAATATAATATTGTATAAACCTCGTGGGATACAAATATTTATTCAAGAGAAGAAAGTTTAGCCCCCGAGCCCGAAGGGGCTAAAAACAATTTACAAGAATAGTAAATGCTTAGTTATGGTTGTCATATAAGTATTTACTGTACACGTTATGTAATATATATTATTACTTTACTGTTCCCATTTATTACTATCTTATGGTCGTAGATAAAGTATAGTACATACCTTGAATTGTAACGCAATTACATTGCTCGTGAAGTTATTGCACTCGCCAAGGCTCGTGCACAACTTTTTCACTCTCATGTAATGTGCTTTTTACAATTCGTGTTATGTAATATACTATTATAAAAGCTATGATACTACCTATGTACTCTTTTAATTAATTAGTATATACTACATAAGCTACAACTTGTTACTAATAATAATGTGCATCATTTTCTACTAAAGATAGTAAAATTGACCCTAGCAGCGAATTTAATAGATTAAATAAAAATTTATCCAAAAAAGTAAGAATGTGTTCTACTTTAGTTACCAAGTAGACTTGGCGAATGAGCTAATATTTTGAAGTGATGCGTGTACGAATACGTTTTGTTTAGCATCAATACGTAGTAGGTCCTTGGCATCGAGTGATGTATATTGTTCTTTTGCAGAAACTAATTTGCTGTGCCGAAACGCTGTTTTTTGAGGTAAAATATTATAGTAAATTAACGAGACAATAGCTGATGATTATGAAGAATTCATCATTGAAGGTTTCGAATTTATGCAGCTAGCAAATTTTTTACATATTTTCAGTTAGTAAAATCGTTACAAGTGTAAATGTAATCACGAACATAATTTATGTACCTATGTTATATAATAGATAAAAATTAATTTATATATTAATTGAAATGTTAATAAATATTTTTATCTGAATACGTTATTTAATGGATAAAACTTTATTTATTTATTAATTGAAATGTTCATAAACATTTTTGTTTAGATATTAATTTTAATTCATTTAATATTCCTATTTCAGTATCAAAAAGTAATTAATGTAGTAATATGTAATTTAAAATTAGTTAATAAAATGAACAATTACAGAAAAATTTATTCGAGAAATTGAACATAATTGTCAAAGTAATAATATTATGAAAATTAGGTAATAAGCTGACATAATGAATGAATAAATGATATTTATTCGTACAGTAAATATATTTTATTACAGTACTAATATTTTTTTGATGCAGCAAATGTAGGTAATTTCTTATTTTTTAGAAATCACATTTTCTAGATTAGACAAAACTTCTCAGAAATACGTATTTTCCTAAGTAGTAATTGTTTTTAACTGTCACGATTTTGGGGTATGATATTAGCTAGTTTTGGACAACATTTTTTTTTTCGTAAGACTCTTTTCAATACAGATTTTTTTAATGATGTAGATAAATAAACTCATTACAGTAGTTTTATGTAAAGCCATAGAAAGAATAATTAATAAATGTGTGTAGAACTCCTAAACTTTATTTATTTACTATTGTCTTTATAATATTTTTTTCTTATAAATAGGAATAGTGTATCATATAACTTCGAGTTTATACGGTAAGGGTATATACACAAACACATACAGTAATACACAGTTTGAGATACTGTTTACGAATTTCAGAAATTAGAAAATAAAGAGTACCTATAGTTTTTACACAGACCCTTTTAAGTACCACTGGATTCGCATAATTACTATTTAAAATAAATTTAAAGAACACATAAATAGAATAACATTTATTGCATTAAAAGTGTTTTCTTGATAAACATTAAAATTTATAATTAGTTTAATTTAATCCGTAATCAGCATTATCAAACTGTATACCTATATTGTTACCTAAATAGGTATCAGCTTTAAAAATAAGATATTATTTTTTATTTTATTTTTGATGATAACCATCCTACATAATTAACTCCCAGATAAAGAATGGTAGATGTTATTATAGTGGAATCTAACCACTCGGGCCCAGTGGTATTATTGTCGGTAGCGCTATATTATTGACCCATAAAAATTAATAAATTGCATTAGTTTTTGATTCGATCATGTTTTATGACTATTTTCGAACAAAATATTGTTATACTAAAAATATAATTTCGTTACAGATTCCCTGGAGTATGGAGCTTCAAGTCTGCATAAGAGTAAGTCCTATTATTTTATTTGAACTTATAAATAAATTAAAACATGATTATTCTTTATCATCTTGTTCGTATTTTACGTATAAGACACCGGAGAATTTCGCGGCATTAAAATATTTTTTCTCGAGAAAAAAATCTTTTTGCATTCCCAGCGGACAGCCATTAACAATGTATACAAATACGAAAAACTCCACCGATATTAGACCGTTATTTATTCTTATCACAACATCTTGTATCGAAAGCATATTCTTTTATTCTGTCTCACCGTCTGCAGAATTTCACCATTTGCGTCGTCCTTATCCGAGGTGAGACGGTGACTTTTCTCGACTTTTCTCTCGCGAGAAGAAAAACGGCTTAAGACTAGAAGATTTGGATAGCAGTAATTTAACCAGAAAGAATTATCTGATCTGAATGTCATCGACATTTCTGATAATTGCGAAGCAATTACGATAGCGGAATAAATGGCGAACGGTAATAGGTATGGCGAAAAATTTACGATAGTTTATTTGCATTGTAATTGCTTGAAGATTCTGCAGTCTTATTAAATGATATTACGGGAGATTCATTGAGTACCTTAAGGCTGGGTTATAATGGTAATGGATGTGAACGCTATTAAATTATGGCGTAAGAGACTGATTGGTTCATAATCTTATTATAAATCTGCCAAAATCTGGAATATAACCTTTTGCTTTCTTCTATGTTTCTGTCTGCGATAAGATAATATAATATTTATATAAGTAAGATCTTTAATGTTTTTTTATAATTTTAATTGAATATCAAGACAGAAAACACAAATAAAACAATGCTGATAAAATTAAAATAAAATTATTTGTGTATTTGACCCATTAATATAATTATTTTAGAAACAATAATTATACAAAAACGAAAATTTCGGAATACAAAATTTAAATATTAACAAGTTTACTTATTTACATGCAATTGCTTGAGATTGATTGTAGGATTTCCTTGAATACAAATAATATACGCATCAAACTTAAACGCTATTATTCACATGCCAAAAGTTTTAATTATGAATTTAACAGTCCCACAAGATCCAGAATAAGTTTACATCATCTACTACCGTGTTATTAGTTATTATTAACCGCAATATAAAAATGTGTATTTTGTTTAATCAAGATTTGAGGCTTTACATTTACTGTGACATATAAAGCAAAATAGGTTATTATACTATTAAATATTGTATCTTCTCATTTATATTTATACGTACAATTCTCGTCTCGTTTCAAATTCTCAAGGCGAGAATTTTAAGTATTCTCGTCTCTGTCATTTCTCGGCTGTTTAATTCTCAAAAACTTTATTCTCGTCTAGTCTCAATTTCTCGAAAAAATTTGTTGCCATATCCCATATAATTGAAAAGTGAATTTTGGAACTATTTAATATTATTCCGTCATTATTTTTATTGAAATTTATTTGCATTATTTGTTAATTAGTTTGTACCGTTTGTTCATTTTTACTAAAATTTTCATTGAATCTATGATAATTTGTAAATTTCATGTGGAACTCCACTCCGTACGAAAAGTTTCATGTGGCGCTCACGCCTTCGGGTAGGTACCCACAAAGAAAAAAAAGAAATGATTATGGGAATATTATGTTTTTTAAACTTAAATATAAATGTCAACATTCAAACTAAATGTTAAAATTTTGAATGAACATATGTATAAAGAATTTCGTCCTTGTTGCGGCTCTGGTCAGTTTTCCGTGGCTATTTGTCGCGCAGTCCAGCTATCCTATCCTGGGCTACATATGTCGTCGGTTATCGGACATCCTCGGCAGCAACCCACCGACCGCTAATATCCTTACATCTGGAGCCTGTGAACGTCCTGCGTCCTAGAAGCGTCGCAGCGTCGGGCTGGCGCCTGTTATCTGTCTGGTCACGTGTTTACACCACACATGTACTACGTATGCTGAGAAAATATTGCTAAACATAGATTCTGTTATCTATTACCTAATCCTTGTCGGACAGGGACAGGCCGACACGACGACTGAGGATAGAGGTACATGATCTTCACACCTATTCCAGTGGCGACCAAACATTTTGAAAATCTTTCCAATAAACTTTGCATGATTTAAATGAAAAACATGGAATTCGGACGTTATTCTACAGCGTTGATTTGTTGAACATAATACTAACAAATAAATAATAGTAGCGGGGAAACAATAATTTTGGTACCCAAATTTGTAAAAAAATGCAAATTTTGTAAAAAGGGGGTTTAAGTCCGCTACTCTACAACCTTTATGTATATGTGAATTAACTTCAAATTTTAATATTCTATCAACTAAGTCTGGATCTGCAAATTTACCAGTGGAAATTATCAACTTAGCAAAAATTAAGCCGATCTAACACTACTGGTCAGGTGTATTTGGAAAGTATGCACTTTATATCATAAGTAATCATAATTATGCGATTATTTTTCTGGTAGTATTACGAATGTTCCTTATGCTTGGTTATGAATATCATGAGTGCGCAGCACGAGTAATGTTCGCAAGCACAAGGTACATGAGTGTATAACTACCAGAAATAATAATCTACTTAACTATGAATACCATGAATACGAATGGTATTCAAGAGGTTATTCATTGAATCAAATCCAGTTTTAAAGTAAAATGTTGAAAAATTCAGTTATCCATTATTTCAGAAAACAAATTTTTTAATAAAATTGAGACGTTTTCAAATAAAATAGTGAATTTCCAGTGAAAAATATTCAAGACCTTTGAAGAAAACCCAGATATAGAAATGGTGCAATAAAAAAAATCTATTTTTGTGACTCCGGAACCAGACCTGAAGTGTTAAAAAATATTTCCGTAAACCCATAACCGGAGTCGCACCGATGGATGTGAACTGGTTAGGAACGGTTTTTAGGAAATTATCAATGAAAAGCTATTAAGTATCAGCATAATTGATGTATTTTCTTTGCTATTTTTAAAATAATTATTTGGTATTTCATAAATCATTAAGCCGGACCGGTAAACTTAAACAGCTTTTTTAAAACTCGATTACCGGTTCAATTCAAGGAGAAAAATTAAACCGTAAACCGAACCTGACCCATTATTTTGAATTCCTGGAAGAATCTAAAAGTGAAATATTTTTTTCTGATTGGAAAAGTTTGAGAATCTCTACATCGTGATCGGTATGTTTTCACATGGATTCCGAAAGCGCAGTTGATGTTGTTAAAGACTTTGTGGCTTAGTGATGGGATTATTTAGGTAGGGCTATCGAGGAATTTATCTGTTTAAGAGCGTCCGTAGTGCAATGCGCGTTGTGTCGTGTCTCCCATGCTGTTCATTCATCTGGATTAACATTACCGACTCATTTTATTGTCATTGCACCTCTCCTATTGTTTCCGCCTAGATATTCACACATATTATATGCGTGAAATTAAATCTAGTTAAATAAAAGTAATGCAGGATTTCTGCTTTTTATAAATAAAAGTATTATCGGATTTTTTTTTGAAATATTAACATGGAAATGAAACAAAAACAAAGTCAGCTAAGCTTCGTATTTTTTAAATTTCTCCCGAATTTTAATTAAAAATTATAATTAAAATAATTAAGAGATTTTACAGAAATTCTTATGTGGAAAACAAAAACAACCTAACATATAAATATATGTCAGCAATTACAATAAGGACAGATGTAGGGAGCAGTAGATCTTTAGAGAACAACATATTTTTAAACAAATTTTTCATGAACATAACAAACGAAATTATTATTTTACTCATTAAAATTCTTTTGCAATGCATTACTCTTTCAAAGATCAAAGGTAGGTATCTTAAATTATCCTTTTTATTCATTCGAACGGAAAAATCAAACGTCAACATAGTTTTAGATATGTAGTTCATTTTATTTCTAATAGAACGCACATCATTATCTTTCGAACTAACAAAAGATAATTATTACATCTCCTGTCTCTGTCCTACATTGTGTTAGCATCGCTGACAAAAACGAACACGTTTGTCTAATTAATGCATTTTTTCGAAAATTGAGTGATTAAGTGCGTTCAATGGTTTTGCTAATAAAAATAACAGTTAAAAAAACTTTACATAAAATATATTTGCTCTTAATTAAGTAATATATAGTTAGTAAGTTATTAAAGTACGCATTAGTAAGAGAAGAATAAAGACTACTCTAATCCATATAAGAGTGACGTCATATCAGATAAATTTATCAATGTGTGTCTTAACAGCAGTAGCAGAACAATTTATTCATATAATATAGTATTAATATATTATGTTCGTTATAATGCTATTTATTCATTATAGCTGACAACTTTTCATTTTTTTTCACTGTTGTGTCAAGTTTCAACATTAAATTTAAAGGTTAAAGTGATTTGTTGTTTAGTTTTGTTATATTTTATTTATCTTTCAACATTTCCTACAGAAATACGAGGGTTGTCCGGAAAGTAAGTACCGTTTAGGAAAAAAACACATACAATTTTTTTTTCTAAACAAAATTTATTTTTACATGAAAGAGTACGTCTTAAACTATTTTTCAAAATAGTTGCCACCATTGTTTAGACATTTTTCGTAGCGGGAAACCAACTTTTCTATGCCCTCTGCATAGAAAGATGCCGCCAGTGAAGATAGCCATTGCTGAACACCGTTTTGTACGTCTTCATCGTTGTTAAAGCGCCTTCCTCCAAAATCGCGCTTCAAGTTCAAAAACAAGTGGTAGTCAGAAGGTGCGAGATCGGGGCTGTACGGCGGGTGATAGAACTGCTCCCAACTGAATGATTGAATTAGGTTTTGAGTGACACTAGCAGAATGGGGACGTCGGCGGGATCTGGTATTGTCTTAAACATTTTGAACGCTTACTATCAAATGTAAACACAACATAAACCGGTTAATAATGGTATCAGTGGATGACCAATGAACCAGAGAGACGAGTGAGCTTGCGCGGAACTGCGACACTAGCGCTTCGGTGACAGTAGAATGAAACAGTACTTACTTTCCGGACAACCCTCGTATGTAATGCATTAAAATGGTGAAATAATGATCAATTTTAAAAATAGAAATAAAAACTATTAGTTAATTTAAATTTCGCGTACAGAGGTAGATTCCAGCACCATCTATCACGCTCATACCGTACTAAAAAGCCAAATCTTAATTCATATGAATAATTTGATTGCTTTTTTTATGACGTCTCTTCTATATTGGTTGGAATAGTCTTTACCTGGTTTACCTACATACTTACAAATAACTCAATTTGTTTTTTGATAAATTAAAGAACTTCTGTACTTTGGCATAATATTCTTAATAATCTGATGATATACCACCGACCGTAAATCTGAAAAATAAAATATTTCTGAAAACTGCTAATTGAAATTTATCATAACAATAATTTATAGTTATCGGAAATTTAGTAAAGTAGGTAAGGTATATCCATCAATGGATGACACTAGTCTGCGGCTCGTGTGATTGAGTCTCGCATTCTCATGAAATATTGCTATTGTTGTTTAACTCTCGTTGAACAACGTGTTATTATTGAAAACTAATTCGAATTTCAGCGAGATAGCGAAGTGGTTAGAATGCCTGCATCTGAATACATAGGTCGTGGATTCTATTCCGAGTTTAGGGTGAAATTTTCACGGATTAATTCGAATTGGTATCCAATCTCGTCACCATTCTCAGCTGAGATACAATCAACTTGGGAGCACAAAGCTATCAACCACTGGTTGGTGGTGTGACATGGGCTTGCACCTAAGGGGTAGATGGAAGAACAGCATTAGCAGGCCCGTAGCCAGGGGTACGCCAGGGCAGGCTATATCTGCGCCTGCCCTGAATATACGACCCCAAAGCTATTTATTATAGATACCTTGACTTCATAAAAAGAAGCACTATACCTAATAACAAAGTCACAAAACTTATAATTAAAATTAAAAATTAAAAAATCTATTTTCACAGGTTTTTGAAGTAAGTCAACTATCAGGTTTCCGGTAAATATTTTGTTTTCTAAAATGCTTCTACATTACCTATGCTTCTTTGATCTGTAAATTTTTTGCACGTGGAATAGGCGTAAAACATACAACTTCATATTCTTTTCAAAATGTAACTTTCAATTATGAATGAAAAACAAAATCATTGCTGCTTTATTTTATACTATGGTTGAACCCGAGTTGAACCTATATACTCCTGTTTGAATTCTTACTTTTAATGTTCCAAATATTTTAAATTTAGGACAAGGTACGCTGTACATTTTTAACATTTTTTCTTTATTATGTGCTAACCTAAAGATGGGACGAGTACTCATCCTGAAACGTCCAATAAATTAAGAATTAACTTATTATACATGGATTCATGAGGCCTTTATCACTTCTTAATAATTTATACTAGGTACATAATTTCGTTAATTTCAGCGTACCCTAAAATTTTCTGAGTCTGCCCTAAATGTACATTCTGAGTACGGCCCTGAGCCTTAGGCTCTGAATCTGGCAGAAGCAAATAAAGTAGAAAATAAATATATAAAACAAAAATTATACCTATCTAATACGAGAATACTTTTGTTTATGTATTTATTTATTTTATTTGCGTATTAAAAATACAAATGTATTAACGAATCAAAATATTTCTTAGGGAGTTAATTGCCCTCTAAATACACTATGGGGTCCGCCCACTGAACTATATAAAATAACGGGAAGGACGATCGTGGCGAGATGTATTTTCAGCAATGACCCCTCCATTTTGGATAAATTGGCTGCACTGCTAACCTCATATCGGATGTCTTTCATTTTAATATAGTGTCTTTCATTTTAGCGGTTGCCTGTATTGCTGATATAATGGCGGGTATTTTAAATAAAATATACTAAAATAAAACATAGTAAAACAAAAACACTGAAAAACACGAACAAACCGAACGACAAAAATACAAAATAAAAACGGCTGTCGACGGCCCGACGTCACGTATCGTTACAGAAGTCACTAACTTTATGCAACATAAAAAATAATAATTATGGAGTTAGCACTTAGCAGTGCTGCCAATACATCCAAAATGGAGGGCTCCATGGTGGAAGCACTTCTACGAGTAATATACATGTCTTATGGAGATCGTCCTTCCCGTTATTTTATATAGTTCAGTGGGTCCGTCCTTGGAAACCACGAGCAATACAAAAGAATCACATTCACAATCCTTAAAATTTAGTGCTCATTCATTAATAAAAACTATACCGACCACATTGGGAAGTATGTAAACAAAATATGAACAATTCACGTTATTTCGCGAATTTTTAACTCGAATGGCGAATTGTTTTTACAAAGAGAGAGAACCGGCGACAATGCAACTGCAACGGAAAGACAAAGCGAGTATTTTTGTGCACCTCGCACGGCTTTGTCAACTATTCACTTGATAAATGATTGTACTGCAAATACACAAAGTACGAACTGTCATCAGAGATGCCACGATTCAACCGAAGTTGAAACGTTTAAGGGCAGCCTGGCAGCCAGATACATCATCAACATTTTATGCACAGACGGAACTAGAGTGAACTCATGGACGAATTCAAATTTCAACTGACAGTTACTTTATTAGTAATTTATATTTTTTCTCAAAACCAATCAAAACATGATGAAAAATCCTAGTAGTCAAAGCAGTAGCTGCGCGGCTTTTAGGCGGTTGAAAATTCACATAAAGCTTAAGATTTTAAAACAAACAAAAATATTGTTGAATAGCTGAAACTTGTCTTCAACTTGCTCTAATGCCACTTTTTTTCATTTTTGTCCTCATTTTTTAAATTTCTTTGGTTAGGCTAAATTGCACGTGCTATAACTCACGTAGGTAATAAAAAAATATATTAAAATTCAAGAAATATTTTTCGAATAAAAATTATAAACAAATCATTTTTATAATTATATAAGGCATCGTTAACCTGGATTTGAATCTTACATGTTCAGTTATTTGATTATTATAAACAAAAAAATAACATTTCAAAAAATTTAAGTTAACAAATAAAATATCTTAACAAAGCAAAATTTGTTTATAGAAACGGTTGATTACATTATTATCTATCTAGATTAATAATGAATACAATTTAAAAAAACACACAAGCCTCAAAATGAATAAAACGTGATGATTATTCGTTCATTACTACTAGCACATTTAAAATGTTCATCTTGAATCCGTCCACTGTAAAATAGATATATGCAGATACTATACCTAATTATCTTTTCTATTATTCATAGAGATCAATTTAGCGGATAAGTTTTACTTAACATTATAAAAATTATAACTAGAATCTTGAATAAATGTTACCTAATAAAATGGTTTTTAAATCCAGTACTCAATTTTTATTATTAAAAAAAATAATTGAAATAGATATAGGACTAGAATGCTATCAAAAGAAAATATGGCATAGGTATTTATAATGAAAAAATGGCCAATGCACCTCAAATATTATCTTAAAATAAAATGTTATCTACTTTCATGTGTCGAAGAAATAAATTCAATAAATGAATAAATAAAATAATTAATATTCTTAAAAAAGAAACTAATTATAAATTTCCTACTACAAAAAATTACTTTGCTAAAATATAGTTACTTTAATAATTAGCGACATTAACAACGCTACAGACAAAACGGCGTGATAATTTACATTATTTTGGTATCACACGTGTGATGGTGTCACCAATCGCATCTGCTGCAAAATGACGCTACTGATTTTAAGGATCTAGGACATATAGTATTTTTTTGTTATGTAAATTTTCGAACCAATCTTGAATTACAACTCACAACAATTTAAATTGAAAGTTCTTTTTGGTTTTTACTGTAGAAATAATTAAAGATATAAATGAAGTTTCACAGTTTTACTATCCGTAAATCTAGAAAGTTTAAAACAAATTTGTGGTCTGAATGTGAATAGCAACCCAGTTCTCAGTTAAAAGTAACATTAACGTTTGCTGGCAAAGTTTTTTGATTTTTATGTAAATCTTAGTATAATCATGAAAGAAATGTTCGATTGAGATTTTTAACTTAGGAAATAAATACATTTGTTGACGTTTTCGCTAATAGAAATAGTTCCAGAGTTAAATATATATGGAAATAGAGTTTTTTTACACTTGATACATCCGTACAAGGTGTTAAAAAAGAATTAAATACCTACTTGGAGTGTGTATCAATTTGATTTCCCTGACTCTCAATCAAAAATAATTTTTAATGTAAATTAATTTTGCGAATTTTCAAAAAATTGTTTTTGATTAAGAATCAGGACATCGAAATGTATAAGATGGCGCAAAATTAATAACCCTATATGAAGATGCTCTTATTTTTGCAGTTGGTGTCGCATGTCATTGCAACTTTAAAATTTGTGAAATAAACAAATGCATAATATACGTAGACAAATCATGAGTCGCTATACTGCTCAAGATCGCGGAATAATTGCATCAATATGTTTTTGACAAATAACCGGTCGGTATTAACTTAAGATTGGCTCAACATGGGACAGTAGTAGACGTGACCAGCCCCGAAGTAGCCGTTTGGTCAAGAATATCGCTGCTGTGGCGACACTGTTACTGTGACTGGTGCATAGATAAAATAAAGGACTGGTGAGCGCTACAGAATCATAATCAACGATTTCTTGCTACAGCAAATTAAGGAAATAGGTATGGAGAACATGTGGTTCCAACCACAGTGCCGCGTCCGCAGTCAAGGTTACTAGTGCAAATTGTGTCAAAGTACTACCTTATTTTTATAACAGTTTTGTTCTCTTTCATTATTTTTCTTGTTATTATATAATTTTATTAGAACTTTTTCTGTACATTTAGCTACTGTTTAATTTGTTTTTGTTGAGTTTATAGGATTTTTATCCTCAACTCTAATTCTCTGCATCATAATAATAATAATAATAACAGCACACACGGCACGGGCGACAGTGGACATTTTGAAACAAGTGTTTTCCAGCCGCTTAATCTCTCGTTTTGGTGATTTACACTGGTCCGCGAGATCGCCCGATTTGACACTTCCAGACTTCTTTCTTTAGGGATTTTTGAAGTCATGGAAAACATCCGATAAAAAGTGGAGACTTTGACGCCAGAAATATGGAGACAAGTCATGAAAAATGCTGTAAAACGAACCCAAATGTGCATCGACTGTGGTGGCGGCCATTTGTCCGATATTATTTTCGCTACTAAATATTTAAAAAAATTCGTTCAAATATACATAACCAACATACCTAACCATTTTTATGTTTAAGTTACAACCTTAGGAAATCGGGTGAATATTTTTGCACCATATAACATTCTGTATATGTGTATAATATGTTTCATCTAGCTTAATTTGTATTACTGGCTATGACATAAGTAATTTAGAGCTCATATGTCATATGCCACTTTTACTACATAGACAAAGCTAAAGCTATTTGTGCAATTTTGATGTTATTGTCTAACATATCTAATTATAATTTGCTAGCCACCATGTTAAATTACTATCCAATGTAAAATACGATAGTGGATATGGTTAATAGTTAACGAAATATACTGCCGTCCTTAGGAAAAATGTCCTATCTGCAAAAATTTTGTTTTACCTATTATTTTATATAAAAATTTGTGTGGAAACATCTATGCGGATTTTTACTATTAAAATTGCTTTATATAAATATAATAACCATGAATAATAAATTCTACCTTTTTTTAGGGCAGCTGGACATTCTATTTAGGTATATTTGTAATAATTTTTGCAGATTACAAAAATCTCAAAATTTGCAGATAGGACATTCTTCCTAAGGAGGGCAGTATAGTGCATTCATGCGTCTATATTAAGTCACTGCATTTTAGAACTTTATTTAATATTAAAAACAAACGTATTTCATGTAGGACTTTAATAATACGTAGTCATACCAGTCAACAAAAAATGATGTAGGCTTTTAATGTGAAAATGAGATTTTTGGCGCGCAGTATACTTTTCGGCAAAATGAAAGAGCTATTTAAAATTATATAGGGATCTATTTCATTGAATTCACCACGTGTGAAACTGAAAGGATTACATTGAAAATAAAACAGATTTTTGACGATTTGACGAAGATGTTGCATCGACCTAAAAATGTAAATAATTGTTACTATACCTATTTCTATTAGTATTCGCATTTCAAACCAAGTTAAACAACCTCTAGGTTGACGTCACAAATTGGTTGGTTAATAAACATTGTTAAGGCGCATCTCTTGCTATCAAATTCAAAGTAAAAAAGCATGTTACAATATATCATTTTGTGACCTTGGTTTAGAAATCTATCTCATATTTTACAATGATGTTCTTCAAGGTTGTGCGTACATTGCTATAGAATGTGCAAAACACTTTGCGGCATTTTAATCATTTCTAAAAATTAGTAAAAACTCTATATCCGTCTTCCGACTAATGTACATTATCAATTTCAACAGAAATTTTTTTGTGTATTAATATTTCTAGCATGTAAAAAATACGTAGGTAACGGGAGGTAAAAAGCCTTTAAAAGGAACGAGTCTCTCGCAGCTTTCTTTTGAAGTTGCGACATGATGAAAAGTTAATTTGAATCGCCAATACGTAGCATTTTCGCAATATCTTGAAATAGAGATGACAAGAACGTGATATGAAATAGTTTTTAGTTACTTTCGTGTGAAATTTAATAAATATCTGCATGAAAAGCATGACGTACACTTGCGTATACCGTATAGGCTTGTGTGGAATTCCAAAGTCAGTGTTGAATCCTTGTCGTCCTTGCAGGAACAATGAATATCCTTTATTGCATTTCTCAGCGTCTCAGGACGTTCTTGTACAATATAAATGTCGAGTGGTGCATACAAGCGATTTTACAACCATGATATAAATAGCAAGGCTAGTATAACAGTATCAAGAATAAGCTACCATACCACCAGGAATTCGACACTATTAAACTTTATAGTATTTTTTGAATACGCTTCAAGTTTATGGGTTGCAGATTGCGTTTTGATAGACTTTGTACGCGGACGATGAAGGATGTGGATGTCTTATAACTGCATCAATTTTATTAGCTTCAGCACGGGGTTGAGGTTGGACGACGGTGGAATTGAAGACCATCGTAAAATGCTACTCTAGAATTTATTTGTGTTTGTTTCGCGTAAGACAACGAGCCACTATACAATCACTTACTTTACTACAAACGGAGATATCATCAAGTATATCCAATACTGACAATTTGTCATTTCTATTTCAAATTCATTACTCATTTTTACCACAGATGCTAACTATTTGACTTGACTAAACTCCCAGGCGAAGTTGTCTACTTTATACAGGTGTATCATAACTTCGAGTACAAGTTAAAGGTGAAGATCTAGTAGTTAATTTATTTAAATAATTTAATATAAAAATTTCAATGAGACAAATATATTATTTTATTTCTTCGTTGTTATTTACATAAAAAATTTGAATATCAATAAATTGTTTTTTTAATAATCATATTATCATCAAGGAAAATCAATGTGGCGGCGGTACAATATAATAAAAACTTGATAATTGAAAGAATTTGAAGAAATATGTAAAATGTTGGTAGAGCTACAAATATATCTACATAACAGTATACAATTTGATATGCTGATTATGGATTAAAAAGAATTTTTTTTAAATTCCAAAATTATGTTTCAAAATATATTAAGGTTATATACACTTGCTATGAAATTCAAATCAAAATAGTATGCTACAATATTCAAGGTTGTGACTAGGTTTTTTAAATCTATGAATTCATATTTGAAATGTAAGATTATAAGAACTGTTCCTAGGGTGCCACATGATGATATTCTTAAAATATTTATCAGTCGGCTGTTAATTAATTAGTAAAAACCGGTTAAATCAATCAATTTCGTCAATTTTTAAATAATTTTTAAATAATTTTTTGATGTTTTTTTTAACTTTTTGTGACAATCTTCAAAATATCGTATGTAATCGGTTATATCAAACAAAATTTAATTTTATGCATTAATGAAGTGAGAATATTGAATATTAAAATGCAAAAATTAACTAAAATTGTATCAAATTATTGTCGCAAAAAGGAATTGTATGATTTATTCGATTAATTAATGTTTCGTTATTACTCATGTAAAATTTGAAATTTTTATTTTGAACAATAAAGCCAGAATTTATGAAATTCGGATGCTACTCCTAGCAAGCGTAGCGTCATAAAATATCATCTTTCGTGTCAGTGATACATAATCATTTTAACTTACTTTTTAATAGTTGTAATTCTAAATTAACGTAAATTTATTTAGAATAGTAATTATGCGAATCCAGTAGTATATATTTAAATAGAACCGTGTAAAAAACTATATATACGCTTTTTTCTGTTTATTAATAAAAATTAATTAGTAATCAGCTCTATTAAACTATATCTATACTTTAACGAATGTACACGAACGTATTTTTTTAAACCAGGATTCGCCGCAGGCTACTCAGCTAGAGATTTTATGGTGTAAAGCAGTGGTGTGCAGACTTTTTAAATCGCGTGCCAATAAAAAATTTTCATTTTCCCGACGGGTCACAAAGGAAATAGCAAAATTTTTAAATTAAATAAGTGGATGGTTTATTAATAATAATAAATAATTAACGAAAAATGTTATTACTCATTTAATTGCAAAAATAATAATGAACAAGTCAGTATTCCCTATATCGACTATACTGACTGACTTACTTTGTTTTTATGACTGTGTCGATGCCTTCTGTCACCTTGACAAGACAGCAGGGACGGCGCCAGCTCAAAATATTCGGGTGGTTTACATCATCTCATATTTGACAATTATTTTCTTTAAGGCTGTATGTACATTGCTATAGAATGCAATTTGCAAAACACTTTTTCTAAAAATGCGAGTTTTAAATAATTTTTTATTGGTTAATTGGTTAAAAAAACGAACTCTATAGCCGCGTCTTCCGACTAATGTACATTATCGATTTCAATAGAATTTTTTTGTGTATTAATATTTCTAGCATGTAAGGGAGGTACGTAGCTAACGACAGGTAAAAAGCCTTTAAAAGGAACGAGTCTCACACAGCTTGCTTTTGAAGTTGCGACATGATGAAAAGTTAATTTGAATCGCCAATACGTAGCATTCAAAATATTCGGGTGGGTCAGACCCGGGCCAAAAGTTTTTAAGGTGGGCCCGTATAAAATAATAAATTGGGTTAGAAAAAAATTGCGTTTGAAAAAATCTATTTATATACCTACAAAAAAAACGTAAGAAGAATGTTTTCAAAAAACAAAGTAATATTTACGCTGGATGTTTCACAATTTCAGGCTAAAAATTAAATGGCAGAACCTACAAAATATATTGATAACAAATCAAAGAATTTTGAAAAATTTTGATTCGTGCTTAATAGGTAGGTAGGTACATATTATCATAGCATGTTCTTTTTTATTTTTAACCTGAATTTGTGAAACAGCCTGTAGTAGGTACATTAATTAAATTAATTTCCGATTTTCATGGACTTCAGCGAGTTTATTGACTAGAATGTCTAACTTGATGAACTTGTGGTTTTTTTTGTAATGAAATTTATATTTAATAAATAATTTAATTATGTATTATAATTGACTCGTGTAGAGCATTCATATATTTAAAAAATACATTTGATTTTCTCGGATAAAATATAAAATAATAGTGAAATAATAATAAAAATTATATTTTTTAATTTTTAGGCGTCCCTCTGGTGCAGTCCCTGATACAGGTAGTTATTTATTACTGTCAGCAATTTACGACATTTCTGTGTATCGTATGAGGTGAACTTTAAAAAAAAAACTGTCAACAATACTGTCTTAAAAAGTATAGAACAAGACAATAGACTCAGGTCGACAGATGACAGAACCATGTAAGTTACAGAAAAGTGTTTTAGTACATTTTTCTGTATTCTAGTTGGTCTTGGTGTATTGATAATAATATGGAATAATTAAGATGGTTATTTTTAGCAACCCACCTTATTTTCATGTTGTTGTTTTCTTATCTTATAATTAGATATTGCACCGGAGATGCTATACCTAAATTATCTTTGATAAATAATTTAATATGTGTCTACATACTCATGTCATGCTTTTGTATTCGTATGTACGATCTAAGTGCAAGCATTTACAAAGCAATTGATTCCCGTAGTTGTAATGCACACCAACGAAATGACATTATCGTCGTCAAATGAAATAGTGAATTGCAAAACAGGTGACTGCAAGTAGTCTGCTTCCCAATGTGTACCACATTGACATTAAGATACAAAGTAGGTACGTGGGTTACTTACAACTCTCATCCCCCCCCTCCCCGAGAATATTCACAAAAAAACACTCACAAAAGAATGGAAACGTAAAATATAAAATTATATGTTTATTATTATTATTAATTATAAAAAATCTAAACTATTGATTTAATTATATTGAATTGACTTGAATTTTTATTTAAATGGGTATAATGTTTAACACAAAGCGAGAGAAGTACCACTATTATCTGGTAAATTACATTACATTTACTTATAATATTACTACCTAAACGAGAGTAAAACATGTAGTTTTTCATAAATTTCAAATTTGAGATACCAATTTTACTTTGAATGGGCTGAAGAAAAAAATCACGTCCCTTAAAAAGTGTAACATTTAATTAAAAGACATTTTTGACCTTCAATAAAAAAAAATTACCTGCGGCGCATTTTTCCCCTCTCTATTAATAAGATTTCTTCAACTTTATCAAAAAACAATCAACTAAAATATTAGTCCCGCAGTTTAGAACTAAAAAGTAATCGAATTAATCTTACAAAAATAGATGTTAAATTTTAAATATGCTTTAAACTAAAGCTGGGCTCGTGAGTAACTTTTTGTGCAGGATCATGCATATTCACGAAATTAAAGACGAAATCACGCCCAATCAGGCACGATATTTTTCGTTTGGCTCACGGTCACTTACGCTCACGAATTTATTTTTATATTCACGTCCGATCACCACGACGGGCCACGTTCGGATCACGTAAAATCCCCACACTTTACTGTAAACCATTCCGAACCGGTTCATAACCATCGGATCGATTCCGGTTATGGGTTCATAAATATATTTTTGAACGGTTCAAGGTTTGGTTCCAGGTTCACTAAAATAGCAGTGGTTAGTTCAGGTTTTCGTTCCTGTTCCGGTTCGGTTCGCGTCCCTGTGTTTGTCATATTGTTTTTCTATATTCAAAATTTTTGCTTTTGTAGAATGATATGAATGAAAAATTACAAAATTAGGTAATCGTAGAAAAAATGTTGCACATATTTCTGGCTGAAAAGTATTTTTGCAGACTTTGAGTAGTTGTAGCCTCAATCTGCAAAAGGCTACTTTTAGCCCTTGGCATAGAAATAACAATTGTTGTGCATTACAATAATTTCTACCCATTCTGAATAAGAAATTGGAAATATAAAACCTAGTGAGGGACATAGCAAATTAAATCAATCACTCATTGGTTCATAGCTTCAAATCTAGAAATAAGCTTGATTAGAAACTAAAAGGGTGACACAGAACAAATTGCTGAGTTGCATGATTATGCACACTGTGCTACTAAATATGTATAGCAACTAGCAAGAAATAACTACTTCCGTATCATTGGAGATTATAATTCTGTCAAAGTCATTTGGTAGTATCTTTCTTCTTGTGATATTCATCTCGGGGACAAATAATATTAGCAGGAGAAATGCAAATAGAGCAAGGGGTAGTTCTGCACATCTTGCATTCTCCGCAGCAGCCACAAGGACTATTGCTATTCCTGCTTCTGCTACACCTGATGCTACAATTAAAGACGACGTCAAATTAACGCAATCAGATTTACATAATCAAATGAGACTAATGCATCGTAAGAACGCTCATGTGCCGACATTTACACACACTAAGATGAAAATATTCCAAAACTGATAACACTATTTAGTTATCTAGCTTCTTCATGAAACTAGAAAATTAATTTAATTCTATATCTTTATATCGCTATTCGTCTCGTTAAATTAAATTGTTTTCTAGCACAAAACTGTCTACGACAGCATTGTCATTGTGCCTCTAAACGAACTTACAATGTTCATTTTATTTTCTTAGTATAATTGTATTCTCTGTTGCACGTAGATATTTATTTCACTGCTTTCTATATGCGTTATATCGCAATGATCTTAATTAATGAGTCTGCTATCAATTAGACACAATAAAATAGTGTTGATTAGAACATAATATACAAATATTATTATATCTATAAAATAACGGAAAATTATATAGGTACTTACGGGTACTTAAGTAAAAATTGACCCAACAGCGTGGCCCAGTACGTTCACTGGCTACTACCGTCTAACGTGTTGTGACGTCATTCACCGTGAGATCGATGGTTTGAGTCTCTGTCGGGCGACAATGTGTAATTTGTCGTAAAAACTAAAAATGTCCTAGGTCTGGCATTCAATCACACTCGGGTATTACAAGCTATCCACTTGATCACCTTAAATGTAGTCGTGGTTCCACAAAGAATATTATCGCTGTGGTTGCAAACCACAGATCGCCGCACGGATTGAGATTTGACTGCACCAAGATGAATGAATAAATGGAACTGTACGTATGTACAGCGGTGCGACAATTGTAAAACGCGGCTCTGTCACGCATATAGTATATTAAGAGCACTAAGAGAGAAATCCAGCCTTACACTGAAAGATAGATGGCTTAAGGATTAAGAAAGTAAGTAAAAATTGACTTGATTTAAAAGAATTTGCCATTTTTGTCAAAATTTCGGATAGTTTTTGTTTGTTTTGTAATGCTGTTTACAAAATTATTGCTGTTAATTAATAAGAGCACAGAAATGGTTAAAAAATAAATGACTTTGTAAATTGAAAAGTGTGTACGGAAACACATTATTATTTAGGCGATAGCGAATTTTTAGTGTTAATTTTGTTTTTGCCCAGGTATCGTTTTCCATATTCAGTGAAGTAATGATTCTTGGATGTTTCATTTCAATAAAATTATATAAATAGAATCGTCACAATGATCAACAAACTGGAGTTCGCATTCAAACAAAAATAGTGATGGTCTTTTACTAATCATTTGCGTTTTTCGCTGTATCATAATTCATGTTAATTTCTTATCTAGAAGTAATTAAGAATTATGATAATTGTCCCATCATTGTCCCTTGTCTGTAACATAATAGTTAATTTGTGTACTAATTCACTCTGCCACTTGTGAAAGAAAAACCTTATCATTAATTTGATTGAAAGTTCTCGTACTTCACATTGATTCATTTAGAATAAGAAAATAGTAGAAACAAATTGAAAGGAATTGAAGAGAGCTGCAGTTCATCCCTTCAACTCTCTAATTACATTTGTAGACTTCGTCACATTCGCGACGAACACAAAGAATAACAAGCCATACAGAACGATAGAATGGAAAACCCGGAGCCTTACCTTACCGGTTCCTCGGATCTCGCGGTTCGTAACTCAAGTGGAGGACTTTCATACAAATCATCAAATCATAGTGTAATACATCCAAAAATAGAAGAAGCCCAAATATTTTGTAGGATAGTTAAGTTGTCTTTAATTTTAAATGAAATTGATAAGGTTCTTTTGACATCAAGTACACACGAGAGGGTTCCGTACTTATTTTTTTCTTAAATGTCCATAATATTGAATGTGTCAAAATATTTTCTTCGTCGCAGTATAAAGAATTAAAGAAATCGTAGAAAGGAATATTATAATGAGTGAGGAAAGTTAATTATATCACGTGAGTTCCGATTTCGAAAATCTCACGAATTTGATCGATGAAATCGATTGATCGATCTTGATCGATAATTTGTGATCGATATAATTGATCAGATCGATCTGAACGATTTAATTAATCTGATCGATCTAATCAATATAATTGATCTGATTGATCATATTGAATAGATCGATCTAAATATTGATCTACCTGTACTAAATATTGAAGGATTGGTAATATATGAATTTTTGTTGGTATTATTCTCAAATAAAATTATATTCATACATTCTTATGTTGATTATAAAAATTATATTCATGGTTCAGTGATTATTATTTTCGATCCAAATCTGATCGATCAAACAAAATATTATTGATCATTAAAATCCAAACGATTAATCAAATCTAATCGATCATCCAAATCCGATCGATTAAAAAAATAATCGATCTGATTGATTGATCGATTTAATGATTACATGTGATCATATTGATCGATCGATGGATCTTTCGATCAAATCGATGTTTTTTCGCAGCCCTACCCACGACCAAATATTAAACATTTTATTCATAAATATATTTTGATGTCAACTGTCACTATCGTACTTTTATTTTTTACGAAGAAACAAATATACCACGATCATGAAATACATGATACACGATTTTCAATAACAAGAAAAGGTATATATTCTATTTCAATTTTTAAATTATACCAGGTACAGAAAAAGTTCTACTTTGATGTATGTGGATAAAGCACTTTTAATGTCTTGTTTGTACATTTTAATGGAATAATGCAATTTATCACGACATAAGTACCTACTTATCAGGAAAAATTATCAAATGTCAGAAAGACAACACACGCCTACTAAAAGGCGAAACAAAAATTGAATCTTTTCGATGAGACCTGTTCAATAACATATCTATCATATTGTTTATTTCGTAGAAATATTTTCGTATATGGTCTCCGGAAAAACATATTTCAGTATCAATCAATCAATCACTGTATGTTTTTTTCAAGTGTTATGTAATGTTCAATAATGATGTTATAACAGTTTTAGTGCCCTTAACAAATTAAAACAATGGTGCAATGGCTTTTACTTTGAAACTTTGGTTAAAATCTCCTGATGTTTTAATTAAATAAATGTTAATATATCTAAGTATTTTTCCTGTGAAAAAATCTCTCCATTAAGCATATTTTACGATCTGTCAATAGAGGTGAGAAGAAGCATAAATATTGTTTGACAGCTGTTCAAATGATATTTTAAAGGGGAAGAAACGCAGAACGATAAAGAACGCGAACACTGCGCGCGGTGTTACCCTCCGGTCGCGAAATAACGAATGGACACGAAAGAAATGTCGGAAAGATTGAATTGAGTTTTAAAGTATGACGAATGAGTGATTACATAAACAAGGAATCGATACGCGCCGATATTTCAACCAGGGAGATGAAACACCTACCATTAATGCCATTAGTCTTTAAAACTACACGATGTCATAAGCTGTAGAGTTTTCCTGCATAATTTACTTATCCTTAGGATGCATAACGTGGGCTTTTAAATATATAACCCCTAAATTTGGCAAGTATCACAACAACACAACCAGCCTTGAGGTATGTTGTTACAGCATATGGGGCAAAGAGATACCGAAATCGTATTGACCATTTTAATCACTTGTTTTTAATTTTAATCAATGGAATCACTTTGATAATTAGTCAGTCTCCAATGTTTATTTCTTTCTAATTAACAATGAGAATTTTTTCTGATGTGCCTGTTAAAATGTCTGATTTTCTTGCTTACGTGTGATCTTTACTTTGTGTGCAGCTTTTGGATAGGTATATTATTATTTTAGGAGAAAGTTGCTTTATGATTGTTAAGTAAGTTCTTATCCTGAAAATAATAAAAATTTCAAAAAAATAACTTAAAATTTTTGAACATGGCAGATTTTAACGCGGAACAATCTGCCCCATTTGTATGTAACCCCCAGTACCAAAATGAAACATTTGAGGTGAATAAATAATAACTATACAATTATTTTTAAATAAACAAAGTGATTTTATAAAAAAAAAATTAAACTAACAAATATAACATAAATCCAATAAATTATCTAAACCTCGATCTAAACTATCTACGACATGAGACCAAAATTACGAAATAAGATAAAAGTTACAAACATGCTGTTTTGGTCACCACGTACGCAGTCACTAGAATACAGGAGGCGGAGGCAGACGTTGCCATGATCATTTTTGTGTCTTTATAGCACATCTCTGTCTTTTACATTGTATGTAATGAGCCCTGTAACAATTTACCCCCCGTGACAACCAACCCCGGTCTCCCCTACTTGCTTGGAAATTTTAAGATCATACTAACCTAAAGGTATTTATAAGTCCAGTATAAAAAAATGTGAACGTCGGTTATGCAAGAAGAAGAGGAAAATTATGTTGTATGGTTGAAATCAGGAGTAATTTTTCTCATTATGAACACCAACACCGCAGACGATTTAAAAATCATTTAAGTAGGTAATAATTATTATTATTTATCTTGAAATATCCACCTACTCCTCGAAAATAGCAGAAAACATGATTTAAAAACGTTAATGTTTTCATTCGTAGTAAAAAAGCTTAAATCACATTTTAAAATGGAGTAGAACCTATATGATTATTCTCTTTTTTTTAAGTACCAAAAATGCGTTTTATCTTTGGAGCTTATTTATTCTTCGTTTCGAATTTGAGGTTATATACATTTGGTGGTTTAAAAATATAACGATAGAAGACCTAAATGAACTTTACTTAACTTTCGTATTTAATTTTAATTTTCTATACGTATTCGTAATTATTATTTTTTAAATTGTATGTATGTTTTTTCTGTGCTGCTGCCTACTTAATATTGAAATTTCCAGGCGATCTTTAACTATGTGATATATTGTCGGATTGTCAGACTACTTAGCTACTGTTTTCTTAGCAATTTGTTAAAATTATATGTAAAAATACAAATTAGGTACATTAAAGAAATTTAAAAAATACCTACTCTGTTTTACTTTTTTCTATAGCTAGATTAAACTTTTTACAAAAATTTACTAGATAGGTACCTACGTATTCTAAATTTTCTTAATATGTAACATGTTCCCAAATTGCAAGAATTACCTCCAGTAATTTACTTACTTAAATTAGGCATAGTTCAATATAACGGTGTTATGAAACTCACCAAATTGTGTACTGTACATAGCTATGGTAAGTAGGTATCTTTAACAACATAATATCATTATCATCATCATCACCGCGCAATGCATGCAATATGTTTTAGCAATGTATTAATATTCGCTTGCTGGTAATATCGGTCAGACATGAATTCCATTCACTTGTTAATTAACTAATACTCGCACAACTCAATTCGCGGCATACCATCGTTATAAATAAATAAATTCAATTGGATTTGTTTGTTCTTACTGTTTATGTTGTTAAACATTCAACACATAATTAAATATATTCATTAATCGTGTGTTTCTTCTTCTCCAGAATTATTATTATTATTATATTTACCCTATACCTTTGCACGAAATTTAAATTAGTTATATAATTTGATATACCTACTGATTATAGAACAAATATGACGTGAACATTTTATTATTTATTAATTATTACATAAGAAATTATTTGTAGTTAGTATTTATAATTTTATTTAATTAATTTATAACATAAGTAATACAGTTATCGTGGGTTTATGCAAACAACTAAATTAGGAAATGAAATTATGAAATTAAACTAAGAAGGTGGACATCATAGTTTCCTTATAATCGTTTATGCTACTAAACTAACAAATTGAAGTATTATCACTAAACTACGAAATTGGATATATTTAACTTCTTAGTTTATTTTTTTAAATTTTATAATGTTCACACATGTGCAATGCCAATATACCAAACCTTCATTTGACGTTTGAAGCGTACTGTTTAGTATGCGTGGTATTACGCACGCGCAAATTGTGCATTCCTATTGGTATATCTTAGTTTAGTTTTGAGCATAATCACTGCGTATGTAATTTAATTTTCCATTGTAGTGGCCAAATATTTCATAATTTAGTTGCTGCATAAACCCACTATTAAATGTTAGTGAATTTTTTAAATAATAATTATTCAATTATTTGTCTAATAAATTGTCTTGTATTAGGGTTTTTGGCCAATAGAACTTCTTGTAGATATTAGCATATTCAAACATAATAATCTGTTGCTAGTTTACCTAGCACAAATTTTATAAATAAAATATTTGTGAAAACTGCCAGTGCAAATTTATCTTATAAAATGAATTCTACTCGAGTTCAACAAGGCACTTACTCATTTGAATGATTACGAAACTCGCCTTCGGCTCTTGTATTAAACTTGTACCTATTCTCATTTGTTATGATTATGACCATCGTTGTATAAATTCTTTTCGAATAATATACTAATTTGTTTTTATTTTCATGATTAAAACTTTATTATTTGGCGAAATATTTGTGAAGTCATATAAGTAAAACGTATACCGTATTATTTGCGCTTATTTGAAGTAGTCGCTCCGTGTTGTGGTTGGAAAAAGAAAAAGCGAAGCTCAAGGATTCCATGGATTTGAGCTCTAATCCCCAAAGACTCCAGGTGGAACGAATCCGTATCGTTGTATCGTATCGTACTCCACCACATATCGGTATATTTTCAGTCTTTTCTACGGCATACAGGAATAAGAAGCTATCCAGAATAGATTCGCATTTCCAGAAAGACGCTAGAGCATTTATTAATACGGAAATCATAAATTTCCTCCGGAATCGTTGAATTTATTTGAGTTTTCTTTTATGGAGTATTTCCTTCGTTCAACGAGCAAATCGGTTACACTTAACAGGATTTTTACACTTGTGCTTCCGTTTAGACTGTAATTGACAGGAATCCGAAAAAAGGGTTTCTGTTTCTAGCGAACGTCTTTCTTTACTTTCTTTATTTAGTTTAAAATAAGTCGACCTGGTTTCGGATGTTTATAAATCCATACTCAGGACAAGACTACAATGAACAATTTAATACACTTTAGCGCTAATCAACTGACTTAATCCTATACAGAAATTCAAACACGATAATAAATTAACGTAAATATTGAATTTAGTTGAAACAGTTGATATACTTAAGTACCTAGTTCATTTACAATAATTTACAATAATAAAATAATTTTGAAGACAAACTAGTACCTTTTGATTGGTCAATCACAAACCAAGGTCACATAGAAAAAATAAGTAATTGACGTATATCATAAACAGCTATGCCAGTTGGCGTACTTTTGAGCAAAAGTATCATGAATTATTTACTTCATATTATCTACGCATTTAAATTTATTTAAGTTTATTAAATAAATCAGGTAGTGTAATAAATAATTATATTTTTGCCAAATACTCTGTTCCTTACTTGACATAACTTAATGTTATTGAGCGTTCACAAATATTCCACCAAATCATGATGTTTTAATCACGAAAACAAAAACAAAATCTCAAGTGTCATCCCAACTAACAAGACAAGAAAGTAATTTTCTTCTTCCTTTGTGTAACAGTTTAAAAATCATATTGTAATGTTTGTCTTCAACATATTAATTTGGCTTTTGCTATTTATCGAGCGCCTTCATCTGTAGAATTTCAAATAATATGTCTTTGTTTTCATTTTGGCAGTTTTAATCAGCACCGAACGATGCTGCATCGAAAGCAATCTTCTAATTTGAGCGTTGAACGTTTCACGTCTCTTGAGATTTGCTGGGGAACTGGAACTTCAGTTACGGGAAAGTGAAATCATTATTAGTGTAAATGAAAAGACATTGAAGAGGAGAGTATTGTAAATCTTTCAAACTGCAGTTGTAACGGGAGAATTGTTTTAAAAATCTGATTTTATTTATAGGTTAAAAGAAACAAGGAACTCTTGTTTGTACTACTACTACTCGAAATGTTGGTGAGATGTATAATTTGATATATTGAAATGGTATACCTAATACAAGAAACAAAAATAACAAAACATTTTTTTTTGTATTGTTGAACAAACCTATATTTATTTTTGTTTTTATGATGACAATAAATATTTAAGAATTTAAGTAACGGGGTACCTAAGCATCAAAAATATGGCTTTGAAATAATGAAGAAAATCATAATAAAACCAAAACATGCAGTGTTTATACATACGTATTTATGATTGGCGAGGGCCTATGCGCAAAAATTTTTGGGCCCATTTTATTAGGTAAATTTTAAATCTGCTACTGGCACTGGGGTCATTAGATCGGCCCAGGAAAATGAATAATTAACTGGCTACCTACATTTAGTTTACATTATGTACTTTTGTAGAATTATTGTTTACAATAAATTGTAGAAATCATAGAACAAGTGTAAAGCACTGCAAGAGAATTTTGTTTGTTTGTTAAAAATTAAACGTTTTCTTAAAATTACCTACCTATTTATATTTTTATCAGGAAAAAAAGCTGTATTTTACTCTGTTCTCGTGAGTCGGATGAAGCAAGTATGGACTTAAAACTTGCATTGCTAAAATAAAAATGCACATTTTTAGACTGTCCCGGACCCCTTAATCGTCCGGAGCCCTACTTTTGTGCACACCTATAAATGCGCCTCTGAAAATATAATTTATTGTATGCATGTCAATTACATCGGAAAAATACATTCTTGTTCTTATTTTTAAGTAAAAATATCATTTAGAATAACAAAGAAATAATATATTCGAAAATATTTAGGAAAGAGGAAAGTGCCACATAAAATATTTGAAGAAATGGGATAGATAGAATTATATTACTTTTATTTCCTGATTCTATACGCGTTTTCAGCATTTTTCTTCTCTGTTCAGTTACCAACTTCCAGATTATTTATTTCTTTGTATATCAACATTCATTTGTATTCATATTAATAGCACAATATAAACGACATACATGTAGCACAAATAATACCATTGACACATACCCCCTTTATAAAGTTATAGGATTTGTGCTTACACACAACTCCAAATCTTTCGATCAGAGTAGTAAGCTCTGTGTTGACATTGCACCTTTGCTGGGACATGCAGCATGGTTGCATAGAACCTTTATACAGACATTATCTGTCTGTCAACCGAGCTAGACGTGTATTGTATGTTCTGGCTACATTTACTTACAAAACACTCGCGACGATACTGAAATAATTACTAATATGATTAGTAATTCTATTAAAAAACTCGTCGAAAATAAAGAATTCGTCGGCTTAATAGTTCAAAAAGTGAGTTGTGCAGTGGAGAAAGTGTTTTTAGACAAAATAAATGCCCTTGAAGGGAAGATAAATCACCTTAAAGAAGACAAGTGCGATCAAAGTGAAATGAAAAAAGAGTAGGTACTTATGTGAATGTCGACAAACTGGAACACTATACGCGTCGTAACAATGTGCGCATATTTGGACTATCCGATGAAAATGACGAAAACGTAGACGATACAATTGTTAAATTGTTTGGAGAAAAATTAAATGTGAACATTTCAGTAGATGATATACATCAATGTCATCGAATCAGTGTGCCAAGAAATAATCCCAACTGTCCAGGTTTTCATGACTAAAAGGAAGTTAAAGGATTCCGGAATAGCCATGAGAGAAGATCTCACCAAATCCCGCCTCGCTCTTCTCAAAGCTACCACAGGTAAGTTTAGTGTGCATAATGTTTGAACTTCCGATGATCCGATGGTAGAATAATATTAAATCTTAAATCAGAAACGTAACAATAAATTTACTATATTCGTAATTAATAATGGAATTAAACAATATAAACTAACGCAGATTACTGGAAGTTCTCAATTCTATTTTTACTGAATTTAATTCGCAATTTGATTATGTTATTTGTGCTGGTGACATAAATGTTAATATGCTCTCTAATGATAACAGATATAAGTTTGTATCAGATATAATAACATCTAACGGAATGCATCAACTAATTCATGATATAACCAGACCACCCTGTCAATATCTAAAACTATGCTGCACGTTATTTTAATATCTGATAAAAATTTTGTGTAGATAAATTCAAATGTTTTGGATATTAGCAACTTATCAGACCACAATAATTGCACTTATTGTACATTAAATATTCCTAAAATCATTAATGCACCCTAATTTATAACATATATGCTCATCCGAAGGCGTCTCTGGCCTGAGGATATGTAAATCGCCCGAGGGCTATAAACATCAATGATGCCCATGGTGCATACAATATGTTATGTCTTAATATTATAGAAAATATATTAATTTCAGAAGAAAAACATTTGTGATGTGTCAATATTTTCACGGTAATTTATTAATGCCCTAGGACATTATATATTATCTCGTATCCATGACATAAATAAACAATTACATACTAGGAAGACATAAAATATTAATTTAGACAAATTCTATGAAGATTTTAACCTGGTTGATTGAAATTATATATAATTATAATTAAACATATAAAGAAAGTAAACTATACCTTACTTAAATGAAAACATTATTATTGTTTGATAAATACGCTCCTATTAAAACTGCCAAAATTACAAAAAAGGAATTGTCCTTGGATTACACCTATCATACAGCTTTTGGTGTGGTAACAGTTCTTCCGAGAGTTCTTCATTTGACAGTAGTAGAATAATTGACTCATAATACAATAGTATGGAATTATGAAATCATCTATCTTATTAAAGTTACCTATATAATGAATGTATTATTCAATTGTATCGTTAGATAAAAAATATTAAGCCTCATTCACCTAAGCATTTAGTTTGATGGTTTACATACACGGTGGGCAATTTTAAGTTGCATTTAAAAATATCTCAAAAACGAAGCATCGGATGAAAAATCCAAAAAACACGACTAAAATATTTCGAGGGGGACATCCAATGACACCAAATTCAACCCCCCCTACCCATTGGATGTCCCCCTCTAAAATATTTTAGTCGTGTTTTTTGGATTTTTCATCCGATGCTTCGTTTTCGAGATATTCCTAAACGCAACTTAAATGGTCCACCGTGTATATTAGGTTTAAGAAACACAGCATTCACATCATTAACTTAAAATAACTTTAGTAAGTAGTAAGCATATTAAACCTAAAGATTGAAGATTTCAAACTGAAGTGGTAGAAAATGGAAATTATAGATTCTTGTATAGTTACATGAATATAAACATTCTTAAACGTAAATATAAATGCCTTTAATGGAATCCTTAAAACTTAATGTTAGTGCGAATGAGGCTTTGAGGTGCGAAATTGTTTGATTTAAATCGAATTTAAATGTTAGAAGAAGGATGAGGGATCAGTTTCAATTCCATAAATATCGTGATATTTGTGTTGTGTCATGGGATTTTCTGCTCAAAAATGAAGGTATAAAAGTAAAACAAATGTTCCTAATGAAAAAACCGCTTAACGTCATGTCATACTCCCAATCACGATAAAATTAATCTCTCCTAATTAACAATACCCGAACGCAGAGCATCTCTTCTCGTTATACAATTTTAATCACATTTTTCTTTCTAATATGCAATGCACATTTTCTCTTTCCAATTATGTTCTCTCTAATAGTAAACGTAAATACAATAATTTGATTTGAAAATGTGATATCAAAGAACAGTTACATTATTGAATCGCATATAAAATGCTAGAATCTGCATCATGCACATTGCAGTGAGGATATTATAATTGCTTGTTTTAAAGGGAAATGGAAGACAATTTCCATAGATTTTTAACTTGACAGCGATACCTGTTAGCTGGCATAATTGGTTGGCTGAGCTTGTCAAACGGAAATTGGATTAAATAACGTTTTAGATATTTCCTTAATATCAGAGGTTATAGTGTATTATTTATCAAGCACGCAATGGAGGCTATAATTTAAGAGGATGAAAGTTTATGCACAAGCTGAAGGAGAGTCAAATATACCCATTACAAATTTTATGTGCAAGTCAATACCTATACGATGTTTCAGTACAAATTTTTATTCAATAAAATATTAACCTAGTCTCACGTCAGATGACAGTTGTGTTAAATAATGAACTCATAATACCTACAATAGTGTTGAATTATAAATTCATAATACAATAATGTGTTCTATAGAGGTGTTTATCGTACACCTACTTAATGAATGTTATTCAATTTGATTTAACATTGTTGATTCTACTTCACTGGACTTTATATAACCTCGTTTTTATAGTTGGATGACCCCAAATTTGTTAGAATTTTATGGAATTTGAGTGATTTTTTATATAATAATAAATGATGTAAATGCACAAAAAAATTAACTATTGAGGTTGATCTTTGGGGTGGTATCATACATTTTTTAAACAGTTTCTTGCATTACTAAAAAATACCATTTGTACATTTGACTGCATTTGACATTATCTTTGGTACTTTAAAAATGACACTGAGCTTAGAACATCCCAAAAATACTTTTTATTCTTTACTAGAAAAGAAAAGGTGATGTTTACTCTACTCTCGCAGCACATATTTTGTGTAAATGGCAATGTTTTCAAAAAAGCTTTCATCAAAGTAATCAGACGGTTCTTTCAAATGTTTATTGTAATTAGAGTTGTACTTTGTAGCCATTTGCAAATTTTAGAATGAACTTACACAGGAGAAATTTGCAAAATTTGCAAACTCCGAATATAAGGATTCTATTTCTAGATCAAGATTATCTGGGTCTATTTGTTGAGCAATTTCCTCCATTTTTGCGTCACTGATTTCTAAAGTAAAATATTATTATTTACGTCACCAAGTTCCACGGTATCGTATACGATACCCAAAAATTGGGTAACGATTTAAACAAATAAAAACTATTTTTATTGATACAAGTGTACAAATGCTATTAATCAAGGGCTAAAGTTGTAATATATGCAATAATAATCATTTATTTATTGTAACAATAAACAATTGTTTTTCTATTTGTCCGCCCATCAGGATGTGGACGCCATGGTTTTCAATTTTATACTGAACGCCTGAACACTGGTATCACAGTGATATTTGGAATACTTATTGGCAGTGTTGTAATAGATAACAATATTTTTTATCTAAATAAAGGTAAAGATAACTTACTTTTTATTTATCTAGATAAAATAATAGATAACCATTGAAAAAATTATCTAGATAATAGATAAAAGATAAATAATTATTATCTAGATAATTATTAGATAATTTATAGATAATTTGAAAAATACAAATTGCATATTATAAAATATAAGCGCGACCCAGCTAGTGAGCCTGCAGCTTTCCAAATTTGTGCGTTATATGCTTGCACAGTTTGATTACATTTGAAAATTATTACAAATAGATAAGATAATAGATAAAATATATTTTATAAATTATTTATCTAGATAAGTTACAACACTGCTTATAGGAAGCTTAGAGTGTATCATATGTGATACTTTTGGTTACAAAACCGAAAACAAATTTAAAGGTACACTTACAATCAACCATGCGTATAATTTTGACTTGAAGTGGAAATTGTGACGATTTCAAAATATCATTTACAATAACTTCGGTGGTAAAGTAAAAATACGACATGCCATCTGTTGTAACATCATGAACATGTAGTTTTTCCGGTAAAGTAAATATAATGTTTGAATAACAAGTAAAATCATTTTATGTAATTCAATTCATTCCAGCTTATGTTTGAACAACTCAAATTAATAATGCGCATGCGAATTCCTGAAGTGAATGCTAGCAGCTTGCAAACATTGGGTTGAAGTGCAATTCGGGTCCGAATTACGCAGACTTTGCGGTTGATTCACTTATGCCTAACTTACGCCAACTTAAAATTGTGCTGGGATAAAATTTGGTTGTAAATGTACCTTAAATCCGAAGCGATCCGAAGGTTCGTATACGGGGTCTGAAGAGGTTAATGTCATATTATATAGGTACTTTGACTTCATGAAGTAAACTACTTTAAGTCCACAATACTTTTTTCTTTAATATAATTTTGATATATTTTTCTAAGCAGTGAATTTCGACACGTCAGTCCACGCGGACGTCATGGTCGGTTATCTCACGTTTTAGAGTTGAGTGTGTTTTATATTTGTTTTGTTTTGAAGAAACGTATTTTAAAATTTTCATTTTGAACAATTGAAGACATCCATCGATGAAATTCTTTATTTTGTGACTGTTTTATGTTTTATTTATAAGTTTGTAAGTAATTTACGTTATTTATTTATTTGTATCGTAACTTGCCCCGATGATGCCACAATTGGTGGCGAAACATTGGCAAATTGGACTTAATTAAATAAATCATTCGACTGTATTCCCGCAAAAATATTTTGCTCCTAATATCAATTTTGTCTTTATCCTATATCCGAAAAAAAAGATTGTCTGGTTTTAAGTAGTCAGTTTACATTAAATTAATTTTTACGTATGATATCTGTCTTCCTCAGTATCGTTTAATTATCTCGTTAGCAACAATTACACTGAATCTCGTGCATTATTCAGAATTCCTTGTTAAAATTACATCCATAAGACGGAAACGCCGACACTTCCACCTTCCACATCGGAATATAATGACATCTCTAGCAGACAGTAGTGTTGTGTACAATGAGCACTCAACACTCACACAACAAACAACAGAGAGCACCACGACAACAGGTACGCTCTGAATGCAATCACCAACAACAATACAGAATTTAATGTTGCTTGATACGCCATTACCACAAGAAGAGACGAGCGAGTGGCAGTCGTATTTTCTATTTCAATAGAGTACTTTACAGTACTCGAAATACTGAAATCCAGCGGATTTACTATAACTATAATTGCAATTATTAATAATTAAAATAATTAAAATTGCAGTGATAATATAATGCATATGTCATGTGACCTGTGTTCCGTCAATCAAGATCGTAATCTCCTCTAGTCTCTAGCTTGCAGTGTTTTTCAAACTGTGTGTCGCGACACACTGGTGTGTCGCCGGTTCTTATCAAGAGTGCAGTGAAATTTTGTGACCTATTTTTTATTTTGACTAAGTTATTTAATTGATATAGACACTTTTGACCATTGACTTCTAATGATACATTAGAAGTCATTGCGTTAGCAATGACTCATGACTTTACAAAACTTTCTCAATTTGGATAAATATGACCTAAAATAACCGAAAAGTTTTCTAGACCTTCTGAAATATTAATAGCGTTTTCCATTCCTTATTTTTGCGAGTTGTGTTCTTCGATGCTTAGTGAATAAAACAGGAAAAAGGTGAGAAGTACTAGAATAAAAACTTTGCGTTCGCTTCTCAACAGATAAAGAATTAAACAAGTAGGTATGTCAATTCATCAGTCACATATTTCACACTGAATTTTATATATTTGGGCTAATTATTTTATAATTTTATGTATGTATGTATGTTTTCTAAAACAATAAATGAAAAATATGTTTTTTGTCTATCTGTACGAAAAGTAATCTGTTTTACGTGCGCAAAGTTGCTGATTTTTTACAATGCGGATATGCGTGCGCACAAATTCACTTTGCGAACGCAAAAATCTGGTGTGTCGCAGAAAAAATTAAACTCTGTATGTGTCACGTTTAAAAAGTTTGGGAATCATTGCGCAGCTAGCTACATGTCTATCACAGCGAAGATAAAAACAAAGAAATTATCACCTTGTTTGGTTCGTTGCTAAGGACATTTTTTCTGTATTTACATTTAATTTCGTAATTCTCGATTATAATAAAAAGATGTGATAATCGTTTGAGTGATGCTAATAACGATGACATTAATCAAACAATTAAAAAATTGAGGTTACGCATCTTGCAAATGCAAATATATTTGAACAGCAATTAATAAAGATCACCGGTACTAATTCAGTTCATTCTTATTGAAATATACACTCAAATCATTATCAAGATGTTATAAATTATAATCCAGAAACACCTGAAAGTCCAGGGACGTAACTAGGACTTTTTTAGGTGGGCTAAGGGTGAGCCTGTAAAAAATTAAAGTGGGTACAATAGTGAATTGTAGGTGTTCATTGTAACCATTAAAACATGTAATGTTTGATCTACTTGGTCTTTAGGTATAACTAGAATTAAATCGTCCACATATTTCTTGATAAATGGCAAGTTGGCTATCATAGGTGATAACGATGACCCCATAACTGCTGGTAGAACTTATCTCCACATTGAAAGTAGCTGTCACCCAAACAAAACCTTATAATCTCAATAAACTGCAGAAGAGGAATCTTCGTTTCGTTCTATTTGATATTATGTTCCAGTTTTTTGTTATAGCCTCTATAGTCAATTCAATCGGGATGTTAGTTAATAACGAAACTACGTCCAGGGTAACCAGAATGTAGTCATCTTGTAAGGTAATAGTAGTTATGAACTCCTGGAACTCAAACGAGTTCCTTACATAGAAATCTTCATTTTCAAATCCTTTCAGCAAATTGGTAGCATATTTTGACAATGGATGAGTTGGTGAATTAATACTGGAAACCTTCGTACGTATACAAGTTTAAACTTATTATTTGGATAGGTCTCCATAAGGGTGCAACAGTTTTATTACAGTTTACAATTGTTTTAAAAAATTTGTGACGTATCCATGTGTTGCGATAATTATTTATGTTTTATTGTTATTTATTTAGAATATGCATTATATATTAGTTATTTTATTTTTATTTTATTTTCTCAGGTAAGTTGTTATTTATTAGTTTCTGGTTTTACTAAAATTGAATTTTATTTTATTTTTCTGTTTGTGATTTGTTATCCTGAAGAAGACGCAGAGGCGTCGAAACCGATTAATTAGAGAATTTTTTTTTATATTACTGCATTCCAGTAGCGTTTCTTTACTATAATAATTACAGTTCAATATAGGCAAACAACATGCAAAGTACAAATTTACTTGAATATAGCGACAATAATAGTGTGTAAACTAATCATATATTGAATAATAGTATATTATTCAGAAGGTACGAAAACATGTGGGGTGGAGCTCGTATAATTTGAGAATTTCATTCTCGGTAAATAATTTCTATTAATTATTAATTGTATCCAGTTTATTAACATTCCATCAATGCGCTGTAATGCTTTTAACTCCTACGCTACAACAAGGGGGAATTATGCAAAAAATCCAAATATTCGATAGGAGATCCTGGAATGTCCGGAAATTTTGTCACCAGCAAGTAGAGCAATAATTAATAATTGGGGTAATACAGATTTTTTATTATAATTCCATATACGTTTTACAGCTAGCCTCGATTACTCATTCTCAAAATATATTATTGTAATGATATTTATTTTAAATTATCACTTGGATGTGGCAGCTAATCATCGGTACAAATATGCGCGAGTAATAGCCGTCAAATAATGAGTTCAAATGGTTGATAGTGGAGAGTAGGTAGTGGTACGCTCCTCCAAGGATTTTTATGCAGATACATTGGAATTTGTATCAAACTAGAATCGAACCTGTATTGTCAAATCCACAGTTAGTCACCATTTCAATATATAATAATTATGTATACAATGTATGGAAAATCAAATTTCAAATGAATTAAATAACAGATTAAATATTGATTGATATTATACAGCCAGGACTATAAATAGAAAATTCATAATTTAAATTGAGAAATGGCATTGTTCAATAATTATGTCTCAAATCTTTCAGTATATTTTATATGTTGTTACTGGGTACAAGTACTGCACATATGCAAAGTATCCTCTTTTAGGGAAGTATTTCTAGATAAAACAATAATATGACTGGCCTATAATTCGAACCCCTATTGGATATCTGTTAATTATAGCCGTTTAAAATTTAGTAGAAGAGAAACAGTGTATATGTACTATATTCCGTATAATATGTGTTACTATGTATTCATTTCTGTATATTTTTGACTTGAGTGCAACTGTTGTGTTACTCAACAATTAACATTTAAGTACCAAGGTATACGGACAAAGTTATTTAATTAAGATACCTATTCAATCATTTGTGAAGGGCCGGAGGGTAGTAAAATTAAATTTTATTTATTTTAAAGATGACCTATATTATGTGTCTGTACGGTACCAAAAAAATCAAACTTTTCATTTAATGGTATTTGACCTGTTTTTTCCTACAAAAGGCGCTTTTTTGGTGTATCGCCCCTGCTGACTCAATAAACTATATGAGTTTTCTAAATATAATACCAATTTGCAAGATCGCAATAATTTCGCAGAAACGTAAGGCACGTGTAACAACCGCGCGTGGTCAAAACGTTAATAATTTTACTTGCTTCAAGAAGATACAACAGCAATCATTTTGATTACGGAAAATTCCTGTTTGTTACATCCTGTATAAGAATTAGAGCTAATTTAATAACAATAACTGTCAGAATTGGCCGCCATATTGACAAAATAGCCGTCATTATTAGTTCTTTGCGTTTATCTCATCAGTGAAGATCACTGCATTATATTAATATGACCCTCACATAAAGTCTAAACCTCTCGACTTTTCTCTGAATGCAGTTGCAGTTTCCAGGGCCGGCTCTTTCGTGTTCCGCAGCCCTGTCCTCGAGATAGTCGCGTAGTCACAGAAGATTTATAGTTATTTCGCGTGGATTTAGATCGACTTGGGATAGGATTTCCTCCTTAGGGTTTGTGTCTTTGTCTAGGCTCCGGCGTTCGAAGCGGAGCTGAGACGTAGTTGGCGGTCACCTGCCCGGATTTATCGCGATAATTTTTAAATTGCCTTCGTTTTGGGATAAGACATACTGGGGTGATAACAGGGAGATTTCTTGCGGACCTGATAAAATAAATTCTAAATATAAATACGACTTTCAATAGGACGTAATAGTATGTTTTGATAAAAATGCCTTATAACCTTTAAGGTTATAACAAGGCTAGGGACACAAGACCGTTGATTTTACGTGCGTCGTAAGTCACGTAGCTTGTATCGTACGTTGTGGGTAGTTGTCCCGCAAGAAATAAAAAACATTCCAAAAATGGTTTTAAAAAACATTTAGTTTAATAAAATAATATTAAATGGACTATAAACAGTCACAAAAACGTTTTTATTGGATAGTTGAATTGGTTTAAATTGGGATAGTAAGAGGGTAAATTCAGTGTGAGCCGTACGCGAGTAATGGAAATGGAACCATTTTCACTACGTGTCACATATGGTATTTGTCGACAACCGTTTAAATCTTTTAATTTACTAAAAAAAATAATTCGGTTTATTCATACAAAATGATTTTTACTTAATGAAACTTGATATCGAAAAAATCATACCAATCTGATGTTCAAAACTATATGTGCCATAATGTAATTTTTTGAAATCAACATTCCAAACAGAGTTATAGTATAGTATGACTTTGACTTTTGATAGTTACAGTAAGGACACTGTTATCAAAATTTAATTTATCAAATATGAAAAATAGACGAATAAATACAAAATTAGATAACTACACTTTTTTAATACACTAAGAGCAAACCACCCGTTAATTTTAGAAAAATTTTCTTTCACCTACGGAAAGTTGGAGAATTCTACTCAATTTTTTATCCTCTTCTTCTTATTTTAATTTGAAGTTGATCTGATATGTGGAAACATCTCCACACTGACATTCCTTGACGTGAGTCGTGTGTACATATGAACATTACAACACAGTATAAAATGTAAAATGAATTGGATTTGTGTCTCATACATATAAATAAATATTGAAACAGAAAAAGAGTATGCTGCGGATTGGGAACAATTTTTATATCAAGTTTTTGACTATTATTGACAAGAAGATTTTCAAACTTGACGGATGATAAAGTAAGTTCAAATTGGAAATAGATGAAATCGAAAAAAAAATCGCAAAAGATAACACTTTATGCCGGTGTATCCACTGATCTAAGACATAAAGGAGCCGTACACAATAGTACACAAATCCTCCATTTTTCATTTCTTACTTGTTGGAGAAAAATTTTACAACAGTATTTTTGTTGCCGTATCAGGTATCACCCTTTCTAACTTTCTGCACTTGTTTTCAATGATGCAAACTCTAGAAATCCATTGAAAATCGTAGGTACTAAGGTACTATCCAAGTTACTCTTATTTCGATCGGAATATCTTTTTTTTTAATGTTACGCGTAATCTGATCAGTTTTCTTTAGTAGGTACATCGTTTTTAAATATAAATTTTCATTTTCAATTAACAAAATATTACACATTTTTTAAATTTTCTTTTTAAGTAAGTATTACATTTAAATTTTGATATCGATCTAATTCTAAGATCTTAGTTTTTATTATGTTAGATCATGCGATATTTTCAATCGAAAACTGAAACGATTGCAACAGCTGGGAGGTTGAGATGTAAGTTTTAGTTTTAAATTGATGTAGGTATTTCATATTATGTGGAATGAATTGAGGGTTTCAGGGGTTTGTGCTTACACTATGTAGAGGTATATAGTTTTTTTTAAATTAGTTCATGTTTAATTGACTGCTGCGTTTCTAAGACGAAGCATATAATTATTACTTAAATACTTTCTAAAATAACAGTAATATAACATCATAATATATTCTTCTTCCTACATATCCAAACGTATTGGTTTTACCTTCGGTTTTAATACAGATATTTTTATAATATAGATAGGAACTATACTTATATTACTACATGTGCCTTGTGCTTGCGAATATTACTCTTGCTATACAAACTCGTATTATTCATAATACAAGCGTAAGGAACATTCGTAATACTACCAAAAAAATAATTAACATAACTATGACTACTAAAAGTGAAAATTTGTCTTCCGATATATCTAATTTATAAATTTAAGCATCACCCCCAAACAAGTTTGTTCTTGAACGCCGAATACCCGGTTGCCGGATATCCGGCCGACGAAAATAAACTTAATATTCGGTATCCGGCAAATGCACTATCCGTTCATATATCCGAGCCAATCGAATAAAAACTTCATATTCACTATTGCTATTATGTTAACAAACTTTGAATACATAATATATATCAGCATAACTTATAGATTTCCTGATTACGGTGTCTTACACAACAATGTTTTCGCTTCCTATGTTTCGCATCCCGTCACTAAATTAATTCATCTTCCAGCGGACATCCGTCCGTGTGTTCCATAACTTGGAAGCAATACCTTCAGGATCAGAGCTTCTGGCAGGTGTAGCAAGGTATAGTGTTAAGCCAAGCCGGCTGAAGGTGTAAGGTGTTGTAGCCTGTAGTCTGTAGTGTTAGTGTGTACTGGTGTACGACGAGAGAACGCTGGTAATTTATCAAACGCGGCAACCAGACGCGGACTGACGCAGAATCTTTTAATCCCGGCACAAGCAAGAGTTTAACCGGTGATAATAGCGCTCATTAGACGGAGATTTGTGAGATTTGTACCCTACAGGCTATGAGATGGGGACAATTTCTTACATACTATATTTATTTTTTCTTTTGTTTATAGTTACATGAAATATCTAAAAATATGTACTACCTACATAACTCTGTTGTAATTTATTTGTTAAAAATAAGATCAAATAGCAATGCACTCTCTTTTAAAATATTTACATAAATTTATCACGCTTTTTATCCAATTTGGATGTGACCTCGGCTATATAATATAATAATTATTTCTTAATTTCCTCAAATACCCTCAAAAGGATGTACGGAAAGTTTACAAAAACAAAACATTTACATAGTGTGCACGAAGCAAGATTTTATGTCTTAGCACATAATTTACAATAAATATAATAATAATAATAATACAAAAAAAACCGTAATGATGCATAATTTTCGACATTATTTTATAAAACAAGGTAAATAAATACCTAGAAATATAAATCATTTCAATAGCAATAACAACAGTAGGTAATGTTTTTTAAATGTTTATTTTCAAAATAATATTAATAAAATTAATCGAGTATTACAAAAACAACAACAAAGGTTCTCTTGACAAAGAGCGTACCGTTTAAAAACACAGGATGTTTCTATACCTCTGCACGAAACTTTAAAAGGTTATATAATTTGATATACTGAGTATCGAAAGAAAATATTTTTTTCAAAATTTTGAAAAATAAGGGTAGGTAGTAAATTTTTTAGTGCCATTGGTTTGAAAGTCCATTTAACTGTTTATTTATTAGGTAATTATTACATAAGTATTTGTAAATAGTATGAAAGCATTATTTATAATTATAATTTAATTTTATAAATAACAAATAAACAGTTTAGACGTTCAAACTAATGGCACTAATATTTTCACTATTCTGATTTATTATATAGGTATATATATATAGGTATAGAAACACCCTGCATGATTTTGAAAACATTAAAAATATGAAATAGTTTATATAGTACGAATAAAGAAATATAAATTTATTTATAATTTAATAGATAAACATTTTAAAAATGTTACATAGTGACATAGACATTTTAATACCTTCTTAATACAAATTAGAAAACTGTATCTCTCTAATTGCAATAGTTTTCAATATTATAAGATTTATTTCAGACACTTTGAACGCAGTCTTTTCAGAACATCATTGTAAAATATGAGTTCATGGATTTCAATACCAAAGTTACAAAATGATTTATATGTTTTTTGCTTTGAATTTGATATCAAGAGATGTTGTGCTTTAATATTAAAATCTTTGGGTACAATTACTGATTCATTTAAAACCTCGTTTAAAACCTTCGTAGGCCCTAGGACCTGCTATATTTAAGGGTCCAAAATATTATTATTTTGCTTAAAAAAGAATAAGCAAAAATGTGTAAAACAGGAATAATATCGTTCCTCGCGAATTATTTAGTATATATTATTTTTGTTAGGTATTTTATCGCCGGATAAATATTTTATTGTTATTGTATTAATTTTACTAAATATTGTATAGGTAGTGCTCAAAAAAGCGCATAGGCTTTAGGGACATTGTTTTGTTTAAACCTGAACAAATTTTTTATACTATAGTACAAATATATGACGTTCTACAGAAGGAGTATTATATTGCGCACCTCAAAAAGTTTACAATGCAATAAAAAAATTTATGAACCATTTGACAAGATTCTTTCAAAACCAAAGTGTCCCATATTGCAAGAACCTGAAGTCAAAAATATAGACCAATAATTTTTTTACCGTACTACATGCCCGTCAACTATGTGACACCCTTGTTAACACCATGTACCAATAAATAAATTATCATATGATCACAATGGCGGGCGTGAGGTTATATTTCTCACTTGTGAACTCTTTTAGATTGGGTGCAAGTGTTCAATGAGAATTTTAGAATTTTAAGTAAAAGTAACGGCATGAAAATGTTGTTCATTTAAGCGAAGCGTGGCGAAAGAACGAATGAAGGCTCCTATCTGAATGACTGCATCTAAAGGGAAATGAAAATAGGGTGTGATTATGTGATGGGGCCCTCAGCGCTTCGCCCTTGGAACTCACACAGTCGATTAAGAACTGGGGACAAAAGATTCATTTGCATATGTAATATTAGGGAGTGTAGTTATTAGATTTATTTTTATAACTTTTGACAATATACTCGTAAACTCGTATACCTACATACTTTTCCAAAAGACTTGCTTTTAACATAATTATTGAAATTATTGTTTATAACTACTATGTATGTTTGTATTGTTAATACCTAATGAAGATAAACGTGTAGTAATTAAAAATATAATAAAATTATACATGACATAAATAAGTACACTAAGTACAGGTGATTCTTCGTAACTTACTTATTTCAAAACGCAATAATGCCCATTTTATGAATCAGAAACTTTTTATTTTTATTTTATAATGTAGGTACATATCTAAAGTTTTGTTTCACCCAGTCTTCAAAATCATATCAGGTAGGTGCCGCCCCCCATTGTCTATAAACTGAATAAGGCGATTTCTGGCGTTTGTCATAACCTTTTCTAGCATTGCAGCGGGTATGTTGGCAATTGCGGCCCGGTTTTGGCCTTCAGATCTTCTAGGGGCCTTGGAAGGTTGACGTAAACGCGAGATTTCAAAAATCCCAGATTTGAATTTTCCTGTGAATGATTCTTGTATTGTTATTAGTGTATTTGCATCTTCTGGTATTGCATTTTTATGTGTACCTATGAATATTCTAGATTTTTATTTTCTCGTGTTTCTCCTTCCGAAGGTATCCGCTGGTGACTATTCAACACCAGAAAATTAAATTCTAGAATATTCATACATAGGAAAATGCGAGGTAAAATGCATACACAAGAAAATTCAAATCTAGAAAATTTAGTACGTAATAGTAATCCTGCAGTAAAAGATTTAAATTTTCTAGATTTTCCTGTGAATGAATCTTTTGACGCAGGTATTTTATTACATAAGAACTATTGCATCTTCTGGTGTTAAATTTCCCTGTGAATGAGAATTCTAGAATTTTATTTTCTGGCGTTGAAACCAGTACCGTGTCCGCTCAAGAGAGATTTTACTATTTAGAAACTAACCTAACCTTATCTACGCAACTTCGCGTTTTGTGTAATCGAAACTAAGGTTAGTTTCTACAAATAACTAGTTAAAACTATTGAAATAAATCTTTTGGCTTTAAGTTCTGTATATATTTTTTATTTTAATACAACGTTTTAATCCATTTCACGTGAATCTTTGTCAGGAAATGTAAAAATTTATAATGAATGTTTTTTATCAATAAAACATGTAAACATATAATTATATACAACTTAAAGACAAATGGTTTATTTCAATAAAAATGAGTTCTGAAAGTTGTTTTCAAATAGTTAAAACTAGTTTTTACTGAGTTCGGAAGTTCGGATTATAACGGCAACATGTTAACTTCTGACAGTTTGGTTATAAAAATATTTATTGCACTTCTCGACAATGCATCACAAGAATGCATATACATCGCCTGTATTTGATTATAAAGAAACGTAAAATCACCTTCCTGAAATCTAAATGAATCCGGGTGCTAAGCCGGGCTGCACGCATGCGCCCGGCAGTATCACACGGTGAATGTTTACATTAGATTATAAAATTCAACCGATATATCACGATTAAGTTGAAATTCACAGTTCGCCGCATAGCGTAGGAAATTGTTTCATGTTTTTTACACGGCTGAAAATTGCCTCCCGCGTTACAGAAATGTTATTTCATATTCTGGACAATCGCTAGAGTGCAGACTGCTTTTGTTCTGCACTACTTCTATGATAGTTAAATAATTCATAATCATTTTTGAAGACTGATTGACTAATTATTTTATAAGATAGTAAAAAAAGGCAAACTAATATACCTACTCGTATAAACTAATCCTCGACCAAGCGATAAAAGTTCTTTGACAAAGATTTTTTATAAAAGATTTTAGACGAGAAATGTGACAGTGCAATAAAAATTTCTTTTTTAACAGTTAGCTCAATTTTTGTAAAAGAAGACGTAGGTAATACACAAACAAATTTATCATCAAATATCTTTTATACTTAAACGATCTTTGTCAAAGATCTTTTATAGTGTAATGGAAAAAATCACTTTTGAAACACAATTTTTGTTCGATTGAGTTCAAATGCAAAAAGGAGGGGCTTACCGTCACCTCACCTTCTGCTGAAAACTTAAGTTCCGAATGCGCCTCTTAAGGAGGTACACCCGGCGGTGGGGGGTTAGGGATATCTTCCATGCTCGCAATGTATTTCACTACAGGGTTCCAACCGGTTCCAACTTATAAAAAATAATAATAAACATTTTTTATTGTATGTAAACACAGTCTATTCGCATTTTTATCTAATAAAATGAGATTTAAATCAATTAATTAAGAATATTATTAATTTTTATTATGTAAAACTTGTTTATTTTATGATTTCATTCTGTCAAATACCAGTGTAAACTACGGCAACGCTGTGCTGTTCTTATGTCAATCTGACAGATAGTAAAAATCAGTAAAAATGGAAGGTGAAAAGAATTCTGCACTTGAAATTTCATACAAACCGTTAGGTATAAATTATTTATCATTTATACAGATTACCTTTCAATCTTGTGAAAAACTTGTGATTATAGATAGATAAGTTTTTTACTGGTTAAAATTCAAATTTCGCGCTTTTCAACGTTGCTGTCTCTATATTATGTTTTCGCCAATATTCTCCAGTAGGCATAAACATCAGTCTTTCGATTAAGAATTCTTGTTAATTACGTGATAAATGATGCTTGTATTACTTTCATCCGTTCGTTAAATGCTTTTTAAAAGTAGTCCCATAAGGCGCCATGTAAAATATAGTTTTTTATATTTATTTTTGGATAATCGACGTGGTGAAAAATTATGAAAAAATTCAGGTACCTACTTAACATTTTTTCAATGTTTTGATTAATTTTGCAAAGTTTCATTAAACTCTCTCTTTATGTCAAATGTCGAGTGTACCTCCTTAACATGTAGTCGAGTAGGGTATATTGACTTATTTAATCGTCCATTTTGATTACTTATAAACAACTTTGGTAATAGTTTATTACCTGTATGTATCGCCTTTTTCGATCTTCCGCACTTGTTTGAATAACGGAAATTGTACTTTGATAAAAAAATAATGTTGTAATGTAAAATTTAATTCAATTGATATAATAAAACAAAATATTAATTCATATTCCGAATTTTTAAACCCAATTTAAGATTCATGAACAGGAACAGACCTTAGTCATATCTGTCGAAATACTGCGGTTTAAATCGTTAAATCGTATAGTATCTTTTACCATGTTTACTAAATAAAAACATAGTTGGAAAACGGTTTATAAGCCTTTTACTTTAGTAAGGTTAAGCATTTTATTCTTGGTTTAATATGTGTACTTATAGTGTGTATGTGTAGGGCATAGATATGTATTTCAGACGACATCATAGGCTGGACCCGAGGCTGAAGCATTACTGGAGACCTGCTAGAGACAGCTTTTGATCCAGTGACGTTTTGATGTACCGATGTTTCCATGCAGCGAAGACTCGATGAAATGTCGTTCTGATGTAGTCACTAATGTACTTATATAATTAAATTAATGCGACACCTTTAAATATATCAATGCTTGCAGATGTAGAACAAGAGATCAAAGCTCTATGTTATTTTGCAAGACGATTCCAACCGATTTCAACACTTAAAAAGCTGGTGACTACAGGGTAGACACTTTGATATAAGAATTAACAACTGACGGTGATCTTATTGTACTAAAACATTTGAATTTATGCGCTTAATACAATAATTGTCACACATTGTAGTCAATTCCGAAAAATGCGCACAGAGACTCTGCTATAACATGTTATATCAGATACATTGGATCTCTTATTCTTAAGACTGCGTTCAAAGTGTCTGAATAAATATTGTAATCTTGAAAAACTATTGCACTTAGAGACGTACGGTTTTCAAATTTGTATTAAGTAGGTTTTAAAATGTCTATGTCACTATAATGTACCGAACATTTTTGAAAATGTTTATTTATTAAAATAAATAAAAATATATTTATATTTTTTATTCGTAGGTACAAATTTTAAAAACTATTACATATTTACTGTTTTCAAATGAATATTTAAATACAATTATATACTCTCTTTGTCAAGAGAACCTTTGTATTTGTAATACTCGAGTAATTTATTTATTATTATTTACAAAATAAACAATAAAAAAATGTTACATAATTATAGTGAAAACCGTGAAATATAGTTTCCAAGAATAGTATGCTTTGAAATTTCAGATACTTTGAACGCAAGCTTAATCTTTACTCAATGATCACTTATAAATAGCTTCTCTAAAATAAGTAAATATGGAATCATGAAATATGCGAGAATATGGCTTAGAATTCAGCCAGGTACGCCCTCTAAATGCACAAAAATCTCCCCTTTGGTGTACTCTCCACTAATAACCATGAGTACCCGTGAGTTGACGGCTGGTAAGCGCACATACAGGTAAATATATATATATATACATATACATATACTGAAAACTCACAGTAATGTTGGGTAATAGGCGTGAAAGATATGTATGTATGTATGTATGCTTAAGGGCGTAATGTAACCTAGGCTGCGCGCAGCAAATACATATTTTTTTGAATGGGGAATCCAATAATAATTATATTTGGAACAATTTGATTTCTCATAACTTGTCTAACTTCACACAACTATGTTACTCGGTAAATCATCGTGTCAGATAAATTACGTTCTGAACTAATAAAAATAAAAATATATAAAATGAGTATAAAGTTACACGAAAATTACTATCAGCATTTTAAAATATAAATTTATTCTTATAAAAACTATAAAATATGCAATAAATTTTAAAAATATAGGTACTTAAAAATTTTCTTACGATGTATCTGAAGTTTATAATTTTTGCGCATCATTTTTCTTGAACGCCGAATATCCGGCTGAAGAATAAATTGAATGTCCTGATACCTGCCAACTCCACTATCCGTTGCATCACTATGATATAGACCAGTCAAAACACAAACTTGCAACAGTCAGTCATCATATTTCTCATTTAGTCATCCTATTGACATTCTCCTCGCCCCCAAATTCCCCTATCCCAAAATCTCCTGCGCAGTTCGTTCACGCCCCTAATAATCTCGTTATATTTATTCGTTCTATTATTACCACATGTACGTTTTATTTCGCACCATATTTCTGCGACAGTCGGACGAGGACAATAAATATTCACATATGCACCCCTGAGATGCAGAATACAAAGTAGTCATCGCGGAGTAGCAATGCAGCATCTCATCGAGAGTAACTAAACGGTGATATTCGCGATTTTGATTGCTTCGGGGGCTTTTGATGGGGGTGGATCATGGGCGGCGGTAGCGGATTTCCATAGGAGCACGGAGGAGAAAAACGTGAAAGCTAAAAGTAGTAATGGATCAGTTTGCTGTTTGGCCGGATTGCTACTTATTTAGCCGGATCACCAGAATTTCGTAATTTTTCGGTAAAAACCGTAATGCCTATGTTACGCCGGTATGGCATAAAGCACGGTGCTCGATGAAAACATGTTTGGCATTTTGCCACATGCCACATGAGAATCGTTCTAAAGGATGTCACACCGGTATAACAAAAAGTCACACGAATTTTTTATAGTTTTTTAAAATTTTCTCGACACCTACGTTACTTCAAATTTAACATTTTAATTAGGTACAATTTTACTCGATTTGGCATAGTAACTGGTTTATAAAGTTAAATATTTTTTTAAAAAAACGTACTAAGCTTGAAGAAATTATTTAAAACAATTGTGCTCTCTCTATTATTACTTAAAATAGTTTTCAAATTGCTCCTATTATTTATATAATTTCGGATAAATATATCTGAAATTTCGAATTGTAAACGTCAGTTTAACAGAATTTTGAAACAATTGACTTGCTAACTTTGTTTGCTTGGGAGCTTAGGACACGCCCCCTAACTGCTACGTTTATAGTTTCAATAAATGAAAAGTGGGTGTGTTAAACAAAGACAGAATATTTACAAGTTGTGTTTTCTTGAAAGTTTTTGTAAATAATTTTTGACAGGTGAGAATTAAAAATCATCGATTCTTTATGTTACATAAATCAATAATTAATTCATATTTTGACCTAAGCTTAAAGTTTTATATTCTTATTATTGAATTACTTACAGTTATTTTTTTGAAAATCAATTATTCACCAACTCATAAAAAGTTATTCATTTATTCCATTGAGCATGAGCACCGCGCTTCATGCCATGCCGGTGTGAAATGTGACATAAGCATACCTACCTAACTACTATTTTTGCTTCAGTCTGTAGGTCACAACCCAAAATTTAATTTAAATTAATATTTGATAAGTATTCATCAGATATTCATAACTAGTCGTAGATAGGTAACCATGATGATATCGAAGATAACTAAATTTAAAGTTGACATTAAAATGCGCTCAATGAATTGCGTATATGGATATTAGCAGTAATTTTACTAAACGATTAGAAAATATTATAATTATAAAAACATATCACACAAACACATGTTAAAAAAACTAATATTATGTTATCCTTGGATGTTTGAAATATTTATTTAAAAAATAAAAGCTTTGAGTCAGCACAATAATTGTTGAAAAAGTAAAATGTTGCAGTACTTATCAAGAAAAATTATATGTTTGACGTCTTACTGCATTTCAGTGTTAAATTTAAATTTAACAATATTCTTTATTCAATATTATGATTTATAAATAACAACAAAATTATTTATTTTTATTTTACTGCATTGGCCTCACCTCACACCAAAATCACGCACCCCTATGACGTATATTTTCTACCTTAAAAGACTGCAGATGTTTTAATAACTGTTAATTTTGTATATGTTACCTACTTTGTGTTCTATATTTCTTCTTACATATATCTCATATAATTACATTGAATCAAAAAATTTACAATTATGAACTGACTGAATTTTCTAGACGGATCCGGCCGAAACTGAATTTCCGGCCGAAACCGAATTTTCGGCTGAGGGTATAAAGTCTGAAAAGTAGCTACAAGGGAAATTACCTTGAACCCATCATTGAAAAAGGGCACTTGCCTTCTGGAGTTTTACGGCATTAAAAAAGGTTTCTTTGCTTATTAAATAGAAAAGATTTTGAGAAATACAATATTCTAGCAAAAACAAAGGATTCAAGTTGAGTACGCTTTTCTAACGGTTTAAATTATATTTTAGAACAAAAAGAGAACAAAATGCAGTTTTTCTCGTTAACTACAAATGAAACTTTAAATATACAGATAATTAACCTTCGTAATAAAAAAGTTCATTACATTCTTATTGTTACTGTCCCCTCTTCCAATAATGTAATATTCCAGTATACTTTAAAGTATAGGTAACTAAATTATACTGTGTTTCAGAAGTGCAATGCACTGTAATATTCCTTAACTTCAAATTTAGGAATTGTTGTTGTTATTTTTATGTTTGTTGTAGTACTGATCTGTATTCGATTACAATATATTTAAATCGAAGCATACAGCTCGTCAATAATTATTACATTTCCACCAATATTTATGAAAGAAAATAAACTAGGCATTTAAAATAAGTATATATGTGTAAAACTTGTGCGTAAATACTCTTTGTGTTTTTATTACACTTAGGGTTTTTTTAACTCTTGTTTGCTCTACTAGTATTATTAAACTAAATTTTAAGTAAATACCTACTTAAAATACACACTTGTATTATTCACCATAATTACCATTATTTTTAATGAATCTTCCCATGAATCGTGTTTATTAATATTTAATATTTTATCCAGGTACCTACATGTTTTTATAAAATCCTTTTAATCAAGTTAATTATAGGATTTATTTTTCATTTTCATTCAAATACAAAATGTATTAAATTTTATAATTTTAAATTATATTCATATAAGTAGGTATTGTCATTGATAGCTCAACAATATTTTTAATGAAATATTTAATTACATTTATTTTTAATAAACAAATAACAAAGGATTAATTGAACTATTTATATTTTAAACCTCGTTATTTTTATATGAATTTTTTTAGTTGCACGCCTATGTAAATTCCACTGTCGCCCCCTTTTGTGTCTAGAGATTAAGTTCTTATGCGCTTATGCTGTTAATAACGTACTGTTTATAGCGTAGTGGTTAGAATAAATGGCTAATACAATGTTTAGTCACAGTACATAATAAATTGTATTACTAGTGTAGCGATTCTGATTTAGGGATGCAATTTATTTTGCGTTTAACTTATTGATGGAGGGTGAATTATTGGTAAAATAAATTAGGGATTGTTCAGAAGATTATTTTATTCATATTCAAAGGAGAATTACTCATAATATTTGGATCCTTTTAAATTTTCTTCTATTCTTCGTCGTCATTCTTCTTTATATTCATTTGAACTAAACTACTACAGTCAGGTGCAAGAAAATCACGCTTTTATTTTTAAAGTTATAGTATGGTATAATAGTACCAGATTGCTATTATATCCTCAGAGAATAAATTTTCACAAAATACCGCAAGGTGCTCTATAAATTAATTATCATTCCAGTACAATTTTTCAGTCCTACCTATTTGTAGGATAAGAGAATGAGGTAGGTAATAGATTTTTTTAAATGGCACAAAATGAAACACTGTGCCATACTGTTCTTTATTGGTTGAATCCATTGCATTAAAATATTACGCATATATTATCCTTAAATCTTATTATTAATTATAGTTGGGGATAAAATAAATTGATAATAACGATACTCTATTTTTTCTATTTAGATAACCTTACTCTTTATTAGGGTGGCCAGAGAGTATCTTTTAAAGAGATCATGTTATCTTTTTTACTAAGATCTTACTTATTCTCTATTTTAAAACAAGATGTTCTCTTTTTGTTCTTTTTTCTGTTTTTATTATAATTTAAAATATATTTAAAAATCAAAAACTATAAGCACACTGCAATCATAACAAAATTCAATATATTTTTAACTTTGTTAGATTCGTTAAGCAATATTAATTTTAATTGTAAATTTGACTATACCATAGAATATTATAATTATTATTAAGTAATGAAAGTCTATATATTTACTAATTTTACATTTTATTACTAATTCATTAATTTTGGTCGTTGGTCCGTGAAAATGGGTAGAAAAAAAGTGCATATTTAAGGAAGAATTAAAAGTTTCCTTGTTTTGAACCAAAACCGTATAACATAAAGCTTTTTGCACTGTTTGTGAAACTACTGTGTAATTGGCATAATAAAGGCCGATTTGATTTTTTTTTTTCAAAAATTGTTTTCTCTTTTCAGTTTTACTATCTGGCCACCCTACTCTTTATTAAACGCCAGAAAAATTCCCTTTTAGTAGATAGATACTATAGATTAGAAACATAATGATGGTTTTATAAACAGTTTGTAAAAAATGGCTGGCTGATTTTCTTTGCAACTGAATGTATAATAATATTTTCTTTATCAAAATTCTTGACCTTCCATCTTCGTCTTCGTTTTCTTCATCTTCGTGTCTTCTTGTATTCTTTCTGAAGGTTATCAACCACTGGTCTAGATCTCTTCGTAAACAGCATTTAACTTTTGACATTTTAAGTAATAAATTTTAAATTCACTTCCAGGACTTCAAACGAACTTGTCAAAATGTTGGAAGTTAAATCTTATGTATATTAGCAACTGAGATTTGAGTAATGGTAATACCAAAGTGATGTTAAATGTTAATTAGTAATTATGCCATGATAATTAAATATTTAACATGCAAATTTGGTGTGCTTCTCCACAGCCATGGATCGGACATGCCTAGAAATGGAAACACAAATCAAGAAAATTATTCCAATTATTTTGCAATTGTTAAAAACATTATACATTGATTACATCTATGTCCTATTCAATATAATATGGCGCGATAAAGTATAGGAATTTTTAAATCTTGATTCAGTGGCGTACGGAGGGGGAATTTTATGAAGGAAACAAGTCATTTTGTCATGAAAATGAAAGGTTGATGATTCCTCGTCAAACATGATTAAACACCGAGTCAAATGATGAGTTATTAATTATTGTTTTCAATTCCAAAAGGTGATGTACTTGAGACAATATTCCTTGGTATTAATAGTACAAACAATGTTTTACAAGCACTGCAATTACATGATAGCTTATTATTGTTTCTGTGTGTGGCATCGAGGACAGGACCGTACTGACATTAATTTACGTGTAATATTTTCAATTTTATATAAGAAGGTGCTCAATAATAATTAAAACACTTTCTAAAAATCAGAACAAGAAAAATATAAATTATCGGAATTCAAATTGCCCGGCAAAATATATTTAGAACAAAAACGTCAAGTTAAAACACTAAAATAGACAGTAATTATTATTATTAGATTATCAAATGTAAAAAGGTAGAATCAGCGCTGTATTGAAAAAGGATACGACGACGTTTATCCTATACCACAATAACAAATTATCTTATGAATAGAACAAGTAAAATTATGTTCATGTACATATAAGTTTTTTACAAATTTCCCTCATTTAAAAGAGGTACACACAATAAAAAAATTTGTGCGAGTCAAAAATTTTAGTATATTTTGGTATTACGATAAAAATTGACTAAAACAAAATATTTTATTAAAAAGTTATAGCACCTAGTATATAAAATTTAAACACTTGATGAAAATCTTGACAAGGGCCATCAGGAATAAGTAAAAAGGTTATACTATTATTACTATTTATGAATTCAATTAAAATACACAGATACATTTAGTTATCTTTATGGCCTGTCTTTAACAACAGCAAAATTTTTATGTTATGGATGTTTTATGTTTGTATGTGGAAAATATAACCACACAAAATATTTATTATGTCACGGGGTACACTAAATTGTCTCTCGAGTCGCTACCTATTACCTATTGGTTTATTTTGCCATTATGAAAGTATGAAAAGAGCATGCGCACATACTAAATTTTGTACAAAATATTGCATGTTTGTTTCAAACATAAAGGACCTCGCACCAAATACATGGGACCAATAATCTCGGTGAAATTTTCTGTAACTTTGGGATACAATCTACAACTTTTGTGACTGGTGTATTCATCATTTCGACCTTCCAACATCCAAATTTCAACATTCATGAAATTTTCTGTAACTTTGGGATACAATCTACAACTTTTGTGACTGGTGTATTCATTATTTCGACCTTCCAACATCCAAATTTCAACAATCAAGATTCAATATATATTTTTGTGAACATCATGTTTTAGGGGGTGATTATTAGCTATAATAACCCAAGGACATTGAAAATTACAAAATAATTTGGTGACATTAAGAAAGCACGTTGCCTGGTAACCGCCCGACGCCGCAGGCGGAGAGCTGTTTAAAAGCAACGTGCTTGAGGTAGTTGTCACAAAAATATAAGTATTTATCAATGGTCCAGGGTTATTCGGACAGAAAATTTTTAAACACCCATCGAATTATACTATTATATAAACAAAATGAGAAATGAGTTATGCAAGTTTTATTTAATCTCTAATCGATAGTCTTTATTGTTCTTATGATGTAGATCATTTTAAAATTACCAAATTTGTGAAATCTTCCCAGTCAATCCCTGTGCAATATCACCAGCTAGCTTCCGCAGTAGCTCGGCAATAAGCAGTGAATGTTGGCAGTCCTAACCACGTATTATGAGTATTAGGGATTCCACGTCTAGTACTACAGTGTACGTATAACGTTCAACGTACAACGTAGAATGTACAGTGTATGCATTATGATGATGGTAATTAATTAAGGTGCTTGTAACTAATTACAAATGACACTGGCCGCGAATGCATGATTATATGCAGTTGCAGGCCAGATGGACACAGATTCTCAAAATTTTACGCCAAGCCGAGAATTATTGTAGGAATGTCGTAGGCAGATTGTAAAATTAGTATTTATATGTAAAGTATGTAGACATATTAGAAAACACAATGTGACATAATTTTTTTAGGTTCTTTATTAAGTTAAATCAACCAAAACTGTGTATATGGGACTCACGAAAGATATTGGGTTGTGTATTTAGTTCAGTTCAATCAAAGTTTGTACAAAAACCGAGTATTGAAGACTCACGAAGGGTATTGGATATTTTATTTAATTCAGTGCAAAGTGTCTACTGAAAGACTAAAATCGAATCTGTCTGATTCAAGAATTGTATTGGGTTGTTTATTTAGTTCAGTACCCAAAGCCTCGGCATAAAGTGTAATAAAATGATATGATATTATGTGCTAAGTAATTTATAAAACGACTAGGCGTTTTATAAAACGACTAATTTTATAAGTGTCATGCGACACATCAAAACATAACAGGAAATAAGTATTTTCATTGGAAAGTTTAGGTTTTAGAATGTGTCTCAAACAATATGTTGCAAATTTACATTTTTGAACCCACTGCACACATAATAAGTTTGTTATTATTGATATAATATGAGATACGTAAGTGGATCTCTCTATTTCTATTTATAAATTTTCGTAATTTTGGAAGAGTTATAGCTCTAAAACTACACAATACAACCCTTAAAAAAATGTTTTGTAAATAAACGTATTACATCAATAGTATAGTTTTTTCAAAAAATTACTTTGTTTCGATTTCTAGACTATAAAATAGAAATTATATATCGAGGGCTTTATGAATATGCCGTTCGAAAGCGACAAATTTACAATACCAAGATCTCTTCACCTAGCAAACGCTACCCGAGACGCTACCTAATGACGTCCGTATAGTTAGCACCCCCACTTCAGAAAAATAAAAAAATTAAAATGCCATAATTTTGTGCTAATTATGTGCTAATTTTGTACTAACATTAAAAATTTTGTGCTAAATCCGAAACCGCGAAAACGGACGTCACTCTATTGGAGGTGCTAACTATACGTATAGTTGGCACCGCCCTACACTAAATTATCACAAAATGAAAAAATTGTTAGCCTATAATTATGTGCTACTTATGTGCTAATTTTGTACTAACATTAAATATTTTGTGCTAAATCCGAAACCGCGAAAACAGAAGTCGCTCTATTGGAGGTGCTAACTATACGTATAGTTGGCACCGCCCTACACTAAATTATCACAAAATGAAAAAAAATTTTAGCCTATAATTATGTGCTAATTATGTGCTAATTTTGTACTAACATTAAAAATTTTGTGATAAATCCGAAACCCCTAAAAGCTAATACGGTAGTCGCTCTAATATGGAGGTGATAACTAAGTATACGTAAGTAGTTAGCACCGTCTTACACTAAATAATCACAACATGAATAAATTATTAGCCTATAATTTTGTTAAAATTTTGTACTAACATTAAAATTTTTGTGCTAAATCCGAAACAGCTAAAAGGGTATAGTCGCTCTATGAAGGTGCTAACTATACGTATAGTTGGCACCGTCCTACACTAAATTATCACAACATGAAAAAATTATTTGTCTATAATTTCGTGTAATTATATGCAAATTTTGTACAAACATTTAAAATTTTGTGCTATTTTAGGAACAATAACATACATTTTTGTTTTTAGGATAAGTACTACATTTAGGTGCGTATTACCAGTTTACTAAACGAAAGTACTACCTTTTCACATTTCTACTATTTTAAATTAGATTTGATTAAAGGTTATAAAAGAGAGCACAATTTTTATTTTTACTTCTTCCCTCATATTTTATAAGAGAGGTATTGTGACGCGTTTTTGGTGGATAAGCACGTTTTAGGGTCCCTAGAGTAAGAATTTATCATTTTCGAAATGTATGTGTGTGTGTGTGGTACAATTTTTTCGGTAACGATAACTCAAAAAATATCAAACATTAAAATTGAAAATTTTATATTTAGGTTACGGATCTTAATAACCCAATATAATTTTAGTTTCAATCTGTAAACCGGAAGTAATACTTTTTTTTAAATATTTCGATAGATAATTAATTAAATATAATTTTTTTATTTTAAATGAAAGATTATGTGATTATTATCTACAATTAGTATTTTATAGATTTTTATGTATCTTTTAATGTATATACTTATAATTTAGTATTTCGGTATGTTGTAGTCCATGATCGTTTAATAATTTTTGTTACTACCTACGTAAAATTTGAATGATTATGACATGACAGTTACAATAATAAAATATCGTTTATATCTTCTTCTGCAGTTTAAATAAAATGACTACAATATATTTGTGAGTTGTAGTATTACCTACCTATAATATTAATATATTTGTAAAAGTAAAAAGAATAGAGTTCTGGTGAGAGGTCTTGTACTGGCCACATCAGATTTTTTATTATAATTTTGTAATTGTGGACGCTTGTTTTTACTTTTCAAAAGAACTTGAACCCAGATATACTTTTTTGCAAATTATTATATTAACGGCTTATGTTTTGGTTTGGGTTACATATAATACAAAATATACCTAGGTACAGTATTTGCAGTTTTTTCTATAACTTTGGCAAGAAAATAGTTACAAAAACTTAACAGCATTAAAAACGAATGAATTTGAAATTTATTTAAGTTATATTGTTTGTACAGTGTGTGTACAGTCCGTTATGTTAATCTTACTTTCAACGATAATTTTAATACACTGTTCCTATTACCTACTTACCTTGACGTTATTATACCTGCTCTTCCAAAAGAATACAAAATCTGGGAATTTAAGTAATTTAAGAACAGTGACTAATTCTTTTGACTAGCGCTCTCCTCAAATATTCCGAAGATTTAATTCACTCCAAATCATTTCTGTGTTTTATTTTGAGCACATAGGTACATGCTCCACTAATCATTGTATTTTGCATCTTTTGCTTTGGATTTTATAAGAGACAAAGTTTTCTGAAGATTTTTTTCAATAAAAGGGTAAGTCGATTACAATTACCAAAATTATACACTACATGAGAGACAGGCACATTGGTACAGTTCGGAAACTTATTATGTATTATTATGATTTGAGGATTATTTCAGATACGTTTAAAAGCCTTCTTTATCCACCTTTTAAAAATAATTGAATTAGGTATAGGTACTGATATTAAATTTTTTATAGTGTTCAGACAGAGTCACAATCGTTCTCATTTATGACCTATAAACAAATTTAAGATCTATTTATAAGCAATTAAAATGTACACGAGTAAGTGCGGGCTCGGTACGAAGCTGATGCCGGCGAGCGTGGCACCTTCTCCCGACAAACGTAACACTGTAAGACGGACTATCGATTAATGTACATAACAATCTGAATTTGGTCACTATTATTAACAAAATTTTATGCAAACTAGTTGACTTTCTATAAAATATGTTTACGTAGTAAAAATTTATTTTAAATGTTTATTTAAATGAATCATAAGTAATTACAGGTTTTTGATTAAAGTAGGTATTAAGGTTGCGTACGAACGAATATATTGAAAATATCTCCAAAAATAAACAATTTTAATAGCAGTGTTCTATAAAACGGCTTTACCAAATAATGTAATATTTTTTTGTCAAAAATTTAATTTTATTTATATTAGGGCATAAATATAAGATCAAGTCGCAAATTAATAATAAAAGAAAAGTTAGTTTAAATAAAACCACATAATTATTTTTCTTATAATACAAAAGTGTTTTTCTGAGTAATTATGAACATTTTAGTACTAAGAAATATGTCATGCCCTAGTTTATATTGTAACTTGGCAGAATAAATTTTAACCTCCCGCCTTATATTCTATAAGGGAAGGTATTGTGACGGGTCGAGTGTGAGGTTTTAGTGGATAAGCACGTTTTAGGATCCATAGAATACGAATAAAGTATTTTCGAGATTTTCTGTGTCTGTGTGTATGTGCGTTAGGTCGTATGTGACATATTTTTTCGGGCTCTATAACTCAAAATGTTACAAACATTTAACAACCAAATTTTTATATTTAACGTTATAATACAAATCTTAGGAACCCAGTTATTTGTAAATTTTTCTGTGTATGGTACTATTTAGGAATTAAATTATTGTTTATAATTTAGACATTTAGAGTGTCAAACAGTGACAGTGACAATCGTTAATATCTTCTTCTGCAGTTTATATAAAAAGACTAAAATATATTTGTGAATACCTATAGGCGATCTCGATTAAGATCGCAGCGCTATAGTGGTGACTTCAGATAGACATACGTACGAAACTTCGTAATACGAACACTGTGACAGACTGTGGTATTTGACTAATTTTCTGTATTTTTTAAATATTTCGATAATATTGATAACTATAACTAATTTAAAAATTGTCTCATTATAATTCATATAATAAATTAATAGGATTTGGTGTAGGACGGTGCCAACTATACGTATAGTTAGCACCTCCATTGGAGCGATTACCGTTTTAGGGGTTTCGGATTTAGCACAAAAAATTTTATGGTAGTACAAAATTAGCACATAATTAGCACATAATTAGCACATAATTATAGGCTAACAATTTTTTTCATTTTGTGATAATTTAGTGTAGGGCGGTGCCAACTATACGTATAGTTAGCACCTCCAATAGAGCGACTTCTGTTTTCGCGGTTTCGGATTTAGCACAAAAATTTTAATGTTAGTACAAAATTAGCACATAATTAGCACATAATTATAGGCTAACAAATTTTTCATTTTGTGATAATTTAGTGTAGGGCGGTGCCAACTATACGTATAGTTAGCACCTCCAATAGAGTGACGTCCGTTTTCGCGGTTTCGGATTTAGCACAAAATTTTTAATGTTAGTACAAAATTAGCACATAATTAGCACAAAATTATGGCATTTTAATTTTTTTATTTTTCTGAAGTGGGGGTGCTAACTATACGGACGTTACCTAATGTCTTAAAATAGTCTACTGCATAATGTCTTGTGTACAAGACAATAAATTATCAATAATGTACCATATAAAGAAAATTATCCAGTTTATTTACTTCTGTAAAAAACATGAGTATTGTTTCAATATTATCCATACTTATTTTAATTCCCTAGGGGATGAATCACCTAAGTACAGCATGTAAGTATCCAAAACAATATATAAATAATAATTTTCTACATAGGAAATTTTTTTTTACCAGCTGCCATTGTCTTAGCAATATCGTACAATGACGATAAGTACCTACCTATATGTACACATTACAATGTTGCCCAATAATGACAATTACACCACTAGTTAGATAATATATTATTTGTTTAGTAATTTTTCTATTGTTTGACTAATCTTATGGCTATTATAATTAACAATTTTCTAGAGAATATGCTTTTTAAATAACGTATACCCCTGTTTATGGGGCTCTCTCGTATATAATTTTATGAACGACAATATACAGAGTATCTCCTTTTTATTTGGCATTTAATGAATTTATAAATGATTAAGTAACGTATAATTGCGCATATAGGGCTATAGACAAGTACACTACACAACACATAGCTGCGTTGAAACTAAATCCTTGTCTTATTGTCTCTGCATCAATAATAATCCAGTGTTACTTTAGATCACAAAGTGCGTTGATTGTGCAGGCCATCAAAGATCGTCAATTCAATTAGTGGGGCTCGCAAATCACATCACTCAGGAAGGAAAGCATACTGGACTGTATTGTATCAACCACTGTTATAAAAACCTGTATATAGTAGGTACATAATATCTACCACGCATGTTATCCAACTTGCGCGTGCTAGCCTCACATACTGTGAGTAATAATTTACTATGTGTGCAGTTACCATCTGGCAAATCACGGGTACTAATAGTTTTGAATGAAGAACAGAAGAAAGATTTTTGTGCTTTTAAACTGAAATATGTAACTCACTCTGGATTCGAACTTGAACTGTCAGAATCACAGTCGATCACCCTTTAATAATAATAATTTTACATCGTCTTGTCTTGTTAAGAAATATTTAGGCAAGAGGTAGGTTATTAAAATCGTTGTATATTTTGACTAGTTTTAATATTATAGGTATAGTAAAGTAAAATTAATACATTTTGTAAAAGTTTATGAGATTGAGCAGTGGTTAAAATGCTTGCTTCTGAGGTTGTGAATTCGAATCCGGATCAGGTTCACGACTTGATTCAAATCGACTTCCATTCTCGTCACCATTTTAAGTTGGCATTGGCAACTACATTGCTATCGGGCACCGGTTGGTGGTTGTAACAAGAGCTTGCACAGGAGGGTTAGTTTAAGGCTAAATCTCGCCTATTGACAGAAATCAATACCAGAGAAAAATAAACTTAAAATTAATTAATATCTTGTGTACTATTATGAATTTTTACACTGCACTTTCATTGAGACTTTCACTGATACAGTCAATTCTATGTTTATACTATTAGATTTTTTAAAATAATTATTTTTAACCCCATTCTTCTCAGATTTAATGATTAATGCACAAGTCACAATAATATTAAATCATAAACATCTTAAAGGAAAAAATATTTGATCTACCCTTATCTCATCTCGGCGGCACATTGTCTTGATTTAGCTATCGAGTCAATAGCCGAGACGAAACGTCTCGTGTCTCGATTAACTTATATTTTAATATTTGAGTTTTGATATCTGTTTCATCTCTACTAGTTATTATCTCAATATTTCGAGACGAGACGAGACAGATGGTTATCTCGTCTCGTCTTGTCTCGCCGGAACAATATACGAAATTCAAATTATTCATTGTCAAATTCTCAAATTGAATGTCTTTTTTTCTTTTCTCAAGCCAGCGTAATTTTTGTAGTAATAAGTTTTCTAAATTACAGGACGTGCTCCGTATTAAGATGTATTTTATTTTTATTTCTCCTTCGGCTCTCGAATATAAAGTGCAGTTTCCACCGCCGCCACCCCGTTCCGTCATTACGTTAAGGCCCTAGTGTAGCAGGTTGTTTTAATTTCTAGACCTGATGTTGATGTTGGCCAGAGAAACATAGCAAAGAACTCCGGAAGTAAAACTCCAGACAGAGACAACACACATACTTCTTTCCATTCTAAGGAGTATATTTGCTTTAAGCCATTGAGTGGCCAATTAATAGCAATATTTAGGAGGCTTAATCAATCGTCAGAATTACCCGATTGCCAAATTTCAAATTATGAACTTTTAATTATAATTATCTTAATTTGAGAAATTTCCCGGGTTACTAAATTTCAACGTTTGTGAGTGTTATATTATCATACAATCATGAAATACTTTGAACTTAAAATAAAGTTTGGTTTATTTTTTTGTTTTAGTTTTTCTTTTAGAATTTTTAAAATACGACCATTTAGAAGGTCTACAAGGACAGGGACCAGAATAATTATTTACATTAAAACCGAGTAATATACAAATTCCTAACACATGTATTATGTATTATTTTTTGGCCGACATACCTATTTATTAAAAATATCGTATTTTCTATGAGGTCAACTGAGAGGCATTTGACAATTTGCACTAAAATTTTCTACTGTCAATTGGATTTAATACAGCAGCTAAGAGGTGGCACCATCAAATGTCGCATTTAAAATTAATCTTTTTATTTATTTTAGACTCTATTGCACAATAAATCGTGTAAAGTAGCGTTATTGAAGGTTCTCTTAACGGCTATACACGTCAATGGTGTGTGATTGTTATGTTCACTGTTTACATTTCAGGAGACCAACAATTTTTTACTGTTGTGTAGTAACAAATAAATAATAGTCAAAATTAACTGTCGTGATTTAAGGATCAATTTTAATCCCTGATGTCGTTTCTACGCAAGAATTTCGAGTAATTTTGCTTGATTGTTACAGGAATGATTGAATAATATGACTGTCAAAATTTATCATTAACAAAGGTTAATGGTTTATATAGTTTATATACCTACAATGGTTTCAGCAAAAATTATCGCTGATAATACCACACACGTCATTTTCAACCAATCATTGTCTCATTTGATCGAAGATTGGTTGAAAATTTTGACACTAACTGTTTTGTTTTGTCATACGTGGAATTTAAAATAATCAAGTAAATAAAAGCCATAGATTTAATTTTATTAAATTGTTTGATCGCCCAATAACAGAATGGTAGATGGTGGACTCAGTAGTATTTTAGCCCGTTGCCAGGATTGAATTTCGGACCACGCACGCAGCAACTTTTCATAATTTTACTATTGAATTAATAGCACTCCTTGAGCAAATGAAATATTCTGGTTGCTTTAAAATGACGTGTGTGTAATAATGAAATAATTATTTAAAAATATCATTAATCTAACTTATTTTATGTTTAATACAAGCACAATCTTTGAAACTAAACTAACATAAATTTATAATGTACTATAAGTAAAGCCTCATAAATGTAAGTGATTTTATTGTTTGCATGTGTCTTGCGTTTAGCTCACATAATATAGAAGATAGAAAATTAATAAAGTGTTGAGTACTAAAGGCGAGATTCGTGCTAAAAAGTTTAAAAATAATTTTCTGCGAAAAGTAGGTATTCAGTGTAGATTTGAAATGCTTTCAGTAAGCCATAAAAAGCCCAAGGCGCAAACAAATACATGAAAAGAGTTTAGTTAGAGTTCCGACACTTAAGAGTATATGAAAAAGAAAACACACAACTAAGAACATATATTGAATGGGGACTTTTAGTACGCTATAACTTATATTCTGATCTTGGCAGTTTCACTTCACTTTGTCCGTTTTATGTTGAACGGTGAAGAAAGAGAGATGTTTCGATGTTTGTCCCAACATTCAATTTTCACTGAAATATGTGCGGCGACGCGAAGTGCTGCTCTGCTTTTTCATAATTAATAACTAACTGTCATCATTAGCGGATTGCGAATTAAGTATAAATAACTAGGCTTTTACTGCTGTATTATTCACATTTCTTTTTATTATGCTTTGGCTTCTTCAAATTGCAAGTGGAGACCTCCCAAATTTTATTTTGCGGTCGTTACATTTCTGGATTAACTCTTAAGTCTGGTTCCGGTAACCGGTTACTTAGTCTGTATTCTGTAAAGTGCATTATGAACCGTAAAAAAGAAATACTTATAGTTCAACTTTTCAGAATACAGAATAAGTACCCGGTTACATCATAAACCAGCTTTTTGCCAAGGTTGTAAGGGAAAATTTCTATTAGTAAATTGTAGATGAAAAATAAGACTTAAAATCAGACACACAAGACTAACTCACAGTTACCTATATAGAAGAACCGAACCCACAATATAAGACTTGAAATTATTGAAGGACTATACCAGGGTTGAGTCCTAGCTCCTCTATTTTTCATAATCTTTATAAATGACCTGCCTCAGTTCATTACAAATTCTAAGGTATTCCTCTTTGCTGACGACAAAACAATGGTAAATTACAATTCAAATCTAGAAGAATTATTGAATCAAACCAATACGACCATAAAATTTTTTCAAGAATAGTTCTCTGCGAATAAATTATATATGAATGAAAATAAGACCCAACATCTATCACCAACAGCAAACGTATAGAAAGTAAAGTTATTGGATGCTTACTTCGAGCCTGCACTATCCTGGTTCCGTCATTGTGACTTGATCGCTAAACAACTTGCTTCTCTTGTATACCTGCCTATTCAGAAATTTATCCAAATCTGTTTCAGAAGCTACACTTGTAACTGCTTATTATGGTCTGTGTGAGTCCAGATTGAGCTATGCTATCCTGCTGAGATCATACTGCTCACGCAAGTAGAATATTTGGGCTTCAAAGGAACATTGTCAGAGCAATCTGCAACACATTCTTTAGAAAAGATATACGTCAACTCTTTCCGAGACTAAGCTTACTGACGTTTCCGGAATTATACATCTACCATTGCTTACGTCACATTAGGGAAAACATCAACAGTTACACAGTGATTAACTCGGTTCATGATCACATCACGAAACCAGATCCAAGGATAGTATCTATCAACCACACTTACGACTCATGAAAAGTAGAAATAGTACTAATTTAATTAGCATTAAAATGTGCAATGCCTTACCTCCTATTAAGAACTAGACAATAATATCTTCAATAAAACAATTAAGAAAATCCTCGAGAAAATCATTGTTAATATAGCACCATTCACATCAGCAGAATTTCTAAATAACATAAAATTATATGAAAATTATATGTTGTAAAATATACTTTCCTGTGTTTTGACTTATGTATAAGTACTTATATGTACGTTAGCACCAATAAATAAATAATAAAAAAAAATTCCAATAAACATAAAGTTATGAAACATAACTGCAATTTGTGTGGTCTCTGTCTGTTCTCCAATGCGCCGTAAGAATTTCTTTTGTTTCGTTCATTTTAAAATTTAAATATTGTATTTTGTTTTCAAATTTAGTTTCAATATTGTTATAAATTAGTAATATCTAAAAATATCGATATTTTATGTGAAAAAAACTATCATTTTTTCTTTATTTGCAATAAAATTTAAAATGTGGTTATATATTTGCATAATTTTAGTCTGAAAAATTATAGGTTCCAAGTGTAAAATTAAACATCTGAAACATGGAAAAAAAGCATTAAAATTAAAAATTGGAATATAATCTTAATAAATAATAATTCAATACCTACATAATTATAGGTACATAATTTACATGACTTTTGTTGAAATTCTACTCACTAGGTAAGGTAAGTAGCTGTTAGCCGTGTATTTGGGTTAATTATTTTTTACTAACCTAATTATGACAAATATTAAACAACTAAAGATTGAATTACGAAATAAAGGTGCTAAATCATCGAAAAATAAAGATCTACTAAGAAAAAGTGTTTAACCATTTAACCTCTAAAATATACTTATTAGATTGAAGTTATGGAAAGATGAAAATTTAAATAAAGTTTTAGGTATGTGATAAGCATTCACCAATACAACGTATAAGATTGTGTGTATAATGTTCATATATAACCTTATAGTTATATATCCAACATCGACTGCAGCGCTGCCTACATGGAAATTATCTATAAAAATTTAGTTTCGAAGAGTATTAAATAAAATGTTTTCTTTCTTAAATTAAAGGAAGGAGAGCCCGAAAATTTTCTACTATTGATACCATGAATGCTACTGATTAAGTCCAGTATTATGTTCTATTATTATAAAAGGGAGTTTAATGAACCAGAAATAATGCCATATGGTATAAGTTTGACAACTCTAAATTGTACAATTACTTAGTATACAATTAACGTTATAGAATGTGGCTCCTTCCCCTATCTTTATGAGATAGGAAAAACGATATCATTATAACCCTTATGTTACCATACTTAATTAAATATAACAAATTCTACTTACAAAACATATCAATATGATGAAAAAGTTCTTAAATTTGTTAGTCAACCAGAAAATAATTACTCACCTAAAAAAATTTAATTAACATTTTTCTTTTCACTGAACTAACAAAATTGCAAACGTAAATAAATACAATAATTCTAGTAAAATTTCACAAAGTCTGTTCTATTATTTTGATATATTTTTCCACATGAAGACGTTTTAAAAGCATGCACTCTAATTTTTATTAATGTTCTGGCCTCGGTTACATACAGCAGAACTGTCGTGGTAAAAATGAATAGCAAAGTTTTTTCACGGCGCAGTCAGAATTTTAACTAAACGCTTTTCAAAATCTGCACACGGTGGAAGAAAACGATGGATGCTTCTTGCTCGGACCCTGATGGTGTTCGGTTGTTCATGTTTCCAATTGCTTTCATCTCATCTATGTAATTTTGTGGCGTTCGTTCTTGTCCCGTGCGTATTTGGACTGCTACTTACGATAGTAAATCCATGGGTGATCACTGATCACAACCCAAAATATTTATTACATGTCGTATAATTTGGATAAAATTACAAATTTATAGGTAACCGTTGATATAACAAAGATAATTAAGTTACAAGTTGTCATTAAAACGCGGTAAAATGCATTGCGTATAATAAAGAAGTTGCAGTAGTTCTATTAAACGATTAGAAAATATTATGTCATAACAACCCAACACATGTTTGGAGAACGAATATATTATTCTTTAATATTTGAGATATTTATAAAAAACCTAAGAACTATGCGTCACTTCAATAATAATTGTTGAGAAATCGCATGTAAAAGATTCCAGTCCCAAGAAAAATTATATTTCTGACGTCATACTACCGCATTTCAGTATAAATTTTAAATTAAATTATCTTTTTTATTTCAATGGATAACTATGATTTGTAATTTTCATCCAAAACTACGATTTTAATGAATTATTTCTCATTATTTGGCCTCACCTCACACAGCACAGCATATTCTACGTCATATCACATATTATTTCAATTTTCAGGATTTTTTTTCGGTTTGTTGATGCAAATTTTATGAAAATAAAAACACGGATCCTAAGTTTTTATCTCATCTTCGAAAATATTTAATAAAATAAAAATCAGGCAAGTAGCCCACTGTCCGGTTTGTATTTGTCACCTGCTTCTATTTCCACTTTAAAAATTTAAACCTTCGTTAATTCATTAGAAATTAGAGTACATTTAACTGGAATACAGAATGTTTCATAACATCGAGTAACGCATTGCATTAGTGGTACCGTAGTATTGATTAAACGATATTTTGACTTTTGAAAAAAAAAAATAAATTCTTCTGTAAATTCGATTGGATAGAGCTAACAATTCTGGACTTATTAGATTCCCCCCCCCCCCTCCCCCCACCAATTTATTATTTTTCTTTTGTGCATTCCATATAACTCTAAGTATGTCGGGGTTATATGAAATGAAAACTTCGAAGGCTTGTAAAACCACCTTCCCGTTTTTAACTATTACAATACCTTTGTAGAACATTTGTAAACTGTACAAAAAATAGTTCATTTAAGTTGAGTGCGTACAGACTTCACAGTATCTTATAACAATGAAAAATTCAATTTTAATAGAAACAAATAAATTTGTTTGGAATTAACTTATATTATTCGTTCTGCTGCTTGGAAGAATGATAACTTTCCATCAATTACAGAAGCTAAGGCATCTTCCGATGTTTCCTTCTCATTGATTTGATTTTACTTTAAATTTCAAATGCTCATAACTTTGGATCAAATCATCGTAGAAATTTGTTCTTTTTTTAACTTAAAGGGAAATTGTGTGAACTTTAACGTCCTTGCCTTGAATATGGTCTACAATTTTTTTGGCAATCCGTGCAAGTTGTTAAAGTTGAACATTTTTTCAGTCAAAAACTTTTGTTTTTCTATGGTGGTTTACGGGACATGAGATGTATCGAATGTGGCTTTCAGGGACTTTGATCTTTTTAAAACTCAAAGTATTATTGATTTTGGGTCAAATGCAACCGAGTTATCATGGTTTGAAAATTGGACATTTTTCGTCAACAAAAAAGTGTTCCCCTAATTTTTTCCTCGAGTGTATATACTTACTCTTTAGAATTTCTGAGATATTATTATTAATTCGCAATCAACATATATACCCTTAACGTATGAACGTATGCACTCGAAGTTATAATACATTCTGAATACTTACGAACGAGCTTACGAAATATCGGAAATATGCAGAAATACTTTGGAAAACACGGTAATATTCCGAAATATATATGAAAATAATTCAGAATAATGTTTTGTTAAAATACATACGGAAATGGCCACATCGTGGCCATAGTATGAGGATAATTTCAGAATTTTGTCAGAATCTATCGGAGTTAATATAAATACTGTCAAAATAGGATTTCTTCTAGAAAACGGAACATTTTTCAAATAAATACATGGAAAATTAATTTTTCACCTTTCATTGAATGAGATTTATTAGGCCAAAAGATTGCATACATAAACGAATATAATCTAAAGTGTTCCGTATCGGGAATAGGTAGGCATTTTGGAATAACTCAAAATACGTTATATTTATTTTGATGATAACTAATCATTCAATGACCAACTCCCAGTAATAGAATGGTAGATATTAAAGTGAAATCCGCTAGCATGCTAAGTGGACACTTTTATTGTTGAGCTAACCACTGGCAGTATTCTTACCTAACATATGCCGGAAAAATTGAATTGCGAGTTTACAAGGAAGCAGGTCAGAAATTGGAATAGGGATACATTTTCTGAGGTAGTGATTGACCTCTCGTACCAAATTTAAAAAATGTTGTCATTAGAATATGAAACTAGCCAGAAAATCAGTTATAATTATAATGTGCCTACCTAGGTATACTTAAAATATATTTAATTAAAGCAACTTATTTAGAAAAGTTTTGGAAAACTGTTTTCATCCTGCTGTGCGAACAGCGAACAGGTAGGTAGTGTTTCTACCCAAAAAAGAAATCTGATTAAATTTCGTACTTCTGCAACGCAAACGCTGATGCCAAATAATGGACAATAAGAAAGTTGGTCCGAGTACACACGGGACGAGACCAAACATCTCCTCGTCATTTACTCTTGAATTCTAGAATCATATTTTCTTTATTATATCCCAGCTTTTGTAAACACAATATTAAAGTTACAGTACCATTAGAAAAGTTTTGTTCTATATCAAATGTAACTAAATTCTTTCTTAATGGATATGTTAGTAGGTATTCAATGATTAAGTCCGATGAGGTACTGTATAAATTTGACACTACCACCTAGAAAGTAATCATAAAGATATTACGAAATAAGAAATCAATAACATTTTCAAATTTATAGTAGGCATAGATTACAACACTTTTGCATCGTTGTTGTTAGTCCTTATATTTTATAGGTACTGTTTCCGCGCGATTAAGAAACCGTTCTAATTTATTAAGTCTCTACCAGACTGTAATTTTTTTCATCAAATTATCAATATTTTGAATCATAAACTTAGATACCTACTAGGTAATTTACATGCACGTAGTATTATTTACAAACAAGTACTGAGTCTGATATCCAAATCACTGACAGTTTGATGAAATAATTGACTATTTTACTATGGGATCATTCCCACTAGTTAAGTCATAGGTTTTGTTAAGTTTCTGTCTTAATCACAAACTTGTACTGACCATTTCCCATCAAAATATAAACTATATTTATGACAATGACATTAAAGTTAATTCATTATGCCTGTAAATATATTTTACTTATAATTTATAGCTTAAACTCGGCTTAACCTATTTTTAAGTAATGAAGAAACATTTTTATTTTGCTTTATTTTTTTGTAGCATTATTAATACAATTTTTAACAAAAGAAAAATCATAATCTGTTTGACAACAGAATTAAAAAGAGACACGTAGGTATACAAAACAAATGACAACACTTAAAAACCTCGTTAAAAACTAAGACTAAAACAAGCACTGGGAATGTTTACACGTAATTCGGTAAATAAACCAAACTGTGTATAAGATTATGACAACTAACAAAAACTATGACTATAATACCAGTGAGTATGAACCTTAGGACTTTTAATTATTTTGTTAATATTATTTGTTAAAATTGATTGCTCTTTGCAACATGATAATCACACTATCACTTTACGCAGATAATGAAATATGAACTTTGACATTATTAACTATATTATATGTCTATCTTTTATAATAAATAAAATTATAATAACATTACAGCCTTTATTCGATCATACATTAACCAGAGAGGTCTCCAGTTATTTGGATATTATTTTAACTCTGAGTAAATCCAGACACATTATTTGAAAATAATGTTAATTACTATACTCTATTTCAGCTTAGAAAATAGTAGATGGCACTGTGAATGCAGTCCGTTCTACACCCAAACATTCTATTAGTTTAAACTTTGGCGCTAACTACAAAGACATAACGTATTCCTATCATAAAGAGTGTTAAACTTACCTATAGATGAATAAAAATTGTCAAAATAAAATAGAAACACACATTGTTTTACTATTTTCAGGTTATATAAACTTGAAATGTCAAACGGAAATGAAATCGCGAATCTCTCCAATGTTCGCTGATATAAATCCACCTCTCGTCTCGACCAATCAGATTCAAGGATATCATCGTCCTATCTTACTCAATGCTATTTTCTAAGCTGACATCAAGTATAGTATAAATAGTAATTTTCTTGGTTATGTGATGCTGGTAAACAAGCATTTACAAAAAATTTTAGATAAAAGGATTTCCACGATACGATTCGTTTTTACATTATGTGATTGGGAATACAAAATAGACTGTAATTTTAGTTCGATTTTTAAAGGCATCTCTACAACTACAACTTCCTTATATTAGTACTATCTTCTTAAAAAAAATGAAGTAGGTATGTTTTTTAAAATCGATTACTTTAAATTAAATTTCCAACAGAGCTAGCTTAATACAAATATATTATTCTGAATTTTACACGCAGGTTATGTATTTCATTTTTAAATAATTTTTCATGTGATTTTTGTCACACAAGTCTGGCAGCAGTACGACCGATTTTCATTGTACATTACAAAAGTTTTGCATCGTATATTGATAGGTATATTGTATAGTGGAATAATTTACTATGACATAAGCATAATTACTTGCAATTTTTATTTTAAAACTTACTGTAATACTATTAACAAAAGCAGTATAACTAATAAAGTCAAGTGTCAAAGACGATTTCTTGAAGTTTTCAAGTCGTTTTGTTCCGTTTCGCGTCTTGTCGTTTTCGTGTCGACATTCCGTCTGGTTTCAAGAAATGTCGAAACGACTCCATCGTCCACACTTAACCGCGTTTAACTTTTACGAAAATGTTCTTAGAAATAATTTATGTGAAATGATACGCTTAAGGGTATTGCAGTAATGAAATTATAATACTTCGGTGTAGTTACCACAGTATTATTAAAAACGAGATTTACTTTGAGAAATTTAATATTTTATCTACGGTCCGTTTTGTTTTTATTGCGCTGCAGTGCAGATGTTGAAATCTTCAATCCGTAAAGAAGAACATTCTCACACAGGGATTATTGTTAGAATTTAAATTATGTCAAATTTAACACGATTATTACTAGCTTTCATTCGACAGAAGTTGTTTTAAAACAGTTAGCTATCAATAACATTAACATTGTTCAAAAATTGTTTATAGTAACTATATATATTTTTAATAATAAAAAATTCGTTTTTCTAAGTACAGAGTTCGTGGCTAATTATTGTGTTTATTTTATTCCTGATTATCTGCACTATCTAGGTAAGTAAATAAAATTTGAAATGAAATAAAACCATTTTATTTAAGAGGGTTGCTGCAGAAATAACTTTCTACAGAATTTTGCGGGATTTTGACTACATAACTGAATCTTATACAAATTAAAAGAATACTTGAGAAAGAATTACAATTATTATTACTCATTTAACAAAATCAAACAATCCTACCCGATATCAATTACCTAGCCGAAAATAGTAATTTTTAAAATATTCCAAGTGTTATCTTAGAAATTTTTAAATATTAAAACTTACTTTTTAATCACATATTTAAACAGAGATCCATCTTATTATGAACATTTTTAAACTAATTTTCATTAAACTTGTTCAGAAACATTACATTTTTATCTATTTTCAGTAAACTTGTAAACTAAATGTAAAGACATTTATAAAGATTATATAATAAGTAATACATTGTTATTATAAGAGTCATGCATTTATCGGCAAAATGACGAAAAGAATCGGACAAGCGACTATCGAAAATTGACATTTGGCTTTTCCAATTTTGACCCAAGTTGTCATTTTTACTCAGAAATTATAAGTAATTTTTACCAGAAAATTATATTTGCTCTCTTATTTAGCGGATAACGGAATAATAGGGGAGAGGTGGCATGAAAGGGACAGGTATTGAAAGAGACACTGATCATATTTTAATTATGGTACATATTGTAAATCTGCAGATTTTTTTTATAAGATGCTATTACAGTAAGTGAAAATATTATAAAATATAAAGACATTAGCTATTATACTTCAGGAGATAGATGTGCATTTAGTGTTTCATATTAAAAATTATCAAAATCCAAGTGGTCGACTTTTGAGGAATTTTTTAATAATGCGTTAGTATATATTAATTATATTTTATTATTATTAAGTAACTACTATAAGGGTATAATTAAGCTTGACTATTTCTAAAAAGGAGCGTTCATTTTTGTTTTATGTATATCCATACCAAATAATATCAAACATGTATAAAGGCTGTGTTTAGATGTTAATTACGCCCTATAAGCCTTGACTTGATAAAAATAAAGTATAAATTTAAAAATAAGTTAACTATCCCGCAGCGCGATCTTTTTTCTTTTCACATATTCTGGTTCAACCTTTATACGACATATAAGGTCTATTAAAAACAATACATTATATTTTAAACTTTATGCGACAGCTAAAAGCATTGATACTGCTTAGGTTCAAGCATTTTTGTCATTGACGTCCATTTGTCGTCAATAATGTAAGTGTCCCTTTTAACACCGGGAGTGTCCCTTTCTTACCTGTAAAAGTCTTGAAAGGGACATTTGCATTATTTTTTTATTTAAATCAATTTTCAGTTTATGACAGGTTGGTTTTAATTGTTTATGTGACAAGAAGGTAGTTAAATCATATAGCTTTAATAATATGTACTTTTTTTAAAGAAATAATTTGCAATTGCTGAACTATAATGATTTAAAAAATTTTGTCCCTTTCATGTCACCTCTCCCCTACAGTACCACAGGATATACATTAACGTACGTATACATATATACTGTGATTTTATCAAATTTTGTATCTAAAAAACTCTCTTCCTTGGATCAAATTAAGCATTCTGATTAGTTCAAAATAACGTTTGTAGTACAATAGTAAAAATATTATTGGTTTCATGTCAACACATTCTTTGCCATTATTTTTATTTTAATGGTACATTTATAACAACATTTACATTTTTAAATAATTAAAAAAGTAAGTTATTCTTATTTCTAAATCACATTACATGTTGTATCCTATTTTTGTTCCAGAATTTATTGCAACCTTTTATACACTTATTTTTATATATTTTATTACGAAATGTTTAAACAATAAAGATTATCGTAAAAAGAAATATAATTCATTCATATTTCACACAAGCAGAACCTGTCAAATTCTAGTCATAGTTTTACAAAAGAAAATATTATATAGTTTCTGAGATGAAAGAAGTCTAAAAAAGGTCATCTCATCATGCACAAATAAACAAACGACGTATATATTTATCTTTGTCGTACTTGCATTGTCCAATGGTATGCAATAAATATGGATTGAACACGTTTGTCTTTCAAAAATTCATATTGTTTCAATTAAGTTATGACATGCATAGCAAATCGTTGCTCTCGGCGTTGTTCATTCCATTCAACACTGTTATTTTAACGTAAGTTCAGTTATTATTACTGAATATGAAAATATGGACGAAGCTTAAATCTTACTTCATACTGTTTCACGATAACCTTTTTCAGACTTCTTTCACCTCAAAAACTATTTTAGTCATCTCTCAATTCAAATTCATTTCAGTGTAGGTACTCAAATGTATTTTATATGCCCCCGGTCGGCATCGCTAGTTTTCCATGGCTCAAAATCCGCCAGAAACTCTTTGTTGCCAGCCTAGGCCGGCAAACAACCGGAAGTTATAGGTTGGCATCTTGACATTACTACAGTTGTCAAGCAGATGTCAATTTTATGCGTTTAATATTTTTTATACAAGAATTAACAAGATTTTGACAAATTTTAGACGTAAATCGTTAATAAATATATTTTAAGCTCAAATGCAAGTACTTATTCAGTGCACAATTTTTTAGGTTATGTATAATTATTTTATATTTTTGTAATGAAATCGGCACATAAAATATTGTGTATTACACGTCCAGAAACTGTTATGCTAGTGCTCGTAATTTGCAAACCTCGCCTGTGGCTCGGCGTGTCAAAAATAGTCGCTCTTGCAAAAGGTCAGTTTCTGGCCTTGTGATACAAATAATTATTTACTAAAATATGAAATGAAAATATATTACAGTAATGGGTTTTAGGTTAAACTGAAAACTATTTGTGGTAATTTACTATTTAAAAAGTTGCCCTTTTTAGTGATGAATCTGTTTTTCTCGCATGTTGATAAATTTAAAAAAATATTATCCAGTGCATCCCACTCTAGTGTTGTAATGAATGAAATAGGCAAAATTAATTGCAGCTAGTTCAATTGTACTAATTAGGAAACTTTTTTCATAAATATCATTTCTGAAAACATTGCCAAACTGAAATTCGCACTCATGAAATGTTCGGCTTGTTTCTGTGCCAAATTTTTGCTGAACTAATTTGCGATATTAAATATCGGAGTAAAATAGGTAAATCATGTTTTCATCGCCACTTAAATTAATTACTGATTTTGATTTTAAAATATTTTCAATTTATGTACGAGCATCGCATGTTGTTGAAGTAATAATATAGGACATTTGACATTTGTTAAAAATTTTCTTGATACTCTGTCATAACTTGTGTTTTGCTTTCTACTTACGTATTATCATTTTAAATGTTTTACACATTAATTTCTATATAGTTTTAAAATATTGCACTTTTGAATTTCTTTCACAGAATTTATTTAAAAAGTTTGCATAAATTACATATTATTTTCTTTCTTCGTTTATATGTATGAATATTAAACAAATAAAAATTATTATTTCTGCTTTTTAATGAACAATTTCTTCAAATTTTTTGAACAAAGCACACAAAATTGTTTTTATCCAAAACACGAATTAAACAATTTTGACATAAATGTAAACATTTAAATTAAAACAAAATTTTGCAATATTTGTTTCTCGATTTGTTCTTAAGAAATTTATTTCATTCTGACTCTGATTCATTGATAGTAGGTACTTAAAACACTATTCGTAGTCAAAGTTATTTCTAATACTTATTTTTCTAAAAATACCGTACAATGGGGTCACTTTCATTACATTGAGCTACATTGATTTTTGTGCGGAAAACTTTATTTTTGCAACTTATTCTATTATGCGACTAGATAAGGATATTTTTTTTAAAACGACTTGTCACTCTGATCCGACCGATCCGACTGATGTGAAAACTCGACAACGCAAAATTGTAGCGATGTGAGCAGATTAAATGAACAGTGATCAGTTACGGTTATTTTGAGAATGATCGTCAGGTCATTTTAGTTTAATGATATGACCGCCAATTTTGAAAATGACGCGTTTATCATAGTGAAAATTACATTTCTATCAAAGCACTTCTATGTATAAGCGCGAGTGAACATCTTTTTTCAGCATTCAGCAGGGTAGGTTGCCTTTAATGATTATTGAAAATGCGAGTGAAAATGCGAAAGAAGAGTGTTTCATTTAAATATTTCATTCAACGAAATACTAATAGCAGTACAAGGCTAGTATAAATATGTATATACATTTAATAACAAATTAATGGTGTTTTTATTAATTATATTATAAAACAAAAATGACCATTGCCATGACCCAAAACGACTGAAAATGACCGATAAATGACTGTCACGTCATTTTACATCACTACTCGATCACTACCTACTACCTACCAGTTTATGTGTTTATGTAAATAAAATTGTTTTTGAGTTAAAAAAAGACTTTTACGTATACATATGTATGTTACCGTTTAAACCCGAAATCAGTAAAAACTAGTTTTAACTATAGTTAAAACTCGAAGTAAACGAAGGATATTTGACTAGTCAAAACGCGAAGTTGCTAAACGAATTTGTAAAAACCCGAATAATTTTTGTCGATTTTTGTTTTCTATTTTAATACGGGTTTTAACTGAAGAAAATACTAAGAACTAGTTTTTATTTACTGACCATTTGACAAACCTAGTTTTAAATATTAGTTTTCAGTAAAAAGTCGAATATAGGACAACATTCTCGTGTATAAAGTTATAAATTGATTTAAATGTGTTTAATCATAGTTATATTATAGTATATATAAAAAAACTTAAAATACACGTATGCTAAACTTCAAAAACTTATTTATAATTAATGAAATTGAAAATTTCAGGTTTATGACTGGATTTAGTTCACAAATTTTGATTTAAAATTTATGATGAACCTTCTTGGTTTATAGTTAATAATATTAAATTCGTCCAAACAACTTCTTATACAGGGTGTTTCAAGACTAGTGTAACAAACTTTAACAGTCTATTCCTGACGTCATTTTAAGCAAAAAATCATGAGTCAGCAAAGTCAGATGTGTATATTTTATATTTCTAAATCTAAATTCGTAAATTACATCCGTCATAAACCAGCCATTAGTTCACATATTTTATATTCTATTTTTTTTTTTTAAAGTCCAGTACCTAACTTCCATGATATTTAATCGGTGTAAACGTCTATATTGTAAAGATGATTTTGTCGGTGCAAGCTTAGCAATTTCAATCTGAAATGAAAATAACAATCTAATTGTTAACAAAAGATAATAAATAGTACCTATACTTGGGTAATTTTTCTGGTTAGGTACTTGAAGAAACATGCAAAGTGCATTTACTAATCTCTTTTAGAAGTGATTTATATAATCTTCACGTGTCATTATTGTGAAGTGATTCTCTTTGGAATCATCTTTTATTTTTATACGTTTTGAGTTAAAACGTTTCTTCCAATTTGCCATATTTAATATTAAAAGCCGACAGTTTGTACGAGCAACTTTGATGCTATAGGATATTTGTGATGTGTTATGTTTACACCGGCAACCAAAGCACCTCATTTAGTTCGGCTATTTACTAAAAAATAATAGTTAAAACTAGGTAGGTATGTCAAATGAGCAGTTAGTAAGAACTAGTTTTTACTATTCTTCGGTTAAAACCCGAATTTAAGTAATAAAACAGAAACTATTCGAGTTTTTACTAAAGCGTTTAGCAACTTCGCGTTTTGACTAGTCAAAACTAAATTACACAAATCCGCTTCGTTACTTCGAATTTTAACTAGGTAAAACGAGTTTCAACTGGCTTCGGCTTTAAACAGTAACATATATGCTAAACTTCTATGTACTACCTACACCGGTGTTTTGGTTATATTTGGAATTGGTTTTCAAACATTGTAAAAAGGTTGATATTTGGCATGTTGAAAAGTAAATTTCAGTTTTAGTATTTTAACCCAAATAGATTATATGGGCTTTTTGTTGTAATAATAATTTTAAAAACGGGAAAAAATGAAATTTGTAGGTACTTACAGAATGTCTCATTTGCTTGGACCCATTTTTTAATTTGCGAATTTCAACAAAATTCTTACTGATTCATGGATCAGTGCGTCCAATACTATACATCCTTAAATTTTGCTACATAGCTTGGGTTACAACCTTTATATAACTACTACTACCTACATTATTTTACTTTAAATGATTTTAATACCTATTTGTTATAAAATTATCTAGAAAACCTTATAATAACAAACAACCACGTATTAATATATTTATAAACTATCGTTAAAATATTAAATCGTATAATAATAAATAAACACGTGTTAATATATTTATAAACTATCTTTAAAATAACAAATGTTTTATAAAATATTATTAACTAATGCTCGAATTCGTTAGGTTAAATTTTTGTTGAGTAACATTATACGAAATTCGTGAGAGATTTTCTATTCTAGTTCATAGTTCATGTGTTTACTGTTTATTATAACTCATGTTGCATTGCAATAACCCCATATTTCTCGTGCTCAACGAAGCAATAAATGTACGTTTTAATAACATGCTGCATAATATTTAATATACTTAATTATATATTCATTGCAGACTAAAGTCATATTATAGACGCTGCATACAAATATAATTCATAATCTAATGTACCTACAAACTAGATTTGAACATGTAGTTAATTTATTGTAATATCCATATCCTTGATTTTACACATGTTTAATGATTTATATCTGATTTATATCTTTTCATGTGACGAGTACATGCTCATCTTTACTAGTATTTTGTATACATATACATCATAACTAGATTAACATTTCTTCTGTGATGTTTGAAGTTTATTTACATTTTATAACTGATAATATACTTAATCTTTTTTATTGTGACTATACAGAATCTTTATTTAAATGTGACTATACAGAATGTATCAGAACTTCGAGTATACATACGTAAAGAACATAGGTATACGGTTTGATTTGCTGATTATATATAAAAAATGTCAAAAAATTCAAAAATCAACATAATATTAAGTATAAAAATTTTTCGTGCCATTGGATTGATAATGATAATTATTTTTAATATAACTTCTTACAGTTTGGTTCAAGTTGTATAATGAGTTAAATATTTGACTGTTAAAAATTTATTTTTAATAATGACTATGCGAGTCCTGTGCTAAAAAAGAATCGTAAGTAACTTGCCATAAATCAAACTTATAACCTTAAAGTATGTAATGAAAATTGTGATACACCCAGTAGAATTTAGTAGTGGCTTTTTATGTCTGTGTACTAACGAGTGTACTCGCAATTTTATAATTCGCTGTAAATTTGCATCTGAGCAGCAAAAGAAACTAAAACACTGACAGTTATAATTGAAAATAAATAAATAACAAAGTAAACTAATTATTATGAGCTTAAACGAAAGTCCTAATAAATATATAACAAGCTCTTGATTATTTTAGTTTTTATTTGAGTTAATTGCTAGAAGAGAAGCTAAATTTATCATATTAATTATAAACAGGACTGTCATAAACCCGGTTTCTCATATTTGCCGAGTTTACTTTGGGTTGATTAAGAACTAGTAGGAATCAGTTAGAAACTATGTAAAATAAATTAAAATAATTTGTTTTTTATGTAGGCGAATATGAAAGTAAATATTTTCAAATTGGCATAAATGAATAAAGCCGTTTAGTAGCTAGTTACTATTTAAGATGCAGTGTAATGTTCAGAAAAGCTATTGTTCCTTCTATTTATATTTTTGTTGTTTTGTACACAAGACTATACATTTTTCTCGCAAAAAGACAATTTCTCCCATATTCTATAATTGCTTCAAACTTTTAAATGAACTTATTAAAAAGGATGTGGGTTGATATTTTAACTGTAGTAAATAATATGCTATATTGGGTTTTACCTGTATATTTTCAGTATAAACAAATATTATTATTGTTATTATTTTTAACATTTAGAACTCATTATTATAACAATAAATCTTTTTTGTAATACTTTTTTATAATTAAACTGCAACGTTTCGATACAATACAAAAATATAAACTATTGTAAAGTGAATCGAAACGTTGTATTTTTATAATAAAAATATACATAAATATTACAAAACTTAAAACCAAATGATTTATTTTAATACATATTCTCGTACATATTTAACGAGATATTTTATACATATTCTTTGTTTTAATAATGTTATATTCTCTGCGAGTACAGTACCTACGTAAATATTTTAGTGCGCTTTTAACGAATGTTTCAGGTAGGTTTTATCCTCGGTTTTATCAGAAAAAGTCTAGTTGATTTTACGAGCTGTTACTATAAAATCCGACAAAATCACAACTCTGATTAAGAATGGTGTAATATAAAACAACAATTTTTTTTGCTCGTTTTTTTGTATGTAAATAGTTTCAAATATAATTCTAAGCGAATAATAGTCATTTATGTATACCTAATCTGGGGTGTTAAATACTTGATTACCAGTAGAGTTATTGAAAAGAGAAAACATCTACGAATAAGAAAATGCGCCGCAGGTAAAAAATTTAATTCCTTCTTTTATTACCAAAATAAACTAAAAATAAGCGAATTTATGTAATTACATTTTTACGATTAATTTGAAAAAAAAAGTTTTCTTTAAACTTCATATCACTCTCGGCCCAAATACATCACGGACCAGTGAGAAAAATTCTACTATCCCACCGGCCCAGTCCGCCCCTGCACGAGAGCTTTAATCACTAAGAGGGTGGTAATCACACTTTACGTTTGAGATTTATACATTATTTGTCACAGCATATACATTTGTTATGTTGATGTTTATTTTACTTTACGCCCTTGAGCAATCTTAAACTCTTTGCAGGGTGGGCTTTTTTAATGCAATATTTATTTTGAAATATGGCGGATAGTGACGAGCAAACAGCGGTGAAACATTTTTTTAATGCGTGGTACTGAATTTACATAAAGTCAACAGTTTGAAAGTAATATAAAATATAGGTATAGGTACATTTATTTCCCATATGTAAAAATATTGAAAGAATAATGTAGGTACGTTAGGTACCTATACGTACCTATATTTATTTTCTAATTTGTAAGACACTATTAACCGCTATTAAATATTAAAAAAGTACAGTAAAATCTTTGGATTAGTTACGTGTTAAGTTTGTCCTATAAATACAAACTCATTTCCTTTTTAATAACAATTGTTGAATTAATTTATTATTTGTGCTAAAAGTCTGCAGACTAAAAAATAATTAATAATTTTTCGTGTGGTCAAAAGTCAAATCAAATAAATATTTTTTATTGAATCAACGTCCTACGATTGTTTCACTATGTGAAAAGGCAACCACATTTACCGTATTTTAATAAAATTATGACTCAATATTTCGATATTAACCCTTTGTCGTTAAATCAATAATTTCTAATCTTTCTTATAACATTTTGCTTGGTTTGTGTAGCTGTTTCATTCGGCATCGGGCGTCTACAAATAAAAATAAAACGTTTCTTTTATTTCACATTATTTGTTGTGCGGGAACGATATTAACCTATACCAAACATATTGCTATATGCTGTACAACTACACACTATTGCCAGAAATGGAAACACTGAAAAACAGAGCGCAGTAGAAATTCTTACCTGGAGAATTTTATTTGATAATTTAACAGTAAGGTTTAAAAACTAAAAACTACATACATTAATTAAGAAAAGTGTGTATCAATTTATTTAGAGCGCATAAGATTGAATGAAACTCATTTAGGGTTAAAAACTAGATGTAAATACATTAATGTTCTTTAGGTAATAGAAGTTTGTTACAATTATTTATTTAGAGCGCATGTAAGATTGAATCGAAATTGTATTGAAAAACAACATGTTGTAAAAAATTTTACTTGGCCAATTTTATTTGATAATTTGACAGTTAAGGAAATAAAAACTAAAAATAAATACCTACATTAATTTTCTTTAGGTATAATCGAGGATAGGTATAATAGAAGTTTGTATCAATTTATTTAGAGGGCATTAAGGTTGAATCAAAATCTTCAGAAATGAAAAATCAAAATACTGTAGAAATTTTATCTTGAAAAATTTTATTTGATAATTTGGTAGTTGGCTATTAAAAATTAAAAAGTATATAGTGTAATAATTATACTCCGCCAAAAATGGGTACCTACCTATATTTCACGACGTTGATATTAAAGTCGAGATTAAAGTAAAGCAAGGTAAAGTGGACATTTTTAGTACCATGAGTAGGTAGATATTTTTTCAAAATGTTTAATTAAATTTACTTATTACAAGTAGTGATGTGAGTTAGTAGTTAAAAAATTTCATTTCATTTAAATTTTCGAAACTTTCACGATCAAGCCATATAGGTACCTATTTCTGCAATTTTCGAATAGGTATTTCGAAATTTTCATAGATTTCTTGAAACTTTTGAATTTTGACTGTTTCACTGAAATTTGTGAAACTTTCGTAAATTGTATTGTATTGAATGCAGTTTTCACATTCGAATTTTTTTACCGCCTAATGAAGAAAAGGTATATTTTATTGTTTTGACATATTGTTTTCTATCTTATCATTATAATTATGAAAGTAAAATTGATCATTTGGAATTAGGTATTTTAATAGTAGGTATAGTTTAATAGTGGTAAAAATGTTAGATGTAAATTTTGGTATATCAATTTGTATAAAATAGCACGCGAATAAAAAGTCAATTGAAATCACGCTAAATTATTTATCCAAATCAAATAAAACTACAACTTATAAATAACAATAACGCTAATTATAAGGCCATAATACCATACATAATGTTTTCATATTTTTCGAAGATTTCGAAAGTTTCAAAATTTCAACAAAAATTATTAGGCTTCATAAATTTCGCAAATTATAAAACTTTCACGAAATACGTGAAATTTTTCAAAATTATAAATTTTATTAAATTTAACATCACTAAACACAAGTAATTATTTACAAAGCTTCTAGTAGTTTGATGTTGATAATTAATTCCAATTATGTTGCTTTTAACAAGCGCTAGGTTATCTCTAATTTTATGAATTTTTCAAAAATTCTTTTTGTTTCTCGCCTAGTATGGTAGTATGTCATATATAATAAATTTAATTAATTTTCCCCGAAGTATAATTACACCCTGTACCCTGTATAGGTACATTAATTTTTTATAATAGAATTTTGTATCAATTTATTTAGAGCGCATATAAAACGCTGAATCAAAACAAATTAATCTACTTATGAGTACTCGCGAGTACCTATAATGAAAAAGTTTTTCCTACAGATTGTTTTGTCAAACTTTTTTATGAATTTTATTGATACGCTTTATAAATAATTTACTCTAATACCTTGATAATGACGCGAGTTGTTATTATGTTAATGCTTTTAAATAATTATTTTATTTAAGGTAAAATAAATATTATTATTTATTTATTTACCACAAATTTTTCAGGTCAATTAAAACATGAGAAATAAAAAATCGGATGTAATTATAATTCGGGAAAATTTTTTAAGGGTTCCCACATGACTTGACAAACGTGAAACAGAAAGAATTTTTGAAAAATTCGCAAAATTAGGGAAATTACGCAAGTAGCGTATTTTATTGAAAACAACAAAATTGAAATTATTTATCAACATCAGACATTTACTTAAAGTTTTGTAAAGAATTACTTTATTTAAACAAAATAGTTATAAAAATTACCCACTCGTGGTAGGTACCAATAATATTCACTTTACTTTAAGTTAGTTACCCTTATTTTTTTCTTTCTGTTCAATTTTTTCCCTGAAGTGTAATTATTATAATTACACCCGTATTTATGGAAATATAAAGGGTTAAAAGTTGGTCTTCAACAGCCAAAGTCCATTTTTGCATCAGACCCTCTTCAAATATATTAGAACTAAGTATTAAAAACTTACTGTTAGATCCAGAGCTAGCAGTAGCGCCTTCCGCCTGAGCTAACATGAGCCCGGCGCCCAAGAAGAAGACCACCTTCAGGAACAGCATCATCATTGCACTTCACTGCTCACTGTACCACGACCACAGACACATACGCGGTGGCAGTTTGAATCGCGCGCGCTACGTCCGCGACAGTCGGATGTCGTGAGAGAACTGACGAGTGTTGCGCGCACAGAAACACCGCTAGCGAGTCAGTAGCGTCAGTAGCCCGCGTCAGTAGCGCGCTAACAGCGGCCGAGTATGTATGTGGTGGATGTGGACGCTTTCTGCTGCGGCGCCGCGACGCGGGCTAACCAATGGCAAACCGCAAAGGCGAAGCCAATAAACCAATAGGAAAACTTAAAGACGTTACATGGGAGGTGCCGACACATATAAAACATGTAATTAGAATTGTAAAATACAGGTGAATCTACTACTGAGATCAGAGTTCTCACGTTTATTATGCACTAGACTTTGATCGACATGAGTTGACCGCCGGTAAATAATAACTATGAAACTCAGAGATACTCAAACTCTCCTATAAGAACAATTACCATTCTTTTATCATATTATGATAACCAGCGCTAATTTTAACTAGTATTATCGCGAGACGAAGCAAATTGAGTTTATCGTTTCGTCTCGTCTTTATTTTATCTGGGCACGATTTAAGAAAAGAGACGACATTACGAGATGGAACCAGACAGGAAGTTGTTTTATTTAGCCTTGTGTTTCAGAAACAAAAATTTGTCGCAGCATACCTAAACTACAAGTTTTAACTATTAAGTAGGTCCGCTAGTTAGTTCATCATCATCATAAACGTTAACAGGTACCTTCTGTACCCACGCCGTTATATTATTATTTGTTCTTGAGTATTGTGTTTTTTGTGTTTCTTTATCTGTTATTTAGTGCCTGACGTTGAGCGCTGTTTTCTCCAGCAGTTCCAGTACTTGCTAGTAGTTCCAATAGTTTGATCCCAGCAACTAACAGTACTACCACTAAGTACGAGTGGTTGAATTCCATTATAATAACATCCAGTATTTTGTTATTGGATGTTAATTCTGTGGAATGGATATGGATACCATCAATTTTTTTTAAATAATAAAGAAGGCGAATAGTAATATTATTTATTTCTTATTTTACTTAACTCATACATAAATTTTAATGACTTTTGTGTAGCCAATATTTTCGACCTCTTAACATAAACACTGACATACGTAAATGCGGCTGATCTTCTCCACTTTTAGTTTTTGAACATTGTCATAGTTTTTGTTGTTGCGCATAAACACAAAGCTTCAAATATTTTGTCATAAACATTGTTATAACCTGAAACTGTCAATTTATGAAATTTTTATTTACAAGACATATTTCTATTGGAATTACCTTTACAAATGAATTATATCCAATATAAATTAATAATAAATCTTTCTATTTACTTGCTTCTCAACAAAAGTTTGACGTTACCAATTACAAACGTAACTTGTCAAACAAATTATTCAAACTGATGAAGCCAATAGGAATACATAAAGACATTACATAGGAGGTGTCGACACATACAGGACATAATTAAAATTGTAAAACACAGGTGAATCTGCTACTGAGACCAGAGTTCCCACGTTTATTATGCACTAGATGCTGATGGACATGAATCGACCACTGGGAAATAAATACTACCTCCATGAGATTCACAGATTTTCAAACGAAATTTAAAATATAGATCACCTGATATTTCGTCACTATGAAATTATAATTTATATTTTATATGTTTAGATCTAAATCAATAAAGTAACTAGCATTAGATTTTGATGACATTAACAATTGGGCTCACCTTTGAGAAAGCTCAGGCTCTCTTCGCTCGCTTTTTAAAATAAAAGATTTCTGAGTTTACATCTCATTCCCAGCATTAAATATATACCACATAATTTATGATTAAGAAACATGTGAAACAAATTACTGATGGTAAACCAAATAAACTTAAAGACGTTACATGGAATATCAGGTGAATCTGCTACTGAGACCAGAGTTCTCACGTTTATTATGCACTAAAAGCTGATCGACATGAGTTGACCGCCGGCAAATAATAACTATGTCACTCACAGATTCTCAAACTATACTCAAGAGACAGATCATCTGTCATTGTTTTTCTTCGAAATTTATTTGTATGAAATAATTTTATTTTACACAAACATTTATATTAATTTACCTGTTTAGTAAATTTGGATCAGGACTGCCACCATAAAAGAGTGTCTAACCAGAGATGAGACCAAATAAATAATGTGAGCTTTCGTAAGAATATGAAGAAGTTTATTATGTAAATCAATAATATAACTATCAATAGATTTTGATGACGTTATTGATTATCATCTATGCAAAAATAACACCATGATCCCATAAAATTTCCATCAATTTTGCATGTATTTTAAATGGTTACTCAACGGCAGAAATGCTTAGTTTCTCTTCGCTTTTTTTCTCATGAAACACCTTCTACAACTCATTCTCAACAATAGCCAATAGATACCTTGTATTAAGAGGAATCCCCAGTGGTTTATAAAACATGGTTTCGTATTATACTGATAATTAGTTACCTATATTAACATTCTTAATTTTTTTCTGAAATATAGCAAGTTTAATGCTTACTGGGTCTTTCTGTTGTTTTGAATATTTTTTTAAAATTCTTATTAATTAAATAATAACATTCAAAATAAGGCATATTTTACGATATTTTAACTAAATGTAGATATTTTATTAAGGCTTAAATTAAAATTTTAAAACAAGAGAAAGTAAGTATGAACCTTATACTTCAATGTAGTGCAAGTATTTTTTATGAAATTTGCACGTAACTGCAAAATTTAGTATAAAACAAAACCCCTTTTTCGGTACAAATTGGCTAAATATGGTTCATTCCTCGAATCAACCGATGTCGTCACAATGGATAACAATGGTTTGTGACGGCATCGCTTCATTCGTTAAATGGACCTTCAAGGCTAGTGGGGATTCCTCTTAAGAGGAATTTGTCATGAAGAAAATAGTCAAATTGACTCGATCTGTCAATTAAGCCAATAGGAAAACTTAAAGATATTATATGGGAGAGGCCGACACATGTAAGACAAGTAAATTCTGTAAGTTCTCACGTTTATTATGCACTAGAAGCTGATCCACACGAGTTGACCCTCGGTAAATAATAAGTAAGACACTCGGAGATTCTCAAACTCTCCTATAAGAATATCTACCATATTATAACATTATAAGATAGCCAGCGCTCTTTTAAGGTGGCGTACGAATGGTTTGAAATATGAACTTCGATTGATAACAGTTTTCTAAAGAACTAACATAAATGAGAATATTTTCTTTTCATATTTTCATAGATGTTATAGTACTTGACATTATTTTTTAGTACTAGAAAAGAAAACACCTGTGTATTATAAGAAAACAACGAAGACTAATATTTATTTAATTCATAACTTTTGTGTAGTCAGTACTTGAATACATGCTTTCGCATGCTTTAACTCTTTGGGGTAAACAGGTTCAAAATTTGAACCACTAATTTTTCGAATTACTCGGTACATTGGTGTGTAAAATGTACCATCAATTTATAGAATTTTTACCAGATAAGTCCGTAGGTTTAAGCCGTACCACCAGCGCACGCATAACTTTGTAGTATATTCTATGAAAAATAGGGGTTAATTTCAGTTATATTATATTGCTTTTGACTATGTAATAGCGTTTATTTTCCGCTGTACAACAGAAAATACTTCTGTACCTCTAAGGGTGTAATTTTATTCATTTTACCGTACCTCAAAGAGTTAAAAAGAAGTTGTCTTTGAGAAACATTTTAAACAAATGGCTCAAACTGATGAAACCAATAAGCCAATAGGAATACTTACAGACGTTACATGGGAGGTGCCGACCCATACAAGACATGTAATTAGAATTGTAAAACACGGATGGATCTGCTACTAAGACCAGAGTTCTCACGTTTATTATGCAGTAGATGCTGATGATCAACATAAGCTGACCGCCGGTAAATAATAACTACGAATAGATATATGACACTCAGGGAGATTCTGAAAAGAAAGGGACAGATCACCTGTTACTTCCTCATAGTTCTTGTATGTAATCGTTTTAATTTTTCATAATCATTTATATTTACATATTTAGTAAATTTGGATCAGAACTGCCATCATGAAACCATGATATGATGACTGGACCGGGCAAGGTTGATAATATATTTAAAAAATTCAGCCTTCAGAAAAATATTAAGAGGTTTAAATCTGACTCAATTATATAACTGTCAATAGATTTTGATGACGTTTTGACTCTCATCTTCGCAAATAACATCAGAATCTCATAAATTCCAACAAAATTAGACACACGCATTTTCATTTTTATATGGTACTTGCCAGAAAAGCTTAGTTCCTCTTGGTTCTCTTTTCTCATGAAAATACTTGTTTTAAGAGGAATTTATCCTTTAAAAAATAGTCAAACAAATGGTTAAAACTGCAATGTCAAAGCAAGGCCAATAATAATCTAATTTAATAGACATGATATTTAACCATCGATATTAATTGCATGGCACTCAGGAATTCCAAAACTGAAATATAATTCTCAAAAATATAGATTATCTGTTTTGTATAAACATTTACTTTTTTATAGAGGGCATTTAATCTCGTCTCGATAATTTAAGACGAGACGACGTTTGTGGTTTTATCTACTCGCCTTGTCTCATAGACACATACTAATTTGAATACATCAAAACTATAGAAGGGAAAGGTTCGTATTTATTGAACACATCAATGTGTAATGACAAGTTCAAAAACATTCATAAAAAAAACTATATTAAACAGTTTTATAGATCATTAGCAGCATAAAAAATGACTAATTTATAATACGCAATTAGAAAAAAAATATATTTTATCTATAATAATTATAAATTCTGACGCAACGCAAAACTTAACCAAATCAAGCAAAAGGGCTTATTATAAATTAAACACGCCTTGAGGTAGGCTTACTTATTACTGAATATTATTTATTTTAAAAATAATTCATCTTTGTTCGGTGGGCTTTACATTAACATGTCGTCATTTTTACATAAGTTACTAGAACTAGAAAGAACTAGAATTCTTTCTTAAATTGGGCCAGGATGAGCCCATCCGTAAGTTGACGGCAGGTAATCGCAAACACTGTAAAAATATGTATTTTTAAGCATACACTCCCATTGGGTAAAGACGTGATAGATAAGTTAGAAACGATTGTAATAATACCTAACTTCTTTTAGAATCACGGTGATTCCCAATAATGAATAGCAAATCTCGAAAATTTGATGAAGGTTGAAAAGGACGATGTAAAAATCGTTTTTGTAAGAAATGCTGTCATTATGTGGGTCTTTATTATAATAAAGGGAGTTCATCTGCGTAAAATCTGGTAAGGTGTCCTCTCTATTCGTATGTAGATGTGAAATATTTTGTTGGAATTTATGAACTAGGTATGGAATTTAAAGTTGCGTTGCGTCGTTGCGTCCCCTTTTACGGCATTACAATGAGAATGACGAATGCCCTAGCCCGGGGGGCTATATTTTTTACGTTCCGGAATAAACTCTATCTGGGTGTATTTGATCCCCGGAACCGGCGAAACCGAGAACGTTGTAGGTACGTTGTGTAACCCGGAATAAAGTATCAGTTGTGTTAGAGGTGCATTCTATTCAGAGTACAATAGACTATTTAAATATGGCTGTGTTTATTTTAGACTTTTAAAAGTTATTTAGTAGTTTAGTTTTGTTTAATTGGCACATTTATAGTAAAACTATTCTTGAACTGATAGCTGAATGTGTAAAGAGACCGACTGTGTGTTTTGAATCTAGTTATGTAAACATTCCAGTTTAATGAAAATTTCTATCAAGAGTAGGTTGGAAATTAAAATAAATTATTTTTACAATTTAATAGTACAAAGTTGTTACTTACGACGTTTCAACTATGCCCAAGTCATTTTCAAGTTACAAATATAATAGGTAGTAGTAACAATTATTACAATCTTTAAATTTATTATAAAGTGAATTATGAATAAAAGTTCAACTGGTGGTAAATTAACGAACTACAACCTATTGTATTTATACGGTTTAGAAAATAATATTTTATAATTTTCAAAATCAAGTTTGTGGTTATGTAATAGAGCACGATCAACAAGTAGTGCACTGTCACTGTTATTAAACGACTGTAAATTGTATTTATGTTATCCTAATCTATTACAAACATATTATTTGGTTTATATATATATATATATATATATATATATATATATATATATATATATATATATATATATATATATATATATATATATATATATATATATAAAAAGACGGTACCTACTTACTAGTAGTACTAGTTGTCGAATCATGGTTCCTTTCGAAGATTTAATTCATATTCCATCAATATTAATTTGCAAATAATTAATAATAATATATTAATTTTCAAGATTTCCATTTGTAAAGGAAGGGCGAAAGTTTTTACAGGCAGTGCTTCGCCCTGGCTACTGTCTTACAAGTGGTATTAAAGGAAAAAAAAATTGCCTGAAATTCCATAAACGGCTTAAGTTGGTTGGGCGTAAGTTCAATGACATAAGGGTTTACATAGTAAAAGTAGTTAGTAGTAACAGTAAGTAATTATTATTATTGGTTCCGCAAATTTGGTTTATGTCCCTAGGATGACTTACCATACACATTAGTTTTCATTTCTCTTTACAAATGCCTCGCTTTTTATCCTATTCTACTAGCATTCGTGTTGCCAACCCGGTGCAAGCACATTGTTGTAGCCGGTGCTCCATAGTATTGTACCCCCATTCTTCCAGCGGTACCAACTCCCAAAAAAATATAAAACCCTATGGAAAATTATACACTAATTATAGGATAATTAAATGCCTCATCCCCCAATTTTAAGGTGCGTGAAGTTGGCGAACAAGTGTGAAGCACAAACGATGAAAATTATTTAGAAAGTTAGTGCTCTTTAGTGCCGCTAAAGTTTTATAGCCCACTCTAATTTAACGGCGTAATTAACGTTCGACTATTTTGGTGCCAAGTTCACACTATCCCTGAGTTTATCGAATAAATCAAAAAACTTGGTGGCGATGGTTAGTGCCTCTTAGTGCTTACATAAATTATTTTTAAAACCCACCCCCTCCTAAGTTATACGCCTAAAATTGGGGGATGGGGCATTTAATTAGCCTATAATTAGCCTATTATTTTCCATTTTTTTTTGTGAGTTGGTACCGCTAGCGGAAGGGAGATTAGCATTGTGGTTGTTCAGTTAATTGTATACCAACTTGGAAAGGTAACAGTGGTAGGTACCATGATAATATCCAATATGACATGGATTGGAACGCACGACCTCTGTATCCAGGCGTTGGAGATCTTATCTCTGCTCCATATCGCTAGTGTACATAATAAAAGTATGTTCGAACCATGCCTACAGAGTTCACCAAGTGCAAGCAATTTTTTGAGTAATATTTTTCTAATCCTTAAAGCTACTTGTTACTTGCCTTGGCAAAAGTATTTTGTTTGACATATCATTTTGTCTGCGAAATGTACAAATCGACACTGTCCGGTATTCTACAAAGGGTTTGTTAAATAAAACATATTTTAACATAGCATAGGGTAGTAAAAACGATGTTTGTGATGATTTAACCCATGCGATATTAGAAGGAATGAAAATTATCGGGTGCTCTGATTAATAAAACATTTACTGATAAGAAGAATTATATAATAATAAAAGTACATTAAGACGGATCGTCGGTTGATGCAGTAGCATCAGAATTTCAACAATTTAAAAATTATAAATTAAAAATTATACAGGAAGAATAGTTACTTACTTAATTATTTTTATTAATGTCTTGATGAATATTAATTACAAAAAGTACTTTTGCATATTCAATGTCAAGATACTACCTATATCAGATATTCCAATAATTATTTATTATTGGGAATTAACGATTTCCTATAGTTTTAGACTTTTCATCATTCAAGAAAAGTGCAGAAAGTCTGTAAGAGTGAAACTTGAAACATACAGCAAACATCTTACGATATTATGTTAATTTCTTAAAGTTGGTAAAAGACTAATATAATTTTGTGTGTCATTTTTTTGCTGAGTAAAGGAAAAGCAATACAAATTTAATTTTTTTTAAATATTTTTTCCTATAAATTTTAGAGCAAAATATGCGGAACTACGTGAATTAACTCAGAATGAAAAACTGCATCGAATAACCTTCAAAATCGATTTATCTCAAGAACCAAATAAATCAAAAATTTTCGTACAAGAACAATAATTGAAATGCTATATCATACGAGTATGATTGAACTGCACTGGAAAGTATGGTACAATAGTGAAATCAATATTTATAAGTTATACAGTTTGATTATTATATTTCCACTTAAGTACATTTTGTAAAGTTATGAAGAGAATTTATTCACACTTGTTGATAAAGTTTGTACATATGATTATCCTGATAATTACACTTTAATATCTTTAGATGTAAAATCCCTTTTTTCTGTAATTCCACATGATTTAATAACCACGGTCATTAAAGAGAGATGGAATAACATCAAAGTCCACACCAGCCCTCCTGAAAATGAATTTATTAACTGTGTAAAATTTATTATCAACAGTTCATATTTACAATACAAAGATGATTTTTACCTTCAAGTACTTGGGTGTCCTATGGGTAGTCCTCTCGTTCAATTATTGTTGAAATTGTCATTTTCCACATAGAGTCTCACATAATTTACCAAAACCCTTTTTTGAATACTGGGTGTTCCACAATCCTACCCAATATAAACCAAGCTGTTGTTAATAATTTAGTTGATCGTGCGATCACTTTATCTCACTCTAAATTCCATCTTGTAATTTTATATCTTAACCAATCAGATAAAGTCTTGAATGATGAAAACTCTAAAACTATAGGAAATCGTTAATTCCCAATAATAAATATTTATTGGAATATCTGATATAGGTAGTATCTTGATATTGAATATGCAAAAGTACTTTTTGTAATTAATATTCATCAAGACATTAATAAAAATAATTAAGCAAGTTATTATTCTTCCTGTATAATTTTTAATTTATAATTTTTAAATTGTTGAAATTCTGATGCTACTGCATCAACCGACGATCCGTCTTAAAGTACGTTTATTATTCTATAATTCTTCTTATCTGTAAATGTTTTATTAATCGGAGCACCCGATAATTTTAATTCCTTCTAATAACGCATGGGTTAAATCATCACAAACATCGTTTTTACTACCCTATGCTATGTTAAAATATGTTTTATTTAACAATATTGAAAAACGGATAATGAAACATAATTACATTTTTGGGGAAAAACTAAACCCTTTTTAGAATACCGGACAGTGTCGATTTGTACATTTCGCAGACAAAATGATATGTCAAACAAAATACTTTTGCCAAGGCAAGTAACAAGTAGCTTTAAGGATTAGAAAAATATTACTCAAAAAATTGCTTGCACTTGGTGAACTCTGTAGGCATGGTTCGAACATACTTTTATTATGTGCACTAGCGATATGAAGCAGAGATAAGATCTCCAACGCCTGGATACAGAGGTCGTGCGTTCGAATCCAGGTCATATTGGATATTTTCATGGTACCTACTACTGTTACCTTTCCAAGTCGGTAAACAATTAACTGAACAACCACAATGCTAATCTCCCTTCCGCTAGCGGTACCAACTCACAAAAAAAATAAAAAAATAATGGAAAATAATAGGCTAATTATAGGATAATTAAATGCCCCATCCCCCAATTTTAGGCGTATAACTTAGGAGGGGGTGGGTTTTAAAAATAATTTATGTAAGCACCAAGAGGCACTTACGAAGCACTAACCATCGCCACCAAGTTTTTTGATTTATTCGAAAAACTCCGGGATAGTGTGAACTTGGCACCAAAATAGTCGAACGTTAATTACGCCGTTAAATTAGAGTGGGCTATAAAACTTTTAGCGGCACTAAAGAGCACAAACGAAGCACTAACTTTCTAAATAATATTCATCGTTTGTGCTTCACACTTGTTCGCCAACTTCACGCACCTTAAAATTGGGGGATGAGGCATTTAATTATCCTATAATTAGCATATAATTTTCCATAGGGTTTTTTTTTTTGGGGAGTTGGTACCGCTAGCAGAATGGGGGTACAATACTATGGAGCACTAGCTGTAACAATGTGCTTGCACCGGGTTGGGAACACGAATGCTAGTAGAATATGATAAAAAGCGAGGCATTTGAAAAGAGAAATGAAAACTAATGTGTATGGTAAGTCATCCTAGGGACATAAACCAAATTGCGGAACCAATAATAATAATTACTTACTGTTACTACTAACTACTTTTACTATGTAAACCATTATGTCATTGAACTTACGCCCAACCAACTTAAGCCGTTTATGGAATTTCAGGCAATTTTTTTTCCTTTAATACCACTTGTAAGACAGTAGCCAGGGCGAAGCACTGTCTGTAAAAACTTTCGCCCTTCCTTTACAAATGAAAATCTTGAAAATTAATATATTATTATTAATTATTTGCAAATTAATATTGATGGAATATGAATTAAATCTTCGAAAGGGGAACCGTGATTCGATTACTAGTACCTACTACTACTAAGTAGGTACCGTCATATTCCCATCTACATCGTCACGCCACGCATTGCGTGTCGTTGTTCGATTTGAATTGGTTAAAAGAAAGCCGAAATTTCAAAAAAGAATTTTGTTTTCTAAAAATTTCTGTGTAATCTTTTATCCGACAATTATTTATTTTTGTACATGAAGTAGGTAAAAACATGCAGCTTCACATCCCCTGAAAAAATGTTACTGTCAATTGAATGACAAATTTTTTTAGACAATAGCAATCAAGCATTTCGTTTCTCATTTTTTGTGCTATATCCATTCTGTGAAAAATACAATTTATTTTGTTCTATATCCAGTACCTACTCATAACTAATTGTTGTGTTTGTACTGTGGTTACTTCTTCTTCTTCTTCTTCCAATGGCTCTACAGCCCAAATCGGGCCTTCGCCTCCCCTTAATGCACCGGTATCACCGAGCCGCAGCTTTGACACTGCCGTACTGCCGATGCGGGGTTTCGTAGCCATTTGATACATATTTAAGATGCACAAGTGGCTGGCTTGTGGCATCCGAGTGTGATGAATACATGTAGCTGTAATCTTTTTATTTAACGACAAATCACACATTGTCGATCGGCAGCGCTGGGACTCGAACCACTGATGTGTGGTTCGCGTGACGTCATAGCGAGCTAGGAGATGTACTAAGCGCGTTCGGCCACGGCCACGGCCACGGCGGTTACTTAATAACTGAAAATTTTATTGTCTTCGTATCATAAACTTTAACTGTCTGATATAATTTAATGCCATAATTTAACATATTTTAAAATACAAATAATTTAGAAATTGAATAAAGCAACACATTTATTATAAAAATGGTTTATTTTGTGTCCAGCAGAGCAGCAAATTTAATAAAAATATAGAAAAAAATTCATAATAATTTGTATTTCAGACAAAATAGCGAAATAATAATATAGTAGGTCTGGTTATCGCATTAGTTCTTGTTTGATCTATAGACCAAAATAAATGTATATAGAACAAAAATAATTTTCATAATCGCTTAAACATTTGTTCCATATCCATAACCTGAATTTGAATCTTATAAGATTACCAGTAACAAAGATATTACATGTTCACTTATTTTATTATTATAAACTAAATATAAATATTTCAAAAAAAAACTACAGTAACAAATAACTTAAGCTTATAACTACACTATACCAAAATTTCAATTTTTTTGCATGATGTATATTGTCATTAAAGTTAACAGTTTCTAAAAATGTGTCAAAATCATAGCTCATTTTTGCTATAAATTTTTGTTATTTCTACACATATATATTTAAAAATTTGAAATTCTATACAATAACGTAGAAATGTGCATACTTTAGTATAAAATTTTATTTAAATTTTTTTGATTATTTTTAAACAAGTTATTCAACTTTACATCCGAGTGACTATACTTATTACTCCGATAGTAGGCGTGTTCAGCGGGTATCAAAGCATAAGATTCAACCTGTTAATCAATTGTTACATGATTTGCCCTAGGAGTGATTTCTAGACGTCTTTTGATATTATTTTCCTGGTCTATTCATCAAAAAACGAACCCGTAAAAACAAAGTTTTCACTATAAATCCTTTATAATATAAGGCTCGATCGATATTTATTTAATTTTTTTTTTTTGAACCAGATCGATGCAGTACATTTTGAGATAGCTAGCTGCCATTTTGTTTCAAGATGGCGGACTAACATTATAATATACCTATGTTTCAAGACAGATTCTTAGCTATTACTGTACCAAATTTGAACGCAATAGTTACAGTACATTTTGAGATATATGTCCGCCATTTTGTTTCAAGATGGCGAATTGACATTTTAATATATCTATATCATAAGTTAGATCCTTGGCTATTACTGTACCAAATTTGACCGCAATCGGTGCAGTACATTTTGAGATAGCTAGCCGCCATTTCGTTTCAAGATGTTGGATAATCTGAAATTTTGGTAAAGTGCATTGTTAGGTGACAAAGGTTATTTGCAAAATTTCAGCTCGATAGGATCCCGGGAAGTGGGTCATTTTTGACTTTTGTTTTTTTGCCTTACTACGGTGAAGTTAATACCAGTAGGTATAAAGGATTTAAAAATATTATGCTTATGAGGAAGCCAATAGTGTTGGCGAAACGACGGCTTTTGATTAAATAAAAACAACTAGACTGCAGTCCTGAAAATTTTCTACCCTTCATAAGAAATATTATGTTTCATTTATACAAGAAATGCTTGTTTGAGACTCGTAAGATCGCCGAACTCCGCTGCGCGTCGTTCGTCAACCATCTTACTCGTCCCAAAATCATACATTTTTTGTATGAATAAAACAAATTACAATGCAATGATGTTTATGTGAGGGAATGTGTATGGGCGAATGTAAAAAATTAAAAAAATTCACACCGAAAGTAATAGTTTACAAAGAGGTTATAAAGGTTTTTTGAAATAATAATAAAAATTCATAACAACTATTAGGAAGTACAATTTTCATTTCAATTTCTTTTTCCTACATAACACTATTTAAAAATAACAAAAATTTCGAAACGTGACGACACAAACAATAATTGTGTCTCGTTCAATTTCCAATACCAAATTATTTCAATTTTCTGTGTTCAAAATCCGGTTTTTATTCATACATTTTTACCACAAATATTTTAAAATAAACCAGCTACAATAAAAATACCAATACCAATAACTGATGAGCCCACTACTGGCTTCCATTTGCTCTGGTATTTCGTTTATGGTCCATCCCAAGCAAAAATCCACGTTGTCTGGTTGTTCGCCGTGTTTCCGGCAAGTGGCAAGTCCATCCAAGTTCGTAAGACTACACAGTGTATCATCACCTCAGCATCCCTGGAGAACCCCACAGAATGACATGTCAACAGCTGTCAGGTCATATCACAGCCTTGTGACTGTGTGCAGTGCTGACCACAGAACAGAGCTTCACGCGAACACCACGATACCAGGAATGCCGCACTACACACTCAGTGTTTTACATATTGAACGTCGAACTTTTGGTATTAAATCAGTGTGGATTTAATCTTGCCGACATATAATACTAGTAATATATATGCATGCATGCGAGGCCACCGAAGTTCAGACGTCAGTCCACGAGGCGAGAGAAAAGTATTGCAGATGCTACAGATGATACAGAGGAAAAAAACAGAGAAGGAAATTACTGGGAAGAACGCGATAACGGGTTCGTTATTATTCTATTCAGAACTATCGCTTCTAGTTTCTTTACTAGTTTCAAATATTAATTATAATAAATTAATTGAATTCTTTTAAAACAATATGTTAATGTTTAATTTATTAAAAGCATACTTGTCACCTATTGATATTGATAGTCAGGAGTACGTCAGGGGAAGCATAGCCTGCAACATGCAACTTAATTTTATTCATGTTTACAAATAATTTATTTATGAAAATCTTAAAATATACTACATTTTGTGAACAATGCACAAGAATATCATATTAAATATTCAAAACAACGTATAACTTCTTGAATACATATCTTTAAAATAAATGCAAATGAACAAATCTTTTTTCAAAAAAGCGGCATGTTACATATTCCGCAACATAATAAAAATTTCTGTAGGTGGTATCAAATTTCAGCAAATATAAATTTTATATACCACATTTTAAATTAAATAAAACGAAATTTTGTGTTATATTAAGGTATAAAATATGCAGTTATATGCATTTATAATAAATATACTTATGCAAAACTTAATAAAATATGTAAAAATTATTGATATATGCAAAATATGCAAAAAATTACATCATATTTTGATTTTGATGTATGAAATGTAAACATTTGTAAAAGAAAATACAAATATATAACATTAATACAATATAATGCAAGTGCATATAATCCCCACTCTAGTAATGACAGTTAAAATTTAAGGTTATATTACACAACAATTTGTGTATTAATAGTTATTAAAATATGCTATCATAAAAATAACAAATACATTTCTAGCAATCCATTTCTCCCAGTGTACCATTTTGTATAATTTGGAGTTAGCCCATTTGTCAATCCTGTAGAATATTTAGGTACATCAAATAATAAATAAAATATAGTTTACTAACTTGTCATATATATATTTTTTTATATATATTTATATATATATATATATATATATATATATATATATATATATATATATATATATATATATATATATATATATATATAATCAAGCTATATTCCTAGTTATTTTTTAATAATAATAATAATAATGCATTTACTTACTGTATACGTAAGTATACGTGTACAGCCTGGGTGATTCTCAACTTCGTGCACATATTATATTCGACGTGCTGATCACGGAATACATAGGTACAATTGTTTTTAAATTCGTTAAGGGCAGTTTTCGCAAGTAGTACATTATTTAGTATTACATATTGGATTAAAGATTGCATATTGGATATCTGTATAACTATGAATGGAAAATGAAATAAATTCAAATTTGAATTTATTGTTCAATTACACAGTAAAATTTATAATATTCCATAGAAAACAGAGGTACAAGTTGTTTGACTAAAAAATCTAGAAATGAAGATTGCGTACAACCTATATTGAAAAAAAAAATCCAGTTCCATGTTCAATTAGTTAAGAAGACCGTCTACCTTCTAAAATCCAGTACAAAACTTACTAACGTAGCGGGTATTTTGTGGCCAGTACAAGAATTGTAAAATTGTATTTAACCAAGGATATATACTTAAAGCATCAATTAAGGCGGGAATGTAGCTGTATGAGAAAGAGGTAAAACAGTGCTCTACGGTTTGTATAATATTGAATCTAATACTAACGTAAGATCATTGAAATTTTTTTACGACAATTTTTTTCATAGTATTGTTTTAAAAAAATGCCGAATAAAGAGAAAAATATTACTTTTACATGTTTAATTTAGGGCATTTTAAATACAAAATCTATTAAAATTCATGCGTCGCACTGTAGGTTACATGTTATTCAGTATATATAAATAACGCGTTTGATTATTTCTTATAAATACAATATCATACAAATACGATGCCACTTTTAGAGCGCGTTCGCTATTGCTGCCTTTGTTCGACACACTAAATCTGTATATATATATATATATATATATATATATATATATATATATATATATATATATATATATATATATATATATATATATATATCTCCTTTTTCTCGACGAAATCGTGGACAGCTACATTCCTGCCTTAACAGTTGTGCCTTTTTAAGATTGTACAATATTATAAAAATTCCGAAAAATTCATAAAAATTTAAAATTTATGCAAATTTTACATGGTTATACCTCCTGATATTAATTTATTTTTAAAATTTTAGAAAGGCACATCTCCTCTATTAAATGTTTATAAACACATTACTTTGAAGTCAATAATAAACCAACAGTTTACTCACAACGAATACACTTACAGTATTTTTCAACTTCAAAATGACATTTCATTGCTAGGATTCGGTAAAGTACGAGTTTCGGGCTGGTTTTAGGAAATCGTAGTAGTAGGGAAGAAAGTAGAATAGAAAAATCGAGAGTATGCTAGGAATTCGGATAAAACGTAGTCGGGCCGCTTAAGTAGTATGTATATGTCGTTGTTAAATAAGTATGCACGAAGTTGGGGATCAGCCTGTAGGCACACTCATAATTTTTTATTTAAATTCAGATTAAAGTTGTACTAGTAATTTAAAAAGTATCAACCCACTTGACATGAATCTTCCATGGGATGTTTTAAAATATTATATTCTTGAACTTTAAGAGATATTTCTTAAATCTATCCAAACCACATCCTGAGTACGATTAAAAATTACATACTCAATACAACATCTCAGAGAATTACTTCGGATACGTAATTGGGATGTTACTACCAAATAATGATTAACATTGGACATAGATAATAATACTAAGGGCGGATATAAGCAGTCGCTAGGATATTAATAGGATGTTAATGGGCAAAGATAGCAAGTAACAAACTGGAATGTTCACAGTCTTGAAATGTTCTGGGGATTTTATTTTGTCAAGTAGGTAACTAATTAAATTAACCCCTATCAAAATAAAAATCACAAGTATTAAATGTATTATTTTTCAGATTATTTCAGGATTTAAGAACGTATTTACTGCCAGTTAAAATTTTTAAATGAAGATACAACATTTTTGGGTAATGTCCTTCGTAACTGATTAATCCTAACAAAGTGTAAAATCTACCTAATTTCTTGATTTTCCCCGCATTGAAAGCGGTTGTAAGGAACATTTCCTACTGAATAAGAAACCAATAGTCAATCCTTCAAGCTCAAGATCTCATTTGGTAAGTCGACAGCGACTGAGCGAACTGAACACTGAAGGCTGAGACGTTGAAAGCTGAAGGCCGCGTCTTCTTCAAGTCCTGAAATCGTCACTGAAAAATTGCCTTTGCAGACACGGCGAATGTCACATGGTCATTTACCACACGTCGTGCTAGATACGGGAGACTTTAATTTCTTAACGAGATACTGACAAAGAAGGGCGTAGAACTGAATAGTAAAACTGTAAACTAACCTAAACCGTTAAAAAATATTTTGATTAACACATAATCGGTGCCGAACCGATGGTTTGAACTGTTAAAGCATTAATTAAAATTTTCTTTTCTTTCATAAGTAATATGGAACCATGAATTTATTGATAAAAATACGAATATAGTGGTTGCGTAGTAACAGACAAAACAGTGTCAAAATTGATAAATTTAATTTATTCATTTTTTAAGAGACAATTTTTGCCCGAATTGTCATTTCTACACAGGAATTTTGAGTTATTGTACCGATTAAATTTATGGTTTGAATTATATTTCGCACAAAATAAGACTTATATAGTTTATGTATCAACATTAGGGCTGTTCGTTATTCCGATTTGAATATCGATATTCGATATAAAATTATTATCGATAATATCAATGTATCTATATATATATATATATATATATATATACAGGGTGTTTTAGACCACCCGTACCACCCAAATATCTCGCGTAAAACGGAACGAATCAAAAAAAGAAAAAATACGTCCAAAAAGATTTCAAAAATTCTATTAATTGACACCAAATGCAAATTTTTCCCCCACCCCCTGGGGGGTGGAGGGGGGGGTAGCTTTGTAAATTTAAATGGGGACCCCCATTTTTTATTGCAGATTCGGATTCCTAGATTTAAATAAAGAAGGTTTTGTCCGAAAAATTTTTAAGATTTTTCGAAAACAACGTAATTTATCGTCTACGCAAGGGTGGGATAGGACTGACATTACGGTAAGTACCTTACACAGTTATAATTTTTTAAATGATTTTTATTTCTTGTTTCAGTTACTGCGCTTTTTTCTTTTTGTCAAATTTGAATGAATCAATTTCTGTTTAAAACCAAAATTTAATTTGCCTTTTAACTTCAAGAATCAAAAAAAAATTTTCAAGAATCAAAAAAAATTTTTCAAGAATCAAAAAAATTTTTTCGGACAAAACCTTATTTATTTAAATCTAGGAATCCGAATCTGCAATAAAAAATGGGGGTCCCCATTTAAATTTACAAAGCTACCCCCCCTCCACCCCCCAGGGGGTGGGGGAAAAATTTGCATTTGGTGTCAATTAATAGAATTTTTGAAATCTTTTTGGACGTATTTTTTCTTTTTTTGATTCGTTCCGTTTTACGCGAGATATTTGGGTGGTACGGGTGGTCTAAAACACCCTATATATATATATATATATATATATATATATATATATATATATATATATATATATATATATATATATATATATATATATATATATATTAAGGTAATCGTGACTGCAATTAGTTAAAGAAGCAACAGTAGTGGGTGTGACAGTCAGTAAATTGGCCAAAAAATTAAAGTAGACTCTTTAAAATTTGTCAAGCTTTCGATTTTATTTTAAATCTTCATCTGGACACTGTAACAATATTGATATTATAATACAAATTTTACACAATTTATAGTGTAACATCAGACTTACATAGTGTTGAGGTTAGTTTAAGACTAGCATCTTATGATTAGGACAAATTGTCGTCAACGTTTTTAAACTACACAATAATATGAAAAATAAAGCAATATTTTATAATAGTTTAGATCAAACAGAATCATTTTTGAGGTATTTTGACACAAAAATGGTCGAACAGTGGCCAATTTACTGACTGTCACACCCACTACTGTTGCTTCTATATATATATATATATATATATATATATATATATATATATATATATATATATATATATATATATATATATATATATATATATATATATATATATATATATATATATATATAATTAAACTTCTTTGCCGTTACGTCATACCTGTAGTTCGTATGAATCAATTTGAAATTATGGCGGGAAAGTTATATTTTGATATCAAATATTTTTAAACTATATTATGTGAATATTTGGAATAACTATATAAATTTAATAATAAATAAATAACTCTAGAACAGCTGACACGGGAATAAGTAATTCTCCTTTTTCTTTTTCAACAGTAAAATATTGGTACAAATTCAAGACAATCTGAATTGTTTGTTTATTATTGCGTTTGCCGGGCATATTTATAAATATTATTATAAATATCTATATGTAAACAGCTAATGGATGCATAAAACAACGATATACCTATGTTAAATTATTTAATCACAGTGAAAATAGTTTTTATTTGTTTGACAGTTTCAAAATTTACAATACATATTTCATAAAACAATATGAAAAACAGCCTACTCAAATAACAAATTGCTGGTATATCAACAATATAATTATACGTTTTCTATTTCTTTATTTTTCTACTTCATAATAAAAACAAAGAAGAAAACTTCACGTAACAGTATCAATACTTCGCAAATTTCGAATGACATACGTGTTTCAACTAAATATATGACAGTAATAAGATAGAAAGAGGTTGTGGAATAACCGTTGCTATTAAAGTTTTAGTAAAATTGTTACATTTCTTTAATGGAGTCTGATTTTGTTTCATTTTACAATTTATCTTGAAATTTAAAATTTATTTACATTTTAATCCTAAACTGAAACGAATATTTTGAATTAGTTGACGTAATACATCATTTGAACCAACACCGGTAATTTAACCAATTTTTCGAAATCCAGTTAGCGATTCTTTTCAAGAAGAAATATAAAAAACCGATGCAAGACCGAAACCTATGATGCACCAAAAGACGCAGCCATATAAATAGCTTTATGTCATTGTCATGTTATTACGTATGTTATGTCAAAAGAATCTAATTCGATTTATGTGTCTCATGTTAACAAAGAACAAATCTTTAACATAAACTTTCTGAACACTTCCACTACCTACATGCTCTACTTCATATAAAATAGCATAGCATTAGCTATGTGGCCGCGCCCTAACCGGTATTTTGTGCGGTTCGAGTCCCTGCGAAAAATAGTCATCAATGAATGCATAAAAACTGCCCTTTTTATGCTGTCTCATTATGTGATACTTCTATCGTAGGGCGCAGGCTGTTATTCTCCGCTATTTTAGTTTACATTCGTATCGGAGATACAAGTAACTCTTCTCTTGAACTGCAACGTACTCGGGACTCCCCTCGAAGAGGTACAGCAACTTAAATAAATTTCACTCGCTTCCTTTCCAATTATAAAAGTTTCCTCTAGATTTCGGTGGGGAGGATCGTACTCGGAAAATTCATCTGTTAGTGTTACGTACATACCTAATAAAATGAAGTTCTACATCTACTAAAAATGGATTTAGTAAGAAATATCTAGTTATTGACATAATAAGTTTTATTTTAAAAAGGTTTTATTTTACGACGCGAAATGGATAAATCCAAGCGATGTACAGATACTTAACGCACACATAATGTATTATCACATACCTATTTATTAAAACGATCTATTTCCTATAAGGGTTAAGTGAGATTCATTTGACATTTGCATAAATTAGCCTTGGAACAACTGCTAAGAGATTGCGCCAGCAAATAATGTCAAATTTAGAATTAATTTTTTATTTATTTCAAACTGTATTGAACAAGTATAGTTTAGAAGATAAAAGAAGTCTGATAAACGTCATCCTGGAACCATAGGTGCCGATTTTTGCGAATCCATGTAGGGGCTTTAGTAAGAATAGAAAAGTTAAAAACATATTTTTTTATGGCATGTAATATAGGTATCTATGAATCTAAAAGATGATTTCAAAGATGAAATTGTTTAAAAATGGTAGAATAAAATGCGCCGCAAGGCGAATTTCTTTGGTTCAATGTGAGATAGGTAAGTATCTTAATGTTTAGAGATGAATAACACTGTAGATTTTACCTTCCTATGTGCAAAAAAAAAATTGTATGTGTTATATGCTCGGGGACAGAGCTCCTACGAATATTTTCTTGTGAAGCACCAGCCCCGAAGCTCCCACGGAGGCGGCGCCTATGCCTGGAACAGTACGGAGTAAGATTTAATCTCCGCGCATATTGTCATATTCAGTAGTAATAATTGAACTTACATTACAATAACAGTGTTGCAGTTCTTAAAGACAACTGAGATAGTGCAGACGTGCTAAGCAGTGTTAATAAGAAACGAAGGTCAAGGTAAACCCATTACTTATACCTCCTGTAAGTAAACCAATCTAATCCTAAATTTCCACGTACAGTAAAATCACATTACTGTACGTAAAACCCTAACCCTCCCTTATAACCCACCAATACCCTAAAATACCCAATAAAATAAAACTGGATTCACAACTCATACTTTCAGTGACATCTACTCGTATTGTTTATACACTATAATGCCGATAAAACAGCAAATATAAACATGGAATCAACCACAAACAATATGCCTAACCAAACGCAAACAGGTAACAACTATGCCAACATTGTGAAACAAAACATAAACATTAACCTATATCCAAAAAAAGATCAAGCAATAGTAATTACAGCAGTAAATGAAATTCCAATACAATCATATATAAAAGCAATTGGAAACATAGTCAAAGCACAAAATGTAATATTTGCTTCCAGGATCTCACAAAACCGAATATGTATATACCTTTTAACCAAAGAAATAGTTGACAACCTTATCTCAAAACATAAATCAATCGAAATCGAAAACAAAACCCTAGAAATCAGAAGACTTATTACCCCCACTAAACGATTAATCATCTCTAACGTCAGCCCATCAATTCCGCATGAAATTATAGAAACAAAATTACGCGAAAAAAACTTGAAACTTGTATCCCCTATCTCGTTCCTCAGAGTAGGAATGCTAGACAGTGAATACTCACACGTTCTAAGCTTCCGTCGACAAACATTTATTGCAGAAAAAGAAAACACTATCATACCAGAAACCTTACTTATCATACATGATAACACCGAGTATAGGATATACCTATCCGATGATACACCGACATGTTATAGATGCAAACAAAAAGGACACACTGCAACCCAATGCCAAGCTCCAGATCGTAATCCGACTCCAAGCACAAGCTCAACACTCCCACTAACAACATGGAAGCAACAACAAGCCATAAGCACTCTTTCACAACCGGTACCAATTACACCTACAAACCAACAAACAACAACACAAGAACCAACAAAATCTCTAACACAACCAGAACCACAGACTATAACAACAAATCTGTCAAAAAATTTCTATCCGTTCGCTCAAAACCCACTACAATCGCAACAAAAACAGAGAACCCAACAGAGCAATTTAATTGAACAACAAACAACAAATACCGAAAATATCAATACCAATACAACCGAACAAACTAAAATTACTAGCACGAAACGCCCGGCAGAGAACGATGAACCCAGTAGTGAACAAAAAAACGATATAAATAAAAAACAAAGTACCAAACAAACTAAAAAACCGAGATCAATTAGTCCTTCATATAATTTTACAACCCAAGAACTTATAGATGTATTAGAAGAAGAAATAAACACAAACACTGAGAAATATCCACTAAACTATGACAGATTCAAAGACTTCATCGAAAATGCAACAAATAGCCCAGACCCACTAGCAATATCAAAAAATTACACACAAAATACAACAGACCTACTCACTATGATAAACACCCTGTATCCTTTTTTAAAGAAAAAGATTATCAAAAACAGATTTACTAGAATACACAATAAAATCACTATCCAATTAGCCGATGACGAGGAGAGCGCAGAAAAACAAAAGTAAAGTTAATTTTATAATGAATATTATACAGTGGAACATAAATGGATTTCACGCACACCTCCCAGAACTACAAAAATTAATATCAGACACAACAGCACAAATAATCTGTTTACAAGAAACTCGTTTTCATCCCCATCACAAAGCCACACTAAAACACTTTACAATATTTAGAAAAGATAGACAAAATGCAAACAACGCAAGCGGCGGAGTTGCAATACTAACAAGCAACACAAAGCATGTGGATGAAGTTACCTTAAATACAAACCTAGAAGCAGTAGCCATCAGAATCTTCACCCCAAAACAACTTACAATATGCTCCATTTATTTACCGCCTAACCAGGATATTAACCAGATACAATTAGAAAATCTTATAGTACAACTACCAACACCTTTCCTAATACTGGGAGACTTTAACGCGCACAACAGTATTTGGGGAAGTGAGAACACAAATAACAGAGGAAAAATAATAGAAGACATTCTTAGCCTAAACGATAAATTAATCTTAATGAACGACGGAACAAAGACTCATTTCTGTGCCAACTCCGGCAATTTTACAGCCATAGATCTAACAATTAGTGACTCATCAACCGTTCAAGATATCACTTGGACAGTGCTACCGCTAGCATATGTAGGAAATCATTTTCCAATTAAAATAACTGCCAATAATATAGATAACAACAACAACACACAAATCCATTCAGTAAGAAAATGGTCAACAAAAAATGCGGATTGGTCACGGTTTACAGAACTCTCTGATATTACGACAACAATAGACACAGACGATATCAATAAACAAGTAGAAATACTAACACAAACTATAACCACAGCTGCCGACTCCGCCTTCAAAAAAATCGTGTTAAATAATCAAGCAAAACAAGTTCCATGGTGGAATACAGAATGTCAAGAAGCTATCAAAAAGAACAAAAAAGCACTGTACCAATATAAAAAAGTCAATACGCTAGAAAATTTAATAAAACTTAAACAAACTAAAGCTCTCTGTAGAAAAACAATTCTACAAAGTAAGAAACGATCATGGCAAGAATATACCTCTAAAATCACTGCGAACACACCATCTACTGAAGTATGGAATAAAATAAAACATATCAATGGAAAAAAAACATACTCGCATACAGATATATTAATACAAAATAACAAAACTATAACAAAGCCTACAGAAATCGTAAATGCATTCGCAGAACAATTTTACAACAACTCAAGCAACACACATTACACCCCTGAATTTCTAACACATAAACAAAATGCTGAAAAAGAGAAAATCCAAATCGAACAAAACAACGAATGCGAAATTAATGATCCTATAACGAAGACCGAATTAGATGCCACCATCGAAGAACTAAAACAATCCACAAGCCCTGGGCCAGACGGAATAACCTACGAAATGATAAAACACCTTCCAAACAACACAAAAGATTATTTACTAACAATTTACAATAATATTTGGACAGAAAACAAATACCCAAGTAAATGGAGAGAAGTTACCACAATCCCCCTACTTAAACCAAATAAACAAAAAACAGATACCACAAACTATAGACCCATATCTCTATCGAACTGCCTTAGTAAACTACTGCAGAAAATAATCAATAAACGACTCGTATGGTACCTTGAAAAACACAAAATTTTAAATGAGACACAAAGTGGATTCAGGAACGGCCGCTCAACAATAGATCAACTAATATCGCTGCAAACTGAAATACACAATGCGTACAGAAACAAGCAACATACTGCAGCCATATTCTTTGATATCTCAAAGGCATATGACACTGTCTGGAGACACTACATTCTGAAATCCTTAAAAGAGAACAACCTAGATGGTAATATACTAAATTACATACAAAATTTTATGAATGAACGCAAATTCAGAGTGTTATATAATGGAGTACTGTCCGATGAAAAAACCCAAGATAACGGAACGCCACAGGGAGAAATACTGAGTGTTACTCTATTTTTAATAGCTATGAATAAAATAACTACATATATACCACCACACATAAATGTATCATTGTTCGCTGACGACCTTGCAATATATTACAAAAACAAAAACACAACTACACTTAAACAAGAACTACAAAACACTACTAACCGATTGCAAGAATGGGCTAAAGACACTGGGTTACAATTCTCAGAAGAAAAAACTAAAATGATGTTTTTTACCAAACTTACTAGACCAGTTGTCAAACCACACATAAAGCTCAAGAATAGAAACATTGAATATGTTACAAACATAAAATTTTTAGGAATAATTCTAGACCCCAGATTAACATGGAAAAAACACCTTCAATACTTAAAACAGGAATGCTACAAAAAACTAAATATTATTAAATGTCTCTGTCACAATAAATGGGGCTCACATAAAAATATCTTAATACAACTATACTTATCACTTATACAATCAAAAATCGACTACGGCTCTATTGTCTACCAAACAGCAAGTAACAACATCCTAAAAACATTAGAACCAATACAAAATACAGCCATCCGATTAGCAATAGGAGCTTATAGAACTAGTCCAGCAAAAAGTATGCTTTGTGAATCTGGCATTATTCCTCTAGAAATCCGTAGAAACCAGCTAACATTAACCTATATTCTAAAACTAGCAAAAAATCCTGATAATCCTACTCATAAACACATATTCAAACACCATAACGAGACAACTCTATTATCAAGCACCCCTCTCCAACAAAAAATAAACGAAATCCTTAGAAACCTCCAAATGACCCTACCTGACCTTGAAAAAAATTATGAAGATATTATACCACCATGGAGAAAAGTAACACCACACTATATAATGACACTAACTGAATACAAAAAGTCTGACACTTCATCGACAGAAATTAAAGAAAAATTCCACCAAATCTGCAGTCAGCACGAAAACGCACAAATAATATACACTGACGGATCCAAATCATCAGCAGGAACAGGGGGAGCTATAATTACAAGAACAAAAAAAATAAAAATACACCTACCCACAGAAACAAGCTCGTACACAGCAGAAGCTCACAGTATATACAGCGCTCTAAAAGAAATCAAGAACAACAATAGCCGACAGGAAGAATACATTATTGTTACTGATGCACTAAGCGTCATCCAAGAAACAAAAAATACATACAGCAAACAACCTGTTATACAAAAAATTCAAGAATCAATTCACAGTATTAGCAAATATAATAAAATATCGTTCATGTGGATTCCATCGCATACAGGAATAAGTGAAAACGAAGAAGCGGACAAGACAGCGAAAGAAGCCCTCCAGGAAGACATAACTGAAATCTCAATACCAGTTCAGGACATAATACAAATTTGCAAAGTAAAAACAAAGAAACAATGGAATGAAATCTGGGTAGGCACGACCGGAAATACATTAAGAAACATAAAAGTTAACACAGAAAAATGGAACAACTTAATAAACCGGTCAGAGCAAATAAAAATTACAAGACTAAGGATAGGTCACACAAATCTCACACACAAGCACATACTACAAAAAACACACCCAGAAGTCTGTGACACCTGTAAAGTACAAATCAACATTGAACACATACTGACACAATGCCCGAAATACAACCAACAACGAGCACAAAACAACATCCCAGCAAACCTGCAAGAAGCCATAGGAAACGACATTACCAACCTCAACAACACTATCCAGTTCTGTAAAACAATAAATATATATCCATACATATAAACACACATATAAATAATATTAACACAAACACAATGTAAAACTATTGTACCGGGTACTAATGACCTTAGTAGTCGAAGTGCTCTTTTTTTTCAAATAAATAAAATAAATAACAGTGTTGAGTAGAACGAGCAACGATTTGCTATGCATGTCGTAACTTACTCGAAACAATATGAATTTTTGAAAGACAAACGTGTTCAATCCATATTTATTACATACCATTAGACAATGCAAATACGACAAAGACAAATATATACGTTGTTTGTTTATTTGCTCATGATACAGATGACCATGACCAGGCTTCTTTCATCTCAAAAACTCTCTTTTTTTACACAGCAACTTTTTTAATAATCTCTAAAAGTTTCTTTACCGAACTGCCAAGCAATTAAATTATGGCATGTGTAAAATTATTACAACTACCAATAGACGTCAACGGTGTGTGATTGTTATGTTTACACTTCAGGAGCCCAAAAAATATTTTGTTTATTGTTTTAGCTAACATTGAACATTATGGTGCATAAGTCTTTTTTGGAATTTGATTGTTTTACACGATTTTGATGCGGTTAGCAACAGTAACTCACGGATTCTCACGATGTCACGATTATTAGTTTGGAGAACAGTACACCACAGAGGAGATTTTTGTGTAGCTAAAATGTGTTCCAGACTGGACTTGAATCTGAGTCGATCTCTTAACGCACATGGATATCCACCCATTTATTGGAATAATTAATATAATTTGTTATATAAATTATAATTTATTGAGTTCAAGTTCATATAAGATATTAAAATAAAAATCAAATAAGCATTCTTAAGACATAAAAACCAAGATTTTTTCCCACTCAGATTTATAATTTCTCCATAAAATGTTCTGAGTACGGCACTGTGCTCTTACAAGTGACTGTGCCTTGCACAGGAGCCAGGAAGGAAATTCGAAATCGGAGAGTGAATGTCTAAATCTAAAGTTTGTTTAACATTTATGTGTAACTACGATTTGACGCTATTCATAACTCTTACATAACATTTCATATTGTCATCATCTGTAGCTTCAACCTGCTATTAACGCTATTGTCAAACTCTACACAGTTCATCTATGTTCTGCTTGTGTACTACTTCATTCACCGACAAACAAGAAAATAAACCAAAATAGGAAACAATTAGCATTCATTATAGAAACTTAAGGACAATACTATTTCCTTTAAAATATTCTTGTAAGACAATCATGTTTTCTTATTTTTATTCCATATTCTCAGTTGTGTACCTAAGGGCGGGTTACGCTAATGTAATAAATTTAACAATATAATAATTATTAATTTTGACACATATTTCCAACATTCCAACATACAAATTTAACATGTAGATTGACCATTTATTTTTTTAATGAAATCAGTACAATTTAAATAATAATAATTGAAAAAGAAGTTATACCTAAAACTTTATGGAGGTCCATAAAAGGAAAACAGTACATTCAGTAGGTAGAGTATGTTTTCAGTACAAGGGTCTGAAAATCAGTATTGAACTGATAAAATCAGTACGAATCTACGAATATTCACTCAATATCCATGGTTTTTATCTTTCAACAAACTAAGTAGATTTGTTTATCTCATATGTGCATTTAAATTTAATTCTTTTCATAAAAATAATAAATCAAACCTTGATTTAATAAAAATTGCTTGCGGTGCATTACTTCACTTTGAAATAAATTTATTTTATTATTGGGCCTTTTAAAATTCAGGTGAAGCATTCGGCCTGAAATTGCAGCGGTCATAATATTTTTGAAACAAAATTTAATAATAATAATAATTATAAATATAAATTAAACTTATTTGTGTACTGCATGTTTTAAAAGAAAACATCAAAATGATGTAGCAAAAGTTTAAACATTTTATTTATTTTACAAAAAATAAGGAAAATTATAACCTCTTAAGTGTGACATAAAGAAAAATATATAATAACCTTTAACTCAATTCAATGACAAACTTTAGAGATAAAAAATGAGAGAAATTCATCTTCAAAATGCATGTATGCATAACAGAGAAACAAATTCTCGCAGTGGCGGGATTTCAGCAAATTTATTGGTGTGGTAATATCGGAGTTATTACATTTTATTGAGGGATATGAAGCTTCATCTTTTTCTCGATTTCATGCTCAAAATTTTTTTCTGTTCAATGAGAAGTTTCTTAAAATGTATCTTTTGAAACTGGCATGTCTCTTTTAGTTAAAAAATGCAACGCAATTTTATACTAGGTATAGTATCTTTAATTAAAAACTATTATTATTAGTATTTAAACTATTTTTTATTATTAAAAAATTTTGATATGCCAAAAAACATTTTTTTTTATTTTTTATTGTAAACAATACTTTAACATAAACAAAAACAAAAAATTGTCCAAACTTTGGTGTGGCAATAGCACTCCCCTTGTCACACCTGAATCTCGCCATTGAATGTAAATGTCAAGAACTGCAGTCAGTTATCGAGCATTTGAGAAAAATTATCGTTCATTACATACAAAATGTAAAACTGTTATTCCAATTACTGCCTTCTGAAAAAAATGAAGTTTATAGACAATTATAATTATATCTTCGTCACTTTCTTATACACTGTGTCGCATTTTACGTGTTCGATTAAACTTCACGTATTTCGTGCCTCGCGCCCTAGTGCGTGGTTAAATGTAAATCTTCCGCTACGCTGGAAAAAACCTAATTATGATTAAAACGATGATTCCATTTGTAAGTCGCGACACCAATTTTCCGATAATAATCTCTTATCTAGATGATTAATTTGCAAACTTCTTCTTAGAATAACGACGTAACGTTAGGCGTAGAGAACAAGAAGAGAATTTGGGAGACTGAAATATGAACTGAATTTTGGCATATATTCGTCAAACAATTATGACATTAAATAAAATTTCAACACCGTTTTAGTAGATATTTAACCTTAAAAGGGTACGCAAATAGGAAACAATTTAAAATCTATTATTTACATTCAATTTCAAATCCAACTTTCTATAAGCCATTTTTTATAGTTTTCGGGAAATTAAAAAACAAGTTTTCAGCTCATTTTACAAATACAAAATGTGGCGATTTAAGTTGATACTATAACTATTGTTTTTGATTCATTGACTAGAATTCTTTCCCAGAAAACTTTAATTTGATTACAATTGAAAATCGCATAAATGTCAAGTTTTAACATTTCTATTAAACTTATCTATTTGAATAATTTATTTAAAAAATAATTGATAATAGTTTAATATATGTTTTGAATAGTGAGCCATAATGTAATCGTTGATTCAATTTTATATTGGATAAGGCTTCGAAAAAAATATTTTAAACAATCTATTTAATTATAAATGTTTAATGGCGACGTTTCGGTCTGGTTTTGACCATTATCAAGCCAATGAATTATTTATATGAAACAGAATTACATTGTTAAATTTTGAAATTTGAAATAATTAAATTTTATTAAATTATAACAATTATGTGAACCATCTTGCAAGATTGTTTAAAATTTATTTTTCGAAGACTTATCCAATATAAAATTTAATCAACGATAATAGTTTAAAATGATATTTTTATTATTATACTATAATTTTTTCCGAAAGCAATTATTTGATATCACACTCGATAGTAATAAAAATAAAAAAGTTCAATTTATAAAGTTAGTCGTATAAAGCTCATTATCGCACTTTAAGACAGTTTTTTGCCCAAAATCTCAAATATAAAATTTTAGTTCAAATTTCCAATCCATTTTTAAGATTTTAAGTTATCATCCAGACAGGCTAACAGACAGACTTATTTTTTATTCTTCTATACACATAAAGAAATACGGAGTTAGATCTAACTCTTTTTTAACTACTTAGGTAGTTCCCTCGCGACCATCCGTTTTTGGAGTTAAAATAAGTAGTTACTTTCACGGAGTTAGATTTTGACGAATATAGGAGAGAAATATGTAGTCAAGAACATACATACGGAGTTAAATAAATGATGCTATTAACTACAAGACATTATGCAATTTACTCATATAAAATTGATATTATCTCATTTTATGTATTAGATTAACTACTTAAAAAGAGATAGTTAACTAAGATTTTTTTTGCGAAATGCATACCTTTGATAGTTAAAGACATACAAAAAGAGATATTTAACCATGTTTTGGTAGTTAAATACGTCTGGGTATGGATGTTAAACCCTCCTTTCAAATTTTTACACAGGGCCTTAATAAAAATATCTAGTTCATAAAATACAGGTCCGTAATAAAAAAGGTGAATAAGAAAATATTTCATGTATCATTATATTAATTTAAAAAAATATATTAACAATCTTTTAGAATACAAAAGTATTTTTAAAGCCGAGCTATATCTATTAGCATTTAACATTATAACATTACCATATAATTATATAATACCTCACAAAACAATGCTAAATTATTGCCAATTACAATATACCTAGTAATCAGATATGGCTTCCTTATTTGGACCCACGGCAATAAGAAATGGTTGGGTAGTTTTCCTGCTGTTGAAAGCTTCTTCAAGACGACTAGCTATCTATTTAAATGAAATATATTTAATTCAAAATACATCAGATGATATGATAACAAATGTACTTACTGAATGATGAACAAATAGCTTATCGACAGCAGAAGACTTTGACCTTTTTTGGCTCCACCACGGTCCCTGGCTGCTGGGGTAAGCAAATGAAGCAAATCTATCAACAATTATTTGTATGTATGTCCCAATCTTCAATAATAATTATAACAATATAATTAGAACAAACATTAGACAAATTTCTGGTAAATTACCTGGAAAAAAAAATTAAATTAACATTGAAAAAAAGGATCTAAACATCCGATAAAATATAATATATAAATTTACTTACAAGGCCTGGAGTATCTTTGAAATGTGGATATAATTCAATAATGCTGGTTAAACTTTTTCTGTGGTTCACGGTATATTGTGAACAAATATATCTTTTGGTTGAATTTTTACACATGCATTTTTTAAAAAGTTAATAGATTCTTGAAAATATGCTTCGCTTGATTCTTCATCCAGTTCGTCAATAGATTCATTAGGGCGTTTTTTTTGTTCTTGATCCTATTGTAGATGAAGATGTCCTATTAATTGTTCTTGATCTGGTTTCTAGAAAACTAGTGCTGCTTACGGGATCGTAAAATAACTCCTACAATAAGTTTAATAAATTAAAATATTTATATTTTTTCGTTTAAACTAGTTAAACTAGTCAAAACATGAAAAAACTTAATACTTACGTATTCTTTTCCTCCGGACTCTTAACAATCAAATAAGTTTACTGTAGCTTTTGCATAATTTAGTTTAACATCTTTCTTAGGATATTTTCCATATTTTTTCCGTCATTTACAACACAAAATTAAACACGTCGAACCACCACTAGAGTCTAGACGCAAAAGACCAAGAGTTTAGCGGGGAGCAAACTTCAGAGCCGCCAAACGCTAAAAAACTAGTTAAAACTGGATAATTTTAACTACTAATATATGAATTATAATCTTTTAACAAATATAAAGTGGAATTTTTCACTTGTGTATTTCTCCGTCAAGAGTAAATATCGTCTGTAAGTTGAAGTTAACTACTGTTGTAAAAGAACTTTGAAATTTAACTACATAAAGTGTATTTTACATACCTCATATGTTATTATTCATTTATTGTAGATTTAAATTACACAAAAACGTATGCATTTAACAAATTAAGATTTAATTTCCACATTTTACTTAGTTAACAAAATTTGTTCTACATGCGGAGGTAAAAAAGTGGAAAACTTCTCATTATCGTTGTTAGAATTGCGTAACTACATGAAAAAATGATGATTTCTTCCTAAAAATAATACAGTTAAATACAAATGTAGTCAAAATTAACTACTCTTATGTGAAATCTTTCTCCAGAATCATTCCCTCCGAAATTTTTCTTTCAGTGTAAGAATTCCTTTCCCGAGAGATGTAATTCGCTACCACACTCGATAGTATTTTAATAAAAATAAAGAAAGTTAAGTTTATAAAGTTGGTACCACTGGTTGAATAATGCTCAATAACGAACTTGACGTCAGATTTTGGTTCAAGATCTTAAATATAAAATTTCGCTCAAAAATTTCAACGCGTTTTAAGTTATCCAACATCCAAACAGACCCACAGACCGAATTTTTAAAAACCATGATTTTCAGTAGGGTCCAAATCGTGAAGATTCATCAAAATCTGTAAAAAAATCACGATTACAATACTTTTTTCCCCTTATAACATAGGTCGGGGAAGTAAAAATGGTACAAGCATCGATTCACTACTCTTGCAACTGTTTTGCCGTTTTGCGAATTCATTTTCTAATTTTGGAATTCAAATTACGTTTCATATTACACGAGGCAATAAAATACGTATATTATGTGACATAAAACACGGTGAAGCAACATTGCAGCATACACTAAACGAGTGGAAATGCTTTGATTTTATTACCGATACCATGTAAATATTGTATGATGTTTTTTTTAGTAATTTTAATACATTTTGATGATACAAATCATGAAAATATGAAGACATAAATGTATAAATTGATATACATCTTTGAATAATGTTGATAGATATGACTTTTATTTGAAATAAATATACAAATTATTTAAATAATTCTATTTAAATTGTATCTGTAGTATACCTTAAGAGATATTTGGTGCTCTTTATACCCTTATTTACCGATCTGAAGCTGCATGTTCACATTTTAATTTGCATTTTGTTTGTAGTAAAAAATGCTTAAATATTACCTGCGAATAAAACTTAGGTATGAGAAATATAAGTATAGTTATCTATAATAGTTATTTATACCGGGTGTCTACTATCTGTGATATAGGAAAAACAATATTATTTTAAAATTTTGCTGTATTTAAAATTGTATGACATTTAATATAAATCATCCTTTTATAAACGGTGAGTTATTATTGTTGTTTTGCTAACCAATATATAATTAACTGACAAATCACTGTACATTTTCGTCATAAGAATACACAATTTTGAATATTTCTATTTTTCAGCTATTCTGTTGGGTTTTCTCAATTTTTTTAAAAAACTACTAATGTATTAGAGCGAACAAAACAAAAAAAGAAATATTGAAATCGGTCAAGTCGTCCTCAAGTTATGTCGACCAGAAAAACAGGCATTAATTTTTATAATATACAGGGAGTTATTAAAAAAGTTGCTTTGTATTAAAAAAGAGAGCCTACAAAAACGCCAGTTTACACAATTTACTTTTCAATAAAGTCTGAAATAAATAAAACAGATTAATTTAATAATGTGAGATTTGCTGACATCATCTCTTACCAGTTGTTTTCAAGACTAATTGACAAATGGAAATTAGTGCGTTGTAGTGACCGGTACGTCATCAAACATATTCGTCTGGGTTAAATTATTTTAGGTGGGGGAAATTATTAATATTATTATAATATTTTTTCATACTATTATCATTATAAATTACCTAGGTACCTACTTAAAAAATTAATTCTGATGGTAATGAGTTTGTTTCTTATTTAACACGAGAACCATTATTTTAGATTCACTGGTATTTTAGTATACTATTTACACGGAATAAGATATTACAGGAGAGGAAACGAGGTCAGGTGCGAGAGAAATAGCTTTTTAAACAAAAAATTATAATTTGGCCACAAGTTAAGTTTATATCGAGTTTATATTTCCCAAAAAAACTTATTATTAATAGTCCAGTAGCCTTGTCATGGTTATAATGGGCCTAAGTTGCATCAAGTGGTGGTAGTAGGTTTCTATTTTTTTTCTTATATAGGATGTTACTGAGATGCAAAATCCAAGTTTTCGACCTCGGCAATCCTCCGGAACACTTTTGAATATCTCAAAAACTGCTAAATTTTTGCACTTTTTTCGGATTCTTACCATTTTGACTATGAAGGAGCACAATTTCGACAAAAACCATAATATACATTTTTATTGTCTACAATCTGAGACCAGAATGGGCTCGGTAGCTCTAATAGTTTTAAGTTTGGTAAATTTTCCAAACTTGAAAAATGATAGTGACTTCCGGTTTGCAGCACTGACTTCCTCGGACTGTTATCTATAAGATACATTCTGTCAAAAATTTTCAATGGTCTTCCTTGAGCTGAAATTTAAAGTTTTTCCGCGAGAGAATATAGTAAAATTTTTGTTTACTCTTTTGTATATTGTTTTAATCAACTATAATATCTGAACGAATAATGATAGAGACTTCCGGTTTGCAGTATTGAATTCCTAGGACTTTTTTCTATAAGATACATTGTGTCAAAAAATTTCAGTGGCCTTCGTTGAGCTGTAATTTAAAGTTTTTCCCCGAGAGAATATAGTAAAATTTTTGTTTACTCTTTTGTTCATTGTTTTTAATCAACTATAATATCTGAACGAATAATAATATTGACTTCTGGTTTGCAGCACTGAATTCCTCGTACTTTTTTCTATGAGATACATTCTGTCAAAAAATTTCAATGGTCTTCCTTGAGCTGAAATTTAAAGTTTTTCCGCGAGAGAATATAGTAAAATTTTTGTTTACTCTTTTGTTCATTGTTTTTAATCAACTATAATATCTGAACGAATAATGATAGAGACTTCTGGTTTGCAGTATTGAATTCCTCGGACTTTTTTCTATAAGACACATTGTGCCAAAAAATTTCAGTGGCCTTGATTGAGCTGAAATTTAAAATTTTTCCCCGAGAGAATATAGTAAAAATTTTGTTTATTATTTTGTTTATTGTGTTTAATTAACTATAATATCTGAACGAATAATGATATTGACTTCCGGTTTGCAGCACTGAATTCCTCGTACTTTTTTCTATAAGATACATTCTGTCAAAAATTTTCAATGGTCTTCCTTGAGCTGAAATTTAAAGTTCTTCCGCAAGAGAATATAGTAAAATTTTTGTAGAAGAGAAACGGTTGGAGTTTCAAATCTGTATATTTTGCCAAACTTTGAAAAGCTGTATCTCGGAAACTATTAGAGCTACCGAGCCCATCCTGGTCTCAGATTGTAGACAATTTAATTTAGTTTAAAAATGTATTTAATGGTTTTTGTCGAAATCGTGCTCCTTCATAGTCAAAATGGTAAGAATCCGAAAAAAGTGCAAAAATTTAGCAGTTTTTGAGATATTCAAAAGTGTTCCGGAGGGTTGCCGAGGTCGAAAACTTGGATTTTGCATCTCAGTCACATCCTATACAAGAAAAAAAATAGAAACCTACTACCACCACTTGATGCAACTTACGATGTACTAGGTTACTGGACTATAAACTCTACTGACATTTTTTTGCGAACCAAAAAATATATCAACACAAAAATTTCCTCAGTGGTGTACTCTTCAAACTCTTCACAATAAGAACTTGTAAGTTGACGGGTGGTAACAACACATCCGGTAAAATATATATTTAAACCAATGATTTATAGTATGTAAGGCTGTCAAACCCAAACTGGGTAAAAGGCGTAATAGGTTATAAATTTATATATAGATGAAACATCAGTTACATGCTACAGTGTATAAAAGGGGTGTAACAACCACATATCTCTGAAAAATTGAACGATCAACGATACAGCAACAAGAAATGTAGTATGTATAAAATACAAATGGAAAACTGTTACTAATATTGATTATTTAATGGTGTCCAGTGCACCATTGACATTTAAAATTATGTATCGCTTAAATCATTTCGTAGCAAGATTTTCACCCAGGCACAATATTTTCATAAGAGACTATTATTACTTTTATTCATTTGATTTATATGGTACATTAACTTACTGAAAGACCTCCATGTCAAGCAAAAATGAGGAATAAACTCGATAATTTCAAAATTAGAAAAGAGAAAATTTCAATGCTATATTAATAAATTGCTGGTAATAATTCAAATCCGTAGCTAGAATTTGAAACTTACTTTGAAGGGTTATGAGTTCGGCATATTATTTGAACTACTGCAGTAATAGTGTGTAGGTACTACTGTAATACTACTGCTGAAATATTGTACTGAAATCTGTATCCATGATATTTGGCAGAAATTGCGAAACATATTATTTTCCGTTAGACAAAGACAATAAGTAATATTCTATGAATAAGAGCTGTATAACGATTTTAAATTAAAGTAATTATCACTATTGCATTTGGTGTTGATTTGAATAATAAACATAATATTATAAATTTTATATGGTTTCTTTCCAAGGTAACATGATTTAAATCATTTAATTTAAATATCACTATTTAAATGAAATTATTTTTTAAAATAAAATGTTTTTAAATCAAAAGATTTTAGAATACTATCGTTTCATTTCCAGAAAAGTTTACAATTTTTACTTACCTTTTCACTCTTTTTAAAAAATCAGGTTTTTTTGTCGCACGCTAATGCTATAACATAAAATAATTATTTTGTGTATCAACTACAGATAGAGCATTGTTTGTTGCACGCGGAGAGCAAGTGCAACAAACAAGCTCTATCTGACGAGGTGCACGCACAATATTTTTTAATCAGTCGTATAACGTTAAAAATAACTAATTTAAAAATAATTTTTTGCCGCGCTTATAACAATAACAATTCAATGAAATCGTGGTTATCATCATCATGACAACGTCAACGTTTATAAACAAAACAAAAATTTTCAAACAAAGTGTTAAAGAGGCAAATTTAATACTTTTATGTTTTCATGCACTAGTGCGACAAATCAATACTTTGTCGATTGACGCACTATTTAGTAAGTTAAAGATGAATTACTTTGTTAAAACATAATTTAAAAAATTGTAACTAAGCCTAATACTAAAATATGCACATTTCTATGTTATAATATAAAGTTTTAAGTTTTAAATTTATTTCTGTAGAAACTACAATTTATAGCAAAAATAAACTTTGATTTTGATATTAATACTGATTATTATGTATTTCTCTCCATGTAGATGTTATAATAGTGGAATCCAACCACTCAGACAGTGCTATTGTTGAAAATTCCTGGGATCGAACAGGAGACCTCTAGCATGCTAGTCTGACCCTCAGCGTTGAGCAAACACCATGTGTTCGCAAAATTCATATTCAATCAAAAATATATTGCTTTGCGTAGGTATTTGTTGCATAAATAACTGTTAAAGTTTACCTATTTAAAATTCCCAAACCCAAACCAAAATGTGATGAATAGCTGGTGTGTAAAGGCGAAGGCTTCCAAGCAGTTTATTTACAAAACGATAGCAAACGCGAAAGCAGGAATCGTTTCACAAACAGAAACATTTTTAATTTGCACGCTTTTAGTTGTATTCTGCACCATGTTTGATGAAACTATGATATTTTATATATACCGTTTATTGCAATATTTTACCCAAAATTAGAATTTGATCAAGTTTTTTAAATCAGGATCATTTCTTTTGATAAAAAATAGGACCAAAATGCTAGATAGATTTGAAATAATGAAGCACTTTTCTGGGGGCTACGTGTTGTTTTGCACAGTGTGCATTCGTACACCTAGCCTAATAGTGATACTACGTACGCACGAACCCTTTTACCTGTAGCACTCTTAATCCGTCGCAACGGGAAGTTACCAAGTCCGTGCTAGTTCGTACAACGTTAATCGCACACAAATACTTGATGTTGTCGGAGATCAACTGAGCCTAGTAGTCATGCTTCGGATACGTTATTTTAATTATAGTTGAGTTTTTAAATATATTTGTGGAGAACAACTAATATCAAAAACGAACTAGTATTTTAGCATATTTTTTAAAATGTTTATTCTTCGTCTTATATCACTATAAATAATCCGAATAAATTATTATTTTAATTTGTGGTAAACAGAAGCTTTTTCATGATAGTTATAGACATAAAACTATAAATTATTTATTTATTTCTCCACAATCTATCAATTAGAGAGGATTTGGGTTTTCGTGGTTGGAGCATTCTTTTGGAAGAATTAATTAATATGAATAAGTAATGAATCGTATTTTGAAGTAAAGTAAACTACTACTTAGTTAGTTTTTGCTATTCGTTGTTCTTCACAAATATATTTAAAAACTCAACTATAAATTCTGATTGTATTAAAGTTACAAGTATAGAGTCTTAATGGTGTAATTACCATGCATGGGTAGGGACACAGTATAGAAATCTTGACTCTGTATTGAGATCTGCCGATACCACATAGCACATCCACAATTAAGTGTCTTTCTTTGTCTAGCAGTTTCATTTAAGTTTTTCGTCGTTCAATTTTTATTTTGTCATCATTGGTCACGTACATTGGTTCCACTTCCACTTCCTGGAGCTGGAGGTAAGAGCTGAAGACCGAAGCCAAGCTTCACTTAACACTAACAGGCCACCTTTGTCAATTGCCAGACAAAACCAAGAACAGAACGAACAGTAATAAAATTTCAACAATTGCTGGAGAAATTGCATTAGTGTGGCAGTGCTGCAAGCGTTTACTTTCAATATTAAATACATCTAATAAAGAATAAGTACAATGGAAACTTAACACTTTTTATAGTAATAATTAGTTTATTTACAATTTTTTTAGTATTCTAGTCTCTTATTATGTATTCTTTTTTTGGTTTTCCAAATTTGGCTATATAATTTAAAGTTTAAACTGATTTCAAATGTATTCGATATGACGTGAACAGGATTCACAATTTTGTGCATATATTTAAATGGCATAATTATACTACTATAGTACTCAACTTACTGATATTGGAACAAAAATAATTTTTTAAAAATTTGTAAATTTAAGGGCAGTTCTAGCAGAAAGCACATTTTTTTGAAACCATTGGATTTATTTATTTATTATGTCATTCTACAGGAATAATATCCCAGTTTCAGATTAAAAATAAAAATTAAGTAAGTATATATACACTTAGGCATATGGATACATAGAAATAAGACAAAATGAGAAACAATAAAATATATCAATCTAAATTATGCGATTAATAAACGGTAACAACTACATCTAATTTCTTCTTAAATAGTGCGATATATTATCAGAAAAATCAAGCTCATCACAGAAATAATTAAAATAATTGCACATAGAAATTATTGGAGAATTCAAGTGATAATAATTAATCCTAGAGAAGTGACAGAAAATATTGTTGAATTTCTAGTGTTACTTGGTCGAACAAAGAAATTAATCTCTTCCAATATTTTACTGGCATCTATACTATTATAAAATAAAATAATTTCATTATTTTATAGAGAAAGAGAATTTGCTGCTTTATTCGTCTGGTTTGAAGTGAAACAAGATTGAATTCATCCAATAAGGATTTATAATCCAATTCTGGCCAAGTATTGTGCAGTCTGTAATATGAATGTTTACAAAAAATTTTCTGAACATTTTCTAGACTTAAAATATGGTAAACATAATAAGGGTTCCAAACAATACTGCAATACTCCAACTTCGTGCGAACTAAAGTTACATACAGGCGTTCCAAGCATGCTTTATTATTAAATTCGCGAGTTACTCTTAAAATAAAACCAAGGATCTTGCAAGCAGCACTAATCATACTGTTAAAGTGCGGATTAAAAGTAAGTCCTTCGTCGAATAGTACACCTAAATCTTTTTTTACTATAACTTTATTAAGTAGGTACTATATTTCCCAACATGTAATTAAATTGAATAGCACTGGATCTTTTCTTAAAGCTTAAACACTCACACTTTTGTAAATTAAAAAATAACTTATTGTTAATGGACTAAGAGTATATATTAGAATAAAGGTCAGTTTGTAAATTAACGAAATGTTGAATAGTTGAAATTGTGTGAAATATTTTAAAATCATCTGCAAACATAAGACAAGTGGAGCACGATATAACTTCGACAATAACGTTAATAAACAGCAGAAATAGTAAAGGGCCAAGGACAGAGCCCTGCGGTACTCCTGACGTTACATAAAAACTGGAGGACCTGAAGCCCTCAACAAACACATAGGTACTGAACTCTGTTGTGCAGATATGAAGCAAGTTATTGCAAAATATTGTTGGCGAACACAATACTATTTAGCTTTTGAAGTAATATTTCATGATTGGCAGTATCAAACGCCTTGGATTGTAGATTGTATAATGGATATCTGATATGAATGGAATAAAATAAAATTTTAATTAATTGTGCAATGACAAAAAAAAAATATTATAAAATTCTATTTGAAAACAGTGACCTACAAAATTTTGGAAAAGTTCTTTCAGTTCCGTGATCAGGGAGTAGAGCACTGTATGCCATTTATAAGAAACTCATGCATCTGATCGCAGATAACATATCAAATACTGACTGCTGAACATTTCAACCCCAGTTAATATAGTAGTTCTAACAATTACACCTTACATAAACATACATTATGCATAATTCATTCATTAAATATCTTACACATTAAAATAAATGTAAAAAGTTGTGAATTCTCCTGTATGTGTATGAATGTATGTTTATGGTTATCTTTAATCCCTAGACCGGTGAAAGTAATACGCAATGGACATTTTTAATTTGCCACATTGAAACAAAATGACGGCTATATCTATCTTAGGAATATTTTTAATGGTTTCCACATAATTTGGAATATACCCACATACCTTGTAATTTGTTTACATGTTTGAAAGCATATTTTTTAATGTAGGTTAAAACAAAATTGCAGCCCATATGCTATTTCAAAAACGGTATATTCCTATCTGTTTTTCACGAAAATATGAAAGTAAAACACGCCACCATTCGTTTACATCAAACGACAACAGCAATTTCGATTTTACAGGTTGTATATTAAGTAAATTTTGATTGATTCCGGAAAATTCGAGTGATTACAAATATAAAATATAACCTCCTGCAATCAACAGAACAAACATGCTTTTGCGGTGACGGGTTGTTTTGACATTTGAGTCGCATGCGTAATAGTATGAATTGCGACCATGAAGTTACAACTGTAACTTCAGATTGCTGTAGCATTTTTAGCATAACAAAAATTTAAAAATTGTTTCTGTACTTATTAAACATATTTTAGTAGGTAACAAAAATATACCTACGAGCTACGAGCCTATTAAAGATCTACATAAAGCTTCGCCTAGATCAACCCCGTGGCCCTTCTATCTCTTGTGGGGTCTAGGAACCCACTTGGTATGCCTGGCGTGATCCGGGCGCCAATCACGGGCTACCGCAAATACTTGCCTTCGTCGCCGATAACGCAGCAGCAGCGTTCGAAGCGTTCAAGAGCGTTCAGTGTAACGCTCAGGGCGAACGCCAACCGCCAAGCTAGAGGCTAAACCAGACAGGGCCGTTCTAAGATCGGACCTAGGCCGATGTTTCTTTACCTATGTGTCGCGAAACTGCTGGGGTTTGAAAGCTATTCAAAATTTTATTATTTTGATTACTAAAACCAAAATGTATGCCATTTTTTAAAGAACATGAGGTGTATATTATCGTTAATTTCTTATTTGATGACATGTGTTTTCATTTCTTTATTTTTTTATTTTCTGGAAACTACTATTTTTGACGTAATAACTTTTGACATAGGTAATATAAACTTCATTTTCGGTGTTATAAGGCTTTCCAAATGAAAATTGTTTTTCAATTTAGAGACAGTATTTTATAGATGAATAATGGAAATACGCAGGAATGCAATCAGTTTTTTAGAGTTCAGTCTCAGGTTTACAAAATCAGGAACCCTTATGATGGCGAGACTCCGTTGTCCGTACGTCCGTACGCCCCGTTTGTCACTATAACTTCGAAACGGCCTATAACTTCGAAATGGTGAATTATAAAAAGCTGAAATTTGGCACGTAGATAAATTAGTATATACCGCGGATAATCCGAATATCAATTTTTTAAAAATTTCACAACCCAGGAGTGGTTATAAACAGAAAAGAGCACATTTGAAAGATACTAAAAATACTTTTTTATAATTTTTTTCAGTGAGTTTTTGATAGGTTATTTTATCACAAAAGTACTGAGTCTAAAATTTTGAAAAAAATCAGGTTATCAGGTACCTATAATAAGACAATGCTAAAGATTATAAGAAAACTATAGCGAAGGTCTGATTTTGCAGAAATATTAAATTCTTGCTCGTGAAAGTTTCGAAAATTTCAGAATGAAATTTTTGAACACACATCACTACTACCAATTAGTATTTAAATAATTTGCACATCTGGTACTAGATGCTATTTAGATCTCTACATCGGACATGAAATTGACGTTGTTTTTATTATTTTGTATGTGCAGAATCTCTCCTCGGTCCAGGATTTCCGTATTCTCTAAGTCGAACGTATTGTCTGTATCGATGGTGTGTTGAGTTAGGGTTAAGGCTCATTTCCCTGTTCTGTTATCCTAGTTTTTAAGTACCGTTTCGTTTATCCAGTGTAGATTTTTATCACAGTCGTTACAATTTATTTTATACACAATATTAGATTGTTTTTGTACCTCCATCTTGTCTTTCAGATTAGAGAATAATTTTCCAACAGTTTTTATAGGTTTAAGAGCAATATTGGTGTTAGTAGTTCCTTCAAGTAATTTCTTCAAATTACGTGCCATAATTCGTTTGGAAATAAGAAATATGTTTTGTCGGTAGTAACTTTAATGACGTTTGGAGTATTATTCTTGTTGTTATTCAAAATTTTATTTATTATTCGTTACAGTCGCTTATTGAATTCTTCACAGTATTTTACATTCTTTCAACTTATTTGAATTATTTTTCTCTAGCATTATAGGTAAGTGATGCAGGAATTTAATATGATTTTACATGTGAAAGTTTTTTTTATTATTATTTTGTACAACAATTTCGCCTGGCATCTCTCTGCATTCTTCTTTATTTTTTAATACAAAAAAGCACTGATTAGTGTAACATTCCTACATTACTATATAAGACTAAGGGCCAATTTAAAAAGTTCTTTTTACATACCTGAAAAAATTATTAAATTTTTTATTTTTAAAAATGCGAAAAATGAATAGCTGAATTATCAAATAAGTTCTTTAAACAACTTCACAACTTATGGGTATTTATAGTTGTTAGCAGAGGTGAGAATACTATCGATACTAACTATCGACAGATCGATAGTTTTAGAAAAAAATTATTATCGGCATACGATAGTTGCGATGTATCGACAGTACTATCGATAGTTCTCTGAAGGAAAGTTCATCGATAGTTAAACAGTTTGTCGATATAGACCAGTCGGGAAATCCGAAATTCGCTCTATTTCTAACGTCTAGGTGCATTTTATGTAACATTTTGGTAACATGAGTTTCTAGACTAATTTGACCCCGCTGAATTCGAATCTGCCCGTTACCAAGCCGAATTTTGCATGCAACACCGGGAATCCAAGATGGCGGCCGTTTTTTGAATCTTCACGTAAAACACGTAAATATTGTTGTATTTTTGAGAATGATGAGTCTTTTTCTAGGTTTTCGATGTCTCTGATTTCATTGAATCACACAGTTTTGATATTCAAGTGTAATATTCAAGATGACGGCCAAAGAAACCGGAAGTTAAACCGTCCAAAGAATATACAAAAACATTTTAATCAACTTTTGGGTTATCAAGGGCCTTACCAAAATTTAATATAATGTATATTACGTAAAATTTATAACCGGAAGTCGATATCTTTATCCGTTCAGAAAGTAGAATTGATTAAACACAAAAACATATTTTAGATTCTTAAATTTTGCAATTTTCACTTGAAGATAATAATTCAATTTTGGGTTATCAAGGGCCTTACAAAAAAATTTATTATAATTTATCTTACGTAAAATTTACCAAGGAATCCAACACTGCAAACCGGAAGTCGATATCTTTATCCGTTTAGAAAGTAGAGTTGATTAAACACAAAAAATATTTAAAATTTTTAAATTTTGCAATTTTCACTTGAAGATAATAATTATATTTTGGGTTATCAAGGGCCTACCATAAAATTTAACATAATGATTCTTACAGAAGTCGATATCTTTATTCGTTCAGAAAGTATAGTTGATTAAGCACAAAAAATATTTAAAATTCTTAAATTTTGCAATTTTCATTTGAAGATAATAATTCAATTTTGGGTTATCAAGGGCCTTAAAAAACATTTAATATAATGTATATTACGTAAAATTTACCAAGGAATCCAACGCTGCAAACCGGAAGTCGATATCTTTATCCGTTTAGAAAGTAGAGTTGATTAAACACAAAAAATATTTAAAATTCTTGAATTTTGCAATTTTCACTTGAAGATAATAGTTAAATTTTGGGTTATCAAGGGCCTACCATAAAATTTAACATAATGTTTCTTACATAAAATTTACTAAGGAATCCAACGCCGCAAACCTGAAGTCGATATCTTTATTCGTTCAGAAAGTATAGTTGATTAAACACAAAAAATATTTAAAATTCTTAAATTGTGCAATTTTCATTTGAAGATAATAATTCAATTTTGGGTTATCAAGGGCCTTACAAAACATTTAATATAATGAGTCTTACGTAAAATTTACCAAGGAATCCAACGCTGCAAACCGGAAGTTGATATCTTTATCCGTTTAGAAACTAGAGTTTATTAAACACAAAAAATATTTAAAATTCTTAAATTTTGCAATTTTCACTTGAAGATAATAATTTAATTTTGGGTTATCAAGGGCCTTATAAAACATTTAGTATAATGTATCTTACGTAAAATTTACTAAGAAATCCAACGCCGCAAACCGGAAGTCGATATTTTTATCCGTTCAGAAAGTAGAGTTGATTAAACACAAAAAAATATTTTAGATTCTTAAATTTTGCAATTTTCACTTGAAGATAATAATTCACACTTCTAGGTGCATTTTATGTAACATTTTGGTAACATGAGTTTCTAGACTAATTTGACCCCGCTGAATTCGAATCTGCCCGTTACCAAGCCGAATTTTTCATGCAACACCCGGAATCCAAGATGGCGTCCGTTTTTGAATCTTTACGTGAAAAAGTAAATATTATTGTATTTTTGTTGTATATATCGTAAGTAAGTAACTTCCGGTTTCTTGAGCCGCCATCTTGAATATTACATTTATGGCAATTGAATGTCAAAACTGTGTGATTCAATGAAATCAGAGACACTGAAAACCTAGAAAAAGACTCATAATTCTCAAAAATTCAACAATATTTACGTGTTTTACGTGAAGATTCAAAAAACGACCGCCATCTTGGATTCCGTGTGTTGCATGCAAAATTCGGCTTGGTAACGGGCAGATTCGAATTCAGCGGGATCAAATTAGTCTAGAAACTCATGTTACCAAAATGTTACATAAAATGCACCTAGAAGTGCGAATTTCGGATTTCCCGACTGGTCTAATAGTTATACAATAGTTCTTCGATAGTTAAACGTCAGTTTATAGATATTTTATTGACATGTTAACTGTAGAGATAGTTTATCGGTTAGCAAAAATACTGTTTTCGTTAATAAAAAGCCCAGTTATTTTAAATTTGAAACAATTTTAAAATTTGACCCCTTTTATTTGGTGTTTTTCATATTACTTGTCAATGATTTCAATAATGGTTTGATAAAAACTATCAATAAACAAAAACTATTGGATAAGAAATAATTATCGTTTAATAAAAACTATCGCTTAACTATCGATTAATTATGACTACTATCGATAGTTTGTTCTTGCCACTATCGAACTAACTATTGTTTCTTATACGATAGTTTTCCCACCTCTAGTTGTTAGTGAAAAGATGGCGATGGGCTGATCTCTCCCTCTCTTTGAGAGAAATTGGTCTTTAAAAGTGTATGAAATCGTTGCCTTACAAATTAATTTTCATTTCATTTATTTTTAAAATTTGTTATCTATTTTAATTTCTACTAGTGAAAAAGGATAAAATATATGTAATTTTTACTCTTTATGAATAAACTTAACTTTTAATGAAACAGCCGTTGACCTTGAACCCAAAAATTTTTTCGTCTGCGGCGATATTTTTCTTTTCTTTTTCAGAGAACAGCATCGCAATATTACTTATGATAAGAATTCGCCCCCTCCTTGGAGATTTTCTAGATCCGCCACTGTATCAAATGGGAGATTTTTGTGCAAATAGAATGTACACCTGACTGGATTCGAACCTGAGTTATCTATTGAGATATTTTGCATCGAGGCAAGACTTTATAATAACGTGATTAGATTGAGATTTTTTCGAAGAATTTAAATATTTCAAATATAGAGTGTTTTATTTTGAATTTCCAAGAGACATTTTTACAATGCGAATTTAAATGCAAGTGCTTAACTTCAGTAATAAAAAAGTATTATTCTATACTAGCAATCCCAAGTTAAATCCTACCAACAAACTAAAATACCACTGGGTCCGAATGGTTGGATTCCATTATAATAACATCTACCATTCTGTCATTTGAAGTTAGGTAATCCTGATGTATGGTTACTATAAAAATAAACACTTACAGTCATAGTAACACAAAATTTAAAAAAAGTATAATAATTAAAACACTGTTTATAAATATCTAATCATTCCTGGCTACGGCCCTGGCAGAACGCCTTGGTGGACCGTGGACTTCAGAGTCCACGGTGGTGACTTTGCGGATTGTTTATCGATTATTTCCGAGCACGCAGAACAGATAGTTAACCGCAATTAAACAGCGAGGGGCAGGTGTGAATGCAGGAGGGTTAATATTGTTCAATGGTGAAGTGTTGCTACGTTTAACAACATGCATTGAAAACATGCTAATAATGTACCTACTTATGTGTTTTAAATAATATACCCGCAGTTTCGTTTTTGCATTTCACATGTTGTAGAAGACTATATTCTACTGTTGTGGTGCTCAGTGGTGAAAGTAAGCCGGTACGGTCCGGTACCCCGTACCGGTAAAAAAAAATAGAGCCGGTACCTACTCTGTACCGATACTAATTATGTTGTATATAATATATTATTTTCATATTTGTAAAAATTTTAATTACAAATTAGCCCTAGAAACTCTATTGGAGTGGACGTAAACCATTTTTAACATAACATAAGTATTGCATTTATATTTTTTTGCATTTTATCGGCCTGTGGCTGAACATAATAATCAGTTTATAAACTGGTACCGATAGAAAAAATAACCTAGCAAACATTATTAAGTATTTATAAATTAAAAATGTATATTCATTCCAAATTTCAAAAGCGAGGTTGAAGCTTGTTTTCAAAGAGCGTGAATTTTATTTATTAAATTAAACCGAAAATATTATCAGTATTTTGAACTAGATTTACTCGTATATATATATATATATATATATATATATATATATATATATATATATATATATATATATATATATATATATATATATATATATATATATATATATATATATATATATATATTGTTCCGTGATCAGTTAGTAGGTACTATTATGTAATTAAAATATACGAGGTGTTTTACAACTTGAGGTACATATTGGAATGGCAAAAATACAACTTGACATATATACTGATCAGGGAACAAAGAGAATTTTTTCAAAATTCGAAAATTAATTTTTGAGGTTTGTGATGGAAACAGTTTTGGGCTACTGGTTAATAACTATGTTTATATAATACAATAATTGAATTTAATTCCAAGTAAGCCGACAACGTTATTGTTTTTTTAAAAATAAATTGTATTCAGTGGTACTAACAATGTTCTCCTACCTTATTTATAGGAATTTGGAAAATCAAATTTTATTCCAGAATCAATACGGTTAATGCTAATTGTCATTACTATACAGGGTGTAACAGCGAAACCAACCAACGCCTATATTTTCTTTATTATTATAGTTACAAAAAAAAGTTAAATAGCAAAGTTGTAGGAGACCAAGGGGGACATCTGATTAAAGAATAAAATAATTTTTTAAACCAGTGGTTCTCAAGTTAAAACACAAAGTTATATTTTTTCAAATGGGAATATACATATTTTTTAGGCCTATCTGATAGAGTATTTTTTTCTGAATTCAACCATGTATTGGTTTTATATCCTTACATAATAAAAATATTGAGAAAAATTCAGTTAAAATTTAAATAATTTCTAATTTTTAATATTAATGTGCAGTAATCTATGGATGAAAAACCAGTGATAAATTAAATATGGACGTGGTTTCTTTGGATATCTCATGGCATAAATATCGCAAGCTTGTATGGTATTTTTATTTATTTTTTTAAATTTATCACTTGTTTTTCATCCATAGATTACTGCACATTAATATTAAAAGTTAAAAATTATTTAAATTTCAATTGAATTTTACTCAATATTTTTATTATGTAAGGATATAAAACGAATACATGGTTGAATTCAGAAAAAACTACTCTACCGAATAGGCCTAAAAAATATGTATATTCCCATTTGAAAAAATATAACTTTGTGTTGTAACTTGAGAACCACTGGTTTAAAAAAATTATTTTATTCTTTAATCAGATGTCCCCCTTGGTCAGCTACAACTTTGCTATTTAACATTTTTTTGTAACTATAATAATAAAGAAAATATAGGCGTTGGTTGGTTTCGCTGTTACACCCTGTATGTACCTCAAGTTTTGGTACACCCATATACCTACTGATCACGAGTCAAAAGAATTTATTCAAAATTAGCAAAATAAATTGCACTCTAAATAACGTTATACGTTATATAACGTACATTTTTAGTGCCGCTGGTATCATGAACTCAAATTACCACAGTACCGAAATTTACTTGTTTGTTTGTTTATTTATTTATTAGGTAAGTGATTGGTTGTATTTAATACTTTTAGGTTTACTTAAATCTTATTAAAAATACTAATTGAAACAGTGGCTCTTAAAATATGTGTAGGTACGTCGTTTAGAGAGCAATTTATTTTGCGAATTTTGAAAAAATATTTTTGATTCGTGATCAGTATGTCATGAATTCTCTACCATTTAATTTTTATCCTGATGTTGTGAAATACCCTGTGAAATAACCGTACAAAATACTGTAGTAGTATATTATGTTCATAAACCCAAGACGTTGTCAATAATTTAAAATAGTAACTTGTAAAACCTACATGTACATAATATTTAGAAAAGTAAGATACCTTTTCAAGTCAGTAATAAATTTATAAACTTATTTATTTATTACAAAAAAATGCAATCAAAACAGTTGTAAGTTAACTTACTCGTTTTCAGTTATAAATTAAGGTAAAACACCTGTCAAAATAAAGACTCGATTTTCACGCGAGTGATGTATTTGCCATTTTTTATGTCAGAAAAACTTCTCAACCCCTTTACTGCCGCAAAAACCATCAATCATTATCTATTCCTATTCAACTAATTTATTATCTGTTTACTATAATCATATTTATTGCGCCTCTTCTAATATATCAATAAATTATGTCATGTCCTGATTTGAGTTAGGGATGATATATTGCACCTGAAACAAAATATATCGTGGGCTACTCGCAAGTGTTGTAAAAAAATAATAAATCCTCTCGTTCAAGGTTATTTAATCAGAGAGATGTATTTAATAATTGAGAAGGATTACAATATAGAATAGTGAAAACTGAAAGGTATCAGACTGAAATTACAAACTTTCACCCTTCAGCATTCAACTAAAATTTCCGTTCCAATCTAATTGGTTCCATTCTTTATCGAAGTCATCAAGAGTATTTCAAGGACGGTCCCTCCATATATGACGGCAGGGTAACAGTGAGAGACCATAGGCGGAGACAGGAAAAATTCCCAATAGGTACCAGAATATCGTGATGATATACTGCTTCCATTGTCCTTGCAACAAAAAATAATACTTTTGATAAAAATTTTGCTCAAAAAAATTAGAACAAAACAAATTAAATACAGGATATGTCTAAAAACTTTATTGACCTATAGTATAGACTGCAGAATTGCTGTAAGTACAATGGAACAAGGATGCATTTAGTGTTTTGATTACGAATCCAAAAATAAGTAGCAGTTTTGGCTCAATGGTAAGTCTGTACATCGAAGTAATTCTAGTTTGTTTGTAACCCTAGTTGGATACAATATAAAAATACTAAGTGTGTTGGGTTTCGGAACACACTATAAATAATTGTAAATCACTTCTAGACTGAGTTGACTACTCAACGCAATCTAAAATTGAGAAACGATTCAATACAGTCACTGAATTATGTAGATATAGGTACTACAGAAAAATATACCCAGAGTACAATTTTTCTGAGTTAAAATGAAACACTAATTTTATCAACAACAACACTTTAGACATTAGTGCAAACCTGTTGAAATACGAGTTTTTATTTGTATTATAATATCATACATATAGGCTTGTAGTCAGGTTTAAAATTTAAAGTGGGCAACTCTAATTTTAGAATTTTTTCCCACGTGCGTAAGTGTATTTTCAGGAAAAGAAAATGCACTACAGACGAATTTTATTCATTCAAGGTCAAATGCTTTATAATTGACAGATTTTTTAAAGGGATGTGAAACTGCATGTTTCATATGCCAGAAATAAAAATTAATCAATTTTAGTCTTCCTTTTTTATCAAATCAAGACTCATGGGAAGGTTCTTACCCCCTTTACACCCCCGTGTATACGTGCCTGATCAGTGCTTATTTGGCCAGCTTTAAATAAGTACTATTTTATACTGAATTTCTGATATAAATTATTTGATACCATTTTTCAATTAATTGCATGTTGTTAGAAATCGGAAAGACCGCTCCGGTTTTTATCAGAGTGGGACACTTTTTTTCCAAAGTGATCAATGCCCACTCTACCCTCCCTTCAATCCGTATTTCCTTCAAATGTTCAGGCCTTACTACTGCCTACATCAAAATAAAAATATTTAATTACGGTACAGTGTCCGCCTGATATGTTAGCGGTTTGCTCCACAGGTTCGATCATAGCAACCGACAATAATACCACTGAATCTTAGTGATTGGATTTTACTGTAATAATATCAACCATTTGTAATTGGGAGTTAAACCTGTTGAAACACTAATTTTTGAGTATACTAAATATTCTATTAAAATAATATAAGCGTATAATTCGTAAAAGTATTGGAATCTAAATTTAAGTTCAGGCCTCGGCACTGTTGGACACCCAAATGAAAATGTTAAACTTGTAATTGACATTGATAAAATTAGAATTTGACAGCAGCATTCTGCGTGTACTAAGTGACGTCTGGGTCCGCCTATGAGCCGGTGTCTGGTGTTAGGTCCTGCGGTTTCTTGCGGCGGGATGCGCGTCGCGTCGCCACTACCACCGCCGGCAGCAGAACCTTAATAGCCATAAGTTCTGAAAAGTTCGGAAAGAGAAAACACGAAACCATCGAAGAGCCGCGCGATGGGGAAACTCTGGGCAGCGGACGGAGAGCGGGCGAGAGAGCTAGAAGCAGGGGCGACGCAATTACGTGCCGGCATCTGGAATTCCGAACAGATTGTGCCGGTTGTCGAACCCGTCCATTCGATTAAAGATACGGTGACGGAGCCGGAGACTGGAGTGGAAGCCCACCGGAGATTATTGCACACACTCCCAGATTTGCCAGGGACATTTCATTCGTTACTTCCATATCCCTTAACTAAAAACACCTTCCCTGTCTTACTAAAATGGATAATTTTCAGATAAGATAGAAAATCCGTAGTTTGTCATATCCCGCAAAGTGTGACTCAAAATTAATAGGTACTATGTTCATTGCTGGTAACCATTCAACAAGATTTTACTCCCAATTATAGAATGGTAGATTTTATTATAGTGTAATCCAAACACTTCTACCTATTCGTCTTGGTGCAGTCGGAATCTGAATCCGTGCGACGATCAACGAAAATATTCGTTTTTCAACCGGGACTACAATTCAGCCCGGGTCCAGGCTAAAAGAGAACAACGAACAGAACCTATTCGCGAACGCGTTCACGATCAGTGTAGACGGAAATAGAATGCGAACATTTTTGTTCGATGGTCTGTTCGGATACGATCTATCAGTTGTCGGTTTTTACCCGTCACTTCAAAGGATGTTCACGACGAGGTGTTATACAATCTGGACGTCGCTGCGAACATTTGCATCGAACAACAGCAATACACCATTACTGGAAATACAAAGTAAACATATTCGCGAACGTGTTCGTATTCATATCTAGACGCCCAGGATGCCTATTCTAATTCATCTATCAACGTTGATAACTGGTTAGTCTTGATATCCCCAACACCATGTGGGACGTAATAGCCAAGCGACTGTCGCTATGACTTTTTTATCCTCACTAACTACTGCTTGTCAAGTTGTTCGTTGTGAGGTAAAAATATTTTGGCGAAAAAGATTGAAAATATATTTTCGTATCAGCATGTACGAAATGAAATAAAATGGAGATTCGGCAATTTTTATAGCCAAATTTTCAAATAACTAACACAATATAATATAAAATTTCTATCATTGGTTATCAACTGTAGCCAAATATCCCTAACTCTTGATATAGTTACAAATGTCATGACGTCATGAAGATAGCGACTTAACTTCGATAGCGACCCTAGCTATGAATTAGAATAGGTACCCAGATCACAACGAAATGAACATTATGCATGTTCGTAGAAAATGTTCTGTTCTAGTCTGGACCCGGCCTAAGACAATCATTCAGCTTGAAACATCCGATTGTGATTTAATTGCATGATATGTTATACAATTTAACGTCAATCACACACTGGCTGAGAGACTTGAACCGCGGAACACCGGGTTCGTACGTTATCAGGTTATCACATGCATTGCAAAGAGCTGATTTTCACGCACTGCCTCGACAAGTCATAGAATTTGCTCAAATTAAAAATCTAAATGAGCTTTATTATTTAATTGAAAAATAGTTGATTCCTTGCAATGTTTGTAAGAGTTCTACGAAAATATTTTTTTAAATTACACAGCTTACTAAAAAATAATAAAAACTTGGCCAAATAGACTATTTTCACTACCAAAGACTATTAAGGCGGCCTACTAACCGTAAAACAGCGAAAATGCTGCTTTGTAGTAGGTAGGTACCCTTATAGAAACCTGAACTGAAAATAAATTTTTTATAACACACAATATATTTTTGCTTCTCTAATGTCACTATTTAAATTTTTTTATGCCTAGATAAACGACCTATTTTTTGAATTTTTACCGCACAAATTAAAAACCAATATTTAAGAAATGGCATTAGCTTCTTAAACTATTCGACAGTCTAAATTAATTTGAATGCTGTTACGGCATAAGTATTTTATATGAGTACAATTTTATTAAATTTTTTATGTAATTTATTATCTTCTAATAATTTCACCAATCGAATATTAAGGTAATATTAAGGTAATGCAGTTTATGGATGGATAATTTATTGCATCTTGTAGTCAGTTATGATTATTCATTTGTGCAAGATATATCGTATACTGTTGATGAAATTTTGTGTTAATTAGTGCATCGGACTACGATGCAGTCAGGTGAGATATCACTGTTTGATATGAGAAAGTGAATGGTACCGTTGTGGGTGTATTGCGAGTCCTTGTGGGGGGTGAGTTGTTTGTTTTCTCTTATGCTATTTTTATTGGAGCATAAACCCGAAAGAGTGAAGTCGAGGCTCGACGTTCCAGTTATCGTCTGGTGCCAACGGTGCTGCTGATGTGGTCAGGTGCCTTGTCGCTTACATCTAAGCAGTGGTGGATCCAAGAATTGGTGGGGGTAAGGGTGTAATTATTCCCCTAAGGATATAATTTTTGCTAAAAATGAACAAATATTCCGATTATTATACTATTTTTTACTTACTCATAAATAAAACTTATATTTTAATTTATTTTTGCACAAAGAGTGTTGCTAATCTCCGAAAATTCAATTAGAAAATATTTGACCTAGAACTTAAAAAAATCTGTTCCAGAAAAAAAGTATAATGTAAAACAGGTTTTAGACACTGTATCTCACCCTTTGCCAAAAGTACTACCATCCTACCATTTTTAAACCTTTTATGTCATATTCTATTAATTTTGTGTTGATTGAAAGTATACAGGTACATGCAGTATTTTGCTTGCAGAAACACAGTTCATAATATACTTTTTATATACGCAAAAATTATATACGCATTAAACTGTTGGCAGCAGTTTCAAATTCGACCCACCGAACGAGCGGTTAAATTCCATTATAAAAATGTGTGCCTTGTAAATAAAACTATCCTAGAAAAAATATTATGAATGCGACAATGCATTCATTACAAAATATTATTCTACAGTCCAGACTCATTTTTATTTAGTACAACAAAGCATTCTTTGTCTATTTGTTTTTAATTAATTTTGTACGTAACGTGTGAAGGTGAAAACAACAATATAAAACTTTAAACAATATCAACAATTAATATCGCAGTTCACGATTATTACTACCCCATCCAAAGTGTACCTATAGAAGAAGACGTGTGCTCAGCTGAAAAACTATGACGTAACTATATTGCTACTCCTCAATCGTTGCCATGATACGAAAAATATATCGGAAATAAACAAAAAAAATCTAAATTTCAAAATTTGACGTTTACAGTATTTTTGACGCTCACGTGTAAGTAGAAGATGTAATTTCATTGAGGAATGTTATAATTTTATTATAAATAATGAATATTTATAGGATCATTGACAAATGACCTTATTTTAATTAATTAATTAACAATTTCTTTTATTTTTTCTCTACAATAATTTTAAAAAACCGGTCAAGCACGAACATAATACATCATGCGCAGTGCGCAGAGGGTTCCGTCAAATTTTAAAACGAAATATTATTTTAATTTATTTACCATAGAGTGGCCATTTTTTTTTTCATGAAATCAGTACAAAATTGTTTTATTGACATGTCATAATATGAAGTGAAATAATGAAAAAATATAGCAATGTTTTTTTGAGTATAGTATTATTGAAAAGAGGAAATAAAAACTAGAATAATTATATAAAGCATAAGAAGATAATATGCCTCAGGCAAAAAATATTTTAGAAGCATTATCTTATAATAAGTGTACATTTATGATTAATTTAAATAATAATTATTGAATAACAAGAATTAGGGGATTCATTTCAGAAAATCAGTTTATTCAGTACAGTATGTAAGAATTTAGTACAAAATATTTTCAAACTGTCTATCAGTACAAGGGTCTGAAAATCAGTACTGACAAAATCAGTTCGAATGGTCACTCTCTAAAGTACCAGTCTTATCTATACTGGTGTGTATACTAACCAAAGTAAGGTGAAATTAGTTTTAAACTTTCTGGACATATTGACAGATAAATTTTTTTTTTCATATATTAGCAATTACTTGTAAAGAAAGTAACCTAAGTAACAAGCGAAAACTATTGACAGCAGAGTTATTCTGCACATTTTCCTTTGACACTTTTGTGTAAAATCTCGAAAACTAAACAAAATCAGTCTTTCACTATAGTTTTCCTGTAATCTTTAGCATTGTCTTAATATATAAATGCAGTTTTTCAAAATTTTAGACTCAGAACTTTCGGTGATAAAGAGAGGGGAATGTCCTGTTTTGATATATATATATATATATATATATATATATATATATATATATATATATATATATATATATATATTTATTAAATATCCTATCAAAAACTCATTCAAAATTTTTTTTTAAATATGTTTAGTTTCTTTGAAATGTGCTCTTTCCAACGATATAATAACATGTCAGTTAAAAATAATTTTCAAAAAGGTTGTGAAATAATAAAATTAAAATTTGACAATCGGATTATCTGCGTCATATATACTGATTTATTTACGTGCAAAATTTCAACTTTCTATAATTAACCGTTTGGAAGATATACGCCTGTGGCAGACGGGGGACGGACGAACCACGGAGTCTCACTATAAGGGTTTCTACTATGTAAACTTATGTTTTTGAATAATTTATTATAAAAAACCAATTGGCGATCGTTTACATGTTATTTTTATTCTGATACTAGAATTCTTTTCCCGAGAGCTTTAAATTGATACCACACTCGATAGTATTTTAATGAAAATTAAAAAGATCAATTTATAAAGTTGGTACCACTGGTCGAATAAAGCTCATTAACAAACTTTAAGACAGATTTTTGGCAGAAAATCTTAAATATAAAATTACAGTACAGAATTCCAACGCATTTTTGAATTATCCAACATCCAGAAAGACTAACAGACCCACAGACTCATAGACCGACTCTTTTTCTTCTACTAGAATTCTTCTTTTTTAATTTGTTCAGTTTATAAAGTTGGTACCGCTGATATAAAATTTTAGTCCAAAATTCTAAAGCGTTTTTTAAGTTATCAAACATTCAGACAGACCCACATAATTAATTAATGTAAAATACAAATTTAGTTAATATTGTCATTGCGATTTCTTTACCGAATATGCACTCGTGCATTGACCACTTGAGCTAATTAAGACGTTGTCCGAATGCACTCAAAGAAATTTCCTGGAATAATTAATACACATGTGATATTATAAGTATGAATTTGTGATTCATTTTTAACAAAATTAAACAATATATTGATAGTTAAATATTAATATCTACACAGTCTAATATTGTCCAAGAAAGAATAAATAAAGGAAAGAATCCGAGTCTTCACTCTCTTTTATTTAACATGCTACCAGTACCAGTAGGTACCTGTATCGACAATTTAGATCAGGCGTAGAGAATTAATTACATACTCTACACACCAATTTTTAATTTAAAGTGATGTACACTATGTCATTGCCTACGTGTAAACAATGATGTATACTACGTAGTGTCAACTTTACGCCCATTCCTTGTTTCGAGCACAATAATGAATTTTATGGAGTCACTAAACACTAAATAATGATTGAACTTTATTCACGTGTAAAATTAACCCGGCGTTGCACTTCATGTAACTGGATTCGCTTTCCTATTAAACACAAACAATAGAAGTAGGGAGTAAACATATTAAATTACATAATACTTGTAAAATAAACAAACAAAATTTAATTATTTTTAATGAGATAATAATTACATTTAATTATGGTTTTTTATAAATATTTTAAAAGAAAAATAGCAAAATGTCAAAGCCCGATCGATTAGACCGTGACACATGTGAAATACCTGATTAAATCGTATTTTTGATAATTTTTATTCATTACCGATTTATTATTGTAAATTGTCAGACCAGTGGCGTGAAAAATGTTTGCTCCAAGTAATGTGCAATTATTTTTGCAGTGTAATTAGTATATCAATTAATATGTATGCACTTATCCTTAAATTTTTTCCCGAAGTACAGACACATCTTGTAATTATTAGTATTATTATTATGAGTTTAAAAATATAGCACAACAGAAATTAGGTATATCAAATGTATATTAATGATTGAAATCATGCACACCCTGCAATAATGTTCGAAAAGGTTCTAAAATTATTTGGTGAAATTTATACACGTTTACGTTAAATATTAAAAGGTTAATTGATGTTTCTTCTTATGACGAAAATGTACAGTGATTTACCACCTTAATATCGGATAAGTAAAAAAGTTGACCACACAGACTTCAAATTCTGTGGTTGGATTGGAACAGGCCGAAATCTTATCCCGTGGGACCAGATCTCCCAGATCTCCCTAGTTCGCCCTGGTGGTGGTGTCCAACCTTAACCACTGCTGCGCGCTGCGGTGTGCTGCTGATGCCAATGGCGATGGCATGGGCGTACGTGCGGACTCTGGATGGGGAGATGGAATCCCTGGGACACATACATACCTCATGTTCGTTCCAATCAAAAAACGGTGCAATGGATTTGTAATCTTGGTACCACTAGATGTGATATCCTTAATTTAATTATGAAGATGTGATATCCTTAATTTAATTATTGTGATGTGATATCCATAATTCAATAATAAAGAATCTCTATAATTGAATTGATTCTTAAAAAATACAGCGTGTAAAAGAATTTCCGAAAAATTCTTTTTAATTCGTAATCAACTTATTATCAAGTTACGATACATTCTGTATATCTATATCATTTACTCATGAGTACTGACGTTTTTTTTGTGGATAGTACACTTCAGTCCTTCAGTGAAGATTTTTGGATTGTATGCTATTTTCTTATTAAACAATAAATTATTTCAATATTTATTACAGTAGTATAATATAAACAGCTTGCAGTGTCTAATCAGTCACTTATTCTATTACTAACGTAAAAATATTTTTATAATCATTGTTCTATGATAAGAATCAGTTTATAATTTTTTCATTATGTCAAATAATGTAAAAAGAACCACCTATATGTGAAACAAGCAACAGACAATTAACTGTAGAACATATAATAAACAATTGTAACAAAACATAAAATACCACAAACATTAAAAATGACACAAACCAACCACACCGAAAATAACAAAAATATACCTAATCAAATACTTATAAACCTAACAAATGAAACCCAATTTAATATACAATGTAAATCAATGTACCCGGTATTAGTGGCCTAGATGCCGAAATACCTATTTTTCAATAAAAAAAGTATTCAATTAAAGATAAAAAATATGCTGTGCGCCAGTGGCACGAAAAATGTTTACTCCATGTGATATGCAATTATTTTTGTGAATTTCCTAAAAATGATTTTTCGTAAGTAATATAAAAGATAATCTTTCTATTCTTAATATTTATTGTCAATCATTTTGAAGCCCAGTAAGTTTTAAATTCATATTATCCACATCAACACAATATTCATAAAAATAGTTTGGGTATCACTGATTTACGAATCTAGAATCAAATAATATTTTTAACCTAATATTCTTATGAGAGTAGTAAACTAAACCTGTCGTAACCTTGTTAAACTAGGAACAAATATTTGCAAGTTAGAAGTTCAGTTCAACGCGGTTTATCGTAGTGAGTGCATGTATTAATGTTCATAAGATAAAATTAATAATACTATGTATATATTTTGATGTATTTAAATGCAGTCATGTCTATAAATTGTGTGTAATTTAACTTTTTAACGCGTAAAATGATATAAAAATAATAACGATTATTTCAAATTTAAAATGTAATGTGCAGTAGTGCTATAAGCAATTTAAAGACTTTCTGGGATACATTTATATGATGGGATCATATTCAGAGTACATCAAAGGTTAGCATTTTAATTTATATTATATTATATTAGCGGACCTTTAGCTACCGGAAGGCTATGTAATTAAAACTGTCCTGTGGCCGAGTTTGAGGCTGTGTTATTACTTAAAAAATCATTGATATTGCTAACTTTTAGAATGGCAAATAATTTATTCAACTGTAATTACACAAAAGCTGTATATTTGGCCGGATGAATTAATTTGTTTGAATTGAAACCTTGTTGCCTAGCAATTTAAATAGAAAAATTGTTGAATTAAATCACGACACCATAGGTGGAGTTTTTATTTAAAAACAATGTTTCGAGTTAAATTGATGTCAGGTTAGGTTAGTTTGAGATGTCAAACAGAAATTTATTTGTATAATTTAACGATTCTTTTGGTTCTAAATATAAAGCAAATGACATTTTTGTGTTTTGTTTCGTTGCTAAGAAAAAGATAAATAAGGTTTTATCACTTGCAAAAAGTTACCTACCTTTTTATCCGCTGTAAAAGCGATAAAATTGTGGTTTGTTCATATCTTACTTTATACACAGGAGTGGAATTAGGTAGGTATCTTAAATAAAAATTATTTTTAAAATTTTGGAAATAAGTAGGTATTAATGAATTAATAAATATCAATTCATAAGCAAAACAGATTAAAATTTGTGAAACTAGTTTATTCAAGTGAAATAATGAAGCATGTACACAATTTTGCAATATCTCATTTCTCAATTAACTATTTTCTCTCTCACCATTCTGTCTTATTAATTGGTAAGTGACCAGCACTTTGTGGTAATGTCGTCTGTCAGCTACTCCAAATGCAAAGTGCAAAATGTAAACACTTGATCTCATCAAAAATTCAGTTACAGCGAACCACACTAACCATGATTTAAAAATAACTTACTCTGCTTTAATTGCACCCACTTTTACGGGTTGTGACCTTTGGACGATTGGACCTGTCGAATAAAAAATTAAGAGGAATTAAATATAATATAGGGCGATATAGGGTGTAAAAAAGAAATATGTTAAATTACATTTATTTGTCGGGCAAATTTAAAATAAATGAAAATATTTCATACAATATGGATACAAAAATTAACCGTTTCTGCGAAGATGTATTATGTCTTTATTTAAATTTTATCACTGCAAAGTTGTGTTTGTTATTAAATTTATTAATCGTTATAATTTTTGTTACAAAACTGTTACCTAGGTATACTAATTTTTAACAACTTCTCGTACATCGTACTAAGAGAAGCTATGCGCAGAGACAAATATTCATTTGGACGAGTTCGACTCAAAAAGATAGGGGTATTTCAAAGTGATTTAAAACCGTTTGGAACATACAAAGACGGAGGTTATAGATAATATTTTTAAGTTGGATAGTACATACTGCGCGGTAGCGGCCATTTGTCCTTTCTCTAATTACGTGCACTATATTTAGACTAAATGTAAAATACTTTTCTTTCATTTTAACATACGTGTGTTCGCGAAATATTACATTGTGTGAAAAAAGCATCTTACTTGCGAGTGATTTATTTGCGGAACGATCCGAAGGGGAGTTTCGCATAACACATGAGTATTGAGCAAATCATTTACCGGGTGTTTCTTGAAACAGACGCACATTCAAATAAAATTGTATTATAGGATTATAAGCTACATTCATAGGCGCATTAAACTACATAAATAATGAATTTATATTACTTCTTGTTTAGTCGGAAGTTACATCAACTTCCTTATTTTAAAAGAAACACTCCATATATATTTTTAAGATTTTGATTCTACATAAAACTCTGAATATAAAAATGTATAATAAGCTACTTTTTCGTTGTAGATTCCTAAGTAAAATAATAATTTAAATATTACAGAAACAAATCGAATCATTCCTAGATAGCTATGAAATAAATGATAGAAATATGTACTTAAATAAAACAATCACATTATTAGTAACCTGAATTATGATTTATTTTTGTTAATAAACTGATATTTTTAATATGGTAAAATATGTTTCATATTATTTTACCTCTGTAATATTTAAATTATTATTTTACTTAGAAATCTGCATCGAAAAAGTAGCTTATTATATTTGGTTGTATTTAGAGTTTTATGTAGAATCAAAATATTAAAAAATATACGGGGTGTTCCATTTAAAATAAGGCAGTTGATGTCAATTTCGGCTAAACAGGAAATAGGCAATAAAAATTCATTATTTATGTAGTTTAATGCGCCATTGAATGTAGTTTATAAACCTATAATATAAATGTAATTGACTTAAAAATACAATTTTTTGGAGGTGCGCCTGTTTCAGGAAACTCCCGGTATATAAAAAAAAATTCAACAATTTTTTCCGCCTTGTTTATCAATAATTGGTTGTTAGTTTTATTATTACTTGTTGTATTTTGAAAAAAAAAATATATTTTTTATGTACTATTTACTTATTTTGTATTTTTAAATTTTGGTAGTGTTTGATAATGACCAAAAAACTAGTCGAAACGTCACAAACAATTCGTCAATAAAAAATTAATGGTTTATTCATTTTTTTTTCACTAAGCCCCTAATCCAATATTTCTTCACAATTCCTTCGTCCGGGTTAATAATCGTCAAATCGTTCTATTATTTCATTAATTAACATGCACTCTATCAAATTTGACATTGACCCATTGACATTATTACTTCCCCGACCTATGTAATAGAGGGAAGTATTGTAATCGTGATTTTTTGACAGTTCGAGATTTTGGTGAATCTTCACGTTTTAGACCCTACTGAACCCAAAAAACATAATTTTAAAAAAAGTCGGTCTGTCGGTCTGTCGGTCTGTCGGTCTGTCGGTCTGTTAGTCTGTTAGTCTGTTAGTCTGTCTGGATGTTGGATAACTTAAAAACGCGTTGGAATTTTGGACTGAAATTTTATATTTAAGATCTTGAGCCAAAATCTGACTTCAAGTTCGTTAATGAGCTTTATTCAACCAGTGGTACCAACTTTATAAACATAACTTTTTTATTTTTATCATAATACTATCGTGTGTGGTATCAAATTAAAGCTCTCGGGAAAAGAATTCTAGTAGAAAATCAAAAATAACATTAAACGATCGTCAATTGTTTTTTTATTATAAATTATTCAAATTATATCGAGTTTTGTGTCAATTTAAAGCGCTTGGGGAGATAAGTTTAGTAAAAATGTAAAAAATAACATTTATGCGATTGTCAATTGTTTCTAAAAAAAAATTATTACATTTTTACCTTCCGCTTACATGTAAAGGAAGGTATTGGAATCATGCAAAAAATCGGGTGGTGAATTTTTAGTGGATGAGCACGAATTAGGGTCCTTACAACTCATTTTTGATAGTTTCACGATGATGTCTGTGTGTATGTGTGTGTGTGTGTGTGTGTGTGTGTGTGGTCAACGGGTGTTAGTCGCATAACTCAAATACGAATTACCCGAAAATTTTGATATTTGGTATTTAACATTTGTATATAAATTGGAAGAGCTCCCTAGATTTTGGTACAAATATCTTCATCGGAAGTGATATTTTTTGAAGATTAAAAAGGTTAATTGTCAAAATTTTATATAAATTTGGAAAAATATAGTATTTATTTGTAATGAGAATAAGAGGAAAAGTTATTTGCAACTTACGTTATAAAAAAAATTGTCTTTATCTGGTAGCATTAAAGAACTGCAGTAAAATTTAAAAAATAAATTTATCAAATAAAACGTTGATATCTTGTAATCCATGATCGGTTGATTTTTGTTTCTGCGTAAAAAATATTGACAGGTGAGACGGGTGACAAGTTGGCATACTAGCGCTATATAAGTCCTAAATAAGATATTAAATGTACTAATTGAACGGAGGATGGCTTCAACACAGCAGAGTTTTCCTGTGAATGAATCTTTTTATTCAGGTGATGCAAATTTCTGTGTTTGAATATTTGAGATTTTTATTTGTATATTTTAAATGGGCACCGGATTGTACGTATACATTTCTGTTTAAAGTCTAGATATTGCGGAAGGTTGTGTGATGGCCACGTCAGATTTTTTTTATTCATCCAGTGGTACCAACTTTATAAATATAACTTATTTTATTTTTATTAAAATATTATCGTGTGTGGTATCAAATTAAAGCTCTCGGGAAAATAATTCTATTAGAAAGATAAAAATAACATTTAACAGATCGTCAATTTTTTTTAATACCTACATTATTCAAATTATACCGAGTTTAGTGTCAATTTAAAGCTCTCGGGCAGACGAGTTTAGTAAAATGTAAAAAATGACATTTATGCGATATTTAATCAAGTTGGTATCAACTTAAATAGTTTCTGAAGAAAGATAAATTTATTTAAATTTTGCTGAATAAAGCATAAAATTAAAGGCGTTACGAAATAAATTATTAAAACTTATAGTCGGGGAAGTACTGTGGTGGACACAGCAGATTTTTTATTTCATATTAATAACGACAACGAGATATCATAGAAATATATAGGAAACATGCATTTTCAAATCATTACGATACGCTCATACTGTTTTTTCGATTTACATACCTACATGGCCTTTCTACTGTTTGTAAGTTTATATTTTCGAAGAGGACAGTATACGTCGAAAGTGCGAATTTCAGTTTATTTTGAATACTAATTTACAGTCAAAATAAGGAAGACAGAACCAATTTAAGATGTTGGTAATAGTCTATGAAGTACTAACACTGTATGAGAACGTGTCCGCTATTCTGAACTAGCAAAGTTCTGTTGAATTGTAATTTATAAATGAAGGTCAAAAACGGGTTATTTATTTATCATCATACTTTGTAGTAGTTTTATAAAGCCATAAAATGCTATAAAGTCTCATTAAAAATAATTAGAATTATGATATATTGCAAACAAAGTTTCAAAATAAATTATGTCTTTTAATTTCAATTTCCCATTTTATTAACTTAAAATGTCGCAGTAGGTAATTACAGATAATCTAAATTAGGTTGCACTTAATACAAAAGCTTCATTTTTGTGTTTGTCTATGAAAACATTTAACATTGCTGTACCAACAGAATCAGATGACAGTACCATAAGGGACGTATGTGGGGTACGGGGGACAAGCGTATGACGTCCCGGATTCTCCAATTTCCGAACCAATCAAGCCGTCATGAAATAAAATGGCACGCGCACTACTATGCTGCCTACCAGGCACGTATTCAGTATTTTTACTCATGTAATTTGGGAAAATATTCAATACATTTGATAATATAAAATATAGAGTGTACCTACCTATCATAACTTCGAGTACCTACACACGTTAAGGGTATCTATATAAAGTTTTATATGTTGATTACGAATAAAAACATTTTTGGCCTCCTGACGTGTAAACATAACAATCACACATCATTGACGTCTATAGTAGTTGTGATTTTACACATGCCATGATTTTACCACATCGCATACGGTAAAAAACACGATATTTTTTAGCTTTAAGAGGTTATTAAAAAGGTTGCTTTGCAAAGAAAACGCTTATTTACACAATTTATTGTTCAATAGAGCCTAAAATAAAGATAGTTTAATTTTATATTTAACATTAATTGGCGCCATCTGTTAGCAGCATCTTACTTATCCTTATAGAAAATAGATATTTTAAATGGTAACCGGACAGAACAGAAAAAGAGAACAGCGAAAGAAGAGAACATTGAAAATACAGAACAGAGAAAGAAAAAACACTGAAATAAAAGAACCTTGACAAAACAAAATTCTGAAAAATGAGATCAACGGGAAAAATTAAAACATTAAATTAAATATTTAGTTTAGTTCGTTCAGAGTTTCTACCAAAACCAGACATGTGAGACTTAATAAAATCTTAAGGTTTATACAATTTCTTTAGTTTAATCAGAGTTTCTACCAAAACTCTGAGTATGTAGGATTCAAGAACGGTATTAGTTTCTTTATTTTATTCAGTTTAATGTTTAATCGCAGAATCTACCAAACCGAATATGTGGGACTCAAGAAGGGTATAAAGTTTCTATATTTTGTTTAGTATAATCAGAGTTTTACTAAAACTGAGTATGTGGGATTCAAGAACGGCATTAAATTCGTTATTTAGTTTAGTTCAATCATAGTTTCTACCTAAACTAAATATGTGAGACTCAAGAAAAGTACCTATAGGGTTTTTATATTTTGTTTAGTTTAAACAGAGTTTAAAATAACTGAGTAGGTATATGATTCAAGAATGGTATTAATAAGTATTATTTTTTCTCTGTTGTCAAGGTTCTTTTATTTCAGTGTTCTTTTTTTTCTGTTCTGTTTTTTATTGTTCTCATTATTCATTGATATGTATTTTCAATGTTTTCTTCTTTCACTGTTCTGTTCTTTTATGTTCTGGTCTTTCATGTTCTGTTCTTTCATATTCTGTTTTTTAATGTTCTGTTGTTTTCTGTTCTGTTGTTTCTGTTCTGTTCTGGCATGAAACCATTTTAAATAAATTGAGAAAATTGAGGCTTCATTTACACCAAACATTTTTTTACAAAATTTTACATTTATTTTTTATTTAAAATATTTCATAAATTAGCATATTTTAAATAGTGTAGGTTTATAGTAAACAAATAATCCGAATAATTTAAAACTTTATTTTATAAACCAATCTCCTCTTAAAATACCTGGCCTGGTTAAAGCAAAAAATATATATTTTACAAAAAACTCTGGTTTTTTCGACCAGTGCTCGCAAACATTTTCGCTGGAGGAAAAGTTTGTATATTTCAGTGCTCTCTGCCAGCTCGAGATTTTAAAAAGCAAACGAGTTATTTATGTTCCGTCTAATAAATTTTTCACATAAATGCTGTAAGATGCGTCGAATCCCGGGAGCTACGTTAGATGGTAGAATCAAGTGAATGGACAGTCAATTGGCTATTGACGAACTTGCCGAGTTTGTTAAGACCAACTTTTCTGAATGTTGGGTTAATTTGTAAACCTGCCAAGATATGGGAGATTGCCCAAAAAATAAGCAGCGGAACAGGAAATCACTACTGCTTATCTCATGACATCGAAAACATTGTACCTATGTAGGTAGGAAAAATCTCTTGATTCATTCTTTTTACTTCGCCCAACCAACAAGAATTATAGAGGATGTGTTTAATTTTAAGGAACCGCTATTAAACCTACACCTTCCAAAATGCAAAAAGCAATAAAATAGAGTATATCTGCATCATATGTGAGAATTTTTTTTAAATGAAACAAATGGAACCGACTTCTTAATCCCCACCAGTGAAAAGTATAAAATTATATTTTGTCACCTATTTTTGTAGGGCAATAATTAAATAATACTCATTAAGTGTAACATGTCGAAAACAAATGTACAAGGTTTTTTGAAAAGCTGTGATAAACGTGGTAAAAGTTTCTTTTTCATTGGTTTGGTTATATTTAGGTAGGCCATTGGCAACACCGACGTTTCCAGTGTCCTCAAACCTCAAACATACATGTTAGACAGAGAAACCCATACTACCAGTCGTATGCCGTATCTGGCGCGATGGTGGCAAATACTTTATTTTACTTAAATGCATTGTCGCCTGATCTAATAGTGATATTGTAATTCGGTTTTCTCCGCCTAAAAGCGTATAAAATTCTCTAAATTTTGTATTTGGCGTTTTTATGAGTCTCTACTACAACCCGAAAAAAGCGAAGGTCAAACTTAAAAAAGTATCAATTTTTAACTTTTTTTGGATTTAAATTGATTTTTCGCAGTAAATTCCGCTTTAGGTATAAATGAAAAAATTTGTAGACATTGTCTAATTTGTGCAGATTAATTTTGTGTTACCAAAAGTTACATTAAGTAGGCCCAAAAAATTGTTTTCCACAAAAATGTCAAAAAATCACTCTTTATGGATTGTAAGCAGAGATTGATATCTATAAAGCTGGTAACCATCTAAATCTTGTTTATAAACATTTTTTAAAGGGCCAACATGATGCAAAAGTCAAGTCAAAATCACTCTAGGGCCGATTCACTATGCTTATCCCGCTACCCCCTTTGAACCCAATCGGTTACCGCCATTTTGTTTAAAGATGGCGGACTGATATTTTAGTATGCTCATGTCATAAGTTAGATCATAAGTTATAACCATTACAAATTTGAACTCAATCGGTGCAGTACATTTTGAGTTAGCTAGCCACCATTTTGTTTCAGAATGGCGGACTGATATTTAGTCTGCTCATGTTATAAGGCAACAATGTTAAATTGGCATTGTTATAAACAACAATGCAATTTGACATCGTTATAAACATCAAATAAATAAAAAAATCTATTTCAAAAACATATTGTTTATTGTAATCAGAGATGTACAGGCTTGGCTTGATGCTTAAAAGCTCTGCTTGGCTTGTCTTGAATTTCAAGCCAAGCTTTAAAAATTTCAAGCCAAGCTTTTATAACACCAAGCCAAGCATTAATTTTTTTAAAGCTTGACATTTCAAGCCAAGCCAAGCTTTTAATTTCAAGAAGCTTGGTAAAATCAAGCTGTTTGAAATGTAAACCTACTTTCCTACTTTATTCATTCTCGTTTGGTATTTGTTATATAAAGTAGATAAAGGCACCTATATAAATATTTAGGAAAACCTACCTTAGAAAAATATTAGAAAATATAATGGAAGTTATGAATAAAAGTAAAACATTTGCATGTGTTAATATGAAGTTTAATTTATTATAATTACATAGAAAAAATAAAATTATATATATATATATATATATATATATATATATATATATATATATATATATTCCATATTATATAAGTAAAAGAATAAAAAATATTTTTTTTTATAGTGAAATATAATAATTATATTCACATCCATGAATTAAGACACATTAATGATCTAACGGATTCATCATTGAGACGGTTTCTTAATTTCGTTATTGTTAATGCTGCTCGGGAAACATATCTTTTCAATGCAACACGCATGCGCAAAAATGTACCAATCAAGCTTCAAGTAGCTTGAAATTATAACAAGTAGCTTGGAAAAAGCTTGAAATCAAGCCAAGCTTTTTCTTTTCAAACCCAAGCCCAAGCCAAGTAGTAAATTTTGAAAGGCTTGAAAAAACAAGCCAAGCCAAGCTTTTCATTTTCAAGCCAAGCTACTTGGCTTGGTGAATCCCTGATTGTAATGCTTACAATCCAAACCTGTTTGTTTCAAAACACCTAGACCAACTGAATTCTAAACTCCTATTCAACAACTAATGCATAGTAGTTTAATTAAATGTCTGGTTATCTAATCTGTTTGTTATTTTGTTCAAATAAGTGACAAATCACTGTACAGTTTCGTCATAAGAAGAAACAATTTTGAATTTTTTCGATTTTTCAGCTATTCTTTTGGGTTTTCTAATTTTTCTTTTTTCTTTTTAAAACCACCCCTGTTTTAGAGCGAACAAAACAAAAAAAGAAATGATAAGTTGTACTCGTGACTGGTAAGGGAGATGAATAAAAAGCAGAATTGCTGGATTTTCAGTCAAAAATCTTTTCTTTATTATTAGGTCAACGTTTCGGCCTTGCTAAGACCTTCCTCAAGACTAATATTGTCAAAAATATAAACCACCAACAACAATAAAAAATATAATACATTTGTAAAAGTAGATATACGAACACACATAATTATAGAAAATAAACTATATCAAGTCACAATCTTACGGCTTAGTTAGTTGTCTCCTAACACGTCTAATGCCACTTTTTCGTTTTTGTTTACTTGATGTATTGAACTATTTTTAATTCAATTTTCTGAATTATAAAGTGCATAAAGAGTATTATTATAAGTAGCGGATTCAAGATTTGTTTCCAATGTAAATGTATCAATATGAAAAGTATGAACTACATTAAAAATTTTGTTCATTGTCAATTTTTGGTTTTACAAAGAATTTTTAGCTGGATAGATATTACTTGAATTTAGTTGATTTTTTTGTACCATACATCTCATTAAAATGAGAAATTTTTATTTGCCCACCTCTGTCTTATAGAAATATTAATCGCTATTTTTATAAGTAAAGTTAAGGTTTGAAGTTCTGTGTTGGCCACAACAGTTTTTTCTCTTTTGGATTAAGACCGTGTAAGATTTCACATTAAATATTGTTATCCTGCGTAACTCTTCATTTAAATTCATGTCGTGGTTAAAACTTACGGACTTACGGCATTGTCATAGCAACGTAGCAACCCCAACCTTATGTCTCTTTCAGCCTATCTTCCAAGTTTAAATTCTGAATCAGTTTAATACATTCCCCTCGAAAAAATCTCCCGGTCTCCCTCATTATCGCTGATCAAACTTACTAATAACTTGATCCCTCATCGAAATTTCACAACGACCTGTCAAATAAATTTTTATTATGACACAGACTGCCTGATATGAGCACTTCATAATTTGCAAGTAGAATTTTATTATATGAAAAAATAATATAACCAGAAGAAAATAGCTTGAGGTAAAAAATAGGTTACTATGGAAACGCGTTAATAAAAACAACAAGGAAGGGGGAAAATTTTTGTGGATTCAAATCCGTAAAGACTAATATAATAATTATAATTACGTTTCATTTTTTGGTGTTACAAAAATATTTTTCACGAAAACTGCTGTAGACTGGTATATGGTTTACCGAATTCGTGACTGGTAGGACGATTTATTATTAAACCTATAAAGTTAAGCTTTTACTAATATTTATTTCTTTTTCAATACTCCCAATATAGTCCTTTGGCCCGTTGCAAAAATCAAGGAAACTCTAAATGGAATGTTTATTTAAATGGACTCGCTTCGCTTGACTAATAGCACCATGCTATTTAATCGCGATTAAATTTAAGCTAGCTTTTTTAACAAATTTTGAGCTTTTTGAAGGCATATTTAGCCGGATAAGTCGTAAAAGTAAGATACATGTTTTTTATGTTTTCCTATATTCTATATCTTTAAGCATGCCAAATTATTCATTTCAAGCAGATTTTATTTATTAGTTTTTGACGTTTATCTGATAGAAGTATAAAAATAACAAACGATTTGCTAGGTTGTGCTACATATTTTATTATTCTTTTTTACCGCTATCCTGTTTTACCGTTAACCCATTTTTTATCACTCAATTTTTACCACTCCAACTTTTACCTCTGCATTTGTACCACTATACTTTTTACCGCTATTTCGTTTTACCACTAATACATTTTTACCACTTCGTTTTTACCATTACAACTTTTACCACCATACTTTTTTACCGCTATTCCGTTTTACCATTAATAGTTTGTGGGGCTATAGTACGGTTTTGTTAGTGTAGTAAATACCAAAACCGAGTTTGTAGGGCTCTAGTACGGTTTTGTTAGCTTTGTTAGTGTAGCAAATACGAAAACCGAGTTTGTGGGGTTCTAGTACGGTTTTGTTAGCTTTGTCAGTGTAGTAAAAACAAAAACCGAGTTTGTGGGGCTCTAGTACGGTTTTTTTAGCTTTGTTAGTATAGTAAATACCAAAACCGAGTTTGTAGGGCTTTAGTACGGTTTTGTTAGCTTTGTTAAAAAAGAGACGGTGGTAAAAATGGATTGGTAAAAAAACACGTTTGTAAATATGTTGGTGGTAAAAAGAATTAGTGGTAAAAATAGGGACGGTGGTAAAAATGGATTGGTAAAAGAATACGTTGGTAAATACGTTGGTGGTAAAAAATGGATTAGTAAAAGTATAATGTTGGTAAAAAATTGATTGGTAAAAGAATTACGGTGGTAAAAAAGGGACGGTGGTAAATAGGGATTGGTAAATATGGGGGCAAATCGATTTGCTATTGTTACAACGGTTACATAAACTGTTCAAATTTTAACTCAAATTAAAATAATTATAATAATAGTGTATAACAAGATAAAATTTAATTAATAATAATATAATACCAGTAAAGCATAAATAAAATTACCTTTGTATTGAAAGTTTTTACTATGTATTCATGAAATAATCTTAACATATAGGTATACCCCTCGCGAAAAAGAATTGAATCGATTGACGTCTTTCCTATTCAAAAAATTTTGCTTTTAAAAAAGTGTTATCGTACATAATAATTTCAGATAAAATTATTATGTACTCAAACACTTTTTAACCAAAATTTATTTCATAAGCCAGACATGTCAAATTTATCGATTAAATTCATTGCACTCGGGATATAACTTATGACTATTTACTTTGGCAACGTTGTTTTTTTCTTCAACAATTAGAAATTATTTTGTTTATAGCAACCAATATTTAGCCATAGCTAGCTAGCCTAAACACAAACATTAACAATTGACATAAACAAAATATTGCCATTTTTAAACTGACAGCTCAACGTGACATGTGAAATTTTACAAACTTTAACGGCTCCAACAACTAGGGTTCATATTATTTCTGGTGTAGAACGCACGTCACAACTCAATTTTCAAATAAATGCATTTATTAGACAAACTTGTTCGTTTTTGTAGGCGATGCAATGTAGGATAGAGACAGGAGATATGGTACTTATCTTTTGTTAGTTATTGTATATTAAATGATGTGCCTTCTATAAGAAATAAAATGAACCATATATTATATATTTATTATTATTCCACAGCTTAATAACTAAAGCTAAGATCTGGAATGTGCGAAGGAAACATAGAGGCACCTACATAAGAGGGCATTAAGAACAAGACATATAGTACAAGCGGTACACGACAAAATTTTCTAGAACCCTGCACTTTGTGATACAATGAAAATATTTTGCACATATCTACTTTGGGTCTATACAATTTATTTAGGAATGGGTGCTACTCTGGAATATTGTGCAGACAGCCAAGGGAGCCCTTTTTTCAAAATGGCGTCGAGCGTCTGCTTGATGCTTTATAGAAATTTATTCACGAGGTAGATTTTAATGATATTTAATACAAAAGGCATTATGTGGTCGTTGATTACAAATTCGATTCGAAAAATTGAAATTCAAGATAGCTGCATCAAAATGACAACATGAAAACATTAAAATAGACAAAAATTGTAATTTTTCATCCTAATAAACTTACATAATAAATATACTCTCTATACATGTTTTTACAAAGCTATTGTTTTAAAGTGACATTTGCACTTAAAACTATATTTTATGTAAATAAATATTTAGCAAAGTGATTTTGATGCTGATTTAAAAATAAATATTTTTCTTTTATATTGTAAAATTAATTTAACTAACTGTACCTGTATATTGTAGGACAATGTATCTATTAGATTGTATTTGTAATACTATAACACCGAAAATTATATTCAGGACTGATTTTAACAAACATCAGCATGGAACAGGCAAAAATTTGTGCAATAATATACAGGATGTAACAGCGAAACCAACCAACGCCTATATTTTCTTTATTATTATAGTTACAAAAAAATGTTAAATAGCAAAGTTGTAGCTGACCAAGGAGGACATCTGAATAAAGAATAAAATAATTTTTTAAATCAGTGGTTCTCAAGTTACAACACAAAGTTATATTTTTTCAAATAGGAATATACATATTTTTAGGCCTATTCGGTAGAGTATTTTTTTCTGAATTCAACCATGTATTCGTTTTATATCCTTACATAATAAAAATATTGAGAAAAATTTAATTGAAATTTAAATAATTTTGAACTTTTAATATTAATGTGCATTAATCTATGGATGAAAAACAAGTGATAAATTTTTTAAAAAATACCATACATGCTTGCGATATTTATGCCACGAGATATCCAAAGAAATCACGTCCACATTTAATTAATTACAGTGAATCTCAAACATTTCCAGCTGAAGTTGAAATACTTTTCATTGAACTAAACGGTTTCCGTATCTTACATTTTGACATCTGCCGAAATGCCAAAACTCGTACATTTTAGAAACTGATATTTTAACAGCAAAATCAGATAGTCTTCTTAGAAGTCGAATACAACGCGTGTAGTCCATGGGCCAGCTAAGATGTTGGTATAATTTGGGGGTACAAAGTTTCCTTTTAACCATAGTTATATATGAGTATAAGGATCACGAAAAACCATGATTGCCATCCTTAAGTGGTAGCTAATAGAAATGGCGGCCAATACAAAATGGCCGGCGTTGCTTTTAAAAACCGGCTATATCTATGGAAGTAATGGACGTCCGTATAGTTAGCACCCCCACTTCAAAAAAATAAAAAAATAAAAATGCCATAATTTTGTGCTAATTATGTGCTAATTTTGTACTAACATTAAAAATTTTGTGCTAAATCCGAAACCGCGAACACGGACGTCACTCTATTGGAGGTGCTAACTATACGTATAGTTGGCACCGCCCTACACTAAATTATCACAAAATGAAAAAATTGTTAGCCTATAATTATGTGCTAATTATGTGCTAATTTTGTACTAACATTAAAATTTTTGTGCTAAATCCGAAACCGCTAAAACGGTAGTCGCTCCAATGGAGGTGCTAACTATACGTATAGTTGGCACCGCCCTACACTAAATTATCACAAAATGAAAAAAATTGTTAGGCTATAATTATGTGCTAATTATGTGCTAATTTTGTACTAACATTAAAAATTTTGTGCTAAATCCGAAACCCCTAAAACGGTAGGCGCTCTAATATGGAGGTGTTAACTAAGTATACGTAAGTAGTTAGCACCGTCTTACACTAAATAATCACAACACGAATAAATTATTAGCCTATAATTTTGTGAAAATTTTGTACTAACATTAAAATTTTTATGCTAAATCCGAAACAGCTAAAAGGGTCATAGTCGCTCTATGAAGGTGCTAACTATACGTATAGTTGGCACCGTCCTACACTAAATTATCACAACATGAAAAAATTATTTGTCTATAATTTCGTGTAATTATAAGCAAATTTTGTACTAACATTTAAAATTTTGTGCTATTCGCGTTTTAGGAACAATATCATACATTTTTGTTTTTGTTCCCTCATATTTCATAAGAGAGGTATTGTGACGCGTTTTTGGTGGATAAGCACGTTTTAGGGTCCCTAGAGTAAGAATTTATCATTTTCGAAATGTGTGTGTGTGTGTTACAATTTTTTCGGGAACGATAACTCAAATAATATCAAACATTAAAATTGAAAATTTTATATTTAGGTTTTAATACGGATCTTAATAACCCAATATAATTTTAGTTTCAATCAGTAAACCGGAAGTAATACTTTTTTTAAATATTTCGATAGATAATTAATTAAATATAATTTTTTTATTTTAAATGAAAGATTATGTGATTATTATCTACAATTACTATTTTATAGATTTTTATGTATCTAGTAGGTACTTATTTTTTAATGTATATACTTATAATTTAGTATTTCGGTATGTTGTAGTCCATGATCGTTTAATATTTTTTGTTACTACATAAAATTTGAATGATTATGACATGACAGTTACAATAATAAAATATCGTTTATATCTTCTTCTGCAGTTTAAATAAAATGACTACAACATATTTGTGAGTTGTAGTATTACCTACCTATAATATTAATATATTTGTAAAAGTAAAAAGAATAGAGTTCTGGTGAGAGGTCTTGTACTGGCCACATCAGATTTTTTATTATTATTTTGTAATTGTGGACGCTTGTTTTTACTTTTGAAAAGAACTTGAACCCAGGAATACTTTTTTGCAAATTATTATATTAACGGCTTATGTTTTGGTTTGGGTTACATATAATACAAAATATACAGTATTTGCGGTTTTTTCTATAACTTTGGCAAGAAAATAGTTACAAAAACTTAACAGCAGTAAAAATGAATGAATTTGAAATTTATTTAAGTTATATTGTTTGTACAGTGTGTGTACAGTCCGTTATGTTAATCTTACTTTCAACGATAATTTTAATACACTGTTCCTATTACCTACTTACCTTGAAGTTATTGTACCTGCTCTTCCAAAAGAATACAAAATCTGGGAATTTAAGTAATTTAAGAACAGTGACTAATTCTTTTGACTAGCGCTCTCCTCAAATATTCCGAAGATTTAAGTCACTCCAAATCATTTCTGTGTTTTATTTTGAGCACATAGGTACATGCTCCACTAATCATTGTATTTTGCATCTTTTGCTTTGGATTTTATAAGAGACAAAGTTTTCTGAAGATTTTCTTCAATAAAAGGGTAGGTAAGTCGATTACAATTACCAAAATTATACACTACATCATGAGAGACAGGCACATTGGTACAGTTCGGAAACTTATTATGTATTATTATGATTTGAGGATTATTTCATATACGTTTAAAAGCCTTCTTTATCCACCTTTTAAAAATAATTGAAGTATGTATAGGTCCTGATATTAAATTTTTTATAGTGTTCAGACAGAGTCACAATCGTTGTCATTTATGACCTATAAACAAATTTAAGATCTTTTTATAAGCAATTAAAATGTACACGAGTAAGTGCAGGCTCGGTATGAAGCTGATGCCGGCGAGCGTGGCACCTTCTCCCGACAAACGTAACACTGTAAGACGGACTATCGACTAATGTACATAACAATCTGAATTTGGTCACTATTATTAACAAAATTTTATGCAAACTAGTTGACTTTCTATAAAATATGTTTACGTAGTAAACATTTATTTTAAATGTTTATTTAAATGAATCTGAAGTAATTACAGGTTTTTGATTAAAGTAGGTATTAAGGTTGCGTACGAATGAATACATTGAAGATATCTCCAAAAATAAACAATTTTAACAGCAGTGTTCTATAAAACGGCTTTTCCAAATAATGTAATATTTTTTTGTCAAAAATTTAATTTTATTTATATTAGGGCATGAATATAAGATCAAGTCGCAAATTAATAATAAAAGAAAAGTTAGTTTAAATAAAACCACTTTTTTTTCTTATAATACAAAAGTGTTTTTCTGAGTAATTATGAACATTTTAGTACTAAGAAATATGTCATGCCCTAGTTTATATTGTAACTTGGCAGAATAAATTTTAACCTCCCGCCTTATATTCTATAAGGGGAGGTATTGTGACGGGTCGAGTGTGAGTTTTTAGTGGATAAGCACGTTTTAGGATCCATAGAATACGAATAAAGTATTTTCGAGTATTTCTGTGTCTGTGTGTATGTGCGTTAGGTCGTATGTGACATATTTTTTCGGGCTCTATAACTCAAAAAGTTACAAACATTTAACTACCAAATTTTTATATTTAACGTTATGTTATAATACAAATCTTAGGAACCCAGTTATTTGTAAATTTTTCTGTGTATGGTACTATTTAGGAATTAAATTATTGTTTATAATTTAGACATTTAGAGTGTCAAACAGTGACAGTGACAATCGTTAATATCTTCTTCTGCAGTTTACATAAAAAGATTAAGATCGCAGCGCTATTGTGGTGACTTCATATAGACATACATACGAAACTTTGTAACACGAACACTGTGACAGACTGTGGTATTTGACTAATTTTCTGTATTTTTATTTTATTTCGATAATATTGATAACTATAACTAATTTAAAAATTGTCTCATTATAATTCATAGAATAAATTAATAGGATTTGGTGTAGGACGGTGCCAACTATACGTATAGTTAGCACCTCCATTGGAGCGAATACCGTTTTAGCGGTTTCGGATTTAGCACAAATTTTTTTATGGTAGTACAAAATTAGCACATAATTAGCACATAATTATAGGCTAACAATTTTTTTCATTTTGTGATAATTTAGTGTAGGGCGGTGCCAACTATACGTATAGTTAGCACCTCCAATAGAGCGACTTCTGTTTTCGCGGTTTCGGATTTAGCACAAAAATTTTAATGTTAGTACAAAATTAGCACATAATTAGCACATAATTATAGGCTAACAATTTTTTCATTTTGTGATAAATAAGTGTAGGGCGGTGCCAACTATACGTATAGTTAGCACCTCCAATAGAGTGACGTCCGTTTTCGCGGTTTCGGATTTAGCACAAAATTTTTAATGTTAGTACAAAATTAGCACATAATTAGCACAAAATTATGGCATTTTTATTTTTTTATTTTTCTGAAGTGGGGGTGCTAACTATACGGACGTAAGTAATGGTTCGATTTCAACAAACTTTCGATCATATCATTTTTATACTACATTAAATTTGCAACAATTTAAGCCCAACCGCAGCTCTGTACGTCCAATAGTTTCCGAGATATGGCACTTCTAAAATTAGCACTTTTTTCAAAAAAATTAAAAGTTGAGAAATTTTAGCTTTTTTCGTAATTTTTGTGTTTAATTAACTGTAATTTCTGAATGCACAAAAATATTGTATTCCGGTTTCTTTCATTAAATTTTACGAACATTTCCCTATAAAAATATGTTACTTTAGAAAATTTTTAAGGCGTTTATTAAGCTAAAATATCTTTTTTTTTCGTGAGAAGTATTCAAATATTTTGTATTTATTGTATTTAATGAGCTGTAACTTCGGAACGGTTAAAGTTATCGACTCTTCCGGTTTCTTGCATTAAATTCTACAAACATTTCTCCATAAGATACAGTATTTTAAAATCTTTTTTGTTTATTCATTAAGCCAAAATATCAAATGTTTTTCCGAGAAAAAATTGAGAAATTTTTAAATTTTAATATTTATTGTGTTCAATGAGCTATAACTCTTAACGGATAAACTTATCGACTTCCGGTTTCTTTTATTAAATTTTAAAAATGTTTTTATAATAAATACGAAAAATTTTAATACTTCTCAATTTTCTCTCGAAAAAAATTGATATTTTGGTTTAAGGAACACCCTAAAAAGTTTCTAAAATAATGTATTTTATAGAGAAATGTTCGTAAAATTGAATAAAAGAAACCGAAAGTCGATAAGTTTATCCGTTAAAAAGTTATAGCTCATTGAACACAATAAATATTAAAAATTTAAAAATTTCTCAATTTTTTCTCGGAAAAACATTTGATATTTTGTCTTAATGAATACCCAAAAAAGATTTTAATATACTGTATCTTATGGAGAAATGTTCGTAGAATTTAATGCAAGAAACCGGAAGTCGATAACTTTATCCGTTCAGAAGTTACAGCTCATTAAATACAATAAATACTCGAATAAATACAAAATATTTGAATACTTCTCACGAAAAAAAAATGATATTTTGGCTTAATAAACGCCTTAAAAATTAGCTAAAATAATATATTTTATAGGGAAATGTTCGTAAAATTTAATGAAAGAAACCGGAAGACAATCTTTTTTTGCATTCAGAAATTACAGTTAATTAAACACAAAAATTAGGAAAAAAGCTAAAATTTCTTAACTTTTAATTTTTTTGAAAAAAGTGCTAATTTTAGAAGTGCCATATCTCGGAAACTATTGCACGTACAGAGCTGCGATTGGGCTTAAATTGTTGAAAATTTAATGTACTTTAAAAATGATACGATCGAAAGTTTGTTGAAATCGGACCATTACTTCCATAGATATAGCCGTTTTTTAAAAGCAACGCCGGCCATCTTGTATTGGCCGCCATTTCTATTAGCTACCACTTGAGGATGGCAATCATGGTTTTTAATGATCCTTATACTCATATATAACTATGGTTAAAAGGAAACTTTGTACCCCCAAATTATACCGAAATCTTGAATTTGGTTAGCTGGCCCATGGACTAGTCGGACAAACCGTTGAGCATTTTCCAAAAATATTTCAACTTACAAAAACAATAATTATTGATTATAATACAATAAATTAGCCCTGATACAATATTTAATGTTGGAATTTACTATGTTTGAACAAAGTTCCTTACCACTCAAATTTTTCATGTCGTCATTTTGAAGTAACCATCTTAAATTTTAACTTCTTGATTTTGAATTTGTAGTCAGCGACCCTATATAGCCTTTTGTACCCAATATTATAAAAAATATACCTAGGGAATAAATTTCTATAAAGCTCGACGCTATTTTGAAGGCCCCTCTCTGGCTGTCTGCACAACATTCCAGAGTGCCTTCCCTTTTACCGTAAGATGCAGGGATCTTGAAAATTTTGCCGTGTACCGCTTGTACTAATACAGTGAGTTTATTTTAACGTGAAACATGGGATTTTTCATATCCATGGTTGCGAATTTGACACCAATGTATTAGAATGTTTTTTTTAAAGTCAAATATAGGGAATCAATTTAACTGAATTATTCTTGAACCATATAAGATATTGGGCATCTGAAATAGTGCCAAGGGGCCGTTTTCAACTTGAACCTTTAATTGTTCCAAGTATACATCGTATATCCAGGTAGCAGCAGTATGAATCCAACATCAAAAAATTTATTCCTTATTTGTCCGACAAAACTATGCATTTTGGGATTAAAGTGTGCAAATTGGCATACATATCAATTAAACCACTCTCTTTCAAAATAAAAACTGGTGCCACAGTGTGAAGTGTCAGAGACGGCCTCCTTTTTGAAAAATTGAGAATTTTTTTTTAGTTCTTTTCATTTATCTCGTGTGGTCAACATTACGAGAAAATTACACAAAATTTGCTATAAAACGGTATATTCGTTTTTTTATTTAAGTGGTGCAGTTCTTGAGAAAATCGTGGCAATATAATATGAGCAATTCCTATAGCCATTTTAAATCAAAACGTAATTTTGCTGTTATTTTTGAAGATATCGACTTCTGATCTTCAACATTCGATTTCTTCGAAATTTTTTTGTAAGATACATGATTTTAAACATTTCGGGGTCACTAGTTTAATCATAGTTCAAACATAATCTCTGGGAGAAAGTAGTGAAATTTTAGTATTTTTGTGTTTATTGAACTGTCATTTCTGACCGAGTTAAAATATTCACTTGGGTAGGGTATTCCTACGTTAGATTCTTCAACATTGTATGAAAAACTTTTTAAAGCTTTAGTTTAATCGGAATTAAATGATGTAATGGTAGTTTACTTGCAGCATTTTTTTAGTACCTATAATACACTGGATTCACTTTCCTGTTAAACACAAGCAATAGAAGTAGGTACTCAACTTCTTAAATTACATAATAATAATAAAATAAACAAATAAAATTTAATTATTTTTAATGAAACAATAATTACAATTAGTTATGTTTTGAAAGTAATTGATATGTAAAAATAAGTGGAACATATACAATACAGATTGATGATAATTATTAAAAATTGTTCAAAATTGTTGGCATTCTCTGCCATACATATTGCAGTACGGTGAATTAAAAACACGCTGCAAGCTTTGACCAAATTATGCTCTCATAAAATTAGCAGTGTTTGTCAAGCCGTTGCCTCAGTTGTTCCAGAGTTTCAGGAGATTCCTGATTATCATAAGCTAATGATTTAAAATAGCCCCAAAAATAAAAATCTAATGGCTTTAGATCCGGAGGTTTGAGTCAAGTATTGCCGCAAATTACGTGTAAAAGACATGATATTCTTCTTGTGCTAACTGTTGGGTTAACATGTACGGCGTTTAGTATCGTCAACAATGTGGCGATTTCTAAGTTGGCGAAGGTCTCCCTCTCTACCACGATTAGGTCGCAAAGATCCTGTATCACGCAGGCGTTGTGTTATTTTTATAAACATACGGTGTCTAGGATGCCGTCTTTGAGGAAAACGTTCCGCATAAATACGCTCTGCTAGTCTCGTATTTTATATCGCCTTTCCATATGCTAACACCATGGCCGAAAGAATACGTAAGGTCGTACACTCCGGCTTCATAAACTCGTCCAAGTCGCACATGACGTCACTTAGAGCTCACAGTTCTGCACATTCAAATGCACGCTCGGCTGCTAGGATCTAAGTGATGTCACGTAGTCACGCCCCAAGATGCGCAGTCCTATAATTCACTATCACTAAAATCACCAATTTTTTTACACGGTGAAGTATGTATCATTCACTAAAGAAACAAAATGATCTACTGACCTACTACGAATAGAATGAAATTTCATTAATTTACTCATTACACAATTCAATTATTAGCAGTTATTTACAATTGCTATTTTATGTAAATATTAACTTTAACGGAACCATTCACCCAGTGGCAGTGGCAACGAAAAATGTTTGACTGGGAAACATGGAAATTAATTTTGCTATTTTTTAAAAATTTCTTTTTGATCCGTAATCAGCGATTGCATGAAAGAACAGAACAATGAAAAAAACAGAACACGAAAAAACAGAACATGAAAAAACAGAACATGAAAAAACAGGACATGAAAAAACAGAACAATGACAAAAGAGAACAATGAAAAAACAGAACTCTGAAGAAACAGAACAATGAAAAAACAGAACAGTGAATAAAACAGAACACTGAAAAAACAGAACATTGATAAAACAGAACATGAAAAAACAGAACACATAAACTAATATATGCTAACAAAACCCTTCTTGAGTCCAACAGAACTCCTTTTTTTGACAAACTAATCTATGCTAACAAAACCCTTCTTGAGCCCAACAGAACTTCGTTTTTTTGACATAAACTAATCTATGCTAACAAAACCCTTCTTGAGTCCCAAAAGAACTCCGTTTTTTTGACATAAACCATCATAAACTAATCTATGCTAACAAAACCCTTCTTGAGTCCCAAAAGAACTCCGTTTTTTTGACATAAACTAATCTAAGCTAACAAAACCCTTCATGAGTCCAACAGAACTTCGTTTTTTTGACATAAACTAATCTATGCTAACAAAACCCTTCTTGAGTCCAACAGAATTCCGTTTTTTTGACATAAACTAATCTATGCTAACAAAACCCTTCTTGAGTCCAACAGAACTCCGTTTTTTTGACATAAACCAATCAATGCTAACAAAACCCTTCTTGAGTTCTGTTTTGTCATTGTTATGTTTTTTTCATATTCTGTTTTTTCATGTTCTGTTTTATCAATGTTCTGTTTTTTCAGTGTTCTATTTTTTCACTGTTCTCTTTTTTCATTGTTCTGTTTCTTCAGTGTTCTGTTTTTTCATTGTTCTCTTTTTACGTTGTTCTGTTTTTTCATGTTCTTTTTTTTCATGTTCTGTTTTTTCATGTTCTGTTTTTTCATTGTTCTGTTTTGTCCGGTCACCGTAATCAGCATATCAAACAACATATACCCTTATCGTATCGTATGTAGCCGAAGTTATGAAACACTCTTATAATAATTATAAGTTAGTTTAATGTCAAGGGCTTGACATGAGACATAATGAGACAAGTACAGACAAATCCAATATTTTTATTTTATATCTGTTATGCAGAAAATACAATGTTAATTTTATGATTTTGCTGTAGTTCCTTACCTATTGATTTAAGACGAAAGCTGTAAATACAGAACTTGTTAACAATAAGAAACTAAACAATAAACATATTATTTTGTTAATTCTCGAAACAAACGCAAAAGAATAAATAAATGTATAGCATTATTTCAATAAATCAGATTTTTGTTTAACTGTTTATGGTAATTTGAACACTTTATTTTAATAAGTAGTATTTTCTGTTTATATATTTTTTTGCTGTTTTAAATTCTGGTTTATCACGTACTTGTAAGTAATTAGTAATTTATTTAAATATTTCAAAATAAAATTTACTAAATATAACCCTTTGTTTACCCCTGTATGAAATAAAACATAAACAAAACAAGAAACACGTCAATATAACGACTACTACTACATAAATTGTGAAATTGCATGTTTTTATCTGCTTTCAATTGCATTTTATAACAATACCACTTATTCCATGATAAATCAATTAGAAAATTGCAGGAAATCTGTTGAGTTCTAAATAAAACATAATGATTATATCAAGGCGGCTAACAAGCTGTAATTATCCTTGCACGCGACCGAAACATGCGAACTTAACAAGCCACAATGTACTCTGGTATACAAGCAACGTTCAAGCAAAATAAACACATTATTCCATATTTTTACTATAAATAATAATTCGAAAATACAAGTAGCATTAGAGATATGTAACTAGGATATTTTTCTAGGGAATAATATGAACTATGAAGATGGGTCGTACTTTTCACAATGCAATGTTTGTTTTGAAAAATGTAGGAGATTGCTGAGTGAATCTTGTTTTTAAATTAAACTTAGTTCACACTGCCACGAAGTTCAATTTAAAAGTAATACAGTAACAGTAATACAAAAATACATAGAACAATAAAGAACAAATACCTAGACTTTTACATTTTAACACATATCACATAGTATCTATTACAATATTAAAATTTAGCATCAATCAATCTATATTCTTTTGCTATTCGTTCTAACTTTTTTCGCGTGGAAATTGTAATAAAATAATTCATTTAGTGTACGTTAGGACTAGTGGTGAAAGTAGGCCAGTACGGTCCGGTACGCCGTGTACCGGTAAGAAAAATTGAGCCGGTACAGAGTACCGGCAAGAAATTTTGACAAATAAAATTATTTTTAACGATTCTAATTATGTTGTACTAATATTATTAATTTTCATATTTCTAAAATATTAAATATCAAAGTAATAGTCTAGGATAATAATTTCAAAAGACGTCTTGAAATCACTCCTAGAGACAAATCATGTAACAATTGATTAACAGATCTTCTCTTATGCTTTTAAACCCGCTAAACACGCCTTAGGTATGGTATTTGCTCGAACTCTCACTCCTTGTGCCCCAAATTCAAAATTGCGGACGAAAATTTTGTCCAAAAATCTGTTTTATGCATTTATCTTAGAAACTGTTCATATTGCGTGAAAAACTATTATATAAGAAAATGTAAATCATAAAATTCTCTATATGATAGATTCTTAACGATTTTCATGTAAGTGGTACAGTTTTCGATAAAATCGTAAAATCATGTTTCTAACATTTCACTCATTAAAAATCAAGTCGAAATTATGTCTCCCTAGACGAAAATGGCTGTCATTTATTATCGGAGAAAAATATTATGTCTCAGTTTGTTGAAACAAATAAATTTTCCAAACATTTATCTATAAGTTACATTTAAAAAATATCATTTTGACGGCCATAGCTAAGCCAAAAATTATTTGTTAACGAAAAATTTGTGAAATTTTCAACTTTCTCTCGCAAAATGCATTGATATTTTGGCTTAATGAACGCCTTAAAGAGTTTTAGAAATGATTTAGCTTATAGAAAAATGTCCGTAGAATTTAATCAAAGAAACCAGAAGTCGATATTTTTATTCGTTCGGAAGTTACAGTTCATTTAACAGAATAAATACGAAAAACTATAAAATATCTCAACTTTTAAATTTTTAAATATTTTGGCTTAATGAAAGCTCCAAGAAGTTTTTAAATAATTTTTCTACAGAGAAATCTGCTATTTTGGTGTTATGAACGCTCTAAAAAGATTTTAAGATTATGTATCTTATAGAAAAATGTGGGTAGAATTTAATTAAAGAAACCGGAAGTCGACATTTTTATCCGTTCAGAAGGTACAGCTCATTAAACACAATAAAAACGAAAAATTTGAAAATTTCTTTCTTTCTCAATAAATCTGATATTTTGGCTTAATGAACGCTCTAAAAAGATTTTAAGATTATGGATCTTACAGAAAAATGTGGGTAGAATTTAATGAAAGAAACCGGAAGTAGATATTTTTATTTGTACCGAAGTTACCGTTCATTAAACACATTAGATAGGAAAAACTATAAAATATCTCAACTTTTAAAATATGATATTATGACTTAATGAACCATCTAATATGTTTTTAAAACAATGTATCTCATACAGAAATGTTCGTAGAATTTTAAGAAAGAAGCCGGCAGTCGATATTTTAAACCGTTCAGAAGTTATAGTTCATTAAACACAATAAATACGTAACATTTAAAAATTTCTCAACTTTTAAAATTTGATATATTGGCCCTAAAAATTCAATACTATTATTTTGTCTAGAAGTTACAGTTTATTAAACACAAGAAATACAATAAAGGTAAAATTTCTTAACTTTTTTCGGAGAAAATCTATAAATTTTGGCTTTACTTCGGTTTTTAGTAATCAAAATGTTCGAAATTCATTTTCTCGACTTTCTCGAAAACTGTGCAACTTACATGAAATCGTTAAGAAATCTATCTTACTCGTTTTTGACGTAGATAATATGTACCTACAGTTTATATTTTTTTTTTTAGAAATGCAAATAACTTATTTTCTTATCTTGAATTTGGAGCACAAGGAGTAATAATTCGAACAAATAACTTACCTAGGTGTGTTCAGCGGGTTTCAAAGCATAAGAATCAACCTATTAATCAATTGTTACATGATTTGCCTCTGGGAGGTAGGTACTCGTTTGTTCGAAAAAAAAATCCTAGACTATAACGCCAGAACCTCTATTGTAGTGAACCAAATCCATTTTTCAGACGACCACTATGGAAACTTGCCATAACAATGTTATAAACTACAATGGAAACAAACAAATAACACAAACTAACATGTTATTCTAACGCACACTTATAACGTAACGCTTCGAGTTGCACTATATGTCAACAGATGGCGTTACGAGTAAAAATCAATTCAAATAAATGGAAAAAAAGTATATTAATGCAATAAATTGACATTTTGACACAGTCTGTAATATTATATAGAAACAAATTTTCATTTTTCAATTTAATAATAATTATTTATTGGCTAATTGTGTATTCTTTAGTATTTTTGACATTTCAGATTATAGTTGCACAGTTGGTATCGAGGCATAACCTAACCTTTAAACGTCAGTGCTTCAACTTCAACAGTTGTATAAATTTAGTTCATTGAACATTTTTTTAAATATTTTGTGGTCGTCTGAAAAATAGTGTACATAACTCGCTCAAAAGTGAGATAACAGTGCTCGTGAAATTGAACCACTCGGCGCTATATGCGCCTCATTTCTCAATTTCACTCGCTTGTTATCTTACACTTTCGATGCTCGTTATGTAATATACTATTTAATATTGCTATTTGAACAACCAATTTTCTTAATATATATCCGTAGTAAACGGATTAAATACTTGATAACATATAGACGCGTCCCGTGTTGCGCTACCTGTGGCTGAACAAAATCATGATTTTCAAATAAATTGGTTCTTTCCTGTTGATGCGGAAAACATGTAAAGATATATTTAATTTAAAAATTTGATACTGTAACTACGGAGGTAGGTACATGTTTTTTATAAATATAAACATAAACATTTGAAAAAAATAACATCTTAAAAAATAGCGTACGGTAAAAATATAATTTGCTTTTCACCCCTGGTTAGAACTATCTAAATTACCATGTAATTATAATTATTATTTAAAACACAAATCAATAAATTATTGTAAGTTTAAAAAATTAAAAGTACAAATCTACATTTCCGAAATTGTTTATATTAAAAATTTGAAATGTATTTCCTCTGTAAACTAACATAAAATTAAAATATAGTTCAATTTTTGGGTGGACCAGATAAATAGGTTAGGACAATATTTCAGCAAGATAGACTTCACCATAGATCGCCCCAGCCCAACCTGATTAAAAATGTAACATTCCATTAAAAGATATAGGTACATACATATTTGACCGTATTTGACTTATAGATGCATACATTTTTTTAAAACTTTTATTCAAAATCTCTTTACAAATTATGTCTGCCTCGCTTAGTTTACTTATCATCAAATTAATTAATTATGTTAAGCAGGTGGGGAGTCACTTTTTCCAATACATTTCTTCTATTCTGTTTTTTCAATGGGACATTTTTTTCAGTAAAATTATGCTGCGATTCTGTGCAGATCTATAAGTTTTACAGATTTGTAAATCTGTAAATATTGAACAAAATCACATCAATGTTTGTTGACATGAATAAAAATGTTCATATGATTCTATATTTCATTGCGATATTGTTTAATATTTACAGTTTTATAAATCTGTAGCAACTACAGATTTTCACAGAATTGCAGCATTCGTATTTAATTTAGGTTACGTTAAACTGGAATAAATTGATATTGGAAAAAATCACTGGAAATAATGGTTTCAAAAATGTGTCGTATAATAAGCATTTTATTAGTAAAAAGTTTTTTATTACTTTTTTGTCAAAAATTATCCAATACAGAAATTCATAGGAAAAGTACAAAATGTGTGCGTAGATAGTTTTATTTCAACACAATATCAAATATGGTAAATAATTTATAGTAATATCGGGTAAAAATAAAATTACATAAAACTTAAAATATTGCATGAATGTACAATTATTATTCATTTCTTTCTATTTTTTTTACAACAATAACTCAATAGATGAAAAGGTAGATACAGATAGTATTTAGAAGATTCTCTATACTATATTTAAGAATGACTGGCAGTAATAAATCATTCTGTCAAATACATTCCAGTGGCGCGTCAATAATTGTTTGCACAGGGATAGTCAAAATGACTAAATTCGGTAGAGAACTATCGTTTAAGGTCTATGTTGTTTTTGAGGGAAAAGATTTATTTTAATAATAATGAGTGAGAAAGTTATATTTCAATATTAAAAACTTTTATTTTTTGTAAATGTATAAACAGATCACTCCTATCTACGTCTATGACACAGTCCGACGGGGATTATCTTAGCGTTGATGCCGGGATTTCTATTGTTCGACAAGTAAGTTTCGTTTCAGGTATAAAGCGTGCGGCTTATTTTGACCATCCTAGTGTAGTTACAACCTTACAACTGATTTTTCTGGTAGTTTTATTTGCCGCATTGCTGGCAAAAATCCAATACTACTCTTGCAAATAATGATTTATTACTGTCAGTCATTCTCAAATAGACTATAACCAATGAATAAAAATATTTTTCAGTTAAGTACATTGTAGCTGAACAGGAATGGACAGGGCAATTGGGAAATTCCCAACAGGCCGGATGCTTTGGAGGTCTAAAGGTCTAGTCTAGGATGTTGCTCCACCAATTTTATCTATTTTATACTAACGAATTTAACATTAAAGACAAAACTTTTTTTCTACTCTTAATTTTGTTTTTCACCGATCCTCCGAAATTGGAGCACTCTTCCACAATTAAAATAAATTCGGGTTCTGGCTACCTTAAGGCTGAATTACATTATACTTTTTTCGTCTAGATTCATGCTAGATTTTCATCCGAGATTCGTTCGAGTTTCATACTTATTTTCCGAAATATTCGTGTTCAATCGGAAATCTTCAATTTTTCCGAGCCAAAAATTTTAAAAGTTGGTCAAACTGACTGACTGGTGACTGAACATGCGTAGACAAATCTAGTACGAATCTAGAATAGAAAAACAGAGCCGAGCGTATATATATAAATAAGTATGAAAATTGAACGGAACTCGGATGGGAATTTCTGATTTACATTATACTACAAATGGCTAGGAACTTCTCGGATGAATCTCGAACTAAAATCTAGATGAAAAAAGAATAATGTAATTCAGCCTATATACTATGTGATCGTTGATATCCTTTCGGGGATACTTGCTGATATATACAGCTGCAGAAAATACACATAAATAAATCAGGGAAAATAAAATAAAAGGACCATTTTACAGAAAAGTATAACAATGACGTAGTATTGACGAAATAAAATTTTAGGTTAGGTTCGATTCACTCGACGAACGAAAACAAAATAAAATGCAGTGTTTACTCCCTGTTAAAAATATAATTTTAAGTTAACATTTGATCTTAAGTACAACAAATTTTGCCTGCAGCGCTTTTACTTTTTTACGGTTTTTATTCTTCTAAAAACAAATTCTGCGAAATAATGTATGATATGATGATCCAGTCCGTGACGGTAGCTGAAAAATATAGGTTTTAAAATTTAAGGAAAGAAGACGAACTTCTTAGTCAATAAGAAAACTGTGTTTTTATTTATATGAGGTTGTTAAAAAAATGTTGATGATTTTATTGCATAGATAGGTATAATAATGGGTCAATTTATGAGTATTGGAATGAAAATTATTTAAAAAGTTTGAACATTTCATTCAAAATTTTGTTAATAAATTATCGCGGGTCTATTTCTATGACATAGGTACCTATTTGGTTCATACGCACACAACATTTACATACACACTCTCAGTTACTCATTTGAAAAACCCGCAATCAAAAAATGTGAAACATCAAACACTTCACGGGATTTGTGAACATAACCTATAAATTTTTAAATAATAAAAGAAAAAAGTTATGTCGCATGTTGTTATGTTGTCATACGGGGAATGTAATTATTTATATTAAATATATTTAAGATCACCCTTAACTTGAATATTGACAGTTTTTTTATGACATCTACTAGCACTTGTTTTACTTTCAAGAAACTTTTTAGTAAATACTTTCCTCGTGTGAATAGGGCATTATGTAAATAAAAAAATTCTCAAAAACTTTTTTATAACTTAATAAGAACAAGCGAATGGTTTTAATTAAATTTAAAAAAAATAAAAAGTAGGAAAACAAACCAGATTTTTTATTGTCGGTTTAAACATGATTAAAACAGTTTTAAAAACCTGATTTAAAACATAGTTTAAAACATGTATTAAAACATTAGGCTATGTTTAAAACATTTTGTTTAAAACAAATTGTTTTAAACATAACAATCCTGCTAAACATACACGAAGTCCGATGAATTAAATACGTCACTCAAAGGAAATTTGAAGTCTCTTGAACGAATCACTTATGAAACAAAAAATATAAATCTATATATTAAGTTCGACATATTCTTTCGAGAAAAAATAAATTAAAAATTGTGATACAACCCCATTTCCTATACCATAACCACGGGGGTAACTGCAGGAATACTCTTCTAGAATTTTACCGACTTTCTGTGATACGTATGCAAAAAGTTGTCAATTTTAATGATTCCAAGATATACAAGGACAGAATTTCCAATTATTTCTATTTTAAACGTTGTAGATGTGTTATGAAAGTTTTTAACAACTTCATCGATAGATTCATATTGACGGAATTAAAACTTTTGCATGAGAGAACATACAAAGCAAATCATATTTTACGAAGTTTTTGTGGCGGGTTTTAATAATAAATTGGTGATCTCTCAATTCTATTCGAGAGAATTCAACCAAAAAAACCTTAAATACTTATAATATTAAATTTTAGTATAAAAATATGTACTCTACCAACCACCCGTGAGCTAAACATTATTTTAGAAGTTTTTCAATATATGTTTTCTCGGGACTTAATCTGTGATAATCAAAAACGGTTACTTATGTACTAAATAAATTTAATTTTATGTATACAAATTTAATAAGAAATACAATAATACTATGTTATTTTATCTGAAATTCCCAGTTCTAAAATATTGTTTATACAAATGTGCGCGTACAAGCAATAATTTTTATTATAGCCCTAACTCTAATCTCTGTTACTGCGGATCCGTATACGGATCTCTAAACACTTCCATAAATGAACTATTGCGAGTTCTGAAAATTACTATCAATCTATAATTAGTAATTTGTTTTTGCACTATCTTAGACAGTGTTACACGCAAGGATGAGGGGGGGGGGGTTTAAAGACTGAAGCCTCTCCCAAAATGTTTAAATTCCAATATATTTTTAATAAATGTACAATAAGTTTAGTCAAATTTAAAATCATATTCATTAATTTAATTTATCCAATAAAACTTAATAGTCCAGTCGGCAGAACGAAAAAAAGTCGTCTACCTGGAAAGTATTCAGAACTTAATTAAATTTTGACACGTCAATTAGGAATACTCTGGGATGTCGAATCTGAGTTTTCAACCTCGAGGGCTCTGTGCTAACTTGGGGAGGAGGAAAAACGAGGAAAAACGATTTTTATTACCTTTTTTCAGTTTTTCGCCTATAACTCAAAAACTATGGTCCCTACGAAATTTATTTTTTCATTTTTGGAAAGAAAATTAAATTTTCTTCAAATTCCAAACGTATTTTGGACCCAAAAGGTACCGAGAGACAGTCGTTCAGAATTAGGAAATGTTTCTCAAAATGACATTTTCAGCCACACATTGATATTTAGCAGGATATTGCAAGTTTTTGGCTTATAACTTTAGTTTTTCAACATATCTATATATAATCTGCATACTATGTACACCCCTTAAATTTTCACACCCTTTCCCCTCTGACCCTCCGAAAACGATTTTGATAAATACTAAAAAACTCTCAATTTTTTTTTTCAAATATTTTGTTTTTATTGTGTTTAATGAGCTGTAACTTCGGAACGGATAAAGTTATCCAGTTTCTTGCATTAAATTCTACATAAATCACATTATTTTAAAAACTTTTTTAGGGCGTTAATTAAGCCAAAATATCATTTTTTTTTAGTTTTCAAATATTTTATTTTTATTGTGTAACTTCTGAACGGATAAAGTTATCGACTTCCGGTTTCTTACATTAAATTTTACGAACATTTCTTCATAAGACACATTATATTAAAAACGTTTTAGGGTGTTCATTACGCCAAAATATCAAATGTTTTTATAATAAATACGAAAAATTTTAATATTTCTCAATTTTCCTTCGAAAAAAAAACTTATTTTGGTTTAATGAACGCCCTAAAAAGTTCTTAAAATAATGTATGTTGAAAAATTAAAGTTATAAGCCAAAAATATCCTTCTAAATATCAATGTATGGCTGAAAATGTCATTTTGAGAAACATTTCCTAATTTTGAACGCCTGTCTCTCGGTACCTATTGGGCCCACCAGTGGAATTTGAAGGAAATTTAATGTTCTTTCCAAAAATAAATTTCGTAGGGCCCATAGTTTTTGAGTTATAGGCGAAAAACCGAAAAAAGGTAATACAAATCGTGGTTTTCCCTCCCTCCCCAAGTTAGCACAAGGCCCTCGAGGTCGAAAACTCAGATTCGACATCCCAGAGGTACCTCTAAATGGCGTGTCAAAATTTCATTAAGTTCGGAATACTCTCTAGATAAAAGTGCCTGCCGACTGGACTAATGTTCATATAATATAATATATAAATCATGCGAGCAGCGTGTTTGTGCACGTTTGGTGAACTGTGAATTTCGTTTGTACAGTCACTAGTCACAAACAGTTTTATGTCTTCGAAGTTCAAGATTTTTAATTTATATTTTAATAGCAACTACTTCTACAATATACGAAGTACTTGTGTGAATAGAGGCGCAGTAATAAGGTATAAAATATGTAGTTTTTCGCAAGAATCAAATTTGTTTTAATTTAAATGTATTTGACCTGCCAAAAAATTGTTTGTGGCGCATTTTTCTTCACAATTACAATAAAATAGAAAATTGAGCCAGTAAATATTTTAAAACTTCGTATTCAAGGGAAGTCCTAGTTTATCTACTAAGGTACCACTGGTACTAGTAGATTTATAGGTAGTTATGTACCCAGGGGAGGACTGGAACTTAAATTTATACCGCGCGGTCGCCGCGTGGGCTTTCAAGTAATCGGCCCCAACTGTACAGGCCCTGGGATTAGAAAATACTGAGATTTTTTTTACAAGAATTTGTGCAAATCGTGATCTCTCAGCCTCTCAATCGGCCCAATTTCGTGTCGGCCAACCGAGCTTCGCCCGGTAGACTTTATGGCTAGTCCGCCCCTGTATATATCTCACGTCACAACTAACCAAACCCTGGTCACACAATCGAAATTGACCGTATTCTTTTTAGAACCTTATGTGTTAAATTTTGACTATTCGCTATAAATAGTGGATGGTTCATATAATATTCATATTCATTTTTAATTAATAACAAATTATATTCATGATTGAGCGTCTTTCATTTAGATCATAACAAAAGTTTTAGATTTGTTTTCTTATAAGAAATCCCGGCGCAAGCAATTTTAATAATTATTTTAGTTTATTTTTGTTTATGTTCTTTGTTTTAATACTTAAGCGCGAGTGTGATATTTACAGAAACACATTTTTCAGCAGGGTATTTTCTTTTTATTTTAGTTCTAGAAGAATTTTTATCAGAAGATTAGTTTTCCCCATATTCATAAAATTGTGGATGTCGACGATGGCGCCTTTTGGATGTTACTTATACCCTGCTGACGAAAAATCCTGTGTCCGCCACTGTTAATACAGAATAAAATTGTAAATATATTGTGTTGAATGCTCGAATTCTAAACACATATTAGTTTGTTTATTATTTTGATTTACCAATTCAACTAAAATAACTCAATAACAATAGAAATAAATATAGCATTGGTTTATTACTTGATACATTTAAAATCGACATTATATAAATAAGTAGCTTATAACCGCAACCCGCAACGTTTACTCTCCCCCTAGAAAAACAGAATACAATAAGGTAGAAAATAAATGAATATAGCAGTGGTATGCTTGGTACATTTAAAATCAACATTAAGAAGCTTATGACCGCTACAAACTCAAAACCGTATTGATACTGTATACATTGTGTTTTCATCTGTTTTAAAAAGTTTCAAAACTGCATGTAAACATATAGTAATAATTGTTGGAGAAAACATTTCAAAAAAAATATAATGAACTTTAAACAACATTTATCTAAAGCGTCGTTATTTTAAAATAAACTTAATGAATTTGTTTAAAATCCTATACTAATTTTTATTTTCATTTCGATTTTAAATTCTTGAAAATATAAATTAAAACACGTAAAACAGTAAGTATAGGCGCTCGACTATGTGAACTAATAAAACCAGGCCAATTCATAAAATCGAATTGTTCATTTAATCAAAAATGTATTTTAAATATATCTATTAAATATTATTTGAAGCATATTCATGTTAATAATTAAGATAATTAGTTATTTGCACGGTTTTATCAGCATTTTAATATAATGCCATATCGGCCATACATTTTCGCAATACAAGTAAATAATCAAGATCAAAAATATTACTTTCACATAGGCTTAAAAATATAATATGGTATTCTAAATCTAATAAATGTTTTAAAACTTTGTATTTAAAGGAAGTTTCAATAATTTATCTACCAGAGTGTACCAAGTAGATCTGTACTTTATACCAAGCACTGTTGAGCTGTTCATATCATCGAAATGAAATTTACCATATTAACTCTAGAACCTTATGTGTTATAATTTGAAATTTGACTGTTCACTATAATATATTTACATATGTATATTTACTGTATGTATAAGCACCTACCATTCTGTTCATAATTTTTTAAAGGTTTCAAATTATTGACGAACCTCAAATACATAAATATATTTAATTATGGTTTTCTTAATGAACAATTTTGTAATAGTCATTTAAAGGCCAATTTATGTGAATAAATTTAATGTTGTCAAGATAATTACGATACTGAGAACTGTTTTCTTTAAAATTATGTATAATACAATTAAGTTTCATCTATATAAACAATGAATGTTTGTTTCAAAATGATCACTATGTTTTGCTGCAACTTCAAGGCGAATCAGGGGCGGATTGGCACTATTGGAAAGTTGATTCATTTCGGGTGATGTAGTCTGGACATTAAAACTGTAAAAAATGGTCTGTACTAAAAAATTGTATTGCATGAAGGGTAATATTCCTATACCTACTTTATTTTTATTAATTTTTGCATGTAAGCTTTTCTTTCGTAAAAAAATAACCTATAACTTAAAGTCATTGGACTTTTGAAAAAAATATAATAATAAGTCATTATCTAATAAATAATTTTTCTCACTATTTGTCTAAGAACACACTTATTGACGTTTTTTGTCTTGTGAAGTTGTTTTTCACTACCTCTTGCTTAGTAACGGTAAAATTTAAATTATTATTGACCAAGGTAAATAACGATAACTGTTACTATTTATAAAAAACGTAAGCTTCCAAGTTGTTTTCGCAAGAAAATGTTAACTATGAATTGCATATTTAAATTGTTGCCAAACTGACAATGATTCTTCTTTTACATTTTTGCAAATGTCACATTGAATTATGCAATATTAATTTGTGACATTATTTATTGCTAATATTTATCGTACTACTTATTGTTTTATTCTCTATACGGTAAATGTTGATTATTATATTTGGATTTATTATAAAATTATATTCTACAATTTTTTATGGTTTATGATATCATTTCTTATTATTTATTTATAAAAATAAGTGAACTAATAATTATGCAACAAAATATTATTTTTATTGTAGGATATAAAACTTTATTGGTATTTCGAATTTTTGACATCATTGACATAGGTGGAGGAATGAGGCCTGGCCATCCCAGTGATAAAAATAACCTACTGTAGAGTATTAATTAGTAATTTTTTATAATTTAGATAGAGTATGCGCACTGAGAGAAAAAGCCACCGACTTCATATGCGCAGAATCATATTTTAGTCGTTGCTATAGCAACCTCTCCGACCTTGTAAGCTTAAGTCAATGTAGTTCGTGCTTAAGTTTAATTTTTTCTTTATAACATTATTTGTGTATCTGTGTTATCTAAGTGTTCATACAGAGATATTAAACTAAAATTAAACAAGAAAAAATGTTATAAATGCTGCATGAATTCAGTATAAAATTTAAAAATAATGTGGTACGCCACTGGTCATAGGTTAGGAGAGAGAGATTGGGTGCTTATCTCATCATGTTTGCACATGTATCGATGACGCAAATGGCCTTTTCTCTCAGTGCGCAAGCTCTATATAATAAATGTTAGATATTCCGTATCATGAAAATTCTAAAACAAAATGAACTGAGTAAATGAATTTGATTCGTTTACTACCAGAATAGGAAAAATACGCCGCGATAAATTATTAAGAAATTCTTCAATAAATATATTATTTTATTATTGTGAAATAAAAAATGTGATTATCAATCCACTGACACGAAAATTTTGTTTCTTTAAGATAATTTGAAATTTATTTTTTGAATTTATATGAAATTCTTATTGATTCAAAATCAGCACAACAAACTGTAAGACATTCACATAATATATACCCGAAATTATGTTGCACTCTGTATTGCTTAACCAAATAAAGTATTATGCAGTGAGTGCAAAGAGGTGACAAGTTAACTGATCTCAGTGTATTTGAAGTAAAGTTTATATTATGAAATTAGTATTGCCGGCGATAAGACCGCTTCAAAGATATGTATAAGTCTTCGTGGTCGAAGTCGGGAGTCGGTTGCCGGTTCTTCGCTTCTTTGCCTTCTTGAATAAAGCATTAGCGAATTTATAAACATTACAGCATCGTGGACTCTGAACCACTCACGCCCCAGTGCCTCCTCTACTCTAGTACGGGGTGTCATTAACTCTGAAGTAGTATCAGACATGAATATCATTGCGTGCTTCAATTCAGCTCTTTTGATCATATGTCTATCCCTGTAGTTGAACGCTCAAAGCATAATTCAAAAGTGTAGATATTTTCATTTTATATTACCCCCGAGATATAAAATCCTTCAAATACTTTTCACATTTTTACACGCGCATTGGGGTTGGTCTGGGGACCACTGACTACTGACTATCGGAGTGCGACTGAGGGCTTGCCTTCTCTGCTGTGTTCAATTCGTTCCAGGACCGGCACAACTAATTTGTTACTAGGTGTCCAGTATTGTATTATCCTAGAAGTCCAAGAAGCCTGTGCTTCTGGCACAAAATATTAAGGGGCGGAACGACGGACCACATCATTTATTTTTTCTACGATAGTGCGAATTCACTTGTTTTCTGATATTAAAATTTATGGTGAAAATAGGCGTTTGAAACATTGAGTGCTTGAAAATAATTTCCACTCATTTTGTACACTGAGTGTAAATTTTCAAAAAGTACATTTTTCATAACTTATACACTTTTTTGTAGTAATATTTGTAATAGTATTCTTTGTACTAAAATTATTCAATTTTTGGAGCAATTTTCAAGGAAAATGTTAGTGAAACGAACTGTATGAGTACCACTGGAGATACCATCGACGTCACCAGCAAATACCAGACTTACAAAATATCATATCGGAATTTTCGCGTCGCGTTTTCACTAATCGTCGTAGTTTCTTATGTAGTTTTGTAAGAAAAAATAAAAAAAATACAGTAAAGGAACCTATACCATACAAGGATATGTGTTTCTCAGTGAATAATTTTCGTTGTCACTGCCACTGGGTGAATGGTTATGTTAAAGTTAATTATTAAATAAAATCTCTATTATAATAATTGAATTGTGTAATGAGTACCTAATTAATGAAATTTTATTCTATTTGTAGTAGGTCAGTAGGTCATTTTGTTTCTTATTGAATGATACATAATACTTCACCGTGTAAAAAATTGGTGATTTGTTTTAAAAATGCAATACGTGAACGTATTTAGCGATAGTGAATTAATGGACCTAGTGCTAGCATACTAGCGACCTAATCGTGGTAGAAAGGGAAGCCCTCGGCAACTAAGAAATCGCATCATTTTTGACGATGCTATTTTAAACGCCGTGCATGTTGACCCTACAGGTTGCACAAGAAGAATATCACGTCTTTTACATGTTCCATTCTAGTGTTTGGAGGACCATTCGGAATCATGGTACATGGACTACTACAAGCTGACCATCTAGCTCGGGTGAATTTTTGCGAGTGTCTTCTACAGCAACATGCCTAAAATCCAAATTTCACCTCGCACATAATTTTCTCGGATGAGGCAATTTTCACGAGAGAGTTTACAATTATCATAACTCACATTACTGGCCGATTGAAAATTCGTATGTTACTGTAAGAAGCAATTGCCAGAAGCGATTTTCTTTGAATATCTGGGCTGGAATTATAAATGGAACATTACTTGATCCATGTTCTACCTAATGGACTGAATGTTGCAAATTATTTATATTTCTTGCAAAATAATTTGGCGGAGTTAATCAAAGATATTCCCTTAAATGGACGGCAGCATGCATGGCTCCAGCATGACGGTGCACCACCTCACTTTACTCATACATTTGAGAATAGGTCGATAGGACGTGGTTGTCTTGTACAATGGCTTCTTAGATCTCCTGATCTAAATCCATTAGATTTTGTTTGAAGCAATTTTAAATCATTAGTTTATGATAATTAGGAAGCACCTGTAACTCGCGAAAAACTAAGGTAACGGGTTGAAACACTGCTAATTTTATGAGACAGCATAATACGTTCAACGAAGCTTGCAAAGTGTCTGCATTTTGCATGGCAGAGAATTGCAACAATTTTGAGCAATTTTTGTAATAATTATCATCAATTCGAATTGTTATGTGTGTTCCATTTATTTTTGTATGTCAATTTTTTGAAAACATAATTAATTGAAATTATTGTTTCATTAAAAATAATTAAATTTTGTTTGTTTATTTTACTAGTATTATGCAATTTAAGATGTTGATTACCTACTTCTATTGTTTGTGTTTAATACAAACGAGAATCTAGTGCAGTACTACAAAAAAGCTGCAGGTAAACTACCCTTAATTTTTCGAATTTTGCAAAAAATTCGTTTTGATTCATAATCAGGATATCAAACAAGGTATACCTTTAACGTATGTTCTCGAAGAAATAAAATACCCTATAGTAAAAGCCACCTCTGTGGTCTCCCTTTCCATGCATCAATTCTCCCTCAAATGATCGAACCATCGCACGGCGCGTGTTAATTCGACTGATGGTTGTGATTTTTGCTAAATTACACTTAATTCGTCTGTGCACGCTTTTTTACACTCTGGCTTTACCTACATCTTTCTCTTCTCGTTTAACATTATCTCATTTTTTCTTTCTGTTCTCATCATGATAATTTCAGTGATAAAGATTTGATTTCGGTTGTATACATAAATTTTTGTCTTGTTGCTGGATAAATATTTATTCTCATGAAACAAATCAAACTGAATTAAGCAGTGAATATGTATAAGTGAGATTAAAATTCATGTATTCAGTATTGAGCCGGAGAGAGGAAAGTAGCTAGTCTGCAATCACATTCACAGGTGTACAATTTTCAGACCAAGTCAAGTGGAATATAAATGTATGAATGTCGGTTCTTTTCGTTTTTTCTTTTATGATGTGCCTTCTCTTTTATCCACATTTTTGTCAAAATAGATGTTTTATGAAATTTTCTAAAATAATAAGAGCATTAGAGCCGTAGCCAAATGGAAAGCAACGTGGTAAAGAAACCCATAAAAAGCAAAAATTAATGCTTTTTATGAAATTTGTATATTGTATTTCGATATCGCATGTCTAATAGTAAGTATCCTTCAATTTTTTTTGTAGTTACAAACTATTTAACACTATATTTTAAAAATTTCATTTCATAGTATATAGAGAGTATCGAATCATATTTTTATATTTAAATAGCTGTGTACAATATTTTTGGCTGCATTATTAGAAATTATTATTTTAAAATTTACAAAAACGGAAACATTTATTATATAACTTTACTGTTTCATTTTAAATTGTACTAGCAAAGGTGGGTACTCGGCGTTGCTCGGATAAAAGAAAATTTTGCTAACCTAACCTAACCCTAATGGTTCTATCGAATTTAAATGTACCTTACAATCTGTCTCTGGTTAAAAAAAGACCTGGTATATGCGAAATTTAATGATAATCTGACGGTCTAAATCTAAATTTTTAACCCCTACCCGTACCCCTAATGGTTAGATCGAATTTAAACTTACCTTACAATATGATTCTGGTCAAAAGATACCTTTATGCAAAATTTCATGAGGATCTAACAAACGGTCTAAATGTTGATGTTTAACCCTTACACCTAATAGTCCGTACGAATTCAAACACAATTTATTAAAAAATTACAATTTAAAAAATTAACCTTCAGATGCCACACTATATTGTCAAACCGTTCTTATTTTCTTCTAGCTACAGCCCTGGCTCAAATTTCATTATCTTCTTTGGATTTCGGGTTTCAGGCAAGTATTAATAACTCCATCCCTGTTTCTTGTCTCTTACAAATGTAAAACAATAAAAGCACAAACAGAACATCGGAAAATTATCAAATATAATATAACGTTGTTTACTTCACTTCAAACTTCAATATTCAACAACGAAGTTACTCCACTGCCACTGATATTATGGACAATTATTTCGCCTTAGTGTTGCTAATGACTTGACAAGCTACATGGCTTACTTGTGTACGAGAGATGTTCAACTCATTTTATTAAAAAAATGTAATGTAACAAATTTGACTGTTGTTTCACGCCATCTTTTCACTAGATGCTAGATTTTCTTTTCATCGAAGGTTTCTGGAGCTGATACAGGATTCACTACTTCGTGCATTTTATTGGCATATAGTGCTCAATTCACTTATCACAGAATTGAAAGAATTTCAAAATTTGCAATTTTAGTTTCCAAGTTTTTTAATCAAAAAGTTTTGGGTTTCAGTTTTCAAATGAAATTTTATAAATTTACTATTCTTGCCATTGTACAATTAATTAAAATTCCATTATGGAGATATCCTTAATTCAATAATGAAGGTGTAATATCCATAATTCCATTATGGAGATGTATTATCCATAATTCCATTATGGAGATGTGATATCCTTAATTCAATAATGGAGATGTGATATCTTAAATTCAATAATGGAGATGTGATATCTTTAATTCAATAATGGAGATGGAGATATGACATCATTAATTATTCAAGTATGGTGATGCGATATCCATAATTCAATTATGAAGATGTGATATCCCTAGTTCAATAATGGAGATGTGATATCCATAATTCAATAATAGTGATGTGATAATTCAATAATGGAGATATGATATCCATAATTAAGTTATGGAAATATAATATCTATAATTCAGATAGGTATGGGAATATGATATCCATAATTCAGTTATAGAAATGTGACATCCATAATTCATTTTCTTCAAAATAAGATGTATTTATTCTTTTTTGTTAAAAGGAAATGTATTTCAATTATGGAGCCTCAAATAGGTACCTATTTCAATTATGATATCCATAATTAATTTTTAATTAAATACAACATATAAAACATTGCAATGCTAACCAAATTATAATATACACAGATAAATTGATTCAGACAAAGAATTTTTCTGATTGGTGCAGACGAGGGAATAATGGCTATTATTCCCTTGTATTATAGGTACCCTTCGGAATTTATTACACGACTATGTAGCAAAAATTAAACATTTAATGTTTATGTTATACATTTAGTCGTTGATAAAATATTTCATTATCTTTCCTAGTTAATTGAAGCTTTATACAAGCTGTTCCACAACTTAGGACAAAAAATTAAAGGATAGGTATACCCGTATACTGTACGACACGTGCTGATCATGAAATAAAAAGATTTTTTTTAAATTCGCAAAGTTAAGGGTAGTTTACTTGACGTGTGTACCTACATTTTAAGTATCACTGTTTTGATGGTATATTTGATAATTTGACATTTATTGGTATTAGATATTATGTAAACAATTACGTTGATTGTAGAAGATTTGAGAAAAATTATTAAAAATAACTACCGACCAGTGTCAAAAAAATGTTTGCTTGAAATACGATGCTTTTTTTGCGAATTTTAAAAAAATTCTTTTTGTTTCATGATCAGCACTCGTACAGTACCTATATATCCTTTAATTTTTGTCCTAAGTTGTAAAACACCCTGTATACAGAATTTGAAATTCGCTTTCAAAATTCCGAAAAATTGAACTCTTGTATTGTCAAAACCTTTAATTTTGAATTCCGGTAGCATTTATTTTGTCGTAAAATATGTAACACTGGGGTTTTATACATAATATAGACTAAATCCTAGACTTTTAATAATATTCCGGTTTAACAATATCCTCTCGTACTACAAGATAAACAAAAATGTTCTTTTCATCGATAGCTTAAAGCTATTTGACTTTTGATAATATACACAATCTAATTTTCTTTATAAAATACGCAACTAATTTATGATTATACTTTTATTGATTAGAAAACAAGGTCTCATTAGATATTACGTTCTCCGTTAAGGGAAATCTTTTGATCTTCTTGATCATACATTAATTATAATTTTATAAAACTTAATTAAAATAATAAGTACATCGTATAGGAAAGATTAATTAATATTTACATTGTAAACATTGAAAGCACAATGATAATTTTTAGGTTATTTGTAACAAAGAATTTATAAATTTCATAATATAGTGAACATAATTTCTATGATATTGTTATCATATAATTAACCACTGATTATCTTTGTTTAAGATGTTCCAGTTCTATTTTGAGATTCTAAGTGTTCGGAATTATTTATATTATAAAGTAGGATTTTTATTTTTTATATTTTATTATATTATAGTGGTCTAGCAAGCCTAATTGCATTCAGTTTTCCTTAAGAATATCTAAATTCTAATGTAAGTATTTTATTATTATAATAATACTATATTACAAAGAATTTAATGCTAGCTATAAGCTATATAATAATACACAAGTATAAAATTTACGATACGAGCCGTGGCAAGTGTCGTAATTCATACTAGTTGAATTATTTTTGTACTTCTATGCTATCATTTAAAAAAAACTATTAATTTGTCTGTATTATAATGAAAATCTCTATCGAAATTTAATAGAACCAAACAGTAAAATAATCAAACATGATTACTATAGGGTCATTTACAATTTCGTGTAAATACTTCAATGGCATAGTATTCGACTCACTATGGAAAATAAAATTAGTAAATTTAAGGGCTGTTTTCACTAAAAGTACAGTGTTGTTACCACTGGTTTGAATATTGCACAATAGATATCTGAGTAACAATGAATGGAATAAAACTAAATTTTAATTTATGCAATATTGCAAGAATGTTGCTGGTAATTACTTGTACGGCTGAGTAAATTTATGAAATTTCATATGGAAACCTAGAAATTAAAATTGAGAATTAAAAAAAAATCTTTAAGTTCTATGATCAATAAGTTATGAGTACCTATTATAACTACTATAAAAATTTATAAATCAGTCTGTAATGTCACAGCTGGTATTTTGATTTTACTTCATGAAATTTAATACAGTCGTAGATAAAGATGGCAGAAATTTTGAAAGTTCCTACCTAAACTTTATTTATTATTTGTTGTATCCGCCTACAGCTTAACATTATTTAATAAATAAAAAAACCTGGCCCTTTTGAAAGGGCTGCAACGCAGTGAACTATAAAATAAAATTAATTCCAGGTCATGGTATAACATTTAAAAACAGCATAACTAATGATTATACTCCATACAAAATTCATATTTTTTATTAAAAGAAGATTAAAAATTTAGTTGATTTGCATATTGCCACAAGCATCCGCAACAGTGAAAATTCTTCACAGATTTAAAAAACGGGAAAACCAGCGAAGGCTTTTTATTTTATTTTATGCCTGTTTTGACCGTGTGCAGAAAATCGTAGTGCGTCGAATAGTAGCCTCAAGCCTCCTTGCCGCCCGATTAGTAGAGTTGAATTAATTATCCCTTAGAGAAAATCGATTAATTGTGCTTTCACTTTTATTTATTGTTCTTTTATTGGGAGATTGCGAAAGAAAGAAAAGGGATTTGTAGAAAAACTCGCAGATAAATAAGATGTATGTGTTTTCACCAACGTTAGAGGTAATAGCTTCTTATTAGATTACATATACGACGAATCCAAGTATGAACATTTTGTTGACTGTTTTCGCAACTTATTTGTTTACGTATTTACAAATATTTTCGCGAATTTGGTTATCGAATTACCTTGCAAAACAAAGTTATTATGATTGTTTTTCAAATTCAGTAATTTAATTTAAAAAAATGAGTATGTATTTGGATTCCGATGCTTAGTAAAACTATCTTAAAACAAACACGAGTAGCGTTATACACCAGCTTCTGCTTCAATATACAGAATTTTACTGTACGGACAAAAAATTAAGGGTACCTATATACAATGTTGTATCTTATCTAGATAAATCATCTAGATAATAAAGTAGTAATATTCTGAGATATTCAACTTTAAATATTGAAATTCAAATAATTTGTATATTATACACTTTTGTCATGAAATCATTTTCTGAGTCGATAAATTGTGTAAATGTGATCTGATTTCTTTGACTACAGATTTAAATAATATTTCGTATTAAATATACTAAATTATACAACTTTGCATGTGAAACAAATTCCTAAAGATTTGACCATATCACAGAGATCTTATTTGTTCCATGTATTTTTTATTAGTAAAACAGTAATTTTTTATTATAAATTGTTTATGATTTCAAAATTTTTAGATAAAATATTGTTTATTTGAGTACAATAATCCTATTAGAAAATGCATGGAAAGTAAATTAAAATTAGCCTTACACAAAAAAAGTTTTCATTAATTTGAATATTTAATATATTGTCTTCTATATTATTGGGATATTTTCGAAAAAGTTTTTCTTACCTACTTAAACTTATTGACACCGAACAATTTTTATTTTTATTTTCATCTGAGGCAAATAAATAAATTTACGCCCTTATGTAGCTATAATTTTTGTATAGTAAGGTCTAGATTGTCAAGAATGGGCGAATAAAAATTTAGGTGGCCAATACTTTTAGCAGGGACTGGATTCTCACAATAAATCGTATTCAGGTTCGGTACACGATTCACTGTTCACTGTGCGTTCGGTTTTTTTCTACTAGAAATGAACCCGTAACAGGCATCCAATAAAATGTTTCAAGTGCCGGTTTCGGTTAAAAAAATATTAAGTAGCAAATTAAACATATATGTTCCAGTTTATTTGGACATAAAAAAAATGTTGTAGAGCTTGAAATTCTGAATAAAATGAGTACCCACACTTTACATTTTTATTGAAAATTAGTCTTTCAACTCTATTTCAAAGTTTTGCCTTAATCGTGAATCAAGCGCTTGCAGCCAGAACGGACCAAGTTTTTTTATTACTGCTTTTTAATCAACTCTAATTTCTGACTGGACAAAGATATCTACATCCGGTTTCCGGCATTAGATTCCCCAGACATTTTTCTATAAAATGTATTATTTTATTAAAAAATTAAGAGCCTTAGTGAACTAAGAGTTAATGACAACTTTTCCTTTGGACCCTTCAACAAATATGTATACAAATTTTCATCTTTATTCGTTCGATTATGACTCCAGGCTTTGTTTTGATCTAGGATGACTGGGATATAAGAAATATAGATACAAGTATAAATATTTACTACGTAGATGGAAGAAAATTTAAATAAGTTCATTTAGATGATACAAACATTTGTTTATTAAAAACTGGCGTAATTCATTTTTTAATTTTTTGGTATAAGAAGCTGATCTATGAATGAATGGGAATATTTAAATTTAATTGATTTCGAATAACCATATGAGCATACATATCTTTGTTGTACCTATGTAAACAACGACTGGTTCATTTTACAGCGAGTTCATTAGGTCATAGATATATGTATAATGAAAGGACAGTCATAATGTCCAATTCGGCAAAAATATGTTTACAGCTAGTTCGAGACGATACCCCAGCTATACATCTTATCATTCTTTTTACCTCCCACCTCATATTCTATAAGGGAGGTGTTGTGATGGATCCAAATTTTCGGGTATGAGTTTTTGGTGGATAAGCACATTTTTGAGTTCTTAGAGTAAGAATTTAACATTTTAGAGAAGATTCTTAATCCAATATAATTTTAATTTCAATCAAAATAAATAATTAGACTTTTTTTATTTTAAATGAAATATTATGTGATTTTATTACGTACAATCGGTATTTTATAAATAAAATTTAAATGATTATGACATGACAGTGACAGTAACAATAGTAAAATATCGTTTATATCTTCTTCTGTAGTTAAAAAAAATGACTAAAATATATTTGTGAGTAGTAGTAGTAGTAGTAAGTACCTGTATAATATATTTGTATAATAAAGTATAAAGAATAAAGTAAGTATGGCGGGAGGTCTTGTGCTGGCATCATCAGATTTTTTTAAGTATAAATATTTTGTGGGCTTGAGAACAATTTCCCCAAAATATGATTCCATATTTTAGTCTACTTTCTACGTAAGCATAGTAGTACGATTTTAGGGTGATTATGCTGATGATGCTTCGTAACTTATAGATATAGCATAAATGGAGGAGGATATCGTCAAATGTGATTCATCAACATGAAGTGTCCAAATCATATTTTTATCCATGAACATGCCCAGAAACTTAGTACTGGACGATATTGGTATTGATATGTTATTAAGGCGTACAAGAGGACTTATATTATAATGATTTCGTACGTTAAAAACTATAATACTTGTTTTGGTCGCATTTAACATTAAATTATTTCTCTTACACCAATCAGACATTGTAAAAACAACATTAGTGGCGATAGCAGAAAATTCAACAATATACTCCACAGTGACAATGCTTACATGAAGTGTCATCCGCAAACCGACATAATATTGTATTACTTATGTTTTCATGCTTGTCATTTATATATATTAAAAATAAGACAGGTCCTAGAATTGATCCTTGAGATACTCCTCTTGAGATATTAGATAATTCTGAGTTGAATGTACTAAATAGGTCATTTATGCTGTAATTTAAGATCACAAACTGCTGTCTTGCTGATAGGTAAGAAGAAAACCATATATTAATATTTCCTCTGATTCCAATATGATCTAGTTTGCCCAATGGAATACTATGACTGATAGTATCAAAGGTCTTACTCAGATCGAAGTAAATAGCGCTTGCAGTTTTCTTCTTGTCAATGCAGTCTACAATATGTGATACACTGTGTGATAGATTGCATCCGTGGTACTTTTTTGGGTCTGAATCCAAATCGATATTTTGATAATAAATTAAATTTGTAGATATACGAGTATAAGACATAAGTGGGATAAAACGATCTTTTCAAGAATTTTACTGAAGACAGATAAAAGTGATATAGGTCGATAGGTCTTCATGGGATCCTTTCTTAAGAGGATGTTCGACCCTATTCCAAGCGGTAGCAAAACATGTGTTCGAATTTCCCACAGATTTTCTCGTAGTTTAAGATAATTCAAAATTTTAAATTTTCTTTCAGTAGTTAAAGAGTTGATCTAGGGCTCCAAATTATTAGATTTCAATTTTTTTATTTCGTTTTACGTAATTTAATACGTCAAATGTCACGATATTTGAACGAATTTTTCTACTCCTAACCCAATTTTAAATTTCTAACAATTTGGAGCCCTGCATTGAATCTTTTTCTAAACAATGGTCTTTATTTGAAAGAAATATCTTTAAAAATCGCTCGATTAAAATCACGATATGAATATGATAATAAAAAATTATCCAATTTAAATAACATATACACTGGTAATTTATTAGTAAAATAATATTCGTAAAACCGTTAATCTAAAATTTAAAAAATCTGATGTGGCCAGCACATCCTCCTCTCTCAATTCTTTCCCATTCTACTTACGAATCTAATAAATAATTACCTACATACATATAAAATGTAATAGTTTCATCTTTCATGTTCATGTAATATGTAAACGATAAATCGATAATATAAGCCAAGATGCAGAAGATGTCTACTACTGTCCTGTCACTGTGTGTGGAAACAAATTGCATATGATCATGACAACAAAGATACTGGAATTTTAAAATCTAGAATATTAATACTCGTAAATTGTTCTTTAATTAATTTATTCTTAAATGATACTGAATTCAGTAAATTTTATAAAAAATGATCTGTACCCATAGATAATTATATTTCCTTTTATTTTTAATTGAAAAAATTGTCATGAATAGATAATGTACCTACCCAGTTATTTAAGGAAAACTATATCAAGCTTCCGGTTTGTGGATTTTAACCAAAATATACTCCGATGTTAAGATTCGTATTAAAATTCTTAAAATGAAATTTGGTTATTAAAGGTTTGATACTTTTTGAATTACCGTGGACGAAAAATCGTCACATATACGTCCATACCATGGCCAAAAGAATACGGTCGAACACTACAGCTCCTGATCTTGATCCTGCTTCCCCAAAGTTTTTTACACACAACATGTCTAGACTGATATGTCACTTCATGTATGCCAGTTGGTATGAAAAACATATTATATGAGGTAAATCATTTAATATTAACAGTTTTACATTGTTATCAACATGTAAACTGTTAATATGTACAAAATGTTTATTAAATATGTTAGCTAGTTTATCTGAATCGGAAACCGTACTTCAGTATGATATTTTATCGTAATATTTTACATTTCTATGCAAATTCGAAGAGCTCATTAGATTTTCGTAAAAATGTCTTCACCGTAAGTGATATTTTTTGAAGAGAGAAAAGATTTATTGTCAAAAATTTCTCTAAATTTAGATGAATATATTATTTTACAATGAGAATAAGAGGAAAAGTTATTTGCAACATAAGTTATAAAAAAATTGTCTTTATCTGGTAGCATTACTGTAGTAGGTAGTAATATTACTGCAGTAGTACTATTACTGGATTAGTACTATTACTGCAGTAGTAGTACTATTACTATTACATTTTTGCTTCTAATAACATAATATAAATATGCTATTATTTTAGCATTTATATAATTTAAGGAATAGTTTAGCGGCATAAATCCACCTTTAAAAATCTACAAAATGTCAAATTGTTCTCGTCTCTCATCTCTTCATATCATAAAAATGTTTGACTCCTTGCTGACAGTGGATCTAGGATTTACAGCAGTGGATGTCGGTAAAACAGGCTAACAGGCCGTATTACACTAGAGGCCTTATCTGCAGCTTCCATGTGATCTTGTAGTGCGAAGTCTGTAGCCGGTGAAGATAAAACTTCACGTTACCGAGCGGTTTACGGCACTAACCGCTACTAACCGCTGTTAAGCTGCTAACACGATGGGTCTGTGCCACGATATAAGACAATGACAGCGGGGACTCAGTGATAATATTCTCTAAAATCAAATTAGAAAATTTCTATTTCACGTGTTTTATTCAGGGTGTTAAAAAAGGTCGATAAATTTGAAGGAACATTATGTCATAGGCAGAATGTAAAATTAGTCTTTTTATAAACATTGTAGGCATGCAGGCATATTATAAAACACAATGTCACATCATATTATTTCACTCAAGACGGGTATTAGGTTCTTTGTTTAGTTCAGTTCAATCAACCAAAACTGAGTATGTGGGACTCACGAAGGGTATTGTGTTATTTATTTAGTACAGTTCAATAGGAGTTTGTACAAAATTGAGTACCTATTTAAGACTCAAGAAGGGTATTGGGTTTTTATTTAATTCAGTGCTATAAGAGTGTCTACCAAAACAGAGTCTGTGGGATTCAAAAAGGGTATTAGATTGTAGTTCAGTTCAGAGTTTCTACCAGACATATTGTGTAATAAAATGATATGACATTTTTTATGCTAAAACTACTATCCGTTTTATAAAACTACTAAGGCTGCCTGTCTGCCATAAGCATTATGGAACAACCTGTATAATCTGATGACATTTTTTATTATAAAATTTAATTTTTAGTACAAAATTCTTTAAAAAATACAAATTACTAGTTATTATAGATCAGAGCTATACAGGGTGTAACAGCGAAACCAACCAACGCCTATATTTTCTTTATTATTATAGTTATAAAAAAATGTTAAATAGCAAAGTTGTAGCTGACCAAGGGGGACATCTGATTAAAGAATAAAATAATTTTTTTAACCAGTGGTTCTCAAGTTACAACACAAAGTTATATTTTTTCAAATGGGAATATAAATATTTTTTAGGCCTATTCGGTATAGTATTTTTTTCTGAATTCAACCATGTATTCGTTTTATATTTAATTTTAATTAATATTAAAAATTAGAAATTATTTAAATTTCAACTGAATTTTTCTCAATATTTTTATTATGTAAGGATATAAAACGAGTACACAGTTGAATTCAGAAAAAAAAACTCTATTGGATAGGCCTAAAAATATGTATATTCCCATTTGAAAAAATATAACTTTGTGTTTTAACTTGAGAACCACTGGTTTAAAAAATTATTTTATTCTTTAATCAGATGTCCCCCTTGGTCTCCTACAACTTTGCTATTTAACATTTTTTTGTAACTATAATAATAAAGAAATTATAGGCGTTGGTTGGTTTCGCTGTTACACCCTGTCGTGTCCAGACAATTCATCGCAGGAAAATTCATCGCGGAAAGTTCATCGCGGAAAGTTAATCGCAGGAAAATTCATCGCGGGGAAAATTCATCGCGAGGTAAATTAATCGCAGGAAAGTTCATCGCGGTAAAGTTCATCGCGGGGTAAATTCATCGCGAGGTAAATTCTTCGCGGGCAAGTTCATCGCGGGAAAGTTCATCGCGGGAAAAAGTCATCGCGAGGTAAATTAATCGCGAGAAAGTTCATCGCGGGAATGTTCATCGCGGGGAAAATTCATCGCAAGGTAAATTAATCGCGAGAAAGTTCATCGCGGAGAAAATTCATCGCGAACATATTTATTGTAGTAATGTTGAATGGTATGTTGTGTTATGTTAATCCTTATTGATCACGAATTATTTTATAATATGAAATTTAATATTTTCCCTTACAAACTGCACTTGAAGAAAGTTCATAAAATTCTAACGTTTGCAGGTGTTCTTTGGCTTACAATTTCTATAATAGGATTAAAAAGTCATTTGCCATTCGTTCACAATATCAATAGCTAAGAAACAAAAGTGTAATACTGCAAATTTCGAAGAAAGATATAGAAACTCAATAACACCTGAATATATTTAATACCTCATGCCTCAGGTATACCCAACTGGTGTAACAAAATTCGGAGAGTTGTAAAAGCGCATTTTTAGTCATTATGACGTTGGAAAATCGCAGAAATATAATAAGTAAATTTATATTGAATAAGCGCCGATCAAAACATTGAATAAGCGCATTTTTTGAAAATGAGATTTCTGACCATAACAAGTTAGTCCAGATTGTCTTCGAGTACGAAGTGTTCCACACCACCGAAAACCACAGCGTATAAAAGTTCCCCCACCACAATATCCACAGCGTATAATTTACTCCTACTTAACTTCTTACTTAACTTAAGTTCTGTTGGACTCAATTAGGGTTTTGTTAGTATTGATTAGTTTATGTCAAAAAAACGGAGTTCTGTTGGACTCAATTAGGGTTTTGTTAGTATTGATTAGTTTATTTTTTTTAAAACGGAGTTCTGTTGGACTCAATTAGGGTTTTGTTAGTATTGATTAGTTTATTTTAAAAAAACGGAGTTCTGTTGGACTCAATTAGGGTTTTGTTAGTATTGATTAGTTTATTTTAAAAAAACGGAGTTCTGTTGGACTCAATTAGGGTTTTGTTAGTATTGATTAGTTTATTTTAAAAAAACGGAGATCTGTTGGACTCATTTAGGGTTTTGTTAGTATTGATTAGTTTATTTTAAAAAAAACGGAGTTCTGTTGGACTCAATTAGGGTTTTGTTAGTATTGATTAGTTTATTTTAAAAAAACGGAGTTCTGTTGGACTCAATTAGGGTTTTGTTAGTATTGATTAGTTTATTTTAAAAAAACGGAGTTCTGTTGGACTCAATTAGGGTTTTGTTAGTATTGATTAGTTTATTTTAAAAAAACGGAGATCTGTTGGACTCAATTAGGGTTTTGTTATTATTGATTAGTTTATTTTTTTAAAAACGGAGTTCTGTTGGACTCAATTAGGGTTTTGTTAGTATTGATTAGTTTATTTTAAAAAAAACGGAGTTCTGTTGGACTCAATTAGGGTTTTGTTAGTATTGATTAGTTTATTTTAAAAAAACGGAGTTCTGTTGGACTCAATTAGGGTTTTGTTAGTATTGATTAGTTTATTTTAAAAAAAACGGAGATCTGTTGGACTCAATTAGGGTTTTGTTAGTATTGATTAGTTTTTTTTTTTTAAAACGGAGTTCTGTTGGACTCAATTAGGGTTTTGTTAGTATTGATTAGTTTATTTTAAAAAAACGGAGTTCTGTTGGACTCAATTAGGGTTTTGTTAGTATTGATTAGTTTATTTAAAAAAAACCGAGTTCTGTTGGACTCAATTAGGGTTTTGTTAGTATTGATTAGTTTATTTTAAAAAAACGGAGATCTGTTGGACTCAATTAGGGTTTTGTTAGTATTGATTAGTTTGGATACAAATGTGCAAATCGAAGTGTGAAAATTGGTATATGGGTAGCTGGACATTGTGGTGGGGGAACTTTTATATGTTGTGGTTTTTCGGACGTTTGGTTATTATGCGGAATGGTTTTTATACGCTGTGGTTTTCGGTGGTGTGGCATTTACTCTTCGAGTATGATGGGGTTAATTCAGAAAAATGTTAGGCAAGAATATTTTCTAGTTTTAAAAAATTCAAAAAATCTTGTTAAAAATCTACTCTTCGAGTATGTTGGGGTTATGTTCAGAAAAATGTTAGGAAAGAATATTTTCTAGTTTTGAAAAATTCAAAAAATCTTGTTAAAAATACTCCTCGAGTATGATGTTAGACAAGAATATTTTCTAGTTTTAAAAAATTCAAAAAATCTTGTTAAAAATACTCTTCGAGTATGATGGGGTTAAGTTCAGAAAAATGTTAGGCAAGAATATTTTCTAGTTTTAAAAAATGCAAAAAATCTTGTTAAAAATACTCTTAGAGTATGATGTGGTTAAGTTCAGAAAAATGTTAGGCAGAAATATTTTCTAGTTTTAAAAAATTCAAAAAATATTGTAGAAAAACTGTCGTACCTACAATCCCTAAAACCATCGTGCTTTTCAAATGTGCACTTCTGCGCTTATGCAACTGTTGTTAATAACACGCAACATTGTGATTTATTTGTCTGCAAAGAAGAATTTACAGATCATGAATATGTCTGAAATTAGTTTTTTGGCGATTAATTATCATCGCGATGAACTTTTACGTAATTAAGTTACCTCGCGATGAATTTATTTCGCGATGATCTTTCCCGCGATTAATTTACCTCGCGATGAATTTTCTCCGCGATGAACTTGTCCGCGATTAACTTTCCCACGATTAATTTACCTCGCGATGAATTTTCCCCGCGATGAACTTTCCCGCGATGAACTTGCCCGCGATGAATTTACCTCGCGATGAATTTACCCCGCGATGAACATTTTGCGATGAATTTTCCCGCGATAAAATTTCCGGGAATCACACCCTGTATATAGGTATACTAAAATTTGAAGTTAATTAAAAAAGTGTTGGGCGTAAATCGTTTTTTTCAAATTTTGTATTTTTTTACAAATAAATGTCAAAATTATTTTTCCCACTCTACCGTAAGTTATTTGCTATTATTATGTTTAACGGTTTAACAAAATAATATACGCCATAGAATAGCTTGCGACATGTTTTTCCAATCCCAATGTTAAGCATCTTATTAATTATATAAATTTTCTGAATACTTTCTTTTTCTAAAATCCTTCAGTACGAAACATATAGATACTTACGTATGTTGCGTAAGTTGGCCGTCTCAAATTTAAATTACCCGGTTAACTTACAAATATTTCTAACTGGAAGAATACTGACCAATTTTAATTTCGCAATGTTTGTTAGCCTGGTAACAGTTTACAATTAATAAATCGTGTTCTCGGAGGGAACACACAGCAAATGAAACCAATTCCTGCTGATTCGTAATGAATTATTTCGTGCGTCCAGAGAAAACAGCAGAACACGTTAGGCTCTACGGCACATACGCACTGCAGCGGTCTCTTCTAAAATTTATTTCACATTTGGTCAAACACAAATACTCTCAGTGCCCAAGTTCTGATTAGTATAGGCAATCACAATTCATTTTAAGAGTGACTAATTAATTTTTTCTACTCCTGGTGTTACAGTCATTTAACGTACTAGTTTTAGTAACAGGCTGAACTGGCATATTAAGGGTATCGGAAACATTAGCGTAAAATACGTAAAAGCAGCAATTTTTAAATAGCTTACAAATTAAGCAAAATTTAAAAAATTTATTTATAGACGAAAAATGGAACTAGGTTTATGCTGAGTTACATTTTCTAATAAATCTCTTAATCATAAAATAAAGCATGTAAAAATTGCTTCATCCGCTTAATCCACACTTTTTCAATAATTTTTTATTTGGATTCCAATTTTTTTTTTAGCATTATATCTGGACATAAACCTAGATACATTATTTCACAAACATCTAGTACCTGTTTTTCGTTGAAATATTTAAAATGCAACGAGTAAAGTAGAAACTACTACACCTCTAACCACGCAATCTTTTGTTAAAGACAGAGCCCTTAAGACCGGAAATCCGTCTATCAGAGGCGTGCGTGATTTCGGTGTGAGGTGAGGCCAATGCAGTCAAATAATGAGAAATATGTCATTAAATATCGTAGATTTGGAGAAAAATTACAAATCATAAGGTAGGTATCCATTGAAATAAAAAACATACATAATTGAATTTAAAATTTACACTGAAATACAGTAATAAATCTAATTTTTCTTGAGACTGGAACCTTTTACGTGTGTTATTTCTCAACAATTATTGTGGTGACGTATAGTTTTTATTTAAAAAAAACATGTGCTGCATTGTTATTATATAATATTTTCTAATCGTTTAGTACCTAAAACTACTGCTAACCTCCATATACCCAATGCAATTTATCGAGTTTTAGTGTCAACTTCAAACTCAATTATCTTCATTATTTAAACGGTTACCTATAAATTTTAATTTTTATCCATATTCTACGACTTGCAATGAATGTTGTATATTAATTTGACTAATATTTTGGGTTGGTATCACTGAAATATAATACTAACAGTATATACTTCAATGGTTGTGACTACCTATGGAATTATTACCTTAAGCACGTGGTTGGCTTCTAATATATTTTTTTGACATTTAATTATTGTGAAAAACTGAAGGAAATTAATAATTAATTATTTCTTTCAATGATTGTCTTTTCCAATATAACAGTATATTCAGGCTGTTTTACAAATTTCAGGATTTCTATTTGGTCGAATAAATTAGTATATACAGGATGTATGTATTGTATGATTTCATAAACAATTATTTTTGCTCTACGCTCAGCATGTCCTGTAATAATACACTAGAGCTTGACGCGGGCCGTGAATTTTGTCGGGTCACGATGAGTCACGGTGTGACCCACATAAACGTGAGTAATTTTGAATCGTGATTTGGCGTGAGCGTAAGTGACATGTAATGTATCATGCGTGATCGGACATGTGTGAAATTTTTTCGGGCGTGAGTAATAATCACGGGTCACGACATAATACATAATTTGCAATACTCGTTACCGTTAAAGTACTCAGACAGCGCTCTATTTTGTCGATTAAATTAGAGCTAAAGTTATACTTTTCACTACGATTTTGTGGAGCTAAAGTAACTTAATATTGTTCGATTGCACAATATTTGAAATTCTACTAGTTTCTTTGCGATATGAATTACACATACAGTGGACATTGACATAGCTTTTACCGTTTGCTTTAAGGTTAGCAATCAAAAAGACAATATAACATGTTATAATGGAACTGCCACCAAAACTGACAAGTGACATATCTATGTATAATCAAAACCATGTTTTAAGCAAAAACTACATTTATTTAGCATTTGAAAAACTAAGAACATGTCCCCGCTGAATGCAAAATTCTCCCTGCACGCGCCTGAGGCAAATCTCACGCAATGATTACAGCATCTTCGCACTCCGCCGTGCGGTTAACATTTAAATCTGAAGAAGAATAATAATCACAGTGGGGGTTTCTCGCGATAAAGATGGAACGGCCAATAAATTCTGCTTATATTTAGTATAATTTCACTGTCGGCACTTTTATAAATTGCCTCGCAGGTTTCAGACTAATAAAACACATCTTGGCATGGTAACATGGCTGCTCGTTTATCAGTCTGAACAGAGCAAAGACTCATGTTACTGCTACGAGTAAAATACTGCCGCGGGCAGCAGGGCAGGATTCGCCAAAATTAGGGGATATTCCAAAAATTAAAAATTAATTATACAAATGCATTTTTATATAAGCCGTTTTACCCGATGTTTTACACTGTGAGCAGGGTTAAACATCCCTGGACTTAAAATTTTGGATTACTCTAGGTTTTAGATTCTATTTATAAATGTCACACAATTCCGGGATTTCCTTAAAAACAGGATTCATGCTTTTATGTGGAAACCTGTAGGATATTAAATTTCTTTTAAAATAATTTGATTAACCTTCATTGATACGTAATTAATTATTATTATTTATTTATGTATTTATTTAAGATAATGGAGAAACAACCGGGCGACCTAAAACCACGCCGCCTAAAATCCACGTAGCCTAATTCCACTCCACCTAAAATCCACAACGTCTAATTTTATCCCCACCACAATAGAAGTTGACCACGACAAACCACGCCGCCTAATACCACAACGTCTAATTCCACAACGCCTAATGTACGGTCCTCCTAATACCGCAATGCCTAATACTAAAACGCCTAATTCCATGTCACCTAATATCCATGCCACCTAATTCCATGTCACGTAATATCCATGCCTCCTAATACCACTCCGCCTAATCTCGCGCCACTTAATTCCACACCACCAAAAATCCACAACGTCTAACTTTACTCCCACCACTATGTCCACTCCGTATAAAGTCGTGAGAAATACAATACACAGAACGAGTTTATACGGCGTGGACATAGTGGTCGGGGTAAAATTAGACGTTGTGGATTTTAAGTAGAGTGATATTAGGTGGCGTGGAATTAGGCATTATGGTATTAGGCGGGATGGACATTAGGCGTTGTGGAATTAGACGTTGTGGTATTAGGCGTTGTGGTATTAGGCGGGGTAGTTTGTCGTAGTCAACTTCTATTGTGGTGGGGGTAAAGTTAGACGGTATGGATTTTAAGCGGAGTGGATTTAGGCCGCGTGGGTTTTAGGCGGCGTGATTTAGGCCGCCCGGCGCCAGCCCTTGTTACAGCCTCTAGGCGGTGCCCGGTAGCTAGAGGTTTCCAAATTTACTAGATCCCCACTTTGAATGGTAACGGGAGTAGGTACCGATCCAAATCAGGCCGTGAAAATTTCCTGACCTGACCGGTATTCGAACCCACAACCTCTGTAACCAGAGCCTTGCATTATTCCACTATGCTATCCCGCCGTGTTAATCAGTTGATTAGTGATGCAATGGATATCCGGTTACTATCCGGTATCCGGTTATACGGTATTCAGTTATCCGGTCACATTTTTACTATCCGACCGAATACATGATAGTGATCAGATATCCGACGTGTACCGGGTAGTTAAAAGATATAAAATGGTTATGAAGTTACATGGAAATTGCTATCAGCAATTAAAAAAGTTGTTTATTCTCATAAAAACCATAACATATGAAATAAATATAAAAATATAGCTGTATATCTGTAGTTCATAAATTTGCGCATCGCCCCCAAACAAGTAGGTATGTTATTGAACATCGAATATCTCGGTTATCCGGCCGAAGAATAACAGCAAATATCAAACAATATGTGTTTAAATTAATTTTATACCTGTAAAAACCCCTCTCCTTCCCATTCTCAAATTCTGGTGTGGCGAATTTTATATTTTATTCGCCACACTTGTGGCCACAATAAATAAGATGTTGCCACTCTAGATCGTTTGTCATATCCTCTTGAAATTTTGCATACCAGATATTTCTTGCCCAGAGTCAGATTTTAAGGTATGTTTGAATTCGATTGGACTATTAGAAGTGGGAGTAAAAATCAAAATTCGCTCTAGCGGATGCAATTTTTGTTTTTTCGGAACGAAACTCGGTATATTACTATTGAAATACGATACCTAAGGATAATAAGAAAGAAAATTTGTTTTTTTTTTTAAATCTGGTCATTTTGGCCAGGGTTCGATTTTAAGATATGTTTTAATTCGATGGGACCGTTAGAGGTAGAGGTTAAGAAAGTATAATCTAGAACATATTTTTATCTGATCGTCTTGAAATTGTACAAACAAGTCTTTTTTTATCACAATCAGGTATTATATAGGTATATGTTTAAATTCGATCGGACCATAGGGGTTAAACAAAACTTTCTTTTATCCGGGCAACGCCGGGTACCCACCTTAACTAGTTACATAAATATAATTTTTAGAAAATTAACTATTAACATAGTTTGATTAAATAAATATTTTAAAGTTTTGTTGGATTTCAGGCTTTAATTATTTATTAACAAATTTGCGACGTTTCGACCTAATATGTTCAGGTCATTATCAAGCAGAGGTTTAGAATTGTTGATAATTACATGAAAATTTAAAATTAATCTTGATGTGTATGTACTTCAAGAGTCAATTGTGGACTGATCATCAACCTATTATAATAATTTTCGGCTTAACTAATATCAATATCATATACTCAATTAGCTATTATCATGTTTATAATTACATAAAATGCTTAACTTAAATTTCTTTTTACTGAATGCTTGAAAAAGTTAAATAAACTGGTGAAAATATTACTAAACAAATTTAGTGTGGTCTGGAAACAATATTGAGTTTTTATAATTATTTTTATTCCTAAACGAATGCAAAAATAATAACTTTTGTTTTTATTAAAAACATATACCTAGAAATTAAAGTAAAAATATAATTTGTTGTTACTATTGCTATCATGTCAGTATTAGTATTAAATCTTTGTAAATAAATATTATCTCGAAATCAAATCTGTTATATTTGAACCAATCAGCAAAATTTGCAATCAACAGTTTAAGTTTATACGAGCAATTTTTTTAAATTTTATTTTAAATTTTAGCCTTGGAAGAATTTTAAACGTTCCATTATTGTAAATTTAACTTTAAATACAAAGTATTTATTGATTGATAACTAGGTAGGTATTATTTTTTTATAAATTACTTTTAAATGTTCTGTTTTTTTCTTATAAAGAGGGTAATTATTTTATTTTAGTTCAGTTTTTTATAGACCTATTTCTTACAATTTGTAAATTATCAATTTATGAACAGGCACCACATCTTACATAACTCTTAAATTAAAGCGACAATATTTTAATTTTCATTCAAATTCAAACCACTATCTTAATAAATTGATCCATTTTATGCTTTCAGGTATGGGATATAATTAAAGAGCCAAATTTTGCAATTATTTTTGTTGGAATAACTTTTCAGTATTTCTAGACTGCGTATACAAAATTTAATTTTAAGGAGCTCATTCCTAGAGAAAAGTTAGGATACGGTCCTGATTATATGTAACCATGTTGCATGTTCGCGCCATAAGATTTGTTTTAGCGATTCTTTTTAAACACTTTCTACTCTTTACCGGTGTTGTCTTAAATCTACAGAAGCGTCGATAGTTTCAAGTTATAAGAAGAATATATTTAGCCTTTAAATATAAATGAGAAATCATATTGCAATTCTAATTAGCGCTTTGAAGAAGTAAAATTGGCAAAAAAATTACAAAATGAAATGTTTTGTGGAATAAACCACAGCAATTCTTTTAAACCGCTGTTGAGCTGTTGTGGTGTTGTGCTTCTTATTTTTATTCCATGTTACCGGTGCTTAACGATTTAATCTTCACTTGACATATTTTTCTTTTCTTTCTTTCTTTCGAATTTTAATGCTTATTTTTGCATTCAGTTTGTGCTTCAATATTTAATTTTGTATAATAGCTGTATTATATTACCTAATTAATTAATTAGTTTGATAATAGCAATAAAGTTTTAGTTGGGAAACTGGATAAACTATTTAAAACGCAAATGCTCTAGGTATTAATTAGTCAGAGTGAATGAAAGTTCTGATCAATTTATCAGGTGCAAGAAAAACGAGTCAGCTTTCAATTTTAAATTTAGTACAAGCACCGTTACTGTATATGGTTCCAATGGAAGAGACTTTTTTGTGTAGAAAAAAGTAGTAGTATACGATGCTCAAGAGTTAATACACTAATATAGGCAGATACATTAAAAAGTTATACCTATATACGAATACATTTATTTCTAAATATATCTACTGTTCATTTGATACAACGTGGTTATAGATTTTCCGAAGGTTTTCGACTTATTATTTTATTGAATTAAGATCAGAAAAGAATTTGATCCATCATGAAAATATAAAATTTTGGTGTGGAAACCCCAAAACAACTACATAAAATAACGGAAAGGACGATCTCCATAAGACATAAGACATGTACATTATAACATTATAAGTGCTTGGCAGCACAGCTTATTTATTTATTTATTTAATAATAATTATTCTACAGGAAAATGTTTCCCAATAACAGAATAATATAATAACATATTTAATATACAGAGATATATAATTAATAATAAGTAAGTATCCCATCATTAGTGTATTTTATTTTTTATTGTTGCGTAAAGTTGATTACTTCTGACGTCAGGTCGTCATCAGCCGTTTTTATTTTGTATTTGCGTTGTTCGGTTTATTCGTTTGTTTTAGAATTTTGATTTTATTCTTTTTTGGTTCATCGTGTTATATTTCAGTATTTTTTACTCGCCACTGTATTAATAATACATCAGGCAACCGCTAAAATGAGACACACTATATGTGGTTAACAGTGGAGCCAATTTATCCAAAATGGAGGGCGCCCTGGTGGAAGTACTTTTCTGTTGTGATCGTCCTTCCCGTTATTTTATATAACTCAGTGGGTAGAAAGAAAATGTGCTATACAGGTTGACTCACAACTTCGTGTATATATTTTAAATTTTATATAGTACGACTCAACTTATTGCTCATGGTACAATTTTTTTTTAATTCGTAATTTTAAGAGCAATTTTTGAAAGGAACACATTTTTTGAATCACTAGATTGAAGATTGCAAAATAGACTAGACTAACACATGACTGGAATAAAATAAAATTTTCATGTAAGACAGTTAAAAATTAAATAAATTTATGAAATATTTTATACAAATTATTTAAGTTTAGTTGTGATCTTTAGAACGCATTGGCATCTCGATCTTTTTCTAGTTATTCATGTATTAGTTATGAAGAATGTATTTATTTTATATTTTATAACATGAAAGATTTATTTACTTTATTTTTGATATACAAATAGATATAGAATAAAATTATAACAAAAGCATATAAATTTTGTTTAAATAAACCTTGTACGAGTATTACTTCAAATAAAAATATATAGCTATGAAACTAACACAATATTTACACACACAAAAATTTATTTCCCTGAAATGAACATTATTTGTTTTAAAATAATAAGTCTAATATTAGTATATAGAAACACTGTATTTTCTGTAATGTAAAATTTTTTTACAATAAATAATTTTATTGATTTTATTAAAAGAGGAATTTTATGTACAATTTCATATTTATTTGCAAGAAACAAATCTTATGTATAAATTAATAACTATTTATTTGAAACAAACAATTTTTTAAAACATATAACTATTTCTTTCAAGCAAATATTCCTTAACCAAGCATATTTTTCTTTGAAATATATATTTAATCCGCTGAAAATAAAAGTTATATTTATTTATGAAAAACAAAGTTCGTTTCTAGCAAAAAATCCGTTTTGTCAGTGTGGAAACATTGACCCAAAACTGTGTTGACTAAAAAATCTGTAAGTAAAAAATGAGATTTTTATATTCATGGTTTATTGAGAGTAATGTAATGTAACTCTAGTATCATTGTGGTTGGGTGAGTCACGATTCTAGCCACACCGAGAGATTCGCACTATCCAAGAGAACTGGACCTTCTGTGGATTCTGTTCGAATCTCGGTCAGGTCAGAAAATTTTCGCCTCCTCCCCATCCAAGATTTTTTTACATACTCAGAATTTAATAAATCTTTTGAAAATTTTATTGCTTTTTTCTAATACCTACAATTCGAGAAATATAGTATATAATTTTGCGTTTCTTCACTCATTTATGACAATGTATAATAATGTAATGACAATTTATGGTTTATTTCTCTATTTCTCTGATAAGAAATACGGGCATTCTTGGGAATATTTCTGGAGAACTAAAATAAATTTCGAGAATTTACGAATTACGAATTATCGTCTTGGAGAGGCATTAATATCGACGAAACTACGCTACTGCTACTGTCTGTTCTACAATATATTTTTTATCAAATTTAAATATAATGTAATTAAAATAGATAGGTACAAATATTTTAACCTATGGAAATAATTTTGCCTTTGGTGCTTTAATCCTTATTTTCTCGAAAGGACCTGGAAAAATACCTATGCTTTGGGAGGGACTTCGCAACGTCATACTGCGGTACTGAATGGAATTCAGCTATTGCAGAGTACCTACCTACCGTACGTGATCTTGAAAATTTTGATTACAAACTGTGGCACGAGGTTATTACAAAATTATGTATTTAACGTTTAATAGCAAAAAAAGTTATTAAGAATCTGCGGTAACGGTTAGCGGTAACTGGTAAAAGCTATCGAATATGCAGAGCTTGCCAACGGTGGAGATAAGACCCACCGTGTTTGAAAATATGAAATATGCGATTTGTTTTTAATTAATTTTTAATGTGACTCGCTTATGTAAAGCAAAGAAGTTGAAGCTGTACTTGGGATGGATGAAGATTCTGTCGTCGTAAATATTAAAAACCTTAAGCGGCACGATCTGTTTTTCTAATCGATATTTGTAATATTGTAGCCATTGTACATGTGTAGGTAAGTTGGCGTTATATAGCGTTTATACATCGTTATACGTGTGATGAAATTTCGTTATCTTTCTCACAACACTAGCGAGGGCCTGCGTGATGTATCTACCAGGCTGCGACTTGCATCTTATATGATGTTACCTCGTTGGGGTAGAGGGCTACGTGCTTCGTATTAATATGCAAAGCGAATGCAGAAAGCAGCATGGCTACACCAGCTACACAGCTACAGTAGCTGCTACATGCCTAACGGGCATATGGTCTTGTGTACTGTGTACTCACTCAGAAAGTATTATACCCTCTACAGCCTCCTCACGCCGTATACATCGTACACATCGTTCAAGAGTACTACAGTGACTAAACAAGTGCTCTGGCACTACAACCCTGTACCCCTATAACTTCACTAACAAAACACCTATGATAATGTTGTGATCTGATCAGATTCTTAATATTTCTATTAAGCTCGTTGACCAAATTTATTTTGTTTTGTTCTAGGAATATGGAAAAATTAAAGCTTTACGGAAATTTCTTATATAGTGGGCTTTATACAGGGTGTTTCAAGGATAAGTATCCTGAATTAAAATATTCATGTAGGGCTGTGAGTTCGATTCCGAGGAAGGCAAAGTTCTTTTTTATTTAGTTAAATAACTACAATAAATTATCAAATATTATTATATATTTTCTTATCATAAAATCATATTTTCTTATCATAAACAGGAAAGTTTAAATTAAGTTATTATTACTCGTAACATTTCTTTCCATCACTATAATAGTAATAGTGGTAGAATTATTTATAATGAAACCACGTGATAGATATTTCATTATTAAAAATGACCTAGGAATGGTAACATCGAGGTAACATTCTATAATAGTCGTATAGAATAATTTATTTCTGGAGGCGGTTCAATTTAATTTAAAAAGTTTTATTTCATGCTTCCTAGTAATAAGTTTAATTTGATTCATATCTTTAAAAATATTATTTAAAAATATAATCGAAGTGTTTTCTCTTTTATAAAATTGATTTGTTTCCTCTTTTAATTTTTTCTAAAATGAGTTCGAGTAAACAAATAAAACAGGCAAATCGAAAGAGAAAGGAGCATCAACTAGAAACGCAAAATAATAATCAATTAACGAGAACGTCAGTTGAAATCTCTAATAGAACGTTGCTATTTTGTTATTACCTTCTGAAACCGTTGGCCACCATTTTATAAAAACAATGGCGTTTTAAAAAATTAAGGTATATATTATATTTTAAATACTACTGATAACTTTTGGAATAGCTGACCACCATTTTGTTTAAAAATGGCGGATTAAAATTATTTTTATCATTTATATTAATCAAATATATAATTATTTCTCAAATTTTGAGCAAATTAATAATACAGTTTCTGAGATAGAAGCTGGCATTTTTTTCAAGATGACGGTTTAAGATTCAAATAGCCAAAAATCTATATTGAAAGACACGTAATTATTTACAAAAGATTTCGTCTTTTAATATAGATATAAAAAGAAACATACAGGTGAACCTTACAACCTTTCTTCTTTTTGGAACTCGGCTAACAAAGAACTAATTATCCGCTATGCAACACTTGTTTACCATCTAAATATTACGAGAAGCTTTTATTGTTTTTCTAAATACCAAAATAATTCCGATAACATAAGCCAGAGTTCATAGCCTTCAAACAAGTTCATGATATTATGACACTTTAACCATGTAAAACAATTTTCATATTATTAAAATAGAACCTTTATACTTATCAAAATGCTATAAATGACATTCTAACACACTTAAATCGCTCCACAAAGCAGTTTTAAAAATCAAAAAGAATTCATACAAGCTTACGGAAACGCTAAACACGATACGAATTACATCCGACATATTGGATTGCACAGCAACGCCGCCAACTGTACTATTAATCACCAATACACTGGAAACCGAACCCAACTCAAACTAAAAACCTTCCTGAATTCATATTTTTCATGAACTATAACCAAAACCCAAACCCGAACCAAAACCAACCTTTTTTTTCACCTCTGAACCCGAATCCGACACGAACGCATTTTTTGGTTACCGATCCGTTCCTGTTAAAAAGTTTTCATTTTAAACCGATGTATTAATAAATCTTAAGGCGGGCCATCTCCAATCAACAACCATTTCAGGGATTGTAGGTGTACAGGGGAAGTAGCAAGTAAGCCGTCCTACAAGTATTCCCCCACTTCTAAAATAACATGCCTAGTCTGCTTTGTATAGTCTGAGATAAAAATATTACAACCGACAACTGACGTATTGTATCATTCAATTTAGAGACGTTAAATTTTCTTTTACATAGAAAGTGTACTACGTCTCATAGAGGTCGAGCTTATATTAGTTCAGAAGTCTGTCTTATTTGCGGGTGATAATTTCGTGTAATATGACTTTCGTAATCCTATCAAAATTATGTTAAATATTGAGATAATTGTACAAACTTCGTAATAATTTGGTAGAAAATTCATCACACTATGCTTCTCTAATGACAGTTTTCCAAAAATATGTCTCAAATCTGTGTTATATCCGTAATACAAATGTAATTTTTTAATGGAATAAATAAAAAAATGGTGGAACAAAATAAAAAACCTGGCATTAAGCAAACATAGATAAAACTTTTATCTATTGTTTGATATAAGTATTAGTTTTCATAAAAATCTTTTATTTAGAGCTAATTTTAATATAAATAGTAACAAGCAATTTTCGGTGTTTAGAGTACTAGCAGTGAACCGCCTTAAGAACCGGCACCTGAAGACATCAAAATTACCGACGGACATTTAAATTTTCTCATTTGTTGATGATCTCACCATTTGACTCTTGCACATCGCAAACACGGAGATCGTAGTTAATTCCTATTCTTTGTAATTTGACTTGCAACAAATCTCAATTGTAGCTGTAGGTACGCTAAACAGCCTCCGTAGCAGCCAATAATCCCATTTCTCAACAGTCTAACTCTCAGTATCATTCTTCTTATGTCCTGTCGTCCTCTTTGTATTCACCGTGATTATGTCGCCTTCGCCTAGCTCTCTCTCGTTAGAGTTCGCGTTCTCGGTCTGTATCCGTATCTCCACTCGACGTTAAGATGGATTTCCGTTTAATTTCAGTTAAAACCGTGAAATGTAATTTTATTTTATGTGATTATAATGACGCGCTCAAATGAAAACCAATTCACAGACACAAATTGCGAATAAAATCCATCATGTAAATGCCAACTGTTGACAGATACGTATACACTGCATTCTTTAGCACAACGGACAACAAAAACAAATATTTGCATTAGCGTACGGACAGGTTTTCTAAAGAGAAGTTGTGTACAGTTGCCGAAACTGAGAACCGAACAGCGAAAACTTTTCAAATAATACTAAGATGTTCTTTTGGCTTATGAAAAACATTTCCAATTTTAGTCTAGAATACTCGTACGGTGGATTTTTCGACTTCTTATTTTTCTTTAGAGATTATCCTTTAAAAAAATCAGTAAATAATAGGTAGGTACCTGCATTAAATGTAGTACTAAAATAAAAATGTTATAGGACATTTATTTAGTTCCGTTTGGTAATTATGGACCTGTGAAGTTTACCTCTTTTACGTTGCAAGCATAGGAAGGTGACATGAAATTAAATTAGTGTATCTAAACCAGACGACAGATTTTAACGAAAAACTAACACAATATTAATTAAATATAGAAGAAAATTCTTTTCAATTTTCAAGGGAATCGTCAGTGTTATAAAAATGATATTTAATTTTAAAGTCAATTTATCGAAGAATTGAGGTTGTGAAGGCAACGATATTTCTATTTATCAGGCATTTCAAACGTAAAACTTATTTCCTCACTAATACGATAATACTTACATGTGCCTCTGTGGTACGACAATGCCACATTTGAATACTTTTTGTACCCTCTCGGAAAAAATAAACTACCGTCCGATATCGCTAGTTGCGGTAGGTAACAACCTTAAATAAGTTACCCTTATTTTTGCGAATCTATCACAAATTATTTCTGTTCCACGCTCAGTTACTGACTGTAAATGTTTTACCTGCGTCGCATTTTGCAGCGTACCGAACACCTATTACCCTAATCAAAGATTATAGGTGTATCTATAGTCAAAAGGGGAACACGCCACTGCGTCAAATTGCCGCAATGTCAAATACCCGCTGTGTTCAATTGATGCAATGTCAAATTGCCACTGTGTCAAAACGCATCCCCACCACTTACATACTTGTAATAACGTATGTCGAGAGACTACTGCAAATTTATTTTGACATAGAGGCAATTTGACCCAGTGGAAATCAGGCACAACAGTAGATTTGACGTACCAAAACCGAGTTTGTGGTGCTCTAGTACGGTTTTGTTAGCTTTGTTAGTGTAGTAAATACCAAAACCGAGTTTGTGGGGCTCTAGTACGGTTTTGTTAGCTTTGTTAGTGTAGTAAATACCAAAACCTATGCCCGATTGCCAGTATGTCTAAATATTGCTGTTGTGCCTGATTTCCACTGGGCCAAATTGCTTCTGTGTCGGAATAAATTTGCAGTAGTCGCTCGACATACGTTATTACAAGTATGTAAGTGGTGGGTATGCGTTTTGGCACAGTGGCAATTTGACATTGCGGCAATTGGACACAGCGGGTATTTGACATTACGGCAATTTGACGCAGTGCCATGCACCCGTCAAAAGTTAAGTAAGTATGCCGCTGCCACTTTGTACATCGTACACTAGTTAATTTCAGTTTAGAAAATATCGTAGGATATGATAGGCCGATGATATCTTTAAATCTGATTGGTCGAGAATAGAGGTGAATTTACATCAGCGAACATTGGAGACTTGCATTTTTATTTCCCTTTGCTCTTTCAAGTGTTCATAACCTGAAAATAGGAAAACCACGCGTGTTTCTTTATTCCATAGATGACAACTTACATTCACAAGCAGGGGCGTACTGGTCATAAAGAGAAGAGACAAATTCCCCTGGGCCTGGGTATATGTGGCCGGTTGATTTGAAATATTTAACTATATTTAAATATTTAAATCTTAAATTGAAATAAAAACAATAATCAATCTGTATTATTGTAAAATTATTTTTTCGTTAGTTCCTACTTAGTAAAAAATCAAATATATGACTTCATTGAGTTTAATCGTTCGTGGCTCGGCCCATTTCAATAAATTACGGTCATTTGACGTCATTTTATTCAATGTCTTGTGTTTTACCTCAAAATAACATAAAATTGATATTCACATTTTTTGTAAACTTCTATTTTAACTTAATATTTTTAATTTTAAGTTGAATTGTATTATTTACAATTTGTATGTAAAGTATTCAATAATAAATATGAATTATGGTTGACATGGATGTTTACAAAAAATGTTGACCTCAATTTTATGTGACTTTGACAAATAGGTAACAAAGACGCTATCATGCAATAATTCTACCTCATTTCAATTATGTATCAACTATTCTTTTTATGTGCAATAATACAGAAATTGACCGACTGCAAGTATTACAAAATAGGGCTATGCGTGCAATTTTAAATTGTAATAAGTACACAAGTGTGGAGTACATGCTTCAGAGTTTAAATTGGCTAAATGTAAAAAAATTTGTTAAATATAACATGTTAGTATTTATACACAAAATTATTAGTGGAGGAATGTCAAATTATCTAACTGACTTGTTTAAATTTCATAAAGATGTACACGATTATAATACAAGACAAACATGTGATATTTATCGTGAAAAACGACATAAAACTTCTACCCAAAATACAATTTTCTATAAGGGAATAATAGAATATAATAAATTACCAGCTTATGTAAAGAATTCTAATGTAAATAGGTTTAAAATTCAAATAAGAAATATTGTAAATACATAAATTATTAAATTTACTGTAAAGTGATTGTATTTTTAATAGCTCTGCTAAATAAATACATTATTATTATTATTATATATGATGACGTCACATGGCCGCAGTCAATAATCTATAATAGAACAACTAAATCCCAACCTCGGGGATAAAACTGTAGTCATTGTATATAAGCTTTAATTTATAATAAACATTATTTTGTTCCGAAATTTAATTTATTTGTTCTAATTGAATGTCTATCTTTAACGTGTCTTCCTTACGCCTTAGCAAGAACCTAAACAATGCAGTCTATCCGAGGGCATTCACCATGAAAGAAGGTCACCTCAGGAAATGATTCTTCCCGTGCATTACTCCATTCTCGATCTCAGTCCCGACGCTACCTAAGTAGTCACACTATTTCGCAATGCTACGCCACAGAGATCCAGATGCTCAGTGAACAGCGAGTTCTTGATTGAATTCCCAATTGGTTTCCAATTAAGTTAAATGTATGCAAATTGGTTTAGACTACAATTTCAATTTTGTTTCCGTTCACGGGCGGCACGGCGCCCTGGAAACTGCCAGGCGGCGACGTGTGAGCTACCAGTGACTAGTGAGCACTGCTTAAGCACTGGGGTAGTACTGACACTTACTGAAGAAAGAATGGTGAAAGCGCTTACCTTTGAACTGATATCCTTGAAATTATCTTAGATAAGTCTTTTCATTGTTAAATGAGATCACCGGTTGTTACTCATTAGACAAAATAAATCCCCAGAATATGAACACCACGCTTGTTACTTCCTATATTTGCCCTATTAAGGCGGTAATGTTCCTAGCTATAAGTATATTTATAAACAATTGGATACCTACAAATTTACAAAGAAACTAATTTTCAATTTTTTTTTTCGATTTTTTTCATATAACCGTTTTGTTTTCCAACCAAATTATAATGACAAAAATTGGAGAACTCTATTAGACCTTTCAAATAAAGAAAATCAGTAAAATAATAGGCAAGAAAGAAGCGATCAAAACAAAACTCTTTTTTGTCATTTCAAATTTTCAGGAAAAGTGTAGTGTCTTTCGAAAAAATTATAAAAAGTAAATGAACTCCATTTTATGAATGGCCAAGAACAAGCGATTTTAAAAACTACTTACCGCCATTTTGAATCTATTATGGCGGCTAAACGCACACAATTCGAGTCATGTGACCAACGATTTTTACACATCTGGACCTTCAAAATATAGAATCTGACTACAAACTGCGGGTACATAAATGTGCATACGACACTAGAGCTTGCTCCATGATTATATGGCAAAATTTAATAATAACATACATTATATATTGTTATAAAAATCCTAATGTTTTTATATTAGTATTAGAGTCAATATTTTACAAATTATATAGCACTGATTTTTCTATTTTTATACAGTAATTTTTCATTAAACAGAAAATAATAATTTTTGCGCATGAAAGAAGAAAAAACATGAAGTTTCACATCCCTAAATAAATTGTAACTTTTAATTATAAGGCATTTGACCTTGAATGAAAAAAGTTTATACACCAAAAAAAAAAAAGCTCAAATGCCGCAACTGCGTAGGATGTCCTAAAGATGTAAACTAATTAACAGAAAGTCTTAACAATGAAGAAACCTGATAAAACTATAAACTAAATTTCCAACTTCCAATTTATTTTTATTCAAAATTAGAATAATCATATAATTCACAATAACAATCTCTATTAATTTAATACATGCGGGATAAGTAACCACGTCTGTTTAATTACGATCTACAGTACTTTTCTACCTAGATATTTTTTGAAACATTTATAATGTTATTGGGTTAATATGAAACCAGAGCGTATGCTGTGCTTCTAAATTCTTGTAGAATTGCCTTTAAAAAAATGTATACAAAAATTTTAAGGTAACTAATTAACAATTTAACATTGAATCGTTTTTAAGATTCCGTCTCAGATTTACAAAATCAGGAATCCTTACGGTGAGACTCCGTTGTCCGTCTGTCCGTCCATCCGTCCCGTCTGTCACAGGTCTATAACTTAATACGGTTAATTATAAAATGTTGAAATTTTACACGTAGATAAAAAAATTAGTATATGGCACAGAAGGGTTCAAAAAAAAATTCGAATTTTTTTATTGGTATGTTATCGTTGGGAAAGAGCACACTTCTATGATACTAAAAATATTTTTTTAAATATTTTTGAGTGAAATTTTGATAGGTTATTTTATAAAAATATATCAAAAAAGGGCATTCCCTCCCCTTATCTCCGAAAGTATTAAGTCTAAAATTTTGAAAAATATCAAGTATAATAAGACAATGCTAAAGATTTTGCAGAATAACTCTGCTGTCAATAGTTTTCGCTCGTTACCTAGGTTACTTTCATTACAAGTGATTACTAAAATATGTAAAAGTTTGTTTATTTATCTGCCAATGTGTTAAGAAAATTTAACTAATTTAACCTTACCTTGGTTTGACGTATAGGTATAGGTAGGTATATTTATTTATCTGCAGAAGTGAACATTGAAAAATCTATAAAGCAGAATATATTTGATAATGTATTTTCTTATACAGTGAATTTATTTTTACGTGAAACATGAGATTTTTCATACCCATGGTTACAAATTTGACAATTGACAGAAATTTATAAGAGCGTTCTTTTTAAAATGAAACATATGGAATAAATTTAACTGAATTATTATTGAACAACATAAGATATAAGTGCAGCTGTAATAATTCCAAGAGACGTTTTCAACTTCAACTTTTAATAGTTCAAAGTATAGATTGTATTTTCAGGTAGCAGCAGTGTGACACTAATAAACAAATTCAAATTTATTCCCTATGTTTCATTTTAAAAAGGACGCTCTAATACATTGCTGTCATATTTTTTGTAAACATGGATATGATAAATCCCCATGTTTCACGTTAAAATAAATTCACTGTATAGGCAATGTAGTACAAGCTGATACATGGAAAACGTTTTTCAGTAAATATAAACAATTTTGGATAAGACTGGTAATTAAATTAAAATAATATTTAGTTTTAAAATTTGACGGAACTCTGCGCATGAAGTAGAATTGTATTTGACTGATTTTTTTATATTTAAATTTAGAATAAATACAACTTTTAAAAATGTTAAACTTTTTATTACAAAAAAATTTGATATTTAAAAAAATTACTGATCCAGTTTAAGGATAATAATGAGATCAAGTAGTGTGGTACATTTTTATTGTAAGGTACCTAATCCAATTTATTGGAATAAAAATTATTGAAAAAGTTCGATGATTTTCTATACTTTCCATCACAACAAATACGTACCCAAAATCGGAAACGGCGATACATACTCGCACCTACAATAAGGACACCGTTAACAAAATTTACTTTATTAATAATAAAAATATACGAGAAAATACAACTAACTACTACAAATCAGGGTTGTAATGATTTTGCCCAGCCCGAAAAAATTTCCCGAAAACTTCATTTTCTCTAAAAAGTGAAAAAATAAAATGAAACATGTAAATATATTTTAAAAACGTATTATTACATATAAATTATTAAACAACAAATATCAACAAAAACAAATAAATTCATTTTTACTATCTTCTAAATTCATAACTGAACGATATACGTTTTCGTTTTAAATTAGCAATTATAAAACTGTTTATGCTGCTACCTATTATATTTGGAAATATATATACTTAAAATTTATTTTAATATCTTTTTCGCATTGTTTTCAACTAAATATATATTTTTTTAAACTCAAAAATGGGGTTTAGTTTCTATAAAAAAAACAGTGGGCAAGGCAAATTTCGAAAAATCCCAGGTTTTTGATAACCCTGCTATAAATGCCGATGCCGATGCAGTATGGTATGTTAAGCTGGAATAACCACATTAGCAGAACCGGCCAAAACCAATAGGAATAATTAGTACTCGATTTTTACTAATTAATTACCCTAAACCCTAATTTATTACTCTGATTTTTTAAAAAATTAACGAGGGTTTTACGAACCCGAGTTTGTGGGCTCAAGTACGGTTTTGTTAGCTTTGTTAGTGTAGTAAAAACAAAAACCGAGTTTGTGGGGCTCTAGTACGGTTTTGTTAGCTTTGTTAGTGTAGTAAAAACAAAAACCGAGTTTGTGGAGCTCTACTACGGTGTTGTTAGCTTTGTTTTTTTTTTTAAAAAAACCACAGTAATAAATTAGGGATTAAGGTAATTAATTAGTAATAATCGAGTACTAATTATTCCTGTTGGTTTTGGCCGGTTCTGCTAATGAGGTTATTTCAGCTTAACATACCTGATGCACTAGCAGTGCGGAGTTCTCTGGTTCGAGTTTCCCGGCCGGCAATGTGTGATTGAGATTGTCGTTAAATTGTAAAATATCGCACGTATAGAGTTTCTGATTGTACCAAGATAAATCGGATGAAATTTGGAGTAAATCCTGTTGAATAGTTACCAAATGAAATGCACTGAAGTCTCAACGGTCTTCTTGAACGTGGAAATAATTTAATTATGTGATAAATAATACACACGGTAGAGACCTACGTTTTCATTTTTACGGGGCGTTTAAATAAAATCTCTATCGCCGACCCTGGAAATCTCAGTTTGTCGGCTTCTGAGCCTCAGAAGCGGTCGTTAATGTTAAGGGTTAAGGTGAAGGTGCCGACGCTTTTCCTGTAGACGAGTTTGCGTTTAGCTTCACCTTTAGCGTATGGAGAAGCGTAACGTTGATTAAAATTAAATGTTTACAAGTACCTGTTTCACTTTTATAGTTTTTGGTAGATGCAAAGCAACTTGTGGTGGAGGAACAGATAAGTAAATTGGAATTCATTTATTAGAGCACGAGAAAGTCATTTGCGAAATTGGAGGCGGCTGAAACCCATTTTGTGCTTTACTATTTATGTTTGTCGATATTGTAAATTTTAATGTTTTTTGTTAGCCAGGGGCTATCGAATAAACAATAATAATAATAATATAATTATTATTCATTTATTCAGCAACGTAGGTAATGGTAAAAATATGTATTTCAACTGACTTAAAAAATGTTGGTTTGGAACATTGAACATAAATATGAATGTATGTTTATGTTTACAAATATTTTAAAAACTAATATTCCAATCGATCTTTTATTGTTCGCCGTTGTTCAGCATTTTTTTGTTAGTTTTGGGCTATGAAATTTTATTAAATAAAACAAAATAATGGTAATAATTAACAAAATATGGCCACCAATTCTTTCAAAATTATAAACATCGTTGCTTAATTACGATAATTTTTGTTAATTAGTATTTATTCTGTGAATTGTTGAATCATAATTATTAGTAACGTATTTCACAGTTCATCTCCGAAATCCAACAGATAGAGAGTACAGTTGTAGACAGCTGCTGTTTCGGCCTGTTAGGCCTCATCTATCTGTTGGATTTCTAAGATGAACTGTGAAATACGGTACTAATTATTATTATTAATATTATTATTAGTGGTATTTTTTTAAAATACGAGAGAGGATGCCCTCGTATCGTCGCAGACGAACCCCAGTGTCTAGCCATTTAAATGGCCCTCTGGGAACGATGCTGCTTTAGACACAGATACATTGCAATAATTTCAAATCTTGAAATTGTTGCATCCTTTGTAATTGTTGAATCGTTAAACTTTTAATAGATTCCAATACAATAAAACTAAAAACCAAAACTTGTGTTTTTATTTTTTAATTACTTATTTAAATTTGAGTGCATTATTGAAGAAGGTTGAGTTAAAAAAAAATTGTATAATTTTACCCCATAACCATTGAAGCAGCGGTGTAGTATTGTTTTGTATAGTATTACCTAGTTTTAAACCTACTTTAATAGTGTCAGTTCGTACGCTTGGATCCTTTTACCCGTATTTTTTTCCAGAACTCTTAATTTGTCGCAGCGAGAGGGGTACTCCCTCTCGCTGCGACAAATTAAGAGTTCTGGAAAAAAATACGGGTAAAAGGATCCAAGCGTACGAACTGACACTATTTAGGTAGGTATGCGAACCAACACAGTACGAAACAACACGTAGCCGACGAAGCACTGCTAATAAATAAAGTGGAAAACGCAAACTATGAGCCTGTGTTATTGAACTTAAGTCTTTGGATTACTACGTTTTGTGTTATAATTAATGATATTTATCTTCCTTTATCCATCAGTTGGTATAACTCAAGTTTAAGTGATTTAAATTTAAATAAAATCCAACATTCTCCTCCAATCTCTAAGTAAACACAAGTACTCGTAAAATACTAGAAAGGAATACAATGATCAGTTTATTTTTAACACATTTTATACAATTTATTTCCTCAAACAAGGAACAATAGCAATTCGTGTAACAAAACACATTCCATTTACATGGATCAGCTTAAAAAAACTAAAAACACCAAAATAAACAGCAGCGCAAGAGAAACAGACACACATGTCATTTACGCGGTTCCTTACATGCTACATATTGAAACCTACATATGGTACACGTCGTTCCTTCTCTCAGTTCACTGGAGAAGAAAGATGCTGTTTTTCTTCTGCAAGATGTTTCTTCAATAAATTGTATCGACGGTGTCGACTAAATTTACTTAGGTAACTGTAGTTACCTACTTACAATAAAGTAAGACGCTTTTTAGAAAAATATTATTAAAATATATTATCAGGTAATAAAGTTACGGTAAACATAGAAGTAGATGCTCACCGTTAACAGGAAATAAATAAATAGTGTGCCTATGCTTCTATTGTTTTTGTTATTTAGTATAAATATATTTAATAAACTGGATATTTAGATCATATTTAGCACAATTTTCTATATTTCAGAAATTAAATATAAAAATGGTATTTTGTATTTAGGTAAACGTAATCTGGAGTTCTTCGTCATTTTTTAAACAAAAGTTGTTAGTTTTAAAAATATATACATACTTACTTCATGACTTTAAAATAAGAACAAAAAGTTATTTACATAGAAATGAGAACAGTTTTGCAGTGTTTAAAAATTTTGCTTCATTTCTAAAAAGCAAAAAATGTACCGACATCCATAATACTACATAGTCGTATATCACCCCTTATACCCAACTTGAGTGCCGGCAGCTACACATATTGAGAGTCATCGATATAGATTAATATTTTACTAATGTTGCGGTTAGCCTAGATTGACCATTCGTACTGATTTGTCAGTGTCGATACTAGTGATACTAGTGAATTTATTCTTCGGTCAGTTAATCGGATATTCGGCAACTGGATATTTGGCGTTTAAGAAAAATCTTGTTTGGGGTGATGCACAAATTTTATTTAATTACAAATACAGCATAAAAAAATTATTAGATATACTTATTTTTAAAGATTATTTCATATTTCAGGGTTTTTATGAGATTAAACTTAATTTTTTTGATGCTCATAGCAATTTTCATGTATCTGCATACTTATTTTATATTTGTTTAATTATCCGGTACAGACCGGATATCAGATCATTATCCGGTATTCGATGGGATAGTAAAAATGTGGGCCAATACCGGATAGTAACCGGATATTCATTGTATAACTAGTCAGTACAGTACTACTACAGATTTTCAGACCTTTGTATACTGATAAACAATTTGGAAGCTATTTTGTTATGATTTTTTACATACTGTACTGAATGTACTGTTTTCCGTTTCTGAACTCCTCTAAAGCTTTAAGAAAAACTTGTTTTTCACTTATTGCCTATTATTCAAATTAGTCGTAATAATGTACAATATGTGTAATGTTTGTTTTATCTTTTCAATAATAGTATATTTACTAAATAAATATAGGTACGGCAGATCGGTGTCAAGTGTAACAACCTTTTCTGAGTGTGTAGGTATTTATTTATTTCGATTTGAAATTGTACATGTAGAATAAGTGATTCTTTGTTATTTATATTTCCATTATAAAATCCATATGTCTCTATTCATTTTTACATAAAATATGTAAATATGGACTGGGAACACGTGTTACAAATTGGCTTGGTGTCTATTGTAAAAATTATAGTTATAAGACATGTAGGTAATTTTATTTTGACAAAAAAAACTTTTTACTTTGGAAAAAGCTCTAATCTGCTCTGGACTAAAATGACACCTATCTTTTTTTGACAATAACATCTTCTATATATGAACAATATCTAATCGAAGAGTTTCAAATAGTGCATAATAAAGTAAAAACATTATATACGTACACGTTATTTTCAACTTTATCCTCACTGTAGTAATAGCCTGATTCATCCATCCATCAACTCACGGGTACTCATGCTTGTTAGTAGTCAGAGTAACATCTCTGCTGGTCTGTGCAATTGAGTTTTAAACTAGCTAGGCCATACATGTACAGTTTTATCTGTAGACTTCAACCGTCACAGTCACAGACAAGTCCGCAGATTTGAACCGCCACGGATTAAAACTGTTCCTCTCCACTAACGTGTAAAGAAAACCGTGGTAGAAACCTCCCATTTTAGATCCGCCACAGATTACCAGAACTGTGAAATTTCGGATCGGTAAAATCATTTAGCTACACCCCGACAGTTTTCACTAGTAACTTGTATTAACGAAATATAATGCATCAAAGACATCAGATATGGAAGTAAATGCGCAGTAATTAGAAGAAAAATTACTTCTTACAAAAAAATTATATTTAGTAAAAAAAAATTAAAGAAGACGATCCATTTGATAGCTCTTCTGCTTTGGTATGCTTTTTCTTACAGTAATATGGTCTTCATCTAAGAGTATAGAAAACTATAGAGAGAGCCTAGACTTGAAAAGTTGAAGCCGTTTACCCCCCACTCCAATAGGCTATGTTTGACATTTGTGGCGTTTATTTTATGTTTACGCTTACTTGGCAGCCATGTTGAGACGGTCGATCGCGCGCTTTATAAACGTTGAGATTTAAGTTTTAAAGAGTTTTGTGGGAAATTTATTTATAGTAAATCTGTGTTATTTGTGTTTACGGTGTTAATAACTATAAATTTATACAGTATTTGATAAATTATCTAGTGCACAACCAGGATAATTATTCTGGGTTAACAAAATTAAATTTTTGTTACCTATTAAAAGGAAGGTAAATAATATATTTTTAGAAATGTAAATATGTACCTAACTCTAACGTAATTTTTTTGCAAGTTTATTTACCAATATGCCTACTTGCAACATTGATGGATGTTCTAACAGAACTGAACATATTATAATAAAACACAAAATCAAAAAGCTCGGGAAATGGAATGTGGCCGCATAACTTTTCACAGGTAAAAACAATAATTTATTGCTATACATTTTGAGCCGTTACAAACCCTCTTTATGCCGTCAGCACCTTTAATATTTAGAAATATTAGTTTATACAATTATTAATATTATAATAATTATTGAGTTATCAATTCCAATTTTATGATCAAGAATATTATTATTGTAATCAATCGTTGACTCTTTGTTGTGATTAGAAATCTATTATTGTAATCAATATTTTACTCTTCTTTATTCTGATATAAATCCGATTATTGTAATAAATCTATTACTCCCTTTTCATTGCTATGGTTGGATAATCTATTAGTGTATTTAAACAATACTTTGTTTTAATACCTATGAGGTATTACTGAAATAAAACAGAAAAAATAAAAATTATATAATTTAAAAAGTCTCTGAAATATCTGCTTGCAGCGATTCTGTTTAAGTTATAATTGAAATATTAATAAAAGTAAATTTAAGTTAATCAACTTTATGTATTAAAGATACCCAAAGGATCTGAAGGTCCGAGAAAAATGGGTAATTGCTACAGGAAGATCAAATTGGACACCATCATCTTCTAGTGTGATTTGTTCGGATCATTTTTCTCCTGCCTACTTCGAAAAATCTGCATTTTATACTAAATTGCTGGAAAATGAAGTTCCAACAATAATGATTGGGAATTTGAATAACCAGGAACTGGTAAATTTTGACTTTCGTAATACTTATTAGTACCTCACATTATTTAACAAATTAAATTAATTTAGATCACAGAATCCACCCCAGAAACTACCAGCACTGATTTAGCTATGATTGTCGACGTAGATAATGATCCTGCACCATGTTCTGAAGAAAAAAGTGAAATTCGGCAAATGATTTCAAGAACATCATTTTCTCCAACACGAAAACGTTCTCTTCCATATTCGCCGTCACGGGTAGAAATGTTACGAGATTTTAAATACAAATCTTTGACCTACCAAAAAAAAATTAAGTTGCTACAACTTGTATGCGATTTGTTGTAACATGTATGGTTTTAATCAATTTTAGTCCAATTGCACTCGTATATAACACATACACCAATGTAAACATTTAAAATGAATGAATGTTTAATTGTATTACGTCTGTAAAACAAAATTTAATAAAATCTTCTAAAAAGCCTATTAATGTACAATATCTATAAACGTTTTTAAACTACTGTAATATACATCATGTAAATGCCAATAGATACCTAAGACAAAAAAAATTTAAAGAAGAAATGAAAATTTGGCGAACAGGACAGAACTCTGAATTTTGGCATAAGAACTTTAAAAAATATATTTATAATTCTTGAAATTAATTATAAAAAAATACCTATAAGTAAGTATTCCATTATTTTGTAATTTGTTATCATTATTATTTATTTATTTTTTAAATCGTATATTTATCAATTATTATAAATGTACCTATTTTATTTCTGTTGACATTATCAAGGAGGATGACATTATTTTATTCGTTTTACTTTAAATATATAACTGACAACTTTTATAAGTTGGCAATGTAAGATTTTAAACAAAAACAACTGTCATATCCCCACTCCAATAGGCTATGTTTGACGTGATACGTCCGCCCCCACCTGGCTTCATACCCCGCACCAATAGTTGCAGTTTAGGTTCTCTCTATAATCAGTCTATACTTTTCTATACTCTAAGGTCTTCATAAATGTATAATAGCTGGCCATACACGTACGGTTTTACCCGCAGACTTTCCGCCACAGACAAGTCTGCGGGTCTGGACCGCCACGGACCAAAACTGTTGCTCTCCACTAACGTGTAAAGAAAACTGCAGGCAAACCTCACAGTTCAGATCCGCCACGGGTAAAACCGTGCGTTAGTGGGCAAAAACTGTTGAGTTATCTGCAGACTTTGCCAGAACTGTGGACTTTTAGATCGGCGAAAAGTTTTAGAAACAGTCCGGCAGTTTTTACTAGTAGGTTGTATTGTATTAACGAAATATAAAAAAATTTGGTTTATTTTTCTTAGAGCAATTATGGTCTTCATAAACGTATATTGAATTTAAATGAAAAAGATTTGATGCGCGGTCCTGGAGTGCCTGTGTGTGGGCTCCATACAGTTTAGGATCGCGGTTCAAGTCGTTGGACAAATCTGTGCCGGTTTAAAACTGGCGCGGTGCTTCCCATTAGCTGGCCATACACGTACAGTTTTATCCGCAGACTTTTACCGCGGCGGTTTAAGACCGTAGATATATCCGTGCGTTAATGGGAAGCACCGCGCCAGTTTTAAACCGGCACAGATTTGTCCAACGACTTATATATATTTTATATATATATATATATATATATATATATATATATATATATATATATATATATATATATATATATATATATATATATATATATATATATATATATATATATATATATATATATATATATATATTTTAAGGTAATCGCGACTGCAATTAGTTAAGGAAGCAAGAGTAGTGGGTGTGACAGTCAAAAGTTGGCCAAAAATTTAAAGTAGACTCTTTAGAATTTGTCAAGCTTTCGATTTATTTTAAATCTTCATCAGGACACTGTATAAACAATGTTGATATTATAATAAAAATTTTATACAAAATTTTATAGTGTAATCTCAGACTTACATAGTGTTGAGGTTAGTTTAAGAAAAGCATCTGATGTATATTAGAATTTTGACAAATGTCGTCAACATTGGTAAAAAAACACATTATATTAAAAATAGAACAAATTTTGTACTAGTTAAGATCAAACAAAATAATTTTGAGAATATTTGCCACAAAAAAATGGTAGGACGGTAACTGCGTGATCAGGTGTTCGATCACTGAAAAATGTATGTCAAGTAATGGCGACCAGTTTTTGCCGCGTTTTTAGCTGGAAGAAAACTTCTTCTTGATATTTAGACAACAAAGAATACGTAGTTACAGGAACTGTCACTAGGTTGAAAAGGAACAGTTTAGAATAAAATTTTGAAATTAAAACCGCCAAGAAGCAACTTTAACCAACTCCATCATTTTGTACATTTTGAATTGATGTATTGTGAATGTTTTTAGATTCGGCTAATTTTAATAAATAAATGTATATCTGGCTCAAACCATCAACGTCTGTTCTTTTATTCATAGTGTTAGTTTTATTATTTATGTGGTACATCTCTAGGAAAGTACGTTTAGTGAAATTTTTTTCTACATCTAAAATACTGGCTTGTTCGTATGCAATATTATGTTTGGTGCTGTGGTGATGTTCCGCTAAAGCACTGCTGTGCGGTTTTAAGCGACAATCACTTTTATGTGAAATAATACTACTTTTTAGGTGGTTACACGTTTGACCTACATAACATAAATGGCAGTCATTACATGGTATACAATAAACTACGTTAGATTGTAATTGAACTGGTGTTGGGGTTTTTAATTTTGAAAAGACCGATTTGACAGTCGTACAACTTCTATTGGCAATTTTTACTGAATCGTCATGTAATATTTTTTTAATTTTCGGTGTTAACTCTTCGATATAAGGTAAGGATGCATACTTTATACGCTGGTTTGTCTCTTGTTCAGCAACAACCCGGATTGTTGGTTGATTATTTTGAGTGACATTGAAAAGTAAATTGTTAATCAAATTTTTTGGGTAAGCATTTTGCAGTAACACATCTCTCAACCTAATTAGATTTTTATGATGATGTTGGTGGTGTGATATACGTAGAATGCTATTTTTTAGCCCTAGTATTACATTTATTTTCATTTGTTTTGGTTGTTGGAATTTGTAATGTATGTACCTCCCAGATGCAATTGGTTTGACATACCAGTCTAGTGTAAGTAAACCACTTTGATCTCTACTAATTATTGTATCTAGGAAAGGTAGGCACATATTTTGTTCAAATTCAATGGTGAATTGTAATAATGGGCTAAACGAATTAAATATTTGCAGTATATTTTGTGTTTCACCAACGGGCACAGCATAAACAATGTCGTCTACAAACTTCTTTAAAAAAGGTATCTCATAATCCAGTTTAGGAATACACTCATCAAGGAGTGCATCCATCACGTATTGAGCAATTATGGGGCTTATAATTGCACCCATCGGACTTCCAAGAAGTTGTTTATAGAACATACCATCATATGTACAGTAACTCGTGTCTCGTGTCGAACACAAATTTAATTAGATCAATAAAATCCTTTTTATTGAGAGGTGTGTAACTGCGAATGTCTTCCCATTTGGTGGTAATACTCTCAATCGCCAACTGAACCGAAATGTTGCTGAACAACGAGACAACGTCCAAACTTATCAGGATATAATTTTCTGGAATTTTGAATTCATTAATAATCTGCAAAGTCAAACGAATCTTTTATGTAATAGTTGTTATTTTTATCATAAGCCAATGTTAAGGAGTCCGTAAGAAATTGAGCAATTTTGCTGTTAGGTGCATCCATGGAGGCTATAATTGGACGCAAGCTTAACGTTGCCTTTTGTATTTTCGGTTGTCCGTAATATTTTGGAGCAACTGCATTATAAATTTTTAAAGTTCTAGCTAATTCTGGATTGATTTTGTTTTTAGACTTTAAGTTGCTAATAATTTTATTAGCTTTTTGTTGATAAGCGCACGTTGGATCATTATTCAGTTGTTTGTATGAATTTTGGTCAGACAATATGTCCAAAGACTTAGAATGGTATGCATCCTTATCCATGACACAAGTTACGTTGCCTTTATCAGATTGTACTACTATCAAATCATTATTTTCAGATAGGAATTTTTTAGTGTTTTTCAATAAGTAGTTTATGTAATTATTTTGAGTATTTTTGTGTAGAAAATTAGTTAAAACGTTGGTGATTTGAGCCCTGCACACATTTTTTTATTTTCATCAAAATCTGAAATTATGTATTCAATGTCACTCAGCACTTTACGTACACAAACTTGGTTTGATGTTGGTTTTATGCAAAATTTAGGTCCAAGGCTTAATAAAGTTTGAACCTCTGTAGGTATTTGTTTGCTACTTAAGTTTTTGAACCATTTAGGTTGTGTATGTATAACGCTGTTTTGAATTGAAATAAGTTGTTGTAATTTATTTTGATTTTTGAGTTTAATTTTATTAAAATGCCGGTTGTAACTAATTTTTTGTCGTATATATATATATATATATATATATATATATATATATATATTATTTGTTCAACCCATTTCAACAAATATGATTTTGTATCTATGTACATGCAGCATGTACTACACTACACCGTTTACAATACTTATTCTTACATTATTTGACATTTAATATACACGCTTGATATGGCACTATATGCATGCTTTGGAACTGGAACACTAGAATCTAGAATAGTTTGGTCTGGAAACTCCCATTAAACTGAACTGTGTACCTACCTGACTGGATTCGAACTTGAATTATTAGAATCACAGACGATCGTTTTGCACATTGAGCTATTTGCATGTAATATGGTGGAATCCAGCACTACATTGCTGTTCTTTCTTTCCCATTATCTGATTTTCTCACACTTGTATCATTTTGCAGAGCTTACGCATTCTGAATGGTTCAATTTTTTTATTTTGTAAAACCTGATCTCACTTCTACACACCACGAAACTAAAAATTGTAAATCATTACCTCTAAACATTATTTTAAAATTGTCTTGAAAAGAGAGCAAGAACTCTAACTGAAAGCACGGAAGTGATTGCAAATAGCACAATTGTTAAATAGTACCTGCCGTATGTTAGCGTTCCAAAGTTCGATCCCAACAAGCAACAAAAATACTGCTGGGTTCAAATTTTAAAGGAAATTGTGTGAACTTTACTGTCCTTGCCTTGAATATAGTCTACAATTTTTTTTGTAGTCCGTGCAAGTTGTTAAAGTTGGACATTTTTTTCAGTCAAAAACATTTTTATCTATGGTGGTTTACGGGACATAGGATATATCGAATGTGGCTTTCAGATACACCATTCGAAAGAGGAGACTTTGATCTTTTTAAAACCCAAAAGATTCTTTTTTGGGTCAAATGCAACCGAGTTATCAAGGTTTGAAAATTTGACATTTTTCGTCAACAAAAAAATTTTCCCCTAATTTTTTCCTCGAGTGTATTTTACTGCAATATCATCCACCATTATTAAATTGTGCTCAAGTGCAAATTCTATCAAACCCGTGGTGTTAGTATTGTATGGTGTGCCGATAACGCACAATATTGTACTGTTGTGCGCATGACGTGGGAGCAACTTCGCTTGAACAGTAAGACTGACGCGTAGTTTTGACGTGTTTTTCCTTGGCAATATTATTGCTATTTATTTATTAAGATCTGTTTCTTCGCTATTGAACGATATAAGTGTAAACTTAAGTTATATTAAAATAGCTACAATATTGAAATTAATTACACAGTATTCCACGGACATTTCTAATAATGCTGGATTGCGGTCTCTCTGCGGTCTCTCTGCTCCCAAGTCCCAAGCGTGCTCCCAAGCTGACGTCACAATGAGCGACAAGGACAAGTATACATATGCACGTAGGCACACCATACAATACTAACACCATGATCAAAATGGTTCGCTGTAGGTACATCAAATGAAATATAATACATTTTATCGTATTTAAAGTCTGTCTTTATACAAGGTGTACCCCAACCTGTGTAGTAAAATTTAAGGGTATTTAGTGCTCACGCACTGATCATGAATCAAAAGGAATTTTGTTGAAATTCGTTAAATTAACAGTAGTTTGAAAAAAATATCATTTGAGGTACCACTGGTTGTCACATTTATATACAAAAAAAGATAAACAATAGTTATGCAGTATTTGTTAACGTAATTAAAATAATGTAATAATAATTTTACAAACAGGAAAAAATGAAATTTGTAGGTGTCTCATTTGCTTGGACCCATTTTTTATTTGCGAATTTCAACAAAATTCTTTTTAATTCATGATCAGTGCGTCCAATACTATACACCTTTAAATTTTGTTATACAGGTTGGATTACACCCTGTATAAAATACAGGTAACTTCTGTATAAAAGACTTGTTTCAGCCCCTGCAAAAAGGGTTAAAACGGCATATAGCATCCACTCTACATAACAGGCTCTGTTTCTCTGTGCCGATGTGAATTTTGTTTACGAAATACAGGGCAACCGAGAGGCGCACAGCGTGACAAGTTCGATGCCACGTGCCACGCCACACGCCAGACCATGCGCACGCGTCACGTCACAGATGTGGCTTACACCAGTGCTTCCTAAAGAACAGAATTGGCCATCAAGACAGAATAACAAAACCAGAACCAATACAAAATAACCCAAGAAATTTATTACAATTTGATGCTACGTCCATGAGGGGCAATCTTGTAAGCGTTACTCGCATTTCCGGTCTGAAATATGGCAAGTAAACTCGGACTTACGTCCTGGGCCCCTCAATAATATAGTGTGTAGATAGAGGGAGAGGGAGAGGAGTCAGGAATATGTTTTTGGACAGTAAAATGAATGAATTTAGATTTGGATAATAAAAAGGCTTATTGGATCAATTTCTATTATTTATTTTGAAAATCTTCTCACCAAAATTTTAATGGAATGAATTTAATTTACTAACCAGAAAATAAGCTGCTAACCAGATATAAAAAGTAACACGATTCGCTCAAAATTCTAGGTAAAGGGCACCTAGTTCATCATACACAAACAGAGGGGTACTTTACTATAGTGGAATTTTACAAAACCTTACTGACTGGCTGAAACTTTATACTCTGTCTTAGGGCGCACTTAAAACATCATGCGATGCACCAACTTGTAAACTAGGTATTGTTCTTCAGAAGGGTATTTCACAAAACACCTTAGGGCCTAGTCACACATGGACACATAGCGGACACATTAAAATCACATACAAGTAACACACAGGCAACAGAAGCATAATAAAGAACGTGTGGAACGTTTGTGGCCTCAAAATTGATTTCTTCTCTACTTACGTAGAAGTCACAAAATAGCGACACTTCTATTTCACAAGCAACACACACACACACACACACACACACACACACAGTATTTCTTACTGTTGCGTGTGTGTGGATATGTAGAGTTACGCGATTTGTTCTAAATTTTTGTTTAAGTATACTCTTTATGCCCGGTCAGCAGTTTTTTTGTCAATAAATTAGACACTACCTGTATATTATACTACCTTCAAAAATAGATAATTGTTATTCTTTATCATTTATTTTATAGCTATAAAATACAAATCATAAGAAGCAGCAAACATTTGAATACGAAAGAACGTAACGAAAGCTTGTTACAAAGTTGTTAAAATTGTTTTCGGCTTAAAATTTTATATAAAATACGTGATAGATTATGTATGTATATATTTTTTTTAAATCAGATATACAAAAAAATATCAAACATCTATCCAAATGTTCTACTGAACTTAGCCACCTTTTTTATTATAGGTGTCCACTCTGTCTATTCAATCTAAGCTCTAAGGCTCATAATAACCTGTTTGATTCAAATTTGGTTATCCATCAAGAGTGCTATTTATTCATTATTAGTCAGTTAATATAAAAACTGTAGACGTATTACTAGTTACTAATCAAATAAGTTTGGAAAGCGCTGGTTTTTTCAACCACCATCGCGCCGCTCGACAGGTAAATAAAGAACAATAAATTATATCAGAGATTTATGGTGAAATTTTAAATTTAGTTTTTAATTAATTTTCCTAGGATGCAATACTTTTCCAGTTTACTTTAAGGAGAAATGTGCAAATTATATTTTCCTTAATCTGCTGACGAAGGAAAAGAAAATGATTGCTGTTCTCTCGTGGTGATTTTTCTCTAATTTATGTTACTTGAAGATATTTATCTTTCGGCTGTCTAACTTCTACTGTAAACGAAAAATAATCGCAGAATATTTACATACTCATAAATAATTACTGGAATTTATTTGCGGCTTATTCCTAATTATAATTTAAGCAGAACATATTTTCCGCAAAAACGAGAAGGGTCATCTTGCTACTTAACAGTTCGTTGATTTCTTAAGTCCATTTTCTTATTGCTGGACTTGTTCGGATCTTTGGTTTACTGATGCGCACTACTGACCATCCGACTTTCTGATCTGTATTCAAGAGTCCTCTAAAACATCCTACTTTTTGTGTAAGAACGACAAAATAATTTAAAATTAATATTTAATACCTTATTTTTTACTATTATACGGTAAAAGCATAATTATATAGAACGTTGGTTTACTATTTGTACTTAAAATATTTCGTAACGAAAAATCAAATACTGCAACACTATTAATTTCCGGTAATGCATGTAACATGCATTATCGTGTTTATCATAAATATTAAATCAATTTTAATCTGCATTACTGCGTTATTAGTGTACTCAGAAACTTGTGGAAATTTATTTATGAACTATTATCATTATCATAGTAAATTAGAACACATGTTCAATCAATGTTCAGAAGCCTTTTCTTTCATTTTAAATAAAAGTGAAAATAACTAGTATATTCTTAACTACCTTTCTTGCAAATGTAGTAAAATAACGAATCAAAATTTTCTAAGGGTCAGTAGTAGAATGATAAAAATAGTTAAATTTCTTACCGAAAAACACTGATACGAAATATAATGCCTCCCGGGTGTCTGTTTAATATCTGTTATAATAGGAAAAACAATGTCTTTTTAAAATTTTGCTGTAGTTAGTGACCTATTCTTTTTAGACGCAAGTTGCAAATAAAAAAGTTGTTTAGAATCAAAAACTACACAATGTGAGATCATATTGGTTTGTTAGTTCTCGAGAAAAATGTAAAAGAATATATGATTGTACGACACATTTTCCAAACCATTATTCCCAGTGATTTTTTTTCAATAACATTTTTTCCAATATTCATTTTTTTCGCGAATTATCTATTTTTTGAATTGGCATATTTTCCGCTAGTTCTTTTTTCCAATATCCATTTATTCCAATTTAACCTAACCTAACCTTACCTAAATTAACACGTTTCGTTCACTGCTAATGACGCGGATCCGCGTCGACGTGCGCATTGCAGAGGTGCGCATGACGCTGACACGCGTTACGAGAATTGGCATTTGCTTATTTGTTTGTTTGTGTGGCTTTAGCGTTTGTAGTAGCGTGATGTACGTAATAATAATAAATAATAAAATGAGACAAAATTGGATCCATGCGCTAGAACGCGGATCCGCGTTTCGTAAAAAAATGTAAATAAACAATATAAATTATTTACAAAAAATTTTATTTAAAATTTTCAAGTTGAAAACAAAATTTCGCAACAAAAAATCGTATCGGGTTCTGGGGACATGTTCAAATTTAGGGTAGCAGTGAATAACACATTCATTGAAAAAAATGTACCATTGGAAAAATACATTTTCTTTAAGACTGGAAGAAACAGATTGGAAAAAATGTATTGAAAAAAGGGACTCCCATCCCTATATAGACATTTGAGTATAGCATTATTTCAGGGTGCCATGGAACTAATTATGTAGGTACTTATTATTACAAATGTTAATATTTAATTTTTTAAGTTAATAATTTTGCATAATATTAAAAGAGTAAATAAATACAGAAAGGAAAGTAAAAAAATCAAATTAACAAATCACTTGTTCCATGGTACTCTGAAATAATCGAAAATATTGCTAAATAATGCAAAATTTGATTATTTCCTTTGCGTTTTTCATGAGAACTAACAAAGCAATATGATCGAGCGTAGTCTCATATTTTGTGTAGTTTTTGGTTCTGAAAATCTTTTGTATTTACAACTTTCGTTTAGAACGAATCAGTCAACTACAGCCGGAGGCGGATAGGTCCAGCGGTATTCCCCGGTGGGCCGGATAAAAACCCAAAAACTTAATTTTCAAACTAATTAAACTGAAAATGTTTATTAAGTAGATAGGTATGGAAGTTATTGTAATGTAATTTTTCAGAATACAACATTGTAAAACAAAAATCATTTTTATGTGCCTTGTGAACTGCTTGTTTCTTACTAGAATCATTTTAAAATTAATTTAATATGTTTTATACAATTTTGATATTTTGAAATGTAATTGTTAACTCCATAGCAACAAGTTTCAATAAATTCAATTCACTTGTGAATTTAATTTTTTTTTAATCACTTAACACGTATCTATATTACTCAAAAATTTATATAAATAAGGACAACTTGTCACTGATGACTGCTTACATTACCTTTTTTTTGTTATGTAATAAATAAAGTAGGTACCTATTGTATAAACCACGTGAAATAAGAACTCGAAGAAATTATTCCACTTGCCCTTCGGATTCGGGAGCGGGGACTAAAACTTTCTTCTCTTAAATAAACATTCATGTATCTCACTTGGTGTATAAATAAATATATATATATATATATATCTATATACACACACTGGCGGAAAAAAAATGAAACACTTTGAAATTCGTGAAATTTCGACCATTTTTAAACCGCCATAACTTTTCAATCGATTTCGATGAATCTTTGTGGGCGAAAAACTTTGAAGTGTCTACTTTAAAGTCATGCCTGCGAATTTTAGCGCAACCCCTTCCGCCCCCCTCCAGCACCCCGGTGAAAAATAATAAATTTTAATTTTAAAAATGTCCAACTTTGACGATGTGTATGGAGTTTAAAATTTTTTTGACTTGATCCATCAAAAGGGCATTAAAATTCACTCAATTCCCTGTGCAGGACTCAAAGATCGAAGTTCCTACGAGGATTTGGAACAAAGTTATGAATTTTTTTAAAAAAAGGGCATTTTTTTGTTTTTTGCACATAACTCAGCGACTTTTCAACCAAATCAGACGATTCTTTCGAGAAAAAAACAAATTGTGGGTGTACTTTAAGGGGATAATCTCAAATTAGGATGTTCTCTTTTCGTACCCTTTAAAACCCGAACAAAAAAACAGGTTTTTTCGCAAAAAAAAAAAACGTCTAACTTTGGCCATGTGTATTAAGTTGGACAAAATTTGTCTACTTGATCCACATAAAAAGCATTGAAATTTGTTCAATTACCTGTGGAGGGCCCAAAGAACGAAGTTCCTACGACGATTTGGCACAAAGTTATGGGCGTTTGAAAAAAAGTGCATTTTGTGATTTTTGACTCATAAGTCGGAAGTTTTTTGACGAAATTGTTTTTTTTCACGAATGAATTTTTTTTTTCAAAATTCTATTAGTTTAGGCAATTTGAGTTATTGACACGAAATATTCAATTTTATTTTTAAAGAAGTAAGCAAATCTCACGAGTTTAAAGTTTACAGACCTGTAAGCAGATCTTCAATATCGAGAAAATTTAAACTTTAAACACATGAGATTTGCTTACTTCTTTAAAAATGAAATTGGATATTACGTGTGAACAACTCAAATTGCCTAAACTAATAGAAATTTGAAAAAAAAATTCACAACTTTGTTCCAAATCATCATAGGAACTTCGTTCTTTGAGTCCTGCACAGGGAATTGAGTGCATTTTTGTGCCCTTTTGATGGATCAAGTCAAAAAAAAAATTTTAACTCCATACACATCGTCAAAGTTGGACATTTTTAAAATTAAAATTTATTATTTTTCACCGGGGTGCTGGAGGGGGGCGGAAGGGCTTGCGCTAAAATTCGCAGGCATGACTTTAAAGTAGACACTTCAAAGTTTTTCGCCCACAAAGATTCATCGCAATCGATTGAAAATACGCCGAGTTATAGCGGTTTAAAAATGGTCGAAATTTCACGAATTTCAAAGTGTTTCATTTTTTTCCGCCAATATATATAACAAAGGAGATAAATAAATTCTTTTATGCTTCATTTTAAATTTTTTTAAATTTGTCAATATTTATTTCGTCTGTATAGTGCATACACGTGTAATAGCAATCGGGGAGTAATATTTATCCATCCTTGATCTGGAACTCAAAATAAATTCGCCTGCGGCACGTTACTTTTTTTCAAATTTCCCTTGCTTCTATTTTATATTTTACCCGTCAACGAAAAAATTTGCGCACCCCTGTTCCACCCGGCATATTAATAAAACTCTATGACATTCCTACAGTCACGCCAATTCTCAAAAAAAAGATTGGCACAAACCCTACAAAACAAAAAATACACATTCTCACCATGATATAGATAGCACAGGGGAAGAGTGCTCGGCTCTTACTGAAATATACATTGGTTTTAAGATATAAATTTATTTATTAATTAATAAAGTACATAGATAAATAAATGAAAACACCTCCTTAACTGTTTTGGTTCATATTGAAATAATTCCCACTGACGTTAAGCAATAAGTTACTACAAACCCCATATTTTGCAGCTTACTCCAGTTTCAAATAGCAAATTGTTAATATGTTACACAGTATTCTCAGTCAATAAATACGGTTAATTTAACATCTAACCAGTATTTTTCATTCATTTAATTTAACCTTTAGTTCTAATAATTATCCTATAGAAATAAAATCAATGTTATTTATATTATGCATTTATGCAGCACCATTTTAGCCGCTTGCTCGTTTCGATAAAAACTGATGAATACTTTAAATTGCTGTTACAACGAACTACAGACCAAATAGGTAGGTATATTTAAACTGGCATTTTCGTAAACTTCATAAAAACTACACAAACTAATCAACTAGTGTCGGTGCGTCACATATTCCCTGTTAAATATCTCAAGATGTATTGTCCCTAGTAAACTGAGGTTTTCATTTTTGCTCTTATTATTATTCTAATTTTTAGTGCAAAGTTGTTTTTTGTTTACACCCCCTTTAACAACATTATAGTTCTGTAAAGTTATCTGTAGTAAAAATACTAGCATGTTGCGATTTTGATGCGTTTTTATTTTCAAGAACAAGATTGCTACCATGTCCCCGTGCTATTAATACTGAATTCAATATATTACATTTGGAAGGAAACCTATATCATGCATGTTCTGCTCGTACAATGTGGTTACCTATGGTTAGACCTTAACCGCTACCCAATAGATTAATACATGCATATGGTTATCGGTAATCTGAGTTACGTATTTTCAGTTACTGGTAACTGAATAGTCTGATAGTGATTATACTGTATTAACTGAATTGTTTACTTTCGACAAATAATAATAATGTTCACATAAGATGAAGTGAGCTTGAGAAAATAGTACAGGCGACTACTTACTACTATCCTAATAAGCTCATACTCCTTTTTTAAATGTATATAGTACATTTAATTTATGTTATTTATGTATCTTAGACAAAATAAATCTTTAAGGTACAATTAGCAATTACTATTCCGCGCTTCTTTATCAGAAAAATAATATTGTGTTCAATAAATAAGATATTACAGGAATAATATTCTTATTAATATGAGTAACAGTAGCAGAAAATAATTTATTCTAGGTCAAAGTATTTTTCTATACAAATTTAGGACATTATTTTACATAGGACTATAATGTCCTTTACCTATATATGATATGAAATTAATTAAATTCCAAAAAATCAAAAATTTCCTCAAAATAATTTTAGATTATCAACATCCCAAGATATATGAATATGAATGAACTAAAATTTAAAATAAATTTTATCAATATGAAAATATTTTTATTTCTCTAATATTTATATAAAATTAAACTAAATAAGACTTCAAAAATATTGAATATTAAGAAAATAACCTCAAATAAATCTTTAAATCAATTTATACTCGTATGCGCTCAAATCCGATGAGAACGCGAAAATGAGTATAGCTCGTTAACGCGTTTGGATCATAAAATTTATAAAATTATGCTTTTTAGTTTTTCTTAGGGAAATTTTTTAAAATTTGAGAAAGTAGATTTTTTGAAATTTTAATTTAATCTGCAATTTTCTTGAAAACGGTAAGAGATAGAAAATATATATATTTAAATTTATTTGCATATACAACTATAATTTAATTATTAGAAGTAGGTAGATGGTAGATGTCACAAATAATTTTATTAATTCCGTGACACGAAAAACATTCCCTTCGTTGACATTTATTTTATTTTAAGAAAATTATTTTTGATCCGTGCTCAGTACTATATCAAACTATACCCTTAACATAGGTATGTACTTGTACCTACTACAATGAATGAATTATTTAAAACACATATAGATTGAATCACAAATTTAATTAACATCATTATGTTCATCATTACAAATCTGTAAAAAATTAATGAAAAATATCACAAAAACCAATTGTTGCATTATTTCTGGCATGATTGAATCTCGGATAGTTTTAAAATTTTGCACAGATTACTAATTAGTGAATATAAAGCCGCATCCCCCATTACGATCGACACTGTCGTTCCACAATGTTGCTGTAGTGACTACATCTATTTTAACAGTATCGAATGTCGAATGAGATATACTCACTACAGCAACACTGTCGATCGACCTTGTAAATCGACAGTGTCGACCGTAATGGAGATGCGGCTTGACAGTCAATGACAAACTGCAGATAAGTACCTATACAGGTGATGGAACTGAAATTTTTTTCAAAGTTTTCTAAAATTTACAGATTTTTGAATCAAACCAAAACTGATTTCAATTATAGTTTACCTTCTTACCATCAATTAGTAAATTATCATAATAATCATAGATAACACTAATATTCAAAAATTACTTATTTTAAGTTGGCTTAACTCTTACTATTGTTATTGATTTTCTCGCCACTTGATTCAAATTTAATTGGAGTTTTATATTTACTTTTACGGATTGATGTTTTTAACATCTTTATGAAATTTTTAAAAATATTTATTTTATTGGATCATCGTGTATTTTGTAAGATTATTTATTATTTGTTGTATTGAATTGATTATTTTGTTGACTATTTCCCACATATAAAGTAAACCAATCATTTGCTTCAATTTTGTAAAATCTGACCAATGACGTACATAATATCGGCAAAAATTGTAAAAATGCCCTAGGGATTGTTCAAATGACAATTTTCCCGTTACATTTCTATGAGTACCATGTATGACAATTTTTTTGATTTTGTATTGTTTTCAATAAATTTTAATGGATATTAAAAGTGTCAAATGAATGTTTTGTGACAACTTCTTACGAAGAAATACAAAAAATATATCAAATATAATATAAAAAATACAGATACGCCAAAATCCTTAGTTTGGAAACAATTATTATTGATGAACTTGTGAAATGAAAGAAACAACATTTTAAAATTTTGACACTCAGGTAAGTAAAAAAATTACTTAAATGTCAACATCAACAACCCCCTCGGCAAGAAATTAGTTTGGATTTAAAAACACGAAAAAACACGAATAATTATTATTCTCTGATCGATCTGCAGCAGTGTCTAATTTTACTAATTCCGACATTAGCAAACATTTAATAATAAATATACCAAGGCACTCTAGCGTAAGTTCGGTTTTAATTTACAATCGTAAGTATTTTTCAATGAGAATAATAATTAGTTCATATTTTTTGTGTCTGTTGATTTTCAGGTAAAATTATTCCTTAAGATTGTTGCTTATAGAAATAACATCCTTCTACAAATTGGATGATAAATTTCAGAAAAATTATTTTTGCGTTGTAATAAATACATCAAATAATACATACCCCATTTTTTTCCCGAAGTATACAGACACATACACATTCGTTATATCAGACGATATTTCATACATTCATTTAACTATCTATTGTCTATAGTCATTGTATAATTTATTAAAATTTAATCTATTCCATTTATAGTTAGTTAGATATCCAATACAATCTTCAATCCACTATGGTTTCAAAAATGTGGTCCTTACAAAAACTATGCCCTTCAATTTACGAATTTAAAAAAATCTGTTTGTTCCATAATCAGTAAACTGAGTAGGTACTATTTTATGCCAATAAATCCAGCATAAAATGTACTGACGTAGCGATTAGCAAAAGTTTTGTGGCCACTATAGAATGGTAAATTTTTATTTCAATAAGTGAACAAGTATTATATACTTAAGGTATCAATTAAAAATTGTGCCTTTTTAAAATTTTAATTAAAAAATTGTAGATACGTGATTATAAAAATTCTTAAAAATTTCCATTCTATGCAAACTTTACACGGTTATAATCTCATAAAAGAAAATTATTTTTAAATTTTAAGAAGATCTGTAGATCCTTTCTTTGTCTATTAAATTTTTAAAAAAACATTATATTGAAGTCAATAATAAATTGACAGAACGAAAACACTACCTATTACAGTATTTTTTAACTTCAAAATGACCTTGCATAGCTAGGACTATAGGATAGGGTAAAGTACGAGTTTCGGGCTGGTATCAGGGAGCCGTAGTAGTGGGAAAGAGAGTGGAATAGAAAAAATAAAATCGAGAGTATCCTGGGAATTCGAAAAAAGATAGACGAGCCGCTTAAAATATACCTATACACCCTGTATATTCATTACAGCATTATATTTCTTTTTCCATTCGGAACTTTCATCTAACTGGATTGATAATCAAAATTTCAGTCCCCTCGTTGACCGTTGCGAAATTTTATTTCCTCGTTTTACTAATCAGACTGGCACGAAACGGGTGGACACCTCCATGTGAAAATTACGACGTTTGACTTTCATCGCCTCGCTTCCTGTCGCCCGCCCCGGTCTTCGCCCTCGTGATGTGTGACATGTCGCCAACATCACCGACGTCGCAACGAAATCCGAATTAAATTTGCGTGCGGTGATTAAACTACGAGGGTCCGTGGTCCGTCTTTTCTACCTAACACGGAGGGCACGTACGATTGTAATTAGGTACAAATGTGTGTCCGTGTGTAGGTGTTAGGTATGAATGCGTGGGTAACTGACGCTCATGCAGGATGCAGGGCCGGGTTTAAGGGAAAGATATATGTTCACCAGTATTTTGGTAGTTCTTATTTTGCTTTTATTGTATTACATAAATGAAATAGGTATGCATTTTGGACAATTCATTTCAGATTTTTGTTTTTGTTTTGAATAGAGTTGTGTGATTTTGTGCAGTCCAAAAAACCCACTTGAAAAAACTCGAAAATACCCATGAAAAACCTCACTGCCACTTTATCTAAAAAGTGTTTATACATAATGAAAACGAAAACATTAACAAATTCAATATGTAAAGGTTATACCTAGGGCTGTTCGTTTAAATCGATATATCGAATAACGATATTTCGAAGAAAAAATATCGATATATCGATGTATTGATATATCGATATTTGATGTATTGATATTTGATATATCGATATATCAGTGTTTGATGTATCGATATATCGATGTTTGATGTATCGTTATATCAATGTTTAATATATCGATGTTTGATATATCGATATATCCTGCCTCTGTGTGATTCTTCGACCCAGAATTAATTATGTTGTTATATTTTTAAACAACGAACCTATCGTATTACTGAATATGACAATATGAGCGCGGGCGGAGCTCAAATCTTACTTCGTACTGTTTTTCACAATGACTTTTTTTACACATCTTTCATCTCAAATACTATACCTGGGTAATTTGTAAAAATTATACTGTTTTTTTTTTAAATAAAATTTAATCGCATCACAAAATTTATACAAGGGCGAACAAAACATAAACTAGGGACTGTTCGTTTAAATTTAAATCGATATATCGAATATCGATATTTCGAAGATAAAACATCGATATATCGATGTATTGATATATCGATACATTGATATTATCAATATTAATTTTATATCGAATATCGATATTGAAATTATTGGAATATCGAACTGCCCTAGTTTCACAGATGGCGCTCATAAGACTATCCACCCTTAATAACTTGGAAACGGATTGTCATAGGCATATCCGGTTTGCGCTATATGTTTTTACATCTAGGAGGCCATATTTTAGTTTTATTTTAATCGGTTATTTCACTACCCAAACCTCCTCCATCTCAATATTTTTAAATCTTAAATGGCAGTATACCCTTTGTGGTATATCAAAAAATTATAGTTCTTGAAAATTGCTACACAGTCATAAATTGATAAAAATTTATATTTGAATAAACCATTTTAAAGTTAGCAACAATAGTTTATAATATTTTTATGTTATATGGTGTGCTATAAAAATGCCAAAAATGTGAAGCAATAATGATTAGGTATCATTGTTCGTTTTTTTTTTGTTTTCTTGTTATTTTCATAGCACTGTATGCATTTATTAAAACATAAAAATATTATATGTATAAAATTATTGCTAACTTTAAAACGGTTTATTCAAATATCAATTTTATTGCAATGACTGTGTAGCATTTTTCAAAAGCTATCAAAGGGTATACTTATTGATATTTAAGATTAAAAAATTGAGACTGGTGGGGGTGAAATGAGTGATTAAAAAAACAAAAATATTAGTAAAATGTGGCGCCCTAGATGTAAAACATATAGCACAAACCGGGTATGCCTATCACAATCCGTTTCCAAGTTGTAATGTCACATCCGGTAAATTTTCCAAAAGTTATATTGCTTAAGTAAGCGTTTGGACTTACATCACAAAAGAAAGTTATGTTGGCGGTTTATAAAGAGCAACAGCAGGTTTTGTGAGATATATAATTTTATGGAATTTTTCCACTGCAGTTGCTAAATGAATTGATGAGGTAGATAAGGTTAGTAGGATTTTAAAAAAGAATAGATTCGACAGTCGGCAACCAACATCAGAAAGTACAACACTGTTTCCTTTTTGTAGGTAATATAGTTTCAGTGGCGTACCCAGAATTTTCGACTAGGGGGGTGGGGGGCGGAACAAAGTAAAATTTGTAAAAAAAATTCAGAGATGAAAATATAGTTATATTTCTAATTAAATAGTAAATAACATGAACAAAAAATATGGTTAGTATAATACACTAATAATTAAATAATAAGAAACAAGATACAAGAAAGCTCATGCTCATAGTACAAATAAATAAAAACGTACAAGCTCAATTTGTAAAATAGCAAGTTCACTTTTTCATTATATTTTTGTCACAAGTGTACAGCCTTGTTTCCAAAATTTCACTTAAAAAAATGGTCCATTTTTATTTTCTATAAGCCTACTTCTTGACCTATCTTGAAAAAATTCTAGTTACGTCCCTGATTTTATAATAGAATAACTGAAAACCATTAGCTTTGAAGATAATCTTGCTTTCAAGATACCTTTTAACAAACCTTCTTTAAAACAAATATTGAAATAAGAATATGAATAATATACGAATACAAAATAGCTAGATTTGATTAACCATCTTTGAAAATATATACAGTACCTATACCTTTAGGCCTTTTCATAAATATTAATTAAGAAATTTTCATAATGATTTGTATAATATAATAATTTGATGAAAAAATTGTCTCGTTTAAAAATAACTTGTTGAGGGTAAATTTCCTTGTGAAATGTGTACGCATGCGTATAATTTTTGAAACACTTGATTAACGACAAACTAATCAAGGCGGGGTTTGAACGGTGACCGAGGGGTAGGGGGTAGGTTGGTGTTTAAGCAACGCTGCCTAACCTAGCAAATTTCAGAATTACAAATGCGTATTTAATGCAAACGCCCTCAGCAATTTATGTTCAGGCAACCATACTTCATTGCCTTATTTGAATATTGTTTTGGGGTATAAATTACCCGTTGTGAAACATTCTTGAAAAGCGTCATATGTTTATTAACGTGCGGCTTAAAAATTAAATAAAGCATTATGGCAGAGGTAGAGGCTGATGTAGAACGTAGAATGGAGAATGCACATGTAAACACTTTGTGTACCACGTTTACATACATAAACAACACTTATTTGTGTCATTTCGTTGTCGGTTCACTTTTGCGAAAGTGTAAATTAAAAGCAAATGTTATCGCGCAATAACGACAAACTTTTATCGAACATAGATATCAACTTCCTACCACTTTGAACAATTTCATTAAATTTCTTTTGGAAAATGGCGCGCGCACATAACTAGTAAGAATTAAATATCTCGAAATAATTCTAAATTGCCCGGTGAGTGGCTAAGGATGGAAGAGCCATCTTGGCAAAGGGGCAAAATCCCGGTGGCTATAAAAAATGAATAGTAGTTTTTATGTTTATTTATAAACATTGCAGATTCAACTATGTAACATTCAACACACGGATTTATTTGTGACAGTTATAAGAAAGATTATGTCGTCAAGTTAGCAGATTACTGAAATGATTTGAACCACACTCTTCTCATTCACATCACACATCTTACAGAATACAGAAGAAGAATCCGATTACATCCATTATACAGCCGTAAGTATATGTTTAAGAATTCGTATTTATTTTTTTGCACATGAAATAAAATGCAATGTAAACCTTACTCATAAGGCAATAATTGAATATACTTTAGATATCAATTTGAAGTCGGCGCCAACTGTAGTAGGTATTGGTAAATTTGTGCACCGATTTCAAATTTATATCTAAGGTATATTGCCATACGCCAAAAAAGAGGTGACAAAATATTATTTCATATTTTTCAGAGGTAGGTTAAATTTTTTTTATTAATTTTTTTATTTCACTCTTTGCAGTGATTTTTTTTTTCGAAATAGATTAACTTACGTACATTATTTATAAACACAATTGATTGTTTAATATTTATGAAAAAAAATTGTGCCAATTGGTAAATAAGCTTCTAAATTAGCTGCCATTTTATTCAAGAACGCAACAGAATACGACATTCTTACTGTAAATTAATCTTCCTCAATAAAAAAGGTAATTATTGAAATTAATAATACAAAAATAGGTTAAAAACAATGCAATTAATATTAATTTGAAAAAATACTGTTACTTGGGAAATACTTTGACAAGTAAAACTTATACTTTACTAAGAACTGTGAAGCTATACAAGAAAATGTACTTGGTAAAGTAAGTCATACTGGTATACTTATACTTAAGTATTTTGGGTTCGGTACTTGCTATGCTCAGTATAACTAAATAACAGGATTAATATGTCCACATCCAAAACTTAATTCTTTTCATTCATGCCACGTAAATTAACAAATACCAAACAGTTAGTATGCTGACATGGTGTTTATTTACGAACTTTGCAATGGAAATGCAGTTACGAATTTCGTCATTGACTGTCACTTCAAAATCCAGAAACCAAGCGTTTACGAGAAATTCTCCAAATGAATTTTTTTCTTCTTTGTATGTCCTTCATTCATATTTTAAGTAATGCTTCTTAACCCTGAAACACCTACCAAGAATTGTGAATCTCAAAAAAGTACCAGGTGTATTTCGAGCTGGGCAAGTATCGAAACCATAATATTTATGTATAAGTACTAGTACTAACTACCTATGGTTTGTACTTGTTACCAAGTACATTTTTAAGTAAAGTTCCACATTACTTAAGGAAAGTATAAGTTTTTCTTGTCAAAAGTACTTAAAAATAAGTATTTTTCAAGTACCAGAATATTTTAAATCAATATTAATTGCATGATTTAAGATTTACGTATTATTAAAATTATTAATATATGTCAAGTACAAATTTTTATTTTACTATAATAAAAATTTTAAAGTAATAAATGCCAAAAAAATAGTTATACTTACGTACAAGATTTACAAACAGCTCTGGCTGCACTTAATTTGCGATCGTTTAAAAATAATTATTAAAAAATATCTTTTCCACTAAATTTTGAGAAGCGCTGCTGCATGATTATAGCAGATAAAAACTGATTTCAATATAAGTCCTTTGCTCTCTGGTTCTTGCACATCTTCCTATCCTGCTCTTTCCTGAAGTTAATTGCACCCCTATTAAAATGTAGCGTTATATCTAGATCGGCATTAAAGATAGGCACTCGTGATATTGACATATCTGGCGCACTAAATTCATTGCAATGTAGCTTCGAGCAACTCCACCATAATCCTTAGTTAGCAGATAACGCTAAGAATGTGAATTAGCGAATGGCAGGCACCGAGCGCCAGGTATTCTTACAGAACTTTACAAGACATTGACTGAAACTGAAAGTTCAACTCCTATCCAACATGAGATTATCTAAATTTTTCACCAGGATATTGTCTTAAGTTAAATTGATGTTAATCTTGTAATGATAATGTACAGACGAAATGACGGGAGATAACAAAAAGTTTTGTCGTATATTCTAGAAATATTGCGCCATTTACAATTTGCTGTCATCATTGCAGGACCAGGACTTATTTTTCTCTGGAAAGTATCTAGAGTCCCGAACGCGGTACAGTGTTTAAAAAATTAAAATCCCGAAGTTAACGTTTTTTACGTTACCCACTTGATATGCATGGTATGTTTAAAAATTTCATCTAAGTGATATTACGTAAGACTGTCCTAGCCACATCATGAGTGAGATCAAAAATTACATACCCAATACAAACATCTCAGAGAATTACATGGGATACACAACTAGGATATTATTAACATTGGGATGGTACATAGACAATGTTACTAAGGGCGGACATTAGCAATCGCTAACATATTAATAGGATGTTAATGGGCAAAAATAGCAAGTAAAAAACCGAGATGTTCACATTCTTGAAATGTTTTTTTTATTTTGTCAGCATCAACATAAATATCACGAAACTCAATAGTTATAAGGCAGTGTGGTTAGGTTACGATATCCAGGTTCCACAGTTCAAATCTTCATTTCGATCATTTTCGTCACACGTGCACGCAAAGCACGCAGTTACTCTCAGGGAGTAAAAAGCGTTTTTGCTCCCTCGGGTGTGCTTTTAGAGTATTCTTGAAATTTGGAAAAAAGTTAGACGCGTCGCCTAAATTTATGAATGAAATTGTAAACAACAAAATATTTGAATTGGTTGTATTATAACAAATCCCACTCACAACATTTCTGGGCAATCAAATTCTCTCTCATTTCATCCGTTTTACTTAATTCAGAATAGACACTACACCGCTACAAACCGTAATGAGTACAAACGTCAGCAATATTTCTACGTCTGAGCTTTAACGCAGCAGAGCTTCGTAGCAGTTACGCCAGAGTTACGGAGCCAGTGTTAAAACACCAAGTGTGATAGAAGTAAAACATGGCGGTAAACACAACCTCCGTCAGCACGGTAATTATATTCATTGCGTAAATTATGAACGTGAAGCAGAGAGAGGTATTAAGTTTGCATGAGGGCGGAAAAATCTAACAAGTATGTTCAATTTCGGATAAATTGGGATAGGGTTGAAATGTGAATGAGTGAAATTATTGTAGCGACCTCAACTTGACCGTTGTTGGGGTAGTATTCTGAAATTGCGTTTTTCTGAACATATGCCCCGGCTCAAGGGCGGTGAACTAGAAAAAATTACATGGGTGCTAAGAGCAAATTCGGGTGATATTTTTCATGCATGAGTAATTATGGCAATTGGAAGAAATACGTCGCGGGCGATTTTTTTTATTTCAAGGTTAAATACCTTTAAATTTGTTTTATATAAAACTTAAAACATATTTCATAAGTCTAAAAAATAGAACGAAACATCTTGATCTTCACTCTTTAATATCAATAAATGATGGACTACCGGTTTCAACTCTTTGTAGAGTCATCTTCAGTCTTCAACTGTTCGCTGTAGAACAGTTGAAGAGTGTACCATACTTACACCTGAGTCAAAATTATTATCTAATTGTTGTTGACAATGGTCTACATAACATGAACTCAGCTGTTTTTCGTAACAAAGTTGATAGTTCCTAATTAATTCTTCGACACCGGGCCTAAAGATGCCTCTATAAAGAGTAGAAACTGGTGGTCCGTCATATATTTATATTAAAGAGTGAAGATCAAGACGTTTTATACAATTTTTTACACCCTTCTATTAAAAATATCTTCACAAGGAATACTTTTCAATATTTCATAATATAATGGTCTAGGGATATAAATATGCATCAATGTCCGTTGGTACATACATTTCTGTATCTGTTTCGGTATTAAAATGACTTATTCCAGCATGTTTATTGATGCCGGAATGGGCTTCATTTTTCGACGATTTTTGATGACATTTTGTTATCAGTGATTGGTAACACTGCATTTAATAAACAAAATATCTAGGGAATGAACAATTTTCAAAAACGGGACACTCTTTTGATATGTATGTTTTTTAACTAGTTTTCAAGCTAGTTTAAATTAATTTTAATAAAATGATTGAATAATTTTCATATCCACTCTTACCAGACAAGACAAATCTGTTGCGTAAACCACAATATAGATTGCAGATCTCAAATAAAAATTCCTTAAATCTTGATCTTTATAATTGCTTACCAAATATGATAAAGGAATGAGACACAAAAAATTTTGAAAACTGCATTTAAAAAATATTGATACAGAATGCTTTTTATACCACACAAGAGTGGTGAGTTTGACACTGTTTATTGACATGGGAATCTGCTTTGTCTCTAATTTATTCTTATATATAACTGAATACGTATTATATAATCTACAATATTACTAATTGTTACTGTTTTGTATCTACTTTTATACTATGTACTCGTATATACGAATTTATTTCTTTTGTTGTCCTGCTAAAAACATTAACTAATGTAATTTAGTCAAATAAAATACATATATACATACATACATACATAAACATACTATAGTAATAATATAAAACTACCTAATTTTGTTTTTTTACTACAGTCGGTCTCAAAATTACTTTTACTTTTTGGTGAAATAAATCTAAACTTCATCCGTTTTAGTTTTTGTTATTGTTTCAAAAATTGAATTAGTTTTGTACTCAATGTCATCTATTAACATAATATTAGTTTATTCATCCCTTGTTCACGCGACAGAATAACCCATTATTAGCACTAGATATCTAAAAATATTGTTGTATTGTTTATTTTTTTTTACTTGGCTTACTTTTATTTATTTAATTTTTATGTATGACATTTTAATTAAATAAAACAAATTTAAATAATACACAAAGCACATAGGCAACAAACAAAACTCATCAATTGTCGAGCAAAAGTTACTGTCACCAACATATTTATTCTACCAAAAAATTCCCCTTATGGAAACTGTTAAACAAAGAAATCATGTAAATTAAATCATAAACCGCTTAAACAGAGAAAATAATATAAAATATTCGTTTATAGAAGGCCATTCTAGCACTCGTTCGTTCGGTCACTCGCGCCTACATACTCATGTGTGAACTTCAAACTCAGGCTAGAAAAAGCCCCTTTGTAAATTATGTTTTATTTGGAAATAAAACGCTACTGGAATGTAATCAGATATTTATTTTTCTCTACATTGCCTCATGCGCCTTCTTCAGGACAACAAATCACATACAGAAAAAAGAGGGTTTTTCACCTTTTTATAAAGTTTTTTTTTATTGACCTAGTTGTACACATGCCCCTTCCCCGTGTATTTGTATTTCTCATCGTAATCTTCTTCATCATGTAAATCACTATCGTATTCGTATTTCCACTCTCTATATCGCAGATTAGTGTTACAATTATTAATGTATGCATATATCGTTTGCATAATTTAGCGTTTTAACGTGAGCGGCTGAGCTTGTTTGGTGTATCCATACAATATATATTAAATAATGTTGAACTTAGCGCAGTATAGACTGTGAAGTCAGCTAACCGCAGATGGAACAAATCAGAATACGCCCAGGAGAAGGAGGACCTAGACCTGGATTCATTGCGAAAGGATGTATCGAATTACTGTTAAATGAAATAGTTTAGAAAACTGTAAAGTATTTTCGAAATACTAGAAGACATTATACAGATTGTATCATTAATTTTCGATTACACGTTAAGGGTATATCGGTAAGATATAATTTGATGTACCTCCTACTTACGGATTCAAAATCAATTTCAACGAATCGAGAAAATGTTTTGTTCCACTGAATTGATACCTACCTAATAATTATTATTTTAAACATAGCTTCTATATATAATAATTCAATAAAATTTGTATAATGAGTGAGTTATCTCATGTATATTTAGGTATTAATTAAACTTATTTTTAATACCTAAACCAGTGGTACTAAAAGTAAACCGTGTAATAAAGTAAACTGCCCTTAATTTTTTTAATATCTGAAAAATTCTTTTTGATTTATATCCAGCATATCTAACTGCATATAGGTACCCGTAATGAAAATAATTAGATATAATAATAATAATAATATCAATTTATTTAGCATTGCTAGTAAATACAAATATAACAATACATAAACATTTCTAGTAAATACAAATATAAAAATAGGTACATAAACAATCATAAATATATTGTAACAAATGATATGCTACACTTAAAGATTAAATTTCATTTCTTATAACTCTTTTAAATTTATTTATTGAGCACCTTTTTATATCATCTGGCAATGAGTTATACTCTTTTATTCCTTTGTAGAATACCGAATTCTGAGAAGCTGTTTTGTGTTTTTTTTTCTAAATATAAGTTGTTCTTGTTTCTCGTATTATAATCATGTACATCCTTATTTGCTTTTAACAGAATATGTAAGTATCTATTCAGGCATCATCCCATTAAGAATCTTATGTACAAATATTAATACATTACATTTTATCATATTTCCTATATCTAACCATCCTAACGTTTGCAGCATAGTCTTAACAGGTGTGTATTTATTGCAATTCAGTATAACTCGCATCGCTCTATTTTGAAAGACTTGTAATCTATTTATTTCGCTATTACTACACATATATAACAATGTAGATACATAATTAAAATGTGGTAAAATAATCGTGTTAAAATATTTTTTTTACTGTTTCTATTCAACATTCCAATCTTTTTAGATATTTTTTTACATAAGAAGTTAACATATTCTGTACCTTTTAAATCGCATGTAATTATGTAACCGAGATATTTGATCTGACTAACTTGTTCAATTTCACAGTGATCAATAGAAACTTTTAAGTTACTACTATCTCTAAATTTTTTTGTACCTATAATCATAAATTTACATTTATCAATATTAACTTTTAATTTATTTATTTTTAACCAACCACAAATTTTTTGTAACTCATTATTTAACATTGTTATTAAACAGTCAATATTTTTTCCACTTATGTAGAAGATAGCATCGTCGGCAAAAAGATGATACTTGCAAGATAAAGTAGATATAATATCGTTTATATATAATAGGAATAATAGGGGGCCTAGATTACTACCTTGTGGTAAACCTATATCAATATTTTCTTCCTCTGAATATATATTATTACATTTGGTTTTCTGTAATCTATTTTCAAGATAACTGATAAACCAAGATAAACAATTACCAACTATTCCATAAGTAGTTAATTTTTGGAGTAATATTTCTCGATCTACTGTCTCGAATGCTTTTTTAAGATCTAAGAACACAATCACAACTGCCTCATTATTATCAATAGCTTCTTTCCATTCATGAATAACAAATTGTAGAGCGGTTTCACAGCTGTAACCATGTCTAAAACCTGACTGATGTAACATAAGTAAATTATTTTCTTCTACATATTGCACTAATTGTAAATACACTGCCTTTTCTATAATTTTTTCAAGGGCTGGCAACATGTTAATGGGTCGTAATTCTTCCGCTTTTATAGTATTTGCTACTTTTTTTATAGGAACTATAGTGGAGATTTTAAGTCTATCAGGTACTACACCTACTTCTAACGAAGAGTTCACAATATTAATAAGCTTATCTGCTAAAATATCTAAGAATTCATTAATAAATCTTACATGTATATCATCAGGACTATTTTTATTTGACATACTATGAATTATATCTATTAATTCTGACATTTCTAATAATTTGATGTAATGTACAATTTACCGTATTTATTGCATAATTGTCTCTAAGATAGCATATATATGGTTCAATAGAATTTACAATATTTTCAATATTAGTTATAAAAAACGTATTAAGTTTTTGAACTATCACATTTTTATTAGTATACGTAATGTCATTAATCATTAGTTCATTTATAGTGTCATTGTGTTTATTTGCAATTAAACTTTTTAATGTTTTCCACATTTGTTTTGAATTTCCCCTAAATTTATCGATTGTTTTCTCGTAATATAATCGTTTTTCAATTCTTATTAGTCCAGTAGCCTTGTTATGGTTATAATGGGCCTAAGTTGCATCAAGTGGTGGTAGTAAGTTTCTATTTTTTTTCTTGTATAGGATGTGACTGAAATGCAAAATCCAAGTTTTCGACCTCAGCAACCCTCCGGAACACTTTTGAATATCTCAAAAACTGCTAAATTTTTGCACTTTTTTCGGTTTCTTACCATTTTGACTATGAAGGAGCACGATTTCGACAAAAACCATTTCATACATTTTTAAACTAGATTAAATTGTGTACAATCTAAGACCAGAATGGGCTCGGTAGCCCTAATAGTTTCCGAGATACAGCTTTTCAAAGTTTGGTAAATTTTCCAAACTTGAAAATTTTAAACTAGTTTTCATGACACAAAAAACGGCTGTAACTTTCCAACGGATAAAAGTATCGCCGTCCGGTTTCATGCATTCCACAGATTTTTATCTATTTACGATATAAATTTAAAATTTTCGAGACCCTAGTTTAGCCACAATCTTAAATTATTTTTTTTTAATTTTGTGTTCATAACATAATAATAACATAATTTCTGAACGAATAATGATAGTGACTTCCGGTTTGCAGCACTGAATTCCTCGGACTTTTATCTATAAGATACATTCTGTCAAAATGTCAATGGTCTTCCTTGAGCTGAAATTTAAAGTTTTTCCGCGAGAGAATATAGTAAAATTTTTGTTTACTCTTTTGTATATTGTTTTAATCAACTATAATATCTGAACGAATAATGATAGAGACTTCCGGTTTGCAGTATTGAATTCCTCGGACTTTTTTCTATAAGATACATTGTGTCAAAAAATTTCAGTGGCCTTGGTTGAGCTGAAATTTAAAGTTTTTCCCCGAGAGAATATAGTAAAAATTTTGTTTATTCTTTTGTTTATTGTGTTTAATTAACTATAATAACTGAACGAATAATGATATTAACTTCCGGTTTGCAGCACTGAATTCCTCGTACTTTTTTCTATAAGATATATTCTGTCAAAAATTTTCAATGGTCTTCCTTGAGCTGAAATTTAAAGTTTTTCCGCGAGAGAATATAGTAAAATTTTTGTTTACTCTTTTGTTCATTGTTTTTAATCAACTATAATATCTGAACGAATAATGATAGAAACTTCCGGTTTGCAGTATTGAATTCCTCGGACTTTTTTCTATAAGGTACATTGTGCCAAAAAATTTCAGTGGCCTTGGTTGAGCTGAAATTTAAAGTTTTTCCCCGAGAGAATATAGTAAAAATTTTGTTTATTATTTTGTTTATTGTGTTTAATTAACTATAATATCTGAACGAATAATGATATTGACTTCCGGTTTGCAGCACTGAATTCCTCGTACTTTTTTCTATAAGATACATTCTGTCAAAAATTTTCAATGGTCTTCCTTGAGCTGAAATTTAAAGTTCTTCCGCGAGAGAATATAGTAAAAATTTTGTAGAAGATAAACGGTTGGTGTTTCAAATCTGTATATGTTGCCAAACTTTGAAAAGCTGTATCTCGGAAACTATTAGGGCTACCGAGCCCATTCTGGTCTTAGATTGTAGACAATTTAATCTAGTTTAAAAATGTATAAAATGGTTTTTGTCGAAATCATGCTCCTTCATTGTCAAAAAATGGTAAGAATCCGAAAAAAGTGCAAAAATTTAGCAGTTTTTGAGATATTCAAAAGTGTTCCGGAGGGTTGCCGAGGTCGAAAACTTGGATTTTGCATCTCAGTCACATCGTATACAAGAAAAAAATAGAAACCTACTACCACCACTTGATGCAACTTACGATGTACTAGGTTACTGGTCTATATTATATCTACTAATTTATTTCTTAATGTTTTATACAATTTCCAATTTTCATCACCTCCTAGTAATCTAAATACAGCCTGTATATTTTGGTATCTTGTTAAGTTTAAAATTTGAATTAAATGCTACTGACGATTGTGTTTCTTTGCTATTTTGAATTGTAACTGCAGTGACTTAAATAAGCAACCAAAATATTACAATGTGTACCTTCTATAGGACACAAGTTTGTGTTGTCAAATTTTTAAATTGTGAGTTCTTTTTCTTTCAAATGTGAGTGTGAACTGATTTGCTGCAATCATTGTCCAAAATTTATTTTCTGTGATAAAAAATGAGAAAAGTTAAGTTTTCAATAGAGATATCTATCAATTCAATAAAATATAATATTTTTGCATTCAAAACATGAAAAAATCCTGAATGAAATCTAAAAGTCTGTAAAATTTTGTATTTGAATGTCTATAAAATCTTTGTTGATTTAATATTTCTGTGGTTAGATTTAGTTAATGGTTATACAAAATACGCTTTACTTCAATGAAATTTCTTTATGTGGAGAGATCTTTTGATGTTAGTGTACTTCTTGCATTATATGAATCTAAGGAAGGCATCACAGCATTCTCCTAATTAGGCATTCCCTTTTTAATATTCTCAATAAAATTCTCCTCATATGCAAATTTTCCAGTCTTTAAAGTATCGCGTCTGAAAACATTAACCAATACCATCAACGGATCAATATTCCGATGAATAGCATCTATCTCGTTGTTAGAATCACACCACACGCCACAATGGCTTGTTCCCGTTCTCGTACAAAGACATGGCACATCTCCTAATTCCACGCAAGTGTCACTAAGAATGAAGGGGAAGAGGCGACGTTGCATTGTTGCAAACTTGCGACGAAGTCAAGCGAAGTGAAAGATTTCTCGCTACAATAACGGCGAGAACGTAGCAGATTCTGCACCTGATTTACCTGTGAAATGTGGAGATGTTTCCCTGTATTGACAATCAAGCATATTCTGAGATTCACAGGTCGGTCTTGTTAGGCGAGTAAATTACTTGTTTATTTGCCACACTTGTGGAATTCACATTCATTAGTTGTATATGAGAAATTCATTGGTAAGAAGGAATTTGAAGAACTACTAAGCATCTACCTACTAACTGTTTTCAAATATTTTATTTTGTGAAAAATATCAGAAAAATTCGCCCGTATAAATTTAAAAAATGAGTGAGTCTAGAGTTTGTTTTTGAAGAGTAAAAGCTTACAGACCTAACAAAATCCAAAATATTCTCGAGACAGAAATAGAAATATTCATGAAGGAGACCGACGATGGGGTGTTCGGTGTTCGTATTACTAACAATGAAAGCAAGGCCCGTAGCATAAGTCTTCACCTTAGCAATTCACGACGAACGCACAGAACACGCACACACGAACCGAACACACTTCGAAAAAAGATTGGTTCATTCGGATTGTTTGTATTACGCGCTGTATTCGAAGTGTTCCCATATATTTTTAAAGTTTAGTAATACTTACTATTTCATAACAAAAACTCGTTTCCACTGAGCAACCACGTGAAATTCAATTCTTTTATGCAAGTAAAGTTTACCGACAAGCGATGGATTACGATTGGCTCGTTCTGTGTTGTGCTGGGTCTTCACGTCGAACGCACATAATGCGCAACACGAACACAAAACAAAATTTGTTTGTGAAACTACTGAATCATTAGCTAATAAATGCCGATATGAATTACAATAACATATTGATTTGAAGATTAAGATTAATTTTTAAAAAATTCAAAAATTGTTGTCTTTTTTATCTGGCCAGCCTAGGTAAACTACAATATTGTTAAATAGGAGTTGCCGCTCCTCTGTGTATTATAATTCGTGGTAGGTACCTATGTATTATTTTATTTATAATAATAATCATTTCTATGCAATGATAATAATAAAGCAATAAGAAACAATCTACAACAACATGATTATAAACTGTTTATTCTTTACACAATCTGTCTGTAAACCTTGTTTCTTGTGTGAATGAGTGTTGTGAGTGTTTTTTCATCAGTACAGTCTACCAGCCGCCGCTCATGTGTCAATGTCGAATGACCGAAGGACGGAAATTAAACAGATTAATAGTAAAGGGCTGACCGGGGAACAGCGACGACCAGACGACGAACAGCGTCAATGGACGTGTGTCGCGTCGACTCGACCCTCGCGTTACACTGACTTCGTAGGTGTGGACAGTAGGAAATTATCGAAGAAACGACAGCATAGGGACTACTGGCATGTTTTTATTTACAACGAGTGAGCTCAGAATTAATATCGTTGATTACTCAAAACTTAATAGTACAGTGGGCGCTCGGGTATGTGAATACCTATTTCATTATATGAACAATCCACTATAGTGAACAGTCAAAATTTAACACATGAGGTTATATAATCTTGGTTGATAAACTGAGACTTCCTCTAAATTCGAAATTGAAAAACATTTGTTAACTTTAGAACTCCATTTTCTTTTTTAAGCTCATGCGAAAGTAATATTTTTTATCTTGATTATTTACTGCGAAAATGTAGAGATATGGCCTGGTATTACTTGAGTGCTAAGACAGTGCAGAAACAAATAACTAATTATCTTAATGTATTATAAACATGAATATGCTTCAAATAATATTAAATAAATTATTTAAAATACATTTTCGATTAAATGAACAATTCGATTTTATGAATTGCCCTGCACTGAGAAAAATGATTATTTTTAATAAACGAATGCATTGCTTTGGGCATGATTTGTTCGCAAGAAATTCAGCATGTTCATTACAAATAACTCTTATCTCGTTTAAAAAAACTATACTGTTTAGGTGAAAAAATATATCATACGTTTAGCACACATTTGTTTCCCTTAAAAATAGGTACTATTCAAAGAAATAAATTAGGATTTTGTTAAACCCACAAATAAATAATTATTTTTCTTAAATTAACAATTTATTTGTGACAAATAATATTTCTTTATTAATTCAGCTTTATAACTAAGTAATAAATTTTGTTTCAGAAAAATAAATGCTTAATTTCTCTGAAACAAATATCAAATTGGAATAATATAATATTTATGTGAGGCAACTAGATTGTTATTTTTAACGAATAAATAGCACATTGTAAGAAATTGCCTTTATTAATACTAAATAAGTTTTATTTAAATTTATGGATAAAGAAAAATAATACAAGAAGTAACTTGATACTTGATGGGCCATGTGCTCATGGCCCATGTTAATGTGGAGGTGTAAAATGTCTACAGATAGGTAGTGTTTTTTCAACGATATATTATATTAAAATTGTATTGTATTACTGCAACAATGATAAAATGGAAGAATCAATAATCAAATTAACTGGTAGGTAAACTTAAATCTGCAAACAAAAAACAGAAAAAAATAGTGTAACGTTCATAATTTATATTTTAGTCGTAACTCAAGGAATATCATTCGAGAGACCAATAAGTTAGACAGAAAATTCACGTGACATAATTTAAATTTTGAAATCGGTTGAATTCTAAAATCAAACCAGAAGTAATATGAGTCTGATGCATTCATGGATCCAGAACATAGATTAAGGTAAAGTACATTTTTAAATTGTAGAAAAAAGTAGATGCCCACAAACGTGAAGTGTAATTTATATTAAGGGATGAAATCCAAGGAAGGTTTTCAAGTAAAAGCGTCTTTCTTCACTTTCTTTATTTATATAATAGGTCGACCGGTTTCGGATATTATAATATCTTCAGGACAAGACTACAAAGTAATATACAATTAGTGTCAACACCAATTGGCTACGTCCAATACAAAAATACAAATATAACACAAATAAAATTATACAAATAAATAAATATAAATAGTGACGCAAATTATCAATATTGCTTGGTACTGAAATTATTAAGAATACGACATGAATGACTAGTGAGAGTAGTAATAACAAATTTTTTTTTAAATGGACTACATAGTGACTAGAGTTTTTTGTTTTTTTAAAAATCATACATCAACATAACAATGTAAAATAACTAAAAAATACTTACAAAAAAGCATAGGAGACAGTTTGATGATGATGAAGCAGTCGCAAAAATACATGTTTCTCATGTGATTGTTGAAAAAACAACAGATAACGTAAAAAAAGAAGTTGAAAAACTTCGAGTCGCCAAGTGTACGAACAACCACACAACAGGAAGTCAAAAGTGTCAAACGCACATTTAAATAGCAGAATTAGATATGAGTGACGTTGCAAAAGGTAAATATAGTTGAAAAAAACTTTGCAAAAAATAAAAACTGAGCAATGTAAATAACCCTGATAACATAATGGAAGAAGAAGAGGTTTTTGTTTACTAATACAATATTGAATTGTAAGTTTTTGCGTCACTATTTATATTTATTTATTTGTATAATTTTATTTGTGTTATATTTGTATTTTTGTATTGGACGTAGCCAATTGGTGTTGACACTAATTGTATATTACTTTGTAGTCTTGTCCTGAAGATGGATATTATAATATCCGAAACCGGTCGACCTATTATATAAATAAAGAAAGTGAAGAAAGACGCTTTTACTTGAAAACCTTCCTTGGATTTCATCCCTTAATATACATTTTTAAACATTTAAAAAAATAATATTGTTCAAATCTAGATTCGCACAGAAACAAAAACAATGATGATGGAATTATTCCCTGGAGGTTGAAGGACGTATTTAAACCGAAGGAAAACCTGGATAAACACAATTGATCAAAAAATGTTAATTTTACCGTCACAAATATGTTAATAAGTGTTTTATATAGGGTGTGAGTAGAAATGAAATGATACTTTATAACAAAATAAAACAAAAGTTAAATATTAAATTTGACGTATTTGTTCAATAATATTTAGGACTGTTGTTTTATTTTTACTATGAAGTATCAAGTAATTTCTGCCATGCTTTTTAACACTTTAATATATTCATTGTGACAGTAATATTAACATTTGTAGCAATATTATTTACTATTTGTATTAAATAAATGTATATAGGTTCCCTAATAAATATAAATTTATTTTAAATATATGTGTGTTTCAAAAAAATAAACCAATGATTCATTTAAAACAACATATAATTATACGAACTGTACGCTATTTTACTTTAAACAATTACTGAGTATTCTCAAATATATAAATTACTTTAACAAAATCATATTTGTTTGTGACAAATAAATTTATTTAAAATTCTATTAGGTACGTCTAAACATCCATTATTTCTCTCAAACAAATATTCCTAAACCAAGCATTTCTTTTTTTGAAATATATATTTAGTCCGCTGAAATTAAAAACCGCATTTATTTCCAAGAAGCAAAGTTCGTTTCTGGCAAAGAATCCTTTTTCTCAGTGTGGTTTTTATTAGTTCACATAACCGAGCGCTTACTGTAATTCAATGACTATCCCAATCCATTACATATATAACTAAGGTTGTTATTGGCAATCCTTCTCCTTTGTAAAAATATGAACTTTATTGTTGGGTTATTTAAAGCAGGGCTTCAACGCTTTAACTAAAATGTTTGTAGTTCGATCAAAATTACTGTGCTTTTCTGAAATAAAGCTTGAATTTTTCGTAGAAAAATATTCAGTAACGTGGTCAAATCGAATACATATTGTAAATATCTTCTAGGGCTGTCAAAACCGGTTCAATGGTCGTCGCACGGATTGAGGTTCTGACCAACATAAGCTTTTTCTGACCGTTGCCTCGTGTTTTGTTTTTATTTAAGTATAATTGTCTTGACAAATCTTTTGTTTTTGTTGTTTAAGATGCCATATGAGTGTTTCTGCTCTTAATATCTCACTGGTAATGTTTAACGCTAACTGAAACACGAAGTGTGCTGAGCATTAAACGATCTTTCGTTATTTCAACTTTTTATTGGAAATGTTATGTTTGCCCTGTCATCCACGGTTTTATTTTTACACAACGTATTTACCTGTAGGATTTTATTCTATTATTTACTTTACCACTACGCAACCTGATGTTGGAACAGAAATAAATTACTAAACAAAAAGCAAATTTATTTTAACCAGTTACCCCGATGTCATTTGCTCAGTTGGGAACATGTCATTTGAAAACGACTTTGTTGAAAAATACTCAGATAAAAGGACTCAGAATATAAATAGCCGTTAACTGGAATGGCAGGGTCAATTTTGACCCCAGCGAATATAATTTCGTAATTTCTTTGTTTATACATAGATATTACGTTTTGCGAATCCGTGTATTCCTTTAAGGAAGAATGTGTTGTTACACAGTATACACACGTACATATAGTGTTTTGCTTAGTTTTCGTTTTGTTAGTCGGATTATTTGTTGCAAGAAATATTGTTAATGGTCAATTTGAGCTTGCCATGCTATAACTGTTTTAAAATTTATTGGTTGCGAGTTCTTTAAAAAAATAATGCATTATCTTAGGAAGAGCTTGAAAATATGGCTCAAAAAGTTAGGAAAAGGGATTAGAAGAAGATAATGAAAAATATAATTATTTTAAGAACAGAAGAACATATTCAAATTAACTAAACATCCACCTACACCTACTCGAACACATGGTCATAATATTCATGTGAAAATAGCAACATGTGATAAATTTGGGAACTAACTATTCAAATATTTTAATATATGATCCAAAATGTTCTTCTTACGTTTATATTTAAAGAAAAAAAAACTATTTAGAAACAATTATATTATAGGGGCAGTGAACTATACAGGATGTACCATACCTTTAGGTACATATTAGAATGGCATATAGAACTTGACGTACTGATAACGGAACAAAACTATTTTTTTTCAAAATTCGAAAAAAAAATTGGATGTTTGTAAAGGAAACGGTTTTGGGCCACTGGTTGAATAGGTTGTTTTAATATTAAAAATTAATAAGTATGTTTGCATAATACAATAATACAAGTAGCCGACCGCACAAAACTCTGTTTTTATTCTAAATAAATAGTAAATAGTACTAAAAATGTTCTCCTAAAGTAAATTACCCTTATTTATAGAAATTCCGAATAAAATCTTTTTGTTCCAGAATCAGTAGGTACATTAAATAATATGCCATTACAATATGTACCTCAAGTTATGGTACTTTCTGTATACTAAAATACCCGAACGAGAGCCGTAGCGCACTATAAAACAGCAGCAGTCAGTCAAGTGTAGATAGAGACAGACTTAAGGCGTATAGCATTTGCGAAGTATCTCTATCACTGTCTAACTCATGTAGAACATGGGCAAATTAATTTACGGGGTGCATATGCAACAGCAGAAAATGCATGCAACAGAAAGCGCAAACTACAGAAATTGCAAGCATCAGAAAGCGCAAATTACAGAAATTGCAAGCATCAGAAAGCGCAAATTACAGAAAGTGCAATTTTCAGAAAATCGCACACAACAGAAAACGCATTGTTCAGAAAGCTCAAACATCAGAACATTCATCTTACAGAAAGTGCAAACGTCAGAAAGTGCAAGCGTCAGAAAGTGCAAACGTCAGAAAGTGGAAGCATCAGAACGCGCATTTTACAGAAAGTGCAAACGTCAGAAAGTGGAAGCATCAGAACGCGCATTTTACAGAAAGCGCAAATCACAGAAAATTGCATCTAACAGAAAGTGCAAATGTCAGAAAGTGCAAATGTCAGAAAATGCAAACGTCATAACGTGCAAATGTCAGAAAATGCAAACGTCAGAACGTGCAAACTAATAGGGATAAGGCAATCTAGTAAAGACACAAACCTAACACACTATTTTCTGACAATGCACGTTATGACGTTTGCACGTTCTGACGTTTGCATTTTCTGACATTTGCACGTTATAACGTTTGCATTTTCTGACATTTGAACTTTCTGACATTTGCACTTTCTGATGTTTGCATTTTCTGATACTTGCACTTTCTGTTAGATGCAATTTTCTGTGATTTGCGCTTTCTGTAAAATGCGCATTCTGATGCTTCCACTTTCTGACGTTTGCACTTTCTGACGCTTGCACTTTCTGACGCTTGCACTTTTAGTAAGATGCACGTTCTGATGTTTGAGCTTTCTGAACAATGCGTTTTCTGTTGTGTGCGATTTTCTGAAAATTGCACTTTCTGTAATTTGCGCTTTCTGATGCTTGCAATTTCTGTAATTTGCGCTTTCTGATGCTTGCAATTTCTGTAGTTTGCGCTTTCTGTTGCATGCATTTTCTGCTGATAAGTGCGTTCTCAATTTACGTTTTTAAATACAAACTTGCCTCAGCGACTCATAAGGCGCGCGTCCTTTCGAGGTACGTAGTATTAGTATAGAGTTCACTGTATAGGCATCATATTTGACCCAACCATGCTTTAAGTGTAACATTTTTGAGACATTCCAGTTAAGGGATAGAAAATTTTATAAATTTTAAATGGTCGTAGAACATCAAAATATGGAATACCTTTATAATTTTTGCCTATGTAATAAACTGCCGTTTTACTACGCACAAGTTTATTATTTACAAGTGCAAAACTAGTACAAAGAAATAGTCGTTTGTTACCATACCTATCACCTTTTTTGAATTTAAATAAATCAATCATCAAACCTTATTTCTTATTATTTTCCCCATAATGGTAAAAAATAAATAAAATGTGACTACTCGTAAATGGCATGCTGATATTTTTATATTTTATTATAAAATACCGATTAAAATGTCATTTCAATGCAACTTTTACCACTTGAAATTGAAATAAAATAACGTCAGTGACAATTGAGATTATTGACAGTTCACTGTTCACTGATTTTAAATTTTTGCCTGGAAACCTACAGTGTTTTTATTTTACGTTTACAAAATTCAAAAAAATGTTCCATTTATAAAATTACTTGTTTTATTTTCCTAGTACGACGCAAGTAGAGAAGTAAAATTATTTTTAGCTTAATTAATGAACAGTCACTTAATTTATTTCCTTGTTTTGAAATTTGATTCTAAATATTTATTTTCAAATTCTTTTGTATGATTTACACTAATTTGACATGATATTAATCATCATTTTAATTTTAATATGTGTATATATTTCCAGCTTAAGCCTCGTATAATAGTCATAGTTTTTGTTCCAAGTTTCTGTCTCAATCATAAACATGTGCTAATAATTTCCCATCGCAATATAAATTATATTTATGACAATGACATGACAATTAATTCAATATGCCGGTAAATATATTTTATTTATAATTTATAGCTTAAACTCGGCTTAAACCTATTTTTAAGTAATGCAGAAACATTTTTATTTATATTTACCTTTCTATATTTATTCTGTAGCATTATTAATACAATTTTTGAAATAAGAAAAACTATAACCTGTTTAACAACAGAATTAAAAAGACACGGGTATATAAATAGAATGACAACGCCTAAAACCTAAGACTAAAACAATCACTGGGAATGTTTACACGAAATTCAGTTTACCAAACTGTGTAGGAGTATGACTGACAACTAACAAAAACTATGACTATGATAGCAGTGAGAATGAGCCTTAACCGTTGTAACACTGTGCCCTGCAACCATGTTCTTAAATAAACAAATCTGACGAACGGTAACCGTTAAACTGTAACCGGTAACGCGGTAACCAGTGACCAATGTCTATATTTGCGAATCAGTAACCGATATTAGTAGACCTGGCATTTTTATGTTAGTTTGTAGTAGAAGCAAACAGGCCCAGATGAATTAGTAATTATAAGGAGAAAATTGAGAAGTCAGTGGTGTAGTCAGAATTTTTTATAGAAGGGGCAAGTTTCTTATCATAAGTTACAGTAATGAATAAAAATTAGTATACTTTTAATTAAAGCTGTGTAACTATTTATTTAAGAGGGGAAATCCCCCTATGGCTTTGGGCTCTTTTTAGTCAAACACAAATTATATTATTAAATCAAATCTTTAAACATTCACAACTTCCATGATCTTCAGTGGGATTCGAATCCACCACCTCGCCAGTCGATCGGAATCGGACCACAATGAGTTTAGGCACGTTAGACCGTTTAAAAAGATGTAACAGCCCTTTTTCTAGCAACGTGACTGTCGCAAAGAAAGGAATAAACCTACGGACCTACGCACACTTGCTGCACCTGCTGCGTTGTCGCATTTCATATTTGGTGAGGAACTGACCGATTTGAATATAATTTACCAAAGCTCTTAATATTCATTTTGTAGAATTAATTTATGAAATCTAATTGAAGGTTATACAATTTCTCCTTTAAAAGATTAAATTAGATTTTATTGTCTATTTTAACATACAAAGTTTGTTTATAGTAGGTACGTCAAAGTATAACAAAAATAAGTAGGTAAAAGAAAGGTGTTTCATTTCAATATGTCAATTAAATCTTCAAAGTTAAAGTTCAAATATTTCTGAACGGAATAGAAACAGTGTTGTAAGAAAAATCTTTTTTTATCACTAATTTAAACTTATTTTTACTTAATGGAATGTACCTACTCAATGTACCCAATATTGTAACCGTATTTGTTATGTTTTTGAAACACAACAACAGAGCTATACAACACAACGTGTTTCTTACAAATCAATTTTAAAACTGACAAAGTTGCAATTGTTTAATCGCAAGTGCGTGTATCATAAGTGCGCGCCTATCCTTAATCCTATCGTAATTAATTAATATCGAAATAATACAAATTTAATGTTAAAACTTGGCTGGAACCTGTACCAAACCCAGGAGATAATTTTAGTAATATGCGACAAACACAAGAGATTCCCTCCCTCATGCCCCCCTCTTGTATTCGCTCTTGTCTGGAACATTTATAGCTACACATTGATATCTTACATTAGTGAATTTCAATAAAATTAAAACAATAATTTTTATCTCATCTGTAACTTTAGAAGCTAATATCTCCTAAACGAACCGTTTGTGAGAAAATTTCCAAATGAATTTTTTTCTTGTTTCGAAGTCCTACATTCAAATTTTAAGTTAGGATACTTATCCCTCAAATATCCTATAGTAATATAAAATATTATATTTTGATTTAAAGGAAGAAGGGTTGACTACAGCTGCCTTAGTATCTCAGTGGCTGTACCACTGTAGGAAGTCATGTTCTCGTGGTGTTGTTAGCATTAGGTCGTATTAGTACGAATACTATATTTACATATTCATTGTTGAAATGACTTTTCTTGCTTGTTTAGCAGGTAAGTGAGCGTGAAATCACAAAGGGTGCTTCGCTAATTATCTTCTTGTTCCTTCATTTACTCCTAGCGTTTAGCCTACATTCCGTATTCAATTATTTCTTAACATATTGGACAGTAAAATAAACCAGAACACGAACACTCGCAATAGGTTCATGTGTTTTCCACCTCAAAATAACTACATTTCCGCCATTATGAATTGTTTTTAATTACAGAAAAAAGTTAAAAATATTGGCGTGACCATGAGGTGACCTTGGCGTGACCTTCAGGTGACCTTGGCGTGATGTGACGTGACTTTGACGGGACGTGACGTGACCTTGACGAGACGTGACGTGACCTTGATGTTATGTGACGTGACCTTGGCGTGATGTGACGTAACCTTGACGTGACGTAACCTTGACGTGACGTAACCTTGACGTGACGTAACGTGACGTGACTGAAGTTTCGTGCTCTAAATAATTATAAATAATACATTAATTCCTAAAGTACTATGACAGAACAATTTATAAAATGCTACAAATTGTAGATAATAATTTTGAAAAAAAGAAAGAGAGAGATGTAAGTAAAATAATATGAGGATTGGCAAAAGATCTAACTTGATTTTAAGCTCCTACCCCTAATAGTCCGATTGAATTCAAACAAACCTTAAAATCTTTCTCTGATCAAATGAGACATGCATGCACAGTTTCAAGAGGATCGGACAAACGGTCTAGATGAAGATAAAAACAAACAGATAGATAAACATTCAGCTTATTATGAGAAGACTTTAAAAAACTTGAATTTAATTCATATATAATTCCAACAAATGAATTAGAAACAAATGGTATCTGGTACATTCCAAACGGTAAATAGTTTCTTAGATGCGTAAATTGAACGTTATATGACATAATTTTTATATTTATATTAGATAGTTATAATTATAAAAATATTATCACTTTCGTTTTAACTGGACGTGGTGTCAACTTTCTTATTTTCAATAGAACAGGCTTTATATTTGTACATACTGAATACTCAACAAAACAACAAAAGTTGGCTATAACTATATTTAAAACAATTGAATCGTATAGCTGACAGCTTGTGTTACTTGTTGAAATTGTATATTTTATTGATTAATTATTTATTATTTATTATCATTTATGACGTTTAATATAAGTAAATGTTTGATGCAATTCAATATTTTTAATTACCTAGGTAGGTACTGTTTTCATATAAGAATTCACTAATATTTTATAGGATTAGTAAATATTTTACTTTAGCTTTCTCAAAAACATTTATAGTACTAACATGAATACTGAAAAGGCGTTTTCTTTCCTAAACCGCGTTGTACACGTATCTTAATGCATGAACGATTCTTATTCAGGAAATTCGAATCCTTGTATGAAAAGATAATTTTTACCAGTCAGTGCTTCTGTATGTACGACGAATACTATTTTTAGACACGAATATTTTTCCTATTTTCCTTGTTAAAAATTCTATTAACAATACCCGATTAAACTAGATGAGATTATTGTAAAATGGGTTTAGCATATTTGTAATTTTATGGAAGCCATCTCAAAATGTTTATCAATATTGCAATAATTATTGTTCGAACAGCCTCTATTTATGTAAATGAAATTCTGATAGTTTAGAATTTCAAATGTTAATATTTGTTTTATTATTGAGTCTATGATATGTCAACAATGTATTATTTTCCCTATTATATTCATATACCTACCTAATTTGCTTCTACTAAATATTCTAATATACTACATGCAAATTGCTATAAATAAAATAATTATTGCCTAAAGGGAAATGGAATGCAATTAATAAAAATATTTCACAAATGCTGAAACTGGATTTGTCGCTGATATGAATATGTATACAAATAATAACATAACATTACAAAATTACATTAATATTAATAATGATGTTTACATCTCAAAATGGCCAACGTGTTTTTTTGAGTAGAATTCGATTACACGTGTCTACGTCAAGTCTGTTTGTTATATTATATTATATTATAGATTTATTGAAAAACAAGTTTATTATTGATCTGACAAAAAAATGTATAGCACAAAGTTTTGCTTTTCTTCTATATCAATTATCAGATCATATTTTTCTAAGATCGGCATAAAGTGTTGACTTGCAATAAAAAATTGCAGACCAATGCTTCTTTGAAGACAGTTGCTTATAAAAATAATATGTTCAAGTAATCATTAAAATGATTTATTAAGAAGAGTGTGCAGCGAAGATCTATGAATTTGAGAAAAATATATTAAAAATAAAATAAAAATTTTTAAACAAAAAAGAAATAAGTGTACATGCCTTAACCACAGCTTCCTGGGCCCAATATAAAACGATATATCCAAACTTACTTATATCCGAAAGGGTTACGTTAAGACGACATTTAGCTTCGAATTTTTTGTTCAAAAAATTAATTTTAAAGTATTTCAAACTATATTATGTTTTATCGGCATTCTATAACAGGTAATGAAATTGTAAATGATGAGTACGGATCTATGAATCTTGTGTTCAAAGTTATAGCAGAAATAATCTACAGCAACTACTATTTATTGACTTCACCATTTTTAAAAAAATCGAAAAATGGTTAAATCTGCCGCTTAGGTGAAGTACATTTTTTAACCTAGTATAGTGGGGCAGTTTCAACCATGAATAAAAATGCTGAAAATATTATTTTTTATAATGTACATTATATATTTTAACAAATTACAATTATAAAAATAACTTATAAATAATAAATTATCTGAAATGTTTTTCTGCTTATTTGGCAGATCAGCAGTTCAACTACTTAGTGTACGAAGAAAAACGAATGTCAAAGCTGATTAGAGAAGATGTTATTGCAGTCTTAAGGTAATTTGGCGGTGGTATGTAATTAAAGAATTACATCCGCACGATCAACATTTACCTTTGTCTTTAACAACTAGTAAAAGAAAATTGTAACGTGGTGTATTTCGACGCAAAAATTTATTCCTTACTCTCTCAATGTAATGAACAACTTTAGATTTTATTTGAAATGTAATCAATAAGTAAGAAATGTCGTAATTTATTGCAATATTTGTGACTTAGCAGTTGGTTTTTGATACTATTTATTTTTTATTTAATATATTTTAATATCATGATTTATATATATATATATATATATATATATATATATATATATATATATATATATATATATATATATATATATATATATATATATATATATACAGGGTGTTCATTTTAAGTGGCGCACCATTGCTAACTCGAGAACTATAAGAGCTACGAAGTTGGTTAAATTAGCAAACAATTTCTATTTTATATGACTACTTTAATGAACGAAAGAAATTTTTTTTAGACCAGTGGTTCTCAAACTACGGGGTGCAACTTTCTTATTTCAAATGAGGACCTATTTTTTTTATTTGCCTATTCTATTCAGTATTTTTTTCTGAATTCAACGAGATATTAGTTTTATAACCTTGCATAATAAAAACATTTGAAAAACGCTATTGAAAATTATGATAATTTAATTAAAATCTGATTGTTAGTTAGTGTTATGGAAGAAAACAATTGAATATTTTGTTTCATATTAATTGTTAGTGAAAAAGATTGTAGTATACTACACTGATCAGACCAAATAAGGTCGAAACACGTGTCCGTAGTTACCTCCGCCTTGTACCCTACTGAGTACTTAGCACCTTGAACTCATACATTCAGTAGCGGTCCTGATCTCTTAATTAAAATCAAAGAATCTTTTTCATTATCAAATAACAATTAATATGAGACAAATATTCAATTGTTTTCTTCCATAGCACTCTTGTAACACTCATAATTATCATAATTTTCAATAGCGTTTTTCTCTTTTTTTTGTTATGCCAGGGTATGAAAGTAATATCTCGTTGAATTCAGAAAAAAATACTGAATCGAATAAGCGAATAAAAAAATAGGTCCCCATTTGAAATAAGAAAGTGGCACCCCGTAGTTTGAGAACCACTGGTCTAAAAAAATTTTCTTTCGTTCATTAAAGTAGTCATATAAAATAGAAATTGTTTGCTAATTTAACCAACTTCGTACCTCTTATACTTCTCGAGATAGCAATGGTGCGCCACTTAAAATGAACACCCTATATATATATATATATATATATATATATATATATATATATATATATATATATATATATATATATATATATATATATATATATATATATATATATATACCGGGTGTATATTGAAAAGTGAAACATAGGCGTTTAACATGGTAAATCAGTTTTTCCGTTCGCATTGCTTCCCTAATTATTTTAGACAAAAATGTTTCAAATAAATGTTGTTGAGCATAAAATTCTACATCCGGATCAGTAAACAAAATTTATTTTGGTTGCTTTATAACTGCAGAAATCAAATTTGAAAATACACTGAATAGCGAATTAATAGTAATACAGCCATGGAATTAAAAACAGGAGATGAACAAATGCGTAACGTTTAAAACGTCAAATTATTAGTACCTATACGTATAAATGATTTTGACAATCTATTATTCTGACATTGACATTGATATATATGTATATATATTTGTGATATTATATGTATATATATATATATATATATATATATATAATATCACAAATGAACAAGAAGTATTTTATATTTCTTACACGCAGTAATTTCAAATAGAAAATGAGTTACGACCAGTGGTTGAATCTACCCCATGGTTACTATAACTATAGAATGCGTGAACCGATTTGGATGAAATTTTGTATGACATTATACATGGCTATAAGTCATCTTTTGAAATGATATTTGTTATTTTTAGTAGACTGCTAGTGCGTGAAACTGAGATATGAACACACTACTAAGCCAAAAAAAATTTAGTGGCAAGGCATCTTCGAATTGATAAATTTCAATATTATGATGTTAGCAATTAATAAAAAAAAACAATTATAATAAATTTGAGATCATAGAAATTCCCAGTGAAAAACGACGTAGGTATTTGAAGCTCGCCGGAGCGCTCTTAGGTCGCGAAGACGATATCGGTAATGTCCCTTGTCACAGTTGATGCACATTCGGGCTCGTTTCACAACATTTTCATAAGCGGCCAGGATACGCTTGCTTCAGAATTTCCACTTTCGCTCGTGCTATATGTGCAGCGAGATGTGCAGTTGCATTGTCCTGCTGGATCCATCTGTTCACTAATGTCAATGTCGCGATGACATGAGACTCTAGCTGCAAGAATGAAAGCATCGTCAGTTTCTAAATATAAAAATATGTCAAAGCCATAGCTAATTTTTTGTATAAATTATTGTTGTTATTTCTACACAAATACATTTATATATTTTAAGCTTTATATCATTACTTTATAACGTAGAAATGTGCATACTTTAGTATTAAGTTTAGTTTTTTTTTAAATTTTATTCATTTTAAAACGCAATTGACAAAAATTATGAATCCTACAACAAGTGTAGTCCTTTCTTCACGTTTTAGTTTAATAATTAATGTCAACCGGTTTGGGTATTTTTTAATTTAATACCATCTTCAGAACAAACTAGCATACTAGGTATGTCAAGGAAAAATAAATACAAAAATTACAAAAATATTTTAACACAAAGGAATACATTAAAATAAGAAATTTATATAATAAAGGTAAATTACAAAAGCACAGCAACTAAGAATTATCATCTTGTTAAGATTTTGAAAGTTGGAATCAGTTAGCACTAACAAGAAAAGAGCGCCATATAAAACTGATTTGTTAGCGAAATCTAAACTCTTTGTTGCATATGGGATTACAATGTAGAATACCAAATTTGTGAGTTGTGCCACTGATTCACAAAAAGGACCACTTACAAAATTGTGTATAATGTAGCTACACATCGACGCAAGTTGTGAACCACTTAAAAAATTACTGTTTTTAAAGTTTGACTTATCGTGCATCAAAAGGGCCTAGAAAATGTGTAAAATCACCTACAGCAAAGAGTTAAAATAAAACGTGAAAAAGGACTAGACCTTTTGTGTTTATTTTATTATTCAATCTTAATCTCCAATTTCACTTGAGGGTAAATTTCATCCTTTCAATATGGATATAACTTTAGCTCACATATGAAGAGAAACTTTCGGTTATAAAATCGTACCATTGAACGATTGAGCCACCACTAATTCAGAGTTTTTAAATTAACTGTCGGATCTCCCAATATACCCACAGCAAATACCCCACACAAAAACTGAGTTTGCAAATTGAATTCGAAATTCAGACATTGCAACAGTAACACAACAGTAAAAAAATAAATACGTGTATGCTGTGAATACAGCTGTATATGGAACATTTGCAAGCTGCTCGAAATTCAAATATTAATCCATGTTTATTGTACGCACGCAAACATCGGACCTAAACGGTAACATAATGTAACTTTAACGGCAACATGAGCGTTGCTATTCTACACTCAACGCACATTTACTGAAAGCCAAGTTGCAATTATTATGACAGGTACAAAACATTGACGACAATTTTGTTGTTGCAAAACAATTCATCAAAAGATAATAAAAAAAACTAGAGAGGTAGCCAAACTAGAAACGATAATCTTTTCTTTAGGTGAATACAAATTTGGAAAAATCTGAAATTTTTAACTAGGTATAATAATTGTTACCGTGGCTAAATCCGTAGTTAATCTACGATAGGTTCACAGAGAAAAAGAAACGCTAGAAATCCATCGAGCAGGTTGATATCTAGGTTCAGTGAGTTATTTCAAGACTTTCCGGAGAAAAATTATAATTCTGACTATAAAACTTTATCATTTTAATTTTTGCGTACCTACAATTTATTGTCAATATTAAAAAATTCTTAACTATAAATTGTTTATGCCCTTTATATATACTTAATTATATTTTAAAAACATGTAATATATATATAGTCAGTAACCCCTTTTTATACCTTTCGGTGTAAGGGGGCCGGGCACACCGAGCCGCAGTGGGTATTATTTTTGTCTCGATGGTCACCCATCCAAGTTTTAACCGCTGTGAAGCGTGCTTGACTATATCAATCACAACGCTGTCACGTTACCACACTGCCGTACTGCCGACTAAAAACATGTAATACTATTTTGAAACCACTGAAAATGTTTTCAGCTATTACACGAGTTAAACAGTGATAGAAACATATACCAAATGCTATACGCCATAAGTCTGTATCTCTCTCAACTTGCCTCACTGTTTTGTAGTGCGCTACGGATCCCTTCCAGGTACATGGTATAGAATTAACTGTTTCATGCAGATAATTCACTTAAATTTTTTCTATACGATAGAAATTTAAACTATTTCTCTAGTAAATAATAAAAAATTGGTAATAATTAGAATTTAGAAAAATAATAAAACAATCATAAATTTAAACTAACTTGACATAAAATAATTAATTTTAATGTAATATTAATATAAATTTAAGCAAAACTTAAAATTATTTATGAAGACTCGAACAGATTTTTATAAGCAGCGGTCTGAAAATATTTTCGGACCGTCACCAGTATCAACGGTCTCAAAAGAAGCATTAATCTACAATCCGATTGTTCATTTTAAAGTAACCAAGTGAAGTTAAAACTGCCTATACTATTATTACCGATCGTACCGACTATAGGTACCCAAATTGATTATAAAATTGCCAATTTCCAGGAAGTATAATATAAACACAGGAGTGGACACTCCGTATCTTATCAATACTGTAGATTTGTGGCATTTTTGTTTACCCTGTGTAAGAGAGAAAGATCACTAACTAGGCCTGTGCGTTACCATAGTCACCGTTGTTTATCGTCATACGATGCATAGAATGTAAGGTCCGAGCTGACCCGTATTTTATATATCGCTCTAAAGACAGAAACAGAAAGGCCACACTCGGCCATACTTCCTCCACCCTAGTGTCTACTCCTGTCATACATTATACTTCGTGGAAATTTCTTCTATGAAAATTAACGATAGACAATCCTCTTCTGTCTTCATATACAAAATTATTTTACTTGTGGTAGCAGGAACTCCGTATGCTAATGTTTAATCTTGTTTTCTACAAAAATAAAATAACCAATTATTATTGTCAACCGTCGAACCATATACTTCTAAATTCTCTTCTGACGTTAAAAATATTAGACCTGAATTTTTTCTTTTTGCCAAAAAGTTGCTAATAAGCCAGAAAAAAATTCATTAATTAAAAAAAAAAAAGTACCTACCGCGAAAAACGATGCCGTGTGTGACGGTGTGACGTCACCGGCACTGAGAACATACGTTTATCGCGCGGACAAGGACCGAATACAATACGTAGATCTTACATTATTTCAACACAATAAAAATATTTTGGAAAAAGTAAAACAAAATTCGCTCAACGCAAAGTTGGCTGATGTCATTTCAATTTATTCAGTTGCTGTGATATATTTTTACAATAATTACTAATTTACTAATAAAAAATGCTTGGCATGCTTACATTTTTTTAAATAACTTGCAAATGGTTTAGAAAAAGTAGGTACACAAAATCTTCACGAACTTATTTTTAAAGATCTATAGGAAATATTAAGGAGGTTCCCTAGACATTTTAAAAAATGTTCTAATGCAACCAAATTTTGAATTTATGTTGTCTGTGTCATAAAAATGATACCTGAATTTTTTGAAAATTTTTGACCACGTAGTTTAAACGAAATTAATTGTTAAATTTTAATATTTTACATGGGCTCTTATGGCTTTCCATTAATTGATTTAAAAAAAACATTTTAGAAATGTTCTATTTACTTAATTTTTGGTATATAAACGTATGCAAGAACGGACATCAATTTCCCAAAATTTGAAGAAGGTTGACCACATAGTTGTAACAATATTGTCGATTGAAACTTGTAATTATTTATAAATCTTCAAGCATTTTTTGATTAGTGAATTAGAAATTATTGTAAAAATATATCACCGCAACTGAACGAATTGCAATATCAACTAACACCCTTGACCGAATTTTGTTTTACATTAATAAAAATATTTTTATTAATGTCTGAGTACGCCACTGCATGTCTAGGGAACCTCCTTAATACAAGTTCAATAAATTTTTCATCATTTTATCATATAGGCTAAAGCATGCAAAACAAAAATTTTGTGAATTGCCTTAAGAGTCCATGTAAAACGAGCGTAATTTAACATTTAATTACTCAAAAACTGGCTAGACGAAAATTTAAAAAAAAATAGAATCTTTATACTGTCATAAAGGCACTGTATAAATTTCAGCCTCTCATCATCATTTTAATATAATGATCACCAACCTTCTTAAAAGCCGTAGGCTTGGAAACCTCCATTGCGACCACGTTATTGGTAAATCATGAACAAAAAAATTCATCAAAAACGAAACAAACTCGATTTATGTGTCAACTCTCTCTTTAAATACTAAATTATTTACCCTTAAAACCATACAGTCAAACAGAATGCCGGTAGCAATAGCTTTGTGCATTGCTACAAAGCTCTCTGTTATGTTGCTGCTAGGCTATAATAGGCTATGGTACACATCAATCCACTGAAATTACAATTATAAAAACTGCTATTTTGTTCTTACTGAATCACGTGTGTTTATTCTGTTATTTAAATACCAGCTAATCAATAGCTTTTGTTCAGTGAAAACAGTGAAAGAAAAAAACATTCCTGTTTAATGTATAAGAGTTAGGATTAGTGATGTACATGGAAATGTTTCCACGGGAAATATTTTCTTGGAAATGGAAATATTGGAAATTTCTGAAAGCCTTGTACTAAAATTGTTGGTAATATGGGTATTTATCAATACTTTACGTTTATAATTTCACATTCTAAGATTTTCTACAAGAAAATGACAACATACTGTCTTGACTTGTGTTGTTTAATAAAAAGGAAGGTAAACGTTTGAAATGGGAAAAACTATGTACTTACTTCTTCTATTTTACTAAAAAATTGCTGTACGTAGGCATATTTTCATTATCAGCTTTATCCGTAGTAAGTGATTGCTTCCATATCCATATCCTTCAGACTGCGTTCTGAGTGTCTGAAATTTCAAACATACAAATCTTTGAAACTATTGCACTTTAGAGAGTCACGGTTTTCAAATTTGAATTTAGTATTAAAATATCTGTCATTATATGTAACATTTTTAAATTGTTTATTTTTTTTAAATACCTAATAATAATAATTAAATTACTCGAGTATTACAAAAACAAAGGTTCACTTGACAAATATGATTTTGAAAACAGTAAATCTACAATAGTTTTTTTTTTTAAATTGTTATTTAATAAATAAAAATTTACAATTCTTTACATTATATAGTATCATAGATATTTTAATATCTACTTAATATACATTTGAAAACCGTATCTCTCTATGTGCAATAGTTTTTCAAGATTGCAAAATTTATTGCAGACACTTTGAACGCAGTCCTCATAGCTGCTATTGTAGTTGGTGCATGCGCGTTCTGTGCTATTTGGCCACGATCTTTTACTGATGGAAGCACTTTAAAATCAGTTCCGCACTGTGTAAGTGTAATACATTAACATTTAAGTATTAAATAATGCTGCAAAGTACGTTTTGTATATTGTATGAGTATTAAAACGTTAAAATAGATAAATACTGAAAGAAATATAATACGAAACCTAATATAATTATTAATAAATACGACTCGACAGAAAAAACAATGAGACAATTCCTGTAAATATAGTGGAGATATATTGTTATTTCCAAATTTTATTAAATATATTTACCGCTTCACTTTCCCAAAAATTCACTGCACTGCACTGTTAAATAGTTAATTATGCGAATCCGATTATCAAAAATTGTCCTTGCAGATAAACCGCACTTAATTTTTCGAATTTCTGGGAAATTATTTTATATTCGTAATCAGCATATGAAACTGTATATATTATACCCAACGTATGTAGGTACACGAATTTATGATACACATTATATATAATATATCGTGTTTGCGGATACTAGTCGTCAACTCACGAGTACTTATGATTGTTATAATGAAGAGTACACTACAGGGTTGCAATTGAACTGAAATGTATATAGAATTTGAACCGTAGTTAACAAAACCACAGTTGGTCACAAAGCGCACGCGACTATCCGCCCTAAATACGCGATGTTATTCTATATTCTGCAATTGTTTCAAGGTAATCAATTTTATGAACCCACTACAAACATATCTCGGTTTTATTACAAATTTTAATCGAAGACGTAAAAAATATTTTATAGACATATATTTCCTTATCGAGATTTGGAAAATATGTCAGTCTTGTCTGTTTATGGAGAGCTATAAAGCAATTTAAATGGCAAGCTGCGCAGCCTCTACGACAGAAAAGGAAATATTATTCGCTTATCAGTTTTTCCTTCCGTTCTGCGTTCTGCGTTTCTGTTCTATTCAGTGAGAATGCGAACGAAGAAAACGGAGAGAACTTTCTAGCGGATAACGGAAGTTAAATTAAAAGATTTTATTGCATTTTGTCTATTTCCGACTGTATTAGCATTGAAACTCCAAGCTAAATCAAACAATTACGACTTGTATTTATTCTGAGTTGAAAATATTACTTTTCACGGGCGCCAAATATGTTTTATAACAGCGCAATTAGATACAAATTAAACTAAAAGTCACCTAAGTATTTCAATCTGATTTCAAGCTTCAGTAATAAAAATTGAAATTTCAGGTGCTGCCAAGTTGCTGTTATGTTCACGTTGGTCTGCCACAAGGGACAATCCTGACTCCAATTTTGTTTGCCATTTTTATAAATGATTTAACTACAGCCCTTACTGATAAATGTATTCCAGTGCTCTATGCTGATAATACCACTTTAGTTATTTCGAGCAAAAACGATAATTAACTGTAATCAAAATGTGAAGCATCTTTCTTTATGGTTTCAAGTTAATAGACTTTATTTAAATAACAATAAAACTAAAATACTTAGATTCCATGCCTACCAGAAGCCTCTTGAACAAATTGAAATAACTTTTGAAAATAATTTCGGCTGAGTGCTGAATAAGTTGGATTCTGAGTGAGTCCTAGCTGAGTGCCGATTGAGTTGGATTCTGAGTGAGTCCTGGCTGAGTGCGGAATGAGTTTGATTCTGAGTCCTGGCTGAGTACCGAGTGAGCTGGATTCGGAACGAGTCCTGGCTGAGTGCCGAAAGAGTTGGATTCTGAATGAGTCCTGGCTGAGTGCCGAATGAGTTGGATTCTGAATGAGTCATGGCTGAGTGCCGAATGAGTTGAGTTTTGAGTGAGTCCTGGCTGTGTGCTGAATTTATTGGATCTGAGCTAAGTATTGACTTTTAAAAACGAAATGATAACTTTATGTTTGGTTGATGAACTAGATGATTGGTGTGATGTATGTTATGTCAGAATGACTGAGTAGCGTAAATCACTAGGCACTATGCTACGCTAACTACCCTACACATTGTTGAAACAATTAACCTAGATTGGTTTACGTATCCGACTAACTTTACCTTTCTCTCAATAAATACTTTTGTCAAAATGCTTGATTTCTTGAAGACCAATAAAGTAATAACTCCTAGATATTATTGTCCTGTGTTTTTGCAAATACATTTTATGATATTTGTAAAAAAAATTAATTGTTTTCTTCAATACTGCAATATACCAAAAAACATTTATTTATGTGAAAAAACGCCACACTTAGTTTAAGACTTAAACTACAAAAAATGTGTAGATTTTCAACATAAATTAATGTTTTTAGTAGATTTTATGCAATTATTTCGAAAATGTTAATGTTTGATTTGTGCCACTTTTCTATCAAAGGAGCCACATGCATAAAGGTTATATGCTGACCGGAGCAATAACGCCCTTTCTTTAATATTAATATTTAACTAGTGTAACAGAAAATGAAATAAGTTATGTAGGTTTTTTTAATAGACGGTAGATTAACATGTAAAAAACTGTGCCTTGTCTGTATGATTATTTGAAGTACTGTCCTGCTCTGTGAAATACTTTATTCCAGTCATCCAAGCCACTTCATTACAAGATGAAGATAAATGTTCGCAAAAATGTCCCTATTTTCGTGTAAAAGTACGAGCATGCGTATTAAGCCTTAAGCCCATGAAAAAATCACAAATTCGTGCTTCACAATCTAATTATTATTCACAATGTGTTCATTCGCGATTTCTGGCAAAAATCCACGTGTAGCCCGGCGAATATTATCCCAATATCCCTGACAAATGTTGGCGTAATCAGTGAGACGGATTCCTCACAGGAGTTCCCTTCTAATCGGCGGAGCAGTGCTGAAGAAGTGCTAATTTATCGACTAGGCACAGAAAGGCATAAGTTTTATCAACTTGGTTTTTACATCAAAATTCATGAAAATAAAAGAGTTCATAAATAGAACCGTCTACAGACACACGTAATTTTTTTGGCCTCCTAAAGTGTAATAACAATCACACACCGTTGACGTCTATAATGGTAGTTGCGATTTTATACATGCTATGATTAGTATATTATGCAATTAATTTATAATGATAGCTATTAATACGCAAGTATGAAATTTACGATACGAGCCAACGAGCCATAGCGAGTGTCGTAATTCATACGAGTGTATTAATAGCCATTATACATGTGTTGCATGCACTATTTTTTCTACTCCCATGCTTTCAATAAAAATAATTTTCATGAAATTTACTTGGATGCTTCGTAAAGAAAATCTGTAATTAATCCATTTCGATATAGGTTACATGATAATGTGTATCGAAATGCATGTCATTCAAGTACAGAGAAAGAATGTTTATTTAATAAGTAAATTAAAGCATCAGAGTAGAAAAAAATAATTACTGCACGGCGGATCGGTAAAGAAACTCGAACTAAAAAAAGAAGTTGCTTTATAATAAAAAAGATTCTATACAAACGCCGGCTAATACAATTTATTGTTCAATAGGGGCTGAAATAAACAAAACAAATAAATTCTTAATTTGATATTTGCTGGCGCCATATCTTAGCATTTGTACCAAGGCTAATTGACAGCAGGCAAGTTTAGTGCAAATGTCAAATGCATCTCACTAAACCTTATAGAAAATATATATTTTTAATAAATAGGTATGTCGGCCAAAAAATACATAATACGTATGCCGTGTGCGTTAAGTATTGGTACGTAGTACATCGCTCGGCTATATTGTACTATGTAATAATAGAACCTGACATTGTAAAATAAAACCTACCGCACTTATAATGTAAGTAAGTACCTACTATGAATTTATTGTGATTATTTGCTGAAAATTGAATCGCTCTAAAAATTTGATTTTTGCAACATTTCAGATTTTTTATTATTTTGTAATTGGAAAGTGAAACCTTATTTCAGATAACTTATTTGTGTGTCTATTTTTTTAAAACATATTCCTATCGAAATAAGTATTGTTGGAAGTCAAAAAAGATAATACGTACCTATATAATACCAAATTAGAGAAGTACGCTCTGTTAACAAAACTTGCGTCGTTTTAAGTAATAAAAATAGTGTTCAACCTATTTAGTAAATACTTTTTAAATTTAATCGCCTTCAGGAAATTTCTTTAAAAATTGTAAAATAATAATTAAATTGATTATTTTTCTAAATAATTATAATATGTAGAAACGATTTGAAAATGATCCATTTGTTTGTTTCAAAATTTAAAAAAAATTAATTTAATTTCACATTCTTGTTGTGTAGGTAGGACAGGTAGATAGTTTAGGTAGATGGAAGCTTTAATTAAAAATTAAATATTTTACCAAATTATGTAATGTGTTATGTATTTATAAAAACAATATAAATTAATATGTATTAAGGGATGGTAATAAAGGTTTAAATAATAATAATAATAATAATGTAATATGTACCATAACTTATGGTACCTACCTACAAATTGTAAAAGCATATTAGTATTACACGAACACTAATTACGAAACAAAAATATTTTTTCTATATTCCTATAAATAGTACCTACCTAGTTCACTTTTGGAAAATATTTTTAGTAGCACTGGATACTTTATCTTTTTATATATATAATACCTAATATATTTTTATGTTTGGAAATTTTTTATTACTTTTTACTTATTACTGAAACGTAAAATATTTACTGAATATATCCCTAAAATAAACTGTTTTGTTTTAAGAACTGCCCAACTGTCGTTCTATATAATCTGCCCCGCTTAGGCATTTATTACAAAAATAGTGTGCACAATTATTTAAAATTGCAATATTAGAATTCTGAAGGCTATATTTAGAGAGAATTCGATCTCGTGTCGAGCATTCAATTTTTGAAATTCCTTTTTTGTGAAAATATGCCCGTCCTAAAAAGGATTAACGACCTTGTCTGTCTCCTCTGTATTTAGTTGTTTGTTCCTGCGCTATTACCCTTCCGGTGGATGTGGTGCTCTTTGTTGCACCCGCGGAGAGGTCACTAGTTTCATCTTTGTCACACTAAAATGCCGCTACCCCTTGTAGAAACGAACGTCGCCACCAAGTCTTCATTTTAGTTTTATACGCTGGAAATGTTGCTGCTAATCAAAAGAGGGTCGATTTTGGAAACATATATTACGTACATTTCATATTGAATTCGTTGTCGGCAGCACCGAACTAAGGGGGAAGATTTTACCAGTTTTAATAGTTTTCATATCCTGATTATAATATACCTACAGGATGATTCACAACTTCGTACATATATTTGAATGGCATATAGTCCTTATTAACTTATACTTATCAAGGAACTGATAGAATTTTTCCAAATTCGCAAAATTCGTTTCCAGGTTTTTTAATCAAACAGTTTTGGGTCACTGTTTCCATATGGAATTTCATAAAACTATTCTTGCCATTTAAAATTAAAATTTATTCCATTCATAGGTAGTCAGATATCCATTATACTCGTAAAATCAAAAATCCAGTGGTTTCAAAAATGTGTTTCTTACGAAAACTGTCCCTTCATTAACGAATATTAAAAAAATAATTTTTGTTCCAAGATCAGTAAGTTGAGTACCTACCTACCTACTATATGCCAGTATAATATATGCACGAAGTTGTGAATCACACTGTATAACCTCATTAAAATTTCAAACTTATTATTCATGCCTATACCGAGTGTTCTTTCTTTTATAGTACCTACTAGAAATATAATGTAAGAATTTTTGTTTGACTGTATTTTATATCCAATTATGAAAGAAATATTGAAAAAAGTTTAATTAGTAGGAATTATCTTTAATAACACTATGAAATAATAAATAGTTCAATCATTCATTGTATATTTCTTTTTACAATAATGAGCTACTTTGTTGTTTAGCACCACAAATTCGACGTGAAAAATATATCTTTAGCCATAGAAAAGAAACAGCAACAACAAATTGTTTAATAAATATACTTAAATAACGAAAATCAGTATTTTTAAATATTTATTTATTATTATAGCATTATTTTATTATTTTACTGTCAATATATGTCAAATGTCAAGTGCGAGACATTTAAATGTAAGGTTAAATTCACTCTTGTGCGGGACTTCTGCGCGCATTTGGCATCCCTTAACCTATACACTAATAGAATTATTTCAATTTTTATTATTCTTACAGTGATACATCTCTGCCGTCCAAAATCATCAAATTATATGTATTCCAAATTTAAGAATTATAATCGAAGCACACTCTAAACACACAAGATATCACAAGTAGTACACTAGTGCAGTTCGTTCATTAGCGCAGCTGCGCGTGTGCAAAATCAGTTATGTGGCGTTCACATTCGCACTAGGTACTCTTCTATAGGGTATCCATACGATAGACATAATATTTTACATTTGATTAGACTAATTAATATGTACTTGATAAATAAAATATATACCTATGTACCTACCACTTTTATAAAGTTGTTTTTTAATGAATTTTGTAGGTAAGTTACGAATTGGTAATTGTTTCCGAAATCCAGGGAGGGGGGAAACTACTCCTTCTTGCCCTTCCCTAGCACTGATTTGTGTCAACCAGAGTGCTTCCGGTGCACCGATCATTTATGAATATAGTAACGTTCAACCTGTATTATTGTGTTTTGTGATGACATTTTTTGTTCATTGAATTTAGTATTTTACTACGACTTTATAAAATATTATAAATAATATTTCGCTAAAAGGATAATTTTTATTAATCAGGTGATTATTTTTCGAGGCATAATCCACTCTACACGCATTTAGTAAAATCCTTGTTTATAGCCTGAACAACTATTATATTAGGCTTTAGTTTATTCCTAATTCCCAAATAATATTAGAATAAAAGTAATTGGTAAAGAAAGTTAGAACGTTTCATAACGATTATTAAAATACATACTTACCATTTATATTATTCGTGTTTTTAAACTATTTACGCTTAGTAAAACTTCGTTGAGTCTTATGGTGTTCTTACCGTCATTTTTAAATTTCAAAATTTGAACATAATATTTTGCAGAACTAATTATTTTGATTTTTATTTAAATCCTTTTGTGGTGACATCTTTACAAATTGACTAGCTTTAGCTGTAAAAAAATGATGAGACGGTGTATTATCGAAATTAAATGTTCAAACTTAAATTTAATGAAACTACAAAATTTATTATGACTGAAATAGTTTATAAAATATATTGCACAATATCATTTAATATTTACAAATCACAATGTTTGCGCTATTGCAAAGAGTTAAATTTATGTGTTGTTTCATCACATAAATAATGGATCACTTTATTAATTATTCATTTTATTGTAATTACAGTATATTTAGTTTAAATATTAAGGGCTTAAATGGTTTTAAGATAAAAATAATAACTAAAATCGTAGAAAATATACTATATAATATTTTGCATTAATAAATAATATAGTACACTGTATTAAATTAAAATTTAAAATATTAAAATATGAATTTTCATTATTCTGATTTATATTTTATTAATTAATTCCATTAGGTTTGTGTTAATTCGATTCAAAAATACTAAATCAATAAATTATAATTATAAATCTGTTTTGACCGGTACATGCTGCTAAATATTACGGAATACCCAATAATATTAATTAAACAATAGACTAATGACTCATACAAATTGAAGTGTATCCCTTTGTAAAGATAATTTTAATAGAATGGTGAAAAAATTACAAATAAACGTCTTGATCTTCACTCTTTAATATTAATAAATGACTGATTACCGGTTTCGAATCTTTGTAGTCATCTCCTGAATTTAATTCTTTAACAGAGTCGAAACCGGTAGTACATTATTCATTTTATTATTTATTTACTAAAATATCTTATTGTTACAGGTCATTCGAGAGCTTCACTACAATTTTACAGTGTAAGTTTATTTTATATTAATATTATTTATTATAAAACACTTTGAGGTGTTTTCAAATTATATGTTTCACTGCATATGATGTAGAAACACAAAGATCTATGGGTCAAATCTTCATCAGAAAGTGTAATTATGTTCGTTAGTTACAATTTATGACACTTGCGCACTCCGTGAAATTTAATGGATCACGGTGGGTCACGCCGTGGCCCACCCTGACCGTGAACAAAATTTTTAATTTGGGAAGCAAATGAACGTGAACGTGAACGTTATTTTTTGTGCTGGGAGCGAATGGGTGTGAGCAAAAAAAAATTACTCACGGAAATTAAAAATTTTAATTTCAAGACAAAAATAATCATCATTACATCATCAGTTTTTATTCATCTATACTAATATAATAAAGAGGAAAGCTTTGATTGTTTGTTTGTATTGAATAGGCTCCGAAACTACTGGACAGATTTGAAAAATTCTTTCACCTTTTGGAAGCTACACTATCCCCGGGTGACATAGCCTATATTATATTTTCAAAATAAAAATAAAAATTGTTTCTTCTTATGACGAAAATGTACAGTGATTTGTAAGCGCGTTCAAATTTTGTACAGTAATAGCTAAGAAATCTGTCTTGACACATAGACATATTAAAATGTTAGTTCGCCATCTTGAAACAAAATGGTGGGCAGCTAACTCAAAATGTACTGCACCGATTGGGTTCAAATTTGTAATGGTTATAACTTATGATCTAACTTATGACATGAGCATCTTTAAACAAAATGGCGGTAATCGATTGGGTTCAAATTTAGTATGATATCATGGGCGTAGTTAGAATTGCCACCATGTGTGGTATGGTAATAATAATTCTTATAACGAGATTCCTTTAAATTCGAGTTGGAGGCGGAGCAACGCGAGCCGGGCTCGCTAGGAAGTACCTAATAATATAAAAAATATTCGTATGTTTAAAGTTTAAACTGTAGAATAATTTCTGAAAATTAACATGCTGTTCCACACGAAATCGTTACGTTGGGCGTAAAAAAAATTTAAAACCGTGACTCGATGGGCGTGAAAAAGAAATCGTGAACGGGCGTGAAAGTGAAAATTGAAAAATATAACGGTGAATGGTCGTGAAAAATATTTTCAATTTCGTGAATGGGCGTGATCGTGAATCAAAATTCACTCACGCGCCCATCTCTCTGCGAATTAAAAATTTGTTGAAAAATCCTCTTTATTTAATAAATGTATTGATTGTTAAATTAATCAATAAAATGAAAGTTTATTAAAATTTTGCACCGTTGTCCGGAAAAGGTTAAGATACGTTAAAATTTATTTAAAAATTTTTTAATCATAAATTATTAGATAAATATACATAATTAAAATACTTAACAATAATGTAGCAAACTTACAACCAATGTGTTTTCGACTAATCTATTCGATTTTTGCATTAATAAAACAAGATTACATTTTCGAAATTTGCATTCTATTCAAATTGTAAATGTTATGGCTAAATAATTTCTACATAGTTTCATAGTAGGAACCTATATAAGCATATACTTTCACCAAGACTTAATCAAAATAAGTATACATGTTTTCGTTTTCAATACTCGTACACATAAAATCACAGCATTTATCCCAAACGGGTACGGAAAGTATTTGAAACAAATGTTTTTTGTGCTAATTCATTTAAACACCAATTTGTTTAAATTTTACGATCCCCATTTCTTCCCCAATATACTTAAGAGGTTGATTCTTACCAATAGCATTAACCGTTTCGTTTTCATGTTAATGAAATATAAAATTTTCTCCCCCTTTGTTCAACCCTGAGTGGTTCTTTCAATAACTGTTACTACACTTTGAAATGTCCGTTGTTTTTTTACGTTTCATCGTTTCAGTTAGAGAAACGAAGAAGCGATAGTTTTGTCAAAATTGTCTAAATTGATTAGACAAATTGAAAATGTAATTGATAAATGTGTTTTGAAAACATGTATGATGTATAACGTTATGTCTCAATACTAAATCATGATATTCCTGATGTTGCAAAATAGCAAAAAGAAAATGCAAAAAGGAAATTGAAATATAAGATAGTGAGATTTTAATTTCAAAGGTGCAGTTTGTCATGCAAAAAGCAAAACATGTTTTTCTCACAAATAAGCATTTCATTATTATAATTTTATCCGTTCATTGTACTAATGAGTCTCATTAATTTATACAAAATCATACATTAATAACCCTTATTAATGCATGATTCTTCTAAAGGAACAATTTTTTTGATGCGTTCAAATCACGTAATATAGGATATATTAGCTTAATATGTATAGTACGTCATTTAGAGTTTTGTGAATTTTAAAATTTTGGAAATGTTAAATTTGCCGGAATTTGAGGTTGGAAATATAAATAAATCTTAGTTCTTCGGATGACTGGCTTTATTGTATACACAGTAGTTACAAATTTATATATTTCAAATCATCGCGAATTAACTACTCTGTACAATAAAGCCAGTCATAAATGAACTAGGATTTATTTATATTTCCAACCTCGTGAATTTTAAACCAACTCTTTTTTACTCGTGATCAAATGTCATGAGTAGTATCTGCCATTTAATTTTATCTTGAAGTTGTTAAACACAACATTATACACAAAACAGTTAGGTACAGAAAAAAGTTAATTCTATTGTCAACAGTTTTCACTATACCTATAGAGGCGGATCTAGAAAAAGTGTAAGGGGAAGTCCATAGAACGTAAAAATAAATATTGATTTTATATTTATATTTGATTTATTTTTTTTACTTATATTATCAACATCAACACAATATTCATAAAAAAACAGTTTGGATATCGCTGATTTACGAAACTAAAATCAAATAATATTTTTAACATAATAGTCTTATGAGAGGAATAATCTGAACCTGTCGAAACTTTGTTTACGCTCAATTTGGAACAAATAATTGCAAGTTCGACGTGGTTCGTTGTTTATAAAATTAAATTATGAATTTTGTGTATATATTTAAATGCAGAGATGTCTAAAAATTGCGTATAATTCAACTTTTTATCAAAATGAAATGGAAATAAGCAATAATTTCAGGGTCGCCTAGGATGCACCATCGTCAGAGTACACCAAAGGTTAGCATTTTTATTTATATTATAAAAAATATCACTAAGACACAATTCACCCGGTTGAAAGAAACATTTCTTAATTTCATGTACCTGAACGTAAAACGTAATTATTCAAAAGATTTTTAATTCAGTAAATTTAATTTTGTTAAGTGTAAAAACAGCATTTTGCTGAACTTTTGCCAAACAAAAGAGTTAAATATTATAATAATTATAAATTATTATAAAATATTGACGCATCTTCACCTTAAGCTAGTAGAAGCCATTGTGCAGAATCACTTCAAACGATATTATGTCGAATTAATGGCTATTAAATGACGTATTGCCGAATTTGATTCTCTCTTGCTTATTTTTTACAAAATATGAGTGTTGCAAACTTTTAGAAAGGCAAATTAATATTCATTCTTAAATTAAAATAATTAACCAAAATTTGTTTTGGTTACCTAGATTACTTTACTGTAGGAACATCAGTAAAAATTTTATTCAATTAATACTAATTTAATCTTATTTTAATTTAATGTATTGTTTTTAAAATAATTAAAACAAGACAGAATAAGCAATTTTTGGTGGGATCCTTTATGCATGACGTATGTTCATGCTTGACTGTTTTTCTTATTTATAAAATTATCAAATTTTACAAATACTTAAATTTATTTTTTTTATAAGAACGACCTAAGTTATCTTTATTTACAGTTGCAAATAGAATAGACCTACATTAATAACTATACCTATATTTCATTTTTTCATAAATAATATAAAAGCACAAACCTTTAGAGCACATATAAAAGTTCTAGATTAACAACTAGATAAGAAATCTGATTGTATCTATACAGTCGTATATCTTTCTGAATCCAGTCTTCTTAGTCGTCAAAAAGATAGAATAAATATAAAATTGCTATTCACATTTTCACATCTTTTTATGTACCACGCAAAGATATGCAACTTATTAAAGTGAATTTTTTGTTACTATTATTACAACACTAGCATTATTTTATTCGTGAAATATGTTATAATCATAATCATTTTAAATATGTCGGTAGGTAAATAAATAACAGTCTTAAAAAAAATTAATAAAAAATAATGACTAAAAACCAATGTTTCGGCATCAAATATGTCTTAATTAATATAGAAGCAAATAACAGGTTACGAAAAATTTCGTCAAAAAGCATGTAGAAATAAAACGGATAGAACATCTTTGACAACTCTGACTTTAACCCAGGATGAACACGTATTTAATGTCAAAACGTTGACTTTTACCTACATCTATCAATACAGTCGAGTAAATTAATACTACATTTTAAATAATACATTCACTGTGATATTTATGGAATGTATTAGAGTGCTGATTATATGCAGGGAAATATGATTGAAATATGCATACAATATGCATTGAAATAAGGCCAAAATATGCTCAATATATGCACAAAATTAAACAAATATGCAATATTTTACAAATATATGCAGATTATGCAACATAATTTTATTTATTTTTACTAATAATTTATTTCTATAAATCAGAACAAAAACTATATTTTGTCAACAATGCACAAGAATGTCATATAAAATAAACAAAACAACGTATAACTTCTGGAATACGACTTGTGTACCTACCACGGTACAAAAAGAGTAGGTAGGGACACGAGCCGCTCTCAGCGTGCCACTTAAGTGTTCCAATATGGCCGCCGGGAATGTCTGTAGTGAAGTTAGATGTGAATTGTGACGTAATTATAACGTGTTGTGACATTTTGTGTTTGACAAGTAAATTGTAACGTAAAAATATGGGAAGATACAGAAGATGTTTTGTACCGGGTTGTAAAAGTGGGTACGACACCTGTAAGGACAAAATAAGTTTATTTAAAGCTCCCAATGAGGCAAGTGAGAGAGAAAAATGGGGAAATATAATTAAAAGAACGGATAAATTATTAACTGCAAATGATGTTCTCTGTGAGAAGCATTTTAGTCCTTCTGATGTAATTAAACACATCGAAGTAAATAATGTTAGTAACAATAGTAAATATGTACTATATTAAAATAAAGTAATTAATAAATCTATCACGCCTTTCACCCAACTTGGATTTGGCGGCCCACAGATCTCTGTGTGCGTCATCGAAATAAATATTTCTGCCGTGTGTGCGATTATTATTTTAATGAAATGCACGCACAATTTGTAGTTTGAACCAGTTTAAAATGACATATTTATTATGTCAACATAGTAATGACAGATCTGTCAGACATTCTTGATGAGAGCCATCTATGAGAATTTTACTGAAGTACGGCACTTTAGTGGAACTCGGACAACAATGGTATGCATACGTCGTGTCCCTACCTACTCTTTTTGTACCGTGGTACCTACCTACCTTAATAAATGTAAAAATTACTGAAGGTGGTATCAAATTTTATACATTTTTTATTTAATTTTTTTAAATATTTAAATTTTGGGTTAAAAGGTACAAAATACGCATTTAAAATAAAAATATGTAAAAAGTATTGAAATACCTATGCAAAAAAATATACCATATTGATCTATTTTTGTATGAAATGCAAACATTTGTAAAAAAATTATCAATATGCACAATAATACAATATTATGCAAATGCATATAATCCACACTCTAATTATGAATAAATTATGTTTATGTAAAATGTATTGTTTTGTTATATATAATTATAACAAGTTCGCTTTGGGCGGGTATCTATTATTTAGTAGATAAATCGATGCATAATATTAGATTTCTCTGTTCGCTAACGATGTATGCTTTCCGTGTAAGCATCTTCTTCATGACTTTTACTTTCGAAATCACCGTTCTGCCGTCCACGTTATCCTCCAGAAGCTATCAATCATGTTAATCCATTTTCTTATGCGAAGCCCGGACCCAGAAGCTTCAAAGTCCACGCAATATCATTCAAATAAACTCTCTTTTATAACCTTATAGCAACTGACCCTGTATCGACCAAAATCCCTAAACTCTGACAGCTTTCGATCGCTCTTTCAATTCGAGGATAATAGCAATTACAAGGAGAGGGATAATAAGATCATAGGCATTTTTCACTCACCACGATAATAGTTACACTACTCTCCAGGTTTTTTTTTTAATAAGACAGTTTCTGAAACACCTGTTTTATAATTTGTAGGTAAATATGTTTTTGCTCTCATGAAGTGTAAACATAACAATCACACATCGCTGGTGGCTAGTTAGTTGCTATTTTACACATGCCATGATTTTACTGCATGGCGGTTCGGTAAGGAAACTCGAAATTTTTTAGCTTTTAGAGATTATCAAAAAAATTGCTTTGTATGATGAAATAAATAGAGCCTACAAAAACCCTAGCTATTACAATTATTTATTGTTCAATAGAGTCAATAGAGTATTATTTACTTATGTTTCGAATTAAAAACAAAAAAATGTTTCTCTATGCTGGAGTTCGCAACTGGCAACTTTGATTACCGAAACATACAATGATACATATACCGGGTATTATCTACTATTTTTACGGACCATAAGAAATACAATGACAAAATTTTCAGATGGCGATCAATTCAATTGAAACAATCGTATTGATTTAGAAGTCTTTATCACTGAATAAAAAAGACTACTTTATTTTATTTGTATTTGAAATGTACCTACCTATGTTTTGTTTTTACATGGCCACTAGTACAATATTTTCTATAAGAATGTTAAAAATAATTATCAATCATCTTTTTTTTATTTTTAAAAGATTCTTTTTTATCCGTAATCAGCATTATCATACTGTATTAATACCCTTAACGTATGTGCGGGTACTCGAAGTTATGATACACTCTGTATGTGTATATTTCATGATAGAATAAAAAACATATTAATTTATTTGTACCTATATCAATAAATTTTAGCTCATATTGGATGCAGTTTTGTTTTAAACTAAATATCATTATATTAAATTTGACCATTATATTTCCTACGGTCCACAAACAGAAGTAGACGCACCCGGTATCTAGGGAATGTAAAACAACTAATTGTTTAATTATTAGGAATTCTAAAAGCCATTCCTGTATTTAATAAAATATTTTGTGCATAGTTTGATAAATTTTAGTGAATTGATGTTTTATAAATAAAGTAAAAATCTGCCATCGCTTTGATAATGCTTTTCGTGAAAACAATGAAAAGGAAAAGGATCTGAGTGAAAGAGGTCGTACCGTGCTATCGGGGTGCAATAAACGTCATAATATGTGAAAGTTAATTTAAATTAATGGCTGTGTTTAATAACCGATGAAGGTGCGAGAGTTAAAACAGTAACACAATATCGGTTAGTGCTGATGTTGATGCTGATGGTTACTAACTCTGTACTACAGGACCGAAATAAGGAGGAAGTCATTTGTCATGGAATTTTCAGGAAGATTTTGACAGGACAGAATCAGTTAATTTGGAAATTAATTGCTCAAAATTACCCTTGTCTGCACTCTATAGAGTAGAGAACAATTATTTTAAATTCTATTTAATTATTCTAGCTATTTTGTTTGATAATTGTCGTAATAAGATTAAGCAGTGAACTATAATATATATAACTACTATCGAAGTAATAAGTATAGTCATAGTCACTCGGATGTAAAGTTGAATAACTTGTTTAAAAATAATCCAAAAAATTTAAATAAAACTTTATACTAAAGTATGCACATTTCTACGTTACAGAATTTCAAATTTTTAAATGTATATGTGTAGAAATTACAAAAATTTATAGCAAAAATGAGCTATGATTTTGACACATTTTAGAAACTGTTAACTTTAATGACGTCTACTGTCAATATACATCATGCACAAAAATTCAAATTTTGGAATAGTATAGTTATAAGCTTAGTTAAGTTATTTGCTACTGTAATTTTTTTTTTAATTTATATTTTGTTTATACCTAATAATAAAATAAGTAAACATGTAATATTTTTGTTAGGTACCTACTAGTAATCTTATAAGATTCAAATTCAGGTTACCGATGCCTTATATAATTATAAAAAATAATTGTTAATCATTTTTATTTTAAACTTATTATATTAATTATAATAATTGTTTTCTGAAAAAGTGATACCTCGGGATTCATAAATTTCAGAAAAAAAATTATTAAAATTCAAGTAATAATTTTCAAATAAAAATTATAAACAAATCTTTTTTATAATTATATAAGGCATCGCTAACCTGAATTTGAATCTTATAAGATTACCAGTAACAAAGATATTACATGTTCACTTATTTTATTATTATAAACAAAATATAAATATTTAAAAAAAAATACAATAGCAAATAACTTAACTAGGCTTGTAACAATACTATACCAAAATTTGAATTTTTTTGCATGATGTATATTGACAGTAGACGTCATTAAAGTTAAGAGCTTCTAAAAATGTATCAAAATAATAGCTCATTTTTGCTATAAATTTTTGTTATTTCTACACATATACAGTGTGTCTCTAAAATGAGTGTACATGGCTTAACCACAGCTTCCTGGCACCAAAATATGACGATTTAACCAAACTTACCTATATCCAAAAGTGTACCGTTAAGCCGGAATTCTGCTTCAAAGTTTTTGCAAAAATAACGAATTTTGCTTATAACTAAAGATTGCTTAGGCCGATTTAGATGAAATTTTGTATGACATGAAACATGACTATAGTCATCTTTTGAAATGATATTTGTTATTTTTAGTGCACTGCTAGTGCGTAAAACTTTAGTGCTAGACCCTTAATTAGGCTGTAACTTTTTAATGGTCAGGCTGAGAACTTTCAAAAAAAAAATTTTAGAAAGAGACTTTCATAAGTAAACTTTAATTTCTTCGTTCAATTTTTAATATATCTTATTACGGTTTAGACAGAAAAAAATCAAATTCGTGTGCTTGCACAGTGTATTTCTCAAAAATCCAATTTTATTTAGTCTAACAAACAATAATAAATAAGAAAAAAATAAGTTTATTGTTAAAATTACAATAAATGCTCAATGTGACCACCGTTTTCTTGAATGCAATCAATAAAGAATAATGTACAAATGTTGCAAAGGGCACAATACAATTTTTTGAGAAGAATTGACCTTTGCATTCAAGAAAACGGTGGTCACATTGAGAATTTATTGTAATTTTAACAATAAACTTATTTTTTTCTTATTTATTATTGTTTGTTAGACTAAATAAAATTGTATTTTTGAGAAATACACAGTGCAAGCACACGGATTTGATTTTTTTCTGTCTAAACCGTAAGAGATATTAAAAATTGAACGAATAAATAATTAAAGTTTACTTATGAAAGTCTCTTTCTAAAAAATTTTTTTTGAAAGTTCTCAGCCTGACCATTAAAAAGTTACAGCCTAATTAAGGGTCTAGCACTAAAGTTTTACGCACTAGCAGTGCACTAAAAATAACAAATATCATTTTAAAAGATGACTTATAGTCATGTTTCATGTCATACAAAATTTCATCTAAATCGGCCTAAGCAAAATTAGTTATTTTTGCAAGAACTTTGAAGCAGAATTCCGGCTTAACGGTACACTTTTGGATATAAGTAAGTTTGGTTAAATCGTCTAATTTTGGGTCCAGGAAGCTGTGGTTAAGCCATGTACACTCATTTTAGAGACACTCTGTATATTTAAAAATTTAAAATTCTATACAATAACGTAGAAATGTGCACACTTTAGTATAAAATTTTATTTAAATTTTTTTGATTATTTTTAAACAAGTTATTCAACTTTACATCCGAGTGACTATACTTATTACTCCGATAGTAGTTGTAGCGCACTACAAAACAGTAGCAGTGACAAGACTAATGAAAGTTTATAATTTGTATAAATTGTTCAGGTTTTATTTTAAAACTGTAATACATATTTTTACTCATTTTCCTGTATTACATAAACATCAAATGGAACTATCTACGTACTCGTATCTGTACACTAACAGTATAAGTTTTTTACATACTCAATGATGTTTGAACAAATAATATTACATTGGAACAAACATATAATAAAGAAAGCAAAAATCATGTATTTGATGGACTTTTAATAAATATTTATATGCATTGCCAGCCTTAAGTATAGTATTCATTCTAAAGTGAACAATATCGTAAATCATGTGGGTAATAATAATATTAAAAATCAAACACACTATGTAGTAGGAAATATGAGTTGCAAATAAAATCATAGTTTGTAAAGAAAATTTGAAAAGATATTATATTCTGTCCCGAACAAATTGTTTAAATTTTTAACACAAGAACTCTTCTAATAAAAGTAATATTTGAAAATATATTGCGCAGTAAATCATTCTAAATCAAAAAATTTTAATTTCTAATCTGACCCTTATCTTCGGGTATGTTGGAAACTAAGGGTGATGCCTATATCAGTGTCTAATAATACTTTTTCAGAAATATTACCTAATATCAAAATTCAAAATTACGAAGAAGCAGATACTAGAATATTTTTTGCGGTAGCTAAATTTGGTGTTATATATTTTTATGGCAATGAAATATTAATGGTATCTCCGGATACCGATATTTGTACAATAGTTCTATATTTTAATTCCATATTGCAAATACCTTTCTGGGTAAAAAGAAATGATACATATGTGTGTATTTAACAAATTTTGTCACGTATATCATCTCTTTTCTAAATGCAAACAAGATATTAGGTACTATGTTTAAAACACAATATAACATATTTGCTTTAATTATAAACCAATAAATTTAAGATATTTGGCACCAAGAGAAGAAGTTTTTATTTAAATACTTCGAGCAATTTATCAGATAGAAATCTATAAAAGTACTAAATATATAGGTAATATACAATATTATATTTATAATGTGCTTTAAAACGATTTTTTGTGCATTAAAATATTTTAGGTACCCTTTTTTAGTTCCAACATACTACTTTTTTGATAAAAAATTTATAAACTAAACTAAAAAAAACTTTTACCCTTCTTGAGTTTCAACATACTCCGTTTTTGATACAAATGATTATTATACTAAACTAAATAAAAAAAACTTTACCCTTCTTGAGTTCCACGTACCTACTACGTTTTTAGTACAAACTTAATATTTTTTTATTTAAAGTAAAAGCTTTTATTTAATGTACTTTTTTATATTTTAATGCACAAAAAAATCGTTTAACTCTGATGCAATGATTCTATCTTGTTCCACTATCTACTTTTTCTTCTATTATTATTATTATTATTATATTATAATATTAGATCAATGATTGGAACTCATAACAAGTAAATTATAATTTCCATTATACAAATCATTGCAGTAATGCAGTAATCACAAAATCATTTTTCAATCCTCACCGCAATCCATTGGAAAACCAGTGAACATATTCCATAAATATTATGTTAATAACTAAATATGTGGCTTATTGATTGATATATGATTTGTATTGTATGTATAATAATGAAGCCACATGATGGCTACACGGGATACGCACCTGGATCTGCTATTAAATATGCCACTAACAATTTCAATCGCTCTAACGCATTATTAATATTTGATTATTTTATGACGCAAATTCCGCAGTTTAGCTACTGGATATTATTATTTTACGGTAATATAGTGATGTATTATCATTTGTAATTTCAACATTCTTTTGATGCTAATATATCTAAATAATTCATCGGAAATTGTATACAGGGTGTTAAATAAAGAATCCATCAAAGTTATAAAATCAGTCGTTCTGTAAAACGCCTATAATCCTTTAATAAAACGGGTAGTCGTTTTCTAAATGACTTTGGCATATAATGACATATCAATTTATTACACAATATGTCGAGGCTTTTGATAGAAATTCTAAACTGAACAAAATAAACAACTCAATACCCTTCTTAAATTCCACAGACTCGGTTTTGGTAGACACTCTGATGGCACTGAATTAAATAAAAAAAACAACGCCCTTCTTGAGTCTTAAATACTCGGTTTTGGTACAAACTCTGATTGAACTAAACAAGATAAACAACCCAATACCCTTCGTGAGTCCCACATACTCATTTTTGGTTGATTTTGTATTAATTGAACTAAATATAGAACTTAATACCCTTCTTGAGTGAAATAAAATGATGTGATAATGTGTTTTATACATGCTTCGACAATTTTTATAAAAAGCCTAACTTTACAATCTTCCTACGACATAATACCTGTCCTAATTCTTAATTATAAATTAGCAAAATTAAGAATAAATTTTCGTGTGAACATGATGTTTAATGACAATACGTGTCTGTAGTAATTTAAAGTATTAATAAAATTAAAACAAGTATAGGGTCTTTCATTAAGAGTGATAAGATTTTAATTTTAAATAAAAATAGTTTTTGCTTTATTTGGAAGCTAGGACAATGCAGTTATGTTCGGAACAAGATATCGTTCAAATATCCATCACGACTTTGTTGACACTGATCACAAGATCGCTCCAATTTGGCCCATCCGCAACACTGGCCGCTACAACTGTGATATTTTTTTCACTTCGAACATTTCGTTGTCTTCTTGGTGGCTTATTATCTTAGTAATATTAACTCAAACTTTATCACAGTGCACCGAGTAACGGTGACGACGACCCAATTCTGGGGTGAATAAAAGTTGAGCACCCACAACTGAGCTCGAACTTTGGTAATATTTTTTTATTTATTTCCAACCGGTCTAGAGGCGTCAAACGCTGCATCATGAAACTGCACACTATACTAAATAATTTGACACCTGGAAGTAAATAAAATATATATCAGAAACCGAGAAATCTTTATTGAAAAACCTATCACTCCTATTGAAAGACCCCATATATGTACAATATACCATAAATACCATATTTAATTGTCGTAGATAAAGAATTAAATTATTATTTCCACGAAAATTGGTGGCAGCTCGTTAGGAACAGCTAATTTTAATGAATTTAAGCTAAATAATTAAGTAATTAAATAAAATCACCCCCGTTCATGAATTTTCCTCTTTTCTGACATAACACGGTCGTATACGTCCCTGAACAATTTATTATAATGAAAATATAATTGGTAATTTTAGTCGTTGACGAACTTACGGCAACAATTAATTATGTATTGTGCCCGGCGGCAAACCGTAATAACTCTTCCGAGATACCCTTCACTGGAGATTTATTTTTTATCGTTTTTAACTAAGATATTTACCTTTGAACGAGGTCGTTATTTTACCTGATGAATATTTAATTTCTTTAGGAAAAATGGCTTTGCCTACTGTGGTCTATTCAAGATATAAGAAATATAATAAATAGTAAAATAAACGTACCTATTGTTTAACAATACACCTAATTAAATTAGTACTTTACTTACCTTACATCAGTGTTTTTCAATATGTGTGTCGCGACCTCGCGACACCAGATCTTATAAAGTGTGCCGCGAAATTGTGAGACCTTAAATTTTTATAAAATTTATTGAGATAGACACTTTTAGCAAAATAAAGTTTTAAATACGAGTATATAAAATAGTATATCACATAATATTATAAAAAAAATCACATAAAATTCATCATCATAATATCTGTTGAGGAGGTATTTACTTTAAAATTTTCGAAATATACTCGTACCTGCCATAAAATAATTAATAGAATACTTTTTACAAAAAGAAGTTAATATTTTTGCAAAATCTGCTCTTGCTCTTACATACGTTATTGAAACACCCTGTATATATATACAGCATCCTATACCTACTAACTGTTTGAATAGTGTGGTTACTTTTTAGAACAATGTCAGTGTTATGTTTAAAAGATGTAATAATTCTCCTTGTATGTTTGTTTATAAGAAATGCACAAATGTAAATAAACCTTTTTAAGATTTTATAAAGAACTATTTTACATTTTTACGGAGCAGTAAAGTTTTCCAACTTGCTATTTACTATTTCAAGTTTATATTTTCCTTGGAAACTTACAAACATAATATTATATAAGATATGGTTCACTTTTCCTATATTTATGTATTTTGTGTCCATAAATATACCTCCGGTTAGTTGTGTAAAACATATTTAAATTCAAACCGCAAGAACAAGAGAAGAGGAACACTAGTTTTTCATTTATTCTAAAAATGAATTCATAGTGTAAATCACATTGTATAAAATATTTAGGTGATTCACCTGCCCAAATTTAATAAAACCACTGTGAGTATTTCTATAGTTATCCTTTTTATATTAGGAATTGAGATGTCATGTCTAGTGCAATATTTTTGTTACAGATCAAATAACCAAGCATTATAATTTTAGACAGGAATAAAAGTGGTAAAATTAGGAACTTATAACTCCTGCGTAAAGAAATGATAAATAAATCCATAATAGCGAAACTGTTTTAAATGTGTTTTGATACTAGTTTGTTTGTTTAATTTTAAAAATGTTTTTAATTTTGTATTATTTTCGGGTATTTAACCCCGGACAGCAACACCGTTAATCTCCCCTTAATCCGTCCCTGATGTGATGAGTGAAGAGAAACAATTTTTTAAAATAGGTTTGATAGTGATATGCATTAATTTAAATATAACATAACAATCTTTTTTAAATTTGACAATACAATTCAATTTATGTAGGGACCTACTTTAAATGAAAAATTTCATTGTTATTTTCAAAATGTATGTATTTTGTAAACAGCAATTTTCGGCCAATGAATAAATCTTTATAGAATTTTTATTACATATTCCATTTAATTGTTCACGAAGAATGTGTTCGTGAAATGAATTTCTCTGGTTTCATTTAAGTCGCGTGGTCCGTAAGTCAATACCATCTACTCTAAAATGTATTCAATATTTGTTCAAACACAAGACCAAGCTTCGTGTCTCATACTTCATGAATCTGCACTTTACACTTTGTGTTCATCAAGGGAAAATAGCAATTTAGAATTTGCGCTCGGCAAGAGAGACACGACTATTTTTTATTGTTTATCATTCAACAAAGTAGGTACTTTCATCTCAAGTACAAAAGTACAATATGAGGGACATGGAGTTCAAATGTAACCACTTCTTCAAACGTATTGTCTACACCATTTTAATGCAATTTGCTAAGGAATTTTAAAAAATGAACTTGATAGTTAAGTACATTAATTGAAAATTAATTAAATTAACATAATGAAGGTATTATTAACTTGCAATACAGTGGTACCGTGGTACGCAAGTGGTGGCCCTCGATCCATTCGTAACTCTTACGAAATTTGGGTGGCCCTTTATAATATTGCAAAAATCTGGATTTTTTTAAAGTTTCAAATATAAAATGAACAAGTTCTATACCAAGAACAGAAAAATATAATTTATATATAAATTCATATTATTTGTTATGTTTATAAGGCAACATTTATTCATGTTTACTTTTGATGTTTTGATTGAACGTAATAATTGAATTTGATTCTTTTGCGATTCTTGCGCGCTGACATAATTCGCTGTACCGGCGTTTCTTCCATGAAAATTATAAAAAGAAAACAAAGGACCCGATTAACAGATTGCAATTTAAAAATTATTTTTCTTTCTGCGACTACTAATATCAATCAAATTAGTCATTTAGCCTTTAAAAAAATGTAGAGCGTTTGAATTAAAATTTAAAAATGTGTCAGTATTTTTTGTTACTACCTACTTCCATGATTTATTTTTACAATAAATATTACCTACTTTTTGCTATTATATGTTATATGTAATAAAATGTTTTGGATAGATACCCTTCCACTAAGTTTCACAATTTCGTATACAAAAATTTCGCTATCTTACCTAAGTGGCCTTTTGGGACAATAAAATTGTTTTCTTGGCTTTCAATTTTAAAAGTCTGCGCACTACTGTATCTAATAGATAAAATAATTATTAATTTAAAGTATATAAAAAAATGATTAAAATGTTTAATTGAACTCCTAACCCGAATTCTGTAAAAGTAAATCAACCGTGAATGCGTGTTTGGTAGAATTTATTAACGCTAATGAAGTAATTCCAACTGTAAACTTGGTCATTTTCAAATGAACATTGTAAACAGTATCCCTGTCCTCATCACTTGAAAAAATATGCAAATTAGAAAATATCATTTACAGAACATATTTCATAATTTTGTCATTCTTTACCATAACTTAATACGCCAAATGAATAACAACAATCTGGAACATGGAACGTATGTATATGCGAACAAGGGGTTGGTAGATATGTGTACGTGTGGACGGGCAGAAAATATAACACAGCGTCCCAAATTTACATGTTAATCGGCTAACATGTCCCTTGGAACCCACGCCAAACATAGCTGTATACTGTGCTACTGAGCTGCGAATCTCAAACTTTACACAATAAAAGAAAAGATAACTTACGTCTCCGGCGCCGTATTATTCATTATAGACACGTGTCTAGGGTCGTTCGATATTTGTGCCTCCAATGCTCCAAGTGTCGGTTTAATTATATCGTTTAATAATGAGGTAACTTTAGCTCTGAAAAACCACAGTGAAAAGTATAACTTTAGTTTCGCTTTTTTCGACCAAGAATGCTACATGTGCGCTACCGTTCTAGCACAGAGTAAAATATTACAGGAGAGGAAACGAGGCTATGCAAAGCGTCCGTTTCTATGCAACTGTCAGGTGCGAAAGAGATAACTAGAGTACCCTTGAATTTATTAGTGTTTATATGAGCGCGAAATAAGAATATTACTATATTTTAAAATATAAATATTTAGAATCATACGTTAATAATAACAACAGCATAAAAATAAGTCTGTTATGTGGTTCTATTATCACTTAGTTTACGAAACTAATAAATGACAATAAAAAATATTTTCTATTATATTTAGAGGAACATGTTTTCTTAATAAAATTTTTGATGAAAAAATTGTCTCAATTTCATACTTTCTGCCCATATCGACGCAACATTTATTTGCAAACCACTAAAATCACTCGTAATTTAAATAAATATTGTCTCACTCTCGTTCCTCTCTTTCTAAAATGTTTCACGTTTGCGGACACATGACAACAATGAAAACATTCACCCATTCCTCTCCTGTAATATTTTACTCCGTGCGTTGCAGCAACCAGTACCTAGGTACTCACCATTTATATTTAATTGGCATATTTTGCAAATCATATACGAATACTTCGGTACGTAGTAAATTAAGTATAATTTTGCGATTTCATAAAAAATATAATATGAATATATATCAGCTGTAACGCTAATTTTTACTACTCACGTGGTTATTTTCCTCTGCTAGCACCTCGAAAAATAATACTTCACAGTCGTAATAAAAAGTCATTTTACAGTCTCGATATAAACTACTATTTTTAAAACTTACACAAAAGAAAAAGTCTAGCACCAAAAATAGTGAAGATCTACTGGGACACTAGCTAGTATTTAAATCACCTATTTTATTATTACATTTACTTTATAGTTTTTATTGTAGGTAAGTACTTCAAAGCTTCAAACACAATTTCTACTCTAGTCTAGATCCACACTATACAGGGTGTTTCATAACTTCAGGTACATACGTTAATGGTATTATGTAGTTTGATATGCTGATTACGAATCAAAAAGATTTTTTTTTAAATCGCAAAATTAATTTCCATGTTTCCCAGTCAAATTTTTTTACTATTATGTAATTTAAGATGTTTGATTAACTATTTCTCTTGTTTGTGTTTAATAGGAAATCGAATCCAGTGCAGTACTACAAAAAATGCTGCAGGTAATATACCCTTAATTTTTCGAATTTAAAAAAAATTCTTTTTGATTCGTAATCACTAATCAGAATATCAAACAACATATATCTTTAACGTATGTACTCGAAGTTATGATAAACCCTGTATTTACCGGTAATTTTTTTGTGTTTTTTTGTAAAAACCTTATTCCAAAAACTGCACTAAAAAGTTACAAATGATAATTTTTGTTACTTAAATTTGTATGACTGAATTCAGTATATCGCCAGCCACCTGAGCGAGCAGTTCAGTATAAAAATACAATTTAAGTTTAATTATCAAAACCAACTAACTGAAGATGTTGATTTCAACGATATTTGATTTAAAACATGTTTGCGACTTAAGGTTGGAAATTCGTTGATCATAGGCGTGCGTGATTTCGGTGTGAGGTGAGGTCAAAGCAGTCAAATAATGAAATATAATTCTTTAAAAATCTTAGATTTGGATGTTAATTACAAATCATTTTTTCATAAAAAAGATAATTTTCAAATTTAAACTGAAATGCAGTAGTAAGACGTAAAAAATATAATTTTTCTTGAGACTGGAACCTTTTACGTGCCATTTCTCAACAGTTATTGCGGTGACGCATAGTTTTTATTTTTTTTATAAATACCTAAAACATTAAAGAACATATTCGTTTTCCAAACATGAGTTGGGTTGTATTATATAATATATTCCAATTGTTTAGTAAAACTACTGCTAACCTTCATGAACGCAATGCATTTTAGCGCAACGGATACCTATGAATTTTAATTTTTATCCAAATTCTATACGAATTATAATGAATGTACTATATTAATTAGAGTCATATTTTGGGTTGTGACTAACCAATCAATCAATTTTAACATGTGACCTACAAATTAAGCCAAAGACGAGGAGAGTCCTTCTTGAAATGTTATATTAAAATAAAGATTGTTAAAACGAGGATTCCTGAAGACTTCCTACATTGAATTTTTAACTTATGATTTTTTATGTTCTGGATTGGTGTTGCATGTTGCATATATACATATCTATCATGCCTTTTATCCAACTTGGGTGTGACAGTCTCACATATCTATTATAATGAATCATGCAGTTACCAGCTTTGAATTATTCATGGGTACTCATGATCAGGACAGTTTTTTGAGCAGTTTTACTAGGATGTAAGTGACTGGAAAATCAAAGTTGTCAGAACATGCAAAATACAGCGAACTCAACTTTTAACCCTTTATCTAGATATCGATTAATAGGTAATTCCCGAGATATGTTGAAACAATAGGCATTAATAACAATTTTCATAACCTAAAATCTTTATTATTGAAGGATAATAAACTATGTACAAAATGTTGCATCTTAATCAAATTTATCCTTATCTACACATACAAATAAACGTTGAATACAAAACCTTCGTTTTTAAATTCTGTTTTAAAAGTTTGAAATATAGGTAGAGGTATACTTATTATTCCGAGACAAGAAAATTAGTATTAGAGTTCATGCCAAATAGAAATGGGAATGAGATCCGATGCGCAGAAGACGTATTTGCGTTTGCTCCACCCTCCTTACTTGAACGGGCCAATGCTATTTCTTTGTACGCTGCTGGTGTGAGACAGAAGATGCGCAAGGAATGATTGACATTCCCATTTCTATTTGGCATGAACTCTAGTACCGCGTAGCATGTACTATCCAATTTCAAAATATTAGCTATAACCTCCGTATTTGTATTATGTTCTAAATCACTTTAAAACGCCACTTCCTTTTTGAGTTGGATTCGTTCAAACGAATATTTGTCTCTGTTTTTGTTTAATAAGTATATAAATGTTCTGTTAGTTCATTTGTTTCTAAGATACTCTAATGATTAGTAGTGATGTTGGTGTCAAAGTATTAAAAGCAAATGTTGGCCACCTGTTTGGAAAAACGGCTTTTGTTTTAGTTTAAATTTAATCATAAATTTAATATGGAATTCCGCATTTTAAAAATTAGGTAGAGTTTAAAAAATAATTTACTTAAGATTATTTAGAGTTGTAGGAAAGGCTGCTTCAGAATCAAAAGATATTAAAACATTTTTTTATTACATAGTCAATTACAAATAGTTTTATTTTGATGTTCCGACAAGAAATGTTGTGATCATCAGGCATTAGCTTAGAAATCATACTTAAAAACAGTATCCAGATGGATAAGAGTTGATTTTTAATACTGGTATGTTTTAAAAAACTGGAAATCCTGAAGCCATGACGTTCGGCGTAGTACCACGCTAGTCGAAACGTCTAAAAAAAAATTTGACTATGTAATTACAAATATGTTTTAATAACCTATGATCGTGAATCGGCCTTCTCTACAGCACTAAAATAACCTGCAAGGATCTATTATTCCAAATGAAAGATAAGATGAATATAAAAAACCAAAAAGAAATCAGTTCATTAGCTTGTCATCTTATGCCGTGGACATTTTGGGAGATCCTGCATCCTGCGTCTCCTGTAAGGGTATACAAGCTGGTCGCCGTGATATGCTTGTGTGTTTAGGACTTGAAGGAACAGTCCCGTACTTAGCCAAAACAAAGATGACTCTCAATTAATTACAGCGTTGTGTGCGTCTCCTGCGTCCTAGCATTCTGCCTCGTGTGTACGTTATTCGTAAATAATGCTCGATTTATTTTCCTCTGCCCACGACCAAATTTGTTCAGAGGTCGGGAGTTAATGAGTTTAAAGTGAAAAGGGTCCCGCTCTGAAAAACTTAACTGTGTCGCCAATGAATTTTATTCACTTTCACTACTTAGTACTGGATTAGAGAAAGACGCTTCAATAGTACAAAACTAAATTCAATCAAAAAAGAATTATTTACCATATCCATGGCCGTAGTCAGAGCCCAGACACTATATAGGCGCCATTTATAATAAAGACTCAATTTCGATTATGATTTTTGAAAAATAATGTATGCATTTTTGTACTTATACTGCGGATGTGTTTTTTATTTTATACAGGGTGTTTTATAACTTCGAGTACATACGTTAATGGTATTATGTTGTTTGATAATGCTGATTACGAATCTCAAAGAATTTTTTTTATTTTAAAAATTAAGGGTTGTTTACCTAAAACATTTTTAGTAGTACTGCACTGGATTCGCTTTGCTATTAAACACAAACAATGAAGTAGGTAATCCAAAATTTAAATTACATAATACTAGTAAAATAAACAAACAAAATTTAATTATTTTTAATGAAACGATAATTATAGATTATAGTTAATTAGGTATGTATTCAAAATAATTGACATGTCAAAATAAATAAAACACATACAATTCGAATAAATTTTACAAAAATTGCTAAAAATTGTTGCCATTGTCTGCCATACATAATGCAGCACGGTGAATTAAAGACACGCTGCAAGCTTCGTTTAACGAATTATGATGTCTAGCAGCGTTTTCAACCCGTTCCCTCAGTTGTTCCCGAGTTTCAGGAGCTTCCTGGTTATCATACACTAATGATTTGAAATAGCCCCAAAAATAAAAATCTAATGGATTTAGATCCGGAGATCTAGGAGGCCATTGTACAGGTCCATCACGTCATATCCATCTGTCCTCAAAGGTTTGGGTCAAGTATTACCGCATATTACGTGTAAAGTGTGGTGATGCACCGTCATGCTGGAACCATGCATGCAAAAATTTAAACTCTGCCCATATTGTCATATTCAGTAATAATAACTAAACTTAAATTACAATAACAGTGTTGAGTGGAACGTGTAACGCTTTACTATGCATGTCTTAACTTACTCGAAACAATTTTAATTTTTGAAAAACCAACGTGCCAGAGGTTTAAAAGATAAAACATTATAAGAGAGATTATTGTGCGAAGAAAATTTAACGTTATTAATAGTAAATGAAGTAAAAGAAGAAATGATTAAGACAATCACGTGTGTAAGATAGTTGATAATATAAAAAATGTGCTTTATAAAATTAATATCAAAAATAGTATTCATCATCATCATCAATGTGTGTATAAATTATTACATATATAAATCCTGATCCTAAATAGAACGAAAAACGTAACAATATTAAATGCATGTAAAAACATTTTCGTAAACTTATTATTTTTATTCAACTTTTAATAATCAAGCAGTACCAGAAAAAATGGAAGTGTTGTTATGTATACGAGTATACTCGTATAATTTGTATACATACAGTAGAGATCAATATGCAACTGTCAAATGCCAAAATCTCATGCACACTTAACTTACCACACGTCTGAGGCTACAATGAAATTATAACTTTCAAATTTCGTGCCACGCTTACCGCGCCTGTCACCGCAATTAACATGATAGGTACATAATTATTGGCTAACATAACACGGCAAATTAATTAATCTTCTTCGTATTTTAGAACAAAGTACAGCTAAAGTTATACTTTTGAATTTTAGTTATATATTACTAGATGAAGTACCCGGTTTTGCCCGGGTTGAACTGGCCGCCATCCTGTTTCAAAATGGCGGACTGACATATTGTTATACCTATGTCTTAAGTCGACGGTGTGGTTACCGACATTTGCAGTTTTGTATATATTTCAGTTGGAAAGCTAAATCAACTACTGCAACTGATTCATTAGATTTTCTCACTTTCGGAGCATCTTTTGAACATGGGCAGGTTAACATTTGTAAAGTATTGTGGAGGGAACTCGCATTTTCGCCACCTCGCACCGTCGACTTCACCTTAAGTTAGATCTTTAGCTGTTACTGTACTAAATTTGAACCCAATCGGTGCAGTACATTTGAGATAGCTAGCCGCCATTATGTTTCAAGATGGCGGACTGTCATTTAAAATGCGTATGTTTCAAGTCATATATTTAGCTATTTCTTTACTAAAATAGAATGCAATCAATGCAGTAAATTTTGAGATATCTAGTCGTCATTTTGTTTCAAGATGACGGGCTGTCATTTTAATATGTCTGTCTTAAGTTAGATTCTTAGCTATTGCTATACCAAATTTGAACGCAAAACGCAATCGGTTCGGTGCAGTATATTTTGAGATAGCTAGCCACCTTTTTGTTTCAAGATGGTGGACTGACATCGCAGCCCTCCTATATTTTTTCTCGGGTGCTCAAAAGTGTTCGTGCAAAATTTGGCAGCAATCGCTCCAGTGGTTCAAAAGGTTTTGTGGAACATACACACATACATACATAGTTACATACTTTAATTCTTTATTTTATAGACTCTTCACAACACAAAACCTAAATTTTAAACGAAATTGCGGTAACGATAATGAAAACATGAAACTCAATTCACACTACATTACTTTCCTTCTAATTTATTTGCCATTTTATTTAGAAAAGTAGGCGCTGGTAAAAAAGTACTGAAGCAAGTACATTTTATACATGATGGTTTTGAAGTTAATGTTATAAATTTAAGGGTAAGTACAAGATAGAATTTATTTAAAATTCGAAAAATTTAAGAAGTAGATAATCATCATCTTAAATTACATAATACTAGTAAAATAAACAAACCAAATTTAATTATTTTTAATGAAACAATAATTTAATTACTCTACCCAGTGGTAGTGGCAACGAAAAATATTTGACTGGAAAACATGGAAATTAATTTTGCGATTTAAAAAAATAATTCTTTCTGTTCCGTAATCCACACATGTCATACTACTTACCTTTCAACTTATCACATTAACTTCAAAACCACTCTGTATATGCGTTGTGCATACTTTAACTACGTCCGTTTGCAGAATCAAAAATAAAAATCTGTTATTTATCTTAAACTAATTGCAAATCTGTATTTACATTTTGATGTTAAGCACTTTTTGGCTTGTACTTTTAAATGAAGTGGTTCAATTGAACCAATATATTATCCAAATATTTTGTATTTCTAAAATTAGCTCTACGTACATTTTACTTCCCCTCGTTGGTTAACACATCACAAAATATTAGGAATACTTATAACACAAGACATGCCATAGCTGAGCTGAGCATTGGCACTAATTTTTAGATAGGGCTAGGGTTTTAGACACCGGCCCGCTTTATTAAATAAAAACATAGTTATTTGTTATTCCTCCATCTCAAATTTTATACAAAAAAACACTCAACTACAGAGTGGAGAAAACTGCACAAAGTCCGAAACTCTTAGTTTGCCTTGCCGCATCAGCTATCATTTTATTTTAAAGTTGAAATTTCTGCAAAAATGTTTTTGTTCCGAGTAAACTGTTGGTTAATCATTGACTTCAAGAAAATGTTTTGTAAACAACAAAGCAATATGATCGAGCGTGGTCTCATATTGTGTAATTTTTAATTTCGAACAAGTTCTGTGTTCACAACTTTCGTCTAAAATGTATATGTCTACTAACTACCTACAGGAAAATTTTAAAAATAGCATTGTTTCTCTTTAACAATATACTCACCAATAAGTATTTATTATTAGTACGAATTTCTCATTTTTCTAGTATGGCGCATAACTACTACTACTTTTCATAATTATAATATTTGCATGATTTTTCTTCTTTGTAAACCTCTCTCTGTAATTGTGATTCTCTAAATCCTGTTGAATGGAAGTAAATAAATAAATACCTAAATAATTAAGAACCTTTCCAATAATTATGCTCATAAATTATAACATACTTATTAGCTAGCACCATCAGATCATTACCAACATATTTCCAACATTTCACATATCAATCTGAAGACGGCGGACGTGCTGGTCAAGGTCAATGCTGAAGATGGTAAGAGGAATCCCAGTGGTTCATAAAACATGGTTTCGTATTATACTGATAATTAGTTACCTATATTAACAATCTTCATTTCTTCTGAAATAGAGGAAGTTTAACGCTTACTGCTCCTTTCTATTGTTTTGAATTTTAAAATATGTTATTCATTAAATAACAACATCCAAAATATAGCATACTAGCGGACCCGGCGCGCGTTGCTACGCCTCCAACTCGAATTTAAAGGAATCTCGTTATAAGAATTCTAAATTATTACCATACCATACTACGCCCATGATACCATACCAATCGGTTACCGCCATTTTGTTTAAATATGGCGGACTGATATTTTAGTATGCTCATGTCATAAGTTAGATAATAAGTTATAACCATTACAAATTTGAACCCAATCGGTGCAGTACATTTTGAGTTAGCTAGCCACCATTTTGTTTCAAGATGGGGCACTGGCATTTTACTCTGCTCATGTTAGATCTTTATTACCATACCAAATTTGAACTCAATCGGTGCAGTAAACTTTGAATTAGATAGCCGCCGGCAACAATGTTAAATTGGCCTTTGTTATAAACAACAATGCAATTTGACATCGTTATAAACATCAAATAAATAAAAAAAAACTATTTCAAAAACATATTTTTTCGATGATATATTTGACCCTGGATCTGCAATGGTAAGTAGATGTAATGTAGGTAATTTTATAGCGAAGTATTTGTACCGCCATACTTATCTTGAAAGTAGGCATAAAATTATCTCGAATGAGTTTTGTTGCGCCAAATGACGTCATTTGAAAGCAAATATTGTATTACTGGATATGAGTCAAAAATGTATAGAATCTGGCCCATTTCCGGAAACCAATGAATGTAGTGGCTCTGTTGTCGGTACCAATGGCAATGGTGTCAATTTGACTTGGCCACTGGCGCAACACAATCCAGGTGCTTCATTTTAAGACTTTAATGTCTTGCAATGTTTTCACACAACGTTCATTGGTCCAATAGCAACGATTTGCTGTGAACTGTAATCGATTGCCACGTTATAATTGAATGCAGCTCGATGCGAATTAAACGCAACATTTCTACGTTGTTGATATTGATTCCGATCAATTTCATTTCGCACTTCGCGTTGCTTGTCAATTTAACTTGCTCGTATATATCTTTGACTTGCAGCATTGCGAGTTCTGCGACCTAAGTTGGTACGTCTAATTGGTGGCATTTTGAAGAACCAAAAGTCAATTAATACTAACAATCCACAACTGTCTGTTTCAAAACACCTAGACCTACTGAATTCGAAAGTCCTATTCAACAACTAATACATAGTAGTTTAATTAAATGTTTGTTATCTTATATGTTTGTTATTTTGTTCAATTAAGTGACAAAATACAATTTCGTCAAAAGAAGAAACAATTTTGAATTTTTCGATTTTACAGTTACTCTTTTGAGTTTTCTCAAAATTTGTTCTTTTTAAAACCACCCCTGTATTAGGGCGAACAAAACAAAAAAAAGGCCAGAAAAACAGGCATTCATTTTTATATTTATACAGATTTTACGATATTTTAATTGAATGTAAATATTTTATTTAGGATTATATAATTAAAATTTTTTAAACAATAGAAAGTAAATGTGAAATGTAGTGTAAGTTTTATTTATGAAATTTGCACGGAACTGCAAAATGTAGTATAACACAAACCCCCTTTTTCGGTACAAAGTGGCTAAATATTCCTCGAATCAACCGATGTCGTCATCATCACAATGGGTAACAATTATTGTTTGTGACGACATTGCTTCATTCGTTAAATGGACCTTCAAAACTAGTGGAGTTTCCTCTTAACTCATTTTATTATGCGCTGCGCAGACTTAAACTACGTCCGTTTGCAACATCATTATTAAAATTATTCTTATATTTATCTTAAACTAATTTTTTTGTAAATCTGAATTTACATTTTGATCTTAAGAGTGAAACCGGTGGTTAAACGCGCTCCAATTACATAGGTAGCTGAATAATCTTGACAAGAACTGAAATTTAATATATTTGCACGCACAACGTCGTTAGTTCTCTTAAATTTTATCTACTTAATGCACATTAGAATATCAATTTGCTATTTAATATGAATTGGAAAATCACAATCTTAATATATATTACACAATTCCTTATTTTTGACGTATACTCTTAAAGTTATTTACCCAGTTTTTATTTTAAATAACTCTATTGAGCTACTGCCGTTTATTTATTTTTTAAATTTTGCTACGAGCGATAATAGTCCAGTGCATTTAGGCTAAAATTAGTCGAAACCCGGACATTCAAAAAAACAAGATGGGACCTTAAGGATATCGTTAGAAATACTCTACTGAACATCCCCAAGAAAATCCCCAAAAATGCCGCGTCGGGTTTGCCGCCATTTTGATCAAAATGGCCACCGGTTTTGCACTTTTTTCGGTTTCTTACCATTTTGACTATGAAGCAGCACGATTTCGACAAAGACCATTAAATGCATTTTTAAACACATATAATATATCTTGGGGATGTTCAGTAGAGTATTTCTAACGATATCATTAAGGTCCCATCGTGTTTTTTTGAATGTCCGGGTCAAAACCTAAATGCACTGGACTATAAGGGGCAACAAACAATTTAAACAAAAAATTTCTTCCTAATTAAATGCAATTTTTTACAGTAGGTATAATTGAATTAAATTTGAAAAAATAAGACAGATGCTCAATAGAAAAATGTTTACTATACTATTTTAAAAAATCATGAGTTTTGTTACTTGAAGTTGTGCGACGATAAAAAGGAATTTTGTAAAATATAATATGATTGTATTTTTCTGCCTTAATTCAAATAGTTAATTAATAACGTAAGGCGCATTTAAACGATAAAATCAAATGAAATTTAATGCCAAAGTGTAAAAATATCAAATTTAATTCTTGTTAGGATTTTTCAACAATGTAATTTGAACGCTTTTGGTCACCGGTTTCCCCCTTAACCCTCGGTTAGGCGCGTGGTTCTTTGGGAAGTATTTAGGCGCGTAGTCTACAATCGTAGACTGTTTTTGTTTTACTAAAAAATATATAATTTTGCAAATTTTATTGTAAATATTTTAACAGTTGAGCTCAATAAACTATTCTGAATCATAAAGACCAGTTTTTACATCAATACAACAATATTTCTACTGTTATGGATCAAGTAATAATACCACTCGACATCACTAAGTAGATTTTCAGCATTTTTTTTTACTACCACCAAGGATTTTTGCAAATAAAAAGGTCAATGTTATATTGAAATTAAAATTTGTATTTCTTAGGGTACAACAAGGTCAAAACTCACAAAAAACATACAAATAAAAAAATTATTCAAAAACTGTATGAGTTTACAACAGCACGAAACTGGCACACAAGTGGTTGCGTAGTCTACAGGTGTAGACTCGTCCTCTTCCAGTTCTAATAGCTTCCACAAACCTCGCCAGGAACGTACAGATCGACAACATAGGATACACTGATTAGGTGCAATGATCCATTACCAACAGCTACTCTGATACGCGCTTTGGTGAAAAATATTTCTGGAGAGCTTTATAATAATGCATATAATAGCAAAATGTCCGAGAAATCCGATTTTTAAATCTGGAAGTCGATATTTTTATTCGTTAAGGAATTACAGTTGATTACACACAGCAAAACAAAACAAAAATTAAAATGTAGTTATTTTCTCTCAAAAAAAAAACTTTAAATTTAAGACCAAGGTATTTTTTAGTATAAAGTATCTTACAGAAAAATGTTGGGGAAATCCAATGCCGAAAACCGGAAGTCGATAACTTGATTCGTTAAAAATTACAGGTAATTAAACACAAGAAATAAAAAAACTGCAATTTCTGTTTGAAAAAAAGTTTATATTTTGACCTTGCTAAGGCCACTAAAACTTTTTTAAATAGTGTATCTTACTACAAAATGTCAAAAAAATTACATGCTCTAACCCAGAAGGCGATATTCAAATTCGTTTAGTATTTAAACTTGATTAAAAACGAAAAATTAATAAAACAAAAATTTCTTAATTTTCTTTCTTGAAATTATGGCTAATCTATACTCCCCCAAAATGTTGTTAACAATACTTTTGATAGATAAATATCCGTCAAATCGAATGCTTCAAACCAAAAGTCGGTTTATTATTCCTTAAAAAGTTACAGCCGTTTTTGTGTCATGAAACAAGGTTCTGATATTATTGCAAAAGCGTTGTATATACTATGCAGGTACCTACACTAAGTGGTGTCAAAAGGGATAAACCTTTAATAAATTAATAAAAATACTTATCTTTTTTAAAATTTGTAACATGATATTTGTGTTATCAATTGCATATATTATTATAATAACATTTTATGTTATAGTAGATTTATTCATGGTTTATTCAACAAAAATTACACTGACTACGAATTTAGAAGATGTATTTTCGAATTTTTCTCGCTTACCGTTCATCATACGTAGAAATAGTAAATATGTTTTTTTGTAGAGAAATTTCTGCTCTACAATTTATTAATTTGAAATTTCGCTGTAAAGTTACCCCCTAACGAGTAAAATGCAAAAAACTGAAAACGGCGGCCATCTTTCCTATATGGCGGCTGACGCACCACTCGGATTGTAGGGATTTTTTAGTATGTTAATAAGAGAGGTAATTTGAAGCTATATACCAATTTTCAGCTTTATCGGAATTTGCTCCCATTTCGAGCAAAATTAAATCTAATTTTACTGTAATACAATTTATAGTGCTTTTTCGTGGTATCTTATTAGTGGCAGACTATTATTTTTGGGTTTGCTGCTATAAAAAGAAGCATTTCAATCAATTTCATCCTTGCGGACATAAATTTTGTTTTATTTTTTTGCGCTTACTTATGTGGGTGGCAGACGAGTTTTGTTGCGGAATTTAGGTGGCAGACGATATTTTCTAAACTTCTTATGTTTCAACTGATACGTACAATCAGTTTCGCGTATGCGGATATAAATTTGTTTTGTTGATTTTTTGCTGCAATTGTAACCCTCCTGTAACCCCCTGTCACGGGGGTGCGCCGGCAGACGTTCAGATTACTATTATACGTTACAAACATAACTCATACAAAAAAAATGAAGCTTGCGGAAATGGTGTAATGAAATCTGTCGTTAACTCCCGGGCTAATAGGATACACTGATTAGGTGCAATGATCCATTACCAACAGCTACTCTGATACGCGCTTTGGTAAAAAATATTTCTGGAGAACTATTCCGTTTTGAAAACAGGCAGTCTACGATTGTAGACGGTCTTAACAATTTTTTCAATCAACCTGTATATCATAGGTACTGTATACTCGTCAACTCATGTCTTATGGGACCATTCAACACCAGAAAGTAAAATCCTAGAATATTCATTCACAGGAAAATGCATGAACAAGAAGTTTCAAATCTAAACATTTATATTTATTTACAGGAAAATGCAAATCGACAATTTTAGATTCGACGTAAATGCATGTATTCTTCAATACAAAGGGGATACACAAATTAGATTAAACCAAATTAATGAACAACCAATACCATTCTTGAATTCCATACAGAATCGGTTTTAACATTTGACTATAACTTTTCTAGATTTGCATATTTCTGTGTTTGCTATGATTAATCTAAAATTATAGATTTGAATTTTTCTGGATGATTCTTTTAATAAAGTCATTTTATTATAAACAAATTTTTTAGATTTGAATCGTAGGTATATGTATTTTCCTGTGTATGAATATTATAGAATATTAACATGCTTCATATTTAATATTAGTTTAATGATATAACAAGAATCGTTGAAATTGTAAAGCTGTTGGCGACACAAGTTCGCGTCTTATCAAAAATATAAAAATTACTTACTGTGGCATGTATTTATTACTGTGGTTACTATTGTTTTTCTTTCTGGTTACATGTCGCAGCCAGTGTGAAATTCTAAATAAAATAGAGGAGCTTCAGTGTCACATCGCATACGTCTCGTAATCAGTGAATCTGGTGAAATGTAAGATTATATATGTATGAACGCCGAAAGAGAGCCGGAATGCCGGAATCTGTCTCTGCTGCTGTTGCTGTTGATGTAACTTCAGCCCTGATTTACTCTGACAGTGTGACACTATACAATGACAACGCCTACGATATTCAGGTTCGTATCTAGGGGTGCAAAAGAGGCCCCCTAGAGCCTGTTTTAAAAAGATCAATCAAACTGAAATTTTCACAAATTTTCTTAATTCGAGAAATTTTTTGTATATCATATCGTGTCCTCTTTTACAGTTAATTGTTAATTGCCATTTACGTCCTTCTATTTACAAAAATACATCGCGGTTGACTACTTGAAATCTGTTGGAAAAACAATGTTATATTTAAATTTTACTGTATACTTACTTAGTACTTATTTATTTTAAAACATAAACTGTAAATAAAAAAAATTAAAAATTAGACAATATGATACCACAGTCGATCATATTGTTTTGTTAGTTCTCGAGAAAAACGCAAAAGAAATTAAATAGCAATTAGCATTATTTCAGAGTGCCATGGAGCTAGAAATTTGTTTTTGGAAATATTTAGAGATCCGTATACGGATCTGCAGTAACAGATATTTCACTGCGGATCCGTGTACATTTCGCAGTAACAGTAATTAAAATTATCAAAAATTTAATAAGAATTTAAGATATAATGTTCCACTGTGGATCCATGTTGGCCAGTCTTGATTGAAACATTATATAGTTGATTTCTTAACTAAACGGAGCAATCTGAAGTTGTCTCGCTGAGCCGTATTTACACTGTGTAAATACGAGAAAAATATCACTAGTTTTTTTGGCGGCAAAATTAAATTTGACCTATCAGCGAGCAAACTCGATACAACAACTGTCGAGACAAGATGGAGAACATTCGTTTGTTTACATTACAAAGTGTAGGATATTACATTAATGACTTACACACCAAATAGTTTATCCACACCAGAAAGTAGTAACATACGAACAAGGGAGAGATTTACAGAGAGCGGGGTTTTTATTCCCCTTACCATTGGAGTAGGAGGTGCGCAAAACTACACATTTATTACCATACGTCACACTCCCCTCCTACATGACAATTTGATCTACATTATTAATTAATAATTTATTTACAATATTACTTATTTTTATTTACAATGGTATCCTAAACGGTTAGGAGGTTTAACCTTCCTTTTAGGTCTATTTACATTAGTAGGACTATTTACAACAGATTCAGTTTGTAACTGCGTTGAGCTGTTTTCTGATGGTACATTATTTGCCTCTTCAGCATTCTGTGAGGTGTCAGAATCAACATTATGTGGCAGATCACTAATTGAATATTTTCGCAACTGGTTTATGTGTCTTTTCCACGTTTCGTTCGATTCTGGAACCTTTACAATGTATACAGTGTTACTTAACTTTTGGACAATTTTAGCTCTTGTCCAAATCGGTTTTGAAGCTATTTTATAATCTCTAGCTAACACCACCTCGCCTTCAACAAAGCGAACTTTACGTCGACCTCTAAAGTATCGTTTCTGTCTAGCTTGGGCTTTTTCTACATTGATCTCAATTTGTTTATTTTTATTTGGTAATACCAAGGAAAATCTGTTCCTCAAGTTCCTTCCGAACACCAACTGTGCCGGAGGGACCCCGATAGTACTATGTACTGAATTGCGATAGTCAAATAGAAAATTATTTAGGGCAAGATTTAAATTATTGTTATCTTTGTTATATAATGCTTTTTTCAGGGCAGATTTAACTATTTTTACTGAATTTTCAGCTGCGCCGTTCGATTGTGCATGGTATGGTGGGCTAGTTGTATGAATTATATTATTTTTAGCCAAAAATTGTTTAAATTCACTGGATTCAAATTGCGGTGCGTTGTCTGAGACTAAAGTGATCGGTAATCCGAAACGTGCAAATGTTTCCCGCAATTTGTCTATTGTCATTATTGATGTCATTGTAGAAGTTACGAAAACTTCTACCCATTTTGAGTGTGCATCCATAATAATTAAAAAATATTTATTTCTTAATTCCATGTAGTCAATATGAATACGTTCAAAAGGTAAATCAGGCCATTTCCAGGGTTGTAACGTAGCTTTTGGTGGTGTACAAAAATTTGAACTACAAGCTTTACAAGATTTTGTTAATGTTTCAATATCAGCATTTAATTTAGGCCACCAAAAATATGAGCGTGCTAACCCCTTCATTTTGACAATTCCTAAATGGGAAGAATGTAAGGATGAAAGCATCGATTTACGTAATTTTTCGGGAATGACAATACGATTATTCCAAAAAAGACAATCATTTTCACAAGTTAATTCATTTTTATATTTATGTAATTGTTTAATTTCATCATTCAATTTAAAATTTCGTGGCCAACCGTTTTGTACATAATTTAAAACTTCGCTTAACACTCTATCATTTTTTGTCTCTTCCAAAATTAACTGAAAATTTAAATTTACATCGTTATTTTCTAAAAAATTTAAATAATTGATATCTACATTTTCCCAAGTTTCTGAATTGGTATTTAACGGTTCTGGTAATCGTGACAAGCAATCGGCAGCATTATCTGCGGATTTTACGTATTCAATATCGTACTTATAATTTGACAATATAATAGCCCAACGTCTTAGTCTATTTGCTGAATGTTCCGGAATTCCCTTTTTAGGATTAAATATTGAAAGAAGTGCCTTATTATCAGTAGCTAATTTAAACGTATTTCCATATAAATACTGGTGGAATTTACATAACCCAAAAATAACTGCTAAACCTTCTTTTTCTACTTGAGCGAATTTACGTTCTCGATCAAATAAAGTTCTGGATGCATATGCCAGTGGACGTTCTAACTTTGATGGATAAATGTGACTTAAAATTGCACCGATTCCCATTTCACTAGCATCAACTGTAAGTTTTAAGGGAATTTTTGGATCAAAATGAGCCAAAATTTCGGATGATATTAATTTTTGTTTCGCTAACTCAAAAGAATTTTGACAATCACTATCCCAATACCATGCACTATCCTTTCGTAATAACTTATATAATGGTGCTAAAACATCAGCTAAATTTCTAACAAATGTACCGTAATAGTTAATTAAGCCCAAGAATGATTGTAATTGAGTAATATTTTCCGGCACTGGAGCATTTTCAATCGCTCTAATTTTTTCAGGAGAAGTATGAATTCCATTTTTATCAATTACGTGCCCTAAATAATTTACTGATTTTTGAAAAAAAGAACATTTATTAGCATTTAACTTTAAACCACAATTTAACAACTTTTGAAAAACTAATTTAAGATTATTTAAGTGATCAAATTTATTTTTACCAGTTACCAGTATGTCGTCCAAGAAACAAATTGTCCCCGGTATTCCTTGCAACACGGCCTCGATAATTTTTTGGAATTTTGTTGGAGCAGTATTCACACCATACGCCAAACGGTTGTATTTAAAAAGTCCTTTATGGGTTGAAATGGTCAACAATTCTCTAGAGGCCTCGTCCAGTTCGATCTGCTGATACGCTTGGGCTAGGTCGATTTTTGAAAAGCATTCTCCTCCCTGTAACTGGTTAAATAACTCTTTAATTTTGGGCAAAGGATAATGTTCGATTTCAATATGTGGGTTAACAGTGGTTTTATAATCGCCACAAATTCTAACTGAGCCATCCTTTTTAATAACAGGCACGATAGGCGTAGCCCATGGGCTGAAATCTACGGGTGTTATGACCTCTAATTCTTGCAATCTAATTAATTCATTTTCAACTTTTTGTTTTAGCAAAAAGGGTAATGGTCTAGCCCTTAAAAATTTTGGTGTGATGTTACTGTCATTTAATTTTAAGGATATGACACCTTTTGTAAATTTACCTAGTTCTGGCTTGAACAGTTCCTTAAATTCATTCAATAAATGATTAATTTCAATATTGTGATTGTTCATATAATTGAGTTTATTCTTATCACCAATTCCTAAGTTAAAAAGTGACATAAAATTTCGTCCTAAAATCGGTGGACCTCCGTTTTTAATAATCGTTAAATCTAGTTGTTTGACTTCATTATTATATTTAATCGTGACATTAATTTTTCCAATAGCTTCAATTTTACTATTATTATATGCATAAAAATATTTATTAGAAAATTTTTGTAATTTAGAGTCAGAAAATATTCGAATTCTCATTTCATCTGAAATGGCAGATATTCGAGCACCTGAATCAATTTGAAATTGTAATGGAATGTTATTTATTTCCACATGAGCTACTAATGGTTCTAAGTTTGAGGAATTGTTATCATTTATGTGATAAATAGAATTTGCATCATCTTCAACTTCTAGAAAATTCACTTTGCGAACATGCTTAGTTGCGTTACTAATTTTAAAATTACAATTTGAAGCTATGTGACCTTTTTGGTGACATTTAAAACATGAATTATTTTTGAAAAAACACTTATCTTTTGCATGATTCGATTTGCCACAAACTTCACACTTGTGAGTCTGCGGAGTTGAGTTCGCTGTACCTCTTGGCTGAGGGGGGCGGTGGTAGTTCGCTCGGCCTCGATTGTGTCGCATGTGGTTGAGTCCGGAATCGGCGGGTTCCTGTTTGATTCCGCTTATTCCCGACGATGACCCTGAGTTGAATCTCCTCGTAGACTCTTTGGCTGCCGCGATCTCCACTGCTTTCGCCAGGGTGGTGTCCTTGGCTTCTTCCAGCAGTCTGTCCAAGATGTGGCCTTTCTCGAAGCCCGTGATGAATTTATCTCGTAGCATGACCGGTAGTTCAACGCCGAATTCGCAGTCTGCAGCCAAATTTCGAATTCTTGCTAACCACTCGTGGCTTGATTCTGATTTATTTTTTATAGCTTGATAAAAACTATATCTGTACGCGAATACTGATTTACGTGGCGCAAAATGTTCATTTAAGGTTTTAATTAGATTTGCGTACGTTACTGCTTCCGGTTTCGTTGGTAAACACAAATTATATATTAGTTTGTACGCACCTTCATTTAATATATTTAATAGCACTGCTCGTTTTTTATTTTCATCGGTTATTTCATTTGCTGTGAAATAATTTTCAACACGTGCTTGAAAAATCGTCCAATTATCAATGTCCGGATTGAATTCTCTTAGATGACCAGCTGAGTTTATCACGACGGTCTCCGACATTGTAGAATTTATTTTAATTTATTTATTTTTATATTATTTAGATTTAAATTTAGATATTTAGTTTTAATCCTCGTCGCCAGGTTTATGTAGGATATTACATTAATGACTTACACACCAAATAGTTTATCCACACCAGAAAGTAGTAACATACGAACAAGGGAGAGATTTACAGAGAGCGGGGTTTTTATTCCCCTTACCATTGGAGTAGGAGGTGCGCAAAACTACACATTTATTACCATACGTCACACAAAGTTTGTGTGGTGTCAAACTGGTGTTACATCAGCCAATCAAAAACAATCAGTTTTAGCATTCCAACTTCAGATAGCTCCGTTTAGTTAAGAAATCTATAGTTTGTTTGATGCACGGTAGAATAGTTTCGTAATATTAATATTAATCCGTTCGTTATGCGAATAATCTATATGAGAATTTACTAATTTAAAAATGTTATGCTTTACCTTTTCCACTGTGTGCTATGTGTGCTTAACTTTCAAATAATCTGTAGTTGTTTGGATGCAGATAATATATATATATATATATATATATATATATATATATATATATATATATATATATATATATATATATATATATATATATATATATATATATATATATATATATATATATCTGAACAAAAACACTGTCTGAATTTTAATACTTTAATACTTTTCGTAAGTATTTTTTAAAATGTTTCCATGTATTTTTCTGTGTAATTTTCATGTTATATATTTATTTATATTTTGTATTTTCCTGACAGTTTCCCTGATGAAGGACACAATTAATGTCCGAAATATTGGAATTTTTTGAAATAAATTTAAGTACGTAAAAACTATAGTATTTGAGCCCTGACCGATTCCCGAGACTTTTTATTCTATCTATACTACAAACGGTCGATAACATTTTTCCTCTATATATATATATATATATATATATATATATATATATATATATATATATATATATATATATATATATATATATATATATATATATATATATATATATATATATATATATATATATTTTATTTCATGATCAGCAAGTCGTACAGTATATATCCTTTAATTTTTTGTCCTAAGTTGTGGAACACCCTATATAGGTACTATTATATTTAATAAGTTAATTAAATAATTCATATAATAGGGTAATTTACAGCAACAATTAAAAAAATGAAAGATAAAATATTTTATTAATTAAACTGCAGTAGGTACACAGGAATTCATGAGTATGTCGGAAAATACCGATAATATTTTTTTGTTTGTAGTGGATTTTTTCGCAGCATGTTTATTTACAATAATTTTCACCGGTGAATTTAATAAAATAGTGTTTATTCCAATATACCCAAGTAGTAGGTATAATAATAATCAGAATCTAATTGATTACTTATTTCATACTTTCTTATTTTATAACATTGTAGCATGTATTAACTACATGACTACTATGACTACTGTGTGTGTATACTTATTAGCTAACAGTGCTTTATTATTTTGTGCAATTTGCGATTAGATTTAAAATGTTTAGACCATGGGAAGATTGTTCTTTAAAGTTTAAGCAAACAAATAGAAAACAGGGAGTGTGTGCATTCTAATATGAAATACAGTTAAGCCAGTGGAGCATCAAATTTTAATTTCGAACCTTTTCTAAATGAACATGGTAACAGATCGTCTTAAATGAAACACTTGTTTTGCAAACTACAACCCAACTAATAAAAGTTAATATTAAAACTGTTAAGAAAATTCTTCATAATGTTAGACCAGTTAATAAAAATAAAAGAAAAAATCTAAGATTAGAATAAATATATCTATAATTTTAATGATCTTTCATCAACTGTCCTAAACATATGTTTCATTTTGTCAAGTTTAAAATTATTTTAAATATCTTATTTAAAAATTATTATAATATGTCAACGAAATTATATAAGTAGAAAGCTAATAGAATATGCAATGTATAACTCACTTTATAATAATTAAGAAATTTGGGATAGCCGGGGAGAAAAAATTCAATAGTCAGAAATGTTTCAATTGTCCCCGGTCTCCCCTACTGATTACACCAAATCATTGTACATACGTTATCTTCTATACATAATATACTACATTAACACAAGACACAAATTTGACAGCAAGTAAGCTACGCTTTATAGATAGCCTCTGCGCAAGTTGCTGCTCCATAACTGCTGGTCCATAACTGAAGCCAAAACTGGTTGATCAATCGCAAATAATTGAAGATCTCTAAATCGTGAAAAGATACGGTTACCAAAAACCGTTCCCAGCAAATTCATTGTTTCCCTTGCAGTATGGGACGTAGCTGTAGCTCCGTCTTGTTGAAACCACATTTCTTCAGTTATGGACCAGGTACAGCAGTTTGCGAAGAGGCTGATGGAAGGCATTTAAAAGATATTATTTTTAAAAACAAATGAAATTTAATGCCGAAGTGTAAAAATATTAAATTTAATTCTTGTTAGAATTTTTCAACAATGTAATTTGAACGCTTTTGGTCACCGGTTTCCCCCTTAAGGGTTCTTTCGAGTTATGAAATAAAGTGCTTTGCACAGCTTTGCGAGTTTACTTTTTATACCCATATTTTTGATCTTATTGATTTGAAAAAGCATTAATCTTGTTAACAAAGGTTTAAAGATTGGCGCCACAGCTTAATTTTGTAATATTATTTATTTATAACAACAATATGACTATAACAAAACTCGAAAAAATAGTCATTTTTACCGCGTTGTAAAATATGAATAAATATAAATTTTTAAAACTATAGTTTTCCAGAATAAAAGCCTTAACCCTCGGTTAGGCGCGTGGTTCTCTGGGAAGTATTTAGGCGTGTAGTCTACAATCGTAAACTGTTTTTGTTTTACTAAAAAATATATAATTTTGCAAATTTTATTGTAAATATTTTAACACTTGAGCTCATTAAACTATTCTGAATCATAAAGACCAGTTTTACAATCAATACATCAATATGTCTACTGTTATGGATCAAGTAATAATACCACTCGACACCATTAAGTGGATTTTCAGCATTTTTTTCTAACACCAATGATTTTTGCAAATAAAAAGGTCAATGGTAGGTATATTGAAATTAAAATTTGTATTTCTTAGGCTATAACAAAGTCAAAACTCACAAAAAAACCATACAAATAAAAAAATTATTCAAAAACTGTATGAGTTTACAACAGCACGAAACTGGCACACAAGTGGTTGCGTAGTCTACAGGTGTAGACTCGTCCTCTTCCAGTTCTAATAGCTTCCACAAACCTCGCCAGGAACGTACAGATCGACAACATAGGATACACTGATTAGGTGCAATGATCCATTACCAACAGCTACTCTGATACGCGTTTGAATTAAGACAAAACTGTCACGTCTGTTCGGCGCTAAAAGAGCAATCGGTTGTCCATGAACATTTGGAACATCATCTACATAGCACTGTGCAGCTAAAGTACCGTTTCGAGTGATGACAATTTCGGTTTTACCACTGATGAATATTCTACCCAAGACCATAACTGAACCTCCGCCAAAAGGTACATGTGACAGCATATTGTGTTGGATGTAGTGCTCATTTGTTCTTCTTCAGACTCGAAAACGTCCACCAAGCTTGTGTAAATTGAATTTAAATTCATCAGTTAAAAGTACAGTACTCGAGTGTCTCAGTTGCTATATTTGATGTTGCCAAGCATATAGAATTCGGGTTCTTTTATGCTTCCTGGTTAATGAAGGTACTTTAGCAGGAATTCTAGACGATAAATGTCCCTCACAAAGCCTATTTCGTACGGTCTGATCAAAATTTCTTTTACCATTTGAACGAGAGAACTCATTTTGTAGCTCTCGAGCTGTAGCGAAGTGCTTAAGTAGGCCTTGGAATCTTAAAAATCTGTCTTCATTGGTAGTTGTTGTTTATTTCCTCGGACTTGCAAAGTACGTCTAGTTATAACCCGGTCTCCTAGTGTCTCTTCCGTGCCATCCAGATAACTGATTGTGTAACTCCTAGACGTCGAGCTGCATATCGCTGTTTTCATCCTTCCGTAGCAAGGTTATTGCTTCAGACATCTGAACTTCTGTTAAATGTCTTCTGTGGTCTTTGTGTTGATCCATTACATAAAATTTCACTGATACTTAACTGGTATACTTTAGTAAATGCTTAACAAAATATCGAAATAGGGCAAATTTCATTCCAGTTTCGCTCATTTTTTATTCATAGCAGTAAGAATAAATAAGGAAATAAGACAAACAGATCAAACAAGTTCAGATACTTAAACAATACATAAGGCAACTTAAGTTCCTGATATCTTGCAACCATTATTTTTTTATTAAAAAAATCTTGACCCTTTAATTGTTTTGAGCAGTGTGTATACATATATATATATATATATATATATATATATATATATATATATATATATATATATATGTATACACACTGCTCAAAACAATTAAAGGGTCAAGATTTTTTTAATAAAAAAATAATGGTTGCAAGATATCAGGAACTTAAGTTGCCTTATGTATTGTTTAAGTATCTGAACTTGTTTGATCTGTTTGTCTTATTTCCTTATTTATTCTTACTGCTATGAATAAAAAATGAGCGAAACTGGAATGAAATTTGCCCTATTTCGATATTTTGTTAAGCATTTACTAAAGTATACCAGTTAAGTATCAGTGAAATTTTATGTAATGGATCAACACAAAGACCACAGAAGACATTTAACAGAAGTTCAGATGTCTGAAGCAATAACCTTGCTACGGAAGGATGAAAACAGCGATATGCAGCTCGACGTCTAGGAGTTACACAATCAGTTATCTGGATGGCACGGAAGAGACACTAGGAGACCGGGTTATAACTAGACGTACTTTGCAAGTCCGAGGAAATAAACAACAACTACCAATGAAGACAGATTTTTAAGATTCCAAGGCCTACTTAAGCACTTCGCTACAGCTCGAGAGCTACAAAATGAGTTCTCTCGTTCAAATGGTAAAAGAAATTTTGATCAGACCGTACGAAATAGGCTTTGTGAGGGACATTTATCGTCTAGAATTCCTGCTAAAGTACCTTCATTAACCAGGAAGCATAAAAGAACCCGAATTCTATATGCTTGGCAACATCAAATATAGCAACTGAGACACTCGAGTACTGTACTTTTAACTGATGAATTTAAATTCAATTTACACAAGCTTGGTGGACGTTTTCGAGTCTGAAGAAGAACAAATGAGCACTACATCCAACACAATATGCTGTCACATGTACCTTTTGGCGGAGGTTCAGTTATGGTCTTGGGTAGAATATTCATCAGTGGTAAAACCGAAATTGTCATCACTCGAAACGGTACTTTAGCTGCACAGTGCTATGTAGATGATGTTCCAAATGTTCATGGACAACCGATTGCTCTTTTAGCGCCGAACAGACGTGACAGTTTTGTCTTAATTCAAACGCGTATCAGAGTAGCTGTTGGTAATGGATCATTGCACCTAATCAGTGTATCCTATGTTGTCGATCTGTACGTTCCTGGCGAGGTTTGTGGAAGCTATTAGAACTGGAAGAGGACGAGTCTACACCTGTAGACTACGCAACCACTTGTGTGCCAGTTTCGTGCTGTTGTAAACTCATACAGTTTTTGAATAATTTTTTTATTTGTATGGTTTTTTTGTGAGTTTTGACTTTGTTATAGCCTAAGAAATACAAATTTTAATTTCAATATACCTACCATTGACCTTTTTATTTGCAAAAATCATTGGTGTTAGAAAAAAATGCTGAAAATCCACTTAATGGTGTCGAGTGGTATTATTACTTGATCCATAACAGTAGACATATTGATGTATTGATTGTAAAACTGGTCTTTATGATTCAGAATAGTTTAATGAGCTAAAGTGTTAAAATATTTACAATAAAATTTGCAAAATTATATATTTTTTAGTAAAACAAAAACAGTTTACGATTGTAGACTACACGCCTAAATACTTCCCAGAGAACCACGCGCCTAACCGAGGGTTAAGGCTTTTATTCTGGAAAACTATAGTTTTAAAAATTTATATTTATTCATATTTTACAACGCGGTAAAAATGACTATTTTTTCGAGTTTTGTTATAGTCATATTGTTGTTATAAATAAATAATATTACAAAATTAAGCTGTGGCGCCAATCTTTAAACCTTTGTTAACAAGATTAATGCTTTTTCAAATCAATAAGATCAAAAATATGGGTATAAAAAGTAAACTCGCAAAGCTGTGCAAAGCACTTTATTTCATAACTCGAAAGAACCCTTAAGGGGGAAACCGGTGACCAAAAGCGTTCAAATTACATTGTTGAAAAATTCTAACAAGAATTAAATTTAATATTTTTACACTTCGGCATTAAATTTCATTTGTTTTTAAAAATAATATCTTTTAAATGCCTTCCATCAGCCTCTTCGCAAACTGCTGTACCTGGTCCATAACTGAAGAAATGTGGTTTCAACAAGACGGAGCTACAGCTACGTCCCATACTGCAAGGGAAACAATGAATTTGCTGGGAACGGTTTTTGGTAACCGTATCTTTTCACGATTTAGAGATCTTCAATTATTTGCGATTGATCAACCAGTTTTGGCTTCAGTTATGGACCAGCAGTTATGGAGCAGCAACTTGCGCAGAGGCTATCTATAAAGCGTAGCTTACTTGCTGTCAAATTTGTGTCTTGTGTTAATGTAGTATATTATGTATAGAAGATAACGTATGTACAATGATTTGGTGTAATCAGTAGGGGAGACCGGGGACAATTGAAACATTTCTGACTATTGAATTTTTTCTCCCCGGCTATCCCAAATTTCTTAATTATTATAAAGTGAGTTATACATTGCATATTCTATTAGCTTTCTACTTATATAATTTCGTTGACATATTATAATAATTTTTAAATAAGATATTTAAAATAATTTTAAACTTGACAAAATGAAACATATGTTTAGGACAGTTGATGAAAGATCATTAAAATTATAGATATATTTATTCTAATCTTAGATTTTTTCTTTTATTTTTATTAACTGGTCTAACATTATGAAGAATTTTCTTAACAGTTTTAATATTAACTTTTATTAGTTGGGTTGTAGTTTGCAAAACAAGTGTTTCATTTAAGACGATCTGTTACCATGTTCATTTAGAAAAGGTTCGAAATTAAAATTTGATGCTCCACTGGCTTAACTGTATTTCATATTAGAATGCACACACTCCCTGTTTTCTATTTGTTTGCTTAAACTTTAAAGAACAATCTTCCCATGGTCTAAACATTTTAAATCTAATCGCAAATTGCACAAAATAATAAAGCACTGTTAGCTAATAAGTATACACACACAGTAGTCATAGTAGTCATGTAGTTAATACATGCTACAATGTTATAAAATAAGAAAGTATGAAATAAGTAATCAATTAGATTCTGATTATTATTATACCTACTACTTGGGTATATTGGAATAAACACTATTTTATTAAATTCACCGGTGAAAATTATTGTAAATAAACATGCTGCGAAAAAATCCACTACAAACAAAAAAATATTATCGGTATTTTCCGACATACTCATGAATTCCTGTGTACCTACTGCAGTTTAATTAATAAAATATTTTATCTTTCATTTTTTTAATTGTTGCTGTAAATTACCCTATTATATGAATTATTTAATTAACTTATTAAATATAATAGTACCTATATAGGGTGTTCCACAACTTAGGACAAAAAATTAAAGGATATATACTGTACGACTTGCTGATCATGAAATAAAAAGATTTTTTAAATTTGCAAAGTTAAGGGTAGTTTAAAAAAATTATTTATGTATATTTAGGAGCACCTCAATTACTAAGATTATTGCTGCTCCGGCATATTAATTACAATGCGTGAATATATTTTATTTTGTCATATGGTACATTGTGGTTAAACAATAATTGTTGCATGGTATTGTCTTTATTTTATTAAACATATTTATTGATTAAATGTAAGTTAATACTTTTTATGTTTTCTTCATTTCCTGGGCAAGCAGTGAGCGTGCTTGGTAGATTGTTTGCTATTCGTTGGTAGATATAGGTCCTGCACTGCACTGTTCGACTGTTAGCCTAGCGTCCCATACAGTACATTGGGTTGGTTCTTTTGAATATACAGTCGTGAGTCAGGAGCGTATGGCAGATTCTGAGTCTTGTACTCACAACTGTTTCTCTTCTGTTTCCATTTTGTTTTATCTTTCTTAGTTGGTTGTTGGTAGTTTGGGTCCACTCGTGTTGCAGTTTTTCAGTCTTTTTTTGTTTCATTACATTGACGACATCTCTTGCTGGTATAGGTAGTTAGTGAATGGTGGGCAAGGTTGTCGCTTCCTTTGCCAGAGAGGCGGCACCTTCATTTCCCGTAATACCACAGTGAGATGGTACCCATAGGATTATTATAGTTTTGAATTCAGTGGATTTGCTGGATAATAGGGTCTGAGGAATAGATGTTTTTGATAGATAGGATAGTACCTACTTAGGGAATCTGTACATATTTCATTGTTATTTTTAGATGATTTGTTTTACGTCCTTCAAAACAGAGAAAGCTTCTGCTGTAGTTATATAATGGAGATGGAATTGTATGCTAAATGTTTCTGATGTTATTACTGCGCCAGTTTGTGAATTTTGCTTGGATCCATCTGTGTAGATAAATGGATAGGTAGTCTTTATAATTTTCATTTTTTAGTTGTAGAAATTTATTTTTTATTATGGCTTTTAAAGTATTTTCTTTATTATATTATGTTAGTTCTATATTTAAGTTTGCTCGCTTTAGAGTCCATGGTGGATGTGGAGTTTCATATATTTCTTGTATGACTGGTAGAGTGGTATTAATGTTTTTAAGGGTGTTGACAATATATCTGTGGTATTCATTTTTTTTTGATGAATAAATACATATGTATATAAACTATATGAAGCCGGTATAATATTATTTCCCCGGATCGATCTGTTTATGTTAGATGAACCTTCTTCACTTTCACGTTATCTCTCTTATTTTTTCACCATCATAATTATGTATAATAATAAATTATTCTTAAAAATTGGCTAAATCTTCTCAAATCGAGTATTTTTACGACTTTATGTAGTTCAGTTTTATTATGGTAGATCGCACTTATATCGAACTTATAAGAAACAAGAAGTATTCGTATTATATCTCCTGTACCAGTCCTACATCAGTAATTTCTAATTAAACTAGTAAAAAGAGACAGTAAAATATCACGTCATCAATGATGATCAGAAGCAAATGTTTTCAATTTCCCACTACTATAGATCGTATCAATCGAACGTTTCACCAGAAGAAAAATGAACTATACTCATATAAGTTCATTAAAAACGTACGAGCTAAAACGAGACGATACGAGACAAGACAGAGACTGTCTCGTCTCGGTCGTGCCTCGTCTCATCTCGCCATGGTTTTGTCTCGGTATTAGGAGTGGAGACGAGACTTGTGTTTATCTCGTTTCGTCTCGTGGCAACACTAGTCAGTTATAATGAAGAAATTGGCAATTGTAAAATTAAAGTATAATGCCTATTGTTTGCAAAATCTTATTATTATTTTACTAAGTACCAACCATATTTAAATTATAAATAGATTTCTTTTGTAGTGCAAGTATTATTATGTTATGATTATTAAGATCTTCAAATTTGCTAATAAAATCTATATTATTTATATTTTCAAAATGAAATTTTATTTTGTTGCTTACTTACTGACTCCTTAAGGGAAATGCAATCATAAATGGTTAATTTTACAGGTGTCTTGATTTAGTTTCTAATTCTTTATCCCTAGAGAAATACAACAGTTCCCTTGTAAGTAAGTAAAACAGCCTTTGCGTTTCGGTCTTTCTCTCTGTGCTTCTTCATGCTGTTTGAATAAAATTCTTTGATGTGACATTATTAAATTATTTACTGAATTTGTGTTAATGTATACTTTGTGGAAATCAAATGCACTCCGAGATTTCTTAGATGTATCTGTGTACTTACGCAATATCCAGACTTTATGCACAGATGACATTAAAGCGTACTACCACTGTATTGAATATTGGAAGCTTCCTGACTTAATATAGTTCTGATCCGTACATTTAAACTTATGCTCAGTAGCTCAGTGGCGTATTATCACAGAAGCCCGGGCTTCTGGCGCAAAATATTTAGGGGTGGAACGGCGAACCACATTAGTCAATATTTAGTTTGTAAATATAATATTTGTTTAAATTATTTTAAAAAAAATTAATAATTATAATGCAATGGGGGTTTTCAAGCCTACGGCTTTTAAAGAAATACTTATTGGATATCAATTTTCAGCATGTATAAGTTATAAGCAAGTGATAATTATTGTTAATTTTGATAGATTTATTACCTCTTTATCGAAATGAAAATGTAAGTCTTTTGAATCGTTCATTGAAATGCGCCATGTGTGACGTAGCCAACATTGATATCAAACCAGGAGCTGGTTCGTGTAAGTTCGTTTTTTGTCGTTTGGACGACGGACCACCTGTTGATTTTTCGATTTTTGACACGTTCATCAACGTTCACGGGTTCACGTTGTCGAGTTTGGTTAGGTTCAAACACGATTACTTACAGTTTATTGAAGAATTTTTGTTTTAATCGAAATGAAACGGCATGAAATCGTTTGGTTACCTATGTTTTTCTGTTCAAGTTGACAAGATGTTGACTGTGTAAGGTAAGACCTACGTATCGGTTCTTGTCAGTGCGTTGAACGTATGTTCTAGGTGTTGTTGACGTCACACTGTTACACGCGGCATCGATTTTCGCGGCACTTATTTTTTTAAACTTTATGAATTTTTTTCTGGCTTATTAGCAACTTTTAAGCGAAAAGAAAAAATACGGGTCTTATATTTTAATGTATAGATTAACATATAAAAAAACCAAAAAATCGTGAAAACCCCCATTGACCTTGAATGAAAAAAATTCTCCAACGGCGTATTTCCTTTACCTCTTACATACTAGTTCTAAAGCTATTTTCTCTGAATTAGAATTTTTTATTTTACTCTGTGTTGCATATATATACACATATACATATATACACATATATATATATATATATATATATATATATATATATATATATATATATATATATATATATATATATATATACTCGTATAGGATGTCTGGGCCACTATAGGTAATTCCTAAACTAGAACAGATACGACTTCGATTAAATTAGACAAAAGTTGCCTTATCAGAAGGCCATTCCAGTGATGTATTTGTTTATCCAAAAATATGCATATATATAAATATACTTTTATTTTATTAAATGGCATCATTAAAAGAAGTATTTTTTTCTCTTTTCATCTATATGTAATTTTCATCATTTATTTTTTAAATAAATGTTTTATTTACACAAAACCTAATACACTTAATTCTAATGGCACTTATTAAAGTAGGCTTTGATAAAAACAATATAAAACGATTTATATTGTTTTAAACATTTTTCTCGTATTGCTGTCAGTTTTTATATTGTTAAAAGTAGTTTTTTGTACTGTTGTCATATTAAATTGTTTTTATCAAGGCCTACTTTAATAAGTGACATTAGAATTAAGTGTATTAGGTTTTGTGTAAATAAAACATTAATTTAAAAAATAAATGATGAAAATTACATACAGTTGAAAAGAGAAAAAAATACTCTTTTTTAATGATGATAATAACTTGTTATTACTACCAACTGACTACAAAATTCTTTGACAGGGTTTTGGCGCTTGCTCGTCCACGTGTGCGTTTGAACTGTTGAAATAACATTTTTGACCTTTTGGCTATTAAAAATTTGAACCATTGGAAAAATAATTTCTAAATTTTAAGAACTTTGTAAAATTTTGTACCAACATGTTTTTTGTATCGTTAAACTATTGTTTTCGATTTTTATTCATCATTGCTAAGTTTCAAGTATAACCTCAACAAGTAGTAAGTTTTGAATACTTTATACTAAATTATTTTCACTTACGATACTATTCTCATATTGTAGCGTCCTGAAGAAGGAATAAATTTAATTCCGAAAGCTTGACAGTAACTTAAAAGAGTCTACTTCTTTTATTTACCCATCTACTGACTGCATACCTGTGAAATTATTTTTGCTTATATATATATATATATATATATATATATATATATATATATATATATATATATATATATATATATATATATATATATATATATATATATATATATATATATATAATACCGAGACAAAACCTTGGCGAGATGAGACGAGGCACGACCGAGACGAGACGAGACAGTCTCTGTCTCGTCTCGTCTCGTTTTAGCTCGTACGTTTTTAATGAACATATATGAGTATAGTTCATTTTTCTTCTGGTAAACGTTCGATTGATACGATCTATATAGTAGTGTGAAATTGAAAACATTTGCTTCTGTTCATCATTGATGACGTGATATTTTACTATCTCTTTTTACTAGTTTAATTAAATTACTGATGTAGGACTGGTACAGGAAATATAATACTAATACTTCTTGTTTCTTATAAGTTCGATAGATAATGGCGTGCGATCTACCATAATAAAACTGAACTATACATTAAGTCGTAAAAATACTCGATTTGAGAAGATTTAGCCAATTTTTAAGAATAATTTATTATTATAATTATGATGGTGAAAAAAATAAGAGAGATAACGTGAAAGTCAAGAAGGTTGATCTAACATAAACAGATCGATCCGGGGAAATAATATTATACCGGCTTCATATAGTTTATATATGTATTAATTCATCAAAAAAGAAAATGAATACCACAGATATATTGTCAACACCCTTAAAAACATTAATACCACTCTACCAATCATACAAGAAATATATGAAACTCCACATCCACCATGGACTCTAAAGCGAGCAAACTTAAATATAGAACTAACATAATATAATAAAGAAAATACTTTAGAAGCCATAATACAAAATAAATTTCTACAACTAAAAAATGAAAATTATGAAATTATGAAGACTACCTATCCATTTATCTACACAGATGGATCCAAGCAAAATTCACAAACTGGCGCAGCAATAACATCAGAAACATTTAACATACAATTCCATCTCCCAAATCATACATCAATATATACCTACAGCAGAAGCCATTTTCAACAAACTGTACATTTATATAAACAATTGATATTTTTATTAAAACTTTAAGACGGGTTTAGAACCATCCTTTATATTTACAGTACTTCAAAAATTTTAAAATATATCTTTAAAAATAAGCCCAGAATTCCGAATAAATGATACTACTATTTCTAGACCCTTGAAGTTCCGCCTTAAAATATTAAATCTGACAACTTGAGGTTAGAGGTTAGAATTTGTAATTGAAGGGGTAGTAAAGTTAGAAAAATTAGTGAACATTCATATATTCTAAAATAATTGATAAACAAAAACACATAAAGGTAAACACAAAGAAATAAAAACAAAATAAATTTTCTTATTTAAATAACGGTTTTAAAAAATATTTTTATAATGTTGAATGTTTCCGATATTTTATTTATTTTATTTATTATTAAATTTTTAATTTTTCAATTTGTGTTAATGATGTTCTGTGTTTTTTATATTAGTATTAGTTTATATTATTTATTTGCATGTAATAACAATAACCATCTCATGTAAGTAGGTTGAACTAAAAACGTTAGTCAGTTGTTTATGTTATGTTAATTAGCAGAGCCCTAATAAAGACTATTGTATAGTCGATCGAAACGTTGGCCATTGCGTAATAAAATTATTTAAAAAACTGACTGAATCCCGAGTATTTTTATCACTATTCCGAACATCAGTTGATCATCGTTTTATCATATTCGTATTTAACTAAGTACATTATTTGAATAGATATACATTTGATTTGAACTTTACTAATTTTTCATTATTACAGCACGTCACATAAAATTAAAATAAAACATATTTTGAAGTCCTAAATAAATGAAAAATGTGTAATTTATTAATATCTTCGTCATTACATTAACCACTTCAATTCACATCAAACGCAAATACCGTCCCACACAGATCCGTATTCAAAAATTCCTCTTTCAATAATCCACAGTTCATTTGCGCAGTTTGCAAAAAAACTTTACCGATGATAGTTAGTCTTCCAATTAGTTTTGTCTGCCGAAAGCCAATTTACGGCGTTACGACCCTGCTAAAAATCCAGCAATCCGGCTTTGTCAGCATGTCATTCGATAAGTGATAATTGAACGTTTGAAAACAGAAATCTGACATCATTATGATGCTTTCGAATTTCAAATAAAAGTGGGAACCATAGATATAGACGGGAGGGAAGAAAGAGAAAAAGGGATAATACTAATCATGAACCAAATCCTTAAATTTAAAATATTATTTTATATTATGTTTTCACATAATCATTATCTCTTTATCGTCGTATTTCTAATGGACTTACGATAATCTTGATCTTTTGAAATGTACGAAATAAGCGAATTGTTTCAAAAATACAGGTTCATTAATAACTTCGTGCATTATTTTAATGGCATATAGGTCTGAACTTAATGACCATGGAACAAAATTTTTGTTTTTCAAATTCGTAAATTTAAGAGCACTTTTTGCAAGGAACACATTTTTGGAACCACAAGATTGAAGATTGCATAATATATAACCTGAACTATAAATGAAATAAATTTAAATTTTAATTATACCCAATAGTAATAGTAAGACAGTTAAGAATTAAAAACTCATGAAATTTCATATGGAAATCGAGGAACAAAAACTATTTGATTAAATAGCCTATTCATTAAAATTGCGATTTATGAAAAAATTCTTTCCGTTCCGTATTAAAATATATATGTTACCGTTAAAGCGTATAATCCCGTTATTTCACGGGATATCTTGGTATTTAATGACGGTCTGTGGCCGTTAAATTATAGAATAGTTTTACCATTTCATATTTTAACTAGTTATTGCATATATTACCTAGTTATTCTATAAATTAACGTGGTTGGATAAAATAAAGTATGAAATAGATAGATACGGGACGGAGATTTTAAATTGAGGAACAAGATAGGGTTCCGAAGTTAGTACAAATAAAATAAAAACACATAAATTGTCGAAAAAACCTCTGACGTCTCACTATCCCAGTTGGACCTTGTCCCCGACTAATGGCTCATTGCAGTCCCAAAGGCGCGCGCAGCGCAAGTTGGATCGCGGAGCACCACAGGCTAACCTAAAAACATGGTTGTACCAAAACCATAGTTTCAGAATGCCACTGACACACAACTTATTAAAAACATCCATACTGCCATCATCATTAAACACTTTAATTGGAGTCCAGCCGATATTAGATACTACATGGAATAACTAGTTAAAGTATGTAATAATAAACTATTCTATAATTTAACGGCTACAGACCGGTATTTCATGAAATACCTAGTTATTCCATGAAATAACGGGATTACACGCTTTAATGGTAACATACACGAAATTGTGAATCTCCTGTATTATACTCTGGATCGTAGTGACGACGTCAGAAGCAACAGTTACTAGTCACACTTACAGAATCGCTATCTATTTTTAAATAATTAGATCCGAAGTTAGTTCCAATAAATATTTTATAGATTTGCTAACTTCATTTATAAAAAGTTTTCAGCAATTATTACTAAAATTACAATTAAATTAGCCATATTATGCCAATAATTTGTAAAAAAATCTCAAGTAATATGAATCAAACATAACCTTTATAAAAGAATGATTTAAACGAAAGTTAATTGTCAAAAATCGCTTGCAGCAAATGTCGCTTCGATGCAGCAACACTTCTGCTGCAAATATGACGTCATATCATATGTTTAGTATTTTGCTGCCAGAGAGCAATAGCGAAAAAAGTAACATATAGAGTTTAAAAATTACAGAATAGAGGCCCTGTACTCAGTATCGGAACGTTACGCAGAAGAAGATTTTATTTGGAGAGAGCATTTTTCTAAAAATTAAACAACAATGTAGGAAACGAAACACTTCATATTCTTTAAATTGTCAGCGAAATAGTTTATTATTTTATACCGGGTGGAACACCATACTTGTTTACAGACGATTAGCATTGCATTTCACATTTATGCAGATTCCACGTAGAAATATGGTACGGGTATCAATCGAAAGCATAAATGTGAAATGCAATATACAATACTAATCGCCTACGTACAGATGAACACATTTATGGTGTTCCACCCGGTATATTATACAAATGAAATGTTGTATGTAATTAGTAATTAGTATTGTATTGCGATAGGTAGTAGTTTTAAAACAATAGGTATCTTACAATCAATCCATACAAAATTATCAAACCGTTTTATATCGGGTTTTTAATTTGGTCAATGTCATATAGAGTGAAGCACCCGAAAAGAAATATTTTCTGCGTTAATGAATCGTATTTCAATAATGACATGGCCGGATTTGAATGCATTGTGTTGGTGTCATCTACCGCGATATTAAAATGACTCTGATATTATTTTTTATCCCCTAAATGTCATCTCTATGATTTTATAATACCGCTGCGACGATTCTCATGAAAATTACCCGTATTGTCAGAGCCTTTTCCAAAGCTGCTCTTGAAGTTTATTAATTAAAGGTGCAATATACATGGAGATTTTTAAAGAATGAAAATGTCAGTTGTGAAAAAGCTTGATTAAAAATAGTTTCATTGTAGTTTAAACACTTTGCTCTTTGAATAATTAAAACGGTAATGTTCTTTTTAAAGACCTTTAAACACTTTTTTAAACAATGTTGCGAGAAAAGTAAATGTGGTTAAATATGAAGCAAAGATTTGATTAATTTTTGACTTTTACATACATATCTCTCACTCTTTTTGCCAAATTTGAATGTGGCAGTTTTACATATTGTAAATCACCGATATAGAATACAGGCTGTATCATATCTTCGGATACATACGATAAAATTAATATTTATAGTATACAGAATGTCTCTGGAATAAGTGTACAAGGCTTAACCACAGATTTCTGGGCCCAAAAACGATTCAACCAACTTACCTATATCCAAAAGTGTACCATTAAGCCGGTATTTAGCTTCAAAGTCCTTGTAGAAGAAATTAATTTGGACCGATTTAAATGACATTTATATTATTTTTATTATTTATTTATTATCGCACTATACATGCCTATAAGCCTATAAGTGTACCATTAAGCCGGTATTTAGCTTCAAAGTCCTTGTAGAAGAAATTAATTTGGACCGATTTAAATGACATTTATATTATTTTTATTATTTATTTATTATCGCACTATACATGCCTATAAGCCTATAAGTGATCTTTTGAAATGATATTTGTTATTATTAGTGCACTGCTAGTGCGTGAAATTGGGATATGAACACACTACTAAGCCAATAACTTTTTAATGGCAAAGTAAATAACTTCAAACAACATTTTTTTAGAAAGAGACATTTGATAGAAAACTTATGACTCTCTTTATCTTTTGTGATATGTCTTACGGTTTGAACAAAAAAAAATGCATGAGAGTGCACTATGTTTTACACAAATCATTTTTATATTGGTCTGAAAAACAACAAAAAAATTAAGTAATTAGTATTTTTACGTCACTCGGGGGAGGAAAGCAGTGTTTTCCTCTTGCTAATGGAGGGAGGGAAGCGAGTTTTCCCTCCCACTCGGGAGGACCGTACTTGCTTTCCTCCCGAGCGGGAGGAAAACACTGTTTTCTTCCCGGTACTGGCGGGTATTCTCCCGCTTGCAAGAAAGGTGATTTCGAGGCCCTCGTGACGTAAAATATTGTGTGTCCCACGGGAGGGAAGGCTATTCCTCCCTTGAGCGAAGCCGGCGCCCTCGCTCGGACCGCCGCTTCGCCCGCGGGAGTAATAGCACGCTTCCCTCCCTAGGTGCACAAAATACTATTATAACATAGTTACTATAAATTTTTAATATAATCACTATTTTTCTTATGCATAGGTTGGTTGTATGGAAGATATTTAATTGTATTTTTGCGTTATACTTAAATGATTAACAGACGCCTTATATCGTGAACGTGGTAATGAAATTGGGCAATTGAATTAAATCCATTAATAAATTATTTGTTACTTACTTTTTAGTTGTTTTTAAGACGAATTTAAAAAATTGTATTGTGTAAAGCATAGCGCACCGCACACACGCGCATTTTATTTATTTCTTATACAAAAACTTTGAAGCTGAATACCAGTTTAACGGTACCATTTTGGATATAGGTCTTCTTCTTCCTTTGCATTACGCTCCTAATCGAAGCTTAGCATCCTCTACTATGCCCTTCCATTCCGGTCTGTTTTGCACGGCCCTAGTCCAGTTTGTAATCCCTAGGTTGGCGATGTCCCGTAGTACTTGGTCCATCCACCTGTTCTTCGGTCTGCCCCTACTTCTTGCTCCCCTTGGTTTGTCCTGCAATATCCTTTTTGGCAATCTTTGTTCATTCATTCTTTTTATGTGCCCTAGCCATCTTAATCTGTTAGATTTTATTGTTGCAACAATGTTGGGTCTTTGGTATAGGTCAAACAGTTTGTAGTTATATTTTATTCTCAACCCCTCTTCTTCTTCTGTAAGTCCATATACTTTCCTTAGTATTTTCCTTTCGAACGTGTGTAGTATTCTCTCATCTTCTTTAGCTAGGGTCCACGTTTCACTTCCGTACGTGACTACCGGTTTAATTAACGTTTTATACACTCGAGGAAAAAATTAGGGGAACATTTTTTTGTTGACGAAAAATGTCCAATTTTCAAACCATTATACCTTGGTTGCATTTGACACAAAATCAATAATACTTTGAGTTTTAAAAAGATCAAAGTCTCCTCTTTCCAATGGTGTGCCTGAAAGCCACATTCGATACATCTCATGTCCCGTAAACCACCATAGAAAAAAAAAGTTTCTGACTGAAAAAAATGTTCAACTTTAACAACTTGCACGGATTGCCAAAAAAAATTGTAGACCATATTCAAGGCAAGGACATTAAAGTTCACACAATTTCCCTTAAAGTTCAAAAAAGAACAAATTTCTACGATGATTTGATCCAAAGGGACACCATTCGAAAGAGGAGACTTTGATCTTTTTAAAACTCAAAGTATTATTGATTTTGGGTCAAATGCAACCGAGTTATCATGGTTTGAAAATTGGACATTTTTCGTCAACAAAAAATGTTCCCCTTATTTTTTCCTCGAGTGTATATTCTTAGCTTGGTATTTTGCGATACTGCTTTCGACCTCAATATATTTATGTTGCTATAGTAACTCTTATTGCCTTGCATTATCCTTCTCCTTATTTCTTCCGACGTGTTGTTATCCCTGTTTAATATTGAACCTAGGTATACAAAGTTGTTCACCCTTTGGAATGTATAGTCATCAATTTCCAAGTTTTCATTATCTACTTGTTGTCTTTTTGCTGTTACTAGTATTTTGCTTTTTTCTTTATTTTGTTTAATCTTATTTTTCTTGCTGATTTCTCCAGTCTTCTAAATGTCTCTTCATGTTCTTCTTTATTTCTTGTAATAATTACATCATCATCCGCAAATGCAAGTAATTGATGCGCATTTACGAATATGTTCCCACTTCTGTTTAATTTCGCTTCTCCTACTGCTTTTTCCAGTGCGATGTTAAATAGCTGTGGTGCCAACGCATCCCCTTGTCTAATACCATCTTTAGTTTCAAGTATATCTGATTTATCTTGTCCTATCTTTACTTTGTTTAGGGTGATGTCCGCTGTTGGATATAGGTAAAGTTTGGTTAAATCGTCATATTTTGGGCCCAGAAAGCTGTGGTTCTTTCTGTATATGTCACAAGCGAATTATTAAACGCTTTTCTAAATGACTTTGTATATAATTTCATACCTATCGTTTTATTACACAATATGCCGAGGTTTTTGGTAGAAACTCTGACCTGAACTAAATAAACAACTCAATACCCTTCTTGACTTCCACAGATCCAGTTTTGACACCCTGATTGCACTGAATTAAATAAAAAAAACTCAATACCCTTCTTGAGTCTTAAATATTCAGTTTTGGTACTAACTCTAATTAAACTGAACTAAATAAACAACCCAATAGGTACACTTCGTGACTTCCACATAGGTAGTTTTGGTTGATTGAACTGAACTAAATAAAGAACCTAATACAATATCCTTCTTGAGTCAAATAAAATGATGCGACATTATGTTTTATAATATGCCTGCATGCCTAGGCTTTTAATAAATAGCCTAAATATACAATCTGTCTACAACATATATACCGAAAATTGTTAGGAAAAAAACGTTATTTTTTATTTTGTTGTGATTACTTACCTATTAATTTTAGACAAAAGTTGTAAACACAAAACTTATTCAAGATAAATACAACACAATATGAGACCAAAGTCGATCATGATGTTTTCGAATAAAACGAAAAAAAATAGATATTTTATCATTATTTCAGAGTTCCGTGGAGCATAGATCTAGGGATGGCAGATCCTTGCATTTATTTATTTAGTTAGTATAATTTTCCATTATTATTAATAATGTATTAACTCAACACAGATAGGAAAGTGCAGAGATTCACAGGATTGGCTTGATGCTGAAAATCTTAGCTTGGCTCGTCTTGTTTTTCAAGCCAAGCTCTTAAAACACGAAGCCAAGTATTAAATTTTTTTAAGTTTAACGTTTCAAGCCAAGCCAAGTAAGGTCCTTGAAATTTATACCTTTCTCTATTATTTTCTCGTTAGCGTAGGCGCAATAAACAGAATGTTCCACAACTTAGGACAAAAAATTAAAGGGTATATTACTTGACGTGTATACATATTAAGTATCACTGTTTTGATGGTATATTCGATAATTTTACATTTTTAAATATTATTTTTGTTTCATGATCAGCACGTCGTACAGTATATAGGTACCCTTTAATTTTTGTCCTAAGTTGTGGAACATCCTATATAGGTAAATATTTCGGAAAAATGGAAACATCTATTTATGAAAAACATTAGATTAAATCCAATTTAATATTGAATATTGAATGGTATACTGAAAAGAAAAGAAAATTTCTATCGCTATGTAGGTATCTAAATTAGGTGGGAAAAAATATGTTTTTCAGTTAATTTAGAAGGAAATTTTTCTGTGACGTTATTATTTTGAATAGAGAAAATGGAAGCATTCTAGGTCACATATGAAATATGCAATTTTTATTCATAATTTTTTTTATAAGTAATATAATACGAGCCATCCATGAATGTATTGTAAAATGTAATGTGTCGAAATTGATATATTTAAATCGAGATCATTCTCTTTTTGGACTGTTTTTTTTTGCTTTGATGTTGTTGGCAAATAATTTCTTCTGATGGAATAAATTCTCAATACCATCTTCAAATGGTTCAAATATAAACTTCGTTTCTACATAGGTACGCAACAAAAAGTACATCCACATTAGAAAAGGAAAAGATGAAGTAGTGCTATAATGAGTAGGTACGGAATAGGGCTATTTGATTATCAACATTTTTGATCGATCTGCGATCGTCAGATTTGATCGATTAAATCGATCGATCGATCTATATCGGTCATTTGTGATGGATCTAATTGATCATATCGATATCAACGATCTAATCGATTTGATAAATCGATTAAATTGATTAGATAGATTAAATCGATCTAATTATTGATCTACCTGCACTAAATATTGAAGGACTGGTAATGTTATTCAAATTTTTTGTAGGTATTAGCCGTAAATAAAACAGTATTCTTAATTTTTTATGTTAATTACAAAAATTAAGGACTTATTATGTTAACGTATTCATGGTTCAGTGACAGAATAAATATCAAATCAATCAACTCTTATCGATAATCCAAATCCCAATGATCAATAAAATGTGATCGATCAAAGAAATTAATCGATCTGATCGATTAATTGATTAAATGATCATATTAATCGATTTTTCGATCAGATCGATGTTCTTTCGCAGCTCTAGTACAGAATACGTAACACGCATGCGCAATGATGTATTCAGCGTATCAAATAAGTTTAAAATAGCTTGAAACTATACTAAGTAGCTTGGAAAAGCTTGAAATCAACCCAAGCTTTTTTTTTCAAGCCCAAACCCGGGCCAAGTAGTAAATTTTAAAAGATTTACTTGGTAAATCCCCGGGAAAGTATTATAAACAAATCATCACCAATTCCATGGCAAGTTTTGTATTTACAATTTTCGTTTAAAATAAATAGGTAAGTAACAACAATAAAATTTTAAAATAACATTATTTTTCCTACATAACAGATTTCGAGAAGACGACCGATATAATTTGATTATGCTTACTACGTATACGGTTTAAGAAGAATTTTTTAACCTATATAACTTGAGATAACATTTTACGTACCACTGGATTGATACTTATTTTAAACTTATTGAAGAATTATATGAATCTAGTGGTATTAAAAATGGTCCATGAAAGTAAAGTGTTCTTAATATTTCGAATTTAAAATTACTTTTGATCCGTAATCAGCATATCAAACTATAAACCATGTATGTATTGGCAGTTATAATACACACTGTATATTATACCGTGCGTGCGGTTAAAATTCATTTATTATCTTTTCATGGTTGTAAGTTAAATACACAAATTAATTTAGCGCGTTAAATTTTCTAAAGGTATGGAAATAAGTTATTTCCTTTTGTCACGCAAAGAAATATCAACAAGTGTTTGTAATCAGACTGCATTGCGTTTAGGCCTTTAATCTTTATTACATATTCATGTGGTAATCTAGATTCTAGATTGTGAAAAATGGAAATAATAATTAGCAGTTGTCAAATTACACAAACATGACAAGCCGTCGAGTATATACAGGGTGGTCCATATTAAGTTGCATTTTAAATTGCGCATCGGATCAAAAATCTAAAAAAGACGTGTCAAATATTTTCGAGGGTGCCATCGACTGATACCAAAGTTGATCCACAAACCACATCTCCGGAGGGATGGGCGGGAGTAACATTGAAATCTTAAATAGAAACTCCCATTTTTTATTGCAGATTCGGATTGTACGGCTATAATTAGGTAGGTCTTGTTTGATTTTTTTTAGATTGGCGATAGATGGCGCTGTAATCGCAAAAAATCGATTTATCGTACTTACTTTTCGAAAAATTACACTGAAAGGAGGAAAATAAAAAGGATACCTACGTATTCATTAATTTGACAAAAGACACCCAATGGTGCTAAATTAAAAGCCCTCTCGCCCACGGGGCAAAGTTTGCTATCATTCGATAACTTTTGCAAAAATTCAAAGTATCCTGGATTTTTAAAATATTTTAAAATATTTTTCCATTTTTCCATTGGATAGCCTCCTCGAAAAAATTTTACACTTTTTTAGATTTTTGACCCCATGCATAGTTTCGAGATATTGTAATAGGCGATTATTTCTTTGAGTGAGTTCAAATAACCATGGGTGTTCCAATTCCTTTCTTAGAAAAGAGAAGCTTTAACTGTAAGTAAAACGAAATATTTTTAACGGGTATTCGGAGCTCAAATTTGACTACACAGGGTGTTTCTTTACTTTGGGAAATAAATTTAAGGGTAGGTATATATCACGACGTGCTGAGCGTGGAACAGAAATAATTTTTGAAAAATTCTCATAAATAAGAGATACCAAATATTTTATTAAAACAACATAGGTAACTGAAATGAATTACCTATCAACATCAGACATGTATTAGACGTTGTGTGAAGAATAACTTGTGGTATTGTAGTATATTTGAATAAAATATTTAAAAGAAACTAAAAATATTCACTTTACTTAAATTTTCAACTATTTTTACAAATTTTTCAAAAATTCTTTCTGTTCCACATTCAGTGCGTCATGTAATATACAGAGAGGAACATGGAACATGTAACAGATAGAATTTTTGAAAAATTCGCAAATATAAGGGTAACATATTTTACAATCAAGTGAACATTTTAGTACTTACCACTAGTAAATTATTTTTCTACATATTTTGTTTGGATTTATTACAATACCAGAAGCAAAATTCGGGTGTTGATATTTCATTTCAATTATGTTGTTTTAATAACATGTGCTACTTAATTTTGAAAAATTTTTAAACATATTTTTGTTCCACGGTCAGCACGTAATATATACCCACATTTGTGGCCACAATAAATAAAAGATTGCCCACCTCGGCTTGATTTTACTTATACCATAATCATTTCATTTCTGACATATTAAGTAGGCAAGTTAAGGTGCTAGTATAGTTAGCGTTAGTAGTTCCTTATTAAATTAATTACACATGCATTTCGAGTGCTTTATGAACCAAATTATGGTTACAGTATACTAAATATATGTATTGTCTTTTCTGAATTTTCGCATTTGTTTTGAATAATGGAAAGTCTAGAAAAACGTCAAAAATCGTACTTTACTAATAACTCATGCTACGATTGAAATATCTTTTTCAAAAAAATTACACATAATCTACATTAGTATCTTAACATCGGATTGTCAATATTTTTTCAAAAACTATTCCCAATTTCTAATAAAAAAAAAATATCAAATTTTGAAATTTGTTTTTTTGAGAATTTTGAAATTTTTGAATCAATCCGATGTTAAGCATAAAATTATAGACATTTTTTGTAAATAAGTTTTTTCTCTAAAGTGCACCTGAATTAAGTTATTAGTAAAGTACGAACGACACTTTTATAGTAGCTATACCCGAGCCTTAAATAATACTGTTTTGCAGTCACAAGTATTCCCATTTTTACAATCGGTCCCTAAGTACCAAATCATAATTACGTCTATGATGATGATTATTATTATTATTATTATTATAATGACGTAAATCCCGAGATGTCATCTAATAATGTAATACTCAAGAAAGTATTAAAGAAAAATGTGGCGTATCTGAGCACAACAAACATAATTAAACAAAATAGGATAAGTCATCTGGGTTGAAATGATTATTAAATTTGTCATTCGAGCTTATGAATCGCGTATAGTGTAAACACATTATCAGAATTCGATGCCCGGACACGTTTCGATTTCCTCCTCGCGATGGAATGGCTTCGCGAATATGGAAATTGGCTGCGATTCGCGAATCTCGATCCGCGCCGACATCTTGTTGCTCGCACGCATAATGTAAACATGTTTGCTACGCACCATGTTTTCACGTAACTGACTCCAAGCAAGGCGTTCCAACTTTCCGGAAAAGAAAAATATGTTGTGGAAAATGGCCAAATTGATATTAGATTTATGGTGATGAAATCTTAGAGAAAATTAAACTCTTTTAGCAGGAGTCATTTGCTCCACTGCCTTAGTTTCGAGAGACAGAGACAGCGATTGAACATCGTGGCTCGAGGGGGTGAAGTAAGAAACGAATTATTTCGTGCACAACGATTGCTTCAGGCTGGGATTAAGGATTATTTTCTCTCAGTCGAATTTTAACTTGCTGCAGATTATTGTTTGCCATTTACCAGGATTTTTAACCGACATCCGCAAAGCATCTAAGATTCACCTGTTTGTACGTACGTATATTTGTTTATTTATACATAATTATTGATTCTTGACTGTTGAAATTTTCATGTTGGAATGGCGAATAACGGATACACCAGTCGCAATAGTTATAATTTTATTATTTATTTATACAGTCGACGTTCCGGCTACTTATTTAGCCTTCATCGGGACAAATGAATTTTACAAAATCGAGTCAAAAAATAATAACTTGGCAAGCACTTAACGACGAGAATGACTGATGAGCAATTGCTAATTGCTTGCCAAGTTATTAAGTTCTTGATTTCTTGTCAAATGGGCATCGTGATATTGATCATGTTTCGCCCTGAGTCATTTTTTGACTCGATTTTGTAGAAATTCATTTGTCCCCATATGAAGGATAAATAAGTAGCTGAAACGTCGACTGTATGAATAAATAACAAAATTACAACTATTGCGGCTGGTGTATCCGTTATTCGACCTTCCAACATCATAATTATGTATGTTTTGTACAAATTTGAATAGGAATAACCATGTGAACTAAGAAAGTAATTATAAGACTTAAATTTACAAAAATATCAGTTAGATGACTTCAAAACAGTATAAGTTTTGTAAGTACCTATAAATAAGTACAAATGTTATGGTAAGGTAAAAATTACTTAAAATATGAGTTAGGTATATAAAATATTTATTCTTTTTCCTGCATAACGTATGTAACAGAAGTGTTGACAAAAATGTCAAAAAAATTTAACAAAAAGTATTTTTAAGGAAAAAAAGTACTCGTATTTTATTAATAATTCCATAACGGTATATTATATTTCGGAAATTTTTGTTTTTACTATACAGGGTCATTAACAACTTCGTGTCCACTTATCACGGAACCGAAAGAGTTTTTTCAAAATTCGCAATTTTAGTTTTCAGGCATTTTAATCAAATAGTTTTGAGTCACTGTTTTTACCTAAATGGAATTTCATAAATTTACTATTCTTGCCATTGCCATTATTTTATTCCATTCATCATTAATCATTAAGCAGGTATCCATACCTAATATTTGGGCTATCAAAGGATACCGTATATCCTGATTTTATAGCATCCGGAATTCAAAAATTTTCCAATCCGGAAAAACCGGTAGGTATCCAGATAATTCGGTATCCGTTATTCTGAATTCGGATAAAACCAGTATCCGGACCAAACCAGTATCCGGATAGAAGCGGATTAAACTGGTACTTATCCGAATTAAACCGGTATTCGGATTTTGCTTTATACAAATCTGGATAAAATGAAAGTATGTAGGTGTAGGTAGGTATATCATGGTTATAGAACAAAATATTTTATTTTATATATTTTATTATAGTTTACTATTTCTTCAGACAAAACCTCTACTTATTTATCCAGATCATAAAATAAAACAACTACACAAGATTCCTGCGAATATGTACCTACTGATTACATTTAGATACAAATTAAATTTAAATATTGGTTTTATTTGGATATCGATGTCGATGAACGATGACAATCGCAGATATTTTGAAGACGAATACCGGGATATCGGAATCTGAATCCCGGATGACGGATTTCAGATACCAGATAACGCATCACGTATTCCGGATAACGTATTACGTATTCCGGATAACGAATCTCGGATTGCGAATTACGAATCTCGGATTCCGAATAACGGATATCGAAATCCGAATTTCGGCTATATCCGGTTACCGGACTTTTCGGATTCCTGATACACATATATCCAGATTAAATTTTTTTTCGATTTTGACAGTCCTTCATAATAAAATCAACAATCCAGTGGTTTCAAAATTGTATGCTTGCGAAAACTATGCCAGATATTATGTATGTATGTACCCTATGTAAGATGTAGTTTGCCTAACCACCAAACCATCCTGAGGTTGTTTTGAGTCGATTATCATTTAAGTACCACTGGGTTTAGGATTATTTATCGCTTTTTTATTCCACCCTCTCGATATCATTCGTTTGTAATAATATATTTTATAGAGTCGCAACAGAGTTATAAAATAGAATTTATATCATATTTATTGCAGAAAACCCTTTATGCATACATAGTGTCCCAAAATGAATGCCAAATATTTTCGGTGGTAGTGTACAAAATGTGGATGTAATCTACTAAATGTTAAAACTACACTATGAAGTATAAAGTAAAAGTACTTAATGTACTTAATGTAACTTAGTCACAAGCAGAACCCCAGCAGGTCTACACTCACATTTTGCAGATTTTTATAAATTGTTTTTTTTAATAAATCAAAGACATATTCCATGCAGCCCAAGTCGTGATATTGTAATTTATTTTTTATGAAATCGTACAATAATGAGTTTCTTTAGCTCCGTAAAATCGTAATGAAAAGTACAACTTCAGCTCCACATTTTCCAACCAATCAGAGTTTAATATAGGTAGGTACATACAAATAGTTATTTTATAAAAATTTATTAAAAACTTCTAAATCATGCAAAACAGAGTTTCAAACTGATGATTTTAGTATAGGATCCTTGTGACTTACCATTGAAACTTCAAAATCAGTGATATAAAAATGTATGAAAATGTTTGACTACATTATGTAGATTTTAAAATAAATCAAGATAATTATTGATTTAATATATATTTACACTTTCAACAAATATAAAAAGGAGTAAATACGCATTAAAATAAGCTGATTTAGTGCCACTACTTAATACAGATGACGTCACAAATTAATTTTAAACTTTAAAGCGGATTTTCACTGATCGATATATAGTTCATTTTATTTCTGATAGAACGCACGTCATTATGTTTCGAACTAATAAGTATTATATCTCCTGTCTCTGTCTTACATTGTGTTTGCTTTGCTTACAAAAACGAACACGTTTGTCTAATAAATGCATTTATTCGTAAATTAAGTGATGACGTGCGTTTTATCAGAAATAAAATGAACTATTGTTATGACGTTTCTTTAAAAAAAATTAAAAAGAACTGGTTGATGAGCCCATTGGCCAAAACGTCGGCTATTGTTATTGCAACCCGTAATCACCTATGTTTTGTGTTGACACTTTGCTTTACTGTAACAAATTTGATATACGATTTTGCGATATCATAGAAAATATAATACATATCTCGGCAGTAAAAATATTTGTCATTATTCACGTAGTTATTTTTCGATTTTAATCGTTCTTTACAGGTTAAATATATAAATAACTGTTTTATGAAATCGTACAATAATGAGTTACTTTAGCTCCGCAATAAAATAGTGAAAAGTAAAACTTTAGCTCCGCATTTTTCGACCAATCAGGATCGGTCGGCGGACACAAAAATTAGAATGTAGTTTTATAGTTATGTATTTTAAAGGATAGACTATATATTTTTGCACGTCATAGTAAAACAAAATGGCGATAGCCAATGTTCACAAAAAATTGATTCTCTCGAAACTTTTTGAATTCTGTTTAAATAACTTTTTCATGAACATTATTACTCAAAATTATTAATCCATACTACCACCTGAAAATAGAGTGGGTCCTGTCAAGATACTAAGTTTTTTTTTCTCAAGGAGGAACACAAAAATATATCTCTACTTTTTTTTAAATTAGGTATCTAATATAGTTCTATTATTGCAATTTGTGTTAATTAATATCTCTGTTTTAAAATCTTTGTGTCATCTCTATGCGTAAGAGGGTAGGTCTGGTGAAATCCGTAGAAGTTTATCTGGGGTTCTGAACGTCTGTAGCTACTCTCCAGTCTCAGAACCAGCAACATTAAATTACGTACGTTCAACCCTCAACACTGCTTTCTCCCAGCGCCTTTCTTGCCAACCGAATAACGGAGTGGCCACGTCAAACCACAGACATTGACGATACTGGACAAAAAATCAAACTATGACAATTATTTTACTGTAAGTCAACTAAACCAAGCTGAATATCAATCATATTTTGATAATCTCAACCATTTTTGAGAAATTTTCGATTCATTTAGAAGCTTATATCTCAAATAATAATAAAGCTCATTTTTCCAAGATCAATATGAGTCAAATATAACAACAAACTAAGTTAAATTTAAATCTCTGAACTCGAAATTTTTTTAGAACTTTTCTTAGCACCAGTAACTGACAAAAATTGGAGACGTAAGCAAAATTTATTTGCACAAATTACGTCAAAGAATTAATCCAAAGTGGTATTATTGGTCATAATTTTCACTGGTGATTTTCGCTATGATCAGAATGATTTCTAATTAAAATTTAAATTAGGTGATCCAATGGTAGAATATTTGAAGTTATTTTTAGCTCTTTGGATCATATGGAAGAAATAAATTTTATTTACAAAGTTATGAAAACATTCTTAGTCAAGTTCTTCCATAATATGGCTTATTGACTAACATTAACTAAATATTGTGATTTCATTGAATTGTAGAACATATCTAAGTGATATTTTAAAAATATGAAACTATATACATTAAAATTTGCAATTAGTTTTATATTTTTACTCCCACAAGTATTTTTTCGTTGAATTGATTTGTAAAATTAGATATACTAAATACTAATTAGTACCTTCATATTTTAACAATTTATTGAGGAGATCGAACAATTTTAGAAAAACTTTCAATACAATTATTTCGTCAATAAAACCACAATTTTTTAATAAGTATGAAAATTTTCTTGGCTGCGTGCTAAATTTAAGTGGAAAATTTTTCTGGAATGGGTAGTTAAATATTTTAATACTCTACTTTCAACAGGGGCGTAGGAACCGCTATATCCACTGTAAAAATGATACAGGACTCCTAATATAAGAGGGCCCCACCAGCCAACCTCAATAAAAACATATTCATTTATTATTATTATTGTTCAAATTTTGAATATTTAAACGAAAAATTTTGGTTGCTCACTCCAAAATTCTAAATTCCAATTTTTTGTGGAGCATCGTCAGTTTTACATCCAAAACAGTTGAAATGTCACATTAAACAGTCATATGTTTTTGTTTACTCTAAAAATGTAATTTTGAAATTCATTCTACAAGATGAATATTATTAGAAATTCGTTCTCATCATACAAAATACCGTGAATTAGTTTAGGTTATTTATGACGCTAAAATTAAAATTTAACTAAGAAGAAAATCCTAGTGAGTTTCTGGATCATATAAGATTTTAAATCTGACTTTTGTTTGCAAATGTATGCAAATGGATTAGATTCTTAATCAAAAATTTAAGTAATATATGAAATAAAAAATGAAGCGATAAAAATATCGAAAATGAGGGAAAGGGGTCCTATTATAATTTTGGGTACAGAACCTACCAAGCTACGCCACTGACTTTCAAATATGTAATAATTAATAAATATATAATTTAATCTCATGTAAGTTATACATTGTATTTTTACCATTGTATTTTTACCATAATTTTTGTTTTACTGAAATTTTTGTGTAAATAATTTATCTCGTGAGAAAGACGCATGTGGCGTCAAAAAAGAGAGTTGAGTAATAAAATATTTGACTGTACTGCATCCCAGAATTTTTTTTCATTTCCTCATTAAACTTTTAAAATTTGAAATCTACACGGCAACAAAATTTAAGTGATAACCTCACCAAATGAGGTGTTAAATAAAATATTGATTTTGGTAAAATATGAACCGTAAGAAATGTAAGTGAACCAAAGGAATTTTGGTAATAGTACTTACACTACCGTGTGTGGACTTGTATAGAATAATTTTAGTGTTGATTTTTACATCAAATTTTTTGGAGTGTGGTGTGTATACGATTGAAAATGATAAGAAACACAAAGTATAAAATAGACAAGGACTAAAATCTTCCAAATTAATCAAATACATCATTAAATTGGTCAACAGAAAAGAAATCGTAGGTTCTATAGTTTCCATGATCCCAATATTCTTCGATATTTGTTTAAAATACTTCGTTTACTTATAAAATAAAAATAATTGTTCTTATAAACGTGCGTTTTTCAAAATACCTACATACGAGTATAATTTCCTTTAATTTATATTGCAAGAGTACGTCATAGCTAAACTCCAAATTCTAAATGATCATTTTTATACTCCCATGCTTTAATTTAGATATATTAAAGATGTATTGTCTGTACTTGAATGACATTTAATGATATCAAATGAATATTTATTTAACATGAAAGCATAAAAGTAGAACAAATAGTGTATGCAACTCGTGTATAATTGCTAATAATACACTCTTATGAATTACTACACTCGCCATGATTCGTATCGTAAATTAAATACTCGCGTATTAATAGCTATCATTATAAACTCATTGCATAATATTCTATTAACTACTGGCGCTCGTATTTATTTAACATAACTAAGCGCGCGGTGTTATTCTATACACCAACATCAAAAAACAAATGAAAAAAATAGGAATTGTGTTATTAATATTATTACTTATTAAACAAGTACTATTTATTAAATATTACAATATTTAAAAAAATAATGAAAACTAGAAACGGTAAAAATCTAAAATAATGAGCCAATGCTGCTAGCTCACCTTCTGCGAGCTGTTTGGAACCCCTGATCGCCACATGATTTTTGTAATACTCATTTTACTAGAAATCTTGGAATCATTTTTACAGGCACAAATAAATGTCGAAAACCCCATTTTTGAGGAAAAAAACAAATTCGAATCTAACAAAATTCACTTACATTTGTAAGCGCGTGATACTAAGTTCTCCACTGTATCATTTTCTATAAATAATATAGTTAATCGTTAAACAATCACTTTGCTATTTCAAGAGATTGACGTTGACACTTCAGTGTTAGGTTAGATCCACGGTGATATCACGACTATATAAAAGAATTGCGCGAAGTTGACGTCTTAAGTGGGTTAGTTCAGATATTTGACCGCTAGATGTCTCTTCTTACCGGGGCCCGGTTCATGACTTCTATATTTTTAATTCGAAATAACTGTCAAAATACTTTTCACATACAGCATCCCGTGGAGATTAATTTCAATTATTTGTAAACCGTCTTACAATTAGGCACGTAACACTTCCTATTTACAGGAGGAGATCTTGTATTTTATACTGTCAATCTGCCAATTTTGTATTTTTGTTTCAATTGTTTATCAAGGGTCACTATTATTTGTCTCATTGTTCCCGGCGCTGATACCATTGTCCAAAAGGTGGGTCCCTTGGCGGCCATCTTGTCCACTTAATCCATCAGATTTCAGTCTCTCGTGACCTCACCTATAGTTTATATATTGTGGTTAGACAAATGGTACAACCATGCTAATTAACTTAATTAAAATAGCTTGCAATGCAGTAGACGTGGTATACTCTGTACACCATAACAAGTAGGTAGTTTCAGGTTAAAAGGTGTACACTTTTTTTTACTCTTTTACGTAAGGTTTATTTTATTTGATTAGATAATAAGTGAGCATTACTAAGATATAAACTTTAGTATTTCCTATTTACCATACAATATCTTAGGATCCCCTAAATTCGATCTCTTTTGAGTGATCCATCACTTCTAACATCTGTAGTCCCCGTCGCGCAGAGTCGTCCTTCTTTTGCTAACTGAATTATTATCCTTTCTCGTTGGTGTTGCGTGCTTAAAACTTTTCTCCTCTTTCTCTCCAGCCTCTGGCCTGTCCTGCGAGTGTGTGAGAGTATTGTCCGCTCTCTACTTACACGGACACGGACCTGAAGTCTGAAGAAGACTTGACCACTGTCTGTGTCTTTCGTCTTTGTTGTTGTTTGCGAGTGTAACATTGTGAATCTGAAAACATAAACTTGATTAGGTTAGCTAAGTTGATTTAGCGGATTTAGCAGATGAATGTGGCGGCCTGGCGGCGAGAAACAGAATGGATTTTTTTATTTAAATTTACTTTGTTAGACGACTTTCAGTTATATTACTTACTTTTCTGTAAATATTTCTCCTGTGGATATTTCATGAAATTATTTCACAATATAAAATTCTCCATACCTCCGTACAGAACTTTCAATACTATAGGTACTGCCTACAAAATATACAAGATCACCATTCAAAATTTTGCAATATTTATAGATTATTTGAGTATACTGACGGCGGACTCTATTTACCTGGCGGGAGTGTGAAAGAGGGATGAGTGACGTCAGTAGGCCGGTGGTTGTTAGACTTCGGTTTGAACGCAGCAGATTCCACTATATTTCGAATATACATAACTACTAAATTTATTAAGATAATGCATCGTAAATGATTTTGTTCAATCTTGTAATAGCAGTTATGCAAGTTCGCAACAAAAATCAACTAGTACATTTTAATTTTTTTAACCGAAAAATGTATTTAATAAATAAGTACACGTAACTCCAAACAACATTCAGGTACAAAAGTATTATCCTAAATACCTATTGTTAGTAAGTTCCTGAATACATTACAACGCATGAAACTCTGTATAACGCCGCCCCATTGACGTCGGATCATGAGAATACTGTAATAGTGGGAGCTACACTCCCACCTAGTAAATAGAGTTCGCTGTGGTATACTACATAGCATCCACTATCTATATCTCAAAAATGCTTTATTTAAAAATAGCATGATGGAGCCAGGAGCATTGGCGTCCACAGAGGGGGGCAAGGGGGGGGCGCTTGCCCCCCCTGGATAATTTTTTTTCTTCAATTATTTCAATACCTACATTACTCATTACATGTTTCAGAATATACATTTAAAATTTTTAATTAATAGGCTATGTATTGTATTTTTGTTGTGCTCATATAGTTTGCTTTATGCATTATGAGAGAAGTAAGTAGTGATACAACTTATGTAGGATACGTAGTACACTAATACACAAAATAAGTTCCGTCCGTCCGCGCAATTGTGGTGAGGCGAGCGGTCGTAAGTTGGAGAGCATACCAGAAAACATAAAAGTCTGGCGATGTGGCGATTCACGAATCTTTATCTATAAAAATTACCACAATGGGGTACTTATATGGTACTGAAAATTAGATATTTAACACTATAAACATAATGTTGGGTTAAAACAATGGTAAAAATACAAATTTTATTTAAAAAAAATTATATGTTTTTTAGTAAATTTGAAAAAGAAATTTTACTGTGACGTCACTATTTTGCATTAAACATAATTATTATAATATGAGAACTTTCTACGTCACATTTTCATTAATTATTTTTGGGCTTTTGTAAAAATAAAAAATACGGGTCCCAAAGTTTCTTCTTTCCTCTTCAAAAATATTCAAATAAAATTTACTAGACGAAATGTATATTAGAAATTATTTCAAAATACAAAAATTTCTGTTAATAAAATGTTTATTATGATTTTCTTTTTTAAATAAATTTTGCCCCCCTTTGCAAAAATTCCTGCGGACGCCCATGGCCAGGAGTGGGCCAAGAGGGTCACTTGTCCACCCGAAAACAGGTTGTGCCCACCCGGGTGCCCATTCACCAAAATAATAGGTAGTGGCGGGATTTGAGTGTGGCAAGTTTGGACAATTTTTGTTTGTTTATGTATGGTTTTTGCTTAAAAACTTAAAAAACATGCCAGTTTTCTTTTCAATAGATCCATTTTAAAAAACTTTTTATTGAACAGAAAAAAATTACTATTTCGCATGAAAGAGGAAAAACATGAAGGTTCACATCCCTCAATAAAATGTAGCTTTTAATTATAAGGCATTTGACCTTGAATAAATAAAAATTTACTGCGGTGCAATTAGTTATTTCAAATTGAACCTGCGACTTTTACAGTTGATATAAAGACTCCGATATTGCCACCCCAATATAATTGCTGAATCCCACCACTGCATTTAGGTGCCCACCCAACAACGTTCCCGTCATATAAGGATACATGGCAATGAACACGCAGATGCAGCGGCCAAATATACAGAAAATGCAGTATAACTCAAACACCCTGTACATATACAGTCTTACGATTTCAAAACTAAAATTAAAAATTAAATTAAACAAATTGGCAGGAAAAAAATACTACTTATTAATAAATTATCATCGAATTGAGAAATCATTATTCATTGAATAATAATCTTTTCTTTGAAATAAATCATCTTTTTACAAAATAAACAGTTATTTGCAAAATGACAAAATGATTTTTTTTAAATTTCAGTGTATCTACAGAATTTCATGAGCATGAAAGACCCCCTTATGCCTCATTACCATTAGAAACATACATGCGTCTATTTCATCTACATTCCATCATTTGATCGTCGCACTGCTACAGTTAGTTTCGGGCTGACGTATTATTACGTATGGAAGCATTCAATTAAAATAGGTTGTACTTGTAACGCTGTTATGTATGGCATTTTCATTGCTGTTCTGCAAGCGACAACGCTTGAACATGGAGATATTGTTGTAAACAGGGTGTGAATGAAAGGGTACCGTATTTGAGCTATGAGTTATTACAAAACATGTAGGTATCAATATTACACATATTATTTTACAAGAGAATGACTTGGATAATATAAATAGGGTGTAAATTTAATGTAAATTTACAATAATTTTAAGACATTTTATGAAACAAAATCAAATATGTACTAAACTTAAATGATATTTTTTAGTTAAATTACATTACATGTTTTTATATGAACAAAATTGTTGTTTACAAATATTATCTTCTATTAATTTTATGAATTTAATATCAAGTGCTTAGGTAATGCAGTTTAAAATGGATAATTTAAAGGATCTTGTAGTCAGTTGTGATTATTCATTGGTGAAATATAGATCATACTGTTGATGGAGTGCAGTAGTAATTAATGCATCAGACTTCAGTCCAGCTAGGTGAGACACTGTTTTATATGAGAGAGCGAATGGTAGAGTTGTGAGTTTAACCTTATCCTTATCCTATCCTAAAGCGTGAAGCCGAGGCTCGATGTATTAGTTACCGGTCTGGTGCCAACGGTGCTCTGACTTGGTCAGGATCAGGAGCCTTTTCGCTTGCATCTAAGTGGGGAGGTGGAGTCTGAGTTTGTACTCGAATTTTATTCTTACTCCGTGAAGGCTTGAAATAACTCACTGTAGATAGATGTCAAGTTGCCCGATGGATTTCGAGCGTTTCTTTGCCTTTGTGGATTTAGAGTGCGGGCATACCATTTTTGGGATTTTCTCTTCGTTTTGCCTCTGTGGATTCAGAGTGGAGCATACCGTGGACTGAGTATACCAACTCTCTCTCTCTCTCCCCCTCTCTCTCTCTCTCTCTCTCTCTCTATATATATATATATATATATATATATATATATATATATATATATATATATATATATATATATATATATATATATATATATATATATATATATATATATATATATACCTACATACCAGAGAATATAGTATCAAGCCCGCCGATTAGTCTCTAGTTTGCTCGTTGATGGGTTTTACTCGTACTCTGCGTTTTTGGTAAATATGTATATTGCTTAAATTTCAACTACGGTAACACATAATATACCTACACCTAAGATAATGAAAATAAAATGAGAACTTTAAAATATTCAATATTGTGCGATAATATCTTCTGACCAAAAACCACCAACAAATAAAATTCGTTTCCAAGTTTTCTGTATTTTTTTGTTTTATGATTAATAATCCATCATTACACAGCAAAATTACTTCAAATTGTTTGCGTTTTAGGAAAGTATTTTCCAAATAATTTATCGTTTATCTCTTAAGGTTAGTACAACGGGGTACGACAAACAATTTTATATGGAAGTATAAAGTGTAGGTCAGGTATATGTCTATATAGAAAAAATCCTATAAGTGGTATTATAACTAAAAGAGTGAAATAGATTTAAAAATATCAATGTATTAAAATAACGTTAGGTATTGATTTGGTCAGCGACGAATCTATGGTCAGAGGGGATAAAGGAGTTAATTACCCTCCTAAGATTTTTTTTATAAAAATGGACAACTATTCCAATTTTTTCTTGAATTATCTATTATTCTATTTTTTACTAAGGCAGAATTAAAACTTATGTGTTTTTATTTATTTTTGCAAATATAAAGAGTGTTATTAATTTCCGAAAAATCAATTTAAAGGTATTTAACATTGAACTAAAAAAAATTCTTCTGTAACGCATTTTAAAATTACTTTTCAATACTAATTACCCCCCTAAGAACATCATCTAGAACCTTGGATTTGGTACTATACATTTATATTTGCATTTGATTTATTGGACATTTTTCTATTAAAACATAGTTTTTTATCAATTTGAAAATATTATATGAAGATAAACAAATTAATTTTGGTACATTTTTGTGCTTATGAAACTCTAATTATTTCTGAACAGATTAAAATATCGACAACCGGTTTTCGTCATTTTGCTTTTGCTTATGCCGAACCCTCTGATGTATGATGTAAACATTTTGCACTTACCTACATAAAATACATCATTTCGACCCATTATTTTGGGCATAATGTTTCTACAGCTAACGGTTATAACATCTACTGACTATCTGAATATATGTATCTGTGACTAGGACTACAAATATATTCTATATCAGTGAACATCACCTGCCCTCTGTACAGTATTAATGCTCATAAAATAAGCATTACCTAGTCAAAATGACCCGTTTCATGCAAAATTGTTAGATTATAATAAAACTTAAATTTTATAACTAAATAGGTACGTAAGGAAATAATAAATAAAATAGAAATATTTCTTGAATCATAACCCATATTGCCAAAATTGCATAATTAATATAATTCACCAAAAAATAATACTTATATCAGCATTTAATTATAAGCTTGGATCAAAATGGCCCATTTCATGCATCAGAAGGTTTAGCATACCATGGTTAGGTAAATGAAAATTAAAAATTTTCTTCGGTTTGTCAAACCTGTGAGAAAGGGTTTAATTTCGGCTAAATCAAACATTCTAATGTGATTTCTGAACATGTAAACATGTCGGGTAAGTACCGGTTTTTGGCATTCGATTTCTCGAGCATTTTTTACTAAATTGTTTAGGTCCAAATTATACTTTTTTGTATTTTACTAATCTAATAAAAAGTGTATTATAAAATTTTATTTAAATATTCTTGGCCAGTTAAATGCTGGAAGCCGGTAGTCCATATTATTTTATTTAATATAATTTATTATATATTCTCAAAAAATATCATCTAGTAATAATTTTAAATATGAAAAATAAAATCAACTGTTTTGCTTAAGTACTCCTCTCCCTAATTTGTGACTATCTATAATTATGTTTCAATTTTGTTTATTATGAATCGGAATCATTTAATTTATATTTCAAACACATTTCGAATTTCAGCACACACTGTTTAGTTTTTTGTATATGCATTATGCAATGTTGTCAATAATAGTTTGATAATAACTATCGATTAACAAAAACTATCTTTTAACTCAAACTACCGTTTAATTTAAACTATCGGTTAATATAAACTATCGTTTTACTATCGATAGTATCGAGTAATTATCTCTATCGATATATCTATAGTTTGTTCTAGCCCCTATCGAACTGTCGATAGTTTCTTATACGACAGTTTTCCCACCTACTTAATACGTAACCTTTTTTATTTAGAACTGTGCTAAACTGAGATTATTTTGGTTGCTATAATATTTTGTTTTGTATTCAGTAAAACAATATTTATGATGTAAGCCAGAATCAGAGTTCTTATTAAGATCTGGCGAGAAGCGATTGAAAATTATCAAAGGAAAATTCAATATACCTACACATTCTACTTGTATTGAAACAGTTTGCAAATTACTGTAGTAAAGCACTCATTTGCAATAGGTAATGACTTTTGCAATTTACGTAAATTATGTTTTCTAAGGTGAGTTGTCAATCTATTCGAATGTGTTATACATTTACTACAGAATAGATTGAGATAGGAATGACATAATTTCACTAACAATGAAAAATATTATAATGATGTGAGTACTAGATCATTAATCAAACCAATAACTGATCGATTTATTACTTACTCGGCCATGTGATTTTACTCTCTCAATTTCACTTAAATATTATCTTTTTCACAAGTGTTAAATCATAGTCATAAATCTCATCATAGATAGGTTTATCGGCTTATTTGTTTAAAAGCAGGCTTATAAACCCTTGTAACTGTATATTTGATGAAAAGTAAAGTTGCAGTCTAATTAATAATAATATAGTTTTTTTTAATTTAACATTTTGTGGCCTTATTTGTTTATTGTTATTAATAAAATAGAGTTAGTAAGTTCATTAATTTTTATATTTACCGAATCACCGGATAGTATTTATAGCTTGTACAGAAATATATCGTTATGGCACTCACAAGCAGGCCTATTAAAGATTTAAGTTTTATTTATTGCTGTGAAAAAAAGGTAAGTAGGTACCTAAGTCTTAAATATTTACCTATCTTATTTTATTTTTAAAGTCTAAATACTCTCAATCTTGTTTTTTTTTTAATTTGTAGCAAAGATCAAAGCCCATGTTTGATTTTCGGAATTCATTAGTAATAGTAATTTAAATTTTTAAGGTCTAATACATAGGGATTTGTGAATTTCAAATTTTTCTAATCCTATCTCCAGCGAAAGTGCTACTCCCTGCTATACACGGTATTCCGCAAACTTACTAAGGGCTGGTTTATAATGGACCAGCTTTACCCGGTCACGCGTTGCTGTGGCTCAGTCTGGTTAAATGGAAAAGAAAGAAAATAGAAAGCACACGTTACTAATATGTTTTTATAATGCTTGTGGGTACCTATACAATTTTTTTTGTTCCATTGTCTGCGCTAAAGATAGTTTAGTTTGCCGACTCTAGAACACGCAGTATATAATTGTCCATATGAGAAGCAATCCGTGACTAGATCTAAACCGCACAGAAGACTGATCCTGAGCTTTGTTGATGGTTTCAACGTTTTAAACTCTATTACCTTCCTCAATTTGGCGTGTTCTTCGCTATTATCTATACAGTGTTATATGGTACTTTTGTCATTTCAGATGTTTTGGTTAATACCGAATTTTCACTTTCACTAATTTTTTAATATATTTGCAACTATTTCTTTCGCTTCTTGCGGCAAATACGTCCGTTTACTATGCTCAAAACTTTCTTCATCGGGATTCAAATGGTCTCCACATTATAAATATGTCGTTGCTCTCATTACTAAAGTATTACTACTAGTTTAAATTTTTTAATTCTAATTTATATACACTCACTAGGTATGTTTTTATAATAGAATTCCCTAATCTCAATACCTATATTGTTAAGTTATACTCGTACTTTAACTAATCTTGTTTTTTCGTTATTTGTAGGAAAGAATAAAGATCTGATTTGATTTTCGGAACTCATTACATAGTAATTTTAAACTAAGATTAGCGAATTTCAATTTTTTCTAATCCTACCCCTACCGTCAGGTTGTGCTACTCCCTGCTGTGCGAGGTATACCGTACCGGTTTCTTCTGTATAATGTAAGATGTGTGATGTGAATGAGAAGTGTGTGGTTCATAATCATTTCATTAATCTGCTAACTTGACGACATAACCTTTCTTATAACTGTTATAAATGGATCCATTTGTTAAAAATTACATAATTGGATCAGCAATGTTTAGGACAATAAATGTTGTAACGAAAAATATAAAATACTTATCAAAATGTAAAGAAAGATAAAAAAACAGAACTTGCTTGCTTTATACGGAGTGTGGCTGACTTTAGTAAAATTGTATTTGAATAAAATAATATACCCGTGTCATAGAATTTTCCCGCCGCGGCGCACAGTTGGCGTACGACCTCTTCTTTCCACTCCCCGTTGGCCCTGAAATTCGCTCCACCCAGGTATGACTTCAACGCAGGAAAGAGATGATAATCACTTGGTGCTAGGTCCGGGCTGTAGGGGATGTGTGACGTTATCCCATCCAACGAGGAGTGGAAGGAAGTGGTCGTACACTAAAATTGCTACACCGCATGCAAAATTGCATCGATTGCAACTGGGATTATGTAGAAAAATAGTAGAAAGTGCAGGCTTTCCAACAATGTATAACTCATTGCAAATAAACGAGTTTTTCTTTGTGAAAAAAATTGGAGACCTTATTTTACGGACAACCCTCGAGGTTGGTTAAACTGACTGCACTCTGAACTGACCATGCGTAAACAAATCTAGTACGAATTTCAAATAGAAAAATAGAGCCAGAGGCGTATATTTCTATACAAGAAAAAAGTATGGAAATCGAACGGAACACGGATGGCAATTTCTGATTTACATTATACTAGAAAAAAGTATAATGTAATTCAGCCTTCAGGGTGAAATAGTTATAGACACAGGTCGGGGTAGTGAAGTTACGTAGTTGCGCCCTTAGTTTGTTTTTGGGTTTTTGAAAAACCGGTGGAATTTGAAATTAGCTAACAGAATCTGTATAAACGTGGTAAAAAATTAAATTTTCGTAGATATTACTAATTTTGTATTTTTCTTAAATGGTACATCCTGTATATTTTTACACTAATTGATGAAAATATTTTTTGCTTTATAACAGAATAAGAGTTTTCCCTTCTGACCTTGATAGTTAGATAGAGATATTATAGAAAAAATGTTTCTTCTCAAAATAAAGTGTACCTTGAGAACAAAATTACTATTGAAAACAATGTACAAAATAAAAACGAATTATTTTATTATTATACTAACATAAGCTTTATTGTATCGTAAAAACAATAAAAAATAACTCAAAACCGCCAAAATTTGTAAGGTACACTTTACTTTGAAAAGAAACATAACTTAAATTGATATAGACTCGTGTTTAATGAAAATCATATTTAAATTATTTCTAAAACCAACTCTTATCCCACTTAATACTTGTTTAGTATTCAAGAGGAAAAAGATGTTTCCGAATAAATAAATACTATTCTATACAATGCTTTCTTAAAGACAAAAATAATTTATTATGAAATGAGTTTATAAATAATAGTTAGTACAATACACGAGTGTAAAGTCATGGGCCATAACAAATGTCTAACCGTATAAATATGATAGAATATCCGTCTAACATGCTAGTGGTCCCTAGTTCGATCCCAGCATCCGACCAAAATTACCACTGAGTTTGAGTGTTCCAATTCCACCTTAATAATATATTCCATTGTACCATATCGCAGTCAATCCTGCTATGTATATTAGTTGCAATTATTATTTTTCCTATTCACATCCGTGCATTCATTTTTTTTTAAACTAACACTGTAAAAACTCCCCGCACTAACAACTATGAGTACCCGAGAGTTGACGGCTGGTAATCGCACACACGGTATAACATTATATCGATACCTCACAATATGTGAGGCTGCGATACCTAAACTAAAATGGCTAAAAAGGCATGAGCAGAGACTGTCATGTATTTTTTTTAATAATAACAGGTTTCTATCGGGTTTCTATAGTATCATAACAAAACTTAAAATGAAATATTACATTTTCCTACTACTTTCTTCTATCCCTTCTGTCTTTAACCCTCCAAAAATTGATATCCCCTAAGTTCTTCTTACGCTCCCGCCAATATACGTTATATATCTCTATTTGCGTCTATATATCGACAAGTTCTCGCCTGCTTTCTTCGTTCCCTTTGCGTAGCTCTTACGTCTACGTCGTATTTCTCCTTCAAGCTTCGGCCCGGACACAGACCTAGGAAATCAGCACGTAGACGCCTACTTAATTTATAATTCATTTGCAACAAACAACACAGAGATAGGAGACCATTGACATTAAGTCAGTGGAGCAAGGAAGAAATTGTTTATTTCATTGTTGGGCATTCAATAGAATTTTTATATGAACGATAGATATGGATATGTTTTTATAATGGATTTATAACTGTCAATATTTTCTAGGTCCATAATATTTTATTGGATAGGAGAATGTTCCATAAAGGTTGCACTAGGCACACAACATATTGATTATCCTTATCCTTATTATATATTATAAATTAATATTTTACATTGTTATTACTATAAGTAATGGGCTACTTGCATAGTAATGAAAATGAGATTTTTATCAATCTGAACCTAGTGTTAGGTCTAAAACATTGGTATAAATATAAATTATTTTTTTTAAATTATATGTTTTTTAGTAAGTTGAGAAAGAAATTTTGCTGTGACGTCATTATTTTGTATGTAGTATGATATGATTGATTTTCACAAAATTTGGAATAAATGATCGTATGCAGAATAGCAGAGTTGATTGTAATTTCAGTTTCCTTTTCTAATATACCAGGTGTCTACTTGAAATTTTTTATATATAGGAAAAAAATGTTATTTTTAAAATTTTAGAATACAAAACTGTTCAAAATTAGAAACTATACAATTTGAGACCACAATTGATTATAATATTGCTTTGTTAGTTCTTGAGAGACAAAATAATAGAAAATAACCATTTATGCATTATTTAGCTATAAAAATCTATTTTCTTTTGCGTTTTTTTGACAATAATTCTTACCATTTTATTTTTTAATGTTAATAATCTTGCACAATTATTAAAAGTGTAACTATACACAGAAAGAAAAGTATAAAACAACCAAGAAAAAACATTCCTAGTTCCATGGTACCTACTCTAAAATAATGCTAATTAATGTTAAACATTGCTTTTTTGCGTTTTATTTCTAGAAATAACAAAGAAATATGATCAACTGTGTTCTTGTATTGTGTAGTTTTTAATTTTGATCAGGATTTATTATTACAACTTTTAATCGCTTAAAAAAATGTTTAATCGTTGAAGTTGCACTGACCTAAACTTTTACTTTTAATGCTACCTTCACTTCACAGAGGTTATATTTAAAAAAATATATGTTTTTACCTTAAATAACATTTATTTACCTACACCCAACCGAAAGCAGGTCGGATATTAGTTTCGATTTCAGTGCTGTCGTTTGCTATCCACGTATTTGTATGTCTATGGTCCATGTCAAGCTGTGCAGTGCTAGTCCTTCTGCGGTCAGATTCTTATGCGCAATTGGAAATTGGAAGGGCGTTCTTCGTTCTCTGGATAGGACGCAGAAGAAACCGTTTTAGAGCCACTTGGTTGGGTATCACGTACGGACACTGAAGCGTGATATGCATATATTTGAACTGATTGCATAAATCTTTTGTTTGACAACTGGATTTGAATTAATTCTTTCATCGTTGACTCTGCTATTTGCTACAGGCAAATTGTTCATAAATTCAAAGACAATAACAATGCAAAAACTCATCCTCTTCTCCATAATTTCGCGACTAAAGTTACCGTTGGCGGCCCTGCTGTGCTTCGCAAATGGTGGCTGTAATACGTATTGTCTTCTAGTTCCATATATAACCTTATGAGTATTTTTGAAGTTTATAAGTTTATAACTCCGGGCCACCACTAGATTTGGTCTGGTATAGGTTTTTTGGGTCACTGAATCCAAATTTCGGCAAATCGCCCGTGGGAAATGCGCGCTTCACCCTTAAATTAGCAAAAAACACCCCTGAAAAGGGGTGTTTTTGATATATTCTGACTGCGAGTCCTTATTTAGCCATAGTATTAGCCATAATATATGTTTTTTGGGTCGCTAAATACAAATTTCGGAAAATCGCCCATGAGAAATTTGCGCTTCGCCCTTAAATCAGCAAAAAACAGAATATAGCTAAACACCCCTGTCAGGGGTGGTTTTTGCTAATTTAAGGGTGAAGCGCGCATTTTCGATAAAAAATGACCTGAAATTTGGATTCAGCGACCCAAAAACCTATACACTATGGCAAAGTTAAGGGTCGCAGTCAGAATATCTAGACATAGAACGTAATAGCAGGTACGTATCTATTGGCGTTTAAATTTTACGAGGTGTCTTATAGAAAAATTAATGGGTACATTTTATATGACGTACAGAGCGTGGAACAAAATGATTTTTTTAATTCACAAAATTAAGAATTAAAAGTGAATATTTTCAGTACCATTGAGTGATATAATTTTCTAATTATTTAATTTAAATCTACTATTGCTATAAGCGCAGATACTCGAACCACACAAGATAACCTGTCCAGGTTCAGGTTGTAGGACAAAATTTAAATTAAAAGAGTAGGTACGAGTTTCAAGTCGTAAGTCAGATTCAATTTAGAAAGGGTTGATGATTTATAATTTGCATAAATCTAAAAGCTCTTTGATTTGTAATAAATTCTTCACTTAAAATTTAATTAGATTTGTAATTTGTCAGAAAAAGATTTATCATTATGATTGTTAAATTGTAATTTCATTCTTCTGTAAGTAGTAAATATTAATATTTATAGAAACATATAGATGTGTATGGTGATAATCATTTTCTTTATTTAATTCAAGGTAGGTAGGTACCTATATTATATACCATAAAAATATCCTAAAAAATTATTTGATAACGTTGAATTATTACAAACCTTGTAACGGAACCGACACTGTGTTTATTTCCAACCGAGCCGCGATGTTTTTGGGCTGACAGGGATTTAACGTTCTATAAAAAATGATAAAAATATTAAATATGCGTAAATTCGCTGTAATTTTTAATTTATTTTGCTCATAGAAGGCGGCAAATCATTCTGTAATTAATCTCTATAAATTCAATTTTAAGGTATTTGACCTTGAACAAATAAATTTTTAGCTGCTGGCGCATTTCTTTTAATTAATCATGACTTTCTTATCTTATGTTAATATAAAAATTATATTTATGAAATATAGTTTAAATTTAAAACATTCGCTATTATTTTTCTTCTTCTGAAAGAGGTCTGGGCATGTCTGAGCCTCTAAAATATTTCCCACTGGGTCGAAATGTTACCAGTCCACCTCTGTACGCCACTGTCTGTACACATAACCGTAGTGCAACAAAAACTATAATCTATATACACATGTTATCAATCAAAAAGTTTTACAATTAGTCAAGCACCGATGACATGTTTTAAACTTGCTATTTATATTACTATAGAGTAACAAAAGTGCGTATAGATAGATTGGATGATTATTGATTTTTGAGCTTTATTTATATGATGCAATATTCGTCTTTAATAAAACTATTCAAAATATCATTTGCTATAAATTTCTACTAAATCAAAGCTCACAACGGTGTGATTAAAATCAACTAACTACTAATTAATTTTTCCGAATCAATACTCATAAATTATTATTATCCGCGCGCGAGTGGCGCACTGATTTTGCAGAGGTTTTTATATTTTTTTCAAAATAAAACTCACTTTAACAGGAAGTAATTTCCTCTCGCATTTGCTTTGCTTTTATATCGTTGAATATTTTTATTATTATAACTCTCAAAGTATGTTTAACTGTGATATATCTAAATATTTACCGATCATTACAAAGTGTGATTATTATTTTGAATAGTATATTGAGGAAAATTTGTCCAATATTGTACTTTTTAAGAGATATTTTCGAGATTAATATTTTGTGACTTCAAATCGTGTCATAAAAGCATTGACTGCGATATAGTAAGCATATTTTTATTTTTGATCGTGTAAGTGATAAAGTGGTGTAAAATTGGAAACAAGCATTATACTATAGTAGAATTTTCAAAATTTTTATTATGTAATATTTAATGCGATTAATTTTGAGAAAATTTAAGAGGTCCGTTTACATGTAACTGTGTTGTTGTAGAGTTTTTTTAATGGGACCTCGTATGCAACTTACTGTTTATGGCATAAAAAATATTTTTTTAAATTCGTAAATTTGCTGGTAGTTTTTGTCGAGGTTTTTGTATGGAACACATTTTTTGAACCACTGGATTGATGATTGCATAATAGTTATCTAACTAACTATAAATGAAATAAAGTTAAATTTTAATAAATTATACAATAGCAAGACAGATAGAAATTTAATAAATTTCATATGGAAACAGTGGCCCAAAACTGTTTGATTTAAAAACCTGTAAATTAAATTTGCGAATTTTGAAAAAATTCTTTCAGTTCCATATTCAGTACGTTGAATCCTACTAAGTAATACCATTAAAATATATGCACGAAGTTGTAAATATGTACCTCAAGTTATGGTACACCCTGTATAGTATCTATATTTATTAGACGAACAATATACGGTTATGGTTACCACTGGTATGGTATAATAAATATATAGTATTTATGAGTACCTAATAGTAACAGTAGCAATAGTAATGAAAAAAAATAATAATAATTTATTGGCCATAAAATTTACAAAAAGAAATAATTGAAATACATTTGGCTTGTCATACATACAACAAAGTATGAAGATTGTATATTGAATATGTCTACGCCAAATTAAATATTTTATACGGTAGAAGGGTACAAAAAAATTCCATCGCACAGAATATGGTTTCATTTTGATGTCTTGGTGCATGAAGTGTTTGTTTGTACGCATCCGGGTTCTCATTGTGGCTAGCAATATCATTGTGCTAGTGACCACAGCAACCACCAAAGTTTAGGGGTTGCTATTCGCCCCCAGACCGCCGTCCTTGCCGCCTCAGTCGCTAACCGTAACGAAGGGAAAACGCAAGTAATCGCCGTTTTACTTTTCCACTAGTCCCTTAGCGAACAGCTCAGTTCACACGAGGAGAATCACCAAATATCTTCACTTGTATTTAAAACATTAAAGAAAGTTTTCCTAACCAGACCATATATGTTATTATTTACTAGTAGTTATACAGGAAAAAAAATTTTAATAACCACTGGATTGTTGAATGTTTAATGGATGTCGGATTAGCTATGAATGAAATAAGATTCTAATTAATTGTACCATGGCAAAAGTAGTGAATGTATGAAATTCCATTTGAAAATAGTGCCCCAAAACTGTTTGATTAAAAAACCTTGAAACTTAAATTGTGAATTTTGTAAAAAATTCATTCGGTTCTTTGACAAGTGAGTTGAACCTTTGAACAAATAATTTACTACAAGAAAGGCAACTCAATGTATCTAAAGTGTATAGAAATTTTAACCATCCTATGCTGCCCCTAGCGGGAGTTCGAGAAATTATTACTTTAGGAGAGAGAGAGAGAATGTAGTAATGACGTAATGAGCTAGGAAAGAGAAGCATGCTTTCTCTGTCTTGTAGAACGTCTAATACGAAATGCAGAGGAATTGTTGTTATTATACAATACCTAAATAAAATAATTTGTTTACTTGTTGGAAATATAAATTTCAAAGCCTTTTAAAAACAATGAAATTAAAAGTAAAAATATAAATATAATATACTGGCGGGGAAAAAAATGAAACACTTGAAATTCGTAAAAATATCGACCATTTTCAAACCGCCATAACTCGGTGTATTTTCAATCGATTTCGATGAATCTTCGAGGGCGAGAAACTTTGAAGTGTCTACTTTAAAGTCATGCATGCAAACTTAAGCGCAACCCCTTCCACCCCCCTCTAGAATCCATGTGAAAAAAAGAATTTTAATTTTAAAAATGTCTAACTTTGACGATGTGTACGGGGTTTAAAATATTTTTACTTGATCCACCAAAAGGGCACTAAAATTTGTTCAATTCCCTGTGCAGAACTCAAAGAACGAAGTTCCTACGATGATTTGGCACAAAGTTATGGATGTTTAAAAAAAGGGCTTTTTTTGGTTTTTCGCACATTAACAAATCAAATAAAGCAATTAAAAAATTATTATTTTTCCATTTTTTTTTTTTAATCTTCCACAATGAAAGTAATTGTTTACCTAATATCTAATACTAATAAATGTCAAATTATCAAATATATCATCAAAACAGTGATACTTTAAATGTACACACGTCAAGTAAACTACCCTTAACTTTGCGAATTTAAAAAAAAAATCTTTTTGTTTCATGATCAGCACGTCGTACAATATATATCCTTTAATTTTTTGTCCTAAGTTGTAAAACACCTAGGATAGCGGATAGGTATATAAATAAATAAAAATAAAGGTACAGTAAAAATAAATAGATCTGACTTGCCTTTTGCAGACCATAAATAAAAGAAAATTATATTGTACCTACAACAAATCAAGTTTCAGAAACTGTTTTTCATGCGAGTATTTAATAAAAATATGAGAATGTTATAGCATTTTTACATGATGTGTTGTACAGAACGACTCTAATTTTACTTGTATTTTCATTAGTTTCTAATCTACTACTCATGCATTGAATGACATTTATATTTGCCATCTTGATATTTTGATTTGTGATTGTATCATTGGTAAAAAATTGGTAAGCGTGCATTTCAGTACTTTATATCCATGAATAGTGTACCTTACCTACCTATAGTTAAAAATGTAAAATTAAATACTAGCTAAAGTCCGAGAAGGTCTACACTATTTTTAGTGTGTATTTATCCTGAAAAACCGCAATTGGTTGGCGAAATATTGGTTTACACAAAATACCTTATTACTATTTTTTTCTGGGGAGTTACACCGTTTAAGGCTATTTTTCTTAGATAATGGGATGGGTAGCCGAATGGATTATGTGGTCGCCAATAGTTCTGTCAACTTAGGTTCAAATCCAGTCAGGTGCACGTTCCACCTTGCACAAAAATCTCCCCTTGTAGTGTGTTTATTTATACTATTTTGGCTGATCTTGTCTCCTCAGGGTCGGATCAGCATACATTATTATTTGATTGTATATTAATTAATATTTTTAATTAATTTTTGTTTTATTAGTTACAGTTGTTATCAAAGGTTGTTATTGCTTTATATAAATTAATACTGGTATATACACATTTATTTCTACATCGTCGTCGTAATATTATTATAAATGTACGATAGAATTAATATGTGTCGTAATATTAATTTAAAATACAGGTGTGTCTGTACTTCGGGAAATAATTAAGAATTACATTATTTGATATACTGATTACAACGCAAAAAGGATTCACAAAAATAACTGCACATTACTTGAAACTAGTGTCGGAAATGAAAATATTGGAAATTTCCGAAGGTCATGTAGAAATATTGGAAACAAACAAATTTGTGACATAACCGTACGTATAGTACCTAATAATGGTTTAATTTTATTACGAATAAAAATAAGAACATGTTGATGATTCTGAGTCTAACGAAGAAGAAATTGACTAAGTCAAGTTGGCTCTTCCACTAAAATATTTCTATAAAAAAAAATAATCGCCTAGTTTGCGCTCGTATTGCGCTTTATTATGCTCCACCAATAGTTTTTTTTGCGCTACTCTGGACTAGCCATAATTTAGAGAATAAGTTAGGGAGGGCTATGTTGACAGTAGCCCTACCTTTTTTAAAATGTTAAAATTTTCGTAATTATTTCGATAGTCGTTCGTTTGCGCTCTATAGCGCCATTAATATAAATTTTTGCGCTTACATATTTTGAATTTTATTAATAATCAAAGTAGGAAAGGCCAATTTTGTGCCTGCCTCTATATTTTATTTAAATTCTAAATTGACAGGGCTAATTTGACGACAGAAAATTTTATAGTTCTCTTATATTGTAATTAAATCTAGTATATACATTGCGCTCTTATACTCCGTCAAATTTTTTTGCGCTGCTGTAATTTAGCAGTAGTTGACATAATTTGTTTGAAAAAGTGCGCGAAATGCGTTTAAAACGAATACCTACTTTACTTATAGTCCAGTGCATTTAGGTTTTGACACGGACATTCAAAAAAACAAGATGGGACCTTCAGGATATCGTTAGAAATACTCTACTGAACATCCCCAAGAAAATCCCCATAAATACCGCGTCGGGTTTGCCGCCATTTTGATCAAAATGGCCACCGGTTTTGTTTTCTTGCAAATATTTTTATTTTTGTTTATAAAAAGTTAACGAAACGAGTAAATGAGTTGAAATTTAAAATAAAAGAAACTGCATGTCAAAATTTTTATTCGTTCAGAAACTACAGGTCATTAAACACAAAATAAATTTTAAAAACTAAAATTTCTCAATTTTCCCCCGACGAAAATCTTAAAATTTTGACTTAATTAAGGCTTTCAAAAAAAATTAAAATAATCTGACTTATAGAGAATTGCTCGGAGAATACAATAAAAGAAACTGGATGTCAACATTTTTATTCGTTTAGAAACTACAGGTCATTAAACACAAAATAAATTTTAAAAACTAAAATTTCTCAATTTTCCCGCGACGAGAATCTTAAAATTTTGATTTAATTAAGCCTTTCAAAAAAAAATTAAAATAATCTGTCTTATAGAGAATTGTTCGAGGAATTCAATAAAAGAAACCGGATGTTACAATTTTTATTCCTTCAGAAACTACAGGTTATTAAACACAAAATAAATTTTAAAAACTAAAATTTCTCAATTTTCCCGCGACGGAAAACTTAAAATTTTGACTTAATTAAGACTTTCAAAAAAAATTAAAATAATCTGTCTTATAGAGAATTGTTCGAAGAATTCAATAAAAGAAACCGGATGTCAAAATTTTTATTCGTTCAGAAACTACAGGTCATTAAACACAAAATAAATTTTAAAAACTAAAATTTCTCAATTTTCCCCCGACGAAAATCTTAAAATTTTGACTTAATTAAGGCTTTCAAAAAAAAATTAAAATAATCTATCTTATAGAGAATTGCTCGGAGAATACAATAAAAGAAACTGGATGTCAAAATTTTTATTCGTTTAGTAACTACAGGTCATTAAACACAAAATAAATTTTAAAAACTAAAATTTCTCAATTTTCCCGCGACGAATTTAATTAAGCCTTTCAAAAAAAAAATTAAAATAATCTGTCTTATAGATAATTGTTCGAGGAATTCAATAAAAGAAACCGGATGTCAAAATTTTTATTCGTTCAGGAACTACAGGTCATTAAACACAAAATAAATTTTAAAAACTAAAATTTCTCTATTTTTCCGCAACGAAAATCTTAACATTTTGACTTACCTAAGGCCTTCAAAAAAATTTAAAATAATCTATCTTGTAGAGAATTGTTCGGAGAATTTAATAAAAGAAACCGGATGTCACAATTTTTATTCCTTCAGAAACTACAGGTCATTAAACACAAAATAAATTTTAAAAACTAAAATTTCTCAATTTTCCCGCGACGGAAAACTTAAAATTTTGACTTAATTAAGGCTTTAAAAAAAAATTAAAATAATCTGTCTTATAGAGAATCGTTCATAGAATTCAATAAAAGAAACCGGATGTAAAAGTTTTCATTCGTTCAGAAACTACAGGTCATTAAACACAAAATAAATTTTAAAAACTAAAATTTCTCAATTTTTCCGCAACGAAAATATTAACATTTTGACTTACCTAAGGCCTTCAAAAATTTTTAAAATAATCTATCTTGTAGAGAATTGTTCAGAGAATACTGAGTTGATTTTTTAACATAATATATTATGTATGTATTTTGAATCGATGTATCATTTAAAAAAAATTATGTAACCTTAGTTTTACTGAAATTTACTGTACTTATTTCTCAGAGAAAATGTAACTTATTGTAAAAAAAAACATGTTGTTACCTAATAAAAAAATAATAATAAACAAACTAAGTAAATATAAGGTATAAATAGATGTAAGTATTAATAAACGTTCACAGGTTTTCCGCTGCTCGGACCTCGGCGGCGCGCCACTTATCAAAGCTTTTTACGAGATCACCTGCTGAATAATTACAAATGTAACCTATGGTATCGATAGCCCTTGAAATGCTCTACAAATTTAATACTGACCATTTTTTTCTTAAACGCCTCCTTTTGGCGTAAATCAAGAAAATATTCAACAAACCTATAAACTGTGTATCATATTATTAACTTTCTAATTAAATATTATCTCTATAAATTGCCATAAGGTAAAAAGCAAATATGCAATAGAAATTCCTGTTAAATGCGAACATTTTAAGCTAAATTTCAACTCATTTACTCGTTTCGTTAACTTTTTATAAACAAAAATAAAAATATTTGCAAGAAAACAAAACCGGTGGCCATTTTGATCAAAATGGCGGCAAACCCGACGCGGTATTTATGGGGATTTTCTTGGGGATGTTCAGTAGAGTATTTCTAACGATATCCTGAAGGTCCCATCTTGGTTTTTTGAATGTCCGGGTTTCGACTAATTTTAGCCTACATGCACTGGACTATTAGAAGTAAACGGTAAATACGAGCGCAAACTAGACTAATATTTTTTTATAGAAATATTTAAGTGAGAGGGCCAATTTGACTTAGTCGAGGAAATTAATATATATTAATATAGTACAGGAAGCCAAAGTGATAACCACTTTAGAACCACTGCAACACGTTTCAAAAGACAGTTATAGGGAATGCAATGTATTACTATATTTCTTTGTAGTTATGAAATTTTCTTAAATGGAATAATTCTAATTGCTTTTTTACACCACTCTACCGGTTTCGGCCCTACTGAGCACTCTAAGGAAGTATTTATTCCTGAAATATTTATCCGTTGCAATGAAAACATTTTTTTCAATATTTCTAATGTTTCCGAATATTTCTAATATTTCCAGAAATATTTCTAAATATATTTAAATATATTTCCGGAAATTTTACATCAGTACTTGGAACAAACATTTTTCGTGCCATTGGTCTGATAATTAAATGATTTAATTAAAATTGTGTAACACTTCATTCAATTTTAATGTTTTAATGTTATTCATTATCAATTCATAACTTTAACTCATCAGATCAGTGGCACGAAAAATGTTTGCTCCAAAGTATAATGTGCAATTATTTTTACGAATTTCGGAAAAATTCGTTTTGCGTTGTTATCAGTAAAAATGTATGTACCCATACCAATAATTTTTTTCCCGACATACAGACATAATCCTGTATACAATATGTTTTATTAAATATCATTACCACCATCAACTATATCAATATTCACGAGTTGATGGTTGGTAACAGCACAACCGGTAATGTTCGCGCGTTTCATATCTGAATGTTTATTAGTTCCATGCGCTGCCACTGGCCAATGAGAATGAGCGTTACAATGCCACTTGGTAGGAATTCCGGTTCTGGCCGAATTAGTCGTATGATCCGCCCGAATCATAATAAAATTATATGTAATTTTAATTTGGAGATATACCGTTACATTTAGCTGCCTTTATTTTTAAAAATCCATTTATGACTCAAAAAGTGTATTGGGTTGGTTATTTTAGTACAGTTCAATCAGAGTTTTTTTTTCTGCCAAAAGTCTCGCCACATTGTGTAATAAAATGATGACATTATATTCCAGTATTTCAATCAAAAAACGTATTTAAATCAAACTACATCTTCTAATTCAAGTCATTATTTACATAATTCGATCAAAAATTCAGAGCGATCCGGTGGCCTGAATTCCTGCGGTCCAGTCCAAAAAGAGGCCGGAATTCCGGTTCCGGTGATCCGGCCACAAGGCGATCCGTTTCTTCACTACCGATGAGCGGTGACTCATGTGAGTGTCCCACCGAAGTTGAATAAAAAAGCGCAATACTCTATATAGACCAGTCGGGAAATCCGAAATTCGCACTTCTAGGTGCATTTTATGTAACATTTTGGTAACATGAGTTTCTAGACTAATTTGACCCCGCTGAATTCGAATCTGCCCGTTACCAAGCCGAATTTATTTACTTGTTTCACGTAAAGATTGAAAAACGGACGCCATCTTGGATTCCGGGTGTTGCATGCAAAATTCGGCTTGGTAACGGGCAGATTCGAATTCAGCGGGGTCAAATTAGTCTAGAAACTCATGTTACCAAAATGTTACATAAAATGCACCTAGAAGTGTGAATTATAATCTTCAAGTGAAAATTGCAAAATTTAAGAATCTAAAATATTTTTTGTGTTTAATCAACTCTACTTTCTGAACGGATAAAGATATCGACTTCCGGTTTGCGGCGTTGGATTTCTTAGTAAATTTTACGTAAGATACATTATATTAAATGTTTTGTAAGGCCCTTGATAACCCAAAATTGAATTATTATCTTCAAATGAAAATTGCACAATTTAAGAATTTTAAATATTTTTTGTGTTTAATCAACTATACTTTCTGAACGAATAAAGATATCGACTTCCGGTTTGCGGCGTTGGATTCCTTAGTAAATTTTATGTAAGAAACATTATGTTTAATTTTATGGTAAGCTCTTGATAACCCAAAATTTAATTATTATCTTCAAGTGAAAATTGCAAAATTTAAGAATTTTAAATATTTTTTGTGTTTAATCAACTCTACTTTCTAAACGGATAAAGATATCGACTTCCGGTTTGCAGCGTTGGATTCCTTGGTAAATTTTACGTAAGATACATTATAATTAATTTTTTGTAAGGCCATTGACAACCAAAAATTTAATTATTATCTTCAAGTGAAAATTGCAAAATTTAAGAATCTAAAATATGTTTTTGTGTTTAATCAATTCTACTTTCTGAACGGATAAAGATATCGACTTCCGGTTTGCGGCATTGGATTCCTTTGTAAATTTTACGTAATATACATTATATTAAATTTTTGTAAGGCCCTTGATAACCCAAAAGTTGATTAAAATGTTTTTGTATATTCTTTGGACGGTTTAACTTCCGGTTTCTTTGGCCGCCATCTTGAATATTACATTTGAATGTCAAAACTGTGTGATTCAATGAAATCAGAGACACCGAAAACCTAGAAAAAGACTCATCATTCTCAAAAATACAACAATATTAACGTGTTTTACGTGAAGATTCAAAAAAAACGGCCACCATCTTGGATTCCGGGTGTTGCATGCAAAATTCGGCTTGGTAACTGGCAGATTCGAATTCAGCGGGGTCAAATTAGTCTAGAAACTCATGTTACCAAAATGTTACATAAAATGCACCTAGACGTTAGAAATAGAGCGAATTTTGGATTTCCCGACTGGTCTAATATGTACCTACATAGAACAAAGCAAGGAAAATTTCAAACACAGAATTTTTGAATTTTTGAACACAATAACAAGTTTGAGCTGCACCTCCTCTAATAACTGTTCTTTTTTTCTTTGCGTAAATTTACACAAATTCTCCCCCTGAACGTGGCACCCGGCGTTGGCAAGAGCACTTCAAGACATAAAAATAATTTTCGTGTCACAGTACTGTGGCTACGTTTGAAATTTATACGTAATGAGAGTGGTTATGAAAAAGTTTTAATGGCTGCTTTTAGATTTTAATTGTCTCCTTATTATTTTTCTTTTGAGATTTAATGTTGAGTTGGAATTAATTTGTCTACTGTTGTTTGCAACTGCTGACGTGGACACTTCAGAGTACAAACCCTATTTGCCGCGCGGAGGTGGAGAGATAAAATAATCACTTTCAGATTTATTTTTATAATCAGAAAAGCATTTTACCTGCACATTTATTTTTGATTACTTTGCTGTAGAGTCAAATAACAGTTAAAGGGCCAGTATAGGGTGGCCAGATAGTAAAACAGGAACAATTAGGTATTGATTTTTGTATATCATCAACATTAGCATTGTGATTTAGTATGGTACAAAATTGACATTTTATTCATTTTTTTGAATAAAGGAATGTCAAGAAAATCATCAAATAATATTGTACTTTACTATTCATTCTTTTGTCGATTGAAATATTTTCTCATAAAAAATTACATTATCTTATATAATACTTATCTTAATATCAGACTGTCAATATTGTAAAAAAAGTCTCTGATTTTAAATAAGAGTTAATCAAAATTTGAATTTTTACTTTTTTCATAAATTTGAAAATTTAAAAACAGTCCGATGTTAAGCATATTATAGAAAATTTTCGTAAATAATTTTTTTCCTTAAATTGTACGTAATTTTCTTGAAGATCTGTGTTTTCCCTTGCTAAATTGGTCATTTCAGATTTTCTATTTTTGTTACTCATGAACTAAAATAATACTATTTACACAATTTGATGTGGAGTAGGTACCTATGTTCTATTTTCTACTAGCTAACTTAACTTAACTTAATGTATTTTTATTCTATTATAAAGGTTCTTTCAAAATCCTGTTGTAGGTTTGTTAATTTACGGTTAAACCATTTTTCTATTAAAAATTTATTTTAGACCTTGTCAATTTTAGTTTTTATAATTCTTACTGAAACACATAATATCCTTCTAAAATTCTTGTACAATGTGGCAGAGTCTATAGTATACAGGGTGTAACAGCGAAACCTACCACCGCCTATATTTTCTTTATTATTATAGTTACAAAAAAAATAATATAAAGCAAAGTTGTAGGAGACCAAGGGGGACATCTGATTAAAGAATAAAATAATTTTTTAAACCAGTGGTTCTCAAGTTAAACCACAAAGTTATATGTTCTCAAATGGGAATATACATATTTTTTAGGCCTACCCGATAGAGTATTTTTTTCTGAATTCAACCATGTATTCGTTTTTTATCCTTACATAATAAAAATATTGAGAAAAATTCAGTTCAAATTTAAATAATTTTTAATTTTAATGTGCAGCATTCTATGGATGAAAAACAAGTGATAAATTAAACCTGGACGTGGTTTATTTGGATATCTCGTGGCATAAATATCGCAAGCTTGTATGGTATTTTTATTACACTCAACATAAATTAGAAATAAATTAAACAAATCTTCATTTGTATAGATATCAGCCATACTGTCAGAATAACAATTTACATCAATTAGTACAATAATTATTTTTACTTGACAGCAGCTATATTTTGTTCTTTTGTTTTAGTTTTTCATCCATTCATCCAATAGCTTACTGCACATTAATATTAAAAGTTAAAAATTATTTAAATTTCAATTGATTTTTTTTCAATATGTTTATTATGTAAGGATATAAAACGAATAGGTACATGGTTGAATTCAGAATAAAATACTCTATCGAATAGGCCTAAAAATATGTATATTCCCATTTGAAAAAATATAACTTTGTGTTGTAACTTGAGAACCACTGGTTTAAAAAATTATTTTATACTTTAAGCAGATGTCCCCCTTGGTCTCCTACAACTTAGCTTTATAATATTTTTTGTAATATTTAATATAAGCGGTGATTCGTTTCGCTGTTACACCCTGTACTATATATATACGGGGAATAGGGTGATTCAGTGAGCGTTGCATCATGAGAAGTGCTAATAAAATCTAAGGAAACGACAGAATATTCGGAATGATCATTTATTTTGTTAGTTTGGGTCATGGTAATTATATATGCAGGGTGGTGACTTGGCCGACGCAGCATAGCGATTACAATGTTAATTTTTGAATGTGCATTTATTTGCCCCCTTAATTATTTTAGAGTTAAAGTTCTTATAGGTTTTTTGTAGAGAAAAAAAAACTGAATTATTAAAACAAACAAGGCATTTCCATTTGTTGTTTCTATTTTCTTGCAACTCTTGATGACATTGATATTTATAAGACTGAAATTTGTGCTTTTTTAAAATTCGCAATACTCTGGAATGATGTAAGTCAACGTTTGCCGCAATTTGCCTTAAACTTGTTTTAGGATCTTCCGTTACTGCAGCCAAAACATTGAAGGTGTTCTCATTTTCTTCGTTTTCACGTAAATTCTGTACGTCTTTATTACACTTACAATTATTTAGTACAGTGCCTGTAGTTTCAAATTTTTGAACTATTCTGTCAACCGTTGTACTAGCTGGAATTGGCCGATACTGATATTTAATGCTAAACAATTCACTCACTTGCCGAGCACTATTTCCAGCATAAAAATACTTAATTATTTCAACTTGTTCTTGTAATGAATACATTCTAATAAGAACTGACTTTAAAAAGTTACAAACGTCAAATAGAAACAACAAATGGAAATACCTTGTTTGTTTTAATAATTCCATGGCCTCAGTGATTTTTGTAAAAATACAATTATTTAAAATGTTGATAATTACGCTTTTGGAATTTCAAAATTTGAAAACAAAAATATATTCGAATTCAGTATTACTAGTGCCACGTCAGCGACACTTTAAAACTACTACATGGCTCAGTTTGCACATATTTCGGATAAACTATGTAACCTACAATGAAAATTATGTTATACACAATGAAAATATATTCATTTCTAATTGCCTTATACTAAAAATTATGTCTGTAATAATAGTTCTTCTTGCATAAAATTCATTGCAATTTGATGAATTTTTCTCCCTCTCCTTTCATTTCTTCTGCAAATTATATATATATATATATATATATATATATATATATATATATATATATATATATATATACTTTCAGGTATTCTTATTTAGCATAAGGTAATCTAAAAACTCTAATTCTATTGATATATTTTTTATTCCTATTGCTTGTTTCTATTTGCAGAAATTTATGCAGATAAAGTGCATAAAAATCACTATCTCAAAACGGTTTCCTGCGCGATCTTAAACGTAAACAAAATTGTAAACCTTAAAACTAAATAATGCTTATGTGATTGAGGCTTTAGTCTTACTCAATAGAAGGCAGACAATTCCTTTAAACCAAACTGGACAAAACAATAAATGTAAATAATTTGAGTCTCTTTGCAACACTGCAACAGAGTATTTTCAATTTGCAGTGATATAAAATCAACAACATGATAGAAGATTTGGTGTGCTATGGTCCAACAGCAACGTTGGGATATGACCGCGGTAGGAAATGATTTCGGATAGGATTTTTAGATTCGTTCTGTATCTATAGCGAACCTAATGGAGTTTCCATGTTACTATGCAAATGTAGGCGTCAACAGGTGAATGTTACATTACACACAGGTCACATTTGATACTATCAGCACCTCACACCTCTGGCAACAACACTACTCATACAAAACTGCAGATTAGAGAAAAATCATCTTGCAGAGTTATTACTATCAAGTTAACAGTGTATAGCTGTAGAGGTTGGAACCACTCGTACTAGTGTAGCCAGTAGATAGGCTGTTTTTAGGAACGAGATTGAATTTCTGGATACAATTATAAATTTAATACCGGATGTTTACTTGAAATCTGTTATTAAAAGAAAAACAATTTTGCTATAGTTAAGTACTTAAGAGGGAAACCGGTGGTTAAATGTTCTTGAATTACATTTTTGGATAATCGTTATAAGAACTGAAATTTCACATATTTGCACAACGTCGTAAGTTCTAATTAATTTTGTCTTTTTAATGCACATTATATTATCAATTTGCTATTTAATTTTAATTGGAAAATTACAGTCTTAATTTATTTTACAAAATTCCTTAAAGTTATTTACCTACTTTTTATTTTAAATGAAAGATAAAACATAACTCTATGCTCAATAGTCAATAGAGTCGTATATTTTTATTTATATTTAGAGCAACAAATTTCTTCGTAATTAGATGCAATTGTTTAGAGTATAGTTGAATCAAATTTGAAAAAATAATCCTGGAGCTCAATAGAAACATTTTTGCTCCACCATTTAAAATATTATGAATTTTGTTGCTTGAAGTATGCGAAGATAAAAATTAAGATTGTATTTTTCTGCTATAACTCGTCATTTTCAAATGGAACACCCCATATTTTATTATTCTGCTGTGTGTATTTTTACATCTTATTATGTTATAAAAGGTGTCCTATGCCTAAAAACATTAATTTAATTAATTTCGAAAAGATGCAAAAATACACACAACAGAATAATAAAATATAGGTGTTTCATTTGAAAATGACGAGTTAGAGCCATTTGAAATTGAGTAAATTTGATTCTCTGTACTAAACACCCTGTATAATAACATTTAAAAAAAGTTATGTCAGAACAAAGAGTATAGTTACAGTTGTTCACAAAAAAAATTCATAATTTTTACTATTAAAATAACTTCAGTACGCCTTTATAAAACAATACGTGTATTCGACTTTTTTTAGAGAAAAAATTGAATAACTTGGCAACGTCGCGGAAAACTAAAATGAAATTTATACGTTCGTATAGGTAAATAAAATAGGTACAATTCAAAATATATAAAAATATATAGGTTGTTCCATTTAAAAAACGACGAACAATTATTGGCAAGTCATTATGCAACACCCTGTGTATGTGAAAATAATTTTAAGTTATGCTCCTTGAGTAGACGAAAAATTATGTTAATAAATTTATGCTGTATTTTTAACGACAAGGGAAATATCGACGACGGGCATTTCGATGACTCACCCTGTATACTTATTCATACTACATTATTAATGAATATAGTAAAAAGATCTTTGGATATCCGACTTCATAATATTAAATAATAATTTTGAATCTATACGTCCATATAGCAGAGAAAATTAGTTTCAAACCAACAACAAGTTGGTAAGTATACTGATCACGAATTTAATTTTTTTTTTAATTCGCAAAATTATTAGCACTATAGGTCTTATGTGAAATAAACATTTAATGTACCTCTGGTTTCAATTAAAAATGATTATATTAAGCAACTAAATATCAATATTTTCTTTACATTGTACTTGCAGTTCTAGTAAACATACCTATATATTTTAATATTGTAGGAAATAATTGGATTTGTTACACTTAAATTTTCAATAATTATGTTTCCATTTTTGCAATTCTTTGGTTAATACAATAAAGGATCGCCTTAATCGTATTATGCTCCTCGCTGTTACATATTTCGAAAATGCGAACTTGCTTCGGGCAATGCTTGTCAAATAATCGTTTGAAATTTTTGACAACAATGAATTACGTTTTGCAACTTTTAAATCATGTTAAACGTAGCAGTTTGAAAGAACTTTTCAGTATATTTTCCTAACCTGAACCTGAAAACTCGTCCGTAAAATTATTTAGCGCAAGATTAAAGAAATATTCTTGTAAAATATGAGATTCGTTTCCAGATTTGAAAGTGGCAAAGATTAATTTGGCTCATTTATAAACGCATGTGCGTAATGCTGAGTAATAAAATAAAATACATTACCGCATTTTTTCACTGAGACAAGGGCATATTATTTCAGTAATTAATTTATATGTGTGATTGCAAAAAATGAAAGGGGTGGTATATTATCTAAATTTAATTTTTGTTCTAGCTTTAGCTACCATAACTGTTATATATTTACGCTGTCCTAATTTATTTTTATTTCTGTATAATATTTTTAAATTATTTTACAACATGAAATTCGTTTTAAGGCTAATTTATTTTTAATCATAACTTTAACATCATCCTGCTTTATAATTTGATTGTCACGTTGTTAGCAAATGCAGTTTTCAAATAATATAATATCAAAAAATTGAGGAAAATCTAAGTAAAAATAAAAGAGTCACTGCACAAAAATGGTGGTCAATTCTCTAGCCGAAGAAATTAAAAAATTTGATTGAATTGTGATTGATTTCTAAGTTTTTTGCATTACAATTGCCATTTTGCAAATTTAAAATAAAAAACTGAAGAAACAGTTGTAAAACCTATTTATTAAGGGGGGTCACTAACCGGCGTAAAAATGATGAAAAGTATGTTTAGTTTTTGCTTTGAAAGTAAAGTAAAAATTCACTAATACATTTTAGAATAGATTAAAAAATGTTGTTTCCAAATAGGTATAATACGCCGGTTTTTCATTTTTGTATATAATATACATGACTAAAAATTATTATCTTGCTTATTATTGACGTTATTTAAAAAAAATCTGATATTTCTTTTTGTTTTGATGTTAGGAATAAATATAAATGAATTCAATAAATTTAAGATGAAGCACCGTCAGAAATTTTTGGTAAACACTTTCTGACGTAGGTATATGATCTCAAATTTATTGAATTTTTTTATTAATTGCTATAACATCAAAATAAAAAAAATTAGTTTTTTTATAAAGTCAATAATAATCAAGATAATAACATTTTTATTTACGTTATTTAAAAAACTGATAAATTTCAATATTTTCATGTTAGCAATTAATTAAAAAAAACAATTATAATAGAGATCATAGAAATTTCCAGTGAAAATCTACGTATTTAAAGGTCTCCGGAGCTCTCTTAATAAATTAAAGAGCACGTAGTGTGTAGATTGCACTATAAAAAATATGTACGCCATTGTGTGTAACTTGGATAAATATTTTAAAAGGTGAAAAGTGTTCCCTCCGTCACTGGCGAAAGACTATCTTTGCCACTAATTAAAGGACTTTATCTACGTTAATAATGGAATAAAGAGAGTAGCGCTTAAAATTTGTCTTTCGGATACCTTTTACCAATTAAGGTAATTATAAGTTGCGTCTGTGCAAATATTTTATTTTCTTAATAATAAGTCATTGCTATTTTCGACTTCTGTTTTAGTTTACTTGTAAAAAATCGCATTTCATTTGTCTTTATAAGAAAGAAACAAATCACTAGAGATGCACATGTACTTTTCTGTAGCTAAATGAATTGTGTAGTATGGGAATATATAGTATATAGTTGTGTAGAGTACTCTACTCTAGAAGAGAACTTCAATATTGTGTACGCTGTACGCTCTACGTTCATGAAAACAGTAAACCGTTCAAAGTGATTTGCTAAAACAAATTGAAAGCAACAAAAACTTCTCAATGCATCTACTTTGCATGATGAATTTTGTACATTCGAATTTGTAAATTCAAACGAATTCTTTCAAAAGACAAATATTGCTAAATCAAATAGCATGTCAGCAAGCGTTATTAGGGTGCATTCAATTCATTATTCCTATCTACACTAAAATCTCTCTTATTATCTTTTATAACGTGAAAATTGTGGATAATTAAATAGAACTTATGTCGTATTGACCAGATTAAATCAAGTGTAAGTATTATAATTATTCAAATTTATTAGGTTAAGACTGCGTTCAAAGTGTCCGAAATAAATCTTGTAATCTTGAAACTTAGAGAGATACGGTTTTCAAATTTGTATTAATAGTACGCGATCCAAGCGCTTCTATCTCGTCAAAAAATTGTCGAACTCTGTGAAAAAAAGTAAATCGATAAAACCAATATTACCCGATTCAGAATTTTCTGCTCTATCGATTTTCAGAGGGCGGGTGAAAATCGGGATCTTTTGAGAAATTAAAGAATTTATGTTTTTCAATCTTTATCTTCTAATATCTTAAACTAGATAAAATCGAGATGAAATTTTAAACATACGTAGGCATAACTGTCTTCTATAACACTATTGTATGGAAACTACTTAATTGTTTATAATAATTAAGATAATAAATTATTTATTATATTAACACAATAACACAAATTTTGTGTAGTGTAAAATGTCGTCTGTTGCAAAATCGCATATGGTTGAGAATTTTGGTATACATTGAGTAAATGAAATGTTAAGAAAGTTTCAAAATTATTTTTAGTGAAGAAATCACAGCTTTTTTATATAATAGTAGTACAACACAACACAACAATAGTACACACATATTATTTACGTTTCAGTTTCAATAAATTGTACTTGAAAAACGCAAAAGAAAAAATATCAGTTTTTCAATCAAATCAATATAGACCCATCGTCATAGTTGTCAAAACTCGCGCACGTCATATGTGCCCATTTGTGACACAAGTTGATCACAATAAAGGTTATGATCACAATAAAGACCATGACAGTTTCTACAGCACGTTGTACGTTGTCTGACGACCAGCTTTGTCGCTCAGTTTTTTTTGTAGTTACGCACCATCTGAATATAATATATAAAACAAAATAATTCACATACCTACATAACCTTATGATAAAACATGTGAAGCAGAACATCCCCTTCCGCCCCCACCGTTCTGCTCCACTACATAAATTGCAAAAATAATTAAAAAAAAAATTATAGTCAGTAATTTCACCGTAATATACAGCAAAATTGTAAGAAGACGAAATAACAAATGTACTGGATAACCATCATTATGATAAAACTTAAAAATGACGCTTAAATGCATTCAACATCCATATATTAATTACAAATCTAAGAAAAATTTCGCACACACGTAGAAACCGGCAGAAGGTGAAGACCAACACTAACAAATAGTACTTCTAACCAAATTTGACCTCTGACTAAACGTCAAAATATTATTTAATGGATCCCTACACTCATGCGCACGCGCTAGCAGCGTTTTCCCATTCCACCCCGCTACCCCATTCTGCCCCACCTACCCCTAAATTAAATTTTCCATATTTAAAGTGAGAAATAAAACGAATTAGTGAGACCAAAAAAATAAATACTTCAATTAATTACGATAAAATGTATCTTTTTTAATTAGTATATACTTCCATGAGCCGATAACGCAAAATCCAAGGGGGCAAAGGCAAACTTTAACTAATATAAAACTATTTTTTGAAATCCTTTATTCTTGACTTATAAAAAATAATAACTTTTTTTAACTTATAAATATCCATAATGTTGCCTAAAACATAAAAATAACATTGGACACTTTCTTTGAAACTGATAATTTACGCTAAACGTACCACTTCCAGGGAGCCGATAACGCAAAATCCAATGGGGCAAAGGCAAACTTTAACTAATATAAAACTATTTTTTGAAATCCTTTATTCTTGACTTATAAAAAATATTAACTTTTTTTAACTTATAAATATCCATAATGTTGCCTAAAACATAAAAATAACATTGGACACTTTCTTTGAAACTGATAATTTACGCTAAACGTACCACTTCCAGGATTAATTTATTGTAGGTTTGAAGAATGTAGCTATAAATAAAGTATTTTTTTAGTACTTAGACCAAGACTCATATGGTATGGCATGTGTGTAGGGCGTACGGCACACCGTCACAAGGGAAACAAAATGAAATTATTTTATTTTAAAGTTAAAATAATAATATTACGAGTATTTATTTATTGTCTACACGGGACGCACAGCGCAACACAGCTGTATCTATGCGGAGAAAACGCACATACCTGCAAGTTTCCATGAAAAATATTAAGAATGTATCAATGTATGAAATTATTACCGGGTATTACGCAGGAAACTAGTTTATTTAGAGGGTGACATTTTCCTCGAAATGAAACAAGAATGTAACACTTTGTTATTTACATTGTTAGCGCACTAGTTCATTATTTTATACAAAAAGCGGAAATTATTTTAGCGCAAGCCGCTCAAATTTGTTAAGATGGCCCTGTTCCAGTTGGGGGGGGGGGACTTGCCGACCCTGGCCCTGGTTAATTTTTATTTCATGTTTATTTCTGCAATATTTTCTGATATGAACAACTTTAACATTTTCTGATATGAACAACACTTATATGTAAAAATAAATAAAAATATAAGTTTTATTTCTGCGTTATAAAAAATAATAGGTAAATAATACCGATGTTTTAAATTTTAACTAGTAAAACCTATTTAATACATCTAAATAAATGAGTTAATAGTTCAAAAGTAAATAACCTATACAACAAAACTAGTATACCTAAGCATAAAATTTTGAAAAACTTGTCTGATGTAACCAAGGGTATAATTTTGTCATAGAAAGTCATTAATTCATATAACATTTGTAATTTTTTTTATTTTTTTACATTACCTTCGAGATGACGATTATCGCTTTGATCTGTGAGGCATTCAAAAATAATATAAAAATGCATGATATATACCATACCTATTTATTTATAACTATGATATGGAGAATTGTCTGTGTAAAAGGCGCTTAAAGTATTTCGCTTAAAAGATTTATTTTTCTTTTCGATCAATTTTAAAGAGTTTAAGGGACGAATTACTTATATTCTTTGACGAGATATGCTGCAGGCAATACTAAAAAGTTCTTCATCTCGAAGAAGGAACATCAAAAGTTACCAAAGTTCCAATAAAATTTCAAATGCCAAGAACAAGCTTAGAACTATAAAAGTTAAAACTCTGTAATTGATGAATTTTGCGGAAATCCCTACTTTTATACACGAAAACAGCGGAAAATTCATTTGCAGATATTCTCTTTAACGTGGGTATTAAACAAATAAATATATTACCAGCCTTTTGTTTAACTTTGTTTTCTGCTTAGCTTGAAAACACTTTAATCGCACAAAAAACCGTCAAAAATACATGACACTTCATATTTTTAATTAACATAAAGCTCGCAAAGTATTACGCGACTTTTTGTGGCGAGGTAGCGAGTAAAAAGCCAGTTTGGTTTCAGTTATTATGAAAACACATCATCGCAAATAAGCAATAAACTTACAATAATAAAATTCCCAAAGCTTCATACATCAAAATATCAGTTTTCATTTTAATCTCAAAATACAAATGTTATGTCGCATATGTGCGTCGATGAATAATATCATTTTATTTTTGCATCAGGCAAGCCAAAATAAATGCGCATTATAACACTATTGAACATAGAGTTTGAAAATATTGCTATTTTATCACCTTATCAAAATACAAAAAATCTATAGGTATGCGAATCACGTTTTCAGCGAATATTAAATGAAAATTTTCATATTTGTTATTTTCAATTTATTAACGACATTAACACGCCGACAATTATTTTCAGAGAAAGAAGTAATTTTTTGTAAAAAGCTTTCGAAAGTCATTTTATTTGATTGAAAATTTGTTATGATCAATTTTTATTTGAACCTCGATTTGAACTAAAATCTCCACTGTGATATATTTTGCAGAGGCGGATTAATCACAGTTAGTGATGTGAACGGAGAATATTCTCAAGAACGATAAAATTCTCGAGAATATTCTTTATAAAAATTCCCCCGGAAATATTCTCAACAAATTCTCGATTGGTATTTAGGGTAGCGTTTCTCAACCTGTGGAGCGCGGGCAATCTGAAAGAGAGGCGTGGAAAAAATACAAAAATGAAAATAATAGTTTTATTATAGGTTTTTATATTGTTATCTTGTAAACTTGAAGTAATGTCACAAAATAAGCGCTTAGCAGATGCAAATCTCAAGAAGTAACGTTGGAGGCGGAGGGCCAATAAATATTATAAGGAAAAGGGAGGCGCCAATACAAAAAGGTTGAGAAATACTGCCTTAGGGATTTCCCTTTTTATGCGCAATTGTCGGCACGTTGTTTACTTGTAAGGCAATCATTCATAAGCCACTTACACGTCGCTTACTGTATGCGTGTTTTTACTTTCTTATACACAATATAAGTCTATTATAGGTACCTAACATGAAAAATTCGATACCGGAATTTTCGCGGAAATACATGTTGTGAGGTCCTTTGAATTCGTTTTGACCATTTTCTCAATGATGTCTGTGTGTTTGAGGATGGATGAATGATCAATATCTCATGAACGAAACGAGATAAGATAAAATTATGAAACTTGGAATTTATAAAGTTTGGGACATTGAGCAGAGCTGAAAAGATTTTGGTCACATTTCTAAAACCAGAAGGGGAAGTTTTCTTAAAACACAACAATAAATTGAATTTACTTCAAATATGGAAGTAATATTTCATATATCTGCTATCAATTTTTAGAAGAACTATATATTTAACTTAAGTATATATTTAATAAATACATTTCACTAATGATAGTTGCTTGAAAACAAACAAGCTTAGTCAGTTGTTATTATATTATGTCAAACAACTGTCAAATGCAATAATAATTATAAGAAAGTCGTGACCACACCAGATTTAAAAAAACTGATAAATTTCAATATTTTGATGTTAGCAATTAATAAAAAACATTTATAATAAATTTGAGATCATAGAAATTTCCAGTAAATATGTCTGAACTCTTTAGAAGTTATATACCTAGGTACTGCATTGCCCCTTTTTGAACTGTGTTTTTCTAACGGTGTGTCGCGACACACTGGTGTGCCGCCAGTTCTTATCAAGAGTGTCGCAAAATTTTGTGATCTAACATATAAAAAAAAATTAACCAAGTTATTTTATTCAGATAAATATTTTTTGCACACACATTTTAAATACCAACTTTTACATGATTCCTTGTTCACCACACATGGATATGAAGCCATAGAAGCCATAGACTCCATAGACTTCCAGGCAACAGAAGCACAATAAAGAACGTGTGGAACGTTTGTGGCCTCAAAATTAATTTATTCTTTACTTACAGAGAAGCTACAAAATAGCGAGGCCTCTATTTCACAAGCAACACACACTGTTGCGTATGTGATGGCTTCAATGTATCCGCTATGTGTCCATGTGTGAGCATTTTTAAATTTTTAGTTTTCGATAAATGTTATGGCCAAATATAACCAAAGCTTTGGAAATATTATTACCGTTTTCCACTTCTTATTTATGCGAATTAAAAATTAAACATCAGAAGGGGCAAGGACTATTATCCATAGAAAAAAAACTTCATGTTCGCTTATCAACAGTGAGACTAGGAAACTTTAAAGTGTCTACTTTAAAGTCATGCATGCGAATTTAAGCGCAACCCCTTCCGCCTCCCTCTAGCACCTCTGTGAAAAAAAATGTTTTTAATGGAAAAAATGTTCAACTTTGACGATGTGTATGGAGTTGAAAATTTTTTGACTCGATCCACCAAAAGGGCACTAAAATGTATTCACTTCCCTGTGCAGGACTCAAAGAACGAAGTTCTTACGATGATTTGGCACAGTCGATATCTCCCTTGTCGTTAAAAATACAGCACAAATTTAATAACAGAATTTTTCATCTACTCAAGGAGCATAACTTAAAATTATTTTCACATATACAGGTTGTTGCATAACGACTTGGCAATAATTGTTCGTCTTTTTTTAAATGAAACGCCCTATGTATTTTTATATATTTTGAATTGTATTTTATTTACCTATACGAACATATAAATTTCATTTTAGTTTTCCGCGGCGTTGCCAAGTTATTCAATTTTTTCTCTAAAAAAAGCCGAATACACGTATTGTTTTATAAAGGCGTACTGAAGTTATTTTAATAGTAAAAATTAAGAAATTTTTTTTCTGTACAACTGCAACTATACTCTTTGTTCTGACATAACTTTTTTTAAATGTTATTATACAGGGTGTTCAGTACAGATAATCAAATTTACTCAATTTCAAATGGCTATAACTCGGCATTTTCAAATGGAACACTCTATATTTGATTATTCTGTTGTGTGTATTTTTGCATCTTCTTATGTTATAAAAGGTGTCCTATGCCTAAAAACATTAATTTAATTAATTTTGAAATTTCGCATCCCACCCTAAAATCTACCACCTGGAACAAAGACTTTCCCACAAAGATAAATAAACCTGCAAAAAGTATAACCAGTTATTTTAACATGAAGGTTATCTTTACTAGCAAACCAAGTGAAACAATAGCATTTTTATGTAACGCAGTAATCAAATCAAAAATTCAAATTTTGACATTTGCAGCGCCATCTATCAACAAATTCAAAAAACACCCCAATAAAATTCACCTACTTTTTAACGCTTTATCCGAATCTGCAATAAAAAATAGGGGTTTCCATTTCAGATTTTAAAGTCACCCCCCTTACCCCCACCCCTGGGGGTCGGGGGGTGAAATTTGTTATAGCATCGAACGTCCCCCTCCAAACCATCAAACTTTTCCTAGGAAACTTTTTTGTCAGATGTAGGGCTTAAACTGCCAAAAATCTATGTAATCTCGAATCTAAAGTACTTTATTCACAAATAATTGTTATGAATAATTTGACTAATACAGCATTATACTCCTTTCGAGAAATTCCCCTGTTAAGATTAAAATGGGACACCTGTATATATATATATATATATATATATATATATATATATATATATATATATATATATATATATATACATATGTGTGTGTGTGTGTTTAAATTTTTAATTTTGACTATGTGCTCAAACTCATGTGAAAATTTATATTTATTTCTTATGTTGTTTTATTATTGTTTTCAAAAATCAGGTGTGTCGTACAAAATGTTAAATATGATGTACAATCGTGTTACGTTTTGAGAATTTTGGAAAACACTGATTTATTATCTTAATCCTCGTATTAATTGAACAACTAAACCAGAACATGAAGGCATTTTGTCCACGAATATTATAGGTATAGTAGATATTTTTCTACTAAAGCCATATTTATTAGATTTGAATACAAAACAATGATTTCTCCACATGAATCTGAACTCTGACAACATTTCGAATATCCTAGATTGCCAGATTTTAGTTTAGCCCTTTCTCCCTTCCGTCCTCAGTTGAATACTGAACTATGTCCTTCGTGCTCTGTCGTTGTTCCTGAACAAACATTTAATAAACTTCAGGCCAAGTTGTCCTGAGTCCTGACTACCGTAGGCTCCTGAAATCTGAAAGCTGAGAGCGAGGTGGGCGACACCGTAGCCGCATAGCCCGAGCGTAGCCCTTCGGACTTCACACTCTGCAAACTAACTGAAAATGAAGGAACGGATTTCTTTTACGCTTTTCATTTCAAGAACAGAGAAGTAGGGAATCACATAATTAGCTCTGTTTTGAAAGGCAGTGTCGAGTTTTCAAATTAAGAGCGTAATGTAGCTGTATAAAAATTGGAAAAACAGTGCTATACAATCTGTAAAATATTGAATCTAATAGTGTTTAAGTGTTTTCGATTGGCATGCTCTAAAAGACATCTCGATTTTGTGTAATTACGTCATAGTTCCAGTGCAGAGCAGCATAAAATTTCCAAAGCAAGGAAATCATTGTTCGTTCAATTCAATTGAACAAGCAGTAATTTTAGAGTATTAGCATAGAGTAGTAAATTTAAATATGGCGAAAGTTTTTGTCAAGATTTTTCAATAAAAATACTATTTTGGCGTTTGTGGGTCGGCACGCCAATGAGCCTGAGATGTTTTTGCGTTTCGTCCCGGGCATGCTTACTTGGACTCGTCAGTAAGGCTGTAAGCCATGCCCTGCCTTAGACGCGATGGAGAGTTGCGGCGGCGGGAATCGAACCCGGGACCGTACGGTGGTAGTCAGAAGCGCTGACCGTTAGACCACTGTAGCTGTTGAGCTAGTGGTGCGCACGCGGTCCGAGTAGGAGCGACCGCCACACTATGAACTATACTTTATAATATCAAAAAACCTCTCAATCAAGTTTTTTACTTCTTCCTATTCTTAGTGATGCCGTTTGTCGAGAGTAGTCGAGAGTGCACCCGACTCTCGTCTCGACTCTAAATTTCCAAAACTAATAAAAGTCACTCTCGTCTCGTCTCGAAATTTCTCGACTAATCTCGACATGGAGTCGAGAGTCTCGAAAATCTCGAATCAACTTGGGTTATGTGGTATTTATTTATTTGACATGCAAAACAAGTCAGTATTTTTTGTTTGTTAGTGTTAGTGCGGCCTAGGCCCAGTCTTATGGGATTACTTATAGGTATTTTGTACGAAATAACTCTTTTGTGATATATTTAACTCTAACTAATACATGTTTATTTTATTCCACGGTACTTCATCTATACTTGACTAGTTAGATACCTAAATTTATAATTTTTATAATTAAAATTAATTTTTGTTAATTAATAAAAATGTTTCGTATATCTATATCTTTACTAAACTTATTATTTTGCTAATAACTGTTACATAATTTTAGGAATAGGTATTATTTTTATTAAATAGGTATCTAATTGATTTATGTAGATCAAAATAAAGATTTTATTTTTAAACATGTAAGTTTGTATACATTTATTGTTTGTTGATCTTGGGAATATTTGTTAAAATACAACGTTTTTGTGAAAGATCCCATTTATGACCTGGTTCTGATATTCCAGCATCATTAGCATCTAAAAATGCGTCACGGACAAGAAGTGAAAATTTTTCGAGAGTAATTGTTTAATCCTATCATATTCACAAAACCATATTTCTGTTAATTTTAATTTTAAGCAAATAGTTACTAATCAATTATATAAGACGAGACTCGAGAGTCTCGACGAGCCTCTCGGCGAGACTTGAGACTGGTCTCGTCTCGGTTCGAATTTGTAGTCGAGAGTTGCCTCATGGTCTCGTCTCGATTTTCTCGACAAGACGAGACGAGACCGAGACTAGTCTCGACTCTCGTGGCAACACTACCTATTCTCTTTCAAATTCTCTAATGTTTCATCTTCACTGCTTGATGAAAATTAAAATATCAACATCAAAGATTTTTTCACCTTAGCATAGTAATTGTTCGCCATATTTCAAATCGTAAACAAATCGAGCAAATTTTGTGCCCTCTAAATCTCAATTGAATTTGATTAATGTATTGTTCTGTTTTAAGATCACGTTTAAAAATCAGCGTACTTATTTAATGTAATATCAATAAGTGATTAATAATTTATAAGTACTTATATTTTCGTTAAATAAATAACAGTAGGTATATTATTTAAGAAACGCATAATGTAATAATCCGAGTGAATTATAGCCATTATGTGCGAGTCAAATACCAAATACGACGTTTTATCTACAACTTTTAAATAAAATATTTCATATTTACAAATTATTATTCATTTTAATATCATATGAACCTAACGTTGTTTACATTTTGGTGTGATGACAGTTCATCATTAAACAATAGTTTTGAATACTAATAGACTGGATTAATAATACAATAGTGTGTATTATGGAGGAGGTTTATCTTACTACAGTTAAATAATACCTATATAATAAATAACAATGTGGGTATTTAATGTATTTTTGTATTAAAATGTTATTTTTAAAGATATTTGCAACAAATCAATCAAAAGGTAACGGGTATTAACAAACAAAAGATTATAGTATCAATGTAAAACAATATGAACTTATAAGTAAGTAAAGTTATGAACACAAAATTAAACAATAAATTAAATATAAAGATTTAGGAAACAATTTATATTACCATAACACTTTGATTATTACCCGTATCGCGAAACGCAAGTTGCACTCGGGATTTGAATACTGGAGTATGTTCGACGGTCACAACTCACAACAAGAGAGTATGACTGTCTGACTTTATGACTTACTGATTAACTGATTTAAACACAAATAAACAACGCTATATTATATACAAAAATTATAGTTAAAATTAAAGTACTTTCTAATTGGAATAAAAGCATAAAACTAATTGAATTATTTAAAAACATCTTCAAAATGGAAACCTTTAAATTTTCAATATTCACAATAGAGGGTTATACTAGTGCAGATTTATTTACAAGACAAACAAATTACCAAAAAATTGTAGATGTTAGCGCATTGCTACGATATTATGTAAAGAGCATATAATGTAGTCTATAATTCAAAAGGATGAAAGTTTATACACAAGCTATTATAACCATATTGTGCGAGTCAAATACGACGTTTTATCTAAGACTTTTTAAATAAAACATTTCTTTACAAATTTTTATTTATTGAAATATGTACCTCACAATTTGATGGGATGACAGTGATCATAGTGTTGAATAATGGATTCATAATACAATAGTGTGTTTTATAGGGAGGTTTATCTTACTACAATTACTTACATAATTTATGTATTATTCAATGGTCGTAGATAAAATAAATTTATTTTTTATTTATGGAATAAATCAATGATTTTTCTGCAAAAAAGTGTTTGAACCCGAACCTGTATTAACCGTTAAATTAAACAGTTAATTTCGTTTTAATATCGTTTGAAGAATCATATTATGGGTAAAGTAATATTTAAATATATAAATTGAATTCTCATTGTTAGACAGTATCTGCTCGAGTTGGAAATTGTATAAAAATGTTTGAAAAGTTTCAGACTAATCTTATTTAGCTTCTTGGAATAGAAAATAGTGGAAGTATTCTGTAGTCGTGTATTCCTATTCTCCATTTCAGAATTACAATTTCACAATTTCGTATTTCGTTTTCAATTCGCAAACACCTACATTCTACATACAAAATAACAGAATACAGTACCTATAAAGAATGTTGTAATCTCCGTCATATATTTTTAGCTGAATGCTGGAGTGTGTAAAATGTATTTTCTTTTCAAAGTGGCTACAAATGTAAATGTAGTCAGAGATTTAAAATCCTTATTCACACGTGGAATAAATCATATTGGTGCTTTTGTTCGCTGTGAAAAAGTTAATCCCTCTTTTGCTCTTCGTTCGAATGGAGAATAATCGATACGTCATATTACCGTGATATATAGTATAACACTAACTTTCAATTTTAACAGAAATATTATTGCACGCAGTATTATGATGTTTCGTATAGTAAAAAGTTGATGATTTATACTAAAAAAAAATATTTATACAAATAATAAAAGAAATTTCCATTATTGTCTTTAAAACAAGGTTTTGCATTATGGTAGTTTTTTGTTTACTATAATAATCGATATGAAATATATTTTTAAGAGAAATAATTTTGAATTTTTAATTAAAATAGTTATTAATTAAATAAGGACATTTTATTTAAAATACAGCATTTTTTAACTTAGATGTTTTCTTTAAACTTGAATTTTAATTCTAAAGAAATGGAAAGAAATTAAAACCTTTTGCTTCAACGTACTAGTAATATTTGTATTCATAAATCTTTAAAAAGTTTCTAAATTTATTATAGAACAAACCGTAATTTTCCAGGGTTAAGCAAAAATTATGCTATCTTCTTAAAATCGGATATACATTTTCGTCAATTTTATATTATTTATGGCCGTGCTCATCCCTTTTAAGTTAAGATTCTTTAAGTTTATTTATTTGTTTTATTTATTTCTCTACAGGATTAATATCCAGTTACAGGGAGAAAATACATTGAATAATAATATAATATCTATAGGTATACTAAAAATAACTTAAAATATTATAATATTATAAATGAAAATGAAATAGGTACTTTCTACAAACAGCAATGATTATTTTTTTCCTAAAAACACTTAAATTATCAGATAAATCAACTTCATCACAAATTTTATTATACGCTCGAAACATAGAATTTATAGCTGAGTGAATTTGATAATTTGCACGAAATAAATTACAAAGAAAAGTAGTTGTATTGTATTGCCAAAAAAAAATATAAGTACCTACTTATTTTATTCTTAAACAGACATTTTTATTTTACAGAATCATCTTTTTTCAATTTGTAACCTTTAATAGTATTAGTATATTCTGCAAGAATTGTGGAATGAAGCATACATTCAGTTCGAGTGAAAAGTTTGTGAGACGAGTTTCACGGTTTCACGAGAGCAGAATAGTCATTCCAAACGTGTTGCAAGGCGCAGACTATACTTTATCTACGACTATAAATTTAATTGCATTAAAAACATAACCTAAAACTATTAAAATAAAAATATATGTATTTATAGTATAATATTCTACATTAGATTGACCATTCGCACTGATTTTGTCAGTACAGTACTGATTTTCATATCCTTGTAATCAGTACAACAATTTGAAAATATTTTGTGCTGATTTCTTACATACTGTACTGAATGTACATATTTCCTTGTATGGATCCCCTAAACATTAAAAACATAACCTAAAACTATTAAAATAAAAATATATGTATTTATAGTATAATATTCTACATTAGATTGACCATTCGCACTGATTTTGTCAGTACAGTACTGATTTTCATATCCTTGTAATCAGTACAACAATTTGAAAATATTTTGTGCTGATTTCTTACATACTGTACTGAATGTACATATTTCCTTGTATGGATCCCCTAAAACTTTAAGAAAATCTTGCATTTCAATAATTATTTTTATTACATAAATTCAATATATATTGACATGTCAATAAAACATAAGTTTCGTACTGATTTCATCAAAATAATAAATGGTCACTCTATCTACATAAAATTAATAAATCTAAACGTATTTTAAAGCTACCCACCAACCAAAAACATTGAATAAAGTTAAATTATTATAACTCGCCACATTTCATTCGTATAGAAATTTTTTCCAGCATTAAATCTTAGCAAAATACACGCGAGTTAAATAATAATCAATATTGAATATTTTGATATTTTTCAAATCAGTTTGCGACACTGTGCTAGGATTGACCAATCAATTCTAGGATTTACCATCCTAATCTAGGATTTACCCATTTGCAAGCATTTATAGTGACATAATGTATAATACAATAATTATAAATTTACCATTCCACAAACAAAAGTATACCTTACGTATTTATTTTCTTTGTTCATACTTTATATTGGAAAAAAATGTGTCTATTTTATTTAAATAACTATAGTTTTTAGAGTGTCATTTGTCATAAGTTACTAGGTAATGCAATGTAGTTGTACTTATTATTAATTTTAATTTTTAAAATAATTCTGACGTAATGTGTTCTAAAAGTCTTCAATTCCTATTGAGTAATTAAGAGTTTTTTGCTGCAAAACAAAACTATTTCACTATCCAATAATCTTCTAGACAAGATATAAAATTATGTGGTTTTAATTAGGATACAGAGTTGCTAATTAGTGAAGCAAAATACTTGAACAAACTTCGTACAAAAAATCCATTAAAAAACTACCAATTAATTTGTCGATATTGAAAATTGCTTTCAAAAAGAGCAGTAAGCTTATTGACTAGACCACCATACTCAGGAATATTATTATTAGAGATTTTTAATAACTGCATTTTAAAAACAAAACTGAAATTTTCCAATTATAGAATTAATTCAAATGAAATTAATATTCTACAAAAATTAATTATTTTACTCTTTACAAATACTTTTTAACTTCCTCGACCTATATAATAGGCGAAAGTATTGTAATCGTGATTTTTGACAGCTCGAGATTTTGATTAATCTTTACGATTTACTTTTCTAAACCCAAAAATCATGGTTTTTAAAAAAGTTGGTCTGTGGGTCTGTGTGCATGTTTAAAAAGCATTGGAATTTCTGACTGAGCCAAAAATTGACTTCAAGTTCGTTAATGAACTTTATTCAACCAGTGATACCAATTTTATTTACTGAACTTTTTGTATTAGGTATTATTAAAATACGCCCGCAAATCTATAGCTTTTATTTATAAGTAAATTAACTTTAAATTTTAATATTATATTGTCAACAAATCTTGGATCTGCGATGAAATTTATAAAATAGAAAGATATTTGTGTTAAAAAAATAGCAAAAATTAGCAACAATCAAATCACCATTAATATTTCGATTTTAAAGCAAAATTTTAAAATTCTGCGTCGACCATTTTGAATATTGTACTTTTATATTTAACAAAAAAAAATAAACGCTGTAGAGTGGCGTGCGAAATATATGTTTTTGGCTCTTTTCTGGCATGACAGAGGATCGTCTTATAGCTATTAATATAACAAGAATATAATGCGATTTATAATGTTGCTAATCGACAAGGTGAAACCGAGTCTCTTTAAATATCCGAGAGAGGTTAAATCTCATAATATTTGCGTTATATTCAAAGCGTTATCGTATATCGTATCATCGATGTTAATACAATAGGCATCTCCACCATAATTGAAATAAGGAATAAAAACATAAATTACATGTCCAGTTATGACTAATAGTAGAAAAATAGTTTTTCAATAATTTAATTTAAATGATATAAATTATTTAAGATTCCAAGACGTAAATAGCATAGGACGTGGTTTGTTTCATATGCAACGTTGTTATTGGCCATAAAAATTTTCGCGTGATGAGAACATAAGAAGAAAAGACATGATGCGGCAGAGATTGTAACTAGCATCTGTCATTATTACATTATTCGTGCTTATTTCATATGTATTTTATTTTAAACTTAACTGCTACAAAATATGTTTTAGCATAACAAGACGACTTTTTAATATAAAATATATAAATAATTTGTTTTAAGGAAAATGTTACTGAAATACTTACTACTGCCACTGGAGGTACATACATATACCTCCAACGTCACCACTAAATACCAGACTTTTAAAAAATCTTTTTTACATCACGTTTTCACTAATCGTCATAGTTTCTTATGTAGTTTTGTAAAAAAAAATGCAGTGTAGGAGCCTATTCAACAATTTTATTTATCAATTACTTGACAATTTGCATATTATGGAAGGTTTTCATGTTATTATGGTTGTAATCTTGTAACGAATAGGAATTATAAATAACTAACGTATTTTGTTGTTCATAATTATCAATAAATGTTTCATATTATAAGGTAATAATAATAATAACAGTTGATGATACGATAAATTATTTTAAAGCGGTATGCAGTATAAGTCTTTATTACGAGTAGATACTTTATACAGTAGGTACTTGAAATTTAGTCTGAATTTCAAAAATACTTTAATACAAGTCTTAAGTACCACTGAACTCTGAAGTACTTAAAAAGTACCTAAGTACAGCTCTGATGACTTTACGTTTTATTTCTCCTAGTTTACATAGACTAGTGTATAAAACACTCGCATACAAAGTGATAGGTAATTACTTTTTCAAATAAACACTTGTCTGCGGCTCGTGTCTCGTATAATGATTACTGTTTCTAAACGTTCGTTGAATTACATAGCAGGTACTATTAATACACAATACGCCATCTCTTATACCCCAAAGTATTGAATTTTAGAGTAGAAATATTGCCATAGAAACCTAACAGTTTATTTATACCTAAAATGTGTCAGACTGAAACATCTCCAAATGATTTTGAAAAAAATATTACTAGCATTTCACCCTCCAGGTATTTTCCATCAAATTTAAATGTTTATTTTACAATATGTAAATTTCAGGGCTTGGTCTTGTTTATCGCAAAAACAACGAAGAAATAATTAAACATATAGAACTCACAAACTTAACCGAAATGTTTGTGATGAAATTTATTACAAACTTTTAATCTTGCTAACTTTTCCATTTATTTTAGCACTGACGCCCACGATTTGACAAACAAAATACTTGAAAATGAATCAATAGATATTCAAACACACAAAAATGTTATACACAATGCCATTTTGAAAATACAACAAAAGCTAGAACAGAATAATAAGTTTAAAAGGTGTCAGACTGCATTGTTACATTTTCTGCCTGTAACGAATATTGCTGTTGATAATTCAGCAGAAAAGTAAATTTACTGTAGTGTGATTTTAGAAAAAATTTAGTAATTTTCAATTGACAGATGTATTACAGGTAGTTATGATCATACTGCAAGAATTTGGGATTTGGAAGATGGTAAAGTTTTACACTCTTTAGAAGGACATGGAAATGTTGTTTTCAGTGTAGATTTTAACTCAAAGAAGTGAGTGATTTTATATTTTTATTTACTTACTTTATAATATAATATACATTTTATAAATTGAAAGCTCAAATATATAGTTTGGCAAAATTAATAATCAAAAACTGCAATCATTTCAGTATACTTCATTAAATGATGAGTTTAAAACTTGTATTGTAATATTTACAATATAATCTATATTTATAAATTGTGCGCACACATATATAGTTTCACCTGATTTTGGTAAATCTATATTCTAAAATAGGTACCGAATGTCTCATAATTTGAGGATAACAATTAAAAATGTTCATGAATCAAAAGGATTATTTTTAATTCGCAAAATTAGTACATAAAGTTAGCATTTTTGTGCTACTGTGTCAATTAGTAGTTTTATTTAAAAAAATTAATACAAAATTAATTACTAGGTATGTACCTACCTAATGTTTTGAATGAATAAATTATTTTATTATTGTCTACAAAACATTGTTTAATAAAATTTTAGATATTAAAGTGACTGTCTTAGTATTAAATATTACTTTTGTTTAATTGAAATCAGTGGCACAATAATGTTTATGCAGAGTGCAACTAATTTTGTGAATTCAAAAATAATAATTTTTCGTTCGTGCTGTTGGTGTATAACATCCTGTATAATTATTTTGAATTTTGAACTCAGTCTTTTAAAAGACACAAACAATGGGGATTAAAAGATCACAGCGGCTAGTAATTTAATCCATTAATATGAAACAAAGGTGATTTTTAAAATTTAGTAATAAAAATTTACGAATTTTTGTACTTATATCAAAAACAACTGAAATATAATTTTTGCTTCGAAAACAGAACTACTTTTGCCATCTATCGGCGATACATTGCACTATTAGAAGAATGAACTATAGATGTCTATTGTCTATAGATCTTGATACACTTTTTAAAATTTAATTAACTTGTTTCATTTTTGTTTATAATTATTATTTTCAATAATACAATCACGTTTTAATTAAATTGTTTATATAAACTCATTCAATTTTAATCGATTTTAGCGACAAAGTCCTAACTGGTTCCTTCGATAAAACTGCCAAACTTTGGGATCCTGTAAATGGTACCCTTCTACAAACTTATTGGGGACACACTGACGAATTAATAAGTGCCCAATTTTTACCAAACGACGAAAAAATAGTTACAGCATCAACAGATGCAACTTTACGTATTTTTGAAATAGAAACTGCCCAAGAAATCAGCATTTGTGATGGGCATACCAAAGATATTGTGTGTGTTCAAGTGGATAAAAATGAAAAATTTATTTCTTCGGGATCTTTCGATAAAACAATCAGAGTTTGGGATGTTAGAGATGGATCGTAAGTAATTGATAGTTAAACTAATTAAGTCTTTAAATATTTTATTTGTATTAATTAATTGAATAATACCTACCGTTTTATTCAGTTGCATAAACATTCTTTGCGGACACGAAGCTGAAATAAGCAGCTGTAAAATAAATAATGAAGGAACTATGTTAGTTTCTGGTTCATTTGATGGCAGAATAATAGCTTGGGATTTGCGACAAATGAAGTATTTTAAAATGTTTCCTACAAACAACGTAGATTCGCAAAAAGTAAGTGACACATTTATTTAAAAATATATGTTATTAGCATTGTTAAAAGTACCTGCACAATAATTTTTTAAATATTTTTATTAACCATTTTTACTCCTAATTTTTACAACTAACAATATTTTCAATGCCAATATAAGCAGAGCAGTATGTTTCGATATACAAGAAACTGACTTTATTGTTATTAATTCAATTTTTTGTATCACAGAAATTATATAGAGTATAAGTTATATTGTAAAAAATTTAATAACAGTGGTACTAAACGAAATTTGTACTTACCTACAAAATAATTAATGACGATAACATCATGCTAATTTCCTTAACTTTTATTATCTTAAAAATGTTAAAGTTGTGATTTTATTATAATGAAAAGAATGGTTTATATAAAATTAAAAACGAAATAGAAAACAATAAAAACATACTTTGTTAAATATCTTCGGTAGAAGAACAAATTATGAAATATTTGCTGGTTATATAGGTAGTTAATTGTTTAACTCTTATCCGGGCCAGAGCTGGGCGGTAATTACTTTAGTAATTAAATTACTAATTAATTAGGTACTTTTCTACATAAAGTAATTTTAATTGAACTACTTTTAAAACAAAGTAATTGTAATTGGTAATTAAACAAAAATTATAAAAGTAATTGAAAATAGGAATTGTTTTTACAATTACTAATATTTGAATTACATTCAAATAATTTAATTCTTTTGTAAAGTAGTTTAATTACTTTCAGTTGTTCAATTACATATAAATATACGATTTAAACTTACATATTTTTTATTACTTTAAATGTTTATACAGAGTGTTCATTTTAAGTGGCGCGCCATTGCTATCTCGAGACGTATAAGAGCTACGAAGTTGGTTAAATTAGCAAACAATTTCTATTTTATATGACTACTTTAATGAACGAAACAAACAACGGGGTGCAACTTTCTTATTTCAAATTGGGACCTATTTTTTTATTCACTTATTCGATTCAGTATTTTTACTGAATTCAACGAACTGCCAATTTATTAGCCTTTAAATTTCCATATGGTTTGAAAAGTGATTCTGTCCAATGGGTCCTGCTAACTTATAATATAAATAAAAATGCTAATCTTTGGTGTACTCTGTCCTCTGACGATAGTGCATCCTATAGGTATCCCAGAAAGTCTTTAAATTGTTTATGGCACTACACTTTAAATTTAAAATAGTCGTTATTAATTTTATATCATTTTACGCATTAAAATGTTCAATTACACGCAATTTATAGACATTTCTACATTTATATCAAAATATATACACAAACTTTTATTTTACCTTATAAACATTGATACATGCACTACGACAATCCACTGTATACTGAACTTGCAAACATCGGTTCCTATAGTTCAGCGCAATTATTAAGGTTTCAACAGTTTTAGTTAATTCCTCTATAAGAATATTGTGCTCAAAATATTATTTGATTTTAGTTGAATAAATCAGTAATACCCAAAATGTTTTTTTTTATGAATATTGTGTTGCTGTTGACAATATGACTCTAGATTATTAAATTCGGAAGTAATTTTTTTTTAATTTCTTAAGTTAAATATGTAGGTATTATATACAAAAATGTATGCTTAACATAACAATATTTGTATCTATAACCTAAATTTTATTATAAATGTTAAATCATTGCATTAAAACAAAAATGAGTGTGTTAGACTCTCCGGTACGTCTGAGTTAGTAAAATAGCTTGCCTAGATAAAGGTTAAAACTTGCCGTGTATTAAAATTTATTTTAAAGAAGGCTGTAGAATTTCATACGAAAATCTTTGTACAGATGTGATTCAATTCGTAATAATTTATAAGGATTTGGAAATTAGGGCGCCACGTAATTTTAGATTTGTTAAAAATTACGAAAATTAACGCCAACTCAAAAATTTAAAGGAGTGAGAACATTAGGAAATAATTATCGAGAGGTAGATTGATTAATAGCAACATAGAAATCAAAATTTAGTTTAACTAGCTTAAGTAATATTACGAATAAATTGAATTTTGATACAATTTTGATTCCAAATAATAAGATATACAAACGCGTACCATAGTCGTCAGAAATATTGTTACAACACCAATATGAAACTTATGATTAAAGAATACCATAGAAAATATACCATAAAAATTAAATAATAGGAGTTCTCCAAAATGTGACTGGCCAAAAATACTTAATAGATAGTATAATGTGCTACACACAATAAATACAAAAACGAAATAAATAATTAGAGTAACCAGTGATGTTTTTATAATCAATAAATCAAGATAATTTACTTGTAGTAAATAAAGAATCACTGTCAACGCTGGTACTTGCCATAGGCGGCGCAACAAAAATTAGATGCTTAAATAATGTTAAAAATAACTTAATGTTTTGCTTTGAAACACTAAGTAAACACTTTATATACCCTTTGATAAGCAAAATAGGGTAGAATATCACCACATTTAATGAAATATACAGCACTGTAATTGTTAGCTACGTTTTTTAAGCACAAAAATTGTAAATGTACCTACTTAGCTGGTGGATAGTGGCGTGGCTACAAGTAGCGAATTGGCGACAGTAGGGCCCCAGTATACAATAAGATCCCCAAGGGTTGATACGGTGGTGACTCGGCTTCTCAAACGTCGACAACGTACACCAATAAACAGGCGATGCAGAAATGGTACGGCAATAATCCGCCACAGAGGCGATAAATACGAATTCCGTAGATAATAATTTAAATTACGAAAAATAAGAGCGGTAATAGGGTCGTATTTTATTAAAAAATTTGCCTAACTAACGCTATCTAACAGTAAACTTGACAACTGAATGACAACAAATACTAATATTTAAATAACGAAAATAACAAAATAGAGATGCCGGAGTTATTGGAAAATGGTAGCAGACAGGGGGTGAGGTTTTTGCGTAGCATTACAAAATAAAGTTAGGTGTATATTTTTTTTGTTTCACTGTTTAAAATGCTAACATTGGATGCATTTTTGCTTTTTCTTCTCGAAAAGAAAAAAGATAAGTAAAACCGAGCATTTAAATATTTGAAGTAATTTTTAAGATTCGAAATTTTCCTTGAAATCATTTTAGTAAGCTTCACTTTTTTTGCTCATTATTATTTTATGTTTCTAGGTCCTCGACGTAGACTTCAAATCCGACCTCATCGCCAGCTGCACATCCTCAGGCCACGCGTTCATCTACAATCTCGCATCTGACGTCCCAGTCGAGCTCTCCGGGCACTTGAACACCATCTTCAAGGTGTGTTTCAACCCCATGCAGGACGACGAAGTGCTCACATGCTCCTCGGACCGCACAGTGCGCGTGTGGGACCTGAAGGAGTCGCCAGTCCGGAGCCTGGTGCTTGAACACCCGGAGGAGGTCTTCAGCGCTCTGTACAGCAAGTGCGGCGGGAAAATTGTCACCGCCAGTAGGGATAATGCGTGCAGAATGTGGAGGAAGTAAAAGTGAGTCGCTTTATTGTAATAGAGGGCGGTTTGTGCATTTAGTATTTGGAAAAATTGGAAACTTTTTACAGAAATAAACTGCTAGTTTATTAAACAGTGGTTCAATTGTCGTTTAATTAATTACAAATTACGGCAATAACTTCACAAATAATGTTGTGTAACAGACGAGTGTACCTAAATGACGTTTTAAAAGCTTCTTTTCATTACTTTTTATGAAATCATACAATAATGAACTTACTTTAGCTTTACAAAATCATAGTGAAAAGACCTAATATTTTTAATTCTTGCCACTTTCTGAGGCTTTATTTCCATTTTCAATTGTTTTTTCCGTTTTTGTTTTTTAACATAATAATAAAACACGTCCCATTCAATACTGAAAAAATCTGCTGTGTCCACCACAGTACTTCCCCGACTTTCGTTACGCCGTTAATTTTATGCTTTATTCAGCAAAATTTAAATAAATTAATCTTATTTTACTATTTAAGTTGATACCAATTTCGGCATAATTTAAATTACATGTAAAAAATCTGATACTTATTCACTAAAAACTCACACTCGAAAATTTTAACCCGTCACAATACCTTATACGACCCTTATAGAATATAATGCGGGAAGTAAAAACAACTGACCATTGTTTAAAAGTTGTTATTGATTCTTCGACCAATTTTTTTCCCAGAGAACTTTAATTTGATAATACACTTGAACAAATTTGAATAAATTTTTGAGAAACAAGAATTGATTATCGCATAAATGTCATTTTTTACATTTTTACTAAACTTATCTCCCCGAGAGCTTTAAATTGACACCAAACTATAATTTGTATAATAAAAAAATTGACATCAGTTACATGTTATTTTTATTTTTCTACTAGAATATTTTCCCCAAAAGCTTTAAACGATAGTATTTTAATAAAAATAAAATAAGTTATGTTCATAAAGTTGGTACCACTGGTTGAATAAAATAATAATTTTTTGAGAAACAATTGAAAACCGCATTAATGTCATTTTTTAAATTTTTACTAAACTTATCTCCCCTTGCGATTTAAATTGACACCAAACTCGGTATAATTTGAATAATTTATAAAAAAAAAACAATTGACGATCATTTAAATGTTATTTTTGTTTTTCTACTAGAATTATTTTCCCAAGACCTTTAATTTGATACCACACACGATAGTATTTTGATAAAAATAAAAAAAGTTTTGTTTATGAAGTTGGTACCACTGGTTGAATAAAGCTCATTAACGAACTTGAAGTCAGATTTTGGCTCAAGATCTTAAATATAAAATTTCAAACCAAAATTCCAACGCGTTTTTAAGTTATCCAACATCCAGACAGACCGACAGACTAACAGACCGACTTTTTTAAAAATTATGTTTTTGGGTTCACCAAAATCTCGAACTGTCAAAAAATCACGATTACAATACTTCCCTCTATTAGATAGGTCGGGGAAGTAAAAATGACCCATTCATATACAATAGTTTAGTGCGTAGATACAGTAACTTATTCACAGATTAGGTTCATAACTTAATAATAATAAATACCAGGGCGTAGATTGCTAAATAAAATAAGACACATTTACACTATAAAACGATATATTAGAATATGAACTAGAAATACATAAACATGCGTGACAGCGCGTAACAATGAACTTAAAAATATCTATTTGAACAAATTGAATGTTCGCGGGCTTGCAGTTGACGTCACAACCGGATGGCATGACGTACCGGAAACTAGATGTTCCAGATACGTAATTATGACTTGATGTCAGCTTAGAACATAGCGTTGAGTAAGATAGGACGATGATATGCTTGAATCTGATTGGTCGAGGCGAGAGGTGGATTTACACCACCGAACATTGGAGAGATTCGCGATTTCATTTCCGTTTGACATTTCAAGTTTATATAACCTGAAAATAGTAAAACAACGTGTGTTTCACGACGAAAATGCAACAATTTCGTGTTTCTTTTTTTCTTCCTTGTTATTTTGACAATTTTTATTCATCTATAGGTAAGTTCGCGCCAAAGTTTAAACTAATAGAATGTTTGGGTGTAGAACGGACTGCATTCACAGTGCCACCTACTATGTTCTAAGCTGAAACAGAGTATAGGATTTTTTAGGTGAGTCAAGGGTGGGCCAGTTAAAAATTAAAGTGGGCTACACTTTTAATAGTAAAATTTTTGTTTTGAAAAATATAAGAGTATGCCGAACGAAGCTATTCGAAAAAAATTTTCACTGTTGAAGGAATTTGACTTAGTTTTTCCTGAAATTAATTTCATAGAAAAACAACACTATCTAATTTTTGGGTGGGCCAAGACTTTGCAGAGTGGGATATGGCCCACCCGAACTGACCTTTGTTTTGCACTATAAACGTTAATTTTTTCTCTATTCAATAATCAGAAACGTATTGAAACAAAGAAATAACAAAAAAAATACTTTTTCAGCTTAAAAAATTTAAAAGCGTACTGTACTCACTGTTTCATCATTGTAGGCGAAATTTTTACTGATGAATCACTACACCTAGAGTTATCTTGTAGAATAGTATAACTACGTTATTTGACTTTTGGCTCATTCACGACACCTCTCCTCGACGTGGACTTCAGTTTTTATAAAAATAAATAAAAATTCAACTAGGTACTCGCATCCAGTAGTATTTTTTGTACATGTAGTAAAATCTAAAATTTATTGAGTTAACTGGACGATTTAAAAAATTAATTAAAAATTTTAGGACCACTAATAAATTATCTACCTTGCTGTTTTAACCATAAAATTATTTATTTTGTATTACCTTCTGTGTTAATGTATATTTTGTGTAGCTTATTTGAGTAATATTTAATTTGATAAATATTAAATGCGCAAACCATGCCCATCTGACGTATTTTAATTAAATAATGAGTCTGAAAATTGACAAAATTATTTCTCATAATATTTATTAAATACGAATGCGCTAAAAAGTATAACCCAGGAACAAAACAATATCTTTCTAGCATACAATCATTATTAGGCTGTTAATAAATATTGATACAAATTTTTCTTACAAAAACAGAGTACTCAACCCACTAATCTGGGCTACATTACACCACTTAACCCAGAAAACATAGACATAATATACGCGCATCTTAGTCTGACTACGCGTGTACTATGCAGCAATATCCACATATTTTACATGTATTGTAATTGTAATCGTAATGTTCAATGTTGTAATTGATAAATTATTAGTGTAGTCATATACAAGGTGATCAGATTTCTACATGTGTCAGTCAATAGAACCCACAGTTGCAATGTTAAGTTGAAGTCATAGTGGCGTGTAGAAATCTGAACACTCTGTACGATATAAGTAATCTTAGCTACACTAGAAAATAGTACGTTTGGAACAGGATAGGTTCCAATGGGACAATACTCAATATGTAAAATGTAAAAAAGAAAGGTTTGAGAACTGATACTGATATATACAAATCACACTTTGCTAACTCACAAGCCGCAAGGCAAACGCAGAAGCCAAGAGCCAGGCAAAAGCTGACAGTTGGTTCAACTTGGAACAGTTAGTTACTTTACATGCGCTACGGTGAGAAGGTAAAAATTATTTCTTTCTTCTTATATAAACCAGACTACAGTTACTTTACTTTAAGACGGTTTGACGTTCGTATTAGTTCACATCTCATCTATGATGCAATATACTAACATGTTTTGATCTTATGAACTTTAGAATTGCGAGCTATAAAAATGCAACACGATGTTAAAATATAATCTTTATCCACAGCAACGTAAACGTAGGATCACATCTGATACTCAAATAGTAATATCAATTCCTAGTATGAAATACATTACAAACTATGCAAATATCAAATTAAAACAACAAATGTATCAAATACAAATTCGTTTCTTCGTCCATTTGGCAGAAATTCTTCTCTAATTTGGCATTAACGCGATATCACATACAAATATGTAATGTTAATGTATGCCACCCAAAATCAAATAATAAAAGTGTCTCATTTTGAGGTAGACTGTTCTGTTTCTATTCAAATTATTGCTGAACAAAAGAAAAAACTTTCTGCCAAAATTCAAATCAACAACAGTTCTGTATGGTGTATGTTAGTTATGAAACATCCGTATATATGTATATATATATTTGTGCACTATAATATATTTAAATCATATCTGACAGGATGTATTGATGGCAACACATTTGTATATATTGACACAATGAATACCTTAAACTATAAATACAAAAAAAAAAGAAATTTACATGCTAGATATAAAACACATCGGTACATGAGGTCATGACAAAAATTAAAATATCAGGACTACTCGCTTATTAGTTTAAAATACCAAAAGCATTGCATCTTGCAGTGAAAACTCCAAATATATACAAATAACTTGGTAGTAAATTGCATTTGAAATAAAAATGACTAGATTTCAATTTCATCTGTTCGGAGTAGCTCTGATAACAAGCATACAATCAATTGATACGAAAATCATAAGTGCTGTTCAAATACAGTGAATTATCAATTCATTAATTACATATTAACAGTTCAGATTTGTGCATACGCGTAACATCAGCAGACGATCACTACAGGATATCACCCACAATTTATATAAACACTGAAAGAATTCCTCATCCATCAAAGAGTAATGTTAGGGTAAGGTTAGGTTTAGGTTCAAGTCAATCGTAGAATGGAATGATAGAAGTCATGTTCATTCTTTTCTGTTCCTTTTCTTTCTGATTTGTACAATCCTCAACCTAACACTAAATCAAATTATACTTCTAGTGAATTTCTTGCCTACCATCCTTAGAAATGTACAGGTATGGTAGCTATTTGAATTGTTACGTTTATATGTTGACATCGTCTATATACTGATACTGACTGACTATCTGAAGAAGTTCAGTGTTGAAAACATTGAAATCTAATTACCATGCAAGCAGTTTGCCACACACATTCATCTATACACGCATACGCATACAAAATCAACGCACTTATTACTGCATGTGTTAGAGTTCATATCTAAGCACTCACCATAAAGCTGCTTTCGAAAAACCTTCACAGAAATTGTAAAATCTGTACTTAATCAAATACTGCAAAGATGTGTTCTTTATTGCTGTATATATTTCATTTTCGTTGTAAAACATTAGTTTAAGTGTCGGGTAATGTGAATTATTCTTCGCTGATATGTTTCAAGTAGGTACAGATTTGATTGTAAAACATTCTGTAAAAGTTGTAAGAATATTTGTAAGTGATTAAAAACTGTAACACATGCAATATAACATGTATACAATGAACAAGCATGTTATGTAAATGTAATACCTAATCATAAGAAAAGAGTCTCATTACAGCAAATCGCTGCTACAATCATCACATGAACGAAAATAATAATTAAATACTACGTTGGCAAATACATAGCAAACAGTCAATATAAATCTTACATATTAACATGTGTTTCTTATTGTGACCGTATAAATTTTAAATGCTATTACATAAAAGTTTTTACAAAACTGTAAAACCATCAAGGCCTTTCCAACGCCAACAACGGGTACCTGGATAACAGCGGAGGTGGACGCTACATTCTAACACCGACGGAACGAATTCTTAATCGATGTTGTGTATTTACATACCGAACGATTAGAGCTAGAAAGAGATCAACATTCAGTCATTCATTCGACTCCCGAAACACGAAATATAATAAGTAGGCTGAGAATTTTTAGGTTTTCACCTATTTTTTGTATCATAGATAGAACAAAATGGATAGCATTTATTTTTATTTCTATCGTTTATGTTTACTTTAAGACAAATTAGCCTATTCTGTACAATTTGACAAATTTTGCCTTTTTATATATTTTTGGCCTATTCTGGCTTATGTTTGCCCTTAAATAGTATTTTTATCTTATTTTGAATGTAATATCGGCAGATTAAAAATATATTCTTAGAGGATATGTTGAAAACAGAATATTTATCCTCAAATACGCAAGGGACCATTTACTGTTAGCCACGAAAAGATTCTTGTGAATTTTCATTTGTCGTAGTGCCGTGTAAGTATTAAACTTGCTTTTAAATATTTGTTTACTAATATGTCAAAGAATAAATTCATTATCAAATAGATACATGGGAAAAAATTTTAATCAATAAAATATTGATTGAATACTTTTTTGCCATATGTTTTAAGATATTTTGTGATTCGACTGCAGAGAGATAATGCTTCTTACCATTTGAGACTTAGACCATCACAAAAGCCTCTTTGCCGCAGAAAAGGAACGGGTACTGGTCGATCATGGTCTGCACGATGTCTTCTAAAAATGGCCGCATTTGTTCAAATCGCCCCATGTCGCTAAATTCAATCGGAAGCAGAGTTGGCCACCAGCAGATCGCTAGATTCTTGCTGTCCATACTATTCAGCTTCGAGTTCTCGGCCACCCTGTACATCAATCAATTAATATCTAGTCATTTATCTATTTATCTACGACGGTGCGCCAATACTTAATCCGCATACTAATTTGCGTGTCATTATGAATTTCATAATGGCATTTAATGTCATTATGAGTCCATAATGACACGCATTTTCTGTAAAACAAAAATAGAAATTCGATCAAATTATTTTATAATTTAATATCTTCGGTAGAAACATTTTAACTTAAAAACGTACATGCAGTTTCATTACCATAGACCATAACAATGAATATCTAATTATGGCAGATCATGGTTACAGAATGTTAAACATCAAATAGAAAATCTAATTAAGCACCAATTCAGGTCGTGGCTATATTAAACTTGTATCCTAAATATCTATAAAATTATCATTATCGTTTTTACAGGGACGTAACTGACTAACTGTATATATCCAAAAAATATTTAAAATATTTAATAATGCCTTACATAATACTAGGGAAGAGATATAGATTTATACTTAATTGAAGCAAAAGAAATGTTAATAAATATGAATAGCGTATAGATATAGATTTATTGCTGGTAAATGTTGTAGTTTTGAATAGGATATAATGTATTAACTTGTCAGTCTGAGTGCTCGTGCAATCTTTATCTATTTGATTATATATTTGATATCATATTCTACTGGGTACTGTTTGTCTACGAAATTAGTATCAAGGAGGCACTAAAAATTTCGCCTCACTTCGCTCGGCATACTCCTGTTTTTCAAAACAAAAATTTTACTATAAAAAGTGGAGCCCACTTTAATTTTTTACTGGCCCACCCTTGGCCCATCTAAAAATAATCCTACTTACGTCCCTGCGTTTTTGATCAAAACTATGTTCCGCGGAAAAAAGTAAGTACTCATTTATTGTCTATGGAACATTATGTAGTGTCATTACGATAGTTTATCATGTTCTTTGGCGCTTTCAGTAAAATAAAATCTGTTGGCTTAGTAAATTACCACGGAAATTTGTAAGTTACCGGTAATATAACTCACGTTGCTGACCGCATAGATGACCGATTTTAAATTTCGCGCTATATTTATTCATTTTAATCTCTAAGACCGTGGCCTGCAACATAATATTGTATCTGTGTGTTAAAATTGATTAATACATTCATTATGCAGGTAATTTTAGTAAGATAAACTCCTACATACGACGGTTGTCTGAAAAGTTTCCGACCTGAACATGAAGATGGCAGCACTCGTCTACAAAAGTGGGAGGAATGTGTTTGCACATTCGTTGAAAGGTACTTACCAAAATTTCAGCCATTTTGGACGGGCGGTTGTTGTTTGACAATCGCTTAAGTGAGTCGATCGTGAAAATGGAGAAAATCGCTTCTTTGGAGCCAATTCCCCCTTAGCAGTCCACTGTTTTGATTGTATTTTTGTTTCAGATTTGTAATGATGTATCCATGTTTCGTCCACAGTGGTTAATCGACGCAAAACTCTGATTTTTTGCGCCTAAACTGCGCCAACAGAGCGTTGGAAACGTTCTGTCCAACGCGCGTTTTTTGGTCAAAAGTGAGCAAATGCGGCAGCCAACGCGCCGAGAGCTTTCTCATGCCCAAATTTTCATTAAGTACGTGACAAACACGTTCTTTTGACATGTTCATGGCCTCTGATCTCTCGTACTTTAATTCGACGGTTGTCCAGCACCATTTGGTGAACTTGAGCGAAGTTATCGTCAGTGGTTGCTGTTTTTGGACAACTCGAACGTTCGTCGTCACAAAAGCTGGTACGGCCACGTTTAAATTCAGCTGCCCAAAATTTCACAGTGGTAAATGATGGTGCAGAGTCCCCGTACACAGCGTCCAACTCGTCTTTAGTTTTTGTAGGCGTATTGCCTTTCAAAAATAAATAATTAATGACAGTTCGATACTCGATTTTTTCCATTTTCACAAAAGCTCTTACATCGACTCACTCAAACGATTGTCAAACAAAAACCGCGCGTCAAAAATGGCTGAAATTTTGGTGAGTACCTTTCAACGCATGCGCAAACACATTCCCCCCACTTTTGTTGACGAGTGCTGCCATCTTCTTGTTCAAGTCGGAAACTTTTCAGACAGCCCTCGTAAGACACACTATTGTATTGAATTCATAATTAAACACTATTGTATTATGAATTCATAATTCAACGCTATTGTATTATGAGTCCATTATTCAACACAACTGTCATCTATTATCACACCAAAATGTGAGGTCAGGTTACTATTTTAATGAACAAAAATTTGTAAATAAATGTTTTATTTATAAAGTCGTAGATAAAACGTCGTATATGACTCGCATATAATGGCTATAATTAACTCGGAAGATTATACACTCGTCTTCAGCTCGTGCATAAACTTTAATCCTCTTGAGCCTACATTATGTGCTTGTAAAATAATATACTATTATCATTGCTTAAAATGCCGTAACCTCCTGGTTTTATGTAGACATTTTTCAGTATAGATAGAATATAATGGTGAAATAAAATGTGGAAAATGTACATTTTGAATTCATTTCATTTCATTTTTGGTATCAAAAGAAATATCTCGATCTGAAGAGCTTGAAAAATTTAATGTTTTGATTTTTAATAATGACCTTACATTACTTGTAAGTTTTAAAGTGGGAAGAGGATACAAATGTTTGGCGAAAATTGATTGCTGGTTAAAAACTTGTGAATTAATATACCTATTTGACGTGTAGAATGAATGAGTGTGTTTAGGGGGTCGTGCTAACCCTCTTGAGTGAAATTTTTTTTTATGTATATAACCAAAAATAAATTACCGGTCATTTCAACATCACTAACAGTAAATAAATGAAAAGCACTATTTAAGTAATTTTACAATTAAAGAATTAGAATAGGTATAATTTTTTTGGCATTTTGAGATTAGAATGGTAAATTTAGTTTAGCATGCAATCACATCGAGGCGACAAAGATAAAATCAGAACAAGATCAATCACTTATGATCACTCTGTATTAATTTTACTTCTTACCTAACGAAGTGTTGGAAAATAAATTTCAAAACTTCGAAATTAACGGGCGGCAACTTATCCAGCATACTCCTCAACGCGAGTAATCTGCAACTCCTATCTGTCTTCACTTCTAAGTTGCCGCTTGTGGTGGACATCGGTTTCAGTCGAGTGCCTGGAATCCATCCTAATTTAGAGTAGAGTTTATAGAACTCAAAACTTATAGAAACTACCTGCTATGTCTTCGAGCTCAGCCATAACCTCCTCTTCGAATAGTGGAGGAAGACGTTTGCTGAAGAAATCTTTGAGAGCCGTGGCCACCGCGTTCACTGGCACGTCGAGATCTGGTATTCTAACATTTGGATCTAAAAGACAATGTTATTGATGAGTGTGTTTGGGGGTATACATGGTGATTCACAACTTCGTACATGTATTTTAATAGCATTAGTACTCAACTAAGGGATTACGGAACTGGAATAATTTTTTCGAAATTCACAATTTTAATTTCCAGGTTTTTTGTTCAAACAGTTTTGGGTCGGTGTCATATGGAATTTATATTTTACTTCGAATGGCTTCAACACCAAAAAATAAAAATTTAGAATATGTATACACAAAAAATGCATCACCAGAAGATGCAAATTTAGAAAATCGATTTGTGGGAATTAAGAATAATACTGGGGTGGTCATTTAGTCCAGTTCAACTTAATTTATATATCCTCTTGTATTGGAGACAAACAAATTTTCAAGATTTATATTTTCCTGTGTTTGCATTTATGCCGAATCATAATTCTTGATTTGAATTTTACTTTAAATGAATCGTTTGATGCTGGTACTTAGTAACTTATATATTTTCTAAATTTGAGTCTTCTAGTGTTGCATTTTTCTGTGTATCTACCCAACTGTACAAGTAATACTAGCCATTGCATAATTTATTAAAATTGAGTTTTATTTCATTTATTAGTCAGATATCCATTATACAATATTCAATCCAAGTAGTAGTACTAAAAACAACTATTAAATAAATTATTTATGATCCGTAAGTCGAATACTACGTACTAGGTGGCGCAAAAGTAATCATCCTGTCGGATGATGATTTCATTTTTGCAGCTGGCGTCGCATGTCATCACAACTTTGATATTAGTGAAGTAAACAGGTGTAAAATATACCTAGACGAACCATGAATCGCTATATTCTTCAAGAATGCGAAATAATTGTGTCAAAATGTTTTTGACAAATAATCTGTATCGCCCGAAGTTCTGTCAAAAGTCATGGAAAATGCTGTGAAACGAGCCCGAATTTGCATCAACTGTGGCGGCAGATACTTGACCGATATGATTTTCTTTTAAGTAAACATAATCAGCATACATAATCTTTTTTTTATTTACAAAGTTACTGCCTAAAGAAATCGGGTGATTACTTTTGCACCATCTTGTATAATATGCTATGCCATTAATATATATGCACGAAGTTGTAAAGTATCTTGTATACAAATAATACATACCTTCATCAAATTTTTGAAATAACAAGTCAACGTGAGCCCGGTTTCCTGGAACGCGGTATAAGCCTTCAGAATCTAAACCTTCGTTTTCGATGAATTTCACACATTTCTCCAAAAATAAGGGGACATAGTTCTTTTCGGACTAAAATAAATACAACTTGTAAGTATAAGTTGGTAAAAATAGGCGATTATTTTCTTGCCTGTATGAAGTCTGCGATCTTAAGCGGAGCTCCGGCCGGAACGGCGCATTTCTGTTTGTGTTTCTGCTTCTTCTTTTCCCTTTCGCGGCCCTTGTCACCAACTTTACGCAATTTCTCCTCTTTCAATCGACGTTTCTCCTGCTTCTCGTCATCTTTGGCCTTTTGTTTGTCTTTCTTACGTGCCAGTTTTTCGCGATCAGACTCTTTTAATTTCGGAAGCACTCCGAACTAGAACAATCTCAAAGTTACAACCGCAAGAATATTAATTAAAAAGGGCTCACCATTGGAGAGTTATTGTCTCGAGGTGAAGACACATCCAAGGAGGATTCGTCGTCGTGGACGTTACCATAAGAATTTAGTTTACCTACGCACATTTAAAACGTTCGATAAAAGATTGTTCCTGCATAATTTATTTATGCAAGAAATTATATAATATAATAGATTAGGTTTAACTATTAATATTGTCTGTTTTAAAACTAGAAGTAAGAACAAATTTCTAGGATGATTTTATATGCTTGTGATTGACTGGATCACCGCCGGTTTTACACGCAACACGTCCAATTCTCAGATTGATATGTCATGTTTATGTTAAAATATTATTTGGGAATTACTATTTGAGATCCGTTCTTCAAATTTGATTTCATTATAAATTAAATAACTTTTTACGAGTTCAAATTTTGTTTTTGCCTAATTTAAAAACAAACTATAGACTATAAAGGGAGTAAAAATAAAATAATTCTAGAGTGATAGCTTTTGATTGGCTGGATCACAGCTGGTTGTTTCACCCCACACATCCAAATTTCAGATTGAAGTGTCATGTGTCATTGGAAGATTTCTCGACTGGATGTTGAATAAAAAAAAATCCAATAAAACACCGACGTTTCGACTGTAATTCAGTCTTCTTCAGGGTGATAATTGGTTATTAAAATTTAAAGAATCAACCAACTGTTAAGTAACATGTAGGTGTGTGTTGAGTTGTATCTTCTTTTGACGAAAGATTTATGTAAAATAATTTACATGATATTATTTAAATTTTAATAACCAATTATCACCCTGAGGAAGACTGAATTACAGTCGAAACGTGGGTGTTTTATTGAATTTTATTAAATTGTCATGTTTATGTTTACTGTCAAAATGTCATATGGAAATTAACTGTGCAACGTAATTTATTGTTTTGTAAGGGTATATTAAGCCGAAAATTGTTTTTTTATGAAATCGTACAATAATTAGTTACTTTAACTCCGCTAAATCGTAGTGGAAAGTACAACTTTAGCTCCGCATTCTTCGACCAATCAAAGCGCTGCCTGTGCACTCGATCGCTGACGAGAATTGGCCAGAACGTCGGTTATTGTTGTTGCAGCCCGTAATCACCATTTGTTTTGTGTTCACATTTTGCTTTAATGTTACAAATATAATTTTGCGATTTCATAAAAATTATTTTATATATCTCGGCTGTAAAGCATCGATAAACGAGCATTATCAAGATAGGAATCTAAGTGCTTTTGCTTGAAACACAGTTCGTAGCGTGAGCATAGCTGGCTAGGATTTGTTTTTCATATTATTATCTTATAATAAAGAATGTAGTTCTCAAAAAAAAAAAAAATATATATATATATATATATATATATATATATATATATATATATATATATATATATATATATATATATATATAACACACAATACCTAAAAAACGATTATTATTATTATGTTATTAGTACAATAAACAATAATATCTACATATCATTTTGGAAATATTAGACACACAAATGTGATTAGTATTTACCAAATGTCGTTTGGAAGAATTTTTATAGAATAAAATAAAATTTTAAGATGTTGATTTAATCGTTACGATGGTACGCATGATATATGTAGCGAAGGCTGGCATTTCAATTTTCTTGTTGTTGTCAGTTTCACATTTCATTTATATATTTTCACAAATCGTAACCGTATGAGTAATTCTGTTATTGATAGTTTAGTTTTGCCTGATTATTTATTTAAAAAAATCATAACTTAGAGTATTATTTGCAGTCAAAATGTGTAAAAAAATTAAGACAATACTTACACTAAGAAAATGTCAAAATTGAAAATATGAGATGAACAATATCTATAACGTCTACTTTACTATTATTTCGCATTTTTTAATAATCATTTCGGAAAGAATATCATCTATATTTGGCCAGATAAACTATAATACTGTTTCAGCAAAGGCTACCTCAGATTCTGCCGTGTGCCGTAAAGGATATGTTTTATTACTCACGTGGTTATTCCACATTCTTAATATAAAAAACGCCTTCAAAAACAAAAAACAAAAATTGTTTTGTTTATTATATATTTTTAAAATTTTTAGTTTGAATTGTTATTTCTAGATATTGTTTTAAAAATGAATTAGATGTCAGAACGTCACAAAAGATTTTTAAATAAAATTTTGAAATTTTAATCGAGCCTTTAATCCAAGACTTTCCCAACATAATTTATTATTATTAGAAATTATTTTTCTAATTTGAGTCGATTATAATTAAATAATTATTATCAGTTCAGACATTAAAATTGAAAAAGAGAAAAGAAATCTTATTGATTTTCTAGATTTTTTAAAGATTGTAATTCTGCCTTTTTTACTCTTTCTAGTTTAAAAACTTACTATAGTAAGAACATAAAATATTTAACAACAATACTTTTCATTAATAATTTAACATTTTAAAAATACAATTTTTGTGTAGTTGTAAATATGCTCTTTTCAGATTGTATGTAGAAATAGTCCATTATAATAATTAAAATTTGTTCTCAAGTGTTTTCGGCGCGTACTTACTTGGGAATAAGTCCGAAGAGTTAAGCTGTATATTTAAATTGTGCGTATTGTGTAGTTCTGGAGGAATGGAGACGCTGGCCGGAATCGGTGCGCGTTTCTTTAAACTAAACGTGCGTTTTGTGAACCGCATGCGGCTGTCGTGTGTTCCAGGATACTGCTCAACGTCGCTCACCTCACTCGACTCTGAATTTGAATCGCTTGGAACTGTAACACCACACAAAATATGCCAAAACGGAATTTTCAAAATTTATTTGGATGCCACTTCTTCATTTTCTAATGTTTATTCCTTGTCTCCTATTAGGTGATATATGTTTGTTTATTAATTTGTGTACGTGCCGAATTGTAACTCCATTTGTAATATTTATTTCGTACGTTTGGTAAATAACTTTATTATTAGTCTGGAATAGTTTTCCGCGTAAATATGGCGCCTTTGTGATGAGTTATATTATGTTTATAATTGATTAATTGTAGTTCAATTTCTGATAGGTTTTAAATTGTTGAATAAGAATCTTATTCTCAAATCGTGAATTAATTTCATAACTATGCTCGAGCGTATGGTACAAAACTGTTTTTTGTCTTTTGATATATTGTCTTATTTATTTTATTTATTTGTTTATTTTATATCTTTGTTTGTAACTATTTAAAAGGTTAAATGCGAAAAAACAGATGTTATTAGAGTAGAATTAAACGACTCGGGTCCAGTGCTTTTTTATCGGTTGCCGAGATCGAATTTGGGACCGCTACCCCGCTAAGCAGACACTCTACTCTTTAGTTAACCACATAACTACTGGCCGTAATACGAGATGGCGTATTAGTCATTTTAGTGCAGTATTAGAGAATAATAGTTTTATTACGTTATCATCTTTATACAAAAACACTTACACTTCATTTTTTGTAAGAAAACAGCACTTTGTAAACTTTGCTACCCTATTATTGGCCAATCGTAAAACAAATTCACACAATTCTCGTAAATGTCATGAACTGCTGTCAGTTGTCGAGGATTTGTGTAAAATTATTTTGCATTGTATACCTACGGAATGTAAAACCATTATTCAAATTACTGTCTTCTTAAAAAAATGAAGTATTAGTGTCTATAGGAATATAAAAATCGTACGAGTGACTAAGTTAGAACTTTGCCACTAAGTTCGCATTCTTATTATGATTCACGTCAACATGATAACGTAGTATCAGCTGATCTGTATATAACACGTCAAACATAACTTTTCAAATTGGCGCCTAAATAAATACAAAAAAGGTGGCTACAACTATATTTAACAGTTATTTTTAACGTGTTATCGAACAGCTGAATTTCCATCATGACATCATAGTACAACCCGCAAAAGATTAAAGTATCCCAATAATAGTACTAACATTTTTAATTTTTTTATTTCGTAACAAAAATAGACATAGTTTTATTTATTATTAGATTTACGTGACCGCCTGTGGTTCTGAGTTCTGACAACTTGCGTTCGAATCTAGTCAGTTACACATTGCAGTTTAACTGCACAAAAATATCCTGTCGTGTACTCTCCACTATCAATCGTGATCGTGAGTGCCCGAAAATTTACTGCTGGTGCTGGTAATTATCTATTCAGTGGCAAGAAAAATGTTCTCTTCAGATATTTTTAATTTTATTTTTGAAATTTTTGAAAAATTATCTTTATTCGTAAGAGCATGGATTATATGCAGGGAAATGTGATTGAAATATGCATGCAACATGCATTGAAATAAGGCTAAAATATGTCCAATATATCCGCAAAATTAAAATAATATGCAATATCTTACAAATATAATGCAGATATGCAAATTAATTTTATTCATTTTAACTGCTAATTTATTTATATAACAACAAAATAAACTACATTTTGTCATCTTGCACAAGAATATCACATAAAAACAAAACAACGTATAACTTCTGGAATACTACTTGTGTACTTAAATAATATCATTTCTCTCTTAACACACACATTTAAAATAAGTGTAAATGAACATATCATTTTTCAAAAAAGCAGCATGTATTAAGTACTTGAGTCACTGTTTACATATTCCGCAACGTAACAAAGTATCAAATTTGAGCGAATATTAACAATATATCCCGAATAAAAATTTTATGCCACATTTAAAATTTAAAAATTTAAATTTTGGTTTAAAAGGTACAAAATGTGCAATTATATACATTTATAGTAAGTATGTTAAAAAAAATTAAAAATATGTAAAAAATATTAATATATCGAGTGTGAAAAGGCAGTACCTCGTAACTGACAAATTCAAAGTTTCGCAGGAGACACAAAAAAGTGTTCATAGCTTTATTACTTAAACAAAACATTAATTTAATTTAATTTATTTATGATTAAACGTATGTATTCGAAATTGTGATACCCTGTATATCGATTCACAATGTGTGAGGCTGCCGCACCCATGTTAGATAAAAGGCGTGGTAGATTATGTACCTATGTATGTAAATTAGAACAGAATTGAGAATTGGTGTATGCTACTCACCATTTGCTTTGTCAGTGTCCTGTTCTACGGGAGCAGCAGCAACTGCAACTGGCATGGTGAAGCTCTGCAACTGAGGTACCCTAGGAGGCTGTACGGGGATGGCTGTGCGTTTCTTCCGAGGTCGTTTGTGTGTGGCAGACTTGCGGTTCACCTTGCAGTAGACCTCCGCGGCGCGTTGTCTTCGTTCTAAGGAGCTCCATTCGCTGTCGGTGTCCGAGTACGCTAAGAACAAGAGTTGTCAGTGACGAGAAACAAAAATAACTGATAAAAATTACATGGCTGTCCCTTTTCTCGCCGTTGCCTCAACTTACTCTTCCCACTGACGGCGTCTTGGACTAAAGTGTACATGTAATCAGCGTCCCCGTGCCCATAAACGTTCTGCACGAGATCTTTCACCTGCAAAATCCACTCATTAATGCTTCATAGCGACCTATATTTGACTTAGTATTTTATATTTCGAGTTTATTACTTGTGAATATTCAGAACCTAAATCGACAACTTCTGGTGTGGCAAGAGGCGCATGTCCCAAAGAAGTATTACTAACCCTAGATTCTTTTCCGCCAACATTCATACGAGCTATTGCTTCAGTCACTACAGAAAAATTCTTCAGATTCAGTTTACCAGGTTGCTGAAAATTAATGTCACCACTAGTAACATTCTTTGCCTGCGATCATGAAGAATGAATTAGTGAGGTGAAAATGAATAAAATCTCTGTTATTAACATTTCACTAATAATTCAATATCTTTTATTTCATTACATGTTCAAATATAAAGCCTCATTCACAGCCCGAAATTTGGTGAAATTTGTGATAAATAATGCTAGGTTTATGCCGACGAATAAATTAAAAAATTACATTATGAAATTTAATTAAGAAAATACAAATGATAGTTTCCTACATAACTGAATTAACAAACTAAACCTATCACCAATAGTTGGCTATTCAACTTCTTTGTTTAAATTCTTAATTTTATAATTTAGTTGCTGCATAAACCTACCATAAATTTGATGAAATTAATTTGGACGTTTACAACTTGAAATTTTTTAGCAAATCAATCGTGGTATCATCTATTGTAAATTCCACAGTCTAGGTTCAGTGTGGGCTATTACGAAGTACAGAGATCAGAGCTGGGCATGAATTAAAATTATTGTAATTCATTTTTTGATTTTAAATCATTTGAATTAAGCCCTTTCAAAAAATTGAATTAAATCCTTAGAGCTTAAGCCCTTTTGAAAAAATAATTAGAATTGTGAATTGTTTCTTAAATGAATTATTTCATTTTCAAACGAATTAATTTATCTTACAACGAATTAAATAATTAAAATAGTCTTTATTCATTTTGAAAATGTCAAATTCAACGACAGAGCTTGCGCTCTTGTAATCTGTAGCTAGCATGTTTTATTATTTAATTGCTCTGATATTCTGTAATATGTCTATGGTGTCTTAAAAGTTGATAATAATTTTAAAGATCTAAGAGCTTTGTCAACACCTTATCTTTTTGTTCTATTTCGCCTTGGCAGATATCAAGAACTGTATTTGTTTTTTCTGTAAGCCGATTTCTTCAGTTTTGACGTCGATTTCATTCTGTAAATGATTTTTTTACGACATGCGGAGAAAACACAATTTTCTTCTCGCGAAATAGTGAGGAAGGTAGGTTTTCCCTCTCTAGAGAGGAAAGTAAGCAGTGTTACCATCAGTGTTATTTTACGATGAAATATTTTAAAAATTGTAAGTAAATTTATTATTTTATTAAAAATTCAGATTTTATAGTGATATACTGTAAACTATTATTTTACAATTATTATGTTTTATACTTTCTTTTTCTACTATTTCACGATTTTACAACTTAAATTAAATTTGGCATATTGGCTGCATTTCGTTGTTTTCAAACGTCATTCTGACAGATGACAGTTATAACCTAACTTCTAGTTAGGCCAGTCCAAATAGACATTAAAAATCGCAAATTTAACAATAATTCCAAAAGTCTTCAAATTTTGGTAAAGGGAATGGTACATCGAGACAGCAATAAATCTCATTTTGCAACCTTTTCCGGAGTCCGGAACATTGTTAAAATTGCAATGGGGGTTTTCACGATTTTTTGGTTTTTTAATATGTTAATCTATACATTCAAATATAAGACCCGTATTTTTTCTTTTCGCTTAAAAGTTGCTAATAAGCCAGAAAAAAATTCATAAAGTTTAAAAAAATAAGTGGCGCGGAAATCGATGTCGCGTGTAACAGTGTGACGTCACCAACATCTAGAACATACGTTCAACGCGCTGACAAGGACTGATACGTAGGTCTTACCTTACACAGTCAACATCTTGTCAACTTGAACAGAAAAACATAACCAAACTGTTTCATGCCGTTTCATTTCGATTAAAACCAACACAAAAATTCTTCAATAAACTGTAAGTAATCGTGTTTGAACCTAACCAAACTCGACAACGTGAACCCGTGAACGTTGATGAACGTGTCAAAAATCGAAAAATCAACAGGTGGTCCGTCGTCCAAACGACAAAAAACGAACTTTCACGAACCAACTCCTGGTTTGATATCAATGTTGGCTACGTCACACATGGCGCATTTCAATGAACGATTCAAAAGACTTACATTTTCATTTCGATAAAGAGGTAATAAATCTATCAAAATTAACAATTATTATCACTTTCCTATAACTTATACATGCTGAAAATTGATATCCAATAAGTATTTCTTTAAAAGCCGTAGGCTTGAAAACCCCCATTAAGTTCAATTTTGCTCTATGCTCGTGAAAAAAATTCCAAAAGTTTTGCAAACTTAGGGTAGTATTAAATATATTATTTCTTATAATGTATCAAATTTGCAACCAATTTAAGGTTACGGTACATTTTTTTATATAAAAATAAGGTTTTTCCTTAATAAACTGGACGAAAAAAATTCCAAAAGTTCTGCAAACTTGGCAGATACATCGGAAAAATATTCCGAACAGTTGTATACATTTGCAACCTTTTACGTTGACCGGAACATGTTTATTTATAAATTAAATTATTTAAAAAAAAAAAATTAAAAATAGTAGAATGTATCTTACCTAAAAATGTCTAAGGAATCCAATACTGCAACCCGGACAAAAATTAACGTTCAAGATACATCCGTTAACACTAATTATTTCATTTTTAACAATAACAACTGTTTCTTTTTAATTTTCCATTTTCTTCCCTTCATAATCTCCTTAAGTATTGATCCTAGGTTAAAGTGTATAAAACCTTTTGTAGAGAATTTTATGTAGATAAATTTAATATGTGAACATTTTTTCGCTAGAGACAGTAGTTTTCGAGTTATTAACGAAAAACTGAAAAAAGTACCTTTGGAGACCTCCCCCACCCTTAGCTCCACCCCCACCCCTCAGTACTTGTAGTATGTTGTTAAGGACACCTTCCCCTACAACTGTGCCAAAATTGGCTTCTACATGAATTATTTCCGCTATTTTTCCTTCGTTGCCTGGACTATTAGCTCCGCTAAGTTTACTTTAGTTACCTAGAGCTTGTATGCATTGTACAAGCGATCTGCAGCTCGCGGTACGTCGTTTCGACGTACCGTGAATGCTAATGAAATCTTAAACTAAATAAACAACTACAATAACAATATTAAATTCGCTTTAGAAGAAGAAGTTAACAACAAAATTAACTATCTTGACCTAACCACCTCTAAACCATTAAATAAAATCAATTACAATATACATCGTAAACCAACCCAAACTGATAATATAATACACGCGAATACAGGATAACGTAGACAACATAATTTTACAGCATTTAGAAGTTTACTTTATCGTCTTGAAACTATACAGGGTGTAACAGCGAAACCAACCAACGCCTATATTTTCTTTATTATTATGGTTACAAAAAAATGTTAAATAGCAAAGTTGTAGCTGACCAAGGGGGACATCTGATTAAAGAATAAAATAATTTTTTAAACCAGTGGTTCTCAAGTTACAACACAAAGTTATATTTTTTCAAAAGGGAATATACATATTTTTTAGGCCTATTCGGTAGAGTATTTTTTTCTGAATTAAACCATGTATTCGTTTTATATCCTTACATAATAAAAATATTGAGAAAAATTCAATTGAAATTTAAATAATTTTTAACTTTTAATATTAATGTGCAGTAATCTATGGATTAAAAACAAGTGATATATAAATTTAAAAAATACCATACAAGCTTGCGATATTTATGCCACGAGATATCCAAAGAAACCACATCCATATTTAATTTATCACTTGTTTTTCATCCATAGATTACTGCACATTAATATTAAAAATTAGAAATTATTTAAATTTCAACTGAATTTTTCTCAATATTTTTATTATGTAAGGATATAAAACGAATACATGGTTGAATTCAGAAAAAAATACCCTATTGGATAGGCCTAAAAAATATGTATATTCCCATTTGAAAAAATATAACTTTGTGTTTTAATTTGAGAACCACTGGTTTAAAAAATTATTTTATTCTTTAATCAGATGTCCCCCTTGGTCTCCTACAACTTTGCTATTTAACATTTTTTTGTAACTATAATAATAAAGAAAATATAGGCGTTGGTTGGTTTCGCTGTTACACCCAGTCATTCTAGGTGAAAATTACCTCAAACCGGGAACAAATTAGTAGTAAGCTACAATTTGGAGGATATCTAGTTCTTGGTGTTCTTTACGACCTGTAAAAACCCACCGACCGTAGAGGGGGTGGAACCACCTCAAAACCACCCCCAAAGGTGTATTTTTTTAGTTTTTATTTATATCTCTTAAACCGTTGTCTCTATCAAAAAATTACAAATTTTAAATTTGTAGCTTAAAAAATTTGTAATGGATTTATGTATAACACCTTATAGTTTTGTATACCTGTAAGGTTACAGGTATATAAGATAAAAACATTTTTCATTTTGATTTGTTATATGTCTCGAATTTAATGAGTTACAGTAGTTTTAAAGACGAATATTATTTATTTTTAACGTATGATTGTTATCATTTCGGTTGAAATCATAAAAAGAGCCCCGTAGGACCCCAAAAATTTCAATTTTGAATTGTCATTCTGAAGACTACCTTACTTTAGTTTTAACCTGGGAGTCCCTTAAACGAACTCCTTCCTTGATCATATAGATTTAAAAAATTGATTTTTGCTTAAGTATGTTGATATTTAAAACAATACTGGCTCCGGCTCATATTGACGCTCCATTTCTTTTTTCAAAATTTCTACCTTTGACAACAAAGAAAATATTTTAAAGAAATTGCTTAGATTCATTATGACAAACAGTTCCTAATTTATTTATATAAATTATGTATATAATTTGAAGTAGGTATCGTTAAAATTTACGAAAAATGTACATAATTAAATATAATTGAATACATACAATGTTTTGTTATTTAAGTAGTTTAAGAAAATATTTATTATTATGGTACAATTATACAATTTGTTGCAATGCAATACAAATTATACATGTTGACGCAGAGTAACCTACAGTTGAAATCGCAAATCAGTCTTATGTTTAAATTAGTTTGGCTTCAGCAGTTCGTAAGTATAATTTTAGTTCATATTATTGTGTTACAAAGTTACACTGATTATTGTGATTAAATCATAGAGTGCCTTATTTTTTGTGCAACAGAAACTAGGGAGAAATTTGTAAAAGTTTAAAAAAGTATATAAAACTTATTAAAAATAAGTGAGGAACAATTTTTTTTCTACCTTTATGGCAGAGCTTTCCAAAGACAAAATTAGGATCAAATATATCATAAATATAGGGTCAGGTATCGTATCTGGTAGTTTCGTATTATAAAAAAAACGAGCTCAAATAGAATTTACAAAATTTTGGTGCCCTTAAATGACCAACGAGTTTTGAATACAGAGCCCTTCTGGACCTTTTTTATGATTTGAACCGAAATTATAACAATCATAAGTTTAAAAGTTTATAAGATTCACCTTTAAAACTACTGTAACTGTAACTCATTAAATTCAAGACAAAACAAATAAAAATGAAAAATGTTTTTTTTCTTACATACCTGTAACTGTACAGGTAGGTATACAAAATTATAAAGTGTTATACACCAATCGATTGCAAATGTTATAAGCTACAACTTAGAAATTTTTTAATTCAGGCAACAGTTACGAGAAAAAAAATAAAAACTAAAAATTTGCACCTCTGGGGGTGGTTCCACCCCCTCTACGGTCGGTGGGTTTTCACAGGTCGTAAAGAACACCAAGAACTAGATATCCTTCAAATTGTAGCTTACTACTAATTTGTTCCAGGTTAATCTCTAATTTGACTGGGCTATAGTGGCTAAATCTAACTTTCCTTTCCCAAAATGAATTTAATTTGGGACTTCAAAGACAACACCCGACCTTGTTATGTATTGTTACATATAGTTAATTCACGTGAAATAATTATGACTCTCACGTAGCAATTAAAAATCTGAAAGATTATACAGTTAGTTCACATTCGAGGAAAAGATACACCGTTTATGATCAATCTATGCAACAGTAATCTTTTAATGTTAAAAATGTGACAAACGATTTATAAGAGTAAGCATCAACCTGAGTTGGAGTGCGGCTTTGAATGTAGGTTCTAGATCTGGTAGGTTTAATAATCCAGCAACGTCGATGCAAATAATAATTTCGCTAATTAGCTGTGCTCCAAAAATCCAAACTTAGTTTTAAAAAATGCAATTAGATCCAAAAACAACTTTCACAAAAAAATAGTAGCACAGCCACCCACATAGGTATCTGAGAAAACTACTACTCTCTTTGCGAGTCAAAAGAGCAATCCCAACCGTTGAATTTAAACGTTCATGACCCAAATCCTTAAGTGCGGTATAAATTGTTTATAAGTTACAAATTCGAAAATTTAAATCGTAACAATGGTCCTCGGTCCATTATCGTCAGACAAATATTGAAAGATTAAGAACAATAGAGCAAACAAAGTCATATTTCTAAAAAAATTAGTTACCTTCTCATTCATCCCTTTGGTACAGATACCAATAAAATTATGAAATATTTGTATTTACGAGTACACAGTACCGTACCGGGGCTTGAACTTAATTTGAAAGCGGAATATTACAATACTTTAAATATTAACTATTTGTTTCGATATAGATGTTTCAAAAATATCTATTTCATATCGAAAATTAATTTCATAAAATCAATATATCGGTATTCATTTTATTTTTAACAGGGCTTGTGAATTAAAGGCTTGTAAATTTACAATTCATTTTAAATTGTGAATTAATTCCGTTTTAATTGAATTGTGAATTGTCTAATTCCTTTTTTGGTGAATTGTTTCAGCTCTGACAGAGATGCAATATCTCACTACTTTTAATCTGTAAGATTGAAAGAGCGAATTAGATGCCTAAAGACTTAAGAGATATAATTTGCAACATGGTACACAAATGTCTGTAAGAATAGCATTGCCTATCTTTCCCACACTGAACCTTAAGTGTGGAATAACCTATAGTAACAAATTATTGGAACTTTTCTGAAATATCTAAGCCAACCATTATTAGAAGATTTCTCCAAAATCTTATTTTATTATTTCACATTTTATATTCAAAACATATAACATATACTAGGTGTAGACTTTTTTGCGCAATAGTAAAATATTCATTTCGCTCTAAATTTTTACTTAAGACGATCCTCTACCGTGCCAGAAAACAGCCAAAAACATGGATTTCGCGCGCCACTCCACAGCGTTTATTGTTTTGTTAAATATAATAATCTAAAGATATTTTTGAAGATAAAAGTACAATTTACAAAATGGTCGATGTAAAATTTTAAAATTTTGCTTTAAAATCGAAATATGTTAATTTGAATTTTGAAAATTTTTGTTATTTTTTGAACACAAATATCTTCTATATTAAAACGAATTTAAAAAATTTGATCGGTTGTTTCGCAGATCCAAGCTTTGTTAACAACATATTACAATTTGAAGTTAATTTACTTATAAATAAAAGTATAATATACAGTGGCGCGCGAAAACCTCCTTTTTTAAAAATATTGCAGTTTTTTTTACAAATATGGGTCTCTAAATTATTTTTTCCCCTCAAACATAAATTACTTGTTATTATTATGTTTAACAAAACAATAAACGCTATAAACTAGCGTGCGAAATCAATGTTTTTGACTGTTTACTGCCATGGGTAGAGGATCACCTTAAGTGTAAATACAAAAGATGCCTAGAATTAAAAAAATTCATCAAATTAGCTTCAATTTGTACAAATCGGGTTTTTTCACGAAATAAAATATACAATTTAGGTTAGTTTCAGACTGCCATGTAAAATTAAACAAAACAAACATATTTTTTTGTCATACCTGCACAAAAAGTAACCTTTTTCGTGCCTGTTTTACGTGCGCAAAGTGGCATATTTTTTAACTAGACAAAAATGCGTGCGCAAAGTACAAGCGTGCGGGAATAGCGTGCGCAAAATTTCACTTTGCGCACGCAAATTTAACACTCACACAGTTTTCTCTAGTTACCGACACGAAATGTGCGCGTAGCACTAGCGCCACACACGTGATAATCTAATACTACAAGCACGTGAACAGCTGTAGTACCTACTTCTCTATGCATAGTTTACTGTCGACTATTGTGCAGATTGTGCATTGGATATTGGATAATGGACAATAATATTTTATTCTTATATTTTAATGTTCTTTTTTTTACTGTTAGTAATTAGTTTCTTATGCTTTTACATGTAGGTAAATATTAGTTACTTTTTTATTTTATACATATTAATTTTAAAAGTATTCATTTTATCTTTTGATAAGTAAGGTCACTCAAAAGGTTACTTTTTGTGCAGTAATGACAAAAAATATCGTGTGCATCTCGTGAGCAAAGGCGCAATTGCGCTTGGCTTCGTTGCAGCCCTCGCCGTAGCGACCCTCGGCCTCCTCGGCTCGCCTCGGTAGGCCTCGAGCCGCTACTGCTCGGGCTGCAACTCGCCTCGCGCAATTGCTTACTTTGCGCACTAGATACACAATATACTAATTCCTTCACTCTGACAGTTGACAGATTTGAAATTGTTGTTTTAATTGATTTATTGCATCATAAGAGGGATACACAAATGAAAAAAAGAAATTCATCATTATTTTCTATTTCTTTTTTCCTTCCTAAAGGTACATTTTATCATAATTAATTGAAGTAGGTATTTATTTTTTTAATCTGTCTAATTCGTTTTATTTCTCGTTTTGAAGTAAATGCGAACTTTCAGCATCATAGAAATAAAGTCACAAAATATATTATAAACTTTATTTTAATATAAAGTGGACGTTTCGAAAGTCAACGCCGCCAATCATCAGCATTCTAGTTGTCCTAAATAAATAGAAAAGATTGTTTTATTTATATTGATGCAGGACAACTAGAATGCTGATGATGGCGGCTTTATTCATTGTTACATAAACCATTTTATGTAACAATAAATAAAACAACCTTTTCTATTTCGCATTTACTCCAAAATTAAATATCCTGGATCGTAAACTTTACTTTTAATATTTTCTCATAGCACTCCGTAGCCAGCTCAAATATGGAAAATTTAATTTGTAACAGGAACGTTTTATATCTATAAATAAGGGATCGTTGGATGCAATTTTTTATTCTGAACATCTTTTGTATTTACAGTTTGACTCTAAACTCAATAGGGAAAAACTTACAGTGAAATTTAAATTAAAAAATTAAACCTCATATTTTTCTCAAATTAGAAAGTAACACCCAAAATTCGTCGAAATGTTTGGAATTTACAAACTCTTATACAAATTGAAATTTCTGTGTACTAAATTTCAGTGTTGTGAACGCATGTACACATTACCGTATGAGAACCTTTCACCGAATTTCACCAAATTACGAGCTATGAGTACGGTTTAAGATCCTTATTTCTCTTTTCGCTATTTTTTTTAATATGCCGTGTGATTGTGACACGGAAAAATAGCTGATCAAGCCAAAACATACTACCAATATTTAGACTAAAATAGGCTGATTGGCTAGTGCTAAGTGATGTTCACGATATAGATCGAGATTTCTAAATAATACAACAGAAGCAATTTAGAGTTAAACTTCTGTTCGAAATGTTAATAACAGTTGATGAATGACAATGATCTACGTGTGAAAATGAAGTACAACTCAATTTACCTTGAGAGTTTGTGAGATTCCTTTCGGTCTTGTTTTCGGCGCAGAGACATGCCTTCCAGTTCTTCCCGTAGTGTATGCGTGCTGTCCATGACTGTTTAACCATGTAGCGTGTAGTGATCCAGGGATTTCACATTCACCATCTACAATCATTACAGTTGTCATCACTCTACTTTCAAATTAGAGAGACATAAACAAAGCTGCGAATCTTCATGCCAAGACAGTGCCGCAAAACATGACAGCGAAATATATCTATGAAGAAACTTTAAATACGCAGGTATTTTTTAAAACAAAAATTGCAAAATTTTATTTATGTTGTCTCAAAAAAACTAGATAAATATATAAACTTTCATACATTTTGTTGTACGAGTAAAATATGCATTTAAATAATCTTATATTTATAAAAGATGATTCAATTTTTCTGGAATAAAATCAAATGGCAGATACAACATGATGTACTAAAGCACGGATCAAATAGTATATTGTGCAACTAGGGACGAAAGGGGCGTTTTTCCAACGAGTGCGGAGTTGGCAACACGAGCGAAGCAAGGGCTGCCATCACACGAGTCGGGAGATAACTTTTGTCCCGAGGTGCACACGATATTTTTTTCAATACCTTCACCGAAAAGCAATTAGGAACTAAGTTAATATCGCACGATTTCAAGTCACCTTCCTATGCTTGCAATGTAAAAGAGGTCAACTTTACAACCTCATAATTGCCAAACGAAACTGACGGTGTCCTAATAATTTATTTTAAAGTGTATTACTATCATATAAATGCCCTATATAAAATTTTTATTTATTTCTGTCGTCATCGATTTTGCTAGGCAACAACCTTCATTTTTAAGAACTTCTAATAATCCAATTACTAATATTGTTCTTATAATGAGTAAATGAATCTCATTTTATTTAGATTGTATTTAAATTAATTTTTATAGTTCATTTGAAACCAGTGGTAAAAATGGACTGTGTAAGTAAGCTTCCCTTAATTTTTCGAATTTCTAAAAAATTCTTTTTGATCCGTATTCAGCATATCAAACTGTATATACCCTTATCATATGTACTCGAAGTTACGATACACCCTATATTGTACAATAATGAGTTCCTTTAGTCCCGGAAAATCGTAGTAAAAAGTACAACTTTACCTGAGATTTTTTAGACCAAACAAAGCCACTGAATACATAATAAGGTACCAAGAAGAGACACTATACGGGACTAAATCAGTCACATGAAGATTTTTCTCGCTACGCGTCGCTTTAAATTCGACCATGGTGACATCTAGATTCAAAAATACTAACTACGATGGCTGTTTGGCCTCTGCAGTAATAAATATCGTAGATTACTCCCTGAGATCGTTGGTACAGCGTGGAGCAGGGCCAGCGGAGCGTCTAGCGGCGCGGCCTACTCTTATTTGTTTAGTTTTAACTGCCTTACAAAAAATAGTAGAATTAATAAATAAAATTAAACATGAAAAAAATATTGTAAAAACTTTAGACGAGGAAATTAAAAATGTAATAATAAATGATATATAATAGATGGTATCACAAAGATGCATGCTATCAACACAGATTATATATAATTAAAAATTTAATTAGAACCAAACTTTATAAAACTTTAATTTGGGAAACAAGAATGTTAAGTGATTGCAAAAAATATGAAAGAAAAACTGTAACAGTAGGTATCTAAATAGGTAAAAAATAAGAATGTAACCAAATATTTGTGTGAGTAAGTATTATTTATATAACATTTATTAACAGCCTACCTGCAAACATATAACCATACTTTTAAAATAACATTTTATTGTTTAGATGTTTAGAAGAACCGTAAGTAAGTATAATATTTTATTCGTTTAGCTGTCTATAATATGAGTAGGTAGGTATATCTCTTCTTACGTTGTAGATTTGTTTGTTATTTTATAGCTTTTTAAAACACATTTATAATCCTTCAAATTATATTATATTATATTTTGTTTACTTTTTTGTTATAAATAATAAATCAGTTTAACTATAAAACATTTTCCTGTAAGATATCCACTCAAATCGCTGGGTTTAAACGTTCAAAGCGCTCGCTGCTTCGATAACTAGAATTCTTTACTTACAGAGAGGCAGCACATACTTAGGCCTCGCAACGAATTTTGAGGCGATTGAAATAAAAGCATACGGTGTCTCTTCTTGGTACCTTATTATGTATTCAGTGACAAAGCGCTGTTTACACGCGATCGTTTAAAAGTGTTGCTGAATTGGCCCAAATGTCAGGCAATTGTTGTAGCAATCCGTAATCACCTTTTGTTTTGCATTGACATTTTGCTTTACCGTTTCAAAGTTCACATAATTTTGCGTAGTTATTTCCCTCGGTTAGCGCTTCGAGAACCCAATTCATAATAATACATAGTGCCACTGGTTTCATATAATTTAATTCCCGCATCGCATAAATTTAATTTATTTGTTTATTTAGGCTAGATTAGGTATTTGAATAAGTTAATTTTATCATATTAAAAATATTAGCTGACACATTTGCTCTATTAAATGTGTTCTAAATGAAAAATACAATTAATTTTGCGAATAAAAGATAGGTATAATTGAATCTAAGGCCAATATAATAATATAAACAATACAAAAATAAACACTTAAAAAATTATTATTAATAAATACATCATGTAATATTTGCCATTTAATTTTTGCCAAAAGTATTGAATCATCCTGTATATTTTTGTACAGATGTATTTAAAAGTCAAACAGTAAAAAAGTGGCGCAAAAAAAATGCTCTTCATTGTACAATAACCAATAATTGATAGTTGAATAGTTACAAAATAGCAATCGTAGATATACTCAGAAATATAAACCTATTGTATTGTACTATTTTTTGCGTTTTATTTTAATAATAAATCTAAAATATTATCCGATAGCAATAAGTAAAGAGTAGAAAACAAGAAACCCACGCGTTTTACGAAAAAATTCCAACCGTTTAAAAGTTACTGACATTACCCGGCAGACACGTTTCTTTATGAATCAGTAAAGCCATGTTCACAGATAGATTCTTTAAGTATTATTTTATGCTTCTGAATCCTGAAAAAAAAACGATTTCACAATTTTGAAGCTATCAATGAATTAGAAATCCTCTTATTTATTAAGGATTCAATTTAGTGGCGCTGCTATTTGACAGGCGACTCTCAAGGAGTGTGATTCTAAATGAAAACAAGATCTACAACTTGTTTTTTGGATGACGTAAAAACAAGAGTAAACATGCGATTCTAAAGATTCCAACATGTAATCATTAATAGGAAATTTTTTTCTTGGGATAAGATAGTGTTTGATTTTATGTTGGTACTAAATATAATATTTGAAGCATTTGAAGAGCCAAAAATGAACCAAATAGTATAGCCATATTCTGAAAATAATAATACTTTACTGAATATAATGTACAATTATAAAAAAACAAAATTAGCAACAACAAAAATGTTTTGCTGATGATTCATATATTATTTTTTGGTATGTTAAGCTGAAATAACCCCATTAGCAGAACCGGCCAAAACCAATAGGAATAATTAGTACTCGATTATTACTAATTAATTACCCTAATCCCTAATTTATTCCTGTTTTTTTTTTTAATTAACGAGGGTTTTACGAACCCGAGTTTGTGGGCTCTAGTACTAGCTAGAGAGCCGCTGGTTTAAAAACCCGACGAGAAGCAAACCGTCTTCCGTTTGGTGAGATGAAAGTCTATCCCTTGAAAACCCCCAAATTCCAAATATTTTTTAAATCGGAAGGGGCCCACTCGAGAACGAAGGGAAAATGCATATCGACTTTTTTGCAGATTTAAATACGTCTTCCGTTATGATAACTTTGTTTAAAAAGTGACTAGTAATCATTTGACAAAGCGGAAGACGAATTGGGAAGGGCGCACTAGTCGAAACCAATGTTTGAAAATTTTGACCTCCAAAATCGCTCATCTGGAAAATTAGACGTCTTTAATATGCTTACTTTTGTGTTCATTTACTTTGTTATGGTCTTTACATCGGGAAAATCCGGGTGGAAGACTTTTTTAGTAGGGCCCGGCTTCAGGGTTGACCAAATAAACAAATTGAAAAACTCGTGCGAAATCGAAAACTGGATTTGAATTCAATCCTATGCTTCCAGATTTTGCATGTAGCTTTTTCAGGGCCCAGAAAACCTAATTCCCAAAGGGAAGACTTTTTGACCAACATATCACCCCTTCCCACTTCTTTGAATTCAAACGAAAAATATTACGGGAAATATACAGAAAATATGAGAAATTCAAAGAAGTGGGAAGGGGTGATATGTTAATCAAAAAAACACCGTAAAAAATTAGGGATTAGGGTAATTAATTAGTAATAATCGAGAACTAATTATTCCTATTGGTTTTGGCCGGTTCTGCTAATGGGGTTATTCCAGCATAACGTACCTATTATTTTTTGTAGTAATTATACATAATATTGTATAATGTTTCATATAGTATACATACTAAATCTCACATAAAACAAAAACAACTTGCAATTTATTGTAAAAACAACACCTCCGGAGGTGTTGGAATTAAAAGCAAGATCTTGTAATTTGATGACGACATGTCTAAGTTCAATAAAAACGTAACAGATGGTTTCGTGAGCAATTATAAGATTTGTTTTAAATATAACTTGAAATTTGATTTAGAATCAACCTCCTGGATTATTTTTTTCAAAATTCAGAATCATGAACGAATCCTCAAAAAATCCGTATGAACAAGGCTTAAGTGACGGGGACGGGTGCCTACCCAATTCTCAAAAACTCAGAGCTAGAAAATTCAACTACAAGAACATTCTTGTTCATAAAACACCTGAAAATTCAGAGACAAGAAAATGCACACATACAAAATGCATAAATTGAAAATTCAAATCTAGAATGCGATGGATACAGAAAACGGATGTAAAGGAATATTCAAATCTAGAAAAAAATGTTGGAGACTTTTTAAACTATAACATCCCGAACACGCAACTGCGAGCAGTCTGTGGGACTACCACAAGGGGGGCGACTGAAAGGGGTGCGGGTGCACTATACTCATCGTGTTGGACCGATTTTAAACTTTGTTTACCGCTGACACTTGAGCAGAACATTGAATATTGCTTTACATGAATTTTCTGTGTCCACTGGAATCTTGATCTTTTGTTTTTTTGTGCGTTAGTTTTCTTACTCATGAAGTTTCGCTCATTTAATGATTCCCAGTAAGAATGTTCTCCTCATTGAATTTTCTAGTGTTCTAGTGTTGAAGACGTTCCCACATACCGGTAGGATATAAATTGATATGCTAAAAACTGTAACCACACATTATACCGAATTCCAGAAAATGCACCTATAGACCCTGCTGTCATCTATTATCAGGCGCAATTTCTGTACGTTTTCATCCTGTATCTTGGATTTTTTATTCTACATCTTTACTGAATGCCGAAAGTTATAGCATTGAGGCACGTATACAGCTTGAAGTTACAAGGGGATAATGTCTCGTATAAAGAAAAAGTTATATTTTTTCAAGGAATGTAAAATTAGATTATAGTAAACTTTAAATTTTGGTCCTTTTCTATCAAGTAAGGCTCTTGAGGGGTAAGTACCCCCTATACACCCTCTTGTATACGCGCCTGATAGCATTTTTTTCGTCCATCGTATTCACGCCAAACTAATTGCTAAATTAAAACAAAACAATAACGGTGTCCCCAAAAATGAATAGCTGTCACCTATCGAATCGCAACCGCAGCGAAGCTTGTGGTTGTGTAAAAGAAATTAAATGAATCGATATAACTGAAGCTGCTTTGCCAATAATGAAATAAAGCCAAAACACACACAAAACAACACTAAACGAAAAAACCTGAATCACCTGAATCATGTGTTGCTAGTGACTCCCGAGATCCACTTATGTCAGCTATACCAATACACAAATATTAAAAGAACCTGAATAGAAATTCAAAATTGTATGCCTTCAACGAGAAAATGTCATATACCTTACACTAAATTCATCTAGAAAGATTCTAAAGAAAACAAAAAAGACTGTTCTTTGCAGTCGGTTTCTTTAAAACTTTGTAAACAATAAGAAAACCTTACTCAAAAAACTTTAAATCAAAATAAAATCTTTTTGGACATTCACCAACGAACGAACAAGTGTTTAAATAATATATTATTTTTTAAAATGTGTCTAAATTGTTTAATTTTCTCCCTCTTTGGTTTTGAATTGGTAAAGTTTCTTGTAACCTCCCTAAATAAGAACATTTTTACTTACATGTAATTTCATCTAAGCTAGTTTGCGAAGCAGATAACATGGGAACCCTTTTCGACTGTCTAATGGACGAAAAGGTGTGATCGGGCGGAGCCGGCTCTGGTGGTGTTGTGGGTGGTGGGTACACTTGGAAACCTACAAACAAAAATAAACCATTATTTAATTATATAACTATATTGATTTAATTTTGATGCAACGACAATGCGAAAATTATTTATTTACTAGCATACCTAGGTAACTTTTTTAAATGAGACTCAAATTTGTAATAAACAATATGAATATCTTAAAATTAGAATTGTGTTCTGTTCGCTAAGGGTTTGTTTATTATCAATGATCTAAAGAAGAATTTCACTCAAAACACGGTTTGAATTACTTATTTTGTGATCAATCAGTAATTTAGCTAGTAAACTATGCCCTGTTTAAGTTAGGAATGGAGTAGGTGGCGCTCCGGAGCCAGCCCGTTTTACACACATAAACTAGAAATTTAAATCTAGAACGATATTAATTAATTTGTTTTATACTTCGTGCAAGACATACTTGACAATTTGAAACGTCAAAAATTAATAACAACAACACCAGCTCTTACAACTACGACGTTCGGCAGCTAACTCAAACGCACAGATCACAAATTTATCGCTATTGTAAACTTGGCTCTCGGCTAGACCAATCTGAATGCTGAAATCGTAAGCCCTATCTTAACGTAACTCCATTTTTAACTGAAACAGCGTATAGTTTAGTTTATTACCCAAAATCAAATCTAATAATTTTCCTCTCCCTTAAATAAAATATTTTTAAATACTCACGTTTTTTTCATAGGCCTGCGCCTTGAAAAATAATACTCCACGTGCTTAATTTAAAAAATCTTTCTTTACAGCTTAGACATAAAAATATCATAGATTGATAGAAATTTGCAAAATTCATAATAATTAATAAATTATTTTATTTACTTTACTTTATTTTATTTACAAGAATCGATCCTACAGAATTTAAATAAATAAATAAATTATTTTATTTGGATTTAGTTCTGCATATTTATTTATTTATACGACGTTTCGAGAACTATATGTAAGTATTGCTTTTTTGTTTGATTGGTATTACAACGGTATGTCGTAACTAAATCCAAACATAAAAAGCATAATTATTATGTTACGTCATATACTTGTATAATATTCATATTTTTATTTGGTACCTAATAATTAAAATTATTCTTATTTAAAAATGTCAATCTTTTATTTAATTTATATTTTCGTAATAAATTATTTTATTTTATTTTAGTTATGTGTATTTATTTATTTATACGACGTTTCGAGAACTATGTGTTCGCATCATCAAGTAAACAAATGAAATGTGTTTAAAGCAAGTAGGGAAATCTATTTTATTAATGTCAAAAGTTTTGCATGTATTATATAAATATATTATTTTTCTTTATAATAATAAAATAGGTTTCAGTTTGAAAATTATAAATAAACAAATTAATTTTCACTTTTTTTAAAGTATTGCATTTTTTCATTTTATCCCACGGTTGGGTAAAGTGAAACATCATAATATTAATAAATAATGTATTATATTCTCATGTTTTAGAAGTTCGTAGTACTTTAATTTTACCTCCATTTATCTTGCATCGTGTTAGAAAATTGAATAAATCGTATATCTTAACTTTATGATACTAAATATCTATACACATCACAGAAAAATTCAATTAGTTATAAACTACATGATATTTATTATGTAATGGGACAAATTAAAAACATCAAATTTCACTTTGCCCCACAGTAAATTTTAAATTTCCCCCTTAATAATTTTTTAGGGCTTGAGAGATTTTCTTTTGTAAATTTTAATAATATATACGTAAAGCAGTTAACATACTGTGTTTTATTTTTGATGTTTTTTTTATGTACTGAACTAAATTCTCATCACAAAACATAACAACAAGACCAGTATAAAAATAAAAACTGCGATTACAACACGATATGAAATAACTGTGCTATTCACATACATGTTTTGGTTTGGACAAAGTCAGTGATTATAAATTACCAATAAATGCATAAATGTCTCGAGTCACATCAAATTTAAGCAATATGCTTCCCCTAATTATTTAATCTTGTATCAAAAATAATTACTTGCTTTTTTGTGAACACATTCATTTGTTTACCTGATGAAGGGAACACATTGTTCTCGAAACATCGTATAACTAAATAAATACACAGAACTAAACACAAATAAAATAATTTATTATAAAAGTAGAATAAAAATAAGAATGATTTTAAGTATTTTAAATGTTATGTGTGCATGTAATTCATACCTGCATGTAGCGGTCTGCTCTTGCCGGTAAGAATGTCCCCATTTTCGTTGCCATACATATAAATATGCGAATATTTATCACTGTGATCACTGGAACTTAATCTCTCATCTGGGCCATTCAGTTCGTAGTTTTCACTGCCACTGCTGCAACAATATAAATTATTATGAATTAAATTATTTATTTTGTTTGTCATGCAAAGATTATGTAACAAAGAAATCGTGGGAAATTTTTGCTATTTAAATAATGTGAATATTACCCGTCGTTGAGTTTCAAATGATAGCTTTCATGTCTAGGAGGAGGCATAGGACCGTGTCTTCCTGAACGTGGGTGTTCGATGGCGCCTTCCCCGCCATCATCCAGACCTGCAGGTTCTTCCATGTGGAAGGCTTGCTCGATTTCTGGCTTCTTTTCCCAAACTTCTTTGAAAAATGGCGTGTAGAAAGCCGCTAAACAAAAAATACAAATTATTTTTAGAATTTTTTGAAAATTTTATATCTCAGTTAAGGGGAGTCGATCCCAAAATGCTGGATTTCACTGTGCGGCTTGTTACACATGAATCAACAAAGAATAAAATTATTAATTTAAATAAATAAATACTACTCTTTATGAGCTATTTAATTCAGAAAATTAAATTACAAATGGTTCAATACAAACCGTCAAAATAGCGAAAAACGATATTCAGTTTTCTCCTTAAAACATGGTTTCAATATTAGGATTTTTTAAACAAATGAGATATTTTTAAATAGCTTTTTTAAATTTTTAGTTTAAATATGTGATAAAATACGTATAAAAAAACTCACAAAATAGCTAAAATTGGCGATGTTTAGCCATGAATATAAAAAAATAGAGTACAAAAATGAAAAATGTGGCATTAGACGCAGTTGGAGACAACCTTTATCTATTCAAAAATGTATTTGTTTTTCTAAAAAAGTGAATTTTTACTTCAATTTTATGGAAAAAACTAGACGTACTTTTCACCATTTTTATGCCGGAAGTGACCCCCCTTAATACTTGGAATTTTTCACTAAAATTTGGATATTTGAACTTGTGTACTAATGAAAAAAAAATTCCCAAAAATGCAGGAATAAGCCAATTTATTAGTAAATTGTACAATGAATTTTTAGCTCCGATTTTTGTCGACCAATCAGACCGCTGCCGATTTCACTAAATACGAGTTTAACAACTAAGTTGGGCATTAAGTAAGTTTAAGGTTTATTTACTAGTTGAACCAACGCTTAACCTGTACCATGATGTGTTCTGTGCTGACACTTAATTAATTAAGTATAATTTTACGATTTCATAAAAATATATTATACAGGGTGTTTCATATAACAAGGTTTGAGAGTATGAATTCTAGATACCAAAACGAAAAAATAAATCCCAATAAACATTGGTGCTATAATGCTTTCTAACCGACATACCTAGGATTTATTTTAAGTAATGCGTAATACTGAAATAGCAAAAATGATTTGAAAATAGTTGGCTTATATCCGTGTATCTCCATTGTTTATATTATTGTATATCATGTTACAAAATGTGACTATATATTCTAATATTTTTAGTTATTTTAGTATTACGCATGACTTAAGATAAATCCTCGGCATTTCTATTGTGAATCATTTTAGCACCAATGATTTTTTTCTCGTTTTGGTACCTAGAATTCATACTTCGAAGCTTTGTACTGTTACATGAAACATTCAATATATAAATAACTAAATTGTCTTACTCTTTTGCTGGCAGGATGAAGTAGTAGTCATGAAATGAGCATGAAGTCTATCAGCGGTAGCATTTCCCTCGGTTATCAAAAGATGGCTCAAATCATTGGTAAAAAATGCATTGGCGCCACCAGAATCAGTTACAGCCATTATTTGAATGGGTAAGTTTGGAATGTTCATTGAAAACGCACTACAACAACCACTTTAAAATTAATGTCCCCCGTTACTTACTGTAATTCATTTCTTACTTCAAAGTAGCTAACGAAGCCTTTCTTTTAGCAGAGTACACTAACACAAATCCATGGACCAGTTCATCTCTGAATGCGTTTGCACCATGGAAGGACGAAATGATCACTTCTACCTTCCTCTTGGAGTCGCCGAGGAAAGTCTCCAGGATAATACTGCGCTCTCCTGACAGGAAACAGCACTGATGCGACAACAGAGGCGCGAGAACGTTCTCAACGGAAAATGGATCGCCGCAAAACATGCACATAATGATTCTGCAACAGCAAAAATGTTAATTGGTAAGTTCCTGTTTTCATTAAGTTTAGATTAGTGGAACTGGGGAATTAGAACGGAAAGGGACCTTGAAAATGATATCATTTTAGAATACATAATTTACCTAATATCGGGTTCAACGCATTCAATGACGGATTGGTAAATATTTAGAAATCCTGCTCGGTGGTGAATGCTTTGGACGAGTTGATGCAAAGCGTCAGATACTAGCTGCTCTGGGGTTGTTTGATCCAAACATACATCCATGTATGGACACTGCAAACTAAAAACACACATTCACTATCGAACAATTATTATTTACAAGGCGGATAAATGAGTGCGTAACGTGGCCGACTGTGGTTCTGACAACTCAGGTCCGAATCGAGTCATGTACATATTTCAATTAAACTGTACAAAAATCTTTAATAACAACCATGAGTACCCGTGAGTTGATAATACAGTGTTCCCAGGGTAAGCAGAATAACTTAAAACAAGATTTTCTCGAAAACGCTTTGTCAAGTAGACATTAGCTTCTGAAGTTACAGATGAGATAAAATTTATTTTTTATTTTTATTTTATTGAAATTTACTAATGCTAGATTTCAATTTGTAATTCTAAATGTTCCAGTCAAACGCAAATATTTTTTTAATACAAATATTTCATGAAAATATTTCCTGGTCAGGTACTGGCTCCAGTTTAACTTAAGATTTTAATTATTTTTGATATATCATTAATTTAAATAGTAGGATTACATGTCCACATCGAACACTGGACTGTATTTATACAAAATTAATTTAATTCTTTTGTGGAGTAAACTACAATCATGTTGTGTACAAATAGTGAGTATGCTAACTTGGGCGTCTATTTTGTAACTTGAAAGTGAGAACGAATTTAATTCGTATAGAATAAGTAAATCCCAACCACTTTGCAGTCGCCATATTTACAAATTCTATTCGACAGTCGTGTCGTGACCACACGAATTCTACATTCTACTGGACGTGCATAGTTACAAATAGAGACAGAGGAGCAGTTACTGGGTTCTTCCATTAATAAATGTGACAGTTGCTTTCGGGCTGGAGAATTTGAACAATATTTGTAAATTCTTATTAAATTTTATGTTTTTAGCAATTATGCAAAATTTATTTATTATTTCTTTATTTTTATAAAATATACATTACATTATACTTTTATCGTCTAGATTATAGATCGAGATTCACCCGGGAAATTCTTAGCCATTTCTAGTATAATGTAAATCAGAAAGTTCCGTTCAATTTCCATACTTTTTTCTAGTTTAGAAATATACGCCCTGCTCTATTTTTCTATTGGAGATTCGTACTAGATTTGTCTACGCAAAATTTTAGCTTGGCATTTTATTTGATTTGTTTGTGTTTATGAATTGTTGTTTATTATTTCAAAATAAATAAATTTTCACGAACTTTTCAACCCTTTCCATCACAAATTCTAACCTCTAACCTCAAGTTGTCAGAATTTAATATTTTAGTATTATTTTTAAGTTGCCTACTTGGAACCATTTCGGAAAAAATCAAAGATTCCGAATGAATACGAATAGTTCAGAAATAAAATATGAAACTCAAACGAATCTAGACGAAAGTAAAATGTAATTCAGCCTTAAGACTCACAAAAGTGAAGCTACCATGCCCAAATTGGGTGAAAGGCGTATTTATTTTTCTTACCTGTCGGCCAAACTCTGACCGTCCTCGCGTAACTTAAGCACATCCTTCTCTTCAATAAAAGAATCTTGTAGGAACATTAAGACGATGGGCAATCCCTGAAACGGCAACTTATCCTCCTGCTCCAAATTAGACAATAACGTTTTCTCTAAACTTTCGCGAATATACTCAAACGATTCCGCGTTCGAATATACACAAAAACTACCATGAGGCACAAAGTCTGCAGTTCGGAACGAATTATGCGGCAAACTAACATCACCATTAATTATTCTGTAATCTAAACTGTAAAGCTGGCAATCTATTTCGTATTCGTCATCTTCGCATTGCACCTAAAAATAATATAAATAGCAAATGTTGTAAGTAGACTGACGTTTAAGTTCTTACTCTGATTTTTGCTGCCAATTCGTCAGCCAGGCCATTTACTCCAAGTATAACAAGGTTTAGTTGATTATTGTCTGAGCTCAGAAGCCACTGGTTATTTCTGTTCCAAGATGACGGTCTATTAAAAAATGTTAACCAAATCTTACATGAATTGTGCACGCAAACTCACACTGTATAAGACAGAAAATTCAAATCTACACCCATTGCAACAATTTAACAACATTTAGTTTGGTACTCATCAACAACAGAAAATAAAAATCTAGAATATTCATACACAGGAAAATGCACCAAAGATTCATTGTTAAGAAAATTCCAGGAACTCCAACCGAACCGGAACAGGGACGAAAACCGGAACGAATCGCAGCAATTTTATTGAAACAAAGCATTGATTAAAATTTAACGTTTTTTGATATTTTCTTTATAATAGGCATATTTTGTTTTTTAGAACTTTATTAAATTTTAATCCAAAAATGGAACGAGTATTTTTGATTAATTGATTATTATTTAATAAATATTTGAACCAAAACCGGAACTTGAACCGCTTTCAAGAAAAATATGAAAATCGTAACAAAACCGAACCGCGAATCGAATCTGAATCATTATTTTGTGCGTCTCAAGTATCTAGAAATTTCATATCTAGAATTTAAGGTTCGGCATAAATGCAAACACGGAAAGGTGTTCTAGAAAACTAGTTGTCTCTTTAACACAAGGAGTACACAAATGAACAACCCAGTACCATTCTTGAATCCCACATACTCGATTTCAACTACTTTTCTAGATTTGTATTTTTTTGCATTTATGACGAATTTTAAATTCTAGATTAATATTTTCCTGTGAATGGACTCTTTGATGCAGGAATTTTATGACTCATAAATTTTCTAGATTTTTATCTTTTAGTGTTGCATTTTCTAGGGTATGAATATTCTAAATTTTTATTTCTCATTCTGTTTCTTCATTTTAATTGATATTCATGACAACGTTCAAGCACTCACATTCTCGTCATACATTACAATTATTACATATTACACGTACCACAAACAGTCATTTATACTTGCAAATATGAAATGAATTTAATGATATTACCTGTGCGTTTTCGAAGCTAATATTCGTTCTATAAGTGCGTCCATACAATTCGGGAAAGCTGGACAATGTTCCCGGATAGGGCAATGAACAAAACCTAAATGTTGAAACAGCATTAACTTTCTATCTTGGTCTAAACGATCCAGTAGTTTGTATCTGAAATATTTCACATATGAATTAATTAGAAATACAAATTTTTAAGAATTTTAAAATAAGAAATGTTTAATTATAAATATGGCTATTGTACCTGAAATCATCCTGCAGTACATCTGTAATTTCTTTAATATCTTCTTGTGTTATGGTCCCAGTTGGTGTTATACTTTTAAAGTGATAAAACAGATCTGCATGCTCCAGTAGTAGTTCCTATAAATATATTTTCGTAATTTTAATGCCGAATGAAAGATTATAAAGTGAATATGAGAATGAGATAATTGGTGAGCGATTGTGTAGACGTCTGGTAAGAGAGTAAATAAATTGATATGATTGATAGTTTGTTGCGTATGCGAATGTTTCCAAGTGGCAAAACAAAAGAGCTTTCATAAAAATAATAATGAATGTGGACGAGGCAAAATATTTGTATCAGCCAGTATCAGGATACGAATGTTTGGAAAAAATTGATTGCTGGTTTTAATGCTTACGAACGTTGTGATTTTAAATTTGTGTTGATGTGTTTGTAATGTGAATTGAATGTGTTCGGAAGCTGTTTAGAACGGCGCGACTGGGATGTAAGTTATTTTTGTTTTAATGAATATGTTTAAGGGTCCGTGGTAACCCTGTTGGAAATATAGCGTGATTTTTATGTATGTGTTCTAAATGTGTAAGATTATAATACGCACTTGGAAATTATGTTTGGCGTTTTCAATAAGTTCTCGCTGATGGTTATCATAAATTTGCTGACAATCATGTTCGGAAAGGGCTTCAAAACATTCTCTCCCCATAAAAAGCACCCGTACTTCGGACAAATGTTTTCCAGGAGTAACATAACCAGTATCTTCCAAAAGTTGCTTAAACTGCTTCTTCCATCTACAAAGTATTTTCATAAATATCTTGTAATTATGGTAAAAACATGATTTAGCTATACCTTTTTGGCATCCTAAGAGTTGCATAAAACCAAAAAAAGTGTTAATGTGTTAGAAAAGCACAATTAGTACCACCAAAAACAGTTAATACACTATTAATACATACTCCAAACGTTTTTGTTCTTGTTGCAAAGCATTTACATGATTCTTATAAACTGTCTCAGCATCGCTTGTGTCCAAGACATCGTAAGGAATTCGCGTGTCTTCTGTATCTGAACTTAACTCGCATTCTGTCCAAGGCATGTCTTCTGGGCATTCGTAAAAATATTGCGAAAAATCGGGGTGAGATTTCAGGTACTGTTGAATGGATGGCCAATCACTGAACATAGAAAAATCATGAATACATTGCGAATGAATTGTTAGTAACATGTTACTCTTCGTTTTTAACCCAAAATAAATATCTAAATCAATATGATCTTATCTAAACTATATATATAAAGATAAATTCGCAAACTAAATATAAATCAGATCTCATGATTTCTATAAATATAAATATCTACAGTAAATATTTAGAAGCAATAGTAAATTTAGAATAGCAAGTAAAAATAATGTTAGTAGCACGGTTAATGTATTAATAATTATAGTCACATTACAGTCGTTTAAAAGTATGAAGAGTCAGTTACCTACCGTAAAGACCTTTCCAGTCTTTAACAAGTCACAAAATAATAAAATAAACAACTAAATAAAAACTATTTTATTTACAGAAAAGTTTGAAGTAAAATAATTTTTACATGCAATTAGTATGTACATAGAATTTTAAATTAATAAACGAAAAAATAAAGAGTAAAAGTTAAATAATAAATAAAACCTGTATTAAAATAAAAATGTCGCTAAAATTCGAAAATAATTTTAGTCAGTCTTAGTAAAGGTTTTCAATGAGTCATAAAGTGTTGCATAAATAAGCTGTTAGTATGTTAGTTCAGCAATGTTAATTACATCCTAACGAGTTTAAAAACGATGAAAGTAACTGATTGTTAATTGTTTTTTCTTTCTTCATATACCTATCTGTAAAGGTGTTAATATCTGGGACAAGCTCATGTAAGATATCCGGCAACATCTCCATGTAATGCGCAACCTTCTTCGCCAGCTGCTCATCTTTCAATTTCTTAATATGCCTACGAAACAGTCTCTGCGTGCCGTCCATGCCAAATAGTTGCACGAAGTAAATCCAGTCTTTATGCGCCGCGAGCTTCTTACAAGTCTGCGACCAGAGCGCCCGGCAATCCGTCACATGGGTGCGAATTAACCTGGTGAACGCCTCTGTAGCTGCATCCATCATCTCCTTCTTGATCCGCGCCGCCTCCACGTACGGCATGACCTTGGACCTGACCTTGCTGCGGTCGATGATCTGGCCCAGCAGTACGAAAGGCAGGTCCACGTTGATGTTCTCGTGAGCGGAAGTCTCCACCAGAGGAATCGCCCCCTTGTATTCTTTCCGCTGAACGAGCTTTTCGGCTTCACGGACGTAAGCTTCGTTCGCGTCATCGTTCTTTGTTGTAACGAGAACGACGGGCTTCTTGGTCTTGACTAAATTGTTTAATATTGCGGCCACTATTTCTACTTGTTTCTCTAATGTCCGGCTCGGAACAACGCTCACGTCGAAAATACACACAAAACCATCGATATTTAATTTACCATCGGGAAGCACTCGTTGCTCGTATTCTTTTTCGATACCTAACTGATTTTTGCAAATGTACATTAATTTTTCGGCTGAAGTGATTTTAGTAGCGGCGCATCTTTTCACATACGGTTCCATTTTACCACCTGGAAATCACAATCACACACTTGTATACCATATGCAAAGCAATAGACCAATCCAAATTGACGTCACAGCCAAAAGGCAATCCTACTTTTAAGTACTGTAACATGGGGTTACTTAAAAACTAATTCCTTTTTTTGTTTATAACTTTTAAACCAATATTAGTTTTGGCATAAAATAAAGAAATTAGCAAGTTGACTTTTTTTAAATCTTACATGGAAATATTTTGTTTTTTTTTGTTGAATTTCACTTAAATTTAAAATGGGGCTACGTTGATACTCTTCCTTTTTACATAATAAATTTTTGCCATCAATTTTAACTATTATATTTAAAACAAAAACAAATTCATTATTATTTTTAAATTTAAACAATAACTCTATACGAATACTATTAAATACATTAAGTAAAAATTTACTTTTGAACCCCATAGTGTCACAATAAGTAAACAAATAACTTTCCCCGAAAATATTAAAGTAACCCCACGAAATCAAAGTAGTCCCGGTACATTTCAATAAATTTTGAACAGTTTCTGTAACAATATAACATAGATAGTATCGATATTATGCAAAATATCTATAAAACTGCTTAGAAACTTTTGTTTTATTGACCGTAACATATAAAATACTACATTGACAGTTGCCCTCTGCCAAATTCATTTGTTTTGGAATTAATAGTCTACAAAGCCGCATGCACAGCTCGAAATTTGGTGTAATTCGTATCACTGAAATTTAAAGAAATTAATTTGACTGTTCACATCAACTCGAAATTTATGTATTGACTGTTTGTCTTGTGAGTGTCAGTTTGTTTTTGTTGATATAAACATGATAAAGAAAAATGAACATAAGAAGATTTTGTAGATATAATTGCCAAATGTCCATGTTTGTACAATAGAATAAATATATTTTTTCTCAATTAATGTGGGTTCTACCTTGACTACAAAAAATTGAGATTTGGATACTTTTCTACGAATTTAAATTCGAGTAAGCCAAATTTCAATACTATGAACGCAAGTACACATTGCCATTATGACAAAATTCCCAAATTTCACCGAATTTCACCAAATTTCGAACTGTAAATGCAGCTTAACGAAAGAGTCATGCTAGTACCTTTGAAAGGTTGAAAAGATGCATCGTCAATAAATTCGGTTTGCTCTATAAGTTGAAACTGAAAATCTACCCCATCTTCAGACGGTTTGGTCACTTCGCCCCAGTATAAAAAGTGGTCGTTATTAACAACACGGCCGCTGAAGTCGGTCTAAGCAAAATCAAGAACAATTTAGATGTCAACAATCAAGTTGTAGATGGTGAAGGTAACTCTATCCTACCTGACTAAGAACAGATATGTGATCCACATTGTAGTCATCGGCGAGTGATCGAATGAATCGGTTACAAAGACATGATTTCCCTACACCTGCCTGGCCTTTATCCTTTTCCATTCCAGACAAGCCGACCACAGCCACATTGACCGTTTTGACAGCTTCCACTTTACGTGCCATGCCGCCAAGACACCTGCTGCACCGTTTTAAGTACCAATGCCTTGACGATCATGCATTCTTCGAATAAACTAAACACGCAGAACGAAAATTCAAATCAGTATTCACAGTTGAACTCACAACGCGAACTATCAAAATCAAGTGACACAGCTGTACGTGGGCTTATGACAGATTCACACTGCACAAATCAACATTTTTTCAATGTTTCAGTGTCTACATACCTTAACATGTGACATTAGACATCCTTTCTGCTTCATGATTCATACTTGTCTTGGTATTAAAATGTTGTTATTGGTAAAATATGACAGTACTCATACACAGTTTATAGAACCTACACCCATGCAGTAGTTTTCATCTTAACAGAAGTATTGTAAACAAAGTATATATCAAAATTCGCGCAATAATTTTTAAATGTCAATCAAACCTCTTGATTAATTAGGAACATCGAAATAAAGCACTGTCAAATTTCGATAACAGGCGACCACCCACCGCTTTACTTGGACGCCATTTCTAAAAACAGGTGTAGAAGGGAAAGGGAAGGAATACAAACCCAAGGGCAAACGTTCAATAGAATTCCATGGCGGCAAATCACGGCATTTCTCTATGTATACTAAACCACTTGAAACTAAAACCCATTCCCTTTCCTTTATATGTAATTCGATCTTGATGAGAATTTTACAAAATATGCATGCTATTCTGTTCGAAATACACAACTGTACTTAGCAAAAGTACTAAATATACATTATTTACTATTCACTGTTGGTTCTAAACAGATTCACATTTGACAATTATTTCCAATTTTTTTTCCTTTTGCATACAATAATTAAATAGTAATAAAGAGAAATATGCTCAAATTATATCAATTGTGGTTTTTTCCAGTAGTTAACTTATAATTCTAAGAATAACAACAAATTAATGTCCTCAACAATAAAATATTTAATATAAATAAATAACACATTTGTACCTAATAATAACAATATTTATTTATAATTATTGTATTCACAAATACATAAAATATAATTTGGGGAAAGTATAAAACGCTAATCAGCGCTGAATGCTAAAACACTAATCTGCAAAAAAAACAAAAGAAAGAATAAAATCAATCCAAACCGAATATGTGGGACTTAAGAAGGGTATAAGATTTCTTTATTTAGTTCAGTTCAATTCGAGTTTTTACCTAAACCAAGTATGTGGGATTCAAGAATAGTATAAGGTTTCTTTATTTAGTTCAGTTCAATCAGAGTTCCAAAAACTGATAATGTGGGACTCAAGAAGGGTGTTAGGTTTCTTTATTTAGTTTAATTAAATGTAGATGAGAGGCTTTTATCTGTACATTTCTTCGCAGATTAGCGTTTTATTCTTACCCTATAATTTGTAGTATAAAATATAATGCAGTCTTTAACATTTATTATTTTTTGTTCCTGGGAAAACAAAATATGTAATATTATTATACACCTGGCCCGGTCTTAAAACTTCATTTGGAAAATTGGGCTACAAAAATAAACAAGTATATTACATAAATTATCCACAATATTTAATTTTCTTACATGATTAACAGCATCAGGATAATTTTGAGTTTCAAAACAGAAGGACCCGTGGCGATTATATAAGCAATTATCTTTGCCAGTCAGTTGTTCATTCTTAAAAAATAAAACAATTAATTAATTATTTACGTTCTAGAAACAAAAACATACTTCTGGTCCATTGACGGGCAAGAAATTCGCTGTGTAGAACTGCACACCTGGTTGGTTGCTGAAAACTTCTAAAGTTCTTCCACTAGATTCGTGAGTAGCTCTACAAATTTTATTTATTATAAATTATTTTGTAAGCTGGGTTAAGTTGTTATACCTAGCATGAAAAATGACATTATCTTTGGTTGGTACGTTAACACAGAAATTGTGATCGTACCCACCTCCAGGTACATTATTTATAACATCTTTTAATATTTTCGGAATTTGTAAATCAAAAATTGTTCCTTTTACCGGCGTAAGCACACCTGAAGCAAAACCAATTAGCATGTTTTTAATTATCATAGAAAGTATAAAAGTGGGGTGTGAGATATGAAATATTTTACCTGTTGGAATGACTTCATCATTAACAGCAGTGATTTTATCAGCATTTACTTGAATTGTAGTATTGTAAACTTCTTGTGCGCCCGCATTATGTCCAGCTAAATTGAAATAAGAATGGTTTGTTAGGTTTACAATAGTTGGTTTAGATGTATAAGCTTTGAAATCCATTTTAAATTCATTGTCATCAGTTAGCTCGCATTTTAAATTTACAAGCAAGTCCCCTGGGAAGCCTTCTTCCTTGTCTTTTGATAAGTAACTGAAGACGACTGCTTTTCCTCGAACATCGTGATTCCAAACAACCTTAGCAAAAAATATTGCATAAGTAAACAAAGTTAGTCAATTTCCGTGTAACTTGCTCAGTGTATGAATCATTACTTTATCAAATCCGATGAAGCCACCATGTAGTGTAAACGTTCCTCTATTCTTTGATACAGAGTACGGTTGATCGTCAATTTTAAATTCGCCACGACCTATCCTATTCGCTACCCGGCCGATGGTCGCTCCAAAATAAGGATTTAGTGGTTTGAGATATCCTTTAAAGGTAAGAAATTATTTACGAACGAAATTTTAAGCTTCATTCTTACCATCCATGTTATCAAATCCCATGACGATGTCTTTGACGACTCCATTTCGATCTGGAACTTTTAAAGATGTGATCGTAGCTCCGTAGGTGATGACTTGAACCTCAACTCCGTTTTGATTTTTCCATGTAAAACGCCGAACTGGAATTTGCCAGCCTGTGTTTTTGTCCAAGAAAAACCCGAAATCGTCTTCGAAAAGCTTCACGCCTTTTGTACAATCACCGGTCATTGTATCGTTCATTTTTCAAATACCTGCGAATGTTATTATTTACTGGTCTAAATAACTGCGTGTAATGTTTATTTGCTTATATCAACATTTGCTTTTATACTTCTTATAGTTTGATAAGGTATCGCGGTTTAAATACTTATCTATGTTTATTTTAGAAAACAAAAACAAATTTTTGTAGCAAAAATTTACCGCTAACTTATTATTCCCATAATTCTGTTAAAACATTCGATAATGTTCATAATACAATCGCATTTTGATTTTTATCGTTTTATCGCATATTTAACATAATTATTACTTTATCAGTAGGTACATTTTCATTGTTGTATAAAATGCAAAAATAATTGCAAATTACATAGCGCTCTAGATTTAATTAATTCAGTAAGTAAAATTTAATTAATTTTGCATCTAGATAAATTATTAATATAAATTTATAATAAAGTCTGAACTGTACAAAAAACGCACTATTCGAATTTAATTAAAAGTGAGAATCGATATCTATTGCAACATTTTTTACGTTATTCATATTTCTGTTTATTATTAAGTACCTCATAGTTATAGATGTAATTATATACATAACGTATTTTGTATAATTGATTATAGTAATCAAAATTATTCAACATAATTGTTTTATTTACTTTAATACAAGCATATAAATTACAATTTTTTACACAAATTGCAATCGTTTTGTAGTGTTTACACGTTTACACAATTTGCTTTGTTATGGCAAATTATATATCATGAGTCATTCATTTTACCAATAACTTACATTAGATTATTTTTGTACATCATGTTTATATAGCTCGTTTATATATTTCACTTCGTCTAGTAAGTACACTGTGTGCAAATTATGTAAAATGCAATTTTGTAGTGCACCGCATATTGATGAATAAAAGCATGTGATTTTCATGTAGCACACGACATTTGTATGTTTATAACAGGTGTGATGTTAATTTCAATGTTGATTTGTTTTTAATTTATTTTTATTGGGCAAATTAGCATTTTAACCCTGAAATATTTTTTTATACACGGTCTAAGTTTTGATACGTTTACATTTTACTTTTAATTGCCTAAGCACATTTCTGATTCACATTTTCGTTTATTGATTAAACTAAACAACTAAAGTACTATTTGATACTATTATTATTTTAATTTTATAATAAATAAATCAAACCTAAAAATATATTACTTATCAGAGTATTTATTTTCGACTGATAAACCAAAAAATAACTAATAAATACTGAATTTTTTGCTTCTAAATAGATAAAAAAATGTAAAAACAACATTATTCTACAAATAGCATGAAATATTATTGTCATGTATTTATCGTACTTATTTTTAAATTTTTGTTTTTAACAATGCATATGCGTCATTCTATTGTTTTTAAAGTAAAAATTACAATTTTAAATAGACCATGCTAAATGACGTATGTAAACGTGGTATCATGTATTAATTAATTATAGTTTTTTCTTATTTACCATGAACCTTGCACCTACCAATTTAACATTTCTTGTTTTTACCATTGAAATGTTAAAGTCGAAACAAAACATCGTTAAAATTTGACTACAGTTTTATTTTTGAAATTTAATATTTTGTGTTCAGGATGGCAGGAAACCACCCGGGAAATTCAAAATGGATGGAAAAAGTTTCGTACAGTATTATCAACAACATAGAACTGTTTTTTAATAGGTATGATTAATGATTATTACAAGCGTTAATTACATTAATATTAATATAATTGTAGACTTGGACAAAGTATTGCGAGACATCCTGTACGAACAATTTTAGTATGTATAGGAGTTGTGCTCTTAAGTAGTTTAGGATTTTTAAGATTTAGGCAAGAAAAGAACCCTATGAAATTATGGGTTCCTGAAGGTTCCGACTTTATAAAAGATACTGAATGGTTAGTCAATACTTTCCAAAGATATCCAAGACCTGAAGCTGTTATTGCTAGAGCAAATAACGTTCTCACACCCGAAGTATTAGTAGAATTAAATTATATAAATGAGAGAGCCATACAGTCAAATCTGGTGAAATGGGAAGATATTTGTTTCAAGTAATACATTTTTATAGTCTCTTTAATTTGAAACTCATTTACAAATTATTTTAGAGTTCCCATGGTGAGTGCAACATTATCAGCTATGATGCGCTCAAAATCAAACAGCTCAGCATCTGATGATTCTGGATTCGATCCTAGTTATTATTTACCTTCTTTCATGTATTGCGGATTTGTAAATTCTTTCCAAAAAGGATGTTTTATGCAAAATATTCTAGAAATTTGGTCTTATGACTCTGAAAAGATTTCTCAACTCACAAAGCAAGAAATTGTGAATCAAATTAGCGAAACAAAAATAAGGTAAATAAATAGAGTAGTGTATTGTACATGTACTGATCAATTAATTATATTTTTTACAGTCCTGTTTCTGGACATCCTGTTAATTATGAAAAGCTATTAGGAGGTATAGTTAGAAATTCTACAGGGCACATAATTTCCGCAGAGACTGCGTTAATGATTTGGATGACTGATGTAAATTTTACTCAAGTGGATATGAACACCGCCGGAAATGATATTGGTACTGCAGATTGGGTAATTTTTTACTTTGTTAACTTCTTTATAAAATTTTATTTATTGTTTTTATCGCAAGGCTACTGGAGAGATTTTACAATGGGAAGAAAATTTTATAAAAATCATGGCAAATGAATCGAAATATTTGAACCAAACAGAAATATTTTACATAGCTGGACGAAGGTAAATATATTTAAATTTGTTTGTTTTAAAGGAAATTTTTAAGAGATGCAGTCAATAATTTAATTTAATCCAATAAAACTTTTCGACTGCAAATTTTAAAAATTTAAATAATATTAAGTAAATTATTTTACAAAAATTCAAAAATATTTCGTCAGTAGTAGATAAAACGCAACACATACATTATATACCGGGTGTATACTTGAATTCTGTTATACAGAATGTATCATAATTTCGAGTGCATAAATTAAGGGTATAATTTAATAATGTGATTACAAATTTAAAATAATTTTTTAGAAATTCGAAAGTTTTCTTACACGGTCCATTTTAAGTACCGCTGGATTATTACTAAGAATAAATTTAATGAACACCTAAATAAAATGATATTCATTTAGAATCATAAAGTTAAAATAATTATTAATCCAATGGCACGAAAAAATTTTTTTTTGATCCGCAATATCAAACTGTATATACAGGGTGTCTCTGTACTTCGGGAAAAAAATTAAAGGGTATATACTGTAAGACGTACTTATCATGGAACAAAAAGATTTTTTTTTAATTCGCAAAAGTAAGGGTAGTTTACTTGAAATGAACATTTTTAGAACCATTGAAACAGTGTACTTTATTAAAAGAAACATAATTTTTATTACATAACATCAGACATTTATTTGGCGTTGTGTAAACAATTACTACTTGTATTATTAGTAGATGTAAATAAAATCATTAAAAATAGCTATCAACCAGTGGCTAACAAAATGTTTCCTTTAAATACCATGCAAATTATTTTGCAAATTTTAAAAAAATTCTTTTTGTTCCATGATCAGTACGTCTTATAGTAATACACCCTTTAATTTTTTTCCCGAAGTACAGAGACTTCCTGTATACTATACTATTCATGCAGCTAGAGTTGGTCGGAGCGGTAAAGGAGAAAAAGAATGTGACTATGTTCTACACAGAGCTGAGTCACAATTCGCCAACTTATTATCTACTCGCCTGAACGCAACTGAGCCAAGAGAAAAACCAAGCTGGGCGGCTTCTACAGGGTGGTTTTGAAATTAATGTCAAAAATTTAAGGGTAAGTAGTATGACATGTGAGATTACGAAACAGAAAGAATTTTTAAAGATTCGAAAATTAAAGGTAGTTTACCTGCAGCATTTTTTGTAGTATTGCACTGGATTTGTTTTCCTATTAAACACAAACAATAGAAGTAGATAATGAACATTAAGATGTTCATTATCTACTTCTATTGTTTGTAATTACATAATACTAGTAAAATAAACAAAGAAAATTTAATTATTTTTAATGAAACAATAATTACACCACCCAGTGTCAGTGCAAACGAAAAAATTTTGACTCGGAAACATAAAATTAATTTTGCGATATAAAAAAAATTCTTTCTGTTTCGTAATCTACACATGTCACACTACTTATCCTTAAATTATGACATTAACTTAACAACTATCTTGTATATCTACACTATTTCAAGGTAGCGAAACAGTTTCTACCAAAAAATTTCATGATAATCTATATCCGCTCGATTAATATTGTATACTAATTTGAAATTCTTTAGCTCGGCCATCTCTCATATCGCGTAGGTACTGTACCTTAACGTATGATACAGCCTGTATAGGAAAAACAATGTTATATTTTAAATTTTGTTATAGTTATACTTACCTATTAAATTTAGAAGAAAGTTGTAAATACAAAACATGTTCAAAATTAAAAACTACACAATATGAGACCTCAGTGGATTATATTGTTTTTTTTAGTTTTCGAAATAAAACGCAAAAGAAAATGGCCATTTATAAGATTATTTCAGAGTGGCATAGAATTAGGGATGTTTTTTGTTGTTTTTGTTTATACTTCCCTTTCTGTGATTAAATATGACTAATTTTGTTTTGATTATTGTTATTATGAAATCACTCAAATGTGGTGTTTTATTGGATTTTATTGAATTGACTGATTCTTAAAAAAACTCTTTTATTGAAATCCAGTCGAAAATAAATATTCTATTTCTTGTTATTAGTTATTAGTAAATATGTTCTATAACAGTTTTTCAGATATAAGCGGAGCTACAATTTTTGGAGATATACCTACATTGATGATTGGTGTATTTTTAATGGTCGCATATATTCAAATCGCTATATCTAGACTGAATTGCGTTGACGCAAAAGTAAGTACAAAATTATAATTGAATAATACTGACAATGTATAACTATTCTCTAATAGGTAGTTCTTGGATTTTGTGGACTTTTCGGTATTGGATTGTCAATTGTGGTGGCATGCGGTATTTGCTCGTTGTTTGGAGTGTTTTATGGCCCTGTTCACACATCCCTTCCTTTCTTAATGATGGGTCTTGGTTAGTATTTCATAACAAAGTGCTATTAATATTCAGTCTAACAATTTAACAAATTAAAATATAAAATGCGAATGTTTCAGGGGTAGATGATATGTTCGTAGTAGCAGCAAGCTGGGATTACGTTTCAAAAAATAAATTAAAAGAACCAATTCATGAACGAATAGGACTTATGTTGCAACATGCGGGTGTTTCTATTACTGTGACTTCTGTCACCGATTTTATGGCGTTTTTAGTGGGCTCTTGTACGGTAAGAAAAATACAGCAGGTGATTGACAACTTCGTGCATATTTCGGGAAAAAATTAAGAATACGTATTGAGCGTGGAACAGAAAGAATTTTTTAGAAATTCGCAAAATTAAGGAATAATTTCTCAAAGAGAATATTTTTAATACTACTGGAGTATCGTATTTTATTCAAAGTAGCATAGATAATTAATTAATATACCTAGTTTATTTAAATAAAATATTTTTTCTACTCCCGTTATAGGTAATTTAGTTATTTTATGTCATTTATAATTGAATGACACTAATTTTGATATAGATTTTTACAAGTAAATTTCATGCAAATGAATAGTTTTTTTTAAAATTAACATGGGAGTAGAAAAAATAGTGTATATGCCCTTAAAATATGTTCACGAACTTGTGAATCAGCATGTATAATTATTACTCCTAAAATATTTGTTATAATTAGTTTGTTTATAGATTATTCCATCTCTGAAATCGTTTTGTATTTATGCTGGTGTGGGTGTACTGACAACATTTATATTTATTGTAACTTTTTTTGTTGCGTGTTTTACTCTTGATCAAATTCGAGCAGACGAATACAGAAACGGAATCATACCTTGCATTCAGCACCAACCATACAAGAAGAATGAGTTCAGCGAAAAACAATTCGCTAAGAAAATTTTTCACTACGTTTATGAGAAATTTATACTGACCGTACCAGGAAAAGTATGACTAAATTTGATTTTTGCGGACGTTTTTGTAAAATAATGTTGCAGATTTTTATTATCGGTTTGACGGTAGCTCTCACTGCTGTTGGAATTCATGGTACCATAAACTTGAAACAAAAATTCGATCCTATGTGGTTTATACCAAAAAATACGTACTTAAGTGATTTTATCGGGGAGAGAGTTCAATATTATCCAGAAATGGGTTTTGAAGCCTCTATTTTGACTGGAAAAATAAATTATAATGAAGAATATCCAAAAATTCAAAATCTAGTTTTGGAACTGGAAAATCAAACTGATATTCTAACAGTTACAGACAATTGGGTAAGGCCTTTCCAGAGGTACGTTTTGAAGAATTATGGAAAAGGTAATAAAAATAAATAAATTAGGGACTCGAACCGTACAAAATAACGGTTCATGTTCGGTTACCGGTTTACCGTGATTTATAGAGTTCGGTTTTGTTCCGGATTTCATATTTCTTTTTATATGAACCGGTAACACGTAACAGGTTTTAAAAAAAACGGTTCAAGGTCCGGTTTCGGTTTAATGATCTATAAAACAACATTCGATTAATTAAAAAGATTCGTTCCAGTATTAGATTAACATGTAAAAAAATCTAGAATTAAACAAAATTAGACCTATCTACAGAAAATATGGGTGACTACCCAATTCTCGAAAACTCAGAGCTAGAACATTCAACTACAAGAAAATTCTTGCCTAGAATCATAAAATACCTGAAAATTCAAGAGACAAGAAAATGCGCAAATAGAAAATTCAATCTAGAAAAAAGTGTTGGAATTTTTCCAGCGATTGTGAAACAATAGTTTAGAAATAATTTTTGTTTAACAACAAACTCGCTGTAGGCTTTTTAAACTATAACTGACCCTAACATCCCAAACACGCGATTCTAATCAGTATTATTTTTCTCAATATTCAGAAGCATGAAAGAATTTTCAAAGATTCCTTATTGTATGAACAGAGAACAGGGCATAAAATAACAGCACTTCGTTCTGGTTTTCGTTTCTGTTCTAATTCGGTTCGAGTTCCTGTAATAAACTTAGGTAATAATTTTGTATGAATTATTAAAAACATATTCGTTTTTTAGATCTTAATGAAGTAACTTTATCAAAAAAAGATTGGAATACCTATATGTCTAGATTTTTATTTAGTCCTAGGGGTGGAAAGTATCAAGCTAATTTTAAATTCGCTTCAGATTTAAAATGTGGCTACCCCGCAAACGATACACTCGTAAGAACAAAGTTTAAATATTAATTTGACTTTTGACATTATAATTTTTGTTTTATTTTTAGTTATCATTAATTAATTTTCGTTTTCATTCATTTACTGGCCCAGAAGAATATTTGCCAGCTATGAGAAAAGTACGAGAAATTAGCAAAAATGCGAATTTTACTACTGGTGATCGCTTTTCAACTGCTTGGGGCAAAATATTTGCTAGTTGGATGACTGATGAGGTACGAAATGTGTATCATAACTTCAAGTACATACGTTAAGGGTACATCATTTGATATGCTACAATTCCAAAATAAATTTTAACGTAGAACATCACTGAATTAATAATTATTTTTAACATAAATATTTAATAATTTCCAATAACAAATGTTAATTTAATTTATTTTAATCAGATATTCAAAAATTGGTTCAAGTTCCGGTTTCGGTTCTTTAACTTTTCAAATTTCTGAACAATTCATTTTAATCCGAAAATCAAACTGTATATATCCAACGTATGTACTCGAAGTTAAATTATACACTGTCTGTATTATAATAAAAGTTGTGTTGTAGGTCATCGACAAAGAATTATTGCGTAATCTCCTTCTAGCGCTTGTGTGTGTAATGTTCTGCACAACAATTTTGATCGCCAATATCCAAATTTGCTTTTGGATTTTCGTCTGCGTGTTACTGACTATGGTGAACGTCTGTGGTTGGATGCAAAAGTGGGGTTTGACAATCGATATAGTCTCCTGCATTTGCTTGACACTTGGGATTGGACTCTGTGTGGACTATGCTGCTCATATAGGCTACACGTTTATAACTGTCAGTGGCGAGAGCAAACAAGATAGGACCCTGATAACTGTGACAAGTATAGGCACTGCAGTACTACATGGAGGCCTATCTACATTATTGGCGCTTTCGTCGTTGAATCATTCGGAGGCCTATACGTTTCAGGCCTTTTTCAAGGTAGAAGTAATAGCTACAAGATCGAAATATCTCTAATTTGTGTTTGTCTCTTATATAGATCTTCCTGCTAGTGGTGCTTTTTGGCCAATTCTTCGGGATTGTGTTACTTCCTGTGATATTAAGTTTGATTGGACCTAAATCTCGACAAACTCATACTACTGTCCTACAAATGGAACTAAATGAAAATTAAAAATTTGCTTGTAATATCTTAATATTAAATTGATATTTCAGTTTGTGATTTATGTTGTTAAAAGTTAACAATTACGTAGGTATTAAATAATTTTTTCTTCACGATTGAACTTAGTTTTTAAGTGCCTCAAAAATATCAAATAAATATAATAGAAACAAATACCTATACTTCATTTTTTTAAGAAGATAGCACTTTGTAAACTTTGCTACCCTATTATTGGCTAATCGTAAAACAAATTCACATAACATAAACAAATTCTCGTAAATGTCATGAACTGCAGTCAGTTTTTGAGCATTTGAGTAAAAGTATTGTTCATTATACAGGGTGATTAATAACTTCGTGCATATTATTTCAATGGCAAAAGTGCCCAAAATTTATCACAGAACTGAAAGAATTTTTCAAAATTCGCAATTTTAGTTTTCAGATTTTTTGATCAAACAGTTTTGGATCACTGTTTTCAAATGGAATTTCGTAAATTTACTACTCTTGCCATTGCACAATTAATTAAAATTTTATTTTATTCCATTTATAGTTACTCAGATATCTATTATACAATCAACAATCCAATGGTTTCAAAATTGTGCCTCTTGCAAAAACTGCCCTTAAATTTACGAATTTAAAAAAAATTCAGTAACTATACTACTATGTCATTAAAATATATGCACGAAGTAGTGAATTACCTGTATACTTACAAAATGTAAAACAAGTATTCCAATTAGTCTTCTTTAAAAAAATGTGGTATAAGTTCATTTTCATGACAGATTTTAAGTTGTCACAAATTTAAATTCACAATATCTTCTTAAAATTAATATGTTATTAGCGGATATTAGTTTTTTGTTTATTTACTGCAATAAATTAAATGACAACATTTTTGATATATTGCATTGTTTTTAATAATACATTGCATTTTTGTGATTATTAATTAATGAAAATTTGTTATTAAACATGTTTTTTCACATTTAAATAGTAGTTTTACTGGTAATATTTAACTTTTATTATGTATTTCTTAATAATACATACGTATTATCTACCAAGTCTTTAACATAACTTGGGTGTAGCAGCCTCACATACTGCAAGTTTGCAAGTATCACCGGTATAGGGATAGATTTAGGTACTGGTTTAATTAAAAAATAATAATTATTATATAATCACAATACATTTTTAGGAAAAACTATAAAGATGGCAGATTATTAAAAACTGTTTGATATTTTAGATATAGAAAGAAGTTACCTATATACCTACAAATAGAGCGTAAATACTATATATTTTTAGTAGGTACTACATTAGATAGGTACCTAATCAAAAAAATAAACTTTTGACAAATCTTCTCAATTGTAATATTATTAGGTAAGTAATACAAAAAATTCTTAATGATACAAAAATTCCTAATACTTTTAAGTGGCCCGTCTACTACCTAAAATCCAGCATAAAATGTACTAACGTAGCGAGTGTTTTGTGGCCAGTACAAGAATGGTAAAACTTGATTTCAACAAGGATTTAAAAGAGAAAGAATAAATCTACAGATGTGCCTTATTAAATTTTGATTAAAATTTTTTTTAAAATTCCAATTTTATGCAAACTTTACACGGTTATATCTCATGATACGAATTAATTTTTAAAATTTTAAAAAGGCAAATCTGTAGATCCATTCTTTCTCTATTAAATGTTTATAAAATGTTTATAAAAAAAGTCAATAATAATCTGACAGTTAACTCACAACGAAAACACTTTTACAGCATTTTTCAACTTCAGAATGACAGCTAGAATGCAGCAAAGTACGAGTTTCGTGCTGGTTTCAGGCAGCCTTAGTAGTGGGGAAAAGAGTGGAATGGAAAAAAAGTAAAATCGAGAAGAGTATTCTAGGAATTCGGAAAAATCGTAGACGAGCCGCTTAAGAGAGGAGATGAAATCTTTCTCGCACGATTAATCGAAGGAAAATTCATCGCGGGAAAAATTTATCGCGTGGAAAACTCGTTGCCTGAAATTTAATTACACATATTATTCATCGCGGTTTTTTGACACAATTAATCGCCGACAAAGTTATTATCAAATGCATATAAATGAGTTTAGTAAACACAATTTTCGCGACTTGCGTTGAGCAAACCAGAAGGAATTAAGAATTTAAAGTAAGCAATGATCCTAAAGCCTCATTCCCACCTCTATCATAGTCGTAGTCGTAAGTCGTAGTCGTAAGTCGTAGTCGTAGTCGTAAGGAAAACCGACCGTTCCCAGCTCTTATCATAAGGGTAATGTCTTGTTCACAACTAAACTAATAAATGAGTCAAATACATTTCAAATAATTGATAATTAAATATTACTGTTATATTGGAAACAATACTAATTTGCCCAGGAAGAAAATTATAGTATTAGGACAAATAATAAAAAATAAATGTATACATAAAATGTATTCAATTGCATGTGAACATACCATGATTTTTAAAAATGTGTAATAAGAAATATGAAATAAATCATAGTAATATTGAATTACCTTAAAAGCTATAAAACATTCAGAAATATATAAAACAATATTATTTTTATTCATATTTATATTTCTATAACCTTTCTTTCGACGAGTAGTGCAGTGACAGTAGTGAAACCAGCAGCACTACATATCTCCATCTCTTTCTATTTATGATTACGACAAAAAGTTTGATGCTAAACAACACAAAAATAACAAAGATACTAATTTTCAAATATTAAAGCCAGAGATAATGGTCATAATAATTGGTCATCATACGGGTGGTCTGGGACACCCTGTATATATATATATATATATATATATATATAAATTGTCATAATTTTAAATAGCGTTTTTCTCATGTTAAAATTATAAAAAGTAGCGTATTAACACTAAATAAATGACAAGGAATTTTATGCCGAAAACTACACTTTGTCTTACTTTTTAAGATTGGGCAAAAAAAATGAGAAATGACGAGGAATAAGTTATGGGCACCAAACCCCAAAGTTTAGGTTAGATTTATGGTGTAAGTTTTTTTTTACTGATTTAAAAGAACAATGAAGTAAAATAAGAAGAATGTATTTTTTTATTTTGTAGGTACATAGATACCATGAGATAAAATATTTTCTTATTGAGAAATTAGCGAAATTACTAATTTTATGTTCCCTTTTCAGTTTAGCAAGGTGAGTCAAACGAACTCTATTATACTCATATTCCGATAATATATACAGAGTGTTCCACAACTTAGGACAAGAGATTTAAGAGTATATACTGTACGACGTGTTGATCATGAAACAAAAATAATTTTTTTTAAATTAAAATTAAATAACTGCATTAAAACAATACAAAATACAATAAATAGTATGAGCCTGTCGGAGTTTCCGGTACATCTAAGTTAGTAAAATAGCTTGCTTGTTAAAGAAAAACCATGAAAAACCTTCCTTTTGATGTATTCTCTAATAACCTAAACCGTGAGTTGACGACTGATAACTTTCGCACACGGTAAAATGTAGGTACTCATGATTCAAAGTATGTAAAGGTACCACACCCAAATATGTATGTATATGTATAGTTATTCAGTAATTGGGCTTATTGAGCCTGTTGAATAACTCAAACTTAAATAAATAAATAAACAAATTGAGTAATAGGCATAATAGATTAGTAGGCTATAAAGAAATACTGTATACAAAATTTATACCTACTAAAAAAATGAAAAGTTTATAAGTAGGAGTCCCTTTAGAAAAGTAGGTTTCTCGAAATTTGTAGATCTTCAACAAATCTTAAAAAAAAAAACTTTAGGATGAACAGGAAATTGTGAAGTTGTAGGTTTCCTATAAAAAGAAGGAAGATAAAATGTTTATAATAGAAACGATACGTAGTAAATGTTATAAAATAGATATTTATTAATGTATTATACGCTTTATTTAATTCAGTATTTTCTCTATACTGACCCTATTAAAAAGATTGACAATAAGTATTTAGAATTAACATGTTTTTGGTTACTTTAAATTTTCAATGATATTCCATATATCGCGGAATAAAATTAAAAGTATTTATAGTATTTAACGGTTTAAAAAAAAGGTCTTACTAATTATTGGTAATATAAATATTATTGAACAAATCGATAAATTTAAAATTTGGGATAGTTTATTTTACGGTACCGCATATTTCATTTAAAAACTTATACGTATTTATATGTCTATAGGTTGTAAAATAGAATTTTTCATTAGGAATGTGGAAAAATAATCTCGTGAGTAATAATAAATCTTTACAGCCTACAGATGGAATCTCGAAACAAAAAGATTTTTTTTCAAAATTCACAAAATAAATTGCATTCTAAATAAAGTCCACATTTTTAAACCACTGTTTCAATTAGTATTTTTAATATGATTAAATTCATTTACCTAATGTTGTATAAATAAACAAATTAATTAAATTTTGATGATTTGGCAGTTGAAGTTCAAGAAACCAGTAGTACTAAAAATGTATATCGACGCTTCTCTGACAAAAAGACGTAAGCGACTTTTGACACATTTTGCAGGAGACGAAAAAAACTGTTTTTTTGTATTACTATAATGAAAATTCAAAATTCAATGATTTTAAATTTTTTTTAAATACATTAGGTGAATGCATGTTATAATAATTTTAGTGTACATAACACAGTTTTGATAATATTTATAAAAATGGCGTTTAAGCATTTCTTATGTAGTGAAATGTTGTTTACGTCTTGATGTTTATGTACATAAGTCTTTTTGATTTATTCAAACCTGATGATGTTGGTGCTTAAGCGGTACTTACGTCTTTTAGTTATTTTGCGTGCGACGTATTTTTTGGCAGATAAGCAATAAATAAATTTTGTGTTATATTAGGTATTTCAAAAAGTTTATTAAAAATAAAAATTTCATGTCCTTTTATAACAAAAATATATGTTACATTCTATGTAAAATTAATAACATTGCGTTTTATAAAAAAAATTCTGAAATTAAATAAACAAATAAGTAATATAAAAAATTAGTCGTCTCAGGCAAAACATCTTGAACAGAGCAAGACGTTTTTAGCGTTCTGTTCATTTTTAATCTGGAAAAAGTACACGCGACGTAACCGCCAATTCTGAACAATATTTCATTGATTATTATTTAATTATGTATAAGTAATATGGCAAGTTAATTTTTATTAATAAAATCTTTAGCAAACGTTTTTCTGTTTCATATAAAATAATTTGAGCATTATTTATATTAAACAGCGATATTTCAAAATTAATTTAACATTGTCTTGTCCATAAGACATGTCGCTTAAGCATTTACAACTCAGTTACTTTAAAAAGACGTAAGCAGCATGAAATTTAACACTGTGTATTATGTTATTTAAGTAAATATTCTTAACTATTTATAGTGGAGCACATTAAACAGAACTAATGTAAATATCTGAAGAAAAAACTCATCTCTATTACTAGATTTACCCGCACAAACTGACCGTCAACTTAACACGCCACACTGGTGGTTACGCTGAAGACATTATAAGCCATTGATCAAGTTTGAACTTGCGCTATAAGTAGATGTCGCTTACGCAAATTTAAAATTGAAATAATTCAAAACCTAAATTTTTGTCGGTTATAACAATTCCAGTACATGGGGCTTACGTCAAACTATAATACTGCACAAAAATCTCATTTTGACAATTTTGGCGCTTACGTCTTTTTGTCAGAGAAGCGTCGATATGTTATTTTGTCATTTAGAGTGCAATTTATTTTGCGAATTTCTGAAAATAATATTTTTTATTGGTGATCAGTGTAGTTCTATCATCTGCCATTGATTTATTTTCCTGAAATGTTGAAACATCCTGTATGTTATATTTTTTTATGAAACTGCTAAATTATATTGAATTTGTAACAATAAAGTAAAACGTCAACATAAAACAAATAAATGGGATTACGGCAGTAAAATAGTAATTCATGCAGACAGAATCACATGGCCGTTTTTATATATAAATTATATTTAATAACGAAGTATCGAATTCTGCCCGTGTTTAATATAAATTATCATTAGTTTATTATGTGAAAATAACTATGAAAATTTGATTTTTTTAGCGGAATCCCGACAGCTCGAGTGACAGATAACTTAAAAGTGTGTTTTTCTGTTGATGTAGTGTCATATAATTTTAATCAATATACTTAGTTACAAATATTGTGTTTCAAATCATGTTTTAGAATTTGAAAATTTAAATTTTCAACACTGAATGGGCTGATCATTGCCAACTTATTTACAAAAATAAGAAACAGTTGGCATCCTGGCACACTTTTTCTTATTTCACAAATCAGTCGGTAGAGGCGCTATAATAATTAATATGGTCTATTGTTACAACAATAAACAGATATTCGGGTCAATTCGGTAATACTCGTTAGCGATCGATTGAACAGGCAGCGCTCTGATTGGTCTAAAAATGTGCTGAACTTGTATTTTTTACTACGTAGCGTACGTAGCTAAAGTAACTCATTATTATACGATTGTATAAAAATTAATAAAATACTTAAGCTAAAATATTGAAAACATAATAAATAAAAACAATATTTTTATGAATCAAATAATATTTTTACTGAAAAACGTGTTTTATAAAATTGCAACAAAATTATTTGTTCTTGTCAAAAAAAACAAAAATTCTATGTAATTAGGGGATTTAATTTTAAAAAAGATGAACACGAGAACACGGTTGGCAACGAAGTCTTCACCTTGACATCTTTTGTGTCTGAATTCACACTGATCTTGTAATATATCGGCAATGTATAGTGTACTATTGAGTTTGTTAACGGTTTGCACGCAATATTTTTTTCGTTTTAATTATTAATCAAGAATATTATTGTTTCATCTAATTTACAACTTTTAATATAGTGAAAAGTGTTCAATACTGGTAGTGAGGCTTGTGCCTTGTGATGTTTTCATATGTCAAGACTTAATAAAGAGCAGACATTAATTCCACAAACTACTGAGAGCAACACTCACACTCATATTAGAACGAGTGGTGCGAATGAGTATCATTACAATAAAAAACGTTTGAAGTTAGAGGATTCTTCCAATCTAACAAAATTAAACGACAAGATGAACGAAAACACAACGTCTGAGAAAAGGCCAAACTTTTCAGCCCTGAACCCCAACTGTGTTAAAATTCCCACAGTACTTAACTTAAAACCAGGAACTACCAAGAAACTGGTTATAAAGAACTTTAAAAGTAAGTGATATGTTATGTTATGTGGTAGTATCTGTCAGACTAGTTATCAATTCTGAATTCTTGTCAGATTACGGTGCATTGTTTTCATTTGTGTTTGTGCATATTATTATTTACTTTGTTCACAGGTGAACCTAAATTACCAGATAACTACAGAGAATTAACATGGGACAAGTTACGTGGAGCTGTTCTTGCCATACAGAAATCAAAGTCTGTGAAATATTCTTTAGAAGAATTGTACCAAGCTGTAGAAAACTTATGTAACCATAAAATGGCTCATAATATATACAACAGTTTAAGAAACTTAACAGAAACACATATATGTAAAAATATTGAGCAATTCTTGGCCGATTCAATGGATCGACAAATATTTTTAAAAAAGATGAACCACTGGTGGTTATCGCATTGTCATCAAATGATTATGATTAGAAGTATATTTCTGTATCTTGACAGAACGTACGTGTTACAGAATCCATCTGTTCTCTCTATTTGGTAAGTAAAGTTAATACAATGTTGTGTTTATATATCTACATGTTACTTTTATTTAGGGATATGGGTCTAGAGACTTTTCGTCGATACATAGTTATGAATCCTTTGGTGCAAACTCGAATTGTTGAAGGCTTACTAATGCTGATCGAGAAAGAGCGGCAAGGTGACGCCGTAGATCGAACATTACTCAAGAGCCTGTTGAGGATGTTAAGCGACCTGCAGATCTACACAGACGCCTTCGAACAGAAGTTCTTGGCCGCGACGGAGCGCCTTTACGCCGCTGAAGGCCAGAGGCTTATGCAAGAAGTCGACGTTCCGGAGTACCTTGCCCATGTGGACAAACGGCTGCAAGAAGAACAAGAAAGAGTCCTTCATTACCTGGACAGCGGCACCAAGTGGCAGCTTATTCATACTGTAGAGAAGCAACTTCTTAGCGAACACCTTACCAGCATTTTACAAAAAGGATTGGATGGTCTTCTAGAAGGAAACCGTGTACCCGATCTTTGTTTATTGTACATATTATTCAGCCGAGTTAGAAATGGAATTAGTGAACTTTGTCTAAATTTTAATATGTTCATAAAAGTATGTAGATCCAATATTACTTCAAACTTTATATATTTATGACTTGTTTGCTTACAGAAGAAAGGGCGAACAATTGTGATCGATCCGGAAAAGGATAAAACCATGGTCCAAGAACTGCTTGACTTTAAGGACAAGATGGACCACATAGTAAATACTTGTTTCAAGAAGAATGAAAAATTCAGTAACTCTCTACGCGAAGCTTTCGAACACTTTATCAATCAGCGAGCGAACAAGCCAGCGGAATTGATTGCTAAATTCGTAGATTCAAAATTGCGTGCTGGCAACAAAGAAGCTACGGAAGAAGAACTTGAACGATTGCTGGACAAAATCATGGTTTTGTTCCGATTCATACATGGTAAAGATGTATTTGAGGCCTTCTACAAAAAAGACCTGGCCAAACGTCTTCTAGTCGGGAAATCTGCAAGCGTTGACGCCGAGAAAAGCATGTTGAGTAAATTGAAACAAGAATGCGGCGGTGGTTTTACATCCAAACTTGAAGGCATGTTCAAAGATATGGAGCTAAGCAAGGATATCAACATTGCTTTCAAGCAACATATGAGTAATGTGCTTCATCGTGATATGATCAACATCGATTTGACTGTGAATATCTTGACCATGGGTTACTGGCCAACGTATCCAGTCTTAGACGTAAATCTCCCGCCTGTGATGGTGCAATATCAGAACGTTTTTAATAAATTTTACCTATCGAAACACAGTGGTAGGAAGCTTCAGTGGCAGCCAACCTTGGGTCATTGTGTGTTGAAGGCTACCTTCCCCCAGGGTCAAAAAGAATTACAAGTTTCGTTGTTTCAAGCGTTAGTTTTGTTGTTGTTCAACAACAACGACGAGTTGTGTTTTGAAGAAATTCGTCAGGCGAGCAATATTGAAGAAGGCGAGCTTAGACGTACTCTACAATCTCTTGCATGCGGGAAAGCTAGAGTGTTATTGAAGACGCCCAGAGGAAGGGATGTTGAAGATACGGATAGGTTTCATTTCAACGCAGACTTTACGAATAAATATTGTAGGATCAAGATTAATCAAATTCAGATGAAGGAAACGGTGAGTTGAAAATTTCTCTATAAAAAATTCGAACTATTGTTTACAAATGATCTTAATTTATAGACTGAGGAGCAGAAGGCAACAGAAGAACGTGTTTACCAAGATAGACAATACCAAATCGATGCCGCAATTGTTCGAATTATGAAAATGCGTAAAACGCTTAGTCACAACTTACTTATCAGCGAGTTGTTTTTGCAGCTTACCTTCCCTGTCAAGGTAAGGTGAATCTGTTTTTTCTTTTTAGCATGTTTAAATAATTTCAATTGTTTTTTCAGCCGGCAGATCTAAAGAAGCGCATCGAATCTCTGATAGACCGCGACTACATGGAACGTGATAAAGACAACCCTAATCAATATAATTACGTCGCTTAAATTATATATTGTTGCTAATTTATATTTGTTTTCTCTTCAATTCTATTTGATAGATAATTTTATTACGAACTGTAAACTGTACGGATTTGAACTTTGCGATATTAAGATTCTAGATTTACTCGACTTACCGACTTGCTAGTAGCAAAACATTTTCTCGCAGTATGCGTTTTCGTTTTGATTTTGCTGCGTACCAAATGTATGATCCGCTCTTTGGACCGTACTTCTGTAAATATTAGGAAATAAGTTTTGATTTTATTCAGTTGAAACCACATAAATCAATATTGTTATTGAAAAAATATGATGTATATTTCTTTTCAGTTCATGCAATTAGTTTGAACAAATTTTGTAAATAATGAAAATTGTATTTTGTAAAATTTTTAAAGTCCAAACCCCAGTTAACGGATTTAGATGTGCAGAACTGAACAATAAACTACTTAAGATCCCTTGAAGTATAATTGGTTCTTTTGTGATTAGAAATATTATGAATTTATAACACTGACACATTCTAAGTCTCAAGAAAAATTGTTATTTCTGTTTAACACACTGTCCACAATGAATTTATTTTCAAATATATTTCAATTGAAAATTTATTATTTTTATTATTTCTCCCTATATTACTTTCTTATTTATTTCCACAAGAGAAACACATTCTCGCTATATTAACAAGATTTTATTTTACAATATTAACAAACTTATTTCTAATTGCAACAATTATTAAGAAACGTAACAAAAATATACTTATAAATACGGATGTATCTACGTAATATCTAATATTTATATACAATCCGTAAGTTTAGTTATATGATCGTGTGATTTATTTAAAGCTTCAGTCACTTTTTAAAAGAATTACAATGTGTCCAACAAAATAGAGAACACATTTACAATTGCAGCATTAAAATTTCATAGTACCACATGACTTTAATTTTAATGGCAAGAAATACAAACCATCGACAAAACAAATTAATTGTTTTACAAGATTGACAGAAACCTTAGCAATCATTTGGTTTTCGAAAGACTAAAATTTGTACTATAGTTTAGCAATTTTATAGAATCCAAATGAATGTTAAGCAACACAAATACAAAATGACTAGGACAAACGGTAATAAATTAAACTGTTATTTCATTTAACTAACCTTTCTGGAACAATTGCACCTGTTTTGCTCGTTCATCCGTTTCTTTCACTAATGAATCAACCAAAGCTGCCGGCGTGACTTCTCGTTGCAAAAAATCACTCACCAATTGTTTTACTGGCTTTCCGCCTCCAAAATACAGACATTGAAACCGGTAAAGATCACCTTGAACGCGACTAAACGGGTCTTTTTCAAAATGCGTTTGCCAGATCCAACAAGCCACAGCGCGTGACATTAAATACGAATAATATTTTGCGCCATAGCCTACCAGATGAGAAAATCGCAACTGCCATGCTGTGTCTTCAACGTAGGGAATACCATAACAAGTCTTTTGAATTTCGGCTAGAATACTAGTCGTACTGCCTTCTAGAGGGTGTTTACCATGATAAACCTGATCTAGTACTGAATAAAATACTTGTAACTGCATTTCACTAGCAGCGAATAAATGCTTAGACGCACATAATCTAGCTAACATTTTTTCTGGCATAGGTTCTCCGGTTTGGAAATGTCTCGCAAAACTTCTCAGTACTCTTGGATCATTCGCAAAATATTCCATAAGTACGGAAGGAACTTCCGCGAAATCTGTACTGCATCGAGTTCCAGTAACATGTTGAAATTTAGTCCTTGCGAGCATTGAATGCATAGCGTGTCCCATTTCGTGGAAAAGATTATCGACCATATGGGGATTCAAAAGCGATGGGCCAGACCATTTTGGTTCCGGGAAGTTTAGCATAACAGCAACGACTGGTAGTTGGTAGCTTCCATCTGACTTTTCTCTTCCGCCTTGAATTGTAAAGTGACAATCTTGGTTCTGTTTACCATCTCTGGCATAGAAATCACAATAAATATAACCCAAAAGTCCTTCCGTTTCATGATCTACTGCTAGTTTATAAATATTCGCGTCCCAAGATTCACCGATTCCTAATTCAACGTTCCGGAAGTTTATTCCAAATAGGGAAGTCATTAAATTATTTAATCCATCCATACAAGTGCCAAGACAGAAGTAAGGCGCATATTCATCGGCGGCGACTTTAAAAGTATTGCGTCGGATTTTATTTGTGTAGTAAGGAACGTCCCAAGCGTTCAATACATTTTGACCACGTTCAGCTACTTTGACGCGAAGCATCGCTTGGAAATCGTCTGTAGCACGAGGGTGAAGAGCTTCAGTTAGTAGATTTAAGAAATGCAATACTGTTGCTGGGTCTTCAGCTAGACTGCCTTTCAAAGCACTGTTAAAAAACGCAAGATTATTGAAATAAATTAAAGAAATAGATAAAAATGCAGTATACGGTACCCAGTGAAAATAAGGACAAGAATTACGAACGAAGTGTATTTTGGACGTCTGTGAATGACATTATAGTAATATTCTCGTTTTAGATTAAATACGTTTTTAGAAATATACCTACATGGACTTTTTTAAAGGCTCCGCTGGGGGGGGGGGGGAACCAACAAAATACCTTTCTTGAGTTCCGCCTACTTGGTTTTGATAGGAACTATTATGAAGATTGCCCTTCAATGACACTTGTTATTGAAGGGGGCTTCGCCGCCTTCAAAACGCAGTGAAATATCTTTCCATTCCAATTCACAAAAATATGAAACAATAAAATGCTTGTTCAACAGAGTTGTAAATAGTTGCCACGAAAACAAACTTCAAGAATAGAGAAAACCTATAGACATTTTCGAAAGAAATGGTTATGATGAATCACAAATCAAGAAAGCAATGCATCCAAGAAGATCACGAATTAATGGAAACAACAACAATAATGATCATTACAAAATTAAACGACTGGTAGTATGTAGTATATTTGTAAGATAATTATTATTCATGACTGCAGTCAATTATGTTTCAGACTGAATTAATAATTTTCTTACAAATAAAATAATAATGATATTACTTTGCGTGTTTACCTTATATAAAAAATATCACCAATAAAATATCAAGAATTTTATCTAAAAATAATATAAAAGTTTCATTTTCTCCTCATTTAAAACTTCGTAGAACATTGAAGAGTGCTAAACATTCCTCTTTAATCTTTAGGTATTTACAAAACACCTTGTGTATGTAGCAAATTTTTCACAGAAAACACAAATCGAACAATAAGCGTAAGATTAAATGCAATTGAATTAAAGTTAAATTTGAAGATACAATAATAAAAGTCAGACCAAAGAACATAAATAGTCGATTAACAAGAGAAGCTATAGAAATTTTAAAAGAGAAAAATAATATGAATAACTTTGCTGGGATAGAACTCAACACAGCATGGTTACCAATTATAAATAAATTAACAAGATAATCAATCCTTTATCAAGGTTTTTTGTGGGGTTTCCCCTTTGACAATCTAGGAAGAATTTCAGGAGGATTTCAGTCTCTGTCCCAAATACATTTCAGAAGACTGGATTTTAACTAATTTATTATATCCATGACAACTATGTATTATGTTTTAATGTTTATTGTATTATCAATTTCCTGATGAAGACAGACGTTTAGTTGGTCGAAACGTAGAAATAAATAAATAATTACTGAAATTAAAACCAGAAAACTATTTATTTATATAGAATATGAGTTCTGAAAGTTTCTTTACTATATTAATATGAAGTTGTTTATAATTTTTGTTGATGGTTAACGCGCTCTTTTGACACATTACACAGTTCGTTAATAGTTACTTGCGTTTGGAGTGGGTACCGTATAAGAAATATATTCACTTACCGTTCGGCGTACGTATTGAAGCCGCACATTTCAGCAAGTCGATTTCGGCTCGACAGTAACTGGTACAATAGAAATTCCTGATTTGATTCTGGAAGCAAGAAAGTCCTGTAGGCGAATTCCCGAGTTCCAGGATCGTTTGATTCTGCATGGAAGCTGCCCATAACTATATTTTCCTCCACGTCAACTCTAATAAAATAAAAACAATATTTATTTCTCCAATCAATCAAAAACGTACCAACCTTACAAATTTCTGATATGTTCCTTGAGTTCGGACTTCACCATAAGTCTAGGATTTGCTGATCCAGCAACAAAATGTTGTCCAAGGTGGAGGATGCTGTTATTTAATCGCACTACTTCTTGGCGATCTTCTTCGGGAAGGTGAATACCACATTGCTCAAAGTCGAATAAAAATAAACTGGCTACGTGTTTGTCTATTTCGGAAGTTTCTTTGATATCGTCGTTATCGACAACGTATTTTAAGGTAGCATACAAATTGTAATTTGTATTCAATCTGCAAAATTAGACAAAATATCCTAATAATAACAATAAATACATTTAACTTAATTCATGAATTCAACCTATCTAATGCTCTGTTCACACAAGGATTCTTTGAAGATTCTTACATACTTCTGAATCTTGGAAAAAAGAAATGGGTAAGTAAGAATACAGCGTTGATCAGCGCTGACCGCTGAAACGCGCTGATCTGCGAAGAAATGCACAGATGGACGTACAAACCCGCTGATATACATTTAACTAAACTAAATAAAGAAACCTAACACCCTTCTTGAGTCCCACAGACTCGGGTTTGGTGAAAATTCCTGATTAAGCTAAATTAAATAAAGAACCTTATACCCGTCTTGAGTCCCACATACTCGGTTTGGATTGATTTTATTCTTTTTTACGAGGACCTGTGCATTTCTTCGCAGATTAGCGCGTTACAGCGGTCAGCGCTGATCAGCGTTGTATTCTTTCCCAAAGTAATTCTGTTTTGAAGCTATCAATCAATTAGAAATTCTTCTTTTCCTAGGCTCATTGAAGATTCAGTTTAGCGGCACCGCTATTTGACTAGCAATTCTCACCAGGATATTTTTTCTCAAAATTCAAAAGCATGAAATAATCTTCAAAGAATCTTTGTGCGAACAGGGCATAACTGGATATATTAATGAAATCTTACATAATCTTAATTTTGTGTTATGAGTTAAACTTCATAACAATATGTAAAACTAAACTAAAACATTCAGACTTACTTTTCTACAATACTGCTAACGGTTGAGCAAGCAATCTCGGCAGTCTGGGAATACTTAGAATCAGGATGGGCAATACGAATGAATTCGGCTAAATCTGCTACTTTACATAAAGTATCTGACAACTCATCGAAAATATCAACCATTTTCCGGTTTCTATGACGGTTGACAGCCTCTTGGATTAAGCTGTGAGTTTTCTGCTCGCACTGATCTTTCAATGCAAAAAATCCCTCTTCGGATGTGAGTTCTGGGACATCAAATAAACCCTGAATCAAATATAACATAAGGCGAAATGATTTTTATTAAATGACACTGCCTTACTTTTCTTTCGCTTAGTATTTTGAGGTTTATTTTGGATGATGATGGTTTGTTATTAAATATTTGAGCTAGCGGCGACCACGTATGAGTATATTTATTCAATGAAAATTTCGACATTTGTAACAGTTTCAGAGTTTTTCTATTAACAACCATTTTAGCCACTCATTTACTTATGTATACAACACTTAATATTATTATGATCTCCTTGATTATGACGTTAAATAATTACACAAAATAATAAACACAAATTTTCTAGCATCAAAACCAAAATTTGTTCCATTCCTGATCTAACCTAACCTAACTGAATTTATAAAATTATGAACGAAAAGTCATCCTCTTTCCTATAGATGCCAGCATCTGCTATAGACGAGAAAACAATAAAATTGATAAATATATATTTTTAATTATGTAAAACAGTGAAAATATATCTCTGATAAGTTATAGAGTTGTAATTCATTACAATAACATTTATACTATAAATTAACCATTTGAAGTTAACTAAATCAAATTAAAATTTTGACGTTTGTTCGACTGTCAAAAGTGATAAGTGTCAAAGATTTTTTACTCTAAATTTACATATGTTTTTGTAAACATTATTCCTTCAATTTTATTACATCTACAAGCATGGAGATATCAGACGATATGTGTAATAATTTAATTAAATGGCTACAGACATTTGAATTAAGTACAACTGCCAAAACTTTAGAAGAATTGAGTGACGGTGTTGTTATGTCTCAAGCCCTGGTTCAAATTGCTCCCGATTATTTCATACGTTTGAACTCAAGTATACATACAGACATTGGGACGAATTGGAGATTAAAAGTGAATAATTTAAGGAAAATTTTAAATTGTCTAGTAGAATATTATCAAGATCAATTAAACCTACACCTTTTGGATATGGCTAAGCCAGACTTATCTAAAATTGGAGAGCATAGCGATCACAAAGAAATAGGAAAAATGCTGAGATTAATATTAGGTAATTACAGTAATAAAATAATATTTCCTGTTTATCAGTTGTTGCAAATATATTCTTACAGGATGTGCAGTAAATTGCGATGCAAAGCAAGAGTACATCACACGAATTATGGCTCTTGAAGAATCTGTTCAACAAAATATTATGCAAGCTATTCAACAGTTAGAAGAAGTTACTCATGGAAGAGGACGATCCAGTCTAAGCCTTTTAGGAATGGAATCAGATTCGAGATTTCAGCGACTGGTTGCAGAATTAGAAGCTGCAACAGAGGTCAAGGATATGTTGTCCCAAAAGTGCCACAATTTAGAAACACAGGTATATTCAAAATTAATATAACTAGTATTAATTGAATTAATTTTGCCTTCATTTAGATTGTTTGTTTGACCGAAGAAAAATCGACTTTATCCGTTGAAAATACACGGTTAATAAAAAAACTAAAAGATGTAGAATCGTATTCGAGAGATGAACCTGAGGGTATATCGCGAAATACAGAAATGAGACGACAAATTGAATCATTAAAAGATGATCTATTTAAAATCGAAACACAGAGAGATGATTACCGATTAAAAGTATTAGAACAGGAAAAAGAACTTCAACTACTACAAGAGAAAATCATGGATTTACAAAATACAGCTGAAAAAGCTGGACAACTCAAAGATGAAATAGATGCATTAACAGAAACCGCAGAAAAGGCCAAAACCTTAGAAATGACAGTGACTTCGTACAAAAAGAAATTAGAAGAATACGCGGACTTAAAACGAAAATACAAAACATTAAAAGATGAAAACAACGAATATTACCAACAAAACATTCAATACCAAGAAGAAATAAAACGTAACAATTTATACAAATCACAATCAGAATTATACAAAAAACAAGTCGTGGATCTGCACCAAAAAATTGAAGAAGAAAGTCGCAAATGTGACAAACTAAGTTTTGAGAATAAAAAACTACAATCAAAGCTCCTGATGGTACAAAGAGAAAAAGAATCATTGATAGAAGAACGCGATGGACTAAAAGAAATGAACGAAGAACTTCATTGTCAACAACAACGCCAAAAGTCTGAAGAACCAACTGCAGTAGCTTCTGAACTTGCTCCTACTGAACTTCAAGCGAGAATTAAATATCTTGAACGTGAAAATGCATCGCTGCGTTCCAGCTCTGAAGAAGCCGTCGCTAAACAGTTATTCATTGAAGACGTCCAAAATCGCTTGGAAAAAACGTTAGAACAAAATCGGAATTATAATCACAGAATTTTGGAACTGGAAGCACAGGTTGAGGAAATAACAAAAGGAATTAGTGGATGCAGCAGTGGTAGTAGCGCAGAACAGCAACAGCAAGCTATAGATGAACTTGCAATATATCGAAATAAATGCATCTCTCTTCAAAACGCACTTGCGAATAAAGAAAACGAGCTTCAAACCACTGTTGCGCGTTATAAAAAGAGCTTAGAAAAAGCCCGTGACGTCATTAAACAACTTGAGCCAGAAGTCAGCAGTTTGATCGACAAATCTGTGAAGCCACAACAAAGAAGCACAGAGGAGGAACAGTTTATGGCGAAAAGATTAGTAGCAATGAGAGAACAAGAAGAAAAATTGCTAACTTCAAGTTTTTATAAACTGACGATGGTTTGTCAAAGAGAAGCGGTTGATGAACGCTTAGCACTTTTGACCAATGGACAGTCATTTTTGTCTAGGCAACGCCAATCAGCGCCTAGGAAATCGATTCCACCATTTAGATCGAAATAAATTGGCAAATTTAAAAATTTGCATAAAATAGAAGACTTATATATTGAAAGGAATTTCTTTCAAAATCTACAATAGATTGGTTATAACGAGATCATCCACTCGTTATTTCCTCCCGTATATGAATTTGTTTGTTATATTAAATATATATTATATATTGCACTATACACTTTTATTTATATTTTATTCTGTACATTTTAAAATATTTTTTCGTTTTATTAAAATGGAAGATACACTGTGTCGGTATTTATACAATAAAAAATTTTAAATGCATGAAATGTTATTAATTATCTATATTATACCCGTGATCTCATTATAACCAATATATTTTCAACATTAAATTTGGAAGATTTGATATTTATATTACAATAGAACTATTTACACAAAATTGTGAACGAAATGCAGTCAGACTTAAATAAAAGGCATGAGTATTTAGTTATCCCGTCTGATTACATTGTTCATAACTTATTTTGAAAGGAAATCGCCCGTACTATACTGAAAATGTACAATCGTGTATCATGTGCTTAAAATTCTGCAATAAAAATATTAAGAAAAAAATGTATTTCTACTTACAAATATATCTTAGTTAACACAGATTCTTAAGAATTATTTAAATTATGTACTATGGTACAATTAAGTATGTAAGTATATCAAAATGCTTACACAATATTGTATTGCGCGCATGTGTCTGGAAAAGGCATAAAAATTCCATCTTCATTTCAGTTTTCATTGAATTTCTTTAGTTTTGTTGCCTTCGCACTTTGTTCTACGCTTACACATAATCTTTAACTTTATCTCTTCCTATCATTTTATATAATTTGCCTAACGAATATCTCTCAAGATGAAAAATAAATTTACAATTGTTAAAAATAATGATATATAATAATTACATTGTGAATTTTAGAATATCCCATAAACAATGTTTATAATTATATAATCTCAATAAAAATGATGTAATATGAATTTGAATAAAATAGCAAAACATGTATAAGATACACCATAACACCCTGAGACAAACAGCATGACATTCAAAACAATTGAATTATAAGCAATCATCTCATCATTCATTCATTTGTTACTTGATACATTCTTCTGTTAGAAAATTCAATTTGTTCTCCATGTCTTGCTTGAGAATTGAGAAATCGAATTCTATACAGTAAAATGTAATTAACACATGCAGGTTACGTTACATTCATTCTGAATCTATAAGTACACTGTAAACTTTTCATTGCGTAACTCCTCCCAATTTCATTACACTTGGATTGTTTATTTGTTCTGAATCTTGATTTATTACAAGCTATTCTGGCATCATGTTGCCATCATAAAAGAACTTGAAACTGTTAAAAAATCTAATTTTAATCATTCCATAAGGACATATGTACATTCAAAATAAATCAATCTAAGTTGCACTAAAAATCCAAGACTTCAAAAACGTATATATGACTTAACAAAATATATTATATATGTATTGATGAAATTAGCTGAATGAAATATATATATATATATATATATATATATATATATATATATATATATATATATATATATATATATATAACCTTCTTTATAAAATATAAATATAATCGGTCTAGTTTACTTAGAACTCACTCTTTCACTTGTCCGAATATTCGCGCGAGACAAATTATATTACGTTTGGGATTGGTGTTTAACAAGTAGTCTCTAGAATAATGTCCTTGGATATCCGGGAACGACACCGGCACGTGAAGTCCTGTTGAAACTGCAACGCCTGGAATTTGTGTATGTAGAGCACGCCAAGTCCAATTGACTTGGCGTTGTTCACATTACACAGTGGCAGCGATTTTGCTTTGTTGTCGGGGGCGAGGCGTGTACGAGACTGCATCGCAGGGGAGTTACGCTCACTGCTACATGAACGCTGATCACGCTCTCGGTCACTACGTTCAGCTCGCTCCAACAATGGTGTTACACTTGCAACTGCACCGGCAGTGCTGTTGGCTACGGCGTCGATGACAGCGGGCTGCTGACAGCCCGCAACCCCTGGCTAGAGCAACTTCTCCGTCACCGAGCTCGTCGTACCCGAACTCACCGTACACTCTTCGGCTACTGGCGCCCCATTTGATTGTTGCAGTAGTTGTCAGTTAAGTAATTCCACATTTACAAATTGCTTCAGTCGTTCTAAATACTGATTGTATAGTTCCACATCATTGTGACCGGCTCCCTATAAAATACACAAACACGGAACGGAAATTAGTTATCAATATTATAGTCATTTATACTTTGTTTATACATGTTACTGTTCCTGTTTACTTTGTTACCGACATAATGTATATATTATGCAAACAAACATTATTTTCAATTTCAATATTGCTCAAGAAAATATTCGTACCACTAACAAAAATAAAGTATGTTACACAATGTAATTATATTTAATTTTCTAACATAAATATTAATAAGTAATTTTTATATGAATTAAATTAATTTAATTAAAAAAATGCAGTATGGAAACAGTTAAAAAATAAAAATGCAATTAAAGATATACCTATTAAAATTGTAAAATAAATGCATTGATAACGTATTTTAGGTATTTAAACAAAAACAATAGAAAACAGATTAGTCATAAATGTCAAAAGATGTTTTATCTTTAAGAATAAAACTGTTTATCATACAATAATGAGTAAGTGAAGATAAAGCTTGTACGTTTTTAAAATAAAATATACTCACTTCCACCCATAAGGGTTCTACCGCCCGCGGGCACCTTTCAAAAATAGCCAATCCATGTGAAAAATCTATGACTTCATCTTCTGTACCATGTATAACGAGTACTGGTGAAGTAACTTTTGACACTTTATCTATGCTGCAAAACAAAACATTAACAAATAAGATGTCATGTCAGCTGTTTCACAGGTGTAATTAGTACCTAGGAAATGCGTCGAAGAACCAAGTTCTCTTCGTGTTGGGAAAGGCGACCCTCATGCCAGACATAAGGGGAGAGTGTAGAATGACAGCCCCGACTTCATATCTTGAAGCAAGGTCGACGGTAGGCACTGTGCCGATGCTTTGTCCATACAAAATAATATTCTCGGGGCTGATTCCATACCGAGTTCGCAACGCATGCCAAGCAGCATCTATATCAGCGTACAGATTCTTCTCGGAAGGCTTGCCAGCACTCACCCCATACCCCGAGTAATCGTAACTAAATATGTTACAATTTATTCGTGATCCTAAGCCTAGATAAAAACTACTCATCTGGCCGAGATCAACAGCATTGCCGTGCGAAAATAAAATAGTAAACCTGGCAGTGGTGCTACAGCGAACGAACAGGCAACCAATCCGATTGCCTCTGGTGGTTCTAGCAAAGAAGCCTTCTACATTTTCTTTTTCGCGGTCTGAGTATTGCCATTCTGCTCTTTCACTTAGATTTAATATAAATTTAGATCCACTTTCATCAGCTTGAAATTCATAAGTAGGTTCTGGTGGTAAAAATGCAAGTTTCGCCGCGATTCTACTTGGGCACGGTGGGCAACAAAACAAACAACACAATTCACCCAAACTTAAACCATTCATTGTTGTGTTCTTAATGTTGTTAAATTATGCAATAAGAAAATAGTCTTAAATTGCTAATACTTATAATAAAAATATATTGTCGACGCCGTCATACTCAAACACACTACTATCCATTCACAATAACAGTTTCTTCTACTGCCAACTTTGTTTTCCAAAACTAAAATATCCCTACAATGTAATTTGGTGCTATTCAAAAATTAATTCCTTTTTCCCTAATCAGTACTCATTATTTACATATTCATCTTTATGATTGCGCATGATAAAGAGAGTTCTATTTATATATTCATTTCAAGGAAAGACTCATTTACTTTATATTTTTCCTTCATTATTTTTCATAAAATAGTAAATAATATTTGTAAGCATATATTTTTTAAATATTTATAAACCTTTAAATTAATTAACAACAATTTAAGGAATAAAAACCTTGTACTCTTTTGTTCAGAAACAAAAGCCAAAAGTTTGAAAGCATAGGCGGTACTAAAATAATTTATCTGGGGCACACCTAAATTATTAAATTTATTAAATCTATTATTGCGCCAACGGTTATTTGGTGAACTGTTCTAACAAAAAATAATATGCAGAATTAATACAATACAATACCAGCTTACTTACTTACAGCTTTCAAATTAAGTATTGGGCATCCCGTAAATGTAACACTGATTTTCGGTTTAAGCACAAAGATTATAAAAAAATGTGAATTTTATACCATTTATAAAACCAGGGAGTGCTGATTTTCACCGAATCGCAGTCTCGTAGAACCGTACTTTCACCGAATCGCAATTGTTCGAACCGTAGATTCACCGAATCGCAGTTTAGCCGAAACGCAGTTCCACCGAATCGTAGTGAAAGTACGGTTCGATGATACTGCGTTTCGGTGAAAATAGCGGCTGCCGAAACTTGGGTTTTTCAAAAAAAAAGTTGATGATTTTATTTCATAGATAAAATATATGGGTCAATTTATGAGTATTGGAATGAAAATTATTTAAAAAGTTTGTACTTTTCATTCATAATTTTGTTAATAAAATATCGCGGGTCTATTGCTATGACGTATTTAATTCATACGCCCACAACTATAACATTTCCATACACACTCTCAAGGCTCTCAAACCCAAGCATAGACAACCCACAGAACATAATCTACAAATTTTTAAATAATAAAACAAGAAAGTTATGTGATATATAAATATGTAACTTATTGATATAAGTACCAATAGTTGTACTTAATAAGTGCTAATAATTCAATATTTCAAAGAAATAGCGTGAACAAACATAGTTCAAAGTTTGTCCGCTAGGTTTGTAAGTCTGTGGGTAAGTCCCGATACTCATTCGGAGTTCTTCGTTAAATACGAAACATACACCCAATACACGAAGACTCGTCAATTGAATACGTCACTTAAAGAAGTTTTGAAATTTGAAGTCGTTTTTCAAAAATCATATCTCTTGAATTAATCACTTATGGAGCATAAAATATACACCTACTTATCAAGTTCGACGTATTCTTTCAAGAAAAAAATAAATCAAAAATTGTGAAACAACCCTGTTATATACATAATGATATCACGCGCCCTTTGTACCCTTGAATGAGGCAGCCTTACAAACTAAGTAATCGGTGTATATGTATATTAGATATTTGATACTTTATGTGTGCGGTTATTAACCGGGTGGTACTCATGGTTATTAGTGGAAAATATATTACAGGCGAGATTTTTGTGCAATTGAATTGGCATGTTTACTTAACTGGATTCGAACCTGAGTTAAAAACAGAACCACGCGGTCGGTCACATAAGTATCACTGTTGTTGAAACTAAAATCTGTGCCAGGAACATAACTAAATTTTCGTGAGTAAAAATATAATGACGAAAAAGATTGCTAGTGCAATTGCAAAGTCACAATGATTAAATTAAATATAGGTAAATTCGAAAATATCAGTAATACAGAAGAGAATACGTTTATAACGTCCCGTTACGTTCGAAAATGACAAAGCCCTTATAGATGAAAATTTTAATGATAAAATAAATACAGAAAATTTGCCAGAAATATTTTCCTGCTCCTGGTAATGCAATCAATACTACCCCGTAAATTGTTTATATCTTAACTTTCTGTAAGACAGATAAATTTAATCAATAGGCATATTTGCGTAATAAGTTAATTTCGAGGTGCGTTTATACAAATCTGTTTGATTAGATATTCAGCTTACATATTTAATTTTTGGCTTTTTATGTTTATTGTTTATTGATTAGGCAACAAAATATAATGTTTTGTAGGGTGCATTATGCATTTTTTAAATTAAAATTCGTCAAAAACTGCGACCGAATACCTCTACCATACTAGCACTGGAATAATCATTTGGAATTTTATTGATAGAACAATAATTATTAACAAAAACATTATCATAATTATATTTTCTTAAAACATCCTTATAAAGATTATTGTGGTAATTTTTTTTCGTTAATTATATGATGGTAAAATTTTTATTTTAGTGAAACTGGAAACATGCCTTAAATGCCGTAAATTTGTTTAGATTAGTACAAATTGCGCTGTGTAACAATTTTTTTTAAATATTTTATTAATAAATGTCCATGTTTTTAAAAAGAAGTTCAATATCTCTGCAACGGTAGCACATATTTCAACAGGGCAAAAACTATAAATTCTTAATAATTTCAATCTCCATGAATTGCAATATTGATCTCAAAACCGATTTTTAAAGTGAACTGCTCCTTTAAGGAGGCATTAATTAGAATACTAGTTTTACATTTTGTAGGTATATAATGAACTGGCAGCAGTTCATGACATTTACGATAATTTATATATGTTATGTGAATTTGTTTTACGACCAAAAATAGGGTAGTAGTCGGGTAGTAGTAAAATTTAGTGCTGTCTTCTTAAAAAATGTAAAGTATATAGTTAGTGAAATTATTTTTTGATAAAATTTTGTAAGTTTGTTGTTATACAACATTTATAGGTATAGGATGCCGACTTTACGGTATGGAAAATTTTTGAAAAGTCATAAAACAAAAATAACTTTCAAATTTTATTACAACTATAATAGGTACCTATTACAAATAAGTTTCCAAAAATAAATGAAACTTTAGGTATTATGTTTACATAAAAATAATGTAAAGATAGTGGAAACAGGAAGAGACAAGAATAATATGTAATAAAATGATGAGACTATGTTGTTTGCGTTTTTATTCACAACTTTTGCTGATATAAATAATTATAATAGTTAAAATATGAAGCAAACGCCAGCGCGCAATGCAAACAGTACTTCTGAACCGTAGTTTGTTTATATAAACCTTTAACAATAATATTCTAAGTAATTAAATGTATAACGGAATTATACTAACAGCATGTACTGTTAGCAAAGAAGCACAATTCTGAACTGTGCCCAATGCTATTGATTTTAAATTTAAACTGTTTACAATAAATAACTACCGTTTTACGGCAAGTATTAAAGACGTGAATATCGTATGAGTGACATTTTAGACCGCTTGGTATTAATGCAAGATGAGTTTAAACGTTCATTACAGATTGATTCTTATTACGTTATTCAAAATAAATTTAATTTCAACAAAAATATTTATATAGGAACAGTCTCAAATTAATCTTTATCTAATTTATCATTATTTGCATGCCCACATATCCGCCTCGCTAACAATTTTTTTTCGCGTTTTTTTAAAATTTAATATGAACATAATTTTATTCTGCTGTTATTAAAATATGAAATTATGCGGATGCGTAAATTTCTCAGTCAAAAATGACGGACATTCATATACATATCCTAAGAGTATATTTGAGACTATTTAATTTTTCTATGTAATTATATTGCAGGATGGAATAGTTCCAAATAATTAGTAGGTACATACTGTGAAGCAGCATTAAATAATAAAATAAATAAATCGCATAGATTTTGAATACTATTATCACGGTTAATATAATATATACTATCTGTATCATAATCTGTTCTGTATCCAGCACTATTCCATCCATAATATATAATATTGACTGAAAAAGTAAAATTATTTGCATTTGTGCTTCATATAATCACAATGTAAGTATTTGTATGTTATGTATAATATGTATATATATTAAGTTATATAATCACCATTTGAAAAATGTGTGAAAACAATGTAGCCATGTATATAAGGTAAAAAAGAGAGTACATAAGTAAATGCTGCGCACAATCTGCAATATCATGTGTCATTTGTCGATTTTGAATTTGATAATACATGTTCAGTAAAAGATCTTGTATGTATGAAAAATTGAAAAGCGACCATTCACGGAGCAGTGTTGTGCTATCGGGTTCTGAACAATAACCAGAGAAGCACAAAAAAGCATTTTATAATATGTTAAATGTAAATGTTTATATACGTTACGTATAAGTACAAGCTGTACTATAGTATATAGTACACTGTACAAAGATGACATATGGAATGAATGAATAATGAGTTGAGATTGAGACAGAGAATTGTTAAACTGAAACAGTTGACGTTAGACGTTACGTTTAAGGTTCACTCGTGTTTTTCTTATATTACACAAACGCGATTGTACTACACCGTGTGTCCGTGAAGGTTGTGTCCATATCATTGAAACAAACTATGACGAAAGCTAAATTCAAATCCTAAAAATTAATACACAAAAAATATCACACATACGAAACATCTATGATATATAAATTTTATGAGGCATACAAAAATTTGTGTCAATTTCTTGTAAATATTCCCATTCGCCCCTCCCCTTAAATGCAGTCCATTGTAGCATGTGAAGTTAACATAGCTTGAAGATTTGCAATAGAAGAAAGCACCATAAGTTAAAAGTTACTCGATAGTGTGATTCTTGTTTTATGTTTATATCATTTCATTATTGTTCATTGTTTCGGGCCCATTTAGAATATGTTTAAGGCCAGCTTAGCTTAGTAGAAAAGTGCAAATTTCTACGTAACAACTTAAATTACATATCAAGCATAAATAACAACAATAACAATTCAATGTGAACAAACAGCTCGACTATATAACATAATCACACAACAATCGAATTAAATAAACTCTCTCTTACTGGGAAACATCAACGCAATAACGAACGAATCATGCTACAAGACGAGCTGTCGTCACCTTATAACCCTCAAAGTAAATCTATAATTTTATAACAGATAAACTAATCAGTCGCCAAACATAATAGAATTTATAAATTTCCACTCTAAGCAGGCTTTCTAATTGGAGCTTTTTATATGGACTCAGAACATTTTGTCTTGCGATTTTTATATATTTTTGCTACCAGAATTTCTTTAACAATATCACATAACTTCATAAATAAACTTATTCAATTTTGGAAATGCCTGTGATATCACCAAAATCACAAACATTTCAATTATTTCTCATTGTTATTTATAGTTATCTCGGGAGGTAACAACTATAATAACAAAGTAAATAAAATATCGCTAACAAATCATATCTGCAAGACAAAAAGATTCCAAGTCTAATATAACTTACTTATATGTTGTGCTGTATCACCGTTAGCACACATATAGTAAGTTGTCAGATTGGTATCCATTACAATGACAATACATTTTGAAAATTTGTGATAAAATAACTGAGGTAGAAATAAAGAACCACGCTGGTTTGGCTGTATGTAGCGTAAAAATGAATTATGTAGTGATATTGTCTGATGATAACACTGATCATGAACCTAACCAACACCATGCATGATTCAGTATTTCATTTAATTTTAGATGAAACTAAAATTATAATAATAGGCACTATTACGCAGATTCACACTATCGTAATCCATATACATATTATGATAAATTGTTACATATTTATCTCATAAAAATTATATGCAAAAATATTTTAAATTTGTAACTAAATTTTTAATTTTCGGGAAAAATTATTATATTTATTTACTTTATTGTCTTTTTCAAACAAATATTTTAAATGAAATAATAATTATATTATTAAATTTAGTTTTAATATTTTCTAACATCTAATTTTTTGCATCAACAATTTTTTAGAGACATTTATTGTTTATTTATAAAAGAAATGTATGCATAATTACCAATAGAAAATGTGATAAATTTTATGTCTAAATCTATGCAAGCTTTTAGTCCTAAAATTTACAATACTTATTTAAAATTGGTAATTATACATTATTCTGTTTTTAGAAAATGCGAAAAATTTCGTATTAAAAATGTGTTCTATCACCTATCTATAAATATATGACTAACTAAATTTAAAATACGAAATTAATCATATTTACTATTGTGTGTATTTACTATAATATGTATGCGATAATTACGAGTTGAAAATATCTGCGATTTCATTGATTTTAACATTCGACACAATAAGTATCTACTATATGATTTAATATTTATGGGTTAAGCGTGATACAATTTTAGTGTTCATTACATTATTTTCATGAAATTTATTGCATAAATTCGTTGTTTATGGAATCTATAATATTCTAAAATACAGTAAATCTACAGTTAAACTATGCAGCAAATTTTAGAATGAGAATGTAGATTTATTCTTGATTTAGAAATAATATATTCTAAACGTTTAATTTTATAATAGTATACAATATTGTGTCGAAGTAAGGAAGCCAGTGCTTATCTTAACTAAACTAAAAAGTCACACATTATAACAAGATTCAAGTAAATGAATTCTGTTATAGTCAGGGACGGATTAAACGAAATTTAATTCGTTCTAATACGTCCCTGGTTATAGTGTTACATGCCAATTGTGGGTAATGAGTTAATCATTAAATAACCTTATAGCACTACCTTAATTTTGTAAAACGGATAAGTATTCACATGGATATATAATGTATGTTCGTTTTACAAAATTTAGATGATTACAGTACTTTCATTTCAGTAACAGTTATTCTAGTCATGTAGTTGGACGGACCGATGTATTAAAATTAAAAATAAAACAAATCATATTCAGTGTGACTGCTTAAGTTCAGTTAAGAATTTAAAACTAAAAAAACTCAATCAAATCGGTGAGCTTATTAATATATAGTGAAAATCGGTTCATACGAAATTGTCTTTTTACATGCAAAAAAATCATTTTTAAATTGGGAGCTAAATTTTCAAGCAAATTTGTAAGTGTCAAATATTAGATTTTGAAATAATGTGGGCGAAAGAAATATTAGTTTTTCTAAGTATGAAAAACACGGTGTTGGGAACATATTGACACGTATTTCATGTTCAACAATTTCCACTGTATTTTAATACGGTGATTCAAAATGTGAACAATCATATCCTAAAAAAATATAAAATTTAGTAAATATGTTATATGATATATATATAAGTATAAAAATGAGTATTTGTTTGTTATGTAAATGAAAGTAATATTAAGCGTAAAATGGTTTGTTGTTTGGATATAGAAGAAGAGAGAGAGATAGAGAGAGTAGGTAGATATGCAGATATAAGTTAGCTTTGTTAGTTTTATTTTTGTTTGGGCTTGGGTATGTTTCGTAGCTTTGTGTTGTGTTGGCCCTTAGAAACGTATAAACATTTAGATGTGAATGTTTGTTGGTACTGCATGACTAGAATGTAATGTTATTAGGTGTTATGTTGTTGTTGTTGTTGTTGTTGTCTGAGTTGTTGGTGGTTGGGAGGGACGAAGCCTATTTCAAACATCGGCCGTGCGCGATGTTATGCTCGGCGTTCGGGAGTGGATGACCACGCGGTGGCCGTTCTTCGTGACAAAGCCGTCGCTCTCGACAAGCACGGCGGTCTGGCGGGCTTGCATGTCCGTATCAGGATCGTCGGACTCGCCGGTGTTCTCGGCGCCGGAGCGAAGGCGCTTATGTTTGCGCCAGGCGTTCTGGATGAGGCGTGCGCAGTATTCCTCGCGTTGTCGCCACAATGTCGACGACACTGGCTCGTAGCCTTCTTCGTCGGGACGCGCTTGCACCTCGCCCAGTTCCGCCGTCTCTTCGATTGGGTTACCCTTGCGGGCGAAAAAGTCTTTCGTTAATGCATCTAAAATGTCCACACAAAACATCAAGTCCCCTTTGCAGATCGGAATGTCCATTGACACGATCTTGTATTTGTTCGGCTTGTGGATCTGCAGTGGCGGTTCCAGCACGTCCAGGAAGTCGGACAGCTGGTCGTACCGGATGTACTGCGTGCCATCCGGGTCGAACTGTTGCCAGATCTCGTAGTACATGTCGTAATCATCATCTGTTAAACCTTCTTGTACATCTTCCGTCGCCTGTCAAACACAAACATTACCACATTATCACATACAACAAACCAATCATACCTGAGAATAATTCTCCAAAATAACAGCAATGTACATGTTTATAACAATAAGAAAGCTAATGACTAGATACGAAAGCAGATAGGCGATGCCAATTGTAGACGAGCCACAATTGCCTGGATATCCCATCTCATTGTTTGGCTCCAGGCACTCATCCTCGTTGATGATGCCGTCCAAGACACCATCCCAACCCGCTGACGTGGACATCTTAACATTACAATACACATATTACAAACTGAACAATTCACACACACATACTCATATATACCACGTACCCACAATTCACAACATACTTATACTTACTTGAAACAGCAGTATCATACTCTGACCAAACGTTTTGAAATTATATACATCATCTATGCCGTTCTTTTCTTTCACGTGCATGAAAAACGACATGCCGAATATTGCGAAAATGAACATAACTAAAAAAAGTAGAAGGCAAATATTGAATAGAGCTGGTAGAGACATAGCAAGAGCGAATAGCAAGGTTCGGATGCCTTTGGCTCCTTTTACTAAACGCAGTACTCTGCCGACCTTTGCTACACGAACTACTCTCAATAATGTTGGTGATACAAAATATTTCTCTATAATATCACTTAGTACGAGACCTATAACACAACAAAACACAGTATCATCCATCAATTCTGACACTCGTTAATTACAATCATTCATACCTAATATAGACAATATCACGACCACTAAATCGAACAGATTCCACGGTTCAGTGAAATAGTGATACCGTAATGCGAACATTTTCATACTACATTCTGTACTGAATATTACGATGAAGATCATATTCAAATAATCGAGTACCATACTAAACGTGGCTTTCTGCTGGTAGTGATCGAGTGTCATCGTTAACATATTTAAGCCGATAAACAACATAATAAACATATCAAACTTTTTATTTGTTACAATTTCAAAAACGATTGCTTGAGGTTTCCACTGAAAGATATATAGTGTCAGTCTCTCAGCCTGTAAAAAAGTAAAAGTGTTCTCTTACCCTCGGTCTGGGAATAGCTTTCAATGGTTTCTTAGAGCCCATCTTTTTCATGGCATTGTAGTATTTCTTCTGATCTTCTGTCATGAACATTTCCAAAGATCCACCGGCTTTCTTTTTCTGTTCGTTAAAGTTATCGATGATCACACCAATGAACAGATTCAAAGTGAAAAATGACCCAAAGATAATAAAGAATACAAAATATAGATACATGTAAATATTTGTTTCTCGGATCGGCTGTTTGTTAATCTACAAGAAATATAAATAAATATCAACACACAAAAACATACTCTCCCATCTTACTTCTCTGGAATCAATGGCATCATTCATAATCTGAATCCATCCTTTAAAAGTGGCTACTTGGAAGAGACAAAGATAGGCTTTGCCCACATGATCGAAATTCATAGGTGAATTTTCCCATGTGTAGTTCTCAGCATAGCATGAATTGCGATCAGCGATAATTTCTTGGCTCAAAGTGGTCTTATTCTTGTCGACGCACTTGAAGTACTTGCCAGCGAACAACTGTACACCCATGATAGCGAAGATAAGCCAGAAAATCAAACACACGAGCAACACGTTGAAGATAGATGGAATAGCTTGGACCAAAGCGTTTACTACAACCTAGAGAGAAAGAGAAAAGAAAAAAGTTACATACATACAACCACCACCATGTCAGAGTGTAACTACTTACTCTCATTCCCTGCATACGAGACATGGCACGAAGAGGACGCAAAGCTCTTAGGGTTCTCATAGTTTTAAAAGCTTGGATGCCACCAGCACCGACCAAAGATGCCACGAAATTTATAAGTGATACCTGCGACACAAACACAACATTCATTCATTCATATAACATCACATCTCCATTAAAATATCTATGTTACAATAAAAACAAAATAAAACAAAGAAGGAGAAAACACCAAAACAAAAATATATTCGGAAGTATGAGGAACAAAGTGTAAATAAACATAAAATACTTTTTATGGTACTTTAGCATGTTGCGTTTTCTTCAAAATTATTTTATGTACACGAAGTACCAACAGATTTTGCAAATATTATCTGTTGCCATAATTTTAAATAGAAAATAAGACGTCACTAGGCTGTTTAAGTTGTATTTTATAGCTGTTTCATCTTCTAAACATTTTGTTAATGTGTTGACTATAACTTTTTAATACTATATTTATATCTTTTAAACTTTTAAAAAGATAAATTTTGAAAGATGAGAATATTCGGGAATGCAGTCTGTATGTTTTTATTTAAATAAAAAATAAATAATATAGTTAAATAAAAACATACAGACTGCATTCCCGAATATACTCATCCTTCAATATAATTCACCAGTCGATTATTCCAATTCTTATAAATTTTAAAAGTTTACCAATATCCGATTAATATTAGTAGCATCCTAGTTGTGACATCCACACGTGAGCAATAAAAACTATCTTTAAAGCCGAGTACCTTACATTTTTTTATGAAATCCGAATGAAATAACAACATTGTATTAAATTTGTAACAGTAAAATGTCAACACAAAACAAATGGCGATTTCCGGTTTCTAAAACAGTAGCCTTACATTCGGCAATCAGCGATAGAGTGCACAAACAGTGCTCTGATTGGTCGAAAAAATCGGAGTTAAATTTGTACTTTTCAGTACAATTTTGCGGAACTAAAGTAACTCACGATTATACAATTTTAATTAGTTATTATTTTAATATATTTATCAAATTTGATTACTATATTAAATAGGGTGCTGGGAATAACAGATAAAGAAATGAAAGCAAACAAGGTGGAATATGACAAATAATAGATGATAAGGATAGATTTATTCGTATCACTCACCATTACAATGATGAAATCAAGCCAACACCAAGCATTGGTGAAGTACTTCGCGAAGCCAAGAGCCAACCACTTGATTAACATCTCAATGAAGAAGATAACAGTGAATATCCTGTCCATATAATACAAGATATCTTGCAATATGGGCCGTTGTTGCAAGTGCACATCCTCCAACGCCAAAGCCAGACTACTCAACAAGATCATGGTGATGACAGCAGTTTCAAAGTACTTGTTCTCAATGAGTTGAAACGTCTTGAGACGCAGGTTGCTCCAGCCTTGCCAGAATGGCGCATCGTCGTCACCAGCCAAGAACGGGAACTTCTTGTAACACCCGTCTGGAAAGCAGTCGGAGGGGTAGTCGGCCAAGATGATGTCTTCGGTTGCGGCGTCGATGATGAGCTCTTCGTCCAAGGGGCCAGCGCAGTCGCAGTCTTCTTCATCGAGATCTAACATAAAACAAAACAAACATAAAGGCGTTTACGAAAATTTGTTTGTACCTAAACCTAACTACCGAACATGTTCGCAAATCTTATAGGTACCCAATACTTGCACTTGGTTTACGATTTGTGGACCACTTGCTTTTATTGTAAACGATGTAAAATAATCTACAAAGTTGTTGTTAAAATTGCAAGAAGATGTGATTCTTCTCTGCTTTATTTTTTAAGAAGACTGCATTGTTGTAATCATTTCTACCCTATCCACGTATAAAAAAACTAACTTTCTATCGGTATAATTTTCTTAAATGTCATATTGCACAAAAATCTCCCCTATGATGTGCTGTTCAATAACAATGAGTGGACGTGAGTTAACAGCTAATAACCGCACAAACGGAATAATATATATCTATACCGATTAATCATCATATGAGGCACCCAAGTCGGGTAAAAGGTGTGATAGATATGTATGTAATGTACTAAATGCTGATTATTCACCTTCGTCGATGCCAAGTTCTTCTTTGCTGGCATCCCTCTTTTCATCTTGATCTTGGTCTAACGTGTCTGCACTTCCCTTGTGGCTCTCATCTTTGAATCTGTGTTTATGACTGCCGTAGGATTTGTTACTCAACCGATCATCTTCGATTCCACAGCCTATGAAGTCACCATGCTCAAGAATGGAGTTAGCAATAGTGCGACTTTTGTTTAGGCTGTTCTTGCCGCGCTTGAAGTTGCCTTTCGAGTCGCCTAGTTACGAAGAAATAATTAATATAAAAGAGTAAAGAGAATGGAAACAGGGCTGGCACCAAATTAATATTTAACCCATTATTGGTTCTTGCAACCATACCGGATGTCTACCTGAAATCTGTTAGGAAAAACATTGTTATTTTTATTTAGCTTTAGTTACTCACCTATTCATTTTAGATTGTTAATACAAAATATGATCAAAATCAAAACTACCTACACAATGTAGACAAAATTCAATCATGTTTTGTCAGTTCTCGAAATAAAAGCAAAAGAAGATAGCCATTAATAGCATTATTATAGTGCTATGGAACTGGTGATGTTTTTTTTATACTTTCCTTTCAGTGTACAGTAACACTGTAAATAATTATGCAAAATTATTAACTAATAAAAATAAAATGGTAATAAAATTTCGAAAAAAACATACCTAGTTCTATAGTTATTATCTTTAGCAAATTCACACGAGAACTAACAAAGCAATATGATCAACTTTAGTCTCGAATTATTATTAATTTTAAACAAATTTTGAATTTACAACTTTCGTGTAAAATTAGCAAAATTAATAAATAACCGTTTTTTTATTATTTTTCAATAGTTTTCAAGTATACACCCGGTGTAAAGCAATATCACTTCAAATAAAAATGTCGCTAGATGGCGCGTTAGAAGTTTAAATGGTATCTCCCTTTTCAACAGAAACAGAACTGATACCATATACATATTAAAGTTATATATTGAGCTTCAACGTTGAAAATGGTCAACTGTAGGTCGCATCTTATGCGCATGTCTATTTCGAATTTACGAGAAAACTGATTGGTTGAATCGCTGAATATCCAGCGCGAAGCAGAAAACATCGTCCGCACTACTGTTGAATGCACGTGTCTGTGGGTGAAACAGAAATACATTATATTGTCCTCTCGCTCTATTCAGCACATGCGCATTTCTATAAAAATATAAAAAATGTCTTCATTCAGAATTAGAGCTAATATATTGTCAATTGATGATAAAATGAAGTTTGCATATCTGTATGTCATCTTACATTAAAACGAACACCATATTCATTCCGCTGTAAAAACTTTCATGTTCCTAGTTATAAAATATTTAAATCAACTTTTTCGTATTTAGCACCCACATTGTATAATTCCATTCCCTTACATATTAAAGACCTTTCACTGAATTCATTCAAGCTCAGTCTTCAGAAAACGTACAATGATATTTTTATATAATCTGTTTTCTCTGATATTTTTCATTACTTGTACTTCATATGATTTAGTTGTTAAGGTTAAAGTATTCCAAATTGTTAGTATTATTTTTGTTTATATTTTGTACTATTAAGGCTCCTTTCGAATGAGGGTGTAGTAGTTACTTATTAAATTCATAACTCGCCCATTTCGATTGCTATATCAACCAAATTGGTAACAGATACTAGCTATACCTATGTATTGTCTTTTTCGATTTTCCGGACTTGTTTTGAACAATGGAAAGCCTGGAAAACCATCAAAATTCGTAGTTTACCAATAACTCTTTTGTCAATTGGAATATTTTTTTCAAGAAAATTACACTTTATCTGCTATAGTGTCTCAACAGCGGTACATCGTTATTTTTTCAAGAAACATCCCTCATTTTAAATAAAAAAATTATCAAATTTTGGATTTTCATTTTTTTCGAATATTTTGAAAATTTAAAAATGTACCGCTGTTAAGTACAATATTATGAAGGATTTTTGTAAATAATTTTTTTCTCTAAATTTTCCTTAAATCAAGTTATTAGTAAACTACGAATGCCTGTCTGGGTGAAGATGAAGTATAGCCTTAATTATTATTACATATTATAATTCTTGATGTATTAGCTAAACTTTGGTTCATTTCTAAGTCTGTATCTTTTTTGTATTTCTGTATATACCTGAGTTGGATGGAATCTCGCAAAATCCCGCCCTTGGCATGAGCTAATAATGCATTTTACTATTATTATTATATAACTTTAATACGTATATGACTGATGCCATACGGTAGCATTGCATCGGAAGCTAGAAATGGTAGAATACGAATGTGAAATCAATGTAACCACATGGTTACAACGTGCAATATAAGATAAAAAGAGTGTTTTGATTGGAAGATAATAATTATTGTAGCCAGCCCTGTCTGAACGTAATGGTATGTACCATGTATGGTAAATTCCATGCCATCGCCGATTGTGACCTCAAGCCTGTCTTTGGGCGATTTCTTATCTCTAAATATAATACCATCGGCAAGAATCTCATCACCAGCAAGCTCCAAACCACCATCTCGAGTATCTGTGAACAAATTTTCCTGCCATCTTTCTGCAACTAGTTAACCACATTTCGATTCTAATTTATTTTACAAATTCTTTATATAAAATGTTCTTGAAATGAAAATGCTAAGATATCTGAACTGATTTAAAAGTTGAAATGTATCTAACTAGTATGATGTAGTTACAAATTTGTGGTATATGTACACGTTCCAAAAATAAATGACTTGTTGTATACAAGTAACAGTCAATACATATCTACGTATAAATAATGTCAGTCACAACACATAATGAAGCAATTGTTATATATCATATATATTAAATATACATAAATACATATTCCATAATTTCTACAATGATCCACGAATAAATATCGAAATAGGATCATTGTCGAAATGCACTTACCTGTTAACAGATGAATTTTTTGCTAATTTCTATTTATTTCTATAGTCAAAAGAGTTATTTCTGTAGCATGTGTACGGAAAATAATATATAAACATTTAACAACTCAGTTAAAATCAACTTAAAAATGATACAATAAATAAAGCAAGCACGATAATTCAAATATAATCAAATCAAAGAACTAAATACAACGAGAAAACATAATTACACTTTACACAATTTAATTCACGTCACTTGAAACTGGAAAATAATGCAATGAGAATGCGTGAATATGAATGAAAAAACGAATTGTACATATTTAACTATTTGGTAAAATTTACACAGATTCTGATAACTGACAAATATTTATAGCAGCTAATGAAATAAAATAAGACACAAGCGTATAAAATGTGAAGGTATTTTATGGGAACTAATTTTTAAATAAAGTTTTAATTATTTACAGATCTATCTGATCAATTAGCAACAAATCTAGCAATAAAATAAAATAGCAACAATTAAAATAATTTTAAATCAAGTTATATTAAGCCAGAATATAAATTAAATTTAAATTTAATCACTGTCATCTCTCAACAGAATTTTAGTTAGTTGTATTAGTATGTTTGGAGATATAAGGGAATGACTTTGGTAAGCATTATATATCACTGAGATGACAATGATAAGAAATAGCAAAATAATAATGCAAAATAATTGTGCAAATTGCATTGTTTGGCTTTTAGAATTGATTTTATTTTGTAATATTACCTTAGATATTATTTTTGTTGAATAGAAAGTTGATTTTGTAACAAAATACGAATATCATGCCCAGTATGTAATACGTAATACGGGAATACGTAATGATTGATGAACTCGACTTGTACTCGAATTATAGTTGAAATATTGGCAAATGTTGGAATAATAGCAACCATAATGAATGTGAAATGATGGAATGTAACTGACTAAGCCAAAACTACTGTAAACAAACAAATAAAGAAATGATAAAAAGCTATTGACGTAACCTTTTGCATTCCTAGCAAGCAGCAAAACCAACAAGCGATCAGATTGGATAAAAACCTTGGTTCCAACTGTCGGACGGGCCCTCACCTGACGGCTGATCGGATATCTGGTTGGTGAGTTTAAACCTAACCATCTTAGCCATATACGCCACACTTGTCTTGATCCAGTTTATGAACCGGCCGATTCTGTCAAAAGCCTCTGCTATTTTATTCGTGTCATTATCGGCTGTTGGCGCTGACAAACTTGATGAACCAAAGTTGCTCAAAAGCAAGGCTAAGAAGAGATTTAGAACCTACATATCCAACAGACACAAACACAAAACAAGGATTAATATCACATAGATAAGAAATAATAAAACGCATTTCACACCGCCCAAGTTTACATCCAAGTTCTTGTACAAGTTTCTTGTCAAAGTTTTCATGCAAACTACACGTGATTGTTTTATTAGTCCATTTCATGTTTATAATGACAATAACTTACAAATTTTCATATCTCGAATGTGTGACATATGACATGTTTTATAATTGAAACTATGACGAAAACTTGCACGAATGTCATATTTGTATGATGTAAATCTTTAATTATTAATAGTGGGGAGATACGCCACATGCATCAAGTTTATGAAGAACATTTATATGCCAGACATGTATGGTCGAAAATCGCTTGCGAGTGGCGATCAGCTATTGGAAGACAGCCGACAAACTAAGTTTTATGCACCAAAATCAGTAGGTAACAATAAAAATATCAACAAGTATTTGTTTGATTGATTGGACCGCCTCTTCCAACAGCTGATAACAAGCGATTTGATAGTGCACAAGTTCCATGCTTATCTTCCCCCTATTTATAATCAAAGATGTAATCAGAAAAATCAATCAATCAAATCAAAGTTTTTGTTCTTGTGCAAGAATTTGTACAGAAACTTGTATAATGTAAAATGAGTTCGTTTGTAGTTGATGATATCGAACAATGTACATACCACGAGATTTCCAATGACAACGGTAGCAAGAAAAAATGGAATACACGATACGTCTCCTACTAACATGCAATCCCACATAGATTCTATCCATTCTCCACATAACACTCGGAATACAATCATGAACGAGTGCATGAAATCTGTAAAGTTCCATCGTGGCAAATCTCCATCCAAGAATCGGTCCACATTATCTACAAAAACGTACAACTTATATCTTTGCACAAACTGGACATATTACAATACATACCAACATAATTCTTTCCAAACAATTGCATACCCATTACAGCAAATATAAATATAATAATGCATAATACAAATGTTAAGTTACCCAAGGCACCCATTGTTCGACCCATAATGGATATAAGCAAATTTAGCGTTGGCCATGACTTCGCCAATTTGAACACTCTCAGCTAGAAATCAACAACATTTAATATTTGTTCAGACATTAAAATAAATTATACTTACTAATCTAAACGAACGTAATACAGATAAACCCTGAACACCCTCCAAACCTAATTCTAATAACGATAATGCCACGATAATAAAATCAAATATATTCCATCCTTCTTGAAAATAATATTTCGGACTCATTGCCACCAGTTTCATTGTTGCTTCAATGGCAAATGTTGCTGTAAAGAACTGAACACACATACAATGCATAGTAAAACTTCTTCAAAAAAAAATATTTTGTTTAACTTACATAGTTGCCACTCTTCAATGCCTTTTCCATATCTTTGTTCATGTCATGGTGATCAAGAGCCATAAACAGCGTATTTACAACGATGCAGAGTGTAATGAACAATTCAACGAAGGGATCGAATACTATGAAAGCAACCCATTTTTGAATGGTGAGCCACAGTTCGCAACAATCCCAAACGCAGAATATATCTATTATTCTCATAAGATTAGCTAATAGTTTCTCTTTCATTGTTGGACCCTCGTCTTCGTCGTCGTTTGCTGAGAAATAATAAACAGATACTGTACGAAGTATTAGTAATAATGAAGTTGACACACTCTTTTTTGGGAAAAGAGGTTTTTGTGCGTGATCCTAGCAGGTGCTATAGCCGTTCTTAACCGTTTTTTTAAAATTCAACAATTATTAGTTTGTTTCGTCTTTAAACTGCATAAGTATAGGCGCTTTCAAAAATTTTACCTCAAAAATAAACTAGAATACAAACCTTTCAGTTATAAACTCATGTAGCAAAACCAATAATTTGAGAAAAAAAAATTAGTCTTCACTGTAAAGTTTAAATTTAAGATAAAATGTTAAAAGATTTAAATTCATAGATCTTCACTGTAAAGTTTAAATTTAAGATAAAATGTTAAAAGATTTAAATTCATAGATCAAATAATAATATTGCCAACTTCTCAAATGCTTGGTTTTACAAAATATAAATTTCAAAATTGAACAAAAATTAAAGAAAACAGATTGAAAGGTTCAATTTCTTCTTAGCGCTACACTATGCAGTCTTGAAAAAGCCATCGCAACACCATCCAAATTGCTGTTCCCACTGGTCGCTTAAATTACTAGACTGCCGAAGATTCATTTACGTTACTGTACAATTTTTTAAATTTATTTGTTTACAGAGGGAAAAAGACAAAGACAGAAAGAAAGAGAGCAAGAAATTTGACAACACTTAGTACAAATGATTCAATTTTACAAACAAATTTTTGAAGAACTCGGTTAAGAACTACATGATCAGGCAACTAACACTCAAGCGGCAGTTTTCGACAAAACTTCGTCATATCAGAAGCTACCGATCTAAGAAGATTTCTTTCGTCATCATGCATAAGATATTTACAGACCTTCATTTAAAATGGCCTAATACATAACAGAGAAGCAAATTTTCTAACAAAATTTAAAAAAATTGGAAACATTTTCTAAATAAACTAAATTAATTAGAAAAAATATAGTGTCTAATCGGTGTCAAACAAGAGTTTATTATTAATTATTATTAATATTAAATAAGTTGTAAAGTAGAGCATTTTACTAACGGATGAAGTATTAAATTTTAAACTTTTGATCCTAGAAAAACATTATTCTGATGTCAATCACCTATGTTCCACTAGATAAATTCAATTATTTAGAAAAAATATAGCGTAAAATCGGTGTCAAACAAGATTTTGTTATTATTAATATTAAATAAGTTGTAAAATAGAGCATTTTACTAATGCATGAAGTATTAAATTTTAAACTTTTGTTCCTAGAAAAACATTATTCTCATGTCAATCACCTATGTTCCACTAGATAAATTAAATAATTTAGAAAAAATATAGTGTAAAATCGGTGTCAAACAAGATTTTATTTTTAATTATTATTAATATTAAATAAGTTGAAAAGTAGAGCATTTTACAAATGGATGAAGTATTAAATTTTAAACTTTTGATCCTAGAAAAACATAATTTTCAAGTCAATCACCTATGTTCCACTTTGAATAAAGTCTGTAAGAGAGAACATGCACACCCATTCGCACATAAATTCAATCATTTAGTGTATCGATCGCTTTATCAGATCTGTTTTTAGTATTTTAATAAATAGTGGGATGTGGAATGAAATTTTGCACTTTTGAATGAAAATGAACCCAACTTTGTGGACTAAGCATTTTATAATGTGCAATAAGCGTGTTTTACATTTATTGAAACATTGAAGTACAGAGTGTTATTTAAGTATACCGCCAACGCTTACATGGTGAATAAGGAAGATTCAAGGTATCAAATAATTTCCTCAGTGGTTTCATTACCCCGCAAGAGTTTTGAAATGAACCAATCGCATCTCATTGTAAAAATTATTAAAATTTTTTATTTTCAGTGCAATTGTCAATTGTAATTTTGATACCTACTTGATTCCTGATTTTTTCTTAAATAAATGTAGTATTTTAATTGGACGAATTAATAGACCTCTTGCACCTAAACGAAATACCCTGTTTACAAATTATAAAATCTTCTATTCCAAGATATATTGAAGATTCAATTCAGCGGCGCCGCTATTTGACAGGCAATTCTCACCAGGATTATTTTCTCAAAATTCCGAAGCATGAGAGAATCTTCAAAGAATCCTTGTGTGAGGGCAAAAGACTACAGAAATGAAAAAACAGTTAATTGCTCCTTCTTTTTCTCTTTTGACTCAGCAGTTAAGCGTTGGCGGTATTCTTACATAACATCCTGTATAGTTTTTTCGGAATGAGATGAAATATTGATGCTGATAAAGTAAAATTGTAGTATATACAGTGATATTGCTTGCTGTTGTGAAATTTCTTTACATTTTAGTCAACTTGTTAGTGTTTAGAAATTTCTCAAGAATGCACTCATTGTTTCTGTGGTTAATCTGAAGCCCTCAATAAAATACGTGTGTTTAAGCTGAATGGTGTTTAATGTACATATATTAGTGCAAATATACATGATATCAGTTTCATATTAATTCGCCCTCATAGAAATAGTTGCTAGTAATCTACTATTGACCAAGCATACGAAAGAATTTATGAAATTATTACACTAATAATTCCAGTGCTTGATTTCTATATCTCATGGTATGAAGAAACTAATGTAAGCAATTTGCGATGGTGTACGGTGCTTTTGAAGGTAGAGGGTCATTGCAAGGTCAAGGAAGGGGTTCTCACTAGTAATGAAACTTACCTCCATGTTCGCTGGCTCTACTCTGCCGACCTGCAGCTTGTTCGATTATATCATTTAGAACCATAACATCTGAAATATAACCCGAGTTATGCCACATTATTCGCTATACATATAAACAAAACGGTTGAAAACTTGCCTTTCATATCTACGACTGTTTGTTTTTGTCCATTGTCTATGAACGGATTGTCTAAATGTTTTTGTTTGCCTTCGCACATAGGTCCATCCTAAACAGCACATAGTCATATACAAGAGTTAAAAACTATTTTTGAATAATTGTAACATATCCTTCAATATACTCAACATGGTGGACATGCACACTTCACTAATGCTACATCGCTATTAATTGCACAAATATTGCAACAATAATTTGGTTCCAATCTGAATTCATATTACTCTTAAGTATTAAGAAGTGTACAGAGAAAAACAAGCATGATCAAATTTAAGCAGGTTATGATTCATGATATTTATGTTCATCTCTAAATTTGTATTACTTGAAAAAGATTTCCTCAAAACGGAACTAACTAGGCGGCACAACTCAATTTTTAATATTACGATAACTATGCAAATATTAATTGTTTAGATGGAATAATTTTGTGGCAATGTTTGCTACGGGTGCCCATTCCACACCTGAAAATAAAAATCTAGAATATTCAAACAACGGAAAATAAAAATACAATACTAGTAGATGCAGATCTAAAAAAATTATAAGTAATAAAATACCTGCATAAAAAAGCAAAAAGGCAACGCGGTACGCAAAACGTCGATAGGAATAGCAATGCTTATCCTTTTTTACTGTATGCCTACTGTATGAAATAGGCTACTTATTGCATAGTACTGAAAATGAAAATTCTATCATTATGCACAAAATGAAAACATATGAAATATAAATTTTATTTAAAAAAATGTTTTTTGTAAAATGAGAAAGAATTTTTTTTGTGACGTCATTAATTTTAATATATTTTAAAATAATTAGTTTCTTCCACAGTTTTATCGTATGACCGGTATTGACAGTTTTTTTTATGACAGCTCCTAGCACTTGTTTTACTTTCAAGAAATTTTTTAGTAGAAACTTTCCTCGTGTGAACAGGGCATAATAAAAAAATCCGGCAATAGCCTATTACCAATAGATTTGCATCCTCCTTTAATTTTCCGGTGAATGAATCATTTGATGCAGGTATTTTATTACTCATATAGTTTCTAGATTTGTATCTTCTGCATTTTCCTGTGTATGAATATTATAGATTTTTATTTTCTGGTGTTGAAGCCATTCCCGTTTGCTATTTGAAAAATATATCCGAGTTCATGCAAACTACGAATAATAAGAAATAAATAAGAAAGCGACAGTTTGGCAGTTTCTTACGTAGTCGCCCCGGTGCGGTTTATGATTAAACTCCGCGTAGATATTCGCCGCGTTGGCGGGTCCATTCCTCATGGATCTACACCTGAGCTGACTTTCTTTCGTCATGACCTTGCCGTTGTTGCCGACACCGCCCAGCAGGTCCCCGTGCGAGGTGTACGACATCCTGGACGCGTGCGACGTGTACGACGAGTGCCGCGAACCCAAGTTACCGTAGTACACCGGAACAACCATCGCGCCGTTCTCCTCCGACATCGGAGTGACGGCGTTCGAGTCGTCCGCGTAGGGAAGATGTTCCTGAAGGAGGAATTCTTCTTCACAATCACTCACACCCGACATTTCAATTCAAAACGAGAACAAACTATGGGTAGATATGAAGCGATAGAACATTCAAACAGCAGAATATTCAAACATAATTGCTTAAATCCAGAAAGATCAAAATTCAAACAATAGAATGTTCAAGACATAACTTTAGTCAAACAGAGAAAGATAAACAGACGGGGACAATGTAGTATAGTCAAAGACAGAAACGTAATATTTCAACAGTGCCAAAACTAGATGTCACTGATGGTAGAAACTCTGATTGAATTGAACTAAATAAACAACTCAATACCCTTCTTGATTCCCATATACTCGGTTTTGGAAGGAAAGTAATTATAATTTAACTGCGCTAAATAAGCAATCCGCTACCCTTCTTGAGTCTCACATATTCGGTTTAAGTAGGATCCTGTACGAAATTCATATTATTTTTAATTTTGCAGTACTACATCTAGTTTGCCACTGTTAAAATATTATATTTATAGATTACACTTGAGTCTTTGCCTACACTAACATTCTCCCCGCCCACTCACCACTATTTATTTATCTGGATTTGATCATTCTGTGTTTGACAAAAGTTATGTTTGAACATTCTGTTGTCTGAATTTACTGCTTCTTAATTTTGATTTTTTTGGATTTGACCATTCTGTGACTGACTAAAATTATGTTTGAATATGCTGATGCTGTTTAAATGTTCTGCTGCTGCATGAGTTCCCCAAATTATTATAATGAGGTTGATGGTTGACAAGTGTTACAACAATACAAACAATTCGTGAATTTAAAGCGTAAGTGTAAATATTGAATACTCTTCCTACCTGCGCGTCGAGGTACGTGGACAGCACCAACGGCTTCCTATCCCCCGGGGGCGCAACCAACCTCCGTCCGTTCCTCAGCGTGAACTGATGTGACCCTCTCGACCCTCTTCTGATGTTGAACGGCGACCCAGGGAGGCTGAGACTAGCTGTGCTCACTTTGCGGATTTTGTTAGTGTTGGTAGGCACACGACGATGTTCGTTCACCGAGTCTAAACCTTCGGAACGAACGCTCATCTTCTCCTTGTTGTTGTCGTCGTGGCCTTTTTCCTGGCCCACAAACAGCTCGTAGCTGTGGCAGGAGAAGTCGGATGGAGACTTGACGATGTTGTCACCGGAAGCTTCTGCCGCCGCCGCTGCTGCGGCTGCTGCTTGTGCTTCCAGCTTATTTTGTTTCGCGAGCGCTGCTTCTTCCGCTTCCCGGATCGCCTCTTCTTCAGCGGCCTCTTCCTCCTCGGCTTTCTTCTGCAGTTCGTCGTACGACATCGCGACAATAGCCAAAATCAAATTCACTAAATAAAATGAACCGAGGAAAATAATCACAATGAAAAACAACATGTGCCATGGACCAGCCGATCGTAGTACAAGTTGATATAAATTTTCCCAATAATCTTGTGTCATTAATCTAAATGCTGATAAAAAAGCCCAACCAAACGTGTCAAAACTTGTATAACCATAATTTGGATTATCACCATAGCCTTGTAAACAGGTGTAGCCCGGCAGACACTGGCCTGCACCGGACGAGTTCCCACATAGTGGTATTCCGTTTTCGTCACTGTACCAATTTGCTAAAAAGAAGAAATCATAAACCATGGGGGCCAGGCCATATTTATAATTTTCGACTTACTTTCATTGCTAACGAATCTTTCCCAGTTATCGGCTGTAAGATTGCCCCACGAGCCGTCATTTGGAAAATTCTTTATACATTTTTGTGTGAGAACACCCATGTAAATTTGTAAACCCATTAGAGCAAATACGGACAACGAAAACATTGTGAGAATGATTACGTCTCTCAGATTTTTCACAGATTCTATGACTGCACCAACGATAGTTTTTAAACCTAGTCACAACAAATGCAAGTGTAAGTTGTTGTTCTTATAGTTTTTAATTAATGTAAAAGTACCTGGCACAATGGCTACTGTTTTTAGGGCACGTAGTACTCTAAATGTTCTCAAGGCAGCAAGGTTTCCAAGGTCTATACCCATTGTAACGTAACTGTAAGAGAAATGAAAGAGTGAAGAAAGGAACCATGAGCAGGAACTAGTGATGGCCACATTTCAAAAAGTTCAACTTCTTTTAAACATTCTTGCCAAAGAACACAACATTTTATATTAAAATTAATTAAATAACCAGTTTAACAGTTTATAAAATTAAAAAAATCGATTAACAATGGGCCATCACTATAACATGTCAAATGTATGAATGTAAAAATCTAAAAATTTGTTAACAGTAACTGCAGTTTCGTACCTATATCAAATTAAAAACATACTCTATTAATTCATAGTAATAAATAGAATGGAGTAAAAAAGGTAGTCAACCTTTTCAAATATTGTTCAATTAATTATTGTACTTATTTAAATTTGTAGATCCATATTGATATAGTATACTTAATATTAACTACCTTCCTTAAATTTTCAATAATTAAAATTGAATGAACAGTATATTCAATATAACATTAATAGCAACACCGCAACTATATGAATTATTAATCTAAAATTGAACTATAATATCTGTATTAATTGCTAATCCCGAAACATAATACTTGAAATTCAATTAGTACCTCTAAATATATTTATTATTATCATATTATTAGTTTATATACAAATAAAATTGTTTAGGTAATCCAATTTAATCTCATTATCACCTAATTAAATTTAATTACAAAAAACTGAATAATTAATTTTTTATATTGATCGGATATGCATTTAATGCGCTTTAAATTTATCCACCCCTAGCTTTTTAACGTAATATGATCTCATTATTTCGGGATTAGTTTGACAACAAATAAGAAATAAAAACTACAATGTATACTACGTGATATTTTCTACATAATTTAGTTTTTAGTTATTCCTACGATAAACTAAGTAACGTAACAACCATTCAACACTGAATTTTGTTTATTTATATAAATATGAGCTATTCTACTCAACTCTACGTAACGACGCAACTTTACATTGTTGAATGAATTTATAATTAGCACAAGATATACACAAATATACAACCGTTGATAGTAAAATGTGAGTAAAACCGTAACATATCAAAACTAAAATTGCGTCTCATTAAAAGTTTAAACCATTCAACACTGAATTTTGTTTATTTATATATGAGCTATTCTACTCAACTCTACGTAACGGCGCAACTTTACATTGTTGAATGAATTTATAATTAGCACATGATATACACAAATAAATACAACCGCTGATAGTAAAATGTGAGTAAAACCGTAACAAATCAAAACTAAAATTGCGTATCATAAAAAGTTTAATTTTGAAAACTAAATTCAGCACCCTGAATCTAAAAGCTGTTCTAAATATATAATAAATATTACAAATGTACGTAAATATCAAAAATTAAATGTTTTGATGACTATACAAGTGCTGAATCAATTCATTTTTTGTTCTAAATTTTGAGGAACTAAACTATATTGATTTTCATGTCCCATCTCTTTAATCTAATACAGCGTAAATTGCTAAGTTAATTCTGCAGTGAAATTGTTTGCTTTTGTTTTGTTGCAGCAGCAGCAAATTTTGATTGGATTTGATATCTGGTGCATTTGGGCCAAGGTTCAGCCGTTCAGCGTAACCCGATGTTGGTCAAGGACCAAGGACTGCTCTATGAATAGATCACAAGTACCGCAAAGACCAACAAATTTTCCCTGGATTGAATAAAACATTTTACTCCAAATATATACATAATAAAATTAAAATACGGTATTTTCCAACTCTAAATTTAAATTTAGTAAAACATATGAAAATATTAGCGAAAATCGCATGACACAAATGGAATAATTCATTTCAATAAAAAATATTGTTTCCGTGGTAATATAATTTTTTACTTTTAGCTAAACCAACCTAATTAAAATTAATAAGTGAAATTTTTCTTACACATCTCAGTTTAACATTTAAATAAAAAAATTGGTTAAATTGTCATCTTGAGTGTGAATATGCAACCAGTTTATTTAAATTTAAGTTAAACTCACAATTAATACCTATTTGTATAGTTTCTATTGTAATAATAATAATAATAATTGAAAAATAGAGCGGTAGTGCCATCACGATATTTTACCAAATCTGCACTCGTGCATTAATTCATATTGAAGAAATTTGTATTGTGCATTCCAACAATGTAATCGGCCTGCCGTGAACCACTCGAGCCTATTAATATATTGTTGGAAAGCACTCAGAATTAATGCACATAATGGGATTATTTATGTGAACATTTTTTTAATTTTATGTGGTTGTACAGTGCCCGTAACTAAAAATCGAACAGCGACTAACCTATCTAATGCCAAAATATTTTTACTATACAATAGTTTAAAATATACCAAATTTTGAACTAAATTAAACAGGATCAGGGTCTATTTAATGCATAAAATATTGACACCAGACTATCAAATTGGAATACTGTTTCCAACTGAAAATCGAACAGCACCTATTTAATACAATTATAGTTAAATACCTACATTCGGATACTGCTCGTTTTTTAAAAAAATATCGCATATTTCATGCTGATATTCTTGACTAAACTTTGTTGTACATTTCAGATCTTTATACTAAAACAGTTCAAAATAAACCAAATTTTTTGATACAATATTGACACCAGATTGTCAAATTTGGTTATTGCTCTCAACTTTATCGTCATTATTAAATTTATTATGCTATGGATGTACAATACCCATAACTGAAAATTGAACAGCACCTATTTATTGCCAATATTCTAGACTAAAACTAGGAATGCATTTTTATACTATAATAGTTAAAAAATTATGCCAAATTTTGGGCTAACATATTGACACCAGATTATCAAATTCGGTTACTGGTCAAGAACATAATGTATAGAAAACTTTTGGCAATTGTAATATAGTGTACGAAGAATCTACTCTAATATCTAATTATACTAAATGTACTAAGTACTATTTTTTCTACGCTACTCACGCTAAAGCTATTACTACGAAGTCGAGCCAATTCCATGCATCCCTAAGGTAGGTAAACGGTTGCAGAATAAAACCCCTCGCCATCACCTTGACGGCTGATTCAAACGTGTAGATTCCAGTGAATATTACTCTAGAAATGTCAAGACAAGAAGCACGTTGTTATACACATTATATCATAGATAGAGAGCTTCATGTACATGTATTGAGGTTATGTATGTGTACAGTGTACATACAGGGGCCCAACATTTCACAGCTCGTTTCATGAACCATTTCTTAGCAGGCATCAGCTGTAGACTTGAATTTATATTCGTTTTCTTTAAAACAGAATTAAACTAAATGAAACAAATTAGATTAATGGAATTTCATTGCAAATTGAATTTTATAATTCTCGGGAATAGACGAATCCATAACAAATTAATAGATTTAACCAGAATGACGTCATAACCAAAGGGCAACCTAGTATTCAAACCCTACTTTTATGTATATTTCAATAAATTTTGAACAGTTTTTGTGAGAATATAATATAAATATGATCGAAATTATGCAAAATATCTATAAAACTACAAAGAAACTTGTGTTTTGTTGACAGTAACACATAAAATAGATTCAAAGTACTATATTGAGAGCTGCCCCCTGCCAAATTCATTTGTTTTATTGAATTAGTCTATATGTCAGGGAACAGCTGTCAAAATGGTATTTTATATTAATTTAAATATAACTGTCAACATTAAGTCCTGTTCATACATGGATTCTTTAAGGTTTCTTGCAAGCTTCTGAATCCTGTAAAAACGAAATTCACTGTTTTAAAGCTTTCAATAACTTAGAAATTCTTCTCTTCCAAGATTTATTATAGATTCAATTTAGCGGTGCCGTTATTTGAGAAGCAATTCTCACCAGTAGAAGCTTCTAGTGAGAATTATCCGTCAAATAGCGGCGACACTAAATTAAACCTTCAACGAGTCTTGGAAAAGAAGAATTTCTAATTCATTGATAGCTTCAAAACAATGATTTTTTTTCCAAGATCCAGAAGCTTGAAAGAATTCACAAAGAATCCTTGTGTGAACAGGGCTTTATGAAGATGTCATTACGTTTGGTCGGAAAAATGTTCAAAATTTGATCAATAATGAAAAATATGTAGTGGTGAGGTTAATCACTTGGCTGTCCCCTGGCTATGACGTCATTCTGGATGTCTCTATGACTAATCAGTACCAAGTATATCTTTATGGTTCTCCGGAAGAGATGGCGCTGAAAAGAGTGTTTCAATCTCGTTGGGTGGCCTGCATTTGTGATATGTGCAAAGTGAAAACTAAACTCACTCTGTGGATTCCACAGTTGGCGTCGTGGGCATTATCATAAGGATGCAGTTCACAAGGATGGTCGTGATGATGAAGAGGGAAAACAGCGGATGTACTAAAATGTATATGGCCACTCGACGAATGGGATTGAAGGGATCTAAGATCCATAGTGCATTGGTTGCACTAAATCTAAATATGTCTTTGCCTTTACTGACCACTACAAATGTCTGCAAAAGAAAGAACAAGACACACACATATTAGTTAGATGTCAACCATCATACTACTGTAGATCTTTCCAGATAAGCAGACACGTTCGTTTTACAAAAGTAGAACTAACGAGTATACATAATATAGGTACACACATTTATCTATTTTAATGCATTGTATAAAGTTTAACTTACTTATTACAGTACTTTTATCTAAAAATATAGACAGTTATTTATTTGAATTATGTATCAATTTTTAAAATAATGTTTTGTAGAACAGACAGTAGCGTAGTTTCGTCTTATTATCATCTATGTTTCTCTATCAAAGAGATCAAAGACTAAAATTCGTAGTTCGCGCAAGTGTCTAGATATCTGGAAACATCTCTATCTATCTGTTTGCTATTGTTTAATATACTATTCTGTATTTAAATTATATTGAAGAGTAAACCACTTGTAAAATCTTTGTACACTTTGTATCGAACTGCCACTTAAAATCTCGGTCACCAGGGAAAATAAAAACAGTTTTTTTTCACTTGTCTAATGTCACATGTTGTATTTCGTATTGATTAATGAAAATATATACAGTTGTATTTGTTGTTATTGTATAAATCCTACATTAGTAATAATAATAATTCTGTTTTTATTTTCCCTGTTGATCGAAATTTTAAGTGGCAGTTCACCACAAACTAATTGAAAATTAATTTAAATCTTTCTGTAAATCCGGTAATAACTAAAATGTTTTCACTTACACATTTAAAAAATCTTAGTCATATTTTGTAAGTTTACTGCATCAGTTTTATTAGCTCGTGTAAATTTTTATTTATCATACATCATAGTGGTTTACCCTCTGAATTACACATACATTTGCTTGTGGTCAATTGCACCGCGATTCCTTAAATTTGAAATGTCACTTAAATAATAAATACCGAATCGAACTTATGAAAGCAATGTTATTTTAACATTTGACAATATGTTTTCATTTCGATATCGTTCATTTAAGGAAAACTCAAAATTTAAGCAACATCGGTGCAATTGCCCATTATTGTTACAGAAATTGACTAGACATTTAGTAATGTTTAATAGAAAAAGCGCTATCTATTGTCTATTAAAAATTATCCGTTAAAAATAATTAATAAGTTTCAAAGTATAAATTTATCTCTTATGTTTGTAAATATTTTATGAACAGCAAACTATTACTACTAGTTACACTACAAAGAAAAAGTAGTAAAATTACTCACATTATTATTTTAGCACCATATGAAATTCAAACTTAAGTACAAAGTTGAATATTTAATAAACAAAACCTTATTAATGAATAACAAACTTTGCAACTAGTTTCTTGTCAGTTTTGCACTTTCTCTCATTTATATTTCACTTTCGCAGTTCGCAATTCATAAATTCGTCGATAATAGTAATGTATAACAGAAAAAACGTTACCTAGTGTATATTTATCAATTATCCGTTACAAATAATTGATAAGTTTTATAGTATAAATTTATTTCTTGCTTTCAAAACTTACAGTAGTAAATATTTTATGAACTGCAAACTTCTCGCGTAATTCTTATATCACCTATGCAATTCAAACAATGTAAAAGTTGGATATTGAATTAACAAAACCCTATTAATGAATGACAAACTTTGCAACTAGATTCGTGTCAGCTTTGCAAATTCTCACATTTATATTTCACTTTCGCAGTTCGTAATTCATAAGTTCGTCGATAATAGTAATGTATAACAAGAAAACGCTACCTGGTGTATATTTATCAATTAATTGATAAGTTTCATAGTATAAATTTATCTCCTGTCTTCAAAAAGGGTATTTTTGCTATTTTCGCACTCTGAGCGTCCAGATTTAGTACATATAGGTTTTTTGGATCGCTGATCAAGAATTTCTGGTTTTTTTGGGGTAGTTTTAGCTAATTTAAGGGTGAAATATTAATTTTTATTTAAAAAATCATCGAAATTCTTGATCAGCGACCCAAAAAACCCCTTTGTGCGAAATCTGGGCACTCAAAATGCGAATATATTAAAAAAAAAAACATTTTGGGGTAGTTTTTGCAAATTTAAGGGTGTTCCGTACATTTCTTTACAAAATGACCCCGAAATTCGTGTTCAGCGACCCAAAAAACCTATACTAGACCAAATCTAGTAGTTGCCAGTAATAATACAACCAAACCCGTATTTTGACTGGAGTAAAAGTTGGATATTACATTAACAAAACCCTATTAATGAATGACAAACTTTGCAACTAGATTCTTGTCAGCTTTTCAATTTCTCCTATTTATATTTTATTTTCGCAGTTCGTAATTCATAAATTCGTCGATAATAGCGCGTTATCAATGCCGGTAAATTTGCGGAATTATTAAATTACATTCACGGTTTACTATTTCCATGGAGAGCAGCAAAAAGTAATTAGTTTCCGCAAATTTCGGAGCGGATAGAATAATTAATTCTAACACGGATATGGAAATATTTTGAGACAGTATAAATATATTTTGTGATTGTTTCGCATACTCGGACAATTTTTCGTACATGCAATAATCTAATTTGGGAAAAAGGGGAATAAATAGATTGAACTTTGAATGTTAGCTTTGCCAAAATAATAATTACTCAAATTTAATAAGTTCATCCTTTAATTTTGGAATTTGAATTTTCAGAATCTTCACCTTGCAGCAAATATGTATGGTGTTTGTTAATCTGTATCTAAATCAGAAGAAGTAAAAACAAGTAACAAGATAATAGCGCGTTATCAATGCCGGTAAATTTGCGGAATTATTAAATTACATTAATCTGTATCTAAATCAGAAGAAGTAAAAACAAGTAACAAGTCAGATTTACACTCTTAAAAAAGGAGGAACGCGAACCGCAATGGGGTCGTTTACCAATTTTTTTTTTTAATTTTTTAATTAATTTTCAGGTATTAATATTCCCAAAAATATATTTTTCACCTTTTAAAAGTGCTAAATATAAGTGAAAACATATTTTTTTATGTCGCTTTGTTTAAAACACCTCAAACTCCTGACGACAAACATTTCGGTGAAGTCTCCGTCTAACGCTGAACAAAACACCTGCAGCCGCTATGTTAATGCATTCGAAAAAACGCCTATTTCAAAGCTTAAATACTTGCGTATTATTTAATTTTCAAGAATTTTAATTTTACTAACAGTAAAATTATGTTCTTATTTTCAATATTTGGTAAAAATATTTTTAAAAATTTCGGAGTAAACGACCCCATTCAACTTAATTATACTGAAATTAAATTTGAAGAATGAATTTCTAATAACAATCATCTTGTACAATGAATTCCAAATGACATTTTGGCAATAATAAAAAATATGACACTTAAATCTGACATTTCGACGTGTTGGGTGGGAAAAACGGCATTGCTCGAGCCAATCATATCATAAAAATCAAATCAATCTAGAATTTTGTTACTACTCTTCTTTGTTTCAAAACAGACTATAGACAAATCAAAATGTCAAATACGAGCGTTTAACGATTGGAATTATTTAGGAGAATAAAATTAAAATGAGTCGCAGGCGAGAGTCACAATTATTCGAAAACGTAGTTATCACATACGCAAGTAGAATTTTATAAGTATACTTTTTCTACGGCTATGTTAAATGATTAATCGTTTAATGCTGGAATTACTCATGAGAATGAAATTAAAATGAGTCGCAGGCGAGTGTAGTAATTATTCGAATAAGAAATTTCTACATGAAATGATATAGAATTCTATAAAATCTACATCTACGACTATATTGAATGATAAATAAACAGCCGTCAGAAGTACATACATAATAATTTTTTAAAACAGTGGTTCTCAAGTTACAACACAAAGTTATATTTTTTCAAATGGGCATATACACATTTTTTAGGCCTATTCGATAGAGTTTTTTTTTTCTGAATTCAAATATTATAAAAATATTGAAAAAAATTCCATTGAAATTTAAATAATTTTTTATTTTTAATATTAATGTACCTACAGTAAGCTATGGATGAATGGATGAAAAACAAAAACAAAAGAACAAAACATAGCTGCTGTCAAGTAATAATAATTGTTGTACTAATTGATGTAAATTGTTATTCTTTTTGTGTTTAAGATTATTTTGTGACAGTATGGATGATATTTATACAAATGAAGATTTGTTTAATTTATTTCTAATTTATGTTGAGTGTAATAAAAATACCATACAAGCTTAATTTAATTTATCACTTGTTTTTCATCCATAGCTTACTGCACATTAATATTAAAAATTATTTCAATTTCAATTGAATTTTTATTATGTAAAGATATAAATCGAATACATGATTAAATTCAGAAAAAAATACTCTATCGAATAGGCCTAAAAATATGTATATTCCTATTTGAAAAAAACATAACTTTGTGTTGTAACTTGAGAACCACTGGTTTAAAAAATTATTTTATTCTTTAAGCAGATGTCCCCCTTGGTCTCCTACAACTTTGTTTTATAATATTTTTTGTAACTATAATAATAAAGAAAATATAAGCGGTGGTTGGTTTCGCTGTTACACCCTGTATAAGGGTCTTTCCTTTAAAACAACCAGCGCCTTTTTGGGCGAACTAATGACTTTAGAGAAAAATGTTATACACAAAAAATGACCAGCAAAAGGGGCCTCATTTAATAGGAATAACAAACAAAAAATTCAACCAGTGGTTCTGAAACAGCAAAGTAAAATTATATTTTTTTAAAAGGTAACCTATATAAATTTTTAGTGCATTAGATAGATAATTTTTTTCTGATTTCTACAATATAAATATGACATGGGGTTGTATAACAAGTATTTTGAGAAAAATGGTATTAAAAATCAGAAATAATGTTACAATATTGTAGTAGGCTATGCAATAAACAAATGCAAACCACTGGTTGAATTTTTTGTTTGGTATTCCTATTAAATCAAGCCTCTTTTGTTGGTCATTTTTTGTATATAACATTTTTCTCTTAAGTCATAAGTTCGCCCAAAAAATCGCTGGTTGTTTTAAAGGAAACAACCTGTATATATGTATTACGTAAGTTACTGAGCAACAAACTATAATGAGTTAGACTATTTGTAATAAAAAAACAAGTCAAACAGGTAGGTAACTTTATAGCAGCGATTCAAACCGGATCAGCAACGCAAACCGGAACGAACCGCAGCTATTTTATTAATCCGGAAACCAAACGTGAACTGCCGAACTAATGTTGGGGTCCGTTTCGAAACAGTTTAAACTTTAAAGCAATAATTAAAATTTTAGGTTTTTTCGTTAAAATGCTATTATTCAAAATTTGCTGTGTTTTCTATAGTAAAATTTTGTTTGATGAATAAGTTTATTAAATTTAATACAAAACTGAAACAAATATTTTGAATTAATTGATTGCTATGTAATAAATTATTGAACCGAAACCAGAACTTAAACCGCTTTTTAGAAAACCGGTTACCAGATCATTTTAAGAAGAAATATGAAAACCGGAACAAAACTGAATCCTATTAAGAGTTGCATTTACACTTTGTGCTTGCGAAGAAGGGATAGGACCCTTCATGCATTTCTGCTTGAAATACAATGTTACAGATGTTTCGTTCTAAGTACAGATTTTCGTGTAATTTACATAATTTTATATTTAAAAACATATTTACAGTTATTTTAAGGTTTAAACTAGGTTCGTATAGTGTTGAAATTTTTAATTGTATTATATTAAAAATTACTGTTGAAAACAGACTTTTTTGAAAGATTTCTCAATTTTTTTTTTGGTTTAAGACAAAATAAACAAAAAACTATCACATTATAAATACATTCTGTAACTTTGTAATAGTTTTTTAATGAAGTTTATATGTTATGTAGATTCTGAGATATGATTTTATTTCTGTAATACTTTTTGAAGTCATAAAACGGGTGTAAATACTGCCCTTAAGCACCGTTAACCGCGAACCGAAGCTGACAGGGTCGGATTTAGAGGAGAATAACCGGGGGCCCCACCAAATATTACTTTAGTAAAATTTATTAAAATATTTTAATGTTACGAACTTAAAATAGAGTATTATTAGTAAAAAAAAATACATTTTAATTTATTTTTAAACATAAGCCTAACTATAAACAGTGTTCAAGTCAAATTGTTGTTGACAAACAAGTAAATACGAAGATTTATTATTAATTTATATTTATATTGGTAATAATTCATTGGTAAAGGTAATTCCAATATGTAATGTAGAAATACATCGTCTTTTTTTCATGAATTGACAGTTTCCGCAGATTATGAAAAGGACAAAAACTATGATAATGGTTAAAAACAGAAGGTGGGAAACGATTAGCCGCATTTACGTGTCAAACATCTTAAGGTTTTGTCTTAAAACTAAAACAGTGTTTATGTTAAGAGGTCGAAACGTAGCACGTAGCTATAATTTTATATATTTTTTATCTTAACATAATTATTTTTTCAAACTAAATATCAGTATACCACTTAAAAAATTGAATATACAATGTAATTATATATTAAATAAGAAATCACTATAACGTTTGACGATTTTGTACAAGGTAATAGTGAAGAATTCCCTACTGTTACTCCGTATTGTGTACCTACCTCTGAAGGAGTAGGAAACTGAAAACAGAAAGAAACCATATTTTTACTATTCTTTTTTAAAGTAAAATAGTCTTCTATTGTATATAACCTTAAGTAGATTTACAGAGTTCTAAGAATAGAATTGAAGAAATATTCAACAAATCGACATGCGCTGTTTTTATAATGCAATATTTTAGAAATCACTCTTTTGTGTAAAACTAATATTCTTTAATATTAAGCTTCTAGGTGTTAATAATGACATCAGCATGGATGTTTTAAAATATTTAAGTAGTTGAATATTTAATTAATAAAATTAATTCATTAAGGACACGTTTCAAAAGTAGAAACAATTGCTACATCGGTCATACTTATGAACTACGTTGCTATATTTAAAATATTCTCAATACAGGGCTATACAATCGTGTTCTAAGGTTTGTGTCTGTTTACTATGACGAATATTCTCCCTAATTCTTGATGAACACATTGGTGACGGGACGCAGGAGAAAAACAAGATCGTCGATAAATTTAAGCTTTCCTTCATTTAATATTGATTAGTCATTTTTATATCTTAATCTGGTTTTCATAGTACAGATAAAACAAAATAAAATACGCATATTTATTATTATTTAATTTTTTTGTTTTGTTTTTTAAATACATTTTTTATAATTTTTTTTCTGTAGTTCTGTATATTTAACAAATATTAAGTATACCCATAAACAATTATTTCGTAACAATTGAAAACGTTTACAAATTTCTCTCATCATTACATGTTTATGTAGGTACCTACTTAAACCTATGTGTATTTGTAAAAAACAGAAATTATACAAGAATTCGTTTGAACTGGAGAACAATAAGTTATATACAAATTTAACATTTATTATTATATTGAGGCATAAATTACCAAATTTCTTAGAATTTTTTTTATTGTCGAGAATATTTTCCTGGAATCAATTTTGCTGGAGATTAGACAAATTTTCCTGAAACATTGGTGTGTGGCGATCAATTGTTAAAAATATTTTCAATAGGAATTATTTTTCTTAGATTTGATTGCAATATCAGATGTTTCTAAATAATTCTAAGAAATTTCAAAATCAAAATTGAAATTGAATTATCATTAGCAGATGTAAGAAAACTGAAATATTTTGGTCCCTCCTTCGTTTTAGTTATAGGGTAGTTATTGTTAATTTAGTGTGTAAAACTAGCGTCAGGACCCGCTAAGCGGGTCTAACACTAGGTCCCGCTACCGCGGGACAAGGGGGATACGCCCCGCTTCGCGGGGCTCAAACTCCGCGGACCCTGAATTTGGGAGGATTCGGCACTTCGTGCATCAATAATTGTAACAATTGTAACATTTAGATTCTACCGAAATAAATTGTAATCTTTTCTTATGATGAAATTATAATTATTAATTACAACTTCAAATTATTCATCTTTCTTCTTCAATATATATTTTAGTTAAGCCATTACAATTTTAGAATAGAATAAGATAATATGTGTAATAAAATAAATATCCTGGTTATCCAACTATAAATAAAAGACGTCATTTTGAACAACTTAGTACATCAGTTCCCATCAAGACCATTAATATGATATTGAACTCAATATGATTATACCTAACATTTTTTTATAGAAACAAATTCCAATCGCCGGCAATAATTTTAAATAAATTTATTAATTAGCCCTCGCCCTCACCTAGCTCTCTAATTTGATGTCAAACTCGATATAGTTCTATAATTTTTCCGATTAAAACAAATACCGATCGTCGGTCACCATTTTCAATAATTTAATTAATGAGCCCTTATCTAGCCTTTAATTTGATATTAAACTTGATATGATTCTATAATTTTTTTATTAAAAACAAATGCCAATCGTCGAACACCACTTTCAATAATTTTATTATTAATTAGCCGTCATTTGGCTCATTAATTTGATGTCAAAGTCGATATAATTTTATAATTTTTTCGATAAAAACAAATATAAATCATCGGCCAACATTTTAAATAATATGATTTATCTAGCCCTTTAACTTCATACCAAACACGATATGATATTCTATATTTTTTTCGATAAAAACAAATTTGGAACGCGTGCCGCAATTTTTAACAACTTTCTAGCCCTTAAATTTACTTTAAAAAAACAAAAGCCTGAATAGCCGACCTCTATTTTGAACAATTATGTACATCAGTTCTAATCAAGACTTTTGATTTCTTTTCTTAGAATAAATATAAGATTTCGTGAAAATAAAATATAACTAATGTAGAAAATATAGTAGTTATCGGTTATCCAGGTCGGTTCAAATCAAATGTGTCATTGTCACTGTCAGTTGGGTAGAAAGTAGAAAACTATATTACCGATATTTAGTGACAATTAAGTTATTTCGACTGAGCTGCCATCTCTATGGTAAAGGATGAACTATTTTCGACCAGTTTGCTACTCAAATCTACTCAATTTGAATAAATTTTAATAGTCATTTTTGAGATAACTACTGTAACAATTAAGATAAACATTGCAGATGTGTGAATATTAGAGCAAATATTGTTTCCTGAGAGTAATTTTGTATTGATATAGGGCATAATATTAAATAAAAATATTGTTTTAATGCTTATAGTAAACAATATTGGAACAAAAAATATTTCAGGAAACAGAAAAAAATATATAAATTTCAATAATGTTTTGTTTGCATAGATATTTTGACCAGGAGCGGAGAAAATGACTATCAAAAATTGATTTATTTTTATGCAACCTGCAAAACATCTGTAACGCAGCCTTAAGATATAACAAACTTTACAACTAGTTTCTTGTCAGTTTTGCACTTTCGCAGTTCGCAATTCATAAATTCGTCGATAATAGTAATGTATAACAGAAAAAACGCTACCTACTGTATATTTATCAAATCTTCTAGTTGCAAACGTTAAAAAACCTAAGTTTATTTATGGAAATCATTTTTATCTTATACAAATAAATATTATTACAAAAATGTTATTTCCTTTTGAACACAGTATTCAAAGAAATAAAAAAATCTTCTTAGAAACGGTATAGGTACACCAAAAAATATAAAACTGCTTCACTATAACGTTTGACGATTTTGTACAAAGTAAGATGAGTAATAATTCCCTACGGTTAGTCCGTATCTGTGTACCTCTAAAGGAGTGGAAAACTGAGAACAGAAAGAAACCATATTTTTACTATTCTTCTTTTAATAAAAAGTAAAACAGTCTGCTGTTGCATACCTTAAGGTGGTTGCAGCGATACTTTTAAGTCAATTGACAGTCTTCATAAAAAATTGAGAAATGAACTTAAATACATATAATACTGCCGTAGAAAAATATTTCAAGGGTTGGAAGAATACCGTAACAGATTTTTTTCCAATTAAAAGAAATATATGTTATTAAATAAAACCTAAAACATTAAATTAAAGTGGAACAAAGTCATTCATTTGACTCCAATACCAACTTTCAGCATAAAAAATTTTATTTAGAAAATTCATTATTATATTATATAAGTAGACACAGAACTGTGTTCATATAGGTTATTTATTATAATTTTATATTTTAGAATATGGTTTTTAGAGAAATATTAATTTTATGAACAGTTTCTATCATGCGTAGTTAGATGATAATCGTGGCAACGTAGCACTGTGTTTTTCAACGTGGTACTACTGTACTACGTCAGATTTGACATTTGACGTTTAGGTTAAGTTATCTTTTTTGTAACATGTCGAATATGAATGAGCGTTATTTGTACTATTTGATTATTTATCATTATTAATTAAGATTAAGTATTAAATTTAATAGTATCTACAAAATAGCAGTTTGTTTTGATTATTTTGCTTCAAGTTCAAAGTATCTAAGTTAGTACAGGGAGATTTTTGCAAGTGCAACGTTGCCAAGTTTTTCTGGAAATATACAAGAACTCAAGTTTGTCGTATGTTCAATAATTTTTTACGCAATAACCAAGTGGTTAAAAATTTCAATTTTTTTTATTTGATTTTTTAATCGTTTAATCTACCTTAGAAAATGTTTTTCATACAACCTACATGGAGGGAACAATATGTATTTTCAGAAATTAAGATGTTTTTGCTGGGTCAACATATCCTAGCAGTGTAAAAGTCAATAACTTTGATATCAATTATCTCGGAATCTAGATGGTCAATCAGCTTGAAATTTTTAAGATAAATATATTAGTACTTTGGTTATATATTCTGAAAATTTCGTTAATTTTACATGGACACGGAGTCACGCTGAAACCACCTTAAGTAGATTTACAGAGTTGTAGGAAGAGATATTCAACAAATCCACATGCGCTGTTTTTATAATGCTATATTTTAGAGATCACTCTTTTGTGTAAAACGTGTAAAACTAATATTCTTTGATATTACGCTTCTAGGTAGCCCAGCATAGATGTTTTAAAATATTTTTAGCCCATTAAGTATTATGGGCCCCATTTGGGGATTAGTTGTTTTTTTTTAGTTAATAACTATTAAAACTTTTTTGTATTTAACAGTATATGTAAGTACATCTACAGTAAACAGTATTAATAAAATAAATGTACATAGATCGTATAATCTTTTGGTTTGACAATAGTAAAGAAATAAAGTGGAAATTTAATGGTTAAGTACACATCTCCACATTATTGTTTTTTGATTGTCAAAGTTTATTAGTTTGGAGATGAGGCCGTTTTATATATTTATATACCTGGATTCGCCAATGTCTCGGGGCCCCAACAACCTTAAATCCGGCCCTGGAATCTGAACTGTTATTTTGTTCGGTTCGAGTCCCAGCTTTATAGCAAATCCTTACGTGCGATAGTTACAATTTCTTGCATATATAAACCAAAAATAAATTTTTAATAATCGTAGATAAAGCATTTTTCCTCTCATGTGCTAATGGTAACTTATAACAACTTTAATGTTCGGTTGTAATTGTAGGACTGCCAGTGATATGTGTAATAAAATAGGTAAAAAATACCAAATCTTCTTGAAAAAGGCTAAAAAGCCACCAAAACGTAATAGATGATTGATGACACTATATTATTAACTAAGGATAAATTATATTTTTGACTAATTTTTTAAAATAATAAAATAGAAAACTCAAAATAATATTTTTTTGCAGATTGAACGTTGATTGAGTTCAGTTTAAATCGATTTAAATTCATAATCAATTTAGCTATAGAAAAAAAAATATTTCTGATAAAATTACTTATACATAATGTATTATAACTTCGAGTAGGTACATAGTTAAGGCACAGTTTGACATGTTGATTATAAATTTAAAAATAATTTTTCAGAAATTCTTAAAATTAGGGATCCATTAGGTCCATTATTATTAGTATCAGTGGATTTAAATCCTAAATAAAATAAGATTCTTTAACTCATTAAACAATTTTAGTTAAATTATTACAATATCGTCAATAAAAATGTTAAAAATAATTATCAACAAAATTGTACGAAAGCTTTTCTTTTAAAAAAATTTTATTTTTGAAAAATTATTTTTGATACGTAATCAGCATATCAAACTGTATACCATTAACGTATTTAAAGTTATGAATGATACACCCTGTATAATAACATAGATTAACACATAAGCATTTATTTACTTTCTTTTTGAGATAATTTAAAATATTAGACTTTAATAATTGCAACAGGGACTCGAACCGAATAGAAATAGGAGCGAAAACCGGAACGAAAACCGCATCTATTTTAGTGAACCCGGTACCAAATCCGAACCGTTAAAAATATTTTGGTAAACCCTGAACCGAACCGATCATTGTGAACTGGTTCAGAGCGGTTTAAAGGATAAACTAAAATTTAACATTTTTATGAACATCAGTGTATTATTTTCTTTAGTTAAGTCCAATTTTGTTTGATTTTATAATTTTTTTACATTTATAGTCTAAAACTGGAACGAATATTTTTAATTAATCATAATTGTTTTTTATCATTGAACCGAAATATGAACCGCTTTTTTAAAACCTAAACATAACCGAACCAAATAGAGCACAGTGAACCACGAACCAAAACTTGAAAGTAAACATTGTCTAAAAGTGGCTTATTGTTTATAAAAGTGTCAAATAGTGGGAAGTCTTTTATCAATCTCCTTTTCAAAAATATTCAATAAAAAAATCATGTAAGTAGGGGAAGGTGTGGCAAACTGATAACGATAACATTAAATTCTTTTCCTTTATAAAAAAATATATTTCATGTGGAAAATTATAAATAAACATATTAATTTTTACTTTTTTAAAAAGTATTGCATTTAATTAATTATTTTGTCCATAGGTTGGGTAAAGTGAAATACTTTCATTTTCTCTTCATTTATCTTGCATGTTTAAAAAATGTTTTAGATTTTCGATGTTCACACCATCGTGCTGGAAAATTAAATAAATCATGCATCTTAATTTTATGTTACTAAATATCTAGACACATCACAGAACAATTCAATTAGTTATAAACAACATGATATTTATTATGTAATGGGAGAAACATTAAAACATCAAATTTCACTTAACTAAATTTTTAATTTCCCGCTTAATAATATTTTGGGGCTTGTACTTAGAGAGATTTTCTTTTGTAAATTAAAAATAATACTATAAGAAGTATACCATTTAACAAACTGTGTTATATTTTTCATATTTTTTTATGTACCTACTGAATTATATTCTCATCATAAAATATTAGAAGACCAGTATAAAACTAAAAACTGCGATTACAACAGTAAATAAAATAACTGTTCTATTCACTCTACATGTTTTGGTTTGGACATAGTCAGTGATTATAATTTAAAAAGAAATGAATAAATATCTCTACTCATATAAAAATTAAACAATAATTTCACTTTGCCCACTGCTTCCATTTTGCACCACTTTCCCCTACCCTATTGATAGCATTTATAAACCAAATAAAAATGTTAAATAATTGTAAATAAAGCATTTTTCCACTCATGCGCTAATTATTAACGCCTCCCAAAATAGAATTCGTCGTATTTGGAGTCTACATTGCATTGAACCAGTAACTACCCCTATCTGCAACTTTTCTCTATTTGTGTTGGTGTTGCGTGTGAGTGTTCGTGAGGGCCGGTATCGATCCACACCGCCAGAGTTGAAGCTGAAACGCCTGAACAGAACCGCTGCTGAAACTATGAACGAGGCCGAGGCGAGCTCGACATGAATCTAATTCGGGAGGAAATACCACAGTATGCGGCAAATAAAAACTATGCGGAGGAATTAGATTACTCTGACAGCAATAGGACCTGAAAGGTGACGGCAGGAGCTAATTGCGTTCAAAATTCAGAAGTCTGCATTTAGGAACTTCCCTACCAGGAAGAGGACATTGACTAACACAAAAATAAACAAGAAATCAATCATACAAAATTGTTTTTGACGACACAAATACGCTGTTTGAACTGTCAATCTGACATATTTACTATTTTCAAACAGGGACTCGAACCGAACCGGAACGGGAACGAAAACAGGAACGAACCGCAGCTATTTTAGTGAACCGGAAATCAAACCTGAACCGGTATAAAATATTTTGGCAAATTCTAAACCAGAACCAAACCGATGGTTGTGATCCGGTTCGGAAAAGTTTTTTCTTTAAAATTCTATCAATTTTATATGAAAATTGTTGTATTTTCTATAGTTTAGTTAAATTTGATTTTAAAAATTTATTATGTTTTATTACAAAACTGGAGCGAATATTTTCAATTAATTAATTAATACCTACTAAAAACCTTTTTTTACCATTTTCATCCATAAATATAAACAACAATCTCAAATTAAAAATAACCGCGTAAGTACAATGAATTATTTGTTTGTATTTATAAAACACTTAAATAAAAGCAATTTTTAATAAATGCGACTAATGGTTAGAATCTATATTAAACAAAAATTGTATAGTCGAGTTGCTATGCTACGAGGAAAATAAAATTAAATAACGATTAAATAAAATTAATACGTATATTTTATATTTGCCCTATTGGAAGATTGGAACTACGTTACAGTAAATATCAAACTAAGACTAAACTAACTAAAATATTTATCTTGTACGTTTTCTAATTATGAAAGCATTTATTTTCCAATATTGAAAGTCAAGAATCCCTGTCCTTTTATTGCATGACGATTAATTGCTCGGTATTCCACGAAATGGTGACGTCAAACACTATATTGTTTTTACAGAAATATTCCAGTTGACTCATCTTATTTCAATATTTGAAGAGAAAGGAATACATAATAAATTTAACTTTGCAAGCGTACAGTGAAAGCGCCCGATAAATTAATTAGTAAAATAATTAAAACATAAAATTCAATAAATACTAGGTCATTAACTACAAAAATAATCAATATTTCACTACAACAACAGTTTATACTGAAAAATATACTTGGAAAAGTAAAAATAAAGTAAAAATACATGATTTTCGAGACTGTTCCAAAACATAATAGTGTTTTTTTCAATTTCTTGAGAATAAATATTTGTTTATGCATTAATATGTCGATTTTATACACTGTAGTACTACGTATGCCTATATTATAAACAGAATAGTAAGGTTGTCATACGCGGCTATGTTCACATAGGTATAAAATTATTTATTTATAACGACATTTGAAATAACGAAAGAATATTGACAGTTAAAAGGGTCGTAGTTTAGAGTCCATTTTATACTAAAACATTTTTAACGATTGGAAAAAGGGTTCAGGTAGAAATATAAACAAAAATTAACATTAAAAATGGTAATGACAAACAATGTCAGAAATTTTTAACTGTGTAAACCGAATTTTACTACTTTTATGTGCCAACATTTTCATTCTATTTTTAAAGGAGTACCTACAAGATAAGTATCTTTATATTATTAATGCAAATCGACATTATTTAATGACACTCCAGTTGCGCGATTGTTATTTTTCTATATCTATTCTTGTACACTATATCTGTATACAGCGTGATTAAAATTTTTACAAAAAATTAATTACATAATTCGCATAATTAATTGCACTAATTCATAGAATTTAGTTGCCGCACAACAGAAACAGTGGCTCTAAAAATATATACAGGGTAATTCACAACTACGTACATTACATATATTTAATTAGCATAATAGTAGTTACACAATTTAGTGGTTACGGAAATTTTAATTTTCAGGTTTATTAATCAAAAAGTTTTGGGTCACCTTTGTGAAATTTTTTAAATTTACTTAATTTTTAACTGTACAAGTAATTGCATAATAACTGAATTAAAATTTTCTTTTTCTTTTAATTCATGTTCAGTAGGTATCAAAAGTTTACCTACTCCTTGTAAAAACTGCCCTAAAATTTATGAATTTAAAAAAAATAAAAAATAACTCATGAAGATGTTCATTCTAATTAATTCCGATATTTCGCAAACAATTTTGTGGTTTCCTAAGAAAAACTTTGACAAAAATATATTAATTTTCATTTTTTGCAAGATCCAAAAGTAAAAAACAAAATCAAGTTTTAACACAATCACATGTTGAGGTGTTTTTTCTTTTTTACTTTTGGACCTTGGAAAATAATGAAAATTCATATTTTTTTGTCGAAATTTTATTATTTTTCCTAAGAAAGCACCAAAATTAAATAGAATTAACTTTATGAGTAATTTTTTATTAACTCAAGCCTTTTTTGACGCCTAAATAAAATACTTTTTAATTTATCTTCAAAAATTCGTGAAATACAGGTCAGTTCTTGCAAGGAGTACATTTTGGATACCACTGGCTTGTATTATGGATTTCTGGCTATACCGTGTGTGGCACGAGAGTTTAACATGAAAAAACAGTTCTCTTGTAAATAAAACCCGTCCGGTTAATAACTATGTTACCATACTAAAATACCGGATTATATGCAAGAAAATATAGTAAAATTATGTATGCAATATGCACAAAATTCTGGGCATAATATATATATATATATATATATTTATAATATCATATTTTCCAAATATATGCAACAATTACATATAAATGAAACAATTATGTGTTGAAAAAAATTATTTGTAATTTTTTTATAACGTTCACAAAAATTATTCTATAACAAGCAAATAATATTGGCAAAAAATTACGAGAAGGCAATATTTAAATTTAAAAATTAATAAATGTCATTTAAATGTTCCAAAATATGCAATTATGTGCGTGTCAAACAAAAATATGCACAAGTTGTATACACGAAATTGTGAATCAGCCTATGTAAGTGCATTAAATTTTGCGACTTAAAAAATAATTTTTGATTTATGATATGACTTATATCATGTGGTTTTTCAGAAGTATTGAATCGTAGAAGTAATAAATGTTTTCTCATACCCTTTGATTGCTATAAAATGGGTCTATATCTTCTAAAGGTGTGCTTGAGAGTTCTGGAGGAAAGCTGCCCTGAAGTCTAACTGGAATTGGTACCCCTTGTTCCAGGGTTTGATCGGGTTGGGGGCCTTCATCTTCGTCCTCGTCCTCATACCGAACCTGGTGCATAAAACAACCATTCGCTGTAGAAAACATCACTAAGATTACACTACCGCTAACAGAACTTTCTAATCAAATCAAAACGAATGATATGTGTTTTAGCGTTGATGTGCAAAGTACCACAAGAGAAACTATCATCAAATAAATAATCAATTCAATCATAAATTCATATTGTATTCTATTTATCCAGTCTATTTTAAACTCTACTACATTTTTATATCAATTTTTGTTAGCTTTACCTCGTAATAAGAAATAAGAAGTAAACATAGTGTCCGTCGATACATAATTGCAGATACATATTTAAATTCAAGGGTTCATACTCATATTTATTTATATCGATATTTTATATTTATTTGCTAGTTCCAGTTGAAAATGCATAGACATTTTGAAAGTTATTTGTAATTTCTAAAAAAGCTCAAAAATATGAAATGAAAGTTTAAATGAGCAGATATCTAATTGGTATATATATTATAATTCCAATTTTTAGTACCTACATACGTTAAGTATATATACAGTTCGAAATTCTGATTACGGATTAAATAAAAATTTTCATAAATTCCAAATATAAATTTCAAAGTATCTATAGAGAACATTTTTTTGTCACTGAATAGATAATTATTTTAATATGATTTCTAATAATTCTAATTCTAAATGAATGTAATTCTATTTAATATTCATTAAGTTTATTTTAAATAGTAATTATGCGAATCCACTGAATAGATACCTAATTATTTGAATATAATTTCAAATAACTCTAATTCTAAATGAATGTAATTATATACTTTAATTTTTCGAATTTCTGACAAATTATCTTTTATTTGGAATCAGCATATATGAAACTATACAGCCTTTATGTATCCGAAGTAATGAAATGATACACCCTTATCTATACCGATGAATAAAAGTTGAATAAATGGAGTGGTATGTATAAGTTATGAAAACTATTTATAATGAATATACATTAGAAGATTACTTGTACAAAATAAATTTATACACTCTATAATAATTTTATATTATAACCTCATTTTTAAAACGATAAAAAATTGATTTATTTTAATAAAAGTTTGTTTTGGGATATTTTAATAAATGTGCTCTAGAAAGTGAAGCGAAATTTGGTAAATATTTATTTTGATAATAGGTTTCTGGTGATTATACCTTTATCACAGTGTGTGGTTTGTGTACTACCGCTTACGATAATAAATTAGCTTAATATTTGCGAAGCATCGTGTCAAAGTGTAGTGATTAGTGTCGTGAGCCTAAATCAGATTAAACTCTTAAATCTTAGTGGTTTTAACGCTATAGCACCACAATTCAATTTGAAATAGACTACAAAAAGATCTAAGAAAATAGTTGATCAATGCGCATCGTTGAAACAAGCGAATTCAGCAAGTGAGCTGGCACAAAGAAGTGGCGGACTTACCTTTCAATGCAAATCATACAGTTCTACACAGTTTCAGAAATAAAACTGTGTCGAACTGAAATAAAACCGAACATTCCAAAATATATGCGTAGGCATCACAAATGCATTTCTGAGTAAACACTACTACGAGACGCTTTCAAAAACTAATTCATTATTTTTAATTATTGGCTTCTGCATCCCAATTATAAAATGATCGATGTTATTATGTGTAATTCAATCACTCGAATTCAGTAGCATTTTTGTTTACTAATTCACTTTACAATGCAAGAAAACGTTTTTTGAAAATAAAATTCGATTAATTGATTATACAAAAATGTTTCTAGATAAATTTACTGTCACTAAAACAACAGTGACTCGAACTGAATCGGAACACGAACGAAAACAAGGATAAACTTTAATTAAAATTTAACGTTTTTCGCAAAAACTCTACTATTTTTTTATGAAAACAATTGTTGTATTTTTTAGTTTAGTCAAATTTTATTTTATTTTAGAAATTGTATCAATTTTAGTTCAAAACTGGAACGAATATTTTTAATTGATTTGCTACCTACTTAATAAATTTTTGAACAAAAACCGGAACTTGAATTGCTTTTTTAAAAACCGGTTTATTAAAAGAGAAATATAAAAACCGAAACAAAAGCGAACCTATTATATACAGTGGCACTGCAAACCGAACCTGAACCGTTATTTTGAAAAAATAATTACTGTTTTATTTTATTTTATTTACAATCTTTTAAATAAATTTTGATGACTCAATTCATATTTTATTTGATGGTAAAATATGGGGTTGAGATTCAGTGTCAAAGTTAAGTTTAGGAATTTAAAAGAAAGGTAATGTATCTAAAATTGGAAATCGAAATCAATAGTTCATGCATGAAGTCGAGTTCAGGCTATAATATTCTCTATCGTCTAGTCTATTCAATACTGGAAATGCATTTGTAATGTGTAAATTTGAATGTTATAAAGTAACGCACTGGCACTACACAAACTACAAACACGAAACGGTACAATGCGTTTATGCGTATGAGAGCGATGGGGCACATGCTATTCAGAAAATTTTACGTGATTTTAACGACAAACTGTAAAACATACACGTACCTAGTCATACTTCAAACAAATGCATAATTCTGGAAGAGCAAGAACTGTGCATTCGAGTTTATTACTCATATTTTAAGCTAAAACCATAACTCGCTATTCATGAATTTGTAAGAAACTTATTCGGCTATTTACCCAAAATGGCAGTCATTTCAACTTTATGTTGAGTATTGTTGTTTTGTTTCCCTTATGTTATTTGAAAGAGATAATAGTTTACATTCAAATAACAACAGAGATCAGTGTTGTAAAGTGACGTATTATTTTCATAAACAAAATCTAATGTTTAAAATTTGTTTACAAGTGCAAGAAACTACAATTATTTTAAATCTAATATGAACACAGGCAGTAACACTAAAATAAGCAATGCGTTAATTGTGTACTATCGAACTGACGACTGTGAGATTGATCATTTTCGAATAATTCATAGAAATAAATTAAGTTTAGTTTGATAACTTGAATTTACAGTCGTCAGTTGTAATTATAAGCTAATAAGCAAGTGGCGGCATATTATTCTTGGTTGATAATGTTATTTAGGGGAATCTTACTTCTTTTTTCTTTTTTCTTCGTCCAAAACCGGTCTGCAATAAAGTTTATAATTTAACATCGAGAAGCACACAACGCAGCTGTCCTAATAAAGCATCACAATATCAAAAATTCCTTACATTTATACAGTAAGTACAGGATCAATAACTGCTAATCATCAGTCATTTGGGATTTCAAGAGCTCTATACCTTCATATACCTATATTTACACAATATAGAGCTGTTAAGGCTAGTCATGGGAGTTATTCATAAAAACATAAAAACCAAAATCAAACGCATAGGTGGGTTAGCTTAAGTATCTTCTTCATCTGTGAGATTTTGTGTATGTACAAGATATTTTACATGGTCAGAATATTAAATGACCGCCAATTATAGGGTATTAGCCACTTTTTTACTTAACTCCTTATATTTTGAATAATTCTCAGTCAAAAATCTTCTTATCAGTCAGGAATATTCTCATGCAATAAACAGAACAATACAGGAAGAGATAAAGTTATTCCCAAAGTTCTTCAATTTATTCCATTTTCCTCTAAGATTTTTGCTCTATATTATGATTAAATATACATACATTTACATAATTTGTGTTCACCAGTCTATACAGAAAATAAAATTCTCGTAAGTAGTGCATGTATGTTGGATTTTCTGTTGATGCTGAAGAGAGGGGAATATATACAAGTTTTGCAATGGAATTTTATACACATCAAATAATTACACAAAAGCGGGGGATTCCCGATGAACGACTGTTCCTAGATTTAAACTATTGATTTTAATGAGTTCTGACTCTGAACGTTCCCAAAAAATTCCATGAAACAAGAACCTAATTACCAGGAAGTTCGTGATAAAAATAATTCATTTATACCATAATCATTACAAGATTGCAAACTGTTCTGTATAATTATCATAATTGCTATTTCTTATTAAGGTTTTTGACACCCATTATTTTTAATAATAAAATTGATCCATTTTTTAAAATACCGCTATTGTATATTTTGTTGATAACATTGTCGTTCAAGGGGAATTCCCATATTTACTGACAACTACACATCCGCCAAATATAAAAGATTTCAAGAAAATTACTGAAGAAATGCAAAGAATTTTTACAGAAAGGAAAATTATAGCGTTTTGTACAACCGTGACAGTTGTTGATATTTAGTTGGGTGGAGATTGACAATATCAAAGAACGGAACAAGGAACAGAACAACGAATGTCATTTAAAGACGAGAGACTACACAACGTCATGCTTATTGATCGCGCATCGGAGCGAATGAATGGCAACCTACAACCGACCGCATTGGCTAGAGCTCTGCGATTCATCGAATTATTTACAAAAATTACACGCCTCACCAAAATTCATATCATACAGAAATTATAACAATGACATTAGATAATTACAATAAACGTAATTCTGTTGAAAGCCATTCAATAGTAAAGGGTATGAGTCAATTTCAATCAATAATTAATTATGTTTAACTTCTTTCTCGTGTGGGTTTGACAGCTTGTATGCGTACAGTGCCGGACACAAATTACCGACTGTCGCTGCATCATATACATCAAAAATTATTATAATATTAAAAATCATAGTCTGAGGTTACAAAATATCAAACAAAAAGTAAAAATAATCACCGGGAAAGGTAAAAATATCATATTGATATGAATATCTCCCAGTATAAAAATGTAAAGTAGAAAAGTTCGCGCTCGCGTTAGAGAGTGAGGTTTGCAACTGATATTGTGTTTTATTAGACAGAAAGTAGAGAATCTCTAGGTCTAGATCAATAATACAGTGCGGAAGAAATGATGACAATCTGATCTTGGAGCAGTTAAGGTCAGATCAGATCGAAGGGGTTACAATACAATACAACAGTTAGTATATTAGATTGTTAAGTGTTTCAGGAGTTCTATGTTGGGATGATGTCATTTACCTCTCCTTCAGCTCTCTTCTTTTCGAGCTCCTTCTGTTTAGCATATTCTTCAGCGATGCGTGCTTCGATAGCTGCCAGTGACTCGCGCGTAAATGGACGGAATAGGCTACGCTCCTCCTCGGACAGAGAGTCTGAGGAGTCGGACATTTCTCCACGCGCCTAGGCCCCCAAGATATCCTGCAACACACGCAAAACATCACACAAATATGTAACACACAAAAACAATTATTACAACAATTCACTGGTTTCTTAAGGCAGCAGTATACCTTCACACAAACAGGCGGTCGTAGTTTACTAATAATTTGATTTAGGTACAACTTAGAGTAAAAATTTGTTTAAAAAAAATCCTATAATTTCATTCTTAACATCTAGCTGTTTTTAATTTTTCAAAATTTTCGAAAAAAATAAAAATCTAAAATTTTATTTTTTTATTTAAAATGTGGGATGTTTTTTTAAAAAAATATTGACACTTCGATGTTAAAATAGTACAGCAGATAATTTGTATTTAAAAAAAGATATTCCAATCGACAAAAGAGTTATTGGTAAACTAGGATTTTTGATGATTTTCTAGACTTTCCATTATTAAAAACAAGTGCGTAAAATCAGAAAAGACGATACATAGTTAGTATACTGTAACCAAAATTTGGTTCATAAAGCACTCGAAATGCACGAGTAAGTAATTTAATAAGTAACTACATTGCAACTACTACACGGTAAGTATACTGGCACCTTAATTTTAGGAAATAAATCTAGATTTAAATTAGGTTAAATCACATCATTCTACCGGTTTCGGCCCCAATTGAGCCTTCCTCAGGAGTTAGTATTATTCGTCAAAAATCACAAATATAGGAAAACAATCATAGACGATTTGGTTAATACAAACATTAAAATAATTATATAGTATATTACATACCGAGCAGGGATATACTATAAGCGCGAGGCTGGAATAAGCTTTCCTGCGAGCTTTGTATACTATTTTATTCACAATCCAATTGATTCGTAATATACGCGTTTTAAACATTGATTTTATTAATATTTTTGACAGTTTTATTATAATTTGTTCAATTTGTTTAGCCTACTTGAAAATAGAGATCTATTACAGAGTTTATAAGTAACTTGAGAATTTTTTTATTGATTTTGTCAATTTTATTGAAATGTGACATTTAAATAGCCGGAAAAATATTTCCAGCTAGCTGGAAAGTGAAGTTAACAATGATTAACTGTCACGAATTAAATAAATTTTAAAATTATAGTCAATAGAAATTGTACAACAAAAATTCATCACCAGTAGGTACTACTTGAAAAATCATCTATGACTTGTTTTACTATATTTGTGATTTTTGAGAAAATAATACCAACTCCTGAGGAGGGCTTAAATCTAATTTATGACTGCAACCCATCTAGTTTTATTTCGTAAAATTACTCAGAAATACAATATAATAGGCTATTTCGGCAATTTTTGATTGTTTGCTGTTATTCTGCATAAAAAATAAATAAACACATTTTTTTGTTTTACAATACAATAGGTACTCCATTTTGCTAGAAAAAAATATTTAAAGTTGATTTACGTTTGTTGACGTATGCAGACCACTCGTTAAAGTCCGCACGTTTAGAGAAAACACAAATCAGCGCAGTAGTATAAGTTGTAGTACCCAACTTACAAATGTTGACTGTAAACGCTACCGACAGATGCAATCTGTCATCACATCGTAACATCCCTACTTTCATAAGTTGTACTCGCTCAGACGAATTTTGGTCTCTGCGCAAGTGTTTTCTCTGAGCGCACGGTCTCTACCAAGTAACTAATGGTTTACATACGTCATAAAACCACGCAAATTAACTTTAAATATAACTTGGGATGGGTATTCGGAAGATGGATATAGAAAAATTAAATGAATTCAATCACTTAAATGCACACGTTTCGGATTATATTCATCCTTCATCAATGCAACAAACAAAGAAACAATAATGTACACAAATACCAATACAATTATCATTGTTGCAATAAAGTTAAACAATTCATAAATAAACAATGTCTTACCATAAAATAATAATCTCATGGTAAGACATTGTTTATTTATGGATTGTTTATCTTTATTGTAACAATGATAATTGTATTGGTATTTGTGCACATTATTGTTTCTTTGTTTGTGGCACTGATGAAGGATGAATACGAGTATAATTCAAAACGTATGCATTTAAGAGATTTAATTTATTTAATCCTTTTATCCATCTTCCGAATACTCATCTCAAGAAATTTAAGTACTGGATACAATCATCAACTATAATTTAAATATATTTTTTAGTAAAATGTGGCATTGTTTTGTAAAACACACAAATACGTGTTTATTTATTTTTTATGCAAAACAACATAATTTAAAATCAAAAATTACCGAAATGCCCTATTTGCACAAAATGGAGTGTAATAATTTTTTGAACTGTCTTGTCAAAAGTTACAAAGCACAAGATTACACATAAATTTAGGTAAATATTTTCACTGCATACTTTGGTCTTTATGTTTTCAAGCAAATAAAAAAACCAAGGACCGGAAACCGAACCGAACCCGTACTGAAAACCGTTCCAAACCCATATTTTTCATGAATCTAAGCCCAAACCCAACCCTTCCATATTTTTGTTGACTTGAACCCGAACCGGAACTAAAGCCACTTTTTGTGAATTAAAATAATTTTGCTCTTAAACTTTTTCCTGCAAAGTGTCTTATGTAATAATTGCGTTGCTCTTTTCTTAAATTTGTAACTGGATACAAAATTCGTGTGTGTTATGGTGTAAATCTGATTATCCAAGAACCGAACACTGCTCCGAACCCATCTTTTTCATGAACCTAAACCAAAACCCAAACCTCATATAATATGTTTGTTGACATGAATCTAAACCGGAACTGAACCCACTTTTGAGGGTTAAATTAATTTTGTTCTTAAACTGCAAAGTAAGTATCTTATATAATAATTGCGTTCCTCTTGTATTAAATTTATAATTTGATACAAAATTCGTGTATGTTATTGTGTAGGTCTGTTTATCCAAGAACCGAAAAGTGCTTTTTCATGAATCTGAACCCAAACCTACGATATTTTTATTGTCTTGAATCCGAACCGGAAATGAACCTACTTTTGAAGGTTAAATTAATTTTGTTCATAAACTTTTTCCTGCAAAGTGTCTTATATAATAATTGCGTTACTCTTTTTCATGAACCTGTACCTAAACCCAAACCTCCAATATTTTTGTTGACTTGAACTCGAACCGGAACTGAACCTACTTTTGCGGATTAAATTAATTTTGTTCCTAAACTTTTTCCTGCAAAGTGTCTTATATAATAATTTCGTTACTCTTGTATTAAATTTATAACTGGATATAATCTTAATGTGTGTTATTGTGTAATTCTGATTATCCAAGAATCGAAAACTACTCCGAACCCATCTTTTTCATGAACCTGAACCCAAACCCGAAACTTAACCAACTTTTTTTTCACCTCTGAACCCAAACCATTATTTTTACGTAATCCCTGAACAAAATACAGAAATCTCAATATGTATACATATTATGGATAATTATGTATAAAATTTTAACCATAATAAAAACTAATTTATTTCTTATTAATTTAGTGTATTAAAATGCACTTTCTTCATGCTATAACAGTGTTATAAATGTATTCTGCGCATGGTATACTCTATTTTTTTAATTATTTAACAAATTTTATATCATATTAAAAAACTTGTCACTTGCTGATTCCTTTAAAAATTATTACTTTCGGGTGTGGCAACTATGTAACTACCCAGCACTTCTAGATATTAGTATAGCGTGGCCTACAACGGTAAATTTCAAGAGATAAATTTAATAAAGAAGAATATTTTCATATTATTGTCATAAAATTTGAGCACGTGTTACCCACTTTTATTAATGAATTCTAGTCTTAAAAGAGAAAAGGGCTTCTAAAAATACAAAAATAAAATAAAATTACAAAGAGCAACAATCAAGAAACTGGAAGATTTCTTAATTAGAAGTTTTCAAGCAAGGAAAATAGTTGAATAGCTGATTACTTGTACAAACAAACCAATTTGTGACTATGTTTATCCAATTAACCCTCAATTACATCTGTTTACCCCAAGATGTAGATTGTCTCTATTGAATTTATTTTAGTGTCCACGTTGGTAAGTAATTTTAAATTTACCAGTACATTAAACGAATCGATGATAATTACATTCGTGTTCGTTTTTGTAATAAGTTGAAGTAAGGGCGCATTCAAGGCTCTGAGCTCTAGATGTAGGCGTAATGGGGACACACAAAGGCGTAACCTGGGGGTGGACATGTGGGAACTGCCCCACACAAGTAGTGACACTAAATTTAGTTTTACTATGAAAACAAAATACGAGTCATATCAACGTAAATACATTATTCAAAACTTTGAAATTTGCATATTTATTAAAGTTTCATGCCATTTCAAATTCAAACTTAAATTAAAATGTTAGTAAACAAACTGGAATATGACAAACTATATTCAAGAAAATCAACAAATATATAAAAAAATTTTCATAACTCGAATGTCAGATTGTAATTTGAAATATTATTAAATAATTTTAATCGCTAACTATATTCAATATGAGTAACAAACATACAAATCACTTGAATTACAGTGGCATATCATGCTAAAATGCGAAATAATTTCCCAAAGTACAGCACAAAATTAAATAGCTGTCTAAATGCTGCTAATAACTGGGATGTGTATGCCTCATTAGTAATTTGAAACCATCATGTTTACTTTTAGCAGCTAATTGCAATAATGTGTCCACGTGAATTAATTTTTTATGAATGAAATTAGCATACTGATAATTTATATCAAAAATGTTTTAAAATATATTACACAATATTAAAATGGTAAATTGTTTATATATTTGTTAAGTGGTTTAATAAGCATAAATAAATAAAAGTGAACATTTGAAAAGCTGGGATGTGTAAATAGATGATAATAATAAATGAGGTTGCTCACACATGGGGTGTAAGATGTTGGGGGCAACCTATAAACCAGTCTAAGATATTGTTGTTCTGGTTTGATTTAATCACCCAGTAATAAGAAATAAAGTTGTGCAGTTGTGCTAGAGTTAGAAACAAGAAATCATTGTATACGCTGGTTGTCGTTACTTCTATGCGGCAAAATAAATCGATACCGCGCAGGAATGACCCACAAAAAGTCCCAAGTAAAACACATCAGTATGAAAGTATCAAGTAAAAATCAAAGATAAAAAGATGAAATAAGGATGGCTTAAAGGACTTACATCAACTCTCTTTGTTACGTATGTTTGTCCTCGAAAAACCATATACGACGGAAGTCTGCATTTATTGCTTGTTGCTCATGAACAAAAGTAGAAAACTCGTGGCGTGGATAGCACACAGCGACTTGCAATGCCCAAACAGTTCACACACATCATTTGTAACATTTACTGATGATGATATTCACGAGTATGTCCACTACAACACTTTCCTTTCCTGCTGGTAGCTGATACTGAACTTCACTGTTGTTTAAGTGCACGCGTATCTTGAATTTCGTTTTCGAATACAAAAGGAAGAGAGATACCAGATACGTCTATAAATGTTTCAAAGATCGCGTATTATTTTATTTTTCTAGTCATATTCATATTCTGATTGTTTGCCTAATATTTGTGCTGTGTGCGAATTTACGTGCGTGTTTCGTGTGTAGGTACATAGGTATTGAATGTTGGTTTTGGTTTAAGTTGATCTTGATCTTGATCGGTAACGGTATCGGAATCGGTATATACATATATAGACGCATTGACACTTCTGCTGTATTCTACCCGTGCACCATTCCGTCCCACATGATTTCAAGGCACAAAACTCTAGCACAGTTCACACTACAGCGGGCACAGTGAGCGACAGCGACAAACGTAAACGAAACGTACTCCGCGCAGTCCGGTGTTCGATGCTAACGCCATTTTAACTTACTCAAGCACGGCCATTTTGTGTGCGTTTCGGTGTTTCGCGCTAGTGGCAACACACGGCCACGGATCGTTCGACTGTTTGTAGGATTCGGCGTAAGTTTCGCGTGTTTCCGACTCTATTCGGACGCGCCACCGCGTTTTGTTATTGTCAGCGCACAAGCTTATGCGCACGGAGGCTCTGCACTACACCATACACATAACAGAGTATATAGTACCAGTAGCAGGACTGTCTAGGCTAAGTGCCTTTTACTGCTGTTGTCCACTGCAAACCACTTTATTGATGCATGAGCCATGGGAGAGTATTTACTTCTACCCCCATAACTTTACACCTAAAGTACTATTTTACAACCCCTCTCTCTCTCTTAAACATTACAAAGCCCAATCATGAATATTTAAGTTTCAAAAACTCATAATAGACAGTACTATTCATATTCTATTTAAAAATGCTATTCCGTGATGTATGAATGCATGGGCACCATAGCAGTAGCTAGTACGCAGAATAAGCGATGACGTCAAACGGTCAGAAATATTGCGGAAAGGGCTGTCATGACAACGAACCTTTGTACAAGCAATGCGAATATCCAGACGCCAGGCGCTAGACTTCACCCGATCAATACCGGGACTTGCTGCAATCCCGCCGCCGTCGCCGCCTCCAGACACTGTCGACGCCGCCATTCACCACATGACCCGTGGCTTACGACCCCGTGCTGCCATCTTACATCTTCCTGCACATAATCCGACCCATTCATTAAACATGTATCAGATTCAATAAATCATTTATGTATTATCCTGACATTCAACGTGGCAAAATTCGATAATTGTTAGCTTAGGAAATAAATGTAGAATAACGTCTTCAAAATCAAAACACATTTCAAGTAAATCTACCATTTTTAACAGAGGATTTAGGTTAGATAACTTTTGTGTACATTATGGGCTGGTACGCTCCTGTCTAACTCATTAAATAGTTACACAGAGCGGTATTCAGAACTTATTAAATGTATTTTAGTTCTCCTGAGTCCTGACACGAACAAATGAACTATCTATTTATTTTAGAATCAATCTTTGAATTAAGACTTTTATATAAAAATTAATCTTAAAAGAATTTGTAAAATAAAAGCTAAATAAAATTATTGTAGTATAAATAATAAAGAGCACCACCTGCTGCATCTGAAAAATACTAGGAAACTTCGTTTTCAATGACACATCAGTCAGTTTTAAACTTTTTCACGTGTCATCGGCTTTGATGCCCTTTTTTCCATTTGGTATCGACGCCACTGGTAACATTTTCGGATGTACTAACAATAAAATATTGTAAAATATTTTCCATCTCAAATTCTATTATTTTACCATGAAAACCAAACTAAAAAATAAAATATATAAACAAAAAATTTAAATAAAACATATTTTTAATAAAAAAATAAAGATACCTTCAAACTTCTAAAAACAAAGGAAAACCTATTGTAATATCTTCTATTATAAAATTATACCAAATAATTATTAAATTTGACGATTAAACCGTCAAATTTCCTCCTTATTTATAAATAAAACACAAAAAAACTCAAGAATAACAAATGAGAACAGCTGTCATACAGTCGTAATGTCAGTTTGTATTTCAGTTTTACCAACACCAATACCAACTGTATAAAAATTTGAAAACATTTTTGTTGTAAAAATATCATAATATTACCTTTGTTATTGGCATATTATTTCATTATGAATTAATAAAAAGCAAAAAGGAGAGGGGCTTAGCTATAGTTAAAAACAAATAACAAACGAATAAGGGGCGTAGCAAATATTTCGAGCATGGACAAGCGGGCAGTTAAAGAAAAATTACAAGTGACAAACCCCAATTTAATTTTATTAAATATCAGCAACATTTTTTTAAAGATATTATATTAATCGTTGATATTTTAGTAGATCCTGGTTCCACGGAAATAAAAAACGATCAAATTATTTATTCATTTTATTGAGAAAATAATTACCGTCAACCGGGGCTACTTTGACATGTTTTTGGAACATTTTCTACAATATCTCGCTTATTTATGAAGATAATCGCTTCAAAATAATTTTATTGAACTATTTTGAATCGACTGGCATAGTTAAAATAGTTATAACTTAAGAAGTTTTTTTTTATATTCCAATTAATTCATGGTGACAAAGTTACATCGAGTAAAGGCTTGCTCACACATGGACACATAGAAGACACACACATACGACACATAGACAGGCAACAGAACACAACAGAAGCACAATGAAGAACGTTGTGGAACGTTTGTGGCTCAAAATTGATTTTTTCTTTAATTACATAGAAGACACAAAATAGCGGCGCCTCTATTTCACAAGCAACACACACACACACACACAGAATTTTTAACTGTTGCAATGTGTGTCTTCTATGTGTCCGCTGTGTATCCATGTGTCAACAGGGCTTTTGAGTCACTTGCCCAAGCGTGTCTGCAACCGACGCCTGTTGCCTGTTCCTGTTAAGATTTAAGATAGGCAACTGGGCCGATCCCATTTTAGGTTATATCTGCCAAGACATTTATTTACTAAAGTGGCCCATAGATTTTTTCACTATCACTATCCGGCTGCTCGATTTTTAGAGAGGCCATTTTGAATAGCTTTCACTGCTCTTGTATGATAATTCTTAACCATTTTTATTCACTGTGCAACGAAAGAACATCGTTGCGAAAACTTAATAAAATGAAGCCAAAACATAAAAAACCAAAAAACAAGATCATGGCGGTCGAAGTGACAAAGTTACCCCGTTATGACAAAGTAGCGGCGGCTGACGGTAATTTTTATAATTACTCATTTTTAATATCTGATGAAGTCCTTTGGCATATTATTGCACAATAAATAATAAATAGAAATATTTCAAACAAAAATAAATAATATTTTAAAAGTAGAAAAGTGAATCTATCATCTAAAAATAATATTAACTAGGTTCCTTGCAAGTACAAAAAAGCTATGTAGAATCAAACATGTTGCATTTTTCAGTTAATTATCGCGAGTTTCAAAATTTCTATGATTATTTGAAACACAACTGCTACATAAAGAAGACCAAATAGTGCCTTAATTTCATACTGTATTGTGTATAATTTCTTTTACATGACAGTTTACATGACAGTTTAGATTATTTTTTCTGTAATTTTCAAGTAAATATATTTGATTTTCTAGTTAGTATATTTGACTTTATCAGTACTAATCATAATTTCCTTAAAAAAACAATCCACAACATTCTCAAGGTGTTTTTGCTTATTTTCCATACATTTTTACACCTCGCAAGTGCGTTATAATATTTTTTGATCAAGTTCTAGCAACGACACGGAAGTTTAAATAGCGTTTTGGTGTTGTCTTTGTTATGTTTATGGATAGGTGGGGTTTAATACACCCCACGACACTTGAATTCGATGTAGAGGCGATTTTTGGCGAACGAATATTTGCGTATATTCGGTCTTCTTAAGCAAATCATGCATTTTCGCGAACAACTATTCGTTCAAAATGGCTGGAACAATGACGTAATATCCTGTAACATGGTCGCTCTTTACGCGAACCTGTCGTATAGCAGAGTTGCTGGTTGTGTTCGCATTAACGCATGCGCTTTAGCGCAGTTACAATAGGAAAATATTATTTCTAACCAAAAACCATATACCTATTAGCTAATAGGTATGCCAAAAACGCACAAACCCAAAAAAGTCAGGTTCATAGTTATTATGGATGGTATGTTTATGTTTAAATATTATTTGGTTTTCTTTTTTTTCTAATTTTTATAGATAATATCATCTTTTGAAAGAGCCCTATTATGTTATTTTTGTTGCACAATCATCGAAACGTCGAAATGTGGAATTAGTTGCGATTTAATCTGTAGAGTGCAGTGTAGATTCAGCAGCGAATATATACATTTTCGCGACTAAACCAAACTGTTTTGTTCTATGACGTCATCAATACGAACACAACCAAATATAAGCGAACACTAAAGCCCTGTTCGCACAATGCATCTAGCATGCGCCAAAGAAGAGTCTTTTCATGCATCAAACATGTAGTTGTTGCATGGCCGTTCACACATGAGGTGTTTGATGCTTGTTTGTAGCATCAAAATCGACTTCTTCTTCCAAGTTTCAAATTAAGTCTCATTGTAAGCAATCAAAGTATCTTCTTCATTCATGGCTACGTCCACATAAAAATTCTTTTGTATTTACCACAAATAAAGAATTTATTTTTGAAAACACTGATTAAAAGCAAAATGTAATAAATAAATAGGAAAGAACAAAAAGGGAAAAAAGGACTGAAGGAAATAGTCTTTAAAAAGACTGGTTTTTATTTAATTAGTATAATAATACTAAATAAATTAAGAAAGAAAGGAAATGAATAGATAAATTATACTATGTAGGTTGTGGTTGTTCTAATGACAGAATGACAGTACTCAAATGTCAACGCAATCAATCTGAATTTAGCAACGACTCAACGATTCAGTACTTCTTCTTTCCCAAGAGTCTTTTGATGCACCAAAATAGCGGCGCCTGTAAAAAATATTTTGACGCATGGAAAGACTCTTCTTTGGCGCATGCTAGATGCATGCTAGATGCATTGTGCGAACAGGGCTTAAGACCGAACAGTTTGGTTCGCGAAAAATCGCCTTAAGTAATTCTTTTCACAGATAAAATAAAACTGAATCCCGCTGTGTAATGACAGTTAGACAGTTCGATATATTTATGGAAAGGTACAAGGAAAGCGAATGGACGATTTGCAGTGTCGCTGTCGATATGCGCATGTTTGCTGAATTAGAGTGAGACATAAACTATGTTCGTCGTGAAGTTGAAGTAATCTATCAGAGTTAACTTCATAGTTGTTGTTTGTGCTATTAGCACTCTGTTCATATTATTATTTTTAAAGACATATCGTTATGGTAGGAGCATATCACTGAACTATATAAAGAACGGGAAAGCTGATACAGCTCAATATGCGTTGGACGATAGGAGTCCGCCATGTTCACCTCCTTCCGGTATTATTCCCGCAAAAATTTAAAGTTGTGTGGTGTACAAAATTTAAAAACAAATTTTCAGACTTTAAATAATTGCATATTTAACAATGGTAATTATCGTAATTATCATGAAATTGGCAGACCAGCTGTACGAAATATATTTATTTTTAAAATTACGAACTTTATTTATATGGTCAGATATTGCTTTATTAATCTAAAATCGTGACTTTTTGTTACAAAAAGTTTTAAGTAAAAATATGTTACTACAAAAGCACAGTAATAATTTATAGTATTTAAAAAGAAACATATATTATAAATGTATTATTCAATGGTCGTAGTATAAAAGGTGTAATAAAACAGGTGTAATTTTTAAAATTTATTTATTGATGACTAAAAATTACTAGTCTGGACAATGGAGTCCGTACATGTTTCCCTTGAATACTTTGCGTTTGCAATTTTCCCAAGCTAAACAACCTAATTCGTATATAACATGAAACTGTCAGCTGAATTAATTTTTTTTTGTGCGAATCTTCTTCCACTTTAGTGTTGAAGATATGATTATCTGCATTTTGAAATATATTAGAAGTAAATAGTAAAAAATATGAAGTGCACGAATGAATTAATTTTTCCACAAATAAATTCATAGATGGTAATTTTTTACTATTTACTTCTAATATATTTCGGATCCTCTTTTCTACATACGCGCATATTTTAACGACGTCTTTAGACGGAATTTGCAATCCACCTAAAATAACAACATTCTATGTACCTAAGTTTCAATTTTATTTTATTTATAGATACCTCTCTGTTTTCGACGTAATAATTTGAATCCATTATCATCTTGGGGTACGGCATTCTCTTCTAATAAAGTTGTACATTCTACGCAGAATATTTTCTTCTTTAACATTTTTACCACATAGCCGCTAATGTAAGTGACTACATTAACAGCTAGATCACTCAAATTTTTAGGAATGTCAATAATGTCTAAGTCAAGATTATCAGGACATTCAATATCATTTTTACGTTGATATGAAACATCAGAATAATTTAGTTTCACCATCGACGATGATACATTTAAAATATTAGTATTGTCCTGAGGCAGACAATTTCCTGTAATATTTTTCACATCATGATGTAACAATAACCTTTTGTAAGTTCGAATGAACTGAAGTGCCGTAGGATTATTGTTCCAACCATTTCGACATCTACAAATTTAAACAAAATAAAATAAATTTTTAAATAATATAAGAAACCAATTACAAACCTAACACTACAAAAAAATAACTCTAAATGATCCTGACTAAATTTGTAGCCCAGGATATATTTCAGTTTATCTTCAGATAAATAATCGTCAGCGATTGATAACATTGAATTTGTTGAAACAATAAAACCAATAAAAGGTGTTTTATTGACAGTTTTATGCATGGGAATATTATTGTCTATTGTGGTACATTTCTTTAAATATTCCATAGCTTTATGAAAAAATGGTTGCCAAAATTTTTCATTTGCTTTGCGCAAAGGTCCTTTGAAACCTTTGGCAAAAGGGTTTCTCGAGTTAAGCATGTCAAATAGTTGATCTATCAGCCTAATGAACTTTACGGTTGCCGATACATGTTGAAACTTTGACAATTTTATATCTTCCCCCAAGAATTCAAGCGCGTCCGCCACACTAGCACTAAGCGTATGAGCTGCTAATTTAACCTGAAACAATGAAATACATAATATGCTATACGTCATGTAAATATCAATATGCAGTACAGAAAAGATAATATTTTATTATTAACAAATTTTTAAAATTGAAATAAAATTTGTAAAATTATAGATACCTTCATGACTTGTTTTTTCCATTCAATATGTGAACGTCGAAGCTTGTTTCCAAAATTAAACATTTGCTCTTCTTGCAACTCATGAAGATTTTCGATGTATGTCCAATCTACTATGTTACCGTCGGGATCTTTAAATTGCTTTAAACGTGCCCAATTGTTCCGCACAAGTTTAAGCATATGGCACACATCAAATATTACATAAATTTTGGACTTATCTATTGGATGTTCAAACCAAGTTTTTAAGTTAAGCATGTTTGTTACATTGCACCCTAAGCTGTTCATCATTTTGATGTGAACTTGTGGTCCGTCACATGTTAAAGATACTACTTTAATTCCTATTTTATGTAGTCTCTTTAATGTTTCCTTAACAAGTTCTGCCCTTTCATCTCCTGATAATTTTTTAATAAGAAAATACGCCACTGGTATTTTCCAGCTCCCATTTATAGCGACTACCATTATTACCAGGGCTTCTGTTGCTTCTTCACACTCATCGGATGGTATATCTGCGCCAAAGTCTTCATAACCACGGATTTTTTTTCCGTCGAATTCAATATGTTTTTTAATGGCCATCTCGTCCAGCATTAAACTACAGTAGATATAACCATTATTTTTCTTCTTTTGATCTTCTACTTTAGAACGCAGCTCTGAAAAAGCTGGTGCAGAAAAACCAGGTTCACAATCTATTTTTGAAAACCAACTTCGTATAACAGACTGATGTGGTAGAGCATGATTAAAAGTTCTTCGAACATATTCGTAAGCTTTCGGAGAATAAAATTGCAGTGTCATTGCAAAGCTACGTAATTCAGGAGGATACTTGGTTCTAACTTTCTTCCCGTACCTGGTATTCATCATTAACCGTTTCATTAATTTCATGGGAATTCCAGAAATTGAGTTTTCAAGAGAATTCAGAGCATTTTCCGAAATTGCATGATTTTTTTTTAGATCATTTATAATAGTATTAAGTGATAATACTTTTTTTTTCAGTCTATATTTTTGAGTATTGGCACATTTTAATTTTTTTTTTAAAGAGCAAACTGTTTCTTCTGCTTTACTCAATTTCTTTAGTTGGTAACTCGGCGAATGACTGTAATTTTTGAAAATAACATTACAATGACCATAAAAAATATGATACTAAAAAGCAATTAAACCAACGCTCACCTATAATTATAATAAAATTTCACATTCCTTCTTCTCCGTTCAACTGAAGACGCTGTAGGTGAATCTTTGAAGTTTTTATTCTTCACGCTAGTGGAACTATCAGTACTGGCTGTATCACTGGTTTTTCTATAATATTGAAATATAAACAATGATTCCTTAATATTAGGTATACAATTCAAATAGGTATACTTACTTGGAAGTCAAACACTTTTTTTGATGTTTGGTTAAAGAAATATTTTCCAAATTTTTATAAAACTTCTTCCTTTTCAATGGAGGTGAACTACTAGTTGACGTGTTGTCACTTGTGGAAGATTCGTGTTCTTTTACACTGTAAAATTTATAAATTAATTTACTTAATAAAACCTACTTTCGATGTCGAAATTACCGTTTTCTTTTCAAATATTTTTTAATTCGAATTTCATTCTCACTATCTGAATTTTTTAAAACATCAATTGACTTTATAGAAATGATTGGTTCTGTCGGATTGTGCACTGGTGGTTCAAATTCCAGTACCTCAGTCTCATAACTTGTGCTAGGTTTTGAAAATATAAAATCGCACGTTTTGCTCTGTTCTCCAGCCTCGCTTTCAGTTGTTGCTGTTAACTTAAAATCTAATTTTCTTACACAGCTAGTAATATTTAAAGTTGGAACAGCGTCTTTTTTAAGTTTTCTGCGTTCACCATATTTATCAAAATCATCGCTGTTAAAATGTTTCGAGCAAATGACCGTTGTATGCGATATTTGTAAATTTGGATCCTGCCCTAATATTTTTAGCCAAACTTTTTTCATGTGATGTGGAAATCTAGAAATTAAAATTATTGTACAGCAATAACTATTACATGGAAAACAATATAATATTCTATATTTCTTGTATAATATGTACCTATGAAACGAAATATCTCTTGGCTTCGTCTTGTCCCTGGTTTTGCATGCTGGTACGAAACAAGTAGGCATTTTTTACACTTTCACCACACTTTATAAAATGAAAAAGTAATTTTATTAAATCAACGGAGACTCTCACTTATTATTTGAACTAATCTAATAATTAGAATGTTAATAATTCAAACACAAACGAATCAAAACAAGTAGTGTTGATGTTGACCAAATTCAAACAAAAACAAACTATTATCTGTCATCACGTGGTTAGCACGTAGATCAAATACCAACCTAACGGATAGTATCCAACGCTGAAATATAAAAAGTTACTAAAAGGAGGTGATCATGGCGTCGTACATGGTGGTAACGGAAGTGCCATGTAAATATGAATGACATCGGCGTTCCCGTTCTTTATATAGTTCAGTGGAGCATATACAGGTTTTCAATATAAATTATCTCTTTCTATCCAGTGACGTCATGCGCTAGATAATCTGCGCATATTAAGTTAAATGGCGAAGACGAACGTAAGTAACTGTCAGATTTGTGTCAGATGCGAAAGGTTATGTTAAAAACATAAATAAATTCGCTTATTAAATGAAATATAAATGAAGATGGTACTAAAGTATTGTGTGCCTTTATGTAAGAATCATGCATATACAACAAATGTGTCTTTACACAACTTCACAAAAGATGCAAAGTTTTAACGCGAATTGTCCTAAAATTTAAAGCAGGTATTATTATAACAAATTATAACGAAAAATTATGAAACTTTATCTGTCTGTGCGTCGTCCACTGTCCAAATATTGGAAATGTACGAGTAACTAAAAAAATTATACCCCCGATGAAGATTTGACTCAACTGACATTTTACCTTTAATGCCCTGTTCACACGTTGCTACTTTGAAGACACATACGTGCTACTGTAGCATGAAAAGAAATTCAAATCGAAACAATTACCGCAAAAAATCGCTATCTACACACACAACGATCAACGATGTGAAATTATCAACGAGTAGTTCTTGATACTTTGATGCTACAAATTAGCAGCGCTGCTATTTGACAAGCGACTCAGATTTTTTCATGCTACAGTAGCACGAATGTGTCTTCAAAGTAGCAACGTGTGAACAGGGCATAACAAATACTTTCGCATCGTCAACTGTAATGTTTTTAAAAAATTTCAAGGACTTTCTCCACATCGAATTATTAAAATTTTAAAAATAAAAACACCACGGCTGACATAAGAATTACATGTAAATAAGATTGGCGCCATTATCATCGGCTTAATATGCGCAGACTCACTGCGCATATCTTCTATCTCTTTAAATTGAAAACGTCTATTGCTGTGTCCCAGGCTGTAATAGCAAATATAAAGACAAAGAAAAGGAAAAATTTTTAGTCCTATAAATATTACTTGTGTCCAAAGGTTCACTGAAAACAATATCAAACTGTCAATCATTATTATGTAAATAACTTAGTTTACCTTACGTCTTTTTAGAATTCATGTTTTTACCACTGAAATATAGTAATACTAGAACGTGCACTCCCTATGCTCGCTGTGTACGAAAAGCGAGCCGAGAGAGACAGCTACTCGCAGGTGATTCTATCGTTGTCTTACACTCCTGCGCATGCGCATTAGAACAAAAGTCACGCGGCGTACAGGCCATCAACCAATCAGGACTGTACGACAAAGACGCAATCACCTGCGACTCGCTGTCTCTGTCGGCTCGGGTTGGCGTCGCGAGTGCACGTTCCAGTATTACTATATTTCAGTGGTTTTTACTATGTCTGCTGGCTGACAGACTACTGACTGCGCTGCGCTGACAGGTATGCTTGACCTTGGAAGAACATAATTTTTTAATTCAGAAAAATACAACAGATGGCTCATTTCTATTGGGCGTTATGCCCTGTTCACACGTTGCTACTTTGAAGACACATTCGTGCTACTACTGTAGCAAGAAAAAATTCATGCCCTGTTCACACGTTGCTACTTTGAAGACGCATACGTGCTACTGTAGCATGAAAAGAAATTCAAATCGAAACAATTACCGCAAAAAATCGCTGTCTACACACACAACGATCAACGATGTGAAATTATCAACGAGTAGTTCTTGATACTTTGATGCTACAAATTAGCAGCGCTGCTATTTGACAAGCGACTCAGATTTTTTCTTGCTACAGTAGCACGAATGTGTCTTCAAAGTAGCAACGTGTGAACAGGAGTCGCTTGTCAAATAGCAGCGCTGCTAATTTGTTGCATCAAAGTATCAAGATCTACTCGTTGATAATTTCACATCGTTGATCGTTGTATGTGTAGATAGCGATTTTTTGCGGTTATTGTTTCGATTTGAATATTTTTTATTATTTGCGTCTTCAAAAACTTCTTCTTTTCATGCTACAGTAGCACGTATGCGTCTTCAAAGTAGCAACGTGTGAACAGGGCATTATGGAAAAAATACTGGCAATTAAAAAGTTACTGGGGGGTGTACCACACCCCACCTGCACGGTGCCGGGTTAAGATAAAATAGTAACAACTTACAAACTAAAAGTTGGTAATATTAAATTTAAAATATTTAAAATATTCTACATCATTCTAATAAAATGAGTTAATTAATTTAAAGAAATAAAGTACAAACTGTTTGTAAAAGAAAAAGGGAAAACAGGGATCCATAGAATATAGCTACAGGAATAAAATAATATGAATTTCATTTCCCACATCTACGCCACTGTTTCAGAGCGCAACGTTTTTTTTACATGCACATTAACCAATAAGTACTATAATAAATTACTGTTGTACGATACAAATATGTTCTTGTATTTATGAATAGTATTTAAAATATTTAAAACAATGCCATAAAAAAGTTTTAAAGATCTTTAACGTCTATAAATAGTGACGCTATCGTAGACCGCCATATTATTTAATTAGAGGTCGCTGTTTACAACAATCAAAGATGTCAATCAGTAGTGTTGTCTTCTTTAGATTATCATAAAATTAACATTTTCTGTCTTTCTTTCAACTATCATAATAATTTAACAAATGTATGATGTTAGTGATCGTGTAATGGTTAATAACAACAATTTTCAAATATTGTACACTTATAAATAAACATATGTATGCATATATAAGTATGTATGATATATATGTATATATATATATACATATATAAATAATACATACTAGTATGTACATATATGTGTTATGCTGTGTGCAGTTAAAATTATAGTATGAAACTGAGTGTAAAAATTCAAGTGATATTTCTCATGGAGATGGATTAAAAAACAGAAACGTACGATATCTGTTTGTATAAAACTTAAAACCATTGGCATTGTAATATCTGATGATGCTATGAACTATTACTATAAATAATAATTATTAATGTATCTTTCAAACACAATACATATTTAAAATTAACGTCACTTAGTGTGTACTATTAATATCATTGCAAATTTCATTTGAGAAATCAAAACAAAATTACATGAAAATCAAACGCAAATAATATTAAAGTAGAATATAACAATGCACAATGGTAGGACTCTCAGTTAATGGACATTTGTATACGTCGAACATTTCTTCGCGAGAAGGTATATCTATCAAGAATATATAAATAATAAGTGTACTAACATTCTTAATATATAATACAAGAGACAGGTTTAGTGATAAAAAGATGTAGTCACGACTTAACTGATAATACTCATTAAAACTGTCAGTGAAATATACATTTCTCCATTTAGGAAACCTTACTGATCATTTCTTTATATTGTAGTGCGAGAAATGTCTGGTCTTACCACAAATGCTCCAACTTCTGCTGATGCATGTCTGAGTATTGTACACAGCCTAATGTGCCATCGTCAAGGTGGAGAAAGTGAAGGATTTGCTAAAAGGGCCATCGAATCTTTGGTTAAAAAGTTAAAAGAAAAACGAGAGGAATTAGATTCGCTTATTACTGCTATTACGACTAATGGAGCTCATCCAAGCAAATGTGTTACTATTCAAAGAACCCTGGACGGCAGACTACAGGTAGGATGCTACTGATTTTCATTTGTTTCACTAAAACTACAGCTGCTGCTCACTTGTTTCATCAAGTATTGCAAATCATAGCCCACTAAGTATCTTTATAATTATTTCTTGTCAATATCTGCTACTCATACTCATTTGTTTCAGTAACTGTCAAAAATTATGGCCCAATAAGTACCTTTATAGATGTTTATTGTCAATATCTACTACATTCTGATTTTCTTTTGTTTCGCCAACTAGACAGCTGCAGCTGTAGATCATTTATTTTATTAAGTGTTCCAAATCATAACACACTAATACCTTTATTATTGTTTCTTGTCAATATGTACTACATTCTTATTTTCATATTTTTCACCAACTAGATAACTGCAGCTGATGCTCATTTGTTTCAGTAACTTTTCTAAATCATGGCCCACTAAGTACTTTTATTGATGTTTATAGTCATATCTACTACATTCTGTTGTTTCACCAACTAGGCAGCTGCAGCTGATGCTCACTTACTTCATCAACTGATCCAAATCATAGCCTACAATAACATTAAACTAACAATCAGATGGCTCAATTTAAATGCAAATTTTTGTTTAGGTCGCAGGAAGAAAAGGCTTTCCACATGTTATATACGCCAGGATATGGCGTTGGCCAGATCTACACAAAAATGAGCTAAAGCATGTGAAATATTGTCAATTCGCATTCGATTTAAAATGCGATTCAGTTTGTGTAAACCCGTACCACTACGAGCGAGTTGTTTCACCAGGTATAGGTCAGTGAAAAATAGTATACTATGCAATGAGTTTGTAATAATAGCTATTAATACGCTAGTATGAAATTTACGGTACGAACCATGGCGAGTGTCGTAATTCATGCGAGTATATTAATAAATAAAAAACTTAATTTTCATTAAATTTATTTGGGTGTTTCTTAATGAAAATTTGTATCGAGATGCATGTCATTCTAGTAGAGATAATGAATATTTAATAAGTAAATTAAAGCATGGGAGTAGAAAAACTAATTTAATAAGGTTTTAATATTAGTAAACAAAACGCGGGAAATAATTGCGGATTATTTTGTAGTTTGTTTCCATTGACACGTACAATTTTCTTAAGAATTTCATAATTCATTTCTAAATTTAAGTTGTTGATGACAGTAGCACGAATGTTCAAAACGGTGAGATTCTAGTTAAATATAACGAGTATAACTTTGTGTCTACACCTTAATGTTAATAATTAAGTTTTAAATCATTAAATTTTATTTCTAAATGTGGAGAACGCTAAAAGGTAATTTTTATAAACATATTAGAGCTTAATTTACATCAATTTCCCAAGTTTAAGTGAGTAAATACGATATATGGTCTCTAAAACTCATTTATGAGTTTTTCACCACAAATTTACACAGATTTATTTAAGACTAAATTCACAATGTACGTAATTATAAGCGTAAACGAAAAGACACTTTTCTAAACTAAACGCAACAGATACGTTCAGTTGAAATGACTACTGTACGTTTTTCTGTAAGTAAGGTTTAATGCAGTTTTGTTTAGACATAGTTGAAAACTTTTATTCTTACGATTACGTTAATTGTAAATTTCCAGTAATGAAAATGCTTATTTTCGTTTTTTGGTTATTTTTCCAGATCTGTCAGGTTTGACGCTCCAGTCCGGCCCAAGTCGGCTGGTAAAAGACGAATACAGCGCAGGGGCTGTCAATGTGGCTGGTACTGTGCCGAGTACCAGCATGGAAGTCGATGGGGACCTGGGGGTTAACATCACACAAACAATTCAACATCACCCGCCGCAGCAGCAGTTTAGCTTAGCTACATTGCAGCAAACACCACCAGGTAGAACTTAAATATATTTATATTTTGTTGGAAATATTTTGTCAGACTCACTTAACCCAGGAAAAACTTTATTCGATTGTAAAATTAAGCAAATGAATAAATATTTAACTTAGTTCACAGCATTTAAAAATAATATCATTTTATAAAAGATGTAGATTTGTGTAGTTTGACAATATGAAACTTTCAAATATAATTTTTTTTAAACCAAACATAATATTATACTAGGTTATATTTTTGAATTCTGTGCTGCTAAATTTATTAGTATTAATGTCGCAAATAAATCTTGTAAATTGTTCTTTGACTCATCGGCAGTTGAATATAGATGGGAAATTTAAGTGAGTGTTGGCAACAATCTTATAATTTTGTTACGCTTATTGCTGATATTAGTAAATTGTTAAGTTTTATGATTTTTTTTGCATGTGTTATTTGGATGTCGTATTAGGAGATCCTTCTTTATACAATGCGTCAAATCGAACGGTTCTTGGGCCAGGTGGTGTGCCTAAAATAGAAGGACCATCTGATAATTGTCCCAGATCAACTTGGTTACCTTCAAGAATGCACATTTGTAAGAATTTTTTATTTAAAAATAGACCCTAATAAATGTACACTTAAACGACTTTACAGATAAGAATGAAGTTTTTAAAATAAACAGTCTTTTTAAGGCGGTCCACTCCAAGCCAAAATATTGATCCATAGTACCGTTACATCTGAATTAATATAATATAACAAATAATACATTTTCAAAAAGTTTAAGAATGTCTCCTTGTGACTCTAATGCCAATTTTTTCTTATATTTTTATATGCTTAGATAAACATGCCGCAATTTGGCAAGTTTTGTGAATATTTTATGACAAAAAATATAAAAACCAAATCTAAATAATGGCATTACAGGATTAGCTTAAACAATTCGACAAAAAGTGTAATATTTTCTATAAAAAAACACAACTTTTAAATTTATTCTAATAGCTATACTTACTGAAAAAACGTATTTCTTTATTTTGATGGTTAGTGATTCAGTTTAAATTTAATTTATCGTTTTAAAAAGTTCAAAGAAAATGTATTAATTATTGATTAAGATATAGGTATAATTTTTGTCATTTATTGTTTATTTATGTCGAAATGTCTATTAGCAGAAATCCCGATGTATTCATTGAACGAGTGGTTTTCTTTTCTACATTATAAATTTTTTAATTCTATTTTTGCCTACAAAATACAATTCATCTTTTAGTTATTGCTTCATTCTAAACTATTTTATTTTGCACTTTAATATCATTTCCATTTAAATACTCTTAAACTCTAAGTAGAAAGAGTTTTTCATTATTTAAACTAATATATGATGAATATTACAATGTGTTATGTTTGTAGCACCACATCAACACAATTTACAAAGTCAAACACATGCAACACAAGTCCCTGCGCAAAATATACCTCCTCAGCAACCTCCTGGGCAACCGCAGGTCCAGGTTCAAAGTCCGCCGCAAGCATTCTTCAACTCTACGCCGACGCCGTCTGTACCTGTCCCAGTTCCTGTGCAGATACAAGTGAGAAACTGAAAATTCACTATTTTTTATTTTATTTACTTTAATTGCCCCCTGACAATCTGCGAACTTCAGCCAAGACTGTTCTTCCATTTAACACGTGCAAGCCCTTATTGTCTAAGTAGAATTTTATTATGAATTTTAACCTAAATGTTCAAAATTATTATATATGAAATTTTGTATTTTTATGAATTTGTGTTGTTTAATTTGTGGTCATTGAAAAAGTATAGTATGTATGTGACTCGTTTATGAACTGTAGATACTCGTTTTTTATACACTCGCTGTGCTCGTTTCTAAAAAAAACTATTGACCAAAACTCGGACTAAAATGACGTTTACAAAACTTAAATACATACATAATATACTACTTTCCTGTGGTTTTACTTTAGTCTTTTTAATTTTCGTATATTTCAGCACCATAGCATAAAAGAAAAGTCGCGCCTCACATTGCTGTTTATAATGCCACCTATCAGGTTGTTACTGAACTAGAATAAATTTGTTTATAGAATAATGTTGTTTTTGAACTGAAATTGAATTCTCACATGACAAATTGACGCCCGTAATCTTGCAACCTGCACTACTTCGTTCCTATCCTTAAATGGGGATTCCAAGACTACGGCTTTAAAAAATAAATTCTTATTGGATATCAATTTTCAGCATAGTAGTCATAGGAAAGTGATAATAATTGTGAATTTTGATAGATTTATTACCTATCAAGTTTTATCGAAATGAAAATATAACTCTTTTGAAACGTACATTAAAATGCACTATGTGTGACGCAAACGGCATTGAGACAAAACCGTGAGTAGTTTTGTTCGTGTAAGTTCGTTTTTTGTCGTCTTAACTACGGAATGGAAATAAATAAATGGAATAAATGTTGAAATAAGGTAAGATCCACGTATCGTATGTTCTCAATGCCGATGTTGTCACACCACGGTATCATTTTTCGCAGCACCTATTTTTTTAAACTTTAGGAATTTCTGGCTTTTTAGCAACTTTTTGGCGAAAAGAAAAAATACGGGTCTAATATTTTAATGTATAGATGAACATATAAATATACCAAAAAATCGTGGAAACTTCTATTCCGGTTTTTTGCTATAATTGCCTCTTGACAATAGAAGAGATTCACCAAGGCTGTTCTTCTATCTAACCCTCTCATGCAAGCTTTTTTACAACCACTAGCCGGTGCCCGACAGCTTTATCAAATACTGATTGCTACCCAAAAAATGTATTTCCTGAAAACATTATATTTCGTGCAGGATAACCGACCGGTCCCAGAAACGCTTACCTCCCCCTTGGGTGAAAACCCATCTACAGTGCCATCACATCACCACCAGAACGGTCTGACCTCGGGCGGCGTGGTCACCGGCAACAACCAGCCCCAGCCTCAACCGCCTCCTGCAGCAGCGGCGCAGAACTACACATCACCTGCGCCCGCCGGGACTTGGAAAGGCAACAACACGCTTACATACACGCAATCTATGCAGCCGCCACAAGACTCACGCAACCATCACCAGCCGTACTGGAGTCACACCACGTCCACACAACTCGGAAACGATGTCAATATAGCTGGGTTGCTTTCCACGCAACCGGCGCCGGAGTATTGGTGCTCAGTGGCGTATTTTGAACTTGATACGCAAGTTGGCGAGACGTTTAAAGTGCCGTCGAGTTGCCCTAATGTCACCATCGACGGGTAAGAGAAAATATTTCTATCACTATACTTAATTTGTTATAAAAAGACCGCACAGTTGTCATAGTTTCTACTTTCTTATTGGTCAATAATTGTAAACCAGGTTCACATAAAAAACAAGTTCTTGTAAATGTCATGAACTACTGTCACTTGTTGGGCGTATAAGTTAAATTACCACTATTTAACTCCAAAATTAAAACCAGTATTTCAATTCAAATATTCAGCCTAATTCTATAAAATCATTGTTAACTTAATGGTTACGTAGCAAAATTGTTATTTTTTATAAATTTAACAATCGCTTTAACCATTCTTCAATTGTATTCTGTAAATAGTACATACTTACTAAAATGAACAATGTTGCTGAATATTCAATATGAAGTGAGACCTAAATACGAAATTTATGTGAATTTTCTTCAATTGTATTCTGTAAATAGTAAAATAGCAACCTTGCTACACTTACTAAAATTAACAATGTTGCTGAATATTCAACATGAAGTCAGACCAGTGAGACGTAAATATGAAATTTATGTAAATTTTTAACATGGATTGTACATTTTGACACAAATAATTCGTAACAATTTTGTCACATAGTCCAAATTTTGACATTAAAGAAATAAACTATCGACAATATTAATTCGGTATCTTATTAAATGATTAAATTTATATTAGACTCAATTATATTTTAAAAATTATCTAGGCTTTTTAAGGTTCATTTGCGCTAAGAATCTCCTCGTAAACCCTTAAACTCATTCATACTGAATTAACTTCGTACCAAATCATGTATGCAACATGTTTTTGAGCTAAATATACTTAAACGTATTAGTAGAGATTCTTATTCAGTTTGTCCAGATTTTGGCAACATTTAAACTACCAAAATTTTGATATGGTAGCACAATAGTCTAGCTTTTTGTTGTGACCTGATCATTGACTAAAAATTATTGTATAGCAAAAGTAATCTACAATAAAAATTAAAATGTAACTTTCTGGTGCACATAAATTAAATCTACAAACTAGTTTAACACTGACAAAAATTTTTTTTTCAAATATTACTTCTGACACAAATTTTTATTTTCCTAAACTCATTTTTCTTAATAACGTAACAATATCATTTTAAAATTATAATTTGTACCTTATGTACCGGTTTATTTGTTTTTTACATCATTTATGGAAAAATTTAGATAAAAAACTGTCAGAGTTCATGGTTAATAGTTAGCAAGTTCTTGCCAAAGTTAACAACATTGTTAAGTAAAATGGTTAAAATATTAACCAGTTTACCATTGTAGAATACGAAAATTGGAATAAATAGTTTACTAACAAGTCACGTGGCTCTTAGCATTTTCATTATCTTCTTTAAAAATAAGAGAAATGGTTCAGTACTTTTGTAAGTATATATGACAGTATAATTATGCTCTGCCAATCACATGCAAGTTGCGAAGCAGCTTCTGGACGTATAATACACTATATTTTTATGTCGATTTCGCTATAAATTTATTAAACAAATTTCATTTGTTTAAATAGCACAAATTTAAATATTAGGGATAGTGACTTTTATATTGGTTACATCAGAATATTTTAAATATAATTAGCCATAAAAAATTCATTTGTTTTCACAAAAAATTGTATGGTAAGGTACTTAAAGAAGGTAAAAATAGCCGCTACTGCGCAGCATATACTATCCAACCTGAACTATTAGCTGTCTACCGTATTTGTATATTATAAATCACTTCGTAACACCCCTTCCGTTTTGAGTTGAATTCGTCCAAATGAATATTGGTTTCTGCGCAATAATTCCCTTCTCTATGTAATATACCTCTAGTCCTTTAACAGGATTAACTCCTAATTACAGAATGATAGATGTTATTATAGTGGAATCCAACCACTCGGATTCAGTGGTATAATTGTCGGTTGTTAGGATCGAACTGGAGACTACTAGCATGCTACGCGGACACTCTACCGCTGAGCTAACCACTGGCAAAGTGTTTCTGGATGAGATTTTTTATAAACTATAGTCTGTTTAAGCTAAAAGGACTAGAAACAAACGTCAGATACACATTCTTCAAAAAACCAGATAGTCCTAGGATTTTCTTCTTCGTAAAGATTTTAATTTCAATGTCTTAAATCACCTTAGCTAAAATTTACAAGTTATTTTATTACACTGAAATCAAATTAAGAAAATTAATTTCTAATTACAGTCACCTTATTTAATAAATTTCGAAATGACAATAAACATAAACATGATACTTCAATTTGACATTTGTACGTGTTTGGTGTAAAACCGACAATGTTCCAGCCAATCACAAACAGAAATCATCCTAGAATTTTGTTTTGCTCAAACTATAGTCATACTTGACGGAGACACAAACATATTATAAATATGCTATTTATGTTTTTATTTTATAGGTATGTAGATCCTTCCGGTGGAAACCGCTTCTGCTTGGGGGCCCTGAGCAACGTGCACCGGACAGAACAAAGCGAGCGTGCGCGACTCCACATCGGCAAAGGCGTTCAACTAGACCTCCGAGGCGAAGGAGATGTCTGGCTCCGCTGCCTTTCCGACCACTCAGTCTTCGTTCAAAGCTACTACTTAGACCGAGAAGCAGGTCGCGCTCCCGGCGATGCTGTCCACAAAATCTACCCAGCCGCCTACATCAAAGTGTTCGACCTCCGGCAGTGTCACCACCAGATGACGACACAAGCAGCTACGGCGCAGGCGGCGGCGGCGGCACAAGCTGCAGCAGTTGCAGGACACATCCCTGGACCACACTCGGTAGGGGGCATAGCGCCAGCGATCTCGCTTTCAGCCGCGACAGGTATCGGAGTGGATGATCTACGACGCTTGTGTATCTTGCGCTTGAGTTTTGTCAAAGGTTGGGGCCCTGATTACCCTCGACAGAGCATCAAAGAGACGCCGTGCTGGATTGAAGTGCATCTTCACCGGGCACTGCAGCTCCTTGACGAAGTGCTACATACCATGCCCATCGATGGGCCGCGGGGCATAGACTAAACTATGCTGTGATTTCTTTTATATTTTTCATCATCGTTCGTTCATCAAAATCATTTAATATTTGCTTGTTATTTTTGATCGTTGAAAAGAATTTAAGTTTATGAGAAAATTGCTAAATTTTATTTTTATATGTAGTAATTGAATTGCGGATTTTGTTTTGAATAAACTGTTGGCGAAGAAGACGTACGCGTACTGATGATTCGTACTCATTGTTACCATTTTCTGATAGTTGATTGTTCAATTAGCAAATTGTGTAAGTGTAGTAGTTTCTCCCCCATAGCTCATATATTCATATTTAAGTATTACAGAATGAATTAATTGAAATGAATTTTTTTGCAATAGGCTGTGAATGTTCACTCATTTATTAAAAGTAAATCCAATATATAAGTACGTATGTACATACAACAAAGACAATTGAACAGGTACATTACACAAGACAAGCTACTCTTGCAACAATGTCAATGTAGGTAACATCTCAACCTCAAGTTTCACTTTTTTCATTTTCATGTTAATAGTCATTTTGTGGAACAACATTGAATTGTAAACTATAATGTAAACAATTAGTATCTTTGCATGCTTGAAACCTATTAGAGTTTAAAAGTAGAACATACATTACATTATTCATATACTATTTTTGAGAAAATAAGATTTTATAAAATGTAACACAATATAAATATGACAAATATGTAACTGCATAAATTTCTACAATATATTACTGCATGTAGACAACTAAACAAAATCATTTCATTTCCCGAACCAGTTTTCATTCAATTTATTTGTATTGTACAACTTAAGAGCGTTGACGTTGTTTTAGTTTTTAATAACAGAGCGTTATTGTATAAATGTATTTTCATTATACATGTGTTACTAAAAATTCGACGATAATAAATTCTTTGATTTTTCATATTTTGATAAAAAGTTATTTATGTTATATGTTCTAAGTTTATTCCTATTCAATAGAACTAAATTTTACTTAAGAAAGCTAAAACATTTGATTTGATATTGTTAATTTAAGGATTAAAATTAAATCATGTAACTGGTCATTTGTAAAATTACTGTTACATACTTTTAAAACACATATATCTGTGATAAGTGCATGAGTTTTGAATAAAAATTGATTTTTATAATTAACATCATTAAAAACCTTTTTAACTAACTTTTGTATAAAATTTTTAAATCTCATAAAATTAATAAAAAAGTAGGCATATAACATTCAAATAAGTAATTTATGTTATCATATTTTGATTTATTTTTATTTACATTTTACCAACTGCAGTCCCACACATAAGCAAATAAACTTATCTAGGAAACAGGTTTTTTATAATTATACCTATGCAATTAAATTACGCATTATTTGTTGCTATTAACCTTTAGATAGTTTAGAGGTAGACAAATCCAAAGTACAAGATCTTTATTAACAAAGAATAGTCAAACAAATTTATTTTACTAAATATATACAAGCAAATCATAAGCAATTTCTAGATTTTTAAAAATGATTATAGAAAATATTTGATCAACATTTAAATCGCACTTGATATCAAATCAACGCGAATAAATAAAAAATATAAATCTAGTATAATCAAATTTGCAAAATATAAACTATACAATAATAATTAATCTTGATTAAAAACTAAAACTACGTTTTTGAATATATAGGTACCACAGCACATAACACAATAAGTTAATTTCAATACAACATGAAATCGTTAGTACTGAAATTCAATGGGGACTTATGATTTTGACATCCCGGCACAATTTTAGTAAAAGACAGCTAGAGTGAAGAGAGTTAATTGATAGACCACGCCCAATTTGATCATAAAAGCTTTAATAACAGTTATTAAAAATCTCGCTATTTTTACTCTCATCTTCAAATTTAAAATCTATAAGTCCCCATCAGTATCTTCCATGATTATTTATACAAACACAACTTAGATTTAGAGATAATTCAAAAAGAGAAATATGACATAAAAATCGGTGAGAGCTGTTATTAAAATTCTATGTCTGTTTGAATTATCCCTAAAAATTATGTTAGTTATCTTGCACTATTATTAAGTTCATGATCTTAAGTAAAATTAGCTATATCAAAAATATTCATTAAAAGAACCTACAAAATATAAACAACCTGTATAACTAAAATGTAAACGCATTTAAAAATAATCCATAATAATAATTATTGTAACTACCTTTAAAATGACTATAACTAAAATTATACTATAAATCATTAGAACCCATTAGTTATTACAATATATAAATATAAAAAAGAAAATTATATAACATGATCATAATATTATTATTGTTAAAAGTTTTCACAATTTATTGCACAATAATTTGTCAATAAAATGTCCTTGCATGATAAAAATAAAAAAGTGGCTAGTTAAAATATATCCGAACTTCATGATTTAATAATTATATTAATGGGTCCAATAATTCCTAACATATAAAAATTTTGTAAAATAAGAATATTATAAGGTGTAAATTAAAAATTATCCTAGAAGAACGACGAATTGGATCCGATTTTCGTCCATAATAGAGACGGTGTTATCTCCGAGTAACGTATAAGGCATCGTGATTGGTTTACTGATCATGAACAAATTAGGATAGCCTACAATTGCTTTTATCTTGCATATTGCCATCTGCTTTCTCAATTTCCATTAGTAAAGTATGGAAAATGTCTGCAACAGACTGTCAAAACACCACGCTAAGTAGATTCACTTAAAACGTGATCTGACGCATGGTGTCACAGTGATTTGATTAGGTTGGGACGGGCTAGGGTAGGTATGGTTCGAGTTACTGCCAGATCACGTCACGTCGGATGGGTGTCATGTGCAATACCCACCTCATTTTGTTTAGCAGAAGTTTCAAGAAAAGCTACCTTCCACGAATGTGCTAAATGTCTGCCTTCCTCCGTTGATATAGCTCTTTCATTAAATAAATCACTTTTATTCCCTACTAGTACTATCGGTACACTGAAATTTACTCATTTTATAACTTATTCATCTATTAAAAATTGTTATGATTACTTTATTTTTCCTGTAATATCTAAAAGTTTTTCATATATAAGTTTGATGACTTCGAATGATTTTGAACTTGTGATACTGTAGACCAAAACATATCCATGGACATCTATACTATATTGAACGGGAAATATTGAATATTCATCTTGACCAGCTGTGTCTACCAATTTTACTTCATAATCTTGTGAGTTTATACGTATTGTCTTTGTAAATGCTATAATATAGATAGTTAATCATATTTTATTTTTATTTTCAGTGTATATAATCACAGAAAAGTTGATACAACGCGTACTAAAATTACAAAACTATAATACACCATTATTTGTCTCAATCGAATTTTGAAAACAACCGCCAGTTAAAACAATAGAAAAAACACATTTACAACGATTACCAAAAAAAAACCTTTGCATCTTCAGTCATCAACTAACTTCGTGATTCATTTACTATATTCTAATGAAAACAAAACAAATGACAACTCATGTTGATATAGTTAGTGAACTTTGATCCCAAGGAAATTTTCGTAAATTTTTGGCAAATAATAAATTTATATATAAAATGACGTATAATTTTTCATCAGTGACATTTAAATAAGGTTGTGAGTGTCACTTGTGGCACACGTGTCACTTCATAAAATAGAATCATGTGGTCCAACGCCCTGAAGAGGTGTCAAAAGTTTGACATTGTTACAATGCGCGCAGTACTTCAAAAATGTAAAATATGTCGCACTAATGTAAATCACGAAATGAGATATTTATGTTTCTGCTTATTTAGAATGCTGGAATACTTAATCAATCACGTTTCTTGTCCCTCTGACTTGATATCAACTTTTCTTTGATTTTAAGGGACATTTGAAGTATGTTTCATGACGGTAACCTTTTCTTTACAATCGGGGAGCAACTTACTGTTCTCTATTGTTGGATCATAAGAATCAACAAATTGTCCTTCAACGAATTGTATACTTAACGATGATTTCCCTTTAATAAAAACGTTAATGTTATAAATCCATTTTTTACTTAAATATAAGAATACGACTGACCTACTGATCTATATCCCATAATAGCGATATTACGTTGTTTCTGTGGCATTTTGAATTTCCTGGTTCTATAAAACAATCAAACATAAAGCTCTTATACGTAAAACCTCATGAAAGCAGAGACAAATACAGAATGTAGAATGGGTAGAATGAGAATGTCATGAAATTAATCGTAAATCTTGACAGACTTTGGGAGCACTCAAAATTAACAGAACGAAGTCAAAATTTTCGGAAAAAAGATAAAATTTTCAAAATACGTCTAAAATTTGTACAAAAATTGATTAAGCTTATAGTATTTTTTGCGCTATATGCCAAGTAGTATTATTAAATTATATTTGTATTAGTATTTTCGAAATTTGGGTGAGTTCTACAAGTCTGAATCATCTTTACAACTAATTTCATGTATCACAATACTTTTTCAGTGATGAAAGAAATTCAAAACCTATATGTTTACGTTTATCATTAATGTTTATTATTTATTTTGGAATATTGTATACCGTATTTGAAAATATGGATGTTTAGATCATTATTTAGATGTTTTCATTGAATCATAACCTCTGAAATTTTGATGATGTCATAGCAAGCAATTATCATGTTGACGCCCTTTGCCCCACCAAAAACTACGCATTACGCACAATTTGATACCGCTAGTCTTTTGATAACTGTTTAACCATAGAAATTAAATTTGTAACCATAGTAACATGTTTTCAAAATAAATACCAAATTTTCACTGGTGACATCTAGTGAAAGCTGCGTTTTTTATAGATCCTATATAATAAATCTATTAATTTAAAATCTGCATATATAAATAGAGCAAAAATATTTAGACATAATTCCGGCACATAAACATCCACGTAATTGATATATCACTTGTTATCAGTTTATTCTGGTGAAAGAACACATCAACTGATCTCAACGTAAAGAGTATAGTAGTGAATATTGACGATCAGATGTAATGGTAAAAAAATGTCAGAAGTGAAAATATGTGTTTAATTTGCCGTGCTCAATATTTCCAGTGACTATTCAGTGTAAATCTGTCATTTGAATGTGAGTTGATGAATTTATTTATTAAAAATATAAGTAAGAATGAAATAAGTGCTATAGTTTAGAAATATTTTATCATAGTTTCGTGTATTTCATTTGACACGAATAGTTTGAACTAGGGGGAGGAACATTCTCTATCTTAATGAGACAAGTTCAACTTTATAGATCTATCGGTGACATTTACAGTGAATATAAGTTAATTTTACAGTTTTAGGACTAGAAATCTTAATAAATAAAGCATATTAAAAATGCCTGCTGTCAGAGGAGATGGAATGCGTGGCTTGGCCGTTTTTATTTCCGATATCAGAAATTGTAAGTATCTGTCACAATTTATATATTAACTATTTTAATTAAACTTTCCTATTAGGTAAAAGCAAAGAAGCTGAAATTAAACGTATCAATAAAGAGCTAGCGAACATACGAAGTAAATTTAAAGGAGATAAAACACTAGATGGTTACCAGAAAAAGAAATATGTTTGTAAATTATTATTTATATTTTTATTGGGACATGATATTGATTTCGGTCATATGGAAGCAGTTAATTTACTTTCTTCGAACAAATACTCTGAAAAACAAATTGTAAGTTGTCCAAAATATACTCTCATTCACTTTGACATTTGTTCCCTCCTTCCAGGGCTATTTATTCATATCCGTACTAGTGAATACAAACAGCGAACTTATTAAATTAATAATTCAAAGTATCAAGAATGATTTACAGTCGAGGAATCCTATTCATGTAAATTTAGCTTTACAGTGTATCGCAAATATTGGTAGTAGGGAGATGGCAGAAGCTTTTGGAAATGAAATTCCCAAACTGCTGGTGTCTGGGTGAGTGCTTATTTCTATTTTCATTCTGTAGATTTATTATTTTGTTGCTCTTATGTAATGATTACTGTTTATCGGTCGTATTTGTAAAACAAGAAATAAATGATGCATGGGTTTTCCTGTTTCAATACTACGAAGTTATATTTTTTCAATCCTTGAAATACAAGTATTTAAATTTGCTATGAATTTTACTGCGCCCCTTTAAGTGCTGAATCTCGTTAATATACTTAGTTTAAACTAATAAATATTAAATAACGTTATTAATTTTAAATTATAATTACTTTCATATAACAAATATAACGGAATATATACTAACAGTTACCTGAAAGCGAATAATCCATCAGTAAATATCTAGTCTTGTTAGTATAGTATACAAGCTTAGTATTTGTTTATGTGCATGACAAACTAAAGAAATAGTATAATATGTAACGAGTTTATACTGATAGCTATTAATACGATCCGAGCCATGGCGAGTGTCGTAATTCAAACGAGTGTATTAATAGCCATTATACACGAGTTGTATACACTATCTTTTTCTACTTCCATGCATTTAATTTAAGAAAAAAATTATTGATTTGCATGAAATTTACATGTGTCTACCATAATAAAAATCTGTATCGAAATGAGTGTCATTAAAGAACAGTTGACAGATATAAAATAAATAAATGATAGCATGGGAGTAGAAAAAATGTTATATCGTATAAAATGATCTAAAATTTTGACAAATGACGTTTGTTACACATTAAAATGTGATTATTATATGGATAATTATTCCTGTAGTGACACGATGGACGTAGTAAAACAAAGCGCAGCCCTGTGCCTCCTTCGTCTGTTCCGTACATCACAAGAGATCATCCCCGGCGGCGAATGGACCTCGCGCATCATCCACTTACTCAATGATCAACATATGGGGGTGGTCACAGCTGCTACTAGCCTTATCGACGCTCTAGTCAAGAAGAATGCTGAAGAATATAAGGGATGTGTATCGCTAGCGGTTTCTAGGTTAAGTCGAATTGTAACGGCAAGCTACACCGACCTCCAGGTAGATGATTTTTCAGTATAATATTATTCTTATTAATAACAGCTGAAAAAAATACCTGCTGTGCGGCGCCAGTAGAAGAGGGGGAGGGGGTACAAATAGACTGAAAAAGTGGACGTCACGTGTCGCGAATACTAATGTAGATCCATTGCCACTAGCAAAATGTTTATTACAAATATATCTGTGTTTCTTGATATTTTGTATGGCAAAGTTTTGCCTCTTGCATGCCTATATCCACCTTTTACACTTACTTACATCTTGCCATGCCTTTGGAAAGCATAAAAAATATACTCGTTTAGCATACTGACAGTCAGAATTGCAATAACCAAAACAACAATATTTTGCAGGCATTCAATATAACATCTATCGGTTATCAGATAAACTAGCTTCACGAATAAGATTCATTGAGCAATTTGGATACTATTTAAATTTTGTTGTAGGATTACACCTATTACTTCGTGCCGGCACCATGGTTATCAGTGAAGCTTCTTCGTCTTCTACAGAACTACACGCCGCCAGCTGAAGATCCAGGTGTAAGAGGCCGCCTAAACGAATGCTTGGAGACCATTTTGAACAAGGCGCAAGAGCCACCCAAGTCCAAGAAAGTACAGCATTCCAACGCTAAAAATGCAGTGTTATTTGAAGCTATTAGTTTAATTATCCACAATGACAGGTATGGTTGATGAATATTTAATCCTTGGCGTCCTGAACCCTTTTTTCCTAATAGGTGCCGGTCAATTCCTACTAAAGCTCCTAGTTATTTTTTTCCTGACTCACTGGTAACAAAATAGTATTTCTAGTTTCTTATGTTGTGTATAATAATAAGTTTTGTTTCCAGTGAAGCAAATCTACTCGTCAGAGCATGCAACCAACTCGGTCAGTTCCTAAGCAACCGCGAAACCAACCTCCGATATCTCGCTCTTGAATCCATGTGCCATTTAGCAACGTCTGAATTTTCTCACGAAGCTGTTAAAAAGCACCAGGAAGTTGTAATTCTATCCATGAAAATGGAGAAAGATGTCTCGGTTAGACAGCAAGCCGTGGACCTTCTCTATGCCATGTGCGACAAGAGCAATGCCGAAGAAATTGTTCAAGAGATGTTGAATTATTTAGAAACCGCTGATTATTCTATACGAGAAGAAATGGTGCTTAAGGTTGCAATATTGGCGGAGAAATATGCCACGGATTACACCTGGTATGTCGACGTCATCTTGAACTTGATTCGTATTGCTGGTGACTATGTTTCGGAAGAAGTTTGGTATCGTGTGATTCAAATCGTCATCAACAGAGATGATGTGCAGGGTTACGCTGCTAAAACAGTTTTCGAAGCACTGCAAGCTCCCGCCTGTCATGAAAACATGGTCAAAGTAGGCGGTTACATTCTTGGAGAATTCGGTAATCTTATCGCTGGTGACCAACGTTCCTCGCCCCTTGTTCAGTTTCAACTTCTTCATTCTAAATATCATTTATGCTCGCCGATGACGCGCGCACTTTTGCTGTCAACCTATATCAAATTCGTTAACCTCTTTCCCGAGATCAGAACCCAAGTCCAGGAAGTCTTCAGAACTCACAGTAATCTTCGATCAGCAGATGCTGAGCTCCAACAAAGAGCATCAGAATATCTACAGTTGAGTATTATTGCAAGTTCGGATGTTCTTGCGACGGTTTTGGAAGAAATGCCCGCTTTCCCAGAAAGAGAATCGTCGATACTTGCGGTGTTGAAGAAGAAGAAACCTGGAAGAGTGCCGGAGACCGAAACAAAAGAAGGAACTAAGACTTCGTTGCCTGTTACTAACCATTCCACAAATGATGTCAACAGTACGAAGTAAGAACATTGAATAATCTATTACATATTTTGCATATTAATTAATGACTTTATTTTCAGTAATAGTTCTGGAGCGGTCTCGGGCGATCTTCTAGGTTTATCAACTCCTCCTTCACAACCAGGTCAAAGCAACACCGGAGTGCTCTTGGACGTGCTGGGCGACATCTACGGCGGAAAGACTAGCAACAACACTTACAACAACACTTCCAATTCGAAGAAATTTGTTTGCAAGAATAACGGTGTCCTGTTCGAAAATGACTTGATTCAGATCGGTGTAAAGAGCGAATTTAGACAGAACTTAGGTAGATTAGGACTGTTCTATGGTAACAAGACGTCGTTCCCTCTCCAGAACTTTGTTCCAAGCATATCCTGGGGAGAGGACCAGTCTGCGAAGCTGAGTATTCAGATGAAGCCGGTGGAGCCTGTACTAGAAGCTGGGGCGCAAATTCAGCAAATGTTGAATGCCGAATGCATCGACGACTACACCGGTAAAATGTTTTTATTGTTTTATTTAGGATCGTTTTTACTTCTCCGACCTGTGTAATCATTTAAGTATGCGATTGTCAATTGTTGCTTATATAAATTTTTCCAAGTTATTAAATTAAAGCTCTTTGGGAAAGAATTCTAGTCGAAAATCAAAAACAAAATTTAAACGATGGTCAATTGTTTTTTCACATCAAATCTATCAGGAAAATAAGTCTAGTTACATACATACATATCTTTCACGCCTATTACCCAACTCGGATGTACCAGATTCACATATGTGCGGTTACCAGCCGTCAACTCACGGGTACTAATTAAAATATAAAAAATGATATTTTTGTAAGTTTCAATTTTTTCAAAATTTGGTTAAATTTTTCTGAATGAATTATAAAATGAAAGCTTTTACGAAAATTATTAAAACTTGTAGTCGGGGAAGTACTGTGGTGGCCACAGCAGATTTTTTTATTTAGGATTGTTTTTGTAACATTTGTGTTTCAGATGCTCCAAGTATGATAATTAGTTTTACTTGTAATAATACTCCACAAATGATAACGATGAAGCTTCCATTAACCATGAATAAATTTTTCGAACCTACGGAAATGAATGGAGAGTCTTTCTTTGCTCGTTGGAAGAATTTGGGAGGGTATGAATATTTTTCTATTGCGATTTATCTAAATTTAGCCAATAAAACGCAGATAATAATTGCGTATTATTATTTTACTCTAACATATCGTTGATAAAATTAATCAAATTTCTATTTGATAGTTCATTTATTACGATTTAATCTAATTATGTTGGCTGTATACAATAATTCCTTTATGGTACAGATATATCTGTTTTAATTGGCATTAAGTTAGTCTGTTGAATGTATATGTCATGGAACAAAGTTCAAGTTATTCTTAAATTCGTTGATACGGGTATTTTTAAATGATGTCTGAGTGTATACGTAGTTTAGCATGGGTCCTTGTTGTTATAAATTCCTAAAAAATCATAAATTAGGCCTCAAGTCCTAAAATTGTCACAAAATTTACAAAATGTCATAAAAATCAAAATCATAAATTGTAACAAAACTATTTCAATAGTATATAACAATTCCTTGATATTTTGGTTCCACCAAAATTTTTTCGGAATTATTCCTTTTAGAATTTGAGGAACAAGCAAACAAGAAATTATTTAATTTTTAAGTTACTATTTTATCTTTTTTGACTATTAATGTGTTTGATTATCCTAATATTGGAAGGTGAAACAATATTTTGATCTTTATGAAACAAAATATCATTTCTCTTACTTTTATTATGAAACTGATTTTTTTTGTATTTGGCATACCTATTAATTTTTTTTTAAGTTTTTAGTGGACAATTTTGGGAGAATCATAATAATGATCAAACTAAGAAATTATTATTAAGATACTGTACAAATGTTTTTTTAAAGATTTGTATTATTAAAATATTTTGTAAATTTTGTGCAATTAACAATAAGAAAGTCCTAAATTTGTCATAAAATTTGTCCCAAAATTATGCTACATTCCTACATAAATTTTTAAAGCCGCTATGACACCTAATATTTTAGTCAATTTATATATTTTTTGTAGAACAAACCAGCAACGATCTCAAAAAATTTTCAAAGCCGGTCAACCAATGGATCTCCAGGTCGTTCGCACAAAAATCTTAGGCTTCGGCATGCAACTCTTAGACGGCATAGACCCCAACCCCGATAACTTCGTCTGCGCGGGCATCATCCACATGCGTTCTCAGCAAGTCGGGTGCCTCTTGCGGCTCGAGCCCAACAAGCAGGCGCAGATGTACCGACTGACCGTGCGTTCCTCCAAGGAGAGCGTCTCCGTAGAGGTCTGTGAACTCCTAGCTGACCAGTTTTAATTGTCCACTGATATTATCATTCAATATCCATAGCGTAAGTTCCATGTTGTTGAAAAGAGCGAGGAAAGAACTCAGTTGCTGTTCATTATGGGTTATTTTATTAATCAATTATTTTTAATTTAGTATAGTAGAACAAGGTGCTCAGATGTCTAGGCTTGCCATTGAATTTAAGGCAGAAGTGCCTTTTGAAAAATAGTTTCAAATAAATATTGCCATCCTTAAAATGTAATATATTGATGTTGCTAGTCAGTGTTATAACTTTTAAAATGCGACAAAAATAAATCATGACAAATAATCACAATGAAACAAAGAACAAATAATAAAAATATATTTTAAATAAAGCATTTTAATCCTATAAATAGTGTTTTAAATAAAATAATGAATTAAAGGTGGCAAGTGAATTTATTTGAAAAGTGTTTTACAATAGCAAGCGTAGAGATATGTTTATCCTGTATATAATTTTCTATATAGATTCCATCAAGATGTAATTATTCGTTATTTAGCTATTCCAAAATTTATTTTTATGATAAAAGGTAGAGTAATGCACTAAGTGATATACACGCGTATTAAGAATGAAACCACTGTTGTCGCTGTTATTTGCAAGTGATATGTTTCTGCTTAGAGATGTTCGATATAAGAAAATAAATAAATGACTAGGGCGTATCAACAGCCTACATAAAATGAAAAATCACGTTTTAGACTGACATCAGTCGGGTCCATCATATACCAAATATAATCATTTATTACTTCTGTAAATAAAACATGATTTTCAAAGAGGACCCCATAGTTATTATTGAAATACTTCTGCACAAGAATTTAAAGATATTTAATAAATTGTTCAACAAATTGAATGGCTGTGAAATGAAATTATAATACGAAGCTACTTGTTGCTATTCAAGCTTTTATTATTATTTATTATGGTTTTGTTTTACGCCATTCTAAAAATAAACTATCAATCTTGTATAGAAGCGTTTCAGTAATTGATGTAGATCATTGTATACAATATGTTTAATATTTTAATTATATATAACTAATGTATCGGTAGTTCTACTCTGCTGCTATCTACATGTGTAAATTTTGTTCCAAAAATTGTCAAGTACATGAATATAAACTCGAATTCAAATATGTAGTTTATAATAATATAAATAATTGTGTAGTAGTTACTTTGATTTTTTGCAGTCATACTGCAACAATATCTTTTAAGTTCTCTGTTATAGTGTATTAGAAATTCTATTTGCCAATTTTTATATAAATATGAGTTATATGTTAAATATTTATTTAAACAATAAATGTCCAATAATACTGCAAGTTCTCAACAATGAGATTACATTCATTCAAATCTACGATCATCCTGAACATTTGTTAGTATGGTAAGTACGAACAATATATCGTGAACAATAATCGTTGTCAGGTTACACGTAAACATTACTCACTAAAATGTTTCTATTTAAACGTATACACTTTCTTTTAAATACCCTCAGGCTACGGCCGTATGGCTATCATAAGTTAAGAATTACCAGGGGCGTAGATAAAACCAATGACACCAAAATTATGTATATTTTCTTTATTCTATATTCAAATGTATTATTTTGTATATCGTAATTTTATGAGTTAATAAATATAATGTAATATGCAATTTGGGTTTAATATTTAAATGTTCAGTTACTCATACTAAGTTATTTTTAGTTTTTTTTAATAGTACTATTATTGTAGTAAAAAATTACACTACTAATATTACTATCTTGAATTAATAATTGTAAATTTTAATGTTGCGCATTTTCATTCATAATTTGAAGATATTTTCGCCTTGCCAACAACAATAAAAGATCCAAAAATAAAATAACAAGACCTTGAAAACTATTTTCGCAGCATCTTATCTGGGGCAAATCCCCCTCATCGCCGAATAGCATCTACGCTACTGAATGACACCAGCGAATGCCTTTACATTTCTAGGAGTTTATTTGTGAAAACTACAGAAAACTGTGCCTTCAACATGACATTTGTACTTTAAAGATTTCTTTTGGAATTATTTCAAGTTCATGTAGTTAAAATGAGTTTCATAAAGTGTTATATTAAAGCATGGTGTTTGTTGACTGTTAAGTTTATTATTCATGACCAGGATTTGTAATTATCTGTTAAAAACATGAGAATAAAAGAGAAAAATCTATCGATGCTTTTTATGATGCTGATGCATTTTTCACAGGTGAGGCCACTGCAAGTGAATAAATAAATGCATTTCTGCGTAAGGTAAAACTTTGTAAATCTATAGTTATGTACAGGTTTTCTAAGATTTTTGTTATAGTACAAATATGTAGGTTGTGGGTGATAGGTTTTCAAACCATGTCAATTTATATTTACTCTGAATAAATAAATATTGTGCCAGTTTCAAATATTTAAGTCGTTCGTTCAAGGCTCACTGTCACAGTGTATTTTATTTGTACATTTGCGTAAGTTCACTTATTTGTTTTTATTTTATTTAACATATATCTTGACTTTTTAGTTCGTGAAAAACATAACAACTACAGAATGTTTTGAATGGAGCTTTGTTTACGTAATGCTAATTACATTACTATAAAACAATGCTAATTAGAGATACTATTTCACTCTCCACTATTATTTAATAGTTATATAAACAGAACCGTTGAGTGCTATGGGGTATATTCATTTGAAAATTGGGAAAACAAAGCAAAACACTGCGACGTCGGCGCAGTTTGGCTTTTCCAGATTTTCCTGCAGGGAACATGCGTAGAAAACCGATCATATTGTGAAAATCGTACGGCGTTTTACTACCCCCATTATTTATAAATTTTAAACGATGTGATACGTAACGCGTTTTTGTTAGATTTTATTTTCCCTAAGTTTCTTCACTAAAAAGAACATGTTAACTTGTTTTTGGAAAGTATGGGATTGGTTAGAGATTGAAAATAGCTAAACCAGAAGTGAATTTCCAATTAACAAGAGTTCCTTTCCAGGTTGAATCCCAAAACCATGGAAAATAAAAAGTTCCCTGAGAATGACGGGCATCGTGAGGCATTGGACACTACTATGGGCTCTGTAATGAAACATCAATACAGTACGATGCCAGAGGATTATCGTTTGCAAAAGCCGATCACTTACTCCAACTACCACTCCGTACAACAGCAACAACAACAACAACATCAGCATCATCAACAGCTTCAAGCACAAGGTTCCTGGGCTCCGATTTCGGTGCAGCAGCTCCCGGTGAGAAATCAGAGCACTGACCTCAATAAGCAGAAGCCCGCCCAGCAAGTAGACAATAAGAAGAACAATACGAACTACCAGCAGCTACGAAGCCCTTCGGCGAAGAGGCCGCCCCATGGACCGATCACGATGCAAGGCTGGCTGTACAAACAAGGCTCGGAAGGGCTTAAAGTTTGGCGGAAGAGGTGGTTCGCGCTGTCGGATTATTGCTTGTATTATTACAAAGGTACAAAACTTTTTACACATTATTTTATTTAAAACTGTACCCTGGTGCTTGCCTAAAGTTACCTAAAGAAAGAAGCTTGCATGAAAAGAATAATGAATGTGTACGAGGTAAAAAAAGTGTGCCGTGATAGAAATGTTTGGCAAAGATTCAAAATTTATGTTGATGTGTTTAAATGTGCAATTAATGTATTGGGAAACTGTTTGGAATAGTGCGATATTTTGCTATCGAAAACTGAAACAATTATAACAGCTGGGAAATTGGGATATAATAATTTTTGTTTTCAATTAATACATTTGACATGTGTAATGTATATGAAAGAAATTTATGTGCACTAGCTGTGCTAGAAACATAATTTTTAAATATTTAATAACTCAATATAAACATATTATCCTTTGATAAGTAGTTCCTCAAACCTCTAAAAAAGTTTGTGTATGTGCATCTTAACTTAAAATTTATACAGAATGTTTCATAACTTCGAGTAAGTACATACATTAAGGTTACAGAGTTTGATATATGCTGATTACAAATTTTTCAGAAATTTGACAAATTAAGGGTAGTTTGCTTACACGGTCTATTTTTAATACCACTGGATACGCATAATTTCTTTTCAAATATAATTTAATTAACACCTAAATAGAATGACTATTATTTACTTGAATCAAATTATTAAAAGTTGTGTTAAAAATAATTATCAATCCAGTGGCACGAAAAATGTTCTCTTTAGAGTTTAGATACGTTCAAATTTATTTTTGGAATTTTTGACAAATTCTGTTTGATTCGTAATTAACATATCAAACTGTATGTACTCGAAGTTAACAAACATCCTGTATTTGTGTCAATTTTGGTTTGCATCTCCGTAGTTTTCGGATATTGGATTTTAGAGAAATTAATATAGCAGTGTTTGAATCGTTTTTAAACTCATTTACAACGATTTTCTTTTCTTTTAAGGGCCAGAAGAAGAAAAAGTATTGGGTTCAATCTTGCTGCCATCGTACAAAGTATCTATGTGCACTTCCAAAGATAAAGTGTATAGAAAATTCGCGTTTAAGTGTGAGCATGCCAATATGCGAACGTATTATTTGGCTGCAGAATCAGAACAAGGAGTTTTGAACTGGATTCAAGCTGTTAACCAGGCGTGTACATTACAAACGAACGTGTAAGTATCTTTTATCTACAACAATAGAATAATGTATTCATTATATACGTGAAAGTAGTATAATAAACCCCTCCATAAGGACACATTATGAAATAATGAATTCATTATTTCACACTGTTAAAAAATAATGAGTACTTTATTCTCTCGAACTGTCAAATTGCCATCACATCTGTTTTAATATTAGTGTTACATCAAGTTATCATTTTATGACGTTGTAAGCAGAAACAGTAAAAATAATAAAAATTTGTAAAACGCTGTATATGACTAGCCCATAATAGTTCTAAATTACTCGGATAAATTGTCATCACACCAAAGTTTGAGGTTAAGTTAATATCAATACAAATTTGTAGTAAGAAAATGTTGTTTTATTTAAAAAGTTGCAGATGAAACGTCGTATTTGACTCGAAAATAATGGCTATAATTAACTCGGATGATTTATACACTCGCCTTCGGCTCGTGAACAAACTTTCATCCTCATTAATTATAGGCTACATTATTTACTCGTTAAATAATATACTATTAATATTAATAATTTATTTACTATTTTACTTTCAATGAATGGGGGTTTTCAAGCCTACGGCTTTTAAAGAAATACTTATTGGATATCAATTTTCAGCATGTATAAGTTATAGCAAAGTGATAATAATTGTTAATTTTGATAGAATTATTACCTTTTTATCGAAATGAAAATGTAAGTCTTTTGAATCGTTTATTGAAATGCGCCATGTGTGACGTAGCCAACATCGCTAGGAAACCAGGAGTTGGTTCGTGCAAGTTCGTTTTTTGTCGTTTGGACGACGGACCACCAGTTGATTTTTCGATTTTTGACACGTTCACCAACGTTCACGGGTTCACGTTGTCGAGTTTGGTTAGGTTCAAACACGATTACTTACAGTTTATTGAAGAATTTTTGTGTTGGTTTTAATCGAAATGAAACGGCATGAAACAGTTTGGTTATGTTTTTCTGTTCAAGTTGACAAGATGTTGACTGTGTAAGGTAAGACCTACGTATCGGTCCTTGTCAGCGCGTTGAACGTATGTTCTAGATGTTGGTGACGTCACACTGTTACACGCGGCATCGATTTTCGCGGCACTTATTTTTTTAAACTTTATGAATTTTTTTCTGGCTTATTAGCAACTTTTAAGCGAAAAGAAAAAATACGGGTCTTATATTTTAATGTATAGATTAACATATAAAAAAACCAAAAAATCGTGAAAACCCCCATTATAAATATTCGTAACAGTTACATGAACAAGAGCTATTGATTTTATTATTATTTATTCAGTGAACTGTTAGAAAACAAACAGTTTTCGTAATTGTAATTTGCGTTAATTATAAATAAGGTTTTCTACAATCTCAATCGATTGTGTTACATACCAATAAAATAACTATGCTTGATTACACACGCTAGGCACAGTATAGGAAGGATAGACAAGGTGATTTTTATGCGTACTGTGCTGCCTATTTATCTTCTTTGGATATCTATTTCGCTTGTTCTGTTTTACAAATTCAAAGTTGTTAGATAAGGTAATCCCATAGTGCGTACAATGTACCTACCTGAAGTATTTAATCGACTGTTATGAGGAACAATGTGTTTTCTTTGTATTAAATTTCATAAAATGTTTGCAACGAATATTGCATTTGAGTATCAAAATTATGGACAAATATTGAACAAAGACATCTAAATTTAACATCTACAGGTGTCCCAAATATAGATTTATATTAGTATTAGTCGTTACATTATTCGTTCTTATTTCATTTGTGTTTGATTTAATTTTATAATTCTAACTGATAAAATACGTTTGTAACACAGCAAGACTTATTTTAATATAAAATAAATAAATAATATTTATTAAGGAATAGGAATGAAACAAACTGTTTGAGTGCCACTAAAGATTCTATCGACGTCACCAGCATATACCAGACTTTAAAAAAATCATATCTCGCTTAATAAACGAAATTTTCGTAACGCGTTTTTACAAATCATCATAAAAATACAGTGGATGAGCCTTTCAAACTACGAGTTGTTTAATTTACTTATCATTTAGAATATTTGTTATTGTAGAAGTAATAGGTTTTTTTTTTGTTGCCTCATTCAATTTTACTTTATGATTTTTTTTCTCACTCCCTGGCTTGCGGTACAGAGCCGATTAGCCATTGTCAGATAATAGACCATATTAATTATTCAATGCGCATGCTCAGTAATCACCAATCACAATGTTGTGAGTACTACCGAAATGGAACTAATGTTTCCTTATGGGAAAAAGTGAATTTTTAAACTAATATAGTAATTCATGCAGACAGAATAACATGGCTGTTTTTTAATATCAGTTATATTTAATAACGAAGTATCGAATTCTGCCCCTGTTTAATATAAATGATCATTAGTTTATTATGTGAAAATAACTATGAAAATTTGAATTTTTTTAGCGGGATCCCAACATCTCGAGTGATAGATAACTTAAAAGTGTGTTTTTCTGTTGATGTAGTGTCATATAATTTATATCATTATGCTTAGTTACAAATATTGTGTTTCAAATCATGTTTTAAAATTAAAAAATTAAAATTTTTAACACCGAAACGGCTGATCATTGCCAACTTATTTAGAAAAATAAGAAATTGTTGGCATCCCTGGCATCACTTTTTTACATCGCAAGTCAGCCGGAAGAGGCGCTATAATAATTGATATATCCCTGTTCACACGTTGCTACTTTGAAGACGCATACGTGCTACTGTAGCATGAAAAGAAATTCAAATCGAAACAATTACCGCAAAAAATCGTTATCTACACACACAACGATCAACGATGTGAAATTATCAACGAGTAGTTCTTGATACTTTGATGCTACAAATTAGCAGCGCTGCTATTTGACAAGCGACTCAGATTTTTTCTTGCTACAGTAGCACGAATGTGTCTTCAAAGTAGCAACGTGTGAACAGGGCATATGGTCTATTTTGTATGCTGTAATGTTGTGATAGTGTAGTGTCAACAGGAGTATGATGCTTTTGAATTTTTGTGCTCATGTATAGTTGTAATTATTGTAGTGTGATTATTAGTATTGGATATCATATTATAATGTTAGTTGATTGTATATACGTTAAAATATGTTCTATTATTTTTTGATTATTGTATGATAAGAGAGTTGCAATTGAAGTTGGCCTACTTTATGATTAGTAGAAGAATAATTGTTAAAAATTGTTTATAAAATTCATGACGCCATCAGTAGCTTTGAAATGAAGCTTCTCATTGGCTAGGTTAAAAATAATTTTCCTGCTGTTCGACATTCATTCAAGGAAGGCAACTTAATGGTTACAAAATTTCAAATTAAAACTGTCAGTTTTGTAGGTTGGAGATGGAGTTACTTTTTCGTATGTAAATAAAATATAGGTACATACAAATTGTCATTTTATGAAAATTTATTTAAAAAAAAAAAACTACCTAAACATCCAGAATAAAGTTTCAAACTGATGATATTAGTCCAACAAGCTCACACAAACTCACCAGCGCCATTGAAACGTCAAAATCAGAAATGTTAAAATGTTTAATTATGTAGGTTTTAAAATTAATTTTATATTGAAGATAATTATTGAACAACTGTAAGATTTAATATATATATATATATATATATATATATATATATATATATATATATATATATATATATATATATATATATATATATATATATATATATATATATATATTTACACTTTTAACAAATATAAAATGGAGTAAATACAATACGCATTAAAATAAACTAGTTTAGTGCCACTACTTAATACAAATTAATTTGAAATTTAAAAAAATCATATCTCCTTTAATAATGAGAATTTTCAAAGTGGATTTTTATTTACTGATATATATATATATATATATATATATATAAACCCATTAACACTTTCCCTCTGTTATACAGCGTGTCAGACCGCGCAGCGCCCAAACCTTCCGAAATCTACCATCAGGTGCACCACCAGCACGCTCAGCACCCGCAGGTTGCGCCACAGCACCAGCACCCACAGTACAACACATTCTCACACCCGCACACACCGACGCCGACACCTAGTGGACCAGTTCCTGTACCGGTGCACCACGTGCAGTCCGTAACGTCGATATCCGCTCAAGGGTACGACTTCCCATGCCCTGGTGGAGTGCAGCCGCTATATGCCAACGCGCCGCCCAAACCCAGGAGGATAGGGGACGGGTATTCCACGCCCAGTCCGGAGTTCTTTCTTGCGGATAGGCAAGCCTGGTGAGAGTTTTACAAGATTGTTTTTTTTAAAGAAAGGTTTTGTGTTTGATGTGTATATAAACTCCGATTTACCTAAGAACAACACTCTTGGAATTACATTTTGCTGACGTTTATAAAAAATAAAGTACTAAATAGTGCAATATGGAGTTGTTTAACAATTTTGATTTAATACTTCCCCGACCTATGTAATAGGGGGAAGTTTTGTAATCGTGATTTTTTGACAGTTCGAGATTTTGATAAATCTTTACGTTTTAGACCCTACTGAACACAAAAATCATGGTTTTAAAAAAAGTTGGCCTGTCGGTCTATCTAGATGTTGGATAACTTAAAAACGCGTTGGAATTTTGGACTGAAATTTTATATGTAAGATCTTGAGCCAAAAACTGACTTCAAGTTCGTTAATGAGCTATATTATAAACCAGTGGTACCAACGTACCAACTTTATAATATGAATTTTTTTAATTTTTATTAAAATACTACCGAGTGTGGTATCAAATTAAAGCTCTTGGGAAAATAATTCTAGTAGAAGAATAAAAAAAGTGGGTCTGTTAGTCTGTCTGGATGTTAGATAGCTCCCAAATGCGTTGGAATTTCGGACTGAAATTTTATATTTAAGATCTTGAGCCAAAAACTGATTTAAAGCTCGTTATTTTTTATATAGTACTATCAAGAGTATCAAATTTAAGCTCAAGAGAAAAGAATTTTACAGTACCAGAATAAAAATAACATTTAAACGGTTGTCAATTTTTTTTATATATATACATTATTCAAATAGATAAGTTAAGTAAAAATCTCGGTAAAAATGTTATGAAATTATATTTATGCGATTTTCAAGTTTCTCAAAAAATTATTCAAATTTTGTCACGATATTCAAATTATGCCAAAGTTGGTATCAACTTAAATCTTTCAGGAAAAAAGAAAGGTTTATTTAAATTTTGCTATGTAAACTATAAAATTAAAGACATTACGAAAGTAAGTTAATAAAACTAAAAATCGAGGAACCACGGCAGATTTTTGTTGTTGAAAGAATACATCGAACTTGATATTATGTAGGTTTTATGTTCTAGAAGTGATTAGTTCAAGAGATATGATATTTTAAAAACAATTTCAAATCTCCTTTGAGTGATGTCAGCGTGACGTATGTGATTCACCGTCTTCATGTATGTTTCGTGTTTATGAAGTACTCTGTATGAGAGAACCTAGCGGGCAAACTTTGAACTATGTCTGCTTACTCTTTTTGAATGAGGTCTTGCAAAAAAAAAATTAACATGCCTATTTTATTTTTTAATATGAATATTTAATCTTTGTAGTTTTGTTTAATATACCAGTTTGCTTAAAATTTTGTTTATGTTTAATATAAAAAGTAATTTAAAGTGCAATGCATTCATAACGTTGCCTAAATCGTAACGTTACCGGGTAGATGCCAATGAGAAACAAAGGCACCATAGATCTAATATGGTAGAATGGATGGGTTCCTATGTCATATTAGAAACTACATAAAATCATAGAAAAATTAAAGTATATTCGCAAAAACACTATAATATATTTAATATATAAATAATCTAATTAATTTTGTATTCAATATACTCATTTTATTTAATATAAATAATTTTATTCTCTGTTCAGAAGCAATCCACACTTCAATATCTATGACTCAATTTTTGTTTGTCATTTGCTATTTTCACTTGTATTCATACAGGTATGCACGAAACAAGTTTTTAGACGTTTCTGACTCATGTTTTATAACAAAATATAGCAACTAGCAACAAACAGTAATAATTTGGAAATCATAACCTAATTGACGTTTAAAAGGTCAACAAACGTTCCGTACCCGGTGACGTCAGTTGACAAGGGGAGAAGTGGTGCATTTTAGCCGCGTTTTAAAGAATATTACTTCTAATAATTATTTTCTCTTTCTTGAAATAAATTTAAGAAAAATGAAAAATACGGGATAGATATTTTTTAGTGTTCTTTCGATTTCAGTAAAGAAAAAAAATCGCGCAAGACCTCATTATTGAATTATTATCATTATTCAAGCATAACTATTGGTATTAGTATCAATAAGTTATATATTTAATAATATTTATATACCAGTGTACATGCACATAAATTTATTGTTATATTATTTAAAAATGTGTGGTTACGTTATGCTTGAAATGGGTAACTAGAGAGTATGTATGTAAATGTTACAGTTATTGTGTGCGTATGAATTAAATACGTCACAGCAATAGACCCGTGATACTTTATTAACAAAATTATGAATGAAAAAATTGCAAACTTTTTAAATAATATTCATTTCAATAGGTACTTATAAATTATTGACCCATATATTTTATCTATACAATAAAATCATCAACATTTTTTTTAACAACCCCATCTGTTTCTTTTTATCTTCATACAATCGATCTCGACTAAAAAGTCACTAAAAAACTCTTTAAAATTAGCACAAATAGTAAAATATTGTATTGTTGGTATCTTGTTTTAAGTTATTAATTTGGTTCATTTACAAAATTTGCGTTGAAATTTATGTACCTACGCAACTTTTTTTACTTTTTAGTGAAAATTTTTGTATTATTTTCAGCTCTGATAGGTACCATGGGCAGTGCTACAGCCCTTACGGAGTACCTAGCGAAGAGCGGTGCACCCCCAAGAACAATAATGTGTATATAAAAAATTGTAATAATTGTACCGGATACGGTACTGTTGATGGAAATATATATGGAACGAATGTTGGAACGCCGATACATTGCAACCACATATACGAGCAACAGGTAAAATACACTCTAAATTTACCAATTCTATAGACTGTTTTCAAACTATACTTAATTTAACGAAGAGATGCGCAGCAACCCGTTCACATAGTAAAATTTAAGAACGAGGTAGAATTATTTGCTATTAAAATCGTAATTAAATGTTAGATTTTAGATTTATTTTATTAAGAAATACTAAACCGTCAATATTTTTATTCAGACATAGCAACATTAATTAGCTGTTAAAAGAAGTTCGTTATAAGCAAACATGATTGATTGAGCGCATTAGGCTGAGTACAACTAGCTGACCAATAGAAATGTTCTAATTGAATTTACCGATTTAAATATTTCTTTACACTAATTTTCTGTGTCCACTGTATTATTGATATGAATTTTCTTTTTATATTTTTTTGTGTATAAGTTTTGAAGCATGAAGTTTCGCTCGTTATATATTTTAGGTAAGAATTTTCTCTTCACTGAATTTTCAAGTTATAAAATATGTTAGAGTTGAAGACGTTCCGTTTTTTTCTATTAATATCTTAAATCACCTAAACTGTAATTCTCAAGTTATTTTATTCTACTACTAAAATTAATCAAAATAACGAATTTCAAATAATAATTACCTGTAGAATGAATTATCAAAAGACATCTCCACAATAAACATAAACATGACATTTCAATCTGACTTTACGACGCTTTGTGTGTAATAAAACATTAAATATTATTTCTATAAATCCTACCACAAAATCTCATAAATTTTGCAATAAATGACAGCTCCGTCAACTGAAGTTTCAATTTTTATTAGTGAAACTACGTGACGCCATCATATTTAATATCATGTTCATTATTAATTTAGGTTCACACTCCAGTTCACCGCGACCAAAACGTAGAACGTCGAACTCCAGACACTTACGGCCGCGCGAAACTCAACTCCCTGAAGATGAAGTCGGATAAATCTGACTACGAAGATGTGTATGCAGATGAAGTTATCTACAAGCGACCTTTAAGCCCAGTGGCGTATAGTAATATTAAAAAAGTCAGCCCGATTGCATCGATAGGAATGCAGCACCGACCGTATATGCCCGTTTTTACGTCTGCCATGCCCACCCCTGACGTTCGAATAGTAAGTACTTTTTTAAATTTAAATACAATACAAAAAAACGTTTAATTTCTTCTTTTATTGTGAGTCATCGGTATTGACACATCTTACCTTGTGTGCGATCACCAGCTCACATTTAACGAGTATTCATAGTTATTAGCATGCTAGCGGTCCCCAGTTCGATTCTCAGCGTAACCGACAATAATACCACTGGGTCCGAGTGGTTGGATTCCACTATAAATAACATATACCATTCTGTAATTGGGAGTTAATCCTGTAGAGTGGTTACCATCAAAATAAAAATAAATAAAATAGGAAAATTTTTTGTGCAGTTAAACTGAAATGTGTACCGCACTGGATCCGTACCTGAGTTTTCAGCGGTTGTCAGAACCACAGTCAATCAGTAAACGCTGAGTGCGTTATTATGTGACAATCTCACATAATGTAAGTCATCGGTATAGATATAATCCATCCAGTCAATTAACCAATTTCGTCACAATGCACAACCATTGTTACTTCATTGTGACGGAATTGGTTGACTCACTGGATGTACTAAACATATTTTACGTGTGTGCGGACTTACAAGTACTCATAATTGTTAGTCAAGAGCACACCACAAGGCAAATTTTTGTGTAGTTTAACAGGAATATGTACATGACTGGATTCGGACCTTTTTTGTAAGAAGCACAGTCGAGAAAGTAAACGCACTTATACTCTATTCCACAAGACCTTTCATTAAAGGGACACATGACCACGTGGTTTCATCAGTGATCTCTATACCAGAATGGATATGAAACGCGTATAGTTTAACATTATAGTGGGGGTTAAGGGGCTGACGCCATAGAACTGCCATAGTAGGTAATGTTCTCATTTCCTTTCGTATAGTGTTTTCTCTTTCTAAGTGATAATGAGCGCATGACTAAAAATAGGATGTTGTCATTGCAGCCTATTAGGGAGCGGGTTAGAATGAGACAGAGTTATCTCCTGTAGTGCGGATTGCATATATTTTTTTGGAGTCACTAAGTCACGCCTTCAAGCTTATCCATAATGGTATAGAGATCACGGGGTTTCATGCATCCTGATTCATTCCCAAACGTATGCTACGATTAGTTTACAAATTTAGCACGTGTTCGAGATACCAATCACGACGCTCTAAACCACGTAAACTTGTTTCACTTAATGACAGGTCTCGTGCAACAGAGTATAGCTATTCAGTCCATAAAAATAATTTAAATAGTGTATACGGTTTATATGTTACCGTCAAAATTAGTACTTATTAGAATTTATTGATTACCATGGTGAGAAACTCGTTAAATTTGAATGGGCTGAATTTTGTATTCGTCATTGATAAAAAAGTTAAAAAGTTACAAACGTCAAATAGAAACAACAAATGGAAATGCCTTGTTTGTTTTAATAATTCCATGGCCTCAGTGATTTTTGTAAAAATACAATGATTTAAAATGTTGTTTATTACGGTTCTGGAATTTCAAAATTTGAAAACAAAAATATATTCGGATTCCGTATTTTTTTCTCTACAAAAAACCTATAAGAACTTTAAAGTTGCATTCAGACCGACCCACTTATAAGTGAAATATTTACAATTATAAGTATAAATCAAATGGACCATACATACCTACCAAATTAGTGGATGAACATCAATTGGAAAAATTTAGAACTTATGAAAATATTTAAATTTAAATACATAATAATTGTTTATTAAGTACAATTTGTTGTGTGATTTTTACAATTTGCATATTAAAATATTTTTTATCTTATAATATTCGCTATGCTCGTTAAGTTAGGTTAGAAACGGCCTACGGTTTGAATCTGGTTTGTGTTTGTTATTTGATATTTCATATTTGTTTTCTTGATTCTTTTTTACACTGTAATATTGTTCTGGGATTATCCTGTTGTATTGCAGTATAAATCAATTATTATTATTATTATTATTAAAAGAAAATGGATTTCCATACACATTAAAATTAAAAAGTAGAATTTATATGCTTTTAAATATGTTTACATATTCAACACAAGCGTACGATATTTTCATTAATTACTATTTATAATAATTTTATTAAATTAATATCTATTTGTATGTCATTAATAAAACGCAGCTTGCAAGTGACAGTTCGATGATAAAGATGACATGATATACCTATCGCACTATTCACTTAGTGGACTGATTGGAAAAGATAGAACTTTGGGAGGTTTTCAGATTACACTTATAAGTGAAATTGGAATTTTGACGAAGCGAACGCTGAGCGCTGGTTGGTCAATTAGGCATTTATACTTATAAGTGGGTCGGTCTGAATGCAGCTTAACTCTAAAATAAATTAGGGGAGCAAATAAATGCACATTCAAAAATTAACATTGTAATCGCTATGCTGCGTCGGCCAAGTCACCACCCTGTAGATATGTTATGTTTATATACGCATGCGCGGAAGCGAGCGTACAAAATGTTGAATATTTTCAACTTTTGACACCGCGCTTGCAACACTGTACCATGGCGTGGCGCCAGGCATATGGAGCAATTCTATTGGTCAAATTTTCAATACCACGCTACCGTCACTACCATGAAATCGAGGCTTTAATAGATTATTTTCGTCTGCAGAGTCACAAAATCCGCACCCCACCAATTGCGCTGCAACCCCAACAACCAGAGCGAGTGCAACACAACACGATACCGCGGCCTCACAGTGCCGACTTCCTGGACTATGAGGTCAAATACCGCAATGTCAACAAGCTAAATCCCGCAAACTGCCAACAACCGAGGCCTAAATCAAGTCTTGACATTAGTCGTTCAGCTAGTGATTACTACTACTCGAAGGAGAGCTACGCGGAGCACATGAGGAAGTCTGCCATGTACATGCAGCAGGCGCCTCAGCAGCACTATGGAGAACATCACCAGCAGCATTACCCTGGAGAACAACCCGTGAATGGACATGCCGTGTACCAGAAGAGGAAGTATTTACATGAAACGCCCCCGGGCAGAAATGTGCATCGGTTGGGGAGTGGAAGTCAGGATTCGTTGGATATTACCAGGTCGCAGAGCCCGTATGCGAAGAGCCCGTGCCATTTGAAGGATGAAAGAGCTTATAATAACCACGTAAGATTTTTTTTTGTGAAATCGTATAAAACTGGTCTACTTTAACTCCATAAATTCGTACTGAAATAGTATAATTGTGTATCTAGTGTGTGAAGGAAGCAATGGGGGTTTCCTCGATTTTTTGATTTTTTACGTGTTAATCTATAGGTACATTAAAATATTAGACCCGTATTTTTTCTTTTTGCCAAAAAATTTGTTAATAAGCCAGAATTTTTTTTTTAAGTTTAAAAAAATAGGTGCCGCGAAAAACGAAACCAAGTGTGCCGGTGTGACGTTATCGCCACTGAGAACATACGTTTACCGCGCTGATAAGGACCGAATACGATACGTAGATCTTACCTTATTTCAACACAGGTCCGTCGCCCATTTCGTAGTCAAAAGAACAAAAACGAACTTACACAAACAAATCTAGTACTCACTGTTTGGTCTCAGTGCCGTTTGTGTCACACATGGCGCATTTTAATCCGCGTTTCAAAAGAGTTAAATTTTCATTTAATAATAATAAAAAAGGTAATAAATCTATCAAAATTAACAATTATTACTTATCACTTTCCTATAACTTATATAATACTGAAAATTGGTATCCAATAAGTATTTCTTTAAAAGCCGTAAGCTTGGAAACCCCTTATTATATTTGTGTTACTTCTACTTTAAATAACACTTATTTAGATACAGAATAATGTACCCATGCAATTCGGGTGTAATACGCGAGTTTCGTAATTTACACATTTTACGCCATTACTCAATTTGGGTATGGCAGCTTCACAAATTGTGAATCACCGTTATAGATATTTTTATTAGACCGTGTTTGCGATAACCAGTCGTCAACTCAGAGATACTCATGGTTGTTATTGGAGAGGACACCACAGGGGCAGTTAAACTGTACCAGATTGTATTCGAACTTCGAACCTGAGTTGTCATAATCACAGTCGGACACCTAATGCACTCGGATATTAATTTGTTGTATAATATTTTATTATATAATTGAATCATGTTTGTTGTTTTGATCAGCGCGTCGAAAGTTTAAACCGAGAACGAGATCGAAATCGAGACCGAGAGCGAGATCGCGAACGAGAAATCGACTTCCATAACGAACAGTTCAAGAGGTCTGCAAGTGCTAGACTTTTGAGAACACCACAAGATGAACTCTATGAATCCGTTAGTAAAGATGGCGTACAAAAGGTAATTTTAATTTAATACATATTTATCACGCCAGTTTACCCAATTGGGTGTGTCAGCCTTGTTATATACCGTGTGTACGGTTGCCAGACGTCAACTCACGGATAATCATGGTTGTAAGGGGAGAGTACAGAGATGTTTGTACGTACAGTTAAACTGGAATGTGTACCTGATTTCATTTGAACTTCAGTTATCTGAACCACAGTTGATCACGTTCCGTACTATGCGTACAGTTGTCAAAATTTTATGGCTTGATTTGGTTCGATATCCACTCTCGTCACCATTCAAAGTTAGAATATTATTAATATGGTAACCACAATGCTATCGGGTACCGGCTGGTGCTTGAATGGGGTGTTGCGCATTTTCCAATTAATTTTTTTTCTGAAATAATGCATTAAGTAACTAATTTTAATAAATGTTTCACGAGTGAGAAGTTATTATTTTTAAGATACAATTTTTTTTTTAAATATCTTCTAATTTCAAATTTTCTAGACCGATCATAGAGCTGGGCTCTCTTGCGAGTGAACTCAGAACTCAACTGACATTTCTCTGTACAGTCCTTGAAGTGTACAGGCTGACATAAAATTTGTAGTGTTTCAAGAACTATGCGACTTATCGAGTAAATAAGTAATATTTTTTAACAATAAATTACTTTTACATATTATTTAAATATTTGTTCATTTAATATTTGAAGTAAGTTTAAAATTATGTTCTAATAAAATGAAAAGATATGTAGCTACTTCGCTTTGTTGAGGTACTACAACGAGTTGTCGGAGTCGCCAAGACTTATGCCTCGTTTTCATGTATCCGGAATCCGCAGATTTCTTGCGGAATAAAATGGCCGCCACGAATTCCATCTCCATATTCAACATAAATAAACATATATTTGAAGTTATAACAACTGACAGTTTAAACGTCAAAACTTGCGGAGTTCCGCAGAAAGTTAAAAATAATTTAACTACTGACGGAATTCGTGGCGGCCATTTTATTCCGCAAGAAATCTGCGGATTCCGGATACATGAAAACGAGGCATTAGACGAACTGTATCATTTTGCACAATGTACGTCACAATGTTTGTACCGCGAACTTTATTTATGGAAATTATGAATGAAAAGTTGTAAATTTAGAAATAATTTTTACGTAAACATGTTCAGAATTGGCCAAAGTTTCATAATTTATCAAAAAATCAACAACTTTTTATTTTCGCAACTACCCCATTAAGATCTAACACCAGAATTCTTCCATGCGTCTGAATCCTGGAAAAAAAGAAATTCACTGTTTTGAATGAGGTCTTGCACGATTTTTTTTCTTTACTGAAATCGAAAGAATACTAAAAAATATCTACCCGTATTTTTTCTTTTTTCTTAAATTTATTTCAAGAAAGAGAAAATAATAATTAAAATATTCGTCAAAACGCGGCTGAAATGCACCACTTCTACCCATGTCTACTGACGTCACCGGGTACGGAACGTTTGTTGTCCTTTTAAACGTCAAACGTTTCATAGCGAATTAGGTTATGATTTCCAAACTATTAGTGTTTGTTGCTATGTTGTGTTATAAAACACGAGTCAGAAACTTCTAAAAACTTTTTTCGTCTCTACCTGTATGAATACAAGTGAAAATAGCAAAATGACAAACAAAAATTGAATCATACATATTGAAGTGTGGATTGCTTCTGAACAGAAAATAAAAATTATTTATATAAAATAAAATGAATATATTGAATACAAAATTAATTATTAGATTAATTATATATTTATAGTTTTTTTTAATGATTTTATGTAGTTTCTAATATGTTGTGCTTTGATATTAGAGTTCGTTGCAACTAAGAAACGTTACGTCATTAGGGATGCGCGAAGTAGTGACGTCGCATCAGTAGCGTGCATATTTTATCTGTCCACTTTTTCCAATGGCATGTAATCCAGTTTCTGCTTCTTTCTGCATAAAATTTTGAACATTATTTACAATTTCAAGAGTCTGGCTATGAGTATGAATTACCATTCCCGGTACACAAAGTTTTTCTTTACAAAGTAAAAGTTCATTTTAGTTAAAGTAGTTATCTACGCTACTGATCTGGGGTCCTATTCTATTTCACTTATCAACGTTGATAAGTTGGGTTGTCTTGATAACCCCCCACTATGTGTGACGTAGTAGCCAAGCGACTGTCGCTCCGACTTATCAACCCTCGCTACGGTAGACTTGCGCGTTGCGTTGATTTTTGTTCGTTAGGAGGTTAAAATATTTATTTTATAAATATAAAATACCAATAAATTATGGGTTCATTATATGTATTTAATATTTTTGATTAGTTTATTAAATAATTCAACTTACAAATTTTAGAAATAAGAAATTGACATTTTTCTTGAAAAAATAATTTACTTAGAAATTCAAAAAAATGGCTTATTTTAAAACAAATAATACGTTTATGATAAGTGATAGGTAAAATGGTGGTTTAGCAGTTTTTCTTGTCAAATTTCACAGTAAATGTAAAATCTCTATCAGTCGTTATCAACTGGAGGCCAAATATCCCTAACCCTTGATATAGTTACAAACGGAATGACGTCACGAAGTTATCAACTGAACTTCGCTAGCGACTGTCGCTATGAATTAGAATAGGTACCCTGGTCGTTTCGATATGAGTTGCTATGGCAACGGCTTACCAGACGAATTTTTGTTTATGCGCATATGACGTCGCGGGTCTTTTCTTAGCTAGAACGGACTCTAACTATAAACATTGTGACTATATGTCACTAATTTTCATGACGCAACTTTTAAGAATGAGCATTTTGACTATCATTTGTCCCCTTTTATTTTTTAACAGAGGGAAGAATCAATGAAGCGCCTTCTCGAGTGGAAACAACGAATGCTTCAGTCGCCCCTTAACAGGAAAACCTCTTTGGGTTGTTCCCCGCATATGGTAGACCGACCCGACCTGTATATCCGACCAGTGGCGCACGCGCATTCTCACTATCCTCAACATCATCCAATGCCCCCAGAACCGCACCGGTCCTACGCCAGTGTGCCCATGCCCCAATATAGCAGCTACTCTTCTGACGATGAAGGTGAGTAAAAAAATTGTAGTATGATTTAACTGCAACTTAACTGGATGCGCCTTAGATGATAAAATTAGGGATAAATAGTTTTCAGATTTGTATTATACAAATAATAGAGATTTTTATGAAATCGTAAATAATGAGTTACTTTAGCTCCGCAAAATCGTAGTGAAAAATACAACTTTAGCTCCGCATTTTTTGACCAATCAGAGCGCTGCCTGTGTACTAGATCGCTGACGAATTTTGCCGAATTGATCGGAATGTGAAGCTATTATTATAGCAACCAATAAACACAATTTGTTTTTATGTAAATTTAATATAATGTTGCTATTTCGTAAAAATTATAATATATATCTCGGCTGTAAAGATGTTTTTAATTACTCACGTTATCATTTTCCTCGGCTAGCGCATCTAAAAAATAGTCCACATTCGTAATTAAAATCCGTTATAATTTTGATATATAAATAACTATGAAATCGTACTAACAATGAGTTACTTAAGCTCCGAAAAATAGTAGTGAAAAGTACAACTTTAGCTCCGCATTTTTCGTCCAATTAAAGAGCTGCTTGCGCACTTGATCGTTAACGAGTGTTGCCGAATTGATCCAAATATCAGGCCATTGTTTTAACAACCTGTAAGAACCCATTTTTTTGTGTTGGTATTTTGCAAAGTATGTAGTAAATTTAAGATAATATCACGATTTCATAAAAAATACTATAATATTATCCGAGGAAAATAACCTCGTTAGTTATACAAAATATCTTTACAGCTGAGATAGATATTAATTTTTTTATGAAATCGCAAAATTATATAAAATTTACCACATAATTTTCAAAATGTCAACACAATACAAAAATTCTAAAACGGTAGCCTGCCATTCGGGTTAATTTGGCACAACTCGTCAGTGGTCGAGTGCAAAGTTGCGCTCTGATTGGTCGAAAAAATTGCAGCTAAAGTTGCACATTTCATTGTACAATTTTCATAAAAAAATATGTAGGTGTTTAGAAATTATTGTCTGAAAACTATTGGATCCTTTTTCTATGATTTAAATAATTGCGATTATTCCACAGGTCCTTCCTGCCTAAAAGGTCTTTATCTGCTTGGGGTCTTTGTAATCTATTACTGTTATATCACTAACATTTTGGATATTCGTATTTGTATTATATACCGATTCGTTATTCGAAACTCGACTGTTTAATTTCCCAGAAATATAAAAGCAAAATATCATCGAGTAATGTTTATAAAACTATATTAAAAATGAAACTTAATATTCAGATTTAGTTATGTTAATAATGCAATAATAACAGGTTCAAATTACGTATAAAACATTGAAATCTAACTATAAATGTAATTAGGAGTAAGGGATTAATATTAAGTATTGTTTCATACTGTAGTAACTTTCAAAACTACGTTCATTTTATATATTAAGTGTCATAAAAATCATTTATATTTTATTGGAATATTCTTCGTAAACGACAGATAATTTACAATTTACAAAATAAATTACTATTTTAATATAAATTAAGATTTTAATCACTTACGTTTTTGTTCCTTACAGTTGTCAGCATCATAAATTTTAGTTTCGCAGTTGTATAATTTAAATATTAAGAGTATAAACAACCTTAAATCGTTTTCATTGGTTTTTAGACACATTTGTATAAACTTGAATCATTCACTATCACTACACATTTTTCATAACAAACCAACGTTTTTAACAACTTTTCAATCAAATTTGTTAATTTATGGTATTTTTAATTATTAATCGTTTTCTGTTAGTTGCAATGGACGATTTAGATTGAGAGTACGTGCGAACTAATTCAAAAATAAAGCCGACAATGTTGCCAACTATTTAAACTTAAAAGTTTCTTTTACCTGCTGAAGGCGCTAAATTCCTGCTTAGATTACTTTTAATTTTTAAATATATATTGCTAATAAAACTAACACAAAATTATTATATACTGGTAACGGTTTAATAAGAATGTACATAACAAAATCTTAATACTAACAGTAACCGTTAGCTTCATGGAATGATATTCTAAGTAACGTAGATTAAACAATTAGTAGATTAAAACAAAATTTCATAAACGAGGGTCATCGAAATCCGAAAGTAATGAACTAATAAATAAATCACTAACAAATCATCATACAACATTGTTTCAAATAAAGTAAAACGTACTCAATACATAGCGGTTTATTTAAAAGAATCATTACTTTCGGAACCTCGTATATCTGGTAGGGGATCTGGAATTGGTTTTTATATTTCGTGTTGACGTGAAGATTTGTTCATTCGGTTCTCGGTTCAGAAAACGATCTCAACAGAAGCAAGAACGCGAAAACGAAATCAAAAGAGGGCGTGATACATACACATAGCAGTAGCAGGCTCTTGTCTCAAGCAGGAATGGCAGGATGGACCAAGGAAGATCACTCAGATTCTCTTACTAATTCCCCTGCCCCTGCGGTTCCGATAAGCTCTACCACTACGCAGCGCACTTCTATTACTTTAACCCAAAACACGAATAGTTCGCGACCGGCTTCAGTTGTTAATTCTACTTCAACTTTAGCGAGTATTCCCACTTCTAGAACTGATTCTTTGATGGAATTGGTCTCTGAATCTAAATCTCCCGCGTCGTTGATTCTTCTATCTTCACGGGAAGACAAATGTGAAAGTTCAGATGTGGATGCTACGTTTACAAGTACTGAACGATCCTTTTATTTTGAGAATAATGATGTACAATCTTCTGACTCTATTAGCATTAATAAACAAGCTGAAGAAATAAAAAATAATGAACAGTTGTACGAAGATTTATTGATATCTACTCCAAAAGAAATAACTGATGTTGATAATATAGAAGACAATTACATGACAATGACTCCGAAAGCATCTGTTTTGATACCGTTTTCGGCTCATCAGAGACAGTCAATAAGTTCTGAATGCGATGAAGGCGCATACATGGAAATGACTAAAGGTTTAGGTGTTTCTCTTTTAAATCAAGAAGAAACGTCAAATAATAAAGGTATGAAACTAAACGGAGAAGTACAACCTTATGAAATAGTTTGTTTTGGAGATACAAATAAAATCGAACCGGTATACATGGAATTAAACAATGCGTCTTATAACGGCAAGTCTTTATTGATGAACCTGTCAAATAAATCTGATATAAACGACAAAAACGGTCTGCCGGATATTCTAATGGCTTCTAAAAATAAAAACACAAAATCTGACAGCTCAGACGCAGATGACGAAGCTTCGAAAGATTTAGATTCTCTTGACGCACCTTGCCATCCAAGATTTAGTCTGTCAGATACTTTCAGACCTGCTTCGTATTATTTAGGAGCCAACCGCGTTTTAACCGAGTTCCATGATAGTTCAGATTCAGAATTAGTTTCTCCTCCACCTATTCCAACATCACCTCCACCAATGGATGACTTGGATCACTCTTTCTTTAAACAAGAAAAACATTCGGAATCAACAAACTCTGAATATTTGTTCTCAAAGAAAAATGTTATATCTGAAGAAACAGAAACCGAAGATAGTTTTCAAAACAAGTTTTATTTGTCACCGGATAATCTAAATGAACAAGATTATATTTCGGTTTATAGCATGAATTCTGATCTTACTAAGAAACGTTTAAGCGCGAGATTATCTCAAAACAGCGATTCAGATATTGAGTTACGAAACCCTAATAGTTTGGATTATGCGCGGAAATTAAAACGGCGACCTGTTTCTGAAGAATTTTGTGATGAGCTAGAATCGATTGATGATTCTTCGTACATTGATCGATATTTAAGAGATTTGAGTGTTAGTAATAATTGCTCAACTAAAAATACACCTGAAAAGGATAACTATTACAAAACAGACACTCCTAGGTACAAAATTATAGAAAACATAGCTGAAAAAGATGAAACTCCTAAACTGAAACCTTCTCATAAACATAGAAGTTCTCTAGATTCTAGAAACACCACAACGACTGATACAAGTGATAATACAATTCTTAGTTCGCCATCAACTGTGCCATATTATTATTCTGATGTATCTACGACTGCTACTGAAAATACTAACGATACAAGTATTTTATTTCAATTAAACAACCAGCGAATGGATATGAGTGCTGGAAAAAAACATATTACAAGAATTATTAATCCTATTCGACAAAATATTACTGACAATCGAGCTGACAATGAAAACAAATTAGAAATTAGATGCGCTTCTGCGGATTTTTTAAGCAGTAAACATAGTACAATTGACAAAAACAAACTAAATAAGACTGATTTGAAAAAAGATAATTCAGAGGGGGTTAATTTTTATGATAAGTCAAAATTAAATTCAAGTACAATTAGAAAGACACATTCTTTAGAAGGATTGTTAGAATATGTTTTGAATGATTCTGGGACTGGTACAGCTACAGCAACAGAAGAGTTCACAGAAGAATCTACCACAATTATGGACACAACTTTAGACACCACAAAAGAAGGCAGTCAAGTCTGGGAAGAAGATTCTTTATGGAAAGAACGCCTTCGAAGCGCCAGTCAAAGACAATCTAAATCGCAAGATAGCTTCGATCAAGAAAAAAGAGCCATCAAACTCAACCAACATCCCGAAAAAAACTCAGAAATTGACCCATCAATCGATCAAGAGTTGGTACCTCCTAAGAAAACCTCTTTTACAATCGATAGAGAGACTCTACGTCAATGGGATCTTCTGTCAAGTGCTCCAACACCTTCTATGAGCCAGGCTATTACGTCATCAGTTTGTACTGTATCCGTGGCTAGTGGTAGTGTTGTGACGTCGGCAAGTAGCATCACAGGCAACTGTTTGAGTACTGCTGATGTCGTGAAGACATCAGTAGCGTCCGTGGTAGATGCTGAAGAAGGAGCCGTGGGGCAGGGGAACGGTAAGACTGCACAGTTCGATGCGCAGCTGACAGGTACTTCTTCCGTTACGATAAAGCCAAGATATATTTTAAGATATATTGTAACGATATTGGATTGTCCATATGTATATAAAATTTATGTTGTTTCTTATATTCAACAGTACACCAAATATTCTTATTCTAACACACTATTTTCGCTTCGTTCACATTTGTATTTTACACATCTTTTCTGTTGAAATCACAAATTAAAAAGGAATTAAATCTGCATGTTATTATAAATAAGTTCACGGGTGCCCAATCAACACCAGAAAATAAATATATAGAATATTCATACACAGAAAATTCATCCATAACAAAATTGTTGCATAGTATCATAAAACACCCGAAAATTCAGAGGCAAGAAAATGCATAAATATGAAATGCAATTCTGGATTCCGATGGATGCAGAAAACGCATGTAAAGGAATATTCAAATTTAGAAAAAAGCTACTGTGAAACAATGGTTTAAAAATAATTTTTGTTTAACAACAAACTCGCTGTAGGCTTTTAAAACTATACTGACCCTAACATATTGAACACGCCGCTGCGCGCAGCTTGTGGGTCTGCCACGAGGGGGGCGACTGAAAGAGGGGCACTATAATACTCGTCGTGTTGGACCGATTTTCAACTTAGTTTCAATAACGCTGACATCGGGCAGAACGCGTGAGAATCTCAAAATCACATGCGTAATGAAGGCGGTCGTGATTTTTCTAGATTTGAATTTTCTTTTACATGCATTTTCTTTTTACGTTTTTTTGTGTATGAGATTTCTTAGGCATGAAGTTTCGCTCGTTTTATTATTCTAGGTAAGAATATTATCTTCAGTGAAATTTTTAGTTATAAATATTCTAGTGTTGAAGACGTTCCCAATACCTGCATCAAAAGATTCATTCAAAGGAAAATTCAAATAAGAAAATCATTGAAAAAACTCAAAATCTAGAATTTTAGATTCGGCATAAAAACATAGGAAGATACAAATCTAGAAAACGAGTTTGGGATACACTAATTAAGTTAAACTGAACTAAATGAACAAGCCAGTACCTACCATTCTTGAGTCAGACATACTCAGTTTTGACTATAATTTTTCTAGATTTGCATCATCTTGTGTTTGTATTTATGCTAAATTTAAAATTTTAGATCTGAATTTTCCTGCGAATGAATATTTTGATACAGGTATTTATTACTACTTATAGATTTTTTAGATTTGCAACTTCTGGTGTTGCATTTTCCTGTGTATGAATATTCTAGATTTTTATTTTCTGGTGTCGACGCCATTCTCAAGTTCACTCAGAATTCCAATATCGGTACTGATAACAAATGTATTAATATGAACTGTTCTTTGTAAAATAATGTATAAGACAAAAATTTGAGATGAAATCTTGTTCTACAGCATCCGGTTCAATTTACATGCAACATACATCGCATGAGACGTTTCCTCGAGCCATGGCTAAGAAACCATGGAACTCAAACACTTTAACACCGTCCAGAAACAAAATGACGCTTCCAATGAGGCCTAGCCATAGCCATGAGTTCGAACAATCAAGGTAAGGCTTTTTTATATACATATACGAGGCTGATCAAAAAGTTCCGGAACTTTTTGAATTGCGCGCCAACGGATCGTCGGAAAGCGGTTCGGTTTTCGGCATTAGTTTTCGTAACTCTTCTTGAACAAGAATTTTTTTTGTAAAACAGTAGAAAATTCTTTGTTGAGAAGTAACAGTCGTTTTTGTGGAACATGTTTTTCGTGTTTGGTGATTTTTCTTTAATTTTGTCAATTTCAAATATGGTTAATCGACGATTTGATCGCATGAGAACGTTTAGTCTGGTAATATGATCGTCGCCAGTCGAAGTTGATGAGCGTCCTGAACGAAGATTGTGTTTTGACGATGTCCAGCCTTCTTTAAAATTCTTGAACTATTCATGAAATCATGATCGGCTCAGACATTCATCCCCAATAGCCTCTTGCAACACTCAAAAGTTTCTATAAAAGTTGTATCCAACTTCACACAAACGCGTCACTCTTCTTTTTGATTCATTTGACCCACATTTGACCAGAGATCTCAAAATCGCCAAACACGAAAAACATGTTTCACAAAAATGACTCTTACTTCTCAACAAAGAATTTTCTACTGTTTTACAAAAAAAAAATTCTGTTCAAGAAGAGTTACGAAAACTAATGCTGAAAACCGTACCGCTTTCCGACGATCCGTTGGCGCGCAATTCAAAAAGTTCCGGAACTTTTTGATCAGCCCTCGTATTTCACGCCTTTTATCCTACATTGGTGTGGCAGCCTCACATATTGTGTGTCATCGGTACGTATATATTATATCGTGTGTGCGATTATCAGCCGTCAATTCACGGTTGCTTATGGTTCTTAGTGGAGAGTACATACATTATAGATCTAATCCAAACCTTCTTGAGGTTGAACTGAACTAAATAATATATACCTACCACCATTGGCGTAGCCAGAGGGGGTTTGGTGTTTAAAACTCTCACAGGGAACTAATTAAGTCAGATACTTGTTGTTTTTTTAACAACGCGCCATTTCAGAACATAAATGGCTATTTATACGTGAAAGACGGCAAAATATGATGTAATTTTCCCTGTATGACAAAACTTAACTTTTAATGAACAGTCATATATGCACGAAGATGTAAATCACCCTATATCACGCTTTTTTTAAAACTTGGATGTGGTAAACTTGGAACGGGTATTCATAGTTGTTAGTGGCCACGTTACGCATTCAGAAAAATCTGCTCCATTTTGTTATTATTATTTTGTTGTATTATTTTTAGGACTAGCCCATACTTCTACGCTCAAAGCCCAGTTCCAGGCACCCCTCTTCATCAAGATGATGGTCATCGAAATGTTCCTAATGTAAGTATGGCTTCGTTTCTTATAAATTGATGTAAAATCTAATGAAATCTAGGCGACTTGGCAGTGGGGTGACAAAATGAACATGACAGCGGGTGAATTACTAGGCAGAACCCACGAAGAACTCGTTTTATTGTTGATTCAGTTGCGTAGACAGAGCACTCATACATGTCATGCCATTGAAACTTGCTACAGTGAAATTGATAACATACAGGTCTGCAAGATGTCTTTTTATTTTACTAACAGTAACATTGGGCTTGGTGTGGAAACGTTGGCTTATTTTGGAAAAGGTTTTGCTAGGACAATATTATAATAATCTGCTTGAAGGTGGTGCCATTAATTCGTGGATTATCTGCTAACATTGTTTATAGCTTTTTTCATTAATGTAAATACAACTGTGCATGTAAGTAACTTTTTCATATATTACAGTCACAACTCAATAGTATGACCGCAGCGAAACGCTCAGAAAATTTACAAAAGTTAGAGTACTTAAAACAACATTTATTGGAACTTGAGAAACAGGTATATTTTATTTTTATTTTGTATTATCTCTCAAAAATAATTTAATTTTTTGCGCAGTACGAAAAAGGAAAACCTTTAGTGAATCTTGTAGACAACATGGTAAAATTAGGCTCATTATATCGCAATCCAAATGATCAATATTATAATAATACAAACGTTAAAGATCGCTTAGAATTCAATCAACAAATTCAAGAACAAAGACTTCTAGCTGAAGAGAGAAAAGACTGGAATAGATTCAATTCTAATCATACTCAACTTCAATCAAAAGTTCAACAACTGTATCAATTAGATAGACTTTTACAAGAAGAATCAGGGACTCTTCAGTGTCTTCAATATGATAAAGAAAAAATTGAGAGAGCTTTAAATGGGCTTAGACTACAACTACACAAAGGATATAAAGATCCTGTGGAAATAGAACAAGCTAGAAAACAACAAATTAGACTAGAAAATGAACTAAGCAGGGTACATTTTATGCTGGCTCAAAATTCTAAGAAACTAGAAGAAACAGTAGCAGGAAATGCGCGATTAGAGCAGGAATTATTAGTTTTAAGACAAAAATTGCAGCTTTCCAGGCAGCATCGAAGTTCCGCACAGTTTTCAAACACTGGTGCAGGTGACAGTCTTCCATGTGCAGCTGGAACTTCGGCGATGCTTGAAGCCGAGCTCCACCGGGTCCAACAACTTGTCGGCGACCTGCAGCGTCAGCGCCAAGAACTCGGCGTGCAGGTTCGTCAACTAACCGACCGTTCTCACTCCCTAACCCAACAAATGCAACCTGTTGGATCTTCTTCATCGTGCACGACTCCCACACATTCCTCCGTAAGTGGAAAGAAAAGAATCACAACTTTATGGAGAGAAACCGACCTGGATACCATGGTTTCCATCGACCATGGAAGCGGCAGCGATTGGGACCTTGGAAAGTCATCAAGAGCACCATCGTCAACATCGACAGAACCTTCTGGTGTTAGAGAAGAACAACAATTTGAGGAGTATCAACAAAATACCGAAGACATTCCACAAGAAAAAACTGAAATAAAAACAGTGAGGATAGTAAAACGAGAAAGTGAAAGAAGGCAACGAGATAAAGAAAAGTCTAGTAGTATACCAGATACCGCGCATCAAAAATGGGATGCAGTCGTGGAAGAAGTTGATGATTCGTTCAATAATATGTACCTGTCTTCACCAAGAAATCCAGTTGGTGATAGTAATGATAACAGCTCAGATGCTCAAGTTGTAGATGATAATAACCATTTATTAAATAGATTGGCGTCTATTTCTAGCCCTAGTTTATATTCGCAAAAAGGTTCTTATAGTGCGGATGCTGATTCATCTATAGATGATATCAGTATTGATAAATCTCCTGACTTATCCCCTGTGTTCAAGAGCGAAGCCGCTAGACAAATTATCATAGAAATGTCAGGAGGTACGTAAAATTGATTTACTTGTACAATTTTAACAATATTATACGCATTATTGTTTCAGGGGTTGCATCAGAACCAAGTACATTAAAAAAGTGTGTCCGAAGAACTGTTCCAAAAGAAAAAAGAAGACATTATACCGCGCCACATAATAATATTTTATCCAAGAGCACTTTTGAAATAGACAACAAAGTGGTAAGTACATTTATTTAATGGTGAATTTAAAACGAATGATCATAAATGATTGACCGTGACGCTTCATTTTGATTTTATATTGGCCGCTTTGATGTGATTGTATACTATACTAAACTAATGTCAACATCCAACCTCAAAATATCAAGAAACTTCTTAAATAGTGCTCTTACTTACTTTTTGCTTTACAGACAGTGTCTAAAAACATTATAGTAAACTCCATTCTTATCGTAATGGGACTACATAACGTTTGTTTGACAAAACACGAGTACTAATTTTCTTCCGAGGAACATAGTTTTGATTATAAAACGGACTTTTCTAAGTCACGTGACGGTCATTCATTTATGATTACCCGCTATAACATAATGGAAATAGAATAGACTAATTATTACTTACCGTTTTTTATGCTCGCACGTTCATCCGATATGTTTTTATGTCCGTTCGTATTACGTATGCACTACTAAACGTATAAAACTACTATTTACATTTTAAATATAGATATTTACATTATTATTTGCACTTAAACAAACACAAATCTTTCCACTTTTGAAAATAAAACACTACTGACGCGGACTAAACTGTGCAGGCATTTCGTTCGAACTAGTTTAATTAATTTGTATGCGGCAAATTCAACTAAATATCAAAATATGAACAATGTTGCAAATTTAACAATGTGCATTCAGTTGTAGATTCAGGATGACTAAAAATATAATTACCTTCCTCCCCTGAGTTATTAATATTAATCTAATTTTAAAAATTACAAAAATATAAAAATAATTTTTTATGATTTTGTAGTTACGTAGTTAAGAGGTTTACTCTCAGTGCATGTGTAGGTACTGTATTTTTCTCGTCTATTTTTATTACTTGATGAAACAAGGTTTAGTAATCACCTTTTTCGATTTTCTGCACTTATTTGAATGATAAGAAATAGGACTTTTTCATAAATATTATTTCAGTTGAAATATAAATCCCTTAAAAATTATGAATGATCTGACATACTCGTAGTACTTATCTGAATTTCAGATCGATTAAATTTTTTATTAACATGTTATATTTTTTATTAAAAATTATTTAAAAAAATTCTAGTCTCAGAAAGATTAAATTTTTAAGAGCGATCGAATATGAATTATACATTTTTTTCGTAGGTACTTTTTTTTATAGAAAATCCTGCAAACTGTTAAAAGAAAAATACAAAACGTGTATGCGTGTGTAGTTAGACGACAATAAAATTAAATTTCAGTATATTAATGGGCAATACTTTATACTGACTTTTTCTGCGTTATGTATTATTGGTAAAATTACAAATAGTTGTTGCGTAGGTAGTAACGGACAAACGAGTGTCAAAATTGACATATTTAAGAATAAATTTTTTTGCTATTTGCTTGATTATTTCGCGAATGCCCAAATAATTTTTTTTTTCAATATCAACAAAGTGTAACCATGGATAAATCTACTGTGGTTTTATCAAATTTAATCGCTAAAAACTGCCCTTTCAAAGAAATAAAGCATTTTAATTGGTAAAATGACGTGTGTAGATGGTAGAATAATCTTTTTGAAATAATCCTACAGGGAGCTAGAAAAAAGTACTAAATGTGTATTTAATTAATTTATAACGTCGATTTACCGATATAGTTAAATTTAATTTAAATTATATTTGCATAATTAATACACGGATTATTAATATTTTTCGTTTTATTCTTCTAAATACAAATTTACAATTTTTTAAACCTTATCTGTCACTAATTTGTAATTTTGTTTTTTGTTTGATTATTATTTGTTTTGATCTTTTTTAAACTAAATGTAACAAATATATGTAATTAATTTTTTAAGAGCATGGAAAGCCGACGCGCCCGCGACGATTTGGATATGGAACGAGCCCTTCGTCACCGAACCGATACTCCAGACGTCGTCCGTTCCACCATGAACCGTAAAGAATTAAAATACAACGAAAACACCATCGACAATATCCTAGGCACCCCTAACAAAATCAACATCCCCGAGAGGTACATTCCAGAACAACTTCCCCAGCTATCCGTCGAAGAGCAACGGCACCGCCTTCGAAAGGTCGAGTCCATCAAGAAGATGCTTTCCGACACCATCTTGGGATCAACTTCTTCAATGATAAAGAGCACAGAAAACCTCGCTGGAGGGGAGAAGTCAGCAGAAGGTGCGATACCCCTGCAGAAGGCCACCTCGAAAATGGTGGAGGAAAAGAGACAAAGAGAACATCTTCTACAGCTGAACCAGATTCTTGCCAAACAAGTCATGGAAATGAGTAAAATCGTGGCTGGTAGGTAGAGAAAAATGCATGGTGCATGTGTTGTTGCATTGTTAGATTTTAATGGTTCGCAAACTGTTTGTTTGAGAATCACTGCTTGTGTGTTAAATTTGTGTCTATTCGTAGGTTCTACAAACCCCAATGCCAAACAGTGATATCTGGATGACTTTGGCAACTCTTTCGTTTTATTTTATTTGCAGGTGTGTTATTTTTCTTTTTCTTTTAGTTTAATGTTAGCTAATAATATAGGTGTTACAGATAAACGAGCTACTTCAAATAATTTCTATGATATTAAAGATGCAATAAAGAACTATGAAGCACATTTTATTAAGGGGGACATCCGATTGTAGAAGAAAATATTTTTTAAAACATTGATTCTCGAGTTTTTTAAATGGGATATTTAGAAAGGTTTAGTTAAAATTTAAATACATTTTATAGAAAAACAATTGAATTTTAACTAAAGTGAAAAAATACTTTTTAAATACTATTATATTTGATTTTCACTAGAAATTATGCATTAAATAATTCCAACGCTAGCATGCAAGCCTAGCGGTCCTCAGTTCGATTTCAAGCAACCGACAATAATACCACTGGGTCTAAGAGGTTGGAATTCAATAGAATAACATCTACCATTCTGTAATTGGGATTTTATCCTGTAGAATGGTTGTCATCAAAAATAAAAAAATTGATAGATAGCAGTGTTTACTTTTCCGACCTATATGTATAATAGGGGGAAGTATTGTAATCGCGATTTTTGATAATTTGAGATTTTGATGAATCTAGGATTTAGATCCTTCTGAACCTAAAATCATGGTATTAAAAAATTTTGGTCTGTGGTTCTGTCTGAATGTTGGGTAATTTAAAAACGCGTTGGAACTTTAGACTGAAATTTTATATTCAAGATCTTAAGCCAAAAACTGACTTCATGTTCGTTAAATGAGCTTTATCCAACCAGTGAGGTATTAAATTAAAACTCTCGGGAAAAGAATTAGAATACTAGAGTAGGATAAAAAAAATTTTCAACAATCGTAAATTGTTTTTTTCATAAATTTTTCAAATTTTACCGAGTTTGATATCAATTTAAAGCTCTTTAGATAAGTTTAGTAGAAATGTAAAAAATGACATTTGTGCGATCTTCAATTGTTTCTCCAAAAATTATTTACATTTTGTCAAGTATATTATCAAATTATGTTGAAGTTGGTATCAACTTAATTCTTTCGGGGAATAAAGAAAAATTTATTTAAAATTTGCTATAAAATTAAGGCCTTTACGAAAGAAATTTATTAAAACTTATAATCGGGGAAGTACTGTGGTAGCCACAGCAGATTTTTTTCATTTATAGCTTACTCTGAAAATAACTATACCTAAAAATAAATTTAATTTAAATTTCAATTGAATTTTCCTCAATATTTTTGTTTATGTAAGGGTATGAAATTAATATATGGTAGAATTTTGAAAAGTATTTACTTTTCCATTTAAAAAAATATAACTTTGTATTATAGAATGAGAACCACTGGTTTGAAAATATATTTTCTATTGTAATCGGATGTTCTCCTTGATCTTCTAAAAGCTTTTCATATAAATTTTTATTGTATCTATAATATTAAAGAAATTATTCGAGGTTGTTCGTTTTGTTGCTACACTGTGTATAAACTACATTTAAAAGTTTGATTTCTTTTTATTCTTAATGTATGAGGAAAAACTAGGTAGTATAGGACCGTGGAATAGTTGAAAACGTATGTATTGTGCTAAAATTTTCTTGTGTCTTGTCTTTTTTTGTGATTGTCACATTTCAAAAGTATCTGTACTCCTTTCTTAGAATTATGGTAGTAAACGTACGTATTAATGTTATAAATTTTAGCATACTTATATAATTTGACAGCTTAATAATTAAAATGTCGTTTGTTAGTGAAAGCTTTGGCAACGTTGCCGCTGCAGCCCCAGAAAATGAGCCTCGAAGAAGATGATCTCTCGCCGGTAACTCCTTTGCCGCTCTATCAACAACGTGATAACTACTACAGTTAATTCAATTTATTCTTGTTGCCTGTTCGTAATATAATCGTCGTATTAGGTGCTTAAATCGATTTACACGAAATATAATTGTTTTATTTGGATATAAAACAATTAACACCAATCGTCAATTTCTTGTACGTTGTGTTCGTATTTATTTTGATAAATAAATATATCATGACGCCGTTGCGACATTGGTTTGTGATATATTTATTATTTTAATTATGAAATATTTTGCTATTTTTATTGTCGGTGATTTTAATTGTAAATTTCGGCTGGTCCATTGTATTTTATACTTTATAAATATATGGTACATTTATGATAGTAAGAATAGAGTAATCGTTAAATATATAAATTATACTAAATATTACACATATAATATGACAAAGTACAGTTGATCTCTCAAGCAATAAAGAGCTATACATGACTTAAATGTGTTCACTTGATAAAAACTACTTATTATTTTGTAGGTCCTAAATGTATCTTGTATGTAATATTTGTTAGATTATTATTTATTGTTGTATGTGTACTTATTATTTTTACATTTAAATGTTATAATCTACAAAATAAATAAGTGATTTTTATAATAATTTATAGATCAATTGTGCTTAGAATCTCTACGTACTAAGACTTTACAGTATTTTAATTTGTTTTAATATATGGCTCAAAAATAATTATGTTTTATTATATAGAACACTCAAGTTAAATGAATGTATATGCAAATCTCCATATTGTTTTTATTTATCGGGTTATTTTATTCGTTATATCCGATATTTAAACAAAGTTATCTCATGATAGTATTTAATATTTACTATTTGTTATAAGATCATCCGAATTTATATTGTTGTATTAATATTAAATTGTACACAGGAAATATAAGGTTTATTATTTAATTGAGGTTATGATATGTGCAAAATGGCGAAACTGCCCTTCTCGTTTGTGTCATGAATTTTCAGATTGAGAGTTGACAATAAGTAGTTTATTTAAGTTATTATATGTTTAGTACTTATTCAGTCACGTATTGTTTCAGATTTGCTCAATAATGTACTAATATTAAATGTTTTTGTAACTTTCCAGATTATTTGTATTTATTGGTTAAAAGGAATATAATAAATAATTATAAATATTTCAACTATGTGAATATTTGCTGTTTAATTGAATACATTATACTACACTGGTCTATATGTACTGCACCCTATAAAGAACTTTTTCTAAAAATATTATACCCTCCTATTTAAAAATTTTCCCTAGATATTTTACATTATGTCCTTACAGTCCTTAGTAGCGTAATCAGAAATATTTTATCAAAATAACAAAATATAAATCAATAAAATATTTATATATTTACAATTTAAATTTATTGCAAATTTTTCTGGCTACACCACTGAACTTATGGTATACCTATTACATATAAATTTTTGGAAGAAAATAATATTTTAAAATGAAATGTTACAAATATACTACTAGCAGGAATATAAATTTATTAAAATTGTTAACATTTATTAATATAATTTCTTTAGAATACAGTCATAATGTCATTATGTTAACTGAATAATAAGTAATAAATAATTAATATTTTTAACAGTGATTTGTTTATCTTAGCCACTAAATATCCTTTGTATACATATATACAAAATTAAAGCGTTTTGAGCATTAAACGAATTTTAGATACAAAAATAATTTAACTTAAATAGCAACCACATATTTACATTTTTCCAAAATAGTAATCAGAAAATAATATAATAATTCCAGCTTTTATTTATAATAAAAATCTATGAACAATTTACAGTTCAATTACACATTGATTCTTCTCTAGACAATTTAAATAAATTTATATTAATAAAAATTTGTTATCATATTTATTAACATAAATTTATTCGAATTAAATTATGCTAATAAATATGTTCCAATAATAGAAAAATTTATTCTCATGTCATGATTTATATTTCTCTACATACCTAGATTTTATAGTCCATATTTATATTTAGTTACCAACTGAAAATGTATTTGATAGCCGAAAAATAAACAAATGTGAGAACATGAACTTTATTGCTACATGTAAAATAATCTTAACAATAAATTAACATTATTTCAATTCTACGCCTTAATGTTTATTTTTCAACTGGGTCCTATTTATACAAAAAATAATTTACTACCAGCGTAAATACATATTTTTGAAATTGTTTCATTATTATTTTGACGTATGCAATTTATAATTTTTTACAATATTTTCAGTAGCATTTATAATTATTTCGTTGTGTGATTAAAAGGAATATGTGTGAAACATCAAGGCGAGAAATTTGTACCTAATCACTCACTGTTATAACATAATACATATTCACGGTTAAATTATGAATCATATTTGCTGATATAGATTTCAAATATTTTAAATCAATATAAAACAACAGTCACGATACTTGAAAATAAAATCTATTGTTTTGACTCGACTTGCTTATCTTTAATACTGTGGTATAAACAAAAGATATTTGTGGTTCTAAAAAAATCATGCAAATGCTCAAATGCAAATGAAATAATCCGAAAATTATATTGTCAGTAGTAAATCATTTTAGTAAACGAAATAATGAATACATTACAGATAAAGTAATCATCACAGCTATCCTTTTCAAGGTTGAATTTATTATTATTTATGAAATGTGGCAATTCAGATCTATAGAAAATTTGTTATGACAACATCTCGCAACAAATAACCAGTTGGACAATTACTTAGAATAAAATACACTAGTGACTGTCTCATTGATACGGATTGACAATTACAATATACAAAGCTTAAACACATTGGAGACAGTTCGATCACAGTTTATTTCACTAATATTTGCAGGTGCTCTGCTGTGAGTAATCAGTTTGGAAAGGCACACTTTTCATAGCTCACATTCATTATCATTGCTTATTGATTTAGTTGGCTTCGTAGCTCGTGAGGAGAGCTGCGTCCACCGGTTCCATGCACGAGGGACATGTGAGACTCCGCATAAGCCAGTCGTCGATGCACGACATGTGGTACGTGTGCATGCAGGGAAGGTAGCGCACGGCGTCGTCGATCATGAACTCCATCATGCAGATTACACACTCCCTGTTCTTTTTGCACCCGTCGTACTTCCCCGTCGGCAAATGCTGGATTAGTCCGATTCGTTTTGCTATCTTCACTTGTTCTTCTTCTGTTAGTTGTGTCACAGAACGAGACACACTCGGTGACGGGTGGTAGATCGGAGACGGTAGCTGCACCGATACTGGTTCCTATAATAAAAACAACATGCCTGCTCGGTGCTTGCTCTCAATTATAAAAACAAAGAAACCACTAAAACACACAAACAATACTATCTTGAAATTCATTGTTATTCTAACAGTAAACCAATAACAAATATAAATTTCATTGTTAAAAAAGAATATTATTGTTTGTAGACAAATAAAGATAATGAAAATTAACCTGGTACGGTGATGGCGATCCCAGCTGATCCGAGGACGATTCTCTCACACTGTCATTACCTCGCAATAGTGATATATCATCTGTTGTAGATCTTTTCAAACAATTGCCCATCTTAATGCTCATCAAAATTGCACATATCTATGTAATAGAAACTTAAACGTCAGAACAAAATACATTACGTGGAGTAATTGTCAGTCACAAATAATAATTATATACATTGAAATTATGTAATTAAGATATGGAAACAAAAAAATAATTATTATTACTACGGAATTTAGTGTGTTATAGCATGGAAAATGATTAAAACCATCACTTCGCGAAATACATGACAATCATAGATCATAAACCACATTCAACACTATGCTAAATACAAACATTAATACTTTGACTGTACACCAAGACCGCCATCTATTACTAAAATTTAGAACTGTAATTTGCGATATCATTTTTAAAAAGTAATTCAGTTTAATTTCACATTAATTATTATTATATTTTACTGTATTAACATATAAATGAACAATGAACAATAAATAAGAAACAACGTTAAAAAGAAAAACATTTAATAAAATAATAAATGAATGATTCAAAATAATGTTATTGGGAATTTTTGACGGATTATTGGCGCTCTAGGCAAGAATAATAAAATATTTCCCCTTTCTATTTTCAAGGCAAGGTGACCAAAAAAAGGTCAAAAAAAGTTGAAAAAGTAAACAACCGAAATATTTACACAAAAAGTATAACAAATAAAAGAAAAACACATACAGTTATCCACGTATTTAATTATTAATTAAATTTGACTTAATGAATTCTTTTAAGTGAATAATAGCTATCAAAAAAGGATATATGCAAAAAATTTGTTCAATTCTAGGACATAGGTAAACTCATAGAGGAAGAAGGTAAACTATCAAATATATGCCTTGGGAAAATAATCAAAGTATAACAGCACTCGTTATTTTTTTGTAATTAAGACTTTTTACTTCGAATATTATTGAATAAATAAAATTAAATATTAAAAATTTAAAAAAAGAATAAGTCGTAATAATAAGATATTAGCGTTAAAAACATTTTACATGTTTCATATTTAAATATTTAATAGTCTGATTTAAAAAATTTAAAAATGTTGTATATTATTTATTTTTTATGGTTCGTACATTTTTAAATGTTTTTATATATTTTATATAAGTAACTAAAATATAACAGAAAAAATAATTATAAGAAATAAGTTTTTTTACAATTTTTTTAAAAGCAAATTTTGATATTGCTTTTAAATTTATATAAAAGAATCAGTTACAATAAAACTAATTTTTTAAAAATAAAATCTTTGTTTAATGAATTTAAAAAAATGTTGTTGAGTATGAAACCAGAAACGAATGCACGTGTGTATGGTTGCCGGTGATTGGTGAGAAAAACCGCGAAGTATGAAAAACCCTTTGTGTTTTGTGGTTCTCATTCCTGCTACAGCTGTAGTTAGCAGGGACATTGAGCGTAGCGACGCCGACGGAGATACTGCGAGGCACCGACGCTAACATCCGGTAAGACTTTGACAAAAATGCCACCAGATTACATTCTATTGATTTTTCCGAAACGTTCGTTGAACCAATCACAGCGGTAGTAGTATTTTTAAAGGGTGAGGTTGTTGATGCAATTACTGTTTAAACCGATATTTAAGAATCGCGCAAAAAGCGGACGTTGGTGTGTTTAGGATGGAACTCAGTGGTTGGTTTGGGTTCGGTATGTAAAAATGGTTGAGTGAAAATCGTGTTGGTTTGCTGGCACCGGCGTTTAGATGCAGGTGGCTACTCTATTCCGGGAGTCTGCAACTCTGCTTGGGGCCAGTATGGAAACGGGCGGTGTCGGCGGCGTGAACGGCGTCGGCAACGTCGCCGGTGTTCCAGGGGTTGGTGTTGGTGTCGGTGTTGGTGTTACTGGCGATGGGCCCGGCCCTGGACCTGGGCCCGGCTCCGGGGCCCTCTCCAATCAACCGCTACATCTGGGCCTTGATAATTTTAGTCATCCCAACAGCAATAAATTTAAGCTGTAAGTATTTCTTTTTTGTCTCAAAATCTGTTAGTTTCGCGCAAAAAATATTTTTCTTTCATTTATAATTTTATCATAATCCTTAGACTTATTGATGACTAGACGTCTGTTTATTATTGCCTGCGCTGTGTTAATTGCCTAATCAGCTGTGCTGCTGTCACTTATGAAAAATGATTACAATATGTGAAACAGAACATATTCCGGGCTGCTGGCATTAACCTAATCGTTAACGTACGTATGTGTTTGCTATGTGTGTTTGTATGTGTAGCGAAAAAAACAGATGGAGGACGGAAAATATTTTTTGTGAGTCTAGGATAGAAAAAGTGGATATTTTTGTAAAATTTTGAGTTTTTCTTTTAGAAATTAGTGCATTAGTGTTAAAATTTCATTGTTAGGCGTGTTCTGCAATATACTAGTGAACTATTGTTTATTTATAACTAAAATATTGTAACAATTATTCTTCTCTCTTTAATAGCTACTATATTTAGAGATAAAATTAAAGTATTATTGATTTTTTTTACAATTTAATGTTTTGTCTATTTAAATATATTGTTAATTCGGTGTAAACAATTATTAAATATAATACAGAATTTGAAATTTGACATATTGTCCCATTCAGTATTATAATTTAATTCAAATTAGATTATCTGATCTATTTTGATTTAATTTTAGAATCAATAATAGTGTAAATAATAAATAATGAAAAATTGTTTAATATAGGTACTATAAAAATAAGACGTTTTGAAATTAATGCATTTATTTTGTATATAATAATACGATTTTTATAATGTATTAATGTCAAAACAGCTGTTTTGTTTGTTTACATTTTTTATCAGTGAATTTGTAAAATATGTTTTAGCAGAGATAATGATAGTGTCGTGGATAATTATAGTAGGTGAGATTAAATAGAATTTGCATTGTTGTTGCACTTTTTATTTTAAATAAATAATAATTATAGTTAGATAAAAATTTGTGTTTCTCCGTATTTAACAATATTTACGTAGTTTTAGAAAAAGATTATGCATGTATTACTTGCTTTGTCACAACTAGAACTAGAAGTAAGGGCAAGTGTTTTAAGCTTGTTAAGGATTGTGTTTGTGGTTGGTGTTTTAGAAACATGAAACTAGAATCTCACGATGATGGCTACGAAACGAGTGCAGACCTTATGATGTCAAACGCAACAAATCACAACGACTCTTTAAATCGCGAATCCCTGGAAGATCCGTACAGTTTTATAGATGAAGACCCAATGCCAGAATTATCAAATGGACAAGCTTTATCTCACTGTGTGCCGTCCATAACAGTACCACATCCCCATATCACACTGCCTGCGCCGAAGAAACGAGGACGGAAGAAGAAAATTAAGATTGAGCCAGGGTGAGGTCGTTTTCCAATATTCTTTCCGTGGTATGCTGTGGCCAATTTTCACTTTTTATAAATTCAAACCTAATGTGAGATTATTATGTGTGGGGTTGTTGCAGAATGGACTACGACATGGGACTGAATGGCACTACTAACCCCCCTAAGGTCAAGGAGCGCAAGAAGCACGACAGGTTCAACGGCATGCCTGAGGAGGAGGTTTCTAAGCGGACGTTACCCGACCACCTTGCCACCAACTTAGATATTATTATTGTAAGTAATAATATCTCATGGCTACTTAGTTCCTGATTTTGGTACGACAGGAGATATTTTGTTCATTGATTATGTTTTATTCTTCAGATTGGTATTAACCCAGGCCTATTCGCGGCGTACAAAGGCCACCACTACGCGGGACCTGGAAACCACTTCTGGAAGTGTCTCTACCTCTCCGGCTTAACACCCGAGCAGATGACAGCAGACGAAGACTACAAACTGTTACAAGTAGGAATAGGTTTCACGAATATGGTACAGAGACCAACGAAAGGTAGCGCCGATCTTACCCGTAAAGAAATTAAAGAAGGTTGTCAAATTTTATTAGAAAAGTTACAACGTTTTAAACCTAAAATTGCTGTTTTTAATGGTAAATTAATTTATGAAGTATTTTCTGGTAAAAAAGACTTTAGTTTTGGCAGACAGCCGGACCTAGTAGATGGAACAAATACGGTGAGTGAAATTGATGAGACTTGGTGATTTGGTTCTAATTGCTTGTCTTTGTTTGCAGTACATGTGGGTAATGCCGTCGTCGAGCGCTCGCTGTGCTCAGCTCCCGCGAGCTGCAGACAAAGTTCCATTTTACGCCGCGTTAAAAAAGTTCAGAGACTATCTAAACGGTATAGTTACAAGCATCGATGATTCAGAAGTGGTGTTCTCGGACTCTAGGTTAAAAAGTTGTTGTGAACCTGAACCCAAGTCGGAATCCTTATACTCCCCCATGGATCTCATGGACATTAGTAATGCTATAGTGAAACGAGATGAAGTGGTACCTTGTAAAAAGAAACGCGGTAGACCTAAAAAAAATAAAGTAGAAGGCGAAGAGTACAAGCCCGTCGTCAAAAAGCCGGCACCCACTCATAATGTAAATAATTGTGATTTTCCAAAAAAGAAACGAGGAAGGCCTAAAAAAAATAAATGTGAAGACATGGAAGTGTCGCTACACGAACGAAATACACGAACTCCTATCAATAAGTGTTTTAGTACACCGTCGCCGATTCACTCACCGACGAACTTCTGCCATATGTCGGCGGCGTTGACACCGTCGAACAGCAGCTCGAGTGCCGGAGGCATACCGTACGGCGCGACGAACCTCCCCATGCAGCACACACAGCAGCCGTACAGTGCATCGCCTCGGCCGCACTCACAACCCTTCACGCACTCCGACCTGTCCTCCGAGATCAGTGCAGCAATCTCATCCGACCAGCTGGGCAGTCCAGCACCCACATCGCCCAGCCTCGGCCCACCTGACTTCGATCCGCCAACGAGTATGCCCACGGAGGATACGACAGAGTGCCGCTTCTCGAGTCCGGCACCTTCGACAGCGAGTGAGCAGCAGCCCCCGCCGTCTGGTTACCCCAGCTACCACACATTCGGCCTGGACGGGGAAGGGCATCGGTTCTCGCAACCGCAGCCTCAGCCGCGACCGGCAAGTGTTTCCAACGAGTATAAAGTTCAGGATATGTCATCGAAGAGCTTATCAGGGTTAGAATCACTAGTGGACCAGATACCTAGCATAGCGGAAGGTGAAGCAGCGCAACATGGACTACACTTAGGAGGGGACGCAGCTCCTGACCAGTATGGTCCACCTGGTCAATATCCTGCGTACAGGACCAGCCCAGGGTCAAGTCCAGTTGCGCAGACGCAGTACAACTACTCATTAGGAAATCAGTATCACTATGGAGGTTACAGTGGAAGCGGCGGTGGCGGCGGCGGTGGCGGATGGGGACAGGGATTTATGGAACACCCCGTGCCACAGATGTGGCCGTACGGCCAGCAGTTTCCACAAACGGGTTACGGATCACCAGGGTTACATATGCCTAGTCCGAATTATCCAACACCAGTAGCGCCTCCTCATTATTATTATAATGCGGCGCAGGCGCAACCTGGGACCCATTCACCGCCATATTTGCATGCGCACACAGCGCATATGTTTGACAGAATAAAGCCGGATATAGGATACGGCAGCTTTTGATCAGAATGAATTAACAAATTCCTGATATACTATGATACGTACGTGAATGTCAATAACATCTTGAAGAAGTGTTTACATCGTCTACTCGTCTGTGTAACGTGTACGTATATGGTTGATCTTTATATGTTGGTTGTACCTGTACATTGTTAATATGTTTAAAGAAAGCTAGCATCCTAGCAAGTCTGTCCGCTTTACACAGTTTGATACACTTGCTTTAACAACAAAGACTTGCACAGGGTAAATGGTGATATTTTTTTGTCATTGAAATATTTTTCTCTAAACTTTAAATGTTAGTCAAATAGGCCAGGACAAGTTTGTGCATTAAAAATTTACAAAGTTAAATCTCAGTATGAACGGCATGATGATGGCAGTATATGACCTATGTATGAATAACGTGAATGTAACTCTGTAATATTTGCTACTACAGCATTCGAGTGTGTGATGTGTGTCATATTTGTTTTATATAAATGTGTTCGTTTCATTCTCATTCATATACATGCGCGTGTTTCACTTTTCATGCTGGTTTTTGGAATCTTGGAAACTAAAATATATTGACTCTCATATATCTGACTGTTGACTGACTTCCAGTCGCCATCTTGTACCCTTTTTACTACAACTCAAACTAGTTCAATTCTATGTAATAAGTAAAAAGAGTACAACATTTTTAACTTTAGTGAATCAAAATCTTCCGTTGTCTATTTCCAAATATCTTCTGTGTTCGACGTAATAGAATATCAAACATATTTGCCAATGCCAATGACAAATTGCACATTGTTGAATTAGCAGTAATTTAGCCATTAACCAAGTTTGTTTTATGAAATCCCAGATTCCAGCAGTACATTTCAAGTAATCGGTTAATAAATATAAATGTAAAATTTTCTAGCATCATAACATGTTAATGGATGATCATTTTTATTATTTTTGAATCTGTGAAGTATTACATTTATCAGTGAAACTTATAAATTTTTGCAACTTTATTTTGAAACAAAACTATATACATCATTGCCAACAAAATCTTATTATTGTTTTGATATAAAGTTGTTAAATTTACTGGTTTCATTAATGAATGTTAATCATGATTGTTAGAAACTAAATGTTTAAATAAAATTATGACAAAAAGTTCTGTACACATTTGTAATATTTTTGTTATTCTATATTTCAAACTGAATTAGGCAGGGAAATTGTAACAAGTAACGAATTCTATATATTTCTTTTCAAGATTTGCTAAAATTCACGATTTGAAGAGAAATATCAACTAATTATAAATGAATATCTAATTAACACTAAATTAAATTAATTTCCTAGGTAAATCAATGCAATGATTGTACAAAATGAAAATCTTTTAGAATTTACAATATTTCTAGTTTCTGAGATCCCAATATGTTCATGGTATATTACATAAGAAATTCAATTTTAATTTTATGTCTTCTAAATGAATACCTTTATGTATAAAAATGAAAATTGTATATTAAAACTATTTAGGAATACACAAATTATTAGGCCAAATTTTAAACTGAAATAAAATAAAGTAGTATAAACTTTATTTTGTTTCGGTTTAACATAAAATATTTTTATGTTATTAGGAAAAGGATTGTTATTAGACAAATAATTAACACTGAATTTTTTATGTAATATAGAAATATAAACTTTATACCAAATTAATTAAAATATAATGAAAAGATTGTAAGTAATTGTCAGATTTTGAAACTCTACTAAAATTCAGTGTTTTGTTATTAATGAATAAAAAATAAAAGTATGTTAGCTATTTGTTAATACGGATTTATTGTATGTTTTTTTATCCGTGGTTTTACATATTTTTTACAAAAATGTTTTTAACTGTTATTGTCGAAGTTTCAATTGATGTTGCTTCGGTCAAGATTTTTACTTGATTTCACAATGAACATATTTATGTATTGATATACTATATTCTTAAATTTTTGTTTATCTAAGTGTTAATGAAGGGAATAGATACTTTCTCAATCCCTTTTGGATGTTCATTTGAAATACTAATAAATAATATTTAACATTAACACTTGTGTCTAATTTGACATTGACAATTGCCAACCACAAAGAAACAATATTATGCATAATACAAATTTAAATTTTATTCAGATATGTCATACAATTTAAAATCATAATACAAAACGGATCAGTTAACATTTCTTTCAATCCAGTCCAAAAAATATGTAACTCTGGTATAAACTCCAGGAATACCCTCTTCGGCACATCGAAAACCATAACTAACGACACCAATTTGGTAGTAAATGTAAGGATTATTTCCATTCACCAACATCAAAGGTCCCCCAGAATCCCCTTGACAGGCGTCTTTTCCACCAGTGGCGTACCCAGCACAAATTGATCGATCATCGATCACCGTGTTTTTGAAATTGCTGTACGCTGAACGACATTGATCGGTGCTTACGACTGGGAGCATTGTTACCATTAGTTGGGAACTGGATGGACCATCTGCAAGATCATTTAATAAGTCACCAGTTGTGTAGGTACCTGGCTTTACAAATATTTGTGTCTGACAGTTCAATATTAGCGATATTTGGTTGATATGAATTCGAAATGAGATATTAAGTTCTTTATCGAACTGAAAAGAGGTATAATGCACTTAAACGAATGTAAAAACTTAATTATAAATAATTTTAGCTAGATTCAGACTTACCCAAATTAAGTGTAAGTGGCTCAATTAACCAACCAGCGCTTAACGTTCGCACTTATAATTGAAATTGAATTTTTTTGGAAGCGCTGTGATTAATTTAGCACTTATACTTATAATTGGGTTGGTCTGGCTTTAAAGACTAGTTGACTTAAAATGAGTATAATGGATTAAAATATAACCTTTTTTATTAAGATTTTCAACACAGTTTTTTACATTATCAGTAATTTTTCCGACAAAGTGTAAATTAATTTGTTTTTATTTAAAAATTGCTGCTCGTTTACTCTAAATACTACCAATTTTAAATGGTTAATATATCGTTAATATAGCAATTTCAAATTAAAATAAAATATATTTGACCAAAAATAATTTATTTATTTATTCATACATATTTGTCACTTAACTTGGGTGTGTAATCACCGGTATAAAGTGTATACCTATATTTATATACTTTACCGTATGTGTGGTTGCCAGTCGTCAACTAACAGGTACTCATGGTAATTTATTATAAATATTTTACCAAAGAGTGCAAAATATTAAAAATATTATTAGGCATAAATAAAAGATGAACATTTGAGGTTTGATTTCAATTTAAATAAAATTTTAACTCATTTGTTATATATTTTGCTTGCTTTATATCAAAACTTGTATGTTTCAAATTCAAACCAAAAATACGTTGATAATCAAGAAATTAACAAGTTTATGTTTGTCACTGGGCCGTGCTTAGCTGATGCTCAGTTCTTTATAACCTTACGTGGCGTTTGTTTGAATTTAGTGCTAAATATTGCAAAATTTATTAGGTATTTAAATTAGTATAAAAACACTAAAATGCGTGAGTTATGTACCTAAAAGTGCGTGAATATAGTGCGTGTATTTTTAAAAATAAGTCTGATAAAATCGCGATTAAAACAATGACAGTAGTGTTTACAATATTATTTTTCATGGAAGTTTGGGAGCCGAGAAAAACAGCAAAATGTAAGAAATTTATATAATTACGTACATACAAAATTACAGAGTAAGCACGAACATTATTTATTCATCCCATTTGTCAATTATATCAACTAACAACTAAAATAACAGAACCCACTTGACAAAATAAAATTCCCAGAACATTTCAAGAATTTGTACATCAGGCTTGTTACTTGCTATATTTGCCTGTTAACAACCTTTTAATATGCTAGCGATTGCTAATATGACATTATCATTCTATGTATCATCCCAATGCTAGTAATTTGGTAGTAAGATATTTTAAACATCCTTTGGACGATTCATGGCAAGTGGGAAATGTTTACAAATAATAATTAGCCAGCAATCAATCTTCGCCAAACATTCCTATCCTGACACACTTCTTTTGCCTCGTTCACATTCATAATCCTTTTCATACAAGCTCGTTTATGCTGTGTGTAATTATTTAATTCTTACCGAAGTATATGGCCCCCCATCCAGCAACTAAAGGATAATATCTCACAAAATTTTGGCTCCTCAATGGTTGGTCTAATGGTAAGCAAATTGGGCTAATGTTCGCTGTAATTACAATTATTAATTCTCTTCAAAGTACCTACTAATAAAATAAGTATTTTAACTCGATTTAAACTTACTGCCAGATACAGGCGAAATCAAAGTTAAAACTGCAATATCATTAGTAATAGAACCTGGATTATATTCTTCATGTAATTTTATTTTGTCTATTAAAACATCTATTGGATTTGCGCCATCGTCATTTGAATATAAGTCTAGCTCGCCAAGACGAGCTATGTACCTAAACAAATAATATTATTTTACATGATAACTTGACACGCGTATATGCATGCCAATTCGAATGATTCATTTGATCGAAGCAGATCATTTTAAATCGATATTTTTTTATAAAACGAAAATAGGTACTTAATTGTTTTTCTATAGTCCCATGCTTTAATTTACTTATTAAACATGCATTGTCTGTACTTGAATGACATTTATTTCGATACAGATTTTCATTATCCAAGGAAATATCATGAAAATGAATAATTTTTTAAATGAAAGCATAGGAGTAGAAAAAATAGTGTATGCAACTCGTGTATAATGGCTATTAATATACACGTATCGTAAAATTTCATACTCGGGTATTAATAGCTATCATTATAAACTGACTGCATAATATACTATTTAAGTAATTCACTAAAGATAATTTTGACTTTTCAACTGTTTTATTTCATTCGTGAAATAATCAAGCAAATATAAAAATATGATTCGATTTTTACATTTAATTGGTAAAATAATTGTTGTGTGGAACCGATAATTTGGGTCAAAAATAGCTATAATAATTATAAAAAAATATTTTTTGAATAACTTAATTAATTATACTTTTGTGTACTAATAATTCATACTGTGTACTTTAAAAAATAAAAATATGAAATATGAGATAAATAACAATATGTTATGTTATTAGGCATGTTTTCTTTATATATATATATATATATATATATATATATATATATATATATATATATATATATATATATATATATATATATAATACAAATATCGGCCAATTTTGTTTTGAAAATAACAGTGTAGGTAACTCTAATCAACTAATAAATCTTCTAATTATCGTTATTTTTCAATATATTCCAGGCATATATGATTGCGTTTTAAAAAACTGTGTGCTCATAATCAAATATTTTAGTATTTGCTTGTGGTAGAATTTATTTAGCTCCAAAATAAAATCATAAATAAATTTCTTTGTATGTCGAAAGGGCTAAAGGTACTGCGCATGCCAGAATTTTGCACATATGCTGGCGTAAAAAAATCAGCTGGAATTCATCAATAATTTGGCCAGGCCCTGCGTGTAAAACATTGTATAGTTTTTACAAAATTTTATAAACAGAGCAGGAAAATTAAAAGAATTAATGTACGTACCAGACATGTAGCAAAACTGACACAATTTGGATGTATTGATTGATTCAAAATCGATTAAAATTAATGCAGAAATATTAAAATCAGAATTTGGGCATTTATTTCTAATAATCTATACATTTACTGATATAATAGTATACTATTTAACGAGCACATAATGTAGGCTATAATTTAAGAGCATAAAAGTTTAGGCGATGAGTGTATAATCATCCGTATGAATTTTAGTCATTATGTGCAAATTTTTATTCATTAAAATATTAACCTAACCTCGCACTTTGATGTGATGACAGTTGTGTTGAATAATGGACTCTTTATACAATAGTGTTGAATTATGAATTCATGATATAATAGAGTGTCTTATGGAGGGGGTTATCTTACTAAAGTTACCTACATAATAATTGTATTATTCAATGGTCGTAGATTAAAATATTTATTTTATACTATATTAATTAATTTTGTATTTTTATACAGGGCCAAGACCGTGGACGTTCGTATCTTGGGAGCCTCCAATTTGAAAGTAAACTTTAAGTTAACCTTATAGTTAAAAGTAAGTGAATTTTTTTGTTACAAACAACAAGAGAACCTGTTGTTTGGACGTAGGGTCTCTATAAATTATAAGATATTAGCCTTTTGAGAGTTCAATTTATGAATTTTTTAAACGTAGGGCCCCTACTAATAGTGCGGTATTGCTCTCTGATGCAGAGAGTTTTGAAAGTTAATTATTTTTTCGCAAATAACGAATTTATCCTTTGATAACGATTTAATATTATATTGTAACGTCATGAGTGTGTAGAAACGGTTAATAAAAGAAGTTAATTCACATATTTATATTTTTTGAATAGGTACCTATGTAGAAAAATATAAAACTACATTAAAGTAGGTATTTGTAAATTGGATAGAATGTAAAAATGGACTGCGATATATTGGATGTGAGTCTCAGTAATGTGAGGTCACATATTCTAACCGAATTTATTAATTTATATAATGTCATAATTACGTATGTCACTACTCAAAACATTGACAATTTGATGAATAAACTGATTGTCTACCTCCAGCTCCAGACTTAATAATAATTAGCTGCGGTAAACATTTTTATTATGTCATAATGTTTGAGAAATTTGGACAGTTTAAAAAATAACATTATCATGGACTGTAAAGAATTTTCATTGTTAATAATAAAAACAATTCCTCGGGTATCAGCCAAACAATTTATTTGGAACCACCCACAACGTTTCGGCCTCACCAAGACCATCATCAGAAGGGTGGCTTCGACAAATTGTTTGAAAAACACTTTAAAATACATTCAAATAATAAATAAATAATTTAAAAATAAATAGTTGAAAACAATTTAAGAAAACACATTGGAGACATACAAAATACCAGTAAGTATAGGTACTGGTTGTCAAGAAAAAGAGTGCGTCCCTACTCAATTCTTGAAAACTCAGAGCTAGAAAATTCAACTACAAGGAAATTCTTGCATAGAATCATAAACCACACGAAAATTCAGAGACAAGAAAATGCATACTACATAAAAATGCATAAATAGAAAATTCAAATCTAGAATCTGATGGACGCAGAAATCGCTTGTAAAGTAATATTCAAATATAGAAAAAAAAATTTCCAGCGATTATAAAATAATTGTTTAGAAATAATTGTTGTTTAACAACAAACTCGTTGTAGGCTTTTAAAACTATACTGATCCTAACACATTGACCACGCCGCTGCGCGCAGCTTGTGGGACTGCCACGAGGGAGGCGACTGAAAGGGGTACACTCGTCGTGTTGGACTGATTTTCAACTTATTTGTTTCAATACCGCTGCCACTCGAGCAGAACATGTAAGAATCTGATGCATACGTAATGAAAGTGGATAAGATTTTACTAGATTTGAATATCCCTTTATGAATGTGTCCATTGTATGGTTGATATGAGTTTTCTTTCTTTTCTCTTCATTGAATTTTCTAGTTATACTTAAATATTCTAGTGTTGATGACGTTCCCAAGAAAAACGTTACACGAATACTTAATTAACAGTAATTCTCCTGGTAGAACCGAAATGTTGAGGGTTGCTCCTAAATTGTTTGGCTGATACCCGAGAAATTGTTTTTATTATCAACCCTCAGCCAAGAAAAATTCCTTCACTAACATTCATTGTTAATGTTTCATGCACCTAGCTAAATAATAAAATGAAATTGATTGATGAGCCCGCAATATCTCTATACAAGAGAAGAATTGTTTTTCCTGAAATTGTCAGTAAATAGGTACAGAGATATCATTAAAATTGACAAACCTTTTACTGTTTTACCTAATTTGGGTGTAGCCTGTGCACCCTCAGATATTGAGAGTAATTGATATAGGTAAATGTTTTTATAATGTGTGCGGTTACCAGTCATTAACTCACGGGTACCTACTCCTAGGTTCTAGATGATAGTAAAGAGTACACCTGAGTGGATTCGAACCTGAGTTGTCAGAACTACAGTCGGTACATAACTCACTTGGCTATCGGGCTATCCACATCATTATAATATATTTTGAAATATAATTTACATAGATAGCAAAATGATCAAAGCTTATATGAAGTAAAATAATAACATCGTACTGTACAATTATGATAGGTATGATAAAGGCGGCGTTACACGGTGTCAGTAACTCGTTCATGTCGCTAAAATCCAGTACTCAAGGTGAGTGATTTTGAAGAATGTTTGTATCTACTATCTACATTAAATAGCTACAATGCTACACAGTAAGCAACTTGTTCAAGTAGCTCCCTGAAATTGTAGTGTTTATTTCAGGAGGGGCGTATTAAATTTTTGTTACTAAAGCTAGATTCAGACCTACCCAATTATAAATGTAAGTGGCTAATTTAACCAAACAGCGCTCAATGTTTGCACTTATAATTGAAATTGGAATTTTGTGGAAGAGCTGGTTGGTTAATTTAGTACTTATACTTATAATTGGGTAGGTCTGAATCTAGCTTAAAAACAAACGATTGAAGATGGAAACACTACTTAAAAATCTGTGTATATCTATTATCTATACACAGTTTTAGTTGACAGGATAGTAGGAGTGGAAGAGCTACTTATTCCAGTAAATAGAACAGCTTTCTATTCTCTTGACTGGAATCATAACTAAAACCAATAATGAAATTTAGTGTTACAATATCTGCCTACAATCAAGCAAGTACTAATTTCCAGGGCTGGAATTTAGTGAATTAAACAATAAGTTACTGGCACCGTGTAACGTCGCTTCAAAATTTTTAATTTCTAGTGCACAGTTTAACGATTTTTTCAATTTCCGAATCTATTGAACTATTTACGTTTTTCATTTAACTTTACAATAATTACATAAATAATGATTACTCACAGGTCAGTCCGGTTGTATGTGCAGTGTCCTGCAGTAAGGATATGTTTGTCAGTAATTAATGTTCCTGCGCATAGCCAGCGAGGTATATCAGGATTCTTAGAATTTCTATATCCGAGAGCTGCCATCCATGGAAATTCCCCTGAAATCATAAAAAACATGAACACATTATATTTCATTCGAACTTAATTTCACAACAGGGAAAAACCTGGCTTGGAAAATATTCTAACGGGAAATAATTATGTTTTTGAAGAGTTGTTTAAAAAAAAAATGATATAGAAATTCATTCAGTACGGGCTAAAATTGTTTGTATACCGTACTGTAACGAACAATATATAAAATAAAAATGGCGAAGAATGGAATATGTATAAATTAATTAAAATTTGTTTTAAATAATAAATAAACCTGATACTATAGAAATAAAGTTTAAAGAGACAGGGGTTAATATGAGAAATTTCCAAAATTATTAACAATTTACTACAAAATGTATAAATTTTAAAGACTTATTTAAGCAAGCAGCAAATTATGGTTTTTAAACAGTAAACTGAAATACAATAATACAAAAGTACCTACATTTCGCTTGCAAATTGATATGTTTTTGAAGTTTTTACCACAATTTTACTAAATTTTCACTATGGTGGAAGAGGTCATTTCGGCTAATCGACTAGTCAAAAAAATGGTTTTATTATTGTTTATTTATTATTATTTAATTACTTTTTTTCATAGAATAAATACATATTTTTATTTAAATTTAAATAAACCTTAATCTTTTCTGCTAATCCACTAATTTATTTATTTTTCGTATATTCCCAATCTTTTGTTAAATATCTAATAATACTAATGGACTAGTTTCATGAATTAAATACCTATTTTTGAAGAAGAGATAAAAACTTGAGGCCCGAATTTTTATTTTCACAAAATGTCAAAAATAATTAATGAAAATTGAATAACATGTGATGTGACGTAGAATGCTGCCATATCTCCTATACAACAAATGACTTGACAGCTTTTCTTTCTCAATTTACTAACAAACATATAATTTTCTAAAGTAAAATTTGTAATTTTACCAATTTTTTAGACCTAATTTTTCAGTAGGTACATGCAAGTTGTCCATTCTAATGTCAAATGATGAAGTGATACAATTTCCCAGGAAATGTTTAAATTTTTTCTTACCTAACTTGGCAGGATCTCCATTGACAACCTTATTATTTTGAACCATACTAATCCCACAATTCGGGTTTCTGGGCAGCGTATAGGTTCTCGGAATCGGGTTTTGATTATTCTGATTCCAATCTCCGAAGATGTCGGACGGTCTCGGGGTAGTAGTAGTTTGCGGTTGTTGATCACCGCTCTCCGGGCAACAAACCAAAGGGTAGATACCCTCAAACCCGCAAGTCGAGCTTTGGAGGTATGTGATGGCGTAGGAGCTTGAGCTTTTGAGTAAATCGAGGAGGGATTGACAGTTGACGATGTTTATGCAGTAGCCTTTCGTTTCCATTGGCGTGATGCAGTTGCCATCGCCTAAATGGAAAAATATAATAATATGAGGTTATGTTATGAGTAACTATATTCTGTAACATATTCTGGTCGAGTGAAAAGTTTGTAACATGTAACATTTTTTTACTGGTACGCTAGTTTTTTAAGATGTTAATTATTTCCCAAGTGAAATGTGAAAATTATAAAATTAACCTATTTCTATTTTTCTTACCGGTACGGCGTACCGGCCTACTTTCACTGCTGGCTATAGGCGTGTGTCATGTGAAATAGCGAAATAGCCATTCAAAACTTGTTACCGACTACATTTGTTACTAATACTCGTAGTAATAACCTAACCTAACCGTACCTAAATGAAATTACTTTAAATAGTATATTCTGCAAAAAGTGTGGAATGAAGCATATTCAGCTCAAGTGGAAGTATGTAAGACGAGCCGCGGGCGAGTTTCACGGTTCCATGAGAGCGGAATAGCCATTTATAACGTGTTTCAGACTATACTTTCTCTACGACTATAAATTTAATTGCGTTGAAAAAACATAACCTAAAACTATCTGAATAAAGATATATGTATTTATAATACAGATAATTAATGAATTATTATATTTAAACCTATTTTAAAAAGACAACTCAAATAATACATAATGAAATTACCCTAAATCATTAAATAAAGCAAAATTATTATAACTTGTCACATTTCATTCCATCACTAGTGATAGGATAGAATGGAACCACTCCATAATTATTATGTGATAGGATTTAACTATTCCATAATTGAAAATGGTATGAGAATGATAAAATTCCCGCAGTAAATTATGCGTAAAAATAAAAAATGCATCTGTTTAAAATTTGTCAAGCTTGCTTATTTTATAAATGCCGGTAGAAAATTATTTATGAAAAAGCAAAGTAAATAATTTAATGTACAAAAATAAAAATAATAGTTATTTATTGAACAAAGGAAAACACTGTGCTGACCTGTGACGTATGTATCGTTGGCGAGGTCCTGTGCGCAATTCTTTTTGGGGCCCTATTTCATTATGTAAATTTTATGTCTGATATACTGTGCACACCAAAAAAGTATAGAACTACTAAGCCCGTCTGTGACGGACTGGCACATTAGATTGGCCCGATCTAATATTAATCTGGCCAGACAACATACATGCATTATGTACTTTTGCAGAATTTTTGTTTAAAAATCGTAAAAAAAGTTAAAAGCATCGCAGACAAATTTTTTCTTAAAAATTAAACGCTTTCCTACAATTATACCTTTAACAGGCAGAAAAACTGCATTTTACTATTTTTTCGAGCGTCGAATGAAGCAAACCTGACTTAAAAAATCTTAATATTTTTTTTGTAAAATGATCCGTTTTATTTTATTTTGTTTGGTCATATAAGGAGTAGCCAGAATTTTTATTAATATATTTAACGTACTCAATATTCGGGGGACCGTTAAAAAATAACAAATAAAAATCTTTTACAATAAAAATATACATTTTAGGCTGCCCTTAATCGCCCTGGGCCCAGCTTCTGCGTACACTGCGCACACCTACAAATACGTCTCTGGTGCTGACGGTTCCAATCAATGAAAGTAATTCTAAAAAAGGGTAAGAGTCGTTTTCCTTACATCGGGACCAAATGAAACATTTTCTTCCCGTTGAGAGAGAATACTCTTTTCAATTTTTTATGTGAAAAATTCCTGCTTTTGATTATGATCACAGAAAACATAATATTCTTGTGCGGCAATTTTAAAATTGCATAAACATAATAAATATTAATTAACCTTAAAATAATGTCAAAATTAATCACTAAAGTTCTTAAAATTTTAAAATTCAATCAAAGCCTTTAAAGTGCCCCGACGGAGATTTAAAATTAATTGAAAGTTTGACAAACTTTAAAGATCTACTCAATTTTCGGCAAAAGTATTTAATTGTATTATTCATGCTTCGTTCTTTGCGTCTTTGTATTATTAATATTATACATAATCATTACTATGACCCCTTTACCACAATATTACGACTAATCCCTATAATGTACTATAGTTTAACGACGTACGCACTAATGTATTGCTGGTTGCAATTTTCAACATGAAACAGCGAAATTTAAAAAAATATGTATTTAAATGTTAAATTCACTTAATTGTCAAAATTTTGTTTTAACCAAATATTAACTATTATTGTTAATATTTTCTTACCCTTTTAAAGATTAGTTTCACTAATAAATGAAAACTATTATCACGCGGCTTTAATTTGTTGATTTAATGACCTTAGAATTTTGTTTACTAAAAGCTCAAAGACATTTATTTAAAGAACAAAATTTTCGGCTATTGAGCGAATTCGGCATTTGCGTTTGAAGTATACTCATAGCATTTTGTGTTATTATTTTTGAAACATGTTGAAATTAATACCTAGGTACCGTATATGTTTTAAATACAATTTTGTTACTTTGTTAATTAATTAATATTAAACATAAATATGAGTTTTCGTTGGTTTTTAATTAAAATCATTTCCCAAAAATAATAATTTTTATATATATTTTAGTACACTCAATTATAATACATTTCTTTTTATTATGTTTATATATTTTAGTATAAATTTAATATCCACTAACCTTTGATGGGGTATATCTGGCAAATAAAACTAAGGAGGTATAAACCAACACCCACACAAGTTAAGTTCACACTTTTACACATCCTCACCGGTTTGATCAATAAATAAACTAAATGTTCAATATGTGATTTTGATATTTGTTGCTAATGTAAATACTGAGTCATCTCTCATCTGTACTGTACTTATTTTATTATTTATTATTAGTTTTTTAGGAGTACTGTTGATGATGCCATGGTCATATTATAAGGTCGTATTTTCAATAGTATTATATGTACGCGCCGTTCCATATCGTACTGTTAAACATTTTATATTGTACGGGATGTTGGACAAAACAAGAGACATATGAAAATTCGCATTCTGTTTTATCATAAATTGAACCTTTTAAATTAAATATATTAAGTCAATTCTATAATTCATATAAATTTTTTCGCAACTAGAATTTTTATATGGGGAGAAGTGGGTTCTTTTTTGAATTAGTATTTCTTTTAGTACAAGTTGTTCACATTTATAAAAATTAATCTGAACAAAAATAAAAATAATGACTAATATTTTGAAAATTCTTATGAATATAGCAATTATTAATTATTGTAGCTGTTAGGGCAATTTTTTTGTCTTATAACGAGAGAGACTGTTGAGCACAGAAAAAAAGTGTTCAAATTGTTTAAAATTTACTCTAAATAAAAAAGTAGCAACCCATTTTTACTCAATTTTAAATAGTAGATAGTATAAATTATTGAAGAATTAAATTAATTTTGACCTGATATTGAGGATTTTTTGTCAGTTGAAAAAATAAAAATAATATAGGGTACAGAGTGTACTTATGAGTTTTGTCAATCAGTAATAATCATTAAAAATTAATTTAAATTACTACCTATTGTTTTTTAAATTTGCTTTCTAATGCCTAGTGCACATGGGGAAACTTTTCACAAAGTTTCCTGAAAGAAGTTTCCAGAAAATGGAGATTTTTTTTTTAAACAATAAATATGTTTATGATCAGATGTCACATTTGACGATTTGACAAATAAGAAGTTAGTTGCACTTCACAATGTTTCCTGAAAACGCCTCATTTTTATATGCGCCGTTAAAACTTTGAAGTTTCCGGAAACTTTTTCCAGGAAACATGTCAAAAAGTTTCTCCGTGTGCACTAGGCATAAGAAGCAGTAACCATAAATATTTTAACCCCGTTAAAATTCTTAGGGCTTAGGGCACAAATTGAGGACAATAGGTACGTTTTCTACACTTTTTTCCTTTTTTTTTTATAGATCGTTAAAAATTTTGCTTATAAGTTTAAAGATTGAAAATGACTAAATAATAAAACACATAATAAAATTCCAAGATTCCAACTCAATGTACTTATATAATATAATATTGTCGTGTGTTCTGAAGCACACTGTATAATTTAAAATTCGAATATTATATTTAGCACTCCGTTCTGCGAAACAGGTAGTTAATATTTTGCATAAAGGTGTTATGCAAAAACTTTGTGTGTAACACAAAATTACGTACAAATAAATAGAAAGGTCACACTATGTTGGATATAATTAGTTTATGACAACAATCTAATTATACTATTTTTAAATATTTTTTATTTTGTTTTTGTGACAACTGATATGTAAAATAATTGTTGCTTAGTTAAAAAATTAATTCAATTATATTGTTGACGTTTTTAAATATCACGTTTCATAAAAAATTCATGTTTACAAATCATAGTACAATAGTTAAATTTTTTCACTTGATGTTTTTTTTTGACATTTTATTTAATATATTTTATAAGCTAAATACATTTATATTTTTATTATATATCTACAAATTATATAGTGTTGATACAGGTGTAATGAGTATATTAATTTATACAAAAAATTATAAAGAAAAACATATTTTTTGCTGACATTTATCATATTTAATTATAGTAGTTAGAAAAATTATAGGTACTTAGATTTTTAAATTGATTATAATATTAAAAGAAATATGCGTTCATATTTAATGAAAAAATATGGTAATTTTTAAAAGATTTTCCTCGCTAAGATATTAAATAAGATAAATACTGACAGATTTTTGCTAATAAATACATAATATATAATCTAGAACAATAAAGTATATAAACTCTCTTTCATCTAAGCTCTTCACTTTTAACAAAATTACTTATCTCGTTTATTCGGGTAGGCCCTAAGGTATAATACAACTTCTGTTTAGAGACGAACTTTAACTTTTAAAGGGCAATATCGTTTAACCAGCCAGCAATTTCAGAATTAAGACAATTTACTTTAAGTATAATCTAGATAAAATGATAGAAATTATTATTATTATTTGTTGAAGCTTTACTCAGTTAAAATTGTCCACTGCTAGTCCAGGAATGATAAAAATGTTATTCAGTAGTTCAGTACTCAACTCACCACAAAATTAAATTTGATATTTTAAAGTAGATTAAATTTTCTTGTTTCTCTACTCTAACGATTACTATTTTATTTTCCATTTTTTATACCCCACGCTATACCTCTCCACAAAACTAAATTCGACACTAAATAAACCATTTTTAAATAAGCAGATTAAGTTTTCTTGCATCTTTAATACAATTTTTTTTGTTTTATTTTTCATTGTTTTATATATGACAGGCATTATCGCTATTCATTCCACACGTCAATCACACTTAAACTCACTAAAAAACCAAATTATCAAACATTCCTTGAGCAAAATTTGTATACCTACTTTATAACTCATAAATAAATTATTTTTTATTCTTATTATTATATAAAAAAATAAATTTGAATAAGATTAAGAATGAATAGGGTTCTCTGTTAAGACTACGTTTTGGGTTCCTAAAGCTTATTTTACCGAAATTAAAATCACGGTTAAAATAAATTTTTTGAATTTGTCGTCAAATATCAGATTTGAAATAAACTTTTTAAATACCAGAAAACAGCACTGTTTTTTTAAAAACTTCCTTTTGTGCATATTGGTAATTTTTGCAAATGTTTGCATTTTATACAAAAATAGATAAAAATATGATATAAATTTTTTGCATATTTTGCATATTACCTACACCATTTATTAAATATTTTCAAATTTTGTACATATACTCGTATTTATTATAAATGCATATAACTGCATATTTTGTACCTTTTAACCCAAAATTTCAATTTTATTTTTTTTAAATGTATACAATTTATAATCGTTCAAATTTGATACCACCTACAGTAATTTTTACATTTATATTAAAGGTAGGTAGGTACACAAGTCGTATTCCAGAAGTTATACGTTGTTTTGTTTATTATTTTATAAGATATTCTTGTGCATTATTGACAAAATGTAGTTTTTTTCTGATTTATAAAAATAAATTATTCGTAAAAATGAATAAAATCTGCATATATTTTTAAAATAATGTAAATTTTGTACATATATTAAGCATATTTTGGCGTTATTTCAATGCATATTACATGCATATTTTGATCATATTTGCCTGCATATAATCCGCACTCTAGTCATGAAACTAGTTGAAATAAATTTACGTTGAAAAACTGAACAATTTTAAAAAACTATTACTTTTTGTGGTAATACATTACAAAAACATATTTTTAAATTTAGATTTCTATATCATTTATTGATTATTATCTTTACGAGAAAATGTCCGCAAACCTTTATTTTGAATAACTTGCAGTGGACCGGCTTCAATTTAGTAAAATAAATTTTGTGCTAAAAATATGTCAGTCCGATCCTTACTAGGATAAAAACCAAGTCTGATATTTACTTTAGGTATCTGTTTATTTTATTTCGAGATACTTTTGTGTCTATTACCTCCAATTTTCTCATCAGACAATTACCCCTACCCTTATTTGAGACAAATTCCCCTTAATGAAATAACACGTAATTCCATTACAATTTCGTAACGTCGTTTGCACACACATACATACATACAGCATACAGCCCACGCACTCTGCGTCGCTCAAGGACTAACAGAATATCTTTTTGGTGATAATAAGAAGAAGAGAAAAGGAGAAAATAGCGATGGAAATTGGCTGATGGATAATGGCGCTGTTTCTCCGGGCTTGCTTCTGTTTGTATCTTTCCAGAATCTTGTAGGTTTCTTCCGGGGAATCGAGACACTCGAACTCGCAACAGCGTTCCCCAACACGGAACTTCTTGCAGAACTAACACAGAAAAAATATTCTCGTTAATAATAAGATGGTTGACTTGTCACTAAAATGGGAAAGTATGTAGAACTGGGTATGAAACCAAAAACGAAATCAACCCCAATCACGCGCGAAATTTTGCGTTTGACTCACGATCACTCACACTGACGAATTTATTATTATATTCACACCCGATCACGCACGACAAGTCACGTAAAAATATTTTTTTAAATTGAGCAATAATGAGTTGGTTAAGGTTGTTGCCTACAAAAATCGAAAATTGGTATACGACATTTATCATTTATCTGATAATAATACAATTTAAAATAAATTATTAGGACAATCGTCAGTTTCATTTGATATCTATGGAGCTGTAAAGTTGACCTCTTTCACATTGCAAGCATAGGAAGATGACTTAGAATCGTGCGTTATTAAATTAGTGTATCTAAACCAAACGACAGATTTTAACGAAAAATGAACACAATATTAATTGAATATAGAAGAAAATTGTATTAAATTTTCAAGGGAATCGTCAGTTTTATAAAATGATATTTAATATTAAGTCAATTTATCGAAGAGTTGAGATCATGAAGTATCAAAAAGGCAACGATATTTTTATTTACTAGGCATTTCAAACGTAAAACTTATTTCCTCACTAATACTATAACACATACAACATGTACTCTGCGGTACAGTAATGCCAAATTTGTTTACTTTCTACCCTCTCCGAAATAAGCTAAACTTCATGAAGTCTACTGTTCGATGTCGCTAGTAGATTCGGTAGGCAACAACCTTAAGCTGCGCAAAATCGTAGTGAAAAGTACAACTAACGCTTCAATTTTTTCGACCAATTAAAAGGCCGTCTTTGCACTCGATCTCTAACGAGTATTGCCGAATTTGCCATTTATTTTGTGTTGACACTTTGCAACTTATGTGTTATGTCGTGACTCGTGATTTTTACTCACGCTCGAAACAAATTCACTCACATCCGATCACTCACGATATATTTCATGTTCCTCACGCCCAATCACGATTCAAAAGTTTAAAATTACTCACGTTCACGCGGGTCACGCCATGACCCATCGTGACCCGACTAAATTCACCCTTAAAAATCAATGTAAAAATGATAATATTCAGAGTAACAGATTCTCGAATAGTTAAATGTTGTCTATATTTTGTTATATACCTACCAGCACTGTTAAATTTTCTCAAAACATGATTTATTTTGTACGACGGCTTAGAAGGGTTAGGGCGTCACGGTAAATATTTTTTATATTGAATTCCCTACTTTTTAAATCCGAGATTCGGGATTTCGAGTTTATAAAGTCGAGATCCCGAGTTTAAAAGTCGGGATCTCGAGTTTAAAAGTCGCGATCCCGAGTTTAAAAAGTCGGGAATTCAATATGAAATAGTTATTTGTCTAACTAGAGAGGAAAGCTCTTCTTTATCCCACTCGAGCTCGAGGTTTGTGTCACGAGCGAAGCAAGTGAGGCAATCGAGCGAGAGTGGAAAAAGAGGTTTCCTCTCATCTTAGACACAACATTTTCTTCACGACGTATTTAAAAACATTGTAAATGTAGAAGAAACACATAATTAAGTTAGGTTATAAACTGTCATCTATCAGAATGACGTTTAAAAACAATGAAATATTTCACTGCAGCCAATATGCCAAATTAAATTTAAGTTGTAAAATCGAGAAATTGTAGAAAAAGAAAGTATAAAACATTGTAAAATAACAGTTTACAGTATATCATTATAAAATCAGAATTTTCAATGAAATAATAAATTTACTTACAATTTTAAAAATATTTCATCGTACAATAAACACTGGTGGTAACATTGCTTACTTTTCTTTCTAGAGACAGAAAACTTTTTTTTGTCTACTCCCATACCATGGGACTAGAAAAAATATATTTTTAAAAAACTTAAGAAATTAAGGGTAGGTACATTTTTTACACGATATTAAGATTTTTTTACTCTGTATTTGAGATCTTTGATCTTGTTGAGTAATAAAGATATATGATTATTATTTCGCACAAAAATCATGTTTTGTGAAATATTTGGTCTGCGGCGTGCCTTTAATATACCTACTTAAAGTAATTCGATTATAAATTTTATTCAAAAATAGGAATGAATGAATGAATGAATAATAATTTTAAACTATGTAAATATTCTTTCAAGTATATTGAAAATTGGTTGAACTTTTTATTTTAAGAGTCGTTGCAATTTAAAGAAGCAGGGATATCAATCTAAATAAATAACATATTTAAAAATATACTTTGTGTACATTTATTCTAGAAATAATTAATCAATTAACGCATTAAAAAATTATAACGTTATAAGACTCTTAGAAGGACGAACAAAAACGTTATCAAGTTTCTATTGTGGCAAAACTTCGCCTATTTATTATTCATGATCCTAACCCGGGTTTAACTAACAATGTTACGCAAAACACATCGTTTAGTCCTAATTAATCTCGATGAACTAAATTAGCAAGGTTCACTAAGATCCTGATCCTGACGTCAGAGCAAAAACTTTATACCGCGCCTATGGACGATCTAAATTGCTCTTTTACGCAGTAATAAGGAAATCAATAATTATGAAAAATTGTTTTGTTTGCAAGCGTATTGTTATTTTTATACCTGGAACAATAACTGAATGAAACAAAAGCGTCAGAATTTAATTCATTTTGAACAGCGGAAAGGGATTAATATTTAAATATGTTTGATTTTGATACTTTAATATTTTTGTTCGCGTTTTGAGGTAAATAATTTATGAAGAGAACAATATTAGCTAAAATAAATTCAACTTTAATTTTTTATGTGTAATGTATTCAAATTATTATTTTACCTAAGGCAATGACGTCTAATTAAATAAATCACATGAGTGAGCAACAAAACTTCAGTGTTGAGGAACATTCGTCTGTTCCCAATTCGAATAATCGTGAAAACGTATGAAACAAAAAATTAAATAGTATTCGGTAAATAAATTTAGGAATGGTACAGTTTTGATTGTTAGTAGGTTTTACGTATCATGAAATATATTAACTATCGAGACTGGTCCGAGGTACCAATATAATCCATATAATTGTTAAAAAATTATAAGAAAGCAATTATTTATTTACGTATGTATAATTAATTATTCTTATTACGACGTTTCGGCAGCAATCAATATATTCCCATCTTCAGGTAACAAATGAAATAATTTATAAAATAAACATGTAACAAAAATATACAAAACTATACCCAATAATAATTTTTTTTAAATTATGAATATGCATACAGGGGTGTGTATGTACTTCGGGAAAAAATTAAAGGGTATATATTACATGACGATGACGTATTGAACGTGGAACAGAACGAATTTTTGAAAAATTCGCAAAATTAAGATATACCTACCTAAAAGTAGCGTACCTATTTTATTGAAAGTAACTTAATTTAAATGAATTTTCAACATCAGAATTTATTAGACGTTGTGTAAAGAATTATCTGTGATATTGTAGTAGATTAGAATAAAATATTTTGAAAAACCATCTCCATGGTAGTAAAAGCGTCCACTTGTTCAAATAAGTTACGTATGCTCAGTGCGTCATGTAATATATCTTTATTTTTTTCCCGAAGTACAGACACATTCTGTATAAACGCATCTACAATGCCTTTCGCCCAACTGGCTACATGATGTATATTTAACCGTGTGTGCGGTAACCAGCCGCGTCTATACTATAGATTTTTGTGCAGTTAAACTAAAATATGAGTCCGACTGTATTTGAATCCAACTTATAACCATTATTTATTGTAATTGTAGTTTTGATTGTTAGTTAATAAAACTGGTTGTTTAAATCAATCAAATTTTACTGTTCTGTCACGTAATCAATTTTAGAAGAAAGTTGTGAACCATTTTTTTAAATGGCAAAGAAGGTTTAAATCTTTGAATAAGTAATTTATAGTATTGCTGAATATTTTTCTGTACTTCACTGACGATATATCAAATAAATATAATTGAAATTTTTTGCCTTAGTTTTTATTTTATTTTTATGATTCATAATCGATTAATAATATTAATTTCGAGAGGAAATAATTTTATAAAAACCTACTATAATATATTATTATATACCTAATAATCAAATAACATTATAGTTTTTATGTGATATGATTAAATATTAGTATTTATTTCCCTGTTATTATTGTATTTGCGTTCAATCGTACAGCAATTCAAATATTTGCATACATAATATCCCTCGAAATTGGAAAATAATTGACATACTTGTTTGCTTCAGTTTATATAAACATAGCAGTTTGATTACTTGGTTGACATTTAAATGTCAAACTACATCGATATTATTTTAAACAATAAAATAACTACTAAAATAATACTATTGATATGGATTCCATTCACATTATGTTTTATATTGTCATAAATCAAATTTTTGAGTTTTATAGTTTGTTATTAATGTCATCTATGTGTCACTTACGGTAATTTGACATCGTAAATTTTATACAATTATTTATTTTCTTCTTGTGGTCTAAATACAATTTAATTAATAAAATTACACTTAATATGTCTTATATATTGATTCATTATCAATGACAGTGACACTAACAATAATAATATCAAAATAAAGTTAAAAGAAACATCAATAATATCGCTACATCACTCTATCATTCTAAGCTTCTTAAACTTAAAATCAAAACATAATTTTGGATTTTGCAAACTTTTGTGTTAAAACCGAAACTAAAAGAAACTGAATTGTGAATGGTTTGCAAAAGTATTAAAACAAAAACAGAAAACCAAAACAAATTTTGATTTGTGAATGAGGCTTTAATGTGCTAATGTATTTCATGACTTGTAATTTAGAAATTAGCATAGATAATTAAATTTTGCATTCGGATCTGAATATGAATAGGTACCTGGTACAATTTATAACATACACTACTAAACATCTTTGCAATCAAATTAACGAAAGGAAAAGGAAGTTTTAAAAGCACCATGTTTTCGAAGAATAAATTTAATATCTTGATGGGTAGATTCAAAATTTGAATTTGTTTTTGTCCTTAATATATATGCAATTCTCAATTATATAATATTTTTCTATATAACTTTAAAATATTTACCAAAAATACGAATTTGGCAATTTTATCATTCGCTTTTATGGAAAAAGCTACATAGGTATGAAAATGTTTTTAATTTTTACATAGGTATATGGAAAATAAAAATAGAGAATGTATCAAAATTTAATTGTATAATTTTTCGAGACTTTTTTGTATACAATTTAAATTTTTTAATGAGAGTAACAGAAACTGAACAAAATAAAATAGATTATGGCAGTGAACTTAACCATAAATAATCCATATTTTTAGTTATTTATATTCAGTTCGTTTATTTATGTGGAATAAATCAAATTTATATTTAAAGTATTGAAGATTAATGGCTATAAACGACTAGATATATTTGTTTTTAGGATTTAGGCCACGCAGTAGATTTTAATATTCGTACAATGAATATTTATTTATCTAGGATTATTTTGTATTGGGTTTACAATATTCATATAAATTGTTTTTTACTAAGTATCATATAAGTATCGATGTTTCATAATAATGAAGTTGTCATACCAAATTTAAGTGATTCGTAATCGTATAAAAGACGTGATGTATGTATTTATTTATTTTCACATTTTCAGAAATATATATTACTTATATTCCCAAAGCCTTGTTCACACAAGGATTCTTTGAAGATTTTTCCATGCTTCTGAATTTTAAGAAATATAATCCTAGTAAGAATTGACTGTCAAATAGCGGCGCTGCTAAATTGAATCTTCAATGTGTCTTAAAAAATAAAAATTTTTTATTTATTGACGGCTTCCAAACAGTGAATTTTTTTCCAGAATTCAGAAGCATGGAAGAATCCATGTGTGAACAATATTTTACAGCTGTCATTTGACGTTTATTAAATAAAATAAATTATCTACGATCATTGGATAATATAGGGTCTTTCAATAGGAGTGATAGTTTTTTCAATAAAGATTTCTCGGTTTCTGATATATATATATATATATATATATATATATATATATATATATATATATATATATATATATATATATATATATATATATATATTATTTACTTCTAGGTGTCAAATTATTTAGTGTAGTGTGCAGTTTTATGATGCAGCGTTTGACGCCTCTAGACCGGTTGGAAATAATAAAAAAATATTACCAAAGTTCGAGCTCAGTTGTGGCGTTGTGGGTGCTCAACATTTATTCACCCCAGAATTGGGTCGCCCTCACCGTTACTCTACGCAGGCTATAAGACGCACTGTGATAAAGTTTGAGTTAACATTACTAAGACAATAAGCCACCAAGAAGGCAACGAAATGTTCGAAGTGAGGAGAAAATCACAGCTGTAGCGGCCAATGTTGCAAATGAGCCAAATTCTGCCAAATTGGAGCGATCTTGTGATCAGTGTCAACAAAGCCGTGGTGGACATTTGAACGATATCTTGTTCCGAACATAACTGCAATGTCTAAGCTTCCAAATAAAGCAAAAACTAAATTGATATGTCAAACCGTTGACGTTTTATTTAAAATTAAAATCCTATCACTCTTAATGAAAGACCCTATACATTCATTATGTAGGTATCTGTAGTATACCCCTCTATAAGAAATGCTATTATGTTATGAATTCATAATTCAACACTATTGTATTATGAGTCTATTAATTAACACTTTTGTTTAATAATGAACTGTCATCACACCAAAATGTGAGATTAAATTAATATTTTAATGAATACAAATTTGTAAAGAAATGTTTTATCTAAAAAGTCGTAGATAAATCGTTGCACATAATGGCTATAATACACTCGGATTATTATACACTCGCCTTCAGCTCGTACATAAACTTTTATTCTGTTGAATTATTTATAGCCTAAATTATGTGTTCGTTAAATAATATACTATAATATAGATGCTTATAAAATAAATTATTCTACAATAGTCTGATATGGTAATTACTCTCATTTGAATATTCACGGCACTCGTTTGCGATTCGTAAATAAACGCTTTTGTTCTGTAAACAATTTTTTAAGAATTTAAATAAAAACGTATATATGAGCGCAGATCTATAATTTTTGTTTATTAAACTTACATAGATAATAATTACCTAATTACTTAAAAAACATGCTTTTTGGGATTAATAAATTAAAAGGAAGTCTCCATATTTTTACTCACGTATGGTGGGTTGCAGTAGATGGCCTTACACCACATGGGCTCGGAATGATAACACACACACATGGTACAAACGGCTGGTCCAGGCACATACAGCAATCCATGAGCTACGACTTTACCCTGAAAATCTGTGCAATTCTCCTCCTGCCCAACTACAACAAAATCACTATGTAAACATTGTTCAAAACACCAAGCAACCCATCTACTAAACTAACATGAACCGTGGTTTTGGGTAAAATTATTACATTATAACTTAGTTATTAATATATGGAGTTTCAAAACATGGAAATAAATATTTCGGGTTAAATTTCAGAAGGTTTTTATTATGAAATGTTTTACAAATTAGAATACATTAACAAAAGTAAATAATAATAATAATATAAAAGAGTGTTTCAATCTATACAGGTTGACAAAATAGTATTAAGTGGCTTTTATTATTTATTATTTGAGACCAATAGTGTAAACTATGTTATTTATAACATTAATTTTTTTTCCGAAAGTCAAATTTGGTACGAAATATGGCACAATAAACGGGAAACTGATTGTGAATTGTGATTATAATAGTTATTGATATGTTTGAGCTGTGAAGGTTTTCTTATTGCAAATGTGGAGCTAGCCGTGGAAAATAACACCATGTGTAATAAAAAAATCTTTACAAGCAAAATATTTATTATATTTTTTATGAAATCTCAAATGACTTATTTTAAATTTACTACTTAATTTGAAAAATGCCAACATGCCAACACAAAAAATAATAATGATTTATGGGTGTGCTACGTTATTATCCATTAATTTCAATCCTAAGTGTCGGCTTCATAAACAAATTTTTAACATTTTAAGTTATTGATGAATGATTCTTAAGATACGCTTGAAAAAAAAAACGATCTACATATGATGTCATAGCGAGGTATCACTTAAATTTATTGATTAAATATCAATAATTGAACCTTCTTTCAATATTCCAGTTTATAATTTTATATACTATAATTAAAATAAACATTTTGCGCACTTTTTATTTTTTTTAGTTTCAAAAGTTATAATTAAGCGATATATAATATCTAACTGAAACCTTTATAAATGCAATGAAGAATTTCTTGCATCAACTTAGTTCTCAACTTTATAAATTAAACTAAAGTCTTAACAAATAATAAAAAAATAACCATTCTCTATATTTTTATCAGTCTGCATTGGATAATAGCATCCAAGTTGTGTTGATATCCTTTTTCGTTTTCTAGAGTAATTTGCTAATAGGATGAAACTCCCGTCAAAATAAGTTTAGTTAGACTAAACATGTAAATGAATGTAAATGAATTATAAACAATATAAATTTGCTTCAATTTAAATTCAACGTCTTCCTTTTCCATCTGCGCCAGTGTCTTCTTTATTCACGTGTTAATTGTTTGGTATCATTTGCATCGTAATTCGTAATGCGTCAGGTTGTTATCTACAATTAAATTTATGTCAGTTAAATGAACAAATTGTAGTTATTATAGAAATTAGAGAGGTTTGGTTTATTCGCTAATAGGAATGACATTTCTATGACTAAGTTAGGTTGTTAGTTTATTTTTAGAAACAAAATTGGTTAGTTTGAAATTACAGAATACGTTTTTCAGTTTTAAAAGGGTGCTCATAGGAGGGATCATGAAGTAAAGGGGTGTTTCTAACGAACAGAAATTAAAATGCAGTTTGTCAGCATAATTTAAAAAAAAAATCATGAAATAAATTACATCTCTGATTGCCATACACTTCAAGAAAACATCAATTCTCTTCAACAATGGTGTAATACTAATTATGACCTATTATCGTTAAAAAAATCAAATACATTATGACTACTACGTCAGCAAATAAATTGCATGGTTTCATAATTCGCAACAGTAGACAGTTTAATAGTTTACATTGTGTTAAAATTTTGTACATGGCCGACATTAAATCCAAGTTAGAATACGGCATTTTAATTTGGTATTTACTTACAAAGACATAATTGACAATGTAGAGCGACGATTTCTCAAATTTTTGTGGTTTAAAGAATGTCATACATATCCTGAAAAAGTTATTGATCAACATATTCTACTAACTCATTTTAATATTTAATCCATTGGTAGCAGACATGATCACAACGCACTTAACACTTTAAATAATTTGTTAAAAATAAGATTGATGCCCCACTGTTATTAAATATAATTCCATTTCACATCCCAAGAACAACTTCACGCTCACGTAAAACCTTTTATTTACCACCTTTTAAAACTGTAGCGTTAAGTAAATCTCCTGTTTTTGTTATGGTGTACACTTTATAATAAAAATTATGGTATATTTACTATTTTTAATAAGAATGTTGTATTATTTTGTTTTACCATATATATATATATATATATATATATATATATATATATATATATATATATATATATATATATATATATATATATATAATCTACTGTTTAGGGTGCAAACTTGCTAAGTAATACAGAGGGTGCGGCACAAAGGACGGACGGTTTTAAAAAAATCATAAAATCGGTAATTTTTATTCAAAAACAAATTTATTTACGAATTCGGGGTCACAATGAAATAGCGTTTGTGATAATTAAGTGTGGAAAATCACATCAGTCATATGGTGACCGTTTTTGCTCGAGGCGTTCTTGGAAGTTAGCGTAGACTCTCTTCAACATCGCTTCCTCAACTTGGGCGACTTCCACACGAATTGCCTCCTTTTATGCCTCGATTTTATGATTTTTTAAAAACCGTCCGTCCTTTGTGCCGCACCCTGTATAAATGAGTATTATTATAATAACTGATTGAATAGAAAATTAAGTTAAATCGGTCATCAAATAAATCGTTGATACTCACGGTAAAAAAGGAATTGCTGTGGTTACTAAAATATAAGTTGTGCCAGCAAAATATTTTTGTTAATATAGACCCAACAAATATTTTTGCTGCAGCAAGAAAGTCAAAATTGCTACCTACACCTTTGCTATAGTAACAAAACCGAATTTGCTGTTATTGATAGAATAAATTTTCCTACAGTAGCAAAAAATATTAGCTGTATGGATAATACATCTTACTTGCAACAAATTAGGTTTAATCTATTGAAATCAACTCCAAAAAATTGTATCAGTATCATAAGTACCTATTCCTATTACTGTTTTCGGATTTCAAATAATGTTTTCGCCCCTCGCCACACGTGCACGCAAAGCACGTTGTTATAGTCCACGCATACATCAAGTACCTAATAATCGTTAAATGCTTATTGCAGTCACACAATGCCCAAAACCGCAATCGTTTAAGATTAGCCCGCAGATAAGAAATATAGTCGAACAGTTCAGTATTTGCCATATTTATTAACCCGAGTATATATTTTACCCCCAGTGTTCCACTGGTAGAGTAAGAGTTTTTCGAAGCTTATTACCAGGGTTGTATTGTATGCTCTGGTGCATCTCAGGCTTGTGGTTTTGACAATTGTGTGACTGCAATAACCCCCTAATAAACGCTAATGATTATTATGTAGATGAAATGTATTTGTACTATACTCGCTGTTTAGAGGAAGCAAAACAGGAAGTGACGGCGTGCTTTGTGTCAGGGACGTAACTAGGATTTTTATTTAGGTGGGCCAAGGGTGGGTCAGTAAAAAATTATAGTGGGCCATACTTTTTATAATAAAATTTTTGTTTTTGAAAAATATAGGAGCGAAGCGAGGCGAAATTTTTTTTCACTGCTCAAGGAATTAATAAATACACAGTTAAATGGACTTAATTTTCACTACCGTTATTTTGCGTTTTTTGAAAAAATCTTTTTTATCTATAATCAGTATATGAAATTTATAATCTATTAAAGTTTCGTGCAGAGGTATAGAAACATACCTGTATATCTATCCGCTATATCATATTCATAAACATTTATTTTGCCTCAATTAAGTATATAAATCGATATCTCTTCCATAGTATTTTGTAAGGTATTATTAAATATTTTAAATATATAGGTATCTCTTTTGTAAACTAATGTAAAAATATTGCAACATTTTTGGGTGGGCCGTGGACCACCCAGACCCACCCTTAGTTACGTCCCTGCTTCGTGTGCACTTGTGACGAAAAAAAGTATGCACCACGGCCACGGGAGGGACGCGACTATTCCCTTTGGTAAAGTTGCAGCACTCGACTCCACCTCAGGCTGCGGGAATAGCCGCGACCTTCCCTCCCTTGGTGCATAATGTACTATTATTGTTCGATTAGTAGGTTAGGTAGTATGCATGTTTACAGTTCATACAATTTATTCTTATTCTCAAACATAATTTGCAATTATAATATTTATTAAAAATAATAATTTCGATTTAATTAGTACGACGTTAGATGACCAACTAAACAATGTATGTACTTATGTATTTGTATTTATAAAAAATGCGTAGGCAAATAATTGGTCCTAGTAAAAATTTTTGTATTAAAATTTACTTTAAAAATATAGGTAGTTACCCTTAAATTACCCAATACAATACATGTTGAAATCAACTTTACAAAATAAAAGTAGTGTCAACTGAAACATTAATAAAAATAGTGTGGACACTCGATATAATGTGTAGGAAATTACTAAATTTCAGGGACTCGAACCGCAAAAAATAATAGTACAGTTTCAGTTCGTGATTCAAGATTCACTCTTCTATAATATAATATGGTTCGGTTTTGTTCCGGTTTTAATGTTTCTTCTTGAACAGAACCGGTTACTTAAAAAAGTAGTTTAAGTTTTGGTTCCGGTTCAATGAATTATTAAATAACAATAAATTAATTAATTGATTAATTAATTTCGATTAAAATGTAAACAAAGGACTCCGCACAAATCTTATGTAATTGGGCTCACGGTGAATTTTGCTGAAATTGAAGTATGTTATTCCTTGAATCTTGCTGATCAATAGTGTTCATAGGCACAAAACTCAAAACTTTTTAGGAGTTTTGCAGGTTTAAAGTACAAGAAGAACGAAATGTATAGGTATCCTCAAAGATAGCATGTTAAAATTCATTATTTTCAGTAAAAATCGATAAGAATTATGAATGTGTACAAACAAAGTTATTTCCATTGTTTCCTTATTTATTTGAAGCTGACGAAAACCCAGATAATGTTTAAGCATTTAATACTTAAGTATGTGAAAGATTACTTGTTTTAAAAGTATAAAAAATTCATCAATTCAGTTAAATATTAATATTAAATGATTATAAGATAAGTTAATAGGAATAAATGAAGTTTTTTTCGTATAGATTAATTGAGTCGTTTGATTTTGCCTTTAAAAAATAATTTTGATATGCTGTCTTTGAGGATAGTGTATATTTCGTTTGTCAAACTTCAAACCTGCAAAACTTTTTAAAATACTGAGTTTTGCCCCTATAGAGACTATTGATCAGCAAGATTCAAGGAATAACATATTTCAATTTCAGCAAAATCCATCCGGACCCCAATTACATAAGATTTGTGCGGGGTCCTTTCTAAAATCTTACAAAATTAGACTAAACAATTTCCTAAATTGTTTTTATCATTTTAACAAAAAAATTTAAATTTTAGTTCCGAACCGGTTCATAACCATCGGTTCGACTTATGGGTTCATAAAAATATTTTTAAACGGTTCAGATTTGATACGGGGTTTACTAAAATAGCAGTGGTTCGTTCTGGTTTTTGTTCCTGCTAAATTTTGACGAAAATTGCTGTTATCGACTTTTGTTTTTAATTTTATAAATTTGTTAGGTTTGTATTTTCATAGGCATTTTGTATAAGGAATTATCAGTGGTACTGTTGGTACCAGTGGCGTATTAAACAATATAAGCGCTCAAAGCCCGAAACATTTTACTTCTAAATATACCTCCAACCTACAACTATCTAAAATTCATTCAAATTTTGTTGCACCTTAATAAATTTGAAACATACTAAGGTTTCTGATAGTTCTTAGTACTTAAGGTAAAATAAACAATTAATTTTAAAAATGTTAAAATAGAGTATAAAAGAAAAAGAAAATGCCTTATAATTAAAAGTTATAAAACTTAAAAATTACAGTAAGGTTTATCAAGAATAAATAACTTAATTTTCAAATAATTAAAAAAATAATAGTAATAATTTTTTGATGTGGTCCGTCATTCCGTCCCTAAATATTTTGCGCCAGAAGCTCGAGCTTTTTGGGCTTCTAGGATAATACGCCACTGGGTGGTATTTAAATTTTGCTTAGTTTTTACAGGTTAATATGGATGACACAATTTTACACTGATGTATGATGCCATTTACAAAACTTTATTTAAAAAATATCAACTTATCATTGTCCATGCCCATGAGCATAATTTTTGTCCAAAATTTTATTGTTAAAGTTATATATTTTATTTAAAAATTAATGCAATACTTACTGTTACTATATTTGAAATACCTACTGTACTATATTTGAAATACTTACTATGTTCTATCTGTACAATAATTATTATTACCAACCTTATCAAAATAAACTCTGTCATACTAGACATCACTTTATCATTTGTTTCACTCTTTTACCTCACTGAATTTTATCACTCTCTATTCGCACTCATAACAATTGTGTCCTCTTGAAGCACTTACTATGAATGAAGCTATTTTTCTTGTTAAGTACAACATGTGAATGAGTACAGGATATGAGTAGGGAAGTCATTCAGTCATTGACAAATTTAGACAAATTGGCCTCGTTAAATATTGCGAATGATATGAGATGAGATCATTTATTAGAATATTACCAATTTTTATTATTTTTAAAATAATAAAGTTATGAGCAAATAATGTATGTTTTCAGCGCTGTATGTTTAATTGTTAGGGCAAATAAATTAATGTCACTATCCGTGGACATATATGTATCCCTATAGGCAAATCGCGATTTGTGATTTGTTTATTTTAAAATGTGTAAAGGCTATATAATGTTTAATTAGTAAACAACGGAATAAAATGATTTTATGTATTTCATTTTTATTTTGATGGTAACCAAATGGAAATTTTTACGAAATAGAACACTAGGTTCCTTGAAAATGTCAATTTTTTTAGACATATTTAATCATTTGTTTTCTTAAAATACTTAGTTATTTGTACAGGCTGATTTACAATTTCATGATTATTTTAATGGTATATAGTATATAGTAAGGTATCAACTTACTTATCATGGAAAAAAAAGAATTTTGTAAAAAGTCGTAAGTTGCAGTTTTTAGAAGAAGCATAATTTTGAAGGCATTCGTATCTGATTAACTATGAATGGAATAAAATAAAATTTTAATTAATTGTGCAATGGTAATAATAGTGAATTTATGAAATTCCATTTGAAAACATAGTGACACAAAACGGTTTGATTTAAAAAACTTAGAAACAAAAATTGCGAATTTTGAAATAATTCTTTCAGTTCCATGATAAGTGAGTTGAGCACTATTTATGCCATTAAAATATATGCACGAAGTTGTGAATCATCCTGGTCTGTAAAGGAGGACTTTCTATTACGAATGTGGAATATTATTTTTCGAGGCTTTAGCTGAAGAAAATAACCAGGTGAGTAATAAAAAATATCTTTTCAGCTGAGTTATAGTATTCAATTTTAAATTATATTTAATTTTATTTAATTTGTAACAGTAAAGCAAAATGTCAACACAAAACAAAAATGATGATTACGGGTTGCATCAACATTCTACACTGCGCTTGTATTGAATGTATGGGGTCAATGGAATTTTTTTCAGATATTTCTAAATAATAATCTTTCTAAATAAAAATATTGCGATTTTTTTAGTAGGTACCTACATATAATTTTCCCGAAATTCGGATTTTGCCGGTGATGAATTTTTGGTGCCTAATAAATAAAATAAATAGAATATAAACATTTGATAAGAATGATAATCAAGTTATTAACAAAAACTAATAAATAAAATTGTCAGAGTGAAATTTTTCAGTGTTTAAATTTACCTACTCTAAATGAAACAATATAATGATAATAATACTGTCTTTGCCCAATTAATGTTAAAAACATTAAAAATTAAAAGTAGTGTTAATTTTTACACTAAAAATATTATGAATTTGCTGCTGACGCTGAGATACTAGTTAGTGTTAGTGTTAAATATTTGCGTTTTGTAGGTATGTTGTAATAAAATTTCTGAAATTTGGATAAATCTGAAATACAAATTTTTATAATATACGGTACAGTTGCTTTGCGCTGCGTTATATAACATAAATAACAAAATCAAAAGGGTAGTGTTGCATGGTTTTAAGAAAAGATATTTAATGTATTAATAGGATCAAGTAAAATATAATTTTTGTACAATTATTAATATTGTTATGAATGAAATGGAATACTGAATAATTCTTGCTTCAAATTAATAATAAAACTATCTACTGGGTGGGTGTATAGTTCACTAGGAGCTAAAATAAAAGGGGGTTGGTTATAAAGCTGGGCGCGTGAGTAACATTTTGTGCACAATCACGTACGCTCACGAAATTAAAAACGAAATCACGCTCAATCACGCACGACATTTTTCGTTTGACTCAGAATCACTCACGCTCAAGAACTTTCGGGTCATGTGAAAATTTATTTTTGAAATTGTACAATAATAAGTTACTTTAATTTCGTAAAATGAAAACATTTTGCTCCAATTATTTCGACCAATCAATGCGCTATCTGTGTACTCGATCGCTATAGCGAATATTAGAGCAATAACCCGTAATTATCATTTTTGTTTTGTCTTGATATTTTGCAAATTATGAATTATGTCGTGACTAGTGATTTTTACTCACACCCGAAAAAATTTCACTCACGTCCGATCAATCACGATACCTACATTTCGTGTCACTCGCTCTCACGCCTGTTCACGATTCAATGTTTCAAAATTGCTCACGCTCACGCAGGTCACGCCGTGACCTGAAAATTTCACGGCTATGCCCACCTCTAGTTGGTTAGAGTTGAACCCCTTTATTAAAATAATCAAACTTTAATTTACAAAAAAATCACTGTTATCATAAATATTACCTCTATATAAATAGCATTAACACCTTACAATGTGAATCTTATGTAGAACTGTCTTGTTGTCTTTAGGTTTGCTTTGTTTAGACTTCAGCTAAAAAAGCTCAGAGCCTATTTAACTCATACCGAACAATTCGTCGTTGGGAAAACAGTTAGTAAATATGATTTTTGTCTAACCAAATAACTTTTAAAACAATAAGATGTTCATTTTTTCAGGCAAAAAATTGTTCATTTTAAAAAAATTTCCAACGGTATAATAAATGTACAGTACCTAATACAGTACAACAAAGAAAGAATAAAGTTTAAAAAATGTCCAACCATAACATACATACTAGGATGATTGTGATTCCCTGATTCCAGACTAGATATTGCATTATAACTTTCCTTTATGATGTGTAAATCCAATGGCCATGAAACTTTTTCCTATATATATATATATATATATATATATATATATATATATATATATATATATATATATAGGGTGTTCATTGCTAACTCGAGAACATGACTACTTTAATGAACTACGGGGTGCAACTTTCTTATTTCAAATAGGGACCTATTTTTTTATTTGCTTATTCGATTCAGTATTTTTTCCCGAATTCAACGAGATATTAGTTTAATACCCTTGCATAACAAAAACATAAGAAAAACTTTATTGAAAATTATGATAATTTAATTAAAATCTGATTGTTAGTTAGTGTTATGGAAGAAAACAATTGAATATTTTGTTTTATATTAATTGTTAGTGAAAAAGATTCTAGTATACTACACTGATCAGACCAAATAAGATCGAAACACGTGTCCGTAGTTACCGCCACCTTACACCCTACTGAGTACTTAGTACCCTGAACTCATACACTCAGTAGCGGTCCTGATCTCCTGATCAAAATCAAAGAATATTTTACATTATCAAATAACAATTAATATGAAACAAAACTTCAATTGTTTTCTTCCAGATCACTCTTGTAACAATCAGATTTTAATTAAATTATCATAATTTTCAATAGAGTTTTTCTCATGTTTTTGTTATGCTAGGGTATGAAACTAATATCTCGTTGAATTCAGAAAAAAATACTGAATCGAATAAGCGAATAAAAAAAAGGTCCCCATTTGAAATAAGAAAGTTGCACCCCGTAGTTTGAGAACCACTGGTCTAAAAAAAATTTTGTTTCGTTCATTAAAGTAGTCATGTAAAATAGAAATTGTTTGCTAATTTAACCAACTTCGTAGCTCTTATACTTCTCGAGATAGCAATGGTGCGCCACTTAAAATGAACAGCCTGTATATATACTGACAACGTGGTCTAGCGTGTTAACTGGCTGTGACGTCAGTCAACGTGAGATCGATGGTTCGAGTCTCCGTCGGGCGACAATGTGTGATTTGTCGTAAAACTAAAAATGCCCAAGGTCTGGCATTCAATCACACTCGGGTGTTACAAGCTATCCACTTGTTCACCTTAAATGTAGTCCTGGTTGCACAAAGAATATCTCCGCTGCCGCTGTGGTTGAAACCACAGATCGCCGCACGGATTGAGATTCTGACTGCACCAAGATGAATGGGTAAATAGAGCAAGAGTATATGCTACATTTTTAGGCAACTCGGAGTCAATAAAGTCAAGTTGATGAGCTGAAAGTTCTAAAAGTTTATGAACAAGATGAAGGTAAAATAGAGAAAGCCAAAAATGAATGCTCAGGATAAGGATTTATTATACGCGTAAGCAAAAATAAAAACAATTTGATATCGTTTATTTTTACACTTCAAGTACACAAGTTTAAGTGTCACTACATGTGCGTAATCTACCAGTAACCAATAACCAATATGAACCAGTAACCAGTTAACCAGTACTTCGTACTTATGTCATGACACCAACCAATCCACCAACTGATCGTAAACGTTATCGTTTGACTTAGAAGTTTCAGTTTCTGTCGCATTTTTGCAACAGATGGGTACAGAATGTTAGGCATCTCTTCTCCTTGTGTCAGGCATCGAATTTTACTTTCACTACGTAAAAATGCGACCGAATCGAATGGTGATATAATATTACCATACCCGGTTTACTTTCTCTGTAATATCACATCCTTTACAATATCTCAATATTCATTCATACACTTAACACTATTCTTTACTTTTATATAATAATACATCTTAAATATGATAATGATATGTACAATCAGATCACAATTATTGGAAAATACATTAAGTATTTTACAAGACACCTGATAAACATGAAAAATAACAATCTTAAATCTTTTGAACCTAGCCTAACTAACGGTAGTCATAAGTTAAGCCCTTTCATGACAGAAGGTGACAATGTTATACCCTGATCCAAGCTACATTGGCGATTGTCAAGTTTACTTATTTTCTCCTTGGATCTCGAAATTTATACTTTTACTTTATCCAGAACCAAATTCAAATCCAGCAATCCAAAATAAATAGAAAGTGTTTTCGAGATCAGTGCGTTCGACAGTTGATGAAGAGACAAATTATTACTTGTGCTGTGCTTTAAATAAGGGACACATTATTAGGGTAAAGTTGGCAATATTTGCAACTAAATCAATCATTCCGGTTACCCAATTTGGTTACGGCACACCATAGAAACCATGGGTTGCGGCTGATTGATATGCTAACTCTTTTAAACTAAAATTTGCAAATACTACCAGTTGTCTTTACCCCCTATTTGCAGTGGCATCCCCGAAAACTTTTTTTTGTTGGTTTTCGGGGAAGCCACTGGCAAAATTAGCGCGCCTGGATCAGAACCATAAAGTAATTTGCTCAAAGGACGGAAAATTTACATACACTTCTATTATAAAAATTATACTTCTCAATAAAATTAACAATATTCATTGTACGAATACAGTGAGATTGAAAGATTTGGTCTCCAATATGATATGTAGGTACCTATGCTTTGACGAATTCAATCCAGGAATCCCGTGTTGACGAGCTTCTCCAGGAAGAACTTGACGTCGCCAAGTTCGGAGTCCTTGATGCCAAGGGATTTCAACATTCCCAAGTCGCCGTTTTCCACCGCCATGAAAACGGAGCGTAGATGCTCTAGGTCCGAACGCATCAAGTGGAGCGCGGCGCCGAAGTCTTCGATAGTCTGGGATTCTGCGCAAAATCACAAAAACCTTGTTAGATTTATGTACTGTTCATTCATTTTTTTATCTGTTTTCAAACATAAAAATATGCAACTATCTTAAACCTGACTAATTTATTCAGCCTTCTTTCGCCCATGAAACGGAAAACACAAATTCATGTTTAGGTCTGTGGGTTTTTCAAGTTAATATTGGAATCAACTAAGTTAAAAAATGTTTTCAACATAGATATTTTTACGTCCCATATATTGGACTCTACTTGTATTCACATATTTACCAGGGATTAAAAACGAAAAATAAATCCTTCGTTTTCTATCGAAACGAAAACGGAATATTTCGTTTTCGTGTTTAACGTTCTCTTCTAAAAATTTCGTTTCGTTTTCGTGAACCGAAATTAAAAATCGGTTAAAAATTAATTTTACATTTTACGTTTTATCGATGGAATATAATCCAAATTATGCAAAATAATTATGAAAGGTAGTAGATTCTAGTTTAAAATTATAGAAAAAAAACTTACATTATTTTATAACGCAATCGAGGATACTATTTTTAATTAAAGGTACCTAGTTGCATTTAAAAAAATAGATCCCATATATTATGTAGGTAAACATATAGGTACCTATTATATTATATTCTTTGTATTGATAGATCAAATAGAAGAAGGTTAAAAGGTAAAAACAGTTAAAACCGGTAATTGATATTATTGATTTCATTTTCGATCTTGAACGAAAAATAAAGATTTCGTTTTTTGTTTCCGTTTTCGTTCTTCTAAAAATTTCGGTTAATTTCGTTATTTTGTTTTCGTTCCGTTTTTAATCCCTGATATTTACTATTTTGGTTATATAAATACTTCTTACTTTTGGTAAGTGTTAAAACGAAAATTGTGTTTATTATTTTGACATTGTGACAAATAAATTGAATATTGTATCTGATGATAGGGCACATGGATCTTAAAACGTGCAATTATAATTAAAATAAAGAAATATAATGATATTATAAGTAAACCTTAAAATTGTCTATCCTCATGCCAAACTTTAAACCAATTTAAATAAAAATATGCAGAAGGATCCAAAACATTGTTATAGGATATGAAGTCGTCAGGGATCCAAACTAGGTTATAGAAACCAATATGCAACATTGATTAAGAATGGACGTTTCGGGTGGTCATTCTAACCATCGTTAGCTACAACGATTGGTATTTTGTCTTAATAATATACAAAAGAAATCAAACCATACTGTAAAATTATTCATGCCACTGGTTTTTTAATTAACATTGATGGACAAAGAGCTTCATATGTTACATAGACCAACTCGTATTTTTTATTTTTAATCGTAGTACCTTCCACTTTACAGAAATCCGACAAGCATATAACATTGCACAATGCACATACCGATTTTCTCTTGTGTAACTGACTGTACATATTGTAGATCACAAAGGATGCTAGTCCATATTCTTGTCTGTATATTATTTTAGTGATATTCTTTCAACAGGTTTAATTTCCAAAGATATAATATAATGATATAGTCCATTCAGATTAACAAGAGAATTGAAATTAATTCGGCAATAGAACAAAGTCATTCTCCTGGTCGGTTTTCCAATTCGACCTTCCGACCACTAATTAGTTCTTAATTCTCTCGCTAAGCGATTGAACTTTATAGATATGCAACTACTCGAATACCCGCTACCCAGTGGTATTTTTTTGTCGTTTGCTGGGATCGACCATAGGACTGCTAGCATATGTTAGGCGGATACTCTACCATTTAACTAACTACTGGCCAATAGTATATTGGCCAATCAACCAGTCCAAATTTCCGACAAATTTCATGAAAATCAACAATTTTGTACTTTAAATTAGAATTATAACACATTAAATGTGAATTACTAAATTATGGACCAATTTTCTTTCAGCTGCAAAGATTAACATTTTGTCCTTAAAATATACAAAAGAAATTAAACCATTTTAAATCTTCATTTGTAATAAAATGTTTTCTAACCTAAAAACAAAGATCCTTATTCGACCTGTTTTACAAAATTTGCAACAAAAGAAATAGTTTAAGAGTATAGTCAGTATATATCATTATTATACAGGATGAGTCATCGAAATGCCCGTCGTCGATATCTCCCTTGTCGTTAAAAATACAGCATAAATTTATTAACAGAAATTTTCGTCTACTCAAGGAGCATAACTTAAAATTATTTTCACATTTACAGGGAGATGCATAACGACTTGGCAATAATTGTTCGTCTTTTTTTAAATGAAACACCCTATATATTTTTATATATTTTGAATTGTATTTTATTTACCTATACGAACATATAAATTTCATTTTAGTTTTCCGCGGCGTTGCCAAGTTATTCAATTTTTTCTCTAAAAAAAGTCGAATACACGTATTGTTTTATAAAAGCGTACTGAAGTTATTTTAATAGTAAAAATTATGAATTTTTTTTCTGTACAACTATAACTATACTCTTTGTTCTGACATAACTTTTTTTTAATGTTATTATACAGGGTGTTCAATACAGAGAATCAAATTTATTCAATTTCAAATGGCTACAACTCGTCATTTTCAAATGGAACACCCTATATTTTATTATTCTGTTGTGTGTATTTTTGCATCTTCTTATGTTATAAATTGTAAATTTGTTTGTTAATGCATCGCTCTTCAACTTTTATTTCTGGCTAAAGCGTTTTACCGTATTTACCGTCCATTCCGGTATCAACAGAAATATATTTAGGTACTTATCTTGTTATCCATGATCGTTCGATATTTTGTTATTTTGTAAAATTGACTGACAGTCACGGCAGATTATTTTGGATTGTTAATTTAATTTGTTATTACAGTTTATACCAAATAAATAACCTTGATGTTAAAAATTCAATGTGTGCATATGACACTTGCCGTCCAAATCGGATGGAAAGGATGGCAAGAATAGAATTCAATCCTATTTTTACCGTGCAGTCCAAAATTGCCGGCAACGTTCCACCAATCAAAATGCAAACCGTTCGAAACGTGCAGTTTTTTATAAACTAGAAATTTGAACTAATTTCTTTTGTATATTTTTTGACAAAATTTGAAACCTTTCTAGGTGAAGATGAATGGAATGACCACCCGAAACGTTCTTTTCAATAAATATTGGTTTCTTTTAACTAATTTGAATCCCTGAAGCCTGCATTTATTCTAGTTTTTAAACTAAATATATTGTTTGTTTGTTCTAACTTTTACTGTTTCTGCACAAATTGATGTGTTTAAGATGGTTTGGAATTTGAAAATAAACCGAAAAGTTAATGATATCATATATCCGCGAAGTACTTACACGTATAATAATAGGTAATTTCCTTTATTTGCCATCCATATCTAATTTAACCCTTAACCTTTACATTGCCATGAACTAATTTAGTACACAATATTTACCTGATAATTACCTACAGTTCAAACATAGGTAGAAGTGGAATTACATCTTAGCTAAGCTTTAGAACCAAGGATTTGTTCTTATAACTGGATGGAGTAAGCGAGCTTAAATCTTGATCTAACTGGATCAACATAGACAAACAGATTTTGCTCCAATTATTGCAAACTGTCAATCGTACTTTAGTAACTTTGGTGAAAGGTTATTAAAATTTCTTGGCAAGGAAAACCTAATGTATGAAATTAATTGTACATTAGTTAATAAATATGTTCCATTTCATAAAAAATGTGAAGTTTCGAAATTTCAGTCAATTTTGTCATGCTCCATCCAGTTTTAAAAAATCCCTGTTTAGATCTATCGGGCTAAGGGTACGATACGTGCATAACAGAGCAATAATACTCGAAGATAGCAGTTTTTAGGGTTGCGTTTCATATTTACAAAATCAGGAACCCTTATGATGAGACTCCGTTGTCCTTGTCTGTCACAGGTTTATAACTTCGAAACTGTTAATTATAGAAAGTCGAAAGGCACGCTGATATTATTTATTTATCTGCCAATATATTAAGAAAATTTGAAACTAAATTAACCTAATTTTAGTTTGGAGTACTAATTGATTCACCTGAAAAACTGAAAATTGAAAAATCGACAACGCGGTATATAACTTGTTATTGATATAGTACTAGTGACATGAAGAGTCGGTTACGCGAACTACGAATTTTGGTCTTAGAGAAAGATGTATACTTCTTTACTGTCTATCTCAGAATAATTAGTCTGAAATTTTCTCATACTGATGTGAATAATTTTTTTGATAGTTGTACTGTGTTCAGTGTTCTATTTGTAGTTGTCGTTACTTATATGGTTATGGTGTGGAATTCAATATAGCAAGCGGAAGTCAAATTGTGTAATATGTGTAGTACACAAAATTTAGCTCCGCCCGTTCGCGCAACTGAACCGACTCTTCATTTCAAACTTACTATAATGTATTTTCATAGACAATATTATACAAGCTAGAACATGGGAAGCATTTTTCAGTAAAAATATAAACAATCATGTTTATTGAAATATTATATATTATTCAGTTTTAACATTTGACGGAACCCTCTGCGCATGAAGTATGTTCGTGCTTGACTGTTTTTTTAGTACCTAGTGTTTATAAAATGGAACAGTATAAAATGTCTTGATATTAATATACCTAAGTTGATAAAGATTATTTTAATTTTATTTATTATTTTTATTTTATTTTCTTATGTCTGACCTTTTTGTACATCTAGACTTTTTATACTGTTTCATTTTACGAACAAAACAATCCTAAAAAACTGCTATTTTCGAGTACTTCGTTGCTTCGTTGGTTGTATTCATACCCTACGGCTAGGCTATATCGTTATCGTTACAGTGTTGTTGTCTCTGATTTATTATTCTAAACGTTTACATTTTTTTATTTCCTAAGTACGTATATAAAAATAGATTGTGTAGATAATTATATTTGTGCCTGAAGCTGAAACTGGATGTAATTACAAGCGGTTTATGAATCTAATCAAGGAAAAATTGCATTAAAACAGTAATTTAAATAAAAATATCATTGCACAGAACATGGAATATATGGCCTGACTGGACCGTTTTTTCTGTCTCTTTTAACAAAATAAACTAAAAGGCTGTGCCTATTGTCGATGACACGAGAGAAAATAGTTTTATGGAATGTTAGTACCGAAATAACTCCATTGTGAAATAATATAATGCCACTGGATTTGCAGTGAATATTAATGAACAAAGAGCTTAATATTGTGTATGATGTTGTATTACATAGTATGGTTCATTCTATTTCTGGTAGAACGCACGTCATCATTCAATTTTCAAATAAATGCATTTATAAGACAAACGTGTTCGTTTTTGTAAGCGATGCAAACAAAACGTAGGGCAGAGACAGGAGACATAGTACTTATCTTTTGTTAGTTCGCTAGATAATGATGTGCGTTCTATCAGAAATAAAATGAACCATAGTAAAATATTTCTAATCGCAGTAGGTACCATTTTACATAAATCCTAAAAGCATATAACATTGCACAGACCGATTTTGCTTTGTGTGACTGACAGTTCATATAGCAAATGTTAGTCTATACTAGTTTTTAATTTAGTGTTTCATTTAGTGGTCAATTTGCGTTAGCCAGAGAATTGTAAACTAATTCAAACTTAAAATTAGATTATAACACATTCAATGTGTATTACTAAAAATTATGAACTAATTTGCGAAATTTAAAAAGTTTTCTAGTTATAACTATATTAAAACAAACTCTTTTTGTAACGTGCAGCCTGTTAATAAAAGTTAAAATATAGTTGCAAATAAACATTTGAAAACAGAAGTGACAACACTGTAAATAAAAAATAATGCACTCACGGAAAATGAAAAATGTAATAAAAAACTAGAAATAAGTTCTTCAAAAATTTTTCATCATAATATCAGATATAATTATAAATATATTACTATACTATAACTATATATTATTATTATAAAAATAATAAATCACGGACATAATTGCCTCGATAATTCACTCAATTGTCAACATTAAAAAACGACGAAAATATTTATACTCTTTTGATTTTTGTCATTTATAACAAACAAACCGTGATCCATCGTGGCACGTGAGAGGGCAAAATATAAAATAGTGAGCGGGCGGGAACGTAAAAATTAAAAAAAATCACGTTCGGTATTGTTCGTGAGTAGCATTTTAAATTTCGTGAGTGAGCGTTACCGTGAGTCAAAAATCACTCGAGCAACCATCTCTAGTAGAACCAAAGCCGATTCGCCTTGGGTACAAAAAAATTATTGTCTTCAATTAACAGGTGTGACGACCTTTAGTCACTATTTATTTAAACCAAAGAGGAATCGGAGAGATTCTTGTGCAACCAGGACTGCTATAAGGTCAATTTGTGTTACTTTTCTCACATATTATCTACTCTGAGCCATCAATATTATGTTACCATAGTTGCGGTTACCAATCTTAAACTTACGGAAAAGACGGCGTTACACGATGCCAGTTACCAATAACTAGGTTAAGTCACTAAAATCTAGCTCTAGATTTTAGTACTTGCTTAACGTGTTATACTGGTGTAGACAGATATTTTTGCACTAAATTCCATCATTGGTTTTAGTTATGATTCCAGTTAAGTGTATAGAAAGCAATACTATTTACTGGATCAAGTGGCACTTCCACTCCTACTTTTCTTTCAATTAAACCGGTGTAGACAGATTTTTTAGTATTGTTTCCATAGTAATAAAAATTGAATATGCTCTTATTGAAAAAAACACTACGGTTTTAAAGGAACTAATTAAACAAAAAATTACTACATTGGCACTGGATTTTAGCGACTTGATCGAGTAACTGGTATCATGTAAAGCCGTCTTTATGATTTTTAGTAGATAGTACAGTAAAGATTTTTGTGCAGTTGACCTGATTGGATATAAATCTGAATTGTCAGATCAGAACCCACTTTTAAAAACAATCACACTAAGGTACTAATCAAGAGACTTGAACATGAAGTGGAGTGCGCTTTAACTCGCTCAGCCACTGCTACTAGAATTATGTTCTTTCATAAAAATAATTAATATGGTATAAAATTTCGTTAAAATTACCTGATAAAGCAATGGCGACCTTGTCAACACCTCCAAGAGGTTGTAGGGCGTCTCTGGCTTTGCTTCCGAATAGTTTCTCTAAGTAGTTTGGTCCGTGACTTGCTAGGAGGGATTTTAAGAAGCTGCCCGTTTCTTCTACTGGTGGTCGTTTAGCTAGAAAAAAACATTCATAAATAAATTAAATTGCATCGGGATCGAGACTGCAAAACTACTACGTCTCGAATAACATGCAACTGGTAGTACGTGACGCCACGAATTTGATCAATTGGTTTTTAGACGACTCATGTCTGGTTCGTAAAACTGAAATGTGTTCAATGTTACATTTTATTTGGCTATTTCTGCATCCTTTATCAGATAAGGCCAGAAGTGTATAAATAATTAAAACCAAGGATAGATCCAGAGGAGGGGCGGTAGGGGCGATCGTTCCCTATGGGAAATTCTAAGATATTACTTTTTTTTATATATTGCCATATATTACACAAAATTTGATATATTTCTTATTTTTTCATATGTACATTAATGATTAATAATAATAATATATCTAGTTCTTATATAAGGGATAGAAGTAATAAGTAACAGATTTTAGTGCAAGGTGTGATGTTTGTCTCCCGACGCGCAGCGGAGGGTTACAATCACACCGTGCGCTAAATTTTGTTATCTATCCCGTCTATAATACAATATTATTAGCATGTGTCAAGCGTTGTTTGGTGACAAAGGTGGCAATAGAATAACTTTAACTTAGAAATACTTCTATCCCTTGAGCTAAAATATGACGTTTCAACAACTGACTGCAAACATGTTATCATATTATATATAATAGATTAAGTATAGAAAAAATATAATTTATTTTAAATGTCACAACATCCACTGGGAGTCAAAAAAGTCTTTCGTTTTATAATTTGTACCTCTTTATTTTATTGAAGGACAAGGATTACGTTTATTTAATATCGCCTCCATTCAAAAACTTTCTGTATCCGTCACTGATTAAAACCTGCATTTAATGATATTATTTTTCCATGTGTTTTATTCAACTTGGGTGTAGCGTAGCCTCACATATTGTAATTCATTATATCGTGTGTGCCATTACTAGCCGTCAACTCACGGGTGCTCTGCTCATAATGGTTGTTGGTGGAAAAGTACATCACGATATACTTACTAATTTGTTGTTTTTTGTATACTTTTAAAGCAAATGAAACCCTATACGTTTTTAAAGAAAATTGCAGTAAAAAACAAAAAAATACTCGTATACAATCAATAAATTATAAAAATTGCAATAGGTGCATCTACAAGTGTAAATAATTTATAATTATATTATTATTTTACTTTTGCACTCAATCTGCAATGTTTTTCAAAAATAATTTTTCTTACTTGCGGTGTAGAAAACAATTTTTTTATTTTTTATTCAAGAAAAATAATTAGTAGTATATCGTTGAATTTAGTTTTAATTCTGGATAAGTTTTTTTTTTATTTACAATTTTAATCTACTTTAATTGGAAAAAATAGAAAAATTAAAAATAACACACAATAATACAAAATAACATTTCAATTATTTCACTGTTCAATTTTACATCTTATATATTTGCATTTTTTTATGAATTAGAATTGTTCTACCGTGTGGTGTGCTAATAATTATTAATTACGTAGGTATTCCATCATTTTCATGTGTCAATTTAATAATCTTCATATACCCACCTCCCACCTAACTTGCTAATGTACGTAAATATAGTAGATATAATTTCATCTTCTATCACATTATGGTAACACTATTTTTGTTCATTATGTAATAATAATTGTACTCAATTTATGCTGCCTGCTGTCTTATACTCTTACTTGTAATTAAAAACTTTTTCTGCACATTTTTATGTCACACATAGCTGCTATTTCTGCAGTAATATACGATGTACATAAAAAATAAGTATAAATGCACCGCATTCTAATGTTATAGGTTATACTTCTTCGGTCACCTGTTCACTGGTTTTTCTATAGAATTCTACTGTACTAAAGTCACTGAAACTAAAGTTTATCAAAAGCATATTTGACATTGTAATACTCTTTCTAGAGTTTGACTACAGCAAATTTAATATATATATATATATATATATATATATATATATATATATATATATATATATATATATATATATATATATATATATATATATATATATATATATATATATATATATATATATATATATATATATATATATTATGTTTGGTTTTACGTAAAGTTGCCTTTCATAATAATATTTTTCTATAAATGGCAGAAGAAGCATTTCTAAATATGGTGGAAATTGTAAATGTCTCTATGAGGTGACCCCGAATTTAAAAATTTTAATATCATACTAGACTTCAAACAGTAAAATTATTTCTCGTTCTAGATTCTATTTTCATACCGATATTCATTAACTACTACTATAGGTTGAGAGTATGCAGATCCTTGCGTAAACTGTAATTAGTGCGGCGCAACGTGAAGCTAATTTCATTATTGTGAACGCTACAAAGGAACTGCATATTATGTCAACTCACTAACGTTAACTATACCTACTCACTATAACTACTAATTTCGTATTGTGAATGAGGCTTTATTTTCTTCTTTATTTCATTGTATAATAGAAAACAAACAGTATCATTATCATTAGATATTTTGTATATCAAATAGTTAAATGAGACATTTCCGGAATGATAATTTCGTCGTGAAGGGGCAATTTCTTGGCCTCCTAATTCACCAGATTTTACTGCACCTGATTTTTGTATGGGGTTTAAAACACATTGTCTACACACAACATCCAACAGCCGTAGATGATTTGCGAAGAAAAATAACCCTTGCATTTTAGTCTATTACACCAGAAATGTTGCAACGTACGTGGCAATCAATCAAAAAATTGAAAATGAATAAATACTCCCATATGTTAACTTTGTTTTTCTTAATAATAATATATATATATATATATATATATATATATATATATATATATATATGATTATTATATTGTCATTTCGAACGGATCACCCTGTATATAAACATAATTTTATAAATAAAAGTGTAAATGAAACATAAATCTCGCACGAATCTTCTTAATTTTGAATGAATCTGTATGATTTAATAAGTATACTTAAGGCGAATGCAACAGTTTTCGCATTAAAAATTTATCATTTATATAGCATACAGTCAATCTCGATTCAAGTTTAAATTAGGTTATTAGGTCACTGTCTAATGTCTATGCTTCAGGCGTCTTCGCCATCTTTTCGCATTAAACATTAAATTCTTAAAATATATTATTCATGTTTGCGTAGTACGTTGTACACCAGGACTGCAACAAGAATTAACGCTGGTATTCTGGTATGCGCCGTAGATTCGGTAATTTTAAAGACATAATGTATAGTAGAAAAAGAAAAAATACTGAGATTCAGTTTAATAATTTTTAAATTATATTACGTATAATTTTGATGTCGTAAGGTTTTTCTTTAGGAACTAAATGAATTTTACATAAAATAATCGTTCAGAATGAAAATTCAACTCAACGGGAAATATAAAAAATAAATAAATATAGATTGAAATAAATTCTCAGAACTCATAATTTATTAAATTGTTTATTTGTGTATAGTTCTGTTACCCATATTTTTATTTAAATACGACGTTTCAGGAACTATGTGTTTCCATCATCAGGTAATAAATGATAGTGAAACATCGTATTTAAATAAAACATATAACAGAACTTTACCCCCTTAGACAATTTTATAAATAAATATATTTGTGTTAATGGTACCTATCTATAGTAACCTATGCCTGATTTTCGTAAGAAGACAGTATTTTAATGTTAGCAGTGTTAATGACATTCACAAGAGTGAGAATTTTGCTGTGTGAACTTGGTCTACGATTGAATTAAAGGGTAGAAACAATAATAGTTATTCGGTCTTCTTAAAAAAGTATAGTACCTACTGAAGTTTCATATTACGAGTAGTGATGAAATCGATTATATAGGTACAGGAAAATCGCCGACACATCATTTAGTAAAAACCTTATTACAAATAAGTAACAGAAACGAAAACAAAATTTGTATCAAATGTACACAAAAATTAATAATAAGTTTTATGAGTATGTCCACGTGGTATATAATCATTATACTAAATTATATTATCATTAGATCAACTAAATTTAGTTATATTTTTTGATGACGTACCTCGGCTGGTACATAACGTGCAATTGTCATGAAAATATTGGTGGTTCGTTTACGCACCACTGGGATCATAGGTGAACTTTTGCAAGGTACAATCAAAGATTCGACAGGACATTGTTTGTCTATTTGAGCTGTATGCATTTATTATTCTTGTAATATTAGTGCTGTAAGTTATCAATTTTGTTTTGTTTGTAAAAAAAAATTTAATAATTATTTATTTGACTCAATTGGAAATGAAGTGGCTGTAAATAAAATTGTGGGTGATAGAAATGGTTGGTTCTAACGTATTTATATTTACAAAAATTATTGATTTAATGTTTATATGTTTACTTTTACATTTTAAATGCTATTTGTGTAGTATATCATCCTTCAGCAAACGTTCACGGTGTTGCTGATGAAGAGGTATTAGGTTTTGACAACTGCCTTTAGAAAGATATGCACTTTGTTAGGTAATTGCCGGCATGATTGAACTACAGCTTTCGCAAAATAAAACACTCATTGTTTTACTATATTAACATCAAATATTGTTCCAGAAGTGTTTGTACCGCAATTGGTGGAAGGACAAAATAGAGTAGACACACTCTGCTTTATCAAATTAGTTTGCGGAAAAAATGGTGGTGGCCACTATTTTCTAATTAGCTGGACAGTCCAGTTTTCAATGGTTAAATCTCTTTAATACGTTTCACGACAAAAAATATCTTAACTTGATATTACGTATTTTGTAGCGTTACAGTTTATAAAAGTTTAACCATTACCAATTATAAGAAAAATTCCACCAACTTCAGATATAACTCAATGTAATTAATTTATATATAATGATTTGCAATAAAAAAAAGGCACGCAGAAGATTCATAGTTTCTTAAAGTAACACAATACATAATTATCAACGATTTAAAGTGCATTTGTACGCATAATGTTTTGCAAAATACCACCAGAAGTAGTTATTTTTATTATTGAATGATCCCAGTGGTGCGTTAACGCACCAGTAAAAAAATTAATTTTTTTTTTAATTTTGAGCTTCTGATTTGTTTAAGGGCTAAATAATAATAATATTTAAATAGTTTTAAACAAATTTCTTCTCGTTTTGCTTAAAAAATCAACAAATTAAACATTATTTACTTTTTAGTTTTTCATTCTAAATCCCGGTGGTGCGTTAACGCACCATCATTTTTTTTAAATTGTGTGTAATTTTTATTTTTTTAATCATCATATTTGCATTTTGTAAGTATAATTAATGAAAGATTTATAAAAAATATATAAATATTTTCGTTATTTCACCTCTTGGGATAATATGGTTATGGGCTCATCCACCATAATCAAATTATGTCAAATTCGTACTAATAGTAATTACATACTAAATAACTATGACTAGTAAAAGAAAAATTGTTAAAAATTTAAAGTTATTAAGGTTTATAAAATTCATGATGTCATCTGTATTAGCTTTAAAATGAAGAATAAGTTATGTAGGTTGGAGTTATTAAATATAATAGTATAATATAACTACTTACAAATAATATCATTTTATAAAAATTTATCAAAAACTTCTTAATCATGCAGAACAAAGTTTTAAACTGATGGTTTCAGTCCAACACAAGCTCATCAGCGCCATTGAAACGTCAAAATCAGAAATGTCAAAATGTATGAAATGAAAATGTTTTACTATGTATAGATTTTAAAATTTATTTTTACTTTCATATTAAAGATAATTATGGAACAACTGTAAGATTTAATGTGTATTTACACTTTAACAAATATAAAAAGAAGTAAATAAAAAATCATATCTGCCTTAATAATGAGAATTTTAAAATCGATCGATATACAATATTGTTATGAAGTTTCATTAAAAAAAATTAAAAATAAATGGTTGATGAGCCCATTATGGATACTTATTTTCTTATGCCTATGGCACACCGGTCGAGGAGCATCGAGGAACTCCACGACGGAACGAACCCGTTCGCGATGGATTTCTATTTCATCGGTGACAAATACATCAAGGTTTTGCGCGAAATCAGATACAAAAGATACGTCTGAAAAGAGACACATTCGTTTCATCGAGGAACAACTCAATGATAATAGCGGCGCCCCTATTTTTCGTCGAGGACGGGTGCGTTCTATCGTTTCATCGAGGAGTTCCTCGATGCTCCTCGGCCGGTGTGCCATAGGCATTAAACAGTTTTCGAGTTCTCGCCGGATTTTACGTTAAAAATAATTAAAACTGGTCAGTATTTTTTAAATAACTAAGTACAGGGTAATCAAGACGCAGAAAATAATTTTTATCCTTTTCCTAAATTTCCCTTAGTGCAAAATAGTAATGAGAATATTATTAGCATCTCTTTTGTAAAATTATTTGTAAATGTTTATGAATTTCAGTTATTCTGTATAACTGTAATTCGGGAAAAATGAAGGGTAGTATTATATTACATGACTTGTTGAACGTGGAACAGAAAGAATTTTTGAAAAATTCAATGAATCAAAATTTAAAAGTCAAAATTTAATAAACCAAAATTTAAAAGACAAAAATTAAAAATCAAAATTTAAAAGTCAAAATTTAATAAATCAAATTTTAAAAGACAAAAGTCAAAATTTAATAAATCATAATGTAAAAGTAAAACTTTAATAAAAATTTAATGAATTCAAATTTATAAGTAAAAGTTTAATAATTCAAAATTTAAGTCAAAATTTAAAAGACTAAATTAAAAAGACAAAATTTAAAACTCAAACCTTAAATGACAATAATTTAATAAATCAAAACTTAAAAGACAAAATTTTATAAATCAAAATTTAATATATCAAAATGTGAAACTCAAAATTAATATTTATAATATAATTAGTTATTTGTTATTGCACTAACTTAGCACTGAAGCATTTTAGTAATGCCATATCGAACAAATTTCTGTATTTTCGCAATACAAGTAAATAATCAAGATAAAAAATATTACTCTCGCATAGGCTTAAAAATAAAAAATGTAGTTCTAAAATTAAAAGGGTTTTAAAATTTTGTATTTAGGTAAAGATCTAGTTTATCTACCAAGGTAATGTACCAAGTAGATCTATACTTTTAACTGTTGAGCTGTTCACATAATCGAAATTGACCTCATGTGTTAAATTTTGACTGTTCACTATAGTGAATTGTTCATATACCTAATGAAGTATTCACATAACCGAGCACCCACTGTAAGACCATATTCGTTTTCCAAACATGTATGGGGTTGTTATGATATAATATTTTCTAATCATTTAGTAATACTACTGCTTAGCTCCACATAATGCATTTTGGTTACCTTATGGTTTTAATTTATATCCAATTTCAACGACTTAATAAATATTAAATATTAATTTAAATCATATTTTGGGTTGTGACCATTAATGGATTTTCTACCTCGTAACATAATGTATCATTGACGATTTTTCTTATTTTAAAGGCGATTTATCTGTACACCATTGACGATACCAGAAAAATTTATCTAATTTATCAACTTTTGAAGTGAAGAAGACGTATATGGCATTAGACTTGAGTGAATAGAATAAATATTTGATTGCATCGCAGTAATTTTTCTTTAATACTAATATCAATATTAGAGACGTAACCTTCTTATATAATATTTTATTTATAAAACAATTTATCTCCATTTTTAGTGTACTTCTCCGAAATAACGAATACAGGGTACGTTGTACTTGATTTTAAAATTCAAGCCGTAAAATCTGATTCTGTTTTATATCTTTTTTGGTGTGCATGGGGTATACCCTTATGAATAATTTACTGAGCACTGAGTAAACATTAGCACGCTATTTACTCATTTCATTAGCAAATATTACAAACATATAATTCTCAGATAATATGTTATCTACTATAGTCTTCTTCAAATGAAAATGGGATCATCAACCCATTTTTATAATGCAGTAAGTAGTTACTAAAAAATTAACAATGTAACGGAAAAAGCAATTCCTTTGTTCACAAGGTATAATTTAAAGTATATTAATATTCAAGACTTTAATATTTAAGACTTCTTGATGCAATTTGCTATAAAAGATTAATGACGTTGTCAATACTAAATGTGAGTAGTTTAAAAATTAATATCGAGTTTACTAAGAAATTTCATTCATGATTTTCTATACGAGGGATGTTTAACTCATAACCGGACCAAACTTTTAATTTTTTATTAAAATGCAAGGACTCAATTGCACAAAACAACGGTTTAGGTTCGGTTCGCGGTTCACTGTTCTAGTACCTATATGGTTCGGTTTTGTTTCGGTTTTCATCTTATTTATTAAATAACAATAAATTAAATCAAATATAAGTCCCAGTTTTGAACTAAAAAAGTACCGTAAAACCATACAAACTTTTTTGTATTTTGTTTATTTCAGTAGGTAGTTTTTAGATTATTTCATGATCAACATCACTTCAGTTTACCGATGTTTTTAAAAGTAAAAAAAACATAGTTTTTCAAAGTGTGCAAACTTCTCTTTGCCAGGTCAGTAAAATAATTTCTTACTGTATCAAAGTAGTTGATTTCCAGTAACCTTATGTGTTGAGATAATTTTGAGACTTAATGTAGTTAATTAGAATTATATTTTCGAGAGATATAATTTTTCGTTTCAAGTCTGTGCTTTTAGGTCAATATTCGACAACTTTGAACACTGTTTCGAAGGTGTAGTGTATGCCGATTTATTGTTGTTTTAGGAATGAAATATACCCTAGTATTGATATAGGTAGGTACTTTATATTCTCGTATTGAATTTAAAGTAAAAAACTATAGCTGACATTATGTTACTAAAACAATAGATGACGATAATATTTGTCTGTCAAAAAACACACAATATTCCAAATAATGCCGTTATTAGATCTTGAAATTGATAAGCGAGGGGGTTTCTTTTTGCCTAAAATGAACAAGAAAAGATATTTTAAATCACTGCACTAAAATATTTTAATTCGATTTAAATATATACCTATAATTATAAGTATCTGCCTATGTGATACCTACCTACCAAAGATGAGACTAAATTGTTAGTCTACTTTAAATATTTCATACTATTTATTTTATGGTATTTTTTATACATAATGTTACTAAAAGAAATCATTTCATAATATAAAATGCTGTTTTCTTATTAAAAGGTCCTAAAAATTCATTCGTGGATATATATTTTTTTAAAGATTAACAATATACAGTAGATAAAACATGGGTGTTCAAAGTTGTCCAATTTCATAAAACCATATTATGAACAATTCAAAATTTATATTTATTTTGTATCAGAGTCTTACTCTATATTGAAGCCCCTATGACAGTATTTTTTATTTCTCTTTACGTGCAGCAGTTTTTGAGATATAACCAATAATATCAGGAAAGTGTTCAATGTAAACAAAATTTTTGTTAATGCTTTAAACCATTCCGAACCGGTTCAGAACCATCGCTTCGGCTCCGCGGTTATGGTTTCAAAAAATATTTCTAAACGGTACAGGTTTGGTTTCGGATTCACTAAAATAGCAGCGGTTCGTTCTGGTTTTTGTTCCGGTTCGATTCCAATCCGTTAAAATTTTTGACATATTGTTGAAATGACAAACATGGAAGTTTTTAGTAGGAGAACAGGTAAAACCAAATACAATCTGAAATTTTTGTGAGACTTAAATTTAATGAAACAATACTCTTTACGGCTGGTGTAAAAATTATAATATTTTTTTTTATCGAAGCAGTAAATTTTTGGCCAATGCAACAACAACCAAAAACCTTATATGAAAAGGAAATCAGGGAACTAGTCAACAGAAGGCAAAAGTGTACATCGTAAAAGAAGGGGACTATGTCGGGGAACAAAAGTTAAATTTTTAACGTGGTTGTTTTGTCTCTTGTCCAACTTGGGAATGGAGGTCTCACATATTGTAAGTCATCGGATTGATACAATAAATACCGTGTCTGCGGTTGCTAGCTGTCAACTTACAAGTTCTCATGGTTGTTACGCTAGTAAAAATTACATCAGAGGGGAGATTTTTGTGAAACTGAAATGTGTAGGTACTTGGTTAGATTCAAACCAGGGTTCGCAGAACCACAGTCGGTCACAAAAAGCACTCAATTTTCTGCCTTATAATCCCAGTTTAAAAAAAATCTTGGTTGTACACTGTACAGAGTACACCCCAGGAGACCTATTCTTTGCAGTTATCACTTATCAATTTTGATTCATTGATTCGTCAGCTCGTTATACGTAGTTATAGTAATAGTGATAGTGAGAGTTTATTTTCTTTTGAATAGTCAGATTTTATGCATTACAATTTAAGTTTTAACCCTTAACTGGTACTGCTACCGTGCAGTTTACAAACGTAACTGGTATAGTGGGGTCACTCAAGGCCCCAACTTAAATGTGCTCTCATTCTTGTAATAATTTGATAATTTTAAATCATTTCTTACATTTTCAATTACATTTTAATAAGACTAAAATAAAATATTGTAAAAATGTATTTGTTTATGATGTTTATTTCAACAAAACCAAAAAATCTACGAAAAACACCGTTTTTACGATAGTTTCTAAATTGTCTAAAAAATATGATAAATTAATGACCTGCGAAAAGCAAACTACTTTTTTTTCGTTAACCATTTATTACTTTATTCTCTGAAATGAATAATCAATTTTATTGTATTATAAGAAAAATTTCAACAAAATTTTTAAGTCGATGGCAACTCAAATTGTTTCTATCTATCTTCTATATACAGGGTGGCGCGCTTAAGACGATCCACCCTTAATAACTTGGGAACGGATTGTGATAGGCATACCTAGTTTGCGCTATATGATTTAAAATCTAGAGGGAGACATTTTACTAATACTTTTGTTTTTTTAAATCACTCATCTCACCCCCACCACTCTCAATTTTAAAATCTTAAATGGCAATATAAATGATAAAAGTTAGCAACAATAGTTTATAATATGTTTATGTTTTTATTAAAATGACAAGAAAACAAAAAAAAAAACAATGATACCTAATAATTTTGTTAATGTCAGTTATCTTTATCAGTTACTATTATTGTTTCACAATTTTGTCATTTCCATTGCACTCCATGCATTTTATAATAAAACTAAAAAACCGGTGTGTTTCAAGTAGCGTTGGCATTTAAGTTTTATATTTTCAGAGTGCAGACGTAGACTTATAAAGAAAACATTTATTTAAATTGAAAGGATTAAAAATGAAATGGTAAATGCAAATATATTTCCTAAAGATATCACTAGCGTCTGTCGCTTTGGAAATTGGGTCAAATGACGATTTGGGTAAATAACGTTTATGTTTAAGGCCGGAATGTAGCTGTCTACGATTTCGTCGAGAAAAAGGAGAGATATATACACATTTAGTGTGTCGAACAAAGGCAGCAATAGCGAACGCGCTCTAAAAGTGGCATCGTATTTGTAAAATATTGTATTTATAAAACAAAAGAAATAATCAAACGCATTATTTATATACTGTATAACATGTTACCTACAGTGCGACGAATGAATTTTAATACATGTTGTTTTTTAAGTGCCCTAAATTAAACATGTAAAAGTAGTATTTTTCTCTTTATTCGGCATTTTTTTTAAACAATTCTATGGCAAAATTTGGACAAATCTATGCGTCGCACTGTAGAATGAATATTAAATATTGTCTTAAAAAATTCCAATGTTCTTACGTTAGTATTAGATTCAATTACAAACCGTAGAGAACTCTGTTTTTTCTCTTTATACAGCTACATTCCCGTCTTAACAGCGTTTCATTCTTTCATTAAATAACAAATTGGTAAAATACCAGTATGATCAAATAACTGCTCGGCCAAATTCCTGTGTAAGATAAACTTCGTTTTGTGAAATGACAGGTTATAAGAATAAAAATTCGGACCGTGTGACTGTAAAACAATTTGGACAAATAAGTGGATCCCTGTACCTGATTGAATTCGAACCTGAGTTATTAAAACGTTATTACTATTAGTTGAACATCCTCGTAATACTTTAGAAATAAATTAAGAGAGTAGTTTATTCTATGAAGCTTACCTGCAGTGCAAAGTCGTGAATCTTCATCGTATCCATCAGAACAGTCTGGAGCTCCGTCGCAAAGATACTGGATGGATATGCAGTGAGGCTCACCAGGACACTTAAATGGCTCGTACGGATGGCATAAGTCGCCTAACAAATGAAAACACTAAAATTTGGCTTCGAACAGAGAGAGTTTACAATTGCAAACTAGTTTGTAACAGAAAGTACTTGTAGTTACTTTTTTAATGTAAGTACATAGTTTATAAGTTGGTAGTTGCTACAAAACAAGTAGAGTAGTTGCTGGTTTGAAGGAAAATGAACTTTAATAATGAATCAGTTTTATATAGACACTTTTTGATCAGTGATCGGTAATTAGTATTAGTAGTGATACCGTGGCACGAGAAGAGACGAGAAATAATCACCTTTCGTTTCGTCTCAGTTTTTCAAGACGAGAAATTAAAGTATTTTCGTCTCGGACAATTCTCGACAATTCAATTCTCGTCTCAAAGAACTCAAATCTCGCCGTGTTTGAATTTCTCGAAAAAAAATTGTTGGCATCTAATTGAAAATTTAGAAGTACATTTTTGTTAAATATGCACACAATTCTGAAGTATACATAGGATAAAAATTAAATATGGTAGATACTACATGACATACTAATCACGAATCAAAAATACTTTATTTAAAAGTCGCAAAATAAATCGCACTCTAAATGTCCTATACATTTTTAGAGCTACTGTCTCAATTAGTATTTTTAATATGATTAAATTAAATAAACCTAAAAGTAAGGTACATTAAGTAATCACTTACCTAATACTGTACAAATATCAAATTTTAATTAAATTTCGGTGATGTGACATTCAAAGTTCATCAAACCAACGGTACTAAAAATGTAGACGTTATTATTAGAGCAATTTATTTTGCGAATTTTGAAAAAATTGACTCGTGATCAGTACCTATGTGATGTATCTGCCATTTAATTTTCATCCTGAAGTTGTGAAAGTGTAAAACACTTTGTATAAACGATATATCAAAAGAAGAAAATGTTACAAAAAAAAATAAGAACTATATATTGACGTTATCGAAGAGAAGAATATCAAAGTATTAAAGTTATAGTTTCGAGAGTTCTCGATTTCTCGAGATATACAGGGTGATAGTAGGTGGGTACTCAACTTACTGATCATGGAACAAAATAATGTTTTCTAACAATTTGTAAATTTAAGTTTCACAATAAGCACATTATTATATAACATTATTATATAACCACTGGATTATTGATTATATATAATGGATACCTGATTAACTGTGAATGGAATAAAATTAAATTTTAATTAATTGTGCAATGGGAAGAATAGTAAATTTATGAAATTTCATTTGAAAACAGTGACACAAAACTGTTTGATCAAAATACCTGGTAACTAAAATTGCGAATTTTGAAAAAACCTTTCAGGTCTGTGATAAGTGAGTTGGGCACTATGCCATTAAAATATATGCACGAAATTGTAATCATCCTATAATTTATCGTCTCGTAATTATCAATTCCCGACTCGTAGTTTAGGGATGAGACGAGAATGAGATGAGAAATTTCTCGTCTCGACCGGCGGCATCACTTAGTTGTTAGCGAAATAAAGCAATGGATTTGAATAAAACTATATCCATAAAACATAACATTATTTGCTTGGTCGAATCTAATTGTGTTTCATAATAATTTATTATTTCCATGATTTTATTTATTTATTTAACTGGCTATGACTACCCCGTACTAAAATCATTCGATACAGGTGTTCATATTTAAATAAGTTGATTTTGTATATAAAACCACTAATTTTCATTGTTCTGTTTTCATTTCTATTTCATATTGTTTATTTAATATGATTATGGCTGCCCTGAACTTTAATGAAAATAATTTCAATACAGGTACTCATTAAAACTTAAATTTAAAAAGGTCTAACCTAGAATTGCTAGGTTAGACCTTTTTAAATTTAAGTTAAGCTAGAAAATACAGATAAGTAAATTTATGCAAATGAATAAGTGAAAGTGCAGGAGTAAAATAAGTTGTTTATGCAATTCGTGTATAATGGCTATTACACTCATGTGAATTACGACATTCGCCAAGGCTCGAATTGTAAACTTCACACTTGTCAAGGCTCGTATTGTAAACCTCACATTCGTGTATTTAACACTTATCATTATAAACTCGTTGCATAATATGCTACTGTGATACCGTCCGAATGCACAACCGACACAGTGGTGCGTTATATACCGAGAAAGTTGTTACTACATTGTGTCATCTAAATCCATTGCTTAGTAAAACTAGTAACTTAACAGTAACATAAACCTAGTGATCACAAAGACTTTTACATTTTGTTTCATTAAATTTTACTTAATAGTCACAATATTAAATATAAATATATGTCGTAAGCTAGTTATAAAATCAGTTGATTTATAAAACGCCTAGTCATTTTCAAAATGATTTGGCATATATAATATATCATTGTCATACACAATATACCGAAGCTTTTGGTAGAAACTCTGAATCCTACAGACTCGGTTTTGGCAGACACTCTACTTGCACTGAATTAGAACCCAATACCCTTCTTATTGAGTCTTCTCTTAAATACCTACTCGGTTTTGGTACAAACTCTAATTGAATTGAACTAAATAAAGAACTCAATATCCTTTGTGAGTCCCTCATACGCAGTTTTGGTTGATTGAACTTAAGGTGCTAGTATAGTTAGCGTTAGTAGTTCCTTATTAAATTAATTACTCGTGCATTTTGAGTGCTTTGTGAACCAAATTTTGGTTACAGTACCTATACTAAATATATGTATTGTCTTTTCTGACTTTTCGCACTTGTTTTGAATAATGGAAAGTCTAGAAAAACATCTAAAATCGTACTTTACTAATAACACATGCTACGATTGAAATATCTTTTTCAAAAAAATTACTCATAATCTACATTAGTTTCTTAACATCGGATTGTCAATATTTTTTCAAAAACTATTCCCAATTTCTAATTAAAAAAAAATCAAATTTTGAAATTTGTTTTTTTGAGAATTTTGAAATTTTTGAATCAATCCGATGTTAAGCATAAAATTATAGAAATTTTTTGTAAATAAATTTTTTCTCTAAAGTGCACCTGAATTAAGTTATTAGTAAAGTACGAACGACACTTTTATAGTAGCTATACCCGAGCCTTAACTAAATAAAGAACCAGTGTGATTTTTTTATTTTATAATATACATCTACATGCCTAGGCCTTTTATAAACATTTACAATAATGCCTACGACATATATATTATTTAGCAATACAAGTTGGATTAAAATTATATTTTACATTTTGAAGTAATTAATTAGTCAGGTATTCGATGCGAGATGTAAATGTTTTGTCCTATTTTTATTTACAGTTACCGTACGTAACGTATGCTACTGTTTTTTTTTTAAATGATCAACTTATATATTTAACTATGTTAATTTGATATTAACATGCAAATAGTTCTTCGTTCATTATTCCTCCTACTCGCAATTATTATGCTTGTAATTGTAACAACTATCAATCATAATAATTGATTATTTTAATTATAAAGAAGAAAGCAATGCAGTGCTGGTGCGTTGGTGCGAAAATAAGAATAAGAAAATATAAAATATCCTGCTTTTATTCGATTAATTAGTTTTTCAACATTCTAAAGAATTCTTTTGTTAGTTTTTTAGTATTTCATTAATTCGTTTTATGAATGTTTAACATGAAACACAAAAACAAAAAGAAATAATGAATATTATGAAAATAATTATTCTTTTCTTTGTATTTTTTATTTCATTTTTTCTTGAAAGATATAAGAAAAAAAATGAATTGATTTATTATTCATGAGTCTTGACATATTTTTATACGGTCCATATAAATATTTAATTTGCCTTTGTTTTTTTTAATACTTTATTATGAATTATTTATTAAATTGAAAAGTAATAAAACACAATATAGAAAAATTATAATAACAATATTTTCACTACAAGATTTTTATTTTATAAATTTATTTTGGTTAAAAGAGTACAATTATTGCAATTTTGGCTATTTAATAGTATAAACTGCAAAACAATTAAATAATACAATAAGCAAGATTGAAAATAGTATATTATGCATTGAGTGAATTAATAGTCATTATAACGAGTTGCATATATACAATTATTCTACTTTCATGCTTTCTTTTAAAAAAAAACTATTTATTTCCATGAAATTTACTTGGGTGTTGCACAATGAAAATCTATATCGAAATGAATGTCATTCAAGTACAAACAATTAATAAATATTAAATAAGTAAATTAAAGCATGGCAGTAGAAAAACAGTGTTTTTAAAATGATATCAATTTTTAAATTTATACCAATCAAGAGCTCCTTTCAAGCTTAATACAAAAGTTCGTTATTGATTGATACGTTGCTAAAGTTAATATTATTCCAGATATTTATAAGTTGAAACGTGCATAAAGTTAACATCAGGTCTGACAAGTTACTTTATACATTAAGCGACATTGCTATATACGTGTAATGCAAACTTTAACAAGAAACTCGAATATTACCAATTTAAATTAAATAGGTATTGATGATGTAGGTACTTTTGCATAAAGTTTGAATGAATATTATGTTTAATAAAGGAATTTTATTTAAAACTTTATATTTATACAATCATATTTAATCGAAATTAACGGCGAGATAGCTCTCGTGGTTAGCGAGCTTTACCGTGTGAACTGGGCACATAGATCGTGGGTTCGAATCTCGGTCAGGTCAGGAAATTTTCTCGACCTGATTTACATTGATACTCCAAGTTGGGATCTAATTAACTTGGCAACCTCTAACTATCGGGCACAAATACGTATTTAATCGAAATTGAAGCTTACATTTTATAATTCTTGATATCTCAATAGTATTTCAATAAAATTTGTAAAGTAATATTTAATATCTGCTTATAAATAATAAATGTCAAAAATAAAGTATAATGATCATAATATATTTACAGTATCTGATAAAATCATCGATAAATGCTTGTATGTATGTATGTAATGTAATCAATTTTCAAATTATTTTATCTGATCCTGCTAATGAGAAAGTAATTCTAGCGGACACATTTTCCGACGAAATTGAATAATAAATCATGAAATTATAACATTTCCTTATTTAAAAATAAAGCGCAAATATTGAATCTTTTTTATTATATTTGCTAAGGATAATTATTACTTTTGCGCGGTCCTTCAAACGCAGGTGGAAACTACACGCCTTTGTTTGAGGACCACTGATCCACGTAAATGGATTAATGACAATGAATTAATTAGCAAAGAGATGCTTGACTCTGGCGTTAATTAAAAAAGCTCCTACGTATAAAATTAAATGGTTACTGTTTCAAATAAATTAATTTTACAGAAGGCAGGAAATTAAAATTTATTATTCATTACATTGCATTGTTTATACCTAAAAATATGCAAAAACTGTAATTAAAATATAAAACTTTATTGCAATCATTAAACATCATTATTTTCCAAGAAAATAAAGTCAAACATAATGTAAATGTTATTATAATTTCTCTCAGTATAAATAACATTAACCTGTATACCCAGCTAGTATTTTCTATATAAAAGCGCTTTTGTTCGTATATTCTTAAAAGAAATTTATAACTACGATAATTTATTACAATTGTAATATGAAAAACGTGGTTTTAAGTCCTCAATTTTGGGTAAAAAATTTATAAAGTATAATAATTATTATGCCAAAATAATACTCTTATACATTAAAAGTGATAATAAATTATACATTTAATAATACTGAATAATGAATATAAGTGCTATCTCAGTAATCCAGACAGAAAACTATTTTTTGTTTATTACAAATTAAATCAAATTTACAAAAAATAAAACTATGAAAAAATAAGAAATCCGTAATAAAAATATTAGTTTTTAATACAAAATTCTATGGTCGCTCAAAAGTTGTCACAATTTTGTTCACGTTTGTTGCAAATGTTCTCACGTTTGTATTACACAATATATTTTTATCAACGATTATTGAATAATACATTCAATATGTAGGTAACTTTAGTAAGATAAACTCATTCATTGTATTTTGAATCATAATTCAACACTATTGTATTATGAGTCCATTATTCAGCACAACTGTTATACTGTCATCTCATCAAAATGTGAGGTCAGATAAATATTTAAATGATTTAAAATTTGTAAAAAAATATATATTATTTAAAAAGTAGCAGATAAAACATCGTATTTGATTTGCACATAATGGATACAATTAACTCGGATGATTATACACACTCCTTCAGCTCGTGCATAAACTTTCATCCTCTTGAATTATAGCCTACATTATGTGTTCATTAAATAATATACTATTATGCATCTGGATAACAGAGATGAATAAATACGAAAGATATTAGATCCGAAATTTTATTAATGTTAAGTCTATGAATTAGAGAGATTGCACTCGTATTGTATAATTTGCGATTATTTGTATAAAATTTTCCTCATTTTATTATAAACTTTTATAAAATCATCCACTTTGAATATTAAAACTAGAGAACACTTATCTTTTCAAGAGAGTATTAACAAAAAAGTGCTAAGTAATAAAACAACAGAGAAAATGTTGGTTTAGCTCGCACCATTTTTCACTCTGTTATTTTTAACATATAGTGCTTTCACTTAATAAGATTATTCATCATGCTTACAAAAACTGTGCGAAACAACATAATATTAACAAAGGGCTTTTGTTAAGTATCTTCGTAATCCTAAGGGATCCTAAGAGCATTCATAAGACAATGGGATTACTCGAGTAATTAGGACAAAAAGAATATCCAAAATTTCGTAAAAATTTTATTTTTATGTATACAAAAGATACAAAATATTTATCAAGTTGGTAATATGAAATGAATTGTTGATGCTAACTTTGACATTTCTTATGTTGAATAATTTATGTGTTTTTGAAAGCATATTACATCATTTTTGCTGTGCTCTTTGCTATAAAAAGGATTTGAAAAGTATGAAAATATATTAGCTTTTAATGACATAAGTTTGACAATTATTGTTGTTTTTTAAAAGTATAAATTAATATTCTTGAAATGTTTTCGGTTAATTGTAAAAGTTTTATTGGAACATTACTGTTTTAATATTGTGGTAAAAGTACGCGTGAAACCAATAATTTACCATTATTATTCATTTTTTACGTATCATATATTTTATAAGCAAAAAAATCCATTAAATATATTTTTCTAATATGGTAATTTGTCGTGTAAAACATAGATATGAAAATTACAAATACTAGTTTATTATTACAGCGTATTTAAATTTTTTACGTATTGATAATAAAGTGTTGGTATTATAAAATACGCAAGATAAAATTCGCATATATTGCATATATTTTAAAAATGAATCAATAGAAAAGTTTATAAGCTTATAATCGTATAATTTAGGCACACAATATCAAATGCATTTTAATACTTTCATTATAGAAAAGCAGATTTTAATTTAAAATATTTATTAGGTATTGTAAAATAAAATTTGAATATATTCATGAGCGAATAGCAAAAGCACAGCAAAATATTTAAATAATTCAATGTAAAAATAAAAGTAGTTATCATAATATTTCTATTTAGTTTAAAATTAATAACACAGCTCTCATCAAATGTAATAATTATGCGAATAGGTAATAAAACATGTAAATGATGTTATTTACATTTTCCAATCATAATATTATGGCATATAAACAACAAGTGATTTTTATCTTTTTGCAACATGTAAATAAAGCTTTAAAAAGGTTATAGCAAAATAGGTATTTGAATGAATGTACAATTTTAGTTATCATTTCAATTGTTGAACATGTGAATAAAACATAAAACATAACGTGTATTTATCGATCGAATAAATACAATTTTCCATATGTTTGGCATGTTTGGGTGTGAGTATGCGCTTTAAACGTTTCACGTTGAACGCGGAACGCTCACACCTAGTACTAATACGTAACAGAATAGAGTGCATAGCATAGAGTGCATAGGATGCATTGTTGTGCGTATTGTTGTGCATTGATTCTTCTCACTGACTCACTCACCATTCCTCTTGACATGGACATGGCCGTATAGTCGACTTAAGTCTAAGGCGATGGTCTCGGGGACAAAGAGCACTGTGACACAAAGTAAGGAGATGATAATGAGTAGATGGGAAGGTCGGGCTCGGGCCATGTCGTTGATGATGACGCTTGAACGCCCTTGCCGTTGTCCGTTGACTGGCGGTGGCGGTCTGACGCGAACAGAACGACGACACGGGCGACAAGAACGGCGGGAGCGGCGAGAACGACGCTTGCGACGCTTCGACCACAGCTTCGACGCTTCGTTGCTTGCTTTGGCAATTCGATGTCTGAAACAAGATGCGACCTGCGAGCTTTATACGTACTAGCACATGCCCAGTGGCCACCACATGCCCGAAGGTACAAACACCACAAGAATACGTACTATTACGCCCATGCACAACTGCCGCCAATCAGGAAATCAAGATTTTCAAGGTACACTCGCAACTAAAAGTAGGTTGCCCTTTTTGTTATAAATGTTTTCAATATTTTACAACCGATTTCTCCAAATCTTATACACAATAACTAACTTCTATTTCAAATTGGCAATATCATTAAACTAAATGTAATATCAAAAAATACATAAAATAATTATTTTTGAGCAATTGACTGTAAAATAACAATTAAATATAGGTAGACCGATTTAATTGTTGTAGGAGAAATGGATCTACTAACCTACCCTAACTTAACTTTGACCTATATATAAAATATTGAACCTACACGCTTTAATTCATTTAAAAATTTGGCTGGAAAATAATCATTTAAAATTGGGTGTATTTAAACGTTATATAAAACGTATAGACATTTAATCTTAACCAACACAAATTAATATTGTACATACAAATTGAACCTATACACTTGACGCTTGACACGAATTTGAACCTATGTAAAATTAATTGAGTAAAAAATTATCAGACAGTTACATTTGTTAATCTAATTATAATTCTAAACATATTAATATAAAAGAAACATGTAAGGTTAAAGTATGTTTGTAAATGTATATTTTAATAAATTTTGATCAGTTTTGTGCGAATATAATATAAATAGTATCTAAATGAAGAAAAATATCTATAAAACCGCATAGAAACTTATGTTTTATTGACAGTAATATAAAATAGATTCAAAATATTATATTGGCAGCTCCTTCTGTCAAAATCGTTTGTTTAGGAATAGTATATATTACTATAAAAGTATATACATGTTAAAAGGGCTGATCAGAGCCCTTTTAATATAAAAATAATCCTTTTATAACAAGGCAATGAAGTTGTAAACGGTTTAGATAATATTATAAATTTATTAAATACAAAATAGTAAATATGTGTTTATTGTTCGAATTAGAAATATATACATACATGATATTATTATTATATATTTAGAATAATTTTCGGGCAGTTTGATAAAAATACTTCTTGAATAGTGTGTCGCAAATTCAGACAAAATATGTATAATACAGATGAAATGTGTACAATTAAATATAAAAATGTGAATTCTATTGAATGGTTTTCAGCAAATTGTTACAAAACTTTAAAACATTAGCATATCGTGTCCTTTTAAAAGCTGTAATAACATAATTTTAATAACAGTTTTATATTCAATTGCACAGATATTTCATGTTTAATATATATATATATATATATATATATATATATATATATATATATATATATATATATATATATATATATATATATATATATATATATATATATTAAACATGAAATATCTGTGCAATTGAATATAAAACTGTTATTAAAATTATGTTATTACAGCTTTTAAAAGGACACGATATGCTAATGTTTTAAAGTTTTGTAACAATTTGTTTAGAGCGTGAAAAGCATGTGTGCATTTTCTCGAGAGTGTACCGGCGCTCCCGGAGTTTCACTTTTCTTTCCGTGTAATTTTTCTGCCCCACAACGCAAATTCCCATTGGCTCTGTTCAAATGCGTCACGGACATGCGCGCAGGTTCTTCCTGCTGCTCTTTTCAATTCTCTTTCTTCTTCTCTGACAAAACCGCGGAATTTATTCATTCCGTTTCGTCTCGCAACGCTGCGTCCACACAAAAACATACATAAAAACATACAGCCATACACAGGATAAAATACCGAATAGCCACATTAGCAGGCGAATTTCACCGAATGGACACGTAACAGAATTACGATTTCCGGGTTTAAATCGACGCGAGACGAATAAGAAACAAAAAGATGCGGAATTAATGGGGATTGAACGGAGAATATTGCCGTGCTTAACCTGAAACTTGAAAAGAATCGCTGAAAGCACGCTATGCACTCAAACCAATGATGTTACATTCAAAACTTGACATTCAGTCCGTTTCTTTCAGTAACTTAATCACAAAAACTATCATTGAAAAAGTTATGAACTTTAAATTTAATTCAATACACCAGACTTTAATACAATTTAACTGGACGAATTTTTTATGCCATGATCATAAAATAAAAATTTCATTTGAAAATATCAATGTTTCGGATAAACTTTTGTTGTTTAGGGTATCGAACCGCACAAAATAACGGTTCGCGGTTCACTGTGCTTCATAGTATACAGGGTTCGGTTTTGAACCGTTTTCATATTTCTTCTTGAAATTTCTATCAATATTTTCATAACATTTATATAATTTGGACAATACCATTTTTCTGTGATTTTTTCAGGTTTTGATTCAGTCACAATCACATTTCAGTTTACTGCACAAATCTCCCTTGTGGTGTATTCTCCACTGACAATCTTCAGTATCTACCTGTGAATTGACGGCTGGTAACCGAACCACACACACGTTTATATGTATTTACTGATGATTGGTTTAATGGTGTGATAGATATCTATGTACGCTTGTATTTTTTAATATTCAATTGGTTGCAATTAATCTTTACTATAATTGTTAATCATAAAATATTTTAGTCTAAACAAGCACCCTAAATATTAGTTTTATAATTCATCACGTACATGAAAGAGTTTAACGTTATTACTTTATATTAAAAATTTTACTTTATTTTTATTTATATAGATAACAAGTAATTCGTGTTGCCGCCGAAACGATAAATTTCTCGTCTCATTTTCGTCTCGTCTCGAAATTCCGAGACTCGAACCAATAAATTTATCGTCTCGGATTTTCGAGATGAGACGAGAATTTAAAACTACGAGACGGCAAAACTATCGAGAGTAGATTAAACTTTTAAAAATATATTATTTAATATAAATATTTTTACATATTTTGAAAAAAAAAATTGTGTGCAAATTTAACAGAAATGTACACATAATTTCTAAATTCACTTCCAGTTTTTCAAATAGATGTCAATTTTTTTTGTGAGAATCGATTTCTTTGAGACAAAAAGTAATTAGCAAATTCGTATAATTTTTTTATTTATTTGTATGATAATTATATTTAACTTGATTTTTACACTCTCTACTTACCTTACCTATAATAACACATTTTATTTATTTATTTATAAATTCTGGATAAGACACCCACTAAATTATAGATTAGATATAAGTTTTACAATTTGAAAGTCGTAATTCTGGGTATAAAAATGTTTGATTAGAAAAAAATGTTCATTATTCCCTTTGAAGTAAATTTCAGTAACCGCAACCACAACGTATTTGATTACTCGCAGTAAATAAAGACATTTATGTTACTCGTGGGATTCACGAAATAAATTCCGGTATATATTATTCAAAATTATGGCGAAGCATACACAGTATCGATTAGCAAATTTGCCACATTCCTTTGTTTTCTATAAGAATCAATTAATAAAATTAAATGTAAATAATAAATCATAACTTTTCCTTTGTTTGTTAAAATATAGCAATAAATTAAGTGTAAAAATGTATAGTTCGCAAATAGCGATGAAATATATCTCGGCAATATGATTGAAGTATTGATAGCAATTTATCAAGTTTTATATTGTTGCGCAGTGTGACCTTTAACTTTTCCAAAGTCTCATTTTTCATTTTACCTGTTAGCTAAGGAAATAAATTAGATTTTTAGCTATTAGGGAACATTAAGAAAATTAATGTAATCATCACCAAGAGTAAAGAACATTATTATTTCAGTAGGTTTCAAGTTCAGTAAATATCAATTCAAATGGAATTTGAAATTACGAGAGGCACTTCGCTTTGCTTTGGTTTTGTTGAAGCGATGAACATTAAAGGGGTTTGTCTACCTTCTATTTTCACGGGCAATATGACTTACCACCGTTTTGGTCTACTTAAGCCCAATTATTGCACTCGATTTATGAAAAGTAATTTTATATGAAAAACATACGGTTCAATAAAAATTTGTTTATGAGTTCGTAGTTTAATAGGTACAATTTAGAGAAAAAGTCTATGTACAATAATTTTCTATAATTATGCTTAACATTGAACTGTTTTAGTTTTTCAAATTTTTTGAAAAAAAGGAAAATCTAAAACTTATTTTTTATTTAAAATGAAAATGAGGGATGTTATTTGAAAAAATACCAACAGTACGATGTTAAAATAGTACAGAGATATTCCAATCGACAAAAGAGTTATTGGTAATCTACGATTTTAATGGTTTTCTAGACATTTCATTATTCAAAATAAGTGCGAAAAATCGGAAAAGACAATACAAGTTAGTATACTGTTAATTTGTAAATTTGGTTCATAAAGCAATCTAAATGGACGAGTAATTAATTTAATAAGTAGGTAACTACAGTAGGTACTACTTCTACTTCTATACGATAAACTGATCCCGTAAAATAATTCAAAATGAAACTACAAAACAATATTTAAAATGATAGCAATTAAAATGCAGTAAATTTATGTATTTATTAAATGAAATAAAGTAAATTCTTGCAAAATGTTACAATGCAATAAGATTAGAATGATACTGTTTCTCAGTTGAAATAATGTATTTTTTATTTTATATTTTTTACAAAAAATAAATTATTACCCAACTTAGTTGTGGCAGTCTCACATATAGTGAGTTATCAGAATCACCAAATAATCATATATATAGATATTATATTATACAGTAGGTATGTGCGGTTACCAGCCGTCAACTCACGGATACTCATGTTAGTGGAAGGTACACCACTGAGGATATTTTTGCTCAGTTTAATCAGGAATGTGTATCTGACTGGATTAGAATCTCAATTGTCAAAACCACATAGGTCATGTTATTGTATTACAATATATCAAAAACTGCAATAATAATTATTGTAATTTTCAATTTTGAGGCCCTCATAGAAAAATAAACTTGTAGAATTTTCTGTAAATTATGTTCAAATAATTATTATCTTCGAATAGTATTAAAAATATAGAATTTGAGTAAAAATAGGCCTCTCAATAAATTGTTTTTTTAAGTGGAACGATATTGTATCTCAATTGTAATTTATATTTTATATATAACATTTAAATTTTATAGCCCTATATAAATAAATCAGTTCTGTTGAACTTTCCTGTAAATAATTGTATAAAAATTTCAAGTTCACAATGTATTTATTTAAGATAGAAGTTTTGAAATTGAGTGAATTAAATTGTAATATTTCAGTTTTTGTAATAAGCGTGTCATATTTACTTAACAAAATTAAATATTTATACGACAAAAATGAATTCTATAAAACATGTACAATTGACATTAATTGAAAATTAATTTCTGACTTTTGACATTTGCTTCCACTTTGTATAATCCTAGGGAATATAAATGAATAATGAATTAATTTTTTTCACAATAACAGTATATAAATCCCATCGATTTTTATAATTCTGTAATTTCCACAAATGATGGTTACGGGCTAATGATCACGGTGTGTGTACACATTACACGTTTGTGTACGTTTATGAGTCCATATGTAGCCCCTGGCGTCTGGACCACCCACGTCGACACGGTGTGACACGTCAACCCACACACGGTGACGTCACAGGTTTGCATTATATACACGGAGGGGAAAATTCACTAAATTTTAATTAGAGAGTGTAAACATATTTCAGAAAGTGCAAGTTGAAAATTAGACAAGGAATACGTTATTGCTTTAATACATGATTAATGTTTACATACTCTTATACGCCTTTAACCAAACTTGGTTGTGGCAGCCTCACATACTGAGTCATTGGTGTACAATATAATATGCAGGATGATTTACAATTTCGTGCATATGTTTTAATGGCATACAGTATCTACTACACTTCCTGATCATGGAACAATTTTTTTTTAATTCATAAATTTAAGAACAACACATCTTTGAAACCAATGGATTGTTGATTGTATAATAGATATTAACTATAAATGGAATAAAATTAAATTTTAATTAATTGTGCAATGGCACGAATGGTAGAGTGTTTCAGGACTAGTGTAACAAACTTTAACAGCTTATTCGTGAGGTCATTTTAAACAAAAAATGTCAATCTGGTTAACAAAATACAAGAGGTTGATCTTTTATAAATAACACGAATTTTTTTTTAAATTTTTATAATCAAGACACTTTTGAAAACCAAATCGTTTTATAGAAAAATTAGAAAATTAGAAAATAGAAAGATTAGTTTGACAGCTGTTGTTTAGTGACGTTTACAATTTGATATTGCAATTGCATTTATTTTAAGTTATAGAAACAATACTTAATATAAAAAATGCTTGGTATAGGAAAATATTTCTCGTATTATTTCTATATAACTTATAAAAAATTCATTTTTAATCTCGAATTGTAAATGTCACTAAATTAATATTTCAATAAAAATATTTGCTTGCTAGAGGGATATTTTAACTAATACGACTGACTATTAGTTTAATGTTAGCGTTAAAAATAAAAGTTAGAAACGTCAATAATGCATGAAAAAACTATTATAAAATATTAATATAGATAATTTAATTTTCATTCACACGCTTCTAACTTAAGAGTATTTTAGACCTCCTCCCCCTTCCAATTTAATTGCTCACGGTGTAAAAAATGTAACATGGTCAACAATCGAGTGTGTCATATCCTGTATTTATTATACTTCGTGATACAAACATATTTCAATATATTTCACGCCTTTAATCCAATTTCGGTGTAGCAGCCTCACATACTGGGAGTCATAAGTCATCGGTATAAATATATAATATAAAGCGTATTTACGATTACTATAGCTGTCAACTCATGATTGAAAATGTTGAAAGTACAACACAGGGAAGATTTTTGCGCACTCAAACTGGAATGTGGTATGCAGTATACCTAACTGGATTCGAACCTCTGGGTTAGTAAATCTATAATCCTGTTACAGAACAAAATAGTCATAAGTTAAAAGTTATAATTTACCTTAAAATATTGACTGAAAAGTGAGGTAAAATTACAATTTCAGGACAGGTGTGGGATAAAATTCATTTTTCCTGCATTACGTATTTTATTCATATTTTTAGACCTCATTACTTTAAAACAAGGAGCAGAAGATATAATTAAAATCTGTTTGCAAGAATAAATTAAATGTTCTTAATTAACAAATATAACTAATTAAGCAGTTTTTAATTACCTACCTCTATATGATGCTTTAATAATACAAGGTAAAATGTAAACATTTTAATAAACCTTTAGGTAGGATAGGTAAACAAAAATATATTCTACCCCGTGAGTTGTTCGTAGTTTATAATTAATAGCATTTTAATAGTTATATTATAAGTAAAGGAATTTTTCTTATTTCCCTTTTTGAAGTTTGAATTAAATTAAGTAAAAAAGAGAAAAAGCAAATAAGTTTTAGAATGAATTTGTTTCACTGGCCATATATTTACTTTTAAATCATCAAATTCGCATAGTACACATCAGAAGTCTTTTCAGAAAAACTTTTAAAGTAAATACTCACGATTGACACAAAAAAATAATTTCAAGGAAATTTCGTCTTTGGTATTGTCCCATTTCGTTATTGCAAAACGCACAAAGAAAAAAAATTGCACAAAAAATAGAACAAGACAAAATGACACCTTTAAATTTAAAGATATTTGACATATTTATTTTGACCGTTCCTTGAATATTCCATAAGAAAAAAAAAATCTTGATTTATAATAATTTGAACATTAGGTTAAGTTATAATTATATTATATAGCTACATATATTATATAGCTACAATTTACAATGATTGAAAGAAACCATTAATTTCCAACAGTTTTTCACAAAAATTAAATGTCAAATAGGAGCCACAGCCACATTCATCCCATGCTTAATATCAGTTGCTATATTCAGCCCGTGACTAAAAACGGCCAAATGCTACGCGGCTTGTCGAGGTGTGTTTAAAATGTCATTTAGCGCCATGGAAACCAGTTCCTTAAATGATATTTTAATACCAGGAGTAGAAAAAAGTATTTTAGAACACACTGTGCATATCTACTGTTTCGATACATCATTTTTTATCTTTATTAATACCTTCACTTCGTGACTCACCCAACTTGGGTGTGGAAATCTCACATGCAAGTCATCGGTGTAGATAAGTATTATTATACCGTGTGTGCGGTTTCCAGCCATCAACTCACGGGTACTCATGGTTTTTAATGGACAGAACACCGCACAAGGTAGGGTGACTGGTGCTATATTAAATAATTGTGAACCGCGCAATTAATAATTTATTATTTATTCCTGCATGTGAGAAGCTCTGTAAAATATAACTTTAAATTTTAAGATATTGAAAAATACAATAATTTAATCGAACTATAGGATCATCATGAAATATGTACGTCCATACTCCGCAGTCATAAATGTGAGACTACCACACCCAATTATGCACATAGGCGTGATAGCTATGCACTTATTAAATTGTTCAACCCTTTCCGTGATAATATCAGATTAAGCCATGCGATTGTTCTGTCCTATCCTGTATATTATACTCGCGCTCGCCTACACACTTTTGCAGTGGCATTTTCATGTTTCACGTTCACGCTGCTCACGCCATCTACGTTTTCCCACGTATATACAATCCCCATTCTCCGAACACAAACCCATACACAGTTGCACACATACATAATCCGGGAACGCACCACTGCGTCAAATTGCCATGACGTCAAATTATTTCGCTGGTATAGGATTTACTCCCAATAATTGTAGAATGATAGATGTTATTATAGTGGAATCCAACCACTTCGACCGAATGTCAATCCGTTTGACAATCTTTAAAATTCAAAGCGGCAGCGGACAGATTCCTTAACCAAGACTACATTGAAGACGATCAAGTGGTCAGTTTGAAGCTCCTAGAAGCACATACTGCCGGTGGGGAGACTTGAACCACTAAACTTCCAGGTTCCTACGTCATCACATCCGCGCAGCTACTGCCTCGACCATCGTGTCTAAATATAGCTAACTTAAATTGCGAGATAGCTTGCCTCTGAACACAAAAGTCGTGGGATCGAATCTGGGTCAGGTGTGAAATCTTTCAATGCTGAACTAGAAATGTTTATCCACTTTCGCCACCATTCCAAGTTGGGATGCAATTAACTTGGCAACCATAAAGCTATCGGACACTGGCTGGTAGTTATAACAAGGCTTAGGCTGAATCTGAAGCCCTGCATCTCGTTGACAAGTGGTTCGGTTTTGTTCCAGTTTTCAAATTTCTTCTTGGAATAAACCGGTTTTCATAAAAGCGGTTCAAGTTCCGGTTTCGGTTCAACAATTTCGTATATAACAAACAAATAATTTTAAAAAATCGTTCCAGTTTTGGAGTAAAATATAATGAATTTCTAAAAAAACGAACCCGTAAAACAAAGTTTTTGACTATAAATCCTTTATAACACTCGATCGATATTTAAATTTTTATATTAAATTAGATCTTTAGCTGTTACTGTACTAAATTTGAACCAGATCGGTGCAGTACATTTTGAGATAGCTAGCTGCCATTTTGTTTCAAGATGGCGGACTAACATTTTAATATACCTATGTTTCAAGATAGATTCTTAGCTATTACTGTACCAAATTGGAACGAAATAGTTACAGTACATTTTGAGATATATGTGCGCCATTTTGTTTCAAGATGGCGGACTGACATTTTAATATATCTATATCATAAGTTGGACCCTTGGCTATTGCTGTACCATATTTGACCGCAATCGGTGCAGTACATTTTGACAAAAGTCTATTTGCAAAATTTCAGCTCGATAGGATCCCGGGAAGTGGGTCATTTTTTACTTTTATTTTTTTGACGTAGACAAGACGGTGAAGTTAATATAAAGGATTTAAAAATTTAAAACTTTACTTAACTATAGAAAATACAACAATGTTCATAAAAATTTAATAGCATTTTGACAAAAAAAAAATTCAATGAATGCTTTAAACCGTGGTGGTTGTAACAAGGGCTTACACCAGAAGGTGATATGAGATAATCTGTGTACTCAAATTGCGAGATAGCTTGCCTCTAAACACAAAAGTCGTGGGTTCGAATCGGGGTCAGGTGTAAAATCTTCACTGCTGAACTCGGAATGGTTATGCACTTTCATCGCCATTTCAAGTTGGAATGCAATTAACTTGGCAACCATAAAACTATCGAGCACCAACTAGAGTTGTAAAAAGGGGTTCCATCAAAAGGTGAGATGAAAGAACAGCCTTAGGCTGAAACTGAGTAGTACACAAATGATGGCTTTCCTATGAAGACACAAGTCGTGGGATCAACTCTGGGTTATGTGTGAAATTTTCATGGCTTAACTCGGAATGGTATGCACTTTCGTCACCATTCCAAGTTGGGATGCAATTAACTTGGCAACCATAAAGCTATCGGGCACTGGCATGTAGTTTTAAGAAGGGCTTGCACCAGAAGGTGAGATGAAATAACAACCTTAGGCTGAAACAGAGTAGTACTCAAATTGCGAGATGACTTTCCTATGAACAAACAATTCGTGGAATCAAATCAGGGTTAAGTGTGAAATTTTCACGGCTTAACTCGAGATGGTATGCACTTTCGCAGGGCCCACCGGAATACCGGGAAATTTCCCGGTGGACCGACTGGATGTGGGCCGATAGCGATTTACTGAAGACTAATGGCCAATTTATTATATTTTATAAATATTAAAAACTTAATTTTCAAATAAGTTAAATTTTTAAATTGAAAATTTTTACGCCACTAGCATGTATAGTTGTAACAAGGGCTTGTACAAAAAGGTGAGATGAAAGAACAGCCTTAGGCTGAAAACTGAATCTGAGTACTCAAATTGCGAGATAGCTTGCCACTGAACACAAAAGTCGTGGGTTCGAATCAGGAATAGGTGTGAAATTTTCACATGCACTATCGCATTACCATTTGAAGTTAGGATGCAATTAAACTGACAACCATGCAGCTATCGGGCACCCGCTGGTGATTGTAACAACACCGTTGCACCAGAAAGTGAAATGAAAGAACAGCCTTAGGCTATAACTGAACCTTACAATCCATGACATGAGAAGTTAAGTCCCTACCACATATTCACTTTAAAAAGATTTGTCAAATCAATTTTGACACAGTGGCAATATGACACATAGCGACAATTTGGTACAACGACAGCATTTTGACATACCTACTGGCAATTTCAATTTAAAACGAGGGCAATATGATCCGCAAGGGAAAATGCCACTTGATCAAATTGCATTTTCGTCAAAGTACCATAGTGTCCAAATCCGGCTACCTCAATTTGCCGCTGTATCAAAATGCACCCCTAGCATTTGAACTGGTAATTTGACGAAACGGCAATTTGACGTAGTGACATGTACTCCATAATCCTCGCTGCTCACATACTTATATAGGTATACACACATACAGACACGGTGGTGAGATCCATTACAGAGAATAATGAATCTGGCAGGAGTAAAACTAGACCATCTGCTGCAATATGTTGTACGTACACAGACACAGGACACACACACACACATACATACACGCAGACCTTCTGCTTCAGGATTCAGTTTACGTGAACTTTCTGAACTTGAAGAAAAACCTGTGGCTTTTTTCTTGCCACTGAGACACTGAAAGAGCTCCTGAAAAATTAAGATATTTATTATTCACGAGTATGAAGTGTTTGTTTTCATTTAGTGGAGAAAACAAAGAGAAAAGTTACAAAGTTAGGATGATTGGATGAGTAAGAAGTAGTGTAATGTTTAGAAACGTACAATAAATTTATAGCCACTTTGGCTTTCGGGATTTAAAATTTTGTAATGCTTTATATATGCATTTAGTCTTATTCAATAAATTAATGTAGGGAGATATGTTTAAATAGCCAATCTAGTACCGGTTCTTTGGATATGATGGCCAGATCTTTTATGTCATAACAACTCTGTTATAGACACTCCAGCTAAATCTAGCTAAATCGACACTCGAGCTAAATCAACACACAAATGTCATCTATTGAATTTGGGTTGAAATAAAATTTTAGGGGTTAGTACACCTACATTGTCTTGTTACTGTTAAAATTCATAATTTAAACACTATTTTCATGTATAAAATTTTCTTAAAGTAAACTGTATATTATGTAATAGTTTGAATAGTTGGCATAAATTGACATTCTTTTTGAATACTGGCGCTACTTTTGCCAAATTGCCAGCGTAATGAACTGAATTATCAAAATTTGAAAAGTAACCTGTCAAGCAAGTTAAATAATTTGTACGCATAATTTTTTTTAAATACATACTTACTATATTATATTTATTCTCGTAGCTAAGTAATATATTTTATATCACATAATATTCTAGATTTACAAATTTTAAATTATTTGTAGTTGCCATTCGCTACGTTATTGTTTCACAACATGATCTCCTTTATGGCCTCCTCTTACTCTTATCGTCTCGGAAAAAATTACAACTGATTGATTTATTCAACTAAATTATAATATTTATTCCGAAATCATTTTTTTTCAAACTTATTTGTAGGTACATAGGTAGTTATTACATAGTAATAAAATTTAAAAAATCATCTGTTTATTATTATCATTATTAAAATTTTATGATTAGAATATATCATACCATGAATTTTTATTAAGGAAATTAAGAATGAAACATATTTTTTAAAATAATTTCCGTTTATGAAAGTTATACTTGTTATCATGAGCTAAATTCAAATTTTGTATTTATGAATAAAATAGTCTTTAGTACCACTTTACCATTTAACATAAATAATAAAAGACCTAAAATATCCTAAAATAATAGAGAAATTCAGAATTACGTCATAGCCAGGGGGCAACCTACTATTCCAACCTTACTTTTGCATATTTTTATTTAAATTTTGAACAGTTTCTGTTAAAATGTAATTTAAATAATATTTTCATGATACAAAATAACTACAAAACTGCAAATAAAATTGTATTTTATTGACAGTTAGCTTTAAAGTTAATATAAAACACCAGTTTGACAGCTGCCCCCTGACAAATTCATTTGTTATGGATTTCCCGGCTATATTTTTACTTTTATAGTCACGTGGTACAAAGAGAACCAATAGACATGTCACACCATGTACCCATAATTCCCCAGTTTAATTTCTCAGAATTTAAATTCGAGCTAAGAGCATGTACAAAGTTTGTACTTCGTATTGAATAAAGCATATTGTGCAGCTATTGTTATTAATAAAATTACAGTACAACTTTATTAATTTGTTAGAATAAGTATTTTATTTATTATCCTACAAGTGTGAGTATTTTATTTATTCTTACATTACTATTAGCTAGATAGATAGTAGCACAAAGAAATGTTTATCTTTTAGTTACTTTTCTTTCGATCTTTAAATATGGACTACACTTTTGTTTTACGTCTAACTCCAAAACCACAACGTCTTCAAAAACGTAACACGTCACCAGGTATTTTTGAATTGGTTATACTTAAAATTGTATCAAAGCAGCCACCATTTTAATATTTGTAGAGAAGTGGAAGAAAATTTGTGAAGAACGCAAAAAATTAATGATGAAGAGGAAAATTAAAGAATTAGGTAAAACTAAATTATAAATCGAGTAAATAAAACTGATAGAATTCCACTCTAATAACATCCTCTATCCTGTAATATGGAGTTAATTCTGTAAAATGGTTACCAAAAAAATAAATAAATAAACAATAATTTAGAAATGACAAATTATGTACCTATTTATATGAAATTATGTGATCAAACATGATAGGTATATACAAAATGTATCTTCGAGTAGGTACATATGTTAATAAGAGTATGTATACATAGTTTGAACTGCTAATTACAGATAGAAAAGAGTTTTTCAAAAATTCCAAATATAAATTTTAACCTTTCAACGTGTAACTTAAGAGAAAATTATTCGTGTCGCTGGATTTATAATTATTTTAAACATAACTTCTAATAATTTAATTTAAATTGTGGTATAATGAAATGAGTAAATTAATCTCATTCTGTTTAAGTGTCTATTAAATTTTTTCTAATAGAAGTTATGCAAATCCAGTGACTCTAAAAATTATCGAATAAGTAAACTGCCCTTAATTCTTTTTGATTCGTAATTAGCATGTCAAACTGTAATATATACCCTTAACGTTTGTACTCGAAGTTATATGTATGTATGTATATGTTTAAATAATTGAGATGAACTCAATGCATAATGTCACACTACTTTTACAATTTTTAATAATATTGTATTTAGAAGCAATTGAATTAATCAATGACGATGAGATAAGAAGTAATACAGGCTATGCTGAAGATAAGGGTAAATAATATTGTAATCTTTGTTATAATTCCTTTTTTATTTAATATTTCCATAGATGATTGGGAAGACATCGAAAAATGGGAGTTAGAGAAAAACGAGAAGCCTTCTGTAAAAAAATACCAAACATTGAACAAGAATATAAATAAATCCTCCGGAACTGTAGCAATTTCTAACCAAATTTCCAGTTGTATGTATAATTTAAAAGCAGTAATAATTTAAAAATAATTTAATATATTTTTAGGCGTATCTCCGTCAGACAACATTGAAGGACGTCCTATAGACGAAAATAGTAATGATATATTATTTGATTATTTTCTATTATTAATTTATTTTAATTTTAGTGGATACCATCAACGATCCGATGGAAATCCTTACTGTTGACGAGACTGAAACAACTATTTGAAAAATATTAAACAAATACTGATTATTTTGGCACGTACTATAGTACTGACTAAAGAAACGTGTGTAAACTACAATATTTTCACATCAATAATACTGATATTATAAATGAAATTATTCATTAATGTTTTAACAAAAAATGTTTAAAACAACACTTCTTTAGAACAGCGCTATTTTGTCTTTTGTAAAAATGACATTTTATATTACAGTTTATTTGAATAATTAAAATTATCTTTCATTTGTATGAATTTTTTTTCATAAATTACCTAGGTACACTGATTATTTTTTAAAAAAATAATTTAATAATTATAGATTATTTTTATCAGGATTAATCTGTATTAAATGGTAGGTTTCAAACAAAACAACTAAAAATATAAAAATTTATACATTGATCACAAATATTTGTAATAAGTATATAATGTGGACATTACTAATTTAATTTGGTATTTGGAAATGAATGAGAAACTGATTTGAAATAATTATAAAAATATCGTTCAGGTGTACTTACGTTATGTTAAGAGAACCAATAAAAATATCACATCACTTACTCACAATTCCGCAGTTTCATTTGTCAGATTTTAAATTAAAGGTTAGAGTCTGTACAATCTGCAAAGTATTTTTAACTATTTTTCTATAAGTATGAGTATTTCGTTCATACTGACATTACTATTAGCTATATAAATAGCTACAAAAAAAACATGTTTGTGTTTCTAGTTACCTAGGTACTTTTCTTTCTCGCTGTAAAAATGTATTACACCTTCGTTTTATATCTAAATATCAACTCCACAAATACTCCAGTAAAAATGCGAGTTTTGGGGTGAAATCGGTAACCGCAACGAGCTTACCTTCTGAGTATGTTTTTTGGATCGCTGAATCCGAAAATCGGGGTCCCATGGGCTGGAAACGCGGCGTTCACCCTTAATTTGAAAAAAAAAACACCCCTTTTTAGGTTTTTTTTGAAATATTCTGCATGTAAGTCATAAATATTAAGAAATAAATGTAACTGAGGCCCCAGGTTACGATTTTTAGGTCGCTGTATCCGAATTTAGAGGTCTCGGGTTTTAAAAATATTCGCAACACCCTTAAATTAGCATAAAACACCCTATTTTAGTGAAAAGGCGAAATAAAAATAAATTAGTTTACAAAGTGGTAGATCTATTGTGTTAAAAGAATAATTTGACAAATTATGTAGGTATCTAAATGAAATAATATCGATAAAGCATGATAAATAAATGATTGATTGATGATACCAGATGATACGAATACGATCTCAATAATAATGTATCACTACTTTTTCACTGTTAATAATCTTGTTTTTAGAAGCAATTGAAATAAACATGAACATCGTATTATGTTACCGTTTAAACTTGAACTCAGGAAACACTAGTTTTAACTCGAAGTTGCAAAGGATATTTGTAGAAACTAACCTAATTACACTTTAGTTTTGATTAGTGTAAACGCAAGGTTAGTTTGTTAAGGTTAGCCTAATTTCTAGAAATACCCTTAGCAACTTCGAATTTTAACTAGATAAAACTACTTATTTAAAAAAAAGATAGGTAGGTACTAGTTTTATGCAGAGTTCAGTTTTTGTTCCAGTTATATACTATTTTATAAAGCTAGGTACTCGACTAAATTACTGCCTAGTGCGAACTAGGTTTTAATGTGACTTCGAGTTTTAACAACTTTTGAAAACTAGTTTTTACTATGTTCGTTTTTAAACGCTAACATAATAATCGAAAGGCGGAAATGATTAAAATATATTTTGAAATATTATCAGCCTTATTGCCCTTATGCCTATGGCACACCAGTCGAGGAGCATCGAAGACCATCGAGTAACTCCTCGACGAAACGATAGAACGCACCCCGTCCTCGACGAAAAATAGGGGCGCCGCTATTTTCATCGAGTTGTTCCTCGATGAAACGAATGTATCTCATTTCAGACGTATCTTTTGTATTTGATTTCGCGCAAAACTTTGAGTTATTTGTCACCGATGAAATAGAAATCCATCGCGGACGGGTGCGTCCTTTCGTTTCATCGAGGAGTTACTCGATGGTCCTCGATGCTCCTCGACCGGTGTGCCATAGGCATTAGAGAACATTCCGACGCGCCCCGTAGATAAAAGTAATTAATGATAAATCATTTGATTATTTATATCCCATAATTAATTTAGTTTTATTTTAGTGGAGGAAATAAATAATTAGATGCATATCCTTACTATTAACTCAACAAAAAACAGGAACAACATGTAGATGTGATCATAAAATAAAAATTGAACTCAATAATACCATATTTTAATAAATTTTGTATCTCTTCCATAAAAATAAATAATCAAACAAATACTTATAATAATTTTGACTCTTACATTTATATAACACGAAGCAATATTTCAAACAATTTATTTTCTTTGTCGATCCATCAGTCTCTATCTTTTTGTTGTTTACTTATAGCTCGAAACTTCTCTGCTATTTTGACATTATATCCAGAATTGTGCAGGACTTGTAATGCATCTTCATTGTCAGGTGTTGGACTATCTGTCAACGAGTAGTAAACACCCCTGTCATTATATACATAGGCCTCTACATCATCTTCAGGGAGGATCTTGTTATCCCATATTAGTATTTCTTGGTCAGTGCTTTGACAGGCATTGGTCGCATGTGGTGCAGATTGACACTCTGGGATCTCGGCTTGGAAGGCCTTTCCAACATTGACACGCTATCACATTTTAATTCAGTAATTAGTTCAAAGTTTTAGTCAAATGAACGATAAATTTAAAGAAAAATAATAATCGAAAACAAAGTCTGTTCAAAAAGTATCGGACCTTCATTTTTTTCACGTAAACAAACAAATGACGGGAGGAGCCCTTTTTTGGAGATATGTAATAATAATAATAATTTATTTGACCACATTACATTAAATGTTTGTAGTAAGTCATGGAGTTTACAGATACAAATATAAAAAATACATAATTTATATTCCAGTGCTGATCAAAGCAAAGTATTCATCGCTAGAATAGAAACAGTGTTGCAAGAGTAATACCTTATTTTTATTTAAATTTTTGATAGTTTCAGGTAGTATGTAGGGAACCTTTATGTACATTCATGAATTTTTTCTCGCTTGCAGACAGCAAAAGTCACTGGCAATCAGCCTGCGTGAGTAAGTGTAGTAAGTCCTCGTCGAATTTTCAATTTTTACCAACTATTTGAGCAGCGCTTTTGTCAATCACTTAGCGACATACATAAAAACTGTTCAGAAAATTCAATTCAGGCTGTTGGAGACGATACCGTGAGCATTATACGAATAAACAAGTGGAACAACCACTTCAAAGATGATCACACGTCAGTAGACAACAAACCGTGTCTCGGTAGGCCCTCAACAAGCCAAAGTGACGATGTCATTGGCCAATGCAAACTTTAATCATACAGAACCGCCGTATCACTGTCTGAGAACATGCGAACGAGGTAGTAATCAGCATTGGATCGCCACATTGCATTTTGACCGAGGAGTTAAAATATAACCTCACTTATTGAGGACAGTGTTTGGTAAATTCCTCTGGTTCGTCAGGTTCTCTACTTTCCCGGCATGGTTATTATTGATTTATTACCTACCGTTTCCCAAATTAATTAACATTCATTTTGAAGCACGAGAATCGAAAATACATGCAAAACGCGAAGGTTCAGCTGAACACCATTATCATTACACTAAAAGATTTTTAGAAATGTTTCCAACAATGGTGGAACCATTCCGATAAATATTTATATTACCAAATAGACTACTTTGAAGGGAATCAAGCTTCCAGACCTCTAAATAAAACATTGTATTTTTTACTACTCAAGATCCGATACTTAGACCTCGTATAGTCTAACTAACTGAGGTATTAGTCTTTGCCCGTAAAATTTTGTTTAACCCAGCACCCCTAAATGGTTTGAGTAAATTCAAACATACCTTCCAATCTGACTTTGGTCAAAAGATGCCTGCTTGAAAAATTTCATGAGGATCGGGTAAACGATCTAGATCTAAATTTTTAATTCCCACTCCTATAGTTCGATTGAATACAAAAATATCTTAAAACCTGACTATGGTCAAAACCAAAAGAGACCTGCATGCAAAATTTTGTTAGGACAAACAGTCTAGATTTAAATCTAAACTATCATTAAAAGACAGACACTGATAGTTGAATCACTTGATAATTTCATGAATCATATCTTCAAATTAAAACAATGACTACATTTGTAACACTACCTTTTGGGATGAAGCTAATTTACTGACCAGAAAAAAAGTTGCTGACCGAGTATAAAGAGTACCACGATTCGCTCAAAACTTTATTATTATTCTGGCTAAAGTACACTTAGTTCATCATGCACTAATATGTGAACAACGTTCAGAGGGGTACTTTACTTACACTAGTAAAATTTCACAAAACCTTACTGACTGGCTATAGAGTTACGCGCTTCACTCGAAACTTTATATTCTAGATAAGGGGTACATAGTGTTAGTATGTCATAGTCATACATCAACATGTGTACCACGTATAGCCTTCTTCAGAGGTGTAATTAAGTAAAATTTCACAAAACCTTACTGATGTTGAGGCCCATGTAGAGTTACGCGATTTGCTCGAAACTTCAATTCAAGTAATATTTTTATATGTTGAAAGATTAGCTTTAAAATCGGCAGATTTTAGATACAAAGCATATCAAAACTTATAAGGGAAGTATACTATGATGTGTAATATTTATCGAAATAAAATATATTTTAAAGCTACTTATTAATCTTGAGGTTGATTGGTATTTTCCGCATAATTATCATTTTTTTTATTTTTCATTTTTCAATGATAAGCTTTATAAAATATGTTTAATTTAGTTTTTAGTTTACTGAAGAAGATACATATGGGGAGTCGAAAGTAATAGAGTAGAGTAATAAAATATATTACTACCTACATCCTAAAAGAATTGTGTCCTATGTATTTCTTATTTTCTTTACTTACTGGGCGATTTCGTATCACTATTAAATCGTTTGAATTAGTGTAGCTCTTATTTTCTTTACTTTTACTTAGTTTTTTAAACATTTTATTTCCTTTTCTCTTACTTAGTTTTTTATTCATTTTATTTCTCAATTTCAAGAACAAACTCTTTTATTTGTGAAATATACAATCTTTTTAAAACTTATCAAATGTAATCTTTACCTCCTCGACTGTTTTTGAACGTGCAGAAATGCATTCTGGGTAAGTGCGTGTAATAGAGGATTTTACTGGTGACGTCAAACGATTGTAGCGCCACAGTATTAATGGTACTACGCGAACAAACAAACATTAATTTTATACTTTATCATAATAATGTAGTGAAAAATAATGTTAACACGAACACGATGTTAACGGAAGTTCCACAAGCGTACATCCATCACTAAAACATCTTGAAATTGTAATTATTATTTTGACACTTATATCTTGAATCACTTTTTTATACATCGTACGCACAGCTTATACCTATTTTAACTATAATAAACAATAATAGTATTAAACAAATTTTGTATGTTGTATCCGTAGTAATAATCAGATGATACAAATTGTGATTATATTGTCCGCGTAATTATACTTTCATTGGCGCCATTATTCGCGAAAAAATTCAAAGTGGCTGACCTCTGGTGGCCAATTGATGAACCCTGCCCTTCGAGCATATACTGACTAGAGAAGTAATTCCCTATACCAATGCATAGCTTGTTGTGATCGGAAGATATGCAGTACCCCTACTTGCGGGGCTGGAAGTCATGGTGTATTGCGGGCAGCGTTTTTCTGTTATTCTTTGTTACTTCTTGTCACACATGTCATTTTACTATAACCCTAAGTTCTGCGTTTACTTTGTGAAAAGTTTAATGAGGTTGTGTGAGTATTATTTTACTTTGTGGAATAATACTAAGAAATTACGCATCCCTCAATACATCACGGCTTCCGACCCCGCTAATCTCCCCTTCCGCATATCTTCCGATCACAACAAACGCCGTAAGGCGGCCTCTAGTCAGTATATGCTCGAAGGTTTTCCCTATTAGGGAGGGTTCATCAATTGGCCACCAGAGGTCAGCCACTTTGATTTTTTTCGCGAATTGTATTTTATAAATAATATAAAAATATATTTTTTGGCACCATCTATGAAACAAATATACGAAACTTATTATAATTAAAACGTACTGTAAATGATCGTTATATTTAAAATAGTATTTTTTATAAATTACTAACGTTAGTAAATCAAAGTTAATTTTAACTATTAATTTCATAGTGAGATGTAAAATAAAATATTCCGCTAAATACAATGAATTCCTTGTGCTTTTGAGGTCAAAAGTTCATATCTTTAATCTAAATGACTAATGCGAAATTTTAAACGTACGTGACGCATACTTATGTGCATTTTATTTTACATGTAATTGTAATTCGGTATTGATAAGAAATACGAACGTGATCCTGTTATAAATTTCTGACTCTAATCGTACAGTCCGCAGCATAATAATTAACGAGAGGTAATGGTAATGATAATGAATAATATGGGAATAAAGGAAAATGAGCTTGCAAAGTTTGCACTTTAAGGGAGCTTAAAAAGACATTAGCAGAAGAGCCTTCACCTTACATTTTCACAATTTATGCTAAATTAATGAAAATTTGTGGGTTTTGGGGAAAAATCAAAACACTAATATCACGTTACGAAGTAAGCCTTGTTGACACAAGGATTCTTTCATGCTTTCGGATCTCGGAAAAAAAGAAATTCATTGTTTTAAAGCTATCAATGAATTATAAATTCTTCTTTTCCAAGGCTCGTTGAATAGCAGCGCCGCTATTTTACAAATAATTCTCACTAGAATTATTTTTTTCAAAATTCAAAAATATGAAAGAATGGCCAAAGAAACCTTGTGCGAACAGGATATAAATAACACTATAAAACAGTTTATAGAATATCATTATTTTAAATTGTATTGTTAGCGTAAGGATTGTGTAGATTAAAAATTTGTTGATGCAGAGAAAACACGATAATTTATTACGACGTTCAGAGATCAATGTATCCCATCACCATCATCATAGCAAAAAATGTTGTCAAAATTATAGTTTCATTGTTTTTACAAAAATGTGTTTACATCCAATTTTTAATACACACGATTCTTACTCAAAATCCGATTTTAAAGAAAGTTACACTTTCTAGCCAACTCTTATTTAGGACAATACCAAATTAACACTATTTAACTTTATTACCTATTTTCACACAAGGATTCTTTCGTGCTTCTGAATCTTGGAAAAAAGGAAATTTACTGTTTAAAGCTATCAATAAATTAGAAATTCTTGTTTTCAAAGACTAATTGTAGATTCAATTCATTTGCGCCGGTATTTGGCAGGTAATTCTCACCAGAATTATTTTTCTTAAAATTCGGAAGCATGAAAGAATCTTTAAAGAATCCCTTTGTACACAAGGCATTAAGTGTAGTTTTTTAACACTATAAAACAGAGTAAAGAATACTAAGTTTATAGATCCTGAAGGGAAAGAACAAATAAAATCAAAATATTAGTTAACTACTGAAAATTATTCTAAAAGGAAAAACAACAAATATTGTACTACAATAGTAGTAGTACCTACTACAAAACAAATTGAATATTCTTATGGGAAACTAGCAGTGTAAAGAATACCAAATTTATAGATTCTGCGGGAAAAGAACAAGTAAAATCAAAATATTAGTTACTGAAAATGATAAATTATTTATTTAAATCTGTAGTATAACACTTTACCTTACATTACGTACTATCTTAAGTGTGGGTTTATTTATTTACATACAACAATAATTAAAAGACATAGTACATTAACAGAATTATATTTACTTCATAATTAAAAAATACAAATATATTTTCTTTAAACTTATAGTACTAAAAAAGTTAAATCATAAAAATATGACACTTCATCGAAAGCTTCATAATGCATTTTCACATGCGAATGTCAGTTTGTTCCGCGGTGGGGGCGGTCACATTCGCGGAGGCGATGGTGGTATGAGTGTTCGTGGCAGTGATAGAAGTCGGGGTAGAAACCATGGTTACAATCGGCGCGCCATTGTTGGCAACCACTGCTTGCTTCTTAGGTTCGGGTCCACCAGGGGTCGCGCATTGCATGTTAGGGGACGAACTTCGATCCCTGCCGCCGTCTTGCTCCTCAAGGAAGCGGTCCATGAAGTCCGTCAAGCCAGGATGCAGCGTGTATTTCTTCTTTTCTAGGCGGGCTTTATTCGCGAACACATCGTGACGCTCGGTTTTCTTCCATAGGTAGTAGAACTGAACTAACTCGCCGACTGATCTTGTTCGAACCTAGAGTAAATCAGAAATATTACGAAACGAAACTAGGTATTTGGTAACATTGCTTGATTCAGAAATAAGCAGCTACAGTGATTATTTTTTAGTTTGGTCACACTTTTATTAAGTTCAATGCAAGTACATAAAAAAAACATTTAAACATGAGATAACAGTTAATTAGGGTAGGTACACAAAACATGTAACTCTTCTTCGAATTCAAGTTTTCCAAATATAAACACAAATTAATTATACGAATTGTTTATTGAAGATAATTAGAATGAACCATAAAGGAAATGCATTCCATAACATTAAATTTTGTTTTGTCTCGGTTGAAGTTTATACAGCTGAGCGTTCAGGGCGTCTTTTTAAAAGATAATTTCATAATATCAGATCACTATCAAACACTTTCTCATAATAAGTCTACAAGATAAGATATTTTACTTCGAAGAATATAAACCTATTTTTGTTTGCATTAAGCCCTGTTTACACATGAATTCTTTGAAATTCTTTCTTGTTTCTGAATCATGCAAAAATTGTAATAAGAAGGATTTTTTATTACGAACGTGGAATATTATTTTTCGAGTTGCTAGACGAGAAAAATAACCACGTGGGTAATAAAATATATCTTTACAGCCGAGGTATATATTACATATTTTATGAAATCGCAAAATTATTTTAAATTTGTAACATTCAAGCAGAATGTGAACACATAACAATTAGGGATCACGGGTTGCAACAACAATAGCCGCCGTTCTGGCCAATTCTCGTAAAGGGATCGAGTGCACAGGCAGCGCTCTGATTGGTGAAAAATGCGGAGCTACGATTTAGCGGAGCTAAAGTAACTCATTATTGTACGATTTCATAAAAAAGAAAATCACTGTTTTGAAGCTTCAATGAATTAGAAATCCTTCTTTTCCAAGACTCATTCAAGATTCAATTTAGCGGCACCGCTAATTGGCAGGTAATTCTTACCAGACTTTTTTTAGAACCATGAAAGAATCATCATAGAATCCTTGTGTGAATAGGGCTTTATGTACATCGTTTAGAATAAAGTACTATTATGAATTTAAATTTAACATTCGAAATAGAATAATGTAATGATGAATAGTTGAAAGGTCGATAGTTCACAGTACTTTCACTTTAGAAGATAATTTAAAAATGTAATTATGAATAGATCGGAAAACTTGAGTTCGATAAGAAGTAATTTGAAATGCACAAAAATCACACTTATTGAGATGTATCATTCACAAGTATGAGTTCACGTTTAAAAACAAATACATACGGTTAAAATATATGAATCTACTGAGATCTGTAGATAATTAGACACAACCTAAATTAGATAAAATGTGTGATTAATATATAGTTTTTAATATACAAATGAAATAATTAATGGGCATGTATGAAAAAATGAAGATGAAGCGAATTGTTATTTGTTATCATGTGTTTATAGTGGACCATGTGATGGGGTCGTTTACCCAGATGAAATTTTCAATAAATTTAACTTAATATTGATAACAAGAACATAATTTTACTAATTATACAGTTAAAGTTCTTGAAAATTCAAAGATACGCAATTATTTAAACTTCAAAATATAGCGGCAGCCAGTGTGACGTCAAACATTTGACATTTGACCAATAAGTAAGCAACCTAAGCCACGCCTGACCCACATTGCCATGCCGCTTTCTTTGAAACTAGATTCAGACCTACCTAATTATAAGTGTAACTTATTAATTTAACCAAGCAGCGCTCAACGTTCCCACTTATAATTGAAATTTTGTGGAAGCGCTGGTTGGTTAATTTAGCACTTATACTTATAATTGGCTAGGTCTGAATCTAGCTTAATACAATGTGTTTGTAATGACATAGCAAAAGGCGGACCTTCGACAGGATTGTCCGAAAATGTTTTTCATCGCGAATTGAGTTGTTTAAACAGTGACTTGAATAATCGTTAAGTATTTTGTTTTAATAACGATTGCTAAATAGTATATTATGTAACGAGTTTATAATGATAGCTGTTAAACGTTAATACATGAGTATGAAATCTACTCATGGCGAGCGTCGTATTCATACGAATGTATTAATAGATATTATACACGAGTTGCATACAGTATTTTTTCTACTTGCATGCTTTAATTTAAAAACATATTTATTTTTGAAATTTACTTATTTTGATTTACTATATCGAAAGGAGTGTCATTTAAGTACAGATGACATTATAAAATTACTAAATTATAACATGAGAGTAGAAAAAAAGCATTTTAAAGTCGAATTTGTCCCGTTATTTTATTTTATGCTTTTAACTTATTTATTTTTTAACGTGAATTTAATGATGTTCCGTGTTTTTATTATTAGTATTAATATTAAGTTTATATAATTTAGTTATATGTGACCGTCTCTTAGCCCTGAGGAAGACTATAGTCCAAACGTTGGCCTTTGAGAAATACAAAATTAAAACAGACTTAAAACGAACTATATGTTATCATCACTATTAAGAAATTATATTTTCCTTCATATTTGGCACTTTTATAAGGTAAAATATATTTTAGCAACATTCATACCTGAAGATCCACGAAAAAATTTAATGGGGTCATCCAGAAAAAAAGTTACCGATTTTTATGCAAAAATTGAATCTATGACTGAATATTACGCTAAAGAATATCCAAAATTATAATAATTTGCATTCATAATTTTATTAAAACATTTTCCCGGTATCCTTTTCGTGACGCCACTCATTCGATTCATACACAACGACAATACTCACACATGCATCTACAATAGGGCACTTGCAAGAGGCGTGACCAATGTGGCGGGAATCAGATTGTGGACAACGTCGCTTCATATTACCATTGCGTCTTATGTGAGATTTTTACATTGCTGCATATATTTTACTTTGCCCTGATTGTATTGTTTTAGATAAATATCATGATATGTAGTACAAGAAAGGTCAGTTAATATTTATGTACCTGTACCAGATTAATGTATGTATAGGTAGCATAATTTATATGAAATGAATTTTAGTAACACATAACTTGCATTGGTTAGATGATATATTGAATCTTGAACATTATCCTTATAATATTGTATATTTTATATACTACCTACAGTGTTAAATATTAATGAAAATGTTTAATTAAATGCAAATAAAACATTTATTTCCTGAAATATGTTAAAATAACCCAGCATCTCACATGAAATGCATTTGGAATTAATTTAATTCATAAATATGTGTAAATATTATAGAATATAAATAGTTCAAAGCATTCTTAATCTGCAAAATATGTATAACCCAAATTTTATCATTTTTTTGTATTTTATGATAAAAAAATATCATAGTTTAGTTTTGGCCTCTAATATTTTAAAGCTGCTAAACATTTATAATCATTTCACGTTACCAGTGTAATGTATGAACTTATCTGAATCTATACCATACATTTTCTTTTTCTAAAACAACGTGAAACGCGAATAATTCTTATTTTTTTAAATGTTAACACGAATAGACCATATAAATTATTCAATGCGCATGCTCAGTAATCACCAATCACAATGCTGTGAGTACTACCGAAGTGGAACTAATGTTTCTTTATGGGAAAAAGTGAATTTTTAAACTAATATAGTATACAGAATCACATGGCCGTTTTTTAATATCAGTTATATTTAATAACGAAGTATCGAATTCTGCCCTTGTTTAATATAAATGATCATTAGTTTATTATATGAAAATAACTATGAAAATTTGAATTTTTTTAGCGGGATCCCAACATCTCGAGTGATAGATAACTTAAAAGTGTGTTTTCCTGTTGAAGTAGTGTCATATAATTTATATCAATATGCTTAGTTACAAATATTGTGTTTCAAATCATGTTTTAAAATTAAAAAATTAAAATTTTAACACCGGAACGGCTGATCATTGCCAACTTATTTAGAAAAATAAGAAATTGTTGGCATCCCTGGCATCACTTTTTTACATCGCAAGTCAGCCGGAAGAGGCGCTATAATAATTGATATGGTCTATTCTCCATAAGAATCCATGTTAAATTTTTCACAGGCTGTCCACAATCGGCCGCCATCTTGGTGACCTAATTGCAAGTGCCCTATTTGTAATGTTATACAACGTCGGTAATGTCAGTCGTTAAGTTCACCAGCGACGACTGGAACCCAACTTTTTAACTGTCAGTAGTCATTTTGATCAAATTTGAAAGGAGTGTAATTGGTAATCGTTAGTGTTTTATTAATGAATTAATGATATTTAAGTAATTTCAAAATAAAATTCCAACATGATAAATAAAAATTTATTTTGCCCGCTAGGGTGAGATTAATCGTTCGAATGAGTGACGTAGTGCTTACGTCAGCTAACTAAGATTTAAAATTAAAGTGCATTTTCAAAAAATCTCTTAAATAAAACAAATTTACTTTAGGTATGTAAAATTTAACAGGACCTCTTCTAGCAAAAAAATTAATCAGAAAATGTGGGATGACCTCATTATGGTAAACGACCCCATTGTGTAAATGTATATCTTACTTTATTCTGCTGAATCATATGAAAATCTTTTCCATAGCTTCTCAGCCCATTTTCAAAGTTCCTACACTCTTCTTCCGACCAGAGGCTCATAGCATCTGACGCCGGTATGGAGTTAATCCTCCTGCGTCTGAGAGCTTCTTCGACGTTGTGCCCACACTGCAGGAGCATGAAGAGCGCCTGCTCGTCGTCTCTCAGCTGACAGCCCTTGGGTAGCGTCGCGACGCCTGTTCCTCCTACGGTAGCGCGCCAAAGAAAGTTCTCTGTCTCTTGCTCGGCCAGGGGGTGCGGGTCCCAGAGAAGTTTGTCTTCGTTTTCGTAGGGGAGAGCATCGTCATAACTGCACAAACCTTCGGGGATGCCTGCTTGGTAGTCTTGGCCCACCATGATCGTCTGGAAAGAAAGTAATCAGTATACTTAACCAATTTTAAGGCTGAACTTAAAATTATTCTGCATGGGAACCCTATATCCTATCTTGTACGCAACGACGTGCGCTACGAGAGCGATAGGATATACATTGTCAGTGTAACATAAATATAAGAAAAGTTTGTCGTGTACTGGTAATCATTCAACAGGATTTGCTCCCAGTTACAGAATGATAGATTTTTATTATAGTGGAATTCAATCACTCCGCCCGATTCATCTTGGTGCAGTAAGAATCTCAATCCGTGCGACAAACTTTTCTTTTAAAGCAGCAACGGAGAGATATTTATGCAACCATGGATACATTTAAGACGACCAAGTGGTCAGCTTTATATGCCAGAGTGAGATTTAAATGCAAGATGTATTTACAATTAAAACGACAATCTCACACTGCCGACCGGGAGACTTGAATCTCGGATCCAACCACTTGGACCCAGTGCTACTTTAGTCGATCGAACTGGGGACCGCTAGCAAGCTAGGTAGACTCTCTGCCGCTAAGCTAATGATTGTATGTAGAAGCAAGTTAAAATAAAAAAATAACTTACTTTAACATTAAAGCTAAGTTATTTAAAGCATTATTCACACTTAGATTCTTTGAAGATTTTTTAATGCTTCTGAATTCCGGAGAAAAATAATCCTGACGAGAATTGCCTGTATAATATCGCCACCGCTAAATTGAATCTTCAATCAGTCTTGGAAAAGAAGTAATTCATTGATGAGCTTCAAAACAGCGATTATTTTTCCAAGATCAGATGCATGAAGGAATCCATGTGTGAACAGGGCTTATAATCAGTAGTGTTGTTTCTATATAAAATTTGGATAGCAGTTTTATCTTTATCACTTAGAAATAAATAAATGTCCGGCTTGCAATCATGCATATTTCTAGGAAAATTTGTTGAATGATTTATCAATATATAATGTGAATTCGAAAGGAAAAACAAAAAATTCGAAGAAATTAGATATAGCAACAAATCTTGTATTACAAAACAAATGGAATATTCTTATGGGAAACTAGCTACACATTAATAAGATTAATAAAATAGATTATTTACCTTCTTCCATTCGTCTTCATCGGGGCTGTAGTCATAATCGTCATCTTCTTCTTCACTGTGTACTCGAGAAACGGCTGTAATAAAAATATAACCGATTAATCGATCTTTTTTTAAAAAATGGGATTGATCTTCTTTAAAACAAACGGTCAATCGAAAAAATCGACTCTTTGAAAAGATCGATTAATTGAAAAATGTCTATAAATTAAAAAATAGAACTTCAAAATTGATCTTCTATTTTGAACGCTCGATTCTACTAAAAAACCGATTAATTCAAACATCGCTTGGTTTACATAAAATAAACTACGTACATATTCTACACAAATTATTTACTATTATATTTATTTATTTATTTTGTTGATTTAGTTGCTTTTGACGATTCACGCAAGTTAAATGTTACTGTCTTACTTGGTCATTTATTAAAAGAACAATTATGAATAATTATTTTCAATCGATTTTTTGATTATTCATAAAAATAGATCTTCAGATGTTTTATTAAATTCGATTCGATCACTTATTTTATATAAAGACATCGATTTTTTGCATATGATCGGTCACGACAAATCGATCTTGTCGAAAGATCGAAAATCGATTTCAAATTTTTAAGATCGCATAGTCCTAGTATGACATGACTTACATCTCAGCAAGCGTGATCCGTCCTGCCCCTCGTGATCAGCCTCGGGGATGGGGTCATAAAGCTGTTGAAGCTTGGACGGTTCCAATTGCATCTTTGCTTCTTCTTCAGCGATTTCGGCGTCGATTTCCGCGTCGGGCTCTTCGTCCACGTCGACGACGGCCTCGGGCGCCTCTTCCGGTTGGGATTGTTCGGGACCCATTTCGCGGGATTCTACCTCTGAATCGTGCGCGTTGCCGTAACCGTATAACGCAAGTAATTCCTCCAGGGGCATATCTCCTTCCTAGAAAAACAAAGAAATCTTACAAATTAATTCAAAATATTCGAATTTTCATTTAAAGTAATAATGTATTGAGTTGTTAGTGTATTATAAAGTGTTTCTTACCCTTTGAAGACTAGATAATTCAGCATGGGGGTCTTCAGCTTCGACAGCGGCTAGGGCTTCCTCTTCTTCTAGTGTTTGCTCGTCATCGAAGTCATTTACCATCATGTCAATCGACGGGTCGAACAATTTGTCTTGCTTCGAACTTACACCACTGTTTTTGTTTGTCCCATTGCTCGAATCGCCCTTGAATACTATGCAGTGTGACATTTTTTTCGAAATCAACTTCATTCGAGTTCAAAATCATATCCATTCAAATGCTGAAGTGTAAATGTAATAAAAGTACATCTGAAACAAAGTTAAATTGTTGTATGATGCCAGTTTGTTTATAAAAAAGTTGGAGGTCATACTGCAACAAATAAATTAGTTGTTAATAATATTTATGTCTAAAGCAAAGCATTTGAGCTCGCGTTACTGTATACATAAACATTATTCGTCCGGGAACAATACACTTAGAGATAAATACTAGTTTATTATTTTAACGTAAACAAACAAAACTTTTAACCCTCAACTTACACAAAATGTCGACAATCAACAGGAGACGATAAACATCACATATCTAAAAATATACTTGCATGCTAGTGTCAATATATACTTAATATTTGTTATAGTATAAATTTATATTGTATAATAGTATAATAAATATTTCCAACTTATTCGTCAAATTGTACCATTTGACAATCATTCCCAAATACAACGTGCGTCATGCGCTAGAACTTGTTCACCAGTGTTGCCAATACCACAGAATTGCCTGTAGATCTACAGATATTTGAGCCACTAAGTTACTACAGATATAAATTGATTTCAACAGATAAATGCAAAACCTTCATTTTTTTCACGAAAAAATATACTTTAATCAATAAGTTGACTGTTATTTTATAGTACAGGCTGCGACTGTGTACTTATTTTATGAAAAATGTGTTGTTTTTTGTTAATTAGTGAAAATAGTACATCTTTACATCCGATATTATTATTATGTACTCTTTTCCATTATATAAGGGTCATTTTAGCTAATGTCTACAAATTTTCTATTTCTACAGATTTTTCTGATAAGGGAACAGATTTTTGTAAAATAATAGTGGCAACACTACTTGTTCCTCATTGGCACGGCAGCCACCTAGCGACAGTATTTGTCACCAGTCATATTATTTGTTTGCAAACATCACGGTTACCTTTGAATCGCTGTTTATAAAACATACAGTTTTTCATAGAAATTCGCATATTTGGCGTATGACATCAGTGAATTATTGTAGAACTATTCATATATAACACTTACGCTTATTTCTGACAACTAAACTAGTACATTAAATTACATGGTTCATTCATTGTCAAACACCGCCAGAGGTTACTACGATTCGGCCAGCACGCATCAGTTTAACTGGGTAACTTGTAACGACAAATACTTAAAAAATGTGTTCGATTTTAAAAGTAGACCTCGAAAATTGTGTGCATCGTGCATTACTTCGAATTCCGGCTGTAAAATCAAATGAAGCAGAAGAGAAAGATTATTTAATTTCTCTGTTCTCGCAATCAACAAGTGACATGATTGTAAGTATCAGTCCACAGGGAAAGAATAAAACACTGATCTGCAAAGAAATGCACAGAAAAAGAAATGAAATCAGTCCAAACCGAGTATGTATGGGATTCAAAAAGGGTATAAGGTTTCTATATTTAGTTCAGTTCAGTTCGAGTTTTTATCAAAACGGAACGTGAGTCTCAAAAACGGTATACTTAAGGTTTCTTTATTTACTTAGCTCAGTTCAATCAGAGTTTCTACCAAAACCGAGTGTTAGGTTTTACAATTTAGTTTAGTTAGAACCTATGTAAATCATCGAATTTTATCTGTGCATTTCTTCGCAGATCAGCGGTCAGTGCTGATAGCGTTTTATTCTTACCCTCAACCCACATTGTAGTTTCTTTATTTAACGAAATGATTTGTAGAAAATGACCATTGTTAACGTTAAATGCGTGTCAGAACACTACACGTCAGAAATTACGCGAAATGAGTATGATGTTATGAAACGGGCTCAAGCTCTGCTGATTGGATTCGACGATTTTTTAAATCAACTCAAAACATTGCTGACTCAGTGCGAAGAAGATAAACTGTAAGTTTGTTATTGTAGCATGAGTGTTCATATTTATTCTAAATTGTTTTAGTAAAATAAAGTTGCAATTCCAAAACTATGTTGAACTGATATTCTTTACAACATCTGATGTAAAGGAATTGGTCATGTTATCTGTTCCTTTTGTACATACCACAAAAGAAGATTTGATCAAATTTTTACAAAAACGTAACGACGTTCTAGAGGTAATATTTATAAATAAAATTAAAATATAATCAGAGACTCAAACCGGAATTAATCGCTGATATTTTAGTGAACCCGGAACCAAACCTGATTCGTTAAAAAATATTTTGAATAATTCATAACGGCAGCCGAACCGTTGGTTGTAAATCGGTTCGAAACGGTTTAAAGTATTAACTTAAATATATCATAACGCTAATAATTTTTTAGTTCAGTCTAAATTTGTTTAATTTTAGAATTTTATTTTTAATTCAAAATTGGGACCAATATTTTTATTAATTTTTTGTTATTTAATATATCATTGAACTGAAACTTGAACCTCTTTTTTATAAACCGATTCAGTGCAAGAGTATTGCTAAATTGACCCGAATGTTAAGTGAGTGCTGTAGTAACCCATAATTACCATTTGTTTTGTGTTGCCATTTTGCAAATTACATAGTAATTTAATATTATTTCGCTATTTTATCAAAATTATAATATACAGAATGTGTCACAAAATTACATTTATTTGTTAAAACGCTAATAAATTTTTAGGAAAAAATGTAGTATTTTCTTCAGTTTAGTCTAATTTTGTTTGATTTTAGAATTTTCTTTTACTATTTTGTCTAAAATTGGGATGAATATTTTTATTAATTCATTGTTATTTAATGTATCATTGAACCGAAACCGGAACTTGAACCGCTGTTTTGAAAACCGGTTACCGATTAAGTCCAAGAAGAAAAGTGAAAACCGGAGCAAAACCGAACCTATAGAACACTGAACCGTTATTTTGCGCGGTTTGAGTCCCTGAATATAATCATACCATATTCTAATAAAAATAATTTTAGTTACAATGTAAAACTTATTTGGGGCGCACGAAAGCTCTTCAAGAACGTCTGCTGGCTCAAAACCAACAATACCAACATGTTTGCGACACCGTAGATAGAACGTATGAAGAGGTTATTATTTAATTAGCGAATATTACTGACACTACTTAAAACTTAAATTTTCAGAAAGAGGATCTTGAATCCAGATACTCGAAACTTGAGCAGGAGTGTCGAAGACTTAGACAAATCTTAAACGAGATAGACGCTAAGAACAAAAATCTAGAAAAAGATTTGAAACAGTCTCAGAAGACCAATTCTGAGTTAAATTTTACTGTTAATGAATTACGTTCTGATATTGAATCTTTAAAAATTGGCATAGATTATTATGTTACTAAGAACAGTCATTTAGTTACAGTGTTGGTAAGTTATTGATAACATTTTTTTATAAAATCGTACAATAATGTATTACTTGAGCTTCGCAAAATCGTAGAGAGAAGTAAAACTTCAGCTTTTTCGACCAATCAGAGCGTTGCCTGTGCACCCGATTGCTGTGCATTGCAGAATTGACCCGAATGTTAAGTTAGTGCTGTAGTAACCCGTCATTACCATTACCAGTATATTCCCTTAACGTATGTACTTGAAGTTATAATACATTATGTATATCTTGACTGTAAACATATTTTTTTATCATTCACGTGGTTATTTTTCTCGGCTCACATTCGTACTAAAAATCCTTATTTACAGCCCAGATTTATAAATAACTATTTAATTAATTTCAGAGTTAATGTTTTTTTTTATTGACAGGCTGAACAAAAACGCACAACTATACCCATTGAGAAATATGATAAATTGAATAATATGTTTTGCTCTGCAATTGCAGATTTATTAAAATCTCAAATGAATCTGAAACAACTTTTGTCACAACGCGACTCTCAAAAATCAGAAGTAAGTTACAAACATTAAATTTAAAAAACTGTTAGTTTTACTCTTTTCTTATTTAGAATTCGGCCTTAAGAGAAGAGCTAACTAATTGCATTGCAATGATAAACAATTTAGAAGAAAAACTCCAAGAAAATGAAGGGCCAAGTGATGATGAAAGCGCTAAAATTTTAAGCGAAATGATAAAAAAACTGGAAATACAAGCGGCATTAAACCCTTCAGAAAATGAAGATAATTAAATTATTGTGTTTGTAAGTTTGTTATATACGGTGCTATTTTATATTTTTGTACTGATCTCAGTGATTTAAAATACGCTTTATTGTAAGACAATAAAAATAGTTTAAGTATAAGATATGTTAAACGTGTTATCTCTAAATGTATGTTTCTATTTGTATTATATGTGTTGTGCTGTTTAAAATATTTGTATTTGTTCTATGCCATATTTTTATTGTTCTAATGTTATTTGTGTTATTAAATTTCATTCCATTTATTTTTTTTGGTTACTACTGCTTACTTTTAGACCTAGCGCGCACTAGCGATTTTGTTGCCGCAACTTAAAAACAAGTTGTGGACATAATTATTGTGCGAACAATTTGTGGAAAACTGGCATAAACTTTCAGAAAGGCTGTTTATCTTTTTTTGCACAAGACATGCTACTTCAGTAACATCTAACATTCATCTTGAAGTACAAGACCACATCAACGACTAGACTAGATAGTCGACAATGCACGGAGCTCAAAGCTAGTAGCAACTTTTTAGTTGAGCAAATTTTAAATTGGTCAACAATAAAGTTGTTAGTGCGTAAGCCTTAAAGAATTGCATTGACATTTAAGTTTGTTAAATAAAAATCAAACAAAATTGAAAGATATTTATTTATTTACATGAATTTTAGAATCTAGTGTAATAATAAATATTTAGAATGTTACATGTACTATAATTAAACAAATTGCTCACTTTTTATTTTTAGTCATTTTCAGACTTATATTAACATAAATTCGGTATATTGGTGTTATGAATATCAAAATTATAATTGAACTCAAATAAGGAACAATTTATCTTAATCCCACAAAATAATGCAACTAATTAATTAGAAACTACAGTTTTGTATTGTATTAAAATTGAATTATTAAGATACGTTATTGATTGTATTTCTTTAAGTAAATATTCTTGGGTATTTTCTCACTAAAATTTGTCGTCCATAAGAAAATGATTTATTTACTGAATTGATAATATTGTGCAATTATCTACAATCAATAAAATCCAGTATAGCATTAAAAACAGCACTTCCTATTTACAGATAATATACTTAATACTAATAAACCATTTTTATTAAAGAATACTTAATAACGAATAAGAGTGAAATTATAATCAAATTTTAAAAGGAACATTACACATTATTATTAGCAGTATTCGTTATTGGCAATTTTCGAACTCTACTGTTATAATAATACTCAATTTATTCCAAGACAATGAAATACATTTATTATTGTGCAAATATAACAGTACTTATAACTTAGAAATAATCATACATTTATAATTATGATACAAACACCTCACGATACCTTGCTCGCTAAATCAACAGTTCCACCAATAGCTCGCAAGGACAATCTTCATCCTCAAAATCTTCACAAACACATTATTACTTATTATTAAACAGAGCTAAAAAAATCAGTTTGCGAATATTTTGATGAGAAAATTTAAATGAAGCTTATTCTCGCGTCGGTTACTTAGTAAAGGCGGCAAAGACAGCCCAAAGCACTTCACTCGTGTTGGCTTTGACGGATTCTTGTTCGAAATCCAAATCTAACAGTTCTCGGACTCGTTTCATGGCTAGTTCGTAATCGTCGTCGTTGAGCGGGGCGAAGGCGTTTTCCAAGACGTCGCTCGCGTGGGCCAAGAAGATGAGCGCCAACATGCGTTTGTCCATTCGTTGCGGGTCGTTTACCCATTTGGTGAGCACTGCGTCTTGGATCTGGAAAGCATAGTTTTCAATTTTGCATTAACTTTAATTCACAGTTGTCTGTATACACAAGGTATTGACTGCGACATTCAAACGATGTTAAATCATATTTTTGTACTTTTCTGCTTCCCAAGTTATTTTAGAGAAAAAATACTTCAAATTAAGTTGAGAAAACATAAAATTCTGGATATTGATCAAGCCACAAAAAAAAATTGTTTAGAGTTTAAAATTAATAATTTTTTTTATTGCAGTTGGTAAAAAAAATTACATAGAAATCGTGCAGATAAAACACATTAAAATATTTACATCGATCTGATAAAAAAGGAGAAAAATTTGCCAAGATCATAGAACGAACGCGTATCTAACAATAATGATTTTACATTGTTTTTAAATTTAATCTAGAGTTTGATTGTAACTTTTGAAATGTCAATCAAGTGATATCTCTCTTACCGCAAAACCACATTTTACTAAAGAAGTAACATCTTCAACTTTAAGGTAGAGTTCAACAAATTTATCTCCTTAATACATTCCTTCCCCAACCCTATTTCTTTCTATCAACAAATAGTACAAATGAACAGTTCGGGCACCGCTGAGTACAGGCGCGCTACCAAACATATCATGACCACACCGATCACATTAATTAACATCCAATTAAACCAAAACAAAACATTTGCCGCTATAACTCGCAAAGAAACCACAGACAACTTCCGTAACAATAAACAAACAGTAATACTAAATGCATTAGATAGCGCGAAAATACAGAAATATATTATAACAATAGAAAATATCATCGGCCCAAAAAATATCATATTCGCATCACGTATCTCTAACAATAGAATATGCCTCAACTTAAAAACGAAAAAGAGTTAGTTGAAAATATTGTACGGAATCACAAAGAAATAAAAATGAACGAACAAAACATCATACTTTCTTAGAAAACTAATTATACCTGCAAAGAGGCTAATATTGTCGAATGTATGCCCCTCAATTCCTGACTACATATTAGAAGAAGAATTAAAATATAAAGGATTTAAACTAGTTGCACCCATAAACTTTCTGAGAGTAGGCATACAAGACGCTGAATACCAACATATTCTAAGCTTCAGAAGACAGGTTTATATATGTGCAAAAGAACAAACAAATATTCCGGAAAACATACTAGTAAACTTTGAACAAACGGATTACAGAATATTTATCACAGAAGACAACACAACTTGTTTTAGAAAAAAGAACCAGAACATAATTATCTGATGCAGGAAACACAAAAACAAATATCGAAGACCAACCATTAACCAGCTCCAATGTCTACCCAGTTACCAAATAAACTAACATCCAAACAGACGGTGACAAACAACAAAAAACAGAAAAAAATCAAAGAATAAATTAAGTACAAAATCCCTACGAAAGCTCCAAGAAACTAATGCCCTGTTCACACGTTGCTACTTTGAAGACGCATACGTGCTACTGTAGCATGAAAAGAAATTCAAATCGAATCAATTACCGCAAAAAATCGCTATCTACACACACAACGATCAACGATGTGAAATTATCAACGAGTAGTTCTTGATACTTTGATGCTACAAATTAGCAGCGCTGCTATTTGACAAGCGACTCAGATTTTTTCTTGCTACAGTAGCACGAATGTGTCTTCAAAGTAGCAACGTGTGAACAGGGCATTAGATCAAATAGTCCTAAGAAAGATTTTCCTATACATATAATTTTAAAACAAGAAATTAAAAATAATCCCCGCAAATACATTTTAAACTACAATGATATCAGAGAATTCTTAGAAAACGTACAGGGAAACCCTAAACCTCTAGAAATGGCTGAAAATTTCACAAACGACGTACAAAAACTTATACTCATGATGAATGAACTATATCCCTTACTAGAACATAGAATCTATAAAAGACCGTTTTTCCAGAATACAAAGGAAGCTAAAACTCCATTCAAAACTAGAAAAGAACAACAGTCTACACTCAAGCTAAGAATCACTACTACAAGAATCTTCTTGTTTTTAATTAGATGATAAGTTAGGGGAACAGTAACGGACTTATCACATAAAGGTGAACTCCAACTTGGAGTTGCAATTTTAGTAAAAGATGAAAATTACGCAGAATAACTGAATCTCAACTGTCACAATTAAAGTCCTCTCACCAATTAAAATGAAAATATGCTGTATATACCTCCCACTCACCAAACAAAAACATTACAGAACAACAAATCAAATTATTTTCCCAACTACCAATACCATTTATCATATTAGGAGACTATAAGGCACATAATTTTATATGGGGATCAAACAAAACCGACCTGCGAAGGAAATCAATAGAAAATATAATAGACAATCAAAATTACCAACACACTTCTGCAGCCAGTCATGGAATTTTTATATATTGACCTAACTATTTGGGATCCACAAATCGCACCCAATTTCCAATGGGAAACCATAGAAACGCTATTTAGAAGCTACCATCTACCAATAAAAATAACAATATATGACCAAAACACAATAAAAGTAGAAATGCGAAAATGCAGACTGCAACCTATATACCTACCGAACTAGCAAAAATAAATAATAATAATTTAGACACTAATATCGACACCACAATCACAAAACTTACAAACCACATAACAGACGCAGCAAAGAAAGCTATAGGACAAAAGAAGTTAAGACAAGGGAAAAAAGACCGTACCGTGGTGGAACGAACAAAGAGTGCAGCCAAACCGTTAAAAAACAACAAAATAACACTCTACAAATATCGCAAAAAAACTGATGTAAACTTAATAAATCACACAAGCAGTATTGAGGAGAACGATATTAAAAAGTAGAACACACTAGCCCAAACCTTTGTAAACAATTTATCAGATTCCAACTATTGTCATCAATTCCTAACATATAAAAACCAAGAAGAATTAACGTCACTCAGATGGAAACGCTGATCAAACAATCATATAAATGACCTATTCACAATTACCGAACTGGAACATACGCTACAAAATACAAATGGGAAAAGTAGCCCAGGTTCAGATGGAATACCATACGAATTAATAACTCACCTATCACACAAGACACTAATGAAGAACCACGTATTCCCAAGCCAGTGGAGACACGTGAATATAATACCAATACTAAAACCCAACAAGGACAAAAAGAAACCCTCTCAATTATCGCCCAATCTCACTCTCTAACTGTCTCAGCAAAATTTTTCAAAAAATGATCAACAAAAGGTTAATATGGCAACTGGAATAAAAAATACTAGTCAGAGACCAAAGCCGTTTTCGAGAAGAAAGATCTACAAATAGACCAAATAATAAATCTCGAAACATCCGTTAAAAACAAACACCACCTTATTGCAGTATGTTTTGACATCCAGAAAGCATACGACACAACCTGGAATTAGTATATAATGAAAGCACTCAAATCGTACAATTTTACAGGAAATAGATCTCATTATGTATCAAACTTTTTAAACAGAAAATTTAGAGTAAAGACTAATAGTTGCCTATCTGACGAAAGAACACAAAAAATGGCATACCGCAGGGAGAAATCCTAATTGTTACACTATTCTTAGTTGCCATTAACGATATGATTAAACATATACCACAAACCACAACTCATAAAAATGACGATCTTGTAATACACTACAGTGGAAAAAATACTAACACAATTAAAACAAAACTACAAAAATTAGAAAACTGGACAAAGAAAAAAGGATTTCAGTTCTCAGAGACTAAAACAAACGCAATTAATTCATTTCTGTACACTGCGAAAACAACACACACATCCAACATTAAAAATAAACAACCACAACATTTCAAACACCAATACAATAAAATTCTTAGGGATAATATTTGACAGCAAACTAAATTGGACAGTACACCTATCAAAAACTGAAGAAAATTGCACTCAGAGATTGAACCTAATCAAAATAATCAGTCATACAGAATGGAGAGCACACAGAAACACATAAATAAAAGTATATCAAGCTCTTATAAGATCTAAAATAGACTACGAATGTATTACATATTCAACAGCGAGTTACACCAAACTAAAAGCACTGCCACATAAACAGCTTTCTTATTAAAGTAGGAGAACAACTACTATTCGCATACTAAGCCTCAATTATGTAACAAAAATAGCCCGAAACCCCGACAACCCAACATATACTTAACAACTTCTTCTTTCCAAATCACCCCATGAAAACACATACCACACTACAGCAAAAAATAAATCAATATTTTCAAACAATACCAACAAATACGTCGAACATACAACAAAAACATACTATGAACATCCTTCATGGCAAAACACCCAAACTAACTTTATCCTAGTCCTGACAAACTACCCAAAAAATTAAACTCCATCTAAAATTATTCAAGTCAAATCAAGAAAAACAACCAAACTCACTATATCTACACAGATGGATCAAAAATTACTACTACTACAAAATAAACCGAATGAAGAACATATCAGACATACAACAAAAACACAATTACACAAAATATACAGCACAAAAAACAAATATCAATAATGTGGATACCGTCACCGTCACCGTGACCAGTGCAACAAAACAGTGACAGTGAACCATATACTAACCGAGTGCCCAAAAAACCACCACGCAAGACTCACACACAATATCCCACATAACTGATATAAACATTATAAATAACTTGTAATTACTGTACCCGGGTATTAGTGGCCAAGACGCCGAAGCACCTGTAAATGTATCAATAAAAAAAAACAAAAAACTTAATCACATTCTCACAATTTTTAAGTGAATTCGAAAGGTGATTGCAAATTCTTAAACATAAAACATTAGGAGAATTTTTAGTATTTTTATATTTAACATAAGGTATGAGAGATGAGTTCCGCAGTTCAAATCAAAGAAATTTTGCTGTGACGTCATTATTTTATCACACATTATTCAATTTTCATTAACTATTTTTGGGATTGTTGATAAAGATATTGTGAAAAAAATACGGGTGCCAAGTTTTTATCTCTACTTCAAAAATATTTAATAATAAAAAAAATCATGCAAGTAGCCTATTGAGTAAAATTTTTTCAAATAATTCCTAACTTGTTTTTAACGACAACAGTCAAATTTAAAAAGATGTTACAATTTAAGATTAACTTCATTACTTATTTGATATTACTTAATTGTATAACACTGTAATTTTGGGAACGTCTTCAACACTAAAATATAGAAACTAGAAAATTCTTACCTAGAATCATAATACTAGCGAAACTTAATGCCTAAGAAAACTCGTACAAAAATAAACAAAAAGAAAGGTATATTCAAATCTAGAAAACTCATGGCCGCCTTCATTACGCATGCGCCAGATTCTCCCGTGTTCTGTTCGAGTGTCAGCGGTGTTGAAACAAAATTGAAAATCAGTCTAACTCAACGAGTATATTGAAGACCTTTCAGTCGCCCCTCTCCAGGCAGTTCCCACAAGCTGCGCGCAGCGGCATGTTCAATATGTTAGGTTCAGTTTTTGTTTAAAAAGCTAATAGAGAGTTTGTTGTTAAACAAAAATTACTTCTAAACTATTGTTTCACAATCGCTGTAAAAATTCCCAACTCTTTTTTCCAGGTTTGAATATTCCTTTACATGCGTTTTCTGCATCCATCGGATTCTAGATTTGAATTTTCTACTTATGCATTTTTTATGTATGCATTTTTTTGTCTCTGAATTTTCGGGTGTTTTATTATTCTACTCGTGCACTACATGGCCAACTTCTTCATATTCTCGTAAAACATATATATTCTTATAGGCAATTTTCCGCCCAATCTAATGGTACTAATCGCCCTTTAAAATATTTGTGTGTATTACGGTTAAAGATTTTCTGAAAAAAAGCATTTTTAACAGAAAAATAACTTCTTTTAACATAAAATAATAAATAATTTTTGTTTTGTTTTTAAATGTATTCTTGTTATACCTAAATCTATGTGCATAAACAATTTAAAAAAATTAAAACTAAAAAGACAATATACTCATTTTACATTTTGCAGTACAATTATAGATAGACTCCATAATATCGCGAAAAAGTTGGAGTAAAAGGTTTAAAATAGCAAAATTTTAAGTTCGGTATGTTGTTGTTTGTTTACACACAATTTTTTTCTATACATACCAGAAATACATAATATGATTAGTGATCACGCACTTTATGAATCGTAATTAATATTAGTGATGCACCGGGTACCCGGTTTGTATGTACTTGGTACCCGGCTTTTTGTGACGTTACTTTGTTTTGCCGGTTATCACTTAGTACCGGTCGGGTACATTAATTTAAATTACATTTCGTTGTACAACGAGCATTTACAGCTTTTTAACTAAATAATTATGAAAACTCATCAAATTTGTTTAAAGTAAACAGCTACTATTATTACAAATCTAGACAAATGGGGTCGTTTACCAATTTTTTTAAAATTTTTAAAGTTAATTTTCAGGTATTAATATTTCCAAAAATATATTTTCACCTTTTAAAAGTGCTAAATACAAGTGAAAATACATTTTTTCATGTCGCTCAGTTTAAAACACCTCAAACTCGTGACGACAAACATTTCGGTGAAGTCTCCGTCTAACGCTGAATAAAACGGCGTGGCCTTGCGAAATGTTTGACGTCACACCTGCGAGCCGCTATGTTTCTGTTTTTAATGCGTTCGAAAAAACGCCTATTTCAAAGCTTAAATACTTGCGTATCATTGAATTTTCAAGAACTTTAATTTTAGTAATAGTAAAATTATGTTCTTATTTTCAATATTTGGTAAAAATTATTAAAAAAATTACCGGAGTAAACGACCCCATTGTAGGTAAGTATCTATACAATAAACAATACATTTAAAATAAATAAAACAATATTAGTATTATAAAGTAAATAATTAAGGTCGGGTTTTATAAACAAATTAATTGTTCATACCTCCAGTATATTATATTATAAAAGTTTATAAAACCGAACCTAGTACAGTAAATTACTGCATTTTATGATGTATCCAGTACCCGGTTTTATGATACCCGGCTGGTTAATTTCATCGGGTACCCGTTATCCGGCATTTTTAAAAAAAGTGGACTCGGTGCATCACTATTTTTATACATATTTATTGCCCTATATGATACGTCTCTGGTGAAAATACAGACACAAAATTAATAAACATTCATCTTAAGTCAGCATGCTATATTTCAAAACTTTAGTGCAACTATTAGCAAAGTTATTATTAGAAATGTGTTTGATAAGAAATATTTTGAAAATGTTTACGTTTCCTTTACCCTTTATTCATATAATATTTTTGATTTAAAATAACCTCCAACACACAATAATATTGTCATTCCCATTGTAAAACAACCTGTATAATAATTTAAAATTTCTAATTTTTTTACAAATTTTTTTTAAAAACATTTATTAGATAGATTCTAAGCAGGCTTCTTAACACACAAATATAAATGTATTAAAATGTAAACTGCGTAGGCAGGTATAGATATGCTTTATCATAACTGTTTTGCATCCCAATTTGATAATTTTTATAAATTAATTTATGTGTGAAAAAAACAGTATTTTTATTTTATACTTTTAAGGGATAGGTACAGAAAAAACTTGGCTCACCTTTTTGACTAAACGGCATTTCGTGACATTATCTGTGAGGGGATGTGTCGTCATATCGAACAAAAGAAAATTCTGTTTCTCTGTTGTTAGTACACCTTTCTCTACCAGGTTCTTCGCTAGACGTTCTCGTACATTTTTAAGCTGATACCTTAATTTTAGTGGGTTCCAGGTTTCGCCTACAAATTACACATACATTAGAAACACGTTTCATTTTATTATCTGTCGAACACATATCAATTATTGATAATAAAAAGCTGATACCTTAGTTGCGCTTTAATATTATTATCATTCAATATATTTTATTGCAGGCTGTTTATAGGAAGTAGATAGACTTAACCTTTAACTGGTACGGTACTATTGACAAACGTAACTGGTATAGTGGAGGTCACTCAAGACCCCAACTTAAAGTGCTCTCATTCTTGTAATAATTTAAAATTTGACAATTTTATATCATTTCTTACATTTTCAATTATATTTTAAAATAAAATATAATAAAAATGTATTTGTTTATGATGTTTATATCAACAAAACGTAAAAATCAACGAAAAACTCCGTTTTGAGATAGTTTCTAAATTGTCTAAAAATATAATAAATAATAACTTGAAAAGCAAACAACTCAAATTTATTTTATTCTCTGAAATAAATAATTACATATTTTATTGTGTTATAAGAAAAATTTCAACAAACTTTTTAATTCGGTAGCAACTCAAATTGTTTATATTAGCTAAACAAGGCACCTAAACACCACGTACTGTTAACACTGGCAAACTGAAGCTACTGAAAAATACACTGCATTATTTCCAATATTATGCCTTGTATATTCATTTTTCTATGCTTGGGGTCAGCTGTGACCCCACTATACCAGTTACGGGTTACTTGAAGTATCAGTGAAAGGTATGGATGTCAACATAACAAGATTAGAATATTAGATTAGTACGAACCGCTTAAGTATTCGATCCAACTCTGAACAGTTTCTGGCGGATTGGTCTCTTTTAAATGTTTGAGTGTTTCGTCGAGTAGAACATCACCTGTTGGCGTGTCTGACTTTAGCGTTAGTTTACGTGTGAGGAGTCCTTTCCGTCGCATGCCTGCCTTCTCAAGCTCCACGCGGCCTCTTAAACCTAATTCGATGAGTATGCAGCCTCGCAAGCCGCTTGAAATGCAGTCATTCCAGAAAGAAGTGTAGCCCTTTACACATGACATATTAATGACATCAACAGACAACAAGTACTACCACTAATGTCTACCTCTTTATCTTTAAGTCCTAGTAGTAGCACCTCCTCCATTAACGTCAAACGAGTCTCTTTGGAGTCTCCTTCATCCACCTCTTCTTCGCGGTCTTGTCTTTTGTCATCAGAGGCCTGAGATTCTCTAGGCACACCTTCACTATTGACTTCTCGGCTAACATTTCGTCTCTGTACCAGTCCGTCAGTACGATTCATCGTAAACTATGTCAAAACAATTATCACAGCCAAAATATAACACTAATAAACATACGGATTTAATGTTAAAATCAAAAATCAAGACAGTATATTGAAACTATTTTCCAAATGTTGACGTTCAACAAATCGACATGAAACATGGCAGAATTTGCTGTCAAACTGATACGTACACAATGCAGCCTGCCTTATCCACCAAATGCCAACTCTCTTTTTGAGCTATGCACAGAGATGGCGCAGTGCTAATTTCTAAATATTTAAATTATAATTTCCTTATTAATTATCATATTTGTTAAATTATCTTGTATATATTGATACTAGAGGAATATTTATTAATGATTTGTTTATTACGTTTCATAATCAAAAAATATAGAGCGCAAAAGAGTTTGGACAACAATAAACATATATTTTTGATATGAATTATTATATCATTGCTGTATTATCTCATGCAATTAATTACATGTAAATAGATTAAAAATTTTCCTTGAAAATATTATTATACATTTCTGGTTTAAGCGAATTAAATAACAGGGATAACCAGCGCCTCTCAAACTTGATTTATATGTCTGCTAGATGTCGCATTTATTTATTTTTTATTTATTTAATTGCCTTATTTTAGGCATACAAAACAGTCATAAATAACTGGTGACGTACCCGTACATAAAAATTATAAACAAAATTGATAACAAAATATTTTTTAATAATAAAATAAATAATAATAATAATACTAGATGTAGTAAATATTAGAAATGAATGCAAAAAGGTTAAGAATATTTTAAAATCATACATTACAATATATTAAATTTACCAAAGAAGAAAATAGGTCTTTATAATTATATTCTAATTAATATTATTTAATAATTCATAAATAATTTTCACCATCAATATTGAAATATAACGCCAGAATATGCGCAGAACACATGATTTGAGAATTGCGCATATACATTAAGAAAATGTTTGGCCTATGAATGCAGCATATATGAAAACAAATGGTAAGCGGAAACAAGCCCATATACTAAACAAGATACTGAAACACGAGAAAAGTGATTGCGGGGTTCAATATAATATTTGTTATATAAACATATATTTTACTATGGCAGATAAGGGAAAAAAGCCTGAGATGTCTGTAAGTATTCCTCGATAGTAGATATAAATAAAAAATACCTAATACACACATATTTTTATAAAATTACTAATTTTTTGAGATTTCAAATCCATTGTATACGTGACACACGTAACGAAAACATAAAAGTGATGTTTTATTTATTTTAATGATAGCAACTGTAATATTATCTAGTAAACTATGTAAGCGTAATATTGTAATCAGGGAAAGAAAGCGAAAAAAATACGGTTTTATGTTACCCGAAATTTTTATCAATAACCGGTTTATTTATTTCTAAACAGGTTTACAGAACCTATTAAATAAACCGGCATACATAATCGATTAAATAAACCGGTTTATATAATCGGCTAAATAAACTGGTTTATATAAGCCGGTTACGACAATTTGTTATAGTGAAGTAAACTGGTTTATCTACAACAATAGAATAATGTATTCATTATATACGTGAAAGTAGTATAATAAACCCCTCCATAAGAACACATTATGAAATAATGAATTCATTATTTCACACTGTTAAATAATGAGTACTTTATTCTCTCGAACTGTCAAACTGCCATCACATCTGTTACATCAAGTTATCATTTTATGACGTTGTAAGCAGAAACAGTAAAAATAATAAAAATTTGTAAAACGCTGTATATGACTAGCCTATAATAGTTCTAAATTACTCGGATAAATTGTCATGTCATCACACCAAAGTTTGAGGTTAGGTTAATATCAATACAAATTTGTAGTAAGAAAATGTTGTTTTATTTAAAAAGTTGTAGATAAAACGTCGTATTTGACTCGAAAATAATGGCTATAATTAACTCGGATGATTTATACACTCGCCTTCGGCTCGTGAACAAACTTTCATCCTCATTAATTATAGCCTACATTATTTACTCGTTAAATAATATACTATTATTAACCAGTTATTAAAATAGTATTTTTGAAAAAACAGTGCATTATAAATTATTTTTATTATATAACCGATTAATAGAATCGCTATAAATAACTGAATAAAATAACCGGTATAAATAAACTGTTTAATTTTGTTTTATTAATCTTGTTTTAGTTAATGATTTTTTGTACCTAAATAAAACAATCGGTTTCGGTTAAGAAACACATTTTTTACAATAAATTGCTGTTAACCGGTTTTAAAACATCGGTCTCTTGACCTGATTGTAATCTTCTGAAAGAGGGTTAAAAGACCTGATGTCAAATTATTATGTTGATGTTACATTTTAGGGTTCTCCAACGAAGTTTGTGAAGCCTGGAGACCCGATCTGCAAGAACTTGACTTTGGAGGAAGAGAGAAAGGAGGCAGAGCGCATAAAACGCGAAAGGGAATGCAAGGAACTGTCCATTCGTTATTCTTTGCCCACCCGCATGGGAGAATGGCTTGAAGCCGCCCAATTGACTGAGGTAAGAAAGTACAATTAAAACCTAACTGTATTTATTCGCATAAGCATGTTTTAAGGTCCCTGTCTCTAGAACATAACACGCTAGTTTTGTGATAATATATATATATATATATATATATATATATATATATATATATATATATATATGCGTGTGTGTGTGTATGTGTGTTTGTGTGTATATAATACACACTACTATGTATGAATGGATAGATTGATGGATATGTTACCATTTAAACCTGAACCTGAAAAGTATTGTTCTTTTTAACTAGCCTAAAGTTGAAATTGCTAAGGATACTTGAAGGCACTAACCTTACCTTACCTTACCAAACATCATAGTTTTGAGTAGTCAGAACACGAAGTTAAGTGAGGTTACATCAGTTTCTACAAATACCCTTGGTAACTTCCAGTTTTAACTAAAAGTTTTAACTAAACTTGTTCAAAATTATAAACAACACAATATGAGTTTAGAGTTGATCAGGGTTGAGTGATTTAAATCAAATTGATTTAAATCATGATTTAAATCAAGTGATTTTTTTTAAAAAATCATTGATTTAAATCAGTATTTAAATCAAGTGATTTAAAAAAAAATCATTGATTTAAATCAAGATAAATTAAATTTAATAATTTAAATAAAAGTTTAATAATTTTGTGTGTAGATAGCGATTTTTTGCGGTAATTGTTTCGATTTCAATTTCTTTTCATGCTACAGTAGCACGTATGTGTCTTCAAAGTAGCAACGTGTGAACAGGGCATAAGAAAAACAAAAAACAATTCAAAGAGCAAAAATAAAGAACAAACATTTTTTCATTTAGTCTACTGGTACATTAATATTAAAATGTTTAAATAAGAAGACCAGTTTTCCAGCCTTTTCAGTCCCTAGCCGGTTTCTCAATTTTGAGTGGACAAGTCCAAATGACAAAAAAATATAAAATAATTTCAAAAATCTAATTTAAATCAAAAAAATCTAATTTAAATTAAAAAAATCTGATTTAAATCAAAAAAATCTGATTTAAATCAAAAAAATCGATTTTTTTGATTTTTTAAAAAAAATCACGATTTTTATCCACCCTGGAGTTGATCATATTGTTCTGTTAGTTCTCGAGAAAAACGCAAAAGAAAATTTTCAGAGTGCCATGGAAATATGGATGTTTTTTTGACTAATCTTACTATTTTATTTATGTTACCTGACGAGAACCACCCTGTCAGCAGATTCCATACACACAGCGTTCCCACAGCGGGCATCACATTACATTTATCATTGTTATCATTCTTGTCATAATTAATGAACTTGTAATAATTAGTCTGTTGTGTGAGTTAAGACAGTAAACATCTTAATAAAGGAAATAAATTGTTTGTAAAATTTAACTTGGAAATAGTAACAAATTAATTTTTATGTTAATAATTGTGCGAAGTTATTAAAAATGTAACTTAACACAAAAAGAAAGTATACAAAAACATCACTCTTTAATAATGCATAAAAGACTTTTGCGTTCTCGAGAACGAACAAAAAGAGCAATATGATCGACTGTGGTCTCTTATTGTGTAGTTTTTAATTTTGCATTTAGAACTTTCTTCTCATATTAATAGGTAAAGTATAACTACAGCAAAATTTAAAAAAAAAACATTGTTTTTCCTGTGTAACATATTCCAAGTCCAAGTATACACCCGATATATGTATGTGGGAGTAACGGTCCTTTAAAATATCTTAGAAATAATTATAATTATAAATGTTACAGGAAAAATGCAAGGATTATGAGAAACGCCGCGACGCTTGCCTTACTTTCTACCAGAAGCAGAGCATGGTGCATGAACACCTCTTCGCTCCGGTTAGAAACTTCTTTTTATTTTACATACTTATACATCTATCACACCTTTTACCCAACTTGGGTGTATAGTACTTATTGTACTTAGCGCAGTTATCAGCCGTCGATTCACAGGTAAACATGATTGTTAATGGAGAAGACACAAGAAGAATTTTTGTACGGTTACACTGACTAGAGTCGGTTTCATAAACGGTGAGATAGCGCAGTGATAGAGTACTTGCTTCTCTACACAGATGTCGTGGGTTTTAATTTGGATCAGATTAATGTGAAATTTTCACAGATAGATATTCATCGGTATCCACTCCCATCACCATTCCAAGTTAGGATACAATTAACTTGATATGGCAAACACAAAGCTATCAGGCACCGGCTGGTGGATGTAACAAGGACTTGCACCAGAGGGTTAGATGGAAGAACAATCTTAGGCTGAATCTCGCCTATTGACATTAGTAAATTAAAGTCAATAAAAAAATAACGAACTCAACTATCCGCCCCATAACCCTTATAATAAATAGTTATCTGGATCCTGAATTAATTTATATCTTCTATACCTGATTATTGCAGATTTCTTTCTTTTTAAATCCTTTATATTAACTTCATCGTCGTGCGTACAAAAAAAAGTAAAAAATGACCCACTTCCCGGGATCCTATCGAGCTGAAATTTTGCAAATAGACTTTTGTCACCTAACAATGCACTTTGGCATAAGAAAAAAACTGATGTGGCCAGCACAAGACTTCCCGCCATACTCATTTACCCATATCCAATCAATCTGAAATTTGGTACATAGACTCGTTGTGACCAAACATTTACTTTGGCACAAGAAAAAATCTGATGTGGCCAGCACAAGACCTCCCGCCATACCCCAAACCCATTTCCCCATATCCAATCAATCTGAAATTTGGTACATAGATTCGTTGTGACCAAACATTTACTTTGGCACAAGAAAAAATCTGATGTGGTCAGCACAAGACTTCCCGCCATACTCATTTCCCCATATCCAATCAATCTGAAATTTGGTAAATAGATTCGTTGTGACCAAACATTTACTTTGGCACAAGAAAAATCTGATGTGGCCACCGCAAGACTTCCCGCCATACCCTACGCTTTTTAACTCTGAAATTTGGTACATAGGCTCGTTGTGACCAAACATTTACTTTGGCACAAGAAAAAATCTGATTTGGCCAGCACAAGACCTCCCGTCATACCCTACTCTTTTTAACTCTTTCTTGAAACATACTATCTAAGAAAGAGTTACAATGAAAACAAAAATATAAATAAATATCGATCGAGTGTCATATACCGGGCGTTTCCTGAAACAGGCGCACCCCCCAAAAAGTTGTATTTTTAAGTCAATTACATTTATATTATAGATTTATAAACTACATTCAAAGGCGCATTAAACTACATAATTAATGAATTTTTATAACTTCCTGTTTAGCCGAAAGTGAGATCAACTTCCTTATTTTAAATGGAACACGCCGTATATTTTTTAAGATTTTGATTCTACATAAAATTCTGAATACAACCATGTATAATAAGCTACTTTTTCGTTGTAGATTTCTAAGTAAAATAATAATTAAAATATTACAGAAACATATCGATTCATTCCAAGTTAGCTATGAAATAAATGATAAGATACAGATTTTATGACAGTAAAAATGTCAGTTTATTAACAAAAATAACTAATTTAATAAGAAATTGCAATTCAATTATATTATTTATAGTAAATTTTCAAAATGGTCTGCATTTTCTTGAATACATAGTAAAACTCTTCGTATAATTTCTATTTTTATCATTTATTTCATAGCTAACTAGGAATGATTCGATTTGTTTCTGTAATATTTTAGTTATTATTTTACTTATAAATCTACAACGAAAAAGTAGCTTATTATACATGATTGTATTTAGAATTTTATGTAGAATCAAAATCTTTAAAAATATACGGGGTGTTCCATTTAAAATAAGGAAGTTGGTGTCACTTCCGGCTAAACAGAAAGTAATAAAAATTCATTATTTATGTAGTTTAATGCTCCTTTGAATTTAGTTTATAAACCTATAATATAAATGTAATTGACTAAAAAATACAATTTTTTTTCGGGGTGCGCCTGTTTCAGGAAACGCCCGGTATCACGGTACAAGACACTGAAGGTAACCCAACTTGGCTTGCAAAAGTGACTGCTGAACTGGTCCAGTTTCGTGGTACTGAGGGGTAAAGGAGTAACTCAATATGGCAGCCAACATAGGCCATCAAAAACCCGCGAGAATCGCTGATTAACGTGTAAAGTACAATTTCTTTGTATATTCTGTAATTTATTATAATATATACAATCTTCTATAAGTTATTGAGGATTTTAAGTGAAATTGCTATATAATTCCTAATAAAATGTGGCCTATGCGATATGACACCGCCTAGCGGCGACAGGACGAACTGTAACTTCTTGAGCAGTCATAAAACTAGTGGAAGGGGTATGCAAGTTACCGGGGCCTGCCCGGTATAAAGGATTTATAGTCAAAAACTTTGTTTTTACGGGTTCATTTTTTTTACCTACTGTAAAGGCGACGTGATATATGGTGCCTGTAATTTGTTCAAGTCACTAAAATCTAGCGCTGGATTTTAGTACTTGCTTGGTGTAGACACATATTTTAGCACTATGTCCCCATCATTGGTTTTAGTTATGATTCTAGCCAAGTGAATAGAAAGCAGTTAATTTCCTGGAACAAATGGCACTTCCATTCCTATTAATATGCCCCTCTTGAAATAAACACTACAATTTCAGGGAACTACTTGAACAAGTTGCTTACTTTGCAGCTATTTAATGTAGACACCAACTTTCTTCAAAACCACTCACTTTAAGTACTGGATTTTAGCGACGAATGAGTTACGGGCACTATGTAAGTGTAACGCCACCTTTAATATTTGTTTCTAGATGAGCATTGCAAAATACGAACAATATTTGAAGTACGGCATTCCAATCCAAATTCAGAGCGATTATGAGATGCCTGTGGAAGAGGGAAAGTCCAAATCCACCCTGACTTTATCTGTCTTGATAAGTGAGATCCAAATCGATTCTCAGAATATGCTCAAACTGGGCCCTGATTCCCAAGTGACTGTCTCCTATGATAAAACGCGTGTTCGTCGCAATGTTTTCATCATCGTCGGGTAAGATAACCTAACCATGTTATCATTCATAATCATTTATAGATAGGGAGACTTATTATGGGTGTAATAAAATTCAACAATGATGTATTGGGGACATCATTTTAATTTAAAAAATACTATATTATTATATATAACGGAAACGTTTCATTATAGTCTACTCCAATGGTGCGCAAAATCTTTTATTACACAAATGATAGCAAAACTGTATATATTGAGTTTTAATAGCATAGAAATAGGTAACAAAAAAAACTTATACCTTTTTAAATTTAAAATAAAAATCTTTACCTACTCTTTTTTCGAAGCTAAATGACTAATCTAAATCGGGAATGATGTTAGTGGTCGCAAGAAGCAAAAGATTTAAAAAAAAATTTGTATAGTTTTTTTTGGAAAAAAACGCTGAATATATATACTCTTACACGTGCCGCAAAAAATCCAAAAACTAAACATTAATTTAATGCTCCCTTATAAACATAAAAAATAATATAAATTCTAGTTTCCGGATCTTGTTATACAGGGTGTAACAGCGAAACCAACCAACGTCTATATTTTCTTTATTATTATAGTTACAAAAAAATGTTAAATAGCAAAGTTGTAGCTGACCAAGGGGGACATCTGATTAAAGAATAAAATAATTTTTTAAACCAGTGGTTCTCAAGTTACAACACAAAGTTATATTTTTTCAAATGGGAATATACATATTTTTTAGGCCTATTCGCTAGAGTATTTTTTTCTTAATTCAACCATGTATTAGTTTTATATCCTTACATAATAAAAATATTGAGAAAAATTCCATTGACATTTAAATAATTTTTAACTTTTAATATTAATGTGCAGTAATCTGTGGATGAAAAACAAGTGATAAATTAAAAAAAATAAATAAAAATACCATACAAGCTTGCGATATTTATGCCACGAGATATCCAAAGAAACCACGTCCATATTTAATTTATCACTTGTTTTTCATCCATAGATTCCTGCACATTAATATTAAAAATTAGAAATTATTTAAATTTCAACTGAATTTTTCTCAATATTTTTATTATGTAAGGATATAAAACGAATACATGGTTGAATTCAGAAAAAAATACTCAATCGGATAGGCCTAAAAAATATGTATATTCCCATTTGAAAAAATATAACTTTGTGTTTTAACTTGAGAACCACTGGTTTAAAAAATTATTTTATTCTTTAATCAGATGTCCCCCTTGGTCTCCTACAACTTTGCTATTTAACATTTTTTTGTAACTATAATAATAAAGAAAATATAGGCGTTGGTAGGTTTCGCTGTTACACCCTGTAGAATTTGTTTCATTTTATAGTTTAAATCCTATTTTCTTCAATATCATAAAGGGCCATCCAAATTTCATAAAAGTGGCCCGAGGGCCACTATTTGCGCAACACTGGTCTACTCAATGCAGTCTACAGTAAAAAAAATGAAAAATATCAACTTTTGTCGTAATAAAAACCGTGGAAATTTTATTTTTAAATACTTTACCTGGAAATTTTAAGGTCTTGTTTACGCACAAATGTGTTCATTAAGGACACTTTCATTTAAACACTTTAAAAACCTGAAAAAAGAAAGAAAGTAAGAATCATCTGTTTGTCAATTGAACATAAGTTTTGTAATGTCAAAATAAACGACATGCAAATAATACAAGAAAAAAATATTTAAAATTAGAAAATAACCTAACCAACTTGCAGTAGAATGATGTTTATAAAACAGTAATACCGTCCTAGCAATGTAATTTTATAGATTCAAACATTCACATTCAAACATGAAAATCGAAATACATTTCCAATCAACCAGCCAGCATTTAAAAAAATTTGCATTTCTTATCTCATCAAGCTTCAAATCATAAAAGTAGAGTTGTTAAAATTGAGAAAAAATCCGGACATAAACGTGTATCCGGAATCCGAGAAATCCGGTAACCGGTTACAGTAAATATCCAGTATCCGTTATCTAAAATCCGATATACGGTAACCGGTATCCAAAATTCGTTTTCCCGGATTCGGATATTAGGTATGTGAAATTATTCTTCGAAATATCTGGTACCTATATGATATCCGGATATCTCCTTAGCACAAAACTAAAAGTAGATAGCATGACCATCAGCGCATGTCCTGACGACAACAAAAAATCCGGAATTAGTTGACAGAACTATATGAAAATATTCTCTATGAAACAGGCCCGTATACCATACGGTCACCTGGCAACTGGGCAAATGTCCGGTGTGCCGGTTCTTAAAATCGGGCGGAAATAATAATAATTATCATACATATAATATGCCATTTTATGTAGTATTTAACATTAAATTTTTAAAATTTTTTTTTACTATATCATCGGCAAGTGATTCAAGATAAGGTGTAATTTAAAATTATGCAACAATAATTTACCCACATTAAAAAGATCAATTGTTGATGTGTTCGAATCTAATATAAAATTATAAATTTTCAAATGGGGATTAATTTTCTTTGAGGCCGGTCAGTAGAAGGAAATTTAAATGAGACATGCCAGTTTCTTTTTCAAAAGTTCCATTTTAAGTCTTTTTTTCATTTAACAGAAAAAAAATAATTTGCGCATGAAAGAGGAAAAAACATGAAGCTTTACATCCCTCAATAAAATGTAACTTGTAATTGTAAGGCATATGACCTTGAATGAAAAAAATTCTGCGGCGCATTTTCTTTTCTTAATATGATCCTGACTCCTAGTACATAAAAACTTCGATATTGTTAAAATTCTGTCATTGTATTCGACTCTGTCTATGAATCCATGTATAAACAAGGCTTCATATAATAATTCTCAAATAAGTGTTCATGTAGTAAAAAGTAAAAGATATGCATTATATTTATTCTTACAGTCTGAAGGGCCAAGCGGCCAACACCACCGTTATGTACGGTGAAGATATCTTCATCCGCATTTTCGATAGCGATGGCGCTGAATTGTATTTGACTGGCGACGTGCCGGGTTTGGACACTTTTGGCCAGACTAAAGGCAAGGTTCCTATGGGATTGACTATTCGCCCTGATCGCTTCGCCAAGTTCCGCGTTGTTGACCCTAACAAGGAGAGGATGATCGCTTTGCAAGGCACCCCTGTACCTGTAAGTTCACATTTGCTTTGAATAATTTTTAATTGTATATTTTTACTTTCTTAGGTAATGAAACATTGATATAATGTTATTTTTACTTGATGAAAAAGATGATTTAATCAAAATTAATACGAATATATATTTTTTATTAGTGATACACGACGATAGCATTTTTAAAAAGCGCATATAAAATTAAACAGTATAATAAGTCTAGATATAAATCAAATATGTGTAAATATGAGTTGTAAAACGTTATTTTAATTTAAAGGCTGTAGCCGGGTAAGATGGTCAAATCGGCCCCCAAAGAAAATCTATCGGGAATATTATTTCTATCATTTGTACCCAAAATTGGATTTTTTGGTAAAAATGTTAACCCCCAGACCCCCCACGCTCCGTAGAAATAGCCAAAAACGTGTTTTTTACAATTAATTCTATATCTTTTTTTCTATTGAGACTACGCGTTTGAAAAAAAAAATTTCCTGAAATTTATGAACAATTCTTTTCGATAAAAATTGTTTTGACATTTTTGCCGCCATATTTGAATTTATAAAAATTTATAAAAATTAAAAAAGTGGAAAAACACTTATTTCACTACGTTAATATAGAGGTGACGGCATGAAAAAAATCTCAAAAATTCCTCTTCGAGAGAGGAATAATTGGTATTTTTTTCAGATTTTTCCGATTGGTGCAACCTTTCGAAAAAATACCAATTATTCCTCTCTCGAAGAGGAATTATTGAGATTTTTTCAATGGATTTCTATTGTCATATGGGAAGAAAAACCTAGATTTGGAACACAAAATACGGTTTTTATCTGGGGGTTAACATTTTTACCAAAAAATCCAATTTTGGGTACAAATGATAGAAATCATATTCCCGATCGATTTCCTTTGGGGGCCGATTTGACCATCTTACCCGGCTATAGCCTTTGGCATGTACACTTCTTATACACATACATGCACACCAAGACTTTTAAAAATGGTATCACTGCTTCCTTGTTTATATTTAAAGTTTACACCGTATACCAATTCGGAATTTTTTTAATTAACAAAAATTAAATTAAAATACTACAAATTATTGACAGATAGCATTTACCTTGTTCACCACTAATGAATCAAATGTATCAAATTGTGCAATTAATTTTGACCTAAAGATGGTTAAAACAATATGTTAAACTCACTGATCGCGGAACTGAAATAATTTTTTCATAATTGCAATTTTAGTTTCCAGGTTTTTTAATCAAACAGAGATTTGGGTAAATGTTTCCAAAAGGAAATTAATAAATTTACTATTATTGCTATTGCACAGTTAATTAAAATTTAATTTTATTTAATTCATAGTTAATCAGATATCCATTACCTAAAGAATTAATAATCCAGTGGTTTCAAATATGTGCTACTTGCGAAAACTGCCCTTAAATTTACGAATTTAAAAAAAATTGTTCCATGATCAGTAAGTTGTACAGGTGTTCTACAACTTAGGACAAATAATTAAAGGGTATATACTGTACGACGTGCTGATCATGAAACAAAAATAATTTTTTTAAAATTCGCAAAAAATTGCAAAAATGCAATTTCAAGCAAACGTTTTTTGCCACTGGTCGGTAGTTATTTTTAGTAATTTTTTTCAAATCTTCTACTGAAAGTAATTGTTTACATAATATCTATTACTAAGAATAATAAATGTCAAATTATCAAATATACCATCAAAACAGTGATACTTAAAATGTACAAACGTCAAGTAAACTACCCTTAACTTTGCGAATTAAAAAAAATCTTTTTGTTTCATGATCAGCACGTCGTACAGTAGGTATATAATATAATTTAATTTTTTGTCCTAAGTTGTGGAACACCTGTATGTACGAAGTTGTCAATCACCCTGTATAAGGAGCGCTTATAAAATAAAAACAGTGTTATAAGGTTATTGTTTAATTGGAAATTTTTTTTCTACACAATAAAAATTGGGCTATTCACACCATAGTCAAAATTTAATAAACTTGTGGTAAAAACTTGAAAAACATACAAAATCATAATTGTTAATATAAAAAAAATTAAATCAATCAAAAAATCGTTTAAAATATTGTGTGACGTCCCAAGTGCTACTTTATTCCTATTGGTTATACAAAAAGGAGAAACCAATTAGAAAGAGCCATGCGGTACTACAAGAATTCAGATGTTGTTTGAACTATCATTTTTGTTTTGATTTGAATTTGTTTTATTGTAAAACTAAACATAAAATATAGTTTTATGTGTTTATGGTATTAACTATTCTAGAAAATTAGTTTTATAATGGAAATATATACTTTTTAAAATGTATATTATCGGTGTCGCTAACAAGAATAGTTTTGGGCCACTGTAATACTTGAGACGTCACAACCGAAATTTTAAATTAAAATTTTTATAACTCTGGTAATATAGCGCAGTTTCTTGCCGCGTTTTCACAGATCGTCGTATTTTTTAATATAGTTTCACTTTAGAAAAATTTAAAAATACGGTGGGAGAGCCTTAATGACATAATAAATATTGATTAAGATCGTTCAACAAAAATTGTATTATTTTTTGTATTTTGGGACGTTATATTTTAGAATGAGAATAAATCGGAATAAATATAAGTTTAATGCTTAATGTGAAATGTATATTATCGGTGTCGCTAACAAGAACAGTTTTGGGCCACTGTAATACTTGAGACGTCAAAAGCGAAATTTTAAATTTAAAAAATTTATATCTCTGGTAATATAGCGCAGTTTCACGCCGCGTTTTCACAGATCGTCATATTTTTTAATATAGTTTCACTTTTTTAAAATTTTAAAATACGGTGGGAGAGCCTAATGCCTAGTGCACACGGGGAAACTTTTCACAAAGTTTCCTGAAAAAAGTTTCCAGAAAATGGAGATTTTCTTTGAAAAACTATAAATATGTTTATGATCACATGTCACATTTGACGATTTGACAAATAAGAAGTTAGTTGCACTTCACAATGTTTCCTGATAACGCCTCATTTTTATAGGCGCCGTTAAAACTTCGAAGTTTCCGGAAACTTTTTCCAGGAAACATGTCAAAAAGTTTCTCCGTGTGCACTAGGCATAATGACTAAAACTCATAATAGGAACATAATGACTCTGTTACTTTATAAAATAATAAATATTGATTAAGATCGTACAACAAAAATTGTATTATTTTTTGTATTTTGGGACGTAATATTTTAGAATGCGAATAAATCTAAGTTTAAAGATTAATTAGTAAATTTTCTTTTCGCTTAAATGTAAGTAGGTATTATTTTACTCTATTTTTTAAATTTTAAATATTTTTTATCAGAACTTCACCCGTATAGCTATGACGCAGACAATCACTAACTTGCTACTGGCTGTTAATCTCCAAGATAGCATCACTACGTTGTTCAGCATTGTAAGTATAAGTATAACTATTATTTTATACAACATTATTAATTCAAGTTCCGTCTCAGATTAGTAAAATTAAAATTAAACCCTAAGTGGTGAGATTCAGGGTTGTCCATCCGTCCCGTCTGTCACAGACTCATAATTTTGAAATGGTTTATTTAGGAAGTTATAATTTGGCATAGATGACACATTGATCAGTAATACATGCCACGAATAAATCAGTTGTCAAATTTTATTTTATATTTCCAGGAGAGACTATAAAATAAAAAATCTGCTGTGTCCACCACAGTACTTCCCCGTCTATAAGTTTTAATAACTTATTTCGTAACGCCTTTAATTTTATGCTTTATTCAGCATAATTTAAATAAATTTATCTTTTTTCCCAAACATTTTAAGTTGATTCCAACTTGATTGAATATCGCATAAATGTCATTTTTTACATTTTTACTAAATTCGTCTCCCCGAGAGCTTTAAATTGACACCAAACTCGGTATAATTTGAATAATATATTTAAAAAAATTGACGATCGGTTAAATGTTATTTCTATATTTCTACTAGAATTATTTTCCCGAGAGCTTTAATTTGATACCACACACGATAGTATTTTAATAAAAATAAAATAAGTTATGTTTATAAAGTTGGTACTACTGGTTGAATAAAAAAATTTGAATAACTTTTTAGAAACAATTGACAATCGCATAAATGTCATTTTTTACATTTTTACTAAACTTATCTCCCCAAGCGCTTTAAATTGACACAAAACTCGATATAATTTGAATAATTTATAATAAAAAACAATTGACGATCGTTTAATGTTATTTTTGTTTTTCTACTAGAATTCTTTTCCCGAGAACTTTAATTTGATACCACACACATTTTGATAAAAATAAAAAAAAAAGTTATGTTTATAAAGTTGGTACCACTGGTTGAATAAAGCTCATTAACGAACTTAAGTCAGAATTTGGCTCAAGATCTTAAATATAAAATTTCAGTCCAAAATTCCAACGCATTTAAGTTATGCAACATCCAGACAGACCGACGTTTTTAAAAATTATGTTTTTTGGGTTCAGTAGGGTCTAAAACGTGAAGATTCACAAAAATCTCGAACTGTCAAAAAATCACGATTACAATACTTCCCTCTATTACATAGGTCGGGGAAGTAAAAAGAAGATTAAATACCTATTTGTTTTATTTGACATGCTCTGTATTGTTGAGCATACAATACTTTAATGATACCTATTAAAAATATTATTTTAATTTGTTTTGGATGTGTTTTAACTAATTATATTATAAAATTAAAAATTGTATCAAAAAGGTTATACTCCCCCTTATAAACACTCTGAATGGGACCGTTAGCGCAATATTTCTCCCGATAGGTTCGCTAGGGAGCTAATTCCTTTTAACATTCAAATGACTTTGAAACGTCAAACTTGTGTATTTATGCTGTGTATGAAACGAATCAACGAAAGTCAAAATGAGCGAATGCTGTATTGTTCACTGCAATGGCATAAGTAATTCGCGATTTAAAATCCCAAACGACCATAGCAGACAAATTTGGATAAACTAAAATATCTTAATATCTTAATATTTAAAAATAACGTAATATTTTTAAAAAAAATGCTGCTATGTATTAAAATAACTATTATAAAAATTAAATTTCAAGTAACCTTTGTATTAATTCTGTTTTTCGTCCCGATGTTTTGGCACCTCTTTGAAACAATACATTTTTTAACTCTTCGACTTTCCGACTTTAATAATATGACATGGTAATAATAATTGTAGTATTGTCACAGGTATTGTTGTATAAACTTCAACAGAGAAGACATAATTACACGCGCAGTAACATTATACGTTCGTCTTCTTATTTTTACTTAAGTATGTATCGTGTAATACGTACTTCGGAAACTAGCTCCCTGCTGCCACCTATGCTAAGCTTTGCGCTAACGGTCCCATTAGAACTCTGGTAAAAAGAACAGAAAAACAATAGCAAAGATCTTATATTTTCACTAGTTTTTAAGATTAAGAGCTATACTTGTACCTATTACCTATTGTAGTAGCTATAGAGTTTCATAGATTTTGACTATGCTTTTAAAAAATTTGAAAAAATGAAATTTAACATTAAGAATGATGAACCATTATTTAAACAAAAAATGTATACTACAATACATTGTTGTGACAATATGCATTTAGATATTAATTTTTTAGTCGAGGTAAGAAGTAAAAAGCCCTTGTAAATATTTAAAAAAAAACGAACTATTCCACTAATTAGGTAACAGAAGATTATGATGCGTTTAGGTACTACATTGATTTCAAAAACAAAGACACAATATATCGAATATTGTAAAAGTAAATTTGGCTGTGTAGATTCTTAAGAAAAAGTTCAGAATAACTGCAATTTTACTCGTAAATGAAAATGCAGTTATAATAAATATTTTCTGTAGGACCACCCCGTGGATTGCTTCACCTACAAGGACGCGCAAAGCCGGGTCTCCTCCGAAAACTTCTGGATCTTCATGACCCAGTCCATTGACGAAGGTGCAGGTGACACCAAGGAGCCCGGATCCAGCAACCAGTAACTGTTTCTTATTCTTTTTAATAAAACAAATTTTCGTTCAGATTTTTGTTTTGTTTTTAAAACTATTTGAATTTTGAACTTTTGACTGTGAATTTATGTAAAGAGGAATATAACTCTTCATGTATTTGTGATATTTATATGCAATTAGCATTTTGATGTTTGGTGCGCAAAATTAATAAACATTTTTTCATAATTTCGAGAAATATTATTATTAAATTACACTATTTAACGCACAAAAATACATCAAAGACACTATCATTTTACTTTTATAATTTATTATATTGGTACAAAATATTAACGTTCATGCAGTGCAATTTTTGATATCTGATCATACAATTTTTAAGTCATTTCAATAATCCGGACGCTACTTATTTCGTTTGGACAATATTGCATGTATTCGCTTCTTCATATGGCCTTGTTTCACACATAAAATCTTTGAGGATTCTTCCATGCTTCTGAATCCTAAAAAAAGAATCATGGTGAGAATTGCCCGTCCCATTAAATTGAATCTTCAATATGTCTTGTAAAGGAAGAATTAGTAATTCATTGACAGCTTCTTACCAGTGAATTCTTTTTTCCAGGATTCAGAAGCATGAAAGAATCCATGTGTGAACAGGGCTTTAATGCGGACATTAAAATTAATTCGGAAAATTAAATAGCCCTTTTTCTCATTTTATTACGCATAGGTAGTTTTGAATAGTATATGTTAACTAATTTAAAAAAATAATTCTATTAAAATAATTTGATTATTCGGACAGGCTAAATTTATTCTGTCCGAAATACCGAGATGCACTGTTATTAATTATGAGTCATTCACTTTTATCAAAAAAATCTATTAGGTTTCTGAAAAGAAAAGATAAATACTAATAATAATATTATGCGTTGGCCACTTTTATAATTAAAAATAAATATCAACATGGCATCTTCTAAAACAGCTGAAAATTGAAATAGTAAAAAAGGCAAGTACTACTACTATGAGTATTTGGTATACATATCAAATTTTATCCTCTGTCTTGATCTCACTATTCTATTAATTTAAAAAAAACATACTGACGATACCACAAAAAATTAGGCGGCATATACAAGAAAAATTTATTTCGTAAAAACAATTACAACTTACATTTCTTTGTTCAACAGATCGAAACCGGTCTGTAATTTTTTTTAAATAAATAGAACTGTTAGTTCAAGACACAGATGATAATTTTTTATCCTTTTCTTAAACTTCTCCCTAATTATCACATCTCTCTTGGGTGTATCTTTATAAAAACAAAATATCAACATGGCACCTTCTGCAGCAGTTGCAACAGCATTAAATGAATCGTATTATGAGAATTGTACATCGCACAATGATCAGTTACGTGTGCAATTGGTTCGCGGTAGTTATTGATCTTTTCAGCTAGCGTCGGCGGTGATGCAGATTGTCACGACGCTTACGCTACGCACATAAGGGCCGCCGAAGTCTTTATAATGGCGGGAAATAAATACACGTGATTGTCACGGTTACTACGAGAATAATCAACCATTTAAACCGACAAAACCAACACCAAAATCCGTGGAATATGTTCAAGCTTCTATTAGTCATCCAATGAAGTGTGCTCTTTTCTATTGCCACACACCGAAAGTAAGTGAAAATCTTGTAAATTTTAAATGTACCTATGCAATCAAAATTATCTAAATTGTATTGAGTCGGTGCGAGATGACACTAGCATTCGTTCGCTGTTTTTACGGCGACGTTAAGGTCATGAGCAAAAAGATCGTTAAAAATTATCGAGGTTTATTAATGAAACGGATTAAAAGTACTCGTCAGACCAGAAGAAATGGATATTAATACGAAATATAATCACACATGTCGAATTTGCTCAGAAGATCAAGAAAACATTATCTGTATATTCGGAGACGAGGGCAAAGAATTGTATCTTCAGGCAAAAATAAGAAAATATCTCTACGTCACGGTAAGTGGTCGGCATGATGATATTTAACAAGAAATGTGTTTTATTTATTTCTGTTAAGGTGTCAATTGATGATAAATTTCCCAAAACAATATGTGAAAATTGTTGCATTAAATTGGATGGAATTCATAGATTTGCGGCTATGGCTGTAAAAACACAAGACAAATTTAGCAAAATATTTTCGAATAACCATCCGCCATTCAGTGAAAATAATTTGGATATCAAACATGCAGAAAATAAGGGATTGCTGCATTCTTATCTTACGAAGGTAAATTATTTACAATTATGTGCAACATTTTGACTTCATTATTTTTGGAGTTACAAAACATTTCTAGATTCTATTTATAGCTTTATGTTAAACAATATTTATTTATTTAGTGGAAAATTAACAATCAAAATATAAATTACACATATCTATATAATGCCCTGATCACACAATGATTCTTTGAAGATTCTCATGCTTCTGAATCGTGGGAAAGATGCAATTCCCTGCATTGAAGCTATTAATAAATTAGAAAATCTTCTTTATCAAGACTCATTGAAGATACAATTCAGCAGCGCCACTATTTGACAGGAAATTCTAACCAGGATTATTTTTCTCAAATTTCAGAAGGATGAAAGAACCTTCAAGGAATCCTTGTGTGAAAAGGGCAAAACCTAGAAATATTTGGGAATTAACTTTTTTTCAATTGTGAAATGGGGTGTGAGATATTGACGCGCCATTTGTTACAAATGAATGCTAGGCTCACATTTTATTAACTTTTATTTTGCTTTTGAATATCAATCAAGAATGTATGAAATATTTTTAGGGAATAGTAGAAAAATCAAATTCGTCTGCCGTTGATAACGAAGTTACTGAAATGGAAGTCCGAGTGGATCCAATGATGATTTTACAATACACTGGTGATGACGACCTCAGTTCCAACGTATCTTCCGGTGACGAAGATGACGACCAATCATCTTCTTCCGTCAAATCCGAAAACTCTGCGGAAGAATTCCTAAAAAACAGAAAACCTTACAACTGTTCGATTTGCCCTCGAAGATTTACGTCTCAATTCGCTTTGCAAAATCATATGTGGAGCCACTTACCTTACGGAAGAAAGGTGTTAGCAAATAATGAAAATAAGACTATTCAAAATCAAGAAAAAGAAGATATGACTGACAAAGAAGAGCAAGATTGTGGTCAGTCTGATATTACAGAAAACTCTTCCGAAAATTCGGGTCGATCTTTCTCTTGTCCAGTTTGCGGGAAGCATATTTCTACAAAAGGAAATCTAAAAGTGCATTTGGAGACCCACAGGCCTAAAGGAAAATATGGGTGCGATATTTGTGGACGAGTGTATGTGCAATACTTATTTAAGTAGTGATCATTTTAATTGGTTCTTATTTTTTACAGGTTTAAGACTCAATCAAATCTGTACAGACATAAGGAGTACCATGGAGGTGTGCAGTACCCATGCACTGTTTGTGGTCGGGTGTACCCTACGAATAGTACTTTGCGGGCGCATAGTATTACACATAGCGATTTGAGGCCCCACAAGTGCCCATTGTGCGATAAAACTTTCAAACGTAATCAAGACTTGAAGGTTTGTATCAATATTTGTTCATACTAGAGCAGTGACCAAGTTTTCCTATCCTTATACAGGGAGATTCACAACTTCGTGCATATACAGCATGGTTTGGTTTTCAGTGTCCAGCTGATATTTAAAATTTTTTCATGTGAACTTAATCAGTATCCTATTTAATCTATATTATAGCAAGAAAAAATATTTATTTTCGCAACGTTCTTTTGTTGTACAATTTTTTTGAGTGTGAATTAACATATATTTATTTTTACAGTTTCGTAAAGATCTAATTTTTCTGAATTCAAAAATATATACATTTTTTAATTTTCGATGTAATTCAGCACCAAAAACTCAATTTCAAAAATTAAGTTATCGAAATAATAATTAAATTAAATTCTATAAGAAAGGAATTTATTTATTTTGTGGTTTTTAATTTGTATATCCCAAAAAAAATTCGATATTTTAAGATTTGTAATTATTTTTTAAAAAATTTTTAAATTAAAAAATAAAAATAATACATTTTTTAATTCAGAAAAATATGTGCTTTTCAAAACTATAAAAATAAATGTATGTTGCCATTTAGAAATAATAAAACAAAATTTGCGTTACGAAAAGGATACATAATACTGTATAAGTTCATATGAAAATTTTTTCTCTAATCTTATTTAAGTATACGAAATATCAGCTGGACACTGGATCTCAAACCACCCTGTAATTTAATAGCATATAGTACCTACTCAACTTACTGATCATGGAACAAAAATAATTCTTTAAAAATTCGGAAAGGGCAGTTTTCGCAAGAAACACATTTGTGAAACCACTGGATTTTTGACTGTATAGTGTGAATATCTGATTAACTATGAATGGAATAAAATTAAATTTTAATTAATTGTGCAATGGCAAGAATAGTAAATTTATGAATTTCCATATGAAAACAGTAATCCAAAATTGCAAATTTTGAAAAAATTATTTCAGTTCATTGATAGTTGATAAGTGAGTTGAGCACTATATGCTATTATTAAAAATATGCTCGAAGTTGTGAATCCTCTATATTTTATTTCCAATTTTTTAAATAATTTTGAATAAGCTAAATGCTAAAGTGAATTGAAATAAATTTTCAGAGCTCATAATTTATCAATTATTTATTTGGTAGGTTGTAGTTAATAAAATCCAGGACTAGTCATTTCTTCACGTTTTATTGACTTAAATATTCTTTAATAAAGTCAATAAAACGTGAAGAAAAGGACTACTCTTGGAGTTTATTTACTACAAACTTCCTACTATATTAATCTTTATTTGGGCTACTTCAAATGAATAATTATTTATTTGAATAAGTTCTATTATTTTATATATAAAATACGACGATTCGAAACGATGTGTTTCTATCATCAGGTATAAAAAAAATTATAATAAACAACAAGACTCTGTTTAAGGTTTTTTTCGGGTAGTTTTTCCTTACTTCAATTATTTTTAGATCATAGTAGCAATTTTGTTTGTTGATATTTGTAACTTTTTATCATTTGTTATCTGATGATGGACACAAGTCGTTTCCGAAACGTCGTATTTAAAATAAAATATATTAAGTTTTAAACAATGTATTAATAAAAAAAAATAATCAGAAACTTATGGCGTCGACTACTTTTGACGTTTAATTAATGTGACTTGTGACGTCAACTGCTTTATCCGTTTAAACTGGTATCAGCGCCAACTATCAGCAAATGATGTCAGCCGTCAGTTAACAAAATTTAATTTCTTGTTTACATATTTAATGTATTTGCAATATGAACCTGGGTTCAAACTTCAAATAAGCAGATTGTTTTAACTTAAATTATCCAAGTAATTTAGGGCTACTTAAAACGTGTCAAAATTAGCTATCACTCAGACCAAAGAAGGAAATACTTATGTCTTTAAAACTATTGGAATCTGTATTGTTTTTGAGAAAATTAATATTAGACAATACTGTTAAATAACTATTCTTATTGCTTCACAATAAAATCCTCAAAAATATTAAGGGGTAACTATCTTTTGTTGTAAAATTCAATAATTCAAAGAAGAAAAGCATGTAATGCCCTGTTCATACGATTCTTTGAAGATTCTTTCATGATTTTGAATTTTGAGAAAAATTACTCTGGTGAAAATTGCCTGTCAAATAGCGGCGCCGATAAATTGAATCTTCAATGAGTCTTGGAAAAGAAGAATTTCATTGATAGCTTCAAAAAATCTTTCAATAAAATAGAAACATGCATTATCGATTTCATAAGTAAAAAATAGTATGTTTTATGCTATGGTAAAAATTAGCTCCAAGTTTTGCTAGTTGATGTCATAGCAATGTATACCTATGGATTCACTAATGTTTCATTATTTTTCGTGTTATATTTTAGATTAATAAAGCCAGGTATCGTTGAAATTGTGAAACTACTGGAGACACAAAATATTGCGACAAATTCTATTAAAGTAGTACTGGGTACTATTTTCAGACTATTTTCATTGTATAAAATTCCAACCAGTTGGATATAAAATTTCATAAAAATGTAATTGCGTTTCTTAAATTTGATCTTACAATGCGGTAAATGCGTTTTATAATAAGTTAAATGTTAAGTAAATTTACGTTATCTTGAATAAATTAGAATGTCAAGAAATATCTTAAAATACACTTTTGAGAGTTGATAGTGCCCGGTATATTTGTAAATGCATATCACGAATCAATAAGAAATACTATCTTAAATACATATATTTATAAGTTGTTGCATGAAAATCCCCGCATTTTATGATTATGAATTATCTAAAATAACTTCCTGTTGTAAATCTTAAATTGCACATTGCAACTTGATGTATAATGTTTCTACTGTTAGCAGAAATAATAATAATTATTTTTACACAGTTCACGATTATAATTTAGCAATTTAAGCAAAATAAGTCACGAATGAAGATTAAACTATAGCGAGTCAAATAAACTTTAGGCATAGTCGCATTACAATGTATTGCTGATCTTTGAAACAGTAAATTGGTACAGTGTCAAGGAAGTAACCTTGAATAAGTTATGACCTATGCTTCATTTTTTAATTCTTAATCATGTAAATGATTATTTTATTAATGAGTCACCGTGAGAACATTTTTTATGGCTAATATGGACCTCTCAGCAAAATTTTATGAATCACTGGTGGCATGAAACAGTTAAATCTATTTTAAAACCATTGTATTTTAATCGTTGAAATACATGCATTTTTAAAGTGCTGTAATCAATCGCATAATTAAAGTAATGTTGTGTTTTTCATTTATTTTCATGTTTCGAATAAAACAGTACATAGTAATGTATTAAAGAATATTTTATTTTAGGAACGGATATTGATTTTATCATTATTGAAGTAGTTTATTTCTTTTTATTGACAATATAACAAATTGTTTATAAGGAAAGTAAAATTGGATACGATAAAAATTTTATTAGGTTTTATGGCGAATAACTCTCAACGGAATTGTTTTTTGGAGTTTCTTTTTTTTGTAACATTTCAAGTGTCATTTAATTTATAATAAAATAGTTTTTTTTTAAATTTATTTATACTTTATAGATGTTGAATAATTATTATTAAAATTTGAATCGTTTTTAAACATAAAATATAATCTAACTATAGTATGAATTAGTCATAAAAGTATAAACTAATATTACAAAATTGTTTGCTTAATTTTTTGAAACTTTAAACAAGAATAATATTTTTAAGTAAAATTTTATGTGATTTTAACAACAAATTTTATTTTGTAGTTTTTCTTAATTCAATGTCTGTTTTGCTTTATACCTATTCGAAATGAAGCTATAATTATTGTACAAACAATAGTAAACATCACAAAAATCTTTCCTGATATTTACTCTCTAATAACAACTTAACAACTATCTACCGATAACTCACAGTATGTGAGAAGTTGAGTAAAAGATGTGATAGATAATATGTGTATGTTGTATTAATGTAAATTTAAATGACTACAACGAAAATTTATTTATTATTTTAAATTTTATGGCAGTAGATAATTATAATATTTAACGAGCACATAATGTGGGCTATAATTCAAGAGGATGAAAGTTTATGCACGAGCTAAAGCCGAGTGTATAATCATCCGAGTTAATTATAGCCATTATGTGCGAGTCATATACGACGTTTTATCTACAACTTTTTAAATAAAACATTTCTTTACAAATTTTTATTAATTAACCTCACATTTTGATGTGATGGCAGTGGCAGTAGTGTTGCATAATGAACTCATAATACAATAGTGTTGAATTATGAAATCATAATACAATAGTGTCTTATGGAGGGATTTATCTTACTACAGATACCTGCATATTGAATGTATTATTCAAATGCCGTATATAAAATAAATTATTTCATTTGTATATTAAAATAAACTTTGGGTAGAAGTTTTGTATAATATGTTGAATCTCTGATCAAGAGTTCAATGAATGATAATCTATCTCCTTTCTTTGTCCTTGAATGACTGCTCGTTTGACAACCGCTGATTTTCTAAATATCATTAGGATGTTTACATTGCATATTTGTCATTGCACAGTTCCACATAAACCAACATACCGGGGCTCGACCATACCAATGTCCGTATTGCCCAAAAGCCTTCGCTAGCTCAGGAAACTGTTTTTCACATAGAAAACGCATGCATCCGCAAGAAGTGGAGAGAGATAGAGAAAAAGCTGCCGAAATAATGCGGTGAATCATTTCAGTTGTGCATCCCAAAAAGTTAGAAAATGTATTATTCACTCTTCATTTTCGAAATGGGACATTAAAATTCCTGCCAGTAGTGAAAGTTGCTGGTAAATTAATTCCCCCATTTTGAAATAATTACCCTAACACTTCCATGTTAATGTTATGTTCTTCCTAAATATTGTGAAGAATTATTTTAAACATTTAGTCAAAGAACATTTTCTAGTCTTACTGTGATCAATTTTGTATACGATATATTCCAGTATTTAGTTACTATGTTAATAAGTTAATTAATGTGTCAAATTGTCATTGTATGTTTGTAGATGTCTGATAAGTCTTTCAGAAAATGTTTAGTTCTTAATTTAGTAGTAATTATATAACTCTTGTGATATTTTTTTTTTTTAAATGTTAATTAAAATAGAAAAACATGTTTATAATTTATTGATGGTATTTTGAAATTCGATAAATATATTTACAAAATCAACACCAAAAAGCTAGTACACAAGGTATATACATAAACTTTGCAATAATCAATTCATAACAAAACTGTACAGAAATTTACAATTTAGAGTTAGTCATATCTCTGACAAAAATTCAAACATTAAAATCTAAATTATATTACATTATTTAATTAGAAAGTTTTTTTCAAGTAAAAAACTTATCGTTAACCCCTGATGTTAAATTATTTTGATAACACTTGTAGAATATTGCGAAATACACCAAATTTACAATATTTTTGTTAAATATGCTTTCATAGTAACAGTGAGATTACATTTCTTATATAATAATGATTACCATAAGTCTGATGGATAATAAGTTATATAATGCACATTTTGCGCATTTATGTAATATTTATAAGAGAATCTACGTCTGTCAAAAATAGAATATTTTATTTTTTGTGACTGAATAGAACAGTATTATTAGCTTGTAGTAAGTAAATAGAGATCAGTGTTCAACACAGCCGTCAAAAATATCTATTTTTAATATGTTATAGAAACATGTACACAAACTTATGTTATTATTGAATAGAACGTCTTTTTTCAGTATGATAATGCTATTTTAATCACCTAAACACTTAAGCTCTGTTCGCACGGCGATCTTTGGAGATTCTACGGAGATTCAATATCCTGGAAAATAAGAAGTTTTTTTCTTTCTAGTGATAATTACGTGGTTTTGAAGCAATCAATAAATTATAAATTCTTCTTTTCCAAGACTCATTAAAGATTCAATTTAGCGATACCTCAATTTAACAAATAATTATCACTAGAAAGAAAAAAACTTCTTCTTTTCCAGGATTCTGAATCTCCGTAGAATCTCCAAAGATCGCCGTGCGAACAGGGCTTTATGCACCACTTATCATTAATTCTTCAAAACTATGTTCAAAATAACTTAAAACTTAATATTATTATTGAATAGAACGTCTATTTTTAGTATGATAATGCTATTTTAATCACCTGAACACTTATCATTAATGATTATTCTTCAAAACTAATTAGTGTGTTGTGCTTGAAACTTATAAGTTGGGGAATACCCGTTATTGGTCGTCGTAGTATTTTGCCGCTGCTTTTATTATAATGCGCACAATATTTGCCGCGTTATTCAGTTCCCAGCGGCCAGTCTAACAACTTGCGCTTTTATAACTCTCCAAAACTTTATAATATCTTCAAATACAGTGGTAAGTTTTTTATAATTTATATCTCTTAGCAGTCTGTTTTGATTAGCGGGTCAAAACTAATTAAATAATTCTGATATCTTATTAGAAGCGCATTCTTAAAAAATATATAAATTTAAAACTTATTCAATGTTCCAACTTGTTTAAATAAAAGTACGGGACTTTATGAACAAATTGCAGTAAGTATCAAGTTAATTTTTATTCTGTTGTCGTCATAGAAAAAGTACATTAAGTTGGTTCTCACAGAAAAATGACTATCATTTGTATAAGAGAACGTAATTTCTGTATCACATAATTTGCCCTTCAAGGTTTGACCTCACGCCTCACGTGTAATCGATAATCCACATGGTAGAGACGTTTTGTTTAGCTAGGTGTATAAATTGTACTTTTCACTCGCTAAAATGTCAGTAGGTGTTCAGCATAGCTAACAAACAAAGATAACAGCCGGGGAAAAAATTCCAAGCGATGGCACGGTCAGTTGCAGATGAAACAGAAATGTCAAATAATTTAAAGAGGTTAGAACAGAATTCCATCGTTCAACCTCTACTGACAGGTAAATATTTAGCATTTTTTCCACTTAACAATTTTTCCTCTGTAAGATATTATTGTTATCTTCATTATTTGTAGTAATATTTATCAGTTTAATTCTGTATTTTTTAGATTTGTATCAAATCACCATGGCTTATGCTTACTGGAAATCTGGAAAAACAAAAGACACCACAGCCTTTGATTTATTCTTTAGAAAGACACCATTTCAAGGAGAGTTTACTATTTTTGCCGGACTTGAAGAATGTTTGAAATTCTTAGAGAATTTTCACTATTCAGATAGTGGTATGTTTAGTAAATAAACTTGCATTTGCAGATGGCACTATACTTGTGTTTATTATCTATAGATATAATATATTTAAAAGAAACTCTACCTCCTACAATAGAAGATGAATTTTTTGAATATTTACGACGGTTAAATGTAAATGACGTTACTGTTTATGCTATAGACGAGGGATCAGTTACTTTTCCCAGGTATGACCGTTTGACACATCTTAAAATACTGTTTCTGACATTTATTTTATTTTAGAGTACCTTTAATGCGTGTAGAAGGACCTTTAATAATTGTACAAATCTTAGAAACCACTTTGCTTACACTTGTTAACTATGCTAGGTAAGTTTAAGGCCGAATTTGCAATAAGCGTGAGACCTTTCTAATCAAACAGAACGTAAAGTTGAACTAACTTTCCGTAGGTATACTTTTATTGTAATTTCATTTAAAAAATGTTCTCTTACGCGATTATTAACGCTTACGCTCATTGTGAATTAGTTCTAACACTACTTTATTGCAGAAAATGATCATAATTATCATTGTTTGTTTGTTATTTTAGCTTAATGGCAACAAATGCCGCCAGATACCGTATGGCAGCAGGCAATAATTTAAGACTCCTAGAATTCGGTTTGAGACGAGCACAAGGTCCCGATGGCGGTCTCTCAGCTTCGAAATATTCTTACATAGGTGAGAAAACAAAACTTTTTTCTTCACAGTTTTAGCGCATAACTTTAACTTAATTGTTTGTATCTTGTACCTGGTACGAATGTTTGAATGTGCATGCAGATGGTGTTCTATTGATCAGATAGCAGATATAAAGTTTGTAGTTGGTGCCTGGCACCAAACTGTCTGATTGTTCTATTGATTATACGAAACTGGAAGCAAAAATACTTTTATATTTCAAATTTATTGTTTGAATTAGGCTATTCATTTTTGCCTGTGAAGGTTAATAAATGTACATATTTATGATTTACTATACTTTACGGGTGTTTTATGTATCTTATACTATTTCATTAATGTTTTAAAAGGAAATTTTATTTGAATATCTATCGCCCCGAAAATTCTACATAAATTAATTTGGTGACAGTAAATATTTATATTTGTAAAACATTTATCATTATTATACTGTATATTTATCAAATTAACATTCCCAATTGCGTCATTGTTAAATTTTAGTCGTCAATCACGTCATACTGATTAAAAATTAAATATTTAATTGCACAGTAAAACTAACGGTACTGGATTCTTTACTGCATTTTAAATAGAATTAAAAATTTATCATATTTTTTGTAACTGTTTGTTGATTAATTATTAACCATTATGTAATAGATTGTCTGATAAAAACTGTTTTCAAAGATTAAAATTATTAATATATGATTACGGCATCGATTGTATATTTTTCTACCAGGACATATTGAATTTTAACGAGAATATTGTGAAAGCCCATTAAAAATTTATAGAATTTTTATGTTACCTGTAAACTATTTTAAGGAAATATGCATTGTGTTACGACTCATTGTTTTTTATTTTGTGTGATGTAATTGAATGCAAGCGATTGGACAAAATTTTTTGCATTTGATAGCACTATATCAGCAACCCTGTTACAAAATTTGTAATTTGGCATTTAATGTCAAATTCAAATAATGTTGACTGCGCTGATTGTGGTTCGGTATATTAAGATATAATTTCATTTTAAATACAGTATTTTACACTACAAATTATTATGGATTGCAATTCGGTGGAAATTGTATCAATTATATTTTTACAATTTACCACGGAACACTGGGGCATTATTTGAATTTTAGGTAAAAACAGCACATAACAATGTACAAATGATCAAATGACATAGTGTTGAGTTATTAGTACACAATTGCCATAATATGACAAGCTTCACAAATTTCACCGAATTACGACTGTGAACGCAGCTTTAAACTTTTATTTAAATGGGTTCATCAACTAATTTTACTTTATTCTTTTATTGGGTAGTGTATAGAAAAAACAAAAGTAGGAGTAGTACGCACTTTGAAAATTCTTTATAGTACACAAAATAGTAATTTATAATTATATTGCTTATGAATTACTACGCAAAATTTTCACTGTTACTTTTAGTTTTTTTATAAACTTTTAGATACAATTAAATTGATAAATTATTTGTCTTTGAAAACATTTTACGATAATATTATTTCGCTTTGACCGCAGTTATAATAGGGTGTTGCAAGAAATTTTTATTTATATAAATATGTATACTACTTATTTATTTATATTTTATATACATATACTGAAATTTTTTTATAATAAATAAAAACAAATAATTAAAGGCAGTTATATTTGATTTTTTAAATCACATAAAGTTGGCACTTGTGCAGCGTTGGAGCTGCCAAACGGCAAAACATAATACTACATTTGTTTTGACTTTTGAAACAACTGTCATTCTGAAAGTGACAGTATCAAGTGCATATTTAACAGGTTAAGCGCCAAGGATATTTATCTAAACTTTCCACACGGACCAAGATATTTTTCGACATATTTTGATGAATCTGTGTCTTTAAAACCTATTTCACACAATTTTGGCAAATTTTAATCTTTGCAATAAAAATTTTCTATTTAGTTCGTTTAATTTGGCTTTTAATGATTTTTCAGAAAAAAAAATGAATTATTTCTGATTTAAAATTATGGCTGCAGAAAGCCTGAACCAGCGTTTGTTTTGAAGGGCCACAGCGGACACAATACAACATTGAAACTCGTAAGAAAATGTCCGCTTGGCCAGACAGGATCGACTAAAAATTAAAAGCATAGCGGACACCGGTGTCCGCCATGGCCGAATTGGCTAGGCGAGTGGAGGACACCGGTGTCCGCCGTGGCGCTTAACCTGTTAAAATAATGATGCAAAATGCAACCTATTACATCGCTTACTACATGAAAATGATTTTTTATTATAGTTTCAATGAATAAAATCATAATATTTTTTTAAAGTGTATACACACTTTATTTTTCCTTCGCTTTTTCAAGTACTTATTTATTATTTTGAATACAGTTAAACTATGATAACTAGAACTATGACAAGTTTAATCAATAAAATATAACGGATAAATGTAAGTACGAATGTTTTTTTAAATTTGTTAACCAATTTATTATTTGATTGAGTTTGAGTTATAGAAGTATGATTGAATGTGGATATCGGATGGTGAATTGTTTTATGCAATATGGGAAATACAATGTATTTTTTTCATATATCGATATGACATTTTCTATTGATATAAGAACAAAATTAATCTTGTGGATAGTTGAATTATTCTGACGATATTTTATTTTACACCTTTTGCATCATGTAGAATCAAAGGAAAATTATTGGAGAACAACAAGCAGCAAATTTAATAAAATCCAATAAAAAAATGGACGTATCGACTGCAAATTTGTTGCAAATGAAATAAATTTGTAAATTTTAAACTTGATTGTGCATGTTACAATTAGGTGAAAAATAAAAGATTATGAATGACTTATTATCTACAAGATTTATTTGAAGTATTTTGATCTAAAATCAATAAGGAACGACATATCATACGACATACATACTTGAAGATGTAAATTTAGAAAATACGTGCAACAAAAGATTTATTCACAGGAATATTTAAATATAAACTTTTAGATTCGACATAAATGTATACACAGGAACAGGGCCGTGCCAGAGTATATTGCCGCCCTGGTGCGAATTTTTATTTGCCGCCCCTCTTTACCTATTATTTTTCCACATAACATTGAAAACATTATTTTTGTTTTATAGTAATTATTTGATATACAATATCGAAACAAAAATTAAATATACTAAAAAAATTTTTTTGTAAGCGATGTCTTTAAATAATTTCATATTCTCTGTTATAATTTGCCTTCCTGGTGCGGTGTACCCTTGCATCCCTGGGTTGGCACTACCCTGCTCAGGGTAAACAGAATAAATCCACTATGTTCGTATATTCCTCCTTGGTTGTGGAAATTTATTCTCAAGATATGAGTATGGAAGTAAGAAGAATTTATGGTTTTAGGTGGTTTTGACGGTACAAGTAACGTATTAGCGGGCAAACTATTCAACATCCCAGTTTGCGGGACTCACGCGCACGCCTACATAACCTCATTCTCAAGCGTTGTGGAGCTGGAGAAGAAAACATTGTTTCACCGGAACTCGGGGGTGGTGTACGACCTCTGCGAGCTGGTGACGACTTGGAGGGACAAACTCGCACCGCTGTTTAAAGTGTTCGGCACCGAAGCTAGCGATGGGGAACTCGCGGCGCTGATTTCATTCGCCATTGCGTTTCCAGACGGATTCACGGCTCTAGTCGATACGTATGATGTTAAGAGGTATTCCTGTCGCATGCCCCACGCACACGCCATCACTACTTTGACACCACATACTTTCTCCGCCTGTTCTGACTTAATGCGCCGCCAGTTACAGTCTCAGTCAAAGTTTAACATGCACTCGCATACCGCGGAATCAGCGGATGAAACTTTGAGGTAACCATACATACACTCCTTTCACAAATCCACCTCCATTTGCCACTGAGATTGGATACTATTCATCATATTCAAATTATCTAATTACTGATTCCACTACTTAAGAGGAATTCATGCTCCTACAAAATAAAGTAAAAACATATTCTCGTTGGGGATATAAAATTTACTCAAATTTTGATCCGATTTGTTTGTTCCTTTTTTTAAATTTATAGATAAAATGTCTCTTGGTTAGTTAAGTGCCACTTTTTAAAATTTGTACATGTTTTTTTTAAGCTTCTAAGTTAGTAAAATTTGAAGATCTTTGAAGATAAAATATTAAATAACTACAGTAAAACTTTAAAAAACGACACTAATCGAGCATAAAATGAACTTTATTCTATTATTTATTTTAAAAAAATGTTCAAAAATATTTATTTATTTAATTAGTGTCAATTTCATACCCCTAACGAAACCCCATTTTGTAGTACAAAGTGGCTAAATACGGTTCATTCAGCGAATCAACCGATGTCGTCACAATGGGTATCAATAGTGACGTGACGGCATCGCTTGATTCGCTAAATGAACTTACAAAACTAATAGGGTTTCCTCTTTAGATAGTAAAATCGTAATATTAATTCAAACAAAATTAAATACATATATACATACCTATCACGCATTTTATCCAACTTGGATGTGGCTGCCTCACATACCGTGAGTTATCGGTTCAAACAGGATTCTATTATCTACTAATGATCTATAATTTTTTATTTATTTATTTATTTATTAAATTGTGTCTACAAGTTGTCCCAGATAAGTCAGATTAGCATTTTGGATTTCAAAAACTGAAGCTATGATTGTGGTTAAATAATGTCTTATGAAGTGGCTAATTTTAGAATCTATTTGTCTTCCTAATAAATGTCATAAAAGATAAAAATTGATGTTTTAAATTTTTTTAAACATTAATCAGTTACTTTTGTTAATAATAAGTTGTGATAGAGGTCAAAGTAGGTCCTGAAATAATGGAAAACATGATTTATTGATTTAACTTAAAAAGACAACTTTGTTCAAAAACTTTAATCAAAATCGTAGTTCTTATATATAGTTTCGGAAATCTTTTTATTTATTTTAACTGGGACACTTGTATTGAACAACGAAAATAATAATATAAATTAAGTGGCAAAATGTACAACTTTTTTTTAAATTTTAAATATCAGTTTCCGAATCGTATACATAATACTTGGTCGATTCGGAAACTGCTATCTTAGAAACTGGATGTTTCAGATAAGGTGACTTACACCTATTTTAGTGCTGTGTATTTAATTAAATTAGCGATTTTTTTCGTAATAGACACGCTCGCTCATGTAGTAAAATTTGAGCACCTAGTATTTATTGATTAAAATATATTTTAAATTCTTAAATCAATAAGTCACTATAATTATGCTGAGTGGCAAATGGAATAAACATTTTAATAATTATACCACCATACATTTGACACCCTTAATACATTCAATTCTGCAACAGTTTATACCATTTAGCTACATTTATTATATCATACAGGATGTTTATACACTAACTACAAAACTGTTTAAAATTAATGGGACCTAACTCTTGTTTCTAACATTATATACACTAAATTTTTCATTAAAATCATTTTTAAGTTAAATTTAATAAACGCATGAATAAGAATCGTTTTCATTTAATGTTTGTGATTTCTAACCGGAAATATGAAAAAAAACCAATAATTTACAGATAAAAAAATATATCTAAGGATGATTATGCATTTCTTATACAGGATGTTATAACTTCGAGTAGGTGCATAAAGATATTTATACAGTTTTATGTGCTAATTGCGAGTCCAAAAATTTTTTTTAGAAATTAATTTCTAGTGTCATTAGATCCAAAAATTCAAAAAATAAATTTCAATGTATTGTAAACATTTTCCATGTCTCTGGATTGATATTTATTTTAACATAACTTTTAATAATTATAATTTTAAATGACTGTTATTTTATTTAGGTGTTGATTAAATTTATTTTTAATAATAATTACGCGAATCAGTGGTACCTACTTTAAATGGACCGTGTAAGTAACTATACCCTTAATTTTTCGAATTTATGAAAAATTCGATTTATTTCGTAATCAGTATATAAAACTGTATATACCCTTACAGTGGCGCATCCAGGATTTTGTGATGGAGGGTGGCGATTGGGTTCAAGGTCAAATACCTTCAAATTGAAAGTTACATTTTTTCAAAGGTGAGAAGATGTTTTAGTTCGTTTTTTGATGTGCAAAAATGTATTAGACCCACTGGGTGCGCCTCTGAATCCTTGACGTATGTACTCAAATTTTAATGAAGCCTGTATAAGTTCTTGTTCTTAGTACAAAACAGTAATATCAAAATTCTGGTTTATAAACAGCCTGTATCTGCGTTGTCATGGTGAATGTAATAATTTGCTAAGTGTTTAAATTTTATGAAATTGTTTAAAATAGGAACTTAGTGCATAGGTGATGTTTAGCATTGGCGGGCACGATAGGTTTCTCGGCATCAGGCATGTATTAAAATAAAAACACATACATCTAGTGTCACAGAAATATATAGATTTCCGAGATTTTACATTGTATCGGTTGCAATATTTTTCAATTACAAACGCTAACGAAAAATTTAAATAAGCAGTAACAATAATTACAATGGGTTTATTAATCAAATTTGAAATTTAAATTTGACAAAACAATGAAAATACACCTTTATAATGAATATATTATGCAAATTTATTTTATGTTGTCTCTTTTAAGACATACTTAAAAACTTGAATAGTGTCTAAAGTTGTTTTATTAAAATGTGTCTAATATATTATTAATTCTACCTGAGTGTAACAAAAATCTAAAGTAAACTCTAATTCAACTAAGAACAATATGCTTGAAATTCCATTCTGATGACATTTATAGTAATAGTATATTATTTAACGGGTACATAATGCAGGCTATAATTCAAGAGGATAAAAATTTATGCACGAGCTGAAGGCGAGTGTATAATTATCTGTGTGAATTATAGCCATTATGTGCGAGTTAAATGCGGCGTTTTATTTACGACTATAACATTTATTTACAAATTTTTATTCATTAAAATATTCACATTTTAGAATGATTCATTCACAGAAAAATTCAAATCAAGAAAATTAGTTTGTCACTTCACCACAAGCAGGATACACAAATTAGGTTGAACTGAATTAAATGATAAACTCTGTACCATTCTTGAGTACTACATACTCGATTTTGACTATAACTTTTCTAGAATTGCATCTTTTTGTGTTTGCATTTATGCCGAATCTAAAAATTTAGATTTGAATTTTTCAATGAATCTTTTGATGCAGGTATTTTATTACTTATAAATGTTCTAGATTTGCATCTTCTGGTGTTGCATTTTCCTGTCTACGAATATTATAGATTTTTATTTTCTGGTGTTAAACCCATTCCCATCTGAATATTTTACCATTATTGTATTTTAAATGAAAACATAATTTTAATTTCGCATAATTGAATTTATTGGCCACAATTTTGCTACATATTGAAGCTTTATCAAATCAGGCTACTGATGCTATACAGTCAATACTACCAGATAATTATAGGGTGATTCACAACTTCGTGCATATATTTTTATGGTATATAGTGCTCAACTCTCCTATCACGGAACTAAAAGAATTTTTTTTTAATTCGCAATATTAGTTTCCAGGTTTTTTGATCAAACAGTTTTGGGTCACTGCTTTCAAATGGAATTTAATAAATTTACTATTCTTGCCATTACACAATAATGAACTAAAATTTTATTATTTTTTTATACATAATTAATCATATACCGTGTGTCCCAGAAAGTGTGGAATAGACATTTAACATGTGAAAACAGTTTTTTGTAACTAAAAACTGTCCGGCTAACAACTATGATACCATATTGCACAGGACAATACTACATCCATTCCTATATCTTATTTAATACACATTACTTCAGTTTCATAATGTAATTTCAAGAAATTAATGAAAATAATTTGAAAATTTTTACCTTTAGTTTTTATTACTACATTCGTACAATTCCAGCTGTCAATTCGTAGTTATGTGGATATAACACCGGCCTACGGTCGGCCGAGCGGTCGGCCTACGGAACCAAAGGTCGTACATTCGATTCCAACCTGGGGAAAATGTATTTTTTTAAATATTTTTTCTGCTTGTTTTGTATGTTAAGGTAAAATCTTATTTGCAGTTGATTATTACATTATGATGTTGTATAAGTAGTATTACTTGATCATGATATTTGTTAATAAAATTGAGTTCGATTCTTAATTTCTTAAAAATTGGTATCATTTTAATTGTTTTATTAAACGAGTATTTTACCTTGTTGTCATCAACAACTCAGCATTGCTAGCGATTAAACAGATAATTCTTCATTCAATTCTCCCACATTTTATTGCAATCAACATTATAATGTTATAAGCAACTGCAAATAAGATTTTACCTTAACATACAAAACAAGCAGTAAAAATATTTAAAAAATACATCTTTCACAGGTCGGAATCGAACGTACGACCTTTGGTTCCGTAGGCCGACCGTAGGCCGGTGTTATATCCACATGGCTACGAATTGACAGCTGTAATTGTACGAATGTAGCAATAAAAACTAAAGGTTAAATTTTTTAAAATTAATTTAATTAATTTCTTGAAATTACATGATGAAACTGAAGTAATGTGTATTAAGTAAGATGTAAGAATGGATGTAGTATTGCCCTGTGCAATATGGTATCATAGTTGTTAGCCGGACAGTTTTTATTTATAAAAAACTGTTTTCACATGATAAATGCATATGCCACACTTTCGCTGGGACAACAATCCAGTGGTTTCAAAATGTGCTACTTGCGAAAACAGCTCTTAAATTTACGAATTTTTAAAAATTTATTTTTGTTCCATGATCAGTAAGTTAAGTACTATAATGACATTAAAATATATGCACGAAGTTGTTAGTCAGACTGTATAAAGAGTTCGCAGACCGCGTTATTGTAAACATTATTTTAAATTAAATTAAAAAAAGTTTAATATACCCAATGAACAGTAAAATTATAAACTCCTGGAAGTCTATATGCACTGTGCCACCCACACAAAGTAAACAGAGCTTTAAGCTCTTCCCGCTGTGGCTCTGACGCTGTATGCGAGTGTATGACGTATGACAGACACTCGAAATACACTTCACACTCACCAACACTCACTGTGTTGTTCACGGACTGCACTGGCATCTGGCATAACGTGCGTCATGCAGCTTGCACTACCTCATATGACAGGAGATGCACCGGTTGCTAACGCTTAGGTGCTTAACTTTCTGTTATTGTCTGGTGGTCATTTCACTAGATCATCCACTAGAGTTTTACCCAGTAGAACGAAAATATTTCAAGAGCGGTCTAGAATGCTAGCGGTCCACCGACAATAATACCACTAGATCCGGGTGGTTGGATTCCACTATAATCTCATGTACCATTCTGTACTTGAAGGGTTTTGTACAAAAAGTGACATTTTTTAGTTTTTATATATTTAAACTTTTTAGTTTAAATTGAGTACTGAAATCGCATAATCGAATAATATTGTTATTATTTGATACCATGGTTGTAAAGACATTGTTCAGATAAAAAGAAATTTAAAAATGTTGTTCCCTTAGCTAAAAAAAACGTAAAAAATTTTTGAAGTACAACAATACATTTAAAAATATTGTCAATGGGAACGAATTGCAGCTCTTTTAATGAACCCGGAATCAAACCTGAACCGGTTAAGAAAATTGCTTGAACCAATAACCGGAGCCGATGTCAAATAAGTTCGGAACGTTTTAAACATTAATTAAAATTTAATATTTTTTTGTAAAATACTATAGAATTGTAGTTTCCCTTTCCTTTTCTAAAAGAAAATTCAATGATCGGTACCTATTTAATGCATCGTTAAATCGAAACAAAAATTTTGCACAAAGCTCTTTAATTAGATGTTAATTATGTTGACTGATTATCATTAAAATAATTAGAAACTTTATCGATAATTACATTATTAATTTATTAAACAGTTCAACAAATATATTTTAGTTACTGCACGTCACAATATATTTGTTAAACTGTACAGTTAGTTCTTGATGTATTTGTCGATCTACTGGGAAAAACTGCATCAGATAACAGTGTGCTACTAATATACTAATCATTAGTTGCTTTTTGGTGGCTATGCGACATTCCTCCTTTCAGTTTACCCCTATACAAATTAAATCTATCTCACAGGAGTGGTCTACTAAACTTCTGCGCTGTTGCTCTGGCCTTAAACGACTTGGACTACAAAGCAATCGGCATCCGCATCGACAGCGGGGACCTGGCATATCTTTCCAACGTAGCTCGACATTATTTCGTCACCATTTCGAAAGAATACAGCATTCCCTGGTTCGCAGATTTGATGATAATGGCTTCAAATGACATCAACGAAGATACAATACTAAGTTTGAATGAACAAGGACATCAAATAAACTGTTTCGGCATTGGAACGCATCTAGTAACCTGTCAAAGACAACCAGCCCTTGGGTGTGTGTACAAAATGGTTGAAATCAACGGCCAACCAAGAATTAAACTCAGCCAAGATGTTTTCAAAGTCACAATGCCGGGAAGAAAAGAAGCATATCGTCTATATGGTTCAAGCGGTCATGCTCTTATTGATTTGCTACAGAGAGCAATCGAATCTCCGCCAATTCAAGGAGAAAAAGTATTATGTAGGCATCCGTTTGAGGAATCAAAAAGGGCATATGTAATACCAACTAAAGTGGAAAGGCTTCATAAGATTTATTGGCAAAATGGAAAGATTGTACAACCAATGCCTTCTTTAGAAAATATAAGAAATAAGGTCTGTGCTTCGCTCAAAACTTTGAGGACAGATATCAAGAGGAATCTAAACCCCACGCCGTTTAAGGTAATTTTAAAATATGTTTATACAGAGTGTTAAAAAGGGTTAAAAGAATATACAGGAAGATTCACAACTTCCGGAAATAAATTACCTAAATTTAATTAATTAGTTTATTTAGACAACATTACTTTTGGGTTTATTGAATTTAATCATATAAAATATTCTAATTGAAACGGTTGCTCTAAAAATGTGCAATATATTTTGCGAATTTTGCAAAAAAAATTTTTGATTCGAAATCAGTATGTCATGTAGAATCTGCCATTTTTATCCTGACGTTGTGAAACACCCAGTATACATTTCGATATCCTGATACTCAATTGGAGAGAATTTGTTGAAAATATTAAATAAATATTGTAAGTAATGAATTATTTCATCACATAATTAACGTTCAATACCAAACAAATCAATTTAATTTTAATATCTTTTTGTTTCTTAACATCATTAAAGAAATGAGTACGGATATTTAACAAAATGTCTTTGATTTTATATATTTATTTAAAAATCATGGAATAAAAATACATGTTTTATTCATTTTATAAACTACAATACTGTAGTAAACTGCTCAATTTTATGACCAATTGACTACAAACAGTTTATTACAAAACATCAGATTTAAATTAAATTAGTTGTTATTCAACATCAATTACGTGATTAAATAATTTATTATAATCTTTATTAAAGGTTCCTTGTCAAAAAGTGGCTCTAAACATGTTTACCCTATCCTTAAATTTGCTAATTAAAAACAATTCTTTTGAATTGAGAATCAGGACATTAAAATGTATATGTCGTAGACTAATTGTGGAATACTATGTCTCGTAATTTTATTACACTCAAAAAACTTATTAGGTTCTTTATTTATTTCAGTTCAATCAGAATTTTTAACAAAACCATGTAGTTATATGGGACTCGAAAAAGTATTGGGTTGTTTATTTAGGTTAGTTCAATAGAGTACCAAAATCAAGTATGTGGGGTTCAAGAAGGGTATTAGGTTGTTTATTTAGTTCAGTTCAGAGTTTCTACCAAAAATCTCGGCATATTGTGTAATAAAATAATGTGGCATTACATGTCGAGTCATTTAGAAAACGACTGAATTTATAATTAGCCTGCGACATACCCTCAAAGTTTTCGACACTTTTTTTAACACCCTGTATTATCCGACTCCTAAAACAGTGCCCAAAATTAATTTCTCTTTAAAAATAATTGTTGTTTCATTATTAAATTATGTTTTTTTCAGGTCGCAGTGAGCGATCAGCTCTACAACTTTATGCACGATTTGTGGCTTGAAAACGCGCCAATTGGTGAATTATCCTGAAGTCCGGAGATAAAAGAAGATATCAAATGCCTATTTACAAGTTTATCATATAATAAACGATAGTTAATAATAGATGCTAACAAATATTTAATGATGTTAAGTGACAAGATATTTTAGATGATATCTTAGTTAAATGCATATATAGGTAAATAGTTTAAGCAAATACAAAACCGTAGATTATGATTGCCTTATGTAGTTTTTAAGTAAATTGTGTTCAAGAGACCATTGGTATTAATCCGCACGACAAGTAGCATAATAACGAGTACATAATATATTGAGTAATTTCTCATTTTATATCTTATTCGTATTTCTTGTATTTGATACGCTAAGCGAAATCAAGTGCTCAGTCACGCTTATGTTACCTACTTATTCTTGTGTATGTTATATCTTTAGTCACATAAAAACTGGCTGTGATTTTCGATCACTAAAAGGTGTACATCAAGCACGCGCAGTAGCCAAAGTTATTGAGTTTTATAATACTGCAATCATGGCTATTGTTTGTTATATTACTATTTAAACTTTAATAAATATCGTCTCAGCAATTTCATATTTTGTACAAAAATAAGAATACACTGCGAGTTATGTTTTGTTTTATTTTTTTACTGTAGAGTTAATATATTTTGTTATTGTTGATTTTTTTAGTGTATTAAGGTTATTAGGTAAGCTCTTAAATTAAATAATCAAATTCCGTAATTATTATGTTTATTAACTTAGCCTGTACACTGTATCTAGTATAATAACAAATTGTACTACTTTTGATAGTTTTATTTTTGTACTCTTGTTGATCAAGACAGTATGTATGTTGTTTTTAAGTCCATCTATATGTGTATATTTGTAGATATGATTAACAGATAATAATAACTGTTTTATTTTCATTATAACGAGTATTTTTATTAAACATCCTGCATATAATGGTAAACGTAATTCTCCCAACGTGCAAATACAAACACGATTCATATATTTTCCATTATTTTGTTAAAAACATTGACTTACTGCCATCTACCGGGAAAATTCTGCAAATCAAACGTCATCCAGCTGCTCCCGTGTAGTGTGTAGAGTTCAATCCAAATCATGTTTGCGTAGTTAGTGACTGCCATGTTCTGTGTTTAGTTATAAATTTGTAGTTAATACTTGTAGTGTTAAATAATATAAACTTAAATAAGTGTTACCTTACTGAACATAAATATTGGTGAGTTCAGTTTAATTTACATATAAATTATACTTACTTATAAAAATAATAACGACCGGCTGGTACGAGATTTATTTACGGTAATGGTTTATTAATTTAGGAATTTGACACATAGCAAAATTTTAACGGATACTACCTGTTCTTATAATCAATTATTTATCGTGTATAGGTTATAATTTTATGGAAACTGAAACATTTTAACTGTAAATACATATAGGTAAGTTCATGAAATTATTATCACGCCTTGCTGTGACTCATTGCTGGAAAAGTACACTCATCACAAAAGTTGTGAGGAACATTGAACAAGCACTGTAGGCAAATTTGATAACAAGGAATTCCGGTGGTTTAGATAATGTGGTTAAAAATATATTAGTTATTAGATAAACGTAGCATTATACAGAAAATGGTAAACATGTATAAAAATGTTCGTATTCGACGATTTTTCCAGAGGGTAGTTTCCGGCAGATTTAGGGTGTAAGTTGACCGTGAGAGGGCTGGGTGAGATGCGAGATAGCGATGCGATAGGTAAAAGTAGGTGTAGCTCGTCGATCAGAGGGTTGGGCAACTAAATAAAAACTTCCGTGTCTATGCGAAGCTCCAGTCATGTGTGAAACTCAACTCAAAATTAACATCGCGATGTGCTCATCTCAAATACATTCATTACTAACAAAACTCATCTCCGCAATCATGTTATAATACAAAGTGAACAAACAACATGTTTACCAAATGTTGTGGCTGCAATAAAAAGAATCCCAAACCCAAAAAAGTATCAAACGACTCAGAGTCAACGAAACAATCATTGCGGAAGAGTGATACGAATACAGATTTAAATCACACAGATACTGACTCGAAAGATAACGCTTCAACGAAACCTGTCACACCGGTATTGGCCACAATGCCCGAAGTGATCGCCGAGAGTAACCAAACGAGCTCATCTCCAAAGCTGGAGGAGCAGGAGGTGGAGACGTCGATCAAAGTGGAGGACGTGGACGCGGATGCAGACGTAGTGGGCGACGACGACGTGTTCGGAGAGACAACAACTGGTATATCATTGGCAGCGAATCTAGCGACTCCATACCCTTCGAAGCGAGGTTCTCCAGGAAGCGGGTTGCCCCGGTGGTTCTCTGAAGAAGACGACGACGCGGAGACAGGGGGCACGCAGGAGCCGCCGGCCACGCCGGTGGGCAAGGACGAGTTGGCACTCCGCAGGCATCGCTTCTTCAGCGAGCTCATGACGGCGGCTCAAGCACAAGCTACGCACGAACATCGCGTGCGGTTTGATCCGCTCGGGCCTGTGGTGGCTGGCGGTGGTGAGATACCGTTCTATCTCTCTGAGTTTTTTTCTTCCCAGTATGGAGATGCCACTTGCCTGCCTGTTCACTTGTTCACTGCTTCGTGATGTTGCGATGCTGCACTTCCAATGTTATATCACTAAAGCGCTTCTTAGGCTGAGACAAAATACACTACAACGCGGTTGTTCAACTCATTTTTTTAAGGGACTCTAACCGCGCAGAATATATTCAGGTTCGGTTTGCGGTTTACTATGCCTTATAGGGTTTTCATATTTTTCTGGAAATTTAACTACAGAAATAAATCATTTTCATTGCATTTTAATCAGGAACTCGAATCAACCAAAATAACAGTTCGGATTCGGTTCACTGTGATAGGATTCGGTTTTTATATTTTTCCTTGAAATTAAAATCTAACCGGTATTATTTAATAAAATATTAATAGAATTTTTGTAAAAAACGAACCGGTTCACAAATATCGGTTTGGCTCCTGTTATGGGTTTGCCAAAATATTTTGATATGGTTTGGTTTGAAATAGCTGCAATTATTTCCGGTTTTCGTTACGGTTTGGTTCGAGTCCCCTACATGATTTATATTACATAATTTTAAAAAACTATATAATATTTATTGTGAACTATTTTGTCGAAGCCTGGTTATATTTTCGCATTCATCTCATCATCTATAGGCGATTAGAATTAGAAATTCAAAGCAACTTCCTTAAAATCATAAATCTTTTCTTCATTATTATAAAAATCTAATCTTCTTCCTATTAATATTTATGTTGTATAAATAGCACAATGCCTTAATTACCTGAACTAATAATTACTTATTCTCATCATTATACACTTCGTTAAATAAATTTCGTTAGGTAAACGTCGTAGCTAGCAGAATTTAATTAAAGAGAATTTATGTGCAATATACCACCTCGCAAATAACAGTATACTGATGTTGTCGATGTCAATTTCCTATGTCAACAATTCTTAGAATAAACAACCGGTATCCTGACTTTACGGAACAGCAGGATCGATTTTTTTAGTTCTGCAGAATTGCAGTTGCAATCTGAGCGCGAAATATTTGCACTATGAAGATTTTCGGTGTAGTTTTAGGTAATGTTTACTTAATCTTTATTAGAATTATTATTAATTAAAAGCATCTGCCATCTGGCTATCAATTATAAATCAATTTAATCAGCAATAATAGTAATAGGGGCTCAAACCGCACAAATTTATTTCAATTTTCATATTTCTTCTTCAACTGAACCGGTAGCCGGTATTTAAAGAAGCGGAAGTACTTACAGTTTTTGTTCAATAATTTGTAAATTAACAAACAATTAATTAAAAATATTAATTCCCGTTTTGAATTAAAAGTAAAAAAAAAACTATAGCCAAACAATCAAAAGAAAATACAACAGTTTAAAAAAAAAATTAATTAAAATTTGATGCAAGTCCCTGGAAAAAAATGATAAGGTTTTAAACCGTATTTTAACAGTTTAGGTTTGGTTCCCGGTTCATTAAATTTTCAATTAAATCAGCATTAATTAATAGAGGCAGAGGGTAATATAATACATTGTTCTGTTTTTTATCAAAATTCACAAAGCTGAATAATTAATTTTTTGTAGTATGAGTAATCCATCTTGAAGGTATGGAATAAAATGCAAATCTTTCCGTTAATCTTAGCTTAAATATCACTGAGTCATTAAATTACTTCATAATTTCTGTATTCTTACGTAACTATTAGATTGTGTCATCAAATTTGCCAGAAAATATTATTTCTTTGAGTTGAAAACGCACGATCTTGAAATCGTCTTCAAATGTGTACCAATGTGCCAACAGTTTCCAAAAATATCAACGTGGCTCATCTTTAAACATAGTTGTGGAGGAAACCTCCTACTGAGAGATTCAGTTAGTTACATATGTTATTTTTAACGAAGAACACAATTTCGCGTGCATTACAATAATTAATATATTGCGTCTGGAATCATTTATAATACATTACACAGTATTACACGTACGTAATTATTATTTTTTCATATTTCATTTATCAGATTTTAATTGGAACGATAAATGAATAGTTCATTTATTTAATTATAGATTTTTTTTAAATATTTCAATACCTAAATAAAGTCTTGTACCACTTTTCTTATAATTATGCACTGTTTTATAGACCGTTTCAGATGTAATGTTCTGCCAAAATTTTTGCGCAATAAATTAACTTTCTTTCGTAGCTAGCAATTTACTAATTTAATAACAAATTGTATATTTACTCAAGTTAATTTTAACACCAGTGTATACTTTTCCAGTTCAGTGCAGTGTAATAACACATTATCAATATTGCTTTTGAGATTAGTCATTTTATTTGTACAACATATTGTTGTTTTTAAAATGTGTTAATCTATTTTTAATAATAAATGTTGTTTGTTTATACTAATTAAATTACACTTAAACGACAAACCTTTGTTTGTTCTTCAGCGCTTGATCTGACCATGTTTGTTTTAGGTTAATTAAAGTTCAGTAGATGTATGTGTGTTTCAGTCTTTCAGTCTAGCGAATGCTGTCAATTTTAACTACAGGTTTTATTTTATGCAAAGAAAAGCAATATTCAATGACTTCTTTTTTCTAAAAATAAATTTAGTTTGTTTATACTTTTTAAATGACACTATCGACAGACCAGATTTGTGTGTAATGTTCTTCTGCGCTTGGTCTGACCATATTTGTTTGTATTTTAAACTTATTTTTTTATTTAAAGAAAAGTAATTTTAAATGACTCTTTATTTCTAAAAATAAATTTAGTTTGTTTATAGGTACTTTAAAACTAACGAAAATCCAAATTTTTGTGTAATTTAAGAAATATGTTGTATCCAGGGTAAATAAATTCAACCTCTTAAGCAAACGTTTCGGAAGAACATTGTTTCTGTTTTTGATACTACAGTACTGATGAAGATTTAATATAAATCGAAAAGTTTGCTTAAGCGGTTGAATTTATTTATCCTTGATTATCCATCTTCCGACGATCCATCACATTGATTTTTGTGTAACGTTCTTCTGCGCTTGGTCTGACCATATTTGTTTTAGTTTAATTAAGTCAGTAGCTGTATGTGTGTGTTTAAGACTAGTGACTGCTGTCATTCTTCACTTATTTTAATAACAGTTTTTATGTTTTTATTCAAAGAAAAGCAATTTTCAAAAACTTCTTATCATTATTGATTGTTGATAACATAAAAATAAACAAGTGGTATCATCAGGTAAAATACCATTATTTATCAATTTTATGATATACGTTGAATGATAACTCGTTTTGTAATCGTGTTTTCGGAGTAAAATGTGCATCATTAGATCTGAAACTTCTTTATGAATATTACATGAAATATGTTCTCTTCAGATGAGCACAACTGCAATCATCAAGCATTAACCCAAGAACTAGAATCGCTGATCGGACGCCTGGAACGAGTTGCTTGTCGACTGGAAAAATCGACTCAAATTGATATCCTCACAGAAGTTGAAGAAAAACAAAAAGTCAGCATGAGTGTCCTAGGTTTTCAAGATATCCTTAGTGGGTCTTTTGCTCAGTACTTGGCCCTGTCCAAACAAATCGGTGGTGATGTTGCCACGCACAGCGACCTGGTCAACAAGGCCTTTCAGGTAGGGAGAATTTTACTTATATTTATTCAGGGAACGAAATGTAGCTATTTAAGTGGACCCGGAATCAAATGTGAATCGGTTAAAAAATTGTTTACGTCAGGGACTCGAACCGCACATAATATAGGTTCGGTTCGCAGTTCACTGTGCTTTAATGGGTTTGGTTTTGTTAAGGTTTTCATATTTTTTCTGCAAATGAACCAGTAACTGGTTTTAAAAAAGCGGTTCAAATTCTGGTTCCGGTTAATGATTATTTAATAATTTATTTATTTAAAAATACTCGTTCCCTTTTGGACTAAAATATAAAAAATCCTAAAATAAAAGAAAATTAGACTATAAATAATATTCCGAAAAATTTAACATATCTAATTTTAGCGAAAAAAGTCGAATTTTAAAAATGTTAATTGAAGTTTTCTCAAAGCCCAACAAAAAATGCGTACATTTTCTTTTTATGTTTTAAAAATATATGTTACTACGGCATGACATTTTTAGTTACTTAAATGTTCATATTTACTCAGAAAAACATCTCTGTATTTTAAGACAAAAACATTGTTTTATTTATATTAATTATTCGCTTCCGTTGATCGTTTATTAATGAGCATCATTAATGTATAAAATCATACATTAATGTATGATTTTCATTAATCAACGATTTTTTTTAATGCGTTCAATACACGTAATATAGTTACCCGTAAGTTGTAAAAAATGGTAAATAGAATAAATAGAAATGATTTTGACAGTTCTAGCTAATAACATTGATACTCAGAAATATCATTTGTGACTAACCTAACATATTTGGCATGAAATGAAATTAGTTTTTCTACAAATTAAAAAGGTATGATCAATGGAAAAATATTGTAACTAACTCATGTGTAATAAGCGATTAATAATCTCGACAATTAACGCGTTCGCTTTTCTCACGCGTTAAAATATCTCGATTATTAATCGCCCTCATTAACACACTAGATAGTTAAATAACTATATCTATTAACATTGTGTGACTTGATATTATATTCATGTCCTAATATTAATATTAGTTGACATTTTTTGTCAAATATTACATTATTTGGTAACGCCATTTTTTAGAAAACTGCTACTAAAATTCTTCTATTTTTATTCGTACGTCACCTTAAAAATAACAATCAATGTAAATGTAAGAAAATTCTTAATCAAACAAAATGAGACTTAACTACTAATAATTTAATAATATTTTGTTGAAGAAATGCTTTAAACCGTTTCGAACTGGTTCGACTCCGGTCATGGGTTTACCAAAATATTTTTAACGGTTCAGCCATGGTTTCGAGTTCACTATAGCAGCGATTCGTTCTGGTTTTCGTTCCTGTTCCGGTTTGGTTCAAGTCCGAGGTTATAAGTATTTTTTGTTAATAGCTACCTATTGAATTTGTAGGAAAATTGTAGTTTTCTCTTCACGTTTTAGTCTAAAAATGGAAACAATATTTTCAATTTAATTGATCATTGATACCGGTATAAAACCGAACCATATAAAACATAGAAAACCACGTATCAAACCTGAATCGATATTTTTTACGATTCAAGATCCTATATTTATACGGCTAGTGGTTAGCATAACGGTAAATTGTCCGCCTAGCGTGCTAGCGGTCTCCAGTTCGACTCCAGCAACCACTGGATCCGAGTGGTTTGATTCCACTATAATAATATCTACCATTCTGTCATTGGGAGTTAATCCATCAAAAATAAGATAACGATAATTAATTTTCATATTTCTGTTAGGCCCAGTTGCAGTACCTGACTCTGGCTAGCCAGAGCAAGCAACCCAGCCAGTCCGAGCAGATGTCTCTTCTTCAGCCAACTAGTGAAAGTATCAACGCCATCCAGACCTTCAGAGAAAAGAACCGGGTATCGCCTTTCTTCAATCACTTGTCTGCCATTAGTGAGAGTATTCCTGCTTTGGGATGGGTCACAGTCGTAAGTATTTTTTAATATAATCCCTATTTATTCTTTAGACATTAGAAGTTGCATTCGATTATTTTGGTATACGTACTCAGTGTTATACGATATAATCTCCTCTACAGATCAATAATATACTTGATCTTCTATTTCGAAGGAGATAGATTTTATTCTGCCAAATGCAAATTAAAATCCAAAGTAATACTGTGCACTCGAATATACAGAACAGAATAAATGAACGCAGCTCGTGTTTTACTTTCGGTTTTCTTCTGCAATGCTTTAATTTGTACGTCACCTCACCTGAACATTAATTACATTATTTAGATACAAATATTTATTTTGTATGCATATTATTTTTATTGAAACATAATTTTTCATTATAATAATGATTTTTAAAGATTATTGTAAAAAAATTCAAATCTGAAGGGCTCTAACCTACAAAATTAAAAATATAATGCAGAAATTTTTTGATACGTATTATCTGTCAAAACTTTTAAACAACTTGGATGTGGTAGTCTTACAACTGTGAGTAATCGGTGTATAGATATAGAATTCAGGGGCACTCATGGTTGGTGGTGGAGTATACATTTTTGTGCAATGTAACTGGAATGTGTACCTAACTTGATTCGAACCTGAGTTGTTGGAACCACAGTCTTAACGTACTCGGCTATGCGTTCTTTTAATTAAATCGTCCTAATGCCGTCTGAATACACAACCCACACAGTAACGCGTTTGATTAAAAAAATAATTTACGATCTATTGACAATACACATATATCTAACAGGCTTTTCATCCAACTTGGGTATAGCAGACTAATATTGTGTTGTTTCTTTGAATCATCGGTATAGACATATTTTACCGTGTGTGCGGGGATCACTCGTTAAGTGGAGAGTTAAACTGAAATATGTACTCAACTAGATTTGAATCCGAGTTGTTCACATAATAATACACTCATCTATCGTCGATTTACATAACACACTAAAAACGTAGGAGTAGAAATAAATAGCGTACAGTGGTTATTAATAGCTATCGTTATAATTATTCCTCGCATAAATGATTTTATTCTTTCCAGAGTCCAACCCCCGCCCCATACGTGAAAGAAATGAACGACGCAGGTCAGTTCTACACCAACCGAGTCCTCAAGGACTGGAAAGAAAAAGATAAGAAACACGTCGAGTGGGTGAAGTCGTGGGTCCAAACTCTCAGCCAGTTACAGAGCTTCGTGAAGCAGTACCACACCACGGGGTTGGTCTGGAGCGGCACCGGATCAGTCAAGACTAGCATCCCGCCCCCACCTCCTAGTGGATGTCCTCCACCACCCCCAGTCATGAATTTAGCTGACATGGCGCCCGCGGTAGATGACCCAAATCAGGATAGGTCGGCCCTGTTTGCGCAGATCAACCAGGGAGAAGGCATCACCAGAAGTAAGTATTTCTTTATTTCACATTTAAATTCTTGTGACATTCAAAGGTCGACGAAAACATGCACTTTTAAGCATATGTCACTGTGGGAATCGATATTTTTTGTTAGTATGTTTGGAATTTCTATTTATAGCTCGACAACATATACGGTTATGAGCCGGCTGTTATTGTATGCTAACGGACATCCGGATATATCATACCGCTAGTACCATATGATGACCACATTAATAATTTTATTTATATTGAAATATTTTACTTCAAATAAAATTTAAGTATAATATTCCTTTTAAGGAGATTTTATTCCTTCAAGTTATTTATGTACACTTAAATTTGTCGAAATCTGACAAATTTCTAGGGTGATTGCTTGCAATTGGTTAGTTTGAATTTTAATATTGATTATTTTTTCTGTACATTTGGTATGTACCTCTAAAATAGAAATGTCATATTATTTTACACGATACATCCAGGAAATTTATTATAATATTGTTCTAACTATAGTCTATCTTTAAACTAGAAATAGTAAAAACAAAAGTCAAATTTACACACTAAAAATACATAAATCACTTGTATTTTCTTTTTTGTTAAATGTTACTTAAGTGTCTTAAATCACCTAAGCTGTACTTCATAAAATCTTTAATCATACTGAAATCAAGTTAGAAGAACGAATTTTAAATAATATTTTCCAAATTACATTTAGACAGTCAACAGAAACAGACAATTCTAAAAATGACCCTATAATTTTGTTTTTATTCCTCCTAGTTAAGAAGCAGACTATAGTAAATTTTTTTTTGGAGAGGAGTCACGTCAGCAATGTTGGTCACTAGATAATGACGTCACGGAATCAGATAATGACGCTACGGAATACTAGATTTACATAGTATACTAATTTAAATTTAAAAAATGTAATGTGTGTTGCATTATTGAATTTACATGCGACGCTTATTTTTCGATCAATTTAATTGAATTATTAGACGATTAATATTTAAATATCATTGTAAAATTTAATATATTTCCAGTTAGAACTCTATAGCGTTACAGAAAAAATATGAGTGTCACGTAAACGTACAACACAAAACACAATTCTTAATTCAGTAATGCCAATGTGTGGTGAAAAAACAAACTACAATTATTTGAAATAAATTAAAAATGCATTAATAACATTATGTTCGGCTTTAAAATTATTGTAAATTTAATGAAAATGCACTATTCTTATAGTATGCAAAAAAGTAGTATTTATTTTATTCATTTAACATCACTAGGTCATTTATACAGTTATTTTTTATTTTGTAATGTTTTGATGACGTGACTTCTTTGCAAAAAAATTTCAACTATATATGACGTATGAACCCTGAGTTCCGTGATTCAAGTCTCTCGGTCGGCAGTGTGTGATTGTGATTGTCGTTAAAATTGTAAAACATCTTGGAATTAAATCGCACTCAGATGCTTCAAGCTGGCCACTTGATCGTCTTAAATTTAGTCATGGTTGCAAAAAGAATCTCCGTTGCCGCTTTCAATTTCAAAGATCGTCGCACGGTTCGGATTCTGAATGCAACAACATCTATCATTCTATAATTGGGAGTAAATCCTTTTGAATGGTTACCAGTAAAAAAAATAAAATATTTATTATGTTAATTTTGTTTTACAGACTTGAAGAAAGTAACGTCGGAAATGCAAACGCATAAGAATACAACTTTGCGTACTGGTCCCGCTCCATTCAAAACACCAAGCTCCTCAGTGAAGACTGTAGCCCCTTCAATGCCTGTGGATAAGCCACCCATCTTTACCCGCGACGGCAAGAAATGGCTAGTGGTAAGTTTATGATAATTACAACATTTGATTGCGTATTATTTGTTCGTTTTTTTTCCCGTAGGAATATCAAAAAGGCAACCAAAACCTAATCGTCGAGAACGCAGAAATGAATAACGTAGTGTACATGTACAAATGTGTAGACTCTACTCTACAAGTCAAGGGTAAAATCAACTCAATCGTCGTCGACTCGTGTAAGAAATCCTGCGTTGTCTTTGATGCTCTCGTGTCTTCGGTTGAGTTCATCAACTGCCAGTCTGTCCAGATGCAAGTGTTAGGAAAAGTTCCCACAATTTCCGTGGACAAAACTGACGGCTGTCAAATGTATCTTAGTCCTGAATCGCTCGCAGTAGAAATAATTTCTTCCAAATCGTCCGAGATGAACGTGCTGGTTCCTAAAGGGAACGGAGACTACGCCGAATATCCTGTTCCCGAGCAATACAAAACGACCGTGGTGCCCGGCAAAGGCCTCAGCACCATTATTGTAGAAAGTAAAGGTTAAGTAGATACTTCCGATAATAAGTATCAGTATACATAATACATATTCGATTATGCGATAATGCGATTATGCTAAAACGAAATTCAGTATTTGTAAAATTATCTTAAGCCGATATAATATAAAGTATATATGAAAAGTATTCGCATGGTCAAGAATAATTCTCATGTATATGTAGCAAGCATGAAACATTATCAACATTTTTATAAAGAAACTATTAACGTTAACGTGTATTTGTGTATAATCAGGATCAGGATATAATTACGTATGTAGGTTTTGGGTAATGCAGTGCAGTCATAAGGGTTTATTTATTTCATATCTTTACCAGCACTTTCGTCAATAAATTATGAAAGCCTGAAATTTGACTGTATTTTACATCAATAAAGATGTTCCTTCTTTGTCCTATATTGTGTGAAGCAAACAAACTACATACAGGTTTGTATAATTTTTATTTACTTTTTAACTTATACGATGGCGCAAAAGTAATCACCCGATTTCCTAAGGTAGTAACTTTCTAAATTAAATAATTGGTTCTGTTTACGTAACGTCTTCTTTAGGGACGCCAAGATCTGTGACTTGTTCGTGACTTCAAAAAAACCCAAAGAAAGAAGTCTGGAACGGTCTTGAGGGTTTCCACGATTTTTTTTTGTTTTATATGTTAATCTATACATTAAAATATTAGACCCGTATTTTTTCTTTTTGCGAAAAAGCCAGAAAAAAATCAAGTTTAAAAAAAGCACCGTAGTCAAAACGACAAAAAACGATCTTACACGAACAAATCTACTCGCGGTTTAGTTTCAATGTTGTCTACGTCACACATGGCGAATTTTTATGTACGTTTCAAAAGAGTTACATTTTCATTTCGATAAAAAGATACTAAATCTATCAAAATTAACAATTATTATCAATTTCCTATAACATATATGCTGAAAATTGACATCCAATAAGTATTTCTTTAAAACCCGTAGGCTTGGAAACTCCCATTGGGCGATCTCGCGAGTTTGTGCAAAAACGAGAGATCAAGCGGCCGGGAAACGCTTGCTTCAGAATGTCTAGAGTCGCTCGTGCTGTGTGTGCGGTTGCACCATTCTACTAGAACCACATGATCTCCAAACTCAATTCGTCAATTTGCGGCAGCAAGAAGTCATTGATCATGGTTCTTTATTTTATCTATGCATCAGTCACAGCAGCAGTATTATCACAACAGCAATATTGTTGAGCAAACGGCTGCTCCAGGATCGGTCACGTCTGCTACTATCTCGTGTTGAGCCAGCTTCCTCGGAGTGAGCGTCTAAACGCCGCAGTGTTTGTTCAGTTAATGCCACGCAACCAAGGAGTCGACATTTATGTTGAGCCAAACCCACCGACCGATTATTTTTCTAAAACATTTTGACACAATTATTCCGCATTCTTGAGTAGTATAGCGATTCAAAGATGGATTATACGTGTATTTTACATCTGTTTACTTTACTAATGTCAAGTCTTGATGACATGAGACGATAACTGCAAAAATGAAAGCATCTAGAAGATGATTATTTTTGCGCCACCTAGTACATATAATATTTATCTTAATAAAAATTCTCAGTCCTTTAAACAAGGTTTTAAACTATACCAATTATTTTTTAATTTTATAGGTACACTATTTTTTATGGTAAATATTCAACAGGATTTAATTACAGAATGGTAGTAGTTCGGCGGTTATAGTATAAAAATATGCGTTTTGTGATTAAAGTGTAAATATTAGTATACCAATTAAACCATTCTTTTTCATATACAAAGTATTAGTGTCAGAGATGGCCCCCAAATTGAAAAAATGTCTACCATTTTTAGTTTTTGTCATTTATCTCTTGTGGCCAACATTACGAGAAAAATTGTTTTATATGAAATTGTAGAGTACAAAATTTGCTATAAAACGGTATACCGTTTTTTTATGTAAGTGGTACAGTTCTCGAGAAAATCGTGGAAATATATATGCGCAATTTCTAGCTATTTTAAATAAAACCGTAATTTTGTCTTTTCAAATAAAAACAGTTGTTATTTTTGAATGAATCAAGATATCGACTTTTGGTCTGCGACATTCTATATCTTAGATAATTTTATGTTATAGTATACATGATTTTAAACATTTCGGGGTCGCTAGTTTTAGTCACAGTTTAAACATTATCTCTGAGAGAAAGTTGTGAATTTTTAATGTTATTTGTTTATTGAACTGTCAATTATGAACGAGTTAAAATATTGACTTTTAAACTTTAGTTATTATTATTTAATGATGTTTTCCTCCAGAAAATAAAAAAAAATTTGTAATGTACTTATTTATTGTGTTTGATCAGATATAGTTTCTGTACGGATCAAAATAATGACTTGAAATTTCCAGCATTCGATTCCTTGAATTTTTTTATCTAATGATAAAATTTCAAGTCAATATTTTGATCCGTTCAGAAACTACAGCTTATTAAACACAATACATAAATCAATAACAATTTTTTTCTTTTTTCTTTAAAAAAGCATCTCTAAATATCGATTTAAGTTAAGCATTCAAAAGTCAAAGTATCTTATAGAGAATAATAATAAAGACAAAAAATACTAAAATTTTACTACTTTCCCAAAGAGATTATTAGTGACCCTCGAAATGTTTCAAATTATGTAAAGAAAAAATTATAGTAAATTTTGTGCTCTACAATAATTTCATATATAACAATTTTTCTCGCAATGTTGACCATACGAGATAAATGAAAAAACTAAAAATGACGGACATTTTTTCCAAAATGGTTGTCGTGCTGCCGTTTCTGACGCATAACACTTTGGCATCACTTTTTATATGAAAGGTAATGGTTTAATAGACATGAGACATGTAGGTATGTCAAATTTCACACTTTAATCACAAAATGCATAGTTGATATGAAACTCATCCTATAACCTCCGGACTATACATGTTATTATAGTGAAATCCTGCTACTTCTTGACCGATTCATCATGCTGCATTCAGATTCTCAAACCGTGCGACAATCTAGGAAATTCAAAGTGGAGAGATTCTTATGCAACCATGACTACATTTAAGACGATCAAGTGGTCAGCTTGAAGTGTCTGAGTGCGATTTAATTGGAAGATGTTTTTGCAATTTAACAACAATCACACTGCTGGTCGACAGACTTAAATCATAGAACTCCGGATTCCTACGTCATGCAGAGAGCTGTGCTTAAACCCGCGTAGCTACTGTGTAATACTTTTGCTTTTCTAAATAATTATTAATTAAATTATAACTTCTTAGATATGGCATATTGTTAAAAATAAAGGAGATCAGTGAAGATTTCACTTGAAAATCGAACCAAAATAGTAAAATAGATATCTATTTCATGTTTCCAACACTAAAAAGTTGGTTGTGAAAATCTGTCTTAAGGAAATCCTCTGAATTTTAAATCTAGCAATGAGAAAAAATATGGGTAGCAGGTATTTAAATTTGATATTCAATATTACTAATAATTGAGTTTGTTATGTTACTGAGTGTGGTTCTGACAACTAAGGTTCGAATCCAGTCAAGTACACATTTCGGTTTAACTGCACAAAAACATCGTGTATGCTGTACAGTGATAGTTATGGTTATGTGACCGACCGTGGTTCTGTTTTTAACAACTCAGGTTAGAATTCAGTTAGGTAAACATGCCAGTTCAATAGACCATTTGCACCGGCCCATTGACATCTATTGCACATTTATGAAACTTCAAATTGTATTCCCTCTAAAGCGACCCCTAGCCTACATGTTTGTAAACAAAACATACTGTCACTGTCAATCAGCTGTCAGGCTGTTGTTGGTGTGCGTTAAAATGTTTAAAAAATGGAAAAAGGAAACCGGTAAGTAAATAAAATTGCAAAAAACAAATTGCAGGACACGATTTTGACAGTACTAATTTTGGCAGCTGTCATAAACTACTATGAAGTAAGCCGCGTGAACACATGATTCACTACTTGCAAATAACTTCATGAGAAAATCCGACCTCTCTCTCTTACAGCAATGAAAAAGGTCTATTGCACAAAACTCTCCGGCTAATAAGCGCACACACGGTATCTAATCCATATACCAATTACTTACAGTTTGTAAGGCTGTTCGATCCATTCAAGTTGGATACAAAGTTGTGATACCATTGATGTAACAATGATAAAATATCAATACTTTTTATATCATTTTAATTTTATTTATAGCAAAAGAGTAATGCCACTATATCTGTCACCGTTTTCTAAAAATAAATTATGAACGTTTGCAGTTAAATCGCAGCTTATATATTTTCAAATGAAACAATTTTTTTTTTAAATGGTGACAATTTTTTTAAAATTATTATTAAAATCTTATTACTGTTAAAATACTACACATAAATAAATTACACGCTAAACTAATGAGCTGTTTCGAAAAAAGGAATAATTTGAAATTTTGTTGATTATGTGATTGAACAATAATTATTAACAAAAACATTATCATAATTATATTTTCTTAAAACATACTTATAAAGATTATTATGGTAAAATATTAATTACTTTCGAAAATTAAATTGTGGAATATGATAAAAATATCCGTTTTAGTGAAACTGAAAACATGCATAAAGTGCCGTTCAATTTACATATTTGTTTATATTAGTACAAATTGTGCTGTGCAACATATTATACTTCTTTTCAATTATGTTATAAATAAATGTTCAGGATTTAATATGAGACAATGTATTTAAAAATCAAGCGTATTTTAACAAAGTTATTGACATTTATTTGCAACGGGCTATGCTTATTAGCAGTAGTGGTGATATCTCTTTACATACTGAAGCAAAATAATGTATCCATATGAAATTGTTTACAATGGAAAACTACACATGAAATAAAAATTATCAATTTAGGCTAGTAACGGACTCCCGTGAAAAACTAGACAAAACAATAAATTTTATTTGTTACTCTGACAGTTGATAAATTTGAAATTGTTGTTCTATACAGGATGTATCATAACTTCGAGTACATACGTGAAAGGTATATGTTGTTTGATATTCTGATTACGAATCAAAAAGAATTTTCTTAAAATTCGAAAAATTAGGGTAGTTTACCTGCAGCATTTTTTGTAGTACTGCGCTGGATTCGTTTTCCTATTAAACACAAACAAGAGAAATAGGTAATCAAACATATTAAATTACATAATACTAGTAAAATAAACATACAAAATGTAATTATTTTTAATGAAACAATCATTACTTCACCCAGCGGCAGTAGCAATGAAAATTTTTTGACTGGGAAATATGAAAATTAATTTTGCGATTTAAAAAAAATCTTTTTGATTCGTAATCAGCATACCAAACTACATTATACCCTTAACGTATATACCTGAAGTTATGAAACACTCTGTATAATTGATTGATTGAATCATTAATGATGGAAGAAAAAGGAAAATTAATTATTATTATTTTGTAACAATTTGCCAATATGCTCACGGCGAGGGCCGAATGCTAGTTGCCTTTGCGCACAAGTTGTAATTTATTATTATTTTAATTTTTGTACTATTTTTAATAGTACTATTATACCACTGCACCACTGGATCCAAACCAAAATGATGGACGATTTGCAGTGTCGCTATGCGGGGAGCGCTTAATTTTTCCTAAACGCCATTCTTCCTAACCGTAGTTATTCCTAAAAATAACATTTCAAGCCGCCGTTATTCCTAAACGTAGCTGTTGCTAAACGCAATTTGACCTAAACATAGTTATTCCTATTCGCAGTTATTCCTACTCGTAATTTTTACTAAACGCAATTTTTCCTAATCGATCGTAGCGCTGGTGGCAAATTATTGTACTACCAAATTTTACCGACAGCCGCACATCTGTTGTGAAATAGATGAATGAATGTGGATGGTACATGAGTTCATGAGTGCATGCGCTAATTTTTAACTTCAGCAAGATGCATGTCAGCGGTACTAAAACAATGTTACTCGTTCGTTCGTCACTATCCCAGTTGGACCTTGTCCCCGACTAACGGCTCACTGTAGTCCCAAAGGCGCGCGCAGCGCAAGTTGGAGCGCGCAGTCCTCGAGTTATTTTCTAAAGTGCGCCGCAGGCTAACCTAAAATCATGGTTGTGAAAACCATTGTTTCAGTGCCACTGACAACTTATTCTAAAAAAATCTGACGTGGACACCACATGACTTCCTTGTACGCCTTGTTTGTTCATACTTTTCTTAATAACTAAAATGTAGAATAATATAAATAATTCTTTTAACTTATTATACTTGTATACTCACAAATATATTTTAGTCATTTTATTTAAACTGCAGAAGAAGATATAAAGCATATTTTACTATTGTCACTGTCATGTCATAATCATTTAAATTTTACATAGTAACAAATGTTAATCGATCATGGACTACAAGATACCGAAATACTAAATTATAAATATATACTTTAATTATTCTTAAATGATACCAGATACAAAAATATTTATAAAATACCGATTGTAGGTAATAATCACATAATCTTTCATTTAAAATAAAAAAATTTGTCTTAAATTAAATATTTATCGAAATTGTTTTTAAATTTACTACTTCCGGTTTGTAGATTGAAACCAAAAATAGGAGGTGCACAACTAGATGCTATAACAGTCCTAAATACAAATTTTCAGCTTTCTACGTCTAACCGTATTTGAGTTATGCGACACACATACGTACAGACGTCACGACGAAACTAGTCATAATGGATTCAGAAAAGGTCAAAACGGATATTTCCGTAAAAATCTGAGAACCGAAATTTTTCGCGATTACAATACTTCCTTATTACTCCGTACAAGGAAGTAAAAAATTGTTAAATAATTCTTTCGAGAAAAGTACATTTCAATGTTTGCACCCTTTTGTGTATAGGAGTGATTTTGACTGTTTTAATGCTATCTGGACATGTATCGGTGTTGAAAGATAAATTTGTTATTTACGTGAGTGGTTCAAGAATAAGGTTTAAAATTCGTCTAACAATGAAATTGAGTACCTCGTTCGGCCCTGATGAGTTTTTATTTTTTTAACTATAATAACTATAATACATTATAATTTGTACCTAGAAATATAACCACATTTAACAAAACAAATTATTTATATTTGAATGTTGATAAAAATGTAAACACATGTACCTACCATCCACTTTCATTCATCTATTTCACAACAGATGTCCAGCTATCGATAAACTTTGGTAGTACAACAATTCGCCATCAGCGCTACTGTCGATTAGGAAAAATTGCGTTTAGTAAAAATTATGAGTAGGAATAACTGCGAGTAGGAAAATTTATGTTTAGGTCAAATTGCGTTTAGCAACAACTGCGTTTAGGAATAGCTGCGGATTAAAATGTTATTTTTAGGAATAACTACGGTTAGGAAGAATTGCGTTTAGGTAAAATTATTGGCCGCCGCTATGCGCATGCTTCTCGAATAGGAGTATTCGAGCAAAGCTTATCGCAGATGGCAGCAATGTTCCAGTGTACTTCGCCCGGGCTACTTGAACAGTTTGGTTGCGAATTTCTAGTAATTTTAATAATAATTATAATGTATGGAAAATTGAACAGTAAAAATGAGTTACGATTTCTAGGTGTGAGTGTAAGAGAAAAGAAAAATACGATTTACGAATTACATGCAAATTAAATTTTTTAGTACCTAATCACAACAAATAATTTCTTGTCAGTCGCATAAACTTCTTCAATATATGATTTTTTTCAAAATGCTGAAGTTTTAACTCCGAAAACTGGAATTTTTTCAGTGTTTCATTTTTTGGGAAACTATGTAAATTATTTATGGTTTTAGACAACAAATATGAAATTGCAGAGAACCTAGAGAAGAGAACAAGAAAAACAAAGTGCTACTAACTGTCAATTTTCATTTTATGCTAACGCGCTATAGTTAGTGCACATATTTCACTACAAAATTCATTTATTGTTTTGGATTCTCATTATGTAAAAAGACGTAAACTTACGTCTTTTTAGAATTCATATTTATAAACATATAACACAATTACCATTTTAAAATACCCTCTACCACGTCGTTACCGGACTACCAGCTATGAACTTAGCTGAAAAGCGAACATTTTCACTAACTATTATTAGTACCTATAAAATATGTGCCTGAGTTAGACTAAAATATTAATATACCTTGTAAATAATATAAAAAATACCAGGTAAAAAGAATATTCCTACAAAGTTCTCCTTTTCATAAAAATGATATACACAGTAAAAAAATGTTTTCATAATAAAATAAAAACATTTAAATTAATTTCAAAAGCCGAAAAAAGTATTCTTTTTGCTAACAATATCAATAGGTATTTTTATTGCGACTGCTACATTATAAGGCTATTAGCACAAAAAGTAGTAATGCTACTTGGTTCCAAAATATATTATTTTGTATTTCAGTTGTCAAAAATGTTTTGGTGTAAAACTGCCTTATTGTAGTTTCAAAACGCATGCCCAAGTCGAAAGTCACAAGTTTTAACGAAAACTAGACCATTTCACATAACCCAATTCGATTTATTATGTTTTCTTTATTTATAATTGTTTTGTGTGGTTTACGATTTTACTTTTCTGATCATAATTTATATCTGAAATATTTTTTGATATCAAAAATGTTTTGGTGTAAATCTAACTTCGCATGCGCAATAGACCCAAAGAATTTGTGGTGGGCAGATGAACTATAAACTGGAAACAAAACATTGTATTCCGTAAGTTGTGGAGCGTGGACGCAACAGCTATTCTATTGTAGCATACACTAAGGCGCGGAGAAACGAAATTTTATTATTTCCATTAGGGGTATGTATTATGTAACATTAAAATATTAATTGTTATTGTCTATTTTGATTGCTTTATTAAAATTTAGTTTGCATGTAGTTATACTTGTAGTGTTACATTTTTTAATTCATTGTTAACGCATTATAGTTAATGGCTTAATTTTAGCTTTTAATCAATATTAATCAGTTAATTGTAATTCCTGCAATAAGGCTAATTATTTTGAGTCAAGGTTTTGATATTGTTAAGGGACATGTTGTTAGTTTTGTTATTGCTTAGAGACGAGTTGTTAATACTAGCCGGGCAGCCCGTACTGCGAAGTTCAAATTGTTCAAATTTGAAGGATCTGATTCGCCAAGAAAACATTAAAACTACTTGGGGCTAATATCACGTCAAACACGAACAATGCTTCGCAGTACGGGCTGCCCGGCTAGTATTGCTAAATTTTTGTACATATTTTACATTATTACATTACAGAAGTAAAGGTCAACAGGAGCTTAATAGACCACGTTAGTGAGGTTAAGATTCACGTTTGGCGCGAATCCCTAAATTCAAATCAAATGTATGGAGCTCTTATGGGTGATCATTTTCACTTTATAATATTTAAGTTATTTTGTGTTCCTTAAGTGCAATTTAGCGTTTTTTACTAACATTGAACATTAGAGTAGTCGCAAAATAAGATGGAACCGGATATGCGCGAACTGTACTCAGCTGATCTATATTACGCTATACTGCGCAACAGTTTTATAAGTTGCAAATTATAAATTATTATTAAGTATTATAAATTATAATATTACACAGGAAAATTGTTAAGATACTTTACACCAAGAATGACAGAACATGTGATCACAGCAGAAATCTCACTTTTGACACGATCATAATACACCCCATATGTTTACGAATGGACTCGTCCAAACCAAAACACGTCTTTCGCGCAGGTCACGTGGGGTTTCATCTTATTTTGCGATTACTCTACTCTCTGATCTATGTGCTTGTGCAGCAAAAGTACAAATTTTCACCGCAAGAAGTCAGCTACTTTGATTTTTTTCGCCTATTATGCGCATGCTTGCTGAATTAGAGTGAGACATAAACTATGTTCGTCGTGAAGTTGAAGTAATCTATCATAGTTTACTTCATAGTTGTTGTTTGTGCTGTTAGCACCCTGTAAATATTATTATTATTTTTTAAAACATCGTTATGGTAGGAGCATATTGCTGTGTACCAGGCTGTAATAGCAAATATAAAGACAAAAATTTTAGTCCAATAAATACTATTTGTGTCCAAAAGTTCACTGAAAACAATATCAAACTGTCAATCATTATTATGTAAAACAAGCTATGCTTGACCTTGGAAGAACATAATTTTTAGTTCAGAAAAATTCAACAGATGGCTCATTTCTACTGAAAATGGTCCATTGATGTTTTAACTAAACGGAGCAATCTGAAGTTGGAATGCTATAACTGATCGTTTTTGATTGGCTGATGTAACACCAGTTTTACACACAAACTTTGGAATGTAAACAAACGAATGTTCTCCATCTTGTCTCGTCAGCTGTTATCAGTGACTATCGATATGTTGATATGTAAAATTTAATTTTGCCGCCAAAAAAATCTAGTGATATTTTTCTTGTATTTACACAGTGTAAATACGGCTCAGCGAGACAACTTCAGATTGGTCCGTTTAGTTAAGAAATCAACTATAGAGAGACATATCGATGTTTGATATATCGATATATCCTGGCCTCTGTGTGATTCTTCGTAACAGAATTTAATTATGTAGTTATATTTTTAGACTGCAAACCTATCGTATTACTGAATATAACAATATGAGCGCGGGCCTAGCTCAATTAAAACATTTTTGTGTGTGTTTGGCTTCTAAATTTGCTTATAAGTAACCAATAGCATTTCAGCTTGCATGCGCAGTAGACCCAATGTCATAGTAGTGGGACAGCATAAGTTTCAAATGAAAACAAAACATTTCGTTCTTTAGTTGTGGAAGCTAGATGCTAGACGCAACAATAAAACTGCTGCAGCATAAAAAGGTTAAACGAAAATTTATATTTTAATTGGTATAATATTTAACTGGTATGTAAATTGTAAAATATTTATTTTTATCTATTTTGTTTGCATGCAGTACCTATACTATACTTGTAGTGTTAAATAACAAAAGTTAAACGGTGTTGTGCATGTGAAAAACCGTAATATTCGATTAGTGCTATGTAAATATTTAAATTTAAAATTATCTGTTTTAATTAGTATTTAATTATTTAGTTGGTAGCACATAATTGCAAGTTCTTGCTTTATATGTTATAATACATTGTTATGGGCAAAACTGCGATCTTTTATTTATATTAATCAGTTGTTGTTGATAAATAGAACTAAATTTAAGACGATAGTGTAAGATTTTGATATCGTTTAGAGATTTGTAAGTTACGTAATGCATATGTCATAACTAATTTACAGCTGAGCCAACTTTTATAAAAGAAGAGCTTTTATAAAAGATTTTTGTCAAAGAACTTATATAGTGTAATACGCACCTTAAAAATCATACGACATGGGATTAGAGCCGGGGCCACACATGCGGCATTCGCCGAATGCCAACTAGTGAGGATAGGTTGCTTATAATAAATGTTCGGTGTTCGCCCTGTTCGGTTTTTTGCTGTATTGCTGTATTCGCTGTATTGCTCGTTTGTTCACATTTTGACGAATACTTTCAGCAAACATTATTTGGCTTTCAGCGAATGTTGCACCTGTAAGCCGGCTTTACATGTGTATTCATTTATTGAAGCCATCACTAATAAAGACACTTTACTTCTGTTATGTAGTTCTCATTATATGACAAAATGCGCCGTAGCCATGCTGGTCGTAGACGCGTGGACAACACAAGATGGGACCAGTACCAATCTAGGAACCCGTATGAAATGGACTATGAACACTGTATCCTTACGACGATAGACCTACAACCGCGGTTTTCTGTTAATGATCCATATGAACCGCCAATGGAAGACTCAATATTTAATTCTGCAATGGAGACTAGTAGTGAGAGTTCTGGAACTCTGAAGAATTCGGAAACTGAATCTTGTGAAAACCAGGAGATGTCTGAAGAAAATGATGCCGTGGCTATGAAACGTACACGAAATCAACCGATGAATAAAAACAGAGAACATAATTTGTGCAGTCGTTGTGAACGCACCATGGAGGCACATGATGGCAACATGGTAAAGAATGAAGTAAGATTTCATTGTATACATTTAAAAATTGTGACCAGTTGACCACACTGGTGGTCAATTTAAGTTTTTGTATAAAACTACACAAACAAATCTGACTAAGTGAATGCCACTTTTAAGCTAGATTCAGACCTATCCAATTATAAGTGTAAGTGACTAATTTTACCAATCCATGCTCAACATTCGCACTTATAATTGAAATTCGAATTTTGTGGATGCGCTGGTTAGATAATTTAACACTTAGAATACCTAAATAAAATAACGGGAAGGACGATCACCACAGAAATGTATTTCCAGCATGGAGCCCTCCATTTTGGATAAATTGGCTGCACTACTAGCCCCATATCTAGTATCTTTCATTTTAGCAGTTGCCTGTATTTTTGATATACTGGCGGGCATTTTAAGTAAAAAATACACAGTAAACAAACAAAAATGAAACACAAATTCTAAAACAAACGAACAAACTGAACGACGCAAATACAAAATAAAAACGGCAGTCGACAAACTGACGTGAAGTATAGTTACAGAAGTAACCAGCTTTAGACAACATTAAAAAATTTTAAAAAACACTAATTATTCCTTCCCGTTATTTTACATAGTTCAGTAACTTAAACTTATAATTGAGTAGGTCTGAATCTAGCTTTAGCATGAGTATTCCGTTTGAACACACAACTAGGGTTGCCAACTTTAGGCTATATACAGCGTGTTTCCTTTAAAACAACCCGCGCTTTTTTGGACGAACTAATGACTAGAGAACAATGTTAAAAAATGACAAACAAAAAATTGAACCAGTGGTTCTCAAACAGCAAAATAAATTAATATTTTTTTTAAAATGGTAACCTATATAAATTTTTAGTGCATTAGATAGAGAATTTTTTTCTAGTTTCAACATTATAAATATGACATGGGGTTGTATAACAAGTATTTTGAGAAAAATTATTATATATACCTATATTCAGAATAAAATACTGAATCGAATAAGCAAATAAAAAAATAAGTCCCCATTTGAAATAAGAAAGTTGCACCCCGTAGTTTGAGAACCACTGGCCTAAAAATTTTTAATTTCGTTCATTAAAGTAGTCATATAGAAATTGTTTGCTAATTTAACCAACTTCGTAGCTCTTATAGTTCTCGAATTAGCAATGGCGCGTCACTTAAAATGATATATATATATATATATATATATATATATATATATATATATATATATATATATATATATATATATATATATATATATATGGTGAATCATCGACATAAACATGTAATGTAGGTACGGTTATCAGCCGCCAATGACGGGTACTCACGGTTGTTATAGGTCATGAAGTATGTCTGAAATTAATTTTTTGGCGAATAATTATCTTCGCGATGAACTTTCACGCAATTAATGTACCCCGCGATGAATTTTTTTCACGATGAACTTTCCCGCGATTAATTTACCTCGCGATGAATTTTCCCCGCGATGAACTTTCCCACGATGAATTTTGTCCGCGATGAACTTTCCCGCGATTAATTTACCTCGCGAAGAATTTTCTTCGTGATGAATTTTCTCGCGATGAACTTTTACGCGATAAATTTACCTCGCGATGAATTTTCCCTGCGATGAATTTTCCTGCGATGAACATTCCGGCATAAATTTTCCGCGATGAATTTTCCTGCGATGAAATTTCCGGGAAGTTGTTCTTCGTTGACATTATTAAGAAAATTAAATAAAATGGTTCAACAACTAGGACTAGGACTAGGATCGAAGGCATGTCAACTCCTGTACATGTTTATATTAGTTTTATTTTTATTTCTAGGTAAAACCAAACCGGGAACAATGTTTCAAATGTTCAGCAGATGTCGGTGATTTTCATTTCCGTGATACAAATGGAAGGCTATGTCAGAAATGTTGTCCTCCTCGTCGTCCTTGCAAAAACCAAGATAAAGGCTGCACTCTGCAAGATATAAATCTCAAAATGTGGAAGCATGAATTATATTTCTGCTTCTTCTTGGATAAATGTACTATATGTAAGCAAGATGTTCCTACAGGTATGTTCAAATTTCTATTGTTATATTTATATTGTTAGAGATACACGAGGTCGTGGGTTCAAGTTCGGGTTACTATTCCATATTTCAAGTTGGAATACAACTAGCACGACGAGATAGCATACTAGTAGAGTGTGTCACAACCGATGTGGTTCAAATTCCGAAACGAATACATACTTAGCTTAGAAACCTCAATGTTATCGGGTTGGCATTGGCAACACACATGATAGTAAAAGGTCTACCGAAGATTGGTATCCAGTAAATCGTCCGCAAACACGAATTTCCCCACGCAAATGATCCCCTCTAAATTGGATAAAACGTTCCCAAGTAAAACGTGTCCAGAAATTTTTTCTAAACACGAATGTCCACACACAAAAGGGTTTCATACTCTCCTGATACAATCCATACCGGCTTAAGAGGTTGTTTCAGAGTTTGGCGGTTATTGCAGGGTTATAGGGGCTGTTTTTAACCCAACCTAACCTATCTTACCGAACCTGGCCTAAATGCAACTACTTTAACCCTACAACAACCTCTTAACCAAAAAAACATCTTAACCGGATGATCGGACCTGAATTCTAGCCTCTTTTAAGACCGGATCGCCGGTTCCGGCCGGCAAATATGCAACAACTAAAATAAATTAACCAAAAAAAATTACTTGTAAGAGAAAATAACTATTATTTTTGTCCAAATCCACGCTCGTCAATAATATAGCTAAGGTTAGGTTAGGTTAGTTTAGGTTACCCACACGGGTCACACGGGTAAACCGATCCGTCACGGGTGACCCGCACGGGTCACACGGGTAAACCGACCCGTCACGGGTGTCCCACACGGGTCACACGGGTAAACCGACCCGTCACGGGTGTTCCACACGGGTCACACGGGTAAACCGACCCGTCACGGGTGACCCACACGGGTAAAACCGAAGATACCCGACACGGGTACACGGGTTGTCTGCGAACTCCCAACTTAAAAACATGTTGTTATATTCAACTTTTTATAAAAGCATCGTATCGAATGATTCTGTGGGATTAAGTTTATTTATTACTCATAATTTTTTTTTTTGAAAGATATCCGAGAAAAAATGTTTTTAGGGTGCCAAAGTAGGCAGAATTTTGGGGGTACTTTGACAGCGCATATAAATTGAATTTGCTCGAAATTAGGAGCTGTTTATGATCGTCTTTGGCATATGGAAAAAATTGATTAAGTTCGTTCTACATAGTTTTTTCCGGGTGTATCGAAGAATTCTGGATCTACTCTTACATATCATTTTTACTTAAAATGACCCTCAGCCTCATCAATTCGAATTACCTGTATAATGAAATGAAGCTTAATGCATTTTTCGGATTTATTATTTTTAAAACGGTGTACGTTTACACTAATTATGTAAAATTGCAAAGTATATCTCTTACTAGCAGTTAGTAGTCCTTATATTATCTCCGTTAGTAGAAGTTGTGAAACACCATGTATAGAAAAGGGTAATATTTATTAACGACAATTTGATGTGCGTAGGCACCATGTTCCAGCATTACTATTCACATCTCGCCCCCGAATCTGTCAAAATTGGCCAAAAGTTCAGAATTGAGAACAGGGGACCTTTGGAGCTTGCTCCACATGCAGATTTTATTATCCTCGCTGAATTTGGTCCAACTGTATGCACGTTTTACCTACTGGATGGACTGTTCCGAATCGGAATTCACGCCCCTATTCCAACTACAGAACTGCACAAGTATGAGTGCATGGTACAGATTTCAGATCCAGTCTGCAAAAAGAAAACTAAGTATAACCTCAGTGAATCGTACATAGATTCCAAAGATTGGCACTTGGTATGTCACATTAATGATGTAGAATTGAGAGGCCCGTGGACTGGAAAGGCTGATATCAAAATAGTTTTCTCTAAAATTGCTTAATAGGAACTCGAATTAAATAAAGCATGCAAAGCTAATTTTGTTGTTTGATATAGATGCAAAATTTTATGACCTTCCATCTTTATTTGAAGACTTTGCACAAAATAATTAGAAAAGCTTTATAACGGTAGAAATGAAGTTTAAAATCATCAAAACTTACCTCAAAAATAAAAATAGCCCTGAAACTGAAACAAAAAGTTATTGAAATGATTAACGTTTTATCTGTCAATGAATCGTTGTTAATTGTGAGTATTTTCTTTTTTAAGTGACACTTCAAATTTTTGAATTTACATGGGAAAGTCGTATGTTCAGGTGTCGCATGCAATACCCTGTATATTACTAAAGAAAGCTATTATATGTACAGTTTGTATATTACGGTGCAATGTTTCTAATTTGAGCTTTAATGCATCAGTGAAGATCATGTTTTCTGGTTGACCATTTATATCTTCATTGATATTCATATTAAGTAAAAATACCTACCTCGTGCCTGATATAAGTTATTTACTGTTTTGTATATGTCATATTTAATATGATAAACATGTTTTATAATTGCAAGATTCAAAGATGTGAATTAATAAAAAAAATATAGGCCGTGTCACATAGCTTATGTCATGCTGTCTAATTTTCATATAACATAACAAATGTATGCTGTCCACATTATGTCAATATGTCACTTGAATGATAATATTGTAAATTTTATTTAGTTTTTTTGTTTTCTGGTATAAAGTCCGATAAAATCTTCTCCTTTAAGTTATTTTTGTATTAACTATCAAAATTTCACTTTCATTTCAAATCGAATCGAGTAAATATGTATCATTGCAACAGTTATGAAACATATTAAATTTTTCGTTTAGAACAAGACTTCGACAAACTATGTGAACACTTTTATTTAATATAATGTTCTATTTCATGACAGCTCTGACATAGCATGACATGACATAAGCTATGTGGCCCACACCTAAAGGATGGATTTGCGTTATAATTATTTTGTACATTTTTTTTGTTTATACTGAATGTTTTTTTATTTCTAATAACTTTCTTACTAAGGAACTTATTTTTCTTATTTGTAGTGTTTTTGTAATTAATATGTTTCTAAGTATTCTGTGATTTTGGTTCTAACTATAAATATTCGTTAAATGTTCGTGTTTTGACAGTAAAAAGTCAATAAAAACATATGGTTATACTATTTTGATAATTTCCTATAGATTTTATGTTTGTATTGTATTGGAACATTGGAAGTAAACTTAAATAAAATATTTCTTTTTATTAATATTTGTTTCAATATGGCAATCTATTTTAGTAAATAAATAAATACGTGAAAATTGAAGATGCTGAGAAATAATTAAAATAAGGGTGTTATTTAAATGCTATAAAAATAAGGGTGTTGGTGTTACCTATTTAATAAATGCTATAAAAATGTGCGATAAAACTAAATTCAAATGCAATAATTTTTATTCAAGACTGCCATTTAAAAAATTGTAAACGCTAAGGCTTGTCCCACACTGGACCCGCTCCGCTCAGCTCAGCTCAGCTCCGTCACTTTTTCACACACTGAATCCGCTCCGCTCAGCTCATCAATCAACCGAACCGTCCTTGTCAACTTGTGAGTCTATGCCATGAAACTGTTGAGCGTGCTGTGAAATATGAATACGAGCAGTAGTGACATTGAGGAAGAAGCAGTGATTATTGCTATGGCCCTTGTTGAACATGAAAACCAAAAAAAGAAAAAAAGACTTTGGTTATAAACTGATCACAAAACCCTATAGTTACGTGCTAAGTGATAACTTGACTTGGTTACAATGAATAAAAATGTTTCTTGCATTATATTGTCAGAGGTCACTCAGTGTTGGTGATAGTAGGGATAATATTCTTGGAGAGCGGAACGTTCTGAGAGGAGCGGAGCGAAATGGAGCTGAGCGGAGACGAGCTGAGCGGAAGCGATGTGTGGGTTTCTGTTTAAATACATGTGTTTTATATTTTTCTTGGCTTTTATAAGAATGCGAACCTTGTGGTGAAATTTTGAACTTAAACAACAGTGCACTTGGGAGTGAAACTAAAGAGATGAAAGAAAGAACTGATACATTAAATATGAACTAAAATTAAAATATATGTTATTGGAACATATTCATAATAGACGTTTTCAATTTAAAGAGATAGAAGATATGCGCAGTGAGTCTGCGCATATTAAGCTGATGATAATGGCGCCAATCTTATTTACATGTAATTCTTATGTCAGTCGTGGTGTTCTTATTTTTAAAATTTTAATAATTCGATGTGGAGAAAGTTCTTGAAAATTTTTAGAAACATTACAGTTGACGATGCGAAAGTCTTTGTTAAAGGTAAAATGTAAGTTGGTCAAATTTTCATCGGGGGTATAAATATTTTAGTTACTCGTACTTTTCGAATATTTGGACAGTGGACGACGCACAGACAGATAAAGTTTCATAATTTTTCGTTATAATTTGTTATAATAATACCTGCTTTAAATTTTAGGACAACTAGTGTTAATACTTTGCATCTTTTGTGAAGTTGTGTAAAGACACATTTGGTGTATATGCATGATTCTTACATAAAGGCACACAACACTATAGTACCATCTTCATTTATATTTCATTTAATAAGATAATTTATTTGTTTTTAACATAATCCTTTCGCATCTGACAGTTACTTACGTTCGTCTTCGCCATTTAACTTAATATGCGCAGATTCTCTAGCGCATGACGTTACTCGATAGAAAGAGACAATTTATATTGAAAACCTCTATTATTTAGCATGTATAGAATATTCTACAAAAATGCAAACACAGGTAGATGCAATGATGCAAACACATAAAGATGTAAATGTAGAAAACTAGTTTCTTATTAACTCAAGGAAGATAGACAAATTAGATTTAACTAAACTAAATGAACAACCCAACACCATTATTGAGTCCTACATTCGGTTTTGACCATAATATTCTAGATTTGCATCTTTCTGTGTTTACTTCTATGCTAAATCTAAAATTCTAGATTTGAATTTTCCTGTGAAAGAACCTTTTAATGGAGGTATTTTCTTACGTATAAATTTTCTAGATTTGAATCTTCTTGTGTATGGATTTTTAACCGACTTCCAAAAAAAAGGAATAAGGTTTTAAGTTTCACCTGTATGTTTCTTTGTTTGATACCTACTATAACATGAGGTACATTTTAGAATGGTATATAGAACTGATCACGGAGCAAGAATATTTTTTTCAAAATTCGAGAATTAATATTTGAGGTTTGTGAAGGAAACAGTTTTGGGCCACTGGTTGAGTAGTTATAGCTGAAGTATTGATCGAGAGAGTGCCTATATACATAAAGTATTGCTGTTTATTTTGATTGGACGATGGCGAAGTCCGCATGTTTGCTCCAATAGCGGTCACTATCATAAATGTCTCTTCTCTGTCTATATAGTCACTCTGGACCTCTGCAGTTAGAAACATAAAATAAACCACTGTTTCAAAGGCTCCTATTGGAGTTCCATTCGCCGTGTTTGGTATTCTGCGTCTCACTGTTGACGCATCACCAGTTAGAGAAGAGATGCGCACTTGTTAAGCGTACGGCGAGCGAATTACTGATTACGGGTAGAGTAGTAGAGTGTCCGGCTGTGGTCGACACCATGATTTAGTTTATGTTTCTAACTGCAGAGGTCCAGAGTGACTATATAGAGAGAGTAGAGACATAATATGATAGTGGCTGCTATTGGTGCAAATATGCTAACTTCGGCCAATCAAAATAAAGAGCATCACTTTATGTTAGGAAGTATAAAAAAGACAGTAGATGACACTCGACTGTTGACCATGTCACATTGTCTTACTCCGTGAATAACTAGTATATAACGTATTATTTAAAGCTATGACTGAGAAAGATAGTAGGTACAAGTTATTTAATTTATGAAAAATTTGATATGAACCTGGCGTATAAAATTGATTTCATTCGGATTTTCGGATAGTCTATCTATGATCCGGATGATGATGTTGAAAGGGTAAGTAGGTGATATATAAATATTTCGAAATTCTACTTGTATTTATAGGTTACTTTAAATTACAGCATTCTTTTTCAATCCAAGATACAAGAAAGCGGATTAACTTTACTGAGATGTGTGATACGGTTAATAACGACAAGCAAGGGTTGAAAACATATTATCGTAATTGTATTTATTGGTCAAGAAAACAAAACCTAACAAATCAATAAAAGATGTAACGGATATGGAAGGGTTGGAAAGAAATCATCATTTTGTTTTCATTGTTAAGAAAATTTAACAGATCAACAAAAGGTACAATTGATTGGAAAGAAGGATAGCATAATGGTTTTTGCTTATTTTTACTGGCTAACAGTTAACAAGATTATGGATAAGGAGTTGTGCATCTAGTTAGTGGAGTAGATGAAATGCAGTAATTGAAAATTAATTAATAATTCAACTTCTTAGTGTACGTCATACATAATACATTTTGGTACAATATATATTATAGTCTAGTCAAGAAGTGAGTTTTCTGCGAAAAATAGGAAAGGAAAAATATGAGCGATGGCTCATTTGACGCGGAATGCAATTCTGAGTTAACAAAAAATAAAAATCGTAAAATTGTTGTTAAAAATTATTTCAAATATAAAAACAGCTATACCATAATATATGAGAAAAAAAATTATTCTTAACAACAATTTTACGATTTTTCATTTTTTGTTAACTTTGAAAATTCGTTATAAACAAAATAAACAAATTTTAAATAACTTTATGACATCATCTTATCAAGTACACTCATGGAAAGAATTCCAAGAGACTACTACTCTACTTTTACTCTATGCTCGCCGCTCGCTTAGATGCGTATCATCTTCTCTAACGGGTGTAGCGTCAACAACGAGACGCAGAATACCGAACACGGCGCCTGGAACTCCAATAGGAGCCTTTGAAACAGTGGTTTATTTTATGTTTCTAACTGCAGAGGTCCAGAGTGACTATATAAACAGAGGAGAGACATTTGTGATAGTGACCGCTATTGGAGCAGAGCAAACATGCGGACTTCGCCATCGTCCAATCAAAATAAACAGCAACACTTGTATATCTCAAATCTCAATCAATACTTCAGACATGTCATCGCTTGAAAAAATGGTCGTAAACAAGTAGAGCATTTGTGAAACCTATACTTATATTTTTCGAGGAAGATTCTATGAAATTTGTAACAATGGAGATAGAAAACCGGTATATTAAATATACTCAATTTAGAGGAAGCTACGTGATTTACGAATATTTTGGAATGATGAAATCAAAAATGGTATAACGTATTATTTAGAGATGTCTTAGAAAAATAGTGCAAGTTATAACAAATTAGATAAGAACCTGGCGGGTCAAATTGATTTCATTCGGATGATGATGTTTGAAATGGTAAGTAGGTGATATAAAAATATTTCGAAATCCTACTTGTATTAATAGATTAGTTTCAATTACAGCATTCTTTTTCAATCCAAGATACAAGAAAGAGGAGAATTTGAATTTCACTGAGCTATGTGATACGGTTAATAACGACAAGGAAGGGTTGAAACGATATTATCGTAATTTTTTAATTGTCAAGAATATCTAACAAATCAACAAAAGATACAAAGGATATGGAGTGGATCAAAGGAAATCATCATAATAATTTTCATTAGTTTAACAAATCAATAAAAGGTACAATTGATTGGATAGTAGGATAGCATAATGATTTTTGATTATTTTTACTGGCCAACAGGTAACAGAATTAAGAATAAGGGTACTTCTTCGAAAGGGGATGTAAAATGTCTTACCTGTGCCTGAGTGCAGCGAAGTGCATAGTTTTGTATTAAGAGTTACAAAAATTATATATAAATAAATAAAAATTAAACATTATTTGCGTTTCATTTACCTATAATTCAGTTGATTGATGACTGATAAGTAATATGTACGTGTGTGTTGAGTTTTATCTTCTTTTGACGAAAGATGTCTGTAAAATAATTTACATGATTTTCTTTAATTTTTAATAACCAATTCTGTTTACCTATTGTATGTAATTTATTTTATTGTATGTTTTTGTATGTATTAACACCCTAAGGATGACTGACTTACAGTCGAAACATCGGTGTTTTATTGGATTTTATTAAATTGACTGCTTCTCCAACAAATCTTCTTTTTTTAAAAAAGAATTTAAATTTTAAAAAAATCAAGTATCAATGCTATTTTTGAAACTTCATTACTTGTTTCCTTAGCAACAAGTTGTTATTTCATTATGCTAGGTACTGAGTACCATACTGGGTTCATTTTAGTCCTTGGCATATAATGAACGCTATTATGATCCACAAATTCAGGCTTATAATGTTGGCATTATGACACTGCATCAGATAAATATAATTTCTTGTATAATTCGTATCATTATTCGTTGAGCTCTTCTGGTTTTTTCCACGATTGTATCCATTTGCAAAAAATGTTCTAATTCTAACTGTTCTAAATTAGCAACTAAGTACATGTTTTAGGAAATAGGAGTATAATTTTATCTGAATAAAACAGATAAAGAAGTTCTGGATATTTTGTACCACATATATTATATATATTTCACTGAATAACTTTAAAACATCAATTCGCTCATTATATGTCGGCAATACATATTTTTAAAAACAATTATACTTATGATACTGGCACTAAATACTATGCTTTAAATTAATAAGTTTAGTAAATACTGTTTTAATATCATAAATATTTATAAATCATAAGTTAAAAATTATCACATAGAACATACACTTAAAATACAAACATTAGTCTTTAAAAATTAAACAAAAGTGACAAAAATAAAAATAACTTATTTACACTTTTCTTAATTGTAGATAAAATTATTTTAAAATGCTGTAAATGAAATTTTTGGTAAGTTTTAATATACTAGTAATTCTGTATTATATTAAACATTTCATTTACTAATATTGAAAATTGTAAATGTACCATAGAAAAATCTTCTATTATGTATTACCGCAAATAAGTAAAATTATATCTATAGAATAATTTCTAACTAAAAATGAGCGAACAATAAATACATTGAAGAACATTGTTTTCTTACACTGAACAGATACACAAACATGTATTTAAATATGTGTTCTTATGAAATGAAACAGAATAAGTGAGGTATTTGAGAATAGGAATAATGGCTAAAAATTCTGTAATAATAATAAGAATAACTATATCACATTTGGACTAACGAAATCTGTAAGCATTAGTTTTGAGAACGCATGTTTGATAATCGGTTTTGCATGAACTAAATTATTACTAAAATAAGGTAGAAGTATCCAGTATTTTAATAACAACCCGAAATTATTTCAGATTCAAGTTAGTATTTAAAACATTGGACACTTCTTGCAAATGTTTAACATAATTTACATAAATTGCACAATATTATATTCCCTAAATTGTAACTAAAATTACTAATTATATTGTTCTGATACGATTAACATCTATGGTAATAGTTAATATAAATTATATTTAAAACATTTACAAACAATACATTTATTTTATGAGTTCAGTTCACATTTAAAACACTGGAATGTTTAAATACATTGAGCATAATTATGTGCTTAAAAACTGATAAAGGCAATCAATTTTCGTAAAATAATATCTAAGAGAATTAAAATACTAACTAAAAGTTCATATTAATGATTATACAACCAATGCGAATAGCAAATACTTTAAAAACAATACCATAATAATTTGAATTTTCAAAAGGTTTTGAAAGACTTTTCAGTGCCTTGTTAATCTTCATGAAAAAGGTTTATCTTCTTCATAAAAATAAATAAAATTTGAAAAAATAACGAAGTATAAAGCCTACAGTACAACGATTGAATATACGGTTACAAAAATACGAATATTGGTAAAATGCAGATACAGTACAGATTGATTAATGTCAACAGATATACATCTTTACACAAATATAATATGCATGCAAATAAATGGACGGTCTCAGGGTAAAAGATAATAAGTCAAAAAGTTAGTTGTGCAGAAATCAATAATAACTATTTCGCATGTATTGTGCAAAAAAGAAACAAGTCAATTTTATCAAGGCTTATCTTCTTCATGAAAATAATAAAATTTGAAAAAATAACGAAGTATAAAGCCTACAGTACAACGATTGAATATACGGTTACAAAAATACGAATATTGGTAAAATGCACACACAGTACAGATTGATTAATGTCAACAGATATACATCTTCATACAAATATAATATGCATGCAAATAAATGAACGTTCTCAGGATAAAAGAAAATAAGTCAAAAAAGTTAGTTGTGCAGAAATCAACAATAACTATTTCGCATGTATCGTGCAAAAAGAAACAAGTCAATTTTTATCAAGGTTTATCTTCTTCATAAAGATAAATAAAATTTGAAAAAATAACGAAGTATAAAGCCTACAGTACAACGATTGAATATACGGTTACAAAAATACGAATATTGGTAAAATGCAGATACAGTACAGATTGATTAATGTCAACAGATATACATCTTCACACAAATATAATATGCATGCACATAAATGGACGGTTTCAAGGGTAAAAGGTAATAAGTCAAAAAAGTTAGTTGTGCAGAAATCAACAATAACTATTTCATATAACTTTTTTATGTATTGTGCAAAAAGAAACAAGTCAATTTTATCTTCTTAACAAATAAAGTAGACCGTCATCTACCGTATGGGAGTACAAGGGAATAAGTAAACTTATTCCTTTATACCCAATTCAAAAAATGTTGTGACTTATTTCATTTTGTGCAACAGTATTGTTCAGCACATCAATTTGTTTAGACTAATTTTCTTTTACCCAGTGTAAGAGGTTGCAATAAGAGACTTGCTCCACAAAAAAATCGGTAAAATTGACTTATTCCATTTTACCCTGAGACCGTCCAAATGGTTACATTATTAAAACAGGGCCGGACCGTCTCAAATTCTACAAATTTCAGTCATAGGATCACTGTTTTTTTACTACGTCTACTAAAGGTGGGTTTATGCTCACAAAATTTAAGAATAAGAATAATCGTAAAGTTGCAACAATTATAACGTATGAGTTAGTTTATGCTGCAGAAGTAAGCATAAGAAATAATGATTAAGCATTATTTCTCCAGCATAAACCGACTCATACTGTTTTAACTTTAAAACTATTCTTATACTTAAATTTTTGAGCATAAACCCATCTTTATTCGAAACAAAATTCTACTTAAATTTCTAAAAATTTCAGTCGATAAATTAATGAGCTTTTAAAATTTAAACCAGCCTGTTTCTGAGAGCGGAACAAGGCTGGACTGTTAATGTTTCTATAAAAAGTTTTATATCAAGTCCGTTTCTTAACTTTTTCAATAAAACAGAGCCGGACTTTCCAATATTTCTAAGTTTATTCACTAATCTTTATATCAAAATTTGACTTGTAATTATATCAAATTTAAGTAAGCCGGCCCCTAAAAATACGATTATAAAAACAGGGGCAGACTGTTTATATCAAATTTTGATCATCTTTGCCAGTACATACAAAAATCAGGGTCGTATTAGCGTCAAGATCGCCATATAAAAATCTAACCTTTCTTAGGCCAGTCCGTCTCTGAGAAATATAAAAGGGGCCAATTATTTATCCATTCGTAGTATTAAAGGATTTTTAAGCCAGTCCGTCCCTGATATAAGAATACAATCATAATTCGGTGCTCATTTCTGCAGAGTCGCCCGTTTTCGGGACAGGACCGTTGCAAAAGCCGTTATCTGATTTGGTGGTCGCCGCAGAGTTTGATTTACTCTCCTCTGGGATCAGTCCACTTCCGTTGAAGTCCGTTAACGCGCTTGTGATCTGCATAAGAGAAATTCAATTTGAACATAGGACTTATTATATTGCTTAATGTTGCATGTCTATTATTAGTTAGTAGAGCGATGAGAATTTGTGGGTGTAGAGTATTTTGTTTGGATAAATGCAAATCATAAATAAAATAAAAATAAAAAACCGATATAAGAATATTGTTGTCTTCCATTCCTTAATCATTAATTAGTAAATAAGTATTTTAAAAACTAATCCAGCTATCTACTTTTATTATTATATAGTCAACTACTCTAAATTCTGTAAGTAAATTTTTACCAACAACAAATAATTACAGTCAGAAAAATATCTTCTAAAAAGTGTAGAGCATTAAGAGAGATCACTGATATAATTCATTTTGTAAATAACCAATAGACTTTCATAGATTGTGCTATATGAATGCAGACGAATTGTATTTTAAGGATAATCTGTAAAAATTTATCTTAAGTTAAGGGCATAATGCAAATGCATATTTTTTTGCTATATTACACCTTTAAAAACTATTTTATTATAGATTTTATATTGCACTTTTTAATATAGGTCCGATAGGGAACGATTCAACACTAGAATATTTATAACTAGAAATGAAGAGAACATTCTTACCTAGAATCATAAACGAGCTAAACTTAATGCTTAAAAAACTCATACACAAAAAAATTTTAACAATTCATATCAAGGAATCATATAAAGGAATATTCAAATCTTAGAAAAATCATGCATTCATGCGCCAGATTTCCATGTATTCTGCGGTATTGAAACAAAGTTGAAAATAAGTCACCCCCCTTGTGACAGTCCCACGCAGGGGCGTGTTCGAAATATTACAGTCAGTTTTAATTTAAAAAGCATACAACACTTTTTCTAGATTTAAATTTTCTATTTATGAATTTTTATGTTTTATGCATTTTCTTGTCTCTTAATTTTCGGATGTTTTATGATTACAGGGAAGAAATTTCTTACAGTTGTATTTTCTAGCTCTGAGTTTACAAGAATCGGTCCGATACTTCCGTTTCCCGTGTTTATTTTGCGCTTATTAGTTGCCCTTTTGTTTAAAGTAAAATAACCACATTTTGTATGCATTATAATTACTAAATTCAAAACAAAAATATATTTTTTTCCACGGCAATTGTAGATTAGGTACCTGTTGTACAATATAATAAATGTTTAGTATTAATCTTAAGTTTGCGTACACCAAGATATTTGTAAGACTGTATTATCTATCTAAACAAATCTTGAGTTATACTACGAATAATCTATCTACTTCTAACTAAATACTTAATAATTTACTTCAAACCATCTGTGATAACTGAGGTTTCCGTCGAGTCGGTTGTAGTTATTACTCACTGATAAGTGCTCCGAATGAGAGGTGTAAGAATGTACTCCAGGCTAGCGGATCGGGATCGTTGATGCGCAATAGGAAGTAGTGGAAGGTTTGTCTCTAACTGTTCTGCCTTTGAACGAGTGCTGCGAGTGCTGTGTCCCCTCTGTATCACACATCACATGCAAACAACTTATCAACATGCTTAACTCTAGATATTGCTTCTTGCTTTCTGTCTGCTTCAATTTTCAATACTTGTCTCGAGTCTATCTCTTGCATGTGTTGGTGATACAGGTTTGACAACGTACGTTAATCTACTAGAAAGTAAGTACTATGCAAAGCATCTGATCACCAAAGTAACGGTTCTAATAGCAACTCAAAAGGTAAGTAAGTTACGAATTTCAAGCAGTCTAGGATCTAGGCAGAGCTACTCAATTACTAAATACTCTTTCTTATACGCACAGCTACAGAATGTATCATAACTTCGAGTGCATACGTTTAAGACTGGTTTATAATGGATGTAACCGGGTACTTATTCTGTGGTCTGTTAAGTTGTACTATAGGCATTTCTAAGTAATAATAATGACACGGAGCCGTAACATATAAATGCTACTGTTCAACTTAACAGAATACAGAATAAATAATCGGCTACGTCCATTATAAACCAGCCTTAAGAATATATACAGTTTGATATGCTGATACTCAACAAAAAGAATTTTTCAAAAATAAATTTAAATGAATCTTAAGAAAACAACATTTTAAATAACTGTAATTATATTTAGTTATCATAAAATTTATTTTTAATGATAATTATGCGAATCCAGTGGTACTTAAAATGGACCGAGTAAAAAAACTATTCTTAATATTTCGAATTTCAGAAAAATTATTTTTAATTCGTAATCAGCATACCACACTGTATATACCCTTAATGTATGTACACGAATTTGTGATATACCCTGTATATTCAATTTATTTTTATTTGCTCTGTAACAATACTGTTTCAATTATATTATATCGGGTTTAATACAACAATGAACTCATTAAATATTAATTTGTTTTTGTAAAATGTGTAATAATGTTTAATAAATTAAATAAAAATATGTTTTACGCGGTTTTACGTTTAAAAATGATATGAATTTGCAGTATGTCACTGAATATAAAATTATCTGGCAATGTTTCTAATAATAAAAGTATTGTAATTAATATTATAAAAATATTTTATATTAATTTGGTTTAAATAAAAATAACCATTAATAAATTGTTATTAATCGAATGTTATGCGTATAAGGGAATGAGTTCCAATTCTTCCGATTATTAGTAGTAGATTAATGATCAGTTTGAAACGAACAGCAAGCTTTAAAATGAAATGATCCCCATATGATCCGAGTCCGAATTGTCCGACATTTGAGTAGCCCTGGTTTAGTTTTAAGATTGAAGCAGTCAAAAAGACAAAAAAGCATGTAATAGCACAAATAATAAATAAGTATACGATAGTATAGTGAAGTCTTCAATGCAGTGGTAGTTGAGTAAAGTGTGACAATAGTCTACTGTAGTAGATTTTATTACTTGATCAACTGTTATATATCTCAACAAAACTACAATACAATTTTACCTTTCACCTAATTCTCTAGAAAACAAATACTCCTTTAATTATTCTTCTTTTTCAGTCTAAACAGGGTATGTGAACAAATTACTGTAAACACTAAAGATGTTAACTAAATATTAAAATATACCAATATACCTATACCTACATAATTCTAGTTAAGAATATATATATATATATATATATATATATTGTTGCAATCGTAATTGTAAAACAAATTGAAGAAAAAACGTGTCACATACTCTATTCTTAACTGGAATAAAGTATAGTAGGTATCCATGAATGTATGACGTACTTTATGTTGACCTTGGAATATGACAATAATCGTACCATTCTGACGTCATACGTGAGTTAATAACTCGATGTAGGTATATCTAATTAAATTATAAATAAAAATACAGCGTGAAAAAGGGTCAAAAACTTTGAGGGTATAAACAATTAGATGTCCTGATTCTCAATCAAAAAGAATTTTTTTAAAATTAATTAAGGATAAGGTTTTTCAAGTGAACATGATTTTTAGTACCACTTGTCGATAAGAAATCCATAATAAATATTGTAATGAACTATTAAATCACGTAAGTAACGTTCAGTAACAAATAACGAGATTCCTATTTTAATTAAATATTACTTGTCGACAAGTGGCGCATCAAACTTCATGTTACCTTGAAAAACCTTATCTTCAATTTTGATTATTTTCATAAAATTCTTTTTGAATGAGAATCAATACATCGAAATCTATATGTTGCAGGCTAGTTATAAAATCAGTCGTTTTATAAAACGCCTAGTATTTTTCAAAATGACACGGCATATGTCATATAATATTTTATTACACAATATGAGAACCCAATACCCTATATGAATCCCACAGACCCGGTTTTGGTAGACACTCTAATTGCATTGAATTAAATAAAAAAACAATATCCTTTTTGAGTCTTAAATGCTCGGTTTTGGTACAAACTCTAATTGAATTGAACTAAATAAACAACCCAATACTCTTCGTCAGTCCCATATACCTACTCAGCTTTGATTGATTTAACTGAACTAAATAAAGAACCTAATACTCATATTAAGTGAAAAAAATGATGTGACATTGTGTTTTATAATATGCTTACATGATAAGGCTATTTATAAAAAGGCTAATTTTACAGTCTGCCTACGACATAATATACCATCAAAAAATTTTACCCTATTTTAACAACCTGTGTAAATAAGAATATGCTTTGTACAAATACGGGTATGAAGAAGTGTTATGTAGAAAATCAGTAATGACAATGTGATTTGCTGACGTTATTTCTATCCGGATTTGTACAAAGCGTTTTATTTGGATCACATACCCCATTGCTGCAGAAACAAATACTAATTAAAATACAGCAGGCAATAGTTACATCTACCTTCTACAGTTACGCTACATTATTTAACTTTATTTCAATAATTAAATTACATAACAGATCACCAAGTAGAAACCACTAAAGTAGTGTCAAGTCTTCTCCAAGAATACTTACGTTGAGATTATTCATAATTGCCTGAGTAGCATGAGATTGCGGTTGGTTATAATAAATGAAGTTATTGTTGTCCCTCGGTCGGGGCCCCTCAGACTTGGTGGACCTAGTGCTGCGCACGCTGTGCCCCATTCGGTAGTGCAAGCGCAGCGGGCCCTCAGATATGTCAAATAGAGAAGAGGCAGCAGCGTTATTGTCAGCGGAAAGGGAAGCATTGTTAAAAGAGGAATGTTTAAGACTCGGCCGGCGTTGAGAAGCCTCTTGCTGGTTGTTATTATAAGAGCTACTGTACACACCGTAAGAACGGGCCGAAGCCTTGGAAGAGAAGAGACTACTCCCATATCTACTGTCCATGTTCTTATGTACATTGGTTTTGTTCGCGTCCATGGACTGAGATATTGTGGATATGTGGATTTTCGGCTGGTTTTCGTTGGAACTCATCGTGTAAGTGGACGGAGTATAGGTGTGGGTATGGATGTGAGTGTGAAGAGCGGAGTTGGGGTATAAGTCATGAGGGTTTAGTATTTTGGTATCGTTTCTACTCACTGGTGCTTGGATTGGAACACCACGTGCCTCGCTAGAGAATTTACTTGCGCTGTGTTTTACGCTGTCGCTTGACCTGCAAATTCAACAAATCGATTAATTAAACAAACACAGAGTGAGACATACTTAGTCATATAACAAATCAGGAACACATTATTGTTTATAGGTACTGTTAACTGATACTGATACATTTATTTAGGCCTAGCATGCACTAGCGATTTTGTTGCGGCAACTTAAAAATCACCAAAATAAAACCCACTGAATTATAATAAGGTATAGGTAGTTCGTGAGATGAAAGAAATCTGAAAAAGGTCATCTGTACCAAGAACTTATTCATACAATATTCGTAAAAAAATTACTTGTATTACTTTTAAGTTAAGTTACTAATTGAAACAGAGCCTCTAAGAATGTGTACTTCATAAAACACAATTAATTTTGCGAACTTAAAAAAAATATTTTTGATTCGTGCTCAGTATATCATGTTATATTTTGTATTATCTACAATTTAATTTTTAGTCTGTAATAGTGAAACACTATATATACAGTACTCAATCAACTGATCATGGAACAAAAATAATTTTTCTAAATTCATAAATTTAAGGGCAGTTTTTGCAAGAAACACATTTTTGAAACCACTGGAATGTTGATTGAATAATGGATATCTGATTAACTATAAATAGATTAAAATTAAATTTTAATTAATTATGCAACGGCAAGAATAATAAATTCCAAAACTGTTTGATAAAAAAGCCCGGAAACTAAAATTGCGAATTTTGAAAAAATTCATTGAGTTAAGCACTAAATACCATTAAAATATATGTACGAAGTTATGAATCATCCTGTATAATATTATAATATCGATATCACTATGAGAAATTATCAGTAATTTATACTTGTATTTATACTTCAATTTCATACGTAAAAGGCTGAAGTATTCATTTGTGCCACATAATTAATTTGTTCTATAAAGAAGTGCAATCGCGTGAATATTAGAATATGCCAATTAAACTCCACCTTTAAGAATCTCACGCAAAACTAAGTTTAACTTTAACTCAAACGATTCCACTCAATTAATAGTAACTACCAAACGCTCCACCCTGAACCACCAAACCGCAATAACCATTAAAATTAATTTTTCGTTAAATTCCTGCAACTTCTTTAATCCTCATGCTTACCTCTCGCTGCTGTAGGCGCATTCCTGCTCGTTGCCGAGGCCAGAGTCCGTATGCTCGTGATTGACTCTCGTGCCATTGGCGTTACTGCTATCCATCTGATCGTTCCCGGTGCAAGTTCCGTTTGCATTGCCGGTTCCGTTACCAGTTAATCCAAGAAGTGTGTTCGGATTACAGTACAAAGCCGAGTTGCCCATGCGGCTCTTTGCGGATCGACTCGAGAGCTGCGGTTGGTAGTCGTTGATGCTGAGAGACTCTAACATCCTAGAAATTCAGCTTTAGTTAGAAAAATTGTCTATCCACGATTATTGATTAATACATTTTTTATTCAATAATAATAATAATTATAATAAATTAATTTATTTCCTGTAGACCAAAATACATGATATAGGAATCGTCATGAAAAAATTGTATGTAAATTTCTTGAAGATCGGACAAACGACCTAGATTTTGATGTTTGACTTTCACTCTTTATAGTCCAAACAAATTAAAACATAATGTATGACCTGATTAAAAAAAATTATTTCATTTCAATGGTAAGTAGGTATATACCGAGTATCGTTACAAAAGAAACAAAAATTGAGCCCGGCAGAGCGATTTTTAATTTTTACCCTAATCTCTAATGGTCGGATCGAAGTCAAACATAACTTAAAATCTAACCCTGGTCAAAAGAGACCTGCATGCAAAATTTCATGAGGATCGAATAAACAGTCTAGATGTAGATACAAAACAAACAGACAGACATACAAATATTAACTCTCATCGAACTATTATCCACGACTCTATAGGGTAGGGAATAATTGAGTCCGTAATGTAACTTTGAGTACCCGTGATTTGACGACTGGTAACCGGACACACGGTAAAATATATATCTATACCAAACTTTCTCTATTTAAAGCTGCCACACCCAAGTTGGGTAAAAGGCTCAGGGGCAGATGGGGAGTAAAATTGCTACCGGCATGGACAATTTTGTTCATATTTTAGTTGATGACTGATTTGATATACAGGATTATATTACATGATGTACTGAGCCCGAAAGAGAAAGCATTATTAAAAATTTCGCAAATTGAAAATAGCGTATTTTATTGAAAGCAACATAATTTCACTGAATTATCAACATTAGACATTTGTTTGACGTTGTGCAAAGATTAACTTAATTTAAATAAAATATTTATAAAAACTATCTATCCGTGGTACCAAAAATGTTCACTCTACTAAGTTATCCTATCCTCATTCTTGCGAATTTTTCAAAAATTCTTTCTGTTCCACGCTCATTACTTTATATTATACTATATACCATTCAATTTTTACCGAAGTATAAAAACAGTTTTAAATTATTTTTATCAGGGATAAGCAAGCGATTTAGTGGTCGATTCACAATGCCAACTTAGAGACTTGAACCACGAAATCCCGTGTTATCACATCATCACATGAAATTAACTGTGTTTAAACACGCTCATCTTACTATCTTAACGGTTTTTTTTTTCAAATTTTTATGTAACCATTCAATAGGATTGCTTCCTAATTACAGACTGGCAAATGTGATTATAGTGAAATCTTATGACTCTGATTCAGTGGTATTATTGTCGGTTGCTGGGATCGAACTGGAGACCACTAAGCACAAGCTTCAAGTTAATATTCAATCAAGTAACAATTCTAGCAATTACCGTATCCGTAGCCCAGAAAGAGTCATACGGTCATACCAAATAAAATAATATAATTTCTTTCCTACCTGGGCAGCATATTCGGGTTGCTATGCGTACTGCTGCTGGAAGCAACACTGCCGGCGGTCTTTCCATTGAAATCTCCATGAGATAGCTGCAGAGGCGACTCGCACTTGGTGGAGCTGTTGACTCTGATGCCTCGGATTCGATTCAGGTCAGAGTTCTGCGGCGAGTGCGGCGAGTACGGCGGCGGCGGGCTGTACGATACATGTTTGTCATTTTGCAACGATGTATCGCTATGGTTAAATCATAAGTTATAAAGTGCATGAAAAAAATAAAACTAACGAAAATGATGTTAAATATTTTGTAGCAAACTATAAATTCGATTACATTTAGAAATAATGATATTTGACTAATATCTTGTTAAAATCAAAGAACTATTTCTCTGGAATATAATATTTAGAAGAGATTTTGTGGGTCATACTTCTTACAGAACAATAAATTAACAAAAAAAAATCGGTTGAAAATGAGCAAAAGAAAAATTCTACTCCAAGACAAGTTCTACCTAAATACATAACCCTCAATGTAACATCATGTCTGAAAACTGGTTTAATTTTAATGACACCTATTTGAAAAGTGGTTTAAACTTAACGAAACTGGATTAATCTTAATATTCTATTCTAAACATCAGTCATACGATTTTATCCAGAAAAAAAAGAAAAACTCTAAGTGTTATGTAGTTAAAAATGGTAACAATGCCAACTAAACAAATAAAATTATGTTTGGAGTTTCATAATTTTGCTAATGAAGTAATATATTTCTTGTTTACTTTAAACGGTTTAAATTTGTTTGTTAATATTTACGGATTTTATAAACAAAATATACTGTTATCGGTTTCTCTTGAAATGCAAATTTTAAGAAAGTTGATAATTGATTTTGCTAATAGATAAAAAATAAATTTCTTGTGTTATGTGTTATATATTTAACATTACACATATTGGAACTAGTATAAATTTGAATGAAATTTGTGCAAGTAATTAAACGATAAATCTATCTATCTATAGGTATTTAATAATTAAAAAAAACTATGAAAACAACATGCAAAAACAAAATCAAAATGCCATAATCATAATATTTAATGTTACCGTTTGTATTCCTCCATAATTGTAGGACTGCAATAAACGAAGATACAAATTATTTTTTAATTCAAAATAACTGTCCTCTTAAATAACTTGCAAGTTATTATGTTGGTAGGTATATTAATTTTGTTGTACTTTTCATTGACAAATTTAATATCGTACATTTTGGTCCAATAAAATTAACTATTAGTATTACGGACGATACACGAATAAAAAAGGATTTTTTCAAAATTAATTGTCCTCTAAATGACGTAGATATTCATTTTAAGTCGGGTACAGACTAGAACAGAGCAACAAACAGAACATATTCATGTTCATTTCGTTTTGATGTTAACGTCCAGATATGAACACAAACACTTTCGCGAACGTGTTTACTCTGTGTTCCCCGTAATGGTGTTGCGAACATCCTTTGAAGTGACTGGTAGAAACCATAGATCTATAAAATTGACAGATTGCTTTGTCTTATGGGAAATGTCCCTTTAAAATGAGGCACCATGTATTCAGCTTCAGCTGCCATATTGAGTAACATAAAATGATTGACCAATCAGATTCGTTGAAATTGACGTCATACGTCATGTAACCAAACTAACTGCGCACTCGCGCTGATAGTATAGTCCATCCAGCGCATAAGGCATAAGCCGATTCCGTCCCAATGAAGCAACAATGGTTATGCATTGTGACGGAATTGGTTGATTCGCTGAATGGACTATACGTACTACGTACATACTCAATATGGCGTTCAATCTACATGCCGCCACAAACGGAATACATCATGGAACAATCTATCTGTCAATTTATATAGATCTGTAGTAACCGATAACTGGCGGATCGCAGCCGAACAGAACATCAAACAAAAAAAATTGAATTGGTTCGTAATCAGTCCATCATGTTTAGTATCTGACATGTAATTTTTATCTTGAATTAAAGTTGTGAAATACCTGTGTGGTAGTCAAAAAATCAAACGTATTTCTCGGTATGGGTCCACAAACGAGTATTAAACTGAGCTTGGCTATGCAAATATTTTAAAGATTCAACTAATTACTAATCTCTCACCTTTTCCCCCATGGCATATGCTTGAGCTTCAGCTGCTTAGCGTGATTAGTCTGCACAACAGTGTACGGAATCTCCCTCAGCTGCGTCTCGGACATGCCTGCCGTGTCGATCAGGTCGAATTCGAGGTATTTCTTCAGCTCGTCTGGCAGCCACGTCTTGCTGTCACTCGGGGAGCGGCTTCGAGACCGGTGCTTGCGGTGCTTTGAGCGGTAGGGGTACGAGGTCTCGGACTCTGTCTCCAGGCCGGAGTTGATGTAGCCTGACCGGCGGTTGCTGATCACGCTCGCCTGCTGGATGCCGGCTTGTTGCAGCTTTTGTACTTCGCGCCATTGGGAGGTGGAGTCTACTAGCTCGTAGTGACTCTCGCAGTGCCTGAGGAGATAGAGAAATACAGATCGCTGCCGAAACGTTTATTTTATTACATTTTATATTCAGGCTGTACACTAACTATAAAATTAATAACAAAATTTACAATATTCAGTATTGAGGTATGTTTCCGCACACATAGTACAGTCTGTATCACAACTTCGTGCATATATTTTAATGGAATTATAGTGCTCAACTCATTTGTCACGGAACTGAAAGAATTGTTCAAAATTCGCAATTTTAGTTTCCAGATTTTAAAATGAAAACAGTTTTGGGTCACTGTTTTCAAATGGAATTTCATAAATTTACTACTTTTGCCATTGCAAAATTAGTTAAAATTTGATTTTATTCCAATCCTAGTTAATCAGATATCTATTATACAATCAACAATCCAGTGGTTTCAAAAATGTACTTTTTGCGAAAACTGCCTCTAAATTTACGAATTTTAAAAACAATTTTTTTGTTTGAATATTAGGTAGGTATGGCATTAAAATATATGTACGAAATTGTGAATCACCCTTTATATTGATATGTTGTTTATGGATCAAAAATAATTTAACAGTTAACTTTCAGAGGCTATTTTTAGTACGACATAAATTTAATTAACACCTAAAAAAATATGAGATAACTTTAATGATAACACAACTACAATTACATTTTAATAAGTTCTTGAATTATTAGTAATTTTTAAACAATTATCAATCTAGTGACACAAAAAATGTTCTTTTAAATAGGTACGTTGAAATTTATTGTGGGAACTTTTGAAAAATACTTTTTGATCTGTAGTTATCATAATCAAACTGTAGGTACCCTTAACGTATGCACGCGAAATTATGATACACTCTGTATAATAACGATGACTCGCAATGTGTGAGGCAGCCACACTCAAGTTGGGTAAAAAACGTTTTGTATATTATGTACCTACGTTTGTTAAAGTACATATTTAAAGATAGTCTCTAGGGTGTCACAAGTCAACACTCGTTACCTTATATCTTATCTTTAGGCAGTGAACTCTATACTACGTACGAGTTAGAGTCGCTTAGGCAAGTTTGTATTTAAAAACGGAAGTATATTGCCCATGTTCTACATAAGTTAGACAGTGATGATATACTACGCCATAAGTCTGGTTTTCTCTCAACTTGCCTTACTGCTGCTGTTTTGTAGTGCGCTACGGCTCCCTTCCAGAGGTAATTCACAGATGAAAACAGTTAATTTGGTAAATTTTTAACTATATTTTTAGCTTGCTGTTTGTTTGCTTTATAAAAAAAATTCTTTCAACTCCATTCAGAACAATGTATGGAATCGAACATACAAATAAAAATTTAATTTTTAAATAACAAATAATGTTGAATATAAAAATCTAGGCAAACATGATGAAATTTTTATTGTAGTAACAATAATCCAGCTTGACATGAATCGTCCATGGAATGTTTAAAAATATCTTTTATATTACGTAAGTCTATCCTAGCCGCATCCTAAGAACGATAAAAAATTACATACTCAATAACAAACATCTCGGAGAATTACATGGGTTGCATAAATGGGATTATTACCAAATGAATAACATTGGGATGTTACATAGATAATGTTATTTAGGGCGGAATTTAGCAATTGTTAGGATATTAATAGGATTTTAATGGGCAAAAATAGCAAGTAACAAGCCGGGATGTTCACATTCTTGAAATGTTCTGGGGATTTTAATTTGTCAGGTGGGTAATAATTATAAATTGCAACCTACCTGGTCTTGTTGAAGGATTTGTGCCGATGCATGTGTGGTTCTTGTTCTGAACCTGAATCTCGCTTATTACGAGAGCGGTGTCTTCGATGTTTGCGATGAGATCGATTGGAGCATTTCGATAATTCACTTTCGTTATCGGAAGTCAATCTGCTCCGATGATGACGGCGTCTAAAAAAATATTCGGTAAAAAAGAAGTCATCTCAGAAATTTCGCTATAAAATAGCTAAAACATATTTTAATGGAACTATACGTAGGTAGTTAATTTTTCTAAATGTTTTGTAATCACTGGTTTCGTTATTGACAAGAGAATATTACAAGTTTCTGATTGTCGGAAATTCTAGACAAATCTCTTTTATATGAAGTCGAATTTAATATAATTTTGCGAAATCGGCAGTAAACTACAAATAAATTCTCATGAAAATTTAAAGAAAAGAGTAATTACTACAATTTCTTTAAAAGCATGTGTTAGCGTACATATTAATATTTTATTGTATAAACGCGTATGTCGTTCTAAAAGCGTAGGTACAGTTGGTAACCGTACTGAATGATGATTTATAAAAATATATTTATTTATTTATTTTGATGGTAACCATTCGACAGGATTAACGCCCAATTACAGAATGGTAGATGTTATTATAGTGGAATCCAACCATTCGGACACAGTGGTATTATTGTCGATTGCGCTGGGAATCGAACTGGAGACCGCTAGCATGCTAGGCGGACCCTCTACCTCTACCTCTACCACTGAACTAACCACTTATAATATTATTATCGTTAAATATTTGATATAAAAAAGAATAGTAACTTTTAAAATACAAAAAATATTTATCTAATTTTCTAGGGTACAACTTCGACCATTTATAGGAATAGACAAACAACTCAAGCCTTTGTTGTGAAGCAAAGAACTAGCGTAGGTAGCGGTGTGAAGAGGAGTATGACCTTCAGACACCTTGAAGTGTTGCAGTTGCCTATTTTCATTCTCTGTTCCCTGACAACAAACCAGAAGTCAGCAATGTGCAACACTCTATCGTGTCCTCACCTCCTTTCCCCGCCTATAGCTGCTGCTCCCCGCTACCGTACTTCTTGCCTTCACAATATTGTATACTATAGCATTGAGTGTTATCTGTCTATACCTATATATGGTCGAAGGGTACAATTTTATTTTAAAAGAAAACATTGCGATTATTTTCTCTTTTCAACAATATAAATGTTGTTTACCTTTTGCACGACCGGGAGTCATTGGAGCTCTGACTATCAATGCTGCTGCTCCTATACCTGGGTCCAGCGGACCTGACCGACCTGGGACTGGGCGGAGCGATGGTGTTGTAGAGCCCGCGGCTGTGCGGCTGCGTCCACGGCGCACTGCGCGTGCTGCGCGGCGAGTCTGCGCGGTGGCGAGTGTTGCTCTCGGCGCGGGAAGTTTGACACGTCGCTCTGTAAGGGCTGTCAAATCTAGAACCCGGGTGGGTAACAAGGAAATAAATAAACGGGGAATCAAATTAAACTAAGACCATGCGGGAAGGGAAATCATAAGAAACAATAAAACACAAGGAAAAATTCAATGTGATACGGTATAATCTAGATGATCGAGACACTTGATGATGATGGAAAGATCAAAACTTCATAGGGATTAGCTTAGTGTGGAGTTTTGTTTTCGATATAAGTAAGTAGTGTTTGAATTTCTGTTCTGAATCATACTGATCCAATTTGAGCTTCCTGTTAGCAGCATTGTAAATCAAACAGCTGTCAATAAATTCATGTTTTCAAGTGTCAAAATGTTAGTTTATAACAACACATTTACGAAATTAATCGTTTAATCACCGTTGAACGGGTACAGGAAAATGCATGCACAAGAATACTCAAATTAAGAAACATATACGTAATAAAATGTCTGTATTAAAAGATTCATTCACAGGAAAATGCAAATCTAGAATTTTAGATTCGGCATATAAATGCAAACATAGGAGGATGCAAACACAGAAAGATGCAAATCTAGAAAACTACTTATCTCTTCAATACAAGGGTGATACAAAAATTAGGTTGAATAACTGAACTAAATAAATAACCCAATACCATTCTTGAGTCCCACATATTCGGTTTCGACTACAACTTTTCTAAATTTGCATCTTCCTGCGTTTTCATTTATGACAGGTTTAATATTCTAGATTTTAATTTTTCTGTGAATGAATCTTTCAATGCAGGTATTTTATTACGTATAAATTTTCTACATTTGAATCTTCTCCTGGATGCATTTTCCTGTTTACAAATATTATAAAATGTTTTTTGGTGTTGAACACATTTCCCGCTCAACGCATCAAAATTATTAAATTAATTATCCATGTAGGTACTTATACATAATTTTGGGATTTCAACCTTTATGGGTTATGTCCCTAGGGTGAGTTTTACTTTACAACCATGTGTGTTGTCAGTCATCCTGGCGCAAGTCCTTGTTACCGGTGCCCGATAGCTAGGGGTTGCCAGGTTAATTAGATCCCAACTTGGAATAGTAACAGAAGTGGGTACCGATCCAAATCAGACAGTGAAAATTTCCCGACCTGACAGAGATTCGAACCAATGACCTCTGAGTGCAGTCACACAGATTCCGGCTCTCTTAACCACCTTAAGTCGTCCCGGCGTGTATATTAAATTAATTATTCAAACAATACCTAATTATGTACGAATTGTTTCTCAAAATTGTTAAGATTACTGAGTTAAGATTATGCGATTTGACACTGTTGGATTTTTTTGTGGGGTAACGCCAATTGTCGTATACGCAAACAAACCCGAAACGTTGGTGCACCTAAAAACAACTTCCGCCAAGTTATAGCCGTGATACAACTCGAAATATACGAAAACGTAATCGAAAATTACCTCAAAAGATTTAGAGGCGGCCAATCAATAGGCTCGTCCTCTGTTTTTTTTTCCAAAACTACATAAAAGAAACTATGACGATTAGTGAAAATGCGGTGCGAAAATTCCGCTTATTAAGCGAGATATGATGGAGATGGAATTTAGTGGAGACATCGGTGGCATATCCAGTGGCATTCAATCAGTTTGATTTCCTAACATTTTTCTTAAAACACATATTGTAGCAGTTAAAAGTATAAAATAAAATCAAACACAAATGAAATAAGTAAGCAGTTTGTTGTGATGTTGGAATAAATTGTAACTGGAGTGTCTGGATTATCAAAATTGCACTGTATAAAATTCCAAGGTATATAAATGAAAAGGTAGTTTTTAAATTAAATGAATACATGAAATCATGAAATAATAAAAATAATAACGTCAAACTTACGGCTGGGCGGGTTGAGGTATGGAAACATGTTTGATGTCTTGCGGTGGGTAATGATCTCCATTGTGTATATCGTCTAATTTTGGCGCTAAACAAATATAAATAAGCAAATGATATGTAAACTGAATTGTTTTTTTGACTTACTTTCTAAAGCTCCCTCGACGATCCGGCGTTGATATCTCCGAGAGGGCGTCCGAGAAAACGACGGTGGATTGCGGATTCGCATTTGCGCGTCTCGGACTGCCTGCTTTTCTGTTCGCCCACTAGATAGAAAAAATATATTGTAAAAGCTGTAAAAGCTGTAAAAGCATAACATTGTTGTAGTTGTAAAATTGGTAGAGAAGAGAATATACTTATAATAATAGCTTTGGCCGCAAACAAGGCAAGTATAGTTCATTTCTATTCTGATAGAACACACGTCACTATCTATCCAACTAGCAAAAGACAAGTAGTATTTTATCTCCTGTGTCTAGCCTTGTGTTAGCATCGCTAACAAAAATGAACACATTTGTCTAATAAATGCATTTATTCGAAAATTTAATGATGACGTGAATTCTACCAGAAATAAAATGAACTATACTTGTTCCTTGTTCCTCGTCTGATTCATTTTAGTTCAATCTTAATCTCAATCCATGTGACGGTCTTTAATCACTAATGTTATACCAAAGCAGTATTACGGAGATTCTTGTAATTAAGATTTAAAACGAACAAGTCAAGTGGTCTGTTTAGAGTGTTTGAGTGTAATTAAATAGCAATTTTAACTATAATCGCACTTGTTTTATGTTACAATAAGATCTAAATTGTATTTTAAGAGGCCCGTCAGGGGTTCAGGGGGCCCGGTCCCCAAAATGATCTGTGGCCTCCGGCTGGCCCTGCCCTGTAGATTCCCAGAAAAAATTAGATTTACATTTATATTTTAACGTAAATACAAGTAAGTATTACATATAAATATTTTTTTCTGATTCACTAGTTTTCACATTTTTTATATTATTTTGTACTTAATGTTAAAAGTAGGTATTATACGTTTATTTTTAGTTGATAAAGAAACACTTCAACATCAACTGTAAATAAAGTTGACAAAAGTAAACAAAGTACCTAACACAAAACACTTATATAATATTTTAAAATATCTGTGCGATCTACCACTACGAATTCGTTATGTCTTGTAAGTGCTCGCAAGTTTGTAGTTCGTAATAACATGCTGTAAACGGTTAAAAGTTGAGTGTTGAATGTTCATTTTCAATTTGTATTTGAATTTTGAAGAAAGGTTAATTATTTAAAATGTACAGGTGTGCACGTTCCCAGATGCATATTTAATATTTAGGTAATACTGTTTCATTTTTAAATGCTACTAAATAAAACAGCAATCTGCAAGTACCAAACTCTACTGTTGTTTTATGCACGAACCACGAACCTAAATAACTTAATATCGATGATTTTAATCGTTTTCACAAAGAAGATCGCAAATATAAATCTCTCGGCAAATATTAAAAATTATTTTGAAAAAATATTAAAATATAGTATCAAAATAAATTAAAAGCATGTATGCCCCCCCTACATATTTTCTTGGCCCCTGCTGCCCACCACCCTTCACATTTAAAAATCTAGCGCAGCCACTGCGTGGTAGATATATTTAAAACACATTTACTATAATAGTAACCAAATTGAATCACCAAATTCATTACAATTTTAGCAATTAACCAATATACCTAAAGGGAGAATACAATTTGGTACTGAAGCGATGGCGATTCTCAGGCATTTAGGTACGTATGATTTTTGATTTGGTTTTACTTTACTTTTAATTTTATAATACACACTAATTTATGAAGTCTCTATGTCTTTATAAAACGTGTAACAGTTTCAATAAGTATTAATAATAATATCAAGATAAATAAATAATATAATAATTTACTTTTCGATACAGATTTTCATTATAAAACATCCAAGTAAATTATGCAAATGAATAGTTTTTTTTAAATAAAAACTTGGGAGTATCAAAAATAGTGTATACAACTCGTGTATAATGGCTATTAATACATTCGTATGAATTACGACACTCATCATAGCTCGTATCGTAAATTTCATACTCGCGTATCAAGGGTATCGACTCCACGTAGCTCAACGTTTGTCCTATGGTAATGCATGAATACATTCGCTTAAAATACATTTTCTAATAAATCTCTTAATCATAAGATAAAGCATGTAAAAAATTGCTTAAAACACACGTTTTCATTAATTTTTTGTATGGATTTTCAGAATTCTTACTGGGTTTAAATCTAGATTAATTCTTTCACAAACATCTAGTAGGTACCTGTTTTTCCTTAAATTTTGTAATATGCAATGAGGAAACTGCTACACCTCTAAATACGCAATATTTTGTTACGGAGACCCTCAAAACCTACCATTATAAACTAATTGCATAATATACTATTTGTTTTAAACAGCTAATGTAGAAATTCCTAGTATATAAAGAATTTCTAAACAGTGTTTTTTTAACAACAGATCAAAAGTTTAGTTTTAGTTTGATAAATAGTTTTCGTATTTTGTTTAAACATTTACAATGCAAATGATATTTTGTTTGCCAGTATTAAAATTAGTTCGAAACTCAGATCGATATGCAACAAGTTATTCACAGATTACCTGATATTTTGTGCGAACTACACGTTTATATTTGTTCAACTCTATCGATTCGCAGTTAAATAAAATATTAATGCCAGACTGAAATGAAAATTTAAAACCAAAATGATATTGCGGGCAATTGATTAGTATTACTATTTACGAATACTTTTTCATTAAACTTTGGCAGATCAAACGTTTTTAAACAATTTTGTAAATAGTTTTTTGTTTGAAAACATACACATCGGTGAATACTAGTAAATTCAAACATAATAAATTATACACTGGATTCAAATATTCCTATTAGACTTCTAAACATCAATAACTGATTTTAAAAACCAATTGATTTGTGGTAAATTTTTGCCCAATAGCAATTGAAAAGACTTTTTTTCGTCTAAATTTATGCTGGATATCTATACCTCATTTCGGCTAAGAAAAAAAAAGTTGGGTAAGACAGGGGGACGATATTCTTGAATCTGATTTGTCGAGATGAGAGGTGGATTTACACTAGCAAACATTTTCATTTTCGTTAACATTACTTATACCTTTCTTATTTTGAATTTCATAGTTACATTGAAGTACTGCATTATTCTATGGATTACAGCATTATCCACAAAAATACCTTCTTTAAGTTCGCGTCAAATTTTGAACTAATAAAATGTGTGAGTGTAAAACGGACTGTATTAGCAGTGTCATCTGTTTTTTCTTAGCTGAAATGAGGTATAGTTCTATTTCCATCCGTGATTCTTACTTTATTTCCAAACTATTCGTATTTAATCGGAAATCTTCGATTTTTCCGAGCCAAAACTTTTAAAGGTTGGTTAAACTGACTACACAATGCAAACTGAACTGAACATGTCTAGATAATAGCTAGAGAGCCGCGGGTTTAAAAACGCGACGAGAAGAAATACGTTCTCCTATTTTCTGTATATTTCCCGTAATATTTTTCGTTTGAATTCAAAGAAGTGGGAAGGGGTGATATGTTGGTCAAAAAGTCTTCCCTTTGGGAATTAGGTTTTCTGGGCCCTGAAGAAGCTACATGCAAAATCTGGAAGCATAGGATTGAATTCAAATCCAGTTTTCGATTTTTTAACTTAGCTGTTCGCGCGAGGTTTTCAATTTGTCTATTTGGTCAACTCTGAAGCCGGGCCCTATTAAAAAAGTCTTCCACCCGGATTTTCCCGATGTAAAGACCATAACAAAGTAAATGAACACAAAAGTAAGCATATTGAAGACGTCGAATTTTCCAGATGAGCGATTTTGGAGGTCAAAATTTTCAAACATTGGTTTCGACTAGTGCGCCCTTCCCAATTCGTCTTCCGCTTTGTCAAATGATTACTAGTCACTTTTTAAACAAAGTTATCATAACGGAAGACGTATTTAAATCTGCAAAAAAGTCGATACGCATTTTCCCTTCGTTCTCGAGTGGGCCCCTTCCGATTTCAAAAATATTTGGAATTTGGGGGTTTTCAAGAGATAGACTTTCATCTCACCAAACGGAAGACGTATTTCTTCTCGTCGCGTTTTTAAACCCGCGGCTCTCTAGCTATAAGTACGAATCTCGAATAGAAATATAAAGCCAGGCGTATATTTCTATATTAGAAAAAAGTATGGAAATCGAACGGAACGCGAATGGGAATTTCTGAATTACATTATACTAGAAATGGTTAGGGAGCTTCTCGGATAAATTTCGAACTAGAATCTAGACGAAAAAAGTATAATGTAATTTAGCCTTAAGAGGCTCGTCTACCTTTTTTTCGAATTCCTAGAATACTTTCAATATTAATTTTTTTTCTATTTCACTCTCTTCCCCACTACTACGACTGCCCGAAACTAGCCCGAAACTCGTACTTTTCCGCATCCTAGCTATGCAATGTCATTTTGAAGTTGAAAAATACTGTAAACATGGCTCCAGATTCCCATAATAACTTCTGTTTTTCATAGCATAATTAATTACAATTTAATTTTATTCCATTCATATTTAGTCAGATATCCATAATGCAATCTTCAATCCAATGGTAAGAAAAAATATAATCTTTGCAAAAACTGCCCAATACAAATTAATAAATAAAAATGGTATAAAATATTTGCACGAAGTTTGTTGTATATCACTCTGTATATGCACGAAGATATAATACAAAAAAATACTAGAACACCAGTAGTTCTATGTCTATAGTATAAATGGTTAATTTATTTATTATTTTACAATTATTTTAAAATATTCGCATTTAACCATCAAGGATCTAACATTTTTTTGTTCTGTGGGTATAGTTTCTTTTATATTTTTAAAATCGACTACTGGATGTGACCTAAAAGCGTTTTGTGTGTAAAAGTGCTAAATAATTTTCTTACCTATAGCGAAATCTTGATCCAATGGCAAAAATATCTGGTGTCGTAGGAGACACCTGGACTAATCTGAAGAACGCATGATGTTCTACGCAGCACTTCCACAAATGTTTGCAAGCTGGCTTAGCCGGCGTTTCAAACCCGTAAGTGCTGTCGTCATTCTGAAATTGTCATTTTCAAATCGAGATTAATAAAAAAGTTCGCACCATATCGAAAATTGATGCAAGTAATATTCTCTTCTAAAAAGATGTAACTACAAATACTTTCTGTCGGTTTTTAAATATTTCACAATTTATTGGTGGGGAATGGGGTCAACACCAGAAAATAAAATTCTAGAATGTTCGTACACAGGAAGATGAAACACCAGAATATGTAGATCTAGAAAATTCATTTTCTAATATTCAAAGCTCAAAGTTTGTATTTCTGTCTGTCTGTTCGTTTGTTTTCTATCTACATCTAGGACCGTTTGTCTGATTCTCATGAAATTTTGCATGAAGGATCGAATCATTAAGAGTGTAAAAATTAAAAATCGGTCTAACGGACGCAATCTTGTTTTTGTTTTTTGCAGCGAAACTCAGTACCTATATATTATTGAAATATGATAGAACCGATTAAAACCGAGTCATAATAAATTATGTATGAATTCGTTCGGACTATTAATTATAAAAATCTTGAATTTAGACCGTTTGTCCGACCCGCATGAAATTTTGCACACAGGTCTCTTTTGACCAGAATCAGATTGTCAGTTATGAATGAATTCCATTGGTGGTGGGAGTTAAACAAAAAATTCTTTTATTCGGGCAACGCCGGGTGCCCACCTCAGCTAGTAAGTACAAGTAGTAAAATATCTGCATCAAAAGATTCATTCGAAGGAAAATTCAAATCAAAAATGCAGATATTTTTTGACGCATAAATTTTCCAGATTTGAATCTTATGCATGCATTTTCCTGTGTTTGAATATTCTATAATTTTATTTCCTGGTGTTTTACTGTACAATTATTATAATTTTTATAGGTACCTATACCTACTTTAGATAAGCAGAATTAAAATTTTTGCTGTGATTCATCTATAATTTTTTTGTCAAATGAATTTGATATTATTATTTTAGGAGCTTAAAGAGTTTTATTGATAACTGTTAGGAAATGTAAGCAAATAAAGCTAAATTTTAAATTATACTTAACATTTAGTTTCTAATTAATGTAATATGGTAATGATATAAAATTTGTAATTAAACAATAAAAATAAAACAACATAAAAAGGATAAAAATAAATAGAATAATAAACAAAGTTGACTTGCGTGGTTAGTGTAAAATATGTAAACAGTACTTACGTTTTTGTCGGTTACACGTAACATGAAATATTTGCTCTTAAAATATATTTTAGATATTCTGGGCCAATAATAATTCCCAACAGTATGTTTATTACGTAAAACTATAATTCCACTAGGCGTAAGACCTAAGAAATATTCTACATTATCTTCACCCTAAAATAAAATAAACATAAATAATTAATTTCCACAAAAACACCGATAAATTCATTACTTTTACCAATACTGAATGCAGGTCGACCCCATACATTTCTAACCATTTTACTTTATCTAGATAGTTTAATTCGGCGACTGATGGTAGTTGGCCGCTAGAAAAATATTACAATCAAAACATACTTCTTACATAAAATATATATTTACCTATAAATAATTTGTGAATGTTAGTTATAAATATTATAAATTAAACAATTTCATATTCTATATTATATTATACAGAGTGTTTCATAATTCCAGGAAAAATTTAAATGGCAAATACGGGTAAGAATAAAACGCTGACTAGCGCTGACCGCTGAAACGCGCTGATCTGCGAAGAAATGCACAAAATGGACGTAAAAACCAGCTGATCTACATTTAACTAAACTAAATAAAGAAACCCAACACCCTTCTAGAGTTCCACATACTCGGTTTTGGTAAAAACTCTAAATGAACTGAATTAAATAAAGAAACCTTATACACTTTATGAGTCCCTCATACTCGATTTGGATTGATTTTATTATACGTGCATCTGTGCATTTCTTCGCAGATCACCGCGTTTCTGCGATCAGTGTTTTATTCTTTCCCGGCATATACAAACTACATGGCATACAGATAATGAATCAAAAATGATTGATCAAAATTCGCAATATGAATAGCACTCTGACTCTGCATGATGTATATATTTTCAGTGCTTGCCACATCACCGAAATTTAATTAATTAATTGATTTATACAACATTTGGTAAGTGATTACTTTTATAACTTTCAGGTTCATTTAATTTTATTATGTATAAAATACTAATTGAAAGAATGGCTCATTTAGAGAAGAATTTAATTTGCGAATTTTGAAAAAAAAATTCTATTGATTCGTGATTATGCAGTGTGCCATTTAATTTTTTTCATGAAGTTGTGAAATACCTACCTCTGGGTACGTAAAATTACATTATTAAATTAATAAATATAAAAAATTGCAACAATAGGAACTGTAAACAATATAATTTATCTAGTTATTTTCTAATAAAAATATTATGAATTAAAAGAATATTGATACAGTAATGTTGGGATTATAAATATAAAGAACCGTGTTATTTAACATGTTACCGTTAGTAATAATAAATTAAATACATTCATGTTAAAGTTACGATGTTTGCCTATAGAATATTTTTATTTTTGTTAATAAAATAAATACTTGTTAAACCAACAAATTCAGAATGCGAACGAAATGAGTTTGAAAATTTTACTTCAATTTCAAATTTAATTAATTAAAAGTTTTAAACTAGAAAAAGAACATGAACAATTTTCATATTTCAATAAAAGTAAAAACGAACGACCGACTGAAATGATTACTTACATAATATTATATATAAAATGAATTTCACTTTCAGTGAGTTTATTAAAAATTGAATGCTGTTAAAGTCTTAACCCAGTGTTTGCTTACTTAGTTATTCCAAACAAGATATTTATTTATAACTTACACAAGAGTTTTATGAAGTTCCATGATTCTTGTTTCCAGTTCTAAAGTTTGGTTAGATAGAAAGCGAAATTCTGACACATATCCAGGAGAGTGTCGCCGTGGATCATAGTCGCCTAATTCAGCTGTGAAAATAACAAATAAAGTTGTACCAGAGAACAAAGATTTACGCTAGATTCAGGCCTACCTATTTATAAGTATAAGTGGCCAGTTTAACCAACCAGTGCTCAACGTTCGCACTTATAATTGAAATTGGAATTTTGTGGATGCGCTGGTTGGTTAATTTAACACTTGTAAGTACTTATAATTGGGTACGTCTGAATCTTGCTCTAAAGCGACCAAATTGTAAAATTATTAGTTATAAACAACGCAATCCCATGTAGGGACATTAGGCTTCTCCACCATAATCGAAATAAGGAATATTAATTATAAAAACATAAATTACATGTCCAGTCATGACTAATAGTGAAGAAAAACGTTTTTAAATAATTTTATTTAAAAGATATACATTGTTATAGACCATTTTAATTATTCAATACGCATACTCAGAAATCACTACTCACAATAATAATAATAATAATGCTTTTATTTCCGTTGACACAAATACAGGTGTATGGAATAAGTCAAAAAACATAGTACGTATAGTTGATAATTTTTTTTTTTAAATAAATAAATATAAAATAGTCACGACTTCACGAATCTAGAAATTCTTTTATATTATAAAAGTTATTCTGTGACAGATAAAATTTAAGTTTTTTTTAAACAATGGAACTATTAAATGATTTAATTGCTTCGGTAAGTTTGTTACATAATACTGGACCAAAGCGTTTAGGACAATGTTTAACTATATCTAATCAAGAATTAGAAATATAAAAGTCGTTTTTATGTCTGGTGTTATAATCATTTTATCCAGAGCTAAAGAGCACGAAGTCTTATTCTTAAATATATATAAAGAGGCAAGTACTACGGAAATGGAACTAATGTTTCTTTGTGCGAAAAAGTGAATTTTTTAAGTAAAATAGTAATTCATGCAGATAAAATCACATGGCCGTGTTGAATTATAGTGGGTTTTTAAATAAATCCACTGAGAAAAAAAAATATTAATTTGAGATATTATTTTTTCTTACCAAATTTGCTACCCTACCAGTTATTTAATCCTTGTTTAATTTTTTATGTAAATATTTTAAAATCTATACGTGTACATTATTTAAAAATTTGGAAATCTATTTTGTGAATGTGTATACGTGTGCACGTGTGCTCAATTTAGAAAATGTAGGTACCTACACACGTGTCGAAAACGTGTACGTTTACACGTGTGTCCGTTCTCAATCCTACTGATTCCTGATTTGATATAAAATTCATAAGAGCAGTTTCGTATCATAAACTGAATAAGTTACGTTTTGAAGCAGATCACAATAACAGTAATAATCCTGTTTTTAGCCGCTTCCGCGAAGCACAGACAAAGCTTCCAGACTACAAAACATTCTCAATGTGAAAGAATTTCAACGAAACGGCATTAAGGATATATTCGTGTGCCTCAATATAAATGTCCTTTCATGTTGGAGAATCTTATTAAATCAAGATCCCTAGGGAAGACATTATTAACAAAATATCCCGTTATATTGCAGGGACTTCTGCTTTGCATAAATTATTCAAATTGTAAGGGGGAACGCACAAAAATATTGTTTGTCAATTCTAATGAAATCATATTTTTGATGGCAATAAACCCAGGAAATTTCAACAAACATAATTAAATTATCACAGAAATTGTTTCATTCAATTGGAAAATAACAATAAAATAAAGATGAACATGTTGCTTATTTAATTAATAATTCTGTATACAAAATATACGAGTAAAGTAATCCAAAATTTCATTTGTTTTTATGGTTTATTTTTTAACCTATTGGTATATTTCTTCATTCATCCAGTGACAGATGAGGAAAATTTTTACATGGGACAATTTTCATAAAAATATATTAAACACGTTTCATGTGAAAAATATGTCAAAGGTCTATTTAAAATTTCATTTGTCTTTCATAGTTAATTTTTGAACCTATGGTATATTCCTTCATTCATTCAGTGACAGATCCGGAAAAATTTTACATGGGGACAAATTAATAAAAATAATATTAAATACGTTTCATGCGAAAATTTTGTTGATAAAAGTTCAGTACGTCGTACAGTCAGTGTTGTAACTTATCTAGATAATTTTATCTAGATAAATCATCTCGATAATTTTTTTGATAAAAGTTCAGTACGTCGTACAGTCAGTGTTGTAACTTATCTAGATAATTTTATCTAGATAAATCATCTAGATAATATATTTGTATCTATTATCTTATCTAGATAACTTTTTTCTTATTTATCTATTATCTTATCTAGATAAAATTACTAATTTCTTTTTAAATTATCATCTAGATAATAATTTTAGTAAAATTATAACCACCTTTCAATTGTAATTTTTATCGAATTAAAAAAATGTACCTAATCAAACTGTGCAAGCATACTGGTAACGCTTATACTTTATAACATTGTCGCTTTATATTTCTTTATATTTTCTATAAATTATCTAATAATTACCTATATAATAATTATTTATCCGTTATCTATTATCTAAATAAATTGTTTAATGGTTATCTATTATCTTCTCTAGATAAATAAAAGTAAGTTAGGTATCTTTATTTTTATCTAGATAAAAATATTATTATCTATTACAACACTGCGTACAGTATATAACCTTTAATTTTTTGTCCTAAGTTGTGGAACAACCTGTATATACCTACTACATTTTTTATTAATGAATTAAAAAAAGGGTTTAATATGGCAAAATACAGATTTACTGCCTAAGCTAGATTCACAGCCTTGCGCATCGTCTATGAAACTAGCCGCAACAGTAAATCTGTAATTTTTTTGCCTAGTTAAACAAATATCTATTTTCAATATTATTTCATTTTATTATGAAATTGCAGAAAATTTATCTGATTCCTGAATTCTCTTTGCAACCATTTTATAAAATCAGTTCGCTAAATTCAGATCAGATCGATTAATGAAGCAGATTACAAACTTAACTTATTAATTCATATAAAATTTTTATACACAACTATAAATAAGTATAAACAATTTCTAATTCGTTCTGCCGTTAAATGAGAAAACTAATTCAAAGTAGGTAAATCATATTTGATTAAAATATCAAATGAAATAAAATTTTAGCAAAGATTAGAGCCTACGAAAACGCCTACTATTAATTTTAAAGTAATAAATGTTTAAAAAATTACATTCCTGTCAATTAAAAGCCACTAAATTTCCCCGTAAGCCGTAACCATTACGCCAATAACACGTCCTAATCGCTATTTTGACTAATTATTAAACATCAAAGCAAAGTCCGACTTACACTGCACAATGTAGGCGCCAAGTTCTGCAGCGAGTTCAAACGAAACAGGTAACCGCCCTTGAAGAATATCTTGCTTGACCTGGAGAAAAAACTGATACCTGGAAAGAAACACATTTATTTAGTGACCGTCAGAATTAAATATGGGGTTTCAAATTGTAACATCGTCTATGCGGTAAAATATCGCATGAGGAGCATTCATCTTAACACACACGAAGAAGAATATAACTAGTCGAACACGCATTTTCAAAAGCTATAATCATGTATAGTACCGATGGATTTTTTAAACGATCGCTCTTAATTCTGACGTGGATCGTATTTATCATGCTGAAGGCGAGGTTTCTTCACTTTTTTAGGATAAATACAAATTAATGCGACCATACACCACACCGTTATATGTTCTCATTCTGCTAATCTAATAATACAGGTGATTCATAATAGCAAAATCGATAATTTTCGGTAAAAAAGTAAATCTGATTAGTCGGAACTATAGTCTATAGCGCACTTGACTGTATCTACCCTATTTAATTATAATTATATAGTTAAAACAAATTATGATTTTCAATTTTCAATTTAATTTTCTATGTGATTTATACGTTTAAATTAATCTTTAATTTAACATGACTTTAATGCGTTATTATTAAACCTTTTTGACAAATATACCTACTTATCAATTTATTGCAACATATATAAAATTGTAAAATATAATATAACTACAAAAGCAATTATTTTATCATTATATGAAGAGAAGCAAACATACAATTATTTTTGTATATGCATGAGAGCAATTACAAAACCCTTTGTAAGAGAATCACATAATAAAGCAAAATTTTCCGGGTACCTATTATGAAAGTTTTTCCTTTGATTATTAAACACTCTTTGTGTATAATAATAGTGTATAGGGCATATTACGCTTTCTATTTAATTCACTTTATATGTTTGTATCCTGTTTAGCGTAAAAATTAATTGAAATTTGTTTGCAGTGCACGGAAAAGGCATTAGAGCTATACGTACACACGTTTCTCAACCAGTTACTGTATCTCCACAGAAGGAAATATTTATTAATGTATGCATTAACATTCAAACTTAAAAATGAATATTAAAAATGATACTATAACTATTTATCTATATATAATAAACAATCGAATAATGCTGCAAATAACAGTATAATTGTAATTACCAAAAATAGAGTTATTTAGTCAATTTTAGAATGTCAGTGTTTTACATATCAAATTCACACATTCTATACTTAATTTACCTACTAAATACTGAACTACGTAAGTAGGACCTATATTCATCCAGGGCTTGAAATGGAAATTTTTACGAAACGGATTTATATAGAATTATGCATAGTGTTTTTATACCTCTGCACGCAACTTTAATAGGTTATATAATTTGATATACTGATTATAGAAAAAAAAAAGATTTTTTCAAAATTCGCAAAAATAAGGGTAGTGAAAATATAAGTTCCATTGGTTTGAACGTCCATTTAACTTATTATGTTATTTATAAAATAAAATTATAAATAGTATCAAACTATCTACAAATACCTAGTCACTTATTATCTAACAATTAATAAATAAACATTTAAATGGACTTTCACACCAATGGAACAAACCCTTATTTTTGCGAATTTTGAAAAAATCTTTTTTATAGAAAGTATAGAAACACCTGTACCTATACAGCACTGATGGAACGGATCACTATTTAGCCGGATCACCGGAACTGAAATTCCGGCCTCTTTTTAGACCGGATCGTCGGAATTCCGGCCGCCGGATGGTCCTTCATTTTTTGGGTCAAAATATGCAATAACTAAAATTATCGTTAAATTACAACAATGGGAGAAATAAGCTATGAGATAATGACCAGAGTTTAAAAAAAATAATCTAAAAATTGCTGAGATAATTTGTGTAAATAATCAGAAAGTATCAGTACCAATAGAGGTACCTATATCCAAATTAAAATTGCATACTATAATTTTATTATGATTCGGCCGGATCATACGACAAATTCGAACGGGACCAATATAAAAACCGGATTTTCGTGTTATCACTAGTACCTATACAGTATTTACATAACTATGTGGACAATAATTAACTCATACATACTTATTAATCAATTACACCTTTTAACCAATTTAGGTGGGCAAGCTTACATACTATGAGTCATCGGTATACCCGTTATTTCATGGATTACTCATGTTTTTTAGTGGAAAGTACACTAAAAGGACCGCAATGGACAAATAACGCACTTTGCTATACACCCACGGCAGTAAAAAAATAATGCTTTGATGTCCTTGTCCATTTTGTGTTTAAAAATACATGTATACTCTGGATTTCATTATTTTGAATACTATGTGGAAATTCTGCATGTTTCATTAAATATAAAATAAAATAATATAAAAATTTCTAAATATTTTTGTGGAATAAAATGTGAAAAATATGCTCATTTTATTATCTATCATGATGTGTAAGCACTTGTACATGGATATTTTATCTATAATGTGAATATTTAAATTTTAATTACTTGTTAAACGGAGTCCTGTTAGGATAAACGATTTTATTACATTTACTGCTAAACGTTTAAAATGTCGAAAACAGTTAAACTAAACACATAAAGCACGTCATTTATTCCCTAGCTAAACGCTGTTAAATGACCATTCCCCAGTGGAGTACCTACATACGGGGGCACCGTAAAAAATTACAATTACTTTCTTTCCAATTTTTAGTAGGATAATTTTAGAAAAAGGCAGTCAACAACTCACGAGTAATATCACCGCTATTTCACAGGAAATTCTCACCCGAATTATTTTTGTAAAAATTCAGAAGCATAAAAAAATCCTTGGTGAATATCTCGAACGTATTACAGGAGTCAATAAAAATAAATTAAAACAATGAATAATCATTTGTAATACTGTTTTCAGACTATCGAACATAAAAAAATATTAGTGTTGCCACGAGACGAGACGAGACGAGACGAGATAATTACCTGTCTCGTCTCGTCTCGAAATACCGAGATGAAACCTTGCCGAGACGAGACGAGATACGACCGAGACGAGACGAGATACTCTCTGTCTCGTCTCGTCTCGTTTTATCTCGTTTTTAAAGATCTAAATATTTTGTTGAACAATATACATTCATACATACATAAATTCACGCCATTTGAACAATATAATAATATCTAAACTCGTAAAGATAACTCGATTCGATAAGTTTGAGCCGGTTTTTAAGAATAATAATCATGTTTGGTACAAAAGTTTAATTCACTGTCACTAGATGTCTCTGGGACTGGTTCGCGGTGTCTCATATTCAATATTTGTGCTTCCCCTTCATGTCTCTGTTGTTACAAGTGTAGGTAGGTACTACATAATAATGTTTGTTACTGTTACTCATACTTTTATGATCCACAGTACCTTCACAACAATTTGCTACTGTACTTCTCGTAAATAAACATTTAATATTCATAATTTGCATATGAAAAAATACGTACCTAGGTACATTATATATGTCGAACTAATTGTTGTGTAAGCCTAGGCATTACAATAATTTTATTGCCTAGGCACCAAAAGTTACACTTCACAGACTGCCAGCTGTCAATATGATAGCACTTTGTCAATCTGCGAAAGTTTATTTTTTTACAATAATAATCCAAATTAAAACAAATATAATTCTGCATTTTATTTTAGTGTTTACCTTTCACACAAACCTAAATTTGCTTCAGTTCTCCAACATTTTTTGTATTAAAAAAATTAATTATTTGCTGAAACAAAATCCTATACTTTTGCTTGCTTGCAAGTTCCAGTACGTAAGCACATGTCTATTATGTCTAATATAGCACATACACACATTAATTAACTTAATTTATTATCATAATCGAGACATTCGAGACGTCTCGTCATCTCGTCTCGTCTCGTCTCGACCCTATCTCGGCTTCTTTTATCTCGTCTCGTCTCGTCTCGAAAATCGAGATAAAATATCGCCGAGACGAGATAAACAGTAGGCGAGACGAGACGAGACGAGACGAGACATCTCGTTTGTCTCGTCTCGTGGCAACACTAAAAAATATATATAATGAAAACTTCTTGACTGGATGTTGAGATAAGGAAGGAAAAATCAATTACTGGAAGTCAGTGGTTACTTAGCTGCAGCCGTTAGGTGTGGTTTTTTCACAAAGTTTTAGTAACATTTTTTTAAATTTTAGACTAATGTGTGTTTTTACATACATTTATTTTTACAATTGTTGACTTGATCCATGTAATATTTTTAAATGTGTTTTACAACTAATTCTATGTATACAATTTTGTTATGATTTTCACTCCCTGAAGATGACCCATGTGGGGTAGAAACCGGTTGGAGATGAAATAAAGCCTTCAAATCTTGTGACTGACTTCCAGTAATTGATTTTTCCTTCCTTATAAAAAAATAACCATGTTTTCATATAAAATTTAATTTTGTACAATTAACTATTTATTTTTTCTACAAAATGTCTATGTGTGTAAGCATATATACTAATTTTATTATATTAAATAATATGTAGATAACTTTAGTAAGATAATCCCATAGCCGGATTAACCTATGGGCATTATGGACAGCTGCCCAGGGAGGGAAACGTGATGTTGAGGGGCTCCCGAAGAACAATATTAATAATTCAAAAAAATTATATTTGGTAACTACCGAGAACCATTCTCATAAATATGATGACGATGAGGCAATTTGCTCAAATAAAAACCAGGAAATATTTTTTTAAATGTAAGATTTTCCATGTCGGCACGAGATATTTTTATATGAAAATTATATAGTATAGACACTTATGTTTCGTTACGAAATGTATATTATTTGAATTTATATTTTTAAATGAATATGTTGTTTAATTTTATGTAGGTACCTATGTATTAATAATAAAAATAATTTCTATGAAGAAAATACGAACTGTCAAAATCGTTGACTAGGGGATCCTATTAATCCGGCTCTGGATTAACTCCTCCATACTATTGTATTATGACTCCATTATTCAACATAACTACCATCTATCATCACACCAAAATGTGGTGGTTAATTTTTTAATAAATACAAATTTTAAAATAAATGTTTTGTTTAAAAAAAAGTACCTAGATAAAACGTCGTATTTGACTCGCACAAAATGGCTATAATTATACATACATATATATATATATATATATATATATATATATATATATATATATATATATATATATATATATATATATATATATATATATATATATATATATACCTATACTATTCGTACATTAAACATTATTTATGACTTTAATAAATAATTGAAAATAGTGCTATAGGTATTTTAAAGAAGAATTTTAAACTTATATTGTAATAATGTTGTTTAAAAATTGTTGGATATTACGGCACTAAAATGTTTATTACTTAGCATTATTTTTGCAAATTTTGAAAAAAAGATTCTTTCTGTAATCAGTTTATCAAATTATATAACCTATAAAATTTCTTGCAGAGATAAATTTAGTTTGCTTTGGACTTGTTCAATAAAAGTTCGAGCGCAGCGAGTACGAGATTGAAAAGAGACAAATTTCATTTGCAATTTATTGTTTTCGTGTCGTCAAATTCGAGTTCTTTCTGACGAAATTGAAATCAAATTCAATTTCAAACCAAACTAAAAATAACCGAAGTGAGCACTTGCCTAGCAAACCACATGTACAAACAACATTTGTAAAATTAAAAAATAACTTCTTTTTGTATGGTCTCTTTGCTCCTTGGTTAATCACACTTACGCGTATAACGAGCTCTTCTTGAACAACAAAAATCCCGGTAACTAAGTAAGAACTCAAGAACTCAGTACTTGCGTAGTTGGCGTCTTGCGATTAAAATTCTAGTCATGAACTAAACAGGAAAACGGATAACATCTGTGGAACATAATTGATACGTTATTAATCCGATCCAGCCAATGTATGCAGTATAAAAGCTTAGTTGTGTTGTTAGTCACCTACGTTACTTAGTAGATGAGAGATAGTTGGGTATGACATTGTTATTAGGTATTTGAATGTGACTGACTATGGTTCTAACAATTCCGGTTCGAATTCAGTCATACACATATTACAGTAGATCTATACATATGTTTTTATAAATTTAGAAGCTGAGTGCGTAATATGACCGACTGTGGTTCCAATAACTTTAGGTTCGAATCTAGTATACGTTCCAGTAGCTGCACAAATTCTGAAGACGGTGTTACACTGTGCCAGTGCCAGTTGTAACTCGCTCAAGTCGCTACAACCTAAAATCCAGTAATAAAAGAGAGTGATTTTGAAAAAAGTTGGTGTCTACATTAAATAGCTGCAAAGTAAGCAACTTGTTCAAGTAGCTCCCTGAAATCGTAGTGTTTATTTCCAGAGGAGCATATTAATTTTTTGTTACTAAAAGCAAACGATGGAAACACTACTAAAAATCTGTCTACACAAGTTTAGTTTACTAAAATCCAGAGCTGAACTGAACTAAATAAAAAAAACAATATCCTTCTTGATTGAGTCTTAAACAGGTAAGTACATAACCTACTCGGATTTGGTGCAAACTCTGATTGAACTAATCTAAATATACATTCCAATAGGCACCCTTCGTGAGTCCCACATACTCAGTTTTGGTTGACTGAACTGAACCAAATAAAGAACCTAATACTCTTTTTGAGTGAAATAAAATGATGTGACATTAGGCCTAGACTTTTTATATAAAGCCAAGTTTACAATCTGCCTACGACAAATATAATACTAATGGTGATTTCTAGTATCAATCTTATATCTCTGAAAGAAGCACCTTGTTGACGTCTCATTTGGAGCTTATATGCAATCAGTGCACCAGCGCTGTGAACAGAGATGCAATATCAAGCAGTAAAGAAACGTGATGCAGTTTTTCAGTTCAGGTTCAGGAGTTGATTGTAATTAAGTGTCAATGAAAATGCCACTTCCGGAACTAGTTTTTACTGTGTATTAATATTAAATAATATTTAGTCGCGGATTGGTAACTTGATTGGAGTACCTTTACCAGGGAAGGGAAGCAGAAGACGTTTGGAAAGGATCCTGGAAAATGGAAAATAAAAGAAAATTTATTCTGGTTTGTCTCTTTTATAAAATGCTTTATATTTTCATATTTCATATTACGTAAATGGAATGTTTGTAAAGCAAATCAAACAATAGTATAGGTATCTCTTCTGTAAACTAATGTAAAAATATTGTAACATTTTTGGGTGGGCCAAGACTTTGCAGGGTGGGCCCTGGCCCTGGCCCACCCAGGGACACCCGTAGTTACATTCCTGGTTAGGCTATAACCCTGAAACATCCTGTATATTACTTTTAAAAGTTAATATAATATTAAAAATAATATAATTGAAATATTTGCTCTAAAAATGTGTACCTACGTCATTTAAAGTCCAATTTATTTTACGAATTTGGAAAAATTCTTTTTGATTCGTGATTCTGGGCATTTAATTTTTTCCTGAAGTTGTGAAACATGACATTGTTACAGAACTGATCTAATTAATAATGTCCAAAATGGTAGATTTTGTTTAAAATACTTTTTCTAAGAACTAAAAACTACTCATCAGTTTATATAATTCGGATAAAATGATCAAAGCGATTTTTAATTAACGTATCAGATCTACATAGAGTTTGTTGTACTGGACTAATTACATACGTAATAAGTAGCAATCCAGCTATCAGGTTCGTGAAACGAAATCACTAATCAGACATTTAATTGCGAACATTGAAACATTTTACGTTTGAGAGTTGCGTGCATGAAAGACGGAGCATGTGCCGTGGTGGTACTTAATTTATTAGCATTTATACGTAAATACTAGCATTTAATCTAGTTCAAGATTACAAACAAGCTTTGCTTTTCTACTTCGCCTGTGAAATGCGATACTTTGAACCTTCAACGTTGAACCTGTACTTAGTAATTTTGCAGTGATTTCGCTTGCAGATAACTAACAATAATGGCGGAATCTATTATTTGTTTCATCTGTTATTACACAGATCTCATTTTAACGAACGTTCATTTTAGGGATAGCCGAGTGTGTGATGCGGTTCTGGCAACTCAGGTTCGAATCCAGTCAGATACACATTCCGGTTTAGTATTCATTACTCATTCATATCTCCTTTTACCCAACATGGGTGTGGCATCTTAACATATACAGGGTGTATCATGGCTTCGAGTACATACGTTAAGGGTTTACAGTTTGATATGTTGATTACAAATTAAAAAGAATTTATAAGAAATTCGATAAATTTAGGGTAGGTATACCTAGTTTACTTAGCCGGTTCAATTAGGCTTGTCCACCATAACCTAAATAAGGAATATTAATGATAAAAACATAAATTACTTGTTCAATCATGATTAATAGTGAATAAAAAATGTTTTTAAATAATTTCATTTAAAATATATAAATTATTTAAGATTCCATGACGTAGTATGGAGCGTGGTTTGTTTCATATGGAACGTTGTTTTGGCCGAAAAATTTTCGCTCGATGAGAACATGATGAGAAGAGACATGGTGCGACAAACAATGTAGGTAACTTTCATTTGTCATTATTTCATTATTCGTGCTTATTTTATATGTGTTTGATTTTATTTTATAATTTGAACTACTTAAAATGTATTTTTCAACATTGCAAGACAATTTTTTAATATAAAATAAATAAATAATTTGTTTTAAGGAAAATTCTAGTGTAACAAACTGTTTGAGTGCCACTGGAGATACCACCGATGTTACAAGTGAATACCAGACTTTTAAAAAATCATATCTCGCTCAATAAGTGAAATTTTCGCACCGCGTTTTCACTTATCGTCATAGTTTCTTATGTAGTTTTGTAAAAAAAAATATTAAAAATACAGTGGAGGAGTCTATTTTGATAGAATGACATTTATTTATTTACCTATGTTAAAATAGTTTTCACTCCAGTGCCATGGAATTTTAATTTTAATTTTTTTTTTGAATTTGACAAAAATTCGTTTTGAATTAATCAGCATAAAACTATATACCCTTAGCCAAAGCGTTTGTGCTCGAAGTTATGATACATTCAGTATAGTTCAAACTTACTGATAACAGAAAAAAAAAAATTTTAAAAAAATTAGAAATTTCAACGTATTTGAAAAAAAAATTTTCTCATGCCACTGGGTTGATAATTATAATTTTAACTTCTAATAATTTAATTAAAATTGTAAAATGATTAAATAAATATAATTTTGTTGAACTCCCCACTGCTTACAAAAAATATAAGTACCTACTCCACTTGACAAAATAAAATACATCTTAAATAAAATTATATTTATTTGGAGTTGTGTACCTGACTGTATTCGAACCTGAGTTGTCAGAACCACAGTCAGTACGTTACCCAATCAGATCCTTAAATCCATCATTTATTCTTATGTATTATTAATTTTGCATTAAAACTGTAGGAAAAACTAGTAAAAAGTGGATTTATTGGAACAGTTCGTTGATAATTTATTTTTAAATGGCACAGTTAGCATGAAAAAAACATCAATTTTATGACAACATAATAAGCATGAATTTTCTCATAGTAAACAACTTTTTACCTACATAAAACCAAGATAAAAATCCCATAAACTTTATACTCCTATAACGTTGCATTATCTCAGTTTGAAAAAATATTAAAGGCATATTTGAAATATCAGAGCCGACAAGAGCGTGGTATTTAGATAAAATATCTAGATCTAGATAGCGAATACCGATCGAGTAACCATTGACTGTCACCTTCAAATGGTATGCTAATTGGATGTTTTATAACTCGGGAAACCTTGGCAGGGTTCATTATAATCGTAATAAAAATTCATGTTGGCATAAAGGTGATCGTACATACACTGAGTATAAGTACAGTGCTTCTTTGTTCAATAGATGGCATATTGAGTGTAAGTACAAAATGGAAATGTGTATACATAATGTGAAATGAAGATATACTATGTTCCAAGTATGCAGGATGATTCACAAATGTATATATTTTAATGGCATATAGTGCTCAACTCACTTATCACGGAACTGAAAGAATTTTTTTTTAATTCGCAATTTTAGTTTTAAATCATTGGTTTTAAATGGAATTTCATAAAACAATTCTTGCAATTATTGTACAAATAATTCAAATTTAATTTAAGTTAGATATCCAATATGCAATCAAGAATCCAGTAGTTTCAAAAATGCTCTTCTTGTAACAACTGCCTTTAAAAATGTACCTACTAATATATAAAAAAATTCTTTTTGTTCCATGATCAGCAGGTAAGTTGAGTACTATACTTAAACTATTAAAATATATGCACGAAGTTGTGAATCATGCGGTTATATTAAATATTTTGTATCTGCGAAACTAACAAAATCCTCTGCTAATAGTAAGCTGCTTTGCTCCTTCTATCATCCTTTATTATATTTTCGTACGTTCTATACCTACATTTTAACTAGTACCTACACTACACAGTCCCGGATACCTACCTAAACACAAAATTTGTTTAAATTGAATTCATTCTCGATTCATTTTAAAACTCTTGAGTACAATTAATCTATGCAGCGTATGTGTATCTACCATCGGCAAATATGGCAAAATAAATTTTATATTTTTGCCAATTTAAAAACATCGAGGAATGATGGTTTTTGAAAATTGCCTTAATTAAAAAAAATTCCAATAAATTGTACCCAGTATTTTTAAGTAGCACCTACTTATATACAGGTGTTCCACAACTTAGGTCAAAAAAATTAAAGGGTATATACTGTACGACGTGCTGATCATGAAACAAAAAGAATTTGCAAGCAAACATGTTTTTGCCACTGGTCGGTAGTTATTTATAATAATTTTTTTCAAGTCTTCTAAAATGAAAGTACACACGTCAAGTAAAATACCCTTAACTTTGATAATTTAAAAAAAAATGTTTCATGATCAGCACGTCGTACAGTGGTCGTACAATATATACCCTTTAATTTTTTGTCCTAAGTTGTGGAACACTCTGTATAATCAACTTTAACGATAACAGAAACAGCTAATATTTATAAGACTCAATGAGGAAATACTTATTTAAAATAGTTCAAATGATATTATTTGGTTATTTGAATAAATTTATTTTATTGAGAAATTTATTACCTAAGTATATAAAACTCATTTGACAATTAAAAGATATTATTTGTAAAGGGATCACAATAAATAACTGTATTTCTTCTTAGCTTAAAATGGCTAATGACTCTTATAAAGTAAGACCATATATATATTACATTTTTAATTATAATTATTTCCGTTTATATCTTTTCCTATTCCATACATAAAATAAATGTTTAAATTGCCACATGTACCTACTTCTAGAATCACTGGAATAAATATATGCAGTTAATTAGGACCTTTTAGGTCATTATTTTACATTACAGTAATTAATTATTGTTTTAAATTACGCGTATGATACACGTTCCATGTTGCACCAATTATAGACGATCATTATTTTTGAATTATAATTACAAACGAAAAATAATTATGGAGTGTAGCTATATTCGAAATTGAATTAATTTTCACTTTATTAGTTAGTTATCGATTGTATATCAATAAATACATTAAGCCCTGTATTCACACACAGATTTTTTGAGGATTTTTTTCATTTTTCATTGCTTTTGAATCCTGGAAAAATGAAATTCACTGTTTTGAAGCCATCTGTGAATTAGAAGTTCTTCGTCTCCAAGACATTGAAGGATTATTTTTCTAAAAATTCAGAAGCAAGAAAGAATCCTTATGTGAACAGGGCTTTAAACAGCAAAAATTCAAAATGAACTTTAATAAAGTATTTCGAAAAAAATAAAACAACATACTTTACTAAGGATTTCAACTATAAATAATTATTATTAAATCAACTTTCTGTAGACAAAGAAGGTAACAGTATAAGTTCATCAACTATTTCAGCGGTATATTATTTATGATTTCCTGCAAAATAATCCGTGAAATGTTTGCGTGGTCTATGGAGTTCGGAGAATATTTGAAATATCAAATTCAGAATTTCGGTTTCAGTTTTCAGAGCAGCAGAAGCTTGTAATTCCCTGTGAAGAGTTGGCGTTGGCGTAAGCCTTAGTACGGCGCTGCGATTTCATTTAACCTGTAAAAGTGTAGGATGCAGGAAAGCAGAAATGTGCTCCATGCAGGACTGGCTCACACGAAAGCAGGACAAATTTTCTTTGTTTTACTATACTAGTGTACTAATAAGTGTACTAATTTTTGTTTTATAACTAAATTCAATAAACAGAAATAATATTTACCAATGACTACTAAATAATACCTATATTCATAATCTGTTGTTTTTAGTGAGAAATGATATACAGGGTGTTTCATCCATACCTCTGTGCGAAATTTAAATAAGTTATACCTATAATTTGATATACCAATTGTTTATAGAAAAAAATTATTTTTTCAAAATTCGTAAAAATAAGGGTGGTGAAAATTCGTATGCCACTTGTTTGAAAATATATTTAACTTATTTATGATATTAATTATATAATGTTATAAATAATACCTACCTACCTACAAATAATCACTTATTATGTAATAATATATAATCATTATTATTATCTTTTAAAATCTTTATACACTTTCGAGTGTCGACAGAATGTAAAAATTAATAAAAAATAAAATGTTCTATCAAACCAGTGACTTTAAAAAAAGTACCTACTCAACTGAATTTCTTTGCCAATTAAATTTCTGGTGTTGTTTCTTTACAAATAAAACTTCCTGTACATAGTATAACATATTATTATCTAAACAAAATACTGTTCCTAGGTAACTACACAAATAACAGAAATAAAAAGTGTCATTTTAAATTTATCTTATAGAAAAAATAATTATTTATTGTATTACAGGATGTTTCAGGGTTAAGTTTCTTAATTGAAAATATTATTGTAAAACCTCGAACACCTCGAAACAAGCACAAATTTTAATTTGAAGTTTTTCTCGCGAACGCTTCGTTTAGGAGATATAGGCAAATTATAATATGAATAATATATAACAATATAAATAACAATTTAAACTCAGAAATTCTAACCTATAAAAGAACTGTCACCCTGGAACTAAATTACCGAGTGTAAATCTAGCTCAAAAATGAGCAATCTGATTGGTCAACATAACGCGGCAAAGAATATATTATTTAGTGTTGTATGTTTAGTCGTTGTTATCATATCATTTTATTTAGTAAAAAATTATTCGGGCAGTTTTTTTCTGGGAATATAAAAACATAATCCGTTAAGTATTACCTATATTGTTAATGTTAAAAAGGGGTAACATTTTCCTGGTGACGTCCCTGTACTATGTCTGTAAACTTCTACGCAATCCTGAAAGCTGAAATGGCGCCATGAGCGAATTTCCACGTTATAATTATTATTTTTCATTCGGGGGATTACTTGTAATATTTGTGAAATACATAAACCGGAATTTAAATACATACATGAAATTCAAGCTCTGTGGCGCACTTAACGAAATCTGATTAAAATTTACTCGCGAAAACTTTTATAAAAGCCGTTGTAAATATGTTATTAACATGAAATATTTTGTTTTGCACATAAAAATACAATATAGAGTTTTGAACATAAAATGGCAAATTCTACTCTAGTCGTATACAGGTATACATATCAAGTGTAAAAAAGTAAACAACTCGCTCAAGTGGCGTATCAACATTCAACAGGAATTTCGCTAGCGGCAAAATCGAAAAGAATTTTACTATTTCGATTACCTATAAAGTCGAAAGACTATGACTATAAACTACACCATACTTGATGGTGCTGAATCTTGTGTTAGAACAACAATTTGTTTATGGATCCGCCTACCTTAACCTTTAATCAGTGTCGTAGCAAATAAAATTAGTTAGTGGTTTACATTTTTTAGGCGTGAATCCTGTAGGATTTGAACTTGTTTATTTAAAGTGCTAGCGATATCTACTTGAGTTTGTGGGGAATGAGCTTAGTTTTTAATTATAAGTGCAAAAAAGTGATCCTAGAAAATTTTTAAATTTAATTACAAATTTTGATTGGACGTTTATTCAGAATATTTATAATGAATCTACTAAAACTGTAGCACTGCTGGAGAAACATTGTCTGTCTACCTAAACGCAAATTTTAATAATCTTGTTTACAGTATATGATGGCGTGAGCTTGTAGTTTGTTGTATAGTTTAATCTGCATAATAAAAATAGAGGCAAATCGAGTATAGGGTTTAATTTTAACAAAATTTAAAAATCCCTTGTTATCAATTCAAAATCTTCGGACGACATACGAACAAAATTTCGGAAATGTCCACTGTTTTCTTGAAATTTTAAGTCACATAATAAGTTGTTCCCGCCATATTTTTCTTTGCTTCTATATAGTTGAGTAACCTACCATCGTTTTGATTTTTTCTTTTTTTTATTATGCAATGCATAACAATATAGGTCGCACATGCTGTGGCCGTCTCAATAAATTGTACGTATGGCTGGAGCACTAATTTGCGCGCACGTAACGTTCGTTCGCGCAAATCGTACGTGCGCGCAAAAGTGCTCAAGTCAGTACGCGGCTTTAGACTGAATATTGCAATACCTTTTCTTGCTTTGAATTTCATATGTAGTGTAGTACAATAATTGTAGATAAATACAATGTGATTCACAACATCCTGCACGTAGTATTCGACTTGGTCTTATATTTAAGTGTTTATGAATCGAAATTAAATTTCCCTCCGAAAAGTAACCTCATCCTAAAATTATTTCATTCTAGACTCTATTCCTGTAGTGTACTTTTGTGTCTACGCCGTAGGCTGTCTAGAAGGCGTGGCGTGGTGCAAGAGGTGGTGTCCTGTAGTCTGAAGCCTGAGGGTCCGGGTTTGATACCCGAGCACCCGAAGTCGGAGTCTCTCTGTTGGTAGCGAGCGACCTGTGTGTTTAACTAAAACTTTCAGGTGGTCTGTCTCACACCATATATTCTGCCGGGCCCATGGAACTTTGTTAATTTGTAGTTGGGAGTTATATTTATATCTTTCGCACTGATCTGCTATAAATTTGCACGCGCAATTATTTTAATCAAAGAGCGTGATTTAATTTATTTCTCTAACACGAACGAAGATTTAGAGTTTGATGTTATTACATCAAGAGGTAAACCACTTTGATATAAAGTACCTCACAAAACATATAAAACAGTAGAGTATATACCTATACATAACTATCACGTCTTTTACCTAACTTGGGTGTGGCAGTCTCACATATTGTAAGTCATCGGTATAAGTTGAGTAACAACTTGCACATTATTTTACTGGCATATATTACTTAATACTCAACTTACTGATCACAAAACAAAATTAACTTTTTAAAAATTCGTTAATATAAGGGCAGTTTTCGCAAAAACCACATTTTTGAAACCACTGGATTGTTAACTGTATAGTGGATATCTGACACGGCGGGATAGCATAGTGGTTAGGATGCTAGGCTCTGGTTACAGAGGTCGTGGGTTCGAATCCCGGTCAGGTCAGGAAATTTGGATCGGTACCTACTCCCGTTATCATTCCAAGTTGGGATCTAATTAACTTGGCAACCTCTAGCTATCGGGCACCGGCTAGAGGCTGAGCAAGGGCTTGAGCCGGGTCGACTGGAAACACACATGGTAGTAAAATAAAAAACTCCGTGGCAAAGTATATAAAGTAAAAAATTAATGCTGTGTGTGTGCCATCAAGTCACCCTAGGGATATAACCCAAATGAGGTTCAAATCCCGAAATGATAATACATAGTGGATATCTGACACTCTATGAATGGAATAAAATTTTAATTATAATTCATTGTGTAATTCCATATATGAAAACAGTGAGCCAAAACTGTTGGATTAAAAAACCTGGAAAATAAAAATGCGAAATTTGAAAAAATTCTTTCAGTTCCGTGATAAGTAAGTTGAGCACTTTAATATGCCATTCAATTCAAATATACGCACTAAATTGTGAATCAGCCTGCATATTTTACCGTGTGTGTGGTTATCAGTCGTGCTCAGGTGCTCATGGTTGTTAGTAGAGAGTATACTATTCACTACATACCACAATTTTTATGTGCACCTGTCTAGAGTTGAATCTGAGTTGTCAGGCCCATAGTCGGTCACATAACGCACTCCAGTTATAGATCCAGCAGTTATTTGTTGAGAATTTAAAAACTATAATAACTTTAAGAAATTTAGTGCCCAAAGATTATATAAGTGGCTCACTGGACCGTTAATGAAAAGATTTATAATATAAATAGTAGGTAGGATTGTTTATAATTACTTCTAATTAGCACAAATAAACAAAAACATATTTGTTTACCGTTTTATATTACGGTTTTAATTGTACTATTGTATGATGGTTAATTAAATTTCTGCTTTCTTATCAATAAAGGTAATAAAATTTCCAGTTTATTGAGCCATTAAATTAAAATAATTAAAGTGTTACGAGAAACAATAACTGTCTATTTTTAATTTTGATAATAATTTATCTTTGTGGTATAAAAACAAAACGAAATAAAAGTATAGAAACAAATTTTTGCAGATGCGCAAATCTACTCCCTTACTGCACATTTAGAATAAAAATAAGAACATTTTTCGGTTCTTTTTGGCCATATTTATTCAAAATTGAGAAAGTTTCGTTTCGTTCAGTAAATTTTAAACTTAGAAATCATGACAAATAAAATAAATGCATATCATTAGCTATTTGTGTATCAAGAGATCTTTTTTCGCGATGTAAATTATAACAATATGCAGTTTATAGCTCTTAAAATTTCATGTATACTGGGTGTTTTTTTTTTCATGATTAACACATAACCCAAATTTCAAGCACGAAAATATAAAAAATTACTTAAGAGTCAAGATCCATTGGCTCCTACGACACTACGACTACGTACGAAGATGATAAACATTCCTATTGCGCATGACGGTTACAAGTTACCGCACTGACCTAGTGGGGAAAGAAAAGTACACACCGAGTGTACTCCAGATCGTTCAGAAACTCACTGTTTTATTACCCATTGAACTTCACACTGCAATTTAGAACGGCCAGAGTGTACTCGTACTCCGTTACCGTTACCGTTTAAGAACGTGCCTCTGTTGTTCGATAAATTAAATACCATTTTTATAAAACTGACGATTTCCTTAAATATAATACAATCTTCTTCTATATTTAATTAATATTGTGCTAGTTTTTCGTTAAAATCTATCGTTTGGTTTATATACACTAATTTAATAACGTACGAATTCAAAGTCACCTTTCTGTTTTGCATTTGCAATGTATCAGAGATCAACATTACATAATTGCCAAACGATACTGACGATTGTTCTGATAAGGTGTATTATCATATAATAGTTATTTGTGCAACTAGAGGGGAAAGTGCTTCTTTTCCCCACTCGAGGTTTGTGTCACGAGCGAAGCGAATGAGGCAATAGAGCAAGAGTGGAAAAAGAGCTTTACCTACTCTCATGTTAGCCACAACATTTTTTCACGACATATTTAAAAACATTGTAAATGTAGAAGAAGCACATAACTAGAAGTTAGGTTATAACTGCCATTTGTCAGAATGATGATTAAAAACAATGAAATATTTCACTGCAGCCAATATACCAAATTAAATTTAAGTTGCAAAATCGTGAAATTGTAGAAAACGAAAGTATAAAACATAATAATTGTAAAATAATAGTGCATAGTATACCTTTACCTACATCACTAAAATTAGAATTTTCAATAAAATAATAGGTAGGTATATTTATTTATAATTTTTAAAATATTTCATCGTAAAATAACACTGGTGGTAACACTGTTTACTTTCCTCTCCCGAGAGGGAAAACTTACTTTCCTCACTATTTGGCGAGAAGAAAATGGCGTTTTCTCAGCATGTCGTGAAATTTTTTTGTTTACATATTCGTCATCGATTTTACGAGACAACAATCTTAATCGTGATCGTGAATTCTCTCGCCACAAACACTCCCAAGATTCAAATGTCTCCCTCATGCGAACTCAACCGTACTTGAAACATGGACCCTTACCTGGTGATCTCCTCCAGCAGTTTGCAGGGGTCAGCGGCGTAGAACTTGACCCCGAAGTACAGCGTGTAGGGGTCCGGGCCCTTCAGCTGCCGGCTAAGCTTCTTCTCAGAGTCTAGCCAATGCTGCGGATATTAAAATAACATTAGCCGCTAGGTCGTCAGCAGTCAGCCGCATTAGAACTTGAATGTGCTCGGACATAACATAGGCGGAGAGGAAAGTTAGGGGAGATTGGGAAAAGAAGTCAAAGTGTAGTGGACTGGATAGAGAGCAAAATGATTGAGATTTCAACCCAATTGCACTCGTCTTAGGATATTCACTCGTCAAAAATGCAGAGAATTGAATGAAAATTGAGAATATCGTTCTTTATAATAAAAAAATAAACTCCTAATTTTTTCAGATTTTTTTTCCACTTAAATATAGAGAAAATTTATATTAAAAATCGAGTTTAAAGCATAAGATTAAATGGAACATCGCATAAATTACTCAAAAGTTATACTAAGAAAAATAACTGCAAAATCTTATCTATGTCATATGATTTTTCTTCTACTTCTGGCGCTAAATAACATTTTAAACACACCTCGACAAGCCGTGGTTGGCTCCTATATTTGACATTTAATTTTTGTGTTTTAAGGAAAATTAACGATTTCTTTCTATCATTGTTAATTTTTTTCAATATAACAGTAAAATATACTTGCCTAAGTAGAATGTTATAGCTATGATTATAATTTAACTTAAATGGTTCAAATTATTTTAAAGGAAATTGAACATATTTATGTAGTTTTATTCGTGGTTGTAGAAAAAGTATAGTATGTGACTCGTTTATAAAATCTCTAGATAGGTACCTACTTGTTTTTTATATACTCGCTGCGCTTGTTCCTAAAAAACTCGTGACTAAAATGACATTTATGAAACTTAAAAAATCGAGTTTTACCGTGTTGATGAAGAGTATTTCGCTATTTATAACACTTTAAACGTTTATACGTCTAAACTGAACTCGGCGATAGTAGTCTTCTAAAAGTGTGTCTCAAAGCTTCTTATTGTATTTTCTGTAAATAATATTATAGAAATTATTTGAGACAGGCCATTACGCTGTCACAACCTGTATTTATGTACTATTTTAAAAATTTAAAATATATCCAAATAAAACTGTAAAAAATTAACATATACTTTAGCCATTTAAAATGCAGATATATAATATTATTACATAAACATAATCTATTTTCCATTACCCACTTGGCTGTGGCAGTCGCAACGCATAAACAAGATTATTCACAGCTTCGTGTACTCAACTTACTGATCATAAAACAACAATTTTTTTTAAATTGGTAAATTTAAGGGCAGTTTTTACAAGAAGCACATTTTTGAAACAACTGTATTGTTGATTACATAATGGATATCTGATAAACTATGAATGGAATACAGTAAAATCTGTACTGTTGTCCTTTAATTTTTGGCAGGGTTTTGGTGTGTTGATACTTCAGTAGATAGTAAATTTTATTGATTTAAAATAAATAATACCTACTACTTGGAATGTCAATTTTTGGAGTAAAATTCCCGTATCTATTTTTCAGATCTACGCCTATGGCTGGTCAAATAACGCCCGTTCATTAGTAATTAGAAAGATTGCTTTGGTTCTAAAGATAATTACCAGTGTTTGACTCCAGTTTGTGGTTACAATGTTTAGACAAAAAATTAAATAAGGTTAGAAAAATGAATTTTTTAACTTGAAATTATGCTGGTTTTTATGCTCTTTAAATTTAAAATAATTATTTAGGAAAACAGAAGAAACAAAACACCAAAAACTCAAACAAGAAATTTGTAAATGATGAATGAAAGTATAACACAAACACTTATTGAAAATTGCAGAATAAATTTCCTCATTAAAGATTAATTTGGTCATTTAAAGCTATTAAACTCTAAATTTAAATTATCAATGAGATAATACACGCACTTATAACATTATGAGAAACAATGTTACAATTAACATTAACAAAATTCAGACGGTAATTATTATTGTATTATTCTATTGTATCCTACAAATTATTGTAGGCTGTTAAAATAAAGTTAGCAATAGTGGCATCCTGTATCAAAATAACGTTTTATCTTAAAATCTACGATTTCATGAAAAGTATAATTTAGATTTTATTTTATAGAAAATGCTACAATTCTAGTTGTGAATCATAACCAAAAACCAATAATAAAATTGGTAGATATAAAAATTTCTATGGTGTGTATAATAGTGTCTCAACAAAATTTCGTTTGTTTGATACAAATTTTATAACAAAACTTTTCTTCTTGTTGCAAGTTCTTTTGCAACACTAACATATTTTTACATGAAAAACAAGCTATAGTACTTTACTGCTTTCGTTTATTGAAACTAATAAAATACACGTCGCTCCGTCGTATTCGCGTGTAACGTCGTCTCCATACATTGTACGGACAAAGTTCTAAGACTTTTTACTAAGTGATAAACGTCGCAAATAAAATTAAACAAAAGACGATAAGGAAACATTTTATTTATCTGGAGATTTAGCCAAGAAAATGGACACTTAAAGTTAATTCTTTTAATCTTTATAGAAATTCAGTGTTTTCTGGGAGTTCAAGTACAGGTGGTAAAATAAATGAAATTTTGCAGTCGAGTACGTAGCTTAAAATAAATGCTGTACTACAGGGACGGACTAAGAAAACATTTAGTAAATTTGTAATCGAAATATGGTCTGCGATATTGACTTAATTTTATATGCTGTAATTTATGTTATTTTAAACAATCGTTTATCTTAGTGGGCACAATATTTGGCGATAAATTTCGGGTTAGATTGGGGTAGTGGAAAGAATTTTTGTGCAGTTAAACTGAATACTTAAATATGTACCAGACTGATTGTAGGCATACAGGATGATTAACAATTTCGTACATATATTAATTAAGTCATATATAGGTACCTACTCGGCTTACAGATTATGACACTGGAAGAATTTTATCAAAATTCACAATTTTAGATTCCGTATATTATTATTTTTAAACAGTTTTGGGCTACCGTTTTCGTATAGAATTTCATAAACTGTAAATGTAATTATACCAATAAAATTTGATCCAATGCATAATTAGTTTTATTCCATTCAAATCTAGTCAGATATCTATTGTAGTACAATGTTTACAGTGATACAATATTGTACTTCTTACGAAAATTGTCCAAAAATTAACCAATTAAAAAAATTATGTTTCATGATCAGTCAGTTGAGTACTAATGCCATTAAAATATGTGCACAAAGTTGTGAATCGCCCTGTATATTTAATTTTTTATTTTAATGGGAATCATTCAACAGTATTTATTCTCAATTACATTCGAGTAGTATGGTATATGATTATTATAGTGGACTCCAACTATTGTTAGACCGATTCATCTTTGTAAGCCAAAGCGGCATCGGAGGGATTCTTATGCAACCATGATTACATTTAAGACGATCAAGTGGTCAGTTTGAATCGTCCGAGTGAGATTTAATTACAAGATGGCCGAGAGATTTGAACCACGAAACTCCAGCTTCCTACGTCATCATATGACCTACTATTTCTCGTAAAGTAGAAGAAGGATCATATTTTTTACCCTTAGATAAAATATGAACTTTCAGTTAAAATACTTGGTATCTATAATAAGAAATATTATTTTGAAATTACAAATACCTACTAGGATTGAAAATGTTGTTTTACAACCAGTGGGGGTTTCCAAGCCTATGGCTTTAAAAAAAACTTATTGGATATAAATTGTCAGCATATATAAGTTAAGTATAGAAAAGTGATAATAATTGTTCATTTTGATAGATTTATTACTTTTTTATCGAAATGGAAATGTATCTCTGCATTAAAATGACCCATGTGTGACGTAGACAACATTTAAACCAAACCGTGAGTAGATTTGTTCATGAAAGATCGTTTATTGTAGTTTTGACAACGGAATGGACGAGGACAACGGACCTGTGTTGAAATAAGGTAAAATTTACGTATCGTATTCAGTCTGTGGGAAATTTTATTTTCCCGGGAAAATTCCCGGGAATTTCCCTACGAAAAAAATCGGGAATTCCATTTTATAATTTCCGGAATTAAATACGGAAATTCCCGGGAATAAAAAGGGAAATTCCCGATAGCGATAATAAACTCTACTTGTCTTATTCTGTTGTTATTTTAACATTTGCTTTGTGTTAATACTCTGCTTTATTATTAAACAACTTTATAAATATGATTTTTTTTTATTTTTATGAGGAAATTTATCGTAAATTTTTTCACAGGAATTCTCCGGAAAATTTCCCCGGAAATTAATCAGAAAATTCCCCAAAAAACTTCCGGAAAATTTCCTGGGAAACCCGAAACATTTGTTCCCGGGAATTTACCCATCACTACACACACGGCATTGTTTTAAACTTTATGAATTTTTTTCTGGCTTATTAGAAACATTTTGGCAAAAATAAAAATACGGGTTAATATTTTAATGTATAGATTAACATATAAAAAACAAAAAAATAGTGGAAACTCCCATTATGCCAAAAATAAATGAGGTTTCGATGTGCAACATTCTAAGTCCAACCCTGTTCGAGTGCAACGAGTAAAACTAAAACCTATACTAAAACTAAATTGTATAAATTGAAACTCACCGTTTGGCCCTCCGAATCGAGGTATCGCAAGCTGAAGTACGCTGTTTCCAGCAAGTTTAAATGCCTGAAAACGACATCTAGAATTGTTTGACCGGTGTTGGTGTCCTGAAACAAAATAAATACAAATCAACTACGCTGTTTATTCACTACATACAATCAATATTTTAAACTAAATTCTAAATTCAAATCGGTGAGTGAAACTTCTAGGTGGAGTAGTGACAAATTTAAATGGATTAAGTATGTCGGGGAATAAATTTAAGAGTATAAAACAACAATCGAAATAACATGATATCTTTTGAAAAATCGCAATATTAATACCACTGGAGTAGATTATTCTATTAAAAATAGGTAATATCAAATAAAAAACTACACAATAATGAAACAACAATCGACCATATTTATTATTATATTTTTCAGTTTTTTTTATACTGTCCTTTCTGTATTTAGTCACACTTTTAATCATTATGGAGTTATGGAGAGGAAAGAACCAATAACATATTTAATTCTTGTAGTATTAATTTAATTTAATAATTATGCAAAAATTACTAACTGAAAAATAAAAATGGTTAGATTTAAGTTCCATGGCACTCTGAAATAATGCTACATGCATATAAATGGCAATTTTCTTTTCCGCGTTTTTCTCAAGAAGTAACAAAGCAATATGATCGACTTTAAATTTTGAACAAGAGTTGAATTTACAACATTCGTCTATAATGAATAGGTAAGTATCTAACTATCACAACTAACAAATATCAAGTACACACCCAGTATAGGTACCCTTATTTTTTTCGGGAATTATAAAAACACCCTGTATTATTCAACGAGAGCTTAACAAATGGTAATTGATCATAAGAATAATATAGTAGAATAGGTACTTTCTTATTATATCTCCCTTTTGAAAGTGTAGGTACTGTAAGGTTATTAATATTATATAATATTAGTTAGATAAGGTTAGGTTAGGTTAATTTGTACAAATAGCCTTAATTTGTTCGAGTTTTTACTAGTTAAAACTATTTTGCTTTTTACTTTATAAATGATAAAAACGGACTGACCAGCAAAAACAAGTTGAAAATGGCTAAAATAAGGTTGTATAATTATTTAACAAACAAGTATTATTTAATAAAATTATTTTAATTTAATTTCAAATTTAATTATACGAAATAGTTCAAAAGCAAATAAAGTTGCTGTTGCCTACATTTGAGAGATTTTGAAGTTTAATTTAATTACGCTTTATTATGCATAATAGTGGCATAATTAAAACTTCACTTTACTTTAATTGGTTATGTTTTATATTTAATTATAACATAATATTTTAAAATCTGTAAACGTTAAATATATAGATTTATTTTTTAATTTTATGTTTAATGTAAAATGATAACGTAATGTGTATTTTGTTTTAAATGGACCACAACTGTATATAATTTTGCCTATGAAAATATACATGATACATGTAAGGTAAACTAAATAGAAATTTACAAATTTACTGCTTTAGTTATTTCAATTTAATATCATATTACTCACATATAAGTACAAAAAAAACAAAATTTTTCTCATATACGTAACTAAAATCAACTAGCAAACAAGCTTGTTTGTTTTCAGAACACAACTTTGTTTTTAAACTCTTCAAATGTTTAAAAGTTTGTTTTGAAAAATCCTATAACCGGTACACATAAAAAAGTTTCACTTTGTGCTGCATTGTTGTATGAAGCGCCGTTCGGGACAAAATTAAATGTCGAAAATATTTTGTTTTCCTTGGGAAGAAATATTTTTTAGTTAGAAATAATAAAATTTTTCCAGAAATAAATATATTTTTCTAGAAATAAATATTTTTTTAGCAGCGTAAATATTTTTTATGCTGATTTATTTTTATTCCCGAAAAATATTTTTTTCTCCAAATTTAAAAATATATTTCTCTCAAACTAAATGTTTCTTGCGAAATAAATATTTTTACAAAATATATTTTCTCAATCATAACAAAAAAATTCTCATAAGGAAATATTTCTTTCGTGCGTAACAAAAAATATTTCCTGCGCCAACCAAATATTTTATTTTCTCCAGCAACACAAAAATATATTTCTCGCAGAACGCGACACTTCACTTTAGCTACAGTAGATGGCGCAAGCTGTTGTCGGTAATATCGTTAACTAATGTTTGAATAGCCAGAAGCCAGAACGTCGCTGCATGAATTTAGCTATCATACGTTCATAACATCAATGAGGGTAATTACAGCCTAAATATATGAATTTCTTATAAAACAAAGAGCTGAGTCTAATTATTATACATATTTTAAGTACAGGCTGCTATGCTAATCAGGGAAAGGAATTACGGTTTAAAATGACAATGCGTTAACTTGTCGTTTTCGTTTGTATTAACATTGAAACTTTATCGTTTATTTGCGTAATTAATAAATAATAGAATATTTTTTCAATAATTATTATAACGACCACACCACTCTACTAAAGTTAAAAGAGTGCCAAATAAACTTGTAATACTCAGAGAACCCTGTACTTTAAATATGTATAATAATTAGACTCAGCTCTTTGTTTTATAAGAAATTCATATTTTTAGACTGTAATTGCCCTCACTGATATTATGAACGTATGATAGCTAAATTCATGCAGCGACGTTCTGGGTTCTGGCTATTCAAACAGTAGTTAACGATATTACCGACAACAGCTTGCGCCATCTACTGTAGCTAAAGTGAAGTGTCGCGTTCTGCGAGAAATATATTTTTGTGTTGCTGGAGAAAATAAAATATTTGGTTGGCGCAGGAAATATTTTTTGTTACGCACGAAAGAAATATTTCCTTATGAGAATTTTTTTTGTTATGATTGAGAAAATATATTTTGTAAAAATATTTATTTCGCAAGAAACATTTAGTTTGAGAGAAATATATTTTTAAATTTGGAGAAAAAAATATTTTTCGGGAATAAAAATAAATCAGCATAAAAAATATTTACGCTGCTAGAAAAATATTTATTTCTAGAAAAATATATTTATTTCTGGAAAAATTTTATTATTTCTAACTAAAAAATATTTCTTCCCAAGGAAAACAAAATATTTTCGACATTTAATTTTGTCCCGAACGGCGCTTCATATTGTTGACTTTGTTTGCAAAACGAAAAAGGTAAAAATTATCAAAGTATCGTGAAACGTGGAAAAATATTTCCTAGTATAGATAATTTCTGAATTTAGAGTGAACTTCACAAGGACTTATTACAACAGGATCCACTGTAGTACAAGAAATCAATTACAAAATAAGGTAAATTCATAACTTAACATAAAAATACATAAATTAATAGAAATAATAAATAGTACGATATCCCTGGTTAAAATGCCAGATAAAATGGTAGTTAACACAGATAAAGTTTTAATGAGAATTTATCGTAACTTATGTGCACACGCCGAATTTTATCCGCCATCGCACAAAGTTGTAATAAAAACTTTATGAGAATTTATGGGATTCTATGAGCCGTAATATTTCTATTGTCATTTTATACGCAATGTGGTAATATATTCTATTGGGTTTTAATCTGGATCAACTCGGAACATATTTTATCTGCAATAATTGTAAATTTACGATAAAATTCTTAACGGATTTTATATGTTTCTATGAGAAATGTAATCTATTCGGTTCTATACGCAGAATGGCAATTAATTTTCTATAAGAATTAATACGCAAATACACAATTCGTTATTTTTATACGGTTTTATAGTAATTTCGCTATTAACTTTTAATTGGATTTTATCCGTTTCTATGTGATACACATTCTATTTGATCCTATGAGCAAAGTGGCATGCAATTTAGTAAATTAGTATCCCACTTTGCTCATAGGATCAAATAGAATGTGTATCACAAAGAAACGAATAAAATCCAATTAAAAGTTAATAGCGAAATTACTATAAAGCCGTATAGGAATCACTAAATGTGTAATGCGTATAAATTCTCATAAAAATTAGTATCTCACTTTGCTCATAGGACCAAATAGAATGTGTGTCACATAGAAACGGATAAAATCCAATTAAAAGTTAATAGCGAAATTAGTATAAAACCGTATACAAATCACAAAGTGTGTAATGCGTATAAATTCTCATAGAAAATTGCATGCCACTTTGCTCATAGGATCAAATAGAATGTGTGTCACATAGAAACGGATATAATCCAATTAAAAGTTAATAGCGAAATTACTATAAAATCGTATAGAAATCACAAAGTGTGTAATGCGTAAAAATTCTCATAGAAAATAGTATCCCACTTTGCTCATAGGATCAAATAGAATGTGTGTCACATAGAAACGGATAAAATCCAATTAAAAGTTAATAGCGAAATTACCATAAAACCGTATAGGAATCACAAAGTGTGTAATGCGTATAAATTCTCATAGAAAATAATATGCCACTTTGCTCATAGAATCAAATAGAATGTGTGTCACATAGAAACGGATAAAATCCAATTAAAAGTTAATAGCGAAATTACTATAAAACCGTATAGAAATCACAATGTGTGTAATGCGTATAAATTCTCATAAAAATTAGTATCGCACTTTGCTCATAGGACCAAATAGAATGTGTGTCACATAGAAACGGATAAAATCCAATTAAAAGTTAATAGCGAAATTACTATAAAACCGTATAGAAATCACAAAGTGTGTAATGCGTATAAATTCTCATAGAAAATTGCATGCCACTTTGCTCATAGGATCAAATAGAATGTGTGTCACATAGAAACGGATATAATCCAATTAAAAGTTAATAGCGAAATTACTATAAAATCGTATAGAAATCACAAAGTGTGTAATGCGTATAAATTTTCATAGAAAATAGTATCCCACTTTGCTCATAGGATCAAACAGAATGTGTCACATAGAAACGGATAAAATCCAATTAAAAGTTAATAGCGAAATTACTATAAATCCGTATAGAAATAACAAAGTGTGTAATGCGTATAAATTCTCATAGAAAATAGTATCCCACTTTGCTCATAGGATCAAATAGAATGTGTGTCACATAGAAACAGATAAAATCCAATTAAAAGTTAATAGCGAAATTACTATAAAACCGTATAGAAATAACAAAGTGTGTAATGCGTATAAATTCTCATAGAAAATTGCATGCCACTTTGCTCATAGGATCAAATAGAATGTGTGTCACATAGAAACAGATAAAATCCAATTAAAAGTTAATAGCGAAATTACTATAAAATCGTATAGAAATCACAAGGTGTGTAATGCGTATAAATTCTCATAGAAAATAGTATCCCACTTTGCTCATAGGATCAAATAGAATGTGTATCACATAGAAACGGATAAAATCCAATTAAAAGTTAAAAGCGAAGTTACTATAAAACCGTATAGGAATCACAAAGTGTGTAATGCGTATAAATTCTTATAGAAAATTGCATGCCACTTTGCTCATAGGATCAAATAGAATGTGTGTCACATAGAAACAGATAAAATCCAATTAAAAGTTAATATCGAAATTACTATAAAACCGTATAGGAATCACTAAGTGTCTAATTTTCGAAGTGCTTACTTCTCCGCTATTTTTACCTGTGGCTTCTAACTTATACCTTCTACCGATATTCGTATAGAAACAGATAGACTGTAACCAGCAATGAATGGTAAAATACATATTAAGTACCATAGATTCCAATAAAATCCGTTCTACTTGTGTACCATTATATCCTATACAAACGGATAGATTTTCATTCTTATATGCGGATAAAAACCAATAAAATAAATTACTGGATTTCCAGCAGTTTATGGTAAAATGCGCGTTCCAATACACATATTAAATACCATAGATTCCTATAAAATCCGTTCGACCTGTGTACCATTATATCTCATACGAACGGATAGACTTACATTCGTAAATGCGGATAAAAACCAATAAAATATATATCTGGATTTCCAGCAGTTTATGGTTAAAGAGGTGTTTCAATACACATATTGATTACCATAGAATCGTATAAAATCCGTTCGACTTGTGTACCATTATATCTCATACGAACGGATAGACTTACATTCGTAAATGCGGATAAAAACCAATAAAATATATATCTGGATTTCCAGCAGTTTATGGTAAAAGAGGTGTTTCAATACACATATTGATTACCATAGAATCGTATAAAATCCGTTCTACCTATGTACCATTAAAACTCATAAGATCGAATAGACTTACAATCGTATATGCGGATAAAAACCAATAAAATATATATCTGGATTTCCAGCAGTTTATGGTAAAAGAGGTATTATGTCGAAATTACGAAATAAATATACACAAAATGCATGTATTTAATATTTTATATTTTGACAACTGTTGTTTATATATTGATCTATCTTGTTTTTTATTGTATCTAAGTAACATTAATTTATTAAGATATAACAATTCTCCCACGCATATTACTTCAACTCGTAACATAATCATTTAAATATGTTGGAGAACGCCGTTGTCTTTCCGATCTTCTTAGCTCTACTTGAGTTTCAGGATTCGTACTTGCATCTGCCATAATGGTCTCTTGAAATTCATTATTAATTGGAATTTCAATCGTATCGTAATTGGTTTTAATGTTGTGTTCTGAGTTGGCGAATGTAACCATTTTTTCCTTTTGTAACTTAGATGTAGGGACTTGTTCAGGAACTGTTACAAATATTAATTGGTCTATATGACGTTTAAGGGTGTAACCATCTCCATCGAGTTGAACAAGATAATGTAACTTTCCAAATTTTTTAAGAATAGTACCAAATCTCCAAGATGGTTTATTACTTGAATACCATCTTGCTTGTACTCTGTCTCCCACGCATAATTGTCGAACTCGTAATGCATTTGGAGAATTTGGTGCCAATTTAGGTGGTTTAAGAACATCTAATTTGAAGCGTAGTCTCCTTTGTAGGTAGAGTTCTGCAGGAGATTTTCCACTAGCTAGCGGAGTTGAACGATACCGTAAAAGGATTTCTTGAATCATTCGGTGGAGCGGCAAATTTGTATTGGACATAGCTTTTAGTTTTTGTTTCACGGTTTGTACATTCCTTTCAGCTATTCCGTTGGTTGCAGGATGTCCAGGGGCTATAAATTTTTGTTGAATGCCGTTATCTTGACAGAAATTTAGAAATTCTTCACTTTTAAAAATGGTTGCATTGTCTGAAACCAGGATTCTAGGCAATCCATGAGTGCAAAATATAAATTGCAAGTGTTCAATTGTAGATTTAGATGTAGGAGCCTGTTTTGATATTCGTACTTCTAGCCATCTTGATTTTGCATCAACCAAAATTAGAAAATAATTATCTTTATAAGGTCCTGCGTAATCAATATGGATTCTTTCAAAATTTTCTTGTGGTTCATCCCAATTGTGTACAGGAATCTTTGTTGGACTTTTTTAACAATGGCGCAATCAGGACATGATTTAACTAAGCATTCAATATCATGGTCAATATTTTTCCAGTATACATATCTTCTTGCTAACTGTTTCATTTTCACGATACCAATATGAGTATGGTGGAGTTCAATTAATACTAGTTTTTGCATTGATTTTGGTATTAATACACGTTGACCTTTAAAAATTATACCATTTTGTAAATAATATTCAGAGTCGTACATTTCGCCATTTAACAGATCTGATTTAATTTTTGACAATTCTTCATCTCGTTCAGTTTCTTCAGCTAAAGACTTATGATTTAATGTTAAATTAGAAATTTGATAAATGGTTTCGCTGGTAATCAATGCGACCTCTTCTTCAATGGTTTCTTCGATTGTTGAAATTGGTTCTTGAATTGATGCTCGGGACAAGAAATCAGTATGTATATTATTTTCAGCGGGTTTATGACGAATCTGATAATTGAAGTTTGTAAGCCAGGCTGCGTAACGTAGAAGTCTAGCTGATGTCATGGCTGGAAGTTTCGAATTTTCATGAAAAATGTGAGTTAGTGGTCGATTGTCGGTTATCAAAGTGAAAGGTCTTCCATAAATAAAATAATAGAATTTTTTTAAAGCAAATACTATAGCTAATGCTTCTCGATCTAGCTGACTGTAGTTCATTTCAGATTTTGTAAGAGATCTCGATGCAAATACAACTGGTTTCTCTATACCATCTACAATGTGTGACAGAATTCCTGCTATGCCTATGGGTGAAGCATCGCAAGTTACTGTTACTGGAAGTTGCGGGTTAAATGGAATTAATACTCTATCGCCTGCTATTTCTTGTTTCAGTTTTTGTAATGCCGATTCGCAACTTGTGGACCAGTTAAATTTACGATTTTTCTGAAGTAATTCTCGTAATGGATGTGTTATTGTTGATGTGTTGGGAATAAACCGTGAATAGTATGTTACCATACCTAAGAATCTCTTCACTTCTTCCTGATTTTGTGGCCTTGGAGCGTCCAATATTGCTTGAACTTTTGAAGGGTCTTTAGAAATTTTATTCCTTTCGATAATGTAGCCTAGGTATTTAATTTTAGTTTTGAAGAATTGGCATTTATTTTTATTAATGTGTAGGTCATTAATCTTTAAACGATCTAAACATTTACATAAGTTTTTGTAACATTCGTCTATCGTGGCTCCGTGTATAACTATATCATCGAAATAACTCATAACTCCAGGAAGGCCTTCCAGAATTTGGTCCATAATTCGATTAAATTCGCTTGGTGCAATTTTGATTCCAAATGATAATCGATTACATTTATAAGTGCATTTGTGTGTAATAATTGTTTGAATTTTTGCACTTTCTTCGTCGACAGGTATATGTAAGTATGCCTTAAACAAATCAAGAGTACAGAAAAATGTTGAATTGTGTAATTTATTTAGTATATCTTCTATTTTTGGAATTGGATAGTGGGCAGTTTGTAGCTGTGGATTTACTCCAATCTTGTAGTCAACACAAAGTCTTACAGTGCCATCTGCTTTTGGAATGACAACTAGAGGTGAAGCCCAATCACTTTCTGTAACTTTTGAAATAATTCCTTGTTCTTCTAAATTCTTGAGTTCTTGTTCGACATTTTGTTTTAAAGCATGTGGAATTTCTCGAGCTTTGAAAGCAATTGGCTTCGCTTTTTCTCGTAATTTTAGAGAACAATTGGCAATTAGGAACACGTCCGATAGTCGGTTTAAAAATATCTGGATACATGGAATAAATTTTATTTAACTGATTTACAGGATTAATTATGCAAACAGAATTATTCTGAATAACTGGTAAACTTGGCTTTCTGTCAAGATCTTGAAGATGTATGTCAAGATGTCTAATCCAAGAACGCCCTAATAATGGTGAAAATTTGTTAGGTACCACAAATAGGATTTCATTTGATTTAATTCCGTTGTATTCAACTTGAACTTCTGCTATACCAATTGGGTCGAAAATGCCAGCAGTATATGATCTAAAACGAGTCTTTGTAGGTTGCAGTTTCGCTTGAAGATTAAGATGATCAAATTGACACTTTGGCAAGAGTGTATGGCCTGCGCCTGAATCTACTTCAAATTCCTGATTTCTGTTTTCGATTTTAATAATTACAAAATACTTTTGTGAATCACGAATTGTGCATGATTGATTTTCGTATATGTCGAATATTTGATTTGTATTATACAATTGAATTACATTTGTCTCATTTTCTTTGTCTTCTATTGCTTTTACATTAATCTTATTTTTCATTAATTTTTGTATACATACTTTTTCTACATGCCCAATTTTGTTACAATGATTACATTTTAGTCGCTGTTGATTTTCTCTGCAATTTTTTGCAATGTGATTGCTACGACCGCACCTAATGCACACTCCCTCTATTCCTAATTGCTTTAGATTAATTCTTGTATTGTATCCCCTTCGATTGTTGAAATTATATTGATTATTATTTGAATAGTTCATCTGATCATTTTGAAATCGAGATCTTGATATTAGATTAATTTCAGATCAGAGCTGGGCAAAGTACCGAACAAATGTACTCGAGTACAGAGTATGAGTACTCATATTAAAAAGTACTCTTGAGTATTTTTCTTGAATATTTGCAAAACCGTTCTGGCATGAGTACAGAGTACAAAAAGTACTCAATACTCGTAGAGTACTGAGTATCTATGACGTCATTATAGTACAAATATACATAATTTTATTAAAATAATGCTTATATGCAAAAATGGGCATGACGATTAATAATGGCTACGATTGACGCTGAAATTGATTTGAATCTAATTCACTTTCAATTGTTAATTGATTCTCAATTGAATTCAGTTGGATTTCAATTGGTCTATTGAAGTCAATTGAACCTAATTGAAATTAATCAATTAATCGATTAATCAATTAACCATAATATAATTTTCGGTTAAAATAAACATCAATGAAGAACTTGTTATAAACAAATCAATATTATTTTATAATAAATGAATTGTTCTTTTATGTTCACAATATTTCATTATATTTTTCTGCAAGTTTCAACTTGATTGTTGACACCATTGTCGCAATTTGGAAAAAATTTATTAAAATAATGCTTATATGCAAACATGGGCATGACGATTAATAATGGCTACGATTGACGCTGAAATTGATTTGAATCTAATTCACTTTCAATTGTTAATTGATTCTCAATTGAATTTAGTTGGATTTCAATTATTGGTCTATTGAAATCAATTGAACCTAATTGAAATTAATCAATTAATCGATTAATTTATTAACCATAATATAATTTTCGGTTAAAATAAACATCAATGAAGAACTTGTTATAAACAAATCAATATTTTATAATAAAAGAATTGTTCTTTTATGTTCACAATATTTCATTATATTTTTCTGCAAGTTTCAACTTGATTGTTGACACCACTGTCGCACTTTGGAAAAAATGTTTGGCGTACTCATGATTCTAAAAATACTCTGAGTATTTGAAAATACTCTCAGTGTTAAAACTCTGAGTATTTAAAAATACTCTAAGTATTTAAAAATACTCAGAGTATTTAAATATACTCTGAGTACTTTTACTGTACTTAGAGTACTATTTAGAGTATTGAGTACAAGTATCATAGCGAAAATCTTTCGAGTACGAGTAAAAGTATCGATATTTCAAATGTACTTAAGTATGAGTACAAAGTACCAAATTTGTACTTTGAGTAGTACTTTAGAGTAATGTACTCGAGTACTGCCCAGCTCTGTTTCAGATGAGGAATCTGTATTTGAAATTTCCTTATCATCTAACTTTGATGCTTCCAGAGCTTGAGCTTTTTTAAGTGCGTCGTTGAATGTTAATTCATTGTCCACTAGCAATTCTTGACGAATTGTTGAATCATAAAGTCCTCTTATAAATTGTGATTGTAGAAATAGATCGGCAACAGATTTTCCACATTCGCAGTTAAATTCACAGTTTGGTAGAAATTTACGTAATTGGGTAATGTATTCATTAATTGTTTGATTTTGTTCTTGTTTCTGGGACAAAAATTTATGTCTTTCGACAATTACATTTTTCTTGACAGTGAACTGATCTTTTAAGATATGTACTATTTCTTTGTATGTCAATGCAGAAATTTCTTTTGGTGTAATTACGATTTTTAGTACTTGATATTGTTCAGCACCTATACTATTTAATAATATTGACTTTGTAACAGGTTCTTTAGTATTTAATCCTTTCATATTTATATAGTTTTCGAAACGTTCAATGTAATCTGTAAATTGCTCCTTATTTTTGTCATAATTTTCAAAATTGTACATTATTGTAGAACTTGGTTGGGTTACTATGTCCGTGGCTTTATTTTGTGACACTACTTTTTCTATCATACTTTCAAAATATTTTTGCTGCATAGTCATAAATTCTTGAAATTGCTTATGATCCATTTTTTCTTTCTTTTTTTACTATTTAAGATCTTTAAAAACTCTTGAGTGTTTTTATCCTCGTCGCCAATTTATTATGTCGAAATTACGAAATAAATATACACAAAATGCATGTATTTAATATTTTATATTTTGACAACTGTTGTTTATATATTGATCTATCTTGTTTTTTATTGTATCTAAGTAACATTAATTTATTAAGATATAACAAGAGGTGTTTCAATATACATATTGACTACCATAGAATCGTATAAATTTTTTTTATGTGTTTCTATGTGGCATTCTAACCAGGGATGTATTATAAAAATACTTACAGACATTGTCGATTTAATGAAACTATTTTACTTAAGAACTACCTAGGCTGTTATATGTTACAACAATTGAACCTAGTTTTCTAAAATTCTGACCATTCTGGCATTTGTGAACTGCCAATTTATCAATTTGAAATTTGACAATTTCTCTTCGTCTTCGATACTGTTTACTGTTTAATATTTAACTTATAACTTAGACACCAGATAGAGCTAGTTTTGCTTAAACTGAAACGGATATATTTAGAATATTAATTTAAATTTGCTTCTTATCTTTATCTAACTTTAAAATTATAGCATAGGTTAAAACTAGACAGAAATACTGCATAATACACAACTTCGTGCATACATTTTAATGGCACTGGCACATATTGTATTCTACTTACTGATCAAACAACAAGAATATTTTTTTTAATTCGTAAATTTAAGGGCAGTTGTCGCAAGGAATGAATGGATTAAAATTAAATTTTATATCTTTATTGTGCAGTTACGTATACAGTGAGTTAAAAAATAAAGTAAATACCTATATGAAATTCCATATGGAAAAAAAAACTGTTAATAAAAATTTTCCATAATCATTAAGTTGAGTACTTATGCCATTGTACAATATATGAACAAAGTTGTGAATCACCACAAGTAGTAACTTTTTAAATAAATGCACATATGAACGAAAAAATAAAATAGTGTACCTAACTCATATATTTATTAAAATAAAAAATAAACAGAACTGTAATATAATGGCCAGTAGTGACCTTATGGTCAAGTGTCCGCTTTGTTGTTCTAGTTGTGTACCTACAAAAATGTACTACCACTGGATCCGAGTGGTTTGACTCTACTTTAATATCATACCAAAAAGATCATACACAATTTTATCGTATAATCTGTATAATCCTATTCAATTTTTCTCTACTCGATTCTCCATAAAATAAAATAAATAACATGGGTAAGCATACATATACCTACATATCTATTACGTCTTTTACCCAACTTGGATGTGGCAGCCTCAACCGTGCGTGAGATTACAACTCACGAGTAACCATGGTTGTTTTTTGACAATACACCACAGGAAAGATCTTTGTGCACTCATCAATCTGCCCCAATTAAAATAAATATTTAATAAAAATAATAGCAGAAGTGTTAATCCGTTTTGTAAATCAAGGAGCCTAACATTAATTCACACTTTTTTCTTTGCTAGTAGCAAAAATTCCTGAGAACCATTTCATTCAATTAATATTCCTTCCCATTGAAACCCATAGCTAATAAAAATTACAGGCTACGTAAAACTCTTCATGTTTTGGACAGAAATAATAATCAGTTCTTGGTCTGTAAACCTAACATTAACATTGTTTCCCATTCCTCCGGGGCTTTAGGAATTCAAAGCTGACTTTCAACGTAGTTCGGCTTTACTCTCTCGAGCGTATTAATTTATGCAAACGAAACAAAAAGTGAAACTAACGCCCAACACCAACATGCACCCAAATCAGCAATGGTAGAAACGAAAATAACCATGCAAAGGGACACTTATTATTTCAACATAAGAAGAGCTAGTTACGTATAACGATAGTTTTGCACTAAAATTTTGAAATTTAATATGATTACTTTTTTATTTATGCAGATGAATATTTGTTCTGTTGGTACAAAATTTTGTGTAGGTATTTAGGGGAAATGTGCCTAAAATGACATACCACTTTTCAAAATTATGATTGCAGTTTTATTTTATCAGAAAAAAATGAGTTATTATTAAACCATTTGTAAAAGAAAAGATCTAATATAGAAACAACAAAACAGTAAGGTATCATATTTTATAAAACAGTGCAATTTTTTTAATTTGTAAAGATATACCTGCTATGTAATAATAATAATTTATTTATACTGTATACAACAGGACAATCCCAAGTATACTTGGGTAAAATGTCATATCTGTTTTAGTAATTCTTGGGTAAAGTATTATAGTTTTTTAAGGGCTTGCAAATGTCACGCATACATTGTTTTCTAAATTTTACTGTAATATTACCATTTCCATTATTGTGTTCATAGACGGATTTTTTGAAGATACTTTCATGCTTCTAAATGCTATCAATGAATTAGAAATTTATATTTGACAGACAATTCTCATCAGGACTATTTGTCTCAGAATTCACTATGTATCTACATAAACTCACGTTCAAACTTGAGTCATATATTAAAATTCCAAGTTAAAAGTCAGTGATCTATGCCATGGAATGTCGGTCAATTTGATGCTCTCCATTCTTTCTTTCTCGTTTGCGTGATATCATCCTGATCATACTCATACCACACCGTTTTGAGGGTAGCAATAGCATGGTAATTATGAGTGGTCAGACGTTGAGCCATTCAGACATATGCTCAGCTTCTGGCCTCGGGCTCAAACACTCGATAATTTAGTGCATTTCTCAAACCGTGAGAACTGCCCGTAACGTCTACTGACTTGGCTAGAGCACGCAAATTTTCACATTTTTAACTGAAATGCAAGAAGAATAACTAATCAATAATAATCTATATATTAACTTGAAATATTACTGTTACTGTAATAGCATCAAAATTTTATCGATTTTCATTATACAGGTGTATCATAATTTCGAGTACATACGTTAAGGGTACATACTCTTACAGTTTAAAATGCTGATTACGGATAAAAAATAATTTTTCAAAAATTCCAAAAATATCTGAAGGGAACATTTTTGACATTCTAATTCTAAATTAATTTATTTCTATTTAATTATTCATTTATTTTTAATAGTAATTATGCCAATCCAGTAGCACTTTAAAAAAACTATACCCTTAATTTATGTCCTCGTAGTTATATGATACATTCTGTATTGTCAAATTAAACAGCTGAAATTTAACCCGAAGAATGATAAAATTAAAAAAATTAAACTTAATTTTGTTTTAAGCACATTTTAGATGATGTTGCCAACTGTTCTTGATAAACAAGGACGTAAAAAAGATATAAATTAATAAGTAATTGTCTTATCAAATTGCACAATTTCATTTATAAATCGTACCTAATACAAGATAACAGTTTTCTTTTTAAATCACTGACAGCTTGAATATGTTGTACCACATTAAGAGCATTAAAAGCAAACATTTGTGTTTGAAATTGACCATTTTTACTAATTAATAATTAACATTATGTCTCTATTAGGGATTTTAAGAATATCGTCAGTGGTCAGACATTTTTGGAAAGAAGGATATAAGAACAAGAAATACAATTCATATTTCATATCCATTACGCCTTTGACCTTTGTACACAACTTGGATGGTGGCTGGTGGCAGCCTTACATACTGTAAATCATCTGTATTTTTCCCGTGTGTGCGGTTACCGACTTACGAGACTCATGGTTGTTAGTGGAGAGTACATGATACATGAGATTTTTGTACAGTTATACCGATATTATGTAGCTGACTGAATTTGAATTGTCATAATCATAATCCAGTACACAACACTATATTCATCTCAGGATGTTTAAAATTGAGTTGAAACATTAAAAGAGTTAGGTACAGTTTCTTTTTATTCAATCACTCAAAAAACTGAATGTTATTCTGAGAAAATAGGTGCTAATCTAAATCATTTTATCAAGCATATAAAAAACTATAAAAAGAAAAAAACTTAATCATATCTAATTTTATGAAAGAAGATCTAGGATCTAACATGATTATAGTTTCAAAAGCGCTGTTATGGATGCGTCATAATTCGTCCAAGCAGAACCTGCGGTTTGTTTTGACTATGAAATAGATCGCCTTTTGTTTTTCCTTGTGGAATTTAACATTATTTAGCCAGTGGTTAGCAATTAGGTAAAAAAATTCTTATACATTGTGGTTATTCTCAATTTCATAAATTTCACCATCAAAGGCATAAACATTTGCAGGGATAATATTACTTTACTTTGTATGTGAAAATCGTAAATTGCAAACTTAAAATATGAGATAGCTTGGGGTAAAAATTGGAAAACTTTTACGAGTATAGTAGTAGAGATCTTAGATGCTGTCATGCATATTTCAGTGAATGAAATTTACGTTTACGTAACTTGCTACTTTGGGTATAGGGCAAGGATACTTGATTTGGTTTATGACTAGGAGGCTAGGGTTTAGGGTTCAAATAGGGTTGTTTTTCAATATTCAACGTTTAAATTTACTCTTTCAGGGCAGTTCAAAAAGGTGGAAACAGTATTCTCGCCCGGTTGAAGAGTAAATACGAAAGTCAGATTTACACTAAGTATTAAAAAATCCCAGGAATTTACTTAGATTACTTCTTTGTTATAAGTATTAAAATATTTATGATTTCATCATTTTAACTGTTATAAGTCATTTAAAACTGAAATCAAATAAGAATAACAAACTTCTAATAACAACCATACCAATGCATTTCCAAATAACATTTTGACAGAAAACATAAATATGACACAAATCCATCTAACAAAATGGATGCTTATTCAATATAGCCCGTAGATAAAGAATTATTGAAATTATAATTTATGAAAAATATGTTTTACCCATTTTTGAAAATAACACAAGTAAGTACTACAAATACAAATTAATTTTTCATGTATAATACCTATATTTATTTTATATGCGCGTTTCTAAATAATTAATGCTATTAATATTAACTATTCATGGTCATGAATAATTTTCTATTACACAAAATTTAAATAAACAGTTCGATTCTGAGTATAATGTTGACAAAATACAAATAACATCCAGGTATTTTTAAAAACTTATTTAATAAAATGAGTTAGTCAATGGGCCATGCTAATCAACAAGGAACTAAGCGCCAAATAGGAGAATATTGGCGGTTGAGCGGTTGAGCTACAAAATGGGTTAATTGCATGATCTCTTTTGTTAAATATTTTTGAAGAGATAAAAACTTGGGAACCTTATACCATGCAAGTAGCCCATTGTGGATAAGGTCTAAGGTGACAAGTCGTACGCTGATATATGATTCACAGTCGATGATGCCAGAAGTACATCAATATTGTTCACGATTGTTCACTATACATATAAAAGAGACGGAAAATGGTTAATAATTTTGCCGTACTAATATACATTTGCGTTACACGTGGAAAGTAGTTTTGAGCACAACATTGAATTTTTCTGGTATGTTTGATAAATTTTGATTTTGATTCATTTTGATCACGTTAAAAATATATTATACTATTTCGTGGTCCGTGGTCCAATGATAATTTGACTGGGAATAGAAATAAATCCACCTTTTAGTGCTGTTTTAATTATTCATTTAATGTATAAAATTCATACAATCCACAAGCTAATATTGCAATAAATTACTTGTGAAAATTTGTATAAGTTTACCTACGTTAAATATTATAAAATATCGAGTAAAATATTAATCGTTATTTTTTCTTATGACGAAAATGTACCAGTGATTTGTCACCTTAATCCTTAATGCTTTGTTGATTGCAATGTTTTATGCTTGTCAGAATAATTACAATATAAATATTATTGCAATTTTGACATGTTCTATATTGATCTCCTTTTTACCATTTTTATAAAAATGTCACTAGTAGTTCCTTTTTTGATAAGCTTAATACAAAAAATATGATATAGTAGAAAATTTTAATATTCTATTTGCGTGTACACAGAAAAACATTCGTTCGAGTAAAATTCTTACGAGTTACAATGTAATAAAAATAAACGTTAATTTCTACCAATAAATGTAAAAAAACAACACTAGGAAACAGGGACTCGAACCGAACCGGCACAGGAACGAAAACCGGAACGAATCGTAGCTATTTTAACAAACCGCGAACTGTCAAAAAATAATTTGGTAAACCCATAACCGGAGCCAAATCGATGGTTATGAACCCGTTCGGAACGGTTTAGAGCTATAATTGATATTTAACGTTTTTCGTCAAAATGCTAAGTAAGTATTAATTTTTCATAGAAATTATTAAATTTTCTATGGTTCCGTCAAGTTTTCAAATTTTATAGAAATTTAATTATCATCACAATCATGTTAAGTACGTGGTTGATACATAATCTAATTTTTCTTGAACAATATACTGATCATTTCATCGTTTTAAAAAAATTGGTAACCGGTGTTATTGATCGAGAGAACAAATTGTATACAATTTGTTGAAAACTCTATAAATACTATTCCATATAAAACAAATACCAAAAATTATTTAAATCCACGCGATCGGCGAACAAAAGAGTAATTTTAAAACAATTTAATAAAAGAATCAGTTGAAATTTTCCCGATTAAAATCAACAAAAAAGAAATGAAATAAAATTCCGCTTCGCGTGCGTGTGGAATGATAAAAGCATCAAAAGACCTGTGATCTTTCCGTTTGTCGGTTTGTCAGTTTGTCGGTAGCCAATGTCCGACACGATAGCCTAAAACGCAGGGTTGGACTTCGCCCACCGGGAATTGTTTGGCCTCTTTTTGGGCCATAGATAAGTCGTAAAAGGTTTTAATTTTTAATTTATGCTAATTATTCTTTGTTTATTTTACAGGCTGTTTTATACTTATGGATCAAACTATAAGCGCGATAAGGTTATATACCGGAAGATCCACAACTTCGTGCATGATGTATTTCAATAGCATAATATACTGATTACTGATCATGGAAGAAAAATGTAATTTTTGGAACAACTTCATTGAAGATAACACAATAGGTATCTGATTAATGAATGAAATAAAATAAAATTTGAATTAATTATACCATGGCAAGAATTAGTTGTAGGTACAGTTAAAAATTACGTAAATTTATGAAAATTCCGTCAAGAAACAATGCCCAATCAATCAAGCCATGAATAGAGATAAACATTCAAACCACTGTGTTGGGTGTGACAACCTCACATTTTGTGAGTCATATATATATATATATATATATATATATATATATATATATATATATATATATATATATATATATATGTTATAGATATAGATTATACCATGCGCGTGTGTGTGTTCCAGTCGTCAACTCACGGGTACTCATTGTTGTTAGTGGAGAGCACACTAAGGGAAGAATGTTGTGCAGTTAAACTGGAATCTGAGTATATTTACAACCATATAATATATAATACAAAATTGCGTCAATGGGTTCTACCTTGAATAAGGTCCTCTGGTTTTCTATTTTCTCAGTGGGCTTATTTTTTTAGTCCAACGCTGGTATCCCGCATTGGGAAACGGGAAAGCAAACATGGATATTCCATGTTCCATGCTTCAATGTTCGATTCAGCATGGTAAACATGCAACATACGGTATAGGTACATAGGTTGAAAAACTACAAGATGGGTCAATATGGACATAGTAGGTACTTGTTATTATACCATTGGGGGACTGTGTATTATACAGGATTTAGTGATAGACTGTTTTATGTAACATGATCAGAATTACAAGGTTTCTATACTTTCTATCAGGTATTTTACCCAACTTGAGTGTGACAGTCTCACATATTGTGAGTCATCGGTATAGATTATACCATGTGTGTGATTTACAGTCGTCAACTCTCGGTTATCATTGAACGCCACAGAAGAGATTTTTTGTGTACACTAGAATGTGCACCCAACTGAATTCGAACCTGAGTTGTCAGAATCACAGTCTAACCAAGTAATTTAAAATATAAATTCTGAAATTGAACACGAAGAATGGTGATCATTAGTATATCGATAAACCTACGGGTGCACTTGTGCGCTTCTAATAAAAAAAAAACTTAATTACTTATATTTAATACCAATATTTGGATTTTAATACTTACTGAAGATTAATTATTTAATAATGAATAAATTTAATTGGATATAATATTGGTACCAAATACTTGAGAAAGCAAATAAATTTAATGAGTAGCATTACTAAAAAGTAGGTACAAGATTCTACTAATTAGGCAAGTGTATATTAACTGTTTTGGAATATTTTTGACAATGATTGATAGAAATCATTAATTTCCCTCAGTTTTTCACAAAAATGAAATGTCAAATATAGGAGAAAATTTCAGCGCGTTATGTTCAGTCTGTGACTAAAAAGCGCCAAAGCCACGGCTTGTCGAGGTGTTCGTTAAATGATATTTCAATACCAGAAGTAGAAAAAAAAAATGAAAAGTTTGGTATATCAACATGAAACATTTCAGTCAAAGTTTAAATTGAAAATTATCCAGGTACTGAGCTCGCTCGTATCGCAAATGAAGTTCAATTTTCATCCCACACAAGAACAACGGAGTTATCTCAATAATTACTCAAAGTATAGTAGGTACACAAATTAATACCCTCTTTAATAAAATGTTCCTCGACATCAAAGATATTCTAACATCTAACGTAATATAAATTTGCGATCCCTACCTTCCTAAAATTCAAATTAATATTACATGAATGATACCTGCAAAGTGGATGCTGAACAAAATCCCGACAATCGACATGAAAACACTGACATAGTATGAAATGTGTGTATGACCGCAAACGGAAAACAGAATTAGAATCACAGCGTAAATCATAATAGCAATTAGCACAGTAACACAATGCGGTGTACCATTCATAACTTAGGTAGTAGGAGTAGGTACATATACAGGGTGTTTGGTTTCCAGTGTCCAGCTGATATTTATGTTACAAATGAGAAAAATTTTTATGTGAACTTATTCAGTATAATGTATTCTATATTACAGTAAGAATTTTTTTTTATATAATATCGAAATAATAATTAAATAAAATTCTATAAGAAAGTATTTTTGAAAATATGTTTTCTTCTATTTTTTGAGTTCTATTCAGATAAAACTTGAATTATTTTGCTGTTTTGAATTTGTATATATAAGAAAATATATTCTTTTCATATTTTTAGATTTGTAAATTTCATTTTATAAAAAAAATCAATTGTAAAATTTAAAAAATAAGTTCATGTGATAACATTTTGTTGAATGTTATTTATTAGTAGGTATAGGAAATATCAGCTGGACCAATTCGTAGGTACGAGTATATTGTTTCACAACATCAAATTCGCAAAATAAATTGTTGCAACTTAAATGACATACATTTTAGTTCCGCTGATGTCATAGATTTTAATTGCCACATCACTAAAATGTATTTTATTTGTTTATTTATACAACAATAGGTAAGTGATTTCTTGTATTACTTTAAAATTAATTTAATTTAATATGATATTAGTAATTGATACAGTGGTTCTAAAACTGTACTTTAAAAAAATATCTTGATTCGTGATCATCACATCATGTAGGTAGTATCTGCCATTTAATTTTTATTCTGAAGTTCTGATACGCTCTGTATACTCTGTGATACACTCTGTATACTGTATTTATGTGCATTTCAACTGGAATGTTATCTAACAAAATTCGAACCTAAATTGTGAGAATCACAATCGGTCATTTTTCATTATAGAGGTACCCTTCACATTTAATAAAATGTTCTATAGTCTATAGCAACCAAATATTTATGATACAAACAACGTATTAATCGATTTAGAAAAAATGATTTTAGAAATGTTCTATTTGCACAATTTTTTCTATACATATACAAACGTATGAAAGCACGAACATCAATTCCCCAAAATACAAAGGAGGTTTACCACATAGATGTAATAATTAATAATATTGTTGATAGAAAATTGTGTTTTACTTCAAAAACGTCAAACTGTCATGTTGCGTATAGTAGGTTAGAATGGTAACGTCGCAAAGCGCGCCTATTTAAAAAGTTGATATAATTTAATTAAAATATGAATTAACTCTGTTTATTTGCTTTTTTGTTACGAACCGAACTTTGTAGCGTATTTTCTTATAACTTTTGTTGGCATTTTGTGCATTTTCCATTGAAATCAAACGGTTGACATATGTGAGATTAGAATAAGTTCTCAGTCCCGTTCTACGTAATACTAAATTAAAAATAAGTACAATGTTGTTACGTTTCGTGCTCTCATACGACGATTTAAAAATAATTGAAAGAAGCATTTAAATTATAAAATAAATGTCACCAGATGTCTATTGAGCATTTTTACTAAAATAGAACAAAACTTGTCGTCGAACATTTGTTTAACCCAAAATTCAGTTTTAAATTTTTCTTTTTGAAATTGACATCCTGGCACCTTTTGCATTGGGAAGTTTGGTGAATTCCTCTTGCCCCGCAACCCGTTAGGGAACCTATTTAACGCACTCGATTATTGACTTCATTTCATAAATCAGGATTTCAACATGTCGGGTTATTGGTTGTCGGGATTTTCTTGTCGGAATTATAACCTGAACCCTACAAAATGTTTATTTTATACACTTTCTTGCAGGCAGAGTATTCAAAATTTGAAGTTTTTGATCATTATTATTACAGCGAATGAATGTAAATATTAACGTGTTATTCTGCTAAATCTACTTTAATGTTTGCTTGCGATGAAAAGTGTACTCCACAGTAATTAATTTTGAAAAACCATTTGCATTTACATGAAACGCAGTGTTTTTCCGTTTTGCAGATATTCTGCAATTCGTTCGCAGTAATTAACAAATGTTCTGTGCAGTAAACAGTAAGAGTAGAGTGCATTAACTGTACTACTTTTTATTATTTTTATTATTGCAACTGTAGCAATATTGCATTTATGTTTATTAACTTCGTTATACAAACGTTCAAAATACAGCTTATTGCTTTATATCGATGAATAAAGAGCATGATGTATAATTTATAGATATTTATTACACACGGTAATGAACAGGCATGGTATATGAACAGGTACCAACACCTCTCGTATTGACACAACATTTTTTTCACGACATTTATAAAAACTGTCAGTGTAATAGAAACGTAGAACTAGAACTGTCAAAATGACGTATAGAAACAATTAAATGTTTCATTGCAACCAATATTAAATTTAAGTTGTGAAATTTTGAAATTGTAGAAAAAGAAAGTATAAAACATAATAATAATTATTGTAAAATAATAGTTTACAGTACTATATCACTATAAAATAATAACTTTCCATACAATCATAAATATACTCACGATTTTTAAAATATTTCATCGGAAAATAACACTATTTCGCGAGAAGAAAATTGTGTTTTCTTCGCATACGGTGAAAAATAGTTATTTGTCTAACTAGAGAGGAAAGTGCTTCTTTTACCCACAAGAGCTCGAAGTTTGTGGCACGAGCAAAGCGAGTAAGACAATCGAGCGAGAGTGGAAAAAGTGTTTTCCTTTCGTGTTAGGCACAACATTTTTTTCACGACATATTTTAAAAACATTGTTAATGTAAAAATAACTAGAACTCATTGCTAATGTGCCAAATTAAATTTAAGTTGTAAAATAATAAAATAATTGTTTACAGTATTACAGTATATCACTAATTAATCCGAATTTTCAATAAAATATTAAATTTACTTAAAATTTTTAAAATATTTCATTGTAAAATAAAACTAGTGGAAACACTGCTTACTTTCCTCTCTAGAGAGGGAAATCTAACTTTCGCGAAAAAAATATATTACTGATGCGTTTTGGTCACTATTTTAAATTAATTATTTTATTCCTGTTAATAAAAGCACTTCTAGCATTCCAAACAAATAATAATTCAGTGCTGAAGCTAAAGTGTTTAAATATAATATGACTGCTGTTATTTGAAATTTGTTTTAAGAAATAAGTTAGCAATCAAATAAGGTCATGTAGATCTTCTATAAATTAAAAAAATATTGAAACAGTCGTATAATAAAGTATAGTATTCTACTCGAGTTTTAATTCAAATTATGTAAGGTACTAAATGACTCGCCAGTGGATCTTTCCATACACTTGTAATTCTGTTTGAAATATGCAATGGTTATCTGCTAATTAATAATATATTGTAAGTAAACATTAAATTTAATGATCTATTTTAATTTGAAATAAGTAGTATACTTAACTTAAATCTTTAACACTGTATGCGATTACTAGTCGTCAACTAATTTGTACAACACAAACCAGCCCTAGGAATTTGTGTTTAGGTACTGATATACCTAATAATATAAATAAGGATTAAATTTTATTAGTGCTCGAAATAGGATGGGCAGATTAGAACTTTTTCAATATAGGATACAGACGTTTGAAATAGGGATAAGCAAATTATAATCTTTTCAATATAGGATACGTTCGAGTTTCAATTTCGTGAGCTATACAAGCAAACTATAATCTTTAATAAAAAAGGCAGTAATACTCGCGATTGCTAACGATCAAAAATATTGTCTCCAGTTTAATTTAGAAATTCAATCTAAATTTTATGCAAATTTTATAACCCCAATAAAATTTTCAAATATCCCATCCAATATTCAGCAATAAATTTTTGAGTTTACCATCTATCTTATCCTTATCAGTATTTGACGTTAAGGATCTTGGTCGGGATCGAACTTCGTACTGAAAGTTCTTGAGTTCACTTGACTTAATCAAGTGGTGCATATATTATCAGCAAATACGGCGATTTCAATGCGGTGTAGACCATCGGAAATAATTGGAGTAGGTAATCAATACGCACAAGTCGCAAACAACTTGGCCAGTAATGGCACAATGGTTAAGTGCCCAGCGGTCCTGAGTTCTATTCCAATAGAAAAAAATCCACGGTGGCCATCACATTACTTCCCCGACTATAAGTTTTAGTAACTTTCTTTCGTAGAGGCTTTAATTTTATTACTTCATTCAGTGAAATGTAAATATTTTTCCGTCGATATACTTACTTAAGTTGATACAAATCTCGGTAATTTGAATAACATGTGAAAAACAATTTAAATCAGGGAATCCAACCGCACAAAATAACGGTTCAGGTACGGTTCGCAGTACACTGACACTGTGCCTTATAGGGTTCGGTTTTGTTCCGGTTTTCATATTTCCTTTTGAAATGAACCAATTACTGGTTTTCATAAAAGCGGTTTAAGTTCGAAGTTCCGGTTTCGGTTCAATGATTTATTAAATAACAAGCAGCTAATTAACAAAATAATAAATATCTAAAAAATTAAATATTTACATTGATGGTTTAAACCGTTCCGAACCGATTGACAACCATTAGGTCGGCTCCGGATATAAGTTTGCCAAAATATTTTTAACGGTTTGGTTTGGTTCGTGGTTCAGACTAGAATAGAAGAACGAATAGAACATTTTCTACGAATATGTTCATGTTCCTTTCGTTATGATCTGAGCATCCACATATGAATACGAACACGTTCGCGAACGTGTTTACTCTCTGTGTTTAGCAATCCTGTGGTTATTGAATTTAAACTTTACAACCCAAGAACCCAACCCGTCATCTAGTTATTAACTAACCGTCGCATAACAAACATACAAAAACTTATGATTGGCGGCAAGTGAAGGGGGTGGAGGCGGTACTCGGCAATGCTATCGCTGGAGTTACGCTCATAACGTCATAACGCGCGGTGTATTTATATTTACGTTGCCAGTCTTTGTAGCTGTTGTTCGATGCACGTGTTCGCAACAACGTCCAAACCACGTCCAAACTACGTAACACCCCGTCGCGAACATCCTTTGAAGTGACGAGTAAAAACAACAACTGGCGGATCGCAGCCAAACAGAACATCGAACAATATTTGAAGATGTAATAGCGTCCAATAGATGTATTAATGAAAAAGGTGCATAAGGTAATCTCGAAGATTACATAATAATATTTCATAATATCATAAGATTACACAACGTTTCGATTTATTTAAAATCATTATCAAGCTGGAAATATCCAGAGAAACAATAATTTTTTCTTTTCTTTTTGTCGTACAATTAATACAATACATTTACAAATCTAGATAACTTTAGAGGTTGAAAAATATAAATAATTCCTTGTTGTTTGGATTACTAGTTTTATTGTATAGCGAAATTATACGAAGTGCGACTTTTCCACCAGTTTTGGCCATTTTCAAAAGATACAATTATTATGATATGATAACATTCCCGTCCAAACGGATCGCGAACACGTTCGCATACATCTTCTGTTTGTTGTTCTGTTCTAGTCTTCTAGTTTGGACCTCGGTTGAAAATAGCTGCGGTTCGTACCGATTTTCGTTCCTTTTCCGGTTCGGTTCGAATAACTGGTTTAAATAAATAAATTATTTTTGATTTTTGACAGAAAATTTTCTCAGAGTAGCCTTAATTTGACAGTACACTTGACAGTGGCGGAGCCAGGATTTCTCGTCAGCAGGGCATTGTACATCAAAAAGGCGCCATCCAGAATTTTATAAATATACTACAAAATACATAATACTGAGAAAAAAAAACTCTTTTTAATTTGAAAATAATTTATTTTTGTAAAATAAATAGAAAACAAATAATATTCTGTAAATATCACACTTATAAAAGGAACAGAAAGTTTTCGTTTCTTTATAGAATTCATTTTTAATTTTTGTATCATCTAAAAAAATTACAAATTTGTAAAATAGTATATTTATAGATACTTAATTATGTATTCAAATACTTACATACATAAACAATTAATATAAATCTCTTAAATTGCAAAAAACGCCACTGCCACTAATAATAATTAAGAATAAAATTCTAATGTGGTATGGCGAGCACAGACGCATGGGAACGTTTACATTTACACCAATCTTATCTAGATGACCGATGCGAAAGATGGCAGTATAGTATGCCATTCTTTAAAATCGAATTTGTTATTATAGGTTAACAGTAATGTTATAAAAATAAATTATTATTCTTTGCATGACCTTAATTCATATATTATTGAATAACTGATTAATTAACTTAAATCTTTAAAAAGGCGCCATCAGTTTATTTCTTGTTGTCAGGGGGTGACCCCCCTATGGCTCCGCCACTGACACTTGATATAATTGAAAATCGTATAAATGTCATTTTTTACAATTCTAATAAACTAATCTCCCCGAAAGCTTTAAGTTTAAATTGATACCAAACTATGTATAATTTGAATAATTTACTTAAAAAACAATTACCTAACGATGTCGGACGAAATGTGCGAGGTTGTCTCATCCAAGTTAAATAAATTATTATTATTATTGGTTGTTGGTATTGTTGCTGCTGGGAAGGTCTTTTTGAGGCGCATAGAATAAGTACGTGGCATAAATGCCTAAAAATTACATTTAACATAAATCGTGTTTGAAAATTTACTAAACGCCAACTGGCACTTTTATAGTGAGTGAATTCAATTACGGCGAAAAGGCCTAATCATTGTATTCTTATAGAAGAAAGTGCTGGTACAGTGCTTCAGATGTAAGTACCAGTACCTACTTTTCAACTGCTATTGCTATTATCTGTTTTAATAATATCCAATGTATCAAATACATAGAATACGATGTTATTTCACGTTGGTGATAAAGACCAAGTTTATAAATTATGTAATTCTATACATAAAGTGTATTCAAATATAGGTAGGTACTATCGTTTAAATATTTTATAACATGGCATACGAACGCCTGTTCGCTGTATATTTTTATACTTTCTGATAACTTTTTATTTTAATTGTATTAATATACCTAATATTATTTTATCTGAAGTGGGATATACTTTTTAGTTAAAATCACATATTTAAAAGCCAACTCTATAATGATAAATTGTTCGAATTATTAAAATTTATTAGTAAATACGAATAGCGAACATGTATACAAAATATAATCCATACCGGTGATGACTTCAAATAAATGTGAGGCTGTCATACTCAAATTGGTTAAAAAGGCGTGATAGGTATGTATAGGTATATACAAAAAATATTGTTGAATTTATATTTTAATATCATGCAAGTTCTGTTTATGCGCAATATAAGCTACGCCTTCTACTAATTAAGTTAATAAAATCTTGGTGCGCGTGTACAGGGGTTGATAATTAATTATATTACGCACTATAATACGGAAACACGGGGGTGAAATATACCCTGTCATTGTTACTTAACACCAGAAAAACAGGATTATATTTTTAGGAAGGTGGAATTAAAAATAATATATCAAAACAAAAAAGCATTACCTACATAAAACCACAAATCTCTTATAGAAAATATGCCCATCGGAATTTTTTGCTACAAATGAACCATTTAATTCTATACAAGGAATTTATTGGTACCTAATTATTCCATACAAGTCATTTTTGACCAATAAGAATGCATTATGTGTTCGAAGAAGGTACCTAGTTTTTTTAACGATAAAATTTGATGAAACCACAGTAGGTATATCCATGATTACCCTCTGTTGATATTAAAATTTTGGACACAGTAAACTGTATAATTTTGACATTAGTGAAATAATCAATCAAATATAATTCGAGCCATAAATAAATTTTTTATAATTCCGGAATGAGATGTGATATGCGGTTTGCAGCGTTGGGTGGTTTAGTTTGGATCATCTCTAGAATATAGAAACACATTTTTATAATTTTTTGAATTTTTGTAGCTAACTCCATTTTAGTAAAGAGTTGTATAATAGATGACACTTTTTGCAGTATGTATTAACGTAATCGTGCTATCCGAAGTAGGACCAAATTTTGTTGTTACTATATTGGCACCAGTTAGGTACCAAATATTTAGTATTTAATATTAAATTTCAGAAACTGTACATGATATACATACCTATGTCCAATTTTTGTATAATTGAGTTGTTTTCTTGTTTTGTTTTCGATCTAAACAAATGAACCGAAGAAATATAAATAAATAAATTATTAGAGCATATATATTTATAAATGTCACAGTTTATGGTTTTGCATACATTGAAATTTTAAAACAATGTTGTTATACTCGTAATAATTATAAAAGATTGATTGTTAAAAGAATTAATTTATGAAAATTCATGCACTATTTAATTCACAGAAATTAATTATACCTTAACCATGTTTACTTTATGTACTAGTAGACACTATTATTTATTTTATAGGTAGTTTTCTGGAATATGTAAATTAATAGGATTAGACGTATTTTTCAAACGGATGACATTTAAGCAGTAAAAATTAATTAAGAAACTGTTATTTTAAAACAGAATTAGCAATATATTATGTATAAAATTGATTATAAATTTTATTAATGAGTCTGTCTACTTAGCATAAAATGTACACGTACAAGACGTACAAGAATAATGGTAAAATAATCAATAAACAGTTGTGCCTTTTTAAAATAAAAAAAAAACATTTGTGAACCAAATTTCTACTTCTATGATCATCGAAGGATTCAAAAATTGAATAAATAAAATGCGCGTAGGAGTTTTATGAAAATTAGTTTTGCGCTTTTGTGCACTTCGACAGGTAAAGCGTTTTCTGCCACGCCAGTTGTCTTGAACGACTGATGTGATAAAAGAAAACATTAAAACTTGAATTGTGCTCCGGATTATACCCATGTCACACCTGTAATACACTGTATAATGTATGATCAAACCTGTGAATGACGAAAAATAGAAGTGCTGCTATTTCCGTCATTCACGCGTCATATCGAATAAGACGAAACCGTTTGCTACTCCAAATAATTTATATAATTTTTCATATTATTTTTATATTACAAGTGTGACATCCCACATCCAGTACGAGATATTTTCGTCACACACGACACTTTTCACTATACTTAATAAAAAGTATTACAGGTGTGACTTGGGAATTAGATGATTCTCTCTATGACTTGACGCAATGATTACGTATTACAAAGTAAGTTATACTGCATAAGAATAAAACAGTCACAGTGTCACAATCCGACAATCTCCGATCATGTCCGAACTATATTCGATGGAGATTGACTTTGATTCACAGTCGCTAATATGCAAGGATCGGAACTCTTGGATTCTAAATTCTAATGTTGGAATAGGTCAAATACTCGATTACCGGAAAAGCGTACATTAAACATTACCTACTACAATTTCATTTAAAGCGTGCGTATAGCGTACTCATTTATATTTTATTTTATATTACAAAACCGCGTATGCATGCTCCAAACGCATGTAGCTGGCAACCCTTATCAAAGATAGAGATAATTCCTGAAACAGGTCAATAATTTGGGTCGACAGGTACTGGATGAAACGTTCCAGATGAAATAACACGACACCTTAGATAAACTAGCTTTCCAAAACGGATAACTTCCCAATCCTATTACTATTTTACTTGAACTTAATAAGAAAAGCAACTATCAGTACTGTCATCAAACTGGTACAATCATATCGCTTTGCCTAATTTACACCAAGTACGAACATCAAAGTTTACCAAACTAACTAGTACACACACCGCGTAATGTCCCAACAGATTCACTTGCACACATACTAGATACATACATATACAATCACACAAAACACATATACATCTATACAGTCACACATACACAAACATACAATATACAATCAGTCAGTAGGTACTTAGTTACAGTCATATACATAGGCGTCCGGCGTCGACATTGGGAAATTAAACTTGAAAAATAATAATTTTCGTATGAGTTGCCTACCAAATTATTTGATAGATAAATGCTTCATATAAATTTTATATAATAGACTAAAATGGTGCACCTATCTCTCTTATTATGAAGTTTTTTTTAATAAGCACGAGTACCCGTGAGCAGTGGCGTATTTATGGTTGGCGAGGCTCTGTGCGCAATATTTTTTGGGGCCCCAATTTGTTAAGTAAATTTTTAATCTGATACTGGCACTGGGCCCTGGAAAATGAATAATTTACTAACTAGGTACTACATCTAGTTTATACATTACGTAGGTACTTTTGTAGAATTATTGTTTAGAATAGTAGAAATCGTAAAAAAACGTCGCAGGCGTAATTTTCTTTTTGTTAAAAATTAAACGTTTTCTAAAAATTACCTATATTTTTAACAGGAAGTAATACTGCATTTTCCACTTTTTTCGTGAGTCAATGAAACAAGCAAACCTAACTTCTTCTTCTTCTTTTGTTCCGGTATTCATTCATCAATCGGTAACCGATTTTCAGAAAAGCGGTTCAAGTTCAAGCTTCAGTTCAATGATGCATATGCATTACATAACGATTCATTTTTGAATTAAAATACGAAAAAATTCGATGATGAAAATATTCAAGAAAATTAAAGAGAAAATGCAATTATTGTCCTAAAAATTCAATAGAATTTATGCAAAAAATTTCAAATTTTTATTAATGTTACTGTTCCGAACAGGTTTACAACCATCGGTTCGGTTTTTTAATCAGTTCAGGTTTTGTTGCGATTAATTCTGGTTTTCGCTCCTGTTCCGGTTCGGTTCGAGTACCTGGTAGCTTTTACTGAACAAGTTTTGTATCAGAACTTTCGTATAAATTAAAAGTTAAATAATTACAGCAAGATTTAACCCTCAATCACATAGGTAAGTATTTAGTTTTAAGGTTTATATTTATGTTTACGTTTAAGAAAGTTTGAATACATCCTAACTAAATACAAGCATTCACAGGTCCCACTTTTAAGCACTCTGATACTGTGAATGCTCGTATTTAGTTAGATGTATTCAAACTTTCTTAAACGTAAACATAAAAAAATGTAAATCTTAAAACTAAATGCTTGTAAATGGAGCTTTAAGAAATAACATTGTTTTTCCTATATAACAGATTTCAAATAGACACGCTGTATATTCATTAGCTTTAATATTTAATTACTTTAATATTCTCTGGCTTTAACCCCACAATCTACGCCTATGGTCACATGACAAGAACGCGACCGAGCATACGCAAAGCGATTATGTGATTGTGAACATTACTAACAAAGTTCTGTTATAATTAGTTTGATCTGCCCACACACTGAATACATATATATCACTGACGATGGAGAATTTATATCTTAATTTAATTAACATAGACTTATTCAAATCAGTATGAGGAAATATTGAAAGTGCTACCTGCAAAGAAGTGCAACATAAATAAGAAGTAATGATAGCTTTGTTTTATCGCATGAGTCATTAACGATAGGTGGTGATTATTGTGTTTTTTCTTCAAATGTGACAGTCGAATTACCATAATTATGGAGGTATTGATAGGTGGCTGTATAAATTGATCACTTCGATATGCTTTATAATATAGTAGTACCTACAGCAATCGAAAATGAATTATAACTAAATTCGAAATATTTTCGCTGTTCATTTGCTATTACTGTCTTTTGACAAAAAAGTGTAATTATTATCTGACTGTTGTCCGGACAACTCAGGTTTGATGCCAGTCAGGTACACATTATATAAGCTGCAAAATAATTATCAACCAACCAACCATACCTACCCGTTTAAATTTACGCATTAATGTGGTTCTGGCAGAGCTGTTCGATCATCAAAATTTTTAATCGATCTTCGATTGTTAGATTTGATCGACTAAATCGATCGATCGATCTAGATCGATCACACACTATATAATAAGGTATACCAATGACTTACAATATATTTCAGACCACATTTTCACCAATAACATTAATTTTCTATGCACTACCTGATAAAAGAATAAATTTGGATAATAAATCCATTTTAATTTCTAATTGTGAAATACTACCGTTAAAAATAACAGTTACTGACGGCATTCTTTTTGAAGTATACTTAAATCTACTTAAGAGAATTTATTACAAGATAATTCAGCATTTTTAACTAGCATATTGTACGGGAATTCATTTATCTATTAAGTAGTATTGTGTTGATGATATAACTGTACGTTTTTATGATATTTTTAGCTCAAGATCTCAACAATACTTGAGTTGTTGAATCTTACATATGTCAGCCTATTTTAAGTGTTGCTAAATACGGTTTAATAACTTTTTAGAATAAAAGACAGTTGCAGTACATTTAATTTATAAATAAGATATATAAAGAGATCGTCTGGCTCCTGCCACATTGATTGTTTTCATTATAAAATGAGTTAAGATTGAGGTCGATTAAAAATCAATTGCACATGTTTTATTAATTTAATTTTTAATGAAACATAAATAAAAAATAGACCTATACTATTTACAAGTATAATATGCAAAATAATATTGAATATAGCCTTTTAAAGTACAGTTTTAGAAAAGTTTACACCTGTAAAGCAAAATTAAATAAAATTAAACCTTTTAACTAAGATTTCAATATACAGGTGTTCCTCAACATCATAAAAAAAATAGCTGATACTAATATGGAATATTTGTCACAAATCAAAATTCGCAAAATAAATTGCACTCTTAGAGACGTACCTACACATTTTTACAGCCTCTGTTCCAATTATTATATTTGATATTTAAATACAAATATTAGAGTTTTTAAAAGATTGTGGCTCGAATATAAAAATAAATCAAAAATTGTCAGACTTTGTACCTAACCTTTTTGTTATATTGTAATAAATTTTTAAAGATTATCTTAAAAATAAAGATTTAAAAATTTATTTTAGTATAGAGAGTAAACGAGTTCCGTAAGAAATAATTCAAATATACCGCCATGGTTTAAATATCAACCGCTAACTTCTGGTTGAATCTTGCGCATCGTGCGCGCATCTCGCGGTTTAAACCTGATTGGTTCGTGTTTAGCGATGTCAGCACCCCGCACCCCGCTCTAGCTCAACGAAAATCGCCATTGTGTCGTTGTTCTTACGGTCTATCGAACAGGGCACACCACGTGGTAACTGTTCAGCGTAAAATACAAGTTAGAACGTGAAAACAGTCTATTAAAATAGTGAAAATATCTTGAAAATTTTTAGGTTTCGTTTGTGAAACAAAATATACATTGATTAAAACAAAATATTGTTATATTAGCGATTTCGGTCGTAGCCATTGTTGAAGAAGTAGTAAACGGGGAAACATCTCAGACAAATTTAGGTAAATGTTTTAACAATTTTAGTGTTTAATTTATTTATTATGTTTAATTATAATGCATATTTATGAAATATGTAATAATGTTGTCGTTTATTTTTGTTATAAATCGGTAATCCTAATGTATTAATATAACCTCATATTTTTTAGTGAATCCCAACTGATTTTTTTCTAATATCAAAATGGGGTACGAGCTCAACCGTTTTCTGGGTGAAGTCGATGAAGAACTAATCTGCACCATTTGCTCAGGGGTTTTTGAGAACCCTGTTCAGGTAAATAATAATTTAAAAAGTTTGCTCAAAATAGGAAAGGACTTGCGCATAAACCAATTTTCGTTTGGGCGAGTCCAAGTCGAAAATGGAGATGTGTTATGAAGTAGTATAGACAATTAGAACGATTAGAACATTTATGAAATTTAAGGTTATGTTTTTGACGTTCATATTTTGTATGTGTATAAAATGGAGAAAGATCCAGATCTAAATTGTCCCAAATATAGGTATGACATGCACATAATATTTTGCAGTTAATATTTTTAGGTTGGATAGTACATGCGCAGTAGCGGCCATGTGTCCTTTCCTATTTTGGGCGAACTATACCTACTTTTTTGTGTTAATTTATAAAATTGTGAATATTTTTGGGAGAATTAATTAATTATTATGAGTGTAGAGGGAAAGAAATGTAGATTGACATTGAGAGAAAATTTCAGAAATCATGATAATCAATTTTGTGTTCGAATTTCTGAAAAATTTTGGGGTTTCTGTTAAGAGCACACTGCAGCAATGGAATTTGGCGAAAATATTGGTTTGCAATATTTCAAATACTATATTAAATATGTATGTTTATGAAATGAATAGTATAGTAACGCGACTATGTTTACATTTTATTAAATTATTTATTAATAACAACAATATTACCGACATGACCCATTTTAAATAAGTTTTTTCTATAAATTTACTATCTAAACATAATTGCCATGTCAAAATAGTTATTAATTTAAAAATCCACAATGAAACTTTTGTGGCGCACATTCGCTGTTGGTATCTTTATTTTGTACATTATTTTCCTATGGTGTGATTCAGACTTCGTGCATATTATATTTTAATGGCATATAGTGCTCAACTAACTTATCACGGAACTGAAAGATGTTTTTCAAAATTTGTAATTTTAGTTTCCAGGTTTTTTAATCAAACAGTTTTGATTCACTGTTAATTAAAATTTTATTTTATTCCATTCATAGTTAATCAGATATGCATTATACAATCAACAAGTGGTTTCTAAAATGTGCTCCTTGCCAGTAGTGCTCTTAAATTTACGAATTTAAAAAAATATTTTTGTCACATGATCTGTAAGTTGAGTAGGTATTACTACTACCTACTCTTATCAATCCAGTAAGTTATAACTACGTAAATAAATAAAGTATACCCTTAAAGTTTTTGCCCTTTTGCCACTGTTTTCAAATGGAATTTGATAAATTTACTGTTCTTGCTAATGCCTAAAATTAAAATTTTATTTTCTTCCATTCATGGTTAATCAGATATCCATTATACAATCAACAATCCAGTGGTTTAAAAAATTTCTTTTTGTCCCATGATCAGTAAGTTGAGTAGGTACTATATGCCATTAAAATATATGCACGAAGTTGTGAATCACCCTATATGTCCATCTTTATCTGAGGTCTTATCAGACTCAGTTCGTCAGTTCTCTCTTTACTCTCTTAATGTGTTTGGGGGTTCGTGCCATGCCAATGCCAACTCAAATCAGGAAACAATATGACTTTTGTAAATGTTTCGAAGTGAAAAGTGAAACAATAATGTTTAAATTCGTTATAGGCTCCGATTTGTGAACACATTTTCTGCCGCCGCTGCATCGAGAAGTGGATGATGGAGCAGCCTACGTGCCCCGTCGATAGGAACATCATCAGCTCCCTTGATTTGAAACCTGCACCACGTTTGTTGAACACTCTTTTGGCCAGGTAAAACTCAGAATTACTTCCTTGATAAATTCAGTTAAATAGCGAATGTTTTGTGGCCAGTACAAGAATGGTAAAATTTTATTTCAACTAGAAATTAATCGAATTTAATAAAGAAAGAATGAATCTACAGATATGCCTCTTTAAAATTTTGATTAACAAAATTGTACATGATTAAAAATATACCGAAAAATTTAAAAAAATCCAATTTATGCAAACTACACGATTATATCACATGATATCAAGTTATAATTTCACACCATTATGTAGACAAAGGATGAATGCATGGGGGCTTATTAATTATTTTGCGTATTGTCAAAAAATTAATTGTTATATAATGCCTTTAAAATAATTTTGAAAAACATAAAAAAATAGTAACTTTTAATTTAAATTTTAGCAAGCCCCATAGATCTAATATTTAGCTGAAAGTCTGTGATAAGTATATCTTTCTTAGTGCTTTTTTACATTTTTAAAGAGAACAATGTGTTTATCCTCAAGTTATGTAGGTATAAAAAATAATTTATCGCTAATATATTTATTACTTCCAAAAAAGGTTTATCAAATCGATTTTAGAATTTCCAAGAAAAGAGTTCTAACATCAACAATAAATGGAGTTTAATAGGTGATTGTTACCAATAATCAATAACAACGACGCTAATAATTTTGAAACACGTTTACCTCTGTTCTGTAAGCAGTCAAGCAGTTCATTTCTTTATTTCATATACAAGTGAGAGGCGTGTGTTAATTATTTCAATATTTTGTTAAGACTTAATTGTATTTTTAATTCACAATGGGTAAAATAGATAAAAAGCATCTACCTATGACAAAACGGGGTTTAAGTCGTAAACATAGAGGAAGAAAGTATTATTTAAAGTCTAACAAGTAAGTAGGTACATTCATTTCAAAAATTTGTTGATAAAGACGATTTTAATTTAGCTGCAAGTATTGATGGTCTCGTAGACAAAGATTCCATCATCGAAATAAAATGCTCCGCTTCTATTGCAAAAGTAACACCTGAAGAAGCAATTAATATATATTTTTTGTTCTCTTAAAAAATACAAAATTTCTTCTAAAAGACCGTCGTGTTTATTAGTTATCAAGTACAAGGGCAGTTCTATGTAACACAAAAACAAATTTTTCGGCGATTGACATTAAAAGTGCACTTTTGCTGCCTGGGAAGCAAAAATAGTAAGAAAAAACCTAAGCAACAAAAGTAATAATTGTTACTATGGTGAATCAACAAATTTGACATTTATGAAAATTCATCAACATACCTAACCTATTTTGTTTTTTAATAGCAACTGTCAACATATGCATAGCAACATAATTTAATTGCGATACCTATCAATATATTTAAAATAATTACTAAATTAATATTAATTAATAACAATCGCCGAAAAAATAATGTGTTTAACATGGCAAAAAATACAGATTTGCTGTCTAAGCTAGATTCATAGCCGCGGCAGCAAATCTAATATTTTTTTACCTAGTTAAAAAAAATACCTTACTATTGTTATTTTGTTTTTTGGATTCCGCTTGGTCTACTTGTAGACAAAATTTACTCCAGTGATACATTTTGGAATTAAAAGATTAAAACTAAGTTGAACTGTTTTTATTTTAATTATTCATTGCCAGAAATTATTAATACTTTGTAAAAATTTTGTGGCCTAAACTTAACCGTGCCGAATAATTATTCTAGAATTTTATATTTTAAATAGGTATGCCTAAAATGTAATAGAAAATAAATTAAAACGTGTGGTACTTTTACTTTTGTATACGTATATTTGGTTTATTTTCCAGTTTTTTTAATTTCTAATTTTGCGAATTTTCAGAAAATTCTTTTTGATTGAGAATCAGGACATGAATTGTGGACACTAGCGCGGATGAAGTATGGCCTTTCTGTTTCATTTGTTAGAGAGAGAGACAGAAAATATGGACAGTTCGAACCATGAATTCAATGCGTGATCAGTATTACTAATATACTTATACTCTTGTGTATATTATATTTTGTGGAGTATGTCCTCAATGTTTTTAACCCTTTTTAACACCATGTAAATTGACATTACCTTAAGAATGGATATCAATCTCTAGTACTTTGTTTACATGCTGATAAAAACTGAAATTACTGGTTAATTTGTTAGTTTAGTTGCATAAACGATTATATAGGAAACAATGATGTGGACTTTCTTATTTTAATTTCATAATGTAATTTCTTAATTTAGTTGTCACATTAACCTACCATAAAAGTTGAAACAATTAATTTTTTGACAATTCGCGTATGTAAACAAAGTAAATATTCAACTTTTAACCATGCAGTTTAAGGTAATCCTCTACCCATGGCAGAAAACAGTTAAAAACATTGATTCCGCACGCTATTCTATATCGTTTATTGTTTTGTTAAACATAATAACAAATAATTTATGTTTGACGGGAACAAATTATTTTGGCATCCATATTTGTAAAAAAAACTGCAATATTTGTAAAAGATTTTCTCCCGCCACTATGCAGATTTTATTTATAAGCGAATTAACTTCAAATTTTAATATGTTGTCAACGAAGCTTGGATCTGCGAAATAAAAGATCTAAATTATAAAATTCGTTTTAAAATATAAGATATTTGTGTTAAAAAAATAACAAAATTTGTCAAAATTCAAATTAACATATTTCGATTTTAAAGCAAAATTTTAAAATTCTGCACCTGCCATTTTGTAGATTGTACTTTTGTCTTCAACAATATGTTTAGATTATTGTATTTAACAAAACAATAAACGCTGTGGAGTGGCTTGCGAAATCCATGTTTTTGGCTGTTTTCTGGCACGGTAGGGGATCGTCTTAAGTGTAGACGTACTAATCTTACGTGAACAATATCACAATCACATCTCCCGACAAGATTAATTCTGATCTATCAACTCCAGGTTGGAGATCCGCTGCGAGTTCGCAGAGCAAGGCTGCCAGAAGATCATGAACGTAGACAGCGCTCTCGTGCAGCACACCACCAACTGCGACTTCGACCCGGCGAACCCGGTGCTGTGTCCTGGGGGATGCAAGCTCATGATCCTCCGCGGAGAGCTGCACGTGCACGACTGCATCAAGGACCTCACGGGCCGCATGAAGGCCATGAAGGACAAGATGACCGAGTTCGAGAACGAGTACACCGCCAATGAGATACTCATGAATGACTACCGCACCGAGATCGAGCAGATCAAGGTGAGAGAATTATTATTACTGGCAACTACCAGATTTGGTCTAGTATAGGTTTTTTGGGTCGCTGATCACGAATTTCGTTGTCATTTTGTAAAGAAATGTGCGGAACACCCATAAATTTGCAAAAACTATCCCCAAAACGGTTTTTTTTAATATATTCGCACTTCGAGTGCCCAGATTTCGCACAAATGGGTTTTTCTGATCAAGAATTTCGGGGATTTTTTTAAATAAAAATTAATATTTCACCCTTAAATTACCTAAAACTACCCCTAAAAAAGGGTGTCTTTGATATTTTCGCACTTTGTGCGTCTAGCTTTGGTCCATATGGGTCTTTGGGTCGCTGATCATGAAAAAAAAACCGAAATTCTTGATCAGCGATCCAAAAAACCTATATGGACTAAATCTGGACGCTCAAAGTGCGAAAATAGCAAAAATACCCTTTTTTGGGGGTAGTTTTAACTAATTTAAGGGTGAAATAGAAATATTAATTTTTATTAAAAAAATTCCCGAAATTCTTGCTCAGCGACCCAAAAAAAACCTTTTGTGCGAAATCTGAGCACTCAAAGTTAGTAAATCCTTTATTTAGAATATACAAATACGGTAGATAAGTTTTGAGGTTTTATATATAATATTTTAGGTTGCTTTGTACATGCTGCGCGGTAGCGGCCAATTTCTTTCTCTAAGTAATATAACTGTTAAGTCAGCTACCCATGCCGCGTGGCTCGTACGTGGTTCTATCTGATTTTGCGAATCACGACGGACCTTTCTCGTACGTGAAATGTCGGTAAACGGTACAGACAATACAGGTCTGAGTCCAGCACGATAAAAAACGTCTTTCGACAAGAAACCCGAAATCTCATCACCAACCTATTCTTCCAGGTCTATCTCGAAGCGATGAAGGCGCAGAACCCGCGCCTTCGCGAGATAGCCGACCGCATCGTGAACCCGGGTCCAACCCTAACCCGGCGCACCCTGCAATGTCGTTGCTGCCTGAACATGGCGATGGTGCAGCAGCATCACATCCGGGAAGTGATCCGCGAGGAACAACAACGCGACATCCAGGGAGAGTTACGTGCCGAAGTCGAGGCGAACATACGCGAGTGGCAACAGAGAGAGGTCATCCGCCTGGAACAGCTCGCCGAACTGGAAGCCCTCGAAGACGAGGAAGATGAAGACGAGGACGAAGATGAAGAGGACGACGAGGAGGAGGAGGAGGAGGAACAGGATGAGGAGGAAGGGGCTGTCGGGATTGAACAAGTGAGTAATGCGGGTGGGATGGTTGGTGAGCGATTGCGTAGATGAGTAAATGGATTGATGCGAGCGTGTGTGAATGATTCCCAGTGAAAGAATGAGAATTTGCATGAAAAAAAAAAGGAATGTGGCCGAGGCAAAAGAAGTGTGCCAGAGGATTGAAATGTTTGGCGAGGATTGATTGCTGGTTAAATGCTTTTGAAGTTTGTGTTGATGTGTATGAAATGTGAAATGAATGTGTTAACAAGCTATCGAAAATTGAACCTTTATAACAGTTGAGAGGTTCAGATGTTAGTGGTTTTGTTTTTTGTTTTATGTGATGTATTTAGAGAGTCCATGATTTGGAGTGTGGAAGGAATGAATGTGTTTAGAGGTTGGGTGTTAAATCAATTTATGGATTTTTATGTATGAATAGTTTAGTAAGTCTACATTACAGATAAGTGTGGAAATAAAATTTCAGATGATTGGAAAAGATACTTTGATTATTAGTATTAATTTGGAAGCGAAGATTTAGGCAAAACATTCAATATCACTACTGCAGGTGATTCTATTTTTATTTTCATACCTATCTGATTTTAGAAATTATTTTAAATTAGGCAGTTGTGAATACATTTTGATTTCGACGCATGCATTTGACAGGAATATAAATATATGTATTTAGCAGTATGTAAGGCAAAGAAAGACTCAAAAATTTTGCATGCATCTCATTCCAGTTAATAATACTTAAATAGCTATATAAGGATACACATTTTGCCGTTTTATTCTAATTATGACAGAATTTTTGTCTTTTATATTACGTATAAAATATAAATAATTACTTAAGAATGAGAATTTTAAAAATTAACCAATAATAATAATAAAAAACATGCATTGCATTAAAACACAATACACAAACACAATAATACATACAACTCACAAGTACTCATGGTTGTTTGGAGAGTGCACCACAAGGAAGATTTTTCTACAGTGGCATATAACTTGACTGGATACGAACCTGATTGCCGGAACAGTCCTACAGTAAATAGAAACAAATATATCTATTATTTTAAATACTATTTGTCTTGTAGATAATATTACAGTAGTAGTACAAAATCATCAAAAACATATTTTACAGTACACACTATGTACGTTCGGTTAACATATATTAATTTCTAGTAAGCAGCTGTTATAGTTCAAAGTCAACAGTAAAAGAACATATTTAAAAATAACACCATAATTCAATATCTATAGTATAAAATTAGAATACAAAATTACGCCAGACAAAAAAATTGCACAAATGTTAAAGTTCGAATTGGTTGTGTTTTGTGTGTGCACTAATAATACATGTCTCCATGTCTCGCTAATTGCTAATTTATCAGAAAGGTAAATGTACATCTCAACCCATACAATTTCCCGAGCAGTTTTTTTTTTGTGTGATTGACAATTTTTTAAGTTCACCTCTTTTATTCGGATTACCAGCTCGTTCCTTTATTTCTTTTGAGAGTCGAATTTTGCTCCCTCTGCCCGTATTCCTCATTTACTAGCTCACGTTCACTCGCATATTCGCGCGTATTTTAAGGCTGAAACAACGGATCTGTCACAATAAAGGTATGGAAAACGTACAAAAACAATGTGGTGATTTTTTTGTCTGCCATATTCTTTTTACGTGTTTTTGTCATTTTGTCTCTTCGGGAAACCATGATATAAATGCGTGCGGGATCGAGCGAAGCGTTTACAAGTGTAATTCATTGGAATTAATGAGAACGTTTTTTTCGTTATTATTCTTTGAAATCATTTACCTTATTACCCTTATTACCTTTCGGCAAAACTGAATATCAATTTACTCGCGTTATTAAAAGTTACATTTGTTTTCGGTATGCTTATTGTATTTTATTTTTGAAATTTTATTTCTAAATTTGATTATGACATGCGGTTCGAGTCCCTGGTCTAAACTGCGCGTTCGATCACCGAGAAGCTGGTATTGTGTTCCTTGAGTTAGTGTTCTATTGATATATCTCCATTTAAAATAATTGCTTTCAAAAATCAAAGTTTCTTGTATAAAAAAGCCGTAAGACATTAGACTTGCGTATTTAAGATTTGTTACCTATCTAGGAAAATTTATTTAATCACCACTAACAATTTCCTCCTTTTTTTAGAACATGCAGAACTTGCATATTGTATCCCCAGCTATTACCAGCCTAGAATTCTTTTATTCCAGTGAGCACGATAATATTCTAGACATTTAAGCATTCAAACCATTGTGAATAGCCCATAATGAAACAAATTATTATTGCTAACGGTATGTAACAGAAAATACGTCAATATAGTTAGGTTTTTAAAAATAAATGAACATAAAGTGTACTTTTTATACCAAGGGTTATACATACTCATTTGCTAGAGATTGCTAAGCTGAAACTAGTTGAGATAATTTTAACAAGAAGAATACATTTTTTTTATTATGTTCATTTATAAGAAAATCATACTATATCGTGTGGTCTAGGAAAAAGTTGATTAGAAGTTGCGTAACAGTGTTCGGTAATAGTTATTTGCCCAACTAGAGAGGAAAGCGCTTCTTTTTCTCACTCGAGAAGGGCAATCGAGTGAAAGTGGAAAAAGCTTTTCTCTAGACATTATTAATGTAAAAGAAACAGAACTATAAATAATAACTGCGATCTGTCAAAATGATATTTCTTCGTAAAATAACCTGGTGGTAACACTATTGCTTACTTTCTCTAGAAGGGAAAACTTACTTTCCTCACTATTTCGAGAGAAGAAAATTATGTTTTCTCCGCATGTCGTGAAAAAATATGTTTTTTTATATTAAGAAAAAATATAGTTTGTTTTTAAATTTGGAGAACTAAAACAATATTCCAGGGTGTTTTCTATGCCTGTGATTGGCCGAAGGACCGCCGTTTTTACACCCAACAAGTCCAAATGTCACACTGAAATGTCATATTTATATTGACTGCCAAAATATCATTTGAAACTTAATTATAAAAAGTGAATATTGTTTGAAATTCGTTCTTCTATGTAATTTGATTTCAGTATCAGAAGTAACTTGCGATTAACAGTTCAGCTTCATTCCCAGCTATATGAAAATAACAAATATAAATAAAATTATAGATGAGTCTTATGGCTCACAGCTTCGAAAATAAAACACCTACTGTACGCAATCATGTACGCATTTATGCAAGGAATCATTTTCCTTGAAACTACTTTTTAATTAAATCCACATTATATATCCATTCTGATTATTGTAGAAAGAGGCAGATTTAACTATTTTTTCTACTCATCCTAATTGCTTGATACTTATGTTCATGCTTTGCTTAAGCTTGTGTAAAATATTTGACAATTGCATTTATGTATATTTATATTTAAGGCTGTTATGAACACTTTCATAAGAATCTATTTGTTAGATTCTTAATTTAAATTACAAAGCTGTGAATGAACATTTAGCGTGATTAGAGACACTGAAATTAAAATAAACCAAAAATAGAATCCTTGCAATTTTCTGGATTTTATAGTGCAAATCTTACTTTATGTTTAATCCTTCAAGTTAAAAAACAGACAGCACATATTTTACCGTGAAAATTAGTATGCAATGAATAAAACAGTTAATATTTCGCCACTTACGCAACGAAAATCTGATTTTCAGTATTTTAAGTCAACTTTTTCCTGGACTATTTTCAAATACTCTAGTTGCTCTTTTACTAAAACCTTGTTCAGTTTTCAGATCCCGTTCCGCTGATCTCCCTTATCAAACTCCGAGATAAATATCTCTCAAGTTTTCAAAGTTATTCATTGTGTGTTCTAAGTAAAGACAGACAGATAGGGTGACATTTTTTACTCAACACAAGCCGCAAAGAGAGAGAAACACTTGAATTGCTGAATTAATTAATATAAGTGCTTGTCGGCAAGGGATAGAAACCAGGCTCAGCGTAGAAGCAATAATTGGAGAGAAATAATAATTGGGTTATAGATGAGTTTGAATTTTTTTGTATGAATAGTTTGTTCTAGATGTTAATTAGTTATTAATAATATTTGTTTGCTTTGTCAATTTGTATACCAACTTGTTTTTGTAATTAGTTTAGTTTAATAAAAGTTTGTCAGCTTATGTTCAATGTATTAGTAAGTTGATTACATTTTGTAACTATAAGTGGTTCATTTGTTATCAGTTATCATTATCTATATAATCCTCTATAATGTTTTGTTGCAATTGAATAAATTTTTTTATCTACAACTATTAAATAATATCTTCATTTTATATCTAACTCCAAATACAAAATGTGCCTCATATTACACAGCGTGTAATATGAAATTTCATATTCCACGCTTGATTCAACCAATAGCAAGTAAGTATTTGTCTGAAGTTTGTTGGTCAATGACAGATAATAAGTATGGTTATGTGTGGTTGATTGATACAACAAACCATTTAACTGCAACAAATAGTATCGTATTGTCGTAAAGAAGGTAAATTATGGATATTGTAAGTAGTGAAATTATATGTTCACCTCTAGAGATACGAGAAGCAGCAAAAGCGGTGTCATTAGATTTGTTGCTCATTTGTGTGTTTCTACCATTGCTAAAAACAGGAAATTTTGATATTTTTATGAATTTCACAAATTGTAGTACCTAATTATTGTACATTAATTTTGTAAGTAAATAAATTATTCTAGCAAGCATTATCTCAGAGTTGTAGTAAGCGTAATGATTGTTGCTTGTTAATCGATGACAGATGTAGGTAAGATTATACAACATCAAGTTCATTTACAAGTAGTTGTAGATAAAGTATAGTATTTGACTCGCATATAATGGTTATATTACACTCAGATGATTAGAACACTCGCCTATGGCTCGTGTTCTAATTTTCATCTTCGTGTAATACAACCTACATTATATGCTCGTTAAATAATATACTATTACTGCATGTATGTGTTTCTTAATATTGTTTATATGTTACGATTTAAGGTGAGGCTGGCATTACACTATAAAAGTTATTTGACAAAGATCTTTTATAAAAGATGAGAATTGTGATAGTGTAATAGCTCTTATTTTATAAAAGTTGAGTTAACTTTTGCCAAAGAACTTTTATAGTGTAATACCGGCCTAAGGAAATAGTACAAAAGCGTCAAAATTATAATATTTACTGGTTAATTAAAATGGTTTAATTTTTTATGATTCTTATTATAGATAGTAAACATTACTCAACTTGAGTATCAGCAGCACATATTTAAAAATCAAAAAATAATAAATTGCACTCTAAATAATGTATATCGGGAAAAAAATTATGACGTACTGAGCATGGAACAGAATGAAAAATTGAAAAATTTGCAAAAATAAGGGTACCTAACTTATTTAAAGTAAAGTGAACACTTTTAGTAGGTACTATGGGTAGATAGTTTTTTTTAAATTAAATCTACTACAATATAACAGGTAATTCTTTACACAACATAAAATTTAAAAAGATAAAACACGCTATTTTTGGGAAGCCCTTAAGTTTGCGAATTTTTCAAAAAAAAATTCTGTTCCACGTTCAGCAAGTCATGTAATACCCTTAATTTTGTTTCCCGAAGTACAGACACACACCTGTATATTTTAAGTGCCACTGGTTTCATAAGCTATAATTATAAATATTTTTATTTGTTCCAATCACTTAAAAGATTTTTTTAAATAATTCATTCACTAGATTTTCAATACTGTTACTCAGACAGCCGATTTTTTAAATCAAATCTTTACTTTTCCATTAGAGGTAAGAAGTCAGTTGATCATTCCTGATATTCCAATTTAAAGGTATTTGACCTTGAACAATAAAAATTTCGCCTGCAGCGCTTCTTATTATCTTATAATTATATACATATAGAAACAAGTAATTTCACAACTTTTCTTCTTTGTAAAGTTTTACCCCGATTCTAAAATTCCTCGGACGTCCATGGTAAGTAACATACAAGATACAATTTGTGTTTAGTATAAAAATACGCATATAACAAACCAACTAAAAGATTAAAATTAAAATTTGCTCTGTATAACTTGCATTCGAAATAAGTTTAATAAGGAAAGGAGATTGTTGTTGTTTTCGTCGACCTGCATGAAGTATGAACATGGACGAGGCGAAAGAAGTATTGCTTGTGTAATAATTTCAAAATATCATTAATTTATTCAATGTTTTCTTCTGTTTTGCAGGATTCAGAAATCACGGGTTGGAACTTAGTGCTGTTCTTTTTCTTCCTTTTATACATTGTTCTAATATTGGATATGTTTGTAGTGCAAAAATTGATTTGTGTATATAGTTTTTTATACGACATCATAACGAAATTTGTAAATTGGTTTAATCATTGTTGAAATACAATATTTTTGAATGGTTTGAAAATGGTTTATAATATGGTAATTAAGAAAAACGCAATATACGAATTTGTTTATGATTTACAATTTGTAGTAGCAATTTTGTAATTTGCACTACTTTCGAAATAAAGGTTACTTACGATACGACTACCATCTTTAATTACTTATTCACTTATCAAGATTCCATGTTAGAAACCAAATGATCTGATTTATTTTATTTTTGAAAATGTCTTTCTAATTGCAATTTCTATCTATGTCAGAATGAGTTTATCCTATTAACTGCGCGATAATTATTAAAATATGAGCAGTATGTTTACACTGGCATCATTTTAACTATTCATATTTAAACTTTCTAGCACTGGCAGTAAAGTATTAAGCAATTTGCGGCTCAGAGGCGCACTCAGTTATTTTTTTCAAGGGAGGGTTTTTAAAAAATAATGGAAGAAGATTATTGATAATTTCGACAATTTGGCGCAGTGGCGGATCCAGAAAATCTAAAGGAGGGAGCGAATTCTTATAAAAAATATTACCGGGGTGCTGTTTTTTGAAAGAAAAGAGTAAATAGAAAAAAAATTGGGTTCAAGATCAACGGCTGTTTCAATAAAAATTAAGTTTTTCCATATAGGCGAAAATACGTATTTTTTACCCTTTCGCATGAGTAGAAATTAAAATAAATACTAAATTTAAAAAAAAATGAAAATTAGGAAATTTTGTTATCCGTAGTTTGTCAGGCAACGATTGTTTGTTTTCGGGCGCTTCATTTAAAAATTTAAATTAATGCATAGTGCATTATAAGCGGCAATACCAAAATTGGAATGCACTTTAAAAAAAATTAATCAATTTCGGAGGGGAGGGGGAGTTTAACCTCAACACTCCCCCATGGGTGCGCCACTGATGCGGCATAAGTTGAAGTATATAAAGCAATTATTTCGAATGTGAATCACCGCATATACTGGATGACTATGTACAGACGTAAAATGTTTATTTGGCTGTATAGGTTTTGAACATAAATCTAATTATAACAGTACTTAGTTTATAGTGCAAAATACGTCTGTTACTTATTTATATTTGATCAAATTCACTTGCAGGTGAAATTTAATTATATTCTTTCATAAACAACGTTCCTAATCTACAGGGTGTTCATTTTAAGTGGCGCACCATTGCTAACTCGAGAACTATAAGAGCTACAATGTTGGTTAAATTAGCAAACAATTTCTATTTTATATGACTACTTTAATGAACGAAAGAAAAATATTTTTAGACCAGTGGTTCTCAAACTACGGGGTGCAACTTTCTTATTTCAAATGGGGACCTATTTTTTTTATTTGCTTATTCGATTCAGTATTTTTTTCTGAATTCAACGAGATATTAGTTTTATACCCTTGCATAACAAAAACATATGAAAAACGCTATTGAAAATTATGATAATTTAATTAAAATCTGGTTGTTAATTAGTGTTATGGAAGAAAACAATTGAATATTTTGTTTCATATTAATTGTTAGTGAAAAAGATTCTAGTATACTACACTGATCAGACCAAATAAGGTCGAAACACGTGTCCGTAGTTATCGCCACCTTATACCCTACTGAGTACTTAGTACCTTGAACTCAAACACTCAGTAGCGGTCCTGATCTCTTGATTAAAATCAAAGAATCTTTTTCATTATCAAATAACAATTAATATGAAACAAATATTCAATTGTTTTCTTCCATAGCACTCTTGTAACACTCAGATTTTAATTAAATTATCATAATTTTCAATAGCGTTTTTCTCATATTTTTGTTATGCCAGGGTATGAAACTAATATCTCGTTGAATTCAGAAAAAAATACTGAATCGAATAAGCGAATAAAAAAATAGGTCCCCATTTGAAATAAGAAAGTTGCACCCCGTAGTTTGAGAACCACTGATCTAAAAAAAATTTCTTTCGTTCATTAAAGTAGTCATATAAAATAGAAATTGTTTGCTAATTTAACCAACTTCGTAGCTCTTATACTTCTCGAGATAGCAATGGTGCGCCACTTAAAATGAACACCCTGTATAATAATTCTCTCAAAATATTTTTTTTGCTTAGTCGAGTAAACTAGTATAACTATTAAAACGCAAGTATGAAATTTACGATACGAGCTTTGGCAAGTGTCGTAATTCATACGAGTGTATTAAAGCCATTATACACGAGTTGCATACACTATTTTTTCCACTCCCAAGCTTCCATTTAAAAAAAGTATTCATTTGAATAAAATTTACTTGGGTGTTTCATAAGGAAAATCTGTATTGAAATGAATCGAGTAGAATGCTGCCCTATATGTACTATAGGTACTTACAAAATAATGACAGCACATCAAAATTTTAATAAAAAAAAAAAATAGAATAGTCTTTTTACCAATGTTTTAGATCTAACATTAGATTCATAGTGATCTCATTTTCAGTATCAATGCAAGAAGCCAATTTAAGAAATAACATTTGAATTGCGTTTGTGTAAACCGCTCTTGACTGTTGTTAGCCCGTAGCAACCAATAAAATTACAAGAATCTACTTGTCAAATTTCATTATAATTTCAAATAAAAGTTGTGTTTTGAGTATGTTTTGAAATAAGAAAAATACTAAATCAAATACAAAGTTAAACAATTTTACAAATCCGTAAATCAAAACACTGCAAATAAACATTATTTGAGTTATGATAATATTTAATAACAGTGTAATAAATATTCGTCTCTAATTATGTACACAATATGAAGATAAATACAAATATATAATAATGTATACATTTCAATTTAAATTAATTATTCTAATTGATTGTTTCAATTATTGATATTTTTAGATCAAAAAGTAAATTACGCCGCGATATAATGTATTTATTGAATAACTAAATTAAAATGAAATTGATGGTGATAACAACAGCAAAATCGCCTGCAAATATGTACCATGTTAAAAATATTCATAGTTACTTTCTCGGACAATGATCATTAAAAAAAGTAGATTCATTTCAGTATTGAACAACAGTTTATGTTTTGTTCAGATTCCAGATTAAACGACCAATTTTACTAAAAGGGTTTTATACTTTCATTCATATTTATGATGTACTACATAGTACATTAAATACAACCATATATCAAAATCTTAATATACAGATAAAATATTTTGTGTATCTATATATTTATTGAATTAATTTGCTTATATTGTTGCATAAGTATAATGAGTGAATTGTGGATTGTAAATTCAACAAGAGCGTAAGTATAATCTTATACATGGGTATACCTAGTAGTTGCAGACGAATGCCGTAATTATTCAAATGACTATATAATTGTCATAATTATTCGAGTAGAATATTTCACTTTATCTACGACTATTTTAAACTCAGTATTTAATAATATATTTTTTTAAAGATCAGGTAAAATATTAATTTATTTGGATAATGTTATAACACCGAAAATTTTGATAGCCAATAATATTTATTCATTGGTTAAATAGCGTTGTCTTGGTGGAAGCTCTTCCCGAAGTAGGTAGACCCTTTGGCTACGCCGATCTTCAGTCCAGTGGTTTAAAAAATGCTTTCCTTGCAAAACTTTACGAATTTAACATAAACATATTTTTGTGCCATCATCAGTAAGTTGAATAGGTACTATGTGCCATGAAAATATATTACTGTATAACATTTATTAAATCATTCATATTATGAATGTATATTTTCATAGTCAATAATATTATATCATACCAGGGATTATTCTAACGTGCAATTGGACACAAAATGTGCAGTGTGAAAGTAAAAAGTGCAGTAGAAATTTTAAATTTGTGCAAAATTTTCAATTGTTATTATTCAAATTCATCTTATAAGTGTAAAATTTTTAAATGGTGATTCTGAAATGCGTAAATTAGCTTAGTTTTTATTTAGTTCTGCCCATGTTATTCATTTCTAAAAATTCAATTTGATTTAAGGTACTACCTAAGTACTACGTATTTAATATAGACAAAAAAAATTCACCTGCCGCGCTTTTCCTTATGCAATGTTTTATAACTACTTTGTCGTTATGGAAATATATTCCACTGTATGTATATGCAATATTTAAAATTTGTGTGCCAAATAAATTTTTTTAAATAAATTGAAATAAAGTTTTCATTATGTGATATGTGTAGTGGGGAAAAAAGGTTAGAATAAACCCTGTATCATACATTATTTTACAAAAAGTATTACAGGAAAATAAAGTTAAACACACAATAGAAATAATGTTTCTCTGTGTCTCATTATTATTACAATGTTATAATTTGATGAAGGAACGTACTATACCTAATACGATAAAACAGTAGGTAATACGGTAATACCTTCTTCGTGTTTCATCTTGAGAATTATATTATCAAAATTAAATCATGCTTAAAATAATCCCCAACCAGCCCTAATACTCGAACAGTTACATAATTAGCGAATGATAAAACAGTAGGGATTAGTGTAAGGTCTTAGTCTTAGTGCCCTATACTCTATACGTAAGCTCTTAATACTGTGCATACACTAGAAAACGTAATTTCATCATCGATATTATATCTGCTCCCCTCGATTTCACTCGCCGAATTCTAGAATTAGAATCTAGATTTCAGATCCTTTCGCGGCTGATGGGTTGAGAGAAGATCTCGTTATGATCATTAGAGGAAACCACACGTAAACGGAGGGGGATGAGGTTTATTTTCGTAGTAAAATGCAATTTAGATATTTTGGGAATATTATATGGAATAACAACTAAAGAGAAAGGTTTGTATAATACTTAACATTATATTTTAATTACGCAATTTTTACTGACTGTCAAACGTCGCTATTCTCGCTATATACAAAGTGATTCATAGTTTTATTAATTTATTTATGTAGAGTTAATGTGGCAGATATGTAGGATATTATTTTACTAAACTCGTAAGTATTTTCAAATATTTCAAGATATTTTAATTGTTAAATTGAAAATATTGTCATCGGTAGAGTACGCGCACTGAGAGAAGAAGCCATTGACTTCATAGATACATGCGCGAACTTGACGTATAGGCACCGAATTTCTCTCCTAACCTATGATCAGTGGCGTGCCACATTGTTTTCGAATTTTATACTGAATTTCATGCAGTATTTACAACATTTAGTTTTAGTTTGAATATCCCTGTATCAAAATAAGCACTTAGAAAACAACCACTGCGAACCACACAAATAATGTTATAAAGAAAAAATTAGACTCTAGCACGAACTACATTGGTTTAAGCTTACAAGGTCGAAGCAGTTGCTATAGCAACGACTAAAATGTGTTTCTGCACATATGATGTCGGTGGCTTCTTCTCCCAGAAGATAAATACTCGTATTTTATCGAATGTACAGTATTCAGATATTAACTTTCAATTTATATAATACTCATGGTTGTCACTAGAGAGTACTCCACAGGAGAGTTACGTAAACAGTAAAACTGGAATACCTACCTGACTGGATTCGAACCTGAGCAGTCGAAGCGCAGTCAGACACACAGCGCACTCGGCTATCCACCCCATTAATACATATTATATTTATTCCAAAACTACTGTACTTTGTACTTTGAAGGGTAGTGGTAAGGAGGACCGTTTTATATGGAGGACAAACTGAAAAAGTGGCAATCTGAAAACATTAAATTTAAATAGCAGTTCAATAAGGGCCCAGAATGGCGCTAGTGTTTGATATGGACTTAGCGGTAACAGACAAAGTGAAGTATGCTGCGTGAAAATATTAATTAATTTTAGCGACTAGTGTAGTTAATAAAATATTAACTACCCACGTAGTTAATTATAACTTGAAAAATCTGCTAGCGCTTTCTTTAAAATTTACAACTTTTGGTACAGTATTTGAGGGGCACATTTGGATACACAAACTCGATCCTCCTTACCTCTACCCTCCATAATTCGTACTTAGACAGTTCCAAGATGTCAATTTTACCGCCCACACTCCAAAATCCAACCACAATTACTCTTGGTATATTTCATCTCGGCGTCCAGCCAATTTAATCTTCCAAATCACGGGGTCAAGCAATAAGGAGTCCTCAGACACAGTAGACACCAGGGTTGGGGTGGGGGGTGTTGCGAAGCCACGAGGGTGCAAATAGCGCACATTGAACACGCGGTGAACATGAAACAATACAAGTGTAATGTGCTGGGTACACGGACAGAACAGCGGCTGAAGGGATCATCCGTCGTAAAACACGAGTGGAGAGCAAATTGGCGCAGGGTGTGAAGTGCGATTCGGCAGAGGCGGAGACACAAAGAGTTCAAATACTCTCGTGAATATTACTCGTAAATTATTCAAGCTGATTCACAACTTCGCGCATATTTTTATAAGCATATAATGGGTGGCCCAATAAAAGTTTCACCATCTGAATACCTTTCACCTGACTGTGTTAAATAAGCGCATTTGGCCTTTATCAGTTTTCGCTTATTGGAAACGCGCATAAAACAATATTGGAAGTGCACATTTGAAAAGCACAATGGTTTTAGGTTAGCCTGCGGCGCACTTTAAAAAATAACTCGAGCGCCTCCTGCCTTTGGGACTACAGAAAGCCGTTAGTCGGGGACAAGGTCCAACTGGGATAGTGACGTCAGAGATCACATTATGCGCTTATTCAATGTTACGATCTGCGCTTATTCAATGTTACGATCTGCGCTTATTCAATGTTACGATCTGCGCTTATTCAATGTATCAATCGGCGCTTACTCAATATAAATTTACTGATTATATTTCTGCGCTTTTCCAACGTCTTAATTACTAATAATGCGCTTTTACAACAGTCCCTCCTGCTTTATGCGGCAATCCACTTGATTTTTTTCTCCATAGGGAGGAAAAATACATTTCTTCCCACTTTGTGTGGGATTCCAAAATTGATTATTTTGATTATTTTTTTATTTATTTTATGGAATTATTATACATTTTTCCAATTTTATCATCATCCGGTTCATCCCTTTCTTGAACTTCCAATTGCTTTTAGGTGTAGGGTAGGTATTGAAAAAAAATCGTATGCAACAAAAGTGTTCTCCCGATTCGTGCCATTGCCAACTCCGCACTCGTCGAAAAAACGCCACTTTCGTCTCTAGTTGCACAATATACTAATGTTGTGTAGTGTCCAAAGGGAATGAAAAATGAAACACTGAATAAATAAGGAACTATTTTTTACACCTGCCGTACCCTGAAATTATTTTATACATTTGAATTAAATTTATATTGATGCCTCTTTTTCCTTCCATGCCCTACGCCCATGTTCCGCAATTGCTGCGCTCATCACTTTTGCTTTACCTGGCATAGTACATTACATACACACCCTGAAGCCTATACCCTATAACCGAACCCTACTGCTACTCCACATAACCATTGCGTTATCACGCCCTTTGTTTTTCCTGTGAATCAGGTAATTTGTTATTTCACGCTATCGGAGTATCGGTGCACTATCTTTATGTGCCTGTCATTTTTCGCTCTTCGAACTCTTGGTTCTTCAGGTTATGGGTCAGAGTTTATCGCGGTGTTTATGGAAGGGTGTAAATTTGGGTTATTAAATTTTGTTTTATAGAGAACGGGGGCCGAATGCTGATAAAAGTGTTAAATAGAATTTGTATTGAAAGGTTACTAGGGGAGTACTAATACGATTTTGTTGTTGTGCTGGTTATATTAAAATTAAACTAACATTAATGAAAAAAATCTTATCTTTTAACTGTCACCTCTAATATAAGTTTATCTACGACTGTTTGAAATACGTTTGTGTGTTTAGTACGTTATTTTACTAAGTTTCATCCTTCATCTCTCATGTCATAAAAATACATGTATCACTATTAAAATTACGTTGAATATGTAATTGTTTTTGTTTATGGATACCATAAATTACTCTCTGTAGCAAGTTTACTAAAAAAAGTCACTGGCTTTGAATTACCTACATAGTCAAATTTTCATTATGACAAGAATTTAGGAATTTTCGACCAATAATTTATAGAAAATTCTGAACATATGACTTTTATATTAGATTTCATTGCACAATTCTACGATTGTACGAGTTCAAAACTTGAGTTTTTAACATATTATTATCTATAACTATTAAACTATTTGATAATAATTTCATTATGTATAGGTACTTACCCATTTAACTATTAAACACGGACTCGGACCGAACCGCAACAGGGACAGAACTGGAACGAACCGCATCTATTCCATTTCACGAACCAGACCGAACCGTTAAAAAATAACTTGGCAAGCCCATAACCGGTTACGAACGGTTTGAAGAATTAATTGAAATTTAATGCTTTTCGTCAAAATGCTATTAAATTTTAATGAACATTGTTGTATTTTCTTAGTCAAGTTTTTATTTATTTTTTTTAAATAATTATATTTTAGTTCAAAACTGGAACAATTTTTTAGAATTAACTGTTTGTTATTTAATAAATCGTTGAACCGAAACCGGAACTTTTTAAAATCCAAGGAAAAATATGAAAACTGAAACAATACCGAACCCGGAGTACCGTGGTTCAAGTCTCTCGGTCGGAAATGTGTGATTGTGGTTAAAATTGAAAAACATCTTGCAATCAAATCGCACTGGTTGCAAAAAGAATCTTTTCGTTGCCGCTATTAATTTCAAAGGTCGTCACTTGGATTTGAAATTTTGACTATACCAAGCCGAATCGGTTGAAGTGATTGGATTTGGATTCCACTATTATAATAACATCACCATATTCTATAATTACGAATAAATCCTGTAGGAAGATCACTAGCAAAATTATACGAGCAAAATTAAAATAATATTAAATATATTATTTTAATATGTGTTTTGTTTTGCTTGAGGTACCTACAATATTTGTAACCACTAAACCTTCCGCGTAAATATTTGACTGCTTCGTGTGTACTTCAACGTCAACCCTGGGAGTTATCCAATCTTTCGTGGCAGAAAATAAATTCATCAGCAAGAGCAAGAGCCAACACTGCCGGAGTACATCGTTTGAAATGATTTGTAAATCCGTTATTTTACATGTGTTTCGCCGCGGGCAATTTGTCTTTCTGTTGTTTGTTGTTCAATTAGTTTCATATCTCCGGTGTAATTTTCTATCCTGTGCTGTTTTTGCTACAGTTAGGAAATGACGGGGAATATGAACAAGAAAACAAATAATAAATTTGCAGGATATTGGAAAGCAAAAACTGTGCAATGATGCTCTAAATGGATTTTAGATTTCATGTTTGTATTTTATTATTCTTTTCTGAACAGATTATTAGAGTTGTATTAATTAATCCGGAAAAAGTATATCATTTATTTATTTATTTACAAAAAAATGTTAAAAGGAAGTAAAACTAAAGTAATAATTGAATAAGTTTGCATAGTTGTTTTCTAAATGCTAAATACCTTTCTTGAATCCCGCATACGTTTTAGTAGAAACTCTGAATAAACATTCCAATTAGAGTCGTGAATTTTGTTGGGTCACGGCGTGACCAATGTTTTTCGTCAATCCTTGAGCTGTAAATATTATATAATCATCGACACAATTAAGCATTATGTTAAAATTTGTTAATTTAAATCAGATTTAATCACATTTAAAAAACATTTTGTGTAATTCTTTTATGTGTGGGTATGCAACAATATTAGAACTATTTCTTACAATACGTAAAAAAATCGAGATTTATCGAGATTTCGAATTATATTCTCGTCTCGTCACTAAAAATCTAGACGAGAAAATAGCTATTCTCGTTCTCGAAATTTCGATCTCGCGGCATCACTAACACATAATGCGGTTAACAACGGTTAACTCACGGATATTCATGATTAGTGGAGAAAAGATAGTACACCACACGAGTACCTAATACTTTTTAAGTAAAAACATACGATATAAATTGTAATAATGTAAATCTTTCTGTAAAATAGTAAGATTTCAGCATATTTCTCTGCTCTATATGTCTCTTGGTACAGATTTATCAACGCTTCAGCATTCAGCTCGGCAGAATTAGGTAATAATTTATTAATATATGTGTTATTTACGAAACAACTTCTTTTCCAAAGGCAGAAATTCTCTCTCATATATCGTCTCGCTATCGCGATGCAACGAACATAATTTACGACCAATCACATTAAAGTGCTTCACTATCATTCTCAGAAGCAGAACAGAATCTCAGAGTTGAGTGTTCGTACGTAACGTTCATACGCTTCAGGAAAAGTACAGAAATAAACTAGCGAAATAAAAATTGACGATTTGTCGCCCTGTATCTTTCCCTGAGATTCTTCTTTAGTTCTTTGCCCTATCTTCCTGAAATAGCGACCAGGAGCAATAAGTTTCACAGAGGGATTCAGAAATTCAAATAGAGTGCAAAAAACTTGTGGCGCCATCAATTAAATAATGTCATAATCAAGTGCGTTAAGCGATTATGGTTCAAAAAATTCAGGTACACATTTCAGTTTAGTTGCAAAATATTTTTCACCCGTGTACTCACAAGTACTATAAGATTGTGCCATATAACTTGACAACTTGATGAGGTACATATTGTAATGTCATGTAGTATTTGACGTACTGATTCTGGAACAAAATGATTTCTTTCGAAATTCCTATAAATAAGGGTAGTTTATTTCAAGGGAACATTTTTAGTACCACTGAATACTATTTATTTGAATAAAGACAGAGTTATGTGGCCGGCTACTTGAAACTAAATTTAATTCTTTTATTATGCAAACATGGTTATTATTATTAATTAGTTACAACATATTAAAACTACCCATTCAACCAGTAGCCCAAAACTGTTTCCTTCAGAAACCTCAAAACCGGCTGATAGTTTGCACCAGAGAGTTTAATTAACGGAAGAACAGGTAATAAATAAGAATAAAATAAATTTGCAAGCTCATCAGCGCTGTAATGTAGCGCCTGGAGTAGCATTCGGTGATATTATTTTATTATTAATTGAAGGAAATTTGTTTGTTTTAAAAGCACCATTTTGCAGTTTTTATCATTTCGTTAATAATTAAATAAAAATATTATCTTAACGAGAACTAAACTAAATCAAATTAATAATGTAGAAAACATAACTATTGTTCATTCTTAGCATTGTTTTGATTTTATGTAAATAAATTATTTCGCTTATACTCGCAAAAAAATCAATACAAAATTTCAAGCAACATAACCTCACAAATAATAGCACAGTTTGCTATATTTATGTTATGCTACAGATATGTTTATGTTATGTTCTTATTAATACAAATACCAACAATGGTGCCTAATTTTAAGTAGGTACTAACGATTATTTTTGCAATAAATACCCATAACCTTACAAACGAGCACCATATAATGATCTGTTTATTATACAAAGTGTATTTAAATATTTCGCTGTTGCTTAACTAGCGATAAATCATTGATTAGAATTTATTGCGTACTACAATGAAAAAAAAAAGATGTATGTGAACTGATTTATTGTAGATATAAAATTAATCGCGCGTATTTAATAGCAAGTATATTCTTTAGAATGAATTCACACCTAGTATTTTTACCAGGTTAATGTGTTTGTTGAACGTAGTTTAAAAATTAATACTAACAATAAAACAATTTTTGTTTGTAAAACCGTTAATAGCAACCTTCATATTTTATGAATATTTTGACATTTAAATCAACAAAGCAATGTTTCACAATCCTTGATTGAGTGTAATAATTCTCAACAATATTTATGGAATGAACAATTAATATGAGCAATGAAAACATTGTTTATTTATAGTACTTAACCAAAAACCGGACCCGTATTAAAAAAATGAAAAAATCTTATAATAACAATAAGTAATTCGTAAATTCGCATTGTCCAGAATTTAAAACAATAATTTTTACCTAAAAGGTAATATGACGTCAGTAACACAATATGTAACTGAGTGAGTCAGAACGTACAGGACTGGGCCCACAAAATTTATTTTGAAGATAATATTTTTGACAGCTGTCATTTGAAATTTATCTTATAAAATGAATAAATTATTTAATAAAGTCGAAAATAAAATCATTTATAAGGATTTAGATGGGTTATTAATTCTTATTCTGTACTTACAGTCTGGAGCCGTCCCTGTCCAACTATAAAATGGTTGATAAAAAAGTGGGTAGTATAATTTGCTACAATTATTCAGAATTTAATTATAGTCTACAGACCAACAAAACTCAGATAACATAGTCCTTTTAAGATAAAAACCAGACTTTATTATGAAATTCACAAATTTCTTTAGAAAAAAAACCACTTTCTTTCTTTCGTCTAATACAACTTGTTACGTCGAAATGAGTACCTATTCCAGCAAAGTACTCTTCTTACAATGCAAGTGGCCATTTATGCTTTACGACCAAACGTGATATCGCGGAGTAATTTTGTTTATGTTTTTTTTTCATGTTGAGATTTTTTAGGCTTTCGCTCGCATGCAAATAAGGTCAGGCAGACAGTATGAAAGTCGTGCCTGTCAAAACAAGTTGAAACAATCGAAAACAAGAAGGTAAAGCACTTGAGAAGCTTGACAGTTAGCGAGGTTTTTTGCCGAGTATAATCGCTGCTTAATTATACTATCGCAGTCATTTGCAAACATTATGCGTAGGATCATTAATCATTTATGACAATTTAATGTGGATGTAATAACATAACCTACATCTTATTGAAGTACGAAGTACCGGCAAATAAGAAGATCATATTGCACTTAAAAATACAACTAGATGAATCAAAGTAGAGCATATATTTTTATTTTTATTTATTGTCGATTCGTGAGCATATCGAATTTCGTAATACCATGTTCCCACAAAGATTCTGTGAGAATTCTTTGCTTTCATGCTTGTGAATCCTGGAAAAAATAAATTCACTGTAATGAAGCTAGTGGATTTGAAATTCTTGTAGGTATTCCAATATTTAACAGGCAGTTCTCACTAGGATTATTTTTCTTAAAATTCGGAAGATGAAAGAATCCTAGTAAAAAATACTTGTGTATGTATTTGTATTTATTGTAAACAAAACATCTATATAGGTACAGAGGGTGATAAAACAGGATCAAATATACTTTGCTGGTATATACATTCTCACAAATAAGAATAAGGTATTTTAAGTAAACATGCGATTAAGAAAAAAATAATTTCCTTAATGATTTTTAGAATCACTAGTGAACTAGTTTAAATAAAGTACCTAATTTATATATTATTGAACGTTAGTTAAGTAATTAAATAGTTCATTATAATATTTTTATTAAAGATTACTTATCGACAAGCGGCACTAAACGTCATATTCACTTGAAAACCCTTATTGTGAATTTTCAAAAAAAAATTTGATTAAGAATCAGAACATAGACATAGTTTTTAATCCGTTTTTAACAGCCTGTATAAATTTTTTTATAACCAGATATTTTATATTGTATTTATCTTATTCAACAGGATTTTACAAGATATGTTTTATAATTGAACGACAATCCACACACTGCCGACCGAGAGACTTGAACCACGGAATTTCAGGTTCGTACGTCATCACCATCACATGCTTAAACCCGCGCAGCTATTGCCTATTTTGCCTATAGCAATCTTCTTCTTTGATTTTTGTTAAGAATAATACTGTCTTCTTAAAAAACGGCAACGGAGAGATTCTTTTTGCAACCAGGACTATATTTAAGACGATCAAGTGGTCAGCTTGAGCAACCGAGTGCGATTTAATTGCAAGATATGTTTTACAATTTAACGACAATCACACATTGCTGGCCGAGAGACTTGAACCGCGGAACTCTGGGTTCGTACGTCAAATATCATCATATGCTTAAACCCGCACAGTTACTACCTATTGTGTCTATAGTATTCTTCTTCTTTTGTTATTTGTTTACAACAATACTGTCTTCTTAAAAAATGAAGTATAGTAGTATAGACACTGACGGGTAATTATCTAGTTCGCCTAGCCGTAAACAGTCCCTAATTCCATCTATTCTTTCCCCTTTGGCGCACAAAATCAATGCAAATTTGCATCTTAATGGGCGTAAGTACAGCTATTCGTCCTCCAGACGAGCAGACAGCTTCATTAGTCGTCCTCATCCATAAACTGTATACATAGGTGTTACATTATCTGATCCGCTCGTCTGCGGTCAGCTTTACTGAGGCGTAGCTGATAAATACACATGGATGAGTACGAGTATAGAGTACACGCTGCAGAGGAGTTGTATATACACGTGTTAACCAAATTAACTTATAATTTGTAGTCGAACAGTAATTCCCAGCGTCGGTAACTTTTATAATTACGTGTAAATTGGTATAAATTACTTTTACTTCAACAAGGGGAGGATCACAATGTGAAAGTAGAAGAGGATGGTTGGATTTAACAACAGCTACACGGCATTTTGGGGTGGTGTTCTTTTCAAGGAAAGAACTTACTATTTAACTGTGTTGCTTAACCTTCCTATTATCCTGAAACCTGAAGTAAATGTCACACATTTGGTGCTTGGGACCAAAAAATATTATCGTTTTGAAGTCATTAATAGTTGCGTATGTAATTTTTATTATTACGAATTAATTAAATAATATAATTCAATACCTACCGAATACGATTATATATACATAAAAAAGAGTTAATAAAGCTTCTAGTTCACCATCGCTCAAACCACGCAGAGCCATGTTTATTTCACAAAAATTCACTTGTAAATTGTAATTGAATCCAACTGAATATAATGTAATACGTAGTATATTGGGAAACCCCTAAATATATCAAAAAGCAACACAGAAAGTAAGGGGAAGTCCCCAACAACAACACTGGTTCTGTAGGTACACAATTAGAATGTTTATATTTATGAGAATAACAATGGGTGCGTTATATAAGCGCATTTGGCCTTTATCAGTTTTTGCTTATCGACGTACGAAAAGCGCAGAAATTGACGTTATCTAAGCGCAGAAGGGAACATTTGAAAAGCACAATGGTTTTAGGGATTGTACGACAATTTTTCTACAATATTTTTTGAATTTTATTTAAAACTAGAAAATATTCTTGCCTAACATTTTTCTGAACTTAACCCCATCATACTCGAAGAGTATTTTTAACAAGATTTTTAAAAAATTTTAAAACTAGAAAATATTCTTGCCTAACATTTTCTGAACTTAACCTCATCATACATTATGTTACTCATTAATTTTATTTATAAACAAATGTAATAAATGATATGAAATATAAAACATATTAACTACTGAGCACAATTCACGACTACATGTATAATATGAAGCCAAAATTTTCAATAGTTCCAAATATCTACTAAGTAATAACTTAAAAATGGGTCAGTTTGACCCATAGATAATAGGAAGGTTAATACAAAAGGGAACTCACGAACTCACGAACTCACGAACTCAAACTCGAAACTTGACTAGAACGTCAAATCCAGTGTCATATGAACTAACATAGAAATACCTATAGCACACAGAAGAAGTAACCAGATACATTCATTATAACCCAGCCTTTATACCGTGCTTGAACCTATAACCGGAACGGAGCCCACTTTTTCCAGTTAAAACATCGTATAAAATAATTGTGTTCTTCTTGTATATAATCTATCACTGGATAAAATATTCCTGCCTTCCCATCATTTTCATAAACGATTTGTCGAGGCAGTAGCTGTGCAGGTATAAGCACAGCTCTCTGCATGTGATGACTTACGAACCCGGAGTTCCACGGTTCAAGTCTGTCGGCCGGCATTGTGTGATTGTCGTTAAATTGTAAAACATCTTGCAAATTTGTTTTTGTAATTTATGTAATTCTGGTCAGGCAATGCAATAAATATATTTTTTTGTTTATGTGAAAGCACATAAAAACCAAATGAAGTAGGTATAATTATTATGTTGTTTAATTTATCTTTAAGAATAGTTCAACATTTTACTTATAAAAGGTGATTCACAACTTCGTGCATATATTTTAATACCATATAGTCGTCAACTTACTTATCATGGAACTGAAAGAATTTTTTCAAAATTCGCAATTTTAATTTGCAGGTTATTTAATCAAATAGCTTCATAAATGAATTATTCTTGTCTTTGCACGATTAATTAAATAAATTTTATGCCATAGTTAATCATATATCCATTATACAATCAACAATCCAGTGAGTTCAAAAATGTGTTTCTTGCGAAAACTGCCCTTAAATTTAAGAATTAAAAAAAAAATTCGTTTTAATCCACGATTAGTAAGTAGAGTTCTATATGGCAGTCAAATATGAATTACCTGTATAAACGAGGTGCTTAAAACTGTCATCATCGACTATGTCTGCTCGTTTTGCACGTGCCGGGTACACAAGGTAACAAACAATGTACATAATGCTACTACATTATTTCCATTTTGAAACAAAAAAATGCATAAAATATGAGAATGTGAAAATAATATGTAAAGGACTTTATCTAAAAGACTGATTTCAGCTACGTAACTTTAAAAAGCTTTCCATTATGTATTTATACCATCAAATCTGCAAATGTGAATCTTGCGTAAGGTAACGTCAACGAATAATAGCCATATTACTGTAACAATACTACATTTCTATTTTATTGACGTATATATGAAATTCTTTTGATAAAACAAATACCTTCATAACAAAGTGGAGTGCTGAAATGTGTCCTCTGAAAATGAAACAGGTAGAAAAATGATTTTGCTCTCTTGGATATTGTATGCAAAGGATATTATTCTGAAAATGATATTGTCATGGAAACTGGAAAAGATACTTAGTGATTTGGTTAATTACGCTATGCAATAATGCTAAAGAGCCATTCAAAGATATGAAAGTAAATAATTAAAAATCTTATTTAATGTTGCCAACTGAACAAAAGCTGCGTTTATGAAATTATACCGAAATTAATAAGTTTACAAAAAACGTATACAGTGGTTCTCAAGATTTACCGGAACACTTAAAGTTAAACGTCATCCCCAGTGGCGGGAGTTCAAGCGTATACATTGAAGCAGTAAAATACAAAGCAACAATATTCTATATTTTATTTTCATATCTTATATAGATGTATCTTGTCTGTTTTCATTAAACATATGAATTCATAAGACCGCTATCCTACTTTCAAGTTATAGGTAAAATATTTTAATTTTTGAAATCTAAATTTCGATGAAAATTATATTTTACCTGTAACTTGAAAGTATAGCGGTCTTATGAATTCATATTTTTTGAAGATATGAAAATATATAGAAAATTGTTGCTTTGGTTTTTAAGTAATTAATAAAAATTGTAAAAAAATACTTAAATTTGTTCATAGTTCTTTAATTTTGCAGATATTATCAAAAGTTATATCTTCTATATAAAGTTAATATTATCATTCTTATAAGTAATACAAAAATCCAATTTTGTACATAATTTACAGATTTTAAATAGCTAAAGTAATTACTGCTCCAATGTACGCTTGAACTCTTGCCACTCGGGATGACGTACAACGTTAATGGAAAGCTATTTATATAGAATAATAATAAGCACAAATTTACATAAATTAATACAACATACCGGGTGTCTGCTTGAAATCTGTTATAGGAAAAACAATGCTATTTCTTAAATTTTGCTGTAGTTAGTGTTCAGAATCAATATAAGACTTCAATCGATTATATTGGTTTCTTGATTCTCGAGAAAAACGCAAAAGAAAATAGGCATTTATAGTATTATTTCAGAGTGCCATGGAACTAGGGATGTATTTTTTACAAATATTTTATTTTTTAAGATAATAATTTTACATAATTATTAAAAGTGTAACTAAATACAGAGAGGAATGTATAAAAACAAAAACAAAAAACATCACTTGTTCCATGGTACTCTGAAATAATCGAAAATAATGCTAAATAATGCAAAATAGGCTATTTTCTTTTGCGTTTTTCTCGAGAACTAAAAAAGAAATATGATCGAGCGTACGCTCATATTGTGTAGTTTTTTTATTCTAAACAACTTTTGATTCACAACTTTCGTCTAAAACAAATAGGACGCTAACTACAGCAAAATTTAAAAAATAGAATTGTTTTATATTTGTTATATAACAGATTTCAATCAAGAACCCAGTATATTGATATAAGTAAGTACATAGTTATGTTGCACAGAAACGATAGTATAAAAAAATGGGCTATCTACCTACACTCTTTTCGTCTTTTCTCAAATTTCTTGTAGCATTATTTTATTATCGCATAAACTTGATATTGAAAAGTCTGACTTATCCGACAAGATTATCAGATAATGTTTTTTTTATTCGAGAAGTATTTCAATCCAAATAGAAGTTATTTAGAAAGTTCAATTTTCGATATTCTAAACTTTTCATTCAAAATAAGAAATACAAGAAATAAGAAAGGGTGAAACGCGATACCTACCTATGTATACAGCAAGTAGGTACCTACACACGTTACAAAAATTTCCTTCAAAAGAAATACAAATTGACGAGTAAATACAATAGTAAGTAAGGGTGAAGATTACTTGAAATATCAGTCATACAACAAAATTTATTCTTCTTCTTACATAAACTTAACCTTCTTCAAGGTTAGTAAGATCTTATTATCTTATGTATCAGATACATTCGTGTGATAACATTCATTTTACAAAACTTCGTACATGAGATTAAAACACACACATCCATCTATAACCTCTTAAAATTAACTATGGTTATGTAAGAAAAAAATAAATGTTGTAAAATTGGTATTTCAAAAAATTTACTCTTATAAAAATCACAGTCGATCTTATCCGATAATAATTATCCATGATTGAGTGATAGTTTCTCTATAATTAAACGAAGTTATTGAGTGTAGTACTGAGAATTGGATTTAATTGCAAATACAAATTTCACATAATGAAAATTGATGTAACTCCCTCTGGAAGAGGTTTCGTGACGGCAGGGTGAAATTTATCCCCAAATAAGGATTCTAATTCGCATATTCGTTTTTGAAGCCAAAACAAATCTCGCAAATGTGGCAAATCTCAGTTAAAACACAAAGATCAAAGCCTTGATTCGGTAACAATTTTTCCAATTTCAGTTTGACTGGAATTGAAATTAAATTCATTTTTTACGAAATCGAATACTTTTTCTCCTTTCAAAGTCTGCTGGGTTGGGGGGGCTGCATTTCACCCGAAACCTGATTACGTCGGAATTAATTTTCAACAAAGAAAAAACTTTAATGTGAATAATTTTTCTGTGAATATGTTTTCACGTTTTCAGCACCTTTGGGAAATACTGTATGTTGTATTATAACGACCGCCTTGCTTGTGTTTTGTTTGGTCGTGTTACTTTGATTTAACAAGCTACTGGTTGGCAACTTTTTCGTTCGAGCAGGAAAATAATAGTAACCTTTATTTTTATATATTTTATATTTTAAACCGGCTGGTAATCGATAAGACACCTAAAGGTATATATGATTCACAATGATGGTCATCAATGGGGTCGTTTACTCAGGTAAAATTTTCAATAAATTATACTACATAATTTTACTAATTAAAGTTCTTGAAAATTCAAAGATACGCAAGTATTTTAGCTTTAAAATGGGCATTTTCGCGAACGCATTGAAAACAGATACATAGAGGCTGCATGTGTGACGTCGAACATATCACCATAAGTAGGCAACCCAGAGATAAAGCCACGCCTGACCCACATGGCAACGCCGTTTTATTTGCGTTTACGAATAAAAAAACGTTAAATTTTGATTGATGGTTTGAATAGTTCCGTGCCGGTTCACAACCATCGGTTTGGTTCCGGTTAGGTTAGGGTTTGGTTTGTAAAAATATGGGTTTGTAAAAATATTTGATAACAGTTCAAGTTTGGTTCCCTATTCACTAAAAGAACTGCGGTTCGTTCTGGTTTTCGTTCCTGTTTCGGTTCAGTTGGAGTCCCTGCGTGTAATATTTAATCGATTTTTTAAAATAAATTTTGATTCAACTTGATCTTTTAAAAAATATACTTTCGTGGTCTAATTCTTATAAAAATTTGACTGGGAGTAGAAATAAATACGCCGATTTAGAGCTGTTTTCATTATTTATACACTGCTCAACAAAAAAATCGAGCCACTGGCCGAACCAAGAAACTGCCTGTTTTTAAAATGTGGGGCATTTCTTTCAGGGACGTGTTAACCAAAATCTGGAAATTACCTCTGGAGATACATTCCTCCTCTACGTTCTCCAAAAATCCCGAAGAGATTGAGCAATGAAAAATCTCAAAGATTGAAGGCTCGTAGCTCCAAAAAATCCTATCTTAAAGTGGTTGTTCGACTCGATTGTCACAAAGCCCTATCAATTTTCTTTTCAGAGCTGAAAATTTCGTCCTTATTGGTGAAGAATTGAGTGAGTTATCGCGATTCAAAGGAACCCCTGTTTTTAGGACTTTTTTTCGAAAAATCGTCGGATACGATGTGCATGCGTGTGCATGTGTGTGTACATGTGTGTGCATGTGCATCCGTGCATTTGCACTTATCTAGCCATTTAATTTGAGGTAGGTATCCTATTCGATATGATACTATAATTTTTGAAAAAAATTTCCATGTTCGATCCCCATTTTTCCTTTGAAACGCATTTCCTTTGAAACTCAATTCTTCACCAATAAGGACGGAATTTTCAGCTCTGAAAAGGAAATTGATAGGGCTTTGTGACAATTGAGTCGAACAACCCCCTTAAGATAGAATTTTTTGGAGCTACAAGCCTTCAAACTTTGAGATTTTTCATTGCTCAGACATAACATCACATAAAGCGATTTTTCAGGGGGTCGGGGAGAGCGAATCTCTTCGGGATTTTTGGAGAACGTAGAGGAGGAATGTATCCCCAGAGGGAATTTCCAGATTTTGGTTAACACGTCCCTGAAAGAAATGTCCCACGTTTTAAAAACAGGCATTTTCTTGGTTCGGCCAAGTGGCTCGATTTTTTTTTTTGAGCAGTGTATAATGTATAAAATTCATACAATCACGAGCTAAAATTGCAACAAGGTTCGAAAAGGTTCAAAAATGATTTGGTAAAATTTGTACACGTTTATAGTGTTTCACGATTTTCTTGTTCTTGTTTTTTATTTTCCTAGAAACCATGCAAGAATTAAGACAAGACAAGACATGAGCAAAAACAACATTTCTTGTTGTAATTATTATAATTTTTTAATTAATGAAATAAACAAAAATTAAATTTGTGAAATTATTTATTTACACACAATCTTCCGCCGGATCTAGAAATCTGACTTTATAAACATAAATGAATACATACAATCCGTTATCCACTTAACACATGAAAATAAAAATCTAAAATATCTATTCAAACATAGAAATCTGCATCACCTGAATCAAAATATTCATTTACCGGAAAATTCAAATGAAGAATTTTAGATTCGGCATAAATGCAAGATGGAAATTGCATACGCAGGAAATTGCAAACGCAGGAAATTGCAAACGCAGGAAGACATAAAAAGATGCAAAATTAGGTTGAATGAACTAAATGAATAACCCAGAACTATTATTCTTAATCCTGACGTACCTACTCGGTTTTGATATCACAATAAATTTTCTAGATTTCCTCTCCCCATGTTTGCATTCATGCGGAATCTAAAATTCTAGATTTGAATTTTTCTATGATGAATCTTTTGATATAATTTTGATGCAGGTTTCTATTACGTATTAATTTTCTAGATTTGCATCTTCTGCGGCATAGTGTTTAGTTTTTTACTCTCCTGTGTTGAAGCCATTCTCCGTTCAATCAATCACTACAATATTTAATAATCATATCATATTATGATTACAGAAAAAAATATTTTTCAAAATTCGCAATAATAAGGGAACCTAGTAAAAATATAAGTTCCATGATATTTATAAAATAAAGTTATAATTAGTATCAGACTATCTACAAATAGTCATTTCTTATGTAATAATTAATAAATAAACAGTTAAATGAGCTTTCAAACCAGTGGCACTAAAATTTTCACTACCCTTATTACTTATTACTAAGCATATCAAATTATATAAATTTGTGTGCAGAGATATAGAAACATCCTATATAATTAATATCTCTGTCATTGTTAACATCAACGCTAACCTAACCCTAAACAATAAAATAACGTCACAGTTTCATGTTTTTGTATACAGTAAGAAGTAAGATGAGAGACGCGATAAGTAATTGAATTAAATTTAAGAAAGTATTATTGTCTCGAGGATTTGTAACTAGTCAACTTCCATTCTTCTTCGATTTATCTCGTTAATGATGACGAAATACGCAATAATACAACACTTCGGATAAGAATAAGTTGTGAGATGCTTTACCAGCGGCGTAGAAGAAGAAAAATAATACGGGGTGTAGGCAGTAGGCATACTGTTGAAGATAAAGTTTTGTAATTAAATTAAATGTAAAAATACATAGTAGTAATTATATAATAAAATTTAACTCAAATAACTTGTAGATACAAAATCATCTTTGTCGAATTTTTATTTTAAATATAAAACTTGGTTGGTTTATGGCTCCTTGCTGTACCTGTTTTATAATTACATCTTTTAATGCAACAATATGGCATTTTAAAGATTCATAAAACTTTTACCACAAAATCCCTTGTCTTCTAAGAATTCATAGCACCTATAAGATTTGTTTCTTGTGCCTTTTCCATTTACGCATGCAAAATTTTTGTGAATGAAACAATCATTACTTCACCCAGTGGCAGTGGCAATGAGAATTTTTTGATTGGGAAACATGGAAATTAATTGTGCGATTTAAAAAAAAATTCTTTTTGATTCGTAATCAGCATATCAAACTACATATACCCTTAACGTATGTACCTGAAGTTATGAAACACCTTGTATATGTCTAATAAAAGTTAAATATGATGTCAAGCACATGATTTTAACAACAAATTAGAAATTTATAGATAGGTATTATAATGTATATTTGTATTCAAATAAAAATAAACAATAAAGAAATATAAAAAGTCGACGGAGGCCATGCAGTTGCTTGCCCCCCTGCTGTGCATCAGGTAACTACCTAATTATCTTGAAAGATGAAAGTCTTCGGACGAATAAGCACGGTTAAAAAAGCACAACACCCTTTAAACTTCAAGAGACTAAAAATTTCAAGTAATTTGTATGGAATATTTGAAAGTTACAGCGGTTTGAAATTTCGCGTTTTTTCAAAGTTTTCAGAGTTTTTTTCTGTTGCAGTGTACCTCGGATTTCTGGTCCGCTCCGGTCCATTTCGAGCAACGAATATAATGATACAATAATGGACACACAGGGCAATAGAATTGTGTTCTAATTAAAATGCCTATAGTAAATCTCTTGTCTACGCCACTGGTTTACTGTTTGTAGTCCCGGCAGTTCGTATTTCAATCCGCTTGGAGTACCGAGCACTGTGTTAAATTCGCGCTTCGTATTGTGCTTAACACGGTTCAATTAGGATAATGACGACAATTTTATCTTTTGTAAATGTGCTAAATAAATCCGAGATATATCTGTCTAGTCTCGGGGCCAAGGAAACGAGAAACCGAGCGAGAAAACTCGGAAACCTCGACTCTGAAGAGCAGCGTTGAAGGAAACTTTCGTTAGCGGGATAATGTAACACAAAGAAAACATGGAAATCGCGGTATTGAAATCCATATTTTCATTCAAAGAGACGTACACAATGGTGAGTTAAATAAATATTTTCTTTTAATAAGGACGCTACTTTTTTATTTTTTATATTTATGGAGTGAAACTATGAATAACAAAATGTTTAATAGAAATCATTACTGCATCATGAATTTATTTTTATTTATAATTGAAGGAAACTATATTTTGTTATATTAATTAGGTAGGTACTAACCTACCTACTTTATGCCTTAGCCCACTGCATATTCAGAATTACTATAACAATATTATTATAACAGCAGTAATTTTAAAAAAATAATTCAAAGAAGTATATAGTGTCATATGTCATAATGTGTAGGCATTTGTATGCACCAATACCATTGGAATTACTTGATATTTATATCATTCAGGCGATATAATAAACGTGGAACAGAAATAATTTTTGAAAAATTCGCAAAAATAAGGGTACCTACTATCTTATTTATAGTAATGTGAAAATTTTTAGAACCAGGGATAATTTTTCTAAATATTTTATTAAAATCTACTACAATACCACAAGTAATTCTTTAAACAACGATGTTGAAAATTCATTTAGGTTAGGTACTTTCAATAAAAAAAAATTAAAAAATTGTTTCTGTTCCATGCTCATAAATGCTTATAAATACAATAATTATTGTAATTGTATAGCGCAGGCTATAAGACGCACTGTGATAAAGTTTGAGTTAACATTACTAAGACAATAAGCCACCATGAAGACAACGAAATGTTCGAAGTGAGGAGAAAATCACAGCTGTAGCGGCCAATGTTGCGGATGAGCCGAAATTCTGCCAAATTGGAGCGATTTTGTGATCAGTGTCAACAAAGCCGTGGTGGACATTTGAACGATATCTTGTTCCGAACATAACTGTATTGTTCAAGCTTCCAAATAAAGCAAAAACTAAATTAATATGTCAAACCGTTGACGTTTTATTTAAAATTAAAATCCTATCACTCTTAATGAAAGACCCTATACATTCCATTCTTTCATGTCTGATTTATCGAAGACTATGCTTTGTGAAACAAAATGTGTTTATTAAAACAAGATAATTCAAAACTTAGGAATGACCAATGGTCATTCACTAGTTTTGAACGACACTCATAATATATAGAGAACATCGGCTACTCTGTAATTAAAATATAAAAATCTCGTAGAATAACAATATAAGAAAGGAAAAAGTTTCCAGAACGCTGTTTTGCCGGAAAGTTCAAAGGTCATAAAATATTAAAATTTAATTTAAAAATTCTCTACCTTTATAATTAAATTAAAAGACAAAATATTTCATCTCTCAAGCCTAAAAAATCTTCAAATACTAGTTTCTGCTCTGAAGAGGCAAATAAATTTTTAAAGCACTCTCATGAAAAAGCGCATATTTCGTTGGAATTGGGAATAATTACTATGTAAACTGCCTTCTTGAATTCTTTTATGAGCAATCCTCGTTTAATATTTAGTTGAATTTTCTGAGAAGATTTGTTTAACAAGATGAATTACTCCTAGTGAAGTTAATGAACGTGGAATCCACCTGCATTAGTTTTTGAAATATTACGGTAAAACGAATAAAAAACTATGCGTATATTTAGATTCTTTCTTAATGATCTTGGAGAATTTTACTTTTTATATATTTTGTTGAGACTGTTGCAAAGAATAGCAGTTATTTCGCTTTTGTTGCAATAAGGAAAAAGTAGAAAACTTTTTGTTTCCGTACTTCGGAAAAGAAATTAAAGTAATATATGACGACGAAATGAGCATGGAATTAAAAGAATTTTTGGAAAATTTGCAAAAATAAGGGTTACTCATTTAAAGTAAAATGAACACTTTTGGGTAAGATAGTTTTTCAAAATATTTTATATTAATTTACTACAATATTAATGTCACATGTAATTTTTCAAAAATTCTTTCTGTTCCACACGTCATGTTATATATCCTTAATTTTTTCCCCGAAGTACCTACAGACACAACCTGTATCTATATATGTTTATATTTAAGTAATGTTAAAAAGTAGTAGGATAAATCTTACTTATTTAGTTAATAAATTATTAAAATTGTAATTAAATACAGAAAGAAAAACAAAAAGTAAAAATCCATATAGTTATATATTATACAAGTATATATATATATATATATATATATATATATACAATATGGTCTACTTATATTGTGTAGTTTTTAATTTTGAACATGTTCTGTAGGAATTTACAATTTTCGTCTAAAATAAATAGGTTAGTAACTACAGCAAAATTTAAAAAATAACTTTGTTTTTCCTATATATAACAGATTCAAGTACTTGGTATCGTATAATATTACGCAGGAAAATCCTGAACTTTTTGTAAAATGTTGCTCTTATTCTTAATGTAAAATTTTGTTAGGTTGTTATGTACCAATTTGTTTTCCGTGGCTTCTACTCAGAAAGTCATCTGAAATTAGTGTAATCAATTACAATATAATCCATTCTAGAAATTTGAGATAAAGCTGTCAATATTTGTCAGAACAATAGCTGTCAAATCAGTTACAATTAATTTCCGGCAAGATTCATGTTCAGTGACAAAATTACTGAATTACGGATACGCCACAATGGATTAAGAGGTTTGCCGTAATACAAGAGGAGCCTATCATGTTATTTAATCAGCTTAATTTATTGATTTATTAATCAATTACTAAATATTGAATAGATTAGTGAAGTCATTAGTTGTTGTGTTACATTTATCATAGTTTTTACTGAAGAATATGTTTAGGAACCGAAAACCGATTTGCCAGCAAACATTTCATACGAAAACTATTTAGTTTTTAAATAAATTTTTTATATGGTCCATAGAAGAAGTAGTTTTTTCGAGTTAGTACGTAAAGGTATATAATACAGTTTTATTATATTTTAAATAATAATCAAAAAGAATTTTTCAGAAATTACTTCTCGCTACATCTTTAGTGCCACTGGATTCGTTTAATTGCTAGGTATAAAAAATAAATTACAAGCCCCACTTTTCATTAAGTAACGACCATTGAATAATACATTCATTTAGTTTTGTGCTTTTATTTAAAAATTTTTGCTAGACAAAGAAACTTTAAAATCATAAAAAAATAAAAATAATTACCTAACTTTTGTAGAAACACTGTATTTTTGCAAATAACATTTGTTAACAACTAATTACTTCGTGAAATTATGCTACATTAATAAAATTAAACACAGTTAATGAAAATAATTATTTATAGTTCATAATGAGAAATATTATCAATTATTTATTGTGATATTTTTTCCCATTAGTTTTGTTATTAAATAATAATTGTTTCATATAAATGTGTATATGTATTATTAAATACCGACATTGCAATAAACGTGTTTATATTCTATTTATTATTCATGATTACAAATAACCAATAAAAACTAATTTCGCAAAACGTGGAACTCATAAACTAACCAATATTATAAATAAGTAATGTTTTCAACGTGTGAAAATGTAATTGAATATAAATATATCACACTTGCATACATTTACTTCAAATTATACACAATTTAAGTGTTAATAAGATAATTTCTAATTTCTATGTTACAAATTTGTTTATCGCGTTGGCAACATTTAAACATATATGAATATTTTATTAAATTTCCGAAGGTGTGAAAAAGTTTAATAAATTTATAAGTAATAAATAGTAGAAATGTCTAAAATTTGTCTCATTTCATATTCATGAATGGCTATTAAAATTAATTAACTCTAAATCAGTCATTTTGAAAGATGTAGATATTTTACATATTTGTATTAAATTAAAAATGACAAATGTTAAAATGAATTCCGTATACGATTTTATCAATGTCACGGAAGATTAGAGAAAAACAAATAAGTTCGAAACCTTTTATGTGCATTTAAGAGAGCCGTCTATTCCTACTCTCGTCGGCGTCCGCTTATTTAGTCAAATATAGTTTTGTCAAAGCGTAGTTTGACCAAACATAATTAAGCCAAACTGTATTTTAGTCAACCTGAAATTTGTTCAATTGGAATTTTGTCAAACCGTAAATATGCCAACCCGTAATTTAGCCAAACTGTATTCTAGACAAACTGTAATTTCACATTCCGTAATTTGACCAAACCGCAACTTGGACTAATATTATATTGTCAAATCGTTTTCAGGTAAACCGTAATTTATCCAAAATGCAACTATACCTAACTGGAATAAATCATCAAGGATTTTATATAAAACGTATTTTTGTCAAATTGCAGTTATGTATAACCGTAATATTGCCAAACGCATTTTACTATGTCTTAAATACAGTTGGCAAGATTACGGTTATGCATAACTACGGTTTGACAAAAATACGTTTTGGATAAATTCCGTGTTGGATTATTCCAGTTAGGTATAGTTGCGTTTTGGCTAAACTACGGTTTACCTGAAAACGATTTGACAATATAATATTAGTCCAAGTTGCGGTTTGGTCAAATTATAAACTTAATTTTACAAATTTCTAAAATATAATTATTAATAGACGATAACTGTCTGCATTCGGTAGAACATCTTGAAAATAAACAACAATTAAATAATTCATGCGATTGATCTACAAAAATATTTGTGTTTTAATTATTGTTTTTTATTCTAATATATTATTTTTGTTCCAGTAAAAATTCTTGATTACCCTTGTCCCTTGCCTTTTATCTTGAAGTATAACTAACATTTACAGTATTTATTTTAAAAATCACAGCGGTTATTTCATGGAAACTTCGGATCGTATATTTTATCCGAACTTCGGATAGGATATATTATCCGAACTTTTATCCGTATCCGATCCAAATCCGATCCGAAAAGGTCTTATTCGATCCGAATCTGATCCGAGAAGGTTCTTATCCGATCCGATCCAAATCCGAATTCGGATCGAATAGGATTCGGATTTCGTATATTTCCAGCTAGCACAAACCTAGCATCAATCTTAAACATAATTTTTTTCACTTATTGTTGTAAACAATTAGAGTTTACTTTAGACGTTATGTCAGATTCACAACTTAAATTTTTAATAACAATTACAATTATACAGCACAAATTTTTAAAGTATAATACCTAATCAGCACAAACCAAGCATTAGGTAATCTTAAGGATAATTTTTTTAAACTTATTGTTGTAAACGAATACAGTTTACCTACTCTTGGCGTCACGTCAGATTCCTTACTGGAATTGATAAAAAAATACGCAATTATGCAGCACAAACATTAAGATTATATATTATTTTACTAGCACAAACCTAGCCCTAATCTCTACCATAATTTTTTTCCACTTGTTGTTATAAATAAATGGAGTTAATTCTTAACATCACGTGATCACGTCAGAATCCCAACAACAACAAATAGAGTTTACTCCGGCTTCACGCCATATTCCCAACTTGAAATGTTAATAACAAACATAATTGTACAGCACCAACATTGAGAGTATAAATTTAACCAGCACAAACCTAGCACTAACTCCTAGTATATTTTTATTTTACTTATTGTTATAAACAAATAGAGTTTACTCTTAACGTCACGAAAGATTCCCAACTTCAATTATTAATAACAAACACAATAATTATACAGCACAAACTTTGAAAGTATATATCTAACCAGCACAATCCTAGCACTAACTGCTAGTATATTTTTATTTCACTTATTGTTATAAATAAGTAGAGTTTACTTTTAACGTCACGTCAGATTCCCAACTTCAATTGTTAATAACAAACACAATTATACAGCACAAACTTTGAAAGTATATATCTAACAAGCACAAACCTAGCACTAACTGCTAGTATATTTTTATTTCACTTATTGTTATAAACAAATAGAGTTTACTCTTAACGTCACGTCAGATTCCCAACTTCAATTGTTAATAACAAACACAATTATACAGCACAAACTTTGAAAGTATATATCTAACCAGCACAAACCTAGCACTAACTTCTAGCATAATTGTTTTTCACTTATTGTTATAAACAAATAAAGTTTACTCTTAACGTCACGTCAGATTCCCAACTTCAATTGTTAATAACAAACGCAATTATACAGCACAAACTCTAAGAGTCGAGCACAAACCAGCATATACCTAGCACTAACTCCCCCCCCCCCAAAATGATTTGACGTAGGGGGCCATCTGACGTGACGCACATGCAATCAGCTACGTTCAAATTCAACTTTGAATTATTACATAATAAGTAACTATTTGCATTTGCAGGTACCTTTATACCGATTTCAATGATAAACTAATTTATTTCTCAAAGCAAGTAAAATTTATCAGATATTGAACTAATAAACTAATTTATATATTTCTCACAGCAAGTAAAATTTAACAGATTGATATTGAACTAATAAACTAATTTATGAATTTCTCAAAACAAGTAAAATTTAACAGATATTGAACTAATAAACTAATACATCTAAACAATATCAAAGCAAAGCAACCGACATATTTTATGCAAGTTGAATATAAAGACCTGAAAAGTAAAATACTTGTAGGCCGGAGTAATTTTAAAAATTGACGTTGACAAGTACCTACAGTATGGTAATTATTGACCAATGAGATTAACATTAAACTGACAGCAACCCATGGGACATTATCACTTATGTCAAAATGACAGAATGGCATATGACATAATTATTGACGGTTATGTATTTTAATAATATTGTTTAAAAATGACTTTCGTGTTTTCAATAATAATTAAATTACAACTGCGAAAATTTTTCGAGCCGAATAACCCTCGACCATTGATAAATAACTTAAATATATAAATCATTTTGTCACAACTAACTCAAGCACGTTGTAACATGCTTTCGGAATGTGACAAAATTATTTTTTCTACGCCTGCTTCTGAAAGATCATGTTTCTACATTGTTTTTAATGTTGAAAGCAGCTGTTTGTCGCAAGTGTGTTGTAAAGTACCTAAGTGTGCAACAAAGTACCTACCTAAAGCGACAAAGTACTTCGTCGCACACTTTTGAGCAACACAGTTTTGGTTTTTTAAATGTTCATTGTTTTCTCAACAACATTGATAAAATTTGACAGTAAATGTCAAAAAATTAAGTTTTTTTTGGTAGTTTTTAACTTCCTTGTTTTGCAGGAGTAGAAATAATAGTGTGTATAACACGTATTGAAAATATTTTGTCGAACTTAAATGATTGCAACCCTCTCTTCGCTCGGGCTGCAATTTTTGTTCGCGTTCGACAAAACTATATTTTCTAAACTTGTTATACAAATAACTATTGTAATTATCAATGGCCTTGGGTTATTACAGTTGATAATTTCTCTGTATTTGTGACAGAAAATACGTAACTATTTTACAAAGACTCAATTTTATTTACTAACTCAATGCACCGAATTTCGAACTTCTGCTCGAGCTGTATTTTGTATTTACCGCTGGCACTACCGTTCCGGGGCTCTTTACCGGTAACATGTACGTTAACAAGGGCAAGAGATACCCGTTACCGCTACCGGTTACCTAGTTACACAACCGCCCGACCGGCAACGGTAACCAACCGGTGATGTACTGAATGTGTAGTTAAGGTATTGCAAACGTTCACGTTCAAATGTAAGTACCTACGATTTTGGTTAGAGGTTACAGCAGTGGCGGATCGAGATGTTTTCACTAGGGGGCAGTTTTATTAATTGGAAGAAAATATGGGTAGTATTTCGATGTATTTGAAATATTTGCATAAGTATATTCAGTTAAGTTTGACTTAAATATACTGGTTGCTTCACAACTTCAGGATAAAAATTAAATGGCCGATACTGTTCACGATTATATATAAATAGAAACTCAAATTATCTTAATCAATAAATAAACATATTTTTCTGAACTTTTTAACCCAAATGCATCAAATTTAAGTTGTAAAAATTTTACTCATCAAAACAAAGAAAAACGATATTCATTTCTATTAAAATTAATTTGAAAATTGTGTTTTTCGTAAAAAAATAATAGACGTCAAAATAGTACTCCTAATACCATTTATTAAATTTTGATTTCTAATTTGTCATAAAATATTCACAAAAATTGCACAAATAGGCCATGTGTATTTGTTTATTTAGACACATATAAAATTGAGAGAAAAATTTGAAACTGTGGCATTAGAGAAGCATAGAGGTACTTAGACTTAAACTTTTGTTATAAACAGATTTATTATAAGTTATAAGGGTAGAGCAGTATTTTCGCCATTTTATGGCTAGAAATCCGCTTTAATAATACTTTAATTTAAATTTGCAAAATGAATTGCGCTGTACCTACATAAAATACACATTTTAAGAGCCACTTTGTTAATTACAGTTTCAAATAGTAGATATGATTAAATTAAATAAACATCAAAGTAAACACTTAAAATAAACAAATTGATTAAATTTCGACTACGGCAACTAAATTCTATTAAACCAGCGGAATTAAAAATGTATATCTACTAACGCTAGGTGCAATCTATTTTGCGAATTTTGAAAAATGCTATGCAATGACATTTTTTAAAGTTGAGAAATACTGTAAAATGTTTTCGTTCCGAGTAAACTGTCAGTTTATTATTTACTTCAAAAAATTGTTTTTATTAACACTTAATAGAGAAAGAATGGATCTACAGACGTACTTTTTAAAATTTTAAAAATAAATTTCCATCCTGAGATATAACCCCATAACTTGGAATTTATTTAAGAATTTTTAGGAATTTTCATAATCGTGAACAATTCTTTAATTAAAATTTTAAAAGGTAGGTACAACTGTAAATAATTGATTCTTGAAGTATATAATCCTTGTTGATATAAAATTTTACCATTCTTGTACTGGCTACAAAACACTCGCTACGTTAGTACATTTTAAGGTAAGTTTATAAATAAAACAACATTGGTACCTATACTATTACTCTCGTAAATTACATCAAATTTTGTACGGTCCTTTCCTATTATATTACCGGTTCAGCATTCCCGGTTGAATCCGCATGAAAAGATCCTTGCACGAAGCGGTACTTATTTACGATTTGTTTTCAAAGAAACTCTCCTTAACGTTACCGCTTGACAAGTTTAGATTTTACATTTTACCCCTTAGAGTTGAGCAAAATAATGCTAATCATGTTTACGTATGTAAGGATGCTAGCACTGGAGTTTTAATTTTGTGTATTCAGTTTTTCTGTATATTAAATAATTTTGAAATGCTGAAAAACGAAATATTTCTCAAGTGGTACGAAGGAAAGGCAACATAATTATGGGAGTTTGAAATATGCTAATTTTGTCATGAGATTCAGACCAATTTATTTTTATTTCCAAATCTTTCATAGCATTTCAGTGGGGGTGTTTTACAAAATAGTCATTACTTATAAATATTATTCGCACTTTTTACAAACTGATAAACACAATATTACAATCATTATTTGATTAGTTAGTATAGGTAGTTCAGTGCATCAATAAATTTTACAGATCAAAATGTAATATTCTTTTTTTAAATCAATTCCTGCATCATTCCTAGAAATTCCACTATTGTTGTAGATATTGAGTAAAGCGAATCCATTTAAGAGTCTAAAATCCAACATAACATGTACTAACGTTAGCGAGTGTTTTGTGGCCAGTACAAGAATGGTAAAATTTTATTTCAACAAGGATTTAATAGAGAAATAATGGAGTTACAGATGTGACATTTTAAAATTTTGATTAAAAAATTGTATATGGTTATAAAAATTCCGAAAAATTCAAAAAAAAATCCAATTTACGCAAACTTTACACGGTTATATCTAATGATAGAAATTAATTTTTAAAATTTAAAAAAAGCAAATCTGTAGATCCATTCTTTCTCTATTAAATGTTTATAAAAACATTATCCTGAAGATAATAATAATCTGACAGTTTACTCGCAATGAAAACACTTTTACAGTATTTTTCAACTTCAATACTTTTACAGTATTGTTCAACTTCAAATTGCATAGCTATATATAGGATGCGGCAAAATACGAGTTTAGGGCTGGTTTCAGGCAGCCGTAGTAGTGGGAAAAATAGTGGAATAGGGAAAATGAAAAAGTAAAATCGAGAGTATTCTAGGCATTCAGAAAAAACCTAAACCTAAAAATCTATTTTTTGACATTGTATTTAGTACGTATGATTTTAATATTCATAACTTGTTTTTGCTTATCAATATGAATTTATGCATTAAAAAATATAAATTAAAATTCCAATGGGGGGTGTTTCGGGTTCAAATACCCTCCTTGGCTACGCGACTCTAGCATTTACTAAATTACTTTAAAAATTCAATCGTACCCAACAACCCAACCTACTAATTTTAACAAATATATTTGTGTGTAATGGAAAATACATCTTGTATTAGATTTTGCTAATTAATTTACAAATAAATTTTAAAATAAATTTGCATTTTGTGCTGTACGTTGGATATACAATACAATGTATTGTATATACATAGTTTATCAATATATTTTTTTGTTATATTATTGTTGCTCACTATTAAAAATTTATAAAATTAACTTACATTTTTCGCTTTTTGGGCAAACTATTGATACTGACGTTCAAGTAAATGGAGTATGACAGGCTTACCTGAAAAAAGCAAAAAATCAAATTAAACAAAATAATTTACCTACTACAATTAAAGGGGCACACAGGTGATAAAACTCATTTTTAAATTTTTACAGAATAATAATTGGACAAAAAATTAGAATATTTATTAGGTCGTTCACAGAATCTATTTATGGTTATTTGGTGTTAAAGTCGGTCAGGATGACGTCATACTATAATTAGAAAAACACTTAAGTTAAACAAAAATAAAGTTTAAACAAAAGAGATACATACATACAACAAAACACCTGTTAACGAACAACAAAATGTACTACTTGCGATGCAATGCCGCAGAATGTTAGCAAGCCGATCACGATGACATCACAAACACAAATTTAAAGTCAATAATTATCACGAGTAAGTCACAGGAATATAAAATACATATAAAATCCTTAATACTATTCTATTTTTAAATGTTTATATTTTGTTTATAATAATAAAAAAGTGTGAACCTGTAAGATCTTGGTTACTGGTAATCTTATAAGATTCAAATTCAGGTTAACGATGCCTTATATTTAATTATAAAAAATAATTATTAATAATTTTTAATTCATAATTAATATTAATTTGAATTTTAATAATTTTGTCCATAAATTAAAAGCAACATTATCAAAATTCAAATATTAATTTTCAATTAAGTCAAAATTCTGTTTTAATTACCTATATCTATTTTATAATTACATTTTATAGTTTTTGAGGTTCTAATAGGTGTATGCTGGTATAGTACATTTTTTAAATTCGGTAATTACAAAATGTATCAGTCTACTGTTTGAAATATTCAAAGTAAATAAAAAGCGTTTTGTTTATTTATAATACAAGCAACATTGTTTTTCCTCCATTAAATAAACGATTATTTTTCGTCAATATATTCATTTAAAAAAATATTTTATCGTATCATGCACTGTTATTACCGTTTATTGATAATTATAAACAAAATAATACTTTAGTTACTTATAATAATTAATTAGTTACAAACTTAACACGTCCGGTACAACTATAATAACATCAAAACTTTCTATAATATGCAAATTGTCAAGTAATTTATAGATTTGTTTTAACATCGCCGTTATCGATGATACCGGATGATACGATAAAGCTTTGAGTATAACGCGAACATATGCGATTTAAGCCCTCTTGGATGTTTGAAGAGACTTGGTTTTCAACTCGTAACTTATCAACATCCTCGATATTATAAATCGCATAATATTCTTATAGCTATAATTATAAACTTCAATAACATTTGCCCACCACTGTGCTGTTAAAATGATTGTACCTCACCTCCCGAAGTATAGGTAATTATTTCCCTGTGATTTCCTTTCAGATTCAGTTTCAGTCGCCTGTCGGGTATTTATTAAAACGTCAAGTTTAATTGTATGGTCGTATATTACGCTTCACATTACGCACTTTGCGCTCATAATTCTAAAAAGCTAGAAGAGCTGACAATTTTATTGCGTTTTATCGCGAGGTGTTTACCTTTCATTTCGTACCTGCTAGTTATTCCCCTACGACGAATTAAAGCCAGGACAAGCTTTCTGGGGAGTACTTTTAAAGGTAGAAGATCATCACATTGCGCAAAACAGAACCAATAAATATTTCTATTTAATAATCTTATTAAAACCATTCTCAAATAAGATGTTTCCATAACATCAAAAAATCAGTTTTTATAAAATCGTACAATGATGAGTTACTTTTAATTTTTGTACCTGACTTTTTACTTCCTTGTACGAAGTAAGGAAGTATTGTAATCGCGAAAAATTTCGGTTCTCAGATTTTGACGGAAATATACGTTTTGACCTTTTCTGAATCCATTATGACTAGTTTCGACGTGATGTCTGTACGTACGTACGTACGTACGTACGGACGGACGGACGTATGTGTGTCGCATAACTCAAATACGGTTAGACGTAGAAAGTTGAAATTTTGTATTTCGGACTGTTATAGCATCTAGTTGTGCACCTCCTATTTTTGGTTTCAGTCTACAAACCGGAAGTAGTACTTTTTTAAAATATTTCGATAAATATTTAATTTAAGACAATTTTTTTTATTTTAAATGAAAGATTATGTGATTATTACCTACAATCGGTATTTTATAAATATTTATGTATCTGCTATCATTTAAAAATAATTAAAGTATATATTTATAATTTAGTATTTCGGTATCTTGTAGTCCATGATCGATTAACATTTGTTACTACGTAAAATTTAAATGATTATGACAGTACAGTGACAATAGTAAAATATGCTTTATATCTTCTTCTGCAGTTTAAATAAAATGACTAAAATAGATTTGTGAGTATAGTAGCAGTACTTATATATTAATATATTTGTATAATATTATATTTCTACATTTTAGTTATTAAGAAAAGTATGAACAGTTTAATAGGCGTACAAGGAAGTCATGTGGTGTCCACGTCAGATTTTTATATACACTTTTGTATTTGTGTCAACAGAAATAAATCTTTATTATTATTTGTATTTTCTCTTTTCAGGTATACATTATTTATTATTATTATTATTGTATTTTCTCTTTTCAGGTATACATTATAGTTATTTATTGTACAACGACCCCGTTTAGAGGTATTATTATTATTATTATTACTTTAGCTCCGCAAAATTGTAGTAGTGAAATAACTAAAGCTTCACATTTTCGACTAATCAGAGCTCTGTCTGAACACTCGAGCACTGATGACTGATGAGTATTGCCGAATTTTTCCGAATGTTAGGCTATTATTCAAGCATTCTGTAATCAGAATCATCATTTGTTTTGTGTTAACATCTTGGAAATTATGTAATTAAAATTTAGTTTTACGATTTAATAAAAAAAAACTACTATATAATATCTCGGCTGTAATGGTTTCTTTATTAATCACGTGGTTTATTTTCCGCGGCTAGCGCATCGATATTTCCCATTTGTAATCAAAAATCCTTCTTTACAGTCTGGACATATAAATAAAACTATTATTAGATCAAAATGTGACTAGTTGAATTTGTGGACAAAAACTCACTTTTTAGAGGAAAATATTTTAGAAGTAATTATTGTGCTGCTTTTAAATTAGTAAGTACCATACAAAACAAAAAAACAAAGAGCTTAATTTAAAACTTTTATTTCTAGTGGAACATTTTTACAGATTTTTAAATAATGTTAGAAACGTTAAATTTATAGGTAAGGTACCTAGCTCATTTGATTACACAGCTAAGTCAAAACAAATTTGGAAAATTCGAATTTCACGGCTTGAGTATAAAATAAAGCTTGAGTACTATGGGCGTATATTAGAAATGTACTTTCCAGGGAACATGGTACTTAAGTTCCTAAAATATGAATAGATATACGAATTTACCGGCTTAAGTTTAAAGAATTTGAGTTCTGTGGGTTTAATTTAAGGACTAATTTAATCCTCTGGATCAGTATAACTATACATAGTTCAATTTTACTGTTTTTATGTTTAGTAACGCATTTTATATCAAACAAACCTATGAAACCCATATTTCTCCTTTTTATACTAGTTCATTAAAATTCAAATAATTTAATAATGCTCACGTGTCAATATTCAAAAATATGAATAAATATACTAATTAACATAATGAACAGAATTCACGCCTTTTACCCAATTTGGGTATGAGGTATGACAGACTCACATATTGTGAGTAAATTAAATAATTTCAAATGTAGATTATCTAAGTACCTACTTAAATATAAAGATCTATAGTTAAAGAATTCTACAAGAATTAAAAAAAAAACAATAAAATAAGTTAGTTGATTTAAATGTTTAAATTAGATCTCATTCATCATAATGTACCTAGCTCGTATTAAGAATATTCAAAATGTTCCCCCTTTTACGACAATTTAATGTCATTACTCTATATCTCTGAAAGTACTTCGTGCGCTTTCAACCACGTCGATCTATTATTTCCTCGCAATGCTGAAGAAATTTATACTAACAGTTTCAAAATGGGCATTACTCGTAATGAGTGCTATAACTCACAGTATGTTATATTTAGGGGCGAACACGGTTACGACTTTGCGAATATTATATTTTTTCTTAATCTCCGCTCGACCTGAATGAAATATTGTCACGACAGAAGTGTACAATTATACCAGGTGATTTATTTTTAGCCTTGATTTCGAAAATGGAGAGCGGTGTATATTATGAGTGGAGGATGGAAGAGTTGTTTATGTTTATATCAACTTGATAATTTGTTTGTTTAGAGTTCTGATTTATTGCATAATCAAAATAGACACCGGTAGAACGATGGAGAGCAGAATGCTTCTGGAATAATTTCAAACAAAAATAACTAACAATTCTCTTTTATAATTATTGTATAATGTATCATCAAAACTTGAATAGGGTCATCAAACATTTCTTTTATAATTTTTTTTATGAAACACCATAACAATATATTTATATCAGTGAAAATCATGTTTGAAAATTTTCATTATTATGCAGATATGATTTTTTAAAGTTTTTTTTTGTGAGTCATCTGTATTAAGTAACGATGTGGCACACAATCAGTTTATTTTAATGTGTATTGTATTTACTCCTTTTTATATTTACAATAAGTTTAAATGTAGGTATGTATAAGTCCTATGAACAAAAGGCTTAAATTTATTATTAATATTAGACGATATTATTAAAATTAACAGCTTCAAAGATAATTATTATGTTAAAAAACTAACTTATTTTTGCTATAAATCGTTGTTATTTGAACAATTCAATTTTTAATTATTATAAACTTACAACTTGAGTAGGAATTAATGTGTATAGTTTTGGTTGCAGTTTTTTAATATTGCTTGAAAAAGATATTTCATCTTTAAATTTAACTAAACAAAACTGACTATAATTTTGAATCCCATAATAGATCAGGGTAGTAATAAATAAATATAAGAGATCTTACCTAAATTATTAAATAATAATCTAATAGTTCAGCAGCTACGGCCAAGGCAAAATTCACTATCACGATATTAATTTATTTTGATCACACTACGAATAATAACAATCGACTGACCCAAGCCAGAAGCGACTGAATCACCAAGTTAACTAACAAAAACATGTTCAGACTGAAATAAAAGTAAAATTATCCGACAAATAAAATTACTATGGTATACGTCATTTCAACTTAAGATGCACGTATACAGTAATACAATTATTAGAATAGAATCATACATAAGTGTGTATCATACTTTTTGTAAAATTGGGTGTGACAGCCTCATATCCTGTAAGTTATTGGTATATACTTACATAAATATATAATATATATTATATTTTGCTGCGCGGTTACTACTCATTTTTGTTGTAGAGTGTATCAATTTCGAGTACATAAGTTACGTTAATAATAAATATACAGAGTGTTTCTAAATGGACTTGCAAACAAGAGACACTAAAGTTTTCACTACCCTTATTTTTGCGATTTTAGAAAAAAATCTTTTTTATCTAATCAGTATATTAAATTATATAATCTATTAAAGTTTCGTGGGTATAGAAACACCCTGTATAGCTTTAAGCTGCATCTTCATTGCGGTCGACACTGTCGATCGACAAAGTCGATCCACAATGTTGCTGTAGTGACTACATCCAGGGACCTGAATCGAACCGGAACACAAAACCAAACCTACATTTTTTACTGAACCGCGAACCGAACCCGAACCGTTATCTTCAACGGTTCAGGTCCCTTCTTTTAATACAACGGTATCGAATAAGATATACTCACTCAGCAACATTTTACCCGAGAAAAAATATAAGGGGGTCGCCATGCCAATCCGTCATCTTAAAACAAAATGGCGGCTAGCTATCCCAAAATGAACTGCACCGATTGCGTTCAAATTTAATACAGTAAAAGGTACGGATCTAACTTAAGACATAGCATACTAAAATGTCAGTCCGCCATCTTAAACAAAATGGTGGCCAGATATCTCAAAATATACTCAAAATATGATTGCATTCAAATTTGGTACAGTATAATAGCTAAGGATCTGACTTGAAATATAGCAGTCATATTAAAATAACAGTCCGCCTTCTTAAAACAAAATGGCGGCTTGCTATCTCAAAATGTACTTTATCGAGTGGGTTCAAATTTTGTATAGTTACAGCTAAGGATCCAACTTAAGACATAGGCATATTACATTGTCACTCTGTCATGTTAAAAAAAAATGGTGGCCATATGTCTTCAAATCTATTTAAACAATTCAGATGAGTTCTGGTCAGCGAGCCGTTTTTTCATTTTGAGCATCCGAGGGGGCAAGTACCTGCCAAGAAATACAATTATTGTAATTTACCTACTAACAAAGATTTATTTCTATTGTGTACATCAAAAGTTCAACCCGGGCATAGCCAGGTACTCCAACAAGTTTATTATTTAAAATATTATTAAAACTAGAATAAGATGGCAATTTACTAAATGTGAGAACAATTTTCTCATTTTCTGGTAGTAAAGATGATCAAAATAAATGTTATTCTCCCTTTGTCTTCGTCCTATTCGTGTGTCTCAGTTTGCTAAAGACTACGATACGACGATAAGGGATCAGGGAACATTTAAATACACAGAGCTTTTTACGAATCCATTGTGTTACGTAATTTACGCTTAGTGAACACTGCTCGCAACAGTAAAGCCTGCTCCACACTTGCTAAGAGTCACTCTAGCGTAAACTGCTGGGGGAATTATTTGCCTTTACCTTTACCTTCTTGTTGTGATTTCCTAAACAAACCTAGGGGAGAGGGAGGCAAACATCTCTCGCCGGGAGATTTAAAGACAGAATGAATGAATTAGGCAATCGATCATGCGAGTAGGCAAATACAACCGGAATGATAAACACGGAAATTCTTAATCAGACTTGAATCCAGGAGAGAATATACACCTTCCGGAAAATATTGTCAGAAAATTCATGTTGTATTGTTTATTACTTGTTTGTAACGAAATCTAAAATATTTTAGTCGTAATTAAAACGGGCATCAAGTGTCGCAAATAATATAAATGAATGAATAAAATACATGCACAAGAAGATGTAAATCTAGAAAATTTATAAGTAATAAAATACCTGTTTAAAAAAAATTCATACTCGGAAAATTCAAGTCTAGAATTTTAGAGTTTTCATAAATGCAAACACAGGAAGATTCAAACATAAGAAGATGCAAATCTAGAAAAGTTATAATCAAAACCGAGTATGTGGGACTCAAGAATGGTATTTTGTTGTTTATTTAGTTTAGTGCAACCTAATTTGTGTATTCCCCTTGTGTTGAACAGAGAAACTAGTTTTCTAGATTTGCATCTTCCTGTGTTTGTATCTTCTTATGTTTGCATTTTTGCCGAATTTAAAATTCTAGATTTGTATTTTCCTGTGAATGAATTTTTAATAGGTATTTTATTACATGCAAGCAAATTGACTTTTAAAATTGCTTAACTTGCATTTGGACCTATAAATCTTCTCTTCTTCTCGTATTCTATTATCCAATAGCCTAGTACTTACTTTTTGTACTAAAGCATACCAAACACGTATAAATACAAGAGGGTGTAACGGAGGTAATTACCTCTCTCTCTCATGAGCCTTGATTGAATCTAAAAATGGAGCCTATTATTTTTAAATCCCAGTAAACACATCATCTGATTTTTATCAATAAATATTAATAATGACGATTATCCTTACTCATATTACATTTAATTTTTAATTTTCCATTACAGCAGAATCGTTGAAATTATGTTGGTACTGCAGCAACAAACTGTAGCGTCTGAAAATCTTCCTCAGGGAAATATACCACCTCATGTCTGATGTCAAAAGCTAAAATGTAGCAAATATTATTTGTTCTGTCTGGAATTCCGTAATTTGAACTGCGCCATGGCACATATGTCACGTATTGTATTTATTTACAAAACATTTCTCATTCTCCTTATTTGGTCATTTCGTTTTACACCCTGGTCTTTTTCTTGTTGTAGAAAATTGAATGACCGAAAGAAACGGCGTTTTTACGCGCTCGGCTTGTGTAATTATGACATAAAAGTTAGTCATAGCCCGTGCATATATTTAATGGTGGTGGTAATAGCGAGCGTATACAATCCTTTTAAAACAGAATACTCGTAAAAATAAATTGAGAAATGTTGCTTCAGATAGCAAACTTACTCGACACGAGTTAGGAGCTTTGCGAGGTTTGCATTAGCCACCTAGCCGATAAAGTATGCTAAGAATTGCAGTGGCGTACGACAAGTTATTTCTTTACAAACTAAAATTAATTATCCTACAATAATCTAGACAGTAGCTGCGCGAGTTTAAACACAGCTCTCTGCAGATAACGTAGGAACCTGGAGTTCCGTGGTTCAAGTCTCTCGGCCGGCAGTTTGTGATTGCAACAATATCTTGCAATTTAATCGCATTCGGACGCTTCAAGCTGAGTACTTGATCCTGGTTGCATAAGAATCTCTCCGATGCCGTTTTGGTTTTCCAAGATTATCGCATGGATTGAGATTCTGATTATACCAAGACAAATTGGTCTAGAAGTGGTTGGATTCCACTATAATAACATCTACTGGACCAAATCCTGTTATCATCAAATTCTTGTTAATCATTCTACAGGATGTTTCAATAATAGATACCTACTTCTGGAAAAAGGAATGAAGTATTACTAATACCGAATCATTTTTTTAAAAATTAATTTTTACATATTTATCAAGCATATATTATCCAAATTTTACTGATAAAAAATGCGAGTAAGTATATAATTTGCTGTGTGTTCGTAGTTACCAGCCTTCAATTATGGGTACCCTGTTCACACATGGACATACAGCGGACACATGGAAGACACACACGCAACAGAAAGAAATACTGTGTGTGTTGCTTGTGAAATAGAGGCGCCGCTATTTAGTGGCTTTTATGTAAGTAAAGAAAAAATCAATTTTAAGGACACACACGTTCTTCATTGTGCTTCTGTTGCCTGTGTATTGCATGTGTGAATCTTCTATGTTTCCGCTATTTATCCATGTGTGAACAAGGCTTTACTGAGGTCGAATACAGTAACATAATCGGTCATGTCGCACTCGTGCTATATTCTCCTAAATTTATTTTAATTGACAATTTTGATATGATAGCACGGAGAATACCTCCTGTTGAAAGTAGTATAGGTAAGCAATTTTTGTAAATAAATTAAAATTCATATAAACTTTTAGTTTTAAGGCTTACATTTATGTTTACGTTTAAGAAAGTTTAAATTCATATAACTAAATAAGAGCATTCACACGTCCCACTTTAAAGGACTGTGAATGCTCAAATTTAGTTAGATGTATTCAAACTTCCTTAAACGTAAACATAAATCTAAACCTTAAAACTAAATGCTTATGTGAATGAGGCTTTATTAATAATAAGTACAAGTACAAGTAACTGACATTAAAAATGTAGGTAAATAAAAAATCGTATTTTTTACATTAATTAAAACAATTTTAAGAACTATGCATCTGATAATAGATCAAGAAACTTTTTTAAAAGAAATCTAGAGTAGATAATTTTGATTATTTACACAAAAAATGATCTTTTAAAGTATACATCAACCGCTTTTCAAATGTCTTTATTAGTAAGATACATTTTTGGATATAGAATTTACATTTTTTTCATAAATACTACTAATTTTGTTTTAAATTGAACTCTTTCATTTTTTATTTATGTAAAACATAGAATTAATTATCTTATTTATATAATTTAACGAAAAGCAATCAATCCGTTTAACTGTCGTAAAACAATTTCTCCTAGTTAATTACGGTTTTCACAATGAGCAATATTGCCGTCTACTAGTACAGTGCCTAGAACTTTATGTCCATTTATAGTTTAGGAGTTGCTTTAATTAAGGGTTAAACTCGGGGTAAAACAGGACTGACCGCCACTGTGCGCGTGTGTTGCAAGCGTGTAAAAGTCCATATGCAGCAGAATATTAACATGGTCATAACGTCGTGTGCATTTACTTGAACACGCTATAAAATGCGGCCCGACCTTACGTCTTTACATCTCTGCAGTCTTACCATCACCGGAATGGCGGACTCGTCCCGTGCGTATTCGGACCCGCTTCGTAATTGTGCGTTTTCCGCATACTAGACGTTTGAACTGGCCAAAGCCAATATAGTATATTGAGTATCAAGAGCGGGAAATGTAGTTTACCAGTTGAGGATAATGTTTCAGAGACTGAGACGTAGTTGAGGTTTTCAATATTATCCAAAACCGGTACAAAATGCACTTAACGCCCGTCATAGCCGTAGCCAGGATTTTCGTTTGGGGGAGGTTTGGGTCAGTGGTGTAGTTCTAAAAATAGTTAAGAAACAAAACAAGCAATAAATTGCTCATAGCATAGCATAAATTTTGTACAAAGTATTGACACCCTGCCGTGCACATAGGTAATATTATCTAATCTCAAAAAAGACTTGGTTTTGGTGTGAGTTTGAGTTCGCATTTTTTGAACGCAGGTATCAACAACATAGGATAAAAACGCACAATTAAGAAGCTGGTCCGAATACGCACGTGACAATCAAGAACATCGTCATCGTTCGACTGCTCGACACTTCAAGACTATTTTATGAAGACGTAAACCTTTTTAATGTTAGACGTTCTCGTCCTTTCCTTCTTACGTACACTTACAAAGTGAATTGCCCAGGTTGCTGAGTTTGACTCAAAGATAAAAAGCCTCAAGCTTTTTATTTCGTATTCCGTTTTCTGGCGATGTTACAAAACCAACATTTATCAAACGTATTTAAACAGTTGACACCAGAATAATTAACTCTAGAGTCGGAGCATTGTTTTGTTTTCTACATCAAAGAGCTAGAGGACGGCCCACGAGCCTGCAACTTCGCCAGGGCCGTTGCAGTGTAATTCACTCACATCTGTAGTCCAGGCAATAGAGATTTTTACCTGGAAAGTTTTAAGGAAGTTGTTATTTTTTGTATTTTCATCTGAACACGATGAGTTTGCCACCTCAAATTTTTGCCGGAAATACCCTTTTTTCGCATTTTTTTAAATATAACTTATTGTTGGCTTGACATAGGAAAATTGTAATTAAAATTTGAGAACTAGAAAAAAATTCCTATAAAATTTTTTCCCTATAAAACACTTGTCCACAAACCTCTGATTTTATTGTAAATCACCTTGCGTTTCTTAAAGATATAAAAAAAAATCATATTTTTTTCTTATCTCTTCGACAGTATATATGGTTCGTACAAATCTTAAAATAATAAAAAATAAATCATAAAATTTATTTCGCTAAATTAACGAGCTTAGCAATATAATTTCCTCTAAATAATGAAATATAATTAATATGAATCCAACTAGACTTGCACGTAAAAATCAAAGTTGATTTCTCTGATAAAAAATCATGTATTTTGAAAGCAATTTTGCCTCGTGTCGTAACACTGATTTTTACTTTGTGTACATGCCGCTGGGCCGCTGCAACCGTCATTGTTTTTGTGACATTTGTGCTTTGATACTAACTACAAACGTTGTGCCTATACATTTACAATTTTCATGACGTTCGTTCTTGACGCAACCGAAAGCAACTTTATAGAATGAGCATGTTGAATATTATGTCCAAAATAATTGTTGGCTAGGCTAGCTTTGTGTGTCTGAAACTGAATATGTTTCATTTCTGTTCAACTCTGGATATGAGGCGCCGCGCGTTTGATGCATAATTATTACCAAGAAATATAGAGATATTTGACTATTTATTAGTCAAATTATGTGTAAATATATGAAATTATGTTTAATATACTATTTTATTTATACGTATGACACAAAAATTTATTATTTTATTTCAACTTATTTAATTTAAATTTTGTCAATTATAAAATTGTTTGTAGCAAATATTATAAGAAATATGTTACGTATATAAACTTGGTTCAACTAAAATATAAAATGTGGAAACATTTTATAAAACTATATTCACAAATATAATGTTGGTAAATATAAAATGTGAAATAAAATAGAAAGTCTTGCAAAAATGAATTCTGTTAGTAGCCCTGCTTGCAGTTATACCAATTGAATGTTCTAACTTCGTCTATCTTCGATGAAGTGTCAGTACACTCCATATATACTTAGTTGGTTTCGTTTTTGCCCGATTTAATATTTTATTTCACATTTTATATTCATATTTTGTTAGTATAGTTTTATAAAATGTTTTCACATTTTAAATTTTGGTTTGGTTAAATTTCTTATAATATTTATTAAAAATTATTTATTTTAAGTTGCAAAATAAGTTAAAATAAAATAACATATTTTTGTATTGTATTTCATTATATTTGCAAATAATTTGATTAATAAATAGTCAAATGGCTCTATATTTTTTGTAATAAAATATTTAGATTTCACTTGTAAATTTTCAAAGAGCAAAGAGCATATTTTTTGAATTGTTTAATTTCTCGCAGACCTTCCAACTTTGTGGGTTACAGCCCTAATTGTTGGGCAGGGGCGGTCTGGCCATAAGAAGAAAGGGGATAAATCCCCCTGGGATGGTGTACTCGTATATGGAGCCGGTTGATTTGAAATATTTAAATATATTTTAAAATTTAAATCTTAAATTGAAATAAAAACAATACTTAATCAATTTGTACTTAATTTGTAAAATTATTTTTTCGTTGGTTCCTAATTAGTAAAGAAATCAAACTATTGATGGCTTCATTGACACTATCGTTCGTGGTCCGGCCTATTTTAATAGATTACGGTCATGTGACGTCATTTTATTCGGTGTCTTGTTTTTTACGTCAAAATAACATAAAATTGGTTTTAACATTTTTTTAAACATCCATTTTAACTTAATATTTTTAGGTTTAAGTTGAATTGTATTATTTACATAATTGTATGTGAAGTATTCAATAATAAATATGAATTATAGTTAAAATTGATGGTAACAAAAAATATTAACCTCAATTTTATGTTATTTTCATGAAAAACACAAGACTCTTTTATATGGTGACATTGTACATGTAATTTGGGTATCACTAAAGCGTTTGGGTCATTGCGAGACCGAAAAGGTCGACAATTTGAACATTTGTTATAAAAATCGTAATAAAGTGCAAAAAAATTAATTGAAATTAAATTTTTGAAAGAATTGAGATATCGGATTTTGGTTTATGGGGATGTGTTTCTTTTTTCATAACTTTTAAAATAAGATGAAACTCGACAGGGGTTGCTATTTAAAAATGTTGGGATGGTCATTTCTAAAAAAACTCCACGTTGCATGGAAGTTCTAAACTAGGTATCTAAGAATATAGTTTTTATGACTACAGATCTCCAAATTTTCAATTTTTCACTCGTTCAAAACTTATAGTCTCCATCCCGGGACTTTTGGGAAACCTGTATAAATTCCGAAATTTCATTTATTTTTTCATAAAGATGAAATAATTTCTACTCACTAACAAAAATGTAGCTTTTAACTTTAAAAAATTGGATCTGCGGCGCTATCTTTTCAGAGAACCCGTCACTTCATTATTTTCCCTCTTAAACAATATAAGAAAGTCCGCCCATGTTGTTGGGCTGACCGCAGACAAGCAGGTTCAGTAGGGTGCAGGTTTGCTTCAGTAGATGCGGGTGCGTTCAATACGGAAAATTTGTTCAGCACTAATTATTGGGAAATGGAGACTCATTTCTCTTTACTGGGAAATTGAAATTGTGCTGTTAACTAGTTTTAATTACATTCGCGGGAGTAGACATAGAAATACCTTTCGGAATATCGCACGTTGTTTTTCTGTGCAAAAGGTAGGTATTTTTAATTTCAGTCGAAATCTATTTACAAATGGACAGTCGCCATGATAGAGATTTTTGTGCAGTTAAACTAAAATGTGTAGCTGACGGATTTAAACCTGAGTTTTTAAAACCACAACAAAAAAATTGACATGAGAGCAAGAAACGGCAGTTTCAATCTGTTTGAAAATGTGTTCAGTATTAGCTATATTTGTGAAATACTTAATAGTCTTTTGGTAATAAATTAGTAAAAACAGACTATTTTGCCCATTTTTTCCTATTTTGTTAACCAGTTATGTAATTTTTTGAGAAAAAATCGTTTCATAACACTTTTACGACCAATGCAAGGAATCGAATACTAAATAATAATATGCATTATTATTGCCACGATTTGTAATATTAAAAAGCAAAAATTATTTCTTTTTCTAATTTTTGTCGCAACAATATACACATATTGTATAAAATTTTCAATAAAACAATGCTTTGTTATTACTCATGTAAAATCTCAGACTTTTATTTTGAGTAATATAGCCAGAATCGCAAATTCCGATTCTATTGGCAGCAATATTGCAGTCAACAAGTGTAGCGCCTTAAAAATGGAAATAGGTATGTGGTTTGAAAATTTGTTCTTAGAATTTTTCATACAATAATTTTGATTCATTGATAGCGAGTAACAAAGCAGGAAGTTCTCATTCTTGAAATGTTCTGAAGATTTTATTTTGTTTACTGGGTAAGTAAATCTATTATAAATTTTCACATAAATCGGTTTAAATATCTTCGTCAGAGTGCTTTTATATTCTTCGTTAATGGGACCAATTGGGCAAAGGTTTTTACAGATGGCAGCACAAAATCGGCCACCCTATTACAAATGCCAAATTAAAATTTGTTGACGGCGCTGACTGTGGTTACGTATAAATAAGATTAATAATTTCACTTTAAACACAGTGTTTTACAGTACAAATTATTAAAACCGGGGCGTGAAAACATTTTTAAGTAAAAAATGAAATACTAGCCAATATGTTCGCGGGTTACAAACACATGTTTTAAATTAAAATTTCTTTCTGTTCATTGCATTTATCTAATGATATTGTAATTTTTTATAGTCTGGAAACTTATGAGCATTTTTATTTTTACAATGTACCATGAAACACTGCGGTATTATTTAAATTTTAGGTAAAAACAACACAAAACAATGTACAAATGATCAAATGACACAGTGTTGGGTTGTTAGTACACAGCGCTATTAGTTCCTGTAATAACCACCAATCGCTCCCATTCTGTATCAGGTCATATACTTTTCACCTCAGTTTTTTCTACCCAAGTATTTCCTCCAATGAATCATATTCCCAATGGGCGGTGTCCACGTCGAAAAATCCATCATTCCTTCCATGCAGCATGGCATTCACAACATCACACACTAATTTAACCAGTCTTCATTTCATTTTGTATTTGTCGGTGTCGGACCATGGCTAACACCGAGTACACAGAACACACGGAAATTATATGGTTCAGTGCCGAAGCTCACAGAGGTTCTCTTTTTTTAATTGTTCAATTTAATTTACGTATACGCGGAAGAATTGAACCAGTGGCGCAGTCAAATTTATTCCGGATTTTTATTTTGAATATCACTCCTTATTGTCGATTGGTCATTAAAAAGGTTTGTATCACCAATGTTAATATACTTACATGGTATATCACAATTATATTAAAGAGGTACCTATAGTTCGAGCAAGAAAACAGTCAATGCAATAACGTCATTCATATTTATGACGTTAGTTAGACAGTATGTTTACATGTGGACCAAGAAGCGATTTAAATTTTCAAAAAATGTAGCACAATATTTTTTACAGCCATGTTTAGAGGTTAAGGAATAATTAACGTGTTTCATCAACAATAAATAATACTTCTTATCCTGACAAGAAACATAAATATAAATTATAATTTCAAACCATAACCTCATACATTTTAGCGAATTGAAGTATCTCTGTATATAAAAAAATATTGACAACAGTGTAACTATATTTTTTTAAAACTGTATTTCACTTTATCAACAAGAGCAATAAAAATATTGTCAAATATTTATTCGTAATCCGTTACAGTAAATACTAATGTAATGTAAATGAAATTTTACAAACAAATATATATTTTTTAACTAGATGTTGGTACCTTCTATGACGTCATTTATGACGTGCATTGACTGTTTCCTAGCCTCAACTAGCTGTAATTTGATAAGCTATGATAGTCGAGGCAGTAGCTGAGCAACTTCAAGCAAAGCTCTTTGCACTTATATATTGTTATGGTGTGAAATGCAATATAGCAAGCGGTACTAGGTCAAATTGTGTAATGCCTGTTTTACACGATTCAATTTATTCATCAATAAATTGACCAAGTTTTATTTTCAACTTATTGTTGTGTGTAAAACAAAAAATTTCGGCAATTTTTTCTTCACCAATAAATTGATGAATTTATTGACAGACAGAATAGAACGTATTCTATTTTTCTACAATATTTTAGGGAATTCTAGGGATTTTTTCTTAGTATTGTCGTTGCCAATCTTTGTGTATACCATTTTCATTTTCATTTTATTATAGGTTACGTTTCTAATGACGTTTCTCACGTTTTATCCAGTTTCATTTTGTAATTTTGTAATGTAGGTAACAAAAACATTGTCAGCTCATATTGGTAGGTTTGGTACATGAAAATTTTCAGAATATATTGTGAAAAACTTGATGTGTGTAAAACGAACAAAAATATTTTTCTACTTGGCAATTGATGAAGAAATTGAAGGTCAACTTGATCACTTTATTGGTGAATAAATTGGATCGTGTAAAACAGGCTTTATATGTGTAGTACACAAAAATTTGCTCCGCCTGTTCGCGCAGCTGAACCGACTCTTCACTTGAAACTACTATACCTATATAATAAAATGTGTGAATCTAAATCGGAGTGCATTCGCAGTGCGTTGTTCTTAACAGAAATGAACAATAGCTAAATACAAAAACGTGTGTGGCCACCCTCGTCAACTCACGGTTACTCGTGGTTATATTTTACAGAACTTGTATCTGCTTCTTTTCTCCCATGCAAGACTTGCACGACTCTCTTCTCTTCGACGCATGCTGCATGTTGCACGACTTTGAACCGTTAAGTGACCCATACCGATGCGATATACCATGACCAATATGTAGTGTACATACACACAGCTCAGTTCAAATCAGTTCATTTCATCGGTAAATGAACCAGGAGAAACTGATGTTGTCATCACTTTCTTTGGAGTAGAAGTTAGATTAAGGATCTTTCCTTTGGAATATGCAACAGTGTTAAAAATTAAATTAAGGTTCTGACAACTCAGATACCTATACCTACTCAACTGCACAAAAATCTATACTAACAACCATGAGAGTGGCTTGACCGCTGGTAATAGTACCTCCACACGGTATATCTATATAGGGTTTTTTCTTACATGGCAGAACATATATATGAAAAAAATCGCAAAATTAAGTGCTATGATAATTTTTCTGTTTTAGTTAAACACACTTTCAAATTAGTCAAACAATTTACTTCGTATACATATTAATGAGAGTATTACGAACGAATTAGATACCTAATCTTTGCACTAAAGCCCCCCAACCCTTAAATGATTAAATGCCAATATTTTAAAAATAAATGTACAATAACTTTCATCAAATTTAAAAGCATTCTATTCAATAATTTAATTTATTCAATAAATATTAGTTCTTATAGTATATTTTGGTAATTATGTAGTGTTTTCTATGAACTACCGTATTCAATCAAGCGTGCAGCGTGTTTCTGCACGTTTATTGAACTGTGAATTTCGCTTGTGCAGTCACAAACAGTTCCATGTGACTGACGGACTGACCATTCGTACAGCGAACAGCAGTCTTGTTAATGTATAATTATTTTAATGGCAACTACTTCTACTATTCTAAGCACTTGTGTGAATACAAAGGCGCAGTTGTATAAGGTGGTAAACATGTAGTTTTTCATATGAATAATTTTTTTTTCAATTTAAATATATTTGACCTTGACCAAAATTTTTTTTACCTGCGGCGCTTTTTTCTTCCCAATTACTAATAATTCAACATTTTCAAAATTTCAGCTCCCCTAAAAGCATCCTGGATGCGCTAGTATTTTAGATTTCAATCTTATTGCAGTACATACCCTAAATCAGTAAAGTGTTTTGTTCTGTGATATAGACCTGGCTAGAATATTCCTTGTTGATCTGGCCTGGTGAGTTGAGTCGTGAGTTGAATTGTGAATTGAATAGCATGTAGTATGAATAGTATGGTGAGCTTTGAGTTGTGAGGTGTGTTGTGATTCGATTCGAGTCCATGTGACTCGCTGTTTTGAATGTGTGTATGAGAGTACCTTAAGAGGAATGCCCACCCCTACAAAATTAAGCAAAAATATGTTCGCGTTGGGCCCATGAAATTGACTTTAATTTTGGTCCGATTTGTTTGCTCTTTTTTAAATTTAAAGATAAAAGATGTCTCTAGGTCTGTCTAGTGCCATTTTTTTTAAATTTAAATTTTTACATGTATTTTTTAAGCTCCAAAGTTAGTAAAATTTTAAGAACTTTGAAGATAAAATATTAAAAAACTAAAGTAAAAATTAAAAAAGTGACACTAAGCGGACATAGCCTAGACTTTAATCTTTCATTAAAAAAAAAATTGTTTAAAAATATTTAAAATTACTGGTAATTTCATGTGCCCAACGAAACCCCTTTTGTAGTAGAAAATGGCTAAATACGGTTCATTCATCGAATTAACCGATGTCGTCACAATGGGTAACAATGGTTTGTGACGGCATCGCTTCATTCGTTAAATGGATCTTCAAAACAAGTGGGGATTCCTCTTAATTCAAAAACCATAACAACAATAAAACCCAAAAAGATCCGGCTGTTGCTAAAGAAAAGTACACTACACGAAAGATGAGCACATAAACCTGACTGACTAAACCCTGAGTTGACGGAACCACAGTCAATCACGTTACGCGCTCAGCCATCCACCCGATTGTTTTAAATAATAATAATTTTATTATAGATGCATGAAAATAACCAGAAAGTATGCAAGGAATAAAACTATTCAATTGCACTAGTCAATTTAATTAAGTTTTTTTTCCAAATTCCTAGAATATTCTTGATTTTCCACTCTTTTCCACACTATTTCGGCTGCCTGAAACCAGCCCGAAACTCGTACTTTGCCGCATCCTAGCTATGCAATGTCATTTTGAAGTTGAAAAATACTGTAAAAGTGTTTTCGTTGTGAGTAAACAAACTGTCAGATTATTATTCAGGATAATGTTTTTATAAACATTTAATAAAGAAAGAATGGATCTACAAATGTGCATTTTTAAAATTTTAAAAATTAATTTCTATCATGAGATATAACCGTGTAAAGTGTGCATAAATTGGATTTTTATAATCATGTACAATTTTTTAATCAAAATTTTAAAATGGCATCCATAAATTCAATTAAATCCTTGTTATAGCAGGTAGAAGGGCCTCTTAATATTGCAGTTCTAACAGGGATTCGAATTACACAAAATATCTGTTCAGGTTCGGCTCGCGGTTCACTAAACACTAGATGGCTCGGTATTGTTCGTTTTCATTTATTTCTTGCAATGAACCGGTAGGAAACCGGTTTTCAGAAAAGTGGTTCAAGTTTCGGTATTGGTTCAATGATGTAAATTATAACGATTAATTAATTAAAATTATTTTTAACAATTTCTGACTAAAATAGGAAACGGTCAAACAAAATATTAAACAAAAAAACAACAATTATTTTAAAAATTATTAAAAAATTTATTTGAAAATACCCTAGGATTTATAAAAATGGGCTACTCGCCTGGTATTGAAAATGAGATTTCTATTACTATGTAGAGGTACCTACCTAAAGTAAAAATATAAATTAAATTTAAAAATTATGTTTTTAAGTAAATTGAGAAAGAAAATTTTCTGTGAAGTCATTATCTTGAACGGGAGGACGGAAGCATATTAAAAATGTAATAAATGTAATAAAATGTAATAAAAATAAAATAAAATTTCAAGTTCTGATCTCTTGTATGAACATACTTAAGATAAGAGGAATGCCCACCCCTACAAAATTAAGCAAAAATATGTTCTCGTTTGGCCCATGAAATTGACTTTAATTTTGGTCCGATTTGTTTGCTCTTTTTTTAAATTTAAAGATAAAAGATGTCTCTAGGTCTGTCTAGTGCCATTTTTTTTAATTTAAATTTTTACATGTATTTTTTAAGCTCCAAAGTTAGTAAAATTTTAAGAACTTTGAAGATAAAATATTAAAAAACTAAAGTAAAAATTAAAAAAGTGACACTAAGCGGACATAGCCTAGACTTTAATCTTTCATTTAAAAAAAATTGTTTAAAAATATTTAAAATTAGTGATAATTTCATGTGCCCAACGAAACCCCTTTTATAGTAGAAAATGGCTAAATACGGTTCATTCATCGAATCAACCGATGTCGTCACAATGGGTAACAATGGTTTGTGACGGCATCGCTTCATTCGTTAAATGGATCTTCAAAACTAGTGGGGATTCCTCTTAATAAAAAAGTCATGCAAGTAGCCCATTGGTTTAAACCGGTGATACAACGGATATGCGGTTACTATCCGGTATCCGACCACATTTTTACTATCCGATCGAATACCGGATAGTGATCTGATATCCGGCCTGTACAGGATAGGTAGTTTAAAATATAAAATAAATATAAAGGTACATTAAACTTGCAGTCAACGGTTTTTAAAAATTTCAGTTTATTTTCACAAAAATCATAAAATATGAAATACATTTTTAAAATATACCTAAAAATTTTTGTTTATAAATTTGCACATCACTTCTCAAGCAAGTTTGTTCTTGATAGCACAATATTCGGCTATCCGGCCGAAGAATAAACCGAATATCCGGTATTCGGTATCCGGCCAATTCACTAGCCGTTGCATCACTAGTTTAAACCGCTCACAATCGGCTCCAGTTCTGGGTTGGTTCCGGCTCACTAAAATAGGTGCAGTTTGTTCCGATTTTCGTTCCTGTTTCGGTTCGGTTCGAGTTCCAGAGTTCTAATGATTAAAAATTCTTCATATCACAAAGCAATATTCCCGTTAATTTTTGCCTGCAATGCAATGTAAAGAATGCAATGCGTCATCTTGTCAAAGGAAACAAAGTAAGTAAAGTAACAGCAACAATGCTATCGTTATTTTTGCAACAAAGTGATATCTCGGTCGCCGTCGGTAATGGCTCCTATTCGTGTGGGTTGTGACAATTCAGAAGTTATAGTTCTTACGGTCTTAGTTTCGCAACTCTTATTGTATTTCTGCACAACGAGTCAAGATATTGTTTTACTAACACGTTGTTTAGAATTCCATATCGTATATTATAGTTATTGTAAAAAACGAATGGGTTCAGTCACCAACTGCGTTGTTTTTGTAAAAGTCACTGAACCTATTAAGCGCGTTAATTATTACAAGAAATAAAACATGTTTTTATGTCTTCATAATACATAATACAGTTTCCTGGGCGCTTCATTTTTAAGATGGTGATGCTTGTTAATATTTTAGGCGCCAGTATACCTTACTTTTCAGACAGTCGTTCGTAGTTTGCTTACAATTAAATGCTTTACAACAACAGTGTTCTAAAAAAGAAAATATGCTAATTTTTAATACATTATTATAAAATAGCTCAGTGTGCAACTAGGCAGATTGTGTTTCTGATGTTCGAATCAAGTCAGGAACAAATTTCACTTTAATTAGACGTAAGAACCCGGAGTTCCGTGGTTCAAGTCTCCCGGCCGGCAGTGAGTGATTGTCGTTAAATTATAAAACATCTTGCAATTAAATCGTACTCGGATGCTTCAAGTTGACCACTTGATCTTCTTAAATGTAGCTCAGGTTGCAAACAGTATCTCTCCGCTGCCACTTTGAATTTCAAAGGTCATCGCTCGGATTGAGATTCTGACAGCTCCAAGACGTATCGGTCGAAGTGGTTGCATTCCACTATAATAAAATCTACCTTTTGTAATTGGGAATAAATTCTGTTGAGTGGTTACCAGCAAAAAAAAAAAAACTGTGGTGTACTCTCACTAACAACCACGAATGACCGTGACGCCTGGTATCCTCACACACACTTTAGTAATATACCTAATATTTTATTTTCATCAAAAATACATACGAGTACCTACTACATGAAAAAATAACTTTAAAACAAAAATACTACCTAGCTATTTTGAACATGAAAAACTACTAATCCCGAAAACAACTAATTGTAAGATGCTGTTCCAAATGTTGAAAGGTTCCATAGAAATATAGTGTCTTCTATTCGTACCTTAATCTAATATAGTAGTGGCGCTAGTGCTTCGGTAGGAATAATTCAAGAAACATTATTTTTGTAATTAAAATTTTGGAAAAATCGCGGCAAAAGTTAGAAACCTCTAAATACGCATAAAATGAAAAATATGCATGCAAATTTTTAAAGAAGCAGACAAGGCATAAAAACATTATATGATTTGATTTCTTTTTATTTGATTCGTCCAGATTTTGAAAAATATTTGTTATGCCAGCAAAGGCATATTTTTTATAAAATCGGTCTCTACTCACAATAATTATGTAAGGCTGGTACACCACCGTATTAGGATAAAAAAGTTCTTTACAAATCTGGTTGTTTTATCGATTCAGGTTTGGTTCCTGGTTCACTACAATAGCTGCCGTTATTACGGTATTCGTTCCTGATCTAGTTTGGTTCCAAATCCCTGATTTTAAGTAATTTGACAAATATTTACCTTGTTACCTCACACACCTATTGTTATATTATGTATGTACAAAGATGGAGAAAGTCCAATCATTTTTATTTCGTGGTTTTTATGTTTACAACTTACATGTACCTATAACATCTACATCAAATTGGCACTTACAGTGCTAAATGACAGACCGTAAAAAGGCAATTTTGACATTACGTAAAAAGAAATAAAACAAACATTATTGTTTATTGCACTTACATTAACGGATATTTATGTTCATTTGTTACTATTACTGCATAAATAGAGTAGGTATTTCAGAATAGTGTGTAATTTAAGATATTGTTGCCAATTCAATAAATAAAACAAGCAATAATTTACAGTATATGGAACGAATTTTATGTTTGACATTTCATGATTTACTTTTCAAATGTTAATATTTCTTTGTATAGACTTTTATAGCGTATTGCGTTACTGTAACGTAAACATATTTAAAATTATGGATTATAGTTTATCCGACTATTGGTAAAATCTTACTTGAGTTGAATAAGATAGTTGACTTACTATTTGAATTGGAAAAAATAATTTAAAAAATGGTCTAAATTCCATTATCAAGGATGCAAGACTTACCATTGTGGTCCATATTGGACCAATTGCCCTTATTAAATTAAACATAGCAGTGCAGTTCTGGGGTACCGAGTGGGGTACTAAGTCAAATCCGATAAGTCAAACCTGGGAACCAGAACCCAGTATGTATGGTTTATTCGTTTATTGGGTATTGACATCGACGAATTGCAAAGAATCGTATGTATCGAAATCTGTATAACAGTTACTATGTTTAATATTACTATCTTCGCCACAATCTGTACATATTGGCAAAAGAAACGAAAAATAGTTTTTGGTGACATCGCTATCGGGTTTTGCCTTAGTATGACCATACCACAGAGTTATGAAATATATTTGTGTTATCCCAAATATATTTTTCAACTTTTGAAAGACCAAAATTCTGAATTGAACTATAATTTCGTAATTTTTTAATACATTATCTAGCACTAAGGTGTGTAGTAGTCTGGGAAGGCTTTAAATTGATATTTTATCGAAATGGTTCGTAATAACAGAAGATGAAAAGTTTTAATACCATAAAAGGCTTTGGGACGACGGGAGGAGTTACTTACGTTTTGGACTGAGAAATGCAGTAGATCGAATAGAAATAATCATTCGAGTACATGAGAACCAGTAGACTCTTACCTGAAAAAAGAAAATATGTTTAGAATATATTATACGTCACTAAAACAAATGTATTTTTGGTTTTTCCTCAAAAAGTAATACTTTTTGAATAGATACAGAGGTTGTCTCCACATGCGTCTAATGCAACTTTTTTCATTTTTGTTCTTTATTTTTCTATGTACATTAGCTACTCGTATATTATGAGTTTTCATGTATGAATTTTATGACATATTTAAAACAAAAATAGACTCACTGGGAGACAAACTTTAGTTATTTAAAAATATCTTATTTGTTTAAAAATCGAAATATTTAATATAAAAACTGAATATCGTTCTTCGCTATTTTGAACCATTTGTAATTTAATTTTTTGACTTAAGTGCATGAAGAGTAGTTATTATTTATTTATTTAAATTAATAATTTTATTCTGTGCTTATTTATGTTTTAACAAGTCGCACATCGACATCCAGCACCTTAAGACGATCCTCTATCGTGCCAGAAAACAGCCAAAAACATGGATTTCGCGCGCCACTCCACAGCGTTTATTGTTTTGTTAAATATAATAATCTAAAGATATTGTTGAAGATAAAAGTACAATCTACAAAATGGTCGATGCAGAATTTTAAAATTTGGCTTTAAAATCGAAATATGTAAATTTTAATTTTGACAATTTTTGTTATATTTGAACACAAATATCTTCTATTTTAAAACGAATTTAAAAAATTTGATCGGTTGTTTCGTAGATCCAAGCTTTGTTGACAACATATTAAAATTTGAAGTTAATTAACTTATAAATAAAAGCTGTACAGTGGCGCGCGAAAACCACATTTTTAAAAAATATTGCAGTTTTTTTTACAAATATGGCTCTATAAATAATTTTTCCCCCTCAAACATAAATTATTTGTTATTAATATGTTTAACAAAACAATAAACGCTATAGAATAGCGTGCGGAATCAATGTTTTTGACTGTTTACTGCCAGGGGTAGAGGATCACCTTAACGGCTGGCAACCGCACACACGGTATAACATACAGAATGTATCATAACTTGGAGTACATACGTTAAGGGAACATTCAGTTTGATATACTGATTACTAAAGTGCAGATTATATGCAGGAAAATGTAATGAAATATGGATGCAATATGCATTGAAATGAGGCCAAAATATGCCCAATACGTGCACAAAATAAAACAAATATGCAATATTTTACAAATATATGCAGATATGCAACTTAATTTTATTCATTTATATATGTAAATCTCAAAATAAACGACATTTTGTCAACAATGCACAAGAATATCATATAAAATAAACAAAACAACGTATAACTTCTGGAATACGACTTGTATATAACATAAGTTTAAAATAAATTTAAATTAACAAATCGTTTTTCAAAAGAGCGGCAACATTACTTGAGTCACTGTTTACATATTATTACAATTATTGTGATTTAATTATTTGTAAGTGCTGTGCATCATTTGTCGTTATTTTTTTCAAATTTTCTTTGCTATTTCTTTGTATTATTTTCTTATGATTCTGTAGATTATTGAAGCGTCTTTCTAAACATTGAAAATGTTTTGATGTAAACCAAACTCCCACCACACCCAATTAACTGTAAAAATTCTTTCTTTATTTTAATCAGGGAACCTATACCAAGTCATAGAAATCAATAAAATACTGTAAATAAATATGAAATGATCTGTTAATAATTTATTGTAAATAAAGATAAAGATAAAGCTTCAACTTACAATAATATTGACCGTCTAACATTTTTCTCTAAAATTTATGGATACTCGTTATGGAAAAAATATCCCTTGTCTTCCAGAAATAAATACTTGGGAATTGGGAAAAGATATTGTTTCATTTCAACCCGAAATTTGTTTGTTTGTATTTATATTTTATAAACATTACCTCTGGCAATACAAAGAAATAATAAACAAGGATACAAAGCCTGAAACAATCGATACTGGAGTATTTTTGCTGACTCCAATATTATATAAATTGCCGAAACAGCTGTATCAATTTCGACGAAATACTGGAAAATTATATTGAACCAGGAACCATAGCGAAATTTTGTATTTCTGCGTTTTTATATTCCACTGCGTTCAAAAGGCCTTCTGTGGTTCTGTGTTCTTCTGCGGCTATACTTTGTCTCAAAATTCGGAGGATCACCTACAGAAGTCCCATACATACAGGAAAATTATATTTGAATGTAGTTTGGTGCCAAATTGCAAATTTGAATCATGTTAAATTTAATGTCATATTTGAACTACAAATAAAATATAAGAACAATTACTTTTCATTACATTAAGTGAAGTTGACAACTGACAAGTATATATGCATAAATAATATTCTATAATAATACATAACTTTGAATTTAGAAACTTTAACTTATAAAAGAATTGTCACACTAGAGCTAAATCTGGCTCAGATTTGATAAGCTCCTCCGAGTTTTAGGACACAGTATAGTCAAAATATTTTGGGTGTGTAAACGCTTTTTAGGAAAAATCAAGAACGGAATGTCGAATAGGTGACATCTTTAAAATGCGTTTTTTTCTTTAAAAGTTGGTTTAATATGACCTAAAAAAAAACAAAATTAGAGCGCGGAAGAGTGTTTTTAACAAGATTTTTTGAATAAAATGAAGTTTTTGTATGTTAACCTCAAAGTGTCAAAATTGCTAAAAATTGAGTAAAAAACAATAAAACTAGTAGACTAGTACATATTCTTGCCTAACATTTATCTGACCATAACCCCATCATATTCGATGTTACAAGCATCGTGAATTCGAACTGAACGATGCAAATTTTTCATTGTACTCGTATAATAATTGTTTGCATTGTAACATGAAAAATGTTTGGCAGCACTGGTTTAAAATTTTGAATTAAGTTCATGAATACAACGTAGCTTGCGCTTGAGTTGGCTGTCAAATAATTTCAAAAACTAATAAAATTAGGCAATAAAAAGCCTTATATCTGTGAAAAATGTGTTTATTTATTGATATCTCCGTTAGATAAATGTATAAAAACGTTAAATCAAATGTTTAATCTATTAATTTTCAGAATAACCAGTGCTGAAACTAACCACATATTTTACCCTAAAAACTAATAAAATCGTAATAAACCCTTGTATCCGCGGTTTAATTATGTTTTATTTTAGATCAGATAATATTACTGAAGCGATAAATACCAAGAAAACTGAAATTTAAGGATGTAACCGATGTAATTCGACACTTTAGTAGTAGGTAGTCAAAATTAACATGAAGTATATCACAAGAAACCAATATACCTACACATACCGGGCGTCTACTTGAAATTTGTTACCTATAGCTATAGGAAAACTATGTTAAAATTTCTATTTTTCTATAGTTGTCATGAAAGTTGTGAATAAAAAACTAAAATTAAAAACTGCACAATATGCGACCATGGTCGATATAGCTTTGTTATAATTCTCATGAAAAACACTAAAGAAAGTAGCCATTTATAGTATTATCATTGGTTAGCATTAATGTTTAGTTACTCTTCTAATAATAGCAAATTTGTCTCATATTGTGTTTTTAATTCTTGTCTTCATAATTTTCGTCGCAAATCAATAGATCAGTAACAACGGCAAAAATTAAAAAATAATATCGTTTTTTCTAACAGATTTCAATTAGACATCCGGAATAGGTACTGTACGTCTTACACACAATTTAATAGTTATTATTTATTGTTTGCTATTCAAATAACTAGAAGCTTAAAAATGAGAATATCGTACTAATTTCGTAACGTTCAAAGTAAATCCTATTTATCTTAAACATAATCAGTTTTCCTAAGCGAGACACGTATAATTTTATTGTTGCAAAGAATACATATCGTTTAATTGTCTCTCGCAATTAACGGTATTTTTATTCCTGCGATAGGACGTGTAGATTTTTTCTTTTTCACACAGCTCCAGGATTTGAACCACACGAAAGGAAGCTATTAAAATAATAATGACACTTCGTATACATAATTACATTGAACTAGAACAACTAGAGCAGTTATCAATGATGGGAAGTATCTAATTTGTTGTGTTTTATAGATCGAAAAAACAAAACCGCTTGGAAAAATACAAACAGGTTTTGTTATTAATTTTAATATGGGGCAACACACCTTTTCCTCTTAGAGAAGATGACAGAGTTCGATACACTTGGGAAAAAATATTTATTGTGTTTTCTAAACTAATTAATTTAAGTTAATGATGTAGTACCGATTGATAATGGATTGACTGACAGTTAAAACTAAAAAACTAAGTGAGGGGCACTCCTAATTTTTCAGTCTTTACATAAGTGGATTATCTGACTTCCATTTTCATGGACAAAATTTGTGTCGTTGTAGTTTGTAGTTCATTAAAGTAAAGTGTAGTTAAAGGAATTTTTAGTACTTATGGTAATAAAAAAATTAATAAATCTATGTGCTCTTTTCGCAATTCAAAATAATTTTAAATATGCAGCAAATAAATATTGAACATGATCATTTTAAATAAATAATAACAGAGCTTCAAATTCCGCAATAAAGTATAGTTAAAATTTCCAAATATGGTTTAAAGTGATTCTACCCAATGGATCATGCTAGCTTAGGAGGATACGTCAATATTTTATAATATAAATAAAAATGCTAAGAAAGTATTTAAATTGTTTATGGCACTACACTTTAAATTTAAAATAGTTGTTATTATCATCATTTTACGTATGAAAAAGTTCAATTACACGCAATTTATAGACATTTCTACATACATTACATCAAAATATATACACAAAATTATAAATTTTATCCTATAACCATTGATACATGCACTACAACAATCCTCGATAAACTGAACTTGTAAATATTAGTTCCTAGTTTAACGCAAACAAGGTTTCAACAGGTTTATTGATATTTTAGTTAATCAGTAATACCCAAAATGTTTTTAGGAGTATTGTGTTGATGTTGATAATATGAATGTGAAATATTATTTATTGTATTAAAATTTCGTACAGGTTCATATCCATAAAACTATAGGCCTCGCTTGAAAACATTTTCATTTTTATACACTTTATCTGCATAAATTTCTGCCAATAGGAATAAGTAAAAGACAAAAACAATATGTCAATAGAAACATTTTAGTTTCTAGATTGTCCTTTGCTAAATAAGAACACCTGAAAACAAATATAATTTGTAGTAGAAATGAAAGGGGGAACAAAATTCATCAAATTGAAATGAATATTATGAAAAATGAACTATTATTACAGACATAATTTTTAGCATAAAAGGCAATTAGGAATACATATATTTTCATTGTGCAATATAATTTTAATTGTATGTTACATCATTTATCCGCAACATATGCAGAAAGCTTGGGCAAAATGAGCCATGTAAAAGTTTTAAAACTGTCACTAGTAGTTATAGATAAAAACACATGATTTTCAAAATAAATTATGACGTATAAAAAGATTTTGACTATTATTGGGTTAAAACATTATCATTACAAACACCGTGCTGCGGTTTTTATATAGTTATAGTTAGATAGTGATGGTCTTCTTTATTATTATTATTATTATTATTAAACTAATGTTCTGATTTCTGATGTATACCTACTTCTATTTTTGTGGTAATGTTGCAATAATTGTAAATCTGATAATTTTCTGCTATGTTAAATTTTAGATTTAATATTGTGAAAATTGTATGTGATTAACTTCAGAAATCCCAATAATTCGTACATAAATTATGGTTAATTAAATTCTTCCTGGAATGCTATTTTAACATATGTAACTAAATTCAAAATTTATGTTAATCTATTCTGAAAATGATTGAAATATTGAAATGTAATGCATTAGCATTGATATATAAAGCAAAATATTTATTCGATACAATTTTACACATAGTTGAATAACAATGCGCTATATTCGAAATTATTATTAGATACAGGTAATATTATTTTGAATGTTAATTTTGTGCATTTTGATGTGCATTTAATTAGAACATTTGATAGAGCGAAAAGAATTGTTAATTTAATCGTAAACAAAATTTGAGGTACATCATGGATTGATATTCAATATTTATAGATAACATAGTAAACACGGTTACCATTTTGATTATGATACCATTTAATATCTTCAAAAATACTGATTTTGGAAATAAATACAAAATATAATAAAACTTTTCTTGAAAAATGAATCAATTTAATGTGGCACTTCACGAATGACTTGTTAACTACATGATATAAATCTTAATTTTAATGTTAAGTAATTATTTGACACACATTTGAAATGATCGAATAACTGACTAAGCTAGTTTTTTTTGTAATTGAAAGTAGATAAAAGAAAAGTTTATATATTTCTATTCCTCATATTATCGCCAATATCGCTCATTTGAATCTTTTTTGTTTGTAAAGCTGATTCCATATTTGACATAATTTATGAATTTATTGTTTTGTGTTTCAATTTCAAGTAAATTTTATTTTTGGATTTGTTTTCAAATTATGACCAATATCTTTTTAATTCTGAGCATTATATCATGAAAAAATAAGTCGAGTTTCGTTTCTCTATCATGAGTTACGCACATCCTTCAATCCATCCATCTATATATCCATCCATTCATATCCATCCCTCCTTTCATCAATTCATTTATCCATCCATTCATTTTTCCATTTATTCATTCCTAATTCATCCATCCATCTTATTATATTACATTATTATTATTACATTTTTCAATCCATCCGTCAATTCTATATCAGTTCATTTAGCCATTCATTCATCCATCATCCATCCATTTACGCGTCCATCTTTTATCTTTTCATCCCTTCATCTACCCATTCATCCATGCATCCATCCATCCATATATCCATTCAACCAAATTCATCCATCTATTCATACATTTATTCATACATCTACCCATCCATCCAGTCTTCCACCGATCCATCTATCCATCCGAACACACAGACACAAATGAGAAAATAGTTCAAATAAATTCAAAATATTTACACATGTATAAGAAAATTACAATTATGAAACCTATTTCAAAATGATACCTTAGGGCTATATACGTATGTATAATTAAAAATGAAATACACAGGTAAAAATTACATGAATACTATTGTTTCGCTTAGTGTTTAACATAGAACACAAGCATGTGAGCCTTCCCCACATGGCCATGTGTGTTGTACAACATGTAGCAGTTAATCATGCTGGTTTACAACTGACAATTTAATTGAACAATAAAACTAGCCTTTGCGAGGCTTTTGGCTTTGGTTTGCTTGAAGTTTATCGGGTGTAGACAAGGCAAAGGGCATTGCTACCCTACAGCACTACAGCCAATATTACAGCTAGATTACCAAATTTAATTTGAAATCTACTACTGGATTTCACCTAATAACAACTAATACAGATATGTATTTGACACATGTGGTCGGTGTAGATAGAATTAGAATAGTTTCAAACACATGAATACAAATTATATATCGGATGTCTTTTTGAAATCTGTTATATAGGAAACACAATGCTATTTTTAAAATTTTGTAACAGTTAGTGACCTATACATTTTAGACGAAAGTTGTGAATCCTAGTCCGGTTAAAAATTAAAAACTACACAATATGAGACCACGCTCGACCATATTGCTTTATTTGTTCTCGAGAAAAACGCAAAATTCAACCAGTAACCGGTTTTCAATAATGCAATTCAATTTCCGGTTTTGGTTCAATGATATAATTAAATAATAATGCATAGTACCCAAATAAAATATTCGTCCCAATTTTGGATTAAAAATTAAAAGAAAATTTTAAAATCAAACAAAATAAAAATAAAAATTTATTAAGGTTTTACGAAAAAAATTTATTTTTCAGTTATTGCTTTAAACCAATCCGACCCGGTTCACAACCGTCGGTTCGACTCCGGTTATGGGTTTATCAAAATACTTTGTAACGGTTTAGGTTTGGTTCCGGCTCACTAAAATAGCTGCGGTTCGTTTCGTCTTTCGTTCCTGTTCCGGTTCGATTCGAGTTCCTGGTCAAAAATAAAAATAAATTATATGTATAAATTTAAATATGTACCTACATAAAATTCTTTCTCATTAAAATTTAGAAACAAAACTATTACCTCTGGGTTGGAATGCGAATATGCTCCAAGTTTGAATGAATTAACTCCTGATAACATTTATTCTTTCAGCCAGAATAGCAGGAAATCTCACAATCAAAAATATCTGCAAGTGCCTAGGAGTGACAAATCAAATGACTTTAAACCTTCTCGGAAAATCCAATATCCTGTTCAGTCTATGTCAGATATCGGAATCGGAAATCAAACTTGCATTGCATCAATCACTGATGAAAGAATTAGTTTTCTTTCATTTTATATCCATCAAGATTGAAGAAAACGTTTCTAGTGGTACATCAATTATTTTATTACCTAAATTTTATTTTGATGGAAACCATTCAACAGGAACAGGATTAACTCCCACTTACAGAATGGTAGATGATTTTATAGTGAGATCTCGAACCCAGTGGTATTAGTGTCAGTTGATCGGTATCGAAACACATTGATCATTTATGATTTGTCCTTATCTTGTACCATTTTTATGTTTTTATGATTACGTACTTTTCTCAACCGTAAAAATATCTTATGCTTCAGATATTTTTCACCCGTTGTAGACATGTTTCAGTGAAATATCTACCACTGGCAGCAAGATTGGAAATGACTTCGTTTACGCGCATGATTTTATATTCGTTATAGGCAAATTTTTTTTCATCCCACATTTTCTGATTTATTTTTTCCTAGAAGAGGTCCTGTAAAATTTTGATTAAGAGATATAATTTTTTTGAAAATAGACTTTAATTTTAAATCTTAGCTGGCTGACGTAAGCACTACACGTCAGTCACTCGAACGATTAATCTCACCCTAGCGGACAAAATTAATTTTTATTTATTATATTGAAATTTTGTTTTTAATTACTTAAATGTCATTAATTAATTATTAAAACACTAACGATTATCAATCAGACTACTTTCGAAGTCTGATTACCGACGTTGTATAAATAGTAGATACATTGTCGTTGTGTGTGAATAGAATGAGTGACGTCAGAAAAAGTAAAAAAATATAGAAAAATTTAATGTTAAATACATAATAATGGCATATTATATAATAATAATTCTTTCGGCCCGATTTTAAGGCTCGGCCTACCGAGCATTTGCCCAGTGGCCGCATCCGGGCCTGGGGGTAGGTATTATAGGTAGGTACCTCTCTACTTTAATATCATTTGAATAAAGTTCAATACAGGATCATTCAAAATTACATTAAAATACTGCATGATATATACTGAATACAAATTATTTTTTTAAAATTCGCAAAATGAATTGCACTCTATTAAATGACGTGCCTACACATGAAATTAAATGAACCTAAAAGTAATACAAGTAAACAAATTAATTAAATTTGAGTGATATGGTAGTTTATATCCATGAAACCAGCGCCACTAAAAATGTTTACTTACGTCATTTAAAAAAATTCTATTTGATTCGTGATCAGTAAGGCATTTTATATTATGCAGTATCTGCGATTTAATTACCTCTACCTCATATTCTATAAGAGAGGTATTCTAATGGATCCAAATTCGAGTGTGAATGTTTGGTGAATAAGCCCGTTTTAGGGTCCTTAGAATACGAATTTCACATTTTTGAGATGATATTATGTTTATTTGTATGTACGTAGGTATGTTACGATTTTATTTCCGACAATATATCAAAAAATATCAAAACAACATTACATTACCAAATTTTTATTTAAGGTTTTAAGAAGAATCTTAAGATACCATTGAATTTTGGTAATAATCCATTAACAGGAAGTAATACTTTACTTAACACCACACAATTTTTCTTCAATATCTGAATGAATAAAATACTTATGCCAATTTTTTATGATACAAAATAAAGAAAATGTAATTATTTACTCGTACAATCGGTTTAATAAATTTTTTTCTGGATCTGGCACAATTTACAAATTATTGACAATTTATAATAATGAAGTGTGGCCTTTCTGTTTACCTTTTAGAGAGAGACAGTAAATACGGGCCAGCTCGGACCATGCATTCAGGTCAATTTCAATAGCCCCCCCAAGTAAATAAATTAATGATTTTATTACATGCATAATATGTGCTCGTTTTGTGCCAAATTGTGCCGCAATAAAAATATTTTGTGCTCATTCTGTTTACGAGATATTCAAAGTTGAATTATGAGGGGCCAATGACATGCGAGCCCCTCCAAGTTATAATTTTAAAAATTTTATTTCACAATTGTTTTGTGCTCGTTTTGTGCTGAATTGTGCCGCATAATAGAAATTTTGTGCTCCTTCTAGTAAGTATAGAAAGTGTCTCTTAATAGGAGGTGCCAGTGACATGGTCAGCCCCCACCCTATATTTTCAAAACTTTCTCATCGCTATTATTTTGTGCTGGTTTTGTGCTAAATTGTGCTGTATAACAAAAATTTTGTGCTCCTCATATAAGGTTAAAAAAGCATATAAATATGAGCGGTCATTAACATGATAAGCCCACCTCAAGTAAATAGTTTCTAAATCATTTTTTTCTGTTTAACTGTGCTTGTTTTGTGCCGAATTGTACAGCAATAAAAATATATTGTGCTCAACTCGTGTACGAGATATTTAATGCTAAATTATGAGGGACGAATGACATAGTGTACATTGGCCACTCTATATTGAATATTGATATTTTTGAGCAATCTTACATAATATACAATTTATACTGTTTTGTGCCATATTGTAATAATTTTGTGCTGTATTTACAAGCTAGAAAATTTTGAATGAGAATTTGTTTGGCTGCAGAAAATGGTCTGTCCCGTAAGTTTAATATTTAAAAATTATTTTCATGGTAATAGTTTGTGCTCGTTTTGTGCTCAATTGTGCTTTTAACTAAAAGATATGTGCTTTAATTATTGTTGTTCTATAATTTCAAATAAAATTTGAGTTTTTTTTACTAAATTTGGACGCGTGCGAAAAATCATGTCTTATAAAACTTGTTCTTTAATATACTATTCTTCGAAAATCTTATTATGAAACCTATGACCTGTACCATGGCGCTATATTTCAATCCATTTTAGAACTAAAATTTTAAATATGAATCACGGGAGTTCAAATAAATATGGTGTTAGTTAATAATTATTTATGTATGATAGTTAAAAATAGGACATAGTATCAGTATTTTCATATGTCATGTGTTGTATTGAATTAAAAATATTAATAATATAACCTTATTTAAAGAAATATACTAAATTGGTCAGCATACAATTTCATCTTGTAGTACTAAGAAAATTGTTAAATCAATTTTATGTACAGGTACATCCTTTACATACACACACTATTAAATTAATTACAAATTTAATAAATGTCACCTCTCAATATTTTCGATGATGACGGTGACTAAATTCAAAGGGATTTTTTTTCATAGGAATGTTGTAATTGACTTCCTAATTGACATACTGAAAGTCCCCATCGATCCGTCTTGTGCTAAGTCCGGAATCTTAGAAAAATGCAATTATCTCGAAAATGGGTATTTTTCCGCAAGAATGCCAAGTACCAAACAGAAAGAGCATGAAATTTCCTTCACGATAGTCCCTCTTGTTGTTACGTTATTCATACAGTTATTTAAAAAATCGTAAATAAATATTTTTATAATTCAAACAATCTAAGCCGGTTTCATGAAATCATGATTTAATCATGTAATATATTAACGGTTAAAAATTACGAATTCGGGATTTCAGTATTCGATCCTTAACATATTTTGGTATGACAAATTTAATAACAGACATTTTAAGACGCCAGTTTAAAGTCAAAATCACAAAATTTATATTTTAGTTACTTCTTTAAAATTTTGTGTTTAATTTTTGTCCGGATTAAGATATTGACTTCCGGCTTTCAAAATCTTATAAAGAAATGTTACAAAAATGTGATGCTGAAAACCGAATGTGAATACCTCTGTCCGTTCAGGAAAAACGGTTATTTAAATATTACTTTTAAAAAATATATTAAAATACACTGGCGGAAAAAAATGAAACACCTGAAAATCGTAAAATTTTCGATCATTTTTAAACCGCCATAACTCGGCGTATTTTCAATCGATTTCGATGAAAAACTTTTTTTTGACTTGATCCACCAAAAGGGCACCTAAATTTGTTCAATTCCCTATACAGGATTCAAAGAACGAAGTTCCTGCGATGATTTGGAACAAAGTTATGGGTGTTTAAAAAAAGAGTGCATTTTTAGGTTTTTCGCACATAACTCAGCGACTTTTCAACCAAATTAGACGATTCTATCGGGGGAAAACCCATTGTGGCTCTAAGTTAAGGGGGTAAACTCAGATTAGGATGATCAACAAGAAAAACACGTTTTTGGGCCACAAAACGTTCAACTTTGGCGATGTGTACCGAGTTGGAAAAAATTTTCGCCCGCAAAGATTCATCGAAATCGATTGAAAATACGCCGAGTTATGGCGCTTTGAAAATGGTCGAAATTTTTACGAATGCCAAGTGCTTAATTTTTTTCCCACCAGTATATTATTAACCTCTCGCCAAGAAAAATTTAAATATTCGACATGAATCAAACCTTTTTAAGTATAAAAATCATTTTGGTTTATTGAAAAAAAAAACTCGAAAAATCCAATGCTATTAACTGGAAATCGATATCTCAATTACTTAAGAAATTACAGGTGATTAATCATATTTAATAATAAAAATACTAAAATTTCTTAATTTTCCCTTGTATAAATTTTTAAAATTAATTAATTAACTTAATCAGGGCCCTTGAAATTTTTATATAATTTTGCATAGTAAAAATATTAGTGTGCCTGAGACCGGAAGTCGATATCTTAATCCGGACAGAAATTAAACACAAAATTTTAAAGAAGTGACAATTATATATTTGTGATCTTGAAAATAAGTTTCAGTTTTTTCCTAAACACGTCTTAAAATGTCCAATTTTAAATTATTATTATGGAAAAATAAGTTTAGAATCGCATTCGAAATTATTATCCGTTAATGAATTACAATCGTTTTGGTGTAATATGAGAAAAAATTCAAGTTTTTATCAAAACGGCTTAGAATGTTAGAGTTATAAAAATATTTATTTATGATTTTTTTCAAAACTGTATGAATATCGTTAAAACAAAATGACTATCTTGAAGGAAATTTTATGCTCTTTCCGTTTGGTATTTGGCAGTTTTGCTTAAAATTACTCATTTTCGAGATAATTGCAAAAAACAGGAGAAAGGTCGTCTTGTTCCACCATTTATTCAAGACTTGGCACAAGGCGGATCGATGGGGACTTTTAGTATGTTAGTTAGAAAGTCAATTACAACATTCTTGTGAAAAAATCTCTTTGAATTTTGTCGCCGATAGATGCTAGTTCGCCTGGACTAATATGAATTTGATGAAATTATTTTAAATCGATCATGCCAATAATGTTTATTTTTATTTATAGATTATAGAACAAACTAAACAGCTTAAAAAAATAGTATACAGCACAATTGAGCACCAAAACGAGCACAAACAAAGATTATCTTGAAAATAATCCTGAGGGGCTAAAATCATTTCTGCAGTCTTCTCTTATTAAGCTTTAACTTTAAAAAAAAGTACCACAGTAAAAAATATTTGGTAAATTGCACAATTAAGCACATAATAAGCACTTTAATAATATTTACCTATTTACAAATGCATATTATGAGGGGCACATATTTCAAATTTAATTTGAAATTATAGAACAACAATTAAAGCACATAACTTTTAGTTAAAAGCACAAAATTGAGCACAAAACTAGCACAAACTATTACCATGAAAATAATTTTTAAATATTAAACTTACGGGGCTGACCATTTTCTGCAGCCCCACAAATTTTCATTCAAAATTTCCTAGCTTGTAAATACAGCACAAAATTATTACAATATGGCACAAAACAATATAAATTGCATATTATGTAAGATTGCTCAAAAATATCAATATTCAATATAGAGTGGCCATTGTACACTATGTCATTCGTCCCTCATAATTTAGCATTAAATATCTCGTACACGAGTTGAGCACAACATCGTTTTGTTGCTGTACAATTCGGCACAAAACAAGCACAGTTAAACAGAAAAAAATTATTTAGAAACTATTTACTTGAGGTGGGCTTATCATGTTAATGACCGCTCATATTTATATGCTTTTTTAACCTTATATGAGGAGCACAAAATTTTTGTTATACAGCACAATTTAGCACAAAACCAGCACAAAATAATAGCGATGAGAAAGTTTTGAAAATATAGGGTGGGGGCTGACCATGTCACTGGCACCTCCTATTAAGAGACACTTTCTATACTTACTAGAAGGAGCACAAATTTTCTATTATGCGGCACAATTCAGCACAAAACGAGCACAAAACAATTGTGAAATAAAATTTTTTAAATTATAACTTGGAGGGGCTCGCATGTCATTGGCCCCTCATAATTCAACTTTGAATATCTCGTAAACAGAATGAGCACAAAATATTTTTATTGCGGCACAATTTGGCACAAAACGAGCACATACTATGCATGTAATACAATCATTAATTTATTTACTTGGGGGGGCTATTGAAATCGACCTCATGCATTCTATGACGATAAACAAGGGTAAACATACGGAGTGTCCACTCCTGTGTTTACCTATATTATACTTCGTGGTACGTACGTATATTATTTATATTAAGTACATAGAAATAAGAGAGAGGAGAGTTGTGGCGAGAAGTCATGTACTGATCACATCAATGTTTTTTCCTGCAGTTGTGTAACAATCTGTATAGAATAAAGTGACAGCTAAAGTTTATATCTAATCTAAAACCGCAGATATTCAGATAATCCAGAATACCCTTTGGCGTTCAGCAGAATCTACTGACCAGCATTCCATCACTTGCTTTGTAGCGCATACTGCTCATATATCGATCATAACTTCATAACCACGTCATGCAATCACGCTCTTAACTCCGGTTAAGCCTTTAATCACGCCAACTATCCCCCAGTCATTTTATCTGTATCTTTCCCCGAAAGGTAAAAAAATCAAGCAGTGATTTTAAGCAATTTTACATAGTTCGCGTTCGTTGAACATTCGAGATCGGACATCGGTTATTATGATCAATCGATAAGGTCTTGACCCCGGGATCCTTAGACTGACCGTGGCGAAGACATGGGCGTGCAGGATTTTTTTGCGGGGCGATTTAAAATCGGATAATTAAAAGGAGGTTTTTGTCTGAGAAATGTATTTCTGAATGGATTGTTCAACGTATGTCTGTATATAATAGACATTATGTGGTTCTCACTTGAGCTAGCGCACACACGAAAAAAAGATCGGTTCATTCTGACAGTTTGTAATATGCGCTGTATTCGATTTATATTATTATATTTTTTTTAGTTTAGTATTATTATTTCGTAACAAAAACTCGTCTCCACTGAGCAACCACGCGCAATTGAGTTCTTTAGAGCAAGTACAGTTTACCGATAAGCGATGGATAGCGTTCGGCTCGTTCTATGAGTTGTATTCGTGTTCAGCAGGAGGTATTGATGGCCAAATTTGAATGTGCTCATTCGGTGCGAATTGTTCAAATGAAGACCCAGCATTGCGCTGAATATTATGGGAAAATCCACGTAAGAATGACATCCCAATCTCTACTTCGTTTATATGAGATACTGATAAAAATTGAAATGATAGGTTAGTTGGGTAGTATAGTTATGTATGGCATAATTATGTGTACTTTCTTAGTTCAATTTCATAATCTAATTTCTTTATTTAATTGTCTGCATTAACCCCCTTGAATCGAATCCCTAATATAAATATTATACATAATGAAGTTGAGCATAAGTTGAACAAATTATCGGTGTAATACAAAATTTAACTTAAAAGGTCAGTAAAGGTCTCCTCTTGAAGTAAATTTTTTATAAACATCACTGTAAGCTGCACTAAAACCGTCCGCGTGACTTCTACGTCACCGAAGACCAACGACCATGTCCAAGATTCCCTCACATAACCTAACCTATCTTTACGACTTGACACTCCAGCACGAGTTCTATCCTCAGTCCTGTAGTCTGTAGTTCTGGTCTTGTACCGTCGTTCGTTAGCTAGTTAACCAGTTAGCGCCTCTTCTGTGTACTATCTGCTGAAGGTACACGGTACTTCACAGGAACTGGTTATAAGGAAGTTATGTTAGGTTAGAAAGACAGGATGGGGATGTCGAAAGTTAAAGCGTGAAGGATGCTGAAGTTGAGATTGGTTTATTATGAAAACTTCGCTTTTCGTTATTAGAGATTCATGTTTGTTTTGTGGTTTTATTAGCACATTGTAAATAGGGACTAAAATCGTCATGACATGACACCATGACAGATATTTGTCTTCGTTTTAAAATATACTTACCCAATTTAACTGATGTTAATATGTGTTTTATTGTGCTGATTGTTAATATTGTAATATTTTTTCATTTGAAGTTATAAAAGTTTATATTAGTGGATTGAGTATTGCTTTTTACGGGCTTGAGATCTGTGGACATACCTATTCACCACTTCATGCATATAATTTTAACAAAAAGAGTTTTTTTCAAATTTCGCAATTTTCGTTTCCTCGTTTTTTAATCAAACAGTTTTGGGTCGCTGTTTTGAAATGGAGTTTCATTAATTTACCCTCATAGTTAATCAGATATCGATTATACAATAAACAATCTAATGGTTTCAAAAATGTGCTTCTTGCGAAAACTGTCCTTAAATTTACGAATTTTTGTTTCATGTTCAATACCTAGTAGAAGATAAAATATTTAGAAGAGTTGTCAAAAAAATTGAATCTCAATCTATCCGGATACTCGGATATGCGTTATCCAGATACCTATCCCATACAATATCCAAAGATTGTATCTGAAATCAGATAACCGCGGGGATATCGAATCTGAATCCGTATATTCGGGTATCGGATCTGGATCCAGATATTCACGTATCGGAGTCGGATATCCAGGTATTGGACCCAGATATCAGGGTTTCAAACTTTAATCCTGATATCTGGTTATCGAATCTGGATCCAACTATCCTAGCAACGGATCGAGACCTGGATACCATAGTATCGAATATTTTAATTTGAAAATTTATTATTTGAATCTGGGATCCGAATCCAAATCTTTTATAATTCCAGATAAAACGAGTAATTCAATTTAATTATGTATATGTAATTGTATTCCAACTGGCCTGTTCACTCTCGCACTCTATAAATTTAAATGTATTGGTGGAAATAAAAATAATTACAAACAGACATCAATCTATTCAATTTCCAATACATAATTAAAATACCCTTTTAAAATAACTAATAAATAAATTTTATTTGAGTTTCCGCTGACTGAACTTCAAATTTATATGTTTTACATTTTATTAAAGTAAAGTATACTGCGTATAATTAATTAAAATTTATGGTAACATAAATTTATGAATAACAGATTTTATTCTCCATCAAACCGAATGAAATCATGAATGAAATTTCTCTTTTTATGGCCATTTCACCCCCACATTTCGATGACATGTCATATATCTTGATTCCCTTTTATGAAAACCTTTTATTATGATTCTTTAAATATCCACACTTTTATTAAATTCCTTTCTGTACTTTAGAAAAAAACTGTAGTTTAGTTTTCAAATTTAATTTATTAGTTGAAACGTTCGAAGTTGAGTTCATTTTTAGAGATAACTGAAAAGTTTTCTGTTGAGTTCAAATGAAATTTTCTACGAGTATTGATTAGAAAAATAAAACTGTATTTGATGATGCTTTGTGCTCTAATTAAATTTTTAGATAAGAGACAAAATATTCTGGAAAGAACATTTTAAATAAATTATTTTACTTCTTTATTAAAAATTTGAGAATGAAATGTTTGTTCAATATATTGCATGTGACATTTCATTTTATTTTTATCATAATATAAAATATAAAACTTGGAACACGATAAAATACGATAACCCAGTACTTTCTTGAAACACCTATGCAGTATTTGTTAATAAGTGTCTTGTAACAGTAAGCAGGTTTTAATCTATCAATCGTAATTGTTTCTGGTTTATTATTAATGAGGATTTTTAAAAAATATTGAAGAACCGTACGAATAATTAATTAATCAGACGTTCCATTCTTTTTGGATAAATTAAAATATTACATGAGAAATTTTAAAGCACAACCTCCCAAGTATCAACCCAAGAAAACTTTTATAAACAAAGATTTATTTTCCACATCACATGTTATCGTTTGATATGATGCAATTGAAACTCCTTTGCAATTACTTTATGATCAACCATATAAAGTTTTACACCGTTCTTCAAATTTTAAAAAAATTCTCATTACTAATAAATCAGAACAAATTTCTATTGATAGATTAAATTTTGTTGTTATTCTTGGCCATATTTATCCAAAATTGAGAAAGTTTCGTTTTAAACAGTAAATTTAGAATTAAGAAATCATAAGTAAGTATCCTACCTACTTTAAATTGATTTTGTAAAAAGTGCCTACCTCAATAAAGTAACTTGGTCAAAATTAAAAAAAAATTCGGTCACAAAATTTCGCGGTACACTTGATAAAAACCGGCGACACAACAGTGTCGCGATACATAGTTTGAAAATACTGCTCTACGGTATAGTTTTCTCATAACAGAGATAATGAAGCACCTTGAAAAAGTCTTTTATGAAATTTTAGTATCAATATAATGAAGTTTAATTAGCACCTAATGATAATAAAACTATGATGGCGGTAGTAGAGCAAGTTCGCCGTTCTAGAGTTGTAAGTGAGGTAAAGTTACGGGAATGTCTGTAGATGTTGCAATTTAGATGCAAATTTGGGTTCGCAAGTTGAGTATTCGCTTTTTGTTTGTTGTATAGCCATGGAGAGTTAAACCTACTTACGAAAATATCTTAATATGCGAATATGCAAGATAGAGAAGACAAGAGATGTACGAGTATCTGCTGTTTGCTATTTAGATAGTTTAATTAAATGTTCAGGAATGCAAGAAAGAATGTGTATTTATTTGTTTAATGCATCAAAGGAAGGAATACTACGTGTTTTTTACATTTCAATTGCGTTCGTTTCGCTTGTACTTTTAATTAACAGTTTAACGATCACTTTTTTTTAACAAGTCGTCATTGTTTTGTAATTAATTTGGTGTCAAATAAATGAAACATCAACAAAAAAACGGAAACTTTTCTTATTCTAACAATGAAACTAAATTTTATTTGCTAAGTTTTAGAAACGTTTTCGAATTTGTTTAAATTAAAAATTATAATAAATATATATTATATACTTACATTGTAGCTTAATTATATTTTGTAAGAACTATATGTACGTTACATAAGTACACTTTTATAAGTTAATACAATTTACAATTTGATAGAGAATTGATCGCTTAAGAGGAATGCCCACCCCTACAAAATAAAGTAAAAATATGTTCTCGTTGGGGACATGAAATTGACTCCAATTTTGGTTCGATTTGTTTGCTCTTTTTTAATTTATAGACAAAAGATGTCTCTAGGTCTGTCTAGTGCCATTTTTTTAAATTATAAATTTGTACATGTTTGTTTAAGCTTCAAAGTTTAAGAACTTTGAAGATAAAATATTTAAAAACTAAACTGTAAATTAAAAAAGTGACACTAAGCGGCCATAGTCTGGACTTTATTCTTTTATATATAAAAAAATTGTTTAAAAAGATTTCAAATTAGTGCCAATTTCATGTCCCCAACGAACCCCCTTTTGTAGTAGAAAGTGGTTAAATATGGTTCATTCAGCGAATCAACCGATGTCGTCACAATTGGTATCAATTGTTTGTGACGTGACGGCATCTTTGATTCGTTAAATGTACTTTCAAAACCAGTGGGTATTCCTCTTAACACATACTCTCATACTCAACATAATTATTGCACTCAAAATCATGAAATAATATACTATTTAATAATGAGAGCCATTGATGACAAAAATCAATGAAAACTTTCTGCACAATCTGCTGTAAAGCGTCGTAATCATTCGACTGACTAATTGCCTTATTACATAGGTAGGTACTTCAAGTATATATACTATGTTTTACTATACAGAAAGTTTTAATACACTCTCAGAAGAGAAGATTGAAAAATGCGCCAAATTGACTCATATTTCAATCTAGTAAAAGACCAATTTGGCATCGCACTCTTTGATTTAAATTAAATATTTCAAAGATTGATTTATTTATAATTTTCATAAGATTAAATATCTAATGTAATTCTATAAAATTAAAATTAAATCAATAAAGAAGATTATAATTTAATATTGAAATACTAAATTTTAATCTTGAAAGAATTAAATACTGCAAATGAAAGATTTAATTTGATCTTAATAATTACTATTTAAAAATCAGATAGCACTGAAATTTAATTTTTACTTTGCATTATTTTAATTTAATAAAATTAAATTTAAACAAAGATGCGATTATAATGGAATATTTCAGGGATTATAATTTATAAATAAAAGATTAAATATTAATCATATTTTTTATTGCACAAGTAAAAAAATCTAGATAATTATTTAAAGAAAAAATATTCTTTAAAGAACTTTTTGTTCCAGTAGAACGGTTCCTTAATAAATACAAATAAATAATTTTTATAGAACTGAGTAATGTATAGGGTTTTCCATTAGGAGGTGTCATTTTGAAGTTAGCGCCCGGGCTGTTATTCGCGAAATAGAGCAACTAATGTGCGGCAGAGTGATGCAGCATTTGTAACCACTCAAGTTAAGTTTCTACTTGAAATTGAACTACAAATATAGTTACGTTTTTAGTAAGAAATGTTTTTTATACAATTAAAATGACACTTCTTAATGGAAAACCCTATATAAGTACTATGTATTACATTTTACATTTGTGCTAACGCTAACAGCTATCCGACTGATGGAATACCTTGTTTGGTCGAGTTGTATACGAAACAATCGAAAAAATTCATAGCAGAACAACTAACTCTAACTTTACTAAATAGCAAGTTGAAGCTAATACGTCTTTGCAGTATCACAGCCAACACACAACACATGAATATACAGTTACTAAAAGTTGGCACCCCCACTTTGCGGAAATAAAAAAAAAGAAAGTCATAATTTAGGACTAATTTAGGACTAATTTGTACCCAAAAAATTAGAATTTGTACCCACGCCAGTTAACCGGAATACCGCTATGAAAAGTGGGGGTGCTAACTTTAATAAAGACACCACCCCCACTCTCACCAATATCATTGAATTATGGTCGACCGTCACGATCTAATTTAAGACTAATTTGTACCCACAATAATTTTGTTATAAACAAATTTGTTTATTGCAAAATTTCATTTTTATTAAAAAAGAACTTTTTATCAGTATCGTTTGAAATAAGTGACGTCACTGTGACAAAGTGAATCAATTGCAATGAAACCATTAATTAGATACTAACGAACTGATATTTTGCAAAACTGAGTTGGGTACAAATTAGTCCTAAATTGACATGATCAGATTCTGAAGTTCAATTGCGGATTCTGTTTGTTTAATGTGACTACAATATGACTATGTGTGGTATGTTAAGCTGGAATAACCCCATTAGCAGAACCGGCCAAAACCAATACGAATAATTAGTACTAGATTATTACTAATTAATTATTCTAATCCCTAATTTATTACTGCGGTTTTTTTTAAATTAACGAGGGTTTTACGAACCCGAGTTTGTGGGCACTAGTACGGTTTTGTTAGCTTTGTTAGTGTAGTAAAAACAAAAACCGAGTTTGTGGGGCTCTAGTACGGTTTTGTTAGCTTTGTTAGTGTAGTAAAAACAAAAACCGAGTTTGTGGGGCTCTAGTACGGTTTTGTTAGCTTTGTTAGTGTATTAAAAACAAAAACCGAGTTTGTGGGGCTCTAGTACGGTTTTGTTAGCTTTGTTAGTGTAGTAAAAACAAAAACCGAGTTTGTGGGGCTCTAGTACGGTTTTGTTAGCTTTGTTAGTGTAGTAAAAACAAAAACCGAGTTTGTGGAGCTCTAGTACGGTTTTGTTAGCTTTTTTTTTTAAACTACAGTAATAAATTAGGGATTAGGGTAATTAATTAGTAATAATCGAGTACTAATTATTCCTATTGGTTTTGGCCGGTTCTGCTAATGGGGTTATTCCAGCTTAACATACTTGACAATGTGATATAGATTTGAAAAAATATCATCATTAACCTATAATTAGGGACTGATTTTTTTGCAAAACGGAATTGGGTACAAATTAGTCCTAAATTAAAAAATGATTATCCTACATTTTTTTATCAGTATCGTTTGAAATAAGTGACGTCATTGTGACAAAGTGAATCAATTGGAATGAAACCATTAATTAGATACTAACGAACTGATTTTTTGCAAAACTGAGTTGGGTACAAATTAGTCCTAAATTGAAATGTTCAGATTCTGAAGTTCAATTGACAATGTTAGTTGGTCTTATCAATTGGACAAAAAATCGGTGCATTCCGAAGTTCTTTTTTAATAAAAATGAAATTTTGCAATAAACAAATTTGTTTATAACAAAATTATTGTGGGTACAAATTAGTCTTAAATTAGATCGTGACGGTCGACCATAATTCAATGATATTGGTGAGAGTGGGGGTGGTGTCTTTATTAAAGTTAGCACCCCCACTTTTCATAGCGGTATTCCGGTTAACTGGCGTGGGTACAAATTCTAATTTTTTGGGTACAAATTAGTCCTAAATTAGTCCTAAATTATGACTTTCTTTTTTTTTTATTTCCGCAAAGTGGGGGTGCCAACTTTTGGGACATTGAATATACACGACTAGTCGGCGTGTTTGAACCTGCATGTGTTAGGGAGCGAATTTTTTAATCTTTTTAGATTTAAAATATAAATTTTGAGATTGATTTTTATATTTAAAAGATATATTTATAATAATGATTTTAAAGGAATTAAATATATCTTTTATTGATTATTTAAAAATATATGAAGATCAAAATTTAATAATATGTATTAAAAACAATTTATAGTCATTAAAGATTACTTTTATTTAATCTATAAAGATTAAATAATTTAAATCATTTCAATGATTTAAATTTTTGACAGAAAAATAATCAAAACGATTAATTTGAAGTAAGACTAGACTAAAATATTGTTCAATTCGTGAAAGATTGAAATTTTTAATCTTGTGTTCTGAGAGTGTAGGATCCTTTACTTTTGGTAAAAATATGATAAATTCCTATAAACGTCGATAATATTACTATTAAAAATATAAAAGTTAAAAATAAGGTCTCATTTCATAATTATTTTCATTTGTAAACTTGGGTTTTATCTGTCAAATTTAAAACAGCCCAACAGCGGCAAAGCAACTGACTAATTGCCTTATTACATAGGTAGGTACTTCAAGTATATATATATATATATATATATATATATATATATATATATATATACTATGTTTTACTATACAGAAAGTTTTAATAGGATCCTTTACTTTTGGTAAAAATATGATAAATTCCTATAAAAGTCGATAATATTAAAAATATAAAAGTTAAAAATAAGGTCTTATTTCATAATTATTTTCATTTGTAATCTTGGGTTTAATCTGTCAAATTTAAAACAGCCCAACAGCGGCAAAGCGCTATGTCAGGGTTGGTATAGCCAATAGGAATGATTCCTGCCATGTGCTTGCCGCAACCTCACCGCCCTGCCGTTGAGTAGTATTATACAAGACAATACGCAGATATTTATTTATTAGTTAGTTTTTGGTAATATTATAAACAGAACGATTTAAAAAAATATATTTTCATTTATATGTATTTAGCACTTTTAAAAGGTGGGAAATATATTTTTAGCAATATTAATACCTGAAGATTCATAAAAAAATTAAAAGTAATATACAGGCTGAGTCATCGAAATGCCCGTCGTCGATATCTCCCTTGTCGTTAAAAATACAGCACAAATTTATTAACAGAATTTTTCGTCTACTCAAGGAGCATAACTTAAAATTATTTTCACATATACAGGGTGTTGCATAACGACTTGGCAATAATTGTTCGTCTTTTTTCAAATGAAACACCCTATATATTTTTATATATTTTGAATTGTATTTTATTTACTTATACGAACATATAAATTTCATTTTAGTTTTCCGCGGCGTTGCAAAGTTATTCAATTTTTTCTCTAAAAAAAGCGGAATACACGTATTGTTTTATAAAGGCGTACTGAAGTTATTTTAATAGTAAAAATTATGAATTTTTTTTTCTGAACAACTGTAACTATACTCTTTGTTCTGACATAACTTTTTTTTAATGTTATTATACAGGGTGTTCAGTACAGATAATCAAATTTAATCAATTTCAAATGGCTATAACTCGTCATTTTCAAATGGAACACCCTATATTTTATTATTCTATTGTGTGTATTTTTGCATCTTTTTATGTTATAAAAGGAGTCCCATGCATAAAAACATTAATTTCGAAATTAATTAAATTAATGTTTTTAGGCATAGGACACCTTTTATAACATAAGAAGATGCAAAAATACACACAACAGAATAATAAAATATAGGCTGTTCCATTTGAAAATGACGAGTTATAGCCATTTGAAATTGACTAAATTTGATTATCTGTACTGAACACCCTGTATAATAACATTAAAAAAAAGTTATGTCAGAGTATAGTTACAGTTGTTCAAAAAAAAATTCATAATTTTTACTATTAAAATAACTTCAGTACGCCTTTATAAAACAATACGTGTATTCGGCTTTTTTTAGAGAAAAAATTGAATAACTTGGCAACGCCGCGAAAAACTAAAATGAAATTTATATGTTCGTATAGGTAAATCTAATACAAATCAAAATATATAAAAATATATAGGGTGTTTCATTTAAAAAACGACGAACAATTATTGCCAAGTCATTATGAAACACCCTGTATATGTGAAAATAATTTTAAGTTATGCTCCTTGAGAAGACGAAAAATTCTGTTAATAATTTTATGCTGTATTTTTAACGACAAGATAGATATCGAAGACGGGCATTTCGATGACTCACCCTGTACATTCAAAGGCAATTTATTTGGAATAACAAGCTTGTGTCAAATGTGAGTCGGTAAATGAATTTCAATAAGAAACGTAACAAATGACTTATTCGGCAGGACTGAATGATTTTCCTGCTGTGATAAAGTGTGGAATAGAGTGTCGAAAGCCTCGACCGCGTCAACCTGCTGCTTTATAGCCGATTTGAGGGCATTAACATTTGAAAATTCAACGAAGAACCTTTGTAATCTTTGTGTATCTTAAGTCAGGCCTAAGTCAACAAGAAAAGGAAACGAAAATCAAGATCGGCCGATAGGAACGTCGTCCGATTTCCGCTGCGAGAGCACAGCTCACAGCATCCACATAGGCGTAGAGTTGCAGAGGACATGAGTCATTTTATACTTAAAAATATAGGTTTAAGTCACAAAATTATGTATTTAATGCACTTTCAACAAAAAGATTTTTTTTAAATACGTAAATTTAAAGGCAGTTTTTGCAAGATGCACTTTTTAAACCACTGGATTGTTAATTGTATAATGAATTGTTTGACTTACTATGAATGGAATATAATTAAATTGTAATTAGTTGTGCAGTGGCAAGAATAGTAAATTTATGAAATTCCATTTGAAAACAATGGCCCAAAACTGTTTGATTAAACTCAAATTTCGAATTTTGAAAAAATTTCAGTTCTGTGGTATCTGGAGTAAATAAGTACCTATACGAGTAGATTCGAATCTAATCAAGAACAAATTTCAGTTAAAGTGCACAAATATATCTTCGTTTTGCTCAGTTTAAGTAAGATTATGTTGTATTTAACTTTGATAACTGACTGCGTCATGTAATTCAATTGACTATTATTCTAACAATTCAGAATCGAATTCAGTCAAGTAAACATTTCAGTTTAACTACGAAAATTTTTCTCTATGTTGTACTCTTCACTAACAACCTTTAGCACTAGTGAGTTGGGGACTGATAACCAAGGACGTAGTCTACGCGATGTAGATTAGGTACGTGTAATTTTACGGGTAGACAAACACGTAATCTACGCATGCAGGATCTGTGTAAACAATATAACCAGTGTACGCAATGTAGACAAAGCACAAATTTTTTGACAATTGAATTATTTACATAGGTACTTTACACAAAGTCTACATTGTCTACGGAAACTTAATACTTTACGCGAAGATGAACAGTTCTGCTGATAACCGAAAACACGATGATGATGAATTTTTAGTAAACAAGAAAGATTATGACAAAACAAAAATTTGGACTAATTTTTATCATTTTATATAGGTACCGCCAAATTGTATGTAAACTATGAATCACAAAATTACACACTTAATAATAATATTTTCAGTGTATCTGACCAGGTATGGAGACATCTACGCCCATGAGCTTCAAGCAACGAGCCAATCACAAAGTGCTCCAAGCCTCAACAGTCTTTATTACAGCGCTGTAATATCACTAATTAAAGATCAACGGTACATGCTAATAATAGCGACATTAAAACACGAGCTTCCTGTTTTGACAACCGTCATTATCATAGCAGAGGAAGAATTCTAACAATTACAGATGGATTCAATTCCAATCAATATTTAGCGGTTTCGTCTGCCGCCCATGGGAAATCGAGAGTTTAGGGGACTTTTATATTTAACAAAATTCAAAGGTCACTGGAATTTAAATTACATTCGTTATGCTTGAAGTTTTTGTTTGTTTAATTTTTATCTACGATAAATAAATAAAATAAATACATTTTGTAGTCTTGTATGTCTGTAAGTAGTAGGTCGGTATGTAATTTTATTTATCTACGACTATTGAATAATACATTCATTATGTACGTAACTGTAGTACGATAAACCCCTCCATAATACACAATATTGAATTATGAATTAATAATTCAACATTATTGTGTTTATGAGTTCATTATTTAATAATACTATTACTGTCATCCTGCTGTCATACCATCAAAATGTGAGGTTAGATTAGTATTTTAATGAAAATTTGTAAAGAAATGATTTATTTAAAAAGTCGTGAATAAAACATTGTATTAGATTCGCACGTAAGTGTTATAATTAACTCGGATGATTATATATCGCTTTCATCCTCTTGATACTATTATCTACGACTATACTTGATTTAATAACTAAACGGACAAACTTGAAGTTTTCTCGCTGAGCCATATTTACTGTGTAAATACGAGAAAAATATCACTAGGTTTTTATTGGCGGCAAAATTAAATTTGACCTATCAGAGGAAAAACTCGATACAGTCACTGAAAACAGTGACGAGACAAGATGGAGAACATTCGTTTGTTTACATTACAAAGTTTGTGTGGTGTAAAACTGGTGTTACATCAGCCAATCAAAAACGATCAGTTTTAGCATTCCAACTTCAGATTTGTCCGATTAGTTTTTAAATAGAGTACAGTGATATAAATTACCCGGGTATATATTTTTTGGGGTAAATACACAGGGTATTTAAGAATTAAATTTTTTTTGTCGTATTAAAGATATAGATATTAAAGATTTATTTTAAAAAATATAGACATAATATTGTACCTATTTAATATTCTTTGGATTGATAAATCAAACCCAAACTAATTCGTTTTACACCAACACACTGCACAGTTTAGGTAAAATGTAAAAAATACATGTTACCAAGAACGTGCCAAAACACGATTTTGAGAGTAAGAGTGTAAAAATTTTATACACTAGTTTGTTCTCGTCCTAGTAGTGGTCATTTAAACAATTATTTTGTTTTGTCGTGTAGGAAAATAAACCTCGGGTAAATATACGAATTATATTTACATACTCGTTGGGTACCTATTTACCCAGCTCACATCACTATCTACGACCATTGAATAATACATTCATGATGTAGGTAACTTTAATAAGATAAATCCCTCCATAAAACACACTATTGTATTATTAGTTCATTATTCAATCAAGCGTCATCTTTCATCACACAAAAATGTGAGGCTAGGTTAATACTTTTATGAATACAAATTTATAAAGACATGTTTTACTTAAAAAGTCGTAGATAAATCGTAGTATTTGACTCGCACATAATGGCTATAATTCACTCGGATGATTATACACTTCAGATGCACGATCTTTCATTCTCTTGAATTATAGCACATACATAATGTATTATGTGCTCGTTAAATAATATACTATTATGTCATATACTATTATTTAAAGATTTAGTCAGGTATAAAATTTTATTCTTTATAGTAATATTTTTCAATATTTCTACAGAATCATTGCATTAAAAGAAAAGTTGATTTTGCATTTGTCAGGAAAAAGAAACAAAATACTAATTCTTCCTGAGAATAATGATATGTACCTAGAATATTTTCCATTAGCAAAAAACGCGTGCACTACATTGATATAAAGCTTCTATTGTGTAAACTTAGCAACAGAGGGTGCAATTTAGAACTGTCCAGCAAACAGCGATAATGCAACGCTGTTTGCCATTTTGAACCTTACAGGCTCATAGTGTTAGGATATTACAGTGCTACAGTGTACAGTGTTCCAATGTACCAATGTCACTGCTTACCCCCATCGACCTATTATTGTTTGTGGTGTAAAAAGCTATACAATGTTGACATTGTTGGCATAAATTACATCTCAAATAAAAGTTTTAACGTTTCTGTTGTACTCGACTGTTTGCTATTGTTCTTGACTTTATATTGCGGGAAAGAGAGTAGTATTATTGTTTGATTGATTTATAGCAAATCGTATAATCCAGTATATTATACACTATTTATGAGGCAAACTTTTATTTCGCGTTCAAGAGAGATCTCCTGTAGACATTAAGGTGGCAAATCATTGTACATTTTCGTCATAAAAAGAAACACTAAATCTTTTATAATATTTAACGTAGGTACACGTGTACAAATTTTATGTAACATTTTTAGTACCTTTTCAAACACTATTACAATTTTAGCTCGTGATTGTATAAATTTTATAACTTAAATAAATAATGAAAACAGCACTACAAAAGGCGGATTTATTTCTATTCCCAGTCAAATTATGGCAAGAATTGGATCACGAATGTACTGTATGTTTCTGTTTTTCACAAGATCAAGATGAATAAATATGTATCAAAAGTACGATTTAATATTGCACTTGAATAAAGTATAATCGTTGTTTATTGACCCCATAAAATTCAATGTTGTGTTCAAAACTATTTTTCACGTGTTACTTTCATGTATTTCGACTGTGAATCATAATCCGCATACGATTTTGCCACCTTAAATTTTTGTTGAATGTTGGAACAGTAGGCGATAAAAACCATAGGCAAATTATTTATAAAATTGTATTGTTCATTTAATAGAAAATGCAAAATGTTTTTTTACATATATCTATTTAATATTATTTGAAGCATATTAATGTTTATAATACATTAAGAGGCCCGCCTACCTCCTAAAATCCAGCATAAAATACTAATGTAGCGAGTACAGTACAAGAATGGTACAATTTTATTTCAACAAGGATTCAATAGAGAAAGAACGGATCTACAGATGTGCATTTTTAAAATTTTGATTAAAAAGTTGTACTGTTGTACATGATTATAAATAAGCCGAAAAACTGAAAAACATTTATGAAAGAAATAAATTTTTTAAATTTAAAAAGGCACATCTGTAGATCCATTCCTTCTCTATAAAATGTTTATAAAAACATTATCCTGAAGTCAATAATAATCTAACAGTTTACTCGCAACGAAAACACTGTTACAGTATTTTTCGACTTCAAAATGACATTGCATAGCTAGGGTGCGGCAAAGTACGAGTATCGGGCTGGTTGCAGGCAGCCGTAGTAGTGGGGAATAGAGTGGAATAGAAAAAAAATAAAATCGAGAGTATCCTAGGAATTCGGAAAAAAACGTAGACGGGCCGTTTAAGATAATAAATTATTTGTTTGTGCACTACCTTAATACTCAAGCATTTTAGTAATGCCATATCGGCCATAATCTCTACATATTCGCAAACAAGTAAATACTCAAGATCAAAATTTTACTTTTGCATGGGCTAAGTACATTATGGAGTTTCTAAAGTTAATAAATGTTCGTATTTAGGGGAAGTCCCAGTTTATCTACCAAGGTACCGAGTAGATAATATGATAATATACGAAGCACTGTTGAGCTGTTCAGATAATCGAAATTGACCGTGTTCACTCTATAGAACCTCATGTGTTAAATTTTGACTGTTCACTATAATAGTGGATTGTTCATATAATGAAGTATTTACATAAGCAAGCGAAGCGCCCATACTGTATTTATTTCGAGGCCATAGTGAAAATAATTGTTGTTTCTCAGTATAGGTACTTAAAATATTCACAATTAATAATATTTATATTTGCAGTAACAAGCATAAAATATCACGTAATAACATAAATATTTTACTCGTACATAGAAAATTAAATAAATATTTACATTTGTACGCATGATATAAAGAATTTCAGATGTATGGGTTTTCAGCTTTGTAATTATTAATTAAAAGTACGTAAAACAAATATCAGAATTTTTGATGTTTTAGCTTGTTTTCATTATCCAAAATAGTAATTTAACAACGAAAAAGAGAAACGGGAAAAGTCGTATGAAACGAACGAGACAAAAAATTTAATACACGATATTTTAATTATCCACGCGCACTATCATTGATAATACCGTATCTCTAGAATAATAGAAAATGGTTTTTATAAGGACAAATGCAAAACATTACTCTAGAGTAATTATTCCAATGAATCTGTTGAAACAACTAAGCGAACTAACAGAATTTTTTAATAACCTAAAACACTAGAAAAATTATCTTTTGAACTTTTTGCGTGCAAACTAAATGGACAACATTAAACAAAGTAAAAATATGTTAGGGTGTTGGTGCTAGACAGATGGCACCAGCAGCTCTCAGTAGAAAAACAAACTGGAAAGTGACAAATTCGCCCTCGTTACTTATAATAGAAATGTCCGTTTTCCTCCAGAATTCCTCCAAACTCCTGGACAAAGTGGCTATTATCATGGAGACAGACCAGCAATTTTCTTGAGGCTGTTACCTGTTATCCTTAACAAGCAAGAACAAGAATATGACATTGAATATTGGGGAACATCAATTTAATTTCACAGTTAGGCAGAAAAGAATGATAAGATGTTTCATATTTATAAAAGTTTTCCTTATTTGCAAGGATTTTATCTATTAGCCTTTTACGGTGAAAGGTAGGCAATCCATCGATCATTGGAGTGCGTGAGTTTGCTATGAGGTGAGACCAATGCAGTCAAATAAGAAATAATTCATTAAAAATCGTGGATTTGAATGTAAATTACAAATTACAGGTGTCCATTAAAAGAAATTTTTTAAACATTTAAAAGTAAGATTGTAATAGATGCCCTTTGTTTATGACATCATTTTGAACTGATGTATTAGAACTTGGACAAATGTTTCCATCGAAAACTAAACCAATAGTGAGTTCTGCTTGAACTGAGTTATAAAAATATATGTGGACAGATATTTACAACCATATCCCAACAATTTAATTCCAGCATTATTGACTGCCGACATCAAACAAATATCTCATACTCAGTCTTTTGATTTCCCTGGTCTCTGCGTATGTCATGCATGGTGGTGGGGTATATCCAATGGCGTATTTTAAATTTTCTTTTTTGAAAGGTGGGATGAGATTATTGGAAATAAAAAAATAACTACCTAAATAATTTACGGAATTCCGTAGTCAATTTTGAGAATTTTGTCAACTTGAATGTATGTTCACGTATGTATCTGATACATTATTTATTGCAAGATCTTAACTAACCCTTATTTTATTTTATTTACTTTAATTGGCGAGATTCAAACAAGGCTGTTCATTCATTTAAACCTCTTCGCGCAAATCCATGTTACAATCTCCAGCCGGTGTCCGATAGCTTTGTAGTTGCCAAAAGTTAATTGTATCCCAACTTTGTAACTTGAAATGGTGACGAGAGTAGATACCGATCCAAATTTTACACCTGACCCAGATTCAAACCCACGACCTCTGCAATCAGAGCCAAGGAAGCCCAAGCACACTACCACTGCCACATTTCGTTCTTACTATAACTTTTTCAGAATCACCAAATTTCATACCTGACCCAGATTCAAATCCAAGACCTCTGAAATCTGAGTCAAGCACTCTACCACTGTGCCATCTCGGCCTAACTATTACTTTTTCAGAATCACCTGAGCTGAAATTAATTAACACCTGACCCGGATTAGAACCCACGACTGTGCTATTACTATTTTAGTATCATCATAGTTTTGTTTCAAAAAATTGTTACCTTTTTAATGCTGAATTGAAAAAATGAAAGAAAAACAAGTTTGCCTTAGAGCTTTGACGAGACCCTTTGGACCCTCCCGTAAATACGCCACTGGATATATCGACACAGTGTGGGTGGCAGTGGGTGTCAGACAGTGGTGCAGGGCATTACGGGTTACTCATATTCTTTGTAGCTCGCTAATGCGAGATTCATAGCTTCGGGAAATGAATGCAAGTTGGAAATTAAAAGTTTCTTTTGAATCCACGTATGATTGCAAGGGGCGGAGGATTATCCAGGGAGAGATTAAGCAGTTTTTAGGGAGAATTAGTGTACACCACAATGGAGATATTTATGCAGTTAAACTGAAAGGTGTACCTGACAGTATTCGATTCTGAGTTGTCATAAGACAATCAGTTATTCAAAATTTGATAAACCATAAATGAGGTTAGAATATTAGAAAGGAAAATTAGTGTATAAGTGACCATAAGGTTATACAGCGAAAGTATTTGGATGGTTCATAAGTTTTAAGTATCAAACATACAAATAAAACAAATATTTTTGCTTACTAGGAAATTTTATAACCTGATCCAATATAAAGACTAAAACAGCTTCTTTGTATTGTTTCAATCGAAGTAAAAGGTAATGGGCAAGTACGATTTTCTATCATTTAAATTAAGTGCATACAGTCAAAAATTTATAATAATCATTACTTTACCTGATTGTTAATTTAAATTGATAAATTACTTTCATTAAAAAATAAATAAATGTAGATCATCATAGTTTTTATACTTTATCATTTACGAAAAAATGTTTCAGTCTCACATCGCAAAGTAAAGTCTTCAGGATTAAGTATAAGTATGAATTCGATGCTTTTGCCACCATTTTCGAAAATCGTGACTGTTTTTCAGTTTTTTTCATTTATATTACCCAAATATAGCTAATATACTGAGGAAAACTGTTATATATTAAATTGTAAACACAATTCTATGAAACAGGTTATAAACGAATCGAATATCATGTACCTAATCGTGAAAATGTGTAAAACGACTTTTTAATCAAGTAATAATTTTGTGTTATTATAGAAAATCAGATAAAAATATTGACTTCTGGTTCACGGAATTTTACTTCTCAGACATTTTCCTACAGATACAACTATTTCTAGAAAAGGAACTCTTGTTTGTTTACAACCAAGACGTTAGAAAATTTTAGCAGTTTTTGTTGTTTATCCCAGCTTGAGTGCATTAACTCACTCGGCCATCGAGGCGGCATGCTTCTAGTACTATTTGAAGTAGCCTATTACCGTGAGTACACTAAACAGCTCAATTTTCATTTTTCGCGTTCGTGCCGGTCGCATAACGATATAATTTCTTTATGGATGTAATTAAAACCACATTGACAATAATTTGTCCTTATAAAGAACTTTAATTATCCGTAATTTATTCCAGTCATAACGACATATACATATCAACCACGCGTGTATGTATGTATGAGTGTAATATAGCTTATGTATGTATGATGTGCAAGTGTGTTAGTGACATATGATGTGTGGATATTAGCACCAGTGGTTACACTACCAGTTTTTGTAAATGCCGCTATTTGTAATGGTTAATAAGGGACTGTGTACCTACTATTTTCATGGTCAGAATGACTTACCGTTGTGGTCGGTGTAATCCTAATTTGCACTCGTTTTATTGATACAATTTATAATGGAACTTAAATTTGAAGAATTAATCAATGTTTGTATCGTTTCCGAATTTCATAATTATTTGAATTAAAGCTACAAGACAAAGAACATAGTCAATAGTCGTTCAAACTGAAACGGTTTCAAATTTCAAAATAAAAATAAAACACATTTAACATAGTAGTAACTAAAATTAGGTATTTCTATCAGGTACCTACATATGTTAATGGTAAACATTGTTTGATATGCTGGTTAAAGATTTTTTTTTTAAATTCCAAAATTAAGTTTAACATATCTTAAGAAATCATTATTTTTAATGAAAGAATTTTTCACCTGGGTTGGTTTACACACAAGAAACTTTCCCTCTCAATCAATATTTTTGATGCCACTAAATTAATAAATTGTTTTAAAATGCTTATTTCTTTAAACTTCTAATGCTAACTTAATTAAAGTTGTGTTTAATTTTATTAAGGTGTTAAATTAAATTTGTTTTCAATAGTGAATTACTTATGCATAAATGATACTTGCCAGTAAGCTGTTCAGCATAATTATAAAACTGTATAGTGTATATACCCAGTGTAGTAATTGATAACAATATTTTTTATCTAGATGAAGATAAAGATAACTTATTTTCTATTTATCTAGATAAGATAATAGATAAGCATTGAAAAAATTATCTAGATAATGGATAAAAGATAAATAATTATTATCTAGATAATTATTAGATAATTTATAGATAATATAAATAAATATAAAGGACATGATATAAAGTATAAGCGGTACCAGCTGGATAGCCAGCAGCGTTGCTAGCTTTAATTACATTTGAATTCTATAAACTACAATAATTGAAAAAATCTGGTTATAATTTTACTAAATTATTATCTAGATGATAATTAAAAAATAGATAAAGATAATTTTTAATTTTATCTAGATAAGACAATAGATAAATAAGAAAAAAATTTAAACACTGTATATACCCTTAACGTATAGACTCTGTATATTAAAAAGATGAAATACATTGAAAACTAAATTTGTTTTTTAGATAAAACCATTTATATTTATTATCTGTCATTCTTTTTACCCAACTTGGGTGTGGCAGCCTTACTCATTGTACCTAGATATATCTGATTGTGTGTTCTGTTACCAGCAGTCAACTCCCAGGTATTTATGGTTGTAAGTGAAGAGCAAACTACACTGAGATTTGTGTGCAATTTAATCAGAATTTTATTAGATTCTGACTCTAAATGTAATGGCCTCAATACAACATTAATCAAACTTCGTTCAGTTACTTTGAATAGCTGACTTAATCATATTGAAATTGCAAGTTTGTATAAAATAGGTAGGTATTGAGATTAGCTTGGATCTTTTTTATTTCCTTCTTGAAGTCTAGCAACGAACTTATTAAATTTAAAAAGTTCCCGATACGTCTCTGCTTTTCATAAACACAAGTCTGCAGAATAAAGTTGATATTGCTAATTTCTTGTCGGGTAAATGACGTGCATTTCGTTGTGTGTTCGCAGATTCCTTTGATCATTTTTTAAAACTGCGCGTATTTAAATTGTAAGTACTTATAATGTCACTTCTTCTGCAGATACTAACAGTGAAGATCAATACAATTTTAAATCGTTACTGATAAATTTAAATTCAGGTTTATTATTATTCATATTCTGTAAAGTTTAACAAAGGATTTAAAGGTTACAGCTCCGAGTCATTATGGACCGTAACATAGTAACGCGTACAGTTCAACTTTACAGAATACAGAATAAATAAACGGTTACATCAAATTATAAACCAAGCCTCAGCGTGATAAAATGGAACATTTTCAAAACACAACATATTTTGTGTTTTCTGCAATGCATTTGTAATTGTCAACAGAAAAACTGAAATTACAAAATTTGAACGAACCAACACTATTTTTCGACAAGTTATAGGTAAATATTTATTGTATTTCACAGTTTTCAGTTTTGATTGTTAGTTATACTAAATGGTGGCATTGTAGAACAATATTTGATATAAATGTTCACGTTTTTGTTACTTTGCTTTAACTTTAGTTATGTTGTAAAACACAAATATGCAAACCATCTGTCATAAAATCATAATATTATATAGTTATTTATTTTAAAGTCAGATTCTTAAATATCGTAGAGTATAAAGTATAAATTTGTATTTGCATTGCTATTGCTGATTTCTTTTCCGTAAAATATATGTTGTCTGTAGAATTCATTATATTCTTTTAATTCATTTCACGGTTGAGATTGCTAACCATATTTTAGTAATTTGCACTTACTGTGAAATTAATCCTTTTGGGTAATTCTCGTACGAAATTCACCTCGTCGCCAATGTATAATTCACTATGTTCTGTGTAGAATTCAAGATACTTAGTTATAAACAGAACTGGGCAAAATACTCCATAAATATATTTAAATACAAAAATACAAATACATGCACAACAAAAGGATTTTAAATTTAAATACTAAATATTTACCTACCTTTTTAAAAGTATATAAAGTTTCAAATACTGTAGAAATGGATGTAAATATTTTTTAAATACTTTTTCAAATACTTTCGTGTTTTTGTAAAGTTTTAAATACAAATAAAGTAAAGGAATGAGTTTGGTGAAGATTCTATACTAATCTTAAATTTAATTATCTATAGTGTCCGATAGTGTCATAGAGCATTATCAGCTAGACTTTTGTATTTAACTACTGGTTTCAGTATTTCAAATACTATGCTCCAAATATTGTACAAATTATATCATCTAAATATAAATACAAATAATAAAAAAATTATTTTAAATAGTACTGCCCAATTCTGGTTATAAATAATACTTTCTTATCTTTATGCTATCACGTTTATTTACCTCAACTGTCCAATATTGACTGACTCAGTGCTGATTTACCGATAATAACAAACACATTAATTACAATAATTATATTATTAAATACCTACATAATACAAATACATACATTGCCTATTGATGCAGAATTTTCTATAATATAATTTTGTAGCATTTTTCTATTTTAAGAAACTATATTTTTATTGGATTAGTAATTTTTTATTCAGGCTTTATGGCACGAATGAATACCTACATTATTAACTCAAACCATATATCTACTTCGTTTAGACAACAATTATTAGAAAAATATAATTATCTTTTGCTTAAATATTATTAGAGTAGTCGATACCTATCATTGTTTTGAATGGTGCGATAAGAAGTTTTTTTGAAAAAAATCAAACAGCAAGCTCAAATTAATTATAATAAAGAATTGACCGAATTTACTTTTGACTATTAGGTTGTTATTTTAATAATATTGTCTTGGGTTCCTTAGGGTTGATCTTTAAGCATTTATCTTGTAAAATATGAGTACACAGATTTTGAATATTAATGAATATATTAAACGTAAACATTTTTATTAAAGCATGATAACTTTTTCGTTGACCAAACATCAAACGACATGATGTATTATTATTATTATCATCATAAGATATTTAACAGGTAATAGAAATAGTTTATCCCAATTCTGGTAGTTAAAACAAAAATCAACTAAACTTTAAATAATAATGCCATTCATCAACAATGTTGTCGCTTTTTACAGTAACAAAATAATATTTCTTCTTTTCTTCGAGCAAGTTTCCTGCTCTTTTTTGCTCTTAAACGAGTCAACGAGTCAAGCAAAAAAGTCTGAGTTCAAGAGTACTTGTTTTGAATACACATAAATTTATTCGTTATCTTTAAGCTTGACAGGTTATTTTAGAATTATCTCTGAAATTAAGTGTATCATAAATTAATATCGTATCCTGTACTACCGCAGCGAGTTGGAGGATTTCTTACAGGAGCGGGTTAAGGCATGGTCTTCAAGGGCTGCAGTCCATAATCAAGGGATGCGCATTCAACACTAGAATATAAAAATCTGGAATATTCATCAGGAAAATGCAACACCAGAAGATGCAAATCTAGAAAATTTATAAGTATTAAAATTACCAGCATCAAAATATTCATTCACCAGGAAAATTCAAATCTAGAATTTTAGACTTTTAGAAAATACAAATCTAGAAAACTAGTTTATCTCTTCAATTAGATTAAACTGAATTAAATGAACAACTCAGTCTTGAGTCTCACATATTCGGTTTTAACAATATATTTTCTGGATTTGCATTTTCCTGTGTTTGCAATTATACCACAAGTTATGATACATTCTGTATATTTTTTATTGTTATTATTTTTTGTTTATTGTAAAACGTGCAGTAGTTTAGCTCAGAAAACTCTATTTGTTTTATTTTGATGATAACCATTCAATAGGATTAACTCCAAATTACAGAATGGAAGATGTTATTATAGTGGAATCCAACCACTCGGACCCAGTGGCATTATTGTCGGATCCTGTGTACGGAAATTGAAGTAGAGATCTAGCATGAATCTAGACGAAAAAAGAATAATGTAATTCAGCCTTCAAACAAGAAAAGGCACGAAATGTTTAAAGCCCAGGGCCCCGTAACCTGTAAGTCCGTCCCTGATTTCTTATAACGGGACTCGGCTATGAGAAAGGAAGTGGAGACATTATTTGAACAAGGTATTGATTATGGATGTTTCCTATCATGAAATCGATGAATTAAAATGCAAATATAAAAACCTGTTTACGGTGACTATACGCTTTTAATGTGCTAACGATGATATTAATGTAATTTATAAGTTTCAGTTTTTTATGTGAGAACTAGCTTAGCTATACATAACTGTGTTCACAATAGCTTCGAAACATCGGATAAAGGGGACGATATAAATCTTTCTAGAGTAAGTATATAGTGAAGCAAGTACCTAACTTATTACATAAATTTATTCAAGCATTTCGATTGCTGTATATACCAAATTTTGGTAACAGTATACAAGCTATATTTATTGCCTTTTCCGACTTTTCGCACTTACAGTAGGCTAATACTCGTAAAAACCATGGAAATTCATAAAATCGAATTGTTCATTTAATCAAAAATGTATTTTAAAAACCTACACCATTTAATATTATTCGAAGCATATTCATGTTCATAATAAATTCAGATAATTAGTTATTTGTTTTTGAACTGTCTGAGTACTCAAGCATTTTAATAATGCCATATCGGCTATATCTCTACATTTTCGCAATATAAGTAAATAATCAAGACCAAAAATAATACTTTCGCATAGATTTAAAAATATAAAATGGAGCTCTAAAGCTAATAAATGTTTTAAAAATTCGTATTTAGGGGAAGTCCCAGTTTATCTACCAAGGTACCAAGTTGATCAAAATCGAAATTGACCGTGTTCACTCTAGAACCTCATGTGTTATTTTTTTAAAAACATCGCAATTTTTCTCATATAGCATAAATATCGAACTGTCAATATTTTTCTGAATAAACATCCCATATTTTTATTTAAAAAATAATTTTAAAATGTTTTTGTAACTTAAATCACAGTATAAATATTAATGTTATATACAAAAACTTCTTATGAAATCACAAAACAAACACTAGTCGGAAGAGAGCTGTGGAAATTTTTTTACATAACCATTTAACTGTAAAAAAATATGTAAAACAGTAAAATTCGCCTTTTTAGTTAACAAATATTCCTATCATTTTATTTTTAATATGGACACTATGAAAAAAGTTTCAATATTGCAATAATAAATCAAAAATGTTTGATTAAACTCTAAATTTGTCATTAAATACAATTTAACTTCAGCAATATTTTCCACTCAACATCATATAAATTATTAGTTCAAAACTTTTATATTTATTACAGTTTTTCAGTTCCAATGGTTACAGTTCTGTAATTAAAAATAGATATTAATATTTCATTTAATTTATGCTGTATGTTCAAAGATGAAATAAATATTGTTTAGGTTTTGGCGGGTTATTCCGGTACTTTTGTAAATTAAAAATAAAATTTAAAACATTGCATTGCATTGCAGTTTTGTTATACCATTGAAAATTTTAAAGAATGGTACCTACTATTATATTTTAGTCGTATAGGAAAAAAAATTTCAAATTTGTGAATATGGAAGTAAACTCAATTGAACTGAACAAGTAAACAATATATAGAAATATCAAATACTCTCTCGCGTTAATGATTAAATCGATTTATCCTGCTACTCTCACTAATTGGAAAAATTCTTTCCACTTCACATCATCACTTCGTTAACGGATAAAGAGCACACCGGAAACAAAATAAAAAACTGAATTCTTCAAAACAAAACAACTGCGAACTAATATCACGAAGCTAATAAAATGTCAATATTCGATGTGAATGCAATTCCCCCAGCAAAAACTGGGCGGGTGATCGACCCCTTAAATAGTTTTTGATGTTTGTACCCGCTGGTCAAATGTCTGGGTGATGGTAAACATTGCTTAGGGTCATACAGATACGTTTGCGTGACATACTGATCACGAATCAAAGAGAAATTTTCAAAATTCGCAAAATAAATTGCACTCTAAATGACGTACTATACATTTTCCAATAATACACGGGAAGGCTGGAGCGTAGTCGAAATTTTATAAAACGTGTACTTCTATAATTCATATAATAAAACAATTACCTTACTTCTAAAAATTATAAAAAATACCCATACGGTGACCCTAAAAGATCAAAGACACTTTTGTAAACAATGATATTTTAGATATAGGCCTTAGTTTTTGAGATAAACGAGTGTAAACATAAAATTTAGATAACTTTGGTTGATTTATTCCATTTTTCTTTTTTAGTAAATTCAATTTAACGTTTCTGAAGCCTGTAAGCCACAATGTATCGAGTATAATTCAAAAAATAATTATTAAAAATAGACCGGCCACAAAAGTTGACAATTTTTTTATTCGAAAAAATACAGAATTTTCTCTTCTTTACAATTATGTGTTTAACTCTAGCTCTACTAGTAGTCCTGGTTGCGAAAAGAATATCTCCGATGTAGTTTTGAATTTCTAAGGTCGTCGCACGGATTGAGACTCTGACTATACCAGGACGAATTGGTCGAAGTGGTTGGATTACACTACCATTCTATAGTTGGAAGTAAATCCTGTTGAATAGTTACTAGCAAAATATTAAAGTACATAATAACATTAATTTCAAAACAATTGAACAACAACACTTCATTTTGAAATATAACATCTGTCGAAAGCTCTTATTCAATCTACGCACATTTGCAAGTCAAGTTCTTCGACTTCCTTATGAATACGATCTAGTTACCTCAGTAATAAATTGAAAACGCAACAGTGTATAATTTATAGTTAGGTCCATTCCGATCGAGGTCAGTGCCTACGAACAAACATCAATATTATGATTGATCGTTGGAGTAGTTTGGGTTTGGGCTGTCTGACTGTCCGAATGTCTGTTGGTTGTCGGTTACTGAACGGCGTAGGTACTGTGTTGGATTGTCCAATGATAACAGACTTTCAAAGTCATGCATGAAAAAAGTAGAAAAGTCGATCGGTTTACCACATATGCCCCAGGATTTCTGATCGCACCATTTCGACACATCAGGAGAGAGACACGAACGTGTTTTTAAAATGCATTTCTTGCGTTAAAATTAAAAATAAGGAGCATGTTACAATGAATAAGTCATTTTGTGAATTTGTTGTTGATATGTATTAATATTATAGTATTATTATGTTAATTTATTTCTAACAATTAATGTTAAATATAACTAATATAATAATAGTAGGTACTTATGTAAAATAAAATTATTGTACCAAAGATAAAACCTTGTTGTTAAACAACATAATTTTTGACAATCAAATGTTTAACTGTTAAAAAATTATTTCTACTTCTGTCTAATGCCTCGAAAAATAATTCGTTACATTCTTCAAAAAAAATTCAGGATTCATCCAGTCAGGTATACACATTCGAACTGCACAAAAATCTCCCCTCTGCTATAATCTCCAGCAACAACTATCATAGGTACCCGCGAGTTGATGGCTGGTAACTTCACTCACACTATATGAGGTTACCACACCCAAGTTGAGTAAAAGGCGTGATAAATATGTATTTATGTATGTATGTAGGTATGTTTTACAACAGTGCCCTATAATAAACAATATTTAGAATAATATAATAAATCAATAAATATGTACGAATAAGTACATATAATCACGTACATCCATATAATTAAAAAACCAACAATAATTTGGTACTATTGTATTGTCCAGTCTTACATTTATTTCACAGATAGGTTATCCAAAATTTTATCGGGTACAATTTTGCATAGGATAATCTTAAAACTTAAACAAATTAATAGATTTGCCTGTTCTTCTCGGAAGCAATTTAGGATTTAATTTCCGAAAAAAGATATCAAATTAGTGGAAGAAACTGGGAGGGATAAAGTAAAATAAATTTACTTGTTCTTTATTCATCATTCCGAACCGGGAACCGGAACTCAGTAACCGGAACTTGAACGTTGAACCCTTCCCGTGTAATCGTATAAATCCGACAGACAAGTGATAAATGTCGGCAGATGTTCACAATAAAACAAATTTAATTTAAAACGTATTTATGTCGAGCAGTTTTACCCTTTTCTTGCTGTCTTTAAATTTTATGCGGTAAGTCTTTGTCTTTAAGATTTTTTACTTGCTTTCAAATTTAGAGAAAATAAAGTACCAACTCACTTTTGTACGTACGTACATACAATATTATGACTTTTATTATCAAACTTTAGAATGGCAACCACATATACTGTGAGTCATCGGTATAGATATAGTTATTTAAACAGAGTTGGCAAAGATTATAATTTTAAAAGAACCAAAAAATCATAAATTTTTTGAATAAAAAAAAACATGATTAACTTGATTTTTTTTAAATTCCTGTTGAAAATTGGAAAAAATTGATATACAATGTTATTATTTTTATTACTTTATAAACAGTAGGTATATTTTTCATTTACAGTGTATCTGAAAATTTGTTCTACGCATATATAGACATATTTACAGAGTTTAAAGATATAAACAGAAGTGACTGTCATAATGTTATATTTTGTGAATAGAGATCTACATGAAGAGTAGGCAGGTACACCTACTATAGTTCTTAAAATTCTCTTTTGGTTGATTCAAACTTTTTCTAGAATAAAACGTTGCACAAAATCACTGTTTATTATTATTTAAATATTTTTCAATTAAATGTTTACTATAGTACCTATATATATATATATATATATATATATATATATATATATATATATATATATATATATACACATATATTCTGCAAAAATGTCCCTTGTGCTTTTATGATATCTATCGTAATATTTCCACTGTTAATCTCAGATTATTTTAGTTCTTTTCTTACTATCTTCATTCTAAGATCCGGGTCCACCAGCGTGAATAATAGCCATGTCAACATCTTCTGATACGGACTTACTACTCACTGTCATCTTAAATGGTTATGACACTGTGACAGCAAATAAGTTTCGAATTTATGAACCCAGTAATTCGTCAGCTTTATTTCCTTTCTTAGATTCCCTTCCACGATAAGAAGGAAATTTTTATTTGATGAGAACATTACAACAAAATTTGTTAATGACGCAATCAAGATAGATAGAAAAAGGAAAAATGACAAGATAATCACCATAAATGGTTGGTAAAGAGACAAATTTTTAAGGTGTCTTTCGTAAACAGAGTACCATTATTACTATAGGTATTGCTAACTTAATAACTTGATTTTTAATATGATAATGGACAGTGGACTTCTAATTTCAGGTTTATATCCTGTTTCCGAGACCTTATTCTGTTGCCAAAGCAGCCACCGGTGTCTGCTTTTTGTTAAGAAACTTTGCTCTCGTGTATTGACTGGGTCTGTTCAAATCGGGCCAAACCTGTATAATAGTGTATCGTAGACTCTGGTGCAGGTAGGAAAATAGAAATTGTTGATTTTTTTGGAAATATAAAAAAGTCAAAAACTTTGAGGTTATTTAGGTACCTACGTTTAGATGTCTTGATTTTCAATGAAAAATAATTCTGTAAAAATTCGCAAAATTACATGATGTTTAATGACACGATGACTATTTAATCATGTATCTTATGGTTTAAAACAAATAAATAAGGTACCTACCTACTTTATTAAATTTTTTGTCGACAACTGACACTCAGTAAACATCATGTTCAATTTAAAAATTGTATCCATAATTTTGCGAATTTTTATTAAATTCTTTTTCATTATGAAGCAGGACATCGAAATGTATATACCTACCCTCAAAGTTTTTGACCTTTTTAACACCTTGAACAGGTACACATATATCTTGCTAGTAAAATACAAAACAAAAAGCTAGTTTTGTCTTCAGTTTGTTTTTGCTATGTGATTCGAAAAACGGTTCAATAATGTTTACTGTTATAATAACTGGGAAACAGGAATTAAGTATAGATACTTAAAGATTGTGCTTACACGGCTATAGAATAATATTTACAAAACAATACGCGGAATATTGTTAATTTATTTGTTAAAATTGCTAAAAAATGTAAAATTGAATTGGAAAGAAATTTAAACGTTGAATATCAAAACAAATTGGCATTAGATTATAATATATTTTTAAGTAAACTCAAATTATTCTTCATTTTCTATTACGTGCTAGAGATAAAACTATAATGAAACATGACTTTAAAAACTACATTACATTGAATATAATATAAAAAATGATCCGAAATCATTCTAGATATCAAAATCGTGAAGCTACAAATGGAACTTTGATGAAAATTTTGAATAAGTTTTTATTAATCCGCATGATCTTCATGAGCAAATAGAATGCAACGACGTTCAATGTAATACTTCAGTAAACACTGGTACTATATATCTTAATTATTATATAATTTTAAATTTTTTGTCCTCACTTGCCATAAACAAGGGTTGCGGTCCTGATCAGATTCCACCTAAATTTATTCAAAATTGCTCAATTTATTTAACTGAACCACTTTTTATTCTATTTAATCAATACAAACTGGTATTTTTCCAGACGTATGGAAGCTTTCTTTAGTAAAACTTATTTTCAAATCTGGTGATATAAATAATGCTTCCAATTGCAGGCCTACCTCGATTCTGTCCACATTCGACAAATTCTTTAAAGCTATTGTTGTGCTTTGTGCAGCATTGAAAAATAGTTTAGGAAATATAATAATTCCAGAGCAACAGGGATTTTGTTCCAGGAAATCCATTTCTACAAATCTAGTTCCTTTCACAGAATTTTTAAATGCAAATATGGACAGGAAAATTCAGACAGATGTTTAATATACTGATTTTAGTAAGGCTTGTGACCGAGTGCGTCACCCTCCTACACTTAAAAAAATAAAAATGTTGGGAATTGATGGAACTTGACTTCGTTGGATAGAATCCTATATGTATAACTAATAGATTTTTGTCGATTGTCTCCGGGTCCCTGGAACCTTCAGGCCGTGTTCCACGGAACACACGGAATATCGGTAGTTAGGTACACCACTGACTACATCATCCTTCATACTATATGCACCGCTCCATTGGGCAAAATCCATTAATTGATGGAGCAATAATCGGCTGGCAACTTTTCACGTGTTATAATCCACTTAATAGTGACAGCCGCGAAAATTTTCAAATTCGAATCGTTGGAATGGTCGGTCCGTTGAAAGTTCAAATCGTGCGGTAGTCACGAATACGAATGAGTATCTACGTGATGTAATGAGTAACGACTATGTAAAATAATTATAGGTACGATGATTGAAATCAAGAAATATTATATTAAATATCTAGGTTTATACGTAGGGGAGAGCGGGTCTCAGTGGACACAGGGGCACAGTAGACATTATTTGACTAAAGTTTTAGAACTAAACGCACTAAAAATTTGAAAAAATAGATGATAGAAGGCATAAGTGTACACAAATATGCGAACATTTTATGTTTGGTATTAATTTGTCGATAAGGTAGAGTGCAGGTGAGCAAAGCGTTTGGAAACATGTAAGAGTAAATTTTCTGTTTATTTTTAAAACTATAGTTATAATGGTCAGTAAATAATTTTAAATAAAGTACTCGTATGAGTTGTTATACAAGATTTAAATAAATGTCTATTACGATTTAGCTATAGTACCTAAATTGTTTTTCCATAATCTTCTTGAATAGGAAATAAGTACTATTTTTCCCTTTTTGCAATGTGGTCTTCTATAAATAATTAATATTTGTCATTATATCTTTAAAGTAATCAAGTTCAGAAAATAGTGTCCAGTTCTCAGTGTATGGTAGTAGTTTCTCTCTAAGTGGTATTTATTCCTCAAAAGCAGTGCGTTTTGCTTCCAGCAAAATTAAGACCTCAAAGCATAAGCAGGGAAGACCTAGGCATCGCCAAACGCGTCTAATTCTCTTTCGCTTTTAGCTCCTAGCAGTCACATAAATTATACTCTCGCGACTCACGTTGCGTTCCGGGATTTGGTTGCTAAAGCTCTCTTCCCACAAAAGAACTTCACAGTCTACAGTTCCATTATTTTTATTACGTTTAAAAATTATAATAAGCACATGTACTCCGCCATTAAAGCAGCCACTCTCGCAGCCGTGCTTTCATTGTCTTCATAATTCATAAAGAAAAACTTGATATTCACGCAACACGACAACAAGACGTAAGACATTACAGAGTTGGATGTTTTTGTTCTTGTACATGTAGATGTAGCAGAGGACGATAACTAATGACTTCTTTTTATATCTTAATTACCTACTTAGTGATATCGACATTAGTGTTGAAGTGTTCAACAACGCTTTTAACAATTATTTCTGATAATAATAATTATTTATACATACCTACATATCTATCAAGCCATTTTCCCAACTTGAGTGTGGAAGCTTGACATATTGTGAATAATCTTAAGTGACCATTTATTTTTTTGATGAAATCAGTATATAATTTATGTTCTGTATCTGTAGTATTATTGAGATTATGTTAAGGGAATTAATGAAAAAAATAAAGCAATAGTTATATATAATTTGAGGATCTACTAGTATTGAAAAAAGAAAACAATAATTAAAATAAAACCGGAGGCATTTTTTTAAAACATTTCACATATTGTACATTTTGATGGTAAATTTAAATAATAATAATTAAAAAATAATATTTCTATATAAAAAATCACTACAAATTTATCAGAATAAGGAACTGAAAATCAGTACTGTACTGACAAAATCAGTATGACTGGTCACTCTAGAAAAATCAGTACAAATTCAATTTTCAATTGAACATAACTTATTACCAATTGCAGAATGGTAGATGTAGTTATAAATAGTTGTATCCAACCACTCGAATGACCCAATGGCCAGTCGTATTATTGTCGGTTGCTGGTATTGTTCAGTTTTACTAGAATGTGTGGGATGCAATTAAAAAAAAATAATTTCGGATGATATACATGATGTAGATTACTGATCAAAAAGAAATTAAAATTTGGATAAATTAGGTAATTGATTTTAAAATAATGTACCTAGACATTTGGTAGTACCACTGTTTATAGTACAGAGTAATCATAAATGATTGACCGTGCCGCTTTGTTTTTATTTTATCTTAGCCGCCTCGATGTGATTGCATATTGAACAAAGTTCATCGTTAAAAAAATAGTTTAATTTTAAAATACTTTCTGCTTTACCTAAATATCAAAAAATCTGATGTGGCCAGCACAAGACCTCCTGCCATACTTACATTATTCTTTTTATTTATTATACAAATATATTAATATATAGGTACTACTACTCACAAATATATTTTAGTCATTTTATTGCAGATGAAAATATAAACGATATTTTACTATTACCACTGTCACTGTCATGTCATAATAATTTAAATGTTACGTAATAACAAATGTTAAACGATCATGGACTACAAGATACCGAAATAGGTACTAAATTATAAGTATAGTATACTTTAATTATTCTTAAATGATAGCAGATACAGAAAAATTTATAAAATACTGATTGTAGATAATAATCAATCGTTCATTTAAAATTAAAAAAAATTGTCTTAAATTAATTTTTTGTGAAAATATTTAAAAAAAGTACTACTTTCGGTTTATGAATTGGTATAAAGCTTGAATTACGTTATACTTTTTTCGGCTAGAAAAAAGAACTTTTTTTTAGATACCTACTTAATTCGACTAGAATCTAGTTTTCAAATTTGTTCTTGTACTGACATATTTTATTTAGCTCATCGACCAATATTGCCATTGAAAATTTAAAAAGAAATGTAATTGTCAGTTGAGGTTGTCAACGTACTCGGTTAATGTGTTAGTGATGAAGTTTTATGTACCTACAATTTAGTTATTCTGCTGTCACTAACTTTATTATTTTTGAGGTTATATAAAAAGACGGTTCTAGTACGAAACTTGGATCGAAATTTTCTTGATTTACATTATCCAAGTGAGCATTCTAGAATTAAGTATGAAAATTGTCAAAGTTTCTAGCCGAAAAAAGTATAATGTAATTCAAGCTTAAAAATACAATTGGTCTATTGAAAATTGTATTTAAACCTTAGATATAAAATTTGGTGATCAAATGTTTGATATTTTTGGAGTTATCGTTTCCGAAAAAAATGTAACATACGAACAACTCCAAATTTATCGTAATGGCACAACATAACATTCGTTTGACAAGAAATTTGTAAGTACTAATATTTTTCCGCGTAATAAGAAAACAGACTAGTATCTGCAATTTCTTCTCCTGATTATTGACTCACCCGGCATATAGTATTGCCATAAATGTCAAGTCAAGATTTGCAAAAAAATATCGGAAAAATTTTTGGGTTCTTAAAGTCATTAATCCTCAAACTGCTACCTACTAGAAACGATTCAAATTATTTTACCAATTCTCAAAACTGAATATTTTAAAAATTATTTTCTTTAAAAATTTAAAGGCAAGTCTAAAAAGAGTAAGTTGAAGTCATATGCATTATTAATGATATTAAAATTACAGTACCTAGTTGTAATTGGCAAGTATCAAACAACTATGTAAATATGAAATTAAATAAATCAGCTATTCTAATCTATAATTCGCCTTATCTGGCATAACTACTAATTACTTTTGAATACAAACGATTATGGCAACAAATTGTACGTTTCTATATAAAGCATTGTAATTTTCTAGCATGCGTTAGCATTACAGGTTACAGGTCAAGAAAGTAAAATATAGTTTTTGCTTTCGTTGTTTATATCAAGACTTTTTACACTTTGTTAATTTGAAGGCTAGGTTACGTAAACTTGTGACTTGACCTCCAAATGCAAATTAGTCTCTAAAAACCAACCAAGATGAGATTCTCAGAGATTTGGACGCGTCTTAATGAATGACTTCGTTTGACGCTATCTTGTTCATCGTTGTTTAGTTGTTTTGATACAGCGGCCATTATTTATGTTAAAGAAAATGTTAAAATTACAATGGTTTCTTAAATACAATGCATAGAAAACTGAATGGGTCTAGAATTCATTTCAAGACTTGCTGTTTATTTCGTAGAAAAATATACTACACACATACATTATGCGAAATAAGAAATGGCCGAGTTTAGGAATTTTAAATTGGTAAACAATATTTATCGAGCGGACATAGATTATCTGCAAATTTTTTAGAGAAATCGCTTCGCTACGTTGAAATAGTGTATAAAGAAGTCGTCCAGTTCGGTTTTTCTCTTGACTCAGTTTTTTAATTGCTCAAAAAATAATTTCCATTATCAATTTTGTCGCCGTGCACTAATTGCGGTGTGAAAATCCTGTTGAATAATTAACTTGTGCATTACGCTAAAGATATATGGTTGAAAATCGCTTGTGATCAGCTGCTAGAGGAGGCGGTTCAATCAGTCAAACAAATACTTGTTGATTTTTTTATTGTTAACTACTGGTTTTGTTGCGCAAAACTTAGTCTGTCGGCTTCTCTCCAAGTGCTGATCGCAACTAGCAAGCGATTTTCGACCACACATCTTTGGCATGAGCGTTCCTTATAAACTTAAGGCGGCCAGTCCTAGCCGTAAAATAGCGAAAAGGCTGGTCCGTAGTACCTACCCTTAAAACTGAACTAAATATAAAATTTTTGATAACAAATAATACATTTTCAAATAGTTTAATGCCACTCTTTCAATTTTTTTTTCAATTTTTTATATGCGTATTATTACAATTTTTAGTAGGTACAAATAAAAAATAGCATAGAGGAGCACGGGTATTTGCTTAAACTATTCGACAGTCTATTATTTTAAACGAAAAACTCAATTTTCAAATCAATTTTAATAGGTATAAATACTGAATATCGTTTTTCTTTGTTTTAACGGTTTGAAATGATGCAATTTAAATAAATGATTTATTGGGTTAAAACATACAGAGAAAAATATTTATTGATTAAAATATATAATTCGAGTCTCTGTTTATTGATATGATTAAATGCCTATTAACAGAAATTCCGAATGAACCAGGGTGGACGCAGAGTGGACCGCCTTACTGCATGCATGTAACGATATTGTTCGTGTTTTTGTTAATATGGCACGCCAGCTATTTAATTAATATAGCGAGTAAAGCTCATGGTATTAATTAATAATAATATTTTACTGTCTAACAAAATATGTGCACAACATATATTATTATAAAATGGTACCTATATATTCTACATCAAACCTACTTCAATTGCAAACAAAAATAAAGGAGTTTGCATGTCGAATGCACAGTGCAGTGTTGCAATGAATAAAACAAAAACACTGCTAGGCATCTGTAATATTAATTTTAATTAAATAAACGTATAATTTATAAAGGAGATGCCTTAGACATCAGACAATGACTTATGCTTGGAACCCCAGCGAATTTACCTTTGTATATTAAATTGCTATCTTTCTCTTACATTCGTTCAGAGGTCTCTAAACTGTTCATTTTTTATGGTCTACCATTCAACAGAATCCCACAAGTAGACATATTACATATTTTACATTTTACTGCAGATTTAAATCCAGTGACATTTACACTATTGTTACTTTAACTTTAATTTAATGCATTTTAAAATAGTGTTTATTCAAAACAAAAGGCGCATTTTCGGCGTATTCCTTGCTAAAAAAAAACAACAAAAATTTGAAATTGAAAACGTTTTTTGGTGACCATATTGACCTTACAGATTTCGGTTTTTGTGTTGCGTCTTTCTTCCATCTTGACTTTTTTTAAATATTCTTATTGTTATGCAGAGAAAAATGACACAACAGATGAAATATTTTACTTTAAAGTACATAAACAGTTTAGAAAATCATCATAACTTAAAATAGTACTACGCACAGGTAAATTGTTTATTTCTTGTATTGGACAAGTAAGATATTTATTAAGTTATGAGTACGACCGTTATAACAACAATACGTGCTTACCTTGTTTAATAAGACCGTCACAACAAAAAGTGTGTATTTTCTTATACCGTGTGTCCCAGCGAAAGATAGCATAGCAGTTTAACATGAAAAAACTGGGTTTTAAAAATAAAATCCGTCCAGCTAATAACTATGTTACCATATTGGACATGGCATTACTTCACCTAATCCTACATCTAATATCATACAGATTAGTTCATTCCATTAGTGAAAATTTGCGAAATCAATAAAAATGTCAAAAGATTTTCATTTGTTGTTTTTATTGCTATAAATGACATAATTATTATTCTGTAGTCTTGTGGTTAGAATTCCGAACTACGGAATCGTAGGTTTTACGTTCTAATCCTGGAGTAGGTAATTTGTAAATTATTTTTTCTCTTTCTTAATTAATTTGTTTTTTTGTGAATACTGATTAACTTCCTATTTCTAACAGTTATTGGAAATGAGTTTTTTTAAAGAGTAAAAATCATATTGAAGAAATAAAAAACACACTAAGAATAGAACCTACAACCTACAATTCCGTAGTCCGGAATTCTAATCACAAGTCACCACAAGACTGCAGTACAGGTACTGAGTTGTCATTACATTTATAGCAATAAAACAGCAAATTAAAAGGTTTTGAACATTTTTATTAATTTCACAAAATTTGTCCAATAAATGAACTAATCTGTATTAAATTCGATGTAGGATTAGGCAAAGTATTGCCATGTTTTTCCATATTAACTGGTATGCAACATTTCGCTGGAAGACACAGTATTTTACAAAGATGTACCTACTTAAAGGTTGTGTGCGTTGAGTGGTTACACAGCTAGAGTGATATTTTTCTCAAACATCTTGCGGTATTTTGTTGGTTACTTTCGAAAAATTGCAAAAAATTAATAAATTAATATTTTTCTTGTTGTTTTGAGTTCCCTGGTTTCCGTATCACATTCCTTGCAGCTGCAATAAGAGGGTGTCGAGAATTATTGATTTGTCTTTCTTATTAATTTAGCTCACATAAATATTTAATTATTTTAATTTGTATCTATATAAAGAAGGGATTATTTCATTATTGTATTACTAAGATAATTGCTACCTTAGAAAACTGTTTTCGCATTTCAGTCGTCGAACCTAAAAGCTTCCTTTAATGGATTTAAGAGCGCGCTTTAAAATGAAAACACTGTAGTAAGAAGTTTGTAATGGTAATGTTTTTAACCCGATAATAGTGAAAATCATATTATACGTCATAATTTAGTTATTTACTTTGAAAAGCAAGTGTTTTTTTCTGTAACTATCAGTACCACATCAGCAATACATTAAAACTTTTACATGGCTCATTTTCCACGAGCTTTCTGCATAAATTTCGGAAAAACGATGTAACCTGCAATGAATTATCTTGCACAATGAATATATATATATATATATATATATATATATATATATATATATATATATATATATATATCAATTTTGCACCGTTTTCTTTCTGCTGCAAATTGTATTTATTTTCAGGAATTTTCATTTAGCATAGGGCAAGCTAGAAACTCTAATGATTCTTATTGATATTATAGTTATGCCTATTGCTTGTTCCTGTTTGCAGATATTTATTCAGATAAAGTGCATAAAAATGACTGCCTGAATACGACGGGTTTTGAAAATAATAATTAATAGGATGGTATGTATACCTATGCATCTTGACATTTTTTAAAGTATATGTTCTCTAAAATCATTACTTTGCGCACTCTTTTGAGTTCGGAAAATAATATTTTAAGGGATCCAGTTCTTTAAAATAACGTAAGCAAATAGTTACTAAAGAATTTTGGAGAGCATATATTTTTGTATGTAACACGTCCGTAAATATATTCGTCCTCTAAAATTCTATTTTGCGTACTTGTTACATACATAACTATTACTTAACTCCCATTTAAAAAAAAATAGTAGTAATTTTTTTAAAGCGACATTTAATTATATTGTTAAAGTAAAAATATCTCAAAGAGAATATAATGCATATTTAGGTTAAACTTCAAATACGATATAAAATTTAAGTTATCTTTAAATAAAAGTAACTGATTTTTTTTAGTGAAATAGTATTAATATACGATACTTAAGCTTTGTAGTTTTTTTAATACACATATTTGGAGTACTGATAAAACTTAAAGTTGAAGGAGCAAAAGGGTGGATTTTTATATTTTCTAGAAATAGATGTCTCGTCTCTTCTCGGCTCAACTAATTTCTTTTTATCACATCTTTTTTCGAAAGACAAGACTAAATATCTTCGAGATGAGATAAACTAAAATTGAGACGAGACAAAATAAACAATTTGTGTATTTCTCTGCAAAATTTTCTTCGGCACCTAAATTTAGCTAATAATTTATATAAATACCAGCAATAACATAAATTCCTTTTGAAGGGTGGAGTAACCTAACCTATAACCCTCCCATTCGAAATCTCCGTTTAGTTAAAATATAAACTAATCACATCCGAACCACGCCTTTTCTATATCCCCTATAACCGTTCCGCATCCACATTCCGTCTAGGGCATTTCGATTTTGCTTTGGACAGTAATATTCACATTTCGCTTGATTTTTACGCAAACGAGGGAAATTTCCGATGCTATACACGACGAATACAGCGAAGCGAACGTTGAATTCGTTTCGTTTTCGACGATTCGACGATTCACTTGTAACCGTTGTCAAGAGGGGCCATCGAATTTTAATTACGTTTACATCAATTACAATTTCATTACATTTCATGTGTAAATTTCATTTGCTAAATGGCGCGTAAGAATAAATTGAATTATTTACTTGTGTGGGAGGGAAAGGTTATGAGCTATACAGGTATTAATTGTGACGAGGGGTTCAAGCCTTTTACAGTTTTTCCATAAGCATAAGTTGCAGTGTATATGTCGTAGGCTGATTGTAAAATTTGAGTATTCATGATATACAGTGTCACCTAATTTTATTGAGATTAAGGAGGGTTCATTATTTAGTTCAGTTCAATCAAAGTTTCTACCAAAACCGAGTATGTATAGAACTCAAGAAGGGTACTTGGTTGTTTATTTAGTTCAGTTCAAGCAAAATCGAGTACCTATTTAAGACTCAAGTAGTGTATTGAGTTATTTATTTAATTCAGTTTAATAAGAGTTTTCTATTAAAACCGAGCATGTGTGGGATTCAAGAAGAAAATTGTACTGTTTATTTAGTTCAGTTCAGAGTTTCTAACAAACATTATGCAGAAGTATTAGACAAATTATTATGTACTGTGTTTATATTTTTAGTGCAACTTTAACAGTTATAAATTGTACCAAACTCCCAAAACAACTTCGTTTATATATGGACTATGTTAATTATGCTGGAGTTTTATACTTTGCCTGCAATAAATATTGTATACATATACGATTTTCGTAAACTTGTTAGTTACATATTTATTAATTTTAGACAAAAGTTGCAAATACAAAAGTTGTTCAATATTAAAAATATGTAATGCGAGACCATATTTCTATGATAGTTCTCAAGAAAAACGCAAAAGAAAATACCCCATTTAGGTATAGCTTTAGGAATCGGCACAAACATATTATTCTTTGACTGTTTCATTAGCAGTTTTGTTAATAAAATAAGTGCTATATTGTACTAAAATCGACAACATTTTGCCAATGAAAATGGAAGGCTGTTTGGTTGAATCGATTTTTCTATTATTCCCTGTTATATTGGTAAGCCACAATGCTAAAATCTTACTGTTATTGTTCCATTCCATTACCAAGTTCTACATTTCAGCCACCAGACTATATAATTCCTCTGCAGCTGGCATTAATTCCCTATATTAATCAGAATCCTAAATACTCAACGCTGCAATAGTTTTATTACTCTACTGTGATTTGCAACAACACAGAATATTCCAATATCAAAGTGCATCAGGAACACTGCTGCCAACACAAGCGCCACACAATGTCTTACTAAAACCCGAAGTCGAAACTGCCGTAAGCCGTAGCTTATGACGTTATATGACGTTAAGATTAGAACTACGAAGCTGTGACTAGAAGTAGGAAAACTATCGTATAAGAAACTATGGATAGTTCGATATAGTGGCAAAGTAAGAACAAACTATCGATATATCGATAATATTATCGATAGTCAAAACTACTCGATACTTTCGATAGTTTCAGGTAAACAATAGTTTGAGTTAAACGATAGTTGTTTCTTATCGGATAGTTTTTGTTTGTCGATAGTTGTTATCAAACTATTATTGAGATAAAAAAGTGTGAGTCGAAATTCCATATTCCAAAATATGCCTAAAATTATGCTTTATAAACGATAAACTGTAGGTATAGTTTACATGCCAATAAAATAATGTTTAAAACTATCGATAAACTATTGTTTAACTATCGACAAACTATATCGTTGAATTATCGATAAACATTCCTTTAGGGAACTATCCATAGTACTATCGTCACATTGCAACTATCGATATATCGATGATAATTTTTTTTAAACTATCGATCTATCGATTGTTTTTCCACCTCTAGCTGCGACATATGAGTAACTTAAAAGAGTTTTTAGTTTGAAGAAAAAGCATAATTGCAAAACGCAACTGTAAATATTACTATTAACAATAATGCCTATGTCACAGCGGTATGGCATGAAGCTATGCGAAATTTTGTATATTACTATGTTCACTTCGTATTTTTAAGGTTTTTGAAAATTAATTCTTAACAGCTGAGAATTAAAATTCATGAGAATTCTATGTGTTAAGACGTGCGTTCGGAAAATACCGAACTAAGTCGTCATTTCCAAAGTTTGGCGGGTTGAGGTGACGGAAAGTCCTTTTTTGCAGTCAATCGAACAAAAAATGTAGGAGAAGAAAACTGAGCATCGTTGGCCCAATCATATCTCATTTAATTTATAACACAGACGATTGTTAAGATAGGTACAATAATTTATTAATGTTTCTTTGTTTTCAGAAATTAAGAATTGCCATTTATCCACCAGAAAAAAATGATAAAAATATCAAAGAATGGCTGAATTCAAGTCATTTTTTTTTTCAAAACATAAGACAAAGAAGAAAAATGAAAACAGAGAGAACTTCTAACAACTTTTGGTAGGTAACATATTCCTATGTTGTAAATTAAAAAAAACCTCTAGAAATCAAATGACCATGAGACGCACACATCATGTTTTGCTATAAATTTAACTACAAGACATGACCCTTAAACAAATCAATAATTAATTAATATTTTGACAAAAGCTTAAGTTTTATATTCTTGTTGCCGAATTACTTACTGTTATTATTTCAACAAATTATTCATCAAAAAAATGTCAAAAATTATTTTGATGTGTCACTGTAAAAATTAGCAACAAGTTTCCATATGACAACGCAAACGCTTACCTATTCATTTATTTCATCGAACACCGTGCTTCATGTCATGCCAGTGTAACATAATAAAATTCAAATTAGAGTGTTTGGACAGCTTAATCGTCAAACTTAATAAATAATTTGTGAACGGTGGACAAAAGTTGTATGATGGCTCTTATGTTTATTTTATCTCTAAATGAACACTACATACCTATCTACATGTTTGCTTACTAACTAAATTTTCTTTTCCGTAATTACTCAGATATAAGGTAAATAATTATAAACATAATGTATAAAATATTGTGTAAGTTAATTAACGTAGTACAAGTTTCCACGTTTAAAATTCTTATTAACATTTAGGCAAAAATAAAATTAGTATATCTTAATAAAAATCTGTGAGATAAATTGGACTCATACATCTGAATATCTAACGAAGTAAATAAGCAAAGCATTTTGTAAGGATGGTTGAAAATTCCCCAATTTTAAAATCTCATACCATTTCGATGCATTTTAAAGCGACGTCGCAGGACAAACTCGCAGCCGCACGGCGTCTTCAAAGAGTTTCATCAGTGACAATATGAAATTTGCATAAATTAAAGTTCGCAAAGTTGCCTGAAGAGTGTGCAAATAATGTAAATATTCTCTATTCCGTAATATTAGTTCGAAATTGCGTACTCCGTTTAGGTTATAACGGCTTTTTAAATTGAAAATATGTTGCTATCTGACTTTAAATATGTATTTACATACTTAGACAAGAACTGGATTTTGGTCTTCCCGAGGGTCTTCCAGACACATCGAGGATTGACCCTAACAACGTATTTTCGTTAGAGATTTATATGGCTTTGACACTTTTTATTTATTTTTATTTTTAAAGTACAAACTATTTTGTTCAAAGTTTTAAAAATATAATCATTTTCAAAAAATGTTATTGAAATAAAATAAAATTAATAATCAAATGTTGTAGAGTGATAACATTATTTATTATTTATACAGGGTGATTCGAAAAGTTGCGCACATATTTTAATGGCATATAGTTAGTTAGTGTTAGTATTTGATATAAGTAACATATCATGGAACAAAAATATTTTTCAAAAATTCGTAAATTTAAGGGCAGTTTGCACAAAGAATACCTACATGAAATAAAATAAAATTATAATTAGTTATGCAGGGGTAAGTATAAGAATTTTATAGGTTAATTATTATTACTTTAAAAATTTATTATATCAATCAAATTGCATATGTGTGCCCCAAACTGTTAGATGTAAAAAAAATTAAATTGCAAATTTGGAAATATTATTTCAGTTATATACAGGGTGTTCATTTTAAGTGGCGCACCATTGCTAACTCGAGAACTATAAGAGCTACGAAGTTGGTTAAATTAGCAAACAATTTCTATTTTATATGACTACTTTAATGAACGAAACAAAAAAAAAATTAGACCAGTGGTTCTCAAACTACGGGGTGCAACTTTCTTATTTCTAATGGGGACCTATTTTTTTATTGGTTTATTCGATTCAGTATTTTTTTCTGAATTTAAAGAGATATTAGTTTTATACCCTTGCAGAACAAAAACGTAAGAAAAACGCTATTGAAAATTATGATAATTTAATTAAAATCTGATTGTTAGTTAGTGTTTTGGCAGAAAAAAATAGAATATTTTGTTTCATATTAATTGTTAGTGAAAATATTCTTTATACTACACTGATCAGACCAAATAAGGTCGAAACACGTGTCAGTAGTTACCGCCACTTTACACCCTACTGAGTGCTTAGTACCCTGAACTCATACACTCAGTAGCGGTCCTGATCTTCTGATTAAAATCAAAAAAATCATTTCATTACCAAATAACAATTAATATGAAACAAATATTCAATTGTTTTCTTCCATAGCACTCTTGTAACAATCAGATTTTAATTAAATTATCATAATTTTCAATAGCGTTTTTCTCATGTTTTTGTTATGTCAGGGTATAAAACTAATATCTCGTTGAATTCAGAAAAAAATACTGAATCGCATAAGCGAATAAAAAAAATAAGTCTCCATTTGAAATAAGAAAGTTTCACCCCGTAGTTTGAGAACCACTGGTCTAATTTTTTTTTTTTGTTCATTAAAGTAGTCATATAAAATAGAAATTGTTTGCTAATTTAACCAACTTCGTAGCTCTTATAGTTCTCGAGTTAGCAATGGTGCGCCACTAAAAATGAACATCCTCTGTATAGGAAGATATGAATCATCCTGAATATAAAAATGAATTATGTATATTTTATTAAGTGCGTGGTTACTATTGTACTAGGAGAAGTAAAACCAAAAATTATAATATATGTAATAACCCTTTACAAGTTCAGAAAATTTCAATTTTAATTTATCTATACATACATACAAAGGATAATTTTTGTGTAAAATTGAACTGAAATGTAGATACCATATTAATATATAGTTTGTGAGATGAAAGAAGTCTAATAAAGGTCATCCTGGAACAGTACGAAGTAAGATTTTAGCTCAGCCCATATTGTCATATTCCGTAATAATAACTGAACTTACGTTACAATAACATTATTGAGTAGAACGAGCCAAGCTTTGTTATGCATGTCGTAACTTACTCGAAACAATATGTATTTTTGAAAGACAAACGAGTTCAATTCATACGAGTATTTATTCCATACTATTTGATAATGTATGTACGACAAAGATAAATATATACGCCGTTTGTTTATTTGTTCATGATACAGATTTCGTATGAGAACAAAAAATTTAATAAACCACGCCTGTTTTAGAACTATTTTTGCTGAGTAATGAACTTATTTCAGTCATATTCAGTGCAATTTCGTCGTAACCGTATATCTCTCATTACACTTCTCCGTCGAAGTTATGCGGCACTTGTGTCGTTTTTCGCCGATAAGTTACGGCCAAGATTCCGCAAATTTACTGCAAGATTCTAGCGCCATCTGTTGCTCTTTCTGTATCTGTATATATCTTGATTCAACTTATTACTTACCGACCATTGCGCAAATGTTTCAATTAAAATTATGTACTCCAAGAATCGTAGAATCTCTGGACGTATGAATTATGAACACAAGACCACTCGTGAAACAAGGTTTATCTGGATTTTAGATAAGTGGAGAATCTGGATCTGTTTATTTTAATTGAAGCCTCATTCACATATTCATTTAGTTTTAAGGTTTACATATATTTTTACTTTTACGAATGTTTAAATTCATGTAACTATACGACCATCCATACTTTTCACTTTCTAGCACTAAGTAAAAAAACTATAAAAAATGTAAACCTTCACACTAAACGCTTCTGTGAATGAGGCTTTAACTTGCAGATATATTTACTTGGATGGGATAAATTTAACGAGACCTATGCTCAAAAAGAATACATAAATAAATAAATAATCACCAAAATATAATGAGACTCATTTATTCATGACAAAACTTTTGTAAGTTATGTTAAAAAATAATATAAAAATTGGGTGACAAGAAATTGTTGAAAATTATTTCTGGAATTTTTCTAATATTCTTTCTGTACGAATATCAAACTGTATACACCTTTAACGTATGCACTGTAATTTGTGATACATCCTGTACAGTTTGATGTAGATACTTACTTGGACGGATCAAAAATACTATATCAAATATTTTAAAAAATCAACGTTTTTAAGAAAACATTAATAATTATTTTTTACATACATTTTATTGTTAAATTTAAGTTGTATATATTTAATGAATTGCACTCTATTAAGGTACTGACTAAATTTATTTTTAATGATTTATGATGCGAATCCAGTGATAGTAAAATGGATTAGTAAATTTTTGAATTTCGGAAATATTCTTTTTGATTGATCAGACCAATAAAAATAACGTTTTTTTTGTCACGGAAACCATTCAACAGAATCTACTCCCAATGACTGAATGGTAGATGTTATTATAATGAAATCCAACCACTCGGGCCCAGTAGTATTATTGTCGGTTGCTGGGATCGAACTAGGAACCGCTATAGCATGCTAGGCAAACACACTCTACAGTTGAGCTAGGTAACCAATGTAGGTGGAAGTAGTAAATTTTTGTTCACGATCACGCACGCTCAGAAACTTATAACAAAATCACGTCAATTCACGCACGACATTTTTCATTTGACTCACGATCACTCACGCTCACGAATTTATAATAATTATAGTCACTCCCGATCATGCACGACGGGTTACATTATCACCGCAAAGTCGTAGTGAAAAGTACGACTTAAGTTCCGATTTTTTCTGTGCACTCTCGATCGCTCACAAAATTGCCCAATTAGCCATTTGTTTTGTGTTGACATTTTGCAAATAATGTATTATTTTTACTCACGTCCGAAAAAAATCTCTCACGATACATTACTTGTCACTCACGCTCACGCCCAATCACGATTCAAAACTTCATAATTACTCACGTTCACACAGGTCACGCTGTGACCCATCGTGAACCGACAAAACTCACGACTCGCGCCCAGCTCTACTAGGTAGTAGTCGAAGTTATGACAGAAAACCGGTAAAGTCGCAAATTGGTAAGAAATTTAAGGATGCACGCTGTATAATAATTTCTGTGATAAAGTACTATTAGTTCATATTTAAATTTCACGTAAAATATATCCTGTTTGAAGTTTACCTCGTCAGTTGGTGGAAGTATAAAATGATATTATGTACGTAATCTTTTTAATGAGTATGTGCATTACATGTAATTTCATATAAGAACATACTAGTGAGTATATCATAAATTATAAAATGAAATGAAGTTTTCCTGTTGCATAAAATGTAATGATGTACACGGGAAATTAACTAAAATGTAGCATAAAACGAAGATACTCCTCAAACTTTAAGTCAACGTTGTAGGTAGGTTCTTACTTTAATCTTATTAATTATTTACATACAGTAAATTATGATCACTCCGAACTGAAAGATGCAAAGATATCTTCTCTCGTTTGAGACAGAAATATTATGATATTATATATCATTGAGATCTTTAACTACCAGTTAGTAGGTGTAGACATGTCAATTATGCACTTTGTGATTAAAGTATAATATAAAATTAGGCAAAAATATCGACGCGTCCACGAGAAAACAACGTAAGCGCCAAAAAATTCAAAATTTAAACATATTCTTCCAAAAAACACAGATAACCTATAATAATTAATAATATTTGTGTTTGTGTGAACAAGTGAGATTATTGATTCTCAGCATTATATTTCTAGTTGATTTCGTTATTAAGAAAAATATTATTTTAAATAATACCTAGTGCTTAAATCTTATGTTTTTCCCCAGAGGAATAAATATAGATAATTTTTTTATTTTCTGTACTAATTATTTAATACACAATACCGACATATTTCTATTACCTACGCACATATTAATTGAAATACCTACATACTAGTCATCATCGCAATATTTTTTATTTCAGAGAACAAAGACAAATTTTAAAATTGGTATTAAGCTATAGTGTATTTTTTGCTGTCTACCTATGCTGAAAGAAGGATTTGTTCTAAGCAAAAAGTATAATATGAAAAATGGTGATTATAAATAATAAATAAGCTAATTTTTTGTTAAAAGTAAGTACAAAGTTATAATCCCGTCAGAATGAAACCTTTAGGCTACACTCGTCTCCGTAAATATCTAAATATTCCCATTCTGACGAAAAAACGAACTCCATGAAATATTAATTTAAAAATATGAATATTCTTGTTAATGTTTCATATCGCATTTTATTGAAAGCATGTATACATAATATATCTTTCTACAATGAATTTTTTGCTGTTTATACAATCTCTTTTAAACTTTGCTTTGAATGAGAAACATGATGTTGCATGAGTATAAGTTATTCAGGATGGATGAAAAAAGTCAATTGAATACTGAAAATTGTTCCATTATGCACTTTTACATTTTACTGCATGCATGCAAGGAAGATATTTCACTGAAATTACTACCGTTCTGTTTTTTTGCAGTATCTTTCGTCTTACTAATACGTATTTTTACAAAAACACAGCAATAGTAAATTTATCTACTTTAATTAAACTCATTTTTCATTCTTTGAAACAGACACGGTTCGTAAGTTTAATTTAAGTAGGTATTGTCTTACTTACAAATGTAAATCAGTGCAGTTATTTATCTGCTAATTGAATTCTTAAGTAAATAATATATCTCGTACAGTTACCAATTTAATTAATAAACCTGGACATTTTGACAGTTGAGTTTTCACATAATAAATTCAGTGCAGTTAGTAATAAAATACCTAGTTTCATGATGTTGCAGTACGATTTTTTTATATCTAAATAAATAATACCTAACAGTTTTGTTAGCTATAAGGTGCTTGCAAGTAATTTATTGACTTCAAACGTCTTAACTTTATGCTTTCAAAGATTGCAGAAAGTGCAAAAGCGAAAAACTGTAGCATTTACGGTAAAAGCGTATTACACCAGTGTTTCTCAAATTTTATTTTAGTATGATGTATGCAAGTCGTCTGAAAAATATTATAATAGGTATGTAAAATATGTAAGTAGGAATATATTTAAAAAAAATGCAAAATGACGTATGAATCAATTTGGTTCAAGAAATATCCTGTTATTTTACAAAACTAACATACCTTCACGCTGGGTACTTTGTAGGTATACTTAAAAAAGGCATTTTTACGAATATTTGCACAACAGGCTTTTATTTTATTTTTTCGCGATTTGTGTAGGACGCCAATAATTCCAAAAAACATAAGTCGTCTTTAACTCTAACAAAGATGAGCGCGAAATTGATGGCAGCGACGTGTTAAATGCAAATGAATTAAAAGCTAATAATCAAGCTCTTCTTCTAAAATTTGATTGAGAGTTTCATATAATCATAAAGCTGAATGTTTGTATGTCTGCCTGTCTGTGTCTATCCGTTTGTTTTGTGTCTACATCTAGACTGTTTGCCCAATCCTCATGAAAATTTGCATGCAGGTCTCTATTGACCAGATTTTAAGGTATGTTTTATTCGATCGGACCAATCGCTCTAACGGACGAAATTTATGTAACAGCGAAACCAACCAACGCCTATATTTTCTTTATTATTATAGTTACAAAAAAATGTTAAACAGCAAAGTTGTAGCTGACCAAAGGGGACATCTGATTAAAGAATAAAAAAAAAATTAAACCAGTGGTTCTCAAGTTACAACACAAAGTTATATTTTTTCAAATGGGAATATACATATTTTTTAAGCCTATTCGGTAGAGTATTTTTTTCTGAAGTCAACCATGTATTCGTTTTATATCCTTACATAATAAAAATATTGAGAAAAATTCAATTGAAATTTAAATAATTTCTAAGTTTAATTAGATGTCCCTCTTGGTCTCCTACAACTTTGCTATTTAACATTTTTTTGTAACTATAATAATAAAGAAAATATAGGCGTTGGTTGGTTTCGCTGTTACACCCTGTATATGTTAGGCTCAATTGCCAAATTCAGCCATTGGGCGAAATAAACGGCCACAACGCAATCTGGCAAACGCAAAACAGCCACAAACGCGTTGTGACCGTTTTATAACAGCCACAACGCGTTGTGGCCGTTTAACAAAACCCTTCTTTAGTTCAACAAAACTCCGTTTTTTTGACATTAAACTAATCTATGCTAACAAAACCCTTCTTGAGTCTAACAGAACTCCGTTTTCCGTTTTTTTGACATAAACTAATCTATGGTAAAAAAAACCCTTCTTGAGTCCAACAGAACTCCGTTTTTTTTAACATAAACTAATAGTTTTTAAAATACACAACGCGTTGTGGCTGTTTTGCGTTTGCCAGATCGCGTTGTGGCCGTTTATTTCGCCCAATGGCCGAATTCGGCAATTGAGCCTAGCATATTATATACTATTGAAATATAATAGAAGATATATAATTTATTTTAAATCGGATCATAAATGATTATTTATCCGGGCAACGCCGGGTACCCACCTCAGGTAGTATTCTATATACGACGCTTGCATTTTGTGGAATTTTGAGAGTCCCTCCCAGACGTTTACGGGTTTACGTGGTGCATACTCCAACGTACATATTTGCTGATACGTTGATATGCGCACAAACAGTGAGCATTAGAGGTGATTTATTATATAACTTCAAGTTTTCGGGAGCAAATCCTCTAACAATAGAAAGGAATTTACTTTCAAAGACGAAATCTTTAGCAAGGAACTACGCGAGCATATCAAGTGAGTGATGTATAAAAAGAGATCGCAATTTCTTTATAACTTTCCTAGCACTCGCCCTGCACGTCTGGGAATGCTTTAAATTGATTTTTAATCGAAATACTTCGTAATAGAGAAGATGAAAAGTTTTAATATCATAAATGGCTTCGGGAGTTACTTACGTTTCGAACTGAGAAATGTAGTAGAAGAACGTATAGAAATAATCATGGACCAGTAGACGCTTACCTGAAAAAAGAAAGAATGTTTAGAATACATCAGTAAAATCCATGTTTTTGTATAGTGTATTTTTCACTGACAACCATGAGTACCCGTGGTTTGACAGTTTGTAACCGTACACACGGAATAATATAGTATGCCATTAAAGAAACTAAATATGTCACAAAGGCAATCGCACTACATGAGCAATAAACTTTTTAAAATAAACTAGCTAATTATGTAATAAATTGTAATTACAAATTATTTACTGGCAAAAGCTTATTACAGTGTCGACGAATATCTTAATGCCAATTTTGAAGACCTGTAATACTATACTAACACTTGGTTTTTTTGTAACTCTTCTTTGAAATACGATTACCTATTATATTACCATTTTCATAGTTTTTGAAAGATTTAGTGACTTAGGATATATTCTTTATTGTAAAGTTGTGCCTTAATAAATATTATTATTACCTGAGTTATTACCTATATCAAATAATATATTAATATAAAACAAAATCGTTCCGTTTATGAACTCGTCAATGAGTAATGTATCCAGATTAGTGTATGGTGTAAGGTTTGATACAAAGATCGATAAAATGTATGATTCAATGCAAAAAACCATACACAACACTACAACTGATACAAGACTCGACACTAGGTTGATCACGACGCGTTTCGATCTTTCGATCATCATCAGGTGACTGCAGTTAGTGTTGTGTATGGTTTTTTGCATTGAATCATACATTTTATCGATCTTTGTATCAAACCTTACACCATACACTAATCTGGATACATTACTCATTGACGAGTTCATAAACGGAACGATTTTGTTTTATATTATTGTGACAATGAACTTCGGAATTTCAGATATCATTAATTTTAAATAATATATTGTTGATGCGCAGTAGCGCATCGAAGTGGAGCTACATTATTTACCATTTTGTAACTGGTCCACTTTGTGAACGAATGTGTTACAACTTGTTGTAATAGCATATTATGCCTCAGAGTTTTAAGCACAGCTCTTTACATGTGATGACACTGATGACGTATGTTTCCGGAGTTCCTTGGTATAAGACTCTCGGCCGGCAGTGTGTGATTGTCGTTAAATTGTAAAAACATCTTGCAATTAAATAGGTACCACTAGAACGCTTTAAGCTGAACAATTATTGTCTTAAATGTTTACTCGGTTGCATAAGAATCTCGCCGCTGCTGCTTTGAATTTCGAAGGTCGTCGCACGCTGTGCAACAGATTTTTGAGTTTGGATATTACGTTGAAGTAGTTCTGTATCCCACAAACTATAATACAAGCAGTTTTATTGATCAAATGGCCAGTTGACTGATTTTAAAAACTTAAAATGTTATTCATGTTTTAACTCAGTTGACAATAGTTTAAAATCCGATATAATACTCGTAGTATTCCATTTGTTTAACGTTCTATCTGATACCTACCAACATAATCAAATCCTATTTCCACTATTATACTCAGTGTAAATGACATAACAAAACAACTATGTAACCATTCTTGTTAATTTGAAGCTTTGAAGTCAGACATATTTGCAATATTAGGTACAATACATTTTATAATTGCTCGCTCTGTGTAATTCTCGATGCATGTTTATTATTTTCGTTCAATCAAATAATCAAATCAAATCAAAGTTAGTTAAATAATAATTACCTATTTCCTCTATTATTATTCTCAGTGTAAATGACATAACAAAACAACTATGTAACTATCCTTGTTAAATTGAAGCTGTGAAGCTAGACATATTTGCAATATTACAATACATTTGATTATTGCGCGCTCTGTGTATTTCTCGATGCATGTGTATAATTTTCGTTCAATGATTGCTCAGGGCCCACGAAGTAACATAAAGCATGGTTTGTCATTTCACCAAATCACAAAACACAAATGGACAAGTTGGGGAGTAGATAACTAATAATTATTTGTGAATTAATACAAAAAGCTATTAGGTATTAATTATGTACTGTTGTTTTGAATTCCTAATAATACATTATTTGTTTAGGTTTAGTTTCTAGTTCTGTACTAATATTTAATTTTGATTTGTAATTATTGTATCAAATTTTATAAAATAATTGCTTGTTGTATTTTTGTAAACTAAGAATATTTTGTATCATTAATATAGTCCTATTAAAAATAATTTCGTACAGAAAAATAAAAATAAAATAATTTTATTTTTGGATTCAAGATCAAAGACTGTTTAATTAAAAATTAAGTTATTCATACAGGGAAAATTACATCATATTTCACCCTCTATCACGTACAAAAATTAAAATTAATAACAAATTTTTAAAAAATAATGAAACAAATGCTTTATTTTAGCATTTAGATAAGTACGTAGGCAAATAAAATATAAATATACTAGTGTGCTTTGGGAGGTGGTTTAACCACCAAACCTTCCCTGGTTACGCCTATTATTACAACTATATTAATTATTATAATATAATAAGTACAAAACAGATAGGTACACAAAAAATTCAAAGTAAACAAATACATTTTTTAAATTATTCGTGGAAGGTTTTATTGTTTTAGAGATTTGAATAGGAAATACTACAAAGAGCGAAACTAATTACATCGTATTTTACATATAGTGTTCCGAAGCTTATTGTTGTTACATCAAAGTATGAATAATAAATTTTTGCAAATAAAAATAAACCGTATTGTTTTGATATGAAACGAACATTTTTGACAATAGGTTTTATAAAATCTGTCACAGTATTGACACTACAAAAAAATACTCATATTAATTACATCTCTGTGAGCCATTAATCCCTCCTTCTATATTTAATTAAAACGGAAAAAATTCATGTCTCCTACATATTCCTATCTCATTTCCTCTCGTACTCACATTACTTACGAAATTGTAAACTCCGTATTGCCTTGAAGTTGGAGTTTGAGTAACCTGATCTTGGCGCTGCTTCGTCAAACTTCGCCGCTTGCCGCGTGCTTGTGCTAATTATACGTAATTTTATGTAATACGAATTCTTTGGCGTCCAAGATACAAGATGCGAGATACGGGAACGTGAAGCCGATGGTGTGTTATTTAGTGTGTTTAGTTATTTAGGTAATACAATGGTGAACGCATGCGTGGATAATCGGCCGCCATCTTGGATTTTATAGGTTAGGTTTGCTTACATATAGCTGATTTTTATAAACAAGCAGCACATGAATGAAAAATGAAAAGTAGAAGGTATACATTCAATATTGAAAATTTTTTATTTATGGTTGGTTACACACATAATTATTGTCATTTATAATCTCACATGTGCTTTAATTCTTTTCGGAATTTTTTTGAGTGCTTTCCAATAACGTCTTAATCAACTCGAGTGGTACACGAGAGTTGATTACGATGCACGAAAAAAAATTCCTGGAAATGAAAATACGCAAAAGGTAATTACATCACCGGTCTATTTTTAATTCTTTTTGCAATAGAAACCCGAAATATTGACTAATTGTTATCAAAACTGAAATTTCTGTACTGAAGAGATTTTATTAATTTATTTTTACTCATGAAATGATGCGAGAATTTATGTTTCTGATTGTAATACCTAATATCATTTTTTGTCTTGTTTTTCTTTAAGAAAACATGTTGTTTTAAGAACCATTTTATAATACCTACCCTGTAAAAGTACCATTTAAGACAATTAAAACGTATTACCTTGTTTCCAAAATCAAACTTAGTTCAATAATTTACGAGAGAAAATAATTTTAAATTCGTTATTGGAATATTGCACTATTTAGAGATGGCGCTGTTCACCTATGTGAAATTCTGAACAACAGTGCACTTTACTTTGGCTTTCATAAGTATAACATTGCAATTTTGCAGTGTGTATTATTTTGTTGTTAATGTTAATGTAATGTGTATGTTTTTAACAATTTTGCATGTAATAACGTGAATATTGTAACAAATAACATATTTTTCCAATCTTTAATTTATTTAAATTATTAGATAATTTATAGATAATATAAAAGTATTCATTATAATGTTAAAAGTATTAAGCGGTACCAGCCGCTGAGCTAGCAGCGTTGCGAGTTTATTATATTCTTATGTGTTGTACGCTTGCACAGTATGATTTTAATTACATTTGAATTTGATTAAAATTACAAATGAAAAAGAAATTGCTTATAATTTTACTAAAATTATCATCTATGATATTAAAAACGGTTTAATATAAGTCCAAGGTTATATGGTGCTACTTCAAAGGAGGGTACTTTTGTCAATGCTTAAAAAGGAGTAGGTTTAAAATTTACCATATTTTGGCCATATAAGTGTTGCAAAATTTGTAGTAGAAATTTTCTTTTTTTAGTTCAAAATATTGCTTTTAGAAGAGTACAATATTGCTCATTTACATGCATTTATTTTACCATTTAAGATTCAAAAATTGCTTAAAAGAAATAGGTACTAAAAATACTACTATTTGAGTAAATTTCTTCCTACTTTAAGAGTAAGGTCATCTTTAAAGCGCAGAAATTTTATGAATGTTGCTCTTTCTTTGAGTAGGTACCTAAATATTGTACTTTTTTGCAGTACTTAGTAGTAATTTATTAAATAATAATAATATTATTAAAAGACACAAATTAACATTTAAATGATCATTTAAACACATTTTCCTTCCTTCTAAGTATACCTACATGTGTTTGTTTTAATAAGAAATAATTACAATAGTATTTAATGAATACATTACTGCAATAAAAAAGTACATTATTTAAATATATATATTGAAATAGCAACACTTTCAAAATATCCAGCAGTTGACTTGAAGACACGGTGAAATTATATGGATTACTCGTACTTACAAGTAAAACACAGGATAAGATTATCGAATTAATAAACATAGTATAATTTTAATGGAACGCATTTATTTTAAATAGTTTGTTCTTATCATATAAACAATATGAAATTGCATAATTATATAAAAATCACAGGTTACTATTGTATAATTATTATTATACTTATTGTTCGTATTAAATTTTATTCTAAGAAGAGCACAAAGTACCCTTTTTTGAGCAGAACGTAGCAACTTTACTCTTAAGTACCTCTTTAATAGTACTTCAATTGTTAAGAAAAATTTATGGCATAATATGATTTAAAAAGAGTAAATATAGCTTTTAAAGTATAAAAGTTTCTTCTTGCTCCTTATTAAGCAATTTTTGCCCCTAAAAATAGTTTACCTTCGGAAGAGTGAAGAGTACCATCAATTACTTTTCAAAAAGCAAAAATAATACCATTATTGCAGTAAAATGCTATGCGTTCTTCTGAAAAAGCATGCTACAGTGGCCCTTTTTTCAACTGTGTGTAATAGATAAAACTTGTAGATAAGCTACAACACTGTTCATATATAAAACTGTAGCTTTTCATAGTCCCTCTTTTACCTGGTCATTATTCCACTATTTTCGCAAGTCGTGCAATTACGAGCTGCCATATTCAGCTTGTACAACGTCATGTCATATCTGAATATCTTTAACAGTACAGCAGCCCGACATTTTCAATTACACAAGTAAAGTTTGCCATGAATGAGACCCGGCCAGAATAAAGACACAAGACCACTATTAAGTAAGGAGAACGAAGAAGATTGTCGATGAATATTAAAATAAACAAAAACAAGTATGAAAGAAAAATTAAATTGCTTGTCAAGGTACTCGTAAGACAATATTTGTGTTTCGGACGTTTCAATTTGGTCTGAATGCCCGCAAGCGTGTAATTTTATGATTTAGTTAGGAGTCACAATGAAATTTAATTCATATTGTTTTTTTAACAAAATATTATGTTGAGGTAGGTAGCTATTTTTATGCAAGGGAATCAAATTATGCTTTCTGGTCAATTTTTAACAAATTAATGTACTTCTAGAGATATTGATTTTTCGGAATTAAATATTATTGCTATTATAAATAAACTTGTTTTGTTCTTAATTTGAAAGAATACATTGCCGTTGGAAATAATTAAAAATAGCGATTAAGATGTATATTTCACAAAAAAAATTACCCGCAGACATGACAGACTGGAACTGAAAAAATGCACTTTTACGCAAAAAACTGTATTTTTTGATATTTTTTCACGTTTTTTATTTAATTGACTAAAAAAACTAAATGCTTATGGAAAATATTTTATTTTATTATCATTTAACCCTCTAGTAACATATAAAGTCATTTAGAGCCCATAAACTGAAAATTTTAGCCCATAGTACATAAAATTCATTATATTTAAAAAAAATTGAATAACTCCTTTATCCTTGGAAATATCTCAGTGAAAATTTGTAATTAGGCTTTTTTCAGTCATTTATAAGAAATATGTTGAGAAAATTGGAAAATTGGATGGCTGACCCGAATTGGCGCGAAATTCAAATTTTCTTCCCAAAAAAATCAATAATTTCCCACAAGCATTTCTTTTTTAGTCAATTAAATAAAAAAATACTAATAATTTTTAAAAAATTATTTTTGTTTCATGATCAGCACGTTGTACAATATAAATATTTTAATTTTTTATCCTAAGTTGTGGAACACCCGTATGGTATATTGTGTAACTTGCATTGAGAAAAAATTTGTTAAAGAAAAATTCCCGTCGTTTAGATTTTTTCCACTACCATAAAAAGGTGATTTAAAACTCAATTTATTTTAAAATAAGTGACTCTTGAAGAATGTTAATGTTTCTCTGCTAATACTGACTTACTATTACTATTAATAAATAAATACATCAATTATCGCCATTTAACAGTGACAGACATGCATAATAACATTGCTTGCATTTACAATGACTCAAGTGCGTAGAGTGATTTTCATTATTTATTCAAGTCTATTCTCGTAACATCAACAGAAGGAAGTTTTTATTTGTCTCTTTAACAATAATTTTATAGAATAAACGATCCTCCGTATATAGCGCCTGTGGTAGACAGTTGGTTGCAATGTATGACGTCATGTAAATGCGATTTATATTAAAATTTACATTGTTTGATAAAAAAATACTGTCTGTTACAGGCAGTGTTGATTGCATAAATACTTTAATCTCATTATTTTAGAATAAAGTATACCTACAAACAAAGTGTAATAAAAGGGATTTCCGTATTATACTTATTATTTTAAATGATTTTATATAATTAAGTGTTATAGAAAACTTTCCCAACAAATTTATGCAAAATACAAAAAATGCTGAATGAATGAACAATTTTGTAGTATTACACTAAGATATTAAGAGTATACGTTAATTTCCTACGTTATATGGCGAGATAGCACAGTGGTAGAGTGCTTTGCTCCGAACAGAGATGGAAGAAAGGCTTTGGCTGAATTTCGTCCATTGTCAGGAGGCAATTAAAGTAAAGTAAAAAATTATTAAAACATTAACTATAAATTAATTTAAAATCATAAATTTGGTATAAGTAATGATATTACTTATTCAAATAATTGTTTTTGTTTCTGTCGAGTTTCTGTTCTTCGAAGGTATATCAAAGGAAAGTCGATCACGTTTAAATACATGCTTAGTTATTTTTTACTTATTTGTGGCGTATGAAATGGATTAAATGTAAAATACTCACGTCTAAACATTATGAATAATCGATAATTCAATTCAGGTTCTCTTCTTAGATTGAAACAAGTGATATATTTATTAATAAAACAGTAAAACAGTGATCACATTTAGTATGCGAATTTCAAAATAAGCATAAATCAAAATGACAACCAGCGGTGCCACCGCAGTAATAAATTATAAATACAAAGGAATATGTTTCAGTATTCGCATTGTCAATGCAAAACCAGAACCAGTTCGAGATTAAAATTCTTACCCTTCATGAATTCATTAAGTAACAAGAGTTTCCCTTGCAGAGTTGCAGATTAATAGTAGACCAAGAAAATATATAAGGATAAATATTCTTGGGTTGTACATAATATTTGATTCGTTTCCATGAACAAACTAACAAATACAGGGTATCAATTCTGTAACAGAGCTAAACGCTAGGTAGCCTTAGCGATTACGTCACGGAGAAATACACAAAATAAGGTAAATTAGATATTAAAACTGCAAATGCCTAAGCAAAATATACAAATAATATAAACTCCCCGTAGAAAGTAAAATTTTAAACCTAATTTAAAATAAGTACTAAAAACCAAACAATAAAACATAAAAATTACTTAAAATAATAAAATAAAAAGACCTATTCTCTATTTATTTTTTTGTGAATCAAACTATTTAATTAGCCTCACCTGCTGTAAGTCAATTGATAATACTAGGTTTCAGACGCATTAATGATTTTTTTTGGGAAGGAAAACTCAATATTAAGAAATAAATATGCGTGAAATTAGGTTCAAGGTACAACAAGAATGATGTTCCTGGAACTCAGGGTTGTTTTACCTTGTATACATATTTTATTTACCGATATTTACCAGCCCCTATAACTTTAATGCTTTGGGTTGAAATAAAATAACTTTAATTATTAAAGGATTTAATATCTAGTCACGAGAACATTTCAAATACAATATTTACCTAAATTTAACAAAAAATTTGAAAAGAAAACTTTGCACTCTTAAAAAGAACCACTTCTAGTTAAGATATTTGTACCAAAATCTAATCCATTCTTCTTTTTTTGGAATATTTCTGCTCAGAAGAGTTAATCTTTTGAACAATGTCCTTCCACGCCACAAGAGTAGAGCATTGAGTAAAATTTTCCGGTCATTTTCTAATGTTTTTTATTTCGTGCATAACACTCACTACTGCTCCTTCGTTTCTTATTTCTAAAATCTGGACGGAATAATTTTGGTTTCGTATATGAAGATTCATTATGAACCTTAAACCTCTGTCCAATGTAATACATGTTGTACCTTGGACATGTCCGAGGACCATCGTGTTTGCTATGTTCGAGGTACAATACCATGTCAATACTTTAAAAAAATATTAGTAGAAAAAATAGGTTAGGAATAGCTTGCTTCTAAGCAAGGAATTAAGTAGTCAAATGATCAGTGAATCGACACAAATCATTAGCGATGTATTTATTAGCAAAATAAATTGTATACTTGTATGAACAGCAAAGGTAAAATAGTTACTTTTTCAAGCAAAAATTTTTGAGCATTTCTGACAGAAAGGCATTTGCAACTGTGTGGTTGAAAACAATCTCACTACACCATTATAGTGGTGGATAGAAGACATGCTATTTCAAAATTAAATGAAAAGACGCGCTAAGCTTGTATACCAAGAGACCGTTCGAGGTACAACGATATGTTCAGGTTCCCTACTTCGGAAATAATATTAAGCTGAACAAATATTATACCTACTTATTTGTTGGGTGTCTAAAGTGTTATACAAATAAAGAGTTTCTAAATACTTAACTTCAAACACAAAGTAGGTAGTATACCTAATATTTATTCAATTTAACATTATTTCTAAAGTTTTCTGGTTCAAAACTAAGATGATATCACTAATTTACGTCGTAGATATCCTGCTGTACATACAGATTATCCTAATCCTCAAAAAGGTTATTACCAGGTATATGGGATGAAAAGACACGATTATGCTTTAGTCCGAATCGCCACAGGACGAAAAGGACCGCCGCCAGTAGACCAGCACTCAATATAAAGCGTAAAGCGTAAGTTACAGAATAGACCCTCAAACAGGATGATAGCTTCGTGCATTTATTATAATTGCACATAGTACTCAACATACTGATCACGGATTTTTAAAAATTTCCAATTTTGATTTCCAGGTTTTTACACCAGGCTACCAGGCTATTTATGGAATTTCATAAATTTACTTAGATCTTGCCGTTGCATATCTAATTAAAATTTTATTTTTGATTCGTGATCACATCACTGATCAGTATGTCATGTAGTATCTGCCATTTAATTTTTATCCTGAAGTTGTGAAACACCCTGTATTTACTTATTTTGAAAAAATTCTTTCAGTTCCGTGATCTGTAAATAATGCCATTAAAATATATGCACGAAGTTGTGAATCTTCCTGTATGTATACATTTATAGCCTTCGCTTTACTTTCACAACCAAACTGCTACATAATAAATTCCAGGGTTAAAAAAATGCACAAGAAAATGACCAAATAAATTAAGTTGTATATTTTAAAATATATAACGTGAGAACAATTGAAAAGTAGTGAGGAAAATCAAAACAGGGGGTAAATAAAATAAGTAAAATAAACGTCTGCAAACAATTTTTCATTGTTCAACAACCCTGACATATCAATTTGAAATTTGTAGAATAAAGAATAACTATCCGCATCAGTATTGCCTGGAGAGCCCTCGCGCTTGGTCAATCTATATCTGTCAGATAAATAAAACAATGCAGTAATAAATGGTTATATCCATTTTATTTATCTTATAGATAGAATTTATCAAGATTGGAAAAATTTCCAACAAATGCTTACAATCATTCTTACGAGACAGTTAGGTAAATGAAAAGACAATTTTCACATTCCAGCAATTAATTTATGAGTTCGGAAAATAAAAGCGCAATTAGTAAATCGAGGTTGGAGTTGTAAACTAGTTTTTCTGAGCTGAAGCGTATGTAGGTAAAGAGACCGCTGTGATTTTAAAATATAGTAAAAATTTAGAAATATACACATCAAAGAATTTAAATACGAATAAAATAAATTGAAAAGACAAGCAGTTACTTGATAATCTTTATAAGCGAATTAGCTTAGAATCAATGAGTATGATGACAATTTTGAATTGACTTATTTTATTTTGAAATGTATTTGTTACTTCATCAGGGACGAAACTAAGGGTGCGCCACGGCCCACCCTGCAAAGCCTTAGCCTACCCAGTGGCCCACCTAAAAATTTTACAGTATTTTTACATTATGCAGTTTACGGAAGATATATATTTAAAATATTTAATTAGGGCTTACAGGTAATACTATAGCAAACTAATTTAAATTTATACTTAATTGAGGCAAACGAAATGTTTACGAATAGGAAGAGCGGATAGGTATAGATTTATTGCTGGTAAATAATGTATTAGCTTGTCAGTCTGAGTGCTCGTGCAATCTTTATCTATTTATATCATATTTTTAACTGGGTACCTACTGTTTTTCTACGAAATTAGTTTCAGGAGAAACTAAGTCACATTTCTTCAGTAGTAAAATTTTTTTGCGCATACTCCTGCATTTTTCAAAACAAAAATTTTACTATAAAAAGTGTACCCCACTTTAATTTTTTACTGAGCCACCTAAAAAAATCTAGTTACGTCCCTGTGTAGGTCGGAGACGATACTGAATAGAATAGAAATGTTATGGATCTTGTATTTATATTTTATATTAGGGAGTGTCTATTCGTACGCTACCGGTCCACCGGTGCACCGGTGCACCGGTGACTCGGGTAACATCGGCTACCGATGCGCACTAGTGGCACCGGTCCTCGGCACCGGCGCACCGGTGGTACCGGTAGCATCGGTGGCACCGGCGCACTGGTGGTACCGGTAGCATCGGTGGCACCGGCGCACCGGTGGTACCGGTAGCATCAGTGGCACCGGCGCACCAGTGGTACCGGTAGTATCAGTGGCACCGGCGCACCGGTCATCAGCACCGGCGCACCGGTCATAAGCACCGGCGCACCTGTGGTACCGGTAACATCGGTGGCACCGGCGCACCGGTAGTACCGATGGCACCGGTGGCACCGGTAGCACCGACGTACAGGTGGCACCGGTAGCACCGGTACGCCGGTGTTACCATTTTTCAGCATCTAACAAATTGCAAAAGTTATAAACAAAAGAAGATGAAAAAAAAGGTATTTCGTTTTTCGCTAATATTTCAAAAACTATTAATAATTAAGAAATTTAAAAAAAAGATTCTTAAAGAGGAGGAAATTTCCAATAATAGTATTGAAACCTTAAGACGATCTTCTACCGCGCCAGAAAACAGCCTAAAACATGGATTTCGCGCTCCAGTCCACAGCGTTTATTGTTTTGTTAAATATAATAATCTAAAGATGTTGTTGAAGATAAAAGGACAATCTACAAAATGGTCGATGCAAAATTTGAAAGTTTTGCTTTAAAAGCGAAATATGCTAATTTGAATTTTGACAATTTTTGTTATTTTTTGAACACAAATATCTTCTGTTTTAAAACGAATTAAAAAAATTCGATTGGTTATTTCGTAGATCCAAACTTTGTTGACAACATATTAAAATTTATTTTTTACAAATATTGCAGTTTTTTTTACAATTATGGATGCCAAAATTATTTTCCCCTCAAACATAAATTATTTTTTATTTTTATGTTTAACAAAACAATAAACGCTATAGAATAGCGTGCGGAATCAATGTTTTTGACAGTAAGTATAAACAATTAATCTATAAACATTTTAAAGACACAGCGGAGAAAATTTGCAAAAATTCGAGTAAAATTAAAAAATTTGATCGGAAAATCTATTTAGGTACTTTTAAACAATATCATCAAAAACAAACTTGGTTAATAACTCATTTAAAAGTCCAATCAATCCTATATACAAACGACTTAAATGTTCATTTTCGTATCTCGAATAGTTTAAAAGTTATAGCAGTTTTCTTGAAAAATCAAGTGCTTCTTTTATAGCACGTAATTTTTTAAAGTACAATATAAAATTAAAATAAACTTTTTTCGATACTTTGCAATAGATGGTTGTTTTTGTAATTTTATTAGTCTCAGGAAAAAATATAATGAGATTTGCAATTTGTTTAAAACAAATTGTTAACTTAATAAACAATGAAATTATCAACAAAAAAATTTTTTTGGTTGTTCTATTGAAAAGTGCCAATTATGATTTTTAAAGATAAAGTAATTTCTTAACTTATTATTTAAACAATGGAAATATGGAAAAAACGATTTTAAACAATAAAAACATTTTTTTAAGAAAACTTATTTTTCTTAATAATCATTATTTTATCAAGACAACAAAATGGTAAAAAAAAATTTCATAAGTATGAAACGAATCCATTTGTTTATAAACAATTTGTAAACAAATGAGATAAAAAAAATCCTTAGGTACGTTATGTTAGTTGCGAAAACAGTAATAATCTAACGTTAGTTTAAGAAAAAAAATTTTTCAATATTTAATTTTTTGTTGACTTGCAAAAATTATAATAAACAAAATATTGAAATTTTAAAAACTTTCATGACGTGATATTGTTAAGTATATAAAAAGAAGGGCTCCAAGAAGCGAAAAATTTTAATCCGATTATTTAAACATTTTTTGTTGTCTTCAATGACAACGAAGGTCCGACAAAATATTGTTAATTAACAATTGTATAACTTTTCGAAAAATTAACTAAATTCTTTGAAGTGTTGAGAATACACCATAATTTTTTCAAATTTTTAAATTGGTATTTGATACTGTAAAAAAATTATTTTACATGATGTACCTACTCGCTTTAAAGACGGCGCACGCACACCTCACCGGCCGCTTGGAGCTCTATTTTCAGCGTTATATTACTATCATAAATAATGAAAGTAGAGTTCCGGGAGTTAGGACTTTTTTATTGGAAATTTCCTCATCTTTAAGAATCTTGTTTTTAAATTTCTTAATTATTAATAGTTTTTGAAATATTAGCGAAAAACGAAATACCTTTTTTTCTTCATCTTTATTAGTTTATAATTTTGCAATTTGTTAGATGTTGAAAAATGGTAGCACCGGTGTATCGGTGCTATCTACCGGTGCCACCGGTATTACCGGTTCGCCGGTGCCACCGGTATCACCGGTGCGCCGGTGCCACCAGTACTACCGGTGCGCCGGTGCTGCCCGTGCGACGGTGACACCGGTGCGCCGGTGCCGATGACCGGTGCTACCGGTACGCCGGTGCCACCGGTGCGCCGGTGCTGATGACCGGTGCTCCGGTGCTGCCCGTGCGACGGTGCCACCGGTGCGTCGGTGCCGATGACCGGTGCCCCGGTGCTACCGGTATGCCAGTGCCACTGGTGAGCATCGGTAGCCGATGTTACCCGAGTCACCGGTGCACCGGTGCACCGGTGGACCGGTAGCGTACGAATAGACACTCCCTTTATATTAATTTGTTAACTATTTAAGAAGATTTTACATTTCATTGCACTGTAACGAAAATTGTTCTAATTTCTGATGGTAAACTCATTTCGCAAATACAAATAGTACACACCATGCATGTGTAAATATGCGATTGACATTGCATTTCACATACGCATTTATGCAAATTCCTGCTCCCTATTTCCACGTAGAAATGTGATAAAGCTATCAATCGAAAGGTAACATTATTTCACACTAGATGCAATTAATGATGGGTTAATGCAGACAACTAAATAATTAAGAAATTACATTATGAAATTTAATGAAGAAAGTTGACATCATTGTTTCCTATATACTTGTTTATGCAACTAAACTAACAAACTAAAGTATCGTCACTAAACTAAGAAGAACAGATTTAATTTGTATTTAATTAAAATGTATTCAACTTATTCAAAAACCATGATAAAGTTTTTACCATAAATATAAAATGCAGACTTAAATTATTTATAACATTTATTTAAATCTATTTTTAATGAATACAAAATAAACCTGATATCTCTGTCAAATTTTAAAATGTATTGTACCAATAACCGTAGATTAGATTTGAAAGTATCAAATTTAAAAGTAATTTTCGATTGATACCTTTACCATATTTCTACGTGGAAATGGGGAACAGGAATCTGCATATGTGAAATGCAAATCTAATCGCCTAAGTTACGTATATACCCGGTATAATATATGATATGAAAATGTTAAAGACCTAAGCATAGCATTAAAAAATTCTCTAAGCATCTTTTGAGATAGGGGTCTAGTAAACTTCAAAATCCTAAATTTCAAACTACAATTATATTCAAAATTGTAATTAAAATATGCATTATGCATTGCGATTTAAACTTTTTCTGCCAACTCAAAGTACAATGAATATATTTAATCTTGAGTGTAGTAGCCTCACATATTTTTGTCCGTATAGACATTTTGAAATTAATAATTTGGAATTAAAACTGTATGTACCCATAACGACCCATAACGTATGAAAGTACTCAAAATAATGATACACCTGTTAAATCTGAACAGTACGAACATACACCCTATTCATCCCTACGTGCTTTTACCTTCATTGTAAGCCCCAGTCTGAAATCACGCATAATTACACTGATTCTGTTTCCAACATCCTGCACCCCCCTCCCCCGACTGTATATCGGGTTATTTTACCGGTAAACGTCATTATCTTCCTACAGCTTGTATCAGTTCTGTCAGGTCTTTGTGGATATTCATACTCAGCCAATTATATCCAATATCCGGTCGTTCGAAGCGATTCGCGATTTGTTGTCAGGTGACGACTGCGAACAACAACGAAAGATGGAAGAAGAAAATGGTGAGAATCGGTAATGATGTTATAGGAAGTGATTATTTTTATTAAAGGACAAAAGTGCATTGCGGTAATCATGAACGATTGTTAGTGTTACTATTTTTGTTGTTATTAAATAATGGGTATTTGAAACAAAAATACTATGTCTATTTTGGGAAAAATATTTGTATATCTCTCCCTATTCAAGTCCTATTGTAGGTACTCGTTTTCTTAAGAGTACCCCGGAAAGCTTCAATACGTCGATGTTCAATGGAAATTTCTATTATGTCAAATTTATTATATTTTTTTATTATTAATTGCTAACATCAAAATACTGAAATTTATCAGTTTTTTTTAAATATCGTCAATAAAAATGTTAATAACAGTGTTGTAACTTATATAGATATTTTTATCTAGATAAATCATCTAGATGATATGATTTTATCTATTATCTTATCTAGATATGCTTTCTTATTTTTATCTATTATCTTATTTAGATAAAAATACAAAATTATCTTTATCTATTATTCAAATATTATCTAGATATAACTGAAGTAAAATAATAACCAAGTTTTTCCATTTGTAATTTTAATCGCAATGAAATAAAATTAAACTGCGCGAACGTAAAACGCACAAGCTTGCAACGATACCGGCTTGCCTGATGGCATCGCTTGTACTTATATTTATAATAAATATCTAGATAATAATTTATATCTATTATCTAAATAATTTCTTCAAAGGTTATCTCGACTTACATCGTATTTGCTTAATTATTTTACTTTTAACAATATAATGCAGTTTATATTAATTTTTAATATCAACAAAGGGTTGCCAGGTACCATTGAGGTAGGCATGGATAGTGTTTTTATCAAATTTTATCGCTGAAGAACTCTATTTCTCGATCAAATGAAGCATTCTGATTGATTAAAATTGATGTGTGTAAAATAATTGCTAATAAACTCTCTTTCAAAATGACATGTATAGAATAATCGTTCGATCAAATGAAGTATTCTAATCTGTAAAAATAGTTTCTAGTGATGCACGATTTTTTAATTTCTGACTGAACTATTAAATGCTTTAACTATTTATCTATCATTATGACATAGGTACTTTTGTAATTTTTCACGACATATCACGTAAGTTTTTTGATTTTTTCTAAATTATATTATATTACATTTGTAATACTTTTGTTGACTGCATCCCAGCACTGTGTAATAATCCTTCAGTCAAGAAGCTTCCATTATTGAATAGTTTCTGATGTTTGTAAAATTCTAATAAATTATATCCACGTAATATGAAAGTGTTTTACTACCCCCGCAATATGGAACAAATGATCCCCCAAATTATAAATGTCAACCCATAAGAATTGAAAACTTAATTCAATTATCTCCCTCCCTTTCAGATTTGATTTTCCCATGACAGTGATAAGTGTTGAATCTTTACAAGCGTGAAACGTGAAATGTATTTCATTTTCAATGGCGTGCCGTGAAAGTAGAGGGTGCAGTCAAACCCGAACTCCATTCCTCGAACCGGTAAAAGAGAGCGGTGATAGTGATGATTATCGACTAATTTTTCATTGTCGGATGTCTGATGGTCGTGATTAACATTACATTTGCATTTTAATTATGCGGAGAGTTGTTTCGGTCACGGTGGATTTTCAATGGCGACGTTGAACTTTATAATGAGGGAAGAAAAGAAACTGTTTAAATTTTTCTATAATTTGTACAAGATGCAGCAAGTTTAAGCGAACGAAAACGATGATGGTAAAAAAATTTAATGAAAAAGCTAGGATTCAACTATTTACTAAGGATTTATGATGCAACAGTGTTAAGGATTTGCAAAGATTTATTGGATTTCCGAATCGATTTTTAGGATTTTTCCAAAATTATTCAGGGGTGAATCATTTATTTCATTTATCTAAATTAATTTAAATTACCCATTTTCTAAACGGTTATTAAGATTTCTAAAAGATTTATTAGTTTCTTTGGGAATTTAATAATCTAATTTTCAAGGATAAGGATGTATTAATGAAATTTAGTTTAGATTTAGGTACAGGAAATATTTCTTAGAAAAAACTAATAGGTATGATTATGTTTGTTGCACCTTGCACATAACATTTAAAAAAATCGATTTACGATAAATTTCAAGGATAAAAACAGATCTAAGGAACTCGAAAAATACAGCAAAATTTACCTAATTAACCCTGAGGATGTTGGAGGAATTACAAGGAATTCTGAATATGTAAAGAAGATTTATAAGGTATTCTGGGGATTTTAAAATTATAGTTTGGAGAAAGATTGACAAGGATTTTATAGAATGAAGAATTATTTCGAAGAAATGGACAAAGATTTCTGGATAAGTCTTTCTGGACTCAAAATGTTCAGTATTTCCTAACTATTTGAAAATATTGTCTCAAGAACATGAATAATTCAGGACACATTAGAAACTAACAGGATTTATGCTCTAAAGAAGATCTATTTTAAAATAATCAGGATTTCATACCCACATTTATTTCTCCAAGGATTTTTATGGGAACTATGAAGGATTTATAGAGAAGTTACACGATTTCAAAAAGCTCGCAGGATTTCTTAACTAGTTAACTACATATTTCTGCAAGGATTTTTTGGGTTATACAGGATTTAAAGATACAAGTAATGTACAAGCTTTATCCTCTTAAGAGGATCTTAAAGTATTCAGGATTTTTAGCTTCCTATTTTAAAATATTTATATAATGATTTCTATGGTTATTCAGTATTTAAAGAGAATTTACAGGATTTATCCTTTAAAGACGATTTATGATGTGGTTCACATATTTGTCTACGATTTACCCTTTGGGTTTAAAAGCGAAGGACCAGTTGACTTTGATAATATAATTATTTTTAGTGTATTATTCATTTATCAAAAATAAAGTTCGGTAGGTAAATAATATAATAATGAATGTTTAAATAATTATACATAATGACAAAATATTGAAAGCATTTATTAGGGTTCTTTTAAATTCTGCAGTTTATGTTGCTTTCTTTAGAAAAATAATTGCAATAACATTTAAAAAAATTACGAAATTATTGAACACACTGTACTTATTATAATTATAGCATACTTCACAATGAAAATACAGATTTCACATTTTATGCATTCGTTTCTGTCTGTAAATATTTCGTGGAAATTTCTGCTTCAAGCGCAAAGCAGAACCCATTCATTATTTAGATTTACTCTTCAATCTTTATGATTTCACATGAACATTCTACATTCGGACGTACTGCGTATATACTGATACTGACTGATGTACAGATGGACGTTCTCGTATATTTCCAACTTGGTACATCAGATAATAACCCCTTTCATTTATTATCTCTTTATGGATTTTCTGTGTAATTTCACTCCCGATAAAAAGAAAAAAATACACGGAACTGCGTGTTCCATATTCGAGGAGTGGAGCCTGTAACTTATTATTACAAATTTAGAAATAAATTTAATAATATTGGTTAACTAAATTCGTTCGTTACATGTTACATTGTATCATTTTGTGACATTTTTGTGACAAACATTGAGTGCTAATTGGTTAAATTAAAAGCATTTTAACCGGTCAATACTTTTCCTCTCTAGAAAGGTAAATTGATTATTTAGATTATTTTACATTTCCAATGTTATCAAGTTATCATCATCCGGTACATCCCTTTCTTCAACTTAATTGCGAATGATAATCTTCATCATTAATTATCAAAATTTTCTACAATAATTTATCATCTGTTAAACCATGTTTAGATATTTTTCAAAGTATATAAAAAGCACAATCAGAAGACTTTTTATGTCGTAAAGTGAGGTTATGAATGCAAGATACCTGATAGGGGTGGCATTTCGGTGCAGGTATTGAAAAAAAATTATCGTGTGCATCTAGGGACAAAAGAGTCTTCCCGTCTCGTGTGGGGACAACTCTCGTTTCGTTCGTGTTACCAACTTCGCATTCGTCGAAAAAACGTCACTTTTATCCCTAATTGCACAATAAACTACTTTTCTGTCAATTGGTTGACTTTTTAAAGGAATTGTTTCTTTAGTTTGTTTACCGAAAAATTTGAATAACCAATTTTATAAGAAAATATAATGTACCTACTTTTTTAAATGCAATATTCTCCATTAAATGTAAGTAGGTAATAATTAATAACAAATTAATTAAAATTTAGTACATGATCTCAATTAGACGGACAATTTTAACAGCTGTTCAGAATTTTGAAAAATGGAGGAGTGACATATGAAATTAAGTACCAATACGTGACAAGAATGAGATTAAACATATGAAAAGTGGTTTCCAAACTTTAGGTACGACTATTCTACTCATAAATTTCAAAATCAATTTTATGTTTTTATTTACCATAATATATTTATTTAAACAATAATGGGCTACTTATTGTAATTTCGTATCATGAACATTTTTAGGAGTAAAAATATTGCATTTCAATGATTTTAACAACATTATATTATTTTTTTAATGTAAAAATTGAATTTTGCATTAAGGGTGTAATCATTTGCATATTTTTTATGGTTAAATTTTAATCCGATATTTTTTTAGGTTGTTTTATCTGATCGAAAATATGTAGGTACATACAAATCTATTACACATTTTGTCCACCTTGGGTGTGGAAGCCTCTCATATTGTAAGTATTCGGTATAAATATACAGGATGCTTTAAAATTATTCACAACAAATTACCTACGTTTAATTGATGTACTGATTACAGCGCAAAAACATTTATTCCGAAATTCATAAAATTATTGCACATTACTTGGAGCAAACATTTTTCGGGCCACTGGTCTGATAGGTTACAGTTTACAGTAATGAATACAAATTAGTAAACATTTAAATTTATTTAATTTAATTAAAACAATTAATTCAATTGAAGGTTTACAAATTTTTATTCATTATTGTAACCTATTAGTGGCACGAAAAATGTGTACTCCAAGTAATGTGCAGAGTGCAATTATTTTTGTGAATTTCGGAAAAAAATATTTTTCAGTACATCAAATAACATATTCCCTGAACTTCTTTGTCAATCATTTTGAAGTACCCTGTATTATGATTTACCGTGTGTGCGATTAACAATCAATGGCAAAAATCTTTAATTAATGTTCAAATACGTGTGGCCCTAATTATTCAAAATATTCCAATCTGGTTTAGTACGTTAAAATGCTGTTTACACATACGTCTAACCAATGAACCAATTTATTAAATAATTAAAGATATTTTAAATCAAGTTTTTTTTGTCAATCAATTCAATGGACAAGGTGATTACATAATGATTATATGGTGTCAACAACTGGGCGATTTTAGAAATTTATGAATCATTATTTCTTTGTTTGTTCAAAGAGATTTACAACCAACTAATTTGGCGTAGATGAAGTTACTAAACGTGATTTGCTGCTACTTTGATAATATTGACATTTTTTATATGAAGAAATGTATCCGTGCCCGCAAAAGTCGATAAGATTTTTGACATGTCTGTCAGAAATAAGAATAAAGCGTAATATTTCCATCTTTAAAAACATGGTTTTTGTCAATCTTACATACAAAAATAACAATCATTAAAACAATAGAAATATTATATTTTAGAATCAAATTTTGTAATTTTTTCAGTTTATTTTTTGACTCGTCTCTACGTCTGTAGTTTTAAGTAAACAAAAATAATGAAACTTTTCATAAAAAAAGATAAATAATCCGGCTAAATAAAAGTCCAGAATTCCGGTATCCGGTAACAGCTATCCGTTCCATCACTAATTGAGCCATCTGTACCATGTGTAAATACATATTATAAATAATAAACACCATCGTAACAACACTATTATTTAAATAAGCCTTAAGACTGAAATTTTGGAAATTATTACTATTATTAGAAATTGTGAAGAAAAATGCGCTGCAGGTAAAAATTTTCTGTCAAGGTCAAATTCATTTAAATTGAAAAGAAAATTGATTCATATGAAAAACTATATGTTTAACACCTTAATACTGCGCCTTTGTATCCACACAAGTAGTAGTTGGTACTTGCTATTAAAATATAAATTAACAATCTTGAACTGATGCTGTGCGCTGTACGATGACCAGTCCGTTAGTCACATAGAACTATTTGTGACTGCACAAGTGAAATTCACTGTTTAGTAAACGTGCACAAACACGCTGCACACATAACTGTAAACGGTAGTTCATAGAAAACACTACATAATGACACAAAATATATTATTCGAACTTAATTTTTATTTAATAAATTAAATTAATGAATATGGTTTTAAATGTGATGAAAGTGATGGTATATTTATTTAAATATTTTGGCATTTAATCATGATGGGACGGGCTTCAGCCCCTAAAGCTCCACTTTAAGCTACATTCACATAAGCATTGAGTTTTAAGGTTTATATTTATTATAGTAGTCGCAAAATAAGATGAAACCCCACGTGACCTGCGCGAAAGACGTGTTTTGGTTTGGACGAGTCAATTCGTAAACATTAGGGGTGTATTATGATCGTGTCAAAAGTGAAATTTCTGCTGTGATCACATATTCTGTCATTCTTGGTGTAAAGTGTCTTAACAATTTTCCTGTGTAATATTATAATTTATAATACTTAATAATAATTTATAATTTGCAACTTATAAAACTGTTTCACAGTATATCGTACTAATGTTTTTGACTCAGACAATACAACAATACAAGTCAATATTTTCAGGTCGGGTAATATAGATTAGCTGAGTATAGTTCGCGCATATCCGGTTTCATCTTATTTTGCGACTACTCTAGAAATAATACACACAATTTATTCTGGGATGCAGTAAATTTATTAAAATTAATCAACCTCGACCGATTTCGGCCCCACGTGTCTTAATTAGTTTTTTAACGTCCATAGAGGTGCACGATTTTTTTTAAAAATTTCAAACTGAACTATTTAATGTTTTAACTACCTATTTATTTATCTATTTATATTTTTAAACTTTGTGACATTATCTACTATTGTAACTTTTTATGACATATCACCTCCTGAAGATGACCCACGTGAGGCCGAAACCGGTCGAGGTTGATTACTTTTAATGAATTAACAGCATCCCAGCACTGTGTGTATTATATTTAATAATCCTTCAGCCAAGAAGCTTCCATTATTGTTTAAATTTATTTTTACGTTAAGAAAGTTTAAACACATCTAACTAAATACGAGTATTCTGTGATTGAAAGTGGGGCTTGTGAATGCTCATATTTAGATATATGAATTTAAACTTCCTTAAACGTAAACATAAATGTTAACTAAATACTTATGTGAATGAGGCATTAGAATAATGACCCCATACTTCAAGAAGTATCCTCTCCTTCCTCGTTATCTACTGTGTTAGTGCGTGTGCATTGTCTTTGGTCGCTAATTTTCCACTCGGGCGCACATCTCGTGGCCGTAGCGCTTTGCCCCAACGCGACGGAGCGCCCAAGCGGCGATGTGAACTGAACCGCTCAACGTGAACAGGTAATCTTGGATCCCACGAGCGAGCGAAAGTGGAGTAGAGAATAAACTGTATAGTGTTGTAGTGTTAGTTGTAGTGTTGTTGTGGATATTCCAGAGGGGTAAACATGATTAGCACTGATTTTAAACAGATTTTGAGACTGGTTATATTTTTGGCTAAGAATGACCGAATTTAGTTTTCGCCATAAGACGTACGATTTATTTTGAAAAATTTAAAAAAACACATCCATAGAAATTAGTTTTTGTCTTTTAAATTAAACTTTAATTATGATGTATTTTGCTTCAATTTGGAATTAGGTCAAAATAAACATTTAAGCTCCAGTCACATAACATAAGCATTTAGTTTGAAGTTTTACATTTATATTTAAGTTTAAGAAACATAGCATTCACATAATAAACTAAAATAGCATTCGTAAGTGGTAAACATAAGTTTATAGTTTAAAGCTTTCAAACTTTAGTGCTAGAAAGTGAAAATTATGCGGATGCTTGTATGGTGACACGAATTTAAACATTCTTAAACGTAAATATAAATCCAAACCTTAGAACTTAATGCTTATGTGAATGAGGTTTTAATTTGTGTTTTTGTATATTCAACGTTAAATTGTAAATTCTAACAAATTTTCCCTGCGATCGTCAATCTTTTACCATCTCATTATACTACATCTACATCTACACTACAACAACACAAATAAAAAAACAACAGTGAGTGTACACTGTACTAGATAACCTTGATCATAACGCCAGGTAATTTATATCAAGATGGTTGAACATTTGTGTGGTTGCAGAAGAGGAAAGACGCGGAGAACGAAGCAGGGAACTCTGCTCATGATTGTTGATCGACTTGTTTCACTTTAAAAATAACATTTACCATTTCCTGCAGACGATAATTGGGAGCGTAATAACCGTGGTGGTGGTTTCAATTCGCTGAGAATCGAGAAAGAACTGAACAGAGATGTCTCGTGCAGTTTCAGTGTTATTGTTAATATGCCATAAACGAAATCATTTGCTGCAAGACTTACGAGAGCGCAATACAAGTCGCGCACATCAGGGTTGTTAATCTTACACGTATTATTTTCTACATATACACGTAAAGTTTTCGTAAACTACGTAATATGTGAAGAATGTAGACTTTGCGTAAAGTATGTAAATAATTCAATTTTAAGAAACTCTAACCTAAAATTTTATTCGTTTTCGGTGTGATTTCTTCTTTGTCTACGATACACTGGTTATATTGTTTATAATCTACGTCGCGTAGACTACGTGAATAACTCTGGCGGACATACAGTTAAAATTGAAAAAAAGGTTTTGTCTGAGCAAATAACAGCAATGTCCAACTAGTGTTACGCGAAATAAGAGAAGGCAGAGTTAATGAATTTAAAATTGATGTACAATATTAATCGAGCGGATATAGATTATCAGCAATTTTTGCCAGAAACAGCTTCGCTACCTTGAAATAGTGTATATAGAAGTCGTCCAGCTCAGTTTTTCTCTTCTCAGTTGCGTTCAGGCGAGAAATAAGTTGGCGAACTGAAGATGGAAGAACAGCCTTAATCTGACTGAAACTACCCATTGGTAGGATGCAAGTAAATAAAATATACTAAAATAAATATAAGAATCTGGATTTGAATCAACTGGTTATATCCTAGTGTGACTTGCGAATGCGATACACGCTATTGTTTTTATATACATAACCCTACTTTAGTAAATTTCACACTCTAGCTTCAATTTGGGCTCTTATGGAGTATGGATGCAATATCTTACTACTTTAAATCTGCAAGATAGAAAGAGCGAACTAGATGCCTATACCCGCCTTAACTCCAAAGAGAAATAATTGGCAACATGGTGCACAAAACATCCATAAGAATAGCGTTGCCTATCCTTACCGCACTGAACATAAAGTGTGAAATTACCTATAGCTTGCGTGTTGTCAATCCGGTGCAAGCCACAATCCGATGTCCAATAGCATTGTGGTTGACAAGTTAATTGTATCTCAAATTGGAATGGTGACGAAAATAGGTACAAACCCAAACAAGGGTGTGAAAATTTCTAACCTGACCCGGATTCGAACGCACGACCTCTGTACGCCTATGTGTCAGAGATCTAACAAACTCAAGTCATTATTTTATTTTAGTTTGTTGGTTACCATGTATTAATTGAATCTTAATGATAGAATGATTGATGTAATCATTCATGACAAAATAGTAGAATGGTAGATGTTATTATAGTGGAATCGTACTACTTTGTTCCAGTAGTATTTTAGTTGGTTGCTAGTATAATTATTATACATATTTACTGAAAGAAAAAATTACTTACCTCTCCTTTACCTAGCTTGGGTGTAGCAGCCTTATATACCGTAATCGGTATAGTTTATTATACCGTGTGTACGGTTACCAGCTGTCAACTCACGCGGGTACTTATGGTTGTTTGGTTAGAATAAATTTTTGTGCAGTTAAACTGGAATCTGTACCTGACTGGATTCTAACTTCAAAAAGGTTCAGCCACTTTCTGATAAAATAGATTGATAAACCTTTATTACAGTTACAACTCTTACTTAGTTACTTATTGCGTTCGAAAGCGAAGTTAATGTGAAAATCTTACTGAATTAAATAAAAAGATGGTATCACATCTTCATCTTTCGTGATCCAAGTTCCAGCTCGTAAACCAACCTAATGTGAGATTTACATCTCACATGTCCGTAATTAAAATATGCGAAACAATTGAAATTAGTCAAGTAATTATTATTGCCATAATTAACATGTTTGTGTTATAAATTATGTTAAGTGTGTAATTTGCAATTTTATGTTCAGTTTTTTAGTAAAAGTTCCACAATTTAATTAACTTTTATAACATTCATTTATATTCTACCTGTGCTGTGTTTTATGAAATTGTTTTCGTTTAGAGCAATGTAAGAAATGACTTGCTCATGCTTAATTTAATTAGGTATGAATGACATAAATTAATCAAAGTAATAGGGAATGAATAATGTTTTTACTACAAAAGTTGCAGTAGGTATGTATACAATTTTTAAATTGTTACCTTCAATCTTTTTCCCACAAAATTGAAAATTAATTCAAGGTAGACAATGGGAACTGACAAATTCTGTGTTTTTATTTCAAACACGTAATTATTTTGTCATTATTGTTGTCAAAAAACAATTATTATTTCTGTAGTGTACTCTCCACAAGCAATCATGAATGCCCGTGAGTTGCCACTAGAAATCGCACGCACGGAAAAATATGTAGGTATTTATGTATACCGATTTTTCACAATATGTGAGGACACTACATCCAAATTAGCTAAAAAGTGTGATAAATATGTATACAGAGTGATTCGTAACTTCGTACATATTATTTAATGACTCAACTATGGAAGAATATTTATTTAATTTCCCAATTTTAATTTCCAGATTTTTTAATCAAATAGATTTCTAAATGAAATTTTAAACAAGTAATGGGCTACTTGCATGATATATTGAAAATGAGATTTTTAGTACTATGTACCTAGATTGAAAACATATGCAAAAATATAAATTAAATTTATAAAAAATTATAGGTTTATTAGTAAGTTGAGAAACAACAATTTCCGTGACGTCATTATCTTGAACTGAAGTAGAGACGTATATTACGAATGTAACCTGTGGTTGGCAGATAAGCTTCCCGCACAAATCATTGTTATGGGGCGTTCACTAGTTGAGTCGTTGCTACAGCTTTACGTCCATACATTGGTTCTAAACTAGCTTACTCTACGTCATTATTAATATTTAATTTTCATAATTTTTTTGGGCTTGTTAACAAACATTTTATTTATTTATTGAAATTTAATTTTTATTTCATTCATAATAGTTAGTCTGACATCTATAGTTTGTCTTTAAACTAGTGGTACTAAAATGTACTCTTTGCGAAAGCTGCTCTAATTTATTTAAAAAGATCAATACTTTTACCATTTAAATATGTACACGAAATTGTGAATCAACCTGTATACAGTTTAAACGTTTAAGGCCATTGTTTCCATTATTGAATTTACTTAATTTTAACTGTACAAGTAAATCATTCCATTGCATAATTCAATAAAATTTAATTTTATTACATTTATAGCTACCTATGCATTCTTAAATGTAGTGGTACCGAAAATGTCCTCCTTGCGAAAACTGCCCTCAAACTGACAGATTATAAAAAATATTTTTATTCCATGATCAATAAGAAAATGCTATTAAAATATGTGCACGAAGTTGTGAATCACCCGGTATATGTGTATAAACATCTACCATTCTGTATTTGGGAGTTAATCCTGTAGGATGGTTACCAGCAAAAATAAAAAAATTAAAAAATGTTTAAATTAAAATAAATATAAAATGCGCAAGCTTCGACAAGAAATATTACGTTATTATTATTATTTTATTTATAATATTAATTCCCTTGATATTTTGTGGCAATAATAAAAATGAGACAAAATTTCTCGTATGAATAGCGTAATTAATTCTGTTCCCAGCACGTACCCTTTTTTCCCACCGGGTGAGCCGCCACTGTATAAAGTTATAAGAAGTTACTTTTCTTTCAAAACACGTAGTGCTTCAAAGAAACGAATCAATTTCTTTCCCCCTTTAAATATTTCATTTTATTCAACAAGTTAGTAGCTACTAAATATACCCTTTGGGTGGCTGTTTGTCATTAATTAATTAATTAATTAATTAATAACTCTACGCCAACGCGATCTTACTTCTGGCCGCTAATGGGAATTAGTCTGTGAAATTTAAATTCTGTTCTCTTTTCATATTAAAATACGTTTAGTTAAGTCGCCGGTACACCGGTGTCTATATACTACTTGAAAACTGTTAGGAAAAACGTTATATTTTAAATTTTGCTGTAGTTACGTACCTATTAATTTTAGATGAAAATTGTAAATTCAAAACTACACAATATGATCACAATCATATTGTTTTGTTAGTTCTCAAGAAAAACGCAAATGAAAAAATACATTTATAGCATTATTTTATATTAGAGTGCCTTGGAGATATTCTTCATTTTTTTAAGAAGACAGTAATATTGGAATTCTTGTTTCATATTTTGTAGGTATATAATGAACAATAATGCTCCACAACACTGACTGCAGTTCATGACATTTACGAGAATTTGTTTATGTTATGTGAATTTAATAATAGCTAAAATCTTATTATATACGTAATAATTTGTTGTCAATTTTTTTTTCTGTAACTACTAGCGCTCCGTCAACGACACGTTCAATATTCGAAACAAACAAAATCGGAGAAGAAGATACATACAGCTATATTATGTTACCAAAATTTGGTTCATACGGTAATCGAAATAAACAAGTTTTAAATAAGTAACTTAAATATTCTCTGTTGGTTTCGAGTTACTAATGTGTCACTTCTAATTTCTATAATTTGTTACACATGTATTTAAGCAGAAATTAAACGGATTTAGAAATGCAAATACGGACTTAATATATTCGTCAAATTGTTGCCAATGCTTATAAAAAATGTTATACATGGTGCTACGTTTAATAGGTTTTGAAATGATACAGAATTCGAGATCATTAATTTAAGTGATCGGAAACCTGCTCGGATAGATCTAAAATAAATGATTCTGAATAGTAAATAATGATTGTCTTTGATCAAGATTAGTAAATCAACATTTAACATTATTACACGTTCAGTAAGTTTTTTTTTATTGTTGTTTTCATTTTTTATACTTATACACACGTAAGTTTCGTACTTTGCTTCTATCTTCTTGTAGCATTATTTTAGAAAAATAAAGTAGGTATAAAGTAACTCTGGGAAGTGGGTCATTTTTAACTTTTGTTTTTTTGCCGTAGGTACGTAGACAGACAGACAAGACGGTGGAGTTAATATAAAGGATTTAAAAAATACTATTCATCTACGCCATTTGAATAATACATTCAATATAGTTAATTTTAGTAATATAAACCCGTCCATAAGACACACTCTTGTCATCACGGTCATCACACCAAAATGTGAGGTTAGATTAATATTTTAATGAATACAAATTTGTAAAGAAATGTTTTATTTAAAAAGTCGTAGATAAAACGTTGTATTTGACTCGCACATAATGGCAATAATTCACTAGGCGAGTATATAACTCGCCTTCAGCTCGTGCATAAACTTTCATTATCTTGAATTATAGCCTACAGTATTATGCTTATTAAATAATATACAAATAAAAATATTGACAATAATACAGATCTCGATTATAATTGAATAATCTAGGAATAAAGCTACAAACGTTTTTAAAACGTTGGCCGTGTAAAGTACTCAATACTCTATACAAATATCGGGTTATGATGTTCTGAATATAAAGTTAAAAATAAAATGCAATAACATATTTTTCAATAAACTACTGCATACATGCTTGGAAGCAATTCACAGTAATATGATCTACCTTGCATCTAGAATAAAATTGTCAACATCTCGTTACAAACTGACACGTCGGCAAAGACCTTGAATTATTAAGAGATCAATAAAAATATCAACTGGATATCAATCAGAAATCACAAAATATATTGTATTTGGAACAAATTTAATACACTTACACATTATTATAAATGGTTTTGATTTATATTTCCTGCAAAATTTGTACTTAAAATCATGAGATTTTTTATAACCACGACTGTGAACTGAATATTAACAAAACTAACGCGCCGGCGCATCAACATATTTTCAGCAAAGTATAGATAGGTAACTTTTCTTTTGAAGCATGTTACCTAAATCTTTTAAATTATTAAAGCACGATATTGTACACATTTTCCTTGATTCTGGAGTACATACAAACATGGAATTTTTTAACTGAAATAGTCTATAAGGGTGAGTAATACTGCGTATGAAAATGCCAGGTAGACGTGTTCCTGCTGCACTACATTGACGTGGACTAGAATGCATTATAGCGACGTCGCCTGGTTCTGATGTTCGAAGTCTGATTCTCTACGTGAACGTTCACCTCCGCCACCACAACGCTAATGTCACCTGTCACCTTACTCAACGTGCATCTGGCATATTACAGTACAGACGCCGGAAACGAAACTAGAGCTTAATATTTTCACAAATAAGCATTTATTATTCTAGAGGCTAGTTCTAAATTCGCGTTTGGTTTTTAGTGCTTCCCTGCCCCTAAACCAACAGTGTCTGTTGCTGGGGTAAACTCGGGTAAACTACTCCAATAACTTAATTCCAATATTAGCTTTAATACCACGACAGATACACATCCGCTACTGAGTCCTATAGATCTCTCACAAACTCTGTCACACTTGCTACAACTACAATAGCTTGGCCAAGATGCAGCGGCGCAAGTTTTTAGTAGAAACAGTGAGTAGAAATGAATCTAAAAAAATACTGAATGTTTTTTTGGTGTGAGTTCTATGAGCTTTTTACACAAGATATAATATAAATTATATTATTATATCTAGTATATAAAACGACTGCGATTCTGTCAACTTTGGTTCAAATCTAATCAAGCACAGCACACATTCTAATTTTTAAATATAGTTTTAACTTAGGTACTCGACTGGTTTGATAGATGTAAGTAAAAACAGAGTGTATTAATTGCCATTATTAGGCTGAGGATTTTTTAAGGCTTTTGCCTATATTTTGTATAATAGTTAGAACAAAATTAATAGCATTTATTTTTGTTTCTATCGTTTATATTTATTTTAATATAAATTTAAATTTTCATATCTAGTCTATTTTGTACAATTTGACAAGTTTTGCCGTTTTAATATATTTTTGGGCTACTCCTGGCTTATTTTTACCCATAAATAGCATTTTTATCTTATTTTGAATGTAAATTGACAGATTAAAAGACAAGGTACCTAGGTATTCGTTTTTACTAAAATGACAAATAATAAATTCATTATTCATATATTGATTGAATGCTTTTTAATGCCTATTTTTTAAAAATTGTGGCCTATATATTTTTATACCATTTTCAGTTTTTTTTGTGCCTAAAAATCCTCAGCCTAGCCATTATATACACGAGTTGCATACATTAATTTCCTATTCCAATGCTTTCTTTAAAAAAATATTTATTTTCATGAAATTTACTTAGGTAGGTGTTTCATAATAAAAATCTGTACCAAAATGAATTCATTTCGATACAGATAACATGATAAGTAATCTGTATCGAAATTAAAATTTGTATAGAAATGAAAATCTGTATCGAAATGAATGTAATTTAAGTACAGACAATGCATACTTAAGTAAATTAAAACTGGGGAGTAGAAAAACTAACGAAGGTTTCGATATCAAACATCAGAGTTAAAGTCAAAAATTACAGCAATAACATAAAAAAGTAGGAAACAGCGTGTAGATATAAAACGTACAGAACATGAATATGTGAGGCTGTCACATCCAAGTTGAGTAAAAGACGTGAGCGATATTGTGTAAGTATGTTTGTATATGTTGTCAATTATTGTTAATGTAAATTTGGAAGGTGGGCGTGTTCTCTGATCGAATAAAATTTCTGTTATCCCGAGAGTAAAAATAAATAAATAAACAAGGAAAAAGGGGAATGGGTTTGTATCCCGGACGAAAAACTATTAAAAGTATATATAAGTTCTAAACAAAGTTTACGTGGTCATATGAAAACATATTGAACCTTTCAGCTTTCCCGTCTGAGGTCAGCTTTAAACATCCGTTCGATGAATTTTCAAATTTCCCGTTTCTCCAGATTCGGGATTCGGAAACCCGAGGGACCACGAACCGGTAAAACTGCGAACCGGCACAGTTTCCCGTTTCTTCCAGCATTGTAGATTCGCATGAAAAAACAAAAGGTAAAAAATTCAATAAAAGAAAGAGGATAAACGTAATGAAAAATAGATTTAAAAATTGACGATTTCTTCGCTTTGTGCCCCCAGTCAAAGTCGGGTGACCAGATTCTGTAGACAAATAAAAATATAGAAATAAATAAAACGCGGTTTAGGGTCTCCGGCAAACAATAAATATTTTCTAATTTTATTGCACCAACGAATGATTTCTCGTCAAGGAATAGAAAAGCTCATGAGCAATCATGAATATAGACGATAGATGAGACGAAAGTACTGTCAGGAATGTTGAATGTCCGTATAGATTGCATGGCGTAGATTAATTGCTGGTTGAATGTGATGAATGATGATGATGATTTGATAATGATTGTTAGTTTACGTGAATGTGATGAATGAATGTTCGAGAATACTACTAAATACTAATCCATTTTGTGTACGTCTATGTTGACAATTGTTGCGCAGCGGATAGCATGATCGTCCAGTAGCAAATTTCCATTTCGGACATTGCTAGTTAAGTAGACAACAATCAAATTTATATCTACTGCGGATAATAAGATAATAAATCTAAACATACTAAAATATTGAAATTCACTAGAAGATTATTATATTTATTATTATAGTTTTCCAATCTCTAACCGAAGCTGAAGCTGCGTTTTTAAGTCAAATATGTGTTAACAAAATACTTCCTCAGGATTGTAGTAATAATAAAAACATGACAGAATAATTTAATTTAGGTTCGGAATCATATTATCGTATTCGAACAGATTAGATTTACTTTTAGCTGTGTGAGCAATACCAAAGACAATTTTTTTTTCCTTTTTTAGAATATTACGTATTTTTCCAAATTTTTACTTCTCTAGTCTATAAAATATAGGACAGTGTTTCTCAACTTTTTTGTACTGACGCCTCCCTTTTCTTTGTAAATCATCAAAGGGGAATTTTTGTTCAGTTAACTGAAATTTATATACCTGACTAGTTTCGAACCTGAATTGTCAGAACCATAGTCGATCACGTAACGCACTTAGCAATCTGTCCTATGAGAAAACTACTGTGGCTGATAATTCGTAAATGGGTCAAACGAGGGGCAAATAACAGATTATCATTCTAATTCTCCTAACTCCCATCCTGTGCATGTCTCAGCACAATCAAACCCCTGGTGCCTACCGGCCCAGAGGACGTTTTTTAAGGACATTAGCAAAGCAACTATCAAAATGCGGCGTTTGGAATCCGCTCACGTGTTCAACGGAGTTCTGACTCTTCAGCCTTGTGCCTCGACTCACAACCGTACCACCAGTGGCGGCTTTAGGGGGCACAGGGGCCCTGGCCTTCCCCGGAAATAAAACTGAAGCATTATTTTTACCAAAGCTTAGGTAACTCTCTAAATTTAAGCTTTGAAATATTGAAATTAAATATAAAACAAATAGAATGTTTTGTATTCTATGTTTCCATTAAAGTTTAAACCTTGAACTAAGTAAATAGGTATTGGTTTTAATTAACTAGTTAATACTAGAAGTAACTAATGGTACCTACTTGCAGAAACAAACATAACCTTACCTAACTTCCTTATATTTTATTTATTAATTTTCTTGCAGACAACCATTCACCAGGATTTACTCCCCATTTTAGAATGATAGATGTTATAGAGAAATAAACCACTTCGACTGATTCATCTTTGAAATTCAAAGAGGTAACGGAGACCAGGACTACATTAAAGACGATCAAGTGATCAGCTTGAAGTATCTGAGTGCCATGTTTTTGCAATTTATCGACAATCAAACACTGCCGACCGAGAGACTTGAACCACGGAACTCTGGGTTCGCAAGTCTTCACGAGCTATGCTTAAACCAGCTTGCCTCGAAAACTAAGGTTTGGTTAGGTAAGGCATGTTTCCACAAATACCCTTAGCAACTTCAAAAATATGTGCGGTTAATTGTTAATATGAAACAGAAGATGCCTAATTAAATTATGTTCATTACCTATTCGTCCAAGGGAGAGTCCATGTAAGATAGATTAATATAAATATGTATGATATTTTTTATAAAATCGTACAAAAATTATTTACTTTAGCTCCGCAAAATCGTAGTGAAATGTACAATTTTAGCTCTGCATTTTTCGACCAATTAGATCGTTGACGAGTAGGTATATTGCCGAATGGACCCCAGCGTGAAGCTAATGTTGTAGCAACCAGTAAACACCATTTGTTTTGATGTTTAATATAATTTTGCGATTGCATAAAAAATCTCGCTAGCAAAAATGTTTTTTTTAATATACTCGCACGTGATTTTTTTCCTCGGTTAGCGGCGCGAAAGATAATACATCCTATACGGGGTGATTCACAACTTCGTGCATATATTTTAGTGGCATAAGTGTTCAACTCACAATTTTAGTTTCCAGGATTTTTAATCACACAGTTTTGGGTCACAATATTCAAATGGAATTTCATAAATTTACTATTCTTGCTATTGCACTATTACCTAATATACAGGGTGTAACAGCGAAACCAACCAACGCCTATATTTTCTTTATTATTATAGTTACAAAAAAATGTTAAATAGCAAAGTTGTAGGAGACCAAGGGAGACATCTGCTTAAAGAATAAAATAATTTTTAAACCAGTGGTTCTCAAGTTCACACAAAGTTATATTTTTTCAAATGGGAATATACATATTTTTTAGGCCTATTCGGTAGAGTTTTTTTTTCTGAATTCAACCATGTATCCGTTTTATATCCTTACATAATAAAAATATTGAGAAAAATTCAATTTAAATTTAAATAATGTTTAACTTTTAATATGTGCAGTAATCTATGAATGAAAAACAAGTGATAAATTAAAAAAAATAAATACAAATACCATACAAGCTTGCTATATTTATGCCACGAGATATCCAAACAAACCCCGTCCATATTTCATTTATCACTTGTTTTTTATCCATAGATTACTGCACATTAATATTAAAAATTAGAAATTATTTAAATTTCAACTGAATTTTTCTCAATATTTTTATTATGTAAGGATATAAAACGAATACATGGTTGAATTCAGAAAAAAATACTCTATCGCATAGGCCTAAAAAATATGTATATTCCTATTTGAAAAAATATAACTTTGTGTTTTAACTTGAGAACCACTGGTTTAAAAAATTATTTTATTCTTTAATCAGATGTCCCCCTTGGTCTCCTACAACTTTGCCATTTAACATTTTTTTGTAACTATAATAATAAATAAAATATAGGCGCTGGTTGGTTTCGCTGTTACACCCTGTATAATTTTATTCCATTCATAGTTAAAGATATACAATCAACAATCCAGTGGTTTATCCATTATCAGTAAGTTGAGTATGTACCTACTATATGGTATATGCCATTAAAATATTATATCACCAAGTTCCAGACAATTATGTGTTCGTTCAATAGAGGTGTCCGCTTTGAGAGATTTTACTGAACAATTTGTATTATAACAAATTATTTGATTTCTTTGTATTTGGTCCCCTCCCGTCAAAAAATCCTAGATCCGTCCCTGCTAGCTACCGAGCATTCTAAACCAACAGACATCGCCTGCCAAGCCTAAGTCTTCCTTCACTGTCGAGGAAAGGTCTTTGTCGCGCGCATATCATTATATTGTTATTGTTTTCGTGGGTATGATAGCAATATACTTGATGAGCATATTGAATTGAATATTTTTCGTGGAAGGAATGCGTGTGATTGAATGGGAATATTTTTATTGTGGCTAGCAGGTTAGCTGTAAAGTGTAAAGTGTAGGTAACTAATTAAGCAAATATTAGATGCGATTTTCAATATGCAAAATAGAGTCGCATGTAGATGATATACGGTATATTATTTGCAGTTATTATATTTTGTGATAATGTAATAAATATTTTTTGAAAGATATGTACGTATAGGTACTTATTTATAAGTTGCTCGTTAAAGCTATAAATTCTGAATTTTGAAAAAAATTGTGGGTCCAAATTGATTGAGGTAAAATTGCAAGGAAATGTAATTTTATTGGATCAAATTATATGGGCACCATTAAACAAGAGGGAGAGGCAAATAATTCATACAAAATTAAATGGATCGAATTATTGGGATATTGACTACGATTAAAGTTTAACGAATTAGAAATATTTTTTCCAGAGATATCACATATCACCAGGACGGTAGTAAAGGAAAAGGAAAGGGATTATGCTGGTTTATGCTTAGGATACTATTCTAATCTTTAGAAAAATATTCAAAAATTTGCAGTCCAATCCTGAGTTCGTAAATAATTTTTACCTTTCATGCATTCAAACTAGGTTTTCAAATTCTAGTACTTGGAATATATTCTTTGCTTACGGTTACGACTGCAGTCAAGCTTCAGTACTAAGTTGTTGTCTTTACTATTTTCTTTAAATTAATTTAAGTCGGGACAAGAGGTATTTTCAACCTGAGACAGAAGGATAAATTTGCGCCCCTATATATTATGCAACTTTGATTTTATATAGGTAGGTCAAGAGTAAGAGGGGCCAGTAAAAATTAAGGCGGGCCATACATTTAAGGGTTGCAATGTTTATTTAATACGTCAGAAAATGCGGAGTCAGTGACTCGAATTTTTATAGCATTAGAAATAATTATCATTAGGAAACGAGCGTATTGAAAATTATTGCGATTAAAAATTCTGAAAATATTTCGTTTACTTTTTAATTGCCTTTTGTCCTAATTAGGTTTGCATGCTTTTGCAGTAATATAAACACCATATTTACACTTGCCCCAAATTGCGGGAAAGTACCTATAAATCGAGTGTAAACCAATACGTAAAGACGAGATTAATTTATAACTCAAAATGCATGAACATTTTGTTTCGCATTTTTAGAAGTGTCTTCTGTATATGCTCGGCAGTAAGTATGCAAAATTTCATTTAACTCCGTAGTTAAGAAATAAGTTATAACGAAACAAAGATGAACTATTGAAATTTTAAGTCGCACTTACCCCAGTGTGCCAAAAGTGTAGTTATCGCCAAAAGCTCGCATCGTTGATCAAATAAAGCATTCTGATAGGTTCAAATGACGTGTGTGAATTCTGGTATGCAATTCGCGAATACAGCCCTGTTCTCCATCATTCACTCACCGTCCACGTCCACCTATCCACACGGTATCTCATTGTGCCATTCCTCAGCGCTCCCAGATCTCGGTAGAGAGCAGAGCCCAGACCGGGTTTTATTTCAAAACCTAAACTACATCATCTACCTCGCGAGTCGTACATCTCTTCTCTTCGGCTTCGGCTTTGTGTCTGACAAATTATCCTCTTCCGTAAGTGTTTTTGCGCCCATTTTTATTCGCCATTCGCATTGGGTATGAATTTCAAGTCAAGCACAGCGGCGTGGCTAGAAATATTTATAAAGGGTCGCTAATTTAAATATAGTAGTAAATACATACATAATGTACAATAATGGAAATAGTTTTTAATAAGATCTACGGTAGGAATCGAAATTTTTTACGAGTGAGATAATATAGCCATTATACACGAGTCTCTGCCGTGCAGAATAAAAAGATTAATAGGTAGGTATCTCTATTATGAAGTATATATACTTCTTTTTTTTAAGAAGACAGTAATTGGAATATCGGTTTTACATTTTGTAGGTATATGAACAATAATTATTTTACTCAAATACTTGACAACAACATTTACACGAATTTGTTTATGTTATGTGAATTTTTTTAACGTTTTGCCAATAATAGGGTAGCAAGGTTTACAAAGTACTGTATAAGTAAGTATAAATAGTAAAAGGAACAATAATTTTTCATTACAACGAATGTACCTAGAAAGTTTTGCGAAACTCTTCTAAAGCCTATTTTATATTATACTGTTTTCGACTAAAACTGGAACTTGATTTTAGAAACTCTTTCAGATTTTTTTGTCTAAAATCTCATCAAAGTTTTATAATAGTTCATCGACCGGTAATCAAAGTTTCCAACAACAAATTTTTATACAGTTTTGTTATTAATTAAAAATATGAACGGAAAACGTAAACAACAAAAAATGTTTAAAAAAAATTAAACTGTGCAATATGAAGAAGTCTAGTATGAAACTTGGATGAAAAATACGACCGGGGCTATTTTTTTTAAGTCTGAAAAAAACGGTTCTAGTATGAAACTTGCATGGAGATTTTCGTGTTTTACATTATCATTTTTTGCATTCTATAATCTTGTATGAAACTTGTTAAAGTTTCTGGCCGAAAAAAGTATAATGTAAAACAGGCTTTACCTAGGTAAGTACTCAAGCAGATTCGACTGTATTCATAAGCAATCGATGGATCAGCAGCAAAATATAAACTAAAATTTTGCGGAGCTAAAGTAGTTTATTATTGTAAGATTTCGATTCTATGATAAAATGGATAAAATAAATTAAATTTCCATTGAGAAACAGCACTGATCTGGTTTCTGGTATTTTTGTACATGCATTCGCAAAAGATTCAAGACAATTTATAATTTGATGAAAAAATGCATATATAGGTAGCGGCGAGATAGCTCAGTGATTGATTAGTGATTACTTGTAGTTCTAATCCTCTGAACACATAGGTCGTGGTTAGAATCCAGGTCAGGTGTGAAATCGCCACGGCTTAATTAATAACAGTAGTCACTATTCCAAGTTGGGATATAATTAGCTTGGCAACCACAAAACTATTGGGAACCGCAGTTGGTGGTTGTAACAAGGACTTGCACCATTATAGTGTTAGATGGAAGTACAGACTTAAGATAGATTCAGACCTACCCAATTATATGTATTAGTGGCTAAATTAAGCAACCAGCGTTCAACGTTCCCACTTATATATTTGAAATCGAAATTTTGTGGAAGCACTGGTTGGTTTATTTAGCACTTATATGTATACTTGGGTAGGTCTGAATCTACCTTCAGGCTAAATTTCGCCCTGGAAAGGAGTTAAATAAAATAAATAAAATTACAGGCGTAATGTGTAGACAATGCACTTTTTTGAATGAATTTGCTAATTACTGCAAATGTGATTGGACACAACGATAACTTATTTTGGCTACACAACTTAAAAGTAGATGACTCGTTAATATCAAATTATTGGTTTTACTGATGTTATGATGTAATTGCCATTTATCATTGCTCCAATTTATTCTAAGAAATTCCCAGCCACTTTATAAATTGCAAACAATCCTATAATAAGCTTTTATTCCCCATCCATCCCATAATGTTAGTTTTGAAATGTCTACATAGATAAAATATTGCAAACAAAAAAATATTCCGTGAATTGCCGTGAATGAAAATGATATCATTTGTGTGATTTTATAATTGGATTCAGCAACTCGTTAAGCAGTACAAATTTCAAGGAGGTGTTTAAATGGTTTATGCAGAATGAATGATGACATTATAAATGAATTAAACAAACAAAAAATATGAAAAATGAATGGATGGATGCTTCAGTACATGGAGGTATGTCTGGTATGTGAATATGTGTTAATTTTGCAATTATAATCTGAATGACAGACATTCTTAAACTGAAAACATTATTTAATATGGAGTTGAACACTTTATACGAAGGTAATTGCCAGTATTTCTATTTTAGATGAAGAGATATTTCAAGTATTATTTTGAAACATTGAAATGATATAGTAAACTATAACTCTTTACATAAAATTTTATATCGGTAGAATAAACTGAAAATTATTTATTATTATTTATCTTAAAAAAGTGATTGTATATAATTTATAGTGAATTAGTATTGATTGGCATTGGCTATTATTCCTATAAGACTCTGGAGTGAGTAATTTTCGTTTAACTCGAGTAAAATGTTGTTGTTTTTTAGTGTTTTATAATAATATTCAATACAGATGTTATATTTATTTATGGGAATAAAAGTTATCTACGATTATCTACTTAGAAACAATTGCTTGATTCAATTTTGTTAGCAATGATACAGTAGTAAAATACAGTTATTTTATCGGACAAAAACCATGAGTAATTGTTACTCACTGTCGTCAGTAATAAATTACTAGCATTTATTTTCAAGATTATTATTACCACTGTGTTTTATGAGGTTCGGTTTTGTTTTCATATTTCTTCTTAAAATGAACCGGTAACCGGTTTTTAAAAAATCGGTGAATGTTCCAGTTCTACCAATCAATTAGTTAAAAATATTTGTTTCGATTTTGGACTAAAATGTAATAAATTAATAAAATCAAACAAAATTTGACAAAACTAAAGGAAATACTAGTACAACCATTTTTATAAAAATTTAACTGCATTACGAAAAAACGTTACATTTTAATAAGCTATTTAAACTGTTCCAAACCGGTTTACAACCATCGGTTCTGCTCCGATTACTAGTTTGCCAATAAATTTTTGATCGGTTCAGGTTTGGTTCCAGGTTCAGTAAAATTGCTGCGGTTCGTTCCTGTTCCTGTTCGGTTCTACCACTATTCTATTTCGCCGTCTTATATAGCGTGATTTTATACATACTATGTTATGTATACATTGTATATACATTAAAATTCGCAGCGCATACATAATCTCTTATTAAATAGTACAATAGTATAGCACTAGACATAGTCCCAGAAACAGTAGGTATAGGTATTATGAAACGAGAATTTCACAATTACTAATAAAAATGCAAGGCTAACTACACGAGCCGCAGGCAAATGTCGACTAAAATACTATAAATAAAACTAGACATTATATAATTCATTTATTTTAAAAGATAATTTTTTTTGTTCACTAAAAAAGTTCAATAGTTTAAAAAGTTGCTTCTGTGTAATAGATAACATAATTTTTTTAAATAATGGTATGATAAATGTGTTTTTAAATAGTCGTGTATAAAATAATTATAATGACATTAATTTTGTTCTGAACGATATTAAAGGCATTTAAAGTGAAATTGTTCTGATAAATCTGCGCGGTTAGGAGCAATTTAACAATTTGGCGTTTGCATTTGCACTAGCAGTTATTAAACGTGATTTATATCCGTAGATTTATTAGATTTCTTCCTCTTGTTGACAAATACGCGCTACTCGCTCTCCACTGTGGCGATATGAGTTTTTTCTTTGTGATTTTTCTCTGGTTTATAAAAAATGTAAAAGAAAGGTGCGAAGAAATTACTTCCAGCAGAGTTTTATTAAAACTCTTATTTGTTTCTCATTTGATCACCTAGTGAGCATTCACAGAACTTGAATTTGAATTTGATGAAATTTGGGATACGTTGTAGGAGTAATTCGTGAAAGAAAGTGAATCTTACTTTTTCTTCCGGAAGACTTTAATAACACATTTTTCATTTGGTAAAAAGGTAACAGTGACAATTATATTAATTTCGTTGTTTTTTTGATAAACGAGTATAGATGTCGGCTTGAAATTACTGTTAATTTTGATTACGAGCGAAGCGAGCTTATCGGACATTTTTACAAGATACGGCTTTTTGATGCTGTATCTGCCACGAATATTTTCTCCATCAACATTATTATCACTAATAATAATTACTTGTCTGCCCAGTAGTTTCACACTTTTAACGATTCTTACTTAATTATATATTGAAATGCTATTCTTGCCATTTCACAATAATTAATTAAAATTTTATTCAGTATCACAGTTAATCAGATATCCATTATACAATCAACAATCCAGTGGTTTCAAAAATATCTATTTTACGAAAAATGCTATCTAAGTTTACAAATTTAAAAAAATCTTTTTGTTCCATAATTAGTCATATTCTAACATTAAGGCTGAATTACATTGTACTTTTTTCGTCTAGATTTTAGTTCAAGGTTCATCCGAGAAGTTCGAAGCTATTTATATAGTATAATTCGTTCCAAATGAATATGAATAGTTCGGAAATAAATTATGAAACTCGAACGGATCTCGATCTGAGATGGAAATTGAACTAGAAATCTAGCATGAATCTAGGCGAAAAAAGTATAATGTAATTCAGCCTTTACGGCCGCGCCAGGCTTCGCGTGTCGCCGTTTAGTAAACACAAGCCAAATATGAAAAAATAAATTTTGTTTTCTAAAAGTTTTTATGCTTCTGTTATCCGACAATTATTTATTTTTGCAAATGAAGTAGGTGAAAAACATGCAGCTTCAAATCCATTGAACATGTAACTTTCAATTATAAGGCATGTGACCTTGAGTGAAAAAAAATTATCTACGGCGTATTTTCTTTCCTCGAACAAAAATAATGTTACTCTTTCTACCAAATGTTTGGCCCTTCCTACGGCCCTGAAGTTGAGTACTTTATGCCATAAAATATATGCACAAAGTTGTGAATCATCCTGTACAGTATCTGCTTAATAATAAGAATAATACGAAGTAGGTACTCCACCTTGACGCGTGCTCATATATCATTATCTCTGTATTTATTTATTTTTCAGATTTGCTTGTTGCCTCTTTCAACCTATCCAAATATTATTTATGTTTATGTAGTGACACTCAAGGTTTTATAAATAATAAATAGATTAAAATATTATTGATATAAAACACATTAAATATGACAAATGTGATCCGATGAAGGACAGTAGAAAAAATAAAATCAAAACCTTATTATGAAGATTATTAGCAATAAGGATAATTTTATTGCTAACTTACGATGCTGGTTGGTATGTATTATAATTACACATGTGCACATGCAATGCATATTGTATGTTGAGAATTGCATACATGGTGTAATATGTATATGCACTTTATGTGTTAAGTCATTATAATAGGATACTTAATTACCATATTAATAACCGTGTTTATGGTAAACTCTAGCTAATTACACCAATAATCAATTTTCAATTATAATATTTGTATTATGATCAAGAGTTACACCCATTTTGCAATATCGATAAGAATGATAACAAAAAATGTGCTTAATTATGTAGTTCAAACTTGTAACTTTAATAATTAATAATGCATACCATCTATGTTTACGGGTTAAAGTCAAAATGTTAATATTGAATTCAGTTACTTACAAATGGGATGAATAGCCGATTGCGTTATGTGATTCGAATAAAATGAAGTACACATTTTAGTTTCGCTGTACAAAAATCTCCTACGTGGTGTACTCTCCACTTAGAGACATTAGCATAGAACCCATGAGTTGATTACTGAATACAAGACACACGGTATATATCTACACTGATGACTCACAATATGTGTGGCTGCTACACTTCAGATGAGTATAAGATGAGGATATGCTAGTATCTTCGATCATATAACCTACGGTAGATTCGGATAACTGCCTAAATTGTGTGCCAAGAACATAGGACAGAACATAGTTCTCTTTTTCATTTTAGGCGGAAATACGTAATGCACATGCGCTTCTGTCAACTGGCATTTGCATAAATATTACTGTATATAACAATTATGAAACATATAACATCTTTAAATTATTAATTAAGTACCTATTGCAATGAAAAATCAATTTCTAATGCTTATTTTATTTATTATGTAATTTGTTTTTAATGTTAATCTGATTTAAAAATGTTTTTATAATTTTATATTGGAAACACTGAATTATAAAAATGTCTTCGCCTTTACATGTTTGAAATTGATCGCAAACCAATCAGTGTTATTATTGTAATCAATATTGTTGCAATCATTAAATGGTTAGCAGCTGCAGTATGTTCAAAAATATCATGTGATAATAACCGTTGGAACATTGACAGAAGATACTGTTTCAATTGTTAATTTCGCCTAAAACATGAGAGAAATATAATTCTATCCTTCTATGTTGGCGCACCACTTCAACATGTACAAGATAGGCAACGCGGTATCTACCGTAGGTATAATTATATGATCGACGGCATTTTTAAATATTGCTAAATAGCTTAATTTTATATTATAATTGAATATCATTTAAAGGAAAACATTTATACATTATATATAGGGTATTTCGTGCATTCATTTTAATGATACATAGAACTCAACTTACTGATTAGGAAACTGAAAGAATATTTTCCAATTCGTGATTTTAATTTTCAGGTTTTTTAAGCAAACAGTTTTGTTTCACTGTTTGGAATTTAATAAATTTATTTAATTTTGTATTGTTATTAATTCATTAAAATAGTCAGATATCCATTACGAAATCTTCAATCCAGTGGTTAAAAAAATGTGTTCCTTGCAAAAACTGTGCTTAAATTTACGAATTATAAATTATTTTTTGTTCCATTATCAGTAAGTTGAGAACTAACACTAATGTACACAATAAAAATAATAAGAAAAATTAATAAAAGTGTAAATTTGATTATTAAATGGTATAAGTTAGCTTAAGTTTGAATTGCATTATAATTTTTTCGGCCAGAAAAAAGAACTTTTTTAGATATTCAATTCGGTTAGAATCTATAATTCAATATTTGCTGTCGCATTGACATTTTAGTTAGTAGTTGTTGTTTTAACGGAGGGCTTCTAAATGATGCCATACGAACTCAGGCCTTAAGGCCCATTGTGCTACCCGTGATACAAGAATGCTCCAGCAGAGCCCCGCTGCTTCAATTAAGCAAGCTAGCCTGCTGCAAGAGACACTCTGAATACAACGTAGCTCTAGAGATAGAGCCTGTAGATGCCTGCTTCTGGAATCTGCTCTTTAGCAGACACAGTCGCAGAGAACGTGTTCCGTCGATTCCTCTACAAAGGACATTATAGTATTTTTATATGGTTAGCCGACCAATACTTGCCAACAGTGAAGACTTCACTCGTCACTGTCAGTACACTTTATTATTTTTGAGGTTACAAAATGTTGGTAACGCAAAATATTCGTCCACTGCGCAAGTCTAGTATGAAAATTGGATGAAAAATAGATCCGGAGCTATTTTTTTAAATGACAAAAGACGGTTCTAGTATGAAACTTGGATTGAAATTTTCTGATTTACATTATCCAAGTGTGCATTCTAGAATTAAGTATGAAACTTGTTAAAGTTTCTAGCCGAAAAAAGTATAGGTAATGTCACTGTCATAGCAATGCATAATCTTGATGTATTTATTACCCAGGAAACACAAATATATACGTACTACATATATATATATATATATATATATATATATATATATATATATATATATATATATATATATATATATATATATATCATGTAGCAGCCATTATATCAAAGTAAATTGCGATGTCACTCATACATATAAACACTTGTTATTTTTAATCAAAAATGTCCGCCACAACCCTATATAACAATTATATAATAATCATATTCCAGAGTTACGTCATAATTATATAGCGCTGATATAGATATTATGTAGTTTTATGATTGATTTTAATTTGAATTGTTTTCAATTTTTTTTAAAAAAAGGAGACACTCTTACGGCCTAAAGTTGTGTGTTTATTAGTAATCGATTAGTAAGGCACTATGCTAGCAATTTAAATCTAGACAATTACAACAATTTCTAAACGTCCTCGTTCTTCGGTGGGATTCGAACTTGGGATCTCATTGCTGACAGGTACAGCGCCTTAGACTGCGCGACCATCCTGGCTTGTTGATTTATAGTGAATGATAGAGTTATAGTTATAGCAATAATACCAGTATTTTTAATTACGTACGGGATTTACAAAGCTAGTTAAGTATATTGTGTATATTCTGTACTACCTACTGGAATCAAAATATTTACCTTCAAATTTTATTTGACGTATAAAAAAGTACAATTCTTTAGTTGAAAGACTACATATTTCTTTACAAACCAAACAAATTATTTGAAAAAAATAAATTATGTTTACTAAACAAATATATATTTTCCATTATTGAAAGATTTTATTTATTTCAGATAAAAAAATTACTAATAGGTTATCACACCGACTTTGTGCGCATGAACTTCTCCAGCCGCATAGTTGCTTACAAATACAAAAATAAAATTTTATTTTAATAAATAAACTGGCACTGGTAACAAAAAAATGTTGCATGCGTACAGATGACATAAAGTAATCTAAAAATATATAATAGATTAATAAAATTCTTATATAAATGGAATAAATAATATTCAAGTAGAATACATACAATGTAACTATCTTCAAATAATATATTTAACTATATAAAGAGTATATTATTTGTGTTATATAATTGAGATATATTTTGACATAGATAATATATTCCATTAATAATATCGTAGAGATATTCCACAGTGAGAAATATTATGTATAGTCTACATAAAAATGCTATATTAAATTGAAATTTCTTTGTGATATCTTAACTATATAATTTTTACAAGTGTGTTTTCTGGGTATCTACTAGAGATTTACCATTCTTCAGTCCTTCATTTTTAGAAACAAATTAGAATCGTTAAAATTGTTAAGCTACCGAAGAGAAAAATGTTGTACCTACATAAATACAATTTTCTGTTGAATCGGAAGGTTATATGATTTTTATTTCTTTATTATTTTCAAAGCAAGAATATAGCGATATCCGACACATAATAATTCTGTCAAACCTGTGTGAATTTCTCCGTGATTTCTATATCTCTGATTTTTGTAACGTTTCCTGTCCACACTAACACTGATACTCGTTCGTATGCGGATAAGAATTGACAGAACTGCTACAGCAGAATGGCGTAATAACTACGAGCTTCTTCAACGTTACTGAATTCATCCAAGCAAGAAGCAATATCACTTGATACTTGTACATTGAACTAGACTTCGCGATTTGGATCATGTTCAGTGTAACGAGATGAACATTCTTAAAACGAGACACGCACCCTTTATAGAAGTGTTAACTTGATTAAGAGGGATCGTGATCACCGGTAATAATTTGTATCATTAAATAATTGAGTAATTTGTTACTGACTGTGCTTGTGAAGACATTTTAAACGAGTTATATTTTTTATGCAAATTTTTAAAGATATTTTATGAGGCCCGTCTACTCTCTGTATTCAATGTTAAAATCTATAGATATTCTAGATATTATAATTATATAAACTGTATCGAATAAGCTTAAAATTGTTGTTTAAATCGATTACGAAATAAACATGAAATAATAATTAACAATTTAGGCTAGTTTCAGACTGCCATGTATTAATTAAACAAAACAATAGTATATTGTGTATCTAGTGAGCAAAGGTGGAAATTGTGTGAGGCGAGTTGCAGGACGAGGGTAGTTCACGGCAACGTTGCCGAGCGTTAGTTGCCTTTGCGCACAAGGTTCACACGATATTTTTTGTCATATACCTGCACAAAAGGTAACCTTTTGAGTCACTCAATTTTTTAACCATGCGCAAAGTAGAAGCATGCGAGAAAAAGCATGAGGCAGTTTACTTTTCGTGCAGGTATGACAAAAAGTATTTTTTCCTGCACTCTAACAATTGACAGATTTTATTATTATTTATTGGATCATAAGAAGGATATAAAATTTATATTTTCGATCTGTTTAATTAGTTTACGTTTAAGAATGTTTAATTTGATGAAACTATATAAGCATCCGCACTTTTCACTTTCTAGCACTAAAGGTTAATTATTTTTATTTTTTTTTGTTATTTACATTTTCCGTTAATATTTTTAATTAATAACAAAAAGTTAAAATCTCGGTTTCAAAAGTTGGTGTTTGTAACATTGATCAAGAAACTAGTACAAAACTTGGATGTGATTCTGGAGAGAAAAAGTCAGAAAAAGTTTCTAAAATCTAGTTCCAATTTCTAGTTGAAAAAAGTATAACGTAAAACAGGCTTTACTAAAGCTATTTTAAGTTCATTATGTGAATGTTGTGTTTTTTTAAACTTAAATATAACTGTAAACCTTTACACTAAACAGAAACTTGAATTTCTTTTATTAAATTCTGCAAACAATTCTCTATAATATAGATTATATGAAATTTTTCTTGAAGGCCTTAGTTAAGCCAAAATTTTAAGATTTTCTTCGAGAGAAACTTGAAATTTTTTTACTCTTTTCATAATTTTTGTGTTTAATGACCTGTAACTTCTAAACAAATTAAAATTTTGATATCCGGTTTCTTTTATTAAATTCTGCAAACAATTCTCTATAAGATAGATTGTATGAAATTTTTCTTGAAGCCCTTAGTTAAGCCAAAATTTTAAGATTTTCTTCGAGAGAAACTTGAATTTTTTTTACTTTTTTCATAAGTTTTGTGTTTAATGACCTGTAACTTCTAAACAAATTAAAATTTTGATATTCGGTTTCTTTTATTAAATTCTGCAAATAATTCTCTATAAGATGGATTGTATTATTTTTTTCTTGAAGGCCTTAGTTAAGTCAAAATTTTAAGATTTTCTTCGAGAGAAATTTGATTTTTTTTTCTCTTTTCATAATTTTTGTGTTTAATGACCTGTAACTTCTTAACAAATTAAAATTTTGATATCCGGTTTCTTTTATTAAATTCTGCCAGCAATTCTCTATAAGATAGATCATTTTAATTTTTTATTTAAGCCAAAATTTTCAGATTTTCTTCTAGAGAAAATTGAAATTTCAAGTTTCTCTCGAAGAAAATCTTAAAATTTTGGCTTAACTAAGGGCATCAAGATAAATTTCATACAATCTATCTTATAGAGAATTGTTTGCAGAATTTAATAAAAGAAACCGGATATCAAAATTTTAATTTGTTCAGAAGTTACAGGTCATTAAACACAAAAATTATGAAAGAAGTAAAAAAATTCAAGTTTCTCTCGAAGAAAATCTTAAAATTTTGGCTTAACTAAGGGCTTCAAGATAAATTTCATACAATCTATCTTATAGAGAATTGTTTGCAGAATTTAATAAAAGAAACCGGATATCAAAATTTTAATTTGTTCAGAAGTTACAGGTCATTAAACACAAAAATTATGAAAAAAGTAAAAGAAATTCAAGTTTCTTTCGAAGAAAATTTTGAACGCGTGTATCTCAGAAACGGTTAATCGTAGAGAGCAGTTCAAAGTGTCATTTTTTTGGAAATTTTATTCTCTACAAAAATGCACTGGACAATCTTAAATGTAGAACTACCCGTTTAGTAGTTATTGGCAAATAACCACAAAAATCCATTTTCTTTTCGAATTTCCCGGAGTTGCCCAGGGGTGCCGCTCTGGCACCCGTCATATTATGATTCAGTATATCAAATAGTACTAGAATCAATCATAAAATATTTGTTGTAAGCAACTTCCAGGTTACATGGCTCGGCGACCGGACTAAGTAGAATCATTGATATCATTTAGCTAGTGAGAAATGTAGGTGCCAACCACCTTCTAAACATCCCCGCATCCTGAATCCTGATCCTGCGAACACGCCATATTTCCATAGAGCACATGTGTGCATTCGTTCATACCCGATTTCCGCTCTTTCCGCCGTTCTGTCGTCACTTGTAGAGAATTTCACGTACAAGCCAGACTTGCAGAACCTCAGATCTCAGATCATTGTATCTTGAAGTCATGTACCGGTATTCTGCAGCGTGACGTCATCAGCCGTGCAGGGAATAAGAATGAGAGGAGGAGTGTTACTTTCAATGCGTACTTAGATGTGACTTTGAAATGGAGAAGGAATTGTGTGGAATTCGGTGTATATGACGATTGGAATTTTATTATTGGATTGGACTTCTTTTTTATATTCGAAATATTCTATCTAATAGTTGATAATATGATGTATTCTACTAAATATTATTATTTTTGAACGTACATTTGAATGCACTATGTTACTTAAGGCGGTACACTTGTGAAAAGTAATTTTTGTTTAAGTTAAAAGAAAAATTATTAAATGAAACAAAAGTTTTGTCTTGACATAATGAATTCGAAAAACGTATTGTTTCTATTTAAACTGCAAAATAGTTTAAGGCTCTACACTTGTTGAACGCAATATTGCTGCAATAGAATCAGAATTCATGATTCTGGGTATAATGCTAAAAATAAAAATCTGAAATTTACCACAAGTAATAACGAAGCATTATTTGATCGAAAAATTCATACAATACATTGTTGCGACAACAATTAGAGAAAATAAGAATTAATTTATGCATTTTAATATAACAAATTATGGCCTTATTATTGCATATTTATTAATTTTGTTTTAAATAGTCGATTCCTTGCATTGTTCGTGAGAGTGCTAAGAAAATATTTTTTGTCAAAAAAATTTCATATCTGACGAAAAAATTAGTAAAAAATCGGCCAAATTGACTATTTTTACTAATTTATTACTAAAATACCGTTAAGTATTTCAAAAATATAATTTCTTAGCACTCTAGAGTCATCTTTTAACTATCTATATATATATATATATATATATATATATATATATATATATATATATATATATATATATATATATATATATATATATATATATAAATTATGAATAGTGTAGGTGTACTAACAAGAGCTCAGTTTGTAATATAGCAAGGCCCCTTTTTCACTATATTTTTGGCACAAGTGTAGCGCCTTAAACCCAATGAATTTTTTCTTTAAGTGTACCAAACTTAAGTCAAATAGATTTAATCTTAATTTGATGCAAACTTTAAAATGTTATGTTAAAATTCAAAGATTATATAATTTTACAGTTATAAAAGCAAACGGTTTTGTATTTTATGTCTTCGGGTAATACGAAATTTAGGAAGAATGAATAGTTTTTCTTTGGTTTTTCCTTTGACATATTTTAACAATAAATTCTAGATTGTTGTCTTTATTTACTAATATTAAATCTTAAAACCTACTACAAAATAATCTCTTTTCGGATGAATAACGGTATCTACCATTTCAATATTTTCATCACCGTCACATTTTACTGCACCCCTCTTCGAAGTTTAATGCGAATATTTAAATGATCAAGAGCATAAATACCTCGGTGGTTTGATGGCGTGAAATCATTGAGAAGACGGTAAAAATATTCAAATCGGCCGGATCCGGCATAATGACAGGCTGTTCTATAACCGATAAGGACTGCGGACGCGAGCCGTGCGACTTCAGAGAGGACTTCAGGACTTCACAATTCTAAAGCTGAAGCACTGGAGCAGTGAAGGACTGAAGTTCAAGAGAGAATGGGGAAGGAGAGGAGGACTAGACCACAGGAATATTTATCCACGAAATTTTAACCAAATTTTGAAGCGACGAAAAGTGTGAAATGAGAGATATGCGTAACGAATAGTAAATAATGAACAGTGTTTCAAATTAATGAAAAAAAATATACCATCCATGGAGTCAGTACCTAAATAGCTGGCCACTAATTTGTACTAAAGCTTAGACTACTACTAAAGTGACCCATCTTTTTTGAATTTATTAACACGTTGACTGCCATGTGCATATAAAAGTATACACGCAAGTTGGGTCCTGTACGCCGCGTGTATAATTTCTTATACACGAACAATATCTTGGTTCTGGCGGTGTGTATGCACTAGGGCAAAATATATTTGAAATATAAGATGTTTATGTGAAAAAGTTTATTATTACAAAAATACAAACATTGTAGTAAAATAACAAAAAAATGAAATTTTACATTATAATAGTACAAAATACATCATTCTTTGGTAAATTTATTTTAAAAATTGGTGTGGCGTGAGGGACCTTTTCCCGAAAATATCCGCGGCAGTCAACGTGTTAATGCTTCTCTGAGATTTCCAAATCCACTATTTGAATGGTTACCTGCACAAACCCTTCGTATCTTGTTTCGAACAATTTTGTTCCTCTATCACAATACATAAAGGTCAGATCCCATTCAAATTTAAGTTAAAGCGCAACCACAGCCATAAAATAATGTAAACGTCAACTTTCATTCTCTGGACAAATTATACGTACATTTACATAAATCAAGTAGAACTACACCTTCATAGAAAGAAGACGGTTTAAAATTCAGAAAAGATTTAATCCAACTAGAAAAATCTCGATTTACTATTCATTATTAAAGTTCCGATGCTTTTAAACGATGTAGACCATAAAATTCAAGATCAACAGCGTATTAAAGTTGAATGCGTCACATTATCATGTTTTTCTGCAGTATCGTAAAAGATTATTTGATGTTTGAATGACTTGCGCATTCTTTTTAAAGTATGCGATAACCGATAAATATGCAAAATAATAACAATCATAATATTGAAAGTTTAGTCATCAAATCTCACACAAATATTTTCCGAGAGAAATTTCGAACATGATGCATGTAAACACAATTAATATACCTATATTTAGAAGCATTCACAGTTTAAGAAGAATACTTTTTTAGATATATTTTACCAATTTACAGGATGATTTTTTACTCGTACTTCAGAAAAAAAAAATTTAAGGGTTATGATATGACATGATGTGCTGAGAATAGGACAAAAAGAATGTTTGAAAAATTTTCGAAATTTTATTAAAACAACATAACTGCAATGAATTATCAACATTAGAAATTAATTAGACATTAGACGCCTTATGTAAATTATTAGGTAGGTACTTGAGGTATTGTAGTATATTTAAATAAAATATTTATAAAAACTATCTACTTATGGTGCTAAAAAATAAAAATGTTCACTTTAAATAAGTTACTCTTATTTTTGTGAATTTTTCAAAAATTCTTCTGTTCCACGCTCATTAGGTACATCATGTGATACTCTTAATTTCTTCTCGAAGTATAGAAACACTCTGTATATTTAATAACACAATGTACCACTTCCCAAATTATCAGCAACTTTAAGATCATGCTAAAAAAAGAATTGTCGTTAAACTATGAATTTTATCAACGTATGCTTATAAACGTATTACACCGTTTTTTATGGTTCAATTTAAATACCTTTTAAAGTAAGTAATGATTTGGTTTGTTTATTAATTATTATTTAAAAAACTTGCTGTTTTCAAAAACGATATGAAAAAACTTTTCATCTCAATCTCAATATTATTTTAAAAATCTTGTTAAACTGCATCAGTCTAACGGTAAAATATCCAGATATCATCTCTTGTAAAACGAGTTGTTGAAAATGATGAACAACTTAGATATAAGTGGATTTAGCGGTTACCGGTTATAGATTCATTTAAGTATAAAAGTGTTTGCAAAATAATTAGCATAAACGGGTTTCAGTTTCAATTTACTTTATCTCTTAAATAAAAACAGTCAAGGAGCCAAGTTTCTAGTCCTACGAAAAGTAAATAAATTTGCAAAGATTTTCCAAGAAATGAATTAATTTTACTGGTTTAAAAGATATTTGTTCAACAAGGCAGAAAAGTAACAGTTTTTATGCCACATCTATTTATTGTTAACTGTTATTCAGGAAAAAGAAAAAGTAAATTGCAATTGACAGCGGTTCGAAATATTTTTTCTCCTGGCAAGCCAAAAGCTTGTTTTTAAGAAGTTTTCTCTTGGTTAGAAAACTGACAAGCCATTTAAAAAATAGATTAATTGTGGTTCTGACAACTCAGATTTGAATTCAATTAGGTACCTATACGCATTTCAGTTTGTTGCACTGCTGCACAAAAGTTTTAATAAAGACCAAGACCAAGTCTCATATCTTAGTCTTTACACTTTCACATTTTTAATATGACCTTTAATTTTGATTCACTATTAAAATAATAAAAAAGGGATATATTTTATTTTAATGGATTAATAGGTACAATTTCAGTTTCACTTGTTTTTATTAGGTAGTATTATTATTATTTTTGAAGATAGCCAATCAACGGAATTAACTCTCAATATTAGAATGGTCAATGTGATTATAGTTGGCCGGAACGCTGTGAAATTAACCAACTAACCATTCCGTCTCATAAAATTGAGCAGCTCATAATTCACGTACAGTATTGAAAATGGTATTAGAATTTGTTACATCTCAAGTACTTTACGTAAACCAAGGTTAAATTTTAACAAAGGGTTATTATCAACCCCACAAATGTAATTATTTGAAAATGACTTAGTGCTACCAAGTAGAATGCATAGTTTAGCGCATATAAAAGCTCACAATTATTTATTTATGCAAAAAATAATTTGTTACATAAAATTCTATAAAGCAGATAAAAAAAATTGCTGTGATAGTCATAGAATACCGTTTCTTATCTTTGTCCTTACAAGTTGATTTTCCATTTAATACTACAAAAAAAACTACAGTGACAATAACAAATTCTATAACAACAAAACAAAGTAAGGAAAACTTGCTTTATTGCAAAAAGAAATTATCAACAAATTCTTTTACTGTTCATAATACTTATACTATAATAGTATAACAAATTATTTATTATAATATCAATGATGGATGCTAGAGGTAACAAACAGGGTTAATATATGGAAAACGCGATTTTTAAATCACACACCCACAAAAATTAAGGTCAAATGAAACGAATCATATCGAATCATATATTTAAAAAACGTAGCTTATGGCTACAGAAGAGCAAGTTGTTCCTGGACTCTATTTGATGATTTGTTTAAAAAAACCTTTACCAGTAAAAGCAAATAGAAAAAAATATACTGTACAGTGTACAGGTGAAACTATTTTTTTTTAAATATTAAAACAGTTGACATTTTTAAGAAACGTAAAGTTTTCCCTTTCGAACCCTGTAGTTGAATTTATTATTTATAATAAAAGTAAAAAAATAAAGTAAATAACATTAAAGAAAAATCGAAATTAATTTCAAATACGGGTGCGGTTAAATTAAGTTAACCTTTTTAAAGATTAGTCAAATATGCTTTCCAAACCTTCTTTCTTTTCTATTGACAGTTTTCAGTTTATAAAACCTAATTCAACTTTTCCTGTGCATGTCCCAATCGCAGTCTTTTCCTGGACTCCGAAAATATATCCTAAAAGCTTTCAATATCTGTTCTTTTTCCGCTATCACAAAGTATCAATAATCTTTTCGGAATCCCGTGTCCCAGTGTGAGTTCGATAGAAATGTCAAAGATTTTGTGCGTTCCCGGAAGATTGTGATTATCTTATTTACATGCGAGGGAAACATAACAATATTTTTGACGGCAGCAAAATGCGTGCAAATGGCAGAATTTATTTACGTATTTTGATATTTTTCGACGATCAGTGTATCACACTTAAGAAGGTTTAGATGGTGAAAAGTATAAAATATTATTTTATACTTTTTCATTTTGTAGGATCAAATAAAACTGATACACTTACAGTTTCATCAGCTATAAAATGGTAGATAGATTGTGTCCCATACCTGTAACAATAAATAATAAATTAAAATTTAACATTTGCAAATTCATACATACATAAAAGTTATTTCATTTCCCTAAAAAAGACCCCACTTATAATTAAAAAAATACACATTCTCTATCTCAACATAAATTAAACATTCAGGCTCAATGAGCAAACAATTTTTGAAACATTTCTTTTCTTACAAGATTGACAAACTATCGAGCCCTGTATACAGGATGCTCCACAACTTCATGCACATATTTTAAATACTTAAGTACATAAATAGAATACTCAACTTACTGTTTATGAAAAAAATAATATATTTTAATTCGTTAATTTAAGGGCAGTTTTCTAAAATGATGATGATGATGATGATGGATATAAAATAAAATAAAATTTTAATTATTTATGCAATTACTTCTACAGTTAAAATTGATGAAATTCCATAAATGGAAACAGTTAACTGTTTGGTGAAAGAACCTGGAAATTAAAATTGCCACTTTTGAATATAGGTATATTCTTCCAGTTCCGTGATCAGTAAAGGCTGATTTAAAATGTATATAACCGGTATGTATTATGTAAAGTTGTACAATCTCATTTCTATGATATGGCTCCGTGTCATTATGCAACATGTAACATAGAAATGTCTTATGTTGTGTTATATATATACCATTAATTCTGAACCTATACACTGGATTGGACTTTTTACGTATACTATATTAATTGACATGATTGATTTTTAACAAAATTATACATTTGTTCCATTTTCCAAGTTAATACAATATAGATAATCTTGTAAAGTTTTCACAAGACTAGTTCGTAAATATCAATTTTACAGTCACCATTTAGTCCGTTGAATATAAGATGGTCAAAACTGTAAACTTTTATGCGTATACTAGTAGATATTATTTGATTACATACTCAAAATCTCGATATAGGGGCACTTATTTTACGTAAAAATATTGTTTATTTTTTAATTTGAAGACACTTATTTAAAATAAATATAGTAGAACCTTTAAGATGTGATCTAATAATAATTCATAGTGTCATTAATTTTATATAAGCCAGTAAAACTGACCTAAGAGCAAATAAGGTCCCGAGAAATAGAAACAACTTTCTGACTGAAAGTAAACATAAATTTTTGATCATTCCCATTCCCATTTCACATCTTCTTCGCAGTACGCGATGATAGAAACAGAAAATATGATCTTAGTCGGGAATATACAAAAACTGACAAAGTAATATTACATTTTGAACTCGCCTTCAAATTTATGCAGTTATAAGAGGTCATTTAAAAATTTAACTAAATTTTGTGCAAAAGGAATTTTTATTAGAATTACCTGGAGAAAATTAAATTTTAAAATATATTTAAAACCCCATCTGTTTAATATTCATAACTATAACAGCTTGGTTAAAGGTACAGGCCGTTCCACAATTGAATAGCAAAAACAGTGAGGTTATGAGGTCCTGACAACTCAGATTTGAACTCAGTTTAACTGCATAAACATATCCCCTGACCCCTGTGGTGAGCCAGTGAGCTAACAGCTTGATTCCTTGGTTAAGAATACAGTCGTTCCACAATTGAATTGCAATAAGACGATAGATGTTAAAATTGCGATTTATGTGACCGATTGTAGTACTTACAACTCAGGTTCGAATCCAGTTAGGTACACATTTATGTGTTTAACTGCAAAACCAACTACGTGGTGTACTCTCTCTCTCTCTCTACTCAACCATGAACCATAAGTACAACTTCGTGCATATATTTATTATATAATGGCACATTTAGTGCTAAACTTACTCATCATGGTAGCATGGAACAAAAAGATTTTTTTTACATTCGTTAATAAGGGCAGTTTTCGCAAAGAGCACATTTTTGAAATAAAAAATGTATTACTTGTGCAATGACAAGAATAAAATTCCATATGAAAACAGTGACCCAAAACTGATTTATAAAAAAAAACTTGGAAACTAAAATTGCGAATTTAAAAAAATTATTTTAGTCTCGTGATAAATAAGTTAAGCACTACATGTCATTAAATTAAATGCATCATGTTGTGAATCAGCCTGTATGTATGTATATCTATACCGGTGGCAGTGATCACCTATCACCTATAAGGCTGTCACATTTCGATACGATAGATATGTAAAATAATTATGATGTACTTACCTATGTGTAGGTATAAGATGATATTGTATAGTTAATCACTGTAAGTTAATTACCACTAAAAAGAATCTCTCTGAAATATTTTACGAGATTTTGCAAAATAATTTCGACTTTTTTCACACATCCAGTGTTACAAAAAGCAAAAGTTTGAAGTAACAAAAAACTTTTCCTCTTTTAAGTTTTTTATTTAACTGCAGACAAAAAGTTTTCCTTCTTGTTGTGAAAATCTATACATTGATAAACTGAATAAAGTTGAAATTATTTTCAAACCTAATTAACTACTTTGTGACGGATACTGATATATCCGGAAAAGAACTGATTCATTATAGAAAATTTTATAGAAAAAAGAAGAAGAATAACAATACGATTTAGTTTTATTGTGCTTAAAGCCTAACAATAGTAGACTTTAATTTGCAATGGATTTAAATGAAACTACACCATTGTAATTTGTAAACCATTCAAACATACACAGTGGTGCGTTTGATCACCGAGAAGCAGCCACGTTGTGTTCCATATACAGGATAATTCACAAACTTCGTGCCTATATTTTAATGGCATATAATGCTCAACTCACATATCACGAATTGACAGTTTGTTTTCGAAATTCGCAATTTCAGTTTCCAAGTTCTCTAAAACAGTTTTGGGTTTTCAAATGGAATTTCATACCTAATTTTACTATTCTTACCATTGCACAATTTATTAAAATTTAAGTTTACTCCATTCATAGTTAATCAGATATCCATTATACAATCAACAATCCAGTGGTTTTAAAAATGTGGTTCTTGCGAAAATTTACGAATTCAATATTAAAAAAGGAAATGCGCCTCTGGCGTAAAAGTATTATATAAGATAATTAAGTTTCTAGTTAGAAAATATAATGAAAAATGCGCCGCATCTAAAATTTTAAAACTATTATTAAAAATGTTATTGCCAAAAAACGAAAATATATATATATATATATATATATTTTTTTTTTGTAAAAAATACTTAATTTAGTTGAGTCATACAGAAACCATACTTTAAGAAAAAAAGTCCAAATTTGGTTGTGGCAACTATCACACCCTGCCATACCCGAATCCCGCCACTGGCTGTTGATGGAGAATACAGACGATTTTTGTGTATTTAAACTGGAATGTGTGTCTGACTAGACTCGAACCTGAGTTGTCAGAACCATAGTCAGTCACCAAATGTGTACCAGACTGAATTTGAACCATAGTTGTGAGCGAACTCGCCTATCGTGTTATTACGATTCAATTGTGGAACACCTGTATTCACTTGAATTTCTGAAATCTTTAAATATTGTTATAAGAAATAACATCTATAGCTATTACCTAGAAATAAATGTGTATTATTATTTTTGTTTGTTTAGTTATTTTGCTTTGATCATCCAAGGAAAATATTCTAGGTCGGCTATGAATATAGTTCAAATTTGTCATTACAGATCTGCATCTGAAAATCTGGGTGAAATCCAAGTTGCTGTATATTATATTTTTTATATAAATGTTATATACTTATAAAAATTTATATCCGTCTCCTCAAACTGCATATATGAATTCGGTTTCGAAGCCAAATACGACTGCGTCTCTGTACATAAAAATGCAAATGTGAAGATATACGATGGCACTCCGTTCAACAAAATCTAAATTTATTGTCATACGGCATTTGCTCTTTCTTTTTTCAGCTAATATTACGCACATACTATTTGCGAGCATGCACATAAATACATGAGTGAATATCATACGTCATAAACAAAATATGAAGGGGAGACCATATTTTTTCATGTGCATCATAACTTTGTGTTTAGCCTAAATTTTACTTTTTTCTGCCATTTTTCATGAAGTAATTGAGACACATTGTTAGTTTTCTGTTTGACTCATTATGGAACGTACCTTAATGTGTCATTTTTATAGCGATTTGTCAAATATATTCAATGTTTAATCCTGTTTATCATGGCATACAGCGTGTTCCATAAATTGTACAAACAATAATTAATAATAATTAATACATTCTAATAACAGATTACCAGAATAAATTATCATGTCAAACTTAAAATATTATAGAAAACTATGTGTAGTTTCGGAATTTTAAAATGATTTAAAATTGAATAATACTACGTCTGTAAATAGGTATTTAGAAGAATTTTTCTAACAAATGTGAAGTAGGTAAGTATAACCACATGAATACACAAATATATCTTCTTAAACGACTCAAAGATTTTGTGATTCATATTAATGAATGCTAATACTTGAAGACCGGTACAATGCTATATATTTATTTAATAGAGGAAATTATGAATTATTATTTAACAGCACTTACGTAATAGTTATTTTTGTATTAAGTGTGCAAATTTGTTGATTTTTGTGCATGAGAATGTCACTTATTTCACGAAGCTTGCAGAGTAAAATAAGTTATTCGAACTCACTAAAACATTTAGCGTCCGAAATAGAAACAACACCTTATCTACTGTATTTTAATTCTAAAATCCAATTTAAATTTGTTAGGTATATTAATATTTAAATCATTTTCAATAATCGAGAAAAAACGTTTATCAAAACCGTGAAAAATTTTTTTTTCATGATTTTGAATGGTTGTCAAAGTAATGCAATGTGAGAAAAACACCAACTTTGCGTTTTGTTAACGATTAAAAAATGTCAACATTTTTTGTCAGTTATTGTATAGCCAAATAAATTTTGTCTTAGTAACGTTGTAGTTGACCTGTTTTATAATTTGTATTATAGTTCATAACTTATGCACACAAAATAAACAGTTCTCTTAATAATGTATTACCTATGTATTGTTACCATTTTATATTTTACTTATTTATTTTGTTCAAAAAAGGTTGGGCATTTTTGTGGAATTCCATTACTTAAGTCCAGGTAGTAAAAAATAGGTACAAAGAAAAATTCAATTGTCATTTAGTTCATAAATAATTTAAAAGGCACAATGAATAACAACCCAACAAACGTAAATGTCAATTCAGTTCCGCTCGGTTAATTTTCATAATAATAATAAAATATGCTCTCATTATTAAAATCTCTCCTTATTAATATTAAAAAATAACAACAATAATTACAAATCCAATAATTCATTGTTTATATTACTGCAAACCCACGTTCCTACCATATAGAAATCACTCTGAATCATTTATATATCAGTAAAATTCTAAGAACATTATAATTTATTTGAACTTTATTAAAATTAATTACTTAGAACTAAGTATAAATCATGTGTAACGCCGTGTAGTAAAAAACTGATTGATTAATGTAAACAAATGTGAATTTTATGTCGGCAAGTTCTTAGCTGATAGAAATTAATTCATATGCACAATTAGCTAATGTGTTATCGAACTAGGTAAATTTATCAGTGTCTTTATTACAATATAATAAAGATATCTTGAAGAAAAAAATACAGTTTAATTTATTATAACTTAACATAACATCATACTTGGAAATAAGAATTTGTATTAAGGAAATTTAAGCTCAATTACATTTGTTTTATTAATATGATCTTTAGTGAATCATAAAGATTTAAACTATTTCGACACATAAAATTTACAGTGCAGTATTATTATTATTATTATTATTAATAAATGAATGAGCTGAGGATGGAACCCTATAAGTTCAAATACAAAGTAAAATACAGTGATACTAGTACACAAAATAATTACAAAATAGCAAAGCATAATAAATAATTAATATTTGACATATAAATATAAGTTTCGTAGCAGTAATAAGAAGAACTATTTATAACTATAAAAAGAAAAAGAAGCATTTAACATAAATGAAGTTGGTAGCAGCGGTAACAAAACGAAGAGAAACATTAGAGTGTAATGCCGAATGAAAGGCTTGTAAAGCAAAAATATTATGCGGGTGAGATGGTTAGCGAGCTTTTGTGTGGACTTCTGGTGAGTAAATGAACTGATATGAGATGTAATTGATTCATGGGCTTTTTTGACAGTTTCCGTATTTTCCTGTGATATGTGCATGGTCCTATTTCATAGTGCTCTATGAAATATGAATGTAAGTATGAAAGTGCTTACATATCGTGCTTGCTGAGGATCTAGCTATCTGCTCTCTGGCTCTTTGTGATTTAATAAACATAATTCCCTTTCTTCCTCAAATCAAATTTGATTCTTCCTTTCATACAGCAGTCCTCGTCGATTGAAATGAACCTCCATGAAAGCCGTGTGTTGAAGTGATAACCGCATATCATATGCAATGTATTCAGCGAGGCTAAAGCGTTTAGGTTTCGTAGCAACACCCTACGGCGAGCAGAGCCTATGCCAGTGATTCCCAATTTATCTGGCGACACTCTAGACTCTAATATTATTATTAAATATACGTTAACTTCTCGGTGGTCAAACTCATCACTGAAGTTACGTAGTGCTACCATTCCAAATAATTTACTTAACTATGATTACGAATGGTATTCAAGAGATTATTCATTGAATCAGATCTAGTTTTAAATTAAAATGGCGAGAAATGCAGACGTTCATGATTTCGGAAACAAATAAATTTTGATAAAATTAAGACGTCAATGTATTTATGTGTTTTTGATATTTGTTAAATGGTCACTTAAAAGTATTACTACTGAAGCCGACACACAACCTTACTAGTACAAAATAAGTATACTGATGTTAGTTGGCTGTGAAATTCAATATTCTGCATTTTTATTGGTCTTTTTTGACAGATGACAGATGATGTGGATAATCTATAGATATTATTTTGTTTTATAACTATGATTACGTACTTTCATTTTATCTAGATTTGTATAAAGCATAATTTGAATAAACCGATTCGAATATCGTTCTATCCGAATACCGGTATTATCCAAATTACAGTTTTATCCGGATTCCGACTTTATTCTGATTCCGAATAACGAATACCGGATAACTGGTATCCGGATAATTCGGATTGAAAAATTCCGGATACTTTAAAATCCGGAATCCGTAGAGAGCCCTATACTGTTAAGATTAAGATTTCCGTTCCTCACCGTCCAAATACTAACTAACATAGTGAAGCGTTCGATCACCGATGAGGTCCATTTAAAATTGACAAGGTACGGCTGGTTACAAAGTGTCTTATATAGATGAGGACTACGAATTATTGATTTATATTGAAAACATATTAACCTATGTTCAATTTCGCTTGTGACCATTAGTAGTGATGCCGTGAGACGAGACGAGACGAGACGAGACGAGACGGGAAATAGTCAATTTTTGTCTCGTCTCATTTTAAAAAGCTTTATAGTGAATTTAGGAATTTGTTTGTACATTTCTGTTAAATTTGCACACAATTTTTGTTTTAGAAATAAAAATATTTATATCAAAATAAAAAATGCTACTTACAAAGTAAAATAAAAAAAATCACATTTTTGAAGAGAATAATATCAATTTTATTCAAAGATCAGTTAAGAGAATTTTCGATTTCTAGAAAACTCTTTCTCGTCTCGTAGTTTTGAATTCTCGTCTCATCTCGAAAATCCGAGACAAGAAATTTATTGGTTCTCGTTTTGTAATTTCAAAACGAGATTAGAATGAGACAGCGGCATCACTAACCTAACCAGTAGATTCTCGAGAACCATAGTTAGAGCTAAAAATAGTTTTTAAAAAGTGAAAAGGACAAACATATCTATCACACCTTTTATACTCAACCTGCGTATAGCAGCCTCACATATTATGAGACATTGATAAAGATTTATTTAACCGTATGTGCGGTAACCAGTCATCAACTGATAGATACACCAGTACACCACAGGGAAAGGTTTTTGTATAGATACAGTTGAACTGAATGTGTACCTGACTGGATTCGAATCTGAGTTGCCAGAAACACAGTCGGTCAAATGACGCACTCAACTATGTATACCGTTATCAGCCGTCACTCATGGACACTCATAGTTGTTAGTGGAGAGTACGAAAGAGGAGATTATTTTGTGCAGTTAAACTATAACTCCTGAGTTGTCAGAACCACAATCGATTATGTTACGCACCCAGTGTAAAATAAACATATTTTTACTTCCTGTTAGTTTTGCTGCGTATATCACATATTTCAAAATACAATGTAAACGCAGTGGCGATAGATACTCATTCTTATGATTATTTGACTATATTTTTACTCTTTTAAAGTACCTACCTACCAATTTACAACATAACATGGTTTGTTTATTATTTTCACATAAAGATGTGAACATGATTGAGAAGCACTGGTGTATAGCAACGAATGCTGAGTGTGAGTTATCCTGCGACGCAGGAGAGAAAGAGATGAATAACAGGATCTTAAATCCTGCCACTTTATACCTGTTAATAAATTCACCATGTTGAGGGTTTCCTTTGTGTTGAAACGGTTTGTTGCCGGAATATGCTTGTATTTTATTTTGCGAGTTTTTCCTAAATTTGTTGTTCACGAAAGAATGGAGAAAAAATACTCCAAAATATATCAAACCGATGTAGATTCTTAGTATTAAAATATCAAAAGCACCACTATTTTTCACAGATAGTTTTGTTTAGATTCTCACATTACTCACTAGTGTGTTTTTCAAAATTATTCAATTGGTTTTTTGAAATATTTTTGCTCACTGCACTCATCTGAGGTCTGGGCTTCGCAAAGAAAATTTTCATTCTTACGTGTAATTCCCAAAATTAAAGCATCATTAATAATAAACTCGTCTCTCTCGTAAAAATTCTGGATTCTCTAGAGTAAATTTAAGATTTCCCTTAGATGATATTTATTTAATTTAATTTCGTGTACACAAGACGCATCTCATACTATAAAATTCGATGTAAAAAAGCTTGGTACAATTTTGTGATTTAGGTTTTAACATAATGATCTTATATTTTACTTACTATGATACGGATACAAAGTGATCAAAACAAACTGATAGTTTTTACTCCGCGGAAATAAGTATTAGCATTAGCTGGCTGTCAATTCATTGGCGTATGTCAAACTGTCAAAAATAATATCCGTTACATTATCATTATCAAAAACAGCCTTAATTATTTAGTTTGTAAGTGTGTTACAAAAATAATTTTAACTACACCTTAACAATAATGGGTTAATGTATTCGAAAACATAAAGCGAAGAAGTTAATATATACACGGTGGGCCATTTTAAGTTGCGTTTAGGAATATCTCGAAAACGAATTGAATTTTGTGTCATTGGATGTCCCCCTCGAAAATATTTTAGTCGTGTTTTTTGGATTTTTCATCCGATGCTTCGTTTTCGAGATATTCCTAAACGCAACTTAAAATGGCCCACCTGTATGTTTGCAAGGAACGAGCACCATTTCGAGTAGTTATTGTAACTTGTTTTTTTATAATTTTAGATAATGTTGCTGAATTTGATTAAATTTTTAATACACAAAAATTTTATTATCCTAATTCGCACCCCCATGAACTCGGGTATCAAACTTTTCTTCCTAGAAGTCTAATGTTTATGTCATTTAGGAAAACAGCCGTCTTCTGATGACATGATTCTTCCATATTAAATTTCGGTTTGAAACTTCTAATAATATACTTAGCCAGAATCGTTCTGGATTCACAAGTATTACGCATTTATAGTTACTTCAGTTTCTCTGAGATAAATCCTGAAGTTCATAAAAGTTGAATGAATTAAAAGTTAATAAGAAAATGATTTACTGGATAAAGTACTGAGATTTTCTTTCGTAGATTCCGAGGTAGATTCACTATGTATACATGATTCTTCATATTAAATTTGAGTTTGAAATTTGTAATAATATAGCCACAATCATTGAAATTGTGAAGCTTCTGGATTCACGAGTATTACGCATTTACAGTTACTTCAGTTTCTCTGAGATAAATCTTGATGTTCATAAAACTTGAATGAATTAAAAGTTAATAAGAATATGATTTACTGGATAAAGTCTTGAGATTTTCTTTCGTAGGTTTACTCGTGTACTACGCGTAGCTCCCGTTCGGCCCACGATGTACGCCTCTGCCAGGGACATCGGCGGGGTGAGAAATAATTTTTCGGGGGCACAGAAAATAAATTAAGTTAATATAAATCACGTGTTTTTTATTTACATCAATAAGAAAAGCAAATGAGTTTTTAGCATATAACAGGATAATTTATTATTACATATCGTGCATATATTTTAATGTCCTATTGTACCTACTCAACTTAGTGATTTTTTAATTCGCTATATTTATTTTCAGGATTCTTAATTAAACAATTTTGGGCCACTGTTTCCATATGGAATTTAATAAATTATTTAATTTTTCTAACTGGACCTACAAAGTAATTGCCCGACTATTAAAATTGATTTTTATTTATTTATAAAAGGAGAAACCCCATGGCTTTAAGATCAGCCAATAACAATGTGTATCAGATATTATATACGAATTAAATCTTCGACGATCACAACGTCCATGCTCTTCAGTGGGATTCGAACCCATAACCTCGCCAGCCGATCGGACCACAGTGAGTTTAGGCACAAATTTTATTTTATTCCATTCATAGTAAGTCAGATATCCATTATGTAATCATTAATCAAGTGGTATTAAAAATACCCCTTACGAAAACGAATTTAAAATAAAATTCTTTTTGATCTGTGATATCAGTAAATCGAATACTAAATGTCATTAAAATATAAGCACGAAGTTGTGAATCACTAAGTATACTAACAATTTTATGAACAAAGAAAATATAACTTAATTTGAGTGGGGCAACCCCACAGATTACTGTAACACTGTAAGTAACGGTGTAATGTGCTAAAGTGTAATGATCATTATCTCAAGGGTACTCTCGTACTCATGAGAAAGAAATTTTTATAATTTGGAGAAGAAATTTAAATTGATCAACCATGCACATTCTTCATGTGTCGCAACATACCGTACACATTTCTATTTAATTGATAATAAATTCCTAGAACAAACCGTAAGAAAATTATAGGCCTATCTTGTGACAGAGTAGATCAAGGATGAGATCGACGGACAAACATTTCTGTACTACCATTCTGGTATGGAACCCTTATAAAATCTACCTTTAAGCTAAATCACATTCTCTATTTCTTGTCGGAAATCCTCTGCAAGAAAACCATTGTTTTATATCATGTACATTGTTATCTATGGACCTAGCATGTTTTAATTTTGACCCAGAAACATTATTTTCGTGCATGTACAATTTAAAATTTGGGGCTTACACCACTTCCCCCCAGTGAACTAGTATATTTATATTTCATTTGCTTATGTACTTATCTATAAATGCTAAAATAAAACATTTATTTCATTATTTAAGGTTTATTATTTATTTTAATTTTTTTTACGTGATAGAGGGTAAAATATGATGTAATTTCCCCTGTATGAATAACTTAACTGTTTCAACAGCTTTTGACCTTCAACCCAAAAAAATTTTCGCCTGCAGCGCTTATTTTTATTTTTCCCTACGAAATTATTTTTGATAGGACTACATTACTGATCCAAACAAATATTTTTGTTCCCCATTAGGAAATTATGTAACGACGCACACGCCGATGACTCAGTATGTGAAGCTGCCACACTCCAGTTAAATAAAAGATGTAAAATACAAGAAATTTCCATAACACTTTCATATATTATAATATACTTTTAATTTTTCATTCACCTGATAAAAAAAGATAAAACAAAACTGACCACCGTTCCCAGCCAATGGTCGCATTAATGAATCATAGTCGATACCATCCCCAGCAGCATTGCATTACATCGCAAATACAAACACAGACCACACGTGTCACAAAAGTAAACGCGAGCGCAGCAGTCTGCCTTCGGCTGTCCCTGTGCCTGACTGTGTCTGTATGTCTGTCTGTATAAGCCTTCGGGGCTTTGCTTACAGACTCACTGTACGGTGGCATACATGGCTCTGTACTGCAAATACGCAATTGTCAAGACAGCATGACGCCAAGAACAAAATACGAATTGTGGATATTCTCCTAGATACAAGGAATTTATTTGAAGGTTATTGGAGTAAATAAGGGGTTATTACTTTAAGATTGCAGAATTCATTATGGTTTTGATAATTTTATATTGCTTGTGTTCGCCTAGCATGATAGCTATCCTCAGTTTTATCCCAGCAACTGACAATACCACTAATAACATCTACTATTCTGTAATTGGCAGTTAATTCTGTTGAATTGTTATCATCAAAAATAAAATAACTATACGAGTTAGTTAACAAATTGGCACTATTTTTAATGTATTTACGCGGTATTAACATACATAAACGTCTCGATATTTCGCTAAAAAAGATTGTCACAAACCCCGCTAAACAAAAATTAAGACATTCTTAACATGTATTTATCTAAACTATTATAATTTGGGTTCAGTTCTGAACTATTTTATTTACTATACAACTATGTGTTCCCTTCATCAAGTAACAAAAATTAATGTGTTTACAAAAAGCAAGTAATTATTTATGATACAAGATTGCTATATGGAAACCTACTATATGATCTAAAAATATAAAAACTGAGACCTCTGACATTTGTCTGACTGAACAGAACTGAACATAAATATAATAGTTTATTTATAATTAGGAGTTCTAAAAATTTCTATTAATCTATAAAAATGTATCTAGTATCTGTTCAATCTCAACCAACAGTAAATCTTAGCCAAAGTTGAACCATTCTTATCTAACTTTGGTGTGTCAGCTTTACATACAGTGTCATACCGAGTGTCATACGTATAAATATACAGGGTATTTCACAACGTCAGGATAAAAATTAAATGATTGATACTACATGACGTACTGATCACGTATCAAAAATAATTGTTCAATATTCGCAAAATAAATCACACCTTTTGTTTTAATTTTGACGACAATCCAAGGCATTTATTACCTATCTAGATTTTTAAGATTTCAATACTTTTTATTCAACAATATTACCCATGTTGAGAAATAGTAGGTATCTATTTTAATAGTTCCTCTATATCACTATAAACCTGAATAATATTAGGTCAATTTTCTTACTTAAATGTACTTTATCAAAACAAAAATCAATTTAAAAAAGTATATTTAAATAAAATTGTTTTGGGATTTGAAAACTGAGTGTTCTAGATAATTATCTATGGTAATTTTTGAGTAATACACCCTGCATATATCTTAAAAAGATAATTTTTTGATGGTAGTAACCTTTTGTTTCACACACCGATCCTTCAAAAATTGAAACGCTCACACATCGCACCTTTTTTAAAATATCAATTAGTTTGAAACTGAATTTTCCGAAGTCAATTACGTTTACGTATACCTACTAACTAGTATGTTATATTGAAACATGAACATCGTTTGACATCACATGTTATGTGTTGCGAGCCCGATATTGCGCACAAAATGTTTCAAACCTGCGTAACAAGTTTGCTGCGTATTTAATTAAAACTTTTAAGTTTTTGTCGTTCGTTTCTCATGTATATGATGAAATTTAATTAAAAACTCATTTTTCCTTTCAAAGCTTTTCAGTGTTCATATAGTTTTATGTTCACTGTATTTCTTTGATCTGCGGAAATGTTACATTATGTTATTTGTCGGTTATTTTCTATAATAAAGTGCAATGTACGAATAAATTTCTTGCAAAGAACATGCATTAGAAAAGGGTTTAGCGAAGTTTATTTCTTGCTGTTTTACTACTGCAAAGCACGTTGGCGTCATGCAGATATTCAAATTGAAACTCTAATTGGGATTTTAAAATTTTTCGTTCAGTCGCAATTTGATACAGAGATTTAATACACCCTTTGCTGATGGAAAATTTCATGGTATATAAATCTTGAGCTGGACTTACAATTCCACATTAATTTTAAATATTTTAATGTTCTGAAAACTCAGGTTTTAAACCAGTTAGATAGATTGCAGTCTAAGGTACATCTCTTCCTATAAAATTCGAAGCAAAAAGTACAAATAATCATTTTGTGAGTTTGGTTTTAAAATCTATGATCTCATAATGTACAAAGAAAATGATATGATAGGTATATTGTCTATTTAACAAGAAAAAAATTTTTGTGTATTAATAAACGTATAAAATTGATTAAAACATGATTTTTATATTTTATTTACTTTAATTGCCTTCTCACAAGGGGCGAGATTCGGACAAGGCACTCTCGCGCTAGCACCTGTGACAACCACTAGCCGGTGCCCGATAAATTTGTAGTTACCAAGTTAATTGTATACCAACTTGAAATGATAACAAGATAAGATGCCAATCAAGAAAACTTCACACCTGACCCGGATTCGAACCCACGAGCCACGACCTCTGAAATCAGAGCCGAGCACTCTACTACTGCTCTATCTCGTTTTAGCTATATACTGATGACTAAGAGTATGTGGGGTCTGCTACACTCAAGTTGTGTGAAATTCCTGACAGATACATATACACAAAATTGCATTCGTTTCAGAGTTACTAATTTTCCACACTAAAAAACTGGTTCTAAAATTATTCTACGCGATATAGTTTTCCTTTTTGGTCTATCGTTGAAATTTCAATAACAAATCAGAGTAAATAACCCCACGTGTATTGTCACACACACTTGATATGAATGCATCAATATAGCGATTTACCGTATTTCCTATCAGGAAAATACGTTGTCAGTGAGAACATTTTTTTGATCGAAGTTCTATTGTAAGGTTGAAAATATCTGCTCGCGGTGATGTTACGTCGTTATGTTGGTATTTCTATGTCGTTTTTTCATTTCATTCGTTATTGTTGAGACCGTTTGAAGAGAGCACAATTCTACAATTTCAAAAAGATACAAATGAAAATTTCCGGGATAGCTGCATAATAAAACATCAAATAATATAATATGAAGAAAATCACATTTTTTATATTATTATCTCTTATTTGTATAATGTATAAAATTTAAACAATTTATAATAACCCCATTTTACACTTGCATTATGCTTTTAGTTAATTTTTAATATACAACATTATAACTTAATAATCAGTTACTGTTTCTACTTTATTTTCTAAGTAAAGTGAAATACATTAAGGATTTCAAATCTATGGGTTTTGATTTGAGCACAAATTTAATTTATCGACATTTTTTGCAGGAAACCATTCAACAGAATGATGTACTCCCAATTATAGAATGGTAGATGTTATTATAGTAGAATCAACCTCTTCTACCGGTTCATAATCTCAATCTGTGCGACGTCCTTTAAAATTCAAAGCGGCAATTAGAGATTCTAATGCAACCGCAGAACTACATTTTAGGACGATCAACTGGTCAGCTTGAAGCATTCGACTCTATTGAATTGTAAGATATTTTACAATTTAACGACAATCAGAGGTTTGAACCACGGAACTCCGGGTTTGTACGTTATTACATGCAGAGAGCTGTGTTTATATCCGCGCAGCTACTGCCTCAACATATCTTAAAAGAACATTTTTCAAGTCACTTATTATTTTAAATTTTACAATAATAATAGAATAGAAATTCAGATCAGATATTAATTATAATTTAATAATAATAATAATAATAATAATAGTTTGGTATGCGAATTCAGTGGTAGTACCAAAAATGAACCCAGTTAGTAAACAACCCTTAATTTTTCGCATTTCTGAATATTCTTTTTGGTTCGTCATAAGCATATCAAATTAATAAATTAATAACAGCCACACATCAGTATTGCCCTTAACTGGTACAGTGCTTTTTACAAACGTAACTGCGGTACTGGTATAGTGGAATCGCTCAAGACTCCCATACTTAAATTGTTCATTCATTTGTTCATAATGTTTATTTTAACGAAACGTAAAAATCAGCGAAAACAACTCGGAAAACACCGTTTCCGATAGTTTCTAAATTGTCTAAAAAATATGATAAATAATAACTTGAAAAGCAAACAACTTTTGGTTTTCGTTAAACATTCATTACTGTATTCTCCGAAATGAATAATTACATATTTTATTGAAGAAAAATTTCTCCAAAATGTTTAAGTCGGTGGCAACTCAAATTGTTTATGTTAAGCCGGGGCCAGACATGCGGCATTCGGCGACTAACGAGCAAAAATATGGGAAAAGGCCGAACATTCGCCTAGTTACTTGAACATTCAGTTGCAAAAACAATATTTCTACATTTTTATGATTTCTTGTGAGGGAACAAAACGGCTTTATTTCTTTCATGTATTTATACAAAATAGAAGACTATAAGAATTTAACGAGATTATAAACCTTTTGTAATATCAAACAATCAAATTAACAACAACAACTATAATTGAGGCCGTGTGCGGGAGTCTAGACCAGTACCTACTTTTAAAAATTGTTTATAGAAATAATTTGTATTTATAACAAGAAAAATTGCTAACTACGAATAAGTTTAATAACTTAGTTACTCGCTAAGTAAAGTATAAGTTATTAGACAGTTCTCTGTTCGCCGAATCCTTGAATATGTACTCGGTTGCCCGAATTCCCTCTAATAGAACGTTCACTCACTTTAATGTGCGCTAGTATACTGACTGTGGGCGGGATGAGGCGAACATGTTGCCGAACAATTCGCCAAATCACGAACACCCCGTACCTACATGCTGACCGACGTTCGGCGAACAGATGTTCGGGATTCGCCGAATGCCCCATGTCTGGCCCCGGCTGTAGATAAAAAATGTACTTAAACATCACGTACTTTTAACACTAGCTAACTAAATAAATTTGGTGAAGCTACTTTAAAAACACTACATTATTTCCAATATTACGTCTCCTATGCTTGTGGTCAGAAAAACCCCCACTGACTGTATTTAAAGGTTAGTAACATTAATTAAATTCTTCAAAGCAACCACCATTTACAAATCTTTCATCATTTTCATGTAGCACGTTTGCTACCTGTAGAGCTGTAGCATCACACAACACAAAAGCGACCGCAACCTCGCAAACATACTCTAACTACGAATGAAGAACCAAGAGACACATAAAACACATACAACACTGTAAACACACATCACACACACGGAGTCATCGAAAAGAGAAACAGTGAACGGTGAAGAAGTGAAACAGTGAACACATGCAGTAGTTCACATGGTAGTAGAAGACACTTTTCAATATTGAGACTTAGTCGTTTATATTTGCACGGTGTGGGGCGTGACGTATTTGAATTCAAGACGCGGAGTCGCCTTGTTGAGATCCGAGATATATCGGATTGACTTTAGTTCGTTCACATTAAGGTAGCAAGCCGTACTCGAATAATATGATTTACAGTCGTTGATACACCATTTGTTCACTACATAAAAGACGGCAAATGGTTAATAATTTTGCAGCACAAATACATGAGGGTTACACGTCGAAAGTAGTTTTGGGCACAACATTGAATTTTATGGGGTCACTAAATGTAATATTAAATCTTATCATATTTTGACTGGGTTTAGAAATCCGCCGTTTGTAGTGCCGGGTGAAGTTGGCACCCCCATGTTGGAATTTCAAAACGAAAACTATTGCATAATTTTGCCCAAGTTATGCCCAGTTTTGCCCAATAGTCATTTCGTTTTGCCCAGCCACCGTTAACCCATGAGTCAATAATCGAATTTCTATGGTGTGGCACTTCCATCTGTTTGTTAGCATAGATTAGTTTATGTCAAAAAAACGGAACTCTGTTGGACTCCAAGAAAGGTTTTGTTAGCATAGATTAGTTTATGTCAAAACTACTGGGCATAACTTGGACAAAATTTTGGCATATGTCATTCTTTCGAAGTCGCATATGGGGGTGCCACACCATAGAAATTCGATTATTGACTCATGGGTTAACGGTGGTTTGGCAAAACGAATTGACTATTGGGCAAAACTGGGCATAACTTGGGCAAAATTATGCAATAGTTTTCGTTTTGAAATTCCAACATGGGGGTGCCAACTTCACACGGGTCATTTGTAGTGCTGTTTTATTTTTTAATTATACTAAGGCGAAGTGTTCTAAAAAATTAGGGGTATAGCATACGCATTCGCAATTTTAAAACGATTCCAAGGATTCCTATTTTTACTTCCCCAACCTACGTAATAAGGGGGAAGTATTGCAATCGTGATTTTTTGACAGTTCAAGATTTTGATGAATCTCCACGATTTAGACCCTGCTGAACCAAAAAATCATGGTTTTAAAAAAGTCGGTCTGTCCGGATTGGATAACTTATAAACGCATTGGAACTTTGGAGTGAAATTTTATATTTAAGATCTTAAGCCAAAAACTGACTTCAAGTTCGTTAAGGAGCTTTATTCAACCAGTGGTAGGTACCAACTTTACATTTTCGTAAAAAGGAATTTCTGTTATTTGTAACTAGCTGAGGTGGGTATGCGGCATTGCCCGAATAAAATTCTACATTTTTAACTCCCACCCCTAATTTTTCATCGAATTTAAACATGCCTACCTCAAAATCTGACTTCTGGTCAAGAAAGACCTGTATGCAAAATTATAGTGTGAACAAATTAAAATATAATTTATTAACTGATTTGTTCCGTCCGTCAGAGCGATTTTTAATTTTTACCTTCACCCCTAATGGTCCGATCGAAGTCAAACAAATTTGACTCTTGTCAATATATAGACCTGCATACAAAATTTCAAGAGGATCAGACAAACAGTCTAGATGTAGATAGACAGACAGACAAACATGCAGCTTTATATAATAGATTTCTTTTAATGAAGAATAAATTTTCAAGAGATTAAACGGTCAATGATGAATTAGGTGTCCAGTATGACAGTACAAAGTACAGATATTGCATGTCACAATTAAGGTAGAAAGGAAAACGACAGAAAGAAATAAATGAAGAGTTTGTGACACGTATAGAACAACAAACGTCAGTTCGCATTGACTGATATATAGAGCCAAATATTTTATCGTCATAAAAAAGAAACTATCCACTTGATATCACAATAAAAAACAAACTTGGATAGTAATAAACAGAACTCATTCCTATCAAACTATGGAGAGAAAACTGCGCAGATAAACTCATTAAGTTTGTTGTAAACTAAAGTTAATCTACTTTTATTTGACAGGCTTAAGTTCTACGGGCTATGGAGTTTATCAATAACAAGTGTAAAGTAAGTCTAACGTCTAACATGTATTGAATCAAAAACTGTTCGTTTCCAAAACATTTCATTTTAAAAGTAATATCCCAAGAAGCAGCTTATTTGACAACAACTCACTAAAATGACAAATTAAGCATAGATATTTAAAATAATAGTTCAAGTACTCTTTTAATCTTGTAAAAAAAAGTATTACGTATCATCGGAAAAGGTTTGACTTAAAATCAATTACCGAAGTAGATTAAAAAACTTTCAAACGCCAGTAAAAACAAAAAGAGGTAGTACTACATAGTTTTCACTTTCCGATTACACAAGTGCCTACTTAAATTAAATATTTTTTAATTAAACTGATAGCCGTGAATTAGATTTGCTTTCCAATAAATAATACAGAGTCTAGATAATCAAATAGTAAACTGTCTACAAATTTTGAAAAACTTTATTTTTCTTTTGTATAAAAATGAAATTTAATATTACAAAAATTTAACCGATCCAATGTTAAGATATTATATCAGATGAGTAATTTTTTCGGGAACGATATTCAAATCAAAATACGGTTTACTGGGAAAATACGGTAATATTAATTACTTGATTTCTTTATTGTTTATTACAATTTTATTATCTTTATATTGCTGGTAACCAATCAACAGGACTTACTCTCAATTATACAATGGAAGATGTAGTTATAGTGGAATTCAACCACTTCGACCGATTCGTCGTGGTGCAATGAGAATCTCAATTCGTGCGACGATCTTTGAAATTCAAAGTGACAACGGAGAGATTCTTTTTGCAACCAGGACTACATTTAAGACGATCAAGTGGTCAGCTCAAAGCATCCGAGTGCGATTTAATTGCAAGATGTTTTTCATTTATCGACAATCACACACTGCCGGCCGAGAGGCATGAACCATAGATCTCCGGCTTCGTACGCCATCACATGCGGAGAACTGTGCTTAACCTTTTTACTGTCTTTTTCATGTGCTTACACTTTTGGTATAGGGTGCAAATGGACTCAGAGTGTCTAATAAAGAGAATTAATAGTATACTAAAATATTAACATAAATGTAAGTACCGTAGAGTGGGGTTACTTTGCTTAGATTTGGCGGTTATTTCAATTAAATTTCGTAACTGCTAGACCTAAAAATTGGTAAAAAATGTATGTGGTACAATTATATTTAAGCTATCGATTGCACTATGTATTATAAAACTATTTTAAAGGGAAATATTTATTTTTATTTTTTAAACATGTACGCAAAGTCATCCCGCGTTGGGGTAACTTTGCATTTGCTTATAAAATCTATATACAAGAACATATCGCAAAACTGATGGTTTACTTTGCTCAAGGATGATGCGAGCTTTAATTTGATATATAAAAAGTGGTACTTAGTATATATCTAACCTTTTTTCTGGCCAATATTAAAGATGCATGTCTTAGTTCAAAACTGATATTATTACAATGATATAAAAGGTTTTCTAACATGTAACAGATGTAAATATGATTTTAAAATAATATAAAATTAAATGGAAACATTCGTTAGGATAAAAAGAAAAAAAAATATAAGTTTACTTACAAAAACGTCGTGAGTGGAATGTCTATCACTTTATTTAAAAATTCGTATAAAAAAATAGAAATATTCAATCTGATTAAAAAAAATACTTGGAGGGATAAAAATGATTGGTTTTTAAAAAAAAAAATACTACAAATTTCTAGAATTTATAATAATGCCTCCACAGACCTTAGTTTATCGGGTTTCAAAATTTACTAAAAATATATGAGTTACTTATAATACATCTACAGCCTACATGCGATGTGACAAACCTCCTACGCGTCACATACAAAGTAGAATAGGTAATAGGAGTAAGATAAGGCAAGACTACTGCGCTTAGGTACTACCTATTCAGAACAAAAATTAAATTAAAAATTTTCCCACATACTTAGCAAAGTTACCTATGTGAAGCAAAGTAACCCCACTCTACGGTAATATATTTATTTATTAATGGCTACGAATTATCAATACAATTATTAATACCTATACATTTACTTTTTATATCCTTATTTAGAGTGAAAAATATTACATATTGAATTAATTAATTTCTATAGCAATTTAATAATGCATTTGCCATATATGCATGCGGCAACGTAATAATATTAAATTACGTAATATCTTAATAATTTGTATTTAATCAGGCATACATGTAATTAGCAATTATGCGTACAGGAAAAAATGTAAAATATTTAACTATAGGTATCCATTACACAATTATATGCAAAATAGTAATTTCAATACTTATTTTCTGAAACCTGTCACCTAACAAAAATCTAACAATATAATAGCCTCACTTAAGAAGAATTTAATAATTATTCTAATTTCCATGTTGAATACTAATCCATGCTGTGCTAAATATAATCGCCAGTGTTTTGGTTTATTTATGGTAAACTCAAGTTATTATACAAATTTATAAGAAAATATGAAAATTGTAATATAATCTAATAAGTTTTAGTAAACACACAATTATATCGTTCACATTTAGATCCACTTCAGATAATGAACTTATGCTCTTAAAAATTTAATTCAGCATATGTAAATTGCTGCTATTCAACAGATTAGGACTTTAGAAATTGATACTATGATTAACTAATTATAATTGCCAATTTTGAAATTTCCTAGATGTAAACATTGTTATATGTATAATATTTAATAATGGATTATTTATAAATATAAAAGTAACTATTCTACCAATTTGTTTTATTATCCCACTTATGAAATAGTGAGCATTATTATAGTGGAATTCAACTACTCGAACCCAGTATTGCAAGCTTTTAGCATGCTATACGAACCCTGAACCATTGTGCTACCACTGACTGTAATGTATAAGTCCCGGTCGTCCCGGTAAGACGTCGTAGCGCTTAGCAGTAACTGCTTATGCACTCGAGTGACTAAAGAGCCCTTCCCCTTTTATCTCTCTCTTCTACTATATTATTCTACTGCTGCTAGAGAGGGATAGAAGAGGCATAGTATTGTGTACGCGTGCACATTGCAGCATTCAAAACAAGATATAAAATCAAATTTAAAATACTTATCGTTAAAAAAAATTATAATTCATAGGTTATCTAACAATAAATAATAGTTTATTAGTTTATTGGTTTTAATTACATCTACATGATAAGTTTACATAAGCAAGGAAGAATATTGTTATTTATAATCTGTATTAATTCTTTCCGGAAATTTGTTTAGTGTTTTCCAACAACGTCTTAAACAGCTCGAGTGGTAACGTTACACGAGAGCTATAATTATGTTGATCGAATGCACGATAAAAATTTCCTGGAAATGAATTGATGCACGAGTGCAGATTCGGTCAGAAAATCGTAATGGAAATATTGGAAATTTTCCGAAGGTCTTGTGGAAATATTGGAAACAATGGAAATATTCATTTCTGAATAATATTTTGTTAAAAATCAAACAGATAACTTTTATTCTTACTTATAAATTTTAAATTCTTGACAAGATGGCTACATAACATAAAAATTTGTTGCATTAACATACGTTGGTAGACAGATAAACAATGATTTAATTTAATGACGAAGTAAAAGAAAAAAATTGTTGATGATTCTGAGTCTAGCGAAGAAGAAATTTAAATTAATTCTTCCGATTTAGAACCACTGAAACTGAACACACATTTTAATACGCACTTAGGGACTGCAATGTAATTATATTTTACTGTATCTATATGGTTATGGAATTTTCTTGACTGGAATATTTCTTATTTCAGCAATTAAAACTAAGGGTTGCAGTCCGCATATTTGTATATTACATCACTCTACATCTTTAAGCCAGTCTGTCCACTGTGTTCACTTCTCTGGAGATGGTGTTAAGTTTTTAAACCTGAAATCTTTTTCTTTCTCAATAAAAATATTTTTTCAATATTTCTAATGTTTCCAATATTTCCGGAAATGTTTCCGAATATATTTCCGGAAATTTTACATCACTACACCGAACCTATATTTTTAAATTATTTTTACAACAGAAAAATATTCACTTAAGTATTTAATATTAATAAATGTATATTTCCGTTGATCGTTTTTATTAATGAGAATTATTAATGCAAAAAAATCGTACATTAATGATATCTACTAATGCATGAATTTTATTAATCGTTGAATGCGTTCAACACTCGTATTAGCTAGTGTTAAATTGTAGAAAAACAGAATTAAACTAAATGATATTGACAGTTCTAGATAAATAATATTCACGAACATTGTACTCAAGCAGTATCAAACGTTACTAACCTAACATAATATTATTTGTTATAAACAAAAATTAAATTTTCGCAAAATTAAAAAGGTAATTAATGATCAACGGAAAAATATGTAACTAACTCATGTTCATGTGTTAATAGGCGATTAATAATATCGACAATTAACGCGTTCACTTCTCTCACGCGTTAAAATATCTCAATTATTAATCGCCTTCAATAACACACCATAGTATAATAACTATTAATTACCTTATTGATTGCATATTTACACTCAAAATAACAATTTAACAAATTTTTAATGTAAATATATCAAACTGGCACAAGAGAAAAACTCGGAGAAAAAGTTCCACTTAATTATTTCAGTTAGGTTACTATGAAGCTAGTACTAGTAAAAATTCCCGACTAATATTTATATTACCATGGTTTATATTATTATAATCAATTATTTCATTGACTCTTATTTGAATCGATTTTCACAACAAAATTGGCAACAATTTTATACAAAAATAAAGAGAGTAGAACAAGACAAAACAAAACAATAATCCGCAATAATCTATCAGACAGGTACACAAAGAACTATTTTAGATTATGTTTTATTTTAAAGTTGATTTCTTGTCCCTAATCCTAAACTTGAAAGAAACAAAGAAATCCTCTCTATTTTTATGCAACTATTCCTCAAGTGGAAAATCTCCGTCAAAAATTTCTATCAAAAAGATAAAGAACCTCAATCTGAAAATAAAACCACAGCAGTTTTTATAAATTTCCGAAAACAAACGGGAACTTCCTCGGTTCGCAGTTATTCTCTTGGCTCCATGTGATTTTCTGCTCAGTTTAAAACGTTCCGAGCCTCACAGAATAGCCACAAGCTTACGATCTTATAGACTGCAGTCCCCAGTTCTCCAGGTACATGAAAGTAACAAATGATGCAAAAATCTATCTTTGAATTTTTGTATTTCTTGTGTTTTAGTTTAGTGGCTCTGACATTTCGCTATAACCGCTGAACGAAACACGAAATGGAAGAGTGGTTTACGGTTTACTGCCCAATAAAATTGATCACAAAATGTCGTTTGTAGTTTATTGTTTTACCTTATGCGTTTTTTGATTCCAGATAAATTACTTTATGTGTCATTGCAAATTGAGGTTGTAAAGAAAAACAATCACACTAAAGAGACTATTTCTTTTCATTTAGAGTCAATTCGTCAATTATTTAATGATACTTTGCAGAATCTTTAGACATGATATACAAGGTGTATCTGCATTTCGGGAAAAATTTTTAACGGATATATTACATGACGTACTGAGCATGGAACAGAAATAATTTTTGAAAAATTATTGAACACTTTTAATACCGTGGGTAGATAGTTTTTCTCAATATTTTATTTAAATCTACTACAACAACACAGGTAATTCTTTACATAATGTGTAATAATGTCTGATGTTGAAAATTCATATTAATTAAGTTGTTTTTAATAAATATGGTAGGTACTTTTAGGCAGGTATCCCGTAATTTTGCTAATTTTTCAAAAATTATTTCTGTTACCCTTCATTTTTTCCCGAAGTACCTATACACACCTGTATATTAATTTTCCTGCATAATTTCCGCACTCTACTTAATAAAGCATTTCGTTTCAGTTTAAACTATTCTGTGCGCCATAAAGGTATAAATTTCATCTTTCAAAATAGAGGCTGTAAATTCACTGCTTCCCTATTTTGGCAACCATCTTAACAAAACCATTTTTTTCAATCAAAATTCTATCTTGTTGTCTACCTCTAAGTGTCAGACGCCGCCGTACAAGTTCTTTAGTTGATGTGGGTAGAGGCAATGGATTGTCATTTACCGGTTAGTTGGATAGGTTATTTTCTCTGACACGGCTTTGTTTTGCAACATGATATGTGCTTGACATGAAGGTGGACCTACAGAGATAGATGGTGCTTACCTGACAAGAATACAGCTCAGCTAAATTACACGAAAAGCATAATATCAATAAAGGAACCTATATATTTTTTATGAAAACCACACTGTTGTAATAGTTTCTACCCTATTATTGGCTAGTTGTAAACCAAGTTCACATAACAAAAACAAATTCTCGTAATTGTCATAAACTGATCTGTCAAATGTCGGGTATAAAATTATCAAAAATTATGTATCTCCAAAATGTAAAACCAGTATTTTAAATACTACTGTCTTTAAAGGAAAATGCGGTATAGAGGTTAGGTTTATACAGGATGTCTCTGTACTTCGGGAAAAAAATTAAAGGGTAAGACTGTAAGACGTACTGATCACGGAACAAAAAGAATTTTTTTTAAATTCGCAAAATTAAGGGTGGTTTACTTGAAATGAACATTTTTAGGACCACTGAAGCAGCGTACTTTATTAAAAGAAACTTAATTATTAATTACATAACATCAGACATTTATTTGGTGTTGTGTAAACAATTACTACTTGTATTATTAGTAGATTTAAATAAAATCATTAAAAATAGCTATCAACCAGTGGCTAACAAAATGTTTCCTTTAAATACCATGCAAATTATTTTGCGAATTTTAAAAAAATTATTTTTGTTCCATGATCAGTACGTCTTATAGTATATACCCTTTAATTTTTTTCCCGAAGTACAGAGACACCCTGTATTTAAGTAGTGTATACCCAAGGTTACTAAACTCCACTGACCATAGGTTGCCTCATTCTCGTAAGCATTTGTTTATTTGACAGAATTTGACGTAAGCGAGTGACCACAGTAACTACTATCATATGAGCATGACAGTAGTCACTGAAGTCACTCGCTTATGTCATATAAACAAATGCTTATGCGAATGGGTCAACCTGTCAGTGGAGTTTACACAGGAAACACAAATATATACGTACTACATATATATCATGTAGCAGCCATTATATCAAAGTAAATTGCGATGTCACTCATACAAAAAAAACTTTTTTATTTTTAATCAAAAATGTCCGCCACAACCCTATATAACAATTATATAATAATCATATTCCAGAATTACGTCATAATTATATAGCGCTGATATAGATATTATGTAGTTTTATAATTGATTTTAATTTGAATTGTGCTACGTCCACCCGAGGTGACGTAGTTCCTTTTACTCCGAGATGGAGGCGACTAGCTAATTATCAGTGGAGATAGGGGTGGGTTTATTTCTTTAATCGTCGAGACAATTAATAAAACACAATATTAATAAGAGAGGGCGCCACGCGGTTGTTTGAAGCCAGCGATACCCAACCGCGAAGGTACCTGGAATAAGAAGAAGACGTAGGGTGTTACGGGTAGGCGGGACGCAGGGAAGTGACGCTCATGGGATGCACTCACTGCGCGACCGTCAACAACGACTAAGGTGTAGGAGATTCGTGACTCAAACAAAAGGTAATAATTAAACAAAACATAAATACGATAAACTACTATGAATAATACCAGCGTGATCAGTACTTCATCATACTTACCGTAGCCCAGGTACTTACGTGAAATATCAAAACAACAATCCACTAACAAACACTCTGTCACCACTGATTGGTTGGATAGGTTATGTAATATTTTATTTGAACAAAAACGCATCAAATATTGAATAAGAAAATTTACTGCGATACGTAAGTATTTAATAATAACACTAATTTTTATAGAAAACACGCACCGTGCCGGGCCAACGAGAACGCAAGCGAGATCAGCCAGTGCTGTCTTCAGGGAATTGTGAGTAGCTAAACGTTTATACACTGCCCGCAATTGACGTACAATAAAATCTTTCGATATAATTTTACCTAGCTCGATCGACGCTGGTTTACATAGGCTGGGTTGAGCGTATAGAACGTGTGAATTAAATAGAGCAGTAATCCTCATTTGACTCCGAACCAGGCGTTGTGCAAGCAGTAATTAGAATGACATAAAGTAGTATTGCAATTAATATAAATGAAATAACTTCAAATACTGTAGGTTTACAATTACAGCTATTTAACAACTTAACTAACTTCAACATAAAGAAAGTACTAAGGACACTAATTATAGCTGATCAAAACAATTAATGAATAAATACTAGGCTCAATTGATTATCTTAGTGTAGAATAAGTCTGTCAACTCTAAAGCAGCAACAACAAATTAAATACTGTTTTTAATATTAATCTCAAAATCGTAATGATAAGAGTTCGTTAGGGAATAATAGCACACAATTAACATTAAACTGTTCACTTAGCTGTGCAGCAGGATGAATACTGGACGCTGGTGTACCCGTCTCTCTCTCTCCGCGTTCCACGCCGTCTCATACACCTGGATCGCTGGATCTAGATCGCGCAGCGTTGGAAAAGGTGCGAATCGGGCTACTGGCGGGATGCCGAACCAAGAGCTGGTGTTTTGGGGTACCCAAGCAAGCTGGATATGCGGTGGCTTAACTTTAGCGCTTTCACGTGGCGTGAAGGATGGAAATATGGCGGTCGCAAAATAGTTTAGACAAATCCTCACTAGTGGAGTTATTCCCGAGAAGTAACTAAGCCAAAACTTCTCTGGAAAATCTCGTTCAGTGATCCCAATAGATCCCCTTAACTCTGGGTATTATTCACAATAATTATACCGGAATCACTAAAACTGAAAACTTTTCACAACCTTTCGCTAAGTATTTTTTTTCAGCTTACTTCTGAAGTGCTATTTTTTCACTACCTAACCGATTTTTCATTTACCTGAATTTGAATTTTTAAAACAATAAGACAGAGACAGATTTATACACCCTAAGAAGGAAGAGAGAGAAAGCGCCAGGCCTCTGGCGGCGAAACAATAACCACAGCAACTAAAGGTACATACTCACTTTGCATTGATATCACAAATGACTTTAAACAATGAACATTATATTGTAAATATAGTTGTAAGCGTGTATTATATTATTATAAAATTAATAAATGTAACTTAAATAAGTATAAGTATTTTTCAACTACTTTATTTGACACTTTACGCAACTCTTCAATGTTTCCGTGCCTTTACCGGGAAAGAGTACACGCACGCCTCTACTTTGTTCAACAACGTACTACTTAGATTTGTAAACAATTAAAGTTGTCAAAATGCTGAAGAATAGCTACTGGAAATCTTTAAAGGAAACTATACAAATTAAATAATAAGAATGATCTACGTTATTAGTTAAACAAAAAAAGGTAACTGAATCTACGTTTAATTTTAAAATAATTAATAAAGTTAATGAATTTTAGGTCGCGGTCAACAATTTTTTAGGTTACTACTGCAAAATGATAAAATGCGAAAGTTGCACGTAACAATTGTTTTCAATTTTTTTAAAAAAAGGAGACACTCTTACCGCCTAAAGTTGTATGTTTATTAGTAATCGATTAGTAAGGCACTATGTTAGCAATTTAAATCTAGACAATTACAACAATTTCTAAACGTCTTAGGTGGGATTCGAACTTGGGATCTCATTGCTGACAGGTACAGCCGGGTACAGCGCCTTATGCCTGTGGCACACCGGTCGAGGAGCATCGAGGACCATCGAGTAACTCCTCGATGAAACGGTAGAACGCACCCCGTCCTCGACGAAAAATAGGGGCGCCGCTATTTTCATCGAGTTGTTCCTCGATGAAACGAATGTATCTCATTTCAGACGTATCTTTGGATTTGATTTCGCGCAAAACTTTGATGTATTTGTCACCGATTAAATAGAAATCCATCGCGGACGGGTGCGTTCTTTCGTTTCATCGAGGAGTTACTCGATGCTCCTCGACCGGTGTGCCACAGGCATTAGACCGCGCGACCATCCTGGCTTGTTGATTTATAGTGAATGATAGTGTTATAGTTATAACAATAATACCAGTATTTTTAATTACGTACGGGATTTACAAAGCTAGTTAAGTATATTGTGTATATTTTGTGCTACCTACTGGAATCAAAATATTTACCTTAAAATTATATTTGACGTATAAAAAAGTACAATTCTTTAGTTGAAAGACTACATATTTCTTTACAAACCAAACAAATTATTTGAAAAAAATAAATTATGTTTACTAAACAAATATGTATTTTCCATTATTGAAAGATTTTATTTATTTGAGATAAAAAAATTACTAATAGGTTATCACACCGACTAGGTACCGACTTTGTGCGCATGAACTTCTCCAGCCGCATAGTTGCTTACAAATATAAGAATAAAATTTTATGTAAATAAATAAACTAGCACTGGTAACAAAAAAAATATTGTATGCGTACAGATGACATAAAGTAATCTAAAAATATATAATAGATTAATAAAATTCTTATATAAATGGAATATAATATTCAAGTAGAATACATACAATGTAACTATCTTTAAATAATATATTTAACTATATAAAGAGTATATTATTTGTGTTATATAATTGAGATATATTTTGACATAGATAATATATTCCATTAATAATATCGTAGAGATATTCCACAGTGAGAAATATTATGTATAGTATACATAAAAATGCTATATTATATTGAAATTTCTTTGTGATATCTTAACTATATAATTTTTACAAGTGTGTTTGCTGGGAGTAACCTTTATAGACCGTCCAAAAATATAGTGTAAGTAGAAATATTGTACTCTCCTTATAAAACGGTATAAGTAGATGTGATACTGATAATGGTAGATCAACTTACATGTAATAAAATATATGAGTGCGTTATGTGATCGACTATGGTTTTGAAATCCAGTCAGTCAAGTACACACTCCAGTTTAACTGCACAAAAATGTTCTCTATGGTGTAGGTACTCTTTACTAATACCGATGAGTATCTGTAGATTGACGGGTGGAAACCGCAAGGTAAAATATAAAATATTATTCGTAGTAAGCGAGATCGTCAAAAGTTGAAGTTGGATAAAGGGTGTGAACTTATTTTGTTGGTAACTGTTCACCAAGATAGAATTCTAATTACAGAATATAGTAGATGTTATTTTAGTGGAATTCGACCACTCCGATACTTGGACTTAGTAGTAAGCAGTATTATTGTCGGTTGTTGAGATCGAATTAGGGTCCACTAGAATTCTAGGCAGACACTCTACCGTATAAATATTTCAAATTCAACCGATTATTACTGATTTTTTTAAACGTAATATAATATTGTGAATTAAGAATTAATCGAATGGAATAATATTTTGTTCTATTATTTACTCTACAGCTTTTACTATGTTTCACCTGAATGTTAAATTTGATTAAAATAGCAAAGTGCAAAGTCATTTACTTATACCATTGAAAGTAAACAATGTCTTTGTTTGGTCTACTTCATATACCTAGTAGTACTTATTCGTATGTGTCTGTAACTGCGTATGTATTAGTGTAGTTCGCTGACAATTGCAATACTGCAGCAAATAATAATTATTGTAAAATCTGTTGTCAGTTTTCTTGTTTAGTTTTTGTTTTCTGTGTTAGCTTTTATCTTGTTAGTGTACAGAAAGTTATAATGGTTAGTTAAGGCTATATTTGCTAACATTTGGACGCCGGGTAATTGATATAGTTTGACGCAGTTCGATGTTATTTTTTGTTTTGCTTTGTATTTGATTTTAGAGAGATATTTTTGCGCGTATACATTTTTATATTTTTTTAGAACAAAAAATATGGACAATGGAGTCATGTTTCAATCGAAACATTTGTCATAAAAAAATCATTATTGAACGTATTTAATCGGTATTTAACTAACATAATTTTTTCTCGGTGATACATTTATGAATTGTTTTACAGAAAATACCAAAATTATAATAATATTTTAATATTTATATATTTAATAATGTATTTATTATATGATTGTATTTTGAGAGTAATTATTAATAATCCGAGTGTGATAAATTAAAACACAGGAAGAGTCTCTCTTCAACACAAAAGTGGGATACACACATAAGGTTGAACTGAAATAAATGAACGAGCCAGTACCAATCTTGAGTCCCACATTTTTCTAGAATTGCATCTTCCTGTGTTTGCAATAATTATGCCGAATCTGAAATTCAAGATTTTAATTTTCCTGTAAATGAATATTTTGAATCGGGTATTTTTTCTGATGTTGAACCTATTCCCGTAAAAAGTAGTAAAAATTGTCCATCTTAAGTGCAGAAAAGTTCGTTTTCGACACGTGCAATGATTTCTCCTATTCGCTGGGGTAAACGTAATCTTTCAATAATCGCAAGTGAAAATTGAAAAAAAAATTAATTTAAAAAAATTATTCGTGTGTATATTAATTTCCGTTTAATTTGAAGGTGAAATAATTTAACAAACTTATAATTATACCAAAATGGTTTGTATATATTTTCAATTATTTTTATTAATTACTGTAACCTAGCCAATAATTAATAATGTCCCTGAAAACTAACTACATCTGCATTTAAATTAAAATTGCAATTTTACATCTACATGTACTATATTTGACAATTTAAATAATGCAGTCAATCTCAATCACATCCATATACGAAAAAACTTGTGGAAAAACAGATTAAGTAATAAATAATAGCATGACTAGAACTATAATATAATAACTAATCTAAACAACCTAATTTTGTGGGTGTGACCATGTTTTAGAAATTTTAATCGAATTTTAATTTGAAATGTTGTACACACACAAACCTAAGCGCTAATCGATTGTTGCAAAATCTCCATAGAGAGGAAAGAAAAATTAAAGAAATTATTCTTTAAAAAAGTGGGTATACAAAAGGCTGATAATTCAATTTCAGTTTAATTTTGTGAGACTGCCACATCCAAATTGGGTAAAAGGCGGTAAACTCAAATCGAAATTTCTCAAATTGGTAAATTACAACAATTTCATTCATTCCAAAAGTTTTAGTTTTTAAATTTTTAAATTTCAGGAGGTATCAAAAAAATTGAAAATATATAATTACATGACAGAAAGAATTTTTGAAAAATTCGCAAACATACGGGTAACTTATTTAAAGTTAAATGAACATTTTAGTACCACAGATAGGTATAGTTTTTAAAAAAATTCCCGAAGTATAGATACACCTTGTATTCAATTGAAAACTGAAACTTATAACTAACGTAAATACATAATTAAGAAAGCAAAAATTGTTCTTGTTTAAACTTCTTACTAGTGAATATATTTCTATCTTCAATATCATTAGCAATCTGTGAACCAAAATTAAAACATAAATACTTCACGCTGTGTTTCGTTACAAAAGCAAACAAGAAAAACTACAACTGAGAAACATAGCTACTGACTACTTGATTCTAGACAAGAAAATGAGCTAGTTTCATTAGTAATTAATTTACGAATCAAACCTGTTTGAGAGCTGTCGCTGAAGACGCTATTTTATCAGAGATATCAAATAACTTTATTTTTAATCACACAGGGATGTAAAAAAATTCACTGGAATAGTTTCCGCAAAAAAATTCGGACCATTGCTATAACAACGTAAAAAGAACAAATGCAAAAATAGTTATCAATTAAAATAGTCGTAATTTTGAGTGTCACTAGTTTTATAGACTTTAATTGACACATCACCGGAACTTAAATAATTTGTTTTATACAACGTAATGTAAATGATTAAGTATTTATATTATATATTGTAGTAATTGGTGACTATAAAATTGTGAATTTCACTTAGAGCGTAACTTTTTGAATCGTGATCATGATCACTAATGTGATGTGTAGTATCTGCCATATAATTATTTTCCTGAAGTTGTGTAACACCCTGTACGATTACTACACTAAATGCCTTTGCAAGAAAGTTTATTAACACTAGATAATATGTAGTGGAGACCGGCTCGGACACCATAACTGACCACGACCCTAACCTAACATATTATGTTGAAAGAACAAATAAAAACAGTGTTAATTTAGTGTCCGCACAATGTATAGTTTCGTGGTTTTTAGAGGTGTGTAGTGTACCTACATTTCAGAGAAGATTTTTGTGCAGTTAAACTAAAATGTGTAACATTTTACATAAAACATCGTAAATAAATAACATTTTGAAAATTATTATTCTATAATAGCTTTTGCGCATTTTATGCAGGGTAGTACTCATACTAAATTTATAACCTAACAAATTCATGTTTATGTATATCGAGACATGTGCAATGAATAAATTATTTAACACATAAATGCATAGAAAATTAATACTTATTTTATTTATTGTTACAGTTGAGTATCCATTGTTTTAACGATTTATTTATAGGTTTTCATGGAAATATATTTTATTGTTATCTACTAAAATTGATTTATTAAAGTATTTACATCAACACGTTAGTTAAAAGTGTAAGAATGGTCTGAAGAAGGTTCAAGGAAAGTCAAATTTTGTGGGTGGATCAGAGAAACAATAAATTTAAATTTATTGGTAGAAAACAATGAAGTTTTCCATGACAAATTACATTTATATTCACAAAAAATAATGTTAGTGTACTACTCTGAAATAGTAATCATTCTTAATCAGTTGATAATTCATACTTATGGTCAATATTTTGCGAGTAATCGTAAAATAAATAAATTTCAAAAATTGTGCTTGCTTGATCACTAATTTTTTAAAGCTAATCCTTAATATTATATAATGATTCTACACTTTTGTGAAATTAAAACAGTAAAGAACGTTTTTGCTCTTGCCCTCTTGTTTATTAGTTCATGAAACAGATTACTTCTTTCACAGACTTATTTCATCTCACAAACTATATCTGCTCTGCGCTGTAAAGAAGGATTAAAATATTCCTACCTACCTAAGAAATATGTTTTTAATTATTATCAATAAGTATGTTTTATCAGCCATTTTCATATATACCTATTTACCTATTGTTTATAAAGTAGGTAATCAAAATATTAACATTTATATCAAATATTTACAATTTTTCAAAAAAATGAAACAAAAATCAAAATAATTTTCTTTTAATCATGATTTTTGCCAACCCTGATATACCTATTACAGTAGAAAATATACATATACGTGCTCGTATAGAATTTATTGTATTACGTTTTCCAGATTATTACACAAACATGCTAATAAAATGTCATATTTCTGAACAGATTAATAATAAAGCAGGTTGTGTAGAAAACGTTTTGAAATGATATATAAACTTAAGTTATAGCGAGGGTTAGATTACTCGTATGTAAGAGAGTAAAGTAAGAAGTGATGATGTGTCTCTTATTAAAATACTACAATACCGTGTCTAAATTTAATATAAACTTCTAAAAAACAATCAATATTTACAACCCTTTAAAAACATTCCGACAAAATTGTTTCCAATAGTAGACAGTTTAAAAAAATTATCCCCATAAATTATTTGGAACAAATTATCATTTTATGCTATACAATCACGAAAAAGGATCAGAGAGAAGCACAGGTCAGTTCGGTAGAGTATTCTACGCCGCGTTGCATGTGGCACGAAAGCTAAGGTAAAACATAAAAGGTAGACACCATAAGACGGGAACACATACAAGAAAGACGGTGATTCCATGTAAAAGTAAACAACAAAGCATAGATAATAATTGGATTTTGTTTGTGTTAAAACTATTAAACTGGATTATTTTCCAATTACAGAATGGTAGGTTTTATTTTAGATAATTCAACTCCTGTAATGTATAATGTAAGCCACAAACAAAACACAATTTTATCGCTTTGATAGAGGATAAAAAGACAATAAAAAAACACTAAAATGTCACGTGCCTCATATTTCTAATATAATCAGCGAAATGATTAGATTTTGGTAATATAGTAGTTAAATTATCTCGTTGAATTAAACTCGAGCATTTTATTTCCTCCGAATAAATTTCTGTTTGACATCTCAACTTTGTAAGCTGAAGGCAATTTGACTCGAAAAATTGTTTTAAAATAAAATCACTTCACCCACGGTGTCGTGATTTTATTAAATATTTTTTCTTTTCAAATTGCTAGGCAACAAGGTATGATTACAGTTAATAGTGGAATCTTATCACTCGGACTAAGTGATATTTTGTCGGTTGTTGTGCATCTATTGGCCACATATTATTATTAATTTGAAACTTAAAAACGATGCGAAAAATTTGTATAATTTTTTTATCTATTTAAGAACTAACTTAAATGCAGATTTTTAAACAACTGGCGTGCAATGACTAAAATGCCCTCGAAAATACCTATACCTACTCATTTAAGAATCTACTTTTACTCTACACTTTCAGAAAGCCTACGTTTAAATTTGATTAAAAAAATTTACCATTAAAAGTCTATAAATTAAAAAAATATATATGATCAATAAATTGACCAATTTATAGAAAATCATAATAAAATTTGAGGTTATTTATTGACCTTAACAATTATTTTTTCATACCTGCAGTTTTATTTAAACAAAAAATATTTTTCCATGTCATTGTCTTAGGCAGCGAAGCACACCGTGCTGGGCGTTTATTCAAGTCCAGTTTTCGATTTCTACCTCTACAAACCAGTGCCCGGTCTATTATGGGCCGAATATGATTAATGGTGTTGGTCTGACTCTGAACGATATACTAAATTAGTTGTATATAGCTTGCCGTGCACTACATTGTTCTAAAATAATCTCTACTTTTAAAGAAAACAATACAATGTTTTCAGTAAAACACTTGAAAACTGCATCATTAAATAAAAGTTTAATACAAATTTATCATAGTAAGATAAGTATCAGAGAAACATTTATGAAATACAATGAAACTTAGAATCACAAAAGTACCTGTATTATTCCACAATATTTTTCTAAAATCATCTCCACTTTTGAAGAGAAAACAATATTTAAACTTAACCATTTGAAATGTGGATCTAACAACTCAATTTCGAATTCAGTTTGGTGTACACATTTCACTCGTTTAACTGCACAAAAATATCCTGTGTAATGTACTTTCCACTAACAACCGTACCTACCCGTGAGTAGACTGAAAAATATTATACAGAATGATTCACAACTTCGGTCACGGAATTTTTTACTTAATTTTTAAGTGTTTGAGTATTTGCTGCCATTGCGTTATATTTTATTCCATTCGTAGTCAGATATCCATTATGGAATTCTTAATCCAGGGATTCCAAAAATTTGCTCCTTAAATTAACGAATTTTTCATTTTTTTGTTCCATGATTAGTAAGTTTAAGTTATATTATACTATATGCCATTAAAATATATGCGCAAAGTTGTGAATCAGCCTGTATACAACACCCAAGTTGGGTAAAACGCGTGGTAGATTATATGTAGGTATATTTATATAAAAATATAATTCACAAAGGTCTTGTTCTTATAGAAGAACAATACAGTATTTTAACTAAAACATTTAAAAATGCATTATAAATAAAAGCATGATTAAATTGTTTTTTTTAAATACAGAATGAAAAAATCATAGAAATATCTAACACAGAATTATTTCTTTGAAAAGGTAACCTATTATTATCAAAAGTACCTGCCAATTTTAAACACAACTTTTCCCAAAATTGTTTCATAATTTGATGAACTAATCACAGATAATTGCACCAAATTACAGGTTCTATGTTTAGAGAATTCAACGCTACGAAATAAAATGAATACGTCACAATAATAAATTATGCAAAATTGTCAAATTTGTGTCCATGAAATCATATTATGGTTCGGTTCGCGGCCATGTTATTTTGTACATTGTACATGAAACTCCGAACACGAATATTATCTTATGCTTATGCTAATTCGTCTACCTGTCACGTCCATCATTGTAACGTGTAGTTGTTGTAAATGTGAATTGTTAATGAAAATGTGAAGGAATCTGTATAGTCGTGCGTTCACATTTTATACGCCGACAGATGTTTTACTAAATAAAAACATAGGCGAACGAAAACTTTTCTACAATAGCTAAAAAAATATACGCGTTTTTTGTCATTATTGTAATTATAGTTATGGCAGTGAGTAATAATCTATTACCTCATTTTTGTGCAGTTAAAATTATCTAACTGGATTCGAACTTAAGTTGTCAGGACCACCATATACAGGGTTAAAAAGGATCAAAACTATGAGTACTAGTGAATTCACGGCAGGTAACTGCTGCTAACCGAAAACTCGGTATATTTACATGCTTTAATTAATTTCCTTATTAAATATACGATATTTTTGTATTTTCTACATTTATATTTCGATAGCGATTTTTTGTTACCAAACCTATATAGATTTTCAAGTCGCATCTGTACTATAATGAACTATTTTGATACACATATGCGTTTTGCGTTATCATTTTATATAGGTACTTCGATCAGTAAATTTTGTACTAATAAAAAATTCTTAAAAGTTTCTCACCGAAGAAGAAAAAATTGTCTATAACGTTTGTATAAATGGCTATTAATATACTCAGGTGAATCACTAGTAATCATGACTCGTATCATAAACTCGTGAAGGGAAATTCGTAGAAACTAATATTCGATTGGGCGATGATATGAAGGAATATGGCTTCTTGCATTTTAACGTATAATGGATTATGAAACACTATATACAGAGTGATTTACAACTTCGTGCATATATTTTAATGGCAGTGTACCTACTGATCATGTAACAAAAATTCGTATATTTAGGGGCACATTTTATTTTTGAAACCACTGAATTCAAGGTTGCATAATGGACCATCTGACTAATTATAAATGGCATAAAATTAAATTTGAATTAATTATGCAATGGCAAGCGAATAAATTTATGAAATTCCATATGGAAACAGTGACTCGCATAACTGTTTGATTTAAAAACCTGGAAATTCCGAATTTTGAAATAATTCTTTCAATTCCCTGATCAGTAAGTTAGGTAGATACTATAAGCCATTAAAATACATGCACGAAGTTGTGGATCAGCCTGTGTTGTACTTAATTTACAGTGGTATAAAAGAGAATACTAAAAGCTATGAAATTATTATTTGAGATTTATGTTGATTATTTCCAATTAAAATATTAAAATTAGATTAATTCATTGTTTACTTTCTTAAAGCCATAACACGTCCCATAAATTTCGAGCTCCTACGTACATACAATAAATTTCCCACGCCGTAATAACCATTAATCAATAAATCATTATCTTCCTTCCATTTTCGCATAATGATCAGTTATTAAATGATGCTACACAGCAGTAGTTCACGCTATATGTCACACATTACTAAATAACAATAACATCATCTAATTAATTAGTAATTAGGAAATAGAAATCATCCTGAGTACTGACCTCTATTTCGTGCACCAACTCCTGCTCATCCAGCAGGATGATTTTGCAGTGGATCGAGCGGGGCGGAGAACAGAAGCAGTCCATCATCGTGAGGAAGTCTGCAAAATAGAAAAATATTAAACCAATTAATTATCACAACTTTGAGAATGTTTTAAATTGCTGTGACATCAATAAGCAAAGCATGTAGCATGTATAGCTAATTTTTATAATTTAATTGGTAATCCAATTTAATACACACAAATTATTTTTTTACGAAATCTAACTATTTACATTAGTCCTATAGAAATATTCTTTTTGAACAGTAAACCAATTGACTGTAAATAATTGTCTAAAATACTGAAAGTTGTTTTGCATATTTCGTTCTATAGCCGTGTAAGTACAACCTTTAAGTATCTACACCATTGTATAGCATGAGACTACCAGACTTCAAAACCAAAATAACAATATGACTTCCTGCAACATGCTTTTTGCTTTGAATTTTTTTAGCAAGAGATGCGCCTTCAGACATCTTTGTGGACAGTAAAAATATATCATTATTCTACGATGTTTCATCTTTGAAATTCCAGTAGTTGTTTACTATATGAAATTAAATACGAAAATACTTCAGATGATCCCTCTTTTAAAGTCGAGGATTTTGTTTAGACTCAAGACGTAGCAGAGAGTTTTAAAAAACCTGCATTTTAAAATTCAACCCACATACATGATAGCAATACTTACAAATTTTTGTCACTTAAATAAGTGTATATGGCTTGACCATAGATTCCTGGACCTAAAATATGACTATTTAACTCGACATACTTTTAACATAATATGTAAAAGTAAATCACTTATCCGGTATTCAGCTTCAAAGTTCTTGTACAAAAAATATAAATTTGCTTATAGGTAACAAAAGTACACTTTCATCGATTTTCAAGAAATTTAATATGACATTAAACATGTGTATAGATATGTTATCTTTTAAGATGATAATTTGATAATTGTTATTGTTAGTGCCTGAAACTTGGAAATGACCACACTACTAAAGCCTATACCTACTTATTTCGGCTAGAAACAAGTTTCATAATAAATTTTGGAATGCAAAACGTCTTTTTCCGACATAAAAAATAGCTCCGGTTCTATTTTTCATCCAAGTTTCATACTAGACCTGCGCAGTAAACGCAGATTTTCCGTTGTTAACAATCAACAACCACAAGCGACTCCGGGTTTTTGACTTCTTCATATTACACAATGCGCAAATAATATGATATAAGTTTTTTTTTATTTATCGTAAGTTTTCTAATGATATTTCTAATTAATAACAAAACTTAAAACTACGGTTTAAAAATTTGGAGATTGTAACATTGATTATCGGCTGATCAAGAAACTAAACTTAATTTTTTTAAAAGAATTCCGCACTTTGTAAACTTTGCTATCCTTGCCCTTACAAATGTAAAACTAGTATTTCAAATACAAAATTCTTTCAAAAAAATGAGGCAAAAACAAAACTTAGATGTGATTCTAGAAAAAAAGGCTTAAACCAATAACATTATAGTGGCAAGGCTATAACTTCAAACAATTTTTTTAGAAAGAGACTTTCAATAGAAAACTTTTTGCTCTTCTTGTCTTTTGTGATATCTCTACGGTTACAAAACATTGCGTAGTCTGTAAAAATCCCTCAAACAAAAATTATTTACGTATATTAAATGAGATCTTTAAAAATTAAAAAATTATTTTCCTTCAAAATTGGCCTCAATACTCAATGATAACCTGTGAAATATGCAAAACAACATTTCGCATTTGTATAATAATTATAATAAATAAGCGAATAAGCCTATCTATAAATAAGTTTATGTTCGATTTACAGTTGAGTCTTGCTTTGGCATAAATACCAATTAATATTCAATAGTTAATAGTAAATAATATATGTATGATATGAGTGTTTGACATCTATTGCACTACGGTAGACAGTGACGTGCCGAGAATTCGAGAATAAAACTAAACAATAATAAAGAAATGGAATTCTATAAATATTATTATTTTAAAATCTTCAGACAAAGGAATTTTCTTACTCATCAATAAAAAAAAATGTTTGATGAAATATGAAAACTAGAATTAAAAATTTTTATCATTTAAAAACTAAAGGCTCATTCCCACTGGTTATCATAGTCATAGTTTTGTCGAAAGTTTATTTCTCAATCATAAACATGCGCTAATCGTTTCCCATCGGAATATAACTTATATTTCTGACAATGATATGACAGTTAATCCAATATGCTTGTAAATATATTTTATTTATAAATTAAAGCTTACACTCAGCTTTAACCTATTTTTACGTAATGAAGGAACATTTTCATTTATATTTACCTTTCTTTATTTTTTATGTAGCATTATTAATACAATATTTGACATAAGAAAAATCATAACCGGTTTGACAACAGAATTTAAAAGATACAGGTATATAAATCAAATGACAACGCCTAAAACTAATGTCAGCATTGGGAATGTTTACACGTAATTCGGTATACAAAATTTATGCCTGTATTTAAAAAGAATAAAATAATTATTCTTTAGATAAATGCGAGGATAAATGTAAGAAATTAAAAAACGTCTGCCATTTTCCAAGACAACGACAGAAATTCTAATGGAATTGGTCACAAATCTTTAACAAATTACTGTGCTACTTCTATTTCGAAAGAGTACAAACATTTAACTAATGTGTTAGGTCAATTTATAGTTTTCTTATAAAATTGATGCACATTTGTTCATAATAGATTTGTAGAAATCCTACAATATGTTGAACTTATTTTAATTTTGTATTTTACCCGTCAAAAATAAATGTTCAGACGCCACTGTCAATACCGACCACCGATCAGTGACTAATGCAAAGCGCAATAACATCATCATGTACTGATTTTGATTCCTAGCAAAAGCAAATATTATGTAGATATATGAGGATTTAGTAGTCAATATCAATACCTGGAATTACTAATTATATTCAGCCAAACCTACATAACTTCGAGTTTAGATCTTTGACATTTTAGCATACCAATAAAATAACAGACAACACTGACTGTTATATAAAGGGTACATAATATTGTAATTTTAGAGTAACGTACTTGTTCAGCAATAACTAAAATATACGGTGTAGATCACATTAATATGAATTGTGTTAATCAAAATACTTAGATACATTTCAAGTAAGTGGAAAAGGTAATTATAAAATCTAATATCTCGATTGATTAAATTTTACGTTAAAAATTTTCAGTTTTTTACTAGAGTTATAATTTGACAATTTATTGACTGATTTTACATTAATGTTACGAGATATATTAGTACCAAAGTCGTTGTGGAAAAATTTTGCCAGGACTAAATTAATCCACGAAATATATTCTGTATCTACATCAGAGATCAGACGGTCAGTTTCTTCATTATGTGATGTGTCAATATTTAAATTGACAAACTTATGCCTGTTTTACATGATAAATTTCCAAAAAAAAAATTGTGTGAGGCTGGCGAAATAAAAATACAGTTACTAGGTAGAATTCCAGTTTTATTTTAGCTTAGAAATCTATAAGTGAAATAGTCATTAAAAACATCAAAAGACCAAGAACATACATACCTACATAATTAACATTTACTACTAATTCTAAACGTGATAATTTGATAAAACTCGCCGTAGTAAAATGTACCTTTACAAATGCAAAACACATAAACATTGAAGTATAAAAATGAGGAAAAGTTGTTAAACATTTTACAACGTACAAAAGAAAGGCCAGGTCTGCAATGTACATTTGCTAAGGTAAACTTAATCTTAAACTCAGAATGAAAATGTCAAATTTATTAGTTTTTTATTACTTACTACTTCAAGTTTGTATCAGATAAGCAAAACTAACATAAAATAAATTATCATTCACACTTGAAATTTATCTTAGAATTTTAAACACCGCCTACAACTTAATAAAAATTTATGTTATTTTTTATGAACGAAACAATTTTGAAAATTTGCAGATATTAATTAATTAGCACGCTTTAATATAATTTTGGGGAGATATTTAACACAGATAAATATTTTTTGCCTTTATTATGTGATACCTAATAAAAATCTACTCCCACGATTGTCAAACTTGTTTTACTTTTTTTTCAGTGGCGTGGCAGACATTTTTTAGTGGGCGAAAAAATTTTCATCTTAAATTCATAATTAATATTGTATATATTAACTTCATTCATTCACAGTATAAGTAAAATCTTAAAATTGTATCATGCTTTTCAGAAATCTTGTCTTACTATTAGGTACCTACTCTTTTTTAGGACGAGTTGAAACGAGATTTAAATAATTGTTGAGTCGAAATAGTAACGATATATTTCAGATTTGACTTCTGAATTGTCTGCAAGCGAAGCCCGGTGGGCCGACACGATATTGGGCCGATTGAGAGGCCAATAGATTACATTTTGCACAAATTCGTCTAAAATTTAATAAGTATTCGTATAAATAAAAATAATTGGCGTATGGCATTGAACCCAAAATTTCCGGTAAAGTTCCAGTCCGCCCCTGATTGTCTCGAGTTTCCGACGAGAAAAATAAAATTGTAATATGAATTAAGCCTCATTCGCATAAGCATTTAGTTTTAAGGTTTACATTATTATATTTATATTTAAGAAAGTTTGAATACATCTAACTAAATACGAGCATTCGTGTGAATACCTACGCGTATTTAGTTATACATATGAATGTAACTTTCTTAAATGTAAACATAAATGTAAAACTAAATTTTTATGTGAATTAGGCTTTAGTGAAGCTAATTTTATTAAGGTTTAAAATCCAATGGTATTAATAGTAATAATGGACCTTGTAGGTACACCTGAAATTAAAATTTTAGATTTGGTTTCTGTATCATAAAAGAAATGTAAGTTTTATTTGTTCTGTTTTTTACGAACCGGAACATCGATAATAATTATTAAAAATTACACAAAATATTAACAAGATTGACTGTTGTACCCTTGATTGTATTTATATTATTTCTTCTTCTGCAATTTTAAACTCAGTCAAGATTTTCTTCAATACTACGTCTCTGGACAATATTTCATCTACTAATAACAATTTTTACGAGTGGTGCCATTAAAATGACATAAAAAGTAGAAAAATATATCTTGCCTAATAATGTAAAATTTATAGCTAAAATAAAAGTATCATTATGTTAATACCGCTTAATTTAATAAATACATAAAAGGACTTTTACTAACTTTACTAAAAGACAGGTATATTTAATTAGATTTTATAGTATGGATATAAATAATGCGGCCAGAATATGAGCAGGCACTTAAAATTGGAAAAATACTTATACTTTAGAATATCTTTATTCCATATCTACAAAAGTGTAGCAAAAATTATGTGTCTATACCTGCCAGAATACTGTGGTCTATCATTTATTTTTATGGACAATATTTTTTATTCGTTGTAGTCGATTTTATTTTAACTAGGTATTATAATTTAATTAAACTGTGAACATAAAATCACCCTGATCATTTTAAAATGATTGCAAAAATGTTCAGCTCAGCAAAGCCATTAAAAATGCAGTTTTAAAGTAGGTAGTACCTATACCTAACCTACTACACATATAAATCATAATGAGCACCATGCAGGACTTTTTTTAATTAAATATAAAATATTTAAAGAAGAGATCAGAACTTCGGACACGTATTTTTTATTTTGAAAATTTTTTTATTAACAAGCTCAAAAAAAATGAAAATTGATCTAGATGGTACCACTGACTGGCCGTAAGCCATAGCGATAACTCAACTAGTGAATGCTGGTGCGGGAAGCTAAAATAGCCAACCACAGGTTACAGTCTTAATACATGTCCCTTCTTCTGTTTAAGATAATGACGTCACAGATTTTTTTCTCTATTTAACAAAAAAAATTAAATAAAATTTATATTTTTTTCGACCTAACATTAGGTAGGTACATAGTAATAGAAATCTCATTTTCAAAACCATGCAAGTACCCACTAGGAATAAATAAATTTTAAGAAGACACAAACAAAGTTTGTTTCATAAAGTTCTAGAAGAATATTTTAAAATTTTGCAATCAATATAAGTACATATTATTAAAAGCAAATATATTTTTGAAGACTAATATCTTTAACACATGTTTTTCATATTATAAACGTGGCTGCTAAAACTGGTAGTATTTTGAATATTATATTGTTTATTTTTTAATTTAAATTTTATTTCTACCTTTGTTCCACTTCATTTATTGATTATGCATTCCAAATCTTTAATGAAATTTGAAACCAAGCCAACCAAATGTAAATAAGCATGTAGCATTAAAATAAATAGAAATTCCATAGATAATAGAAAACATATAAATTATAATCAATAATAAACGTCAATTTACAAATTACAGAGTAAATAAATATTTTATTGCTTGCTTACACTCTGTACCGTTAAATGGTTAAATAAAAACAGTGTTTGTTTATTTTTTAACAGTTAGTTGTAAACTTAGTTTATAATTAAACTAGTATTTAATAGAAACTTACTTACGCACTTAGTTACGGTACGGTGCATCTCTTGCTACAAAATTCAAAGTAAGTATAATATGATCTCATAATTTACAAAATGAAATTAAAAGTTTTTCTTACAAGACACTATCAATTTCATAAAAGCAATAGATAAATTAGGTTATAAAGCGACCCGTCTCCGGTCCCCCTGTTTTCTGAATTTCTAGAACACTCCCGATTTCACTTTTTTTTCTATTCTACCTTTTTGCGCACTATCACGAAATCAGTCCGAATGTCGTACTTTGTCGCATCCTAGCTATGCCAAGTCATTTTAAAGTTGAAAAATACTGCAAAAGTGTTTTCGTTCCGAGTAAACTATCAGTTTACTTCAGGATAATGTTTTTATTTTTAGAAACATTTAATAGACAAGTGGATCTACAGATGTGCGGAGCTTAACTTCTTACTTCTTGCTGTTGCTCAATGCCCTTTTTCAGACTTATTTCTTTCAAATACTATAGACGAGCCTCCCAAGTAAATGGTCAAATTTAACTGTGTTTTACTGAACGAAGTGACGGCAATACATAATAATCTATATTATTTATCGGTTTATTCATAATTAATTATTCATCAGACTTCAAATTGAATTTCGGATTTAAATTGAATAGTTTAGCTAGAATATTGTGAAAATTGTGAAGCTACTGGAAAATGATTGAAAAGTGTAAACTTGTACTCCAAAGAGTTGAAACTCTTAATCTGAATTTTAAAAGAAACCTCAAATAGAAGATTAATTACGAACAAAAGAAACTGAAAAACCAACAACAAACAAAAAACATAAAAGTGCGTAGATTGAAAACAATGATAGAATTAATTTAATATTGATCTGGAACAACAAAGAGATGTGCAAAAAATTAAACAGCTAAGTACTTCCGCCTAAAATTAATTGAACGTCACAGAAACAGGCCCAGGCCTGCAGTTGAGGTCGTTGTTCTTGTAAGAAAGGACAAATGTAAATACAACCGTATCATAATTCTCTTTCTTGATCAAACAGTTTGTCTAATCCCAGCCCAGAGCTGGACTCAGGAAATTCATGCCGTAATCTCATAATCTGAGAGAGTAAAAAGCAAAATTAACAGAAATCTTCAATGGTCTTTGAAAAAATTGTGTTATTTTTTCATGGCATCACTCGTAATAATTATCAAGCACATAATGTAGGCTATAATTCAAAAGCATGAAAGTCATCCGAGTGAATTAAAGCCATTATGTATGACGTTTTATCTAAGACTTTTTAAATAAAACGTTTCTTTACAAATTTTTATTCATGAAAATATTAACCTAACCTTACATTTTGGTGTGATGACAGATGACAATTAATTGTGTTGAATATTGGACTCATAATACAATAGTGTATCTTACGGAGAGGTTCATCTTACTGAAGTTACCTGCATAATGATTGAATTATTCAATGGTTGTTATTATAATCTATTTGAAATAACGAAAGACACAGCATTTAGAAAGAATGAAATCATAATTGACAATAATTAACATAACATTTGAATTGTGTTTATGTAAACCTCTCTTGAAAACAACAGTACCTATTCATAACAACCAATAGAATCACAAGAATACATCTGTCAAAGTTCCTTCTTATTTCAAATAAAGTATAGTAGATAAAATGTTATCCAGAGGCGTATTAAATATTATTGAAATAAAATCTTGACTTAATTGAAATCTAAGAAAATAATAAATAAACCAGTTCATCTATAATAGGTAATTTAGGTAATTCTTTACCCTCAAGTTTAGACTGGGTAAAATTAATTTACAAACATATCTATCACGCATTACCCACCTTGAGTCAACGGTATATATATTATCATGAGATGAGTACTCCAAAGGGGAGGTTTTTGTGTAGTTTAATGGAAATTGTACTTGCTGAAATTTATTACTAATATTTTCCTTCAATAATTAATTTGATCATGGTTTAAAATTCCAATATCTAGATAAAAATATTTATTAATTATTAGAGTACCTCCTATTTGAAATTGTGTGGTTTGATTGAGACCCAAATCATTTTATTATCAATCACAGCCCAACAAAATCAATCAAACAACAGCTAATTATAATTTAATTCGTTTGTGATTAAAAATGTTAGTTTATCATGTATGTACTTCATTACATACTGAATATCAATTGATGCCTATTAATAATTTCAATACCATTGTGGACACAAATTTAAATCATTAAATATATTATATTTATTAATTTAATTAATTAATTAAATTGAGTTGTAAAAAGTTTATTTATTCAATAATACAAAATTGCAGTATTTGTGTGCGCATTAGTGGATATAAAACATTTAATCTAAAAGCAGTGTTATCAAATTTCAGTTTCATTTGCAGACCGCAGATTGCATCAAACAAAATGCACGGTTTCCCAAAAGTTCCGGGACGAATTTTGAACGAGCGAAGAAAAAAAATTAAAATTTGGGGATCACTAAAGCGTTTGGGTTATTGCGAGACCGAAGAAGGTCGACAATTTGAACATTTGTTATAAAAATCGGAAAGCGTGTTGTGTTTCTTTTTTCCGAACTTTTTTCATTACCTTTAAAATAAGACGAAATTCGACAGGGGTTTTAAAATGTTGGGGTGGTCAACCCTAAAAAAACTCCACGTTGCAAGGAAATTCGAAACTATCTAAGAATGTAAGTAGTTTTTGTGATTCTTTAGTGATTCCCAAATTTTCAATTTTTCTTCTTCACTCGTTCAAAACTTATAGCTAGGTCTCGGGACTTTTCGGAAACTCTGTATAGACTCTCACATAAATAAAAAGATAAACATTATGATTATTTAAAAAAAAACAAGCTTATTTTAGGAAGGCGCTTCGGAAAGCTTCAAATACGTCGATTTTCACTGGAAATTTCTATGATCTCAAACATTAAAACATTGAAATCGATTGATATTTATCAGTTTTTTTATAATAACGTCAATAAAAATGTTAATTATAATAAAAAAATTATAATTTTGAGATCATAAAAATTTCCAATGCAAATCGCAGTACCTATTTGAAGCTTCCTGGAGCGCTCCTAAACTGCATTCAAACTAACCAAATTAAAATCGAAAATATTTACAATTATAAGTATAATCAGATAGAGCATGCAGACCTACCAAATTGGTGGTTGGATATCTAGTGGTAAAATTTGGAACTAATGATAATTTTGAAAAGAAAAATTAAAATTAAATTATTTAAATAAAGAATTGTGAACGAAGTGTTACTCATTCTAACTTGTATAATGTATGTACCTACTCTTATATCTTCGCGATTCGAATTCAGTTGCAAATAAAAAGTAGAATTCATGTAAATAGTTTTACATATTCCATAAAAATATTATACAGCACATGCTTATTTTTTTCATTTATAATTATTTATAATAATAAAATTCAACCAAAATCTATTTTGTATTTTATTAATAAAACGAATCTTGCAAGTGATAGTTCGATGTTCGATGATAAAAACGACATTATTATATATCTATCGCACTATTCATTGAGCGAACTTTGATCGCAGGCTGGTTAATTTAATACCGAATGCAACTCAACCTTCAATGTACTCTATTTACACCCTGTTAGATCTACAGCACATGTTTACAATATTTTAAAATCTAGAAAACTATTGAAAATCGTACTTTGTCAATAGATTTATTTCAATTGAAACATCTTTCTCGAAATAAATTAAAGCATAGCTATTGTCGAATCAATTTATCAAAAATGTTTCCTTCTTTTTTGCTTTAAAAATCCCACAAGAAGTTTTAAAAAAGTAAAATTTCATGACAATTGAGTCGCTTCTAGATAAAATATCGCATATTTTTTCATTCGACAATTACACCTGCATTAAATAGTAGGAGATTCATTCGAGTGTTATAAAATTATATTAATTTTTATCACATTTATAGACAATAGTTTTCTGCTAATTTGAAAACTTTATTACATAAAAATATTCAGTTCAGTGAACAAAAATATGTACTGCGCAGCTATAATATGAAATTATTGTAAAACAATTTTAATTACGTATTTAAAGTTTTTATTCCATATTTAATTAATTCACTCGCGTTTCTTGATATAAATAATACTAATTCTAATTAAAATATAAATTAATTAATTTCAACACTTGTAAATTTAATTATTCATTAGCAGAAAAAGCTCTATCACACCTAGGCATCCAGTGGAAATCGAAAATTATGTGGCAAATAATAACAAATTTTGGTAGTTAATTGTCATGGTACACAAACAGAATCATTTCATGATTTGATTTATCAATATGTACAAAGTATTTTGTTTCCCGAAATCTCCCCTATGATAATCGTAACTAAAATTCATAGGTGAATATCATGCATTAAATTTGGTTACACAAATTACAAACAGTTATTTTTTTTCTGATTAACATTTGCAATTTTGTCAGATTTTCATAGACAGGGAGTTTCACTACTTCAGGACAAAAATTAAATGTCAGATAAGATACTACATAACATACTGATCACAATCAGTAAAAATGTTTATTTCATGTATAAGTAGTGCAATTTATTTTGCGAATTTTTATCAGTGATCAGTACAGTAGCGGACCGAATCAGCGGGTGATTTCAACCCCTGACAAGAATATAATATTAACTGATGGAGCATTTTTGAAGATTAAAATTAAATAATCTGTTATTAAATAATACATCGATTAATTCCATGCATTTTTAAAAAATTTATTTTATGAGTGTTGTCTCTATTTATCTAATTGCTATGTTTTGCTCCGTTCTTGTTTAGAAAATACTCAATGTGATTGGCTAGCGCGCATACAATTTTTAAATTTATTTAACAAAGAAGAAAAAAATAATAGAAATAATAATAATTCATTAGGAAATGTTAAATGAAATATTTATTATTATTATTAAATTATTTATTTATTATCCCCTTACTTCTTATATTTCAAATAAAGGTCAAAATAAATTTCGTTCACATAAATTAGATATAATGAGTGTTTTTTCACGATATTAAATTTCATTTCTCATTACATGTAATTTTTAATATTTTGCAATTAAAATGCAAACAACATGTGTCTGGTACAGTTTTATTAATAATTTTTTCTTTTTTTTCATTGTTTGGTAAATAATTAAATATTGTAATAACTCAGACATAATAGAATATATAAGTTCAAAACAAATTTCGTTCACATGAGTTAGATATTATGAGGGTATTTTCACGATATTAAATTTCATTTCTTATTAGTCATTTTTAATATTTTGCAATTAAAATAATAAGTGTAAAAAGTAAAAACATGTTTTTGGCAGTTTTATTAATAATTTTGTTTTATTTTCCTTTCATTGTTTAGTAAATAACTAAATAGTGTATTAACTCAGACATAATAGATAATTATAATGTCATCACTTTAGTTCTTATATTACAAATAAAGGTCAAAATAAATTTCGTTAACATAAATTAGATATTATGAGTGTTTTTTTCACGATAATTAATTTCATTTCTTATTAAATGCATTTTTAATTGCGTCTTAAAAACTATTTTCATTAAAAATTGTTCATTACATTTTAACTAGTCGTAAATCTCGAAAATTAGTTATAAAATTTCAAAGAAGTTTTGCACCATTTTACTTGAAAATGGCAGATGGCGAACATCCATTCAACGTTTTAAAACATTACAAGTAGTGTTATAAAAGAAAGGTCCAATAGTTTATTTTATTTGTATACATATCTATCACATCTTTTACCCAACTTGGGTGTAGCAACCTCACATTCTGTAGGTCAGCGGTATAAATATCCTTTTTTCGAGCCTCACCATTGGGATCTCGAGAACCGTAACAGTTTCGAGGTCGGTTAAATTGGGGGCAATTGGGGCACCACGTTCGTCCTATTGTAACGCATGGAAACATTCGGTTAAAATACGTAATAGCAGTCTAGCAATTTTTAAAATGTTGACGAACTTTAACAGATAAAGCAAAATTTCATAAATTTATTTACTGACGAAGAATGGAACTAGGTTTATGCCGAGTTACATTTTCTAATAAATCCCTTAACCATAAGATAAAGCATTTAAAAAAATGCTTAAAACACAATATTTCATTAATTTTTTACATGTATTCCAAAGAATTTTTCAGAATACTAACTTTTTACGAGGAATTTATAGCAGTCCTCAAAATTTTTTATCTCGTACAGATTTCGAGAAATTCAAAACCAAATCAAATTTTCATATGGAGCTTACAGTAGGCTATAACAACCCGTTTTAATAGAGATTTTTTTCTCTTTTCAACGATATGAAACACAAATAGGTAGAAGTGAAAATAGGTATATACATAGTTATAATTATTGTTATTATTGTTTTTATTTATTTTCCAAAAAATATCAGATTATGCTACCTAAATTACGAAGAATGGCGCAAACCGCACTCAAATATCCTTTTTAGTCCAAAATAAACAAAAAAAGTTAATCACTTGCCATTCTTTTGGGTGAAAATTGTAATTTTTTAAATTAGCGGATCATTCCATTAAATTACGAGGACTCCAATGCATTTTAATAATTATAATAATTTTATCGATACTAGTTGTCTTCTTTAATAAATACAATTAAAAATTGATAATTATGTAATTTTTACGCAGATAAACTGAAATGTGTGCCAACCTGAATTTGAACCTGAACTGTTACAATCACACTTCACTTGGTCACATAACGGACTCGGATATCCGCCCCATAATACGAATACGTAACCTTAAGGAAAAACATTTTTATGTTCGTTCTTATCTCCAATAAAAAATTAATGATTCTTAAGTAGTTACTCGTAATCGGATTGTTTGAAACTTGTGCTAATCCATGTCAAAACGTAACAGCAATTTTTAATTTTTATCACTGCCAAATCGATATTTTTTGCTTTCTAAATGTCAGAGAAGAATTTGGAATGTTGTCATACGATAAGCAGAAATCTTTCAACACTGCTTTAGTTTTCGTTAAGATAAACAAATTGACAGAATGAATGAGAAATATTTTGGCAACGATATCGCTTCGTTTCGGTCTGGCTCGTTTTGACACTTAGCTTTTTTAACCAAATAATTTTGGGCCACTCTTTTCAAATGGAATTTCATAAATTTACATTGCACAACTAATTAAAATTTAATTTTATCTCATTCATTGTTAATCAAATATCCAATATACAATCAACAAACCAGTGGGTTCAAAAATGTGTTTCTTGCAATAACTGCCCTTAAATTTACGAATTTAAAAAAAAATGTTTTTGTTCCATTGTAAATAAGGTCATCAGTAATATTGTTAGAACTATAGCCGGTCACATAACGCACTCGGCTATCCGCAACATAAAAGTAAAATTTACAAAATCTAGAAAAGAAAATTCATTTTGCTAATATATGTTCGATTACAGCCGTCAAGTCACAGGTACTCATAGTTGTTAGTTAAGAGTAGGTAGATACAGTTACAGTAGGATAGAGTTTTTTTCGGTAAACTGATTTGTGTATATCTTACTTGTTTCGAACTTGAGTTGTCAAATCTACGGTCGCAATCGGCTATTTGCTCCATAAAAATAAAAATTTACAAAATTTGGAGAAAATATACTCATGAGTTCGGGTATAGCCGTCAATTTTACAGGTACTGAGGTACTCATGGTTGTTAGTAGAAAGTACACCACAGGGAAGATTTGGTTGTTAGTAAAAGGGAAGATTTCTTTGCTATTAAGTAAACTAAGATGTGTACCTGACAGGATTTGAACCTAGGTTGTCAGAATCACTTATGTGCACCATGCTCCATAAAGATAAGAATACACAGAAATTGTAAAATCATTGTAGTTAGGAAATTAAAATATATGGAACAAACTAGTAGAGTCGTCAAAATAACAACCGGTCACATGGCGCACTCGGCTATCCACTGCATAAAAGTAAGAAATTACAAAATTTGGACAATCGTTGTATAGGTAATGATCTTAGTATTCAAATGGGTACCATAGCAATAGTGTCCGAATTGGGAAAGTTCAAAATAGGTTCCAAATTAAATTAAAAACATTTCGTATACGCAAACCTATAACAAAAACAAAAAACGGCAATTGTTGTTTCGTTCTTGCAATAAAACAATAAATAAGACTCATTTATCTGGAATGTTATCTACCAGGGCAGTTCTAAAATAAAGACTACGCCCTTTGAGATAAAATTCGCTCTCGCAGTGCGGACGTGTGGAGAGAAACAAATGCGGCATAATCTACAAATTTACGCAATTTGTCCGAGAAAAAGATACAAACCTACAAATGTCTCGAGCACTTGTTACACTTACAGCTGGAAATTAATGAAGTTTACATGCGCACGCATTTAAAATGTCAGATTAACAAATTGGGAACACAATGTAGGTGTCATTCTACAAATTTGGATAACTTTACGTCGGCACATGCCGGGTTGCTACGGGCAATTCGGAGAGCGCCGTTTTGTGCCATCCCAGAGAACTTCGATTTTTACCCAATGAAGTTTGTAACCTATCTCTCTTATTGATTAAAAAATTGTAATTGGTGTGAAAAATAATACCTATTGTTCAAATTTTTATTGACGGGTTGCAACACAATTTTTTTAGTTATTCATACAAAGCCTTGACTGCCTTCATTTTAATATTTATATCTATAGCTATAAAGTACTCGGTACAAAATATAAAATTTTATAATCATATTAAGCCTATTAGCTGCCAACAGAAATTGTTTACAAACTATCTACTCGTATATTTAAGAAATTATTTTATATTTCGTATTTTCTTTTTGTAGTACTACCTACATTTAAATTTCAAAAATATAAGTATACACTTTGTACTACTAAGGGAAGTATTTTTGAGGTTTTGATGTTTTTTGTATTTTTCAGGTTAGTTCATTGTAGTAAATTGATCATTCAAATCACAGTTAAAATCAGCAATCATGCAGAAGAGCAAAAGTGTCAGACACTTTTTGCTATCACTGCTTCAAAAATGACTAAATCTCTAAATATACCATTTTCGGCAATATTTTAGCCTCACAATAGGAACGGTAAGTCAACGGAATAGATAATAAAGAAACCTGCTATCAACTCACGAGTACTCATGGTTGTTAGTGGAGCGTACACCTCAGGTAAGATTTTTCTGCAATTAAACAGGATTCGAATCTGAGTAGATAGAACCACAGTTATGGAGTTACTTAACGCAATTATCAATTACCTACCCCATTAATAAACAATTGCATGTGAACTGCCATATTGACTAGGTGCCAATAACCAAGCACTCCAATTAAATTTGATCGCTATACAGGGTGTTGGCTTGACCACAGATAGCCTTTCTAAAATATGTCGTTTTAACTAAACTTTAGATCCAGGAATCTATGGTAACGCCATTTCACTACTTTAAATGCCCCATGTATAGAATGCGTTTTTAAATCGACTCGGCGAAACTATTTATATATAATGACAAGCACATCTTAATTGTGTATACTTTGTCAAAATTAACCCATTTTAAATATCTTATTTGGATCAACTAATTTCAACATTTAAACAAAGTATTGTATGTTATTATGTCCCTATGGTAACTTGCGACACACACTAGTTTTTATTTTCATTTTACATAATGTCACGTTGATTACTTTACTATATAGGTACTCTATTTGAAATAACGAAAGAATTTTGACAGATAGATTCTTGTGATTCTATTGGTTGCTACGTGCTGCTGTCAAGAGCGGTTTACACAAGAAAAATGTTATGTCAATAATTATTGTCAATTCTGATTTTATTTTGGACGTTATTTGTTGTTGTGTTGTATTGTCATATTTAAAGTTTCACCTGGCTATTTCCCTGTATTCTCTTACGGTTTTGTGTACTATTTTTAAAAGATTTAGTGTAAAACAGACTTGTAACTGTCAAAATTCTTTCGTTATTTCAAATTGAGTATAGCATGCGTGTTGCTAATCCGATGCAAGTCCACTGTTCAGCCACAAGCCGGTGCTAAGTTAATTGTATTTGGGATACCGATCCAAGCTAAGCGGTGAAAATTTCCAACCTGACCCGGATTCGAACCCACGGCCTCTGCAAGCAGAGTCTAGCACTCTGCCTAGTATTATTATTCAAAGTTCTCATCGTGGCGAATCAGCACGGTCCGAAATCCACCTTCGCTCCCGAATTTTGTTTCACGTTTAATTGAAATCATCAATCTCCCCGCGATAAGATGGAAGATGCTCAACAATCGCAGAAACGCACTTCTTATCATTTTTTGTCTACGGTTGCGATTCTGCAATTCATTACCTCGGAGTTCTGCGTTTATTCCTGCAGATCTGAATTTATCACCAATCATTAAATGTTTAATGCGCGCAGATTTGTTAAGCGACAGATTAGATTCGAACACTGGACTAGGAGGAAGATATCCAGTGAAGAGAATATCGCTAAGAGGAATTAAATCGGGACATAAAATACTTTTACAGAAATGGGTTAAGTTTTTATTACTGCAGCAAATTAACACAATGTAAATGTCGAGTAATTTTTAAATTACGTCTTATCCAACTCAAACAAATACATAATTCTTTTAAATTAGTATCTTGATTAGAACTACGTACATATCTATCACGTCTTTTACCCGATTTGGCTTGGGTGTAGCACGTTCACACACTGTGAGTCACCGGTATAAATATACAAGATGTACCATAACTTCGAGTACCTTCATACAGTTTGATATAAATATGCTGATAACGAATCAAAGTAAATTATTCTGGAATTCAAAAATAACAAAATAGACTTAGATTAATTAATCCATCATAAAATTTCGCATGTAAAAATATTAAAAGTAATTGTCAAATCCCATCAAATCCAGTGGAACGAGAAATGTTCTATTAATTTTTGCTGAATATTTGAAAGATTCTTTTTGAACTGTAAGTAGCATATCAAACTGAATAAAATATCCTTAACATACTCGAATTTATGATACACCTGTACATTTTACAGTGTGTGTGTGGTTACCAGCCTTCAACTCACGGCTACTCATGGTTGTTAGTAGACAATACATCACAAGGGAGATTTTTGGTGCATGTACACTGGAACTGACTGACGCACCTGCACTAACAGGATTGAACCCAATGACAAGATGGTATAGATGTTATTCTAGTGCAATCCATCCACTCGAACCCAGTGGTATTATTGCCGGTTGTTGGGATCGAACTATGGACTGACAATACACGGATTCTCGTGGTTGTTAGTGGACAGTTTTACTTTAACTGTCTTCTGAAAATGGGCGAGATTCAGCCAAGGTTTTTCTTCCATCTAACCCTCTCGCACAAGCCCTTGTTCAACCACTAGCCGGTGCCCGATAACTTTCGACGAGAGCAGATTTCGATGCAAATCAAGCCATGAAAATTTTACACCTGTCCGGAATAGAATCCACGACTTCTATTATCAGAGCCAAGCACTCTACCACTGTCCTATCTCGCCGTTTACAGGGGAGATTTGATTTGGAGTAACAATATGGATATTGGCCTTACTGAGTTCGAACCGTCCGTCGGTCACATAACGCACTTTATTTGTTTTATTTTGTTGTTCACCATAACAACCGGATTTAATCTCGATGATTGAATGATAGATATTATTATAGAGGAATTCAACCACTTTAATCCAGTGGTATTAGTGTTGCTGGCATGCCAGGATTCGAACCGGAGTTGTCGGACCTACAATTGGGCACATCTCAATTTGTTGCAGGTTTGTATTTTGTAGCGTTGATGAAACTTTTACGTATTTCCTGGCAAACTAGAGTTATATTTCCGAGATTATTTCTCACTTTGTGTGGCATCATCATAAGAAACTTTTAAGTCAAGAGTCAGCAGTCTTCTATGTGAATATCATGATAAAATTAAGAAACGTAGTTTCCTGAATTTTGAGCTGGGTAAAGTTTTATCAAATGAACATGAAACTTGTGTTAATATTCATATTGCTTTACCTAATGAAAAAACATTTCCGTAAACATTGTTATGAAAACATTACGTTTTTATAACAGCCTACTGATAAAACGTAGTAACTGTAACATTACTTCACCTTCAAATTAAATAGAAAATCACAATAATTATTTTATTGTAATTTTATCAGTTTATAATATTTTTACATTGTATCATTTCAATAAACTTATCTGACAACATTTCAATAAATATATTTGACATATATTAACCACTAGTTGAAAAACATATAGAGGATGACGATTAGAAATAATTAAATACAATAATTATTCTCCATAGTTAATTGATAATTTCAAAGATAACACAAAATTCAGAATATTGACTTTATATCAGGATCTACATTCTGCAATACTTACTACTAATACTAGTCAGTACTTGTAAATCTAAACTATTCGCATTTATAAAACTTTACTTCAAAAATTATTTTCAAGTAGGTAATCAATATATTAAAACTTACAATACTTTTTATTTTGAGTAATATGAACACGCAATATTATTTTATTGTGCGCTAAATATTTTATCGCTTTTTGGATAATAAAGTGGTTCTTCCAAGAAATAAATTTTTGATTCGAAATACATATGTATCCATTTTTCCTTTACGATTTCCAAGAACAAGAACTAGGTATGTAACATGTAACTTAACCAAAATTTTGGTGCGCCTTACTTACAACTTGAACACTCTTAAGGCATATAGGCACAATCAAGTATCAGTTTTAAAAGAACGCAACAAAACCGAAAACATCTGGCCTGGCGTAAGTCTGACACTGGGTACAGGTGAGGCAGAGTAGCCACAATTGTGGTATTGTGGAGACACAAGTAAATTATTGTGCTTAATACTTCCACACTGGATCGGTATAATGTAACGCAAAGTATCTTATACACACGTATCTTTGTGTTAAATTTGCAATCAAAATTGCTATATATCGTGCTATATCTAGCTGAATAAAATTTTTGGTGGGCATTACTTCTACAACTTCAATCACTCAAGAGGCATATAAGTATAAGATGGGTATAAGTAACAACTTCTCCAGTATCACTTTTTTAACAAAACCGAAAACATCCGGCTTCGTGTGTTCCACCAGACACATATTCTTCATGCAATAATATATATCCCGAATCGTTGATATTGTTGTGCTATAACTTTTGGTGCGCATTACTTTTAAATCTTTAAAGCCTGAATCCCACGACGGAAATTATCGACAATTAGTTGCCGATATCGTCAACTTTTGTCACAAACTACTATGTTCAAAACAACTTTTCAATGGCAATTTGTTTAGTTGCATATTAACTAACACCATAAAAAAATTGTCGAAAGGTGCTTACTTATATCATAGAAGTGTGTTGCAAATTCTAACAAAAGTTGCTGGTATCGACAACAAATTGTTGATAATTTATGTCGTGGGATCCAGACTTAACGTAACTACACACGTATCACAATCTCAAGAAGCCAAGAAAACCGAAAACATCCGGCTTAGTGTCTTCCACCATGTCTTGTTAAATTTGCAATAATATAGAAATTGGTAAGCTTCGGAAGACACAAGTATAAAAATTTTGGTGCGCATTACTTTTACAACTTCGGCACTCATGAGGCATGCAGTAACAACATCATCTCCACACGTATCACTTTTATAAGAACCAACAAAACCGTCACACCGGGTACAATCAAGGTGTCAAATCCATGAGCATTTCTCACCTTGGTAGATCTAGCTCTTCCTAACGGCGCAACAGTTCATTGTCTCACTGAAACACTCGCGAATGACTGAACGGAGTCGTTCAACTCTGGTCTCAACGTGTGCACTCTGCAAGAGACGAGCAGTGACTAGCGTTCGCAGAGCGTGCACGGCGAGTACTGACGAGCGCGCGACCTGAGGCTGACACTGAACTCGAACTCGAACGCGGTGCCGGTTGAACGATTCAGCGATTGGACAACGATGGAGAGAGATGGGAAGATGGTAAGGTGCGCCAACCACCTGTCAGGATGGGGTGGTAGAGGTTTTTTGTCAGGTGGAATCAAAGAATTGTTTTTGTAGGTACTAGTAAAGTCCTGTTATTGCATATTACGATTCCAGAAAAGCCAATTTTCGGATTGTCACTACAAACCTATTTGAAAGTTATTAATAACATTTCTTAAGAAAGCCGTGTACTTTTGGTTCATTAGTATTACCTATTGTGGTACCAACTCGTTCATTTGAATTACTTTAATCAAATTTTAATAACAGTGTCCTTACTGATTTTCTGCGATTGTTTTGAATGATAATGGATAGTCGGGCAAATCATCAAAATCGCATTGTATCAATAATTTATTCTAATATTTATTGGAATATCTTTCTCAAAATAATTACTATTATATATATATATATATATATATATATATATATATATATATATATATATATATATATATATATATATATATATATATATATATATATATATATAATAATGTTACTTTAGTATCAACATTCAACAAGGAATAATTTTGTTAAATGTTAATATACTATATCAGAGATTATTTGTAATTATTTTACACAAGTAATTTTAAGGTTTGATTTTTTTTCTCAAAATAATCAATCAGAACAAATACAAAACAAAATGTAAAAAATTAAATATAGGATTATAGTGATGAATGTACCTGCCATTCGAAACAGAAATTGTTATCACCTATATATATATATATATATATATATATATATATATATATATATATATATATACAGGGTGTTCATTTTAAGTGGCGCACCATTGCTAACTCGAGAACTATAAGAGCTACGAATTTGGTTAAATTAGCAAACAATTTCTATTTTATATGACTACTTTAATGAACGAAAGAAAAAAAATTAGACCAGTGGTTCTCAAACTACGGGGTGCAACTTTCTTATTTCAAATGGGGACCTATTTTTTTTATTTGCCTATTCTATTCAGTATTTTTTTCTGAATTCAACGAGATATTAGTTTTATACCCTTGCATAACAAAAACATTTGAAAAACGCTATTGAAAATTATGATAATTTAATTAAAATCTGATTGTTAGTTAGTGTTATGGAAGAAAACAATTGAATATTTTGTTTCATATTAATTGTTAGTGAAAAAGATTCTAGTATACTACACTGATCAGACCAAATAAGGTCGAAACACGTGTCCGTAGTTACCTCCACCTTGTACCCTACTGAGTACTTAGTACCTTGAACTCATACACTCAGTAGCGGTCCTGATCTCTTAATTAAAATCAAAGAATCTTTTTCATTATCAAATAACAATTAATATGAAACAAATATTCAATTGTTTTCTTCTATAGCACTCTTGTAACACTCAGATTTTAATTAGATTATCATAATTTTCAATAGCGTTTTTCTCATGTTTTTGTTATGCCAGGGTATGAAAGTAATATCTCGTTGAATTCAGAAAAAAATACTGAATCGAATAAGCGAATAAAAAAAATAGGTCCCCATTTGAAATAAGAAAGTTGCACCCCGTAGTTTGAGAACCACTGGTCTAAAAAATTTTTTCTTTCGTTCATTAAAGTAGTCATATAAAATAGAAATTGTTTGCTAATTTAACCAACTTCGTACCTCTTATACTTCTCGAGATAGCAATGGTGCGCCACTTAAAATGAACACCCTGTGTACTTTGCAGCTATTTAATGGAGACACCAACTTTCTTCAAAATCACTCGCTTTTGAGTGCTCGATTTTAGCGACTTGAACGAGTTACTGGCACCATGTAATGCCGCTATTATTGTAGTACCAACTTGTCCATTAGCATATATAACTTGATTCAAATTTAATAACAGCTTCCTTACTGTATGATATCACTGCTAGCACACTTTCAGATTTTCTGCACTTCTTTTGAATGATAATTAAATGGATAGTCTAGTAAATATCATAAAAATCATACTTAATCAATAATTTATTCTTATATTGTAACAATGTCTTTTTCAAAATATTTACACATATTCCCCGATATATTATCTTAACATTTGACAACAGTAATCTTTGTTGAATTTTTATAATACAGCTACGAGTACATTAGATCGCTCAATAAACCATGAATATAAAAATCAGTCTATGATTAATGATATCTTACTTTCCTCAACATTATAGTAATTGCTTTGATCAATTCTTAGTAACGCTTGGCTTTTCATAAATCCTAAAAAATATTGTATAACTATATACAAATTTGAAACATTGAACATACGTATCGCTTTTTGAGATGAAGAAACGATCAAACAATATCTGCTCCTATGTCCAAAATCACCATTCGAAATAGGCAGATGAAATAAATATGTTCTGTGATTATTAAATAAGTTTTTCCTGTCCTGAAACTTATATTTAAAGGTTATTATGGAGTTAGGAACAATATATAGCTTAAAACGTAAAACAGTGAGATACGAGACATCGTTTCCTAACTATTGATATACAGTGTTGTTTTGGAGTTAACGTCATAAATTTATGGTAAGTAGTATGACATGTGTAGATTATGAAACAGACAGAATTTTTTTTAAATACGAAAAATTAAGGGTAGTTTACCTGCAGCATTTTTTTAGTACCTATTGCACTGGATTCGTTTTCCTATTAAACACAAGCAATATAGATGTAGGTAATCAACATCTTAAATTACATAATACTAGCTAAATAAACAAACAAAATTTAATTATTTTTAATGAAACAATAATAATTACCCTACCCAGTGGCAGTGGCAACGAAAAAATAATAGTTCATTTTGCATAAAATTCATTGCAATTTCATTAATTTTGCTCTCTCTTGTTTCTCTTTAATTATATTTATTTTCAGGTATTCATCTTATTTAGCATAAGGTAATCTAGAAACTCTAATGATTCTATTGATATATTATTTATGCATATTGCTTATACCTATTTACAGAAATTTATGCAGATAATGTGCATAAAACTAAATATCTGAAAACGGTTTCAAGGGCGACCTTAACTGCGTCTATGCTACAGATAATGTAGATTTGCACATAAGGGTCGCAATAGTTCTTAGTTCTTACTATACATATACATTTAATATTCTTCAGCACTCTTTTTAAATGTTTTCAAAAATTTCAGTGAAAATAAAACACTTTTTGGTTTACAATTAATATAATCTCAATAAAATGATCTTATAGGTATACCTAGTTCATTTAATAACATGTGGAATATTGAACGATTTTAATGACAATATGTGTATTCCTGGAATGCCGGGAGACGTTTGATAATGAAATGCAAATAGCTGATTATTAATAAAGTGAAAAAATTAAATGGCCACTGCCGCAGTATGAATGTGATTAATTATTCAGATGTTTCTGGATATCAGGCAAACTTCATTCATTAATAATACTACCATAATCATATCATTCACTAATGACAATCGATTTTGTGCGATCGGTATATCAATTTTTAATTTTGTTTACTCGATAGGAAACAAGTTATTGTTTAATTTGAAACAAGTTATTGTTTAATTTTAATCAAGTACATAGAAAACAATATACGACCAACAACTCGTTAAAAGTATGTTTATTTTAATTTTAGTAAATTACTCACTAGTAATTAGTAAGCTTTTTAGCAACTTGCCACCCTTTTTGTCAAAAAAACTCCTTACGAAAAGAGTAATTTGTGACATTAATAAAATCAAGAAACCACTATATAACATCAGTTTCAATACCTACTGATTTTGAATTAGGTACCTAATTATTTGTTTTAAATTTTTGACGGTTTTCCCTTAATCACACCTACCATTTGTAAAGAAAACTTTTTTTTAAATTTTTATATGTATAAAATTTAAAATCGCTCATGATACCACTAGTAGATTTTACATTTATATTAAAGGTAGGTAGATACCAGAAGTTATACGTTGTTTTGTTTATTTTATATGATATTCTTGTGTTTTGTTGACAAAATGTAGCATTTTTCTGATTTATAAAAATAAATTATTAGTAAAAATCGAAAAAATGAAAAAAGTTATGTTGCATATCTGCATATGCATGCATATATTTGTAAAATATTGCATATTTGTTTAATTTTGTACAGATATTGAGCATATTTTGGCCTAATTTCAATGCATATTGCATACATATTTTGATTATATTTGCCTGCATATAATATATTGTTATTGATGTGATAAAAACTGCACTGTCCTTTTGTAATGTTATTACTTATCAATAAATAAATAAACTAAACATAACTCAAACTTAAATATATCTGTGTTACAATTTATTTTAAATAAAATGAGAACACCACTAACCTTAACCATATATTCAAAATATTAAAACTATGTTAATAAATGAAAATAATGTAAATTTTTACAATAAAAATAATGCGGAAGTACACAACGTTATCTAAAATAATAATCTTTTTTGTTTATAACAAGCAACTCTCAAAAAAATGCTTACCTATAGCTGTCATTTGAAATGCATAAAAAATGCATAGGTAAGTAAAAGTCGCAGATAGAGTAAAGTATTTTACTCAAGTTTAATATTTCAATCACTCATTTGAAAGATTACGACATTTGCTTGCAGCACGTGTAATAAACTTTTATTGTCTCTTCAAATAATATAAACTATAAATTTGTAAAGCCTGTGTCACACTGTTTTGAATGTGAAACTTACTAATGTCACGTTTAAAATTATTTTTGTAAAACTACACACGTCACATTCGCGAGTTTTTAAAACATTGACAGTTTCATAAAAATTTCACCGCCTGATTGTGACTCATCATTTTTAATTGAATCATTTAAATATCTTACACGTTAAAAGTTGAAATGCAATAAATTTTTTCGAATTCCTGGTGCCATTTAAAATTTCGTATAGATTTCCTCAAATAAAGCACCTCACTCAATCAACAAGAAAAAACAATTTACCAAAACAACAATATTATTCAAAACTACGTGGTAAGTTATTCCAGGCATCAACTAGAAAACCTACTTGTAATTCTTTTCTACACACAGAAAGTTTCCTTAATAAAAGGCTCATATTTTTGGTGAATTTTCATAAATCAAATGCCATATCATATTTCCCACATTTTTCGTGGCTCGTGGGCCGAGAACCCTTGAAGTCATTCCTCACTTTCAAAGGAAGACACAGAAATGAAGAAGAGAAAGAGTAAAAGACCATCTAGGTTGAGGAAGATGCTACTGTTGATTCGGACCGACACATTTTGAGGTATAGAAATTGTGTAACTTACAATAAGAACCAATTGAAGAATACAACGGAATATTTTAAATAGGGCTGTACACTAATAAGAAACCGCGAGTTTTAAAATTTCGTTCAATGAACATAATAGCTTCAACTTTAAACTTTAATTAATGTTTTACAAAGTCTTACTTAAAGGCTTAAAGAAAACGATATGTCTGATACATTGTTAACAAAAAAAGCTTGAATTTTTGAACAAATTACGAATATTGCAGTGATAGTTCAAATTTTAATAATTGAATAAAAATGTGTTTAATATTAGGGACAATAATTAGGTATTTATAGATTATAAAATTAAGCTTTCACAGAATTCAAAAAGGTATAAATTGAGACTTGAAATTCTTACGGATAATGAAAGAGGAAAATACATGAAAAATTGACAAATTAAAATCTTGGGGTATCAAAATCTCGATAATAAGAACTAACAAAAAAATATTACCTATATAGTTTATTTACTTTTTTATGAAATCCTACAATAATGAAGTTACTTTACCTCCGCAAAATCGTAGTGAAAAGTACTTGTACGAATCAGCACTTAGCGAAATAAAAGGATAAAAGTTTCCTAGTAGGTAAGTGTCCCAGTGTTACAAGGAATATGTCAACGTACTGTAAGACAGAATAAGGATATGGCAGGAAAAAATTGAAACTTTTCACTGTTTCTGTTTCCAGGGAACACACAAAATACATTTTGTAAATGTAGCATTGTATAGCTAGTTAAATTTGTAGTACTTAATCAAATGCCAAAATATTTCAACTTAATTTTGTGATGAGAGTCATTTTTCACAATATTTTGCATTCATCTATAGTTTCATTTTGTATTGAATACAAAGAATTTCAAAACACATATTTGTAATCTTAGGGTTGAAAGATGGAAAGAAGACCTTTGCTAAAGATTTCTAAAAACTACAGTTAGTCGACATCTGCTAAGATACTAAAAACCATACAAATATAACTATCTTCTTTTTTATATTAATGTGGTTTATTTACAAAATCTGCTTTACATCGATTTTTTTGAACTATTTTTTGGTTTGTTCGAAAATTTATTAAAGAAATAAATGAGTCCAACGTAGAGATGGTACATGCATTCATAAAAGTTTTAATATATGCGACATGCACATGTGTGTGTATGTAACAAGCTAACAGGAAATCCCAAAACATCTTTATTATTGACAGCAGTGATGGATGGCTGATTTTATTGATAGATTTATTATGTTTAATTGTTTGAATAATTTTGAATGAATGATTTATGAATTATTAACTAAGTAGTGAAATTTTCAATGATCCTGCAACCTTAATTTTTTTAAATTTTTTGCTGATAATATCAAATTAAATTACCTACTAAAAATTTAATAAATATTAATCATCTAACAACTGTCATTACTTTCTATACCTACGTGTAATATAACAACAGGTGCACAAAACATAATTAAAGAACAAAAGAATACCTATTTCATTAAATGCAGTTGTTAATTTAAACATTTAAAGTAAAGGTCTTATATCTTTTTTACACTTTTAGTAGGTATAATATATTGTGAGTTATAGATGTATGTATTGTATATTGTATTTATTATGGTTTCGGGATTTGAACCTCTTTGGGTTATGTCCCGAGGGTGACTTGATAGCACAAACAAAGTATTATTTTCACTTTATATACTTTTGTACCATTTGTTACCAGTCAACCCGGCGCAAGCCCTTGTTACAGTCCCTAGCCGGTACCCAATAGCCAGAGGTTGCCAAGTTAATTTCAATGTAAACTTGGAATGATAACGAGAGTTGGTACCGATCCAATTCAGGCCTTGAAAATTTCCTGGCCATCGATAGATGTACTATATTATATCATGTTGCGGTTATCAACTATCACGGGTAGAACTATTTGTTATTAATAATAAATTCAGATAAGTTAATTTTAAAAGAGAGCTGTCAAATATATTATATTTTTGACATTTATGTACGTTGTTTAAACTATTATGTGTGGATATGCTAAGGTACACGAAGTTTTATTGGCCAATAATCTTCAAAAAGTCAAGGCAGTAGTTGCGCGGGTTTAAGCACAGCTCTCTGCATGTGATGATGTACGAACCCAGAGGTCAGTGGTTGAAACCTCTCGGTCGGCACTCGGCAGTGTATGATTATCGTTAAATTGCAAAAAAATCTTGCAATGAAATCACACTAGATCGCTTCAAACTGACAACTTGAGCGTCATAAATGTAGTCGTGGTTGCATAAGAAATTATCTGATGGCGCTTTGGCTTTCAAAGATCGTCGAACGCGGATTGAGATTCTAATTATCTAGATGCACCAATATAAATCGGTCTAGAAGTGGTTGGATTGCACTAACATTATACCATTCTATTATTCATTATTGGAAGTAAATCCTGTTGAATGATTACCAACAAAGAATAAAAGTTACAATTACAATTGAATCATACATTTTATCGATCTTTGTATCAAACCTTACACCATACACTAATCTGGATACATTTCTCATTGACGATTTCATAAACGGAACGATTTTGTTTTATATTATAGTTACAATTACCTTGCAAAAAAAGTTAAATTGTTCAAATTGCCAATTTAAGTATTGCACACTCGAAATAATTATAAAACAGATTTTGATTATGTAATATTCTTTGACCATAGATACCTTAGACCCCGCACGCAGTCATATGTTGTGAAGCCGACACTTATGTCAGCCATACCCAAAGTTGGCGTAATGCGGGTTGCATCTTTGATTTGACAAGTGACAATTCGTGATTCGCATCATTATTAGTATTCAATAAAACAATATCAACATTTACAATCCAATAAGAATTAGCAATAAATGTCCCTTAAAAAGTGTAAAGTACGCAACTTGCACTGCAGCAACTTTGGTCTCTATCTCACTTTCCACAACTTCGCTGAATTAATGTTAGTCAGGGACGCCGCCAGCGATGGACTCGGGTGGGCGTTTGCCCACCAAAAAATAGATTGTGCCCACCCGAGTACCAATCCGCTTAAATTCGAAGCAGTGGCGGGATTCATGTGTAGGAAGTTTGGACAATTTTTGTTTGTTTGCCTGACTCAATGCAGTTAAGTATTTTTTACAATAAAAAATATATGTTTGACCACTAATATAAAATTTCGCCTACGGCGCATTTTTCAGTATATTTTCTAATTAAAAGAGACATGCCAGTTTTTGTCAAAAGTTAAATTATTAGAAACATTTCATTGAACAGAAAAAATACTTTTGCGCATGAAAGAGGGAAAAACATGAAGCTTCACGTCCCTCAATAAAATATAACTTTTAATTATAAGGCATTTGACTTTGAATGAAAAAAATTTTCGCCGGCGGCGCAATTTATTATTTTCATATTTTCAAATAAGCCTGGCTCTTATAGTTGATATAAAGACTTTCCAATAAAATTGCTGAAATCCCGTATCTATATATCTCTATATCTAAGTACTCACCCAACAACTTATACGGCCAACTCGTTCCCACCCATCAATTCAATCCTGACACCGTCCCTGATGCTAGCTCCAAGATCCACTGTACATTTAAATAGGCGTTACGTGTCTAAAACATACAGGGTGGTTCTTAAGTTAATGTCATAAATTTAAGGGTAAGTAATATGACATATGTGTAGACTACGAAACAGAAAGAATTTTTTTTAATCGCAAAATTAATTTCCATATTTCCCAATCGTTACCACTGCCACTGGGTGGAGTAATTATTGTTTCATTAAAAATAATTAAATTTTGTTTGTTTATTTTACTAGTATTATGTAGTAGGTACTATGTCTATTGTTTGTGTTTACGGGAGTAGCGCCGCTTCTCATGAAGCTTTCTAGATCCTTTTATCGGAGGGGATCAGTCTCCACCCATTCATCTTAGTACAGTCAGAATCTCAATCCGTGCGGCGATCTGTGGTTTCAACCACAGCGGTAGCGGAGATATTCTTTGTGCAACCAGGAATACATTTAAGGTGAACAAGTGGATAGCTTGTAACACCCGAGTGTGATTGAATGCCAGACCTTGGGCATTTTTAGTTTTACGACAAATCACACATTGTCGCCCGACGGAGACTCGAACCATCGATCTCACGTTAACTGACGTCACAGCACGTTAGACGGCCTTCGCCAGTTAACGCACTGGACCACGCTGTCGGATTTTGTGTTTAATAGAAAAATTTAATAATTTTTCGAATTTTAAAAAATTCTTTCTGTTTCGTAATCTACACATGTCATACTACTTACCCTTAAATTTATGACATTCATTTCAAAACCAGCCTGAATATAGTCCAAGGTGATAGTAATAATCTATTATTTATAGAAAACTACGAGATAAAATTATTTAATGTTAATGTTAGTGTAAACCACCCTCGCCCTTACGTTGTCCGATAACAGTTATCTCTTTTAATTGCGGCGAACCAATAGACACAATTATACAAAATTTATTAGGTCGTTGAGCAAATCTTTCATTCCATTGTTCAGGGCTCAGGCATTTGATTGTAAGATAAAGCACAAATAACAAACCGCAGTAGGGAACCGGGGCAGGGTTGGTTGCAGGGTCACTCAGCCCTTTTTCTAGCTCCCTGGGGTGAATTCAGCGATGCTCGGTTCTTTTTGTTTGTTGCTGGACGAGGACGGTTTTTGGCAGTGTTTGAACTGAAAACGCTGAGTTGCATTTGATTTGTTAAAGTGGTTTACTGGAAAAGGCTGGCCAAGTATTTATTACTTTGATTAAATAAATAAACAGGTATATCGCCTTTTTGTTCTCATCGTTCTACATAGATGTCAACTGAAAACTAATATTTTGAGATTATAAGATAAGAAAAACAAAAAACAAATGTCGGCAATTGTATCGATTTCGTTTTCATTAAATAATGAAAAACAAAAAAAATGTAGGAAATTATACCGATTTCGTTTTTTCTCTAATGCCACTTTTTAAATTTATATACATATATATTTAGAAAACATGGCCTAAATTTTTGTGAATATTTAATCACAAGTTCAAAACCAAAATTTAAAAAAAACTATTCGACAGTCTATTATGTTTTACGAAATACTAAATTTTCAATTTAATTTGAATAAGAGTACTGAACATCGATTTTCATTGTTTTGGCAGTTAGAAGTGATTTATAATTTAGATTTGATTTTTTGGTTAAAACGTTCAGATGCAGGGTGGACCGCCATAATTTCTTATATAATCTAAAATCTAATCTGTAGTAATTTACAAGTCATTTATTTTAACCAAAACTGCTAAGAACTCCAATTGTCAATAAAAATCACTTTGTACAATGATTTTTCTATTTCCAAATGACATTTTGACAGTCGATATAATCATATAGGTACCAACTTCGATCTGCCAAAACGGCGCCGGCGGTGCAAATCACAATCATATAGAAATCTTTTTGAAATACTCTATGTCAGTATGCTGATTCTTAAACATTCGAAATCGATAGCCAATCAAAGTATTTATAATTATAATAAATAATTTAAAAATCGGTTGCACTTTTATTTCAATAATTTATACATACCGTGTGTCCCAGCGAAAAGCATTTAATATGTGAAAACAGTTTTTTATAAATAAAAACTGTCCGGCTAACAACTATGATACCATATTGCACAGGACAATACTACATCCATTTCTACATCATATTTAATACCTACACTTTATTTCAGTTTCATAAAAGAAATTAATGAAAATAATTTGAAAATTTTAACCTTTAGTTTTTATTGCTACATTCGTACAATTACAGTTGTCAATTCGTAGCCACGTGGATACTCGCGTGGATATGTCTCCCGGCCTACGGAACCAAAAGTCGCCAAAGGTCGTACGTTCGATTCCGACCTGGAGAAGATGTATTTTTTTAAAATATGTTTTCTGCTTGTTTTGTATATTAAGGTAAAATCTTATTTGCAGTTGATTATAACATTATAATGTTGATTGCAATAAAATGTGGGAGAATTGAATGAAGAAGTATCTGTTTAATAGCTAGCAATGCTGAGTTGTTGATGACAACAAGGTAAAATACTCGTTTAATAAGACAATTAAAATGATACCAATTTTTAAGAAATTAAAAATCTAAATCAATTTTAACCCGACAGCGTGGTCTAGCGTGTTAGCTGGATCGCCAGCTAACGTGCTGTGACGTCAGTCAACGTGATATCGATTGTGTGATTTGTCGTAAAACTAAAAATGCCCAAGGTCTGGCATTCAATCACACTCGGGTGTGATCCACTTGTTCACCTTAAATGTAGTCCTGGTTGCACAAAGAATATCTCCGCTGCCGCTGTGGTTAAAACCACAGATCGCCGCACGGATTGAGATTCTGACTGCACCAAGATGAATGGGTAAATAGAGCAAGAGAATATGGAGAATATGGAGACTGATCCCCTCCGATAAAAGGATCTAGAAAGCTTCGTGAGAAGCGGCGCTACTCCCACGGGAGTGTTAAGCCACTATATATAAATCAATTTTATTAACAAATATCATGATCAAGTAATACTTCAAAATCATTATCAGTATAGTGGCTTCTAGTACCTAGTACCTATTTACATTATAATAGTTTAAAAAATCTTCTGTGGTCAACATAGTACTTCCCCGCCTTTAAGTTTCATGAACTTACTTTCGTAAAGGCTTTATACTTCATTCATAAAAACTTAAATAAATCTTTCTTTTTCCCTGAAAGATTAAGTTTTGATAACATGTGAAAAACAAATGCACCATCGTTTAAATATTGTTTTTGATTCTTCATTATTCGACTAGAATTCTTTCCCAGAGAGCTTTAATTTGACAAAATTTGAATCATTTTTGGAGAAACAATTGAAAATCACATAAATATACCTACCTACACCTAATTTTTTAACATTTCTACTAAACTTATCTATTTGAATAATTTATTTTTATAAAACAATTGACAATGGTTTAAATGTTATTTTTATTCTTAGAATTATTTTCTCGAAAGCTTTAATTTGATACTTCACTCGATAGTATTTTCATAAAAATAAAAAAAGTTCAATTTATAAAGTTGGTATCACTGGTCGAATAAAGTTTATTAATAAGATTTAAGTCAGTTTTTGGCTCAAGATCTTAAACAGTCCAAAATTCCAACGCGTTTTTAAGTTATCCAACATTCAGATCGACTATAACAGACCCACAAACTCTCAGACCCAGAGACCCGCAAACCGATTTTTTAAATTCTTCTGCTAGAGTTCTTTTCTCGAGAGCTTTAATTTGATACCACACTCGGTTGTATTTTAATAAAAATTTAAAAAGTTCAGTTTATAAAGTTGGTACTATTGGTTGAATAATGCTCATTAACGAACTTGAAGTCAATTTTGGGCTCAAAATCTTAAATATAAAATTTCAGTTCAAAATTAAGTTAACCAACATCCAGACAGACCGACACACAGACCAACTTTTTTAAACCATGATTTTTGGGTTTAGTAGGGTCCAAATCGGGGAGATTCATCAAAATCTCGACCTGTCAAAAAATTACGATTACAATAATTTATACTTCTCCCTACTACATAGGTCCGGGGAAGTAAAAAATCAGTAAGTGTTAAAATTAACTTGAACTTGAATTAATACTGCATTGTCAGCGTAAAGTTAAACGTATTTCTTAACGTCACTTTTAATTATTATTTTATGTTCAATATTTTTTGCAACTATATTTGAAATTATTTTGAAATTTGGAAAAGGCACAAACATAGTCATTATTTATATGCATCATAACATATTTAAAAAACAACTTCAATAATAATAATAATAAATCATTTTAACCTTAATCCGTAGTCTTATACATTCTTGCACTATTTCTATTTATGGTATATTTGATGAAACTCAAATGAAATCCACATAATAGTAAAATTAATATAACGACATATTCAACTGGGTTATATATCATTATTGCGGAAAAAGCCAAGCAAAATAAAATATATCTCATCTTAGCTTCATTAAAAAGCAAAAAATCAAATGCCAATAGAAAACTAACAAGCACTATTCTTGTCTTACAAAGGATTATACTGTTTTTCACTATCATTATCCTATCACGATAACGAAAGCGTATTCTCTGTTCACCGAGAAAAATAAAGTTGAAATAAATAGTTAAATTATCCTTAGTTCAACTAATATTTATTTAGAATTAATGTGCCATTGTAAATTATAATAAATTAGTCTTATTAATATTTATTTTATATTTTACTTTTTGTCTTTCAACAAATGATTAGTTTAATCCAGATTAGTTCACAGCTAATTAAACTTATTTCTGTTAATTAAATCGTTTGTCAAAAAATTTTGTATTTGATTTGCAAAAAATGGATTATTTTTATTAAAAGATAATTTTTTATTCTAAACTATATTTATAATACATAAAAATACATTATGATATGCTAACTGTTAACAAATATTCAAACTGTAAATAAATTGTGTTTAAAAGAACCAAATAATATTTTGAATTAATTAACTTTGTTGAATATTATATTTATTATTTTTATTATTAAAGTTTGGGTGAACCATATTGTGACCGAATGCAGTAGTCCTACCACGTTATTATCGGTTTAGTACCTCGGGGATTCTGTTATCTAACAGAAAAATTTGAGAATAAGGTCTTTGTAAATGTAACTATAATTGGTATCTACGTCTGTACTGTTTTCTTATATTATATTATTATTATTTTACAAAATATATTAAAATGACTTGAATGACTAAACATGATGATATACAGATATACAGGAATTTGTGTTCTTAAAATTGGACGCAGAAATCAATTTCAAAAACGATGAAACAACAGTGTTTTAAGGTAAGCTTGTAAAAATTGTTATATTCATTATTCATTAAATTTAATAATTGATATTAATTTTTTAATACAATAGGTTGGACGCAGCATTTTATTTAAAAATCATGGATATTTTCATCCCTACAACCCTCTTAATTACATTTTAATATTGGTTATTTTAAGTATAACTCGAATACTACTGTATCTGATATTTTAATAAATGGTATCTATTAATAATTCTTTATTATGAATCTAATTCCTTGGCAGCTTTCATAATTAATTAAACAACAGTACTGGGATTCAGCCAATTTATTCAAATATCAACTCTCACCGTTTCAATCCTACCAGGATCATCTTCAGGAGAGTGGTGTAAAAATTTAAAAATTAAAACAAACAATTTTCAAATTTTGACACTATTCTCCTGGTGAGAATGATCGATCCTAGTAGTATCGAAACTAGAGCACTGCAAGGCCCGGCCCGGCCCGGACGGGCCACGGGCTACCCGGCCCGTGGGCCGGGCCCGGGCTTTATTTCTTTTAAGTATAGTGGGCTTCGGGCCAGCCGGGCCTACCATATCACGGGCTTGGGCCTAACCGGGCTTACTATTTATTGTACTATAACGGGCTTGGGCCGAGCCGGGCCTGTTATGCTCCGGGCTTGGGCCGAGCCGGGCCAGTTATGCTCCGGGCTTGGGCCGAGCCGGGCCTATTATGGTACGGGCTTGGGCCGAGCCGGGCTTGTTATGCTACGGGCTTGAGCCGAACCGGGCCCGATATGCAACGGGCTTGAACCGAGCTGGGTCTTTTATGCTGCGAGCATAGGCCGAGCCGAGTTTTTTAAATTAAAATTACTAAAAAAAATTATGTAACACGATAAAACGTACACAAACTAAATTTTAGAGGTTTAGTTAGACCGAGCCAAGTCGGGCCGGGCCGGACCGGGCTTCAAAAAATCATGGGCTGACAGGGCTGAGCCGAGCCGGGCCGGGCCGAGCTTCAAAAAATCATGGGCCGGGCAGGGCCGGGCTTCGAAAAACCATGGGCCGGACAGGGCCGGGCTTTAAATAATCTCGGGCCGGGTAGGGCCGGGCTTTGTTTTTATTTTAAAATATCGGGCCGGGCCGAGCCGGGCCAAATAGCAGGTGGGCTTCGGGCTGTCCGGGCTTTGGTAAAATTTGAAATTGTCGGGCCGGGTTGGGCCGGGCCTAATAATAGTCGGGCTTCGGGCGGGCCGGGCTCCAAAATTACGGCCCGTGCAGTGCTCTAATCGAAACGTTGAAGATTCATATTTAAAGAAATTTTCTGAATTCCAGTACTGTTTTTTAATTAATTGTTTATTATGATTTACAAGATATTTACCATCTATTAAAAATATTTGATACTATTAAATTTGCTTAATTATAATATTATATAATATTTCTTTATTTAATGTTAACGAATTTAATGTTATAATTCAATAAATGTTGAAGCAATGATACAATATGTTTATTAAATATGAACAAATATATAAAAAATGTTTAATCATAAACTAAGTTTACATTCAATATTCATTTGGTTCGCCATATTCAAAGTAATTTTATGTTAACTGTTATTGAACATCATTTAAAGCAAACAAACGTTTTTCGCAGTGTTTGATAGAAAGCTTCTCGCGTTTGATTTTCATATTAATAAAGGCAATTATTTCGCTTGGAAATGATAAATTAATAAAGTATCAAGGAGAGCAGTGGCAGTAAATTATGATTAGTATATTTGTCACGCTGTGATTCATTTGAACGGGAGTAGAAATGCAAAGCGAAACGTTACTCGTAGTCGTAACTCTATAGCACGTGGAATACGGAGTAGACGTATGTTTGCTTGTTTGATGTTTGCGAACTTTATTTGCACTACTTTTGCAACTGTCAACACTGGAATCATTCACAAAAATTTTACACATATTTATTAATTAAATGTAATCATAGGAATAGCTGTGACCATTGATAAAATATACCTCATATACCTAGTGAAAAGTTAGCATATTATATTCTAATTCTATTATACAGAAGTTATAACTTATGAATTTATAAAGTTTAAATAGAATACTATACTTTACCTACGACTATACCTATATATTTTATATGATTAATTAAAAATTAGCTATAAAATTATTTTTAATAGGCAATATACCTACCTAACTTATTTTGGGAATAGATATTTAAGAAATGTCACTTATGAACGTATTTTTTTTAAATTTCATTATTTATAAATAACAAATTCAGTACCTAAGTTCGAAATGATGATACGTACCTACATCAAGGACACTGCTATCAAAATTTGATTTATTAAGTTTGATTTTTGATTTTTTTAATTATATATTTTTGAAGAAGAGATAAAAACTTGGAATCCGTATTTTTTATTTTCACAAGAAGCACAAAAATAATTAAAGAAAATTGAATAAAATGTGATGTGACGTCTCACTTTACTAAAAAAACATATAATTTATTCTTTCTACTTCTGGTATTAAAACATCAATTATTATCGAACTGGTTTCATGGCGCTAAACAACATTTTAAACGCACCTCGACAAGCCCTAGCTTTGGCCGTTTAGTCACGGGCCGAACATAGCAACTGATATATTAAGCACGGAGTGAAGTTGGATAATATATTTGACATTTAATTTTTGTGAAAAACTGAGGGAAATTAATGGTATCTTTCAAACATTGTTAATTTTTTTCTTCCAATCTTACAGTTAAATACACTTGCCTAAGTTGAATTTTGCAGCTATGTACCTATCATTATGATTTAACCTAAATTTTCGAATTATTTTAAATGAAATTTTACATATTTATGTTGATTAATTTGTGGCCGTAGTAAAAGTATAGTATGTGACTCGTTTATAAACTCTCTAGATACTCGTTTTTTATACACTCGCTGCACTCGTTCCTAAAAAACTCGTCACTAAAATGACGTTTATAAAACTTAATACAGAATATACTATTAAATAGAATTTGTGTTTTTACCAATGTTTTAGACTTAATATTATGATAAAAAATTTATTTTCAGTACCATGCAAGTATCCCATTAAAACGGACAAGTTAATGCAATATTTGTTTTTATTTTATTTAATTGCCTCCTTTACAATGGGCAAGATTCAGACAAGGCAAGGTTGTTCTTCCATCTAACCCTCACGCTCAAGCATTGAGTATTTGTTACAAACACTACTAGCCTGATAGTGGTTGCCAAGTTATTTGTATCCCAACTTGGAATGGTGACGAGAGTAGATACCGATTCGAGTCAAGCCATGAAAATTTCAAAACTGAGTCGGATTCGATTTCACGACCACCAGAGCCAAGCATTCTATACCTCAATAACTTGATTATACCATATTCCACGAGACCTTTCATTAAAGGGACACATGGCCACATGGATTCGTACATCCTGATTGGATCTCAAACGTGTGCATAACGGTACAAATTGGTTTACGACGTTAGCACGTGCTCGAGAAACCAATCACGATGCTCGAAACATAAACTTGTGTCCCTTTAATGCAAGTTCTCGGGGAACAGAGTATAGAATTGTAGTATGAATTTCTTGGACATAATTCTGCGAACAATTCTTTATGCAATTAATTTTTTATGACAGATACAGATCTAACAAAAATATAAACATAGGGTGTTTCATAACTTCGAGTACATACGTTAAAGGTATGTTGTTTGATATGCTGATTACTGTGAGTACGAATTAAAAATTTTTATAATTCGAAAAATTAAGGGTAGTTTACCTGCAGCATTTTTTAGTACTGCACTGGATTCGCTTTCCTATTAAACACAAACAATAGAAGTAGGTAATCAACAACTTAAATTACATAATAGCATAATACTAGTAAAATAAACAAACAAAATTTTTAATGAAACAATAATTGCAATTAATTATGTTTTCAAAATAATTGGCATGTTAAAATAAGTGGATTGATGATAATTATTACAAAAATTGCTCAAAATTGTTACCATTCTCTGCCATACATAATGCAGAACGGTAAATTAAAAGCACACTGCAAGCTTCATTGAACGAATTATGCTGTCTCATAAAATTAACAGCGTTTTCAACCCTTTTCCTCAGATGTTCCAGAGTTTCAGGAGCTTCCTATATATCATAAACTAATGATTTAAAATAACCCCAAAAATAAAAATCTAATGGATTTAGATCCGGAGATCTAGGACACCATTGTACAGGACCACAACGTCCTATCAACCTATCCTCAAAGGTATGAGTCAAGTATTGCCACACATTACGTGTAAAGTGAGGCGGTGTACCATGCTGGAACCATGTATGCTATACATTTAAGAGAATATCTTCCATTAACTCCGACAAATTATTTTGCAAGAAAGATAAATAATTAGCACCATTCATTCTGTAGAATATAGGGACCAACTAACGTTACATTTATAATTCCAGCTCATATTTTCAAAGAAAATCGCTGCTGGAAATTGCATCTCACAGTAACCTGCGGATTTTCAATCGCCCGGTGATGTGAATTATGAAAATAATGAACTCCGTCTCTCGTGAATATTCCCTCATCAGAGAAGATTATGTGCAAAGTGAATTTTGAATTTAAGGCATGTTGTTGTGAAGCCACTCGCAAAAATTCACCCGAACTGGATAGTCAGCTTGTAGTATGTCCATGTACTCTCTGAAAATGGTACGGATGATAACCATGATTCTGAATTCCTCTCTACCACGATTAGGACACAAAGATCAGGCGTTGTGTGAGTCCTATAAACTTACGGTGTCTAGAATGGCGTCTTTGAGGAAAACGTGCCGCATAAATACGAGCTGCTAGTCTCGAATTTTGTCTCGTCTCTCCACATGCTAGCAGTATGTCCATTAATACACTATCGCTAAATCCGTTCGCGTAATCCATTTTTAAAACAAATCACCAATTCTTTCTTGTAGTATGTATCATTTACTAAAGAAACAAGATGACCTACTGACCTAGGACGAATAGGATAAAATTTAATCATTACACAATTCAATTATTAGCAGTAATTTATAATCGATATTTTATTTTATTATTAACTTTAACATAACCATCCACTCAGTGGCAGTGGCAACGAAAAAATTTTGACTATGAGAAATATGGATATTAATTTTTCGATTTAAAAAAAAATTCTTTTTGATTCGTAATCAGTATATCAAACAACATAATATACCCTTAACGTATGTACCTGAAGTTGTACTTAATTTATATTTTCGCAGAGTCAAATAAAATTTAAAATTTATAGAAAGCAAGTAGCGCTTTAAGATAGGTGTGTGGCGTTCCACGGCGCTTCTCAATTTTTGATGATGAAATTTTGATTTGGATCTTTTAAAAAAAACAAGTTTTATCCACTTTTCGACACCATTTACTCGCGCTTTTATATACAAATAAAAAAAAATGCTTTTTGATCATCCCAGTGCGGTTATAATTTTTTAAATCGCAACAAGCCTAGCATGTTGACTTCTGGCGTTCCTGCGATATTTGTTAGGTTGAATTGATGATCTATGAATTTTTTCAGACGTATTTAACATCATTTTGACCTCAAGAATCAATCATTAAGCCAAAAAAATTGCGAAAAAGACGTATTTTTTCCTCATATTTTGAATCATACCTCAGATTTTATTAAAAATTTAGAAAACACCTGTATCTATTTTGTAGCCTCATATCTCCTCTACAAGTTCCTAAAATTTCAAGCTGTTTCATTGATTAGTGTCCACGAAAAATCAAAATTAGTTACAAAGTTTTCGCCGTTTTTCGTAACCATACATTTTTAGTGTCTAAATAATGATAGTAAATAACGTTTGGAATGTATCTTTATCTTTATATTCTCCTATTTCTTAAAATTTCAAGCTTATAAAAGGCACATCGTGTAGGTATATAGTATATATGTTTCCAATACTTAATTTTAATATTTTTAGAAAAAATATATATTATGTGTGTTTACTGCACGGATTTGTATGTATGGACTTAAAAAAAATGAAAGCATAGATAGATATGACAGCATGATTAATAAAATTGGTGTACCTATTCATGTAATATTATTAATTCAATGTCAATACAAAATATAGAAAATTATTTATTTTAAAACAGATAATTATTTTATTAATTATTATGCACCGTTTTATTCAACCTAATTGGTTAAAAATTCTTGAGGTGAAAATGGTGCTAAATACGTCTGAAAAAATTCACAGATCATCTTGACAACCTAACAAATACCGCAGGAACACCAGAAGTTAACATTTATAGGCCTGTTGCGATTTAAAAAATTATAACCGCACTGGGATGATCAAAAACACATTTTTAAATGATGTCGAAAACTGGACAAAACTTGTTTTTAAAGGTCCAAATCGAAATTTCAACATCCAAAATTGAGCAACCCCCGTAGGACGCCGCACCTATCTTAATCCGCTACACCCTTTTGAGTTTAAACATAAAGTAAAATGAAACATATTTCCGACATTATCTCATATTGTTCATTTCGCAAATAATTTCCTCTCCATATATTTGTACTTATTTTGTTCTTGTAGAGTCATTTGTTTTATTTTCTTTGATATTTATTTATTACCCGGTAAAAGCATGTTTCATTTTATAACCACGTAGCAACCGGATTATCCTAGCAACCAAACGGAGCAGGATTCAGGATCGCAGGATTCTGCAGGATCGATCCAATATAGAGATAAAAGTATTTTGAAATATTTATTTTACTATTTAACTCTCTGTCCTGAGGTATTGTTTTTCTAGACGTAAAATAATTTCTATAAACATTTGCAAATTGCATCAGGTGGATAAGATTATTCAATGTTTTAGGTATATTATTTAAAGTAATAATAACGGTAGAGTGTCTGCCTCACATGCTAGCGGTCTGCAGTTCGATCCCAGCTACAGATAATAAAACCAGTGGGTTCGAGTATTTAAATTCTTCTATAATAACATCTACCATTCTGTAATATTGGGAGTAGATTCTGTTGAATGGTTGCCATTAAATAAAATTAAAATAAATAAATAAATTCACAAATTCTTTAAAACTTGAATTATTTTCTGCATTCCCTTAATTTTTTCATTATGATTAAAAAAATTTAAACATTTCCTAATACTTCGCATTTAATATTCTTTAAAATTTCCATCATTCCCCATAGCAATTTTTGAAAATGTTTAATATTAAATTCTTAAATTCATGAAGAATAACTCATTCCTTTAATTTTTTACATTTCATATAAATTTTTTTAATTCTTGTGAAATATTGAAAAAAATTTATAAAATGTCAACATTTTGATTACTTACTCTTTGTTAGATAAATATATTTTAATTTAAAAAATGAATAATTTTTTTATTACCCGCGTGGTTATTTTTCTCGACCTGTGCCATGAAAAATAATATTCCACATTCGTAATAAAAAAAGTTGTTTGTTGAATTTTTACTCGTGAAAAAAAGATACATTATATTATGTAATTTTCCCTTTATGGATAAACTTAACTTTTAATGAAACAGCCGTTGACCTTGAACTCAAAAAAATTTTACTTTCTTTTTCAAAGAACAACAACGACATATAATAAGAATTTGCTCCCTCCTTGGAGATTTTCTAGGTCCGCCACTGCGTGGATAAGTGCTTTTAAAGCACTATAAATACTTCATTTCAGCTAAGAAAATAGCGTAGGGTTAGATAGGGCAATGATATTCTTGAATCTGATTGGTTGAGATGAGAGGTAGATTTACACTAGCAAACATTTTCATTTCCGTTAGCATTACTTATACCTTCTTATTTTGAATTTCATGGTTACATCGAAGTACTACATTATTCTATAGATGACAGCTTTATTCACAAAACATAACTTATTTAAGATCGCGTCAAATTTTAAACTAATAAAATGTCGAGTGTAAAACTTACTGGCATTCGCAGTGCCATCTGCTATTTTCTTACCTGAAATGAAGTATAGTAACATTAAAATCACTCCGCTTCGCGTTGCGTGCGTCGTCGTCCGTGCTTTAAAGTTTACTTATACACTTATATCTCATATTCTCATAATTATATAAACGTATGAACCCCAAAAAACTGCGCTCTGGCTGCATTAATGATAATTTTCTCAAACAATTTAAACATATTGTGTACATAGCGAAATATTTGCTGCAAAATAATTCGCGTACATTTCTACGATTTGGAAGTTAGCTAAGTCCCATTATGAAGATTCTAACCGGGGAGAACTATGCCTTATGTCCCTCAAACTACGAACCGTGGGTCTGCAATAGAATCCGAAGCAGCAGATTATGTGCTTCAAGAGAGAAACCAGACAAAACTAAAGACTTTTAAACTAAAACAACCACTCCCAACACATAGCGTAGTTTTATTGAAGCTTGAATTGCGTAAAAGAACTGTAAACTCGTAGATAAAAGCGATGATCATTTCAAACTTTTCAAGTAATTCGGAAGAGACCTAATGGTTTTATTTACATGGAGGAAGCTGAGGATGTTTTACTGAATTTTTACTGTAGAATATTTGCATATAGTGGAGAGATTTTTAAGAACGTAACTGTTTTGGTCTATCCAAAAATTTTCCGGAATAATAAAATAATAAACAATTAATTGTCTTACTTTAATGATGGTGATTTTTTTACACCTAAACCAAATAATAGTAATCTGTCCAACTAGAGAGGAAAGCGCTTCTTTACGCGAGCGCAATGTTAGTATCAAGCCCGAGCGAGAGTGGAAAAAGAGCATTCCTCTTTTTTATTCACGATAATGTTTTAATCGTATCCTGATAGAAGGAACACATAACTAGAAGTTAGGATATAACTGTCAAAATGACGTATAAAAATAATGAAATGTTTCATGTTTCAGTGCCAAATTAAGTTCAAGTTGTCAAATTGTAAAATATTGTAGAATATGAATTAGGCTAGGCATATTAGTAAAAATATTGGGTCTCAGAGGAAAGTTTTGATATAGTTTTGATTTTTTCACCGTTTATGTTTTTTGGGTCACTGAATTCGAATTTGAAGTTTGCGGGCAAAAATTTTGCCCGGAACTTTGTTTTTTGGGCACTTTTTGATCAAATTTTGGCACTTTTTTCAGTTTTTGGCTTATATCTCAGAAAGGAAGCGTTTTTTCGAAAAGTCTATTCTATACAAAATTTCCTACATTTTTCATATATATATATATATTATATATATATATATATATATATATATATATATATATATATATATATATATATATATATATATATATAGCTAGAGCGCACCCAAAAGGGGCCATATTTCCATATCTACTGAAATTCACCGTTTACGCAGAAATCGCCCTTGCTGTGATACTTAACTGTTGTAACAATTTATTACATTATACAATTTTATATAATATACAAGTATATTTCTCATAAATAACGTTTTTTTTTGGAAGACTAACCTAACCGTTTCGCCGCTAGAGCGCTCCAGAAAAACATTCCCGGGCCCAGTATACCTTACATGATTAATGAAAATAGGGAAAGTAATTAAAAAATGGATACAAACGAATGTAAAACCACTGTTGCAGATTCGATAGAGACGACCTGTATTATTAGACGGTTTGTGTATGACTGAGTTGTGTCAAGATTAAGTTACATATTGTATTATTGTTTATTTACACAAGTAAATATCGCGACAAGCTTTTATGTCATATACATTGTATAATGTAATAAATTGTTACAAAATTAAAGTATCACAGCAAGGGTGAATTCAGCGTAAACAGTGAATTTCAGTAGATATGGAAATATGGCCCCTTTTGGGTACGCACAAGCGACGAAACGGTTAAAAAAACGTTATATATGAAAAATTTAGAAAATTTTGTCTACTTTAATTTTGTATAGAATGGACGTCGAAGAAAGCGCTTCCTTTCTGAGATACAGGCCAAAAGCTGAAAAGAAGTGCCAAAATTTGGTCTAACCGGATAAATATATTGACTTTCGGTTTGCGGCATTGGATTTCTCAGGAATTTTTATATAAGATACATTGTACTATTTTTTTAAGCCGAAATTTAATGATTTTCTCCAAGAGAAAATTATAAAATTTTAGAATTCTTATTCTCTTGGAGAAAATGATTAAATTTCGGCTTATTAAAGGTCCTTCAAAAAAATACAGTACAATGTATCTTTCATAAAAATGTCTGAGGAATCCAATGTCGAAAACCGGAAGTCGATATCTTGATCCATTCAGAAATTAAAGTTGATTAAACACAAGAAAATTTTAAAAGTTTCTCTAGGAGAAAATTATTAAATTTTAGATTATTAAAGGCCTCTAAAAAAATAGTACAATGTATCTTACATAAAATTGTCCAAGGAAGCCAATGCTGCAAACCGGAAGTCGGTATCTTTATCCGTTCAGTAAGTAGAGTTGATTAAACACAAAAAATATTTAAAATTCTGAAATTTTGCAATTTTCACTTGAAGGTAATAATTAAATTTTGGGTTATCAAAGGCCTCATAAAAATTTTAATATAATGTATCTAACGTAAAATTTACTAAGGAATCCAACGCTGCAAACCGGAAGTCAATATCTTTATCCGCTCAGAAAGTAGAGTTGATTAAACACAAAAATATTTAAAATTCTGAAATTTTGCAATTTTTCACTTGAAGGTAATAATTAAATTTTGGGTTATCAAAGGCCTCATAAAAAAATTTAATATAATGTATCTAACGTAAAATTTACTAAGAAATCCAACACCGCAAACCGGAAGTCAATATCTTTATCCGTTTAGAAATTAGACGTGATTAAACACACAAAAATTTTAAAATACTAAAATTTCTTTAATTTCACTAGATATGGAAATATGGCCCGTTTTGGGCGCGCTCAAGCGGCGAAACGGTTAGTCTTGGAAAAAAACCTTAAATATGACAAATGTAGGAAATTTTGTCTACTTAAATATTGTATAGAATGGTCTTGTCGAAAAAACGCTTCCTTTTTGAGATATAGGCCAAAAACTGAAAAAAGTGCCAAAATTTGGTCAAAAAGTGAAAAAAAAACAATGTTCTGGGCAAAATTTTTGCCCGCAAACTTCGAATTCGTGTTCAGTGACCCAAAAAACATAAAGGGTAAAAAAATCAAAACTATATCAAAACTTTCTTCTGAGAATCCTAATATGCCTAGCCTAAATGTATTAAGACATAAATTGTGAAATAATTTTTTATAGTTAGGTATATCATTATTAAATAATAATTTTTTATTTAAAATGCTGAACTTCCAGGCCCGACTTCATGAATGCATTAATTTCAATGGAGAACGTAGTATTCGGAAAATAATTTAAATTGCTACTTTTGTACTTCATATTATTAATAAAAAATATTTCTTTTTAAATTAATTACATTTTGATATCTATCCATTTGACTGGCAACCCGCTGTTCACCCGTCCAATTATCCATTGTAAACTAAATGGTAGACCACGCTGATAATGTTGAGTCGGCCATCTTCCTCCCCACCACCCCCCCACGAGCTCTAAGCCACACATCAAATCTTTCAATTTCACTGGCGAACCCTGTACTCATAATGGCCTACTTGCTTGATACTGATTGAGTGAGATTTTTGTGGCTATGAACTTGAACCTAATGTTAGGTCTATAACATTGGTAAATATACAAATTTTATTTTTTTTAAATTAGGTATAGGTTTTTCAATAAATTGAGAAAGAAATTTTGATGTGACGTCATTATTTTGTACAGGAGATATCACATATTATTCAATTTTCATTATTTATTTTTGGGCTTGTTGATAAAAGTTTTGTGAAAATAAAAAATACGAGTCCCAAGTTTTTATCCCTTTTCAAAAATATTTAATAAAAACAAATCATGCAAGTAGCCCGAGTAACCCGAGTTGCTGAAGAAAAACTAACCTATCTTCTATCTTACTGCCCCGACTCTCCAGTTGCACTGAAACAAATCGTCATTGTATCAAATTCCTGCTAAAACTAACTATTAACTATTGCCAGCCTATCAGATAAGCATTGAATGACCGGAAGTCTCTGGTCGTGAGTGAGTATTTCTGTACTAGACGCAAACTCTGTGGCCTGGCCTCGCTTAAGCCAACTCGAAGCAAAGAGATGCTTATCTGTCGCAATGTACTGGTACTGCCATTTTTCTCCTTTTGCTATAGACAATGATGTACATTAATAATAATAAGATATAATGCGTGTTCTGTGCTATGTTCAATGTGAGTAAAAGACTTTGCATGCGTGAGGTTTGCAATGAAAAGATTCAAGGAAATCAAAGAGAGATTTTTAATTTTAATCTTATATACATACATATCTATAATGCCTTTTACCCAACTCGGGTGTAACAGCAACATATTGTGAGACATCGGTATAGTATAGATAGTATACATGTGACAAATAGGCCAGAAAGTTTGGCAAATTTAAGTTTCTTTTCGAATGAGTTAGTTATACACTTGGCAAAAAACGCACCACTTGAAAATGCAACAAAAATTTCAAATTACCATAACTCGGTTGAATTTGGTCGAAAATGGATGAATCTTCGAGTACTGACAAGATTGAAGTCTCCTCTTTAAGGGGTCAGGCCTTAACCTTAACCGATCAAAAAATTCGAAATATTTTTTTTTGTCTTAAATGATAGCTTAGATTGTAAGGAATAAGGGACAATTGGAGTTATACCCGAAAACGCATTTCTTCATGGTATTTTGGGGCGGAGCGCCGGTTTCGTTCTTTTGTGTCGCGCTTATCGGTCGTGCGTCATAAAGTAAACTTATCGAAAAAAAAAAAAGCTGAAATCTACGACGAGGACTTGGCAGGCCAATTTTATGGAGCAGGAATTGCAGACTAAAGGTATATGCAAAAATTCAATAAAAACCTTCAATTTTTTAAACGCGTTTTTCTCGAAACAGTGTTTTTGAAATTGGGCGCACCGATAACTCGTAAACCAATAGTCCAATCGACTTGCAACTTTGACATCCATATTCTAAATTAAATTTTCTAGAGAACTACAAATTATTATTTTTTATGTTTGATAGTTCATTTTTTATTAATGATTAAATGGGCAAATTTTTCCACGAAATTCGACACTTTTTTTCAAATGTGCACAACTTCTTCAAAAATCAATATTTTTGCAATCGGATGGGTACTTCTCTAATTTAAACCTTTCTCTACCGAAACGTTTTATCGGTTTTGCTCCAAATCCATCTCCTGATGTTCCAGCGGTGCGCCAGGATTTCGAGTTTTCTAAACATGGCCGCACCTCGACGACCGCAGCGCCATCTGATGTGGAGGAAATTAGTTGAATAAATTCTGAATTGTAGACAAGATGCTTTTTAATTCCCTCCAAACCGCATGTATGTAACTCGTATAGTTACCGGGAAAAAATTCTTGAAAAAGGTCATTTTTTTCGGACTCCAAGGTGGCCTGGCACCTTAAGGTCATGCAAATTAATTTGACACCAAGTTCATTTTCCCCTGCCACCCTCCTTAGAAAAATGTCAAACTTTAACAACTTGTACCGGGTGTAAAAAAAATCGTGGACTCAATCCACTACCAAACCAAGGCGATAAAGTTCATTCATTTTCCTTTCGGGGTAGGTATTGAGTATTTCCGATGATTTGGCGCGAAGTTATGAATTTTTGAAAAAAAAATTGCACTTTGTTCCTCTTCGGTCATAACTGATTTGTTTGTTCAATGGCATACAAATTAATGCGACGTCAAATCCAATTCCCCCCTAGGCACCTTTTTAAGAAAACAATGTTTTTGACTCAAAAATGTAAAACTTTGACAACATGTATGGTGGTATACCAACAAATATTTTCGACCCAATTGAACAACTTGGCAAAAACATTCATTTTTCGGTAAATTTATAAAAATTTCAATTAACTACTACTTATTAAAATTAAATTTACATTGTCTATTGTTAAATGGCATTCATTTCAATACAAATTATCATGCTATAATCTATTTTGATGCAGAATTTCATCAACAGTCAAGTTAATTTAATGTAAATGAATAGTATTTTTTAAAGTAGAAAAATTTATATATGCAACTCGTGTATAATATGGCTATTAATACGTTCGTATGAACATTCATAGTCATAGTCATTCTGTATTCTGTCCATAAAAATGGAAGGTAGGCGATTCCAAATTAAAAAGACAACTAAACTAAATATTATCGCCATCATCTCTGCAATGGCAGCACTTTTAAATTCATATTGAAATCACGAAATCAATAAATTCTTTTTAATAGTTTTCAGTCAGATTAAAAATACAGGGAACAAAAGATAGTGGTTATCTCCTGCAAATAAAAGCAAAACGCGTCACATATTTTGTGCGCTGCACAATTTTTTTATTAATGAACAAAGGACACAGAACCGAGCACAGGGACATGCAACGGATAAATGTAAACAAACGAATAAACGGATAATGAAACGAATGACGGCATTGGTATAAAGTATAATCACCATGAGTAACAGCTATAGAATAGCCATTGACGTAACCAGGATATTTTTTCTACTAGGGTAAGGGTGGAAAAATTCTTTGATTCGTATTAATTGACTTGCATATTTTTGATTTATATTTTTTTCTCAAATAATTAAAATTAAAATTTAATGAAATTCTAAAAATAATAGTATAACATACCGAGTGTCTGTTTGAAATCTGTTATTGTAATATATGGAAATGTACTTTGTATACATGAAACAATGCAACAAGATCTACGTATTATATACTTTCCATATTATTCTTCACTTGTCAACTAACTTTGAAGCAGGAATGTTCTTCTGTTCTAAATTTGTTAAATTTAATATAGATGTTGCTCCAGGTATGTTATGACTGTTTTATTTATTGTAACTAGTTTAATTTACGCTATATTTGTCAGCTTTAATCAATTTTGTTGTAAATTTGTAAGAATATGTTTCCTGTTTTTTGTAGAGCACTGAGGAAGAGTCAATATGATTCGAAACGTTTGCTATTAGGAGTGGATTGTTTTATTTATTCCCTTATCCATCATCCGACGATCTAATTATTTAAATAAAACTTTTGGATACGAGTTCAATTTCTACGTATTTAGGTTTATTAATTTATTTGTTTGAGGATGAGTCAGTTTTTCCAAATTTGGTTGTTTACGTTTTTCATGACTTAGTGCATTGTTGAGCGTCATTGTGTAATAATTATATATAAGGATTAGTATTTAAGGGTAGGATAAGAGAGGAGCGAGGTTCGCTCGAGGTTCGCTCATGGTTGGTTCACGGTTGATCGTTGGTTCATCGTTTGTTCAGAAAGGAGAATAGTTGAAAAGCTGAGTTTACGATCAGGGCTGACGTACTCAGGATCCCGAGCTTCGCCTTCTCGGACCAACAGAGTGTTGTATGGTATTTAACATGTAAATTTACTTTATTTATATTTTTAATCTTCTGTACATAATTTTTGATGGTGAAAATTGAAATCAGCGACCCTACAAAACCCCTAGACATAGTGGAACTTAAGCAAGTCTCCCTCCCCCCTCACCTGGTCCACCGCTATAGCCCACTCGTGGTAATTTTAAAGTCTCTGGCACAACTTAACAAATTTCTTCCCTGTTCACTCCCCCAGTGCACCGGGGACAATTCTCATGGTGAAAAATGAAATCAGCATACCCAAAAAACCCCGAGTAACTAATTTGACCGCTTTTTGTCAATTATTAGGCATTTTAAAAAATTATGCATTTTCAGATGCATTTTATGCATCAAAGTGCATTCCCGACTTCTTCCGTTATAGGTCAGATGTAGACTTTTTTCTATAGTGTTTCTGAACACATTGCAAAAAACCGCATTCAAATCGGTGCTGTTAGGTTAGGTTAGTTATTATTCAGTACTTTTCCTGGTCTATGATTCCAACAACCAAGTTCAAAACTCATGTTGCCTTTTTCCAAAATTATTTAATTATCTTTAAAATTCCAAATTTAAAACCACTCACTTATAATAGGAAAAACAATGCTATTTTTTAAATTTTGCTGTATTCGTTTTAGACGAAAGTTGTAAATACAAAAGTTGTTTTTTGTACTTTCCTTTCTGTATTTAGTTACACTTTTAACAATTATGCAAAATTATGAATTTAAAATTAAATGCTAGTATTTGTAAAAAAAAACTAGTTTCATGGCACTCTGAAATAATGCTATAAATGTTTATTTTCTCTTGCGTTTTTCTAACAGAACTAACAAACCAGTATGATCGAATTAGGTGTCATAATGTGTAGTTTTTTATTTTATGTAGTTACAAAACTTGTAGGCAGGGCCGCCCTAACCACAGGGCTAAATGGGCTATAGGCCCAGGGCGCCAGCTTTTTGGGGCGGCAAATTTTAAAATTGAAACTTAGTTTGATGACAATGATTGATTCAAATGCAATGCGCACTTTTTAAAGTTGTAGCTTCAAATTGCAGTGATGAAAGATCTTTTTTATTACACATGCATCGAACTCAGTGTTTAAAACACACCAAGATTAAAACACACTGTTTCAAAGGCTGCTAAGCAATAATGATGAAAATTGTCGGAAAATTATAACCAATCTCCTAGGTAACAATATTTTGACACATCGCACAGACTACTTTATAAAATGAATCAAAATGTTTAACATTTTATTTAAAAGGTTAATTATTTATTTATTATATGAACATTAATTCAAATAAATAATTAACCTACGTTGGGCGCCACTTTGTAGTACTTTATTTAAAAGGATAATTATTTATTAATTATTATGAACATTAATTTAAAATTCAAAGACAATATTCTTCCCCCGCCTCCTATCGTTAATTATTCCGGAGTGGTATTACAAATACTGCTTTCCAGCTATATTTTTCAATTTAGGATGCAGGTGTAATAAAAAAATAGCGTATGACTCTCGTATATAAGTGCTTATAAAACACTAACGACGTTAAAATCACTCCACTTCGCGTCGTGCTCTGAAACTCGTCGAATGTGCTTTAAAAGCTTACTTAATACACTTGTATCGTAATATACTATTTTCAGCAAAAAAAAAGTAATAAAAATTGTCAACGCTCTTCTTGTTCCAAGGGTCCAAATATACCTAGTGTTTTATTTAATATTTTGTTCATACTTATAGTTTTTTTGAATTTTGTATGAGTTACCCATAAATTTTTATTTGTTTATTGGTATTACTCGTATATTGACTTTTAATTCTGAACGTTTAGTAAATCGCGACCCCCCCCCCCTTGATTTTTTATGAAGTGGGCGCATTATTGTAAATAGCCCACGGGCGCCAAATATCTTAGGACGGCCCTGCTTGTAGGTCACTATCTATTACACAATTTAAAAATTAGCATTGTTTTTCGAATAACAGATTTCAAACAGGCATCCCGCACCCGGTATATTATTCGACGAAAGTTTAACGATTCAAGAGAATGAAAGTTTATTGCACGAGCCGAAGACGAGAGTCGTAATCATTCGAGCGACCAATTGCCACTTTAATCTCGAGTAGGATACTATACTATACTTTATCTACAATCACTGAATAATATATTTATTATGTAGGTGCCTTCAGTAAGATAAATCCTTCCATAAAACACACTATTGTATTATGAAATCATAATTTTTTTGTACTTTCCTTTCTGTATTTAGTTACACTTTTAACAATTATGCAAAATTATGAATTTAAAATTAAATGCTAGTATTTGTAAAAAAAAACTAGTTTCATGGCACTCTGAAATAATGCTATAAATGTTTATTTTCTCTTGCGTTTTTCTAACAGAACTAACAAACCAGTATGATCGAATTAGGTGTCATAATGTGTAGTTTTTTATTTTATGTAGTTACAAAACTTGTAGGCAGGGCCGCCCTAACCACAGGGCTAAATGGGCTATAGGCCCAGGGCGCCAGCTTTTTGGGGCGGCAAATTTTAAAATTGAAACTTAGTTTGATGACAATGATTGATTCAAATGCAATGCGCACTTTTTAAAGTTGTAGCTTCAAATTGCAGTGATGAAAGATCTTTTTTATTACACATGCATCGAACTCAGTGTTTAAAACACACCAAGATTAAAACACACTGTTTCAAAGGCTGCTAAGCAATAATGATGAAAATTGTCGGAAAATTATAACCAATCTCCTAGGTAACAATATTTTGACACATCGCACAGACTACTTTATAAAATGAATCAAAATGTTTAACATTTTATTTAAAAGGTTAATTATTTATTTATTATATGAACATTAATTCAAATAAATAATTAACCTACGTTGGGCGCCACTTTGTAGTACTTTATTTAAAAGGATAATTATTTATTAATTATTATGAACATTAATTTAAAATTCAAAGACAATATTCTTCCCCCGCCTCCTATCGTTAATTATTCCGGAGTGGTATTACAAATACTGCTTTCCAGCTATATTTTTCAATTTAGGATGCAGGTGTAATAAAAAAATAGCGTATGACTCTCGTATATAAGTGCTTATAAAACACTAACGACGTTAAAATCACTCCACTTCGCGTCGTGCTCTGAAACTCGTCGAATGTGCTTTAAAAGCTTACTTAATACACTTGTATCGTAATATACTATTTTCAGCAAAAAAAAAGTAATAAAAATTGTCAACGCTCTTCTTGTTCCAAGGGTCCAAATATACCTAGTGTTTTATTTAATATTTTGTTCATACTTATAGTTTTTTTGAATTTTGTATGAGTTACCCATAAATTTTTATTTGTTTATTGGTATTACTCGTATATTGACTTTTAATTCTGAACGTTTAGTAAATCGCGACCCCCCCCCCCTTGATTTTTTATGAAGTGGGCGCATTATTGTAAATAGCCCACGGGCGCCAAATATCTTAGGACGACCCTGCTTGTAGGTCACTATCTATTACACAATTTAAAAATTAGCATTGTTTTTCGAATAACAGATTTCAAACAGGCATCCCGCACCCGGTATATTATTCGACGAAAGTTTAACGATTCAAGAGAATGAAAGTTTATTGCACGAGCCGAAGACGAGAGTCGTAATCATTCGAGCGACCAATTGCCACTTTAATCTCGAGTAGGATACTATACTATACTTTATCTACAATCACTGAATAATATATTTATTATGTAGGTGCCTTCAGTAAGATAAATCCTTCCATAAAACACACTATTGTATTATGAAATCATAATTCAATACTATTGTATTATGAGTCTATTATTCAACACAACTGTCATCTGTCATCACACAAGAATTTGAGGTTAGGTTCATATTTTAATGAATAAAAATTTGTAAAGAAATGTTTTATTTAAAAATCGGATCTCTTGAGACTTATGTTTCAAAAGTAAAACTTAATTAATTATTTCAATTTAGAAATAAATCATTTTTCCCATTCTAAAAATTGGCAACACCATTGATTTTTTTAAATAAATAACAAAATCTCAAAATCGGCAATAGACAAAAATTACTGCAAATTACATTTAAAAAACACAAATAATCGAAAAACACACTTGCCACATAAAGGGAACCAAGCTTTGTTGCTCCAGCAGGCTGGCTGCCTTTAAATTTCCATATGATTTGAAGTGATTCTGGCCAATGGGTCCTGCAATATTTTATATAATATAAACAAAAATTCTAACCTTAGATGTACTCTGACGATGGTGTATCCTATGTAGGTGTCCCAGAAAGTCTTTAAATTGCTTATGGCACTACACTTTAAATTTAAAATAGTCGTTATTTTATATCATTTAACGCAATAAAAAGTTTAATTACATGCAATTTATAGATATTTCTACATTTGAGTACATCAAAATATACACACAAAATTATTAATTTTACCTTATAAACTTTGATACATGCACTTCGACAACCCGTGTTAAACTGAACTCGTAACAATTGGTTTCTACTTTAACGTAAACAAAGTTTCGACAGGTTCATTAATTCCTCTCATAAGAACATTCTGTTAAAAATATTATTTGATTTTATTTAGTAAACCAGTGATACCCGAACTGTTTTTCTTAAGAATATTATGTTGTTGTTGAAAATATGAATTTAAGATATATACAGGTTGACCCATAACGTTAGGAACATATTGTAATGGTATATAGTATTTAACGTATACTGATTCTGGAACAAAAAGATTTTTTCGGAATTCCTATAAATAAGGGTTGTTTACTTCAGGTGAACATTTTTAGTGCCACTGAATACTATTTGTTTTGAATAAAGACAGACTTATGTGGCCGGCTACTTTAAACTAAATTCAATTATAGTATTATGCAAACAAAGTTATTAATTAGTTTCCTTTACAAACCTCAATTTAAAGATTTTTCTACATTAAATTATAAGTAGTTCTAAAAATTAAATATTAATCCAGTGGTACAAAATATTCTGGGGAGATAAGTTGAAATTAAAAAAAAATTTTGAAAAATTCTTATTAATCCGTAATCTGCATAATGAAACTTACAATAATATATCCTCTACGTATGTATGTACTCGAAGTTATGAAACAACCTGTATAAATTAATATAAAATTAACATTTATTTTTTACCTACTACTTACTTATTTCAATTTTCTTATCCCCTTCTATAAATATATGTTTGACCTTTCCTTTGATCGTTTTTAAAGTAAAAATATTCTTATATTACTAACTGGTACTTATTTCCCCATTTTATTGTTTATATTTATTGGCTTTCCACTTAAAAAAGAAGAAAAACTGTACAGTTTAATCGTTTAATACTTTAATAAGTTCAGATTATAGATAATTTTTGAGTTAATAAACAATATTCATAGTAAATATAAAGTGAAAACGGCATGTGTGGCTGTATGATTTCTGACAGACAGAAGTAGGCCATCTGTCAAAATTAAAATCCAGTTTATTTAGTAAAAGGTTGAATTCGGTTTCGGTTTGGTAATAATACTGGTAATGGCAGAAGAAGCTCAACGTAATAAGATAGAGTACCGCCCCGAGCCCCGAAAGCCAAAACTGTTATTGTAAACGTTCATTTACAATTTAAATGAAGGAAATTGTTGTTTTAAGTAGCACCGTCACAGAATTCAAATATGTGTTTTTAAAAGGTTCATGGAAATTCACTTAAATTATTAAAATCATTTAGCATTTTACATGCAAAATTCATTTGAATATTTTGAACAGGTTGTAATTTACAGACTTTTACATTATTTCCCCAAAAACACGTCTGATATGTTTACAATAATAACAAAATGTTGACTCATTCAACGACACTGATAATAATTATGAATGAGGTTAAAAATACTAGAATATCACAGTTATGTTGTTTGTATGAATTGTGCATGGTGCATTAGAAAAATAATATTGTTAGTACCTGATATGAAATAATTATTTACAGAATAAAAAATATTAGTAGTAACAATAAAGAAAATATTTCATGTATTTCTATTTCTAAAAGAACGAATCAAGGTTTGCTCTGCTAAGAAGAAAAACCAATTTAAATAATTATAAACATCCTATGAAATAGACACTACTTGTTCTCAGTATGTAAGGAAATAATTCAATTTTGTTTTATTTGAAAACTGGGTGAAGTACCCAGCTTTGCCCGACGTCATTTTGTATCAAGATGGCCGATTGACATTGTTATATACCTGTCTTAAGTTAAATTCTTATAGCTGGTACTGTACTAAATTTGAACCCAATCGCTGCAGTACATTTTGATATAACTAGCCATTTTGTTTTAAGATGGCGAACTAACATTTTAATATGCTTATATTTCAGGTTAGATTCTTAACTATTACAGTACCAAATTTGAACTCAATCGATTCAGTACATTTTGAAATAGCAAGCCGCCATTTTGTTTCTAGATGGCGGACTGACTTAAGTTGAAAACTAAATCTATGTTTATTCTTTATGTCGTCTTCAAATTTCATAATAATTTTAAATAAAACTATTCAACATTATATTTATTTAGCAGACAATATTGATTATAGAATCTTTATAAAAACAATGAAATAAGACAATGGCACAGAGATAAAATTATGTTTCTTCTGTAGCAATATATTTTTTTTTTCAATAAATCAATAAATACTCAATTTCAAGTAAGTACTTAAAGATCAAAACTATATTAACATTTAATTTTACGAATTATCATATCAAACTGAATACGAACCTTATAGGTAAGATTTTAGAACCACTGTCGGTCACATACCCCATACCGCACTTGGCTATCCGCTGCATTATGATATGATACGATATTAATATTACAAAAATCACATCCATTTTGACCAATTACTTAGTAGTTGACTTTTTCTTAATATGTGTTGTGATAAAATTTTATGTTCATATCTTAACAAATTTGTGCAGAGCCATTTACCATGTCTGACTGTAAGTAGTTACCATCAGAGGTGTTCCCCAAGGGTCAGTACTTGGTCCTCTCTTGTTTGTACTTGTACTGTGTTTAAAATATGATGACATTAATAATATATTATGTTCGGTGTTGAATGATTTCGAACTATGGTTTGTTAACAACAAGTTATGCCTTAATTTAGATAACACGAACATAACTTTTTTAAATCTCAAAATCCCATCCTGAAAGTTTTTGGACGATAAAATTCAATTCTTCCTCTACAATTTCCCCAAATTCAAACCAAATCTGGGAATATGTATTTGAGAAAAAAGAGGTAATTTTGACCTTTGACCTCATATTTCGCCATTATTACTCGACAATTCGAATTTAGCGTGCAATTTATAAAGATTAAGATCTATTCTATCGAAAAAAAAAACCAAAATCAGCATTAATCGAAGTTACTAAAAGTTGGCACCCCCACTTTGCGGAAATAAAAAAAAAAGAAAGTCATAATTTAGGACTAATTTAGGACTAATTTGTACCCAAAAAATTAGAATTTGTACCCACGCCAGTTAACCGGAATACCGCTATGAAAAGTGGGGGTGCTAACTTTAATAAAGACACCACCCCCACTCTCACCAATATCATTGAATTATGGTCGACCGTCACGATCTAATTTAAGACTAATTTGTACCCACAATAATTTTGTTATAAACAAATTTGTTTATTGCAAAATTTCATTTTTATTAAAAAAGAACTTTTTATCAGTATCGTTTGAAATAAGTGACGTCACTGTGACAAAGTGAATCAATTGCAATGAAACCATTAATTAGATACTAACGAACTGATATTTTGCAAAACTGAGTTGGGTACAAATTAGTCCTAAATTGACATGATCAGATTCTGAAGTTCAATTGCGGATTCTGTTTGTTTAATGTGACTACAATATGACTATGTGTGGTATGTTAAGCTGGAATAACCCCATTAGCAGAACCGGCCAAAACCAATACGAATAATTAGTACTAGATTATTACTAATTAATTATTCTAATCCCTAATTTATTACTGCGGTTTTTTTTAAATTAACGAGGGTTTTACGAACCCGAGTTTGTGGGCACTAGTACGGTTTTGTTAGCTTTGTTAGTGTAGTAAAAACAAAAACCGAGTTTGTGGGGCTCTAGTACGGTTTTGTTAGCTTTGTTAGTGTAGTAAAAACAAAAACCGAGTTTGTGGGGCTCTAGTACGGTTTTGTTAGCTTTGTTAGTGTAGTAAAAACAAAAACCGAGTTTGTGGGGCTCTAGTACGGTTTTGTTAGCTTTGTTAGTGTATTAAAAACAAAAACCGAGTTTGTGGGGCTCTAGTACGGTTTTGTTAGCTTTGTTAGTGTAGTAAAAACAAAAACCGAGTTTGTGGGGCTCTAGTACGGTTTTGTTAGCTTTGTTAGTGTAGTAAAAACAAAAACCGAGTTTGTGGAGCTCTAGTACGGTTTTGTTAGCTTTTTTTTAAAACTACAGTAATAAATTAGGGATTAGGGTAATTAATTAGTAATAATCGAGTACTAATTATTCCTATTGGTTTTGGCCGGTTCTGCTAATGGGGTTATTCCAGCTTAACATACTTGACAATGTGATATAGATTTGAAAAAATATCATCATTAACCTATAATTAGGGACTGATTTTTTTGCAAAACGGAATTGGGTACAAATTAGTCCTAAATTAAAAAATGATTATCCTACATTTTTTTATCAGTATCGTTTGAAATAAGTGACGTCATTGTGACAAAGTGAATCAATTGGAATGAAACCATTAATTAGATACTAACGAACTGATTTTTTGCAAAACTGAGTTGGGTACAAATTAGTCCTAAATTGAAATGTTCAGATTCTGAAGTTCAATTGACAATGTTAGTTGGTCTTATCAATTGGACAAAAAATCGGTGCATTCCGAAGTTCTTTTTTAATAAAAATGAAATTTTGCAATAAACAAATTTGTTTATAACAAAATTATTGTGGGTACAAATTAGTCTTAAATTAGATCGTGACGGTCGACCATAATTCAATGATATTGGTGAGAGTGGGGGTGGTGTCTTTATTAAAGTTAGCACCCCCACTTTTCATAGCGGTATTCCGGTTAACTGGCGTGGGTACAAATTCTAATTTTTTGGGTACAAATTAGTCCTAAATTAGTCCTAAATTATGACTTTCTTTTTTTTTATTTCCGCAAAGTGGGGGTGCCAACTTTTGGGACATATTAATCGAAGCATTTGTATCAGTTTTTTGCAATTTTCTTTGCAAGTACTCTGTAGAGTGGCCCAAGAACTGTTAAATGTCAATATGTTAAATATAAACCGAAAATGACTACATATGGACGAGTAAAGTTATTTCTCCTTGGTTTTAGATGAAAATGAATAAATATAAGAGATTTCGAACGGACCGGGAGGGATCGCCAAAATCGCAAACTTGATATGGAATTACCCAAACTTAAGGGTAAGTAGTATTACATGTGTATATTACGAAACATAAATAATTTTTTTTAAATTCCAAAAATTAAGGGTAGTTTACATGCAGCATTTTTTGTAGTACATTGTACTGGATTCGTTTTTCTATTAAACACAAACAATAGAAGTAGGTAATCAACATCTTAAATTACATAATACTAATAAAATAAACAAACAAAATTTAATTATTTTTAATAAAACAATAATTACTTCATCCAGTGGCAGTGGCAACGAGTGGGAAACATGGAAATTATTTTGCGATTTAAAAAAAATTCTTTCTGTTTCGTAATCTACACATGTCATACTACTTACTCTTAAATTTATGACATTAACTTCAAAATCATTCTGTATATTTAAAATCATTTTTATTAAAATTCACTTAATACAACTTTGTTGAGCTAGAATAGGGCGGCTTTTTTAGAGTGTTACTTTCTATTGTTAGTGTTATCTCCCCTCTTGTAACTCAATGTTCAGGTAAGACAAATGAAGTTGAAAAATACTATACACTCCTGCTGCCATCTATGAATCCTGATATCGTTTCTAGTTCTCCACTAACTCGCACACTATGATTTCCTCCGCGCGTGACCTTGAAACAAATGACTACTTTCAGAGTAGTTCATTGACATACGGACATGCCCCGCGGTACTCGAAATATGAAGAACACGAGACTCAACACGGAAACCTCGCGAAGAACAATCCTCGATGACGAGGTTCAAAACTAGAACTTGTAATAGATGCGTGCTGCAATAAGTAATTGATATTTGTTGTAAGGAGAGTTGGTTATTATGTAAGAGATGTTTTTTTTTTAAATAATTGTAGTACTTTTGTTTTTGTGTGGATAATTGTTTGAGGCAAATAAAATTAAGTTATTTTGTGAAAAGTATTGAGGAGCATGAGATATTTAATAGTTTTGACTTTACTTTTGAAAATTTTGTGGAAAAATAACTCACTCCCTTATTATTTTAATCAGCTTTGCGCAGATAACTTAACACTTACGAAATAATAGGAATACAATGCCTTATCAAACAATGTATCTTTTATTACTAAGAAATAATAACATAACTTGCACTAACATTCTCCGAATCATTTTCATTTATGCACACTTTACTGTGTTCTGATTGGTCAAAAGTGAATTTAGCGGGTATTGAAAATGATTAAGAATGAATTTAGTGGCATTTGCAACGATAACAATTTTCAAAGTAGATTTTAGCATGGATATGGTTGGTTTTGTTACTACTTCAATTTATAAAACGATAGAGATTTTTTTACGAACGTTTTGATATATTTAACTCAATTTTCACCAACACTGGATTTAGTGGGTTTTGATTCTAGAGGAAGAGGATTCACCTACTCCCTACGCTAGATTAAAAGTTGTATCCATTTCCGGGGAAACCGGAAATGACACAAAGTTCTTATTGTGACCATTTTACGAGCCCCTTTATCTAGTTTAACTTTGCGTATAAACATTTTCTGAATCTCTTGAAATAAATAACGAAATATTTCGAGTGCCGGACTTACGACAATCAGTCTGTATATATATATATATATATATATATATATATATATATATATATATATATATATATATATATATATATATATATATATATATATTTTCTTTTCCTCATGAAATTGTTTTTAGTTACTGATCCAAAAAATATTTTTACGTTTCGCCGGCCCCTTTATTCCAGCCTGATTTTACAATAAGATGGAAATCAATTTATCCTTTTTTGACAAACATAATACTAATTTACATAGGCGTCCATAGAGGGGTCCTCCCCTGAAATATACCTTCTTTTCTGAAAACATTTCAGAATTTTTCATTCGCTATATTAGTACAGCATAGACGATTTTTTATTAATTTTTTACTCTTACTTAACATTAGATAAGAAATGCAATTAATTCCTAAAAATTCAATTTAAAGGTATTCTACTTTGAATCAGAAAAATTTACTCCTTTTTCACATATTATTTCTTTATAAAATTTTCTCGTAAAAAGTCCAGCGGACGCCCATGCCAAATTAAAATATAACTTATTAGTCTATATCCATAATTGTTATCTCTCTTAAAATTTAAAATATTTTTTATCTGTCAGGGGGTGATCTTTATGGTTAAGATTGAATTAGACATAAATGAAAGGTGTAAACAACTTTAATATCTAATAATTTATCAATTAGAGTAATGTCTCCAATTTAGCTCCATGCCCAGTAATTAAGATTAATTTCTTAATTGATACACTTACATCAATTAACGAATATCTCTCATGTTCTAGATATCCATATCTTAATTAACTTAAACATATTAAATAAATAATCTGCACAGTTCTTTAATTGTTACCGTCTAGAAATAGCCTGAAGAAATCTTTTAATGGTCACAGGATATCGCCGATATCAATTAAATAAATCAATTTATTGGATATTAATGTTCGAACAGTAATTGGTAAACGGAAAACGATAATTGTATATACAGTGATTCCACGGGAAGTAAATAATTATAAGTTATTATTTTTTCTGCAGTCGTTAAAGTAAAAATATACTGAGGATATCACAAGATATAGAGCGATATTATACATCAGAATTTTGAAACTAGGGAAACGCATTATTTCGCTTTTGAGTAATTAAGGTAATTTCAAGTTTATTATTATAAGCAATAACAATACAATTCGCAAATTTCATATTTAAAACACCATAATATCAGGGTGTGAAAAAAATCGATTTTTTTGGAAAAAATTCAAAAAATCAGATTTTTTTAATAAAAATCAGATTTTTTTGATTTAAATCAAATTATTTTTCGAGTCGCATATCAAAATGCTTGTATTTTTCTGAATTTTTCATCTACTATAACAGTAAAAGCATACAAATTTTTTTTAAATATTACAATTATTATTATTATTATTCTATTCGTTTACTTATTAATTATTTAATGTTATATGAAACGGAATAGTATAGATTGATGTTCTGTAGAACATACCTAGTATATATTTTTTATGGGTTTAGTTCTGAAATGTATATTTTTCATTTATTTATGCGACGTTTAGGTAATGAAACAAAAAAATAAATTATAATAATTTTTGACATTTTATTAAGCTATTTTATAAAATAAGATTAAATTTTGGAAATTTTGATTTAAATCATTGATTTTAATTTAAAAAATCATGTGATTTTAATCGCGATTTAAATCAACGATTTAAATCATGTGATTTAAATCATGCACACCCTGCATAATATAAATACATTTATTTTTAAAAAGACGAAAAATGATGCTAAATGCTTAACATTTAATTGCTCTATAAATTTTGATTTTTTTAAAAAAATTTAGATTTATAAAAAACGGATTCGAACCGCATAAAATAACGGCACCGATTCGGTTCGCAGTTCACTGCTGTAGGTACTTACTATTATTATGGTTCGGTTTTGTTCCAGTTTTCATAATTTTTCATCTTGAGCTGAAGTGGTAACAAATTTTCAAAAAAGCGGCTTAAGTTCCGGATGTTGTTCAATGATTTATTGAATAACAACCAATTAATTAAAATTAAAATTAGACTAAACTGTAGAAAACCTAACCATTTTCTAATAATTTAACGGAAAATGTTGAAATTTACTTATTGTTTATTGGTTTAAACCAATAAAGAAATCGTTTTTTTTAAATATGGTAAAAATTTAGAAATAAAAACATCAAAGAATTTAAATACGAATAAAATAAATTGAAAAGCTTGTTTGTGTTTAAGAGGAAAACGAATCCAGTGCAGTACTACAAACTACAAAAAATGCTTTAGGTAAACTACCCTTAATTCTTCGCTTTTTAAAAAATTCTTTTTGATTCGTAATCAGAATATCAATCAACATAATATACCTTTCATGTATGTACTTACTCGAAGTTATGATACACCCTGTATAGGTACATACAAGCTGATACATGGGAAACGTTTTTCAGTAAATATGTATAAACAATATATGATAATTTTTTTTAATTAAATACTAGCATATACATATTATATCATTATCATTATTATTAGCAATTATGTACACTTAATCGAATAAAAAAATTGAATATAGGAAGTAATGTAGATAAATCACTTAAGATTATAAAAGAAGCATTCAGTTTTAAATTAAGGTGAAAGTCTGAGCATCACTTTCAATATAATTACATGTGTGTTTTAATCTCTTGAATCTACTGCATCGAATTGAATCATAAAAAGCTATTATCTGATGAATTTATAGGTATTAGAGCGTAGTCACTACAATAAATATGTTCCTGACTATCTTTGTATATATTTCATGAGACATAACGTATTAAACTGTTTAATTAATTAAAATAAAGAAAAATGGAATATCAAATATTCGCACCGTAGCGTGCCATGAGTTACGTTCGGCTACAACTGCTGCCATCTACACAGTTTGTAGAAAATCGTTAAGTTACGCGAAAGACCGCTACAGGCAGCACTGCTCGAACATTGGTACGAACAAGAAGAAACCTGTAGCTAAAATGCCGGATGGCTGTCTTCGAAGAAAAACTGATTTAAAATTATTTCTACCAATGGCACGCCGGTTGTGTCTCTATTAAATATACGTTTTTAATATATAAAATGTAAATTATATATGAGATATACCTGAAATATATACATCTTTCCGTATATAAGTACCTAATATTATATACTTAAACCGTGGAAATTTTGAATTAATCGATAATCATAATTGTTACTTTAATTTAGGCAAAAATTTTATAATAAACTAATCGCGATAAATTTAAAATGGAAGTTAAAGTAGGTTTTTGTACTTAGGTTGTTATATTTAATTCGACACTATAAATTTTAATGAAATATATTATGTTAAACTGATAATTAGTATAATGCAAAGAGTGTGAAGCTAGATTAGGAGAAAAGGTAAAAAAATATTAATTAGAATCAACAGATGTCACACAAATAAATGTCTATAGTCTCCTCCACTGTATTTAAAAAAAAAATACAAATCTACATACGAAACTATGGCAATTAGTGAAAACGCGATGTGAAAATTCCGCTTATTAAGCGAGATATGTTTTTTTAAGTCAGGAATTTAGTGGTGACGTCGGTGGTACCTCCAGTGGCACTCAATCAGACGTCTGTGAACTTGACGCCACCCATATTTAAACAAACAATTTTTGTTACATAAATTAGTTCATTTAGATGCGTTTTCAAATGTTTGCAATATATAGTTGTTTGTTTGCATTTATTTCCCTTCATTTTTAAAAGGAAGTGTCTAACGCCACACAGCGTGAACCTACCGTGAACGTAGCGTGAACCTAGCGTGAACGTAGCGTGAACCTAGCGTGAACCTAGCGTGAACCTAGCGTGAACCTAGCGTGACCCTAGCGTGAACCTAGCGTGAACATAAGAAAAATTGGTTTAACGCATGTTTGAACAACCTAACGTGAACCTAGCGTGAACCTATCGTGAACCTAGCGTGAACCTAGCGTGAACCTAGCGTGAACCTAGCGTGAACGTAGCGTGAACCTAGCGTGAACGATTTCTGTTGGACTCAAGAAGGGTTTGTTAGCATAGATTAGTTTATGTCAAAAAAACGGATTTCTGTTCTATTCAAGTAGGGTTTTGTTAGCATAGATTAGTTTATGTCAAAAAAACGAAGTTCTGTTGGACTCAAGAAGGGTTTTGTTAGCATAGATTAGTTTTTATTAGTTTATGTCAAAAAAACGGATTTCTGTTGGACTCAAGTAGGGTTTTGTTAGCATAGATTAGTTTATGTCAAGAAAACGGAGTTCTGTTGAACTCAAGAAGGGTTTTGTTAGCATAGATTAGTTTATGTCAAAAAAACTGAGTTCTGTTGGACTCAAGAAGGGTTTTGTTAGCATAGATTAGTTTATGTTAAAAAAAAACGGTTCACGCTAGGTTCACGCTAGGTTCACGCTACGTTCACGCAAGGTTCACGCTAGGTTCACGCTAGGTTCACGCTAGGTTCACGCTAGATTCACGCTAGGTTCACGCTAGGTTCACGCTAGGTTCACGCTGTGTGGCGTTAGCTCATGCCTTTTTAAAAATATAGTTGGGTGGCGCCATCTTCATAATAACACACCATTTGTACAATAACGTTTGTTTAAATAGATTAATGTAGGTATTGCTTATATTTTGTTTGTCAATGTTTTAAAATAATTTTGTTTGTTTGCCTATTGTACACATCTTTTTTTAAATTTAAATTATGGTACGGCTAAGTTCTCATTTTCTGCACCCAATTGATCCACCATTTGTTTAACTTTATTTATCTATTTTAAATTATGAGTTTAGTAATGTTTAAACATTTTTTTAATTGTTTGTAATATTAACACTATTTTAAAATTAAATAAGTGCGGCTAAGGTACCATTTTCCCGACATTTTCCACACCAAATTGATCCAGGCATTTGTTTAACTTTATTTATCTATTTTAAAGTATGAGTTTTGTATTACTTTAAACCCTGTTTTGTTTGTTTGCGTATTGAAATTAACACTATTTTAAAATAATATGTGTGTGCGGCTGAGTTCTGATTTTCCGCACCCAATTAATCCACCTTTTGTTAAACTTAATTAATTTTAAGGTATAACTTTAGTAATGTTTAAAATTTTTGTTGTTGTTTGTATATTGAAAATAACACTATTTTAAAACATGTAAGGATGCGGCTAAATGCCGCTGTTCCCACTATGTTAATCTGCATTGGCAGGTGGTGGCGAGGGACGGTGGCACTTGCCTCTCCGCCACGGAAAATTTAAAAAAAATTATCATCTCCAATAATTCAATTAAAAGGTATTTAACCTTGAACCAGAAAAAAATTTGCCTGTGGCGCATTTCTTCCATAACGATATCCCTAGTTGACTGCGGAATATATACAGATGTCTCTGTACTTCGGGAAAAAAATTAAAAGGTATATACTATAAGACGTACTGATCATGGAACAAAAAGAAATTTTTTCAAATTCGCAAAATAATTTGCATGGTATTTAAAGGAAACATTTTGTTAGCCACTGGTTGATAGCTATTTTTAATAATTTTATTTAAATCTACTAATAATACAAGTAGTAATTGTTTACACAACGCCAAATAAATGCCTGATGTTGTGTAATTAAAAATTATGTTTCTTTTAATAAAGTACGCTGTTTCAGTGGTTCTAAAAATGCTCATTTCAAGTAAACCACCCTTAATTTTGCGAATTTAAAAAAAATTCTTTTTGTTCCATGATCAGTACGTCTTACAGTACATACCCTTTAATTTTTTCCCGAAGTACAGAGACACCATGTATACTTATCTTTAATTTCATAAACGCCCCTTCCCCTCTCTGGGAAATTATTGTAGCTACGCTAGTTTTGTTTTTATTGATTGTTATATATATATACCGGGTGAGGCATTTAAATGTTTTTCGAAAATATTTCGCAACACAACATTAAAAGTGATTTATTGACATAAATTAAAGTAGCATTGTTGCTGTATCTGGTATAATTAAACATTTAAATAGAATTTATATTCTTGTTATTGAAAATCTTGTATCATGTATTCCATGATCATGGTATACAGGATGTTCATTTTAAGTGGCGCACCATTATTGCTAACTCGAGAAGTATAAGAGCTAAGAAGTTGGTTAAATTAGCAAACAATTTCTATTTTATATGACTACTTTAATGAACGAAACAAGAATTTTTTTAGGCCAGTGGTTCTCAAACTACGGGGTGCAACTTTCTTATTTCAAATGGGGGACCTATTTTTTTTATTTGCTTATTCGATTCAGTATTTTTTTCTGAATTCAACGAGATATTAGTTTCATACCCTTCATATAGTTGAATATTTTGTTCCATATTAATTGTTAGTGAAAAATATTCTAGTATAACTGTTATTCTACACTGATCAGACCAAATAAGGTCGAAACACCTGTCCGGAGTTACCGCCATCCTACAGACCCTATACTGAGTACCCTGAACTCATACGCACAGTAGCGGTCCTAATCTCCTGATTAAAATCAAAGAATCTCTTTCATTAACAAATAACAATTAATATGAAATAAATATTCAATTGTTTTCTTCTATAGCACTCTTGTAACAATCAGATTTTAATTAAATTATCATAATTTTCAATAGCGTTTTTCTCATGTTTTTGTTATGCCAGGGTATGATACTAATATCTCGTTGACTTCAGAAAAAAATACTGAATTGAATAAGCGTATAAAAATAGGTCTCCATTTGAAATAAGAAAGTTGCACATCGTAGTTTGAGAACCACTGGTCTAAAAAAATATTATTTCGATCGTAAAAGTAGTCATTATTATTATTATTCCTTTATTGTAGTTGCATAAGCGCAAAAGTGCACATTTGAAAAGCACAATGGTTTTAGGGATTGTAGAACAGTTTTTCTACAATATTTTAATGTTTTTTTATTTTAACTAGAAAATATTCTTGCCTAACATTTTTCTGAACTTAACCCCATCATACTCGAAGAGTATTTTTAACGAGATTTTTGAATTTTTTAAAACTAGAAAATATTATTGCCTAACATTTTTCTGAACTTAACCCCATCATACTCGAAGAGTATTTTTAACGAGATTTTTGAATTTTTTAAAACTAGAAAATATTCTTGCCTCACATTTTTCTGAACTTAACCCCATCATACTCGAAGACGATCTGGACTAACTTGTTATGGTCAGAAATCTCATTTTCGGGAAATGCGCTTATTCAATCTTACGATCTGCGCTTATTCCAATCAGTGGATTCTCTGCACCATCCTTGTCTTGTGTCATGACATGGCTCGCCCAACTCCATTTTAGATATTTAATTGTTTGAGTAACGTATGCAATCTTTGTGATTAGGTATAAGTCGCTGGTAGGGATTTTATCTTTTCATGTTTTTCCTACCATACTTCTCATCATTCGATTTTGTTGTACTTTTAGTTTGCTAATGTCTTTCTTCGTCATGGCTCATGTTTGACTTCCATAAGTGAGTATGGGGCTTATACAACTATCAAAAATTTTCCTTTTAGTATGTACCCAGGAAACACACATATGAATGATACATAACATTTGGAGATATTTTAAGGCACAAAGTAATATTACGTATATTCATAAATTATACATTATCTATCTCTCTTGAATCATATTATATGTATATATTTTTAATTACGTGTCATACACTTAACATTACATATTATATACAGTACGATTGTAATATTAATTATAAGATATATAAGTAACATAATTTAGATAGGTATATTTAATATCACATATCTTATATATCAGATACATAATATTACATTGCATACACAATACTTTTGTAATATTAATTACAAATTATACTGAAATATGTAAGTTCCATAAATATGGTACATATTGTAAACATCACACATTTTATATGTATGATATAAGAAGTTTTAAATATTATTTAAATATTACTTTTGATGTACTGATTATATTAATTTATATGTCTGCAATATTTTTGATGTAACAATAAAGATACCTATAGGTAGGTACCTATTATAGGTACTATTTATTGTTACCTCAACATAAACAAACTAATTATGAATTAGTTTAGTATGTTCAATATTATTTCTTGTCAGTGTGACAGTGTTACCCCAGCAAACACATAGACGATATAAATGTTTTAGCTTTTAGTCATACGAGTACTATTTTTTAAGAAATAGATGCATTAGCACTATGCAATCGAATGTGCAAGAGCATACGAAGAAAATATTAATCAAATTTTGGTTTTTAAGCAATATAAACAGAGTAATCTAAGAATACCTACTCAATGGGTTTTTTTTTAAATATTATAGAGTGTTTGTAAGTAAACAAAGTAATATTAATGTTCATACTTCAGCAAAAATTAGCAGTTTTTAATTACTAACATAAAGCGGGCAAAGCTTAAACAACAATATTATTTTTAAAATTCAAGTATGATTTTTTTATTATTTTGCATTAATATTTAACATAACGTATACGATTTTAATTTGTATTAATTGTTGTTGAAATTGTTAACATTTTACTAATATTGTTATTATCGATTATTATGGCTAAAAAGGCGCCTGTTTTTAATTTCCAGTTTAGCTCAGTCGTCAACGTGTGGTCATGGCAATGCAAAGGTCCCGGGTTCAATTCCAGCAGTCATCCAAATTCAAAAATCAACAAATAGTGTAATTGAATCGAATTGAATGAAAGCATGGTAGTAAATTGTAATAAAAATCTACCTTCCGAAATGCATTTTTATACGTTATGCTTTATAATCAAATTTATTTTTATTTTTAAAATATATTACAATGAAATATTTCACTAATATTAATTTATATACATAACACCCATATTTCAAATTTGTGGCTGATATGTTAAAGTTACATGTCATCAATATGTTATAAACTTATGTATGTTATGTATATGATACAATGTTTCAGGGCGGACATTCCGCCTTACATGTAACTTACAAGTATATTACATAACATATTACTTTTGAAACTTAAAGAACGCGTGTTTCATGTTTTAAATGTATATGTTATATTACTGTGTTTGCTGGGTATAGATGTTTTTTTGTCTTTTAAAATTATTTTCAGTGTCCAGTATTTTTTCCAGGCGTTCGATATAGTTATGGGTCACTGGGAATTTCCCGTGGGGCATTCTTTTTTTTCCCGGGAATATTCCCGGGAATTTCCCTAGACACGTTTCCCGGGAAAAAATCGGGAATTTCATTTTGGAAATTTCCCGGAAATAAATAGGGAAATTCCCGAACGGAAATTCTCGATAGCGATAATAAACAGAGAATTTTAACGCATGCGCAGCATTACCGACATGCTTCAACCTGTTCAGACCTATTTCTTGGAACATTTAGCAACGTTCCATTATTGTTTAAACTTGGTTAGTAGTTACTGCTCACTGCTCGTCTGCTTGGATGAGGATACCGAAGACGATGATATCCACTCTCTGTCTGACATAGTTGATTCTGATCACGTATAATATACATATAATATTGATATTATTATTATTATATAGTAAACATTATGACATAATTGTTATTTAATTTTCTTTATTTTTGAAATAAAAATTTTGTTGTGCCTTTGATTTTTATAAGAAAATTTATCGTAAATTTTTTCGCAGGAATTCCCCGGAAAATTTCCCCGGAAATTCCTCGGGAATGCCCCGGAAATTCCCCAGAAAACTACCCGGGAAATATCCTGGGAAATTTGAGATTTGAAAGATTTCTTCCATTAACATTTAGTCCTTTTCCTTCCCACTTCATGTTTTTCATTGCGTACTGTAGGGCGTAGTTTGAGAACCACTGGTCTAAAAAATTCTTGTTTCGTTCATTAAAGTAGTAATATAAAAATGAAATTGTTTGCTAATTTAACTAACTTCGTAGCTCTTATACTTCCCGAGATAGCAATGGTGCGCCACTTATATTTGTTTCTTCGTAAAATTAAAATTATAATAGTGATATATAACATTAAAATATATTCATGAATAAAATATTATGGTCTTGGGAAAAATATTGTATATACCTACATGACTCGCCGGTAAGACAATTATTTTCTTCTTATTAATAACTTCTACTCCTGCGTCTTGACCACTCTGCACATCCTTGACGTGTAATTTTGATATTTCACTTGGTACGGCAAACTTCTATGGCTTTATTTAGTGTTAGCCCGTCCTGCTGAAGAAGTTTTTCCTGTACATCTCCACATCGTATTACGATACGGTCACGAACCATAGTGTCCGATTCAGCAAAATCACAGCTCTTTACAATGCAAGTTTCTTCAGATCAGTCACCCATGCAAATTAAATTTTAAAACAGATTTATATTCAATGTAATAAAGATATATAAAATGTATACTTATTTATTTTATATTAGATTTTTAAGCCATGGCATTTTTTTTTGTGATTCCTCGAAATTCGACAAGCAATGTAGATGCTCATATTTAAGATGTATTCAAATTTTCTTAAACGTAAACATAATTGTAAACCTAAAAACTAAATGAAAGCTACTACGAAACTTTATAACTAATTGCTATTACTAAGTTTCAATTATTTAGGCCGGGTTTTGAGGATCACAAACCGATCCTCGGTACCCGAGTTCAAAAATTATTTAATGGAGATTCTCCGAATCAGGTCGATGAAAGTTCTTCCTCCCATCTTCCCATCCTGGATGTTGCCTGTTGCATGATGTAAATTTACTGAGCTTTCACATACCCTATTTATATCACATGGGCATCTAGTGCGGATAACCAATAACCTCAAATCATTTAAATTTAGGCACCGGTAATCAAAATGCTTTAAACTGACTTTTCAGCTGAAGCTCTATATATTTTCCTGAAGACTGTAAATTTATTTTAGCAACAAATTTAGTATTTTGTTAGTTAGTTTATATATATCTAGTAACGAACGAAACTTTGCTAATGTATGACATCTATTGGCAAGATTTGTCAGCTATATTATAGTAGTTCCTTTTCGTTAAAATTGTAAATATTTAGAATATAATTTAATCAATACTAATGTCTAGGTTATGATGGATAGTGATACCTCCGAGGCGAGAAATTTCTCGTGTCATTCTCGTCTCGTCTCGAAATTACGAGACGAGAACCAATAAATTTCTTGTCTCGGATTTTCGAGATGAAACGAGAATTCAAAACTACGAGACGAAAAATAGATCTCGAAAAATAGAGAATTCTCGAAACTAAAGCTTTGAAAAAAATTGATGTTATTCTCTTCGAAAATGTCAGAACAAATTATTTTACTTTATTCGTAGCATTTTTTGTTTTGATGTAGGTAAATATTTTTATTTCTAAAATAAGAATTGTATACAAATTTAACAAAAATGTACAGAAAAGTTCATCACATCTAGGTTCTCAAATAGATGGCAACAATATTTATCCAAAAAATTAAATTAAATATTGCGCCAAAGTATTTGTCAGATAGCATGATTCCTTTTACTCAGTACACAATTATAAATCACGAAATGGAGATAATACCTACATGTTACTGCACACCAATAAAACTAATACCAATAAATCTATATTTCACAGGGGGTTATCTGAATACAATGAGTTGCCTGCAAGTATAAAAGTTACAACTAAAATAAGTACTTTTAAAAGTAAAATTATAAATTTATGTAAGCAAGATCTCGAAGAAGACTGATGATTTAACTATATTATGTGTTTTTATTCCTATGACGCCGCCGTTCTAAGCGTTCAACTGCGCACGGGTCCAGCGTACCTACGGTACAACGTGAGATACGCCACTCTATAATTATTTATATCTCGTTGGTATTTATGCTGGATCGATCTGTTGCATCTCCCGGACTAGTGACTGTATGACCTGTGACAGTTATCTGTAACTGACTGCTAGGATTCTGTGCATGTGCAACACTGCCACAGCTTGTTTGTATATTTTTAAAGAACTAGGTAAAACAGCGCAGTGTTTACTGACTCATATATAGAAATTAATCAGTTGCACTCGTTACATATATAAATAAATAAACATGTAAGTATTTATTTCTTCTTACATAATATAGATATTAATGATACAAGTTTGACATAGCCAAGGATTTGCAACGTGTGTTATGTTAAATCACGAGGCGATTAGCAGGGGTTTTTATCACTGAAGTTTCATTACACTAGCTATATCACACATGTTATGTATCATTCAATATTTTATCTACTGCTGTTGAATTAGATTTTTTATTTGATGTTTGACATTCGAAAATCATTTAAGTAGTGTGAAATTCATAGCTTTATCGAGTATCATTTTGTTCATTATTATGATGGCAACTATTTGTTTGTTTGCTGTTGTTGATTGTAAAGAATTTTCAGTTGTGTCAAATTTTGTCTCAAAAAATTCAGCATCTTCTGGTTTATACATATCTAATTGTAAAAACCTTGTCTTGAATGTTTATAAAACATAAATTTATGTGTATATTAATAGTTATTTATAATAAAATTTGAACGAATTTCTATTTTCATTTCTCCTACAAAAATGTGTGTCGTAAAGAATTCATAAAGACACAAGTGCCATTAAAAAATTCATAATGACACGCAAATTCGTGGGCGAATCAGGTATTAGCGCACCGTAGTAGATAAAAACTTATAAACAAACGTTTGAATACGCACTCCAAATATTTTGAAATTATCTGAAACGTTCTAAGAAACGGACTTGAATGGTGAATGAAAATATATTTCTAGGTCTCTTGTAACCAATCCAGAGTCTGAAATTACGGCAGAAGACCTAGCTGCTCTAAGAGAGGAGGAGGAATTAAACACTGGACCCATTTCACTTTTAACCCGAAGTGTGCAAAACAATACGCAGGTGCTAATATACTGCAAAAACCATAAGAAATTGTTGGGACAGGTCAGGGCATTTGATAAACAATTCAACATTGTGTTGGAGAACGTGAAAGAAATGTGGACTGAAGTGTCGCGTACCCGTAAAGGAAAAGCCAAGGTATGTTTTATTTGTTTTTATTATTCTTGGACATAATTTTTTTTTTGTTTACAGGCTACACCTGTAAATAAGGACAGATTCATGTCGAAACTGTTTTTAAGAGGAGATTCCGTTATTCTGGTAGTTAGTATTCCTCAGCAAGATAATAAGTAATTTTTCGCCAACCGGACGTATTTGATGCAATTGTGTCATTGTTTTTTGTAAAAAAAGGAGGCCATTTGGGGATTGTTTATGATCACCATAGCAATTGTACCGAAAAGTAATCTATTCTTCCTAATACAAAAAAACTTTGTTGTTGTCATGGTTATACATTTTAATTTTAATTGTTGCGTAATATGAGGATATGTCAATTTAAATGAAATTACATCTACAAGCGGCTAGCGAAAAAATATTATGTTTCATTCATACAAAAAATGCTTGATTGAGATTCGTAAGATCGCCGAACTCCGCTGCGCGTCATCCGGCAACCGTCTTACTCGTCCCAAAATCATGCATTTTTTGTATTAATGAAACAAATAACTATTTTTGTAATAAGGCACGAAAATTTTATATCACGTGTTCTGTGATCCCGGTCTGTGATTGGCGGATAGTATTTAAAAGTTTTCTTAGGTGCCCTTTTCTGACGCAGAGCCCACAGAACACATAACAAAAAGAAAAGAAGGATCTGTGGGATTTATTGTATAATATAATTATTATGTGTTATACAAAACAATATGAACAAACTAATAATTATTCTAATAATTAGTTATTATATTGAATTAAATTGTGTAATATAATAGTCAATATAAAATTCAATCATATTCATATTTGAGTTAGTAGTTCGTTGTACCTATAAGGGAAATAATAAAACTAATATATCTGTGTGTTTCATTTTAATTATACCTATACCAAAAGGTTATGGGCACAGTTTTTAAAAATTATTATTCTGAAGACTGTGAAATAAAATTGAAAAATGGAATCGAAAAACCAGTTAACAGTATATTCAAGCTTTTAACGGTGAATGTTATGGAATTTGGAAGTTTCGTATAAGATTTACAAATTACAAGTTATATGTGTTATTGATAAATACCTGAAGAACCTTCAGTTGAATGGAAAAAGATGAATGTCATCGCGGAAAACACAATTGTAGAATTTTTAAGTGATTCTTTTTTAAGTTATGCAAATAAACAAACATCAGCAAAAAAAATCACAAATTTGAATTCCATATATGAAAGAAGAAGCTTAGCAACACAATTGTCGTTAAGGAAACAATTATTAAGCTTAAAACTTCAAGACGACATGACATTATTGCAACACTTCAAAAAATTCGACGAAATCATAAGTGAACTAATATCGGCGGGTGCAAAGTTAGATGAAATGGATAAAGTGTCACACCTTTTATTAACTCTTCCCGCATCATATGATGGAGTGATTACGGCACTCGAAACTCTTAGTGATGATAATATTGCCTTTGAAAACACACTTGTTAGATTATGAAATAATTTTTTTTTATTATATTGTTTCTAACAATCAAACGTTTTTTCTAGTCCGTGTACATCGTCAAAATTTAAAAAAAATTCCCGTGAAAACACTTTTTTTCATATGACGGGCTTGCAGCGCGAACGCGCAAGAACGAGCTACGAGCCAACCCCTTCCCACGACGCGTGGCTCGCCAAACCAGGTAGGAGGCGCGTACGAGCCTCGCGCCGTGGGAAGGCGCCTTTAGGATCTTGTTTGCGTAAGCCCAGAATTCACACAGACATGAGATGAGTGTGTCTTTGTATTAGTAAACAATTCTCAAGGCACAGATTTATTGATTTTTGAGTTTTAGGTTGCACTAATACAGATGCAATTCACTAATATATGCACAAAAAATATAATATGAGAGTAAACGCATACGGTATTTAAAAAATTCATAGAACATATTCCAAAAGAATAAGAAAATAGTACATTATGCACCAAGGGAGGAAAACTCGATTTTGCTCCCGCGAGTGAATTGATAGCACGAGACTGAATCGAGGGCTGCCGAAGGCAGCCCGAAAATCAGTCGACGTCGAGTGCATACGGTAATTTTTGTAACGAGTGCAAAGAAAAATGAGCTGAAACGTGCTTGTTTAGAGGGAGCAATAACGCGTTTTTGCTCCCTTGAGATATTTTGCTCCCTTGAAAATAATCGAATACAAAAATGTTACAATATATTTACATTAGTGTACAGAAGAGATACCTTTATTTAAAATATTTTATAATACCTAACACAATACTAAAGAAGAGATATAAATTTATACTTAATTGAGACAAAAGAAATGTTTATGAATATGAATAGCGGATAGCTATAGATTTATTGCTGGTAAATGTTGTATTTTTGACTAAATATAATGTATTAACTTCTCAGTCTGAGTGCTCGTGCAAATATTTATCTAAGAATAATCATATTCAACTGGGACTGGGTACTGTTTTTCTACGAAATTAATTTCAGGAGGAACTAAGTCAAATTCCTTCAGCAGTAAAAAAAAATTCGCCTCGCTTCGCTCGACATACTACTATATTTTTCAAAACAAAAATTTTACTATAAAAAGTGTGGCCCACTTTAATTTTATACTGGCCCACCCGTGAAACACCTAAAAAAGTCCTAGTTACGTCCCTGGTACCTACTTAATTCAACGTACTGAATTTTACGTAGGTACCTATTGAAATAAACGTAGGTACTGAATTTAACATTCTGAATTTTTCGTACCTACTGAATTTAAGGTACTGAATTTAACGTACTGAATTTAACATATTGAATTTAACCTAATTACTGAATTTATCGTAGGTACCTACTGAATTTAATGTACTGAATTTTTCGTAGGTACCTACTGAATTCAACGTACTTGATATAACGTGCTGAATTTTACGTCGGTACCTAGGTACTAAATTTAACTTACTGAAGATAATGTACCTATTGAATATAACGTATTGAATTTTACGTACTGAATTTAACGTACTGAATTCAACATACTGAATTTAACGTACTGAATTTTACATACCTATTGAATTTACCGTACTGAATTTTACGTACCTACTAAATTTAAATTACAGAATTTTACATACCTACTGAAAAATCGAAGTATACTTTAAATAAATTATTATGGTGATTTAAACAAGCAGAGTAAAAGATTGCCCACTAATGGCTTTGATCAAAATTATTGCGTAAATTGTTGCTTGTTGAAAGTCACCATAGTAACGATGTTTTAGGTTGGAACTTAACATTTTTTTTAAATATTTAGGTAAGCAGTTATTAAAAGGTGTTGAATAAAACGTTATACTTCACACGTGGACAGAAAGGAATGACCCACTTGAGAAAATTATCTCAATTGGCCTTTGACCTCGTGAGTTAAGATTTTCCTTGTGGGTAATTCCTTTCTTTGCCCACTTGTAAAGTAAATAACTATTACATTGTTTGTATGGATTACCTATCTATACCTTCCAGGCATTTCTTTGATAACGAATATTAATGTGGTATTATTATTCATTATTCATAGTATGTTTAATTGTAATTTATTACTATAACAAAATTTTTTAAAAAAATACTTTAATTCTTGAACTATATTGTTTATAAAAATGTATTCGCAGCACTATATTCATATTTTTATTGCAAGTTAGACAATATTACCTAATTAAAATGTGTACAAAAGTACTAATTTGTCTTTGAACATAAGCAAGCAGATAATAATGAACATATTTTTTATTAAATACGAGGGGTGTTTTTTATATTCGCGGAATAACAATCATTTAATTTTTTTATTAATTCTCAATTATTTCTGCGTAGAAATGTCTATTTTCTTCCCGATATTTATAATAGTTATCTCGCTGCAGTTAAAAATTCAAGGTAATAAAGCAGATTTTTTGAAACGACGAGGAAAGTTGGCAAAAAGTGGTCTTCTCCTCCACGATAATGCGCCTATTCACAGGGCTCGCGTTGTGGTGTCTGCTCTGACGTCGTGCGTCTTTGAAGAATAATTGAATTATCCACCATACAGTCCTGATCTGGCCCCCAGTGACTATTTTTTATTTCCCAGCCTGAAATTGGACCTCCGTGGAAGGCGTTTTGAGAACGAAATGTAAATCAAAAAAATATTTTTTAGAAGGTTTACAAAAATTAATCATGCGGTGTAACAAATGTATTACTGTTCGAGGAGATTATATTGAAAAATAAAAATATAATATTAACAAAAATATTTATCATTAGACTCCATTCCGCGAATATAAAAAACACCCCTCGTATATATATTTTTTAACTGAATCGTGGAAGAATATAATTTCAGTAAAAGTAACATAAAAATATTACCACTAGGCCGCAACCAAGATAAGAACATAACAGGTTACATAAAGATGGCTGCCGAGTGATCACACTTAGCAGCTCTCATCCGCCACTGTATAATTTTATATCTCGTCGACTTTCGAGTATTGACATCGTAGTGTGCCGTCACGTTTAGCTTCAACTGCTGCCATCTATAATGCTTTTATAAAAGCAATAAATTACTCCAAAAACCGCTAGAGGCAGCACTGCTTGAATATTGAAGAAGAAACCTGTAACTTAGGTTCCATAAATCAGTTTAAAATTTCTACTAATAGACAATAGATCTTACTTATGCGCAGAATATTAAGGCATGGAGGAACATAAGGCAGGGTTTTCAAATATTTGATTGTTAAGGCAGTCCACTCACAAATAAAACATGTGAAGACCAAAAAATCAAAAAAAGAGTTTTTGGTACAATCTTGTAACAAAATAAGTAAATTTTCTTATAGCGTTCAGAAAATTGCAGTAAAAACGATCTAAGTCACGATTTTCAGGCATTGAAATGATTGTGTCCACTGGAAGAACGATTATGACACACAATAATTTTTCCCAATTTTATTTAAATGCCTAATTATAAAAGTGTTGCGTTTTTCAAATGTAGTGAGTATTTTATTAAAATATTATAAAACAAAAATTTAATTTATTAAGTTAATAAGCTCAAAGAAATATATTTATTGATTGAAGAGGTTATACTTTATTATAGGTATGTACTTTAAATCTGTGTAGGTATTTATTTTTACTATTAATTAGATATTAATAATAATACAATTTATTAAAAGAAGACTTACCGATCAGTTTCATCATCAAAAAAGCAATATTAGTAAATTCAAAATATATTCATAGGTTTGTTCACATAGCTTATGTCATGTCATGTCCATGTTATGGCATAAAATAAATTATGAATATGCAAAAAAATTGAACCATATAAAATATTGTAGGTAACCTTGTAAGTCGCCAGTATACCTAATATTGCTTTTAAAAATTGTATTTAAAATTCTTATGAATGAATACCTAGTGTAGTGCAGGAACGTAACTAGGATCTTTTTAGGTGGGCCAGTATAAAATTTAAAGTGGGTCACGCTTTTTATAGTAAAATTTTTGTTTTGAAAAATACAGAAGTTTTTTTTTCACTGCGGAAGAAATTTAACTTAGTTCCTCCTGAAAATAATTTCGTAGAAAAACAGTACCCAGTTGAATAATGACATCAAATATGTATGATGCATAGATAAAGATTGCATGAGCACTCAGCCTGACAAGTTAATACATTATATCTTTATATCTATTAAAAAATACAATATTTACCAGCAAGAAATCTATATCTATCCGCTAATCATATTCATAAACATTTCTTTTGCCTCAATTAAGTATAAATCTATGTCTTTCCTATTATTATGTAAGGTATTATTAAATATTTTAAATATAGGTATCTCTTCTGTATACTAATGTAAAAATATTGTTACACTTTTAGTTGGGCCATTAGGTGGGCAAAGACTTTGCAGAGTGGGTTCTTAGCACGGACTTCTTAAATTATGGACGGCCGGAGCTGTGTAATAGATGTATGCTAAATTGAACCTTGCGCATGACACTAAATTCGGGGAATTTATGGTACCAAATTTAAATTATACCAAGTAAAATCTGTAAAATTTAAACAAAAAAATAATTATTGTTATTAATGTTAGATTATAAACTCGTAGTAAAAGTTTTGAGTATTATAAAATATCGAATTTTTATATAAAACGAAATAATTTAAAAGAGGTTATTCAAACTGACAGCAGTAGCAATTTCGCCTTAAGTAATCTCAGACATGACGTGCACGATTTGATTGCATGAAATGCATGTCTGTGATTATGTAGTTCGCCTGCGCAGTGGTTCTGCGACTCCCCGAATTTTGCTCCATACGTAGCATACTTTTTCAAGCCATATTCCATATACTCCAGCAGTCCATAATTTAAGAAGTCCGTGGTTCTTAGTTACGTCCCTGGTGTAGTGTATGATAATGCAGGGCCGGATTTAAGATTGTGGGGGGCCCGGAGCATTGGTGGATTCAGGTGATGTTTTCATTTGTAAATTTTAGTGAAAAAATCTTTAGTTCAAGGTCAAATTCTTTAAAATGAAATTTCGGATATGCACAAATACTCTTTTTTTATGTGTAAAATTAAATTCAAATATAATTTTTACTAATTGTTCTCGATTTTAAATCGTCATCATTAAAATATTTAAAAAAATTTTACTATGTAATATTAAAGCTTGATTTAAAGGGTAATGACTTCTGTGAATTTTTTTAGTAGAATGACAAACGAAACAAGACCATCCTTAAATGTCAAGCATTTCTATGCGATTGTTAATTTTTTTTACTATTTATTTTCCAAAATATTGTCTTACATGAAAGCAATTTCTATGCGAATTTATTACTGTGGCATAAGTTTTGAATTAGCATCACAACTCACAATTAATTAATAGTTATTTAACTATCTAGTGTGTTAATGAGGGCGTAAATGTCGAGATTATTAATGGGATATTAACACGTTAGTTAGTTATTTTTCCGTTGATAATTTAGAGAAAATCTAATTTTATTCCGTGAAAAATACGTTAGGTTAGTAACGTTTGATATTGCTGAGCAACAAAATGTTACGTGAATATATTATTTAGCTAGACCTGTCAAAATAATTTCTTTTAATTCTGTTTAGCATTTTTCTACAACTATACGCTATAGCAAATAATACTATATTACGTGTGTTAACCCTCGGACGGTATGATATATCCTAAGTGATATAATTTGCGTATTCTGTTGGCCTATAGATACCAGTACATAGCTGTTTAAAAGGGTTCCAGGTCAGAAGCCCAATTGACAAAAACCCATAGGACAAATGCCCAAAGACAAATACTCAATTGACAAATACCCATGCGGACAATTGCGCACGCGGACAAAAGTCCATGTGTACAAATGCTCACGGGTACAAATGCTCATGCGGACAATTGCGCACGCGAACAAAAGCCCATGTGTACAAATGCTCACGAGTACAAATGCTCATGCGGACAATTGCCCACGCGGACAGAAGCCCACGTGTACAAATGCTCATGGGTATAAATGCTCATGCGGACAATTGCTCACACGGACAAAAGCCCATGTGTACTAAAGCCCATATGTACAAATGCTCATAAAATTATTTTTTCTCATCGGCATGTCTTAAACTTCATGATTATACTGCCTTTGTTCTGAACATCTTTGAAGAAACTTACACCCTAATGAGTTTCTAAGAATTTTAGAAGAGATTACTGTAACGGTGTTATTGTTACTTACCCACTTAATTAAAATCATTCCCTTAGTTATTATTTGTGATCTCGTGTATTCACTTTATCGTGCGTTTCCGATAACACAGCGCGCTAAAGTATTTTGTTTTTTGCAAAAAAAATAAAATAAAATGAAAGAAACAATCAAAATTTGTTATTTATTTATTTAAGGCTGCTCATGCGCACATCGCACAACAATGTACAGCAATGGTATTTAAGTTAAACCTAAGATCACAGCAAAAATAATTGAACTGAATAGAGAACCTAATACCCTTCTTGAGCCCCACGTACTCGGTTTGTGTACAAACTCTGATTGAATAGAACTACTCGTAAATAAGGAACCTTATACCCTTCTTGAGTTCCACATTCTCGGTTTTGATACAAACTCTGAGTAAATGCCACACCACCGAATACCACAGCGTATAAAAACCATACCGCCTAATAACCACACGTCCGAAAAACCACAGCGTATAAAAGTTCCCCCACCACAATGTCCAGCTACCCATATACCAATTTTCACACTTCGATTTGCACATTTGTATCCAAACTAATCAATACTAACAAAACCCTAATTGAGTCCAACAGAACTCCGTTTTTTTTAAATAAACTAATCAATACTAACAAAACCCTAATTGAGTCCAACAGAACTCCGTTTTTTAAAAATAAACTAATCAATACTAACAAAACCCTAATTGAGTCCAACAGAACTCCGTTTTTTTAAATAAACTAATCAATACTAACAAAACCCTAATTGAGTTCAACAGAACTCCGTTTTTTTTAAATAAACTAATCAATACTAACAAAACCCTAATTGAGTCCAACAGAACTCTGTTTTTTAAAAATAAACCAATCAATACTAACAAAACAGAAATTATAATCAAGCAGTTTAGAATATACCGATGAGAAAAATAATTTTATGAGCATTTGTACATATGGGCTTTAGTACACATGGGCTTTTGTCCGTGTGAGCAATTGTCCGCATGAGCATTTATACCCATGAGCATTTGTACACGTGGGTTTCTGTCCGCGTGGGCAATTGTCCGCATGAGCATTTGTACCCGTGAGCATTTGTACACATGGGCTTTTGTCCGCGTGCGCAATTGTCCGCATGAGCATTTGTACCCGTGAGCATTTGTACACATGGGCTTTTGTCCGCGTGCGCAATTGTCCGCATGGGTATTTGTCAATTGAGTATTTGTCTTTGGGCATTTGTCCTATGGGTTTTTGTCAATTGCGCATGTGGCCGGCCACCGTTTAAAAGCATTATTCCTAAATTTTTAATTTAAAAGGTGTAAAACACCATAACTGTTATTTTTTATGGAAATTAGACGATTTGTTGATCAATCTATTTTGTAATATTTTGTGATTGTCGTTATAAATTTATTATACATAGGGTCATAAAAACGTAACGATTGTTTAATTTGACTAAATATACATCAGAAGACATAATTCCTTAATATTAATATAAATTATAATTCTATTCATTAAATAGATACATACACTCACCGGCACGGAAAACGGGTCACTTATTTTTTTAAAGAAAAAATGCTAATAACATTTATGTTGAGGACGAATGCATATATGCAACTATACATACTCGAAGTCGCTTTCATTACAAACTCGTACAAACATTAACAATTTACTTAAATATTCCTTTTATATACGTATCATACCGAAATCACGAAATTTATAAAATGCATAGTTATTGATTATGCTGGTATTATTACGTTTCATCATTTGTTTTATTGTTTATTTGTCATTTTGATGTGGTGGAATGTGGTCTATGTTTTCAAAATGGCACAGAATGCAGAAATTGTATTTTCCATCATCACTTTAATCGAAGACAGAAGAAGTCAACATTTCGTAGCTAAACGGTACAATGTATCACTTAGTACTATTTAACGCGTTTATATACACGTTTTCTGGCGACAGATTTGTACACCAGAATACCTGAAATAGGCCTGAGAAGACGCAAATGCAACAGAAATGCTAGATTTTTTGTTTTATTGTCGTGGAGGCCCATAAATCATTACTGCAATTGCTTACTGTGAATAATAGTGAACGTATTGTACGGAGAAGAGTAATAGAAGTAGATTTTCTGGCTCGAAGGCCCGCCATGCGACCACAACTCCTCTAACATTACCGGGTAGCTCGCTTGTAATTTTTTGGAAAACGTGTAAATTGGGATTAAGATGATTAGACTCGTGTTTTACTCACTATCGAATCCCGATTTTTTTTAATGTCACCATATGGATGTGTAAAAGTGTGACGACCAATTGAGAAACTTGTGCATTCAACAATACTGTAAGATTCCTGGGGATGATCAGTAATGGTGTGAACTGGGATATCAAAGATTTTGCGGATAGATTTATTCCTTGTTTCTATGGTAATATTCAATACCGATAGGTACATAAAAGATATTCTGAACGACACTGTTGTCCCTTATGCACCATTTTAAGATGATAAATTTATCTTCATGCACGATAATGCGCGCCCTCATGCTGCTGCAATCTTGAACGATTTCATAAATGTTGTTAACATCAATCGTATGTGTCCAGCGCGGAATACAGATCTGAATCCAATATAATTTGGGTAGTACGAGTATATGCTCGATATAAAGATTCGAAGTCATGTACCCGGTTCCAGTAGGCTTAGTACGCTGGAATAACTCAGAGATGCACTGATAGAAGCATATAATAATATCCCTCAAGATGGCATCAGGAACCTCATTTTGAGTATGCCTCTACGATTGACCGAGGTCATAAAGTACGCAGAGGGAACATGCGTTATAAGTATAAACGAATTGTGTTTATTTATGTGATTGTAATTTTTTTTCAACTTATTGTTTATTGTTTTTATGTCCATATTTTTTTCTTTTGATAATAAACAATTAGTAAATATTCAAAACATTAATTTCATAATACGAAATACTTGACTATAAAATACCCTTTAATAAAATATATCATAGTTATATAAAATAATCAAGGAATAACAAATTTTTTTACAAAATTAAAAGTGATCCGTTTTCCGTGCCGGTGAGTGTATATATTTGCATAGTATATGTCCATACCCCAGCACCCTGTTCGAGGATTAAGCACATTAAAAAAATCATTTTAATTAATAATTAATCAAAATCATGCATTTATTAATGATACATACGATCAATGGAAAATTATATTTAAAGTTGTGATCATTCTGCAGCTAAACAAAATTAAAATAAAGATAATTTTGTTGTTTTAATGCGACAATAAATTTATTACAGGACAATACAAATAAACATCCAAATAAATAAATACGTAAATAAAAACATACAGGAATGTAATTCTGTAATTAAAATAAAATTAATTATTTGATATACTTATTCGCAAATTATTCACCGCTAAAATTTTGCGAGAATTCCAATGTACCTACACCCCATATTTCGCGTTCTGAGTATTTCAATTTTGTTTGTTTATAATTCGGAGTTTATGTTTATATATTCTAGGAAATTCTGGTGAGTCACAAACTGTTCAATCTATGTCCTTTCTCTTCGATACGCTTTTTGCGTTTCAAGTAATAATTCTCATTTCAGCAGTGCTAGGTAATATCGAGAAAAAGTCTAAAATTATTATTCTTATAATGAATTCGTCGATAGCTATTTTAATATTCATGACGTATCTCGATGACAAAGATCGCCAGATCGAAACGAATCGTGACGTTCATAATAATTATATTATGTTGAATCTATTATTGGAATTACAATTTTCCAACTGACTTTATATTAACTTGAGAATTTGAATGTTCATAATAATTTTACAGCGCATTGCCATGCGAGCGTAAAATACTATTCCATAATCTATAATCCATAATCTCTATGATGACATTAAATGTTCATAGTTTCTGTGACCGCTCGTATGAACAACTGAATATGAGTGAGATACAAAGTGACATTCACTACAATAATATTATTGTTTATGAAAGGTAATTATTGTTGATCGTGATCGACTGGATAGTGCTAGATGATGGAAAATTTTAAGAACATCAGTCGGTATGATATAAACAAATTTTTAAGGTGATTTTTTATGCTTGTGATTCATTATAATTAAATACCTTATGAATTACAATATAGTAATTGATTAAATGTATAGAGGAATTAAAATTTAAATTTTCGGGACATACATATGACATTTAGTTTTACTTCTCCTAGCTTAAAATGAACTAATAGTATAGTTTTAATTTAAGAGGAATATCCAGGGTCGGACTGGACAGATTGACAAGTCTGGCAATTTTCGACGGGGTCAAGAACTTTTGGCGGCTAAATTGCAAACTAAAACTTTGTGCTTTTACTAATAATTTAGAAAATTATATTTTTTATAATTTAAAGCAGGCGCGTACCTACAAGAAGGTATACCTAAAGTACCTACCTAACTTTCAATTATAAGGCATTAGAAATAAAAAGAAAAGAAATTCATCTGTGGCACACATTGGTTCACTTTTGTTCAATCTTTATTGTATTGTAATATGAAATATGGCACATTATCCCTCCCGTTTCTCTAAGCAGACGATGTTTTCTTAATATTTTGAATATTATTGATATATTTGGAATGATGCCAGTCCGACCGTAGGAATATCCACTTCATCTCCCCATAGTATTTTCTCTAAAATATTCCGTAAATGATTGACAGAAAAAAACTGGGTTAGTCAACAACTCGTTGTCATTCTTAATCAGTCCACATTACTAGCGGTCATTGAGTTAAACAATAAAAAATTTATTACATTTTTACATGATAAATATTCTCTTTTCTCCCATATGTAGCATGTTTGTGAAAGTTTATTTGAAGCAAAACAAATATGTAGGGTAATATAAAAGAGAAATATTATGATAAGATTTGTAATGAATTTGTAAATTCAACATTTGCGAACATAATGTTAATGCCTAATATAGATGAAAATGAACAACGTAAATGCGTCGTATACGTATAGTGTAGGTAATTACATTTGGAGAATCCGTTGTTTTGGATATGTCACGTTTCAAATCTCGCTGTAGCAAAAGAGCAATGGCGGCCCCGGAAATTTTCACGGGGGTACTTTCATAAAACTACATTTCGTAATTTCCTACACAATTAAGTTTACATGCAGTTTTAAAAATGGTTTCAGTTTTCAGACAAAATAGAATCTCTATTGTTACTGTATAACGTCTATTTGATACCCATTTTAGAATATGCATCACAAGTCTGGAATCCTTTGTATATTAATCATGTTTCACATATTGAGTCGATACAAAATAATTTATTTCCTTGTTGAAATACAAATTTAATTTAGATAAGGATTTACTATACAATGTTATTGAATTTTAACATGTTGTCTCTCGAACAAAGAAGAACTAATGCGGACATGTTATTATTGTATAAAGTATCTAACAATTTATTGATAACTATAATATTATTGGTAAATTTAATTTTCATGCTCCATTAGTCAATATTAGCAACAATAGTTTATTTTATAAAGGGTGTAATCCAACCTGTGCAACAAAATTTAAGGGTGTATACTGTATAGTATTGGACGCGCGATTATATGAATCAAAAATAATTTTGTTGAAATTCGCAAATTAACAAATGGGTCCAAGTAAATGAGACATTCTGTAAGTACCTGATAATTTCATTTTCTCCTGTTTGTACAATTATTATTACATTAATGTAATTAAGCTAATAAATAATGCATAACTATTGTTCATCTTTTTTTGTATTTAAATGTGACAACCAGTGGTACAGCTTCACAGCGTTTTTTGATAAATTAACTTCATTTAAAAAAAGATACATTGCATTTGGTAATCAAAGGTTGTTGGTGGTAGGAAAATTGAGAGAATAGACCTGTTATGTTACTTCTATGAGCCTCGTAATGTATTACAGGTCTAAACCTTTTAATTCATTTACTTAGTTACCTTAATATCTGTAAAGTGTCATTTACACAGAAAATGGAAATAAAATATATAAATTTGCACAGAATTTCACCAATAATTTATGGAGTAAAAAATGTTTATTTAATTTACAAACGTGTAAATTTTTAGTTTCGTTTATTTTTTATGAATATTAATATTTATGAATAAATATTTATTTATATCATGTTTTCTAAAAACTTAAATAAAATTATCTAAAATTTATAACCTTAAATACATTTTTTGGAACCTATACCTAAATTCTCATCTCTATTGATTAGATTCTAACCTGAGTTTTTAAAACCACAATTAGTAACACTACGCACTAGACGACTAGACTACCCGCTCTTTTTAGTAGATATGTAATCTATTGTCGTTTGCATTATTCGGTTTAAATTTGAAGTTAAAATAAAAATCAAACTTAAAGAATATAGTATTTGGCAATTATAAACTAAACTAAGTTTAATTAAATCAAAATCAGGTTAAACATATTATTTATTTATTTCATGTCAAATTATGCTAATTTTACTACAATGTAACTAAGGTTTGGAAAGTATTACTAAGTATTAGTGTACTTATATATAGGTAGTAAATAAACAAAGTATTTTGGTAGGTATGTTTCATGTTACTAAAGTTTCATTAATAATTTTGACATTATGGCATACTTATTTGTCAAGGCAGTAGCTGCGCAAGTTTGAGGGCAGCTTTCTGCATGTGATATGACGTGGAACACACGGAGTTCCGTGGTCCAGGTCTTTCGACCGACTCTGTGATTGTAGTCCTAGTTGCATAACAATCTCCGTTTTAAATTTCAAAGGTCGTCGCACGGATTGAGGTTCTGACTCCACCAAGACGAATCAGTCTAGAAGTGGTAAGATTGCACATTAATAACATATACTATTCTATAATTTGGAGTAAATTCAGTTGAACGGTTGCCAACAAAAATTTAAAAAAGTAGAAATCCATGATTTCCGTTGGTTTACTAGGCTTTCCATTATTCAAAATATATGCACGAAATTAGAAAAGATGTTACTGTTACCAAAATTTGCTTTATCAAGTAAGTAGATAATATAAATAAATGGACAAGTAAATCCATTAATAAGTTACTACACAATTCCTAATGCAATGGCGCAGACGTCCCAGTAACATATTTATAAATTCGTCACTTCCTGCGCCGATGTGTCATGTACAACACGGCGTTGCAGCTCTCGCGAACGACGTCAAGCAGGAGTGAACGTAAAGCAGGAGCAGCACAACAGAAGCGATCATGTCACTAATGGTATGGCGAGATTATGCGAGCAAGCGTGGTTGCCGTGCTCTACATCTAGGCATACACTACGACACTTGGTCTGTGCCAATTCCGATGTCAAAGCTGGAATCAGGAAAACAGGGGGGAGGGGTGTAGGAATGCAAATGAAAGGAATAATTAAAATACCAATTACTTCGAAGAGGAGTGAAATACCCAATTAGGTTCGAATCAAATCAGGCCCGTTTTCCAGTTTAACAGCACAATAATCGAATAATCGCTCCTGTGGTGTACACGCAACTAACAACCATGAGTTCTTTCAAGTTGACGGGTGATATCAATCATACCTACGGTATAATATGATTCTGGGTATCTACTTGAAATCTGTTATATAGGAAAAACCATTTGAGATGAAAGTTGTAAATGCAAAAGTTCAAAATTAATAAAATCTACAATATGAAACCACGCAGTCATAGTCCAGGATCCAAATGTCAATTTCTTTTGAGTTATGAATAAAACTTTTTCATCTGTAGTGTACTCTTTACTGAAAACCTTGAGTTAATGGCTGCCAATCGCATATAAGGAGTGACTTATCAAAACGCAGTTTAAAAAAAAAATTAGTTAGACATGACATTGTATTCATTAAAAATGAGCTGAATGTATTCTATGAACATTATCAAAACTCTGTTTTTCCCATTGATTTCAGTGATCCAAATTAGTGTTACGTTTCAAAACGCAGTTATCTATCGAACTTGCTCGTTGCACACCGTAGTATTCATAACTTATTGTATTTCTACCCGTCTCTTGTTCTTTATTGTGTTGGTTGTGTATAGTTTAGGAGTGCAATAATAAATCATTGAAGACTTTAAAATGAATAACGGTAAAATTCTTGTGTAGTACGACAGAAATAAATAAGGTAAAATTCAAATATTTAGGATTGTGTATGTTTTCCTAGTTAATTAAAATTAAATATTTATTTTGGTATGCCAATCATTACCTTAACTCGGAAGATTTCATAAGGCCATGCAATCACAGTCGGTACATAAAAATTAAAGTGTATTAAAAAGTATATTCCGTAACTAAATCACGGCGACCATGGTTGCAGTTACCCTTCCGTATCCTAACCAAGAAACAACTTTCAGGATTTGGTCAGATTATGGACCGCGGTTCTTGAAAGTTTTGGTTACTTTTTCGAGACCATGATAACCAATGGTAAACGTTGATTGTTCTGGTTAGTTTGTACGTTTATATGTTTTGCGGATAAATATTGGGTTTGTGCATAGTTTTTATTAATCCTGTTTGTTATGTCTCTTTTCATCGTTTCTACATTTTATTAATAAATAATAAGTTGCAATGTCGAAATTAGTGATAGTGACAGTAGCACTGTAAGTTAAAATAAAAGTTTCAAAACAATACCACGAATCCACCATGGCTTAAAGCCACATTAACAGTGTGAAGTTGTAGGAAGGAGGCAATAATTGAAGTAAATAAAGTAATATAAATAACTGTTTTGTTCCGAAAAGGGTTTGAATATTTTTTGTTTTGATTGTGTTACGACTCAAATTTTGAGCTGTAAACATTTAAATGAATTTCTTCAAATTTCAGTAATACGAATTACACCAAATTCGGCTTAAGTAAAAAAAATTGTCAAACACAAACAAACTGTAAATAAATAAATAAATTTCCTACATTACCATCGTAGACAACCAGCTATGAGGTTTAACGTGTTCCGAATCATGACCACTTTTTCCACAAAACCAGTACCAAAAGCGCGGTTATTTGCTAATGAGTTACGGAATATACTATTAATATGCAAAAATTAGATTATCCAAGCAAGATTATTATTTCTCCGTCGTTACAGTAAAGTCAAAAATAATAATACTTACAAAAAGTTCATCTGTTCATTTTAATTACAATTTTTACGATAAGGGCAAAAAATTACAACCATATAGTGTAATTTTTTGCGCTGAAAAAATTACGGGCTGCATATTATTATTATTTTTCTCAAAATATGAATTGTTTGTGTGCAATATTATATTTCTCTCCTTGGTACAAATCTAACAGATTAATTTTTATTACTTCCCTTTAATATGTATAGTGTTCAATCAAATTTCAGAACAAATCGCGTGACCAGAACAAAACGCATTTGAAATTTTTTTATTACTTCATGATACTGTTATTTACAAAAATATATTTTTCTAAATAGGTTAAGCGATAACAATTCAATAATTCTTTAAATTACAGTTAGTTGTAAACCATGATTCAAACACAGTATACCCAGTGCCGTGTTAAGACATCTCGGAGCCCCTACGCACAGAATTTATTGGGGCCCCCTTTTAAAATATGTAAAATAACAACTTTAGTTAATTTCTACTAGGCTTTAAACACCGAAAATGTAACATAAAATTAAGGTGCTAGTATAGTTAGCGCGTAGTAGTTCCTTATTAAATTAATTACTCGTGCATTTCGAGTGCTTTATGAACCAAATTTTGGTCACAGTATACTAAATATATGTATTGTCTTTTCTGACTTTTCGCACTTGCTTTAAATAATGGAAAGTCTAGAAAAACATCAAAAATCGTACTTTACTAATAACTCATGCTACGATTGAAATATCTTTTTCAAAAAAATTACACATAATCTACATTCGTATCTTAACATCGGATTGTCAATATTTTTTCAAAAACTATTCCCAATTTCTAATTTAAAAAAAAATCAAATTTTGAAATTTGTTTTTTTCAGAATTTTGAAATTTTTGAATCAATCCGATGTTAAGCATAAAATTATAGACTTTTTTGTAAATAAATTTTTTCTCTAAAGTGCACCTGAATTAAGTTATTAGTAAAGTACGAACGACACTTTTATAGTAGCTATACCCGAGCCTTAAGAAACTCTAAGTGTGAATAGGTATAGGTACCTACAATAAAAATTAACATAGGTATTAATCTCCATCCTCTAAGAAAAAAATCACGCAATTTATTATTAAGTCTAATTTTTTTAAGCAAATTCATGTTCAATACATAGAAAAGCTCAATGCATTCAGATGATCGTGTAGCTTCGTACTTCTTTTTTCATTTCTATTGTGTGCCAATTTTTAAAATTATCGTTCTTAAATCTTACTAAATCTATGCTATACAGATAAAATGTAATAAGCAAAATTATAAATTTATTACAAGCTTTAAAATATATTTTTCTAAATCAATATAGTTTGTTGTGATATGACGTTATGACTGTGGCATATTTTAATAGTACGTAGTGAACCCCTCGGTTGTGAATAATAATTAGGCATTGGTATGTCAACGATCTGTTTCTGTTTTTAGATTATTTTAAAATATTTTCGTTGAATTATAAATTATAAAAGTATAAAAATGTACTAGTATTTAAAAAAAAAAGCCGACACTAGGAGTCTCCAAAGCCGGGAGCCCCTATAGACTCGTGTCTTTCGTGCCTATTGGGTAATACAGCACTGAGTATACCTAAGTGCAACAGAAAACTTATAATAATTCAACAAAATTCTTTTTGACTCATGATCAGTGCGTCCAATACTATACATTCTAAAATTTTGTTACACAGATTGGGTTACATCCTGTAAACAGTGTACCTACCAGTGTAGGCAGGGAATCAGACGAGGTACGTCATAATATTAGTAATAATCAATATAAAACTAAATTAAATACCTGACATTATTGCAATATTAACATTTATAAATTATAAAAGTAATTAATTATTTAAAAATATTTGCCTATAACGGTTGAATATAATCAATTCAATTTAAATTAATTTATAAGTACATAATTATCGCATTTGAAGTAGTCAATTTTAAATTTATTATTATTTCATTGGTGTCATTTCTATTTGACAAATTATTGAATGTTTATATTGGTTAGATTTCAGAAAATGTCAAGCATTATTACATCTGCCAAAAAATGTGTCATATTTTCAACGAGGAAAAGAAAATAACGGACTCTTAAGAACAAGTGTACGTGAAGTAAGTTGTTATAAATTATTATATTTAACTTAACCTTACAAAAATTTTACATGTAAATACACTGGCGGAAAAAAATGAAACACTTGAAATTCGTAATAATTTCGACCATTTTCAAACCGCCATAAGTCGGCGTATTTTCAATCGATTTCGATGAATCTTCGAGGGCGAAAAACTTTGAAGGGTCTACTTCAAATGCATGCAAATTTAAGCGCAAACCCTTCCGCCCCCCTATAGCACCCATGTGAAAAAAAAATTAATTTTAAAATTGTCTAACTTTGACGATGTGTACGGAGTTTAAATTTTTTTTGACTTGATCCACTAAAAGGGTACTAAAATTTGTTCAATTCCCTGTACAGGACTCAAAGAAGGAAGTTCCTACGATGATTTGGCACAAAGTTATGGGTGTTTTTTAAAAAAGTGCATTTTTAGGTTTTTCGCACATAACTCAGCGATTTTTCAACCAAATTAGACGATTCTTTCGGGAAAAAAACCCATTGTGGCACTTCTTTAAGGAGATAAACTCAGATTAGGATGATCTCTTTTCGTACCTACCTTTCAAAACGCGAACAAAGAAAACACGTTTTTGGGCAAAAAAACGTCCAACTTTGGCGATGTGTACCGAGTTGGAAAAAATTTGTCGGCTCGATCCACAAAAAGGGCATTGAAATTTGTTCCTACGACGATTTGGCACAAAGTTATGGGCGTTTAAAAAAAGTGTATTTTGTGGTTATTTGACTCATAGGTCGGAAGTTTTTCGACGAAATTGTTTTTTTTCACAAATGAAATTTTGTTTTAAAATTTCTAATATTTTAGGCAATTTGAGTTATTCGCACGAAATATCCAATTTCATTTTTAAAGAAGTAAGCAAATCTCAGGTAGATCGCGTTTTTTTTTTTATCTCGTCTGTAACTTCTTTTAAACGAAGCGTTAGTGAGAAAATCTCCAAATGAAAATTTTTTCATCTTTTTAGGTCTTACATACAGAGTTATAATAGATAACTGTAGTTTTTATCTAGATAAAGATAACTAACTTTTTATTTATCTAGATAAGATAATAGATAAGTAATCAGTGAAGAAATTATCTAGATAATAGATAAATAATTATTACTTATCTAGATATTTATTAGATAATTTAAAAATATACAATACAAGTGAGTGACGGTACCAGTATGCGAGCCGACAGCGTTGACAGCTTGTGCGTTGTACGCTTGCACAGTGTCATTGTTATTAGCAATAGCTAAAAGTAGTATTACTGAAGTAAATTAATACTAAGTAGGTACCAAATTAAAAATGTTTCTGAGTCCAAAGTTCTTACCTTTACTACACAGTTGGAAAAAAGAGCACTATTTTTGCTCTAAAAACGGTTTATATAAGTCCAAGGTTATATGGTGCTAGTTCAAAAGAGCAGAGGTAAAAGGGTACTTTTGTCAATGCTTAAAAAAGAGTAGATTAAAATTTTACTATATTTTGGGCATAAAGGGTTGCTACATTAGTAGTAGAAATTTACTATTTTTAGTTCAAAATACTGCCTCAATATTGCTCATATACATGCATTTATTTTACCATTTAAAATTCAAAAATTGCTTAAAAGAAGTACTAAAAATGCTACTATTTAAGTAAATTTTTTCCTACTTTAAGAGTAAGGTAATGTTGCTCTTTCTTTGAGTAAATATTGTATTTTTTTGCAGTAGTAATTTATCAAATAAAATTATTATTTATTAAAACACACAAATTCACATTTAAATGGTCATTTAAACATATCTTACTTTTGTAAATATTAAGTAAACCTCGAACCATGTCGCGATTTCATTGGTTTTATTTTTCTTTTAGATGAAACTCAAAATTTAAGTAAGATTACTGCAAATGACCTTTTAAATATACATTGTTTTAATAAGAAATAATTAGGTACAATAGTATTTAATGAATTCATTACTGCAATAAAAAGTACAATATTTAAATATATATTGAAATAGCAACACTTACAAAATATCCAGCAGTTGATCTGAAGAGCCGGTAAAATTATCGAATTAAAAAACGTAGTATAATTGTAATGGAATGCATTTATTTATTTCATATAAGTAGTATGTTCTTGTCATATACTCTTAAACAATATTGTATATTGCATAATTATATAAAAATCACAGGGTCCTAGTCAATAATGAAGTCTACAAACATTGCAGAAAACAGTCAACATTGAACTGACGCAGTGGCAGTTTTCATGCACAGACTTATTGTTCGTATTAAATTTTATTCTAAAAAGAGTACAAAGTACCGTTTTTGGAGCAAAACGTAGCAACTTTACTCTTATAGAGGAACACGAAAATGAATTTACTCTTTAAAGAACAAAAAACTGAACAAATTTCTGGTAATAAGTACCTCTTTAATAGTACTTACATTTTTTAGGAAAAATTTAGGGCAGAATATGATTTAAAAAGAGTAAATATCACTTTTAAAAGTGTAAAAGTTTCCTCCTGCTCTTTATTAAGCAATTTTTGCCCCTTAAAATTGTTTACCCTCGGAAGAGTACCATCAATTACTTTTCAAAAGGCAAAAATAATACCATTATTGCAGCAAAATGCTATGCGCTCTTCTGAAAAAGCATGCTACAGTGCCCTTTTTTTCAACTGTGTAGGCTGAAGTTTGCGTGTTCCTCATGGTATCCCGGATCCTGAATAAATCTGTAGTCTTTAAAATGTTCACAACATAATATTAACAGTCAGATAAATAAATTCATAGAAACAGCATAGAGTATTGACGAAAACACTAAACAATAGGTCCATACCACGGTATATCCACACACAGTAAATTCGCGCACTGCACTAGCAAGAAATAAACAGTAAGCGGTTTGATTCAGAATGATTTCGATACGTAACTTGTTAATAAGTAATTATAAAGGTGGCTACAGATATGAAGTACGGCAGGAAGAGTACGTACGGTACAGCATATGCAGCGAACCATTCTTAGATGTGTTCCCGACTTTATACTAAACATTCAAATATATAAGTTTTAAAGAATATTGTATAAGACTATAATTTCAGCAACATAATATTTAAAACTGAAATAAAATATTTTGTTGTTATAATATTTGAGTATGAACTATTCTCTGAGGTATATTTATATTGTTTTTATGCATTTAAATAAAGCAGAGTTCTTACCACCGAAATTCGCACTTCCGATATTCACTGCACTCTTCGAAAATGTCATCTTACAGTAGAACGACCATATGGGAATGTTAATTGAATACGCAGCATGAGCGTATTGTAAAGATTTAAACATGCATGTTTCCTATGTTGCTATGATACCACGTTATTCATCAAAAATTTTATAAAATTTTAATGTGTCCAAGTGAAATGTCATAAATAGTACCTACATGGGAATTAATGAAAATGTAAGTTAAGAGTTGTAGAAAAAGTAGTGTGCAACACTTGAAGAAATGCTCTTACATGCTTATTATGATTAAATTTGAAAAAATTGGTTATTATTTTACTAAAATTATCATCTAGATGATAATTAAAAAAGAAATAAAGATAATTTCTATTTATATCTAGATAAGATAATAGATAAATAAGAAAAATTATATCTAGATAAGATAATAGATGAAACTATATTATCTAGATGATTTATCTAGAAAAATTTTCTAGATGATTTATCTAGATAAAATTATCTAGATGATTTATCTAGATAAAATTATCTAGATGATTTATCTAGATAAAATTATCTAGATAAGTTACAACACTGCTTACTTACATACATTCAAATTTTAAGTTAGGATCCTTATCCTGAAACACTCTGTAGTACCTCGCGTTGGAAAATGAAACCTAACGCACATAAATGTAATAGTATATTATGCAATGAGTTTGTAATGATAGATGGTAGCTATTAATACGCGAGTATGATATTTACGATACGAGCCATGGCTAGTGTCGTAATTCATACGAGTGTATTAATAGTCATTATACACGAGTTACATACACACTCTTTTCTACTCCCATGCTTTCTTTAAAAAAAACTATTAATTTGCATGGAATTTACTTGGGTGTTTAATAATGAAAATCTGTATCGAAATGAATGTCATTCAAGTACAGACAATACATATATTTTATAAGCCAAATTAAAGCATGGGCTTAAAAAATAACTATTTCGTAAGGATATTTTGCATGGACGATCCGAACCGTTTCGAAATGCGTGAAATCTCAATGTGTTTCCCGTTCTGTCCATGACTGGCACTGGGAGCAGAAACCAGGACAATGAAAATCTGTATTATGTTAGGGACCAAATTAGAATTTTTGTGATTATTACAAGCGAAGGCGAAGGCCTTCTGTTGGTTTGCTTTCAAAATGGCGAGAAACGCCAAACACACAGCGGACTGTTTGTAAATACGCTGACCAAATAACGAAAAAATAAAGGAAACGCGTTATTTATTTATGTTCCCGAGAAAGGTAAAAATTGTATTCTCTACAGTTAGCTCAGTCAGAGACGTTTTATATTTTAATTTTGTAATCATTAAGTTAAAATTAGAGATATTAGAGCATTATGATTCTTGCGACAACTATTGTGTTTGGTTTTCCCTGCTTAATTTCAGTGCAACTAAATACATTTTTCAAACAGCAATTTAACAGAATATATACATTAAAATTATATACATAATAATATTATGGTTCTATTAACCGGGGTGAATCAGTATTTTAAAAATCAAACAGAAAACTGAAAACAAATGTTTTAAAAGATTAAAATTTTAATTTTATAGAATAGGTTATCTACTAAGTAAAAAAACTCAAAAACTGTCAATTGAAGCATGATTCTGGTTTTCTAGAATTTGCATTTCTTGAAAATAATATTGCAAAATAAAAATATAGAGATGAAACAAACACCAAAAAACCTTTCTATTTATTTATATTAATATGTCCATTTACATGTGTTTTACAAATACGTCTAGAATAGGGCTGTGAAAAAAATCGTTTAATCGACTTTCGAATATTAAATTATTTCGAATATGCAATCACACCAGTAAGTTATTTTACCCTCGAAAGGTAGAGTGGTAGAATAGTAATAGTACTGTTAAGTACATTTTATTTTCTGTATTTTGACATACCATTAAAATAATTGTCAAAAAAGATAAGGATGAGCTAGGCAAATAAAAATATTATATTACTACGCAATGCGTTGATTTTTGTGCGAAAATTTTGATTGTTCTGCTCTGAAATTTAACGAACCATGGTGTGTTTTATTTACTTTTTACGTCCTCTGGGAACTAAATATGAAACAAAAAAATCATTTTGCTTTGTTTACATGCTCCACTGAGTATATTGATTAGTTGAATCTTAATTAAACGCATAATATTACAGCACAGAAACAAGAAAACAAGATTCTTTTTATAATCTGAAAATATCTTCTTAAAATTATTACACAAGCCGAAGGTGAGTGTCGTAATCATGTATTGCTATACTTTACTATACAGGAAGAATTTTAGGTAAAAGCTATACAGGGTGTTTCTATACATATACACTTATTTTTGCGAATTTTGAAAAAAATCTTTCTTTTCTGAAAAACCTATTGCTTATTTAAAAAGGCATTTAAATTTTAATTAGATATAAATTTGTTTCACAAGTTTTCAAACACTTTGACGCATAGTTTATTTTGCCTATTTTGCCTAAAATGAGACATTTTGCATTTTATGCCTATTTAACTGTTTTATTGCCTATATTCGGCCTATTCTTGCGTTAAAACCTATAACTTAAACTTATTTTAGATTTTTTTTATTATTTTGTCAATTTAATTATTTCAAATAAAAAGTTTGTGATATTTTTGGTTTTAATATATTAATTTGGAAAATTTATAAATTATTTTTAAAAAATGACAAAGATGGAATTATGCTTTTATACAACTGATGGTAGTGTTGTATTCTGCAAATATTGTGATCAAACGGTAAAATTTAAATAGTCTCAACCTTCATAGTTTAATAGTGTGCCTATCTGCTAATATTTGCAATATTTTTCTTCTGCTAGTGTTTATTTTGCTTGTTAATATATTTATAGAAGTAAAAATAAATAGCCTACATATTTTAAATACTATACATATGCTTTAAAAAAAAAATTAAACACTTAATGTACCGCAATAAACGGTATTAAATTTAAATGCCTAATTTGACTTATTAATGCCTATTTTAATTTATAAATGCCTATTTCGGCCTATTTTGATCATTTTCGTTGCCTATTTGCCTACCTATTTATCGAACTTTTTAGCGCCTAAAATCCGGACTCTACTAAACAGTATATCAAATTATATAACCTATTAAAGTTGCGTGCAGAAGTATAGAAACATCCTGTATATTAAGAAGGTACAAAAAAATTATTTGCTCTTTCTTTAAGGCAGTTGAGTTGAGTTATTAAAAAAGTCAATAATTCACACTAATAATATAGGTAGGTATAATATTATTCATTGGTAACAATATTGTACAATAATTGATAAATATTATTTAATGGTCGCAAATATACCTATTGTTATAGTTAAGAGAGAAAATGTATTTTTTCTTTAAATTTACGGATGAGTACGTAATCCATTTTTTTATACAGGGTGTTTCTATACAACTTTAATACTGGATTAATGGTTATATATTGTTATAGTTAAGAGAGAAAATGTATTTTTTCTTTAAATTTACGGATGAGTACGTAATCCATTTTTTTATACAGGGTGTTTCTATACAACTTTAATACTGGATTAATGGTTATATAATTTTTATTTAATTTGGCGAAAATAATAAAAGAAATGGGGACTAGTGAACATAGTGCCACTTGTTTAAAACTACAACATTTAACTGTTTATTAAATATGTTATTTAAATTATAAATACCTACTACCTACAAATAATCACTTATTTTTATGTAATATGTAATTAAATGCATTATCAAGCCAGTGATACTAAAGTAGAGTGACCAATTTTGCTGAAATTAGTCAAATCTTTGAACAAATAATTTACTACAAGAACGGCAACGTAAGTAATAGAATACGTAACGCCTAAAAAGTTCAAATATCGACAGCGCCATCTGGCACTCGGTACATGAACTGATTGTTATCGGTTTGTTGTAATCAAATTAACAACAAAACTGTATTGGCACTATCATTATATAATGTAAGGAAGTAATTAATGTACATTGGAATTTATAAATCTTACATATCTGTTTGAACCATTTTTTCATTTCTCTATACTTACAGTTAAAAAGTAAATAATAGTATATTATTTAATGAGCAAATAATGTAGGCCATAATTGAAAAGGATGAAAGTTTAAATCATCCGAGTGAATTATATCCATTATTTGCGAGTCAAATACGATGTTTTATCTACAACATTTTAAATAAAGCAACATTTCTTATTTACAAATTTGTATTCCATATTAACATAATCTCTAACTTTGATGTGATGACAATAATAATTGACATTCGAGTAATTTAGATCTATTATGGGCTAGTCATATACCTACAACGTTTTACAAATTTTTATTATTTATTTAATTATTTTTACTGTTTCTGCTTACAACGTCATAAAACGATAATGATAATTTAATAAAACAGGTGTGATAGAAGTTTGACATATCGGAAGAATAAAGTACTCATTTAACAGTGTTAAATTCATTAATTCATAATGAGTGGGGTTTATTATACTACTTTCGCGTATATTATATAATTAAATAGATTATTCTATTGTCGTAAATAAAAATCAATATTTAACGTTTCTTTAATTTAAAATATATCGTCCACAGTTGTTATGTCTTCATCATATCAAAAAAAATTCTCCAAAAATAAACCATGATAGTTTATGTTCTCTCAAAAAATTATAATATTATTACCTACCGCTTCTTATTCTATATAGTCTAAGGTTTATGCTGTAAAGAAGGATTTTTCAAATTTTTCCACCAAAGTGGACTATCAAATTTCATATCGTTATATACAAATTTAAGGGAGAAAACGATGGCAGACAGCGTTTGAATTACATATACATACAACAATTTTAATATTTTTGCTATACGGCATTAAGTTTAATTTGATGTCAAAGCACATGCACCCTTATTCATTAATTAGTTATTAGATTGAAGGAAGACAGTCTTATTAGATTTTACAAAATTAATTTTCATATTTCCTTTCATATAAATTTACAAAATGTTTTTTCTACATGGCAGAGTAAAAATATTAGGAACAATTTTTTATTATTGTTATAGTTTACATAAAGTGAGGAAACTAGTAAAATTGATTCAAAGTAATTATATGATATGAATATGATAATTCATTTATTGTATAGATACGTAGAGATTTCATTTAAAAAAACGGGTTATCATGTGCTAGCCACATCAAAATTATTTATTATGTTAATATTTGCACAAAATGTTTATGATTTAGTTTTTGGGAAGAAGTTAATTGTAGAAAATATGATATTGTTATTTTTACTTCTAATTTCATTATTTTTAAAAGGCTTTGAAATTTATATTTTCAACAAGTAAACAAATTATTTTATTTAGGTAGGTACTTATTGTTTAACATAAATTCCTCTGCATTTCGAATCAGACGCTCTACAAGACAAAGAAAGCATGCTTCCCTTTCCTAGCTCATTACTACATTCTCTCTCTCCTTCAATAATAATTTCTAGAACTCTCGCTGAATAGAATAGGACGGTTAAAAATTTTTGTACACTTTATATACATTACGTTTCCGTTCTTGTAGTAAATTATTTATGCAAAGGTAGAATACAAAACCTATGATCTAGTATTAATTATTGGCATGTCATTGAAGGAAAATAATAAAAAACAGGGACTCGTACCGCACAAAATACTGGTACAGGTTCGGTTTACGCGGTTCACTGTGCATTAAAGTGTACGGTTTTGTTTCTATTTTATATTTTGTTTTTTATATTAACCAGTAACCGGTTTTCAAAAAATTGGTTCAAATTTTGGTTTCGGTTCGAAAATTAGCAATCAACTAATTGAACATATTTGTTCCAGTTTTGACTAAAATATTATAAATTTTTATAATAATAATTTTACGAAATTAAAGAAAACAACAATTTTCATATAAAAAATTAGTAGCATTTTAACGAATAAACGTCCAATATTTATTAATGCTTCGAACCGTTAAAAGATATTTTATAACGGTACAGGTTTGACATTCGTTTCATTAATATAACCATAGCCCTACTTATATATTTTTTGTTGGGTAATCTATTATTTAAAATAGCGAGATCCAAAATAATTATAAGAAATTTACGAAAAAAATGCGCCGCAGGTGAACATATTTTTGTTTATTGATTGATAGATGACAGATTTTATGATAAAATTTGAATTGTATAAAAATATTAAACGTTAACATTTCAATTTTATAAAATGAAACCGATAATCAGTACATTCAGTACAGTATGTAATAAATCAGTACAAAATATTTTTCAAATTTTAATCAGTACAAAAGGGTCTGAAAATCAGTACTGTACTGACAAAATCAATACGAATGGTCACTCTATACCAAAGTGTTCACGTCATGTAGGTACATTACCGTTATTTTTACGAAATTTAAAAAAAACAATTATTTTTATTAATAACTCATTAAAGTTTTGTACAGATGTATAGAAAAATTCTGTATATAAACAGCTTTTCCAAGTAAACTATACTTTATTGTCTCTATGTTACGCGTTTCCAGACATTAAATTTCCTATAAAATATATTCAATTATTGTCAGAATTCCGATTTTCCAGGTAATTGATATAGAGTTGTACCTGGTACTATGTATCAATATAGGGTTTCTTTATATTATACACTTTTTTCTTTTGTTCTGAACGCAACCTAGAAAAGCATGAAAATAACAATTCTGAGAAATTATAAAGGTCATTATATGTATTTCTTGAGTACGAGATAATGAACAGAGCAATTATTATTGTGTTGTTGTGCAAAAGTCGAACAATTTAAAAAATATCAAATATTTTTCAAAGATCGATTTACGGGATAACTAAAATAAAGTAAAAATTCAATTTGTTTTGCAGCAAATTTTGAAATTTAAGGTGGACCACGCTGTCGGGTAATACGAGTATATTGACTAAAATCCACACAACCGTACAAAATTAAACAATGAATAAAATAATATATGGGAGAAGGGGGCAGTTTTGAAATAGGGGCAGTATAGAACATCGTAATTTTAAATTTTGCTGTTTAACATTATGTCGCCATCTGTTGCATTTTGATTGTACTATTAATGGCGATTCTAGAAAAGTGAAATATTTCAACATTCGGCATAGTATTTCAGTGTTATGTATGGTGAACAGTTTTTGCACCTAAATTGTAAGTATTTAAGATTTTACTCATAAGAATTTACTAACTTAAGTTTAGTTAATTTCTAATACTTTAAGGATACACTATTGAATTTAAAGGATTCAGAATAATTTTACGTAATTCTAATATTTATTTAACGTACTGAGTAGAAGTTATAACCTCAATTTTAAAAACATGTGTTAAGGGGCAGTGTTGAATTTTGATGTATGGGGCAGTTTTGAAAGTATAAAATATTACGTTGGGCAAATCAAAGAAGAAAAAGATGACGAGGATTACGAGATAAATTTTATGAGGAAACAGACTGATGGAATGAAGTTTTATTTTCCTCAAATTGTGGATAAATCAACTGTTCGAGCGAAAGACATTGTTATGAAATTACCGTCACCTATTACAAGTGGAACAACAGCTCGAACAACACAAGTATTTAGTTTTACCTTTAATAATGTCAATTCTTATACTATTAACTAAGTTTCCTGTAGTAATAAAACTATGTTTTATTGCATTACTTTAAAAATTTTCTGCCTTATATATGTGTGTTCATTACTGCCCCAGAACAAATCAAAACTGCCCCTGCTTTGGGGCAGTTTTGAACGATTGCAGATATTTTTTGAATGTTTGAAGTTGAAGTTTAGAATCAAATAAATTTTTTAGTTTTTGGCATCAAACGATAGACAAAATGTTGTTATATTTTTTGATAATTTTGTTATTTTAATAAGCAATATAATAAAATATATAAAAATGAATTTGTAAATTTTGTTCTATACTGCCCCCTTCTCCCCTAAACTAATTTATTATATTTCTTTATTTTTAATAATAATAATAACTCATAATTTAATTCTATCAATTTTTATCCACAAAGGTTAGATAAACGATTTCCAGTATTCATATTAAAATTAATTAGAAGATTGAGTAATTTACAAACATACACTGTCGCATTGTTTGAGCATTTCCCGTGCGGTTCCAACGTCAACGTCTATAATTATGATAACATACGAGTATTATTATAAGTCGTCGATAAAGATATGTACAGTTTACCGGATGTGTGGTTAAATTCGCGGATAATCATTGTTGAGAAACATTTTTGTCGTTGTACATAAACACAAACTTGCAACATTTCAACATTTTGTCATAGACATAGTCCTGGAAATTGCCAATTTATAAAAACTTTATTTAGAAGACATATTTCTACATTACAAATGTTATCGTAGTTGAAATTTTAAACAATGAAAATATTTACCAAAATGATAGAGTCCAGATAGACGCTCTTAATTATTTTAATGTAATACGAAAAACATCTGTAAATAAGTTGCCTCACCTGCTTCACCTGACGCACCGTCACTGCAAATCGGATTCCAATGTACAAAGATTTAAAGCAACCAACCAGTGTAGTTGAATTAAGACACGACATACATCACTTTTTAACGATACAGGTTATAATTAAATAATTTAATATTGATTATTCATAAATTTCATAGCTTTGGAATCCTCTTTATTGTATAAAAATCCGAGTATTGATCTAAGTAAAAAAAAATCCGTTTTTTAGTTATGAGTTGCAATAAGTCGCTTTTTCATCAACTCACAACCAGACTAGCACATGAGTCAACTTCGTCTGTACACTGGCGAAACGGACAGGCGTTCCTTTTCAACCTCGATTATTTTACATACTTTAAATGTACTAAAGCACATAATTTGACTTTGACTTATGATTGGTTTCTAAACATTTCAAATAGTTGACTTATGTTATTAGTAACATAACACATGTCTTCCTTAGAACATAAGTCAATTTAGTAAATTGTTTCAAATGCCATGGCGATTTATTTTTCATATTTCTATTTTATTTTGCTATAAATTTGATCTAATTTAACATGTACAAATAGAAAGTAAATGAATATAAATTACTTAGGGCCGGTTTCTGAAATGATATTTAACTGACCAGTTAGCCAACTGCCCGTTAAATGTATTGAAAGGTTAAAATTGTTTTGGGTTTCTGAAAACATGTTCCAGTTAAATTATATGACAGATAACTAACTCATGGTTTTATCCTGAACTAACACTTATGTTTAAATTTAATTCGTACTGGTTAAATTAGCAAAAACGCTCACTGTCAACAGTCATTTTTAATTTATGAAATACCGGTGAATACAAACAAATGATAAAAATCATAGTTTATTAAACGTCAGTTAATTTAAACCTACCTATTTGCCGCGTTAACTTATCGGGGCAGTTAAATCCAAATATGATGTTTCAGAAACCCATTTGGAAGTTTATTGAAGAGTTAAATTAACTGGTCAGTTAAGTATCTTTTCAGAAACCGGCTCTTAGTGCCTTATAAGTTTTTTGTGTTTCCTGCAAATTTAACATTTTCGACATATGTGCTTAGATCCACCGACCACCGACCCTAGAGTTATACTTATGTTAAGTGCTAAAAACGGAGACAATTTATTTTAAAAACAATTCTAAAAACTGTGACTATGTTAAGCGCGGAAACGTAGCTTTACGCCTGAAAACATAATTAAAAGAAACTAAAAGACCAGTCAGACACATATAGCGCATCCCCACTGTTACAGCAAATGTTTGTGATATTTATTAAATGAACATCTTGTATTGCTGTACGAAATTACCATAGCCCGAATGGCGCAAGGCTGTCCAATTCACTCATTGTCATCTTTGCATATTCCATATTCCTATTCTCATCGAGAGACCCCCCCCCCTTCCCCTTACACGTGACAGCCTATTATATCGCCGGCAAATGGGTGTTGGTTGTTCTCTCTGGCCGGCACGAGCTGCATACTAACTTAGATTTAGGACTTTAAAATGAAGCGTTTCCTATACGAGTACAACAAGAGAACGACGCTAGGCGTACGGACGCTATAGCGTCGTACAGTGAATGAGGTAAGCACAGACTACCACTTAATTGGTTTTAAGGGTGTAACGGGTTATGCAAATGGTGCTTGAGCTGATACGGACGAGAGATGAAATTGAGGACGTCTCGATTCGACTACGGAAAGTTTGAGTGCATAAGTTACCAATAGGGTTATGCACCATACTCGAACAATAAGAAATTCGTATTAAAAATCAAAACTTATTGGTAAATCGCGAATATAAAAACAGAAACACGACGGGACTGCTAAGGTGATTGAGAGACGGAATCTGTGAGACTGGGCATAGAGATCTTGAGTTTGAATCTCGGTAAGGTTGGAAAGGGGGTAGCGGGATAAGCATAGCGAATCGGCCCCAGAGCGATTTTGACATGGCATCATGTTGGCCCTTTAAAAAATGTTTTAAAAACAAGATTTAGATGGTTACCAGCTTTATAGACACCTATCTCTGCTTACAATCCATAAAAAAGTGATTTTTTGACATTTTTGTGGAAAACAATTTTTTGGTAATCGCATTTAAGTAAAATAAAGTATTTGCCACCATCGCGCCTGATACGGCATACGACTGGTAGTATGGGTTTCTCTGTCTAACATGTATGTTTGAGGACACTGGAAACGTCGGTGTTGCCAACGGCCAACCTAAATATAACCAAACCAATGAAAAAGAATCTTTTGCCGCGTTTATCATTGCTTTTCAAAAAACCTTGTACTTTTTTTTCGACATGTTTTGGATATTTTTTATTCAACAATTTTTTTTTTACATTTTGGTTTTATAATTTTGGAACATTACGGTTTGTTCAAAATGTTTCAAAATTATGGTTTGTTCAAAATGTTCCAAAATTATAAAACCAAAATTAGAAAAAAAATAGTTGAATAAAAAATATCCAAAACTTGTTGTAACACATGTCAAAACAAAAAATGTACAAGGTTTTTTGAAAAGCAGTGATAAACGCGGTAAAAGTTTATTTTTCATTGGTTTGGTTATATTTAGGTTGGCCGTTGGCAACACCGACGTTTCCAGTGTCCTCAAACATACAACATGTTAGACATGTTACCAGTGGCAAATACTTTTTTTTACTTAAATGCGATTGTCGCCTGATCTAATAGAGATATTGTAATGCGGTTTTTTCCGCCTAAAAGCGTATAAAATTCTCTAAATTTTGTATTTGGTGTTTTTAAGAGTCTCAACTACAACCCGAAAAAAGCGAAGGTCAATCTTAAAAAAGTGTCAATTTTTAACTTTTTTTTTGCTTTAAATTGATTTTTCGCAGTAAATTCCGCTTCAGATATAAATGAAAAAAATTGTAGACATTCTCTAATTTGTGCAGATTAATTTTCTGTTACCAAAAGTTACATTAGAGTCACGTAAGTAGGCCCAAAAAATTGTTTTCTACAAAAATGTCAAAAAATCACTCTTTTATGGATTGTAAGCAGAGATTGATATCAATAAAGCTGGTAACCATCTAAATCTTGTTTTTTAAACATTTTTTAAAGGGCTAACATGATGCCAAGTCAAAATCGCTCTGGGGCCGATTCACTATGCTTATCCCGCTACCCCCTTTTCACGGCCTGATTTGGATCGGTACCGACTCCCGTTACCATTCCAAGTTGGGATCGAATTATCTTCGCAACCCCTAGCTATCGAGCACCGGCTAGGAGTGGTAACAAGGACATGCACTGGGTTGACTGGCAACACACATGATTGTAAACTAAACTCAGTGGCTAAGTAAAAGCAAAATATAAGCTCTATCTGCGGTTATACAGTAGTCCTTTGATTTTCATGTAACGTGTCATCTTTTCTGCGCATCGATGAAACTCCTCCTACTGGTGTTTAACTAAACTTCAAACTTATACTGATATTGTAAGTAGTTTAAAATTACTATTTTGCATTTTGATTTTTAATAACATTTGCAACATGCTTGCAATACAAAATTCAATTGAAATTTGTTCATTTACCTGTGCAGGACCCAAAGAACGAAGTTCCTACGACGATTTGGCACAAAGTTATGGGCGTTTGAAAAAAGTGCATTTTGTGGTTTTTTGACTCTCTGACGAATTTTTTTTTTCACGAATGAAATTTTCTTTCAAAATTTCTAATATTTTATTCACGCGAAATATCCAATTTCATTTTTAAAGAAGTAAGCAACTCTCACGAGTTTCAAGTTTAAATATATAGCTTCAATGTTGTTGCTTCTGCCTTGTAGATCAAGCGGCTATGGAGGTATTATGATACTTGTTAATAAAACTCAACAATATTTGTCAATTGATATTGATACCATAAAGAACTTAATATCTGTTGCAATAGTATGTGAACTTGTTGCTGTCAAATTAATGCAACTTAATTTAATAGTCATCCCGACATCTTAAAAGTGTCATGCGACTTCCTATTTTTAAAAATAATTTGAATAATTTTTTTATTACCACGTTTTTAAATGGACTAAAACGTATAAAATAATTCGATTTAAAATGAAAAACGTGTGGCACATGCAATAGATACCTAAATGATGCATGAATAGTTCATCTAAGTCACTAATAATTTTATTTGCACTGCAAATGATATGAACTGGTGTGTGAGTTTTCTCAACAACAGCTACTGTCTACACTCATTATTATCTATTTCATGCGGTCCACGTTTTTCATTTTTGAATCTAATTATTTTATACTTTTTAATCCGTTTTAAAAACGTAGTATACTAATAATTTTTTTATTAAAATAATTATTTTCTGCTTTTTAGTCTTGTGTGTGTGAAATTTGTATGTAACTAAATACATTAAACGTTAATTAAACCATATGATTTGAGATACCTGGCCACCATTTTGTTTCAAGATATTGGACTGACATTGTTATATGCCTATGTCTTAAATTAGATCTTTAGCTGTTACTGTACTAAATTTGAAACCGATCGGTGGATCGGTGCAGTAAATTTTGAAATAGCTAGCCGCCATTTTGTTTCAAGATGGCGGACTAACATTTAATATACCTATGTTTCAAGACAGATCCTTAGATTAATTAATTAGAACGCAATCGTTGCAGTATACATTTTGAGATATAAATTTTCAATAATAAGACAGCATTCAATTTGTTATATTTCAGAAAACAAATAGGTATACCAGAATTTTTGAAAAAAATTTAAAAACTATTATAAAGTTAATGTCACCAATAACATGATTCTAGTTATCCGAGATCTCTTTTATTTGTCTTAACAATTGAATGTAGGGCGTTCAATTTCTATTAAATGATCCATTTTTATTTTTCGATGCACCAACTTACTTAAATAAACAAGATTCTGTCACATTTATGGCCTACATTCAATTGTTATGACAAATAAAAGAGATCTCGGATAATTAGATTCATGTTATTGGTGAAATTAACTTTATAACAGTTTTTACATTTTTTTCAAAAAATTTATTAAAGCGATTGTTTATTTCAGAAAGAAAATAATTTAAATCCGTAAATCATCACATAAACCAAAGCCGCCAAATGGACATTGGGCGAAAAAAATACGGTTACAAATATCCAAAATGCAATAACTGGTATTACACACGTAAAATGGGACTTTTAAAATAAACATTTCGTCAATTTTCCAAAAATTTGAGTTATTGAATGAATGGAAAAAAATGTAACGTTGCTGAATCAGTAAATTGCACTAACTGGCGAATATGGGAAAATCATCTTCAGAATAGTAATTTCATTAATTCAAAGAAAGAGAAATTAAACTGCAATGCCGTACCTCGGCCAGCTTTACATAACATTGATATGTAAGTAACAATAGTAATAGTACTAACAAAACTACCAGTATTAATTCCGCCTCAGTAGACCATAGTAACAATTCCAGTTCCTCAGCAAACTTAATAGCAAATAAACATTGTTATGCTTTTTTATTTTTATGTATATCATAATTATAATTTTAAGTAGCAGTATTACTATTTACATTATTTAAAATTCGCGCGTCAAATGTCGTTTGCCACTTGGGCACCGAAGGGCTAGCTGGAGCCAACTGTCATTCGTGTTTTCATGATTTAACACGGGGCTCTTATGTGATTCAATCTAACCAAAATCATACCAACCTGCTATTTATCTATGTTAGTTTATTTTAGTAACGAGGAATGTAGCAGAATAAGGAATAAATACTGAGTATAATTCATTCTGTGAATTTTATGGCAAATTTTTATTTCAAAAATAGTACTCAACATCATCTGTATGAAACTGAATATTTCAATATTTTTAAATTTAAATTTTCCTAGTATTAGCAACACTGTGTACAGCGGATGCATTAAAAGTTTAGCCGATAGATGGCAGTCTAGTTTCGTTCACTTTTTTGGTTTCTTGTTTATTTGGATGTGACCTGTTGCTCCTACGCGTGATTTTTACTAATTTATACTTTTGATAACTTGTGTTTAACTTTTCACATAAACTATTATATTGCTGAGGTAAGTATACTAGCCGGGCAGCCCGTACTGCGAAGGTCAAATTGTTCAAATTTGAAGGATCTGATTCGCCGAAAAAACATTAAAACTACTTGGCGCTAATATCACGTCAAACACGAACAATGCTTCGCAGTACGGGCTGCCCGGCTAGTAATACTCTTGAAACTACTTTACACTATTCGCTAATATTACTGCGAAGTTGATTGATTTCTATCTATATTGTAGGATTGTCTGAGAATGGATGTCCCTGCTGATGTTTTGGAGGAGTTGAAGTGTGACGAATGTGGCATGTACTTGTCGCGAGGCCCTGTGTACCTGCAACACGATGGAGCGGCGGTGTGTGGCCGGTGCCTTTCCCCCAAACGACCGGCAACGAGAAACAAGGAATACGAAGCCTTGGCCAAGCTGCTGCGCTTCCCCTGTAAGAACGCGGAGTTAGGGTGCAGGGAGACAGTTGGCTTCTCAGAGGTCGCACACGAGACTCGGTGCTTGTACCGGCAGTACGTGTGTCCGGTGGTCGGCTCCTCGCACTGCTCGTGGCTGGGCCCCAGGAGTGAACTACTGCAGCACTGCAGAGCGCAGCACCCGGATTACGTGCTCGACAACCCCTGCAGCCTCGTGCACGACATCACTACGTCCAGCCTGCACAACTACGTGCTGCAGGCCTACAAGCTGCTTTTCCTGCTGCTCACCAAAGTCTGTGTGACGTCAGGGCGGATCTACCACTCCGTGCAGCTCCTGGACGCCGAGGACATGGCCCAGGACTTTACTTACACACTGAACATCAAACGCAACAACGCAGAAATAACTAATAGAGGTGACGTAGCTCCTGGTGGCTGCCTGGCGCTGCATGAGCCCACGGCGCAGGGCCTGGACATCAACAGCCTGCTAAGCGTGCTGGGCGGCTGGAACGGCGCCTCGTGCACTGTGGCGGTGGAACGGCGGCGCTGGCGGGGGACGTGCGCGGGGTGCGCTGCGGATATGACGATGAGGTTGTACTGTGACGAGGGCGGCTGGCGGTGCGAGCGCTGTGCCCCTACCAGGCGAAGCTGTAAGAACCAGGGCTGCACACATCAGGACATCCCAGGCAAGTGCAGCAAACACGAGGCGTACTTCTGTCAGCAGCGCACCAAGTGTTACATATGTTATGTAGAAGTGTCACGTGGTACGTTGTCCACGCACTACACCTCGGCTCACGGCGATGTAACGTGCGACGCCGGCTTCACTTGGCGGGCTACACGCGGGCTGGGGCACCGTATCGTGACTTGTACTGCAGGCATCGCTGTGTGCAGGTACTGGCTGACCGGCTCACAGTTTGTCCTCCGCGTGTTCATCCCTATGTTGACTGAGTGGCTGTGTGAGTTTTGTTGTGAGGTTCGCGTCACGCAGCCCAGTATGGACGTCACACACACATACACACCTGACGTGACGTACAACAACGAGTGGGACTGGTCCATTGAAATAGTTGGTCTATTTCCTTCGTGGACTTATGAGTTAGATATATCTGTAAATATTACTGAAATTGAAATGTAAGAATTTCTAAAATAAATTTATAAAAATAAATAAAATAATTTGGAAATAAAAAAATCTGCTCTGGCCACCACAGTACTTCCCCGACTATAAGTTTAAGTTTTAATAACTTCATACACCAAAATTTTAACATTTTTAAAATAACGTGATAGTGATTTAAAACTAACAGTTGTCAACGTCAAAGTGACAGCTGTCATTTAGTGACGTTTAAAATTACATTTATTATAAGTTATAGACGTAATATGAGCAATATGTCAATTAAATTAAATAATATTAATGAAAGCGCAAATGTTTACAATAGTTTCTTAAATTTCATTAGGGACTTAACTAGGATTTTTTTTTAGGTGGGCCAGTAAAAAGTAAAAATGTGGTCTACACATTTTATAGTAAAAGTTTTGTTTTGGATAATATAGGAGTACCTATGAAAAAAAAATTCAGTGCTGAAGGAATTTGATTTAGCACCTCCTGAAATTAATTTCGTAGAAAAACAATAATTGTACCCAGTTAAGAGGACATAATTCAACTCGAAAAATAGACTATTTTTCTGGAACAAATCTTGACTGCATCTAGCATGGTACAACATATTATAATACTGATTTTTTTACTATTATGTGCATAACAAATGAAAATAATCCGCTGTTTTTTTCATTTTCCAATGCTGGAAAAATTTTAATTGCATTAAAAAATACACCCATTTTTGACAATAAATTAAGTGTGTAAAAAACCTAAATATTGATATAAATATAAAATATAAATAATATTGGCCACCAAATATTTTTAGAACGCATAAAAATTCAATAATCATAATATAATTTTACACATTCTTTCAACTCCATCCATTCTATATTTTTGTAAATTTATGTATGTTCAATGAATTTTACTCTGAACCTTAATTAGCTCTTGAGTTGTAAATTTTTGAAATTATAATGTAAAATAAATCTGTATCCGTTCATGCTCAGTGTTCCAATATTGGCACAATTTTGTTATAAGGTACCTATGTAATTTGTTATCAACAAATATATTTTGAAAATTGACACCACATAATTATGTATACTTTAGATGATAAAGAACATTTTTATGCAAAAATATTTGTTGTTTTTAATATTATATTTAATATTATATTTACTTATATTATAAATTTTTGATAGTCAGGCATAATATAAAAACTCCTGTTTAAGTTAGTTGTTCTAATATTGGAACACTGGGAAAAATGGGTTATAATACAAGATAAACTATATTATTCTGTGAAAACATGAGTGAAAAATTCCTATTAATAAAGAAGATATGAATTTTTAACACTTTAATATTCGCACTGTGACGTCAACCGTGTAGGTTTTTGATTGACTGCGGTACCCAAACAATGGACCATACAAGATCAAAAATTTAAAAGAAATAATTGATTAAAATATGTAAGTGTTTGAAGGTAGATACAACGTATCTAATGATAAAAGTAATATGCAAAAGTGTAAAAGAAATAACATTATCAATAATAATTCTTAAAATGTGTGTACAGTAAAAAACAGTTTGATGTTATACTAGTGCTAGAGAAAAATTAGTGTCGATTAATAAAATGCAACAATAGGCTGCAAATTTATTTCCATTAAGTAAGATTAAGAAATTTAAAAGAATAAACAATTATTCAAATTTCTTAATCTGACTTGTTGGGAATAGCTTTGCAGCCTATTATTATATTAGTATTACATAATTCAGCGCCAGTATAAAACATCAAACTGTTTTTTAAATGCCGCCATTTTTTGTATCTGCCATACGAATAGGAGTATTGATAATGTTATTTATTTTAGACGTTGAGTTACTTTTATCATTATATACATTGTATCTACCTTCAAATACATATTTTAATCAATTAGTTATTTTGAATTTCTAACCTTGTATGGCCCATCGTTTGGAAGCCACATCCAATCAAAAAGTTACAAGCATGACGTCACAATGTTAATATTTAAACTTTAAAAATTCATATCTCCTTTATTAACATGATTTTTTTCACAGGACGTATAGTTTCTCCTATATTTAAAATAAAATTGTGCATAACATTCCTATCCTGAAAAACTTTTTTTGCCTCGTCATTATTCTTTTCGTTCAAGCTGTAGCGTATTTATGGTTGGTGAGGCCCTGTGCTCAAAATGTTGCGGGGCCTCATTTCACTAAGTAAATTTTAAATCTGATACTGGCACTGGGCGCATTAGATCGGGCAAGGAAAATGAATAATTAACTGGCTATATCTAGTTTAACATTATGTAGGTACTTGTGTAGAATTATTGTTCAGTATTGTAGAAATCGTAAAAAAGTAGTAAAGCGCCGCAGACGAATTTTTTTGTTGTTAAAAATAAAACGTTTTCTTAAAATCACTTATATTTTTAATAGGACGAAAAACTTCATTTTACTTTGTTTTCGTTAGTCGAATGAAGCAAACCTGACTGATTTTATTATCTCTCCGTAAGGACGTCAATGGTCGTATTAAAAGTAGCCAGAATTTAAATAAATAATGTTAAGGTGCTCAAATTTCTGAGCACCAATGAAAAATAACAAATAAAATTTATCTTTATAAAATAAAAATGCACATTTTTAGGCTTGCCGGGGTCCCTTAATCGTCCGGAGCACTGCTTCTGCGCACACCAAGGTAAATACGCCTCTGCGTTCAAGTTCTTTTATTCTTTCCTGTCGCAATCATTCGCACACGCAACAAATCATCAAATGTGACACTTTTTAGTCTACCAGTACAGTACCTTACAAAAGTTCATTATTTATCTTACTTACCGCCTTTTAGTAAAAGTATTTATATACAAATTGATTTTGAAATGGTTAAATTTTAGAAACACTAGGATAAGTATAAAATATAAATACTAATAAAACTGTCAAAAGTTTTATTAATAATTCGTAACGAACATCATAATATTAATTATTGGCACTGACTGCAACTATACCTACATAGGATGACAATTACAAAAATATAATATGAATATCGAGGACAAACTTTAAACCAATAATTTAAAGAGCATAAAATCAAATCAAACAAAAACTAGATATTGACATTAAGACCTAAAACTATAGCATCAATAGTCTTTCAGAACCTACTGAAATTAGTAATAACCGATATCACAGATTTGCTTCGGAGCTAAGAAATATTACAAGAATGCTCAAATAGAAAAATAGTACTGGAGTGGAGATACATAAAACGAAGCTTTGGAATGAACAGCAAATTATATTTGTTTTAATATACAAGCTTACAAAATTACTGTGCAGAAATTTTTTTAAATTATTGTAAATACAGAACAAAAAATGAACAGTGCTATTATAGGAGCAAATAATAATATCAAGTAACATAAATAAAAATGACAAACTGTATTTCATTGAAAGTTTTTAAGCTAACGATAAGCTAAAAAATATTAGGTAATATAATTACAAATATAATTGTGGTAGTAAGACAGTCAAATTTAAAAATTCTGCAATTTTAAACACATTAAAATTATATTGGTTAGTAAATTTTTAAAACTGCAATACAGAACAACAGTCGAAAATTGTGCAATTTGAAGCACATAATAGTAACAATAATTAGAAATTGAATTACAAGAATTCGCTAGTACATATTATTTAATATCATTGTGCAAGAAAAATTTTCTATCTTTAAAAACTGTGTTTTTTTTATTATAAGCTAAAAATTATTGAGAATACAATGTTAAATCCAACAAAAAGTACAAACTTATTGCTGCAAATATAAAGTAAAAAATGTTTGCCAATACTAAATTAAGAACTAACTTACAAAATCTGTATTTTGTTATAAACTAAAAAATATTGGAAATACATTTCTAACAAATAAACGTACAAACTTATTACTGCAAAGCGAAAAATGTTTACCAACACTAAATTAATAACTTACAAAATATAAAATAATACTAATTGCAACGACTATATTGTAGAACAATAAACAAAATGAACAAAAAAGGCTAAAAACTGAACAAATACTAAAAAATCAAACCAACCTAATATTGCTGGAGTTCGGGTTGCCTCGTTGTCCCCGAATAGGTCGTCCACGTTCAGTACTTCCCCGTTCCACAGCACCACGTCCTCCACCTCTGACGAAGACTCTACCATGTCCTCCACGTACTGGAATATCTCCAGGAGATTCAGGTCTTGAAATTTCTTGCGGAGTTAGGGCAATCAAAGCACGAGGTTGGGCTCCCAAAGGGCTACCATGTGTAACACTATCAACATGAATCTTTGGTGCAGGAAAATTCACTGCAGCAGCTGCAGAAAATTCTGCTGCCTTTACTTCTTCGACTCTTTCCTGCAGATATCGACGAAATCGCTCCGGATTGTAGTAGGAGTATTGGGTAGTACGAGGAATTGCTCCTGTTAATGTACTAGGAGCTGATGGTTCTTCAGGTAGCTGTTGTCGTCTGGTTGTACCACTTGTATTGTCTGAGGAGTTGGTACCAGAGTTCTGTTTATTTGACATCTTCGGTGTTCTATTAGCACTGTTTTCTAGCATATTTGCATAATCAATTTGATAATATGGTGGTGGAAGAAGAGGTACACGGTGTAACTTTTGTCTCGTATTGTCTTGAGGACTGTTGGCATTTGAAGTTTCATCTAGAACACGCTTTTTGTTGTAATAAGCATGTAGCAAATATGCAAGTTCTTGATAATATGCATCTAAATTCAAGTGTTTTGGTTGTTCTTGTCTGTTGCCATCTCCATAAGCACCATTTGTATTATCCAATTCCGCCGAAACATTATCTTGAGTGCTGTATTTGGTATAATTGCCAAAAGTATTGCCATATGGTTGAAAATTTCTATTGTTGTATAGATTATTATCACATCTTGGAATCTGCTGATTATAATTTGATGGTTTTGGTGCTTCTTGTGCGTATGGATTGTTAGCATAATTTGATATCTTCGGTGTTCCTAGCGCATATGGATTATTGTCAGAGTTCGAAATCTGGTTACCATAATTTAATGGTTTTCGTTGTTTTCGCGCATAAAGAGTATGATCACAGTTAAAATTCGGGTCACCATAATTGAGTGGTTTTGGTCTTTCTTGGGCGTATGAATTAATCTGGTGACAGTAATTTGATGGTAGCAAAGGTTCTTGCACAAATATATTATTATCCGAATTTGGAATCTGGTGACCATAATTTGATGGCTTTGGTGCATTTTGCGCGTATTGATTAGGGCTCAGAATTTGGTGACCATAATTTGACTGTTTTGGTTCTTCTTGCGCATATAAATTATTGCCAGAATTAGGAATCTGGTGAGCATAATTTGATGGTCTTCGTGGTTCTTGCGCATATAGAGTATTACCACTGTTCAAAATTTGGGGACCATAATTTGATGGTTTTGGTGCTTCTTGCGCATATGGATTATTGACAGGGGTCAGGTTTCGCTGATCATAATTTGAAGGTTTCGGTGTTTCTTGCGGATAGTTTGGCGACAGATGCGCATATTTTACTCTAGCTCCATCATTGCTTTGATTTCCATGACAATCAATCAAAATCAACGAATTTTGTCTGGTGTTCTGTTGACTATTAAAATTTGTCGCTCTTGTGGGTAAATGTTGATAATCGTATTCTTGGGGGGCCTCGTAGCGGCTATTACTACGATAGTTTTCATATGTAATGATACCTTTCGGCAAATTATTTCGTGTATCTTCAGAATTACTATCGGGAATAATCTCGCCATTACTTTCAGGTATTTGCTTTCGCTCACCTATATGAACCGGAATTTCACGACTTGTGTTAGATACAGTTGTTGATGCTGAGCTACGAGGAAGACCAAGACTCTCGTCGGATTCACTATTTACGTCACATTGTACAGTAGGTGGTCGATAAGTGAAGAGACCTCCTGTTGGAAATCTGACAGATGGGGTGCCAGTTGCTGCGGTGATTCTTTCTTTTTTCTGTTTCCTAAGAAGTTCTTTATAATCATCATTACAATGACGAGGACTCTTGTACAGTGTAATTACGTTATCGTTTGAAGGATCTGGTGTAGGAATAAAGGTGTGTGGTTGTCCAGATGTTATGGGATTGAAAGTTTTGTTTTCCCCATCATTATTACATTCTTCAGTAACGGGATCTGTACTTCTTTTTATATGGTCATCAGTTGATGATCCAACAGTTTTGATATAGTTTTCATCGATAACTCTGAAAGGTATATACTTGTAAGGTGATTGCTTGGCATTTGTGTTTTCATTATTGTAATTAAATGACGATTCGGCACTCTTTTTATCTTGAGTCTTTTCTTTATTATCTAGAGCAACTTTGCTAGAGTTTGAAATGTCTGTATTTAGTTGAGGAAACGGAACATACATATAAATTTTTGCTTCAGGCACAGGTAAATTTATCTTCGGTTGAGTACTACCAACTAATTTATTTTCTGCGGTCGTAGCATTAACTTCTTCAGCGTTGTTCTCCAAGTTGCTTGTTTTTGAATATGATGATATTGCTTGACTTTCCCAAAGTTTAAAAGGTTTGTATTCAGTAGTATTATCATCGTATGGAATTTCGACTTCAGCTCCTATGTCCAATGTTTGTTTATTTTCAATAGATACAGATAAATCCAGCATTTCTGGTACCATGTTGCTATCATTTGTACCACTGTCAGATGGTTCAGTTTCTGGTACTATATTATGGTCAGATGATACATCTTTTGACATATTGTTAAGTTCTTTCAAAGTCGGGAAATTGAAATCACTATCAGATTGTGCAGTTTCCAATATCGGGTTTTCAACCATTTCTGGCACTTCATTCTGGTCAGATATATCATTGTCCTCTTTTGACATATTTTCAAGGTCATCTAAAGTCGGGAATTCAAAATCATCACCAAACGGTTCAGTGTCTGCGACCGCAATTTCAACCATACCTGGCATATCGTCATGGTCAGGCGTATCATCATCATCATTATCATCATCAGATAGTGCTTCTTTTAGCATATCTTGAAGCTCGTCCCAAGAAGGTCGCTGAAACCCATCAAAAAATCGTACTGTTTTCAGTACTGGTTTTTCATTATTTTCGGAAACCACATTATAAGATGATAATTCTTTTATCAATTGGCCAAGTTCGATCCAAGTAGGAAATATAAAACCATCGCCAGGTTGTACAATTTCTGATTCCACACATGGAAAATCATTATCAGATTCTGCATCTTCTATCATTTGTTGAAGCTCGGGCCAAGTCGGTAATCTAAATTCGTCATCAGATCGTTCAGAATCCGGTACTGGTTTTTCAACCATTTCTGGCTCCTCATTATGGTCCGGCGTTTCATTGTCAGATGCTGCTGCCTTTTCTATTATTTGATCATGTTCGTTCACAGTTGGTAATAATAAATCAGTATCAGGATTTTCAGTTTGTACTACTGGTATTTTAACTATTTCGTCAGACGTATCATTATCAGAGAATGTTACTTTTAGCATTTTTTGAAGCTCTTGCCATGAAAATGATTTAATACCATAATGAAATACAGTTTTGGGTACTGATTTTTCAACAACATTATGGTCAGATGATACTTCTTTTATCAATTTTTGAAGTTCGTCTAAAGTTGGTAATATGAAATTACTATCAGATTGCTCAGATTTTGGGCTGGTTTTTACAACTTTTTCTGGTATTACATTAAGGTCAGGAATATTATTATCAGATAATGTTTCTTCGATCATTTTGTGCAGTTCATTCCAGGAAGGTACACGAAAATTATCTGGTTTAGTTTTCGATACTGGTTTTTCGCCCGCTTTTGCCATCACGTTATGGACATGCGTATTATTTTTAGATGTTGATTTTTTTTTAATTTGTTGAATTTCGTCCCAGGTAGGTATGTGTAAGTCATCATCAGGATATTTAGTTCTCGGTTCTGGTTTTCCGCGCGTTGCTGGAATTACATTAGGTTCATCGTTTTTTGAAGTTTTTTTTTTTCTATTTTGTTGAATTTCGTCCCAGGTAGGTATGTGCAAGTCATCAGTTTGCTCAGTTTTCAGATCTGGCGTTTCCTTCATTTCTGTCGTCACATTATTTTTTGGCGTTTTAATTTTTTTATTTTGTTGAGTTTTATCCCGGTTAGGTAATTGCATGTCACCGTCAGTTTCTTTAGTTTCCAATACTGCTTTTTGAATCATTTCTGTTAACACATTATCATCAGACGTATTATATTTAGATGCTTCTCCTTTTACCATTTTTTCAATTTCGTCAAAGCTAAGGTGTAAGATATCATCTGGGCGTTTAGTTTTCAGTACAGGTTTTCCAGCCATTTCTGGAAGCACATCATGGTCAGACGTCTTATTTCTTTCAAATTCTTCTTCTTCTTTTAACCATTCTTCAAGTTCGGCCAACGTAGGTAAACTACACCCAATTTGAAAAAGTGTTCTACGCGGTTTGATTTCCGGTTCATCATCATTTTGTGTGAGGTCAATTGTATCAATAACAATTGGTACATTTTCTGTTGTTTGTGTAATTTGAGGTGGTCCAGAAATAATAGTATTAGTAGAACGACGAGACGAAATTATTTTGCGTCCCTGCAAAGAAAAAATTTGATCAGGAAACACTTTTTGTAAAGCTTCCATAGCTAAGTCTATTTCTTCTTGTGTCCAATCAACTACTGGTTCTTGTTGTCCAACTTGGGAAGGATTGCCAGTTTGGGAACTAGCTGCATTTTGATTTTCGGCAGCTGCCGCGGTTGCAACTGAAGTCACAGTTTCCATGGTAATTGCTTCTTTATGCGAGGTAGCTGCAGATTCAGATCTATTTTGACCAATCGCCCCTGCAGTTGGCGGTTTTTTGAAAGCCGCAGGATGAATTCTTTTCAGACTTCTTCTGTATCTACGTGCCGTTTGTTTATTAGTCTCGCTTGGATCTTGAGATTCGCCCACACTTTGCTGAGAACTACTAGACGGTTCCGCTCTTTTTTTATCGTACAGAATTTTAAGGCGCTGCATATATTCATCTGGTGAGGGCAATTTAGGTTCAGACGGGTAATCGACCTATAAAATTTAATTTTACAAAAAGGACGAAAATAAGGCTAATTCATAATTTCATACACATATATCTCAATAATATGTATATGTATTAGTAATGCAACAAAGAATTTTTTAAATTCGTAAATTTAAGAATAGTTTTCGCAAGGAGTACATTTATTAATTATGCACTGACAAGAATTTTATAATTACCTACAAATAAAAGTAAGTACTTATTATTAAAAATTGTTAAAAAAAGTAATTAAATTTATTTTAAAAAAAAGTAAAATCCTACTGTATTTTTGTATCAATTAAAAGTGTAATTCCTATCTTTAACAAGGCTTATGTACTTATATATTTTTGAAATAAAAGAATTATAGTTCAAATTAAAAACATAATAATTTAAAATTTATTTGCTAGAAACCGGCAGCAGATTTTTGTTAAATATTTTTATGAAATAGATTTAATATGCTCTTATTTTACCTAATAATTTTATAAAAATATAACATAACTTGTGTCTTTAACAATTTCTTTAAAATTGGCTTTATAATTTTTTTTAATTTTCAAAATAAATTTTAATATTTAAACAAAAATAAAAATAAGCAACAGTAATTGAATTTAGGAACTTTGTTTGTTTGTTATTTCCAAGTTATTTCTAACTTGCACACAATAATTATTGTTCTTGTTTTAGAAATAGAAATGATGAAACAATCTAAGATCACGATGACGAGGATAATTTTAGTAAATTTTGAATGAATTTTCGATGAAAGGCTTATGGGCAAAGACAAATAATATAGCTCTTTGTATATTAATAAGAGCACAAAATGGTACATTGTCGATTGAGAAGTTATACATTTACACACACACAAGATTTTTTTACAGTCACCAAAATATAAGTATTCGGCGTACTGCAAAAAGTAAAATCTGTTTCGCAGCGGTCAAGAAACGTTTGATTTAGATTTAAAGTTAAAAACACGGAGAGCGAGTGTTTTCTCTGTTTTGTCCCGCGTAAGTGGGAAAGTGGCATACTACGTTGAAAAATGCAAGTGCAAATACCTACTTTTTATATCGACTGTAGAAAAATTATACTTTGACATAATCAAAGAGAAGAATATAATAGTATTTTGTGCACCTAGGGAGGGAAGCGTGCTATTACTCCCGCGGGCGAAGCGGCGGTCCGAGCAAGGGCGCCGGCTTCGTCCAAGGGTGTAATAGCCTTCCCTCCCGTGGGAGACACAATATTTTACGTCACGAGGACCTCGAAATCACCTTTCTTGCAAGCGGGAGGAAAACAGTGTTTTCCTCCCGCCAGTAGCGGAAAGAAAACAGTGTTTTCCTCCCGCCAGTAGCGGAAAGAAAACAGTGTTTTCCTCCCGCGCGGGAGGGAAAACTCGCTTCCCTCCCTCCATTAGCAAGAGGAAAACACTGCTTTCCTCCCCCGAGTGACGTACAAATTTTAATGTTACAGTATTGAGAATATTGTAAATTTTGTCAATTTAGCATACCTTTTCTCCATCATACAAGTTTTTCAGTATCTCATTTAATTTTTTAAGTTGTTGGGCATAATACTCTCGTGGTCCTTTAAAAAGTGGGTCATCAGATTGTTCCACTGATTGTACACCTTGCTCCTGAGGTGGTCCTTCAGATTGACACTCAGTTTGACTTTTTTGACTTTCGGGCCGTTCTTGGTCAAGACCATGATCTTTATGTTCCGGAAGAGACATCTAAAATGTTAAAAAATTAATCTTGTACTACTTTACTAATCAATACTATAAATTTAGATAAAAAATATGAATAATCACAATAGCCATCCATAGCAGCTCAGTTGCTCAGTGCCACGGCGTCGACACATGAGGCCACGGCGTATAAAATAATGGCGTATAATTTCTACCCCCACCACAGGGTTCACGACGTATAATTTCACCATGTTAAAATTAAATTAAATCACAATGTCGACACATGAATATACGGCGTCGACACATGGGGCCACGGCGTATAATATGTTGTTCATCAGTATTGTCAATTTGTCTGTGGTTCTATACTATGTCCATCGAACACATAGAGTAATAAAACTAGTGGGCAGAGCCAAAACTGCGTAGTACAATGTGCGCAGAAGTAGGCTTTACAGCAACAAATTTTAAAAAGCAGAAAAATTAAATAGTTTTATTTGAAATAAATATGGAAGAATTATATATTTAACATTATATATTTTATCATTTATGTATAACATAATTTTAAAAGAAATATGAAGTACAATTTTTATTGACGAACAGCAGTTGAGTTTGCCTAGCAGTGTAAAACTGGTTTACCAATAGCAATACCGTATTTCAATTTCGCGCACATTTGTGGGAAGAGCATCTACTTTATCTGTTCGGTGGGCATAGTATAGTGTTCCTTCTAAAACCGAACAATGTGGGTTCAAGAAGGGTATTGGGTTCTTTATTTAGTTCAGTTCATTCATAGGTTCTACCAAAACCGAGAGACAAGACTAATGAATTATAGGTTCTCTCTGGTCCTATGTGTCGACGCCGTGGTCCCATGTGTCAACACCGTGATTTTATATGCCGTGGCCCGCACGCTAAACAGTCATTCGTTAATCACAAATAAATTAGTACCTAATGTTCTATATTTTAGTACAGTAAAGTGAATAACAATATAACAAATGATTTTGAATATTTTCATTTGAGGATCCTCGTCAAAAAATCATAGATCCGGCCCTGGATTGACTGTGGTTCTGACAACTCAAGTTGAAATCCAATCAGATACACATTTTAAAGTTAACTGCACAATAAACAATCAAATTGGCCAAAATAGGAGAAAATCTCCCGAAGAAGTTTTGAAACTTGGTACAGTTGTTCAGTCGAGTGTCCTGTACAACATATTAAAAGTCCACAACCACAATGATGGCGGTGAGCGGGGGGCGGAGGCGGCGTTTATTTTACGTTTTTTGCAAAAATCTCTACTATCGGTCCTATCAAAAAAGCATCCATTACAAAATTAAAGAAGACAAAATTTCCTATAAAAATGGTATGTATGAATTTTTGTAGGATTAATACTTTCAAAGATACGGGACAGAAAATAAAAAATTATAATAGTTCTCCATTTCCAAATAGTCCAATAAGATTAGATTTTAAAAAGGAACTCATCTCGGTACAGCTGAAATTTGGTGTATCGCTTCGCATTACCTTTCTTATTACCATAATTTAACTCGGTAAAGGGTAACTGTACAAAAACGGCGATAAAAATATCGACTTCCGGTTTAAATAATTCAATTCTAAAGACAATTTTCTATCAAAAATATTGTTTCAAAATTTTGGGGAACTTATTTTTGCCACAATTTTAACAGAAATATATACAAAGTTTGAGTATTTTCTCATTTCTTGTGTTTAATCTACTCTAAATTCTGAATGAATAAATCTATTGTCCTCCGGTTATTTTTTTTAAAGATATTTCTTAGTAAGGTACATTAATTTAAAAACTTTGAAGAGCCTTCGAGGGCCTTGGTTAATTTAAAATCAATAAAGTAAATGTTTTGTTTAAGCATTTAGGTACAAATAGGTAGGTAGGTACCTACATTGGTATAGGTATGTAACATAAAAAATGAACCCGTAAAACAAAGTTTTTGACTATAAATCCTTTATATATGAGACTCGATCGATATTTATTTATATTTTTCTTTTCATTGTAACTCTTTCTTAGATAGTGTGTTTCAAGAAAGAGTTAAAAAGAGTAGGGTATGGCGGGAGGTCTTATGCTGGCCAAATCAGATTTTTTCTTGTGCCAAAGTAAATGTTTGGTCACAACTAGTCTATGTACCAAATTTCAGAGTTAAAAAGCGTAGGGTATGGCGGGAGGTCTTGTGGTGGCCACATCAGATTTTTTCTTGTGCCAAAGTAAATGTTTGGTCACAACGAGTCTATGTACCAAATTTCAGATTGATTGGATATGGGGAAATGGGTATGGCGGGAGGTCTTGTGCTGGCCACATCAGATTTTTTCTTGTGCAAAAGTAAATGTTTGGTCACAACGAGTCTATGTACCAAATTTCAGATTGATTGGATATGGGGAAATGGGTTTGGGGTATGGCGGGAGGTCTTGTGCTGGCCACATCAGATTTTTTCTTGTGCCAAAGTGCATTGTTAGGTGACAAAAGTCTATTTGCAAAATTTCAGTTTGATAGGATCACGGGAAGTGGGTCATTTTTGACTTTTGTTTTTTTGCCGTACGTACGTACGTACCTACGCACGACGATGAAGTTAATATAAATGGATTTAAAAATATAGTTACATTTAAACAAATAAATAATAACTAATAAAATTAGTACCTAGGTACCTACAGCCTAATTATTGTCAAAAATAAAAATTATATTATTTTCCATTATAAAAATTGAGAAATTTATCTATATCTGTAATTTGTATGGCATAATTTATTATTTCTAAAGTAAAAATAGTTCCAATAGACCCCTAGATCCGCCCCTGATATTCGCGGTTATAATACATGTCGTCAACTCACGAATACTCATGGTTGTTAGTAGAGAGGTACATCATAGAGGAGAATTTTGTGCAATAGGCTCATCAACCATAATCAAATTATGGCAATTTTGTATTAAAAATAGTAATTACATACCAAATAATTATGATTAGTAAATGAAAAATTGTTAAAAATTTATTTAGCTCAGAGCTTTGAAATGAAGCTTTTCATTGGCTAAACATTGTTTTCCCGCTGTCCGACATTCAATCAGGAAGGCAACATAATGGATACAAATTTATTTAAAACTGTCAATTTTGTAGGTTGGATTTATATTTTCGTATGTAAATAATATAGTATAATATAGGTATACTTACAAATTGTCATTTTATGAAAATTTATTAAAAACTTCTTAATCATGCAGAACAAAGTTTCAAACTGATGATATTAATACAAAAACACAAGCTCATCAGCGCCATTGAAACGTCAAAATCAGAAATGTCAAAATGTTTGACTATGTAGGATTTAAAATTAATTTTTATTTTCATGTTGATGATAATTATTGAGTAACAATATTTAATATACCTACATTTACACTTTAACAAATATAAAATGGAGTAAATACAATACGCATTAAAATAAACTGGTTGAGTGTCACTACTTAATACAGATGACGTCACAAATTAATTTTAAACTTTAAAAAATCATATCTGCCTTAATAATGAGAATTTTCAAAGCGGATTTTCACTGATCGATTTATATTGTTATGCAGTTTCATAAAAAAAAAATTAAAATAATTGGTTGATGATCCCATTAACTGACTGAATTCATATCAAATCAAATATCTGTAGTTCTATCATAAAACAATATTAATGTTATTCAAAACACTCAAAATTTAAATCAAAAATTATTTATAACCAAAATTTATCACTCGCCGTCCATTTTGTTTTTGTATTACCTATATCATTCATATTTTTTGTTAGTAATTATCATACATACTTATGACTTTTATTTAAAACAATAAATACAAATGGTTAACTAAAGTATTATTCTTATTTGATATAATAAAATTATCATAAAAAGACGCCATCTTTATTTTACGAAATATTTACCCTATTCAACATAATTACTCACGAATTTATTAATTTACTAATAAAACATTGATACATTCTCAATTACTTATTCAGTATCATGATCTATTTTTCCAAGAGTAGAACATTCAAAATTTTCTAACCACACTTTTTCTATGCCCAAATTTGTTTCCATATTTCACATTAAAAACATGCAAAAATAATAAAATATATTACTTACCGTCTAAAAATGTGTCTTGAAAACACTTTTTATTAAAACTTTATTAATTGTTATCAATATTTCGCACAGAATTCTAAAATTTGAAGCTAAATAACGCAGAGCCGATCTACAATATAAGCAGGTCAAACCTCTACAAACCCTATAGGCCGCTATGATCTATCTTAAAGTTGTATTTTCTAGACCCCTCTAGGACGTAATGACAAAAGCGGATGCAGTATAAACAACCCCCACTACAAATTATTATAAAACATTATTATGTGATATTAAAGGAATATTATGTTAAATATTGTTTAAAATTAAATTTAGAAGTATTGTTGTCTGTCTTGGAATTATTTATTGTGTTCTAAGAAAATAAAAATAAATGTCATGTTTGATCATTCGCGTACAATCGGCAGTGTATTTTAATCTCGTAACCAAATTTGTGTTAATCTAGCTTTTAATTTTTTATTCTAAATTACATATTATAGGCCTACTGCCTAGGCAGTAGAACATTGTTTAAGTTTTGATTAAAGCATTTAAAAAATATAAATATTATAAATGTTGATCATGCGCATTAGATACAAATATTACATTTTAATCTCGTAAATATTTATGTTTATTTGAAAACAAAATATTTCTATATTTCAATTGTTTTTCAAAATAACATTAAAAAATAACAACAGAAAATATATTATTTGTTTTAATTTATATTTAAAATAATGTAGATAGTGTTAATCATCATGCACATTTGATGCAAGCCAAATTTTAATCTCGTTTTATTTAAGAAAATATTTGTATATTCCATTTAAGAAAATAAACTTAAAGTGTAATAAATTCTGATCATGCGTGTATAATACATACATTCATAATTATTTAGTTTTATTTAGAAACTTAATTTATAGTATATAAATAACACTAATTTGCAGTTAAAAAATATAAAGTATTATGCCCTGTTCACACGTTGCTACTTTGAAGACACATTCGTGCTACTGTAGCAAGAAAAAATCTGAGTCGCTTGTCAAATAGCAGCGCTGCTAATTTGTAGCATCAAATTATCAAGAACTACTCGTTGATAATTTCACATCGTTGATCGTTGTGTGTGTAGATAGCGATTTTTTGCGGTAATTGTTTCGATTTCAATTTCTTTTCATGCTACAGTAGCACGTATGCGTCTTCAAAGTAGCAACGTGTGAACAGGGCATTAAGCAGCACTGACGTTCATGCGCATAGAAAGCAAAAAGCACACAACTTTGCATTTTATTTAGAAAAAATCTTTTATATCGCTCATTTAATATACTCGTATAATAACATTTTTTTAAAGTGATATTTAATTTGTTTTCTTTGTAATTTGATGTTTGTCTTATTTGATCATGCGCGTAATAAATAAAACGCACATTTTAATATATTAATTTCTTAATTATTAGTTTTCATAATAATTTTATTCATCTATAGTTCTAATTTTGAATTAACAATTACATAACAAATATAATACTACTTACTAGATGTAGTATATTTGTTTCGATTTTAATTTGCGGCCTAGGAAAATAAATAATTGAAATGTAGTTCATCTTGCGCGTGTAGCTGAAAGCACATTTTAATCTCCAACCCATTAGATTACGAAAAGCGGCAAATTTGAAATTACGTCAAAGTATTAACCTACATGTAGACAAAATAGTTTTTATTCGCAAAATTTTCTCTCAGGAAATTAGCCGACCTCTGCAGAATAAAAATTTATCTTCATATTGGAAATACATAATTTAAAGAGATGCAAGATATACTTATATTATATTTTTAGAAAAATAGTTACAGTATTAGATAATACTTCTGTAATTTTTAAATATAGATTTTCCAATCGAAAAAAAGGGTTACTGGTAAATTAAAATTAAGACTTTCTTCAATAAATATTATAATAAGATCTTACAACATTTTGATGCAGCGACGCGATACAAATAGGAAGAATGTAAAATTAGAGATTAGGTTCTTAATTTAGTTCAGTTTAATTAAAGTTAATACTAAAACCAAGTATTGAATTGTTTATTTAGTTCAGTTTAGAATTATTTAGAAAACTACTAGACGTTTTATAAAACGACAGAATTTATAATAATTACCCTACGACAAATAACATTTTTCGAAATTGTATTATCAAACAAAAATACTTGTACTTATATTATGACCTTATTATGAAAAACTACATAAAAAATATAAAATGACTGTAAAACTCTACTGGCCAAACTATTCCTAAAATGAATAATTGTTATTGTGTGGTTCCCGGTGCTGATTGTGGATTTGATTTGATTTTTCCGAGTAGAAGCAATTAAACTTGGCCTCCTTCTATGTTTTCTCTTCCACTTGATATTATTTTTATTTTTTTATCGATAACGGAAGTATAGGGGAGTATTTTTAGATCAAACGAGCTGCTTTGAAAATAATCACTGTGCTTTTAGCTTTTATAAAAATATTGTATTTGCCATAATCATAGAGTGGCCATTAAATACCGATTCACCGTGTGCAGTAAGCACTAAAGGGGATGGTTCATGAATTTTTAAAAGGAAAAATTTCAAAGGTATTTCGCTGCATTTTTCAGACTGATAGTGATTGTTGCATTGGTTTCCGGAGTCGTTTCATGTCACTGCAAATGAAAATCAATTCGTTTCATTTCCGAAAGCTGTTTTCAAAATACGATTCATTATATAACAGAGAGAAGAATCATTCGCGAATGGTACAACACAACATCAATTCAGTTAATACACGTAATGATAGTGGCAGGTATAAATAAATTCATAAATAAGTGACTTATCAGTAGAGATGGGAATTTAGTGATTTTTCCTTTTTTTCTACGTGAGTACTATTTTTATGTGTCATAATACAAAATCCGTTTTGAAGAAAATGCTTTCATTTGAACCCAATATGATTTTACCTATTTTTCCTAAAATCGTGGTTTTTTAAAATTTGGACCAATTTTACTATTTTTGTACCTAAAGCATATTTTTATGTTCCTAAATCGTGTTTTAAATTTTTTTCTTTTTTTTAAATTTAACATTCACAGATATTTGTATTTTTTAAGTTGTGAATTTAGATTTTTGAACTTCTGCAGTTATTTTCTTCGCGCATTTTAAAAAGTATTTGAAATTAAATACAGCTGTCGTCTAGCGGTCGGTGCGAAAACTAAAATTTTAGTCACGTTATGGTTACAGCAGTTCGTATACGAACGAGTCGCACCACACTGGCTGTAGTGTAGATTGTGCGACACAATCTTACTGTAGACAATATTGAAAAAATATTAGTTTGTTATAGTTACAAAAATAATTTGGACTGATCTTTTTAATTGTTATTGTTATTGGTGCTAGAATTCTGTACAAATTGATGATTGTACATGTACAACCGTACCTAACTAATTTTTTTAAACCTAAAGTTTAATAGATTTGTGCAATATATAAAATTTGCACAGAATTTCACCAATAATTTATAGTATAGAGTAAATGTTTATTTATATTTACAAACCTGTAAATTTTTATTTTTGTTTATTATTTTATTTATGAATATGATTATGAATATTTATGAATACCTAAATGTTTATTTATATCAATATAATAAAATATTTAAAAAAATTTATAGCCTAAAATACTTTTTTTGGAACCTAATTTCAGATATTTTGTACCTAAAACGAGAATTTTATTAACCTTTTTAGGAACCTATTTTCGCAAATTTTAAATCCTAAATTCCCATCTCTACTTATCAGCTAATATAACAAACGATTGTTTCCAGTTATGGTCGAAGATTATTTCCTATACTTAGCCAGTATCTGCGTATTATGTAGATAAGAAGAATATCAAAAGGTGACCAGGAATTCGAACCGAACCGGAACAGAACCGAAAACCGGAACAAACAGCAGCTATTTCATTGAACCGGGAAACAAATCTGCAGGATTAAAAAATATTAAATATAAACCCATAAACGGAGCCGAACCGATGGTTGTGAATCGATTCGGATCGGTTTTAAGCTTTAAATAATATTTAACGTTTTTTGAAAAAATGCTAGGCAAGGACTTACGATTTGATTTTTAAGAAATTTTTTATATTTTGTTCATTTTAGTAAAATTTTGTTTGATTTTAGACATTAAGGTCCAAAACTGAAATTTATCTAATATTTTTATTTCGTTGAATACTTGTTTCATAAATAATTGTAGCGAAATCGGAACTGTTTCTTTAATCGGTTACCGGTTCATTGCAAAAAGAAATATGAAAACCGGAACAAAAAACAAAACTGAATCCCATAAAGTAAAGATTTTGTTTTTACATCTAATACATAGGTACTTATATTGACTTGATATATTAAAGGACATTTCACAAATTTGACCACAAAGTTCAACATCGACAACTAAAATTTTAATTTTGGATAGTGTAACGCGTGATGTTATAAAATTGAAATGTTTTTCTTAGGTGATTTTATCATACTTGCATCTTATTAATTGAATAAAGTTTGGCCGCAAACCTGTGTCTCCCCAATTACGAATTTATGTAAAAATACAATATCTGCGATGCAAATGGCTGCGTATCTAGTGGCAGTTAGAAACCCCAATAAGAGGATAGTGAACCGGTAACTGCGAGGAAACGCGGTAACAGCAGAGGTTACGCACAGCGGAGAACACAATTTCCATAATCTACAAAATGAAGAGCCTATCCACTGTAGTACACCAGAGTACATTGTACTGCTGGGCTAGGTATTCCTAACACCTACAGACCTACACAGGAGAACTCCAACAACGGAACTACTCACTTCGTCAACTTATATCACGGGAGGTACCTTCAGAGATGCAAGACATTGACGGTTAAACCTGATCTGGTCATTATAAGAATTTTGACAACTGAATATGGGCTGAATTGCTAAATACGAGATGTGGCAGTGGTTCTGACGACTCAGATTCGAATCCTGTTACCATTCCAATTTAATTACACTATAATGTCGAGGTGACGTAGAAACACCGAGTTTGAGTTACATGGATTAAGTCTCTCGGCCAACAGTGTGTGATTGTCGTTTGTCGTTAAGAGGAATCGCCACTGGTTTTGAAAGTCGTCCATTTAGCGAATTAAGCGATGCCGTCACAAACAATTGATACAAAACTTTCTACTACAAAAGGGGTTTCGTTGGGGGACATGAAATTGGCACTAATTTTAAATACCTATTTTTAAACAATTTTTTTTAAATGAAAAATTAAATTTTCATTTTAGTTTTTGAATGTTTTATCTTCAAAATTCTTCAAATTTTACTAGCACAAACATGTTCAAATTTAAAATTAAAAAAATGGGCCTAAACAGACCTAGAGATATCTTTTCATCTTTAAATTAAAAAAGAGCAAACAAATCGTACCAAAATTAAAGTTTCTTTACATCTTGTAATTAAATCGCACTATTCTTGCTAATTAAATCGCACTATTTTTGCTGCCGCTTTGAATTTCCAAGGTCGTCGCACGAATTGAGATACTGACTGCACCAAAATAAATCGTTCTACAACTGGTTGAATCAGACTCGAACATATCATTTTCGGTAACAATTTTTTAAGAATATATAGTTTCACTTTCAAATTATTAAACTACTGACAAGTAACTATTTTTTTGGAAAAAATAATATAAAATATGTCTAAACAAATTACATTATCAAGAAACCTAGCGTTCCGTTTCGTATAAATTTCCATTTCAAGCCTTGAATTGGATTTTACTGTAACAACATATCTCATTCTACCATGTGTCTAACTTGAAATCTGTTAGAGTAAAATTCAGATATCTAGGACCCTGAGCTGATAGCAATTATTCGTTCGAACGAAGTTTGCGGAACGAGCCAAAGACGAGGGCTGTAATCGTCCGAATGAATAATAGCCATAATTCGCGAGTTGATTACTATATGCTTTTTCCACGACTCACGGTCATTCTAATTCAACAGGAACTTGAACACATATATTTAACCTTTTTTATTTACAAAATTCATGATAGTAATGTTTAGTAATGTATAATAATTCCATAAAATTCTCTTCCCTAGGGAGGAAAAAGGCAAGTAGTTTCCCGCATAAAGCGAGAGGAAAAGTAAAAATCAAGTGTATTCCCGCATAAAGCGGGAGGGAATGTCTACACCCGGTATAACTGGGAGCAAATCCTGTTGCACGGTTCCAGCAAAATAAAAACAAAACGGCACTTATCTATACTGACTCAATCAAGCTTCAAAGTCACACCATCTACCACTAACTACCCTACCGGCCGTGCTACCTGTACCTCAACCCTCTGCACCCTCGCAGAGTAAGTGGTACATTTGCATCGGCTCGTCAGCTCTTCTAGCTGCCGTAGGACTAGGGCCCAGGACAGCTGAGGGCAGCAGGATAGCAGGAATGTAGCGTAGCAGTGTAGCGTACCACCGCCGTGTTGTAACATCACTTCGAGGAAATCGGTGTTTGGCACAATTGGTAATTAGTGGTTGATCCTACAAGGAAACATGGGGGGTTTGTAAACAAGAATGAAATGTTTTACGCCTAAATAAGATTAAATAAATGGAGAATAGGGTACATAACGTATTTATAAATAAACAATAATTAAAGCCTGAAATCCAAAAAAAAAGTTTGAAATTTTATTTCATTAACATTATAGTACAGATTCGGCTTAAATAAAATTTACTCCTATAACTATAATTGCAATATTGATATTATAATTTGATCTAATTGCAACTTTGATCTTACAATTAGTTATAAGTAATTGGATCTTAATTAGCTATAATTGCAACTTCGATCTTACAATTATAGCGATAATTGCAACTTCAATCTTGTAATTAGCTATAATAGCAACTTCGATCTTATAATTGCAGGGTTGGCACGTTTAAAACATTTCGTTTTAAACAAATGTTTAAAACTTGTTTAAAACAAAGCAAATTTTTAAAGCACGTTTTAAACATGTTTAAAACATGTTTAAAACACGTTTTAAACATATATTTGAAACACGTTTTAAACATTTTTAATACTTTATCTACGTAACAAAACAAAGTTCATATTGCTAATAATAGTGTACCTATAACATATATTGTTTCTCACTATTGTTGTCACCCATAGTGCGTAATGATGCATATTTCAGAACTCCTTGCTGATTAAAACATTGTTTTTTGTGTGTTTAAAACATGTTTTTTTTAAATCAGTAAAAAACACGTTTTAAACAAAAAAAACAGTTTTAAACAAAAAAAACTATTTTTTGCCAACCCTGTATAATTGTAGCTATAATAATTGCAACATTGATCATGAAATTTGCAATCATTTTTAACTTTGATCTTACAATAATTATTTAACTATAAGTAGTAACGGATAAACTATTTAAAACACGGCAGCGAAACAAGAGTCACTTTTAACCAGGGTTGGCAAAAAACATGTTTTTTTTATTTTAAACAAAAAAAACAGTTTTTTTTTTAAAACTGTTTTTTTTGTTTAAAACGTGTTTTTTACTGATTTAAAAAAAACATGTTTTAAACACAAAAAAAACAATGTTTTAATCAGCAAGGAGTTCTGAAATATGCATCATTACGCACTATGGCGATAAATATGCTGGGGATTCCCCTACCTATACTTATTATTATGGCTATGGGTGACAACAATAGTGAGAAACAGTATATGTTATAGGTACACTATTATTAGCAATATGAACTTTGTTTTGTTCTTTTGTTACGTAGATAAAGTATTAAAAATGTTTAAAACGTGTTTCAAATATATGTTTAAAACGTGTTTTAAACATGTTTTAAACATGTTTAAAACGTGCTTTAAAAACTTGCTTTGTTTTAAACAAGTTTTAAACATTTGTTTAAAACGAAATGTTTTAAACGTGCCAACCCTGCTTTTAACTCGCATTGTTGTTTCTACGCAGGAGTTACGAGTAACATTACCAAATTAAATTATGGTTCATGGTTCTAAGTATACTTGCTTGATTATTTCATGAATTACAAAAAAAATTATTTTGGGCAATATCAACAAGGGTTAATCAAGGATACCTACTGTGGTTTTATCAAAATTTAATCGCTGAAAAATTGCCTTCTTATTCGAACAAATACGACGAAAGTTGGAATTTGATATAATGCATCGTAAGCATACTGGATAGCATAACATTCCTCAGCCTCACCAAGTTATCTTGTGCGGACAGTACACACGGGAAAATTATGTGCCCTTAAACTCTAGTGTGAATCTGACTGTATATTTGAACCTGAGATATTAGAACCACAGTCGGCTTTCTAATGGGCTATTCCTGTATTTTTGACACATTTTTATTTTCATTAGTATAAGTTAAAATAAGTTCAAATAATATAAATAAGTACACATTTTACTGAAAAATTGTAAGTATTAAATGAGATACAATTTGCAAAAATATATACTAAATTGTACTTACGTGTATATTTAAAACAACGTCAGGTCGTCAGAAAATTGAATATTATTATGATACTTATTAAAATATCTGAGCAAGACAGCAACTGAGAGTATTATTAAAAGATACCCCGTATTTAAATGTGGCAGGTAAAAATCACTTTCCCTCATTGAAAATTCCAATTCATTAGGATCGAATTAAAAGCCAGCATTTCCATATTCAAATTCCTGGCGCCCTGAAGATAATTCTTATAAAGTAAGATTTGATGAATTATCTCTCACGTCACAGGATGTTGGACGTTTTAAAAAGCAATCTGTTTCGTAATGTTCCGGGAATTCGTTTGATATTTAATGAAGTTTATACAGGGAGAGTCGCCCCGATACCCGCTAGCCTGATGCCTGGCTACCCTTAGCATAAAAAGCTGAATTTTGCTTGTCTCTATTAAAAATGTCTAGCATTCTGCAGGTAGGTGAGGGGCCGTACTTTCGATGATATACAGGAATAACTTTGGTTAAGTGGATTTCTACCCTCGGTGCATTAGTATTATTTTTTTATTGAAGACGGGTTAGCATAGTGGTAGAGTTCTAGACTCTAGCGAGGCTCTGGTTACAGAGGTCGTGGGTTCGAATCCCGGTGTCAAGTCAGAAAATTTTCACGGTTTGATTTGGATCGGTACCCACTCCAAGTAGGGATTGAATTAACTTGGCAACCTCTAGCTATCGAGCACCGGTCGCAACAAGGGCTTGTGCCGGATTGACTGGCAACACACATGGTAGTAAAGTAAACTCCGTGGTAAAGGTAAAAAGTAAAAATGATATCGTGTGTATGCCATTAAAGTCACCCTTGGGACATAACCCAAAGAGATTCAAATTTCAAAATAATGTACATACATTTTTTTATTCGTTTATTTTTATTACTTCTTGATGAAGCAAATAGTGTTGCTAACAGTGTTCTTGCTGCACGTATTACTGTTTTAGATTTTCTGCACTTGTATGAATCATGAGGAAACCATCCAAAATCGTACATTCAGCAACTCTTATTTTGATTGAAATATTTTTGTCAGAAAATAAATATAATCTGAAATAGTTATTTGTCCAACTAGAGTGGAAAGCGCTTCTTTTTCTCAGTCGAGCTCGAAGTTTGTGTCACGAGCGAAGCGAGCAAGAGTGGAAAAGAGCTTTCCTCTCCTGTTAGACACAACATTTTTTTAACGACATATTTAAAAACATTGTAAATGTAGAAGAAACACATAATTTTCAATGAAATAATAAATTTACTTACAATTTTTAAAATATTTCATTGTAAAATAACACTGGTGGTAACACTGCTTACTTTCCTCTCTAGAGAGGGAAAACCTACTTTCCTCACTATTTCGCGAGAAGAAAATTGTGTTTTCTCCGCATGTCGTGAAAAAAAGTATTTTACGATCAGATTCTGATTTTTTTCAATATGAAGTTACTGGTCCTTGCATCAAAACGTTGCTGGATCAAAAGCTATCTCCAATTCCATCATGGTATTTTTTGTTAAGCTATTTCATAACACCAATAATACTTAATGGAAATATCGTTCAATCGTGTGCCTCACATAACATTAATTATTGTAACATTGAGTGAAAAATAAAGTGTCAATAAAGATAAATTTTGTCATGGTACCCACCAAAACAGGCAGGAAGATGATGTATGGACATTATAGGAATATAAAAGGGATGTTGATGCAACGAGGCTGCGGTCAATGAAACCGATAAAATTCTAACTGGATGCTCCTACAAAATATTTAGAGCTTGAGTGAATTGAGTAAACAAAAGAGAATCCGAGAAGCCCGAATATTTGATTGATAAATGTCAATTTCATTAAATTTTCAATTTAATTATTTATTTATGTTAGTATAGAAAATGATGAAGAAAACATAATTTGTCAATAAGTATTTGTATTTAATTTTTATTTTACTAAGAAATTTGAACTTTGTATATGACTGACAAACAAAATTGACATTAAAGCCTTGCCACTCCATCTGTAGTTACTAAAAGAAATTGATTACCGAATGCTCCGCAAATACTGTTTAATTATTAATAAACAAAGGTAACAAATTTGATAAATAATAACATGAAACCTGTCTATACTACTTGTACACGTTTGTCTCTTGGTAAAAGTCATTTACTTATACCCTTTGTTTTGTAAGGGAAAACTAGGTTCTTCTTTTCTGTGAATAAATAAATTGCGCAAATGTATTCTGCAGTGTATACCTACAGCTCCAGGAGCATCATTACAATTTTGAAGATAATTACACATATTTTGTTCATACCATAAATTTCAAGCCCTTTTATTAAAATTCCTCTTGTTTGTGTCCGATGTAACAAGCTCTAAGAATTTTTGAAACGTTTTGCAGTAGAAATAAGCAATTAAATGAAAATACTTGCAGTTTTTAATTGGATTTTATGTATGGTATTAATAACGGTCGAAATTGTATGAGATGTAAGTGGCACTTCTGCGGAATTTACTAGCTTTCAGCTTTCTGCTAATGGGAATGCAAAGGGTAAAATCCAAATGTTGTATTTTTTTACTTTTGTTAAAACAGTTGAGAGTCTAGTGAATGATTGAAAACAATAAATTATTTAGCAACTATAGCCAAACTTTTCAGTCTTTAAGGCGGCAGTATACCTTCACACAGACAGGCGTTCGTACTTTATTAATAACTTAATTTAGATACAATTTAGAGAAAACAATTTTACAAAAATGTTCTATAACTTTATGCTTAAAATCTGACTGTTGTTAAATTTTCAAAAACGGAATGTACAAATTTCGATTAATTTATTTAAAACCAGTCACATTTTTTGATAAAATATTGACAGTCCTGTAATTTTTTGAGAAAAATGTCGACAAAAGAGTTATTGGTAAAGTACGATTTTTTATGATTTTCTTGACTTTCCATTATTGAAAGAAAGTGCGAAAAATTGGAAATATAATACCTGCAGATAGTAAACTGTAACCAAAATTTGGTAAATTCACTATACTACAACTATAGGTACGCTACGTATATCGGCCCCTTAATAATAATATGTTAAAAATAAAGATGTTCGAGTCGGCAAAAGAGTTATTGGTAATAAATAATACCATATCAATATCCCAAAATTATATTACTACGAAAAGCATGTGATATTTGCCGCAAATATAATATTTAAAAACAGTTCCGTTAAAAACAAGGAACGTAGTCTTTTACCATACGTAACGGCTGCCTTCCAATTTCATGAAACATATATATATATATATATAAATATATATTCGTTAGAATGGTGAAAAATATGCTTCATAATTAAGACATTTTTGACTAGTTTTTAGGTTGTATTACGTTATTTTATCGTTTTATAGATCTCCTTCGGGAGATTTTAATGTATTTTATAATAATATATGTTTAATTCTAGATTCTTTTTTTAACCACAACTATAATTATATTTTCGCTGGTGACCTAAATCTTGACCCTGAGAGGAATGGAACCGAGTTCAACATACTGAGCAACCTCCTTAACTCTTACGGAATCAAATCAATTTTATCACACCCTACTAGAGGTGAAGTCGTTATTGATCAAATCTTTACAAATTTGGTTACAACCAATTACTCTGTTCTGGAAAATTTCATCTCAGACCACAGTACAATATTATTTGAATCCAAATTAAACTTATCCTGCACATCTAACAAGGTAAAAAGCGCTAAAAGATTCTTTACTACTGATAATATAAATAATTTCAAAACCCAGTTAAGTAAGGCATCTTGGGCATCTGTTTACGAACTAAATGACTCCAATCTTGCATTTGATAAATTTAACGAAATCTTTCGATCTGTCTTCGACGTGTGCTTTCCCATTAGAAGCTTTACATATAATAATGTTGGCAAAAGTAAAAAGTGGGTTAATAATAACATAAAAAATTCAAGTGCTAATCTAATGTCTCTTTATAGATTACAAAAAACTCATATTGCTCTCAAACCAATGTATACTTACGAAAAGCATAAACACTTCAAACTAGTTGCTGAAACAAAAAGCGGCTTTATGGAAAACATAATAATGAATTCAGATAACCCCACAAAGAGTGTCTGGTCATTCATAAACGAAACGAAAACATCGCTTAAAAATAACCAAATCTGGAACCTAAAATCAGGTGACCTTAGTATTACTGATACCAAACAAATTGCGGATACATTCAACGTCCAATTTAAAAACGCTCCTCTTGATACTATCAACCAAATACCCAATAATTTAAACCCTGCAACAAACCACGGCATACCCTCTCCTGCAGGTGGCTTGTTCCTGTCTCCCTTCTATGAAACGGAGCTTATCAATCTTATTAATGATAAACTAAAAAATAAATGTTCATCAGGACCTGATGATATACCTAGTTTTATTATTAAAAATTCAATACATACTTTAGCCACACCATTGACTCATGTTGTCAATTTATCTTTTAGCACCGGGGTTTTCCCCGATGTTTTAAAACTTAGCAAGGTAGTTCCCGTTCACAAAAGGGGAGACAGGGATAATGCAACCAATTACCGCCCTATCGCCATGGCCTCTATCTTCTCAAAGGTCCTAGAATACTGTTTCTTGAACAGGTTAGAGGACTTCTTTAGCTGTAATGACTTATTAAATAAAAACCAATTTGGTTTTAGATCCAATTGTTCAACAACTGATGCGATCCAGTTTTTATATTCAAAAATTGTATCGCACCTCGAACTAAAGGAAAAAACCGCCGGAATTTTTTTCGATATTTCACGAGCTTTCGACTGCCTAGACCATGGCAGACTGTTGGAGAAGCTGGAGGCATATGGCGTTAGGGGCACTCCTCTTAATTGGGTGAAAAGTTTTTTGCAGGGTAGGAAGCAATATGTTCTTTTATCCACTAAAACCATATTTAAAACGACAAATACGACTTCAGATATAATTGATATCGACATCGGTGCCCCCCAAGGCTCAGTGCTTGCTCCGTTTCTCTTCGTAATATATTTAAACGATCTAATTTCCTTCTGTAAAGACGATAACATGACCATTGCACTGTATGCCGATGATACATCCGTGGTTGTAGCAGGCCGAGATGAGGCTGAACTCCAACATAGATGCGAGGCTGGTGTCCGACGCTTATCGCAGTGGTTTAATGACAATAAACTCCACCTTAATGGAAGTAAAACTAATCTCATACTTTTTCATAATCCTCCTCATAAGGGCAGTAGCCAACCTATTGTTCATCTCAACAATGAACAAATAGAACAAGTCAAAACTACTAAGTTCTTAGGTCAAATCATGGATGAGAACGCCTGTTGGCGGCCTCACTGTGAGTTTGTCATATCCACTGTGAACCGTCTGTGCTACCAGCTGCGTGTCATACAAGCCTATCTCGGTCTGCCGCAGCTATTGATGTATTATCATGCCGTTATCGAGTCTCGATTCCGCTACGGCATCTACCTGTGGGGTGCCACACCTGCTGCATCCGCAGTGTTTATCTCCCAAAAACGTATCATCAGATGCATCGCTAAAATTTCAAAAACAACGTCATGTAGAGAGTACTTCGTCAAATTTAACGTATTAACCCTCACTGGGCTTTTTATATTTGAAATATCCAAATATATATTTAAAAATAAAAATAACTTCAATCTAAACCGTGATGTACACGAATTTAACACAAGACAGAGGGATCAATTTTGTATACCATTCGTCAAAAGCATTACAAGTAAACGAGCACCAAATGTCCTCGGACTGAAGATTTATAATAAACTACCCACCGAGCTAACTAAAGTAAAAAACTTCAACAAATTTAAGACCGATTTAAAGTTATACTTAATCGGAAAAGTGTTTTATAATCTGGATGAATTTTTCAACTCATAGTTGAACTCGTTCCATTCCTCTCGTCACACAGCTATCGACCATGTATCAATAATGTATTGTATTCACAATTTTTTTTAACATGTTATTTTATTGTAATTTTTGACACCTCCTCATAAACATGTAATGTTTCTATAGGAAATAAAGTATATTATTATTATTATTATTATTATTATAACATTATTTTTGACCGGACACTTATAATTTATAAATAATAAACAAAACCCAACTGGTCCTTGAGATTTGTTGTAAGAGAACTGTACATTTTGGTGAGCTTGCGCTAAAATTAGAAACAAAAATATTTCATAATTAAAATGGGAAAATTGTAAAGACTGAGTCCTAGAATGTAGTTTCCTCTAAACATTATTATTTCAAAATATACTCGAGCTCCAAGCAAAATAAAGTCAGACTTCAGAAGGAAATATGTTTCGCTAATGCCTTGCGTTTCAACCAACTCAATCTTCTTGTATTCACTGCTCTATTTTTTATTTTTCGCTGCTTTGTGTCTTATTTTTTCGGTGAAACGGAAAAGAATAAAAGACGAGTATCTTTGAAGCTTACGTTATATGCTTATGCGTATACCAAACCAAAGTAAATAAATATGTTTTTCTCACCGCTGTGAAAATAATAGAGGAATCAAAATACCTACTTATCAAATGTAAACTAAAATATAATAATATAATTTACTCAAAGGGAATATTCAGATAAATATAATAATTATAAAAATAATTTAGTGATTTTCTTTAGACCAATAAATTATATTTAAATAAACAAGGAACTTCATACGATAGCAATAGCAAAGTTTACAGCTCGTTTACAGCTGTCTCATTATAAAAAAGTATATAAACTAACCGAAATATAGTAGATAAACTCGTTTCAATTAGGTACAGCCTCACAACATATTGTAAGTCATCGATAAAATATATATTTTTCGTAAGTGCGGCTAACAGCTGTCAACTAAATGTTAGGTGGACAGGACGTAGGATTTTTTTTTTACAATTGAACTAGAATTTGTACTTAGCTGAATTTGAACCTGAGTTATCAAAACCGAACCACGCAGTCTGTCACATAACACATTTGGCTATCCACCCCATTATTCTATTGAAGAAACTCGTCTGAACTCTGAACCGATTTAATTAAACGCTTGGAAAACTCAAACAATGCTAGGTACTCGTTTTTAGTGCAACTGTTTTTAATTGTTATGCAAAAATGATAAATCATGATAATAACAAACTTTTGATATATGATTTAACATATTATATAATATTTATCATATACAGGGTGTTCAGTTTAAGTGGCGTACCATTGTTATCTCGAGAAGTATAAGAGTTACGAAGTTGGTTAAATTAGCAAACAATTTATATTTATAGGACTACTTTAATGAACGAAACAATAATTTTTTTAGACCAGTGATTCTTAAACTACGGGATGCAACTTTCTTATTTCAAATGGGGACCTATTTTTTATTCGCTTATTCGATTTAGTATTTTTTCTGAATACAACGAGATAACAGTTTCATACCCTTGCATAACAAAACCATGAGAAAAACATCATTGAAAATTATGATAATTTAATTAAAATCTGATTGTTACAAGAGTGCTATGGAAGAAATAAATTGAATATTTGGTCTATTCGTATTATGATTCGTCCTTTTGTAATTTTTTTAAATTTACTTTAATTGCCTTCTTACATTGTGCGAGATTCAGCCGAGGCTGATGTTCTTCCATCTAACCAACTGCGGAAGCTCTTGTTACAACCACTAGTTGGTGCTGTGATAGCTTTGTTATTGCCAATTAATTGTATCCCAAATTGGAATGGTGGCAAGCCCACGAGAAGATATATGCCGATCCAAATTAAGGGAAAAAATTTTCACACATGACCCAGATTCGAATCGAGCCAGGCACTCTACCACTGTGCTATCTCGCAGTTGTTGCCATGTTTTTTAAAATTTCAAGATTCCTTTTAATTTCATGCAATTTTATGGTTACTATAAGATCATCTTTGTATTTTAACAATTTTATAACAAGGAAAACAATATTTATGTTTCTTTTACGGTAAGGTTGGTTTATAATGGATGTAAACGGTTACTTCCAGGACATGGGCGTCGCGAAAAGGGTGCAGGGAGGGAGGCGACCGCCCGCCCCTGGAATCAATAATTATAATGATCACTACATTTTGTTATATTTTAGTATAAGTTATAAAATTATAATTTCATAGGCTTTAATTTTTTTTATTTATTGACAAAATATCCTGCCGACGCTCATGTTCAAGGATGATTTACGCGTAAAAAGAGTTTTTTACGTTCATACTAAAAAAATGCGTAAAATATGTAAATACGACAATTATTTAAATACCCTAACTCATCAATCCAGTCGACTAGGTATTTTATGTAAATAACGTAAAGAATGTAAGAAATATTGTAAAATTTTAGTTTCAGCTGTCAAACTCTCAAAACTTACGCATGTTTGCTTCGTTGCAAATGTTAATTATTTAAAGTTGATTCTGGTGGAACAAAATTCATTCCTTCGTTCAAATAACTTAACTTAACGATACTTAAATATAATTTTAATAATTCAATAATAATAATTTCAACTTTTCTCATCTCAAAAATTCTTAACCTAAAAATCACAAAAAATCTACTGTAGTTTTTTTTTACAAAATTTACATATTATATCTATATTACTTACGTTAATAAGTCGTAAATTTAATCAATATAAAAAAGAGTTTTTCACGCGTAAAAAAATAACGTAATCACATTTTTACGCATGCATTTAAACTAGGTATTGGCGTTTCTATGTGATAATCAGCAGTCAATTCACCGATACTCATGGTTATTAAAAAGTACAACACAGATAAGATTTTCATGCATGGTCACCTAACGAATTTGGCTATCCATTGCATAAATAATATGGAATTTATTTTTTAAATGAATCTTTAATAGTGAAATGTCGAAATGTGTACCTTACTGCGCTGACTGAATTTAAACCTGAGTTGTTAACTTATTCTATAGGTATTCTGTAAAGTTGAACTATAGGCGTTCATAATGGCACGTAGCCAAAACCAATACCTTCGTTCAACTTAACAGAATACAGAATAAGGAACCGGTTACATCCATTATACACCAGCCTTTAGCGTATATTATTTTCCTATAAGGAAACACGCTACACCAAGCAGCACCTCCATAAACAAAAAGTTTTGAAGTCGCTCCTCGCTCGAAGGGAAAGAAAAAGGATGGAAGATTTATGAATAATGATCTACGTTTAAACTTTTGATAGATTACGGGGAATTTAATTGAGTCTTCCGATTCGGAGGTTGCGCTACGTTCTCCGTTATGTTATAAAGAGGGCTGAGGCAGAGGGCGCGACTACAAAATGCGGCTAACAAGTTTGTTCTCCACCATCATATCATAAATAACTTTTTTCGCGGATTGCTCGCGTCATGCTAATGTAAATACATAGTTTTAAACTTTACTCAAATAATCAGACGTGGATCTTCAAATGAACCAAAATCAGTACTGTGCATTATTCAACTACATAGGCGCCGACTACGTGGGGGCTTCGGGGCTAGGGCCCCTACAGGAAAATATTCGTGAGGGCTCCGCCTCCATGCGAGCATACGACACATGCAAATTTTCTTTATTATTTCTGCTCATAAGAATGTTAAATCTGCTGATATTCATCCGTGAAAAAAAAAACAAAAACAAAAAAGCAACAATTTTTTTTGCTTTAACTCTCTGAATCCACTGATGGACCATGGTTGAAAAAAGTATACATGTTTTTGAACTTTTCTATTATTCTCACTAAAGCCTGTACACGGATTCTCAAATATCGGCATCTATGGCACGCTAAGGGCCCCAATTAGAGCTGGGCGCGTGAGTAATTTTTTGTCACGCACGTTCACGACACTAAATACGAAATCACGCCCAATTACGCACGAAATTTTACGTTTGATTCACGACTACTCACGCTCACGAATGTATTTTTATAGTCACGCCCGATAACGCACGACAGGTTAGAGATGGGCACGGGTCGTGAAATATGACACGACGTGACCCTCGTGATCGTGAGTGATTTTGAAAATTTGAATCGTGAACGGACGTGAACGTGAGTGACATGTAACGTATCGGGCGTGAGTAAAAATCACAAGTCACGACATAATAGGTACATAATTTTCAAAATTTCAACACAAAACAAATGATAATTACACGGGTTATTGCTATTTATACTAATTTGCGCTCCAGAACACAGGCATCGCACAGATATGTCTAAAATATTGGAACAAATGTTATTCATCAATTTACAATTTTACGGAGGCTAAAGTAAATTATCATTGTAAAATTTCATAGAAAGATATTATATCGATATAAAAACAAATTCGTGAGCGTGAGTGATCGTGAGTCAAACGTGCGTGATTGGGCATGATTCCGTTTTCAATTACGTGAGCGTACGTGATCGTACACAAAAAGTTACTCACGCGCCCAGCTCTACGACGGGTCACGTTCGGATCATGTAAATTATTTAAAAAAATTGTACAACATTAAGTCACTTTAGCTCAGCAAAATCGTAGTGACATGATATGAACAACTTTAGCTTCATTTTCTTTCGACAAATCAGTGTACTTGATCGCTACAATCAATTATCCGTAATCAAATCACCATTTATTGTGTGTTTATATTTTGCAAATTATGTATTATGTCGAGACTAGTGATTTTTACTCACGCCCGAATAAATGTTTTTTACCTAAATTCAGAAAAACATTTGTCTGTAGCCTCATTATCTTGTATAGAATAATTAACTGTTCTGTTTAAAAATCATAGCAAAAGTAGACTCAGGACTTGAAATGTATTACCTTGGTACTTATAGGAGGACAAACAGGGTTCAAACATAGAGAATCAATATTTTTAAATATAAATATAATTGCATTGGATAATAAACAAGAAAAAATGTAAAAGCGACGTTTTTTTAACAATAGGATGTACATATATCAAAAAAATATTAACATAATCCGGGCCTCACAGGTCCGGACCAGTCTACAATTTTTTTTAATTAGATAAGGTAGTGTAGAGATGGTTGTGCCAATTTTTTTAATTATCTTTCATTAAATACTACATAAATAATTATTTCGAATTTATACGTCCATAGCAGTGAAAATCCAACTCAAATCAACAACAAGTTGCTCAATATACTCCACTAACGGGGTATGTTGGGACACTTAGTGGGTTAAGTTGATCACAGGGTTGAAAAGTACCCAAGGAACCTAAAATATATAATAAACTTGTATGAGAGTAAATTTTACAAAAATAAGCATTGTTATCCTAGGGTAAAAAATGTTCAAATTCTTATTTTAAATAATTGGTTTGGGAAATTTGAGGTAGAGGTTGGTTTCAGGCGTCGAAAAACGAAGATTGGGGCCTGCCGCCATTAATTAATACAAAAAATGAGAGAGGCTAATATTCTTGCTGCCGTATTAACAACGCTTTTAATGTTTGAATCATCATAGGAGGTGATTTAGAAATCAAACAAATAAACTGAAATTAAATTATAGAACCATCCTACCATTTGGCCATGAGCAAAACAAATTTAAGGTTAGTAAACACGTCTGCAAAGATATAAGTTTTGCAGACGAATATTTAATTAAAATTTTGTTTGAAGTAAGCCAAAAAAAAATTTAATTTTAGGTTGAAAATTAAGAATAATTTTCCAATTGTATAATGGATGAATGGCTTTAATGATGGTAAAAAATGTTGAACAAAACCGAGACATTATCTAACTAATTGTTGTTAATATAAATAGAATTGAAATAGAATGATAAAGTGAGATCACATTGGATAAATTGCTATTCTTATTTTCCAACCTAAATTTAATTATTTTGATGATAACCATTTCACAGGATTAACTCCCAATAATTACAGGTGCTAGATGCTATTATAGTGTATAGGTACGCTATACGCACGCTGTTGAAGAGATTGTAGTAATGTACCTACCTACGCTTATGCTTTTCTGGAAATCAAATATTTGACCTATTCCAAGAGTAGAATCCAAGAGTTCCGAACTTTGCATATTAGCAATTGTGAGTCAACGTCAATCTCCGTCGGATATAGTTCGGACATGATCGGAGATTGTTGGACTGTGACTGTGAGCTTCAGGGCTTTTATATCTTGTTTTGTAATACTTAATCATCATTGCGTCAAGTTATATGGAGAATCATTTAAGCCGGAGCTAAATTTAAGTTTTCAGTTATTAGTCGTTTGAGCCAACTGGCGTGGCAGTAATACGCTTAGCTTAGCTTAGCTTAATTTATTTTTTTAACAATTTGTTAAATTAGCTTCATTGTAAAGAATCAAACTTTGCATTGAAACATTTTTTTGATTCATCGATGTATGTACGCTTATAGGAAATTTCACAGAGCTAACCACTGGCCGGTTTAAATCCAAAGCACAATTTAAAATGTCCGCCCGCGGAGCTAATGAAACTAACATCACCACACCACCTACAATTGAAACTCAGAACTTGCCTCTTGGTACTGAACTCCCAGAAGCAATCGGGAAACTTGAGCATTCACCATCGTGCATCCTGCATCCTGCCATCACGTACACTTGCACCTCCTGCAGCTGTGCAACGCACAAGAGCAGCAGGAGATGTTCAACTCCTGCTGAGGGCTATCGATTACATATTCTCCCTGCGGTGTACGGCGGTTGCAAACGCACCTGATTCCTCAATTAGGATGGCGATGTAACTAGTGTTGTGACAGATTATTTCAAAAAAGGATCTAGATCAAAATTAAGTTCATCTTTTATTATATTTTAGATCAAATCTTGTAGGTCAATTTTTATAATAATTAACAACAGTTGTGCTCGGGCACTACACGTAAAATCAACATCCTTTAGTGATAAATTTGGGAAGTGTTTTTTTTTTAAATTATGTTATAAAGCTTAAAATAATCATTTATAAAATAAAAGCAATTTTCCAATTTCGACATAAAAACTTCCTGCATTCGAATAATTGTCATCTATAGTTATGTGTAACAAATGAAATTCGGATAATGAGCAAAACGGAACGATCTTTTTCTAGACTTCGTCTGCTAAAGATATAAGGCGATTTTTCGCGATAAATACTACAATAAACTAGGTTAGGTAGAGTTTAATGAAGTTTGTGACAATGAAGTCATAAATTTAATAGTTAACTTTCGCAAGAAAATTTGCTTGGTTTGATGTAGTTAAGTTTGACAGAAAATTTTGTATTTGTTAAAAATCTCCTATTTCATTTCTCATAAAATGAATAGGATAATACTATCTTAAACTCAACAATTAATTTGAAAATAAACTGGTTTCAGCATGAAAATTATGAGACAAACATTTTTACGAAAGATGGATTTCAAAACATTTAGAATACTATTTTTATTTTCATTTTCGAATGTGCAGAAAACAGAAACAAATTTATTCTTATAATTTAGAGAGAGATAGAAATATTAACGCGCCTTTACTTACCTCCTGTAGAAGGTTAAGTGGTTTGGCTAACTTTTCTTTACCGCACGTTAGTGTGTGACGTCATCAATTTCCATAGTTAACCATGTTAATCTCATATAACTACAGTTAACTACTTTCGCAAAAAATCGCCTATAGGTATTAAATTAACGCTCCTGTCTCCATGTGCATCAAACTATACAAGATATTTAAAAACTGCCTACTTATAAATGGTAAATTATTGCATTTTCATGGCATAAGTTCGTGTTTTCACTTTTGTCAGGTAAAATTATTATATTTTTGTAATAATTATTAATAAGCACGTATTTAAAACCCATCTAGGCAGTGGCGTAATTAAGAGGGATATAATCTCCCCAAAGCTCGTACGATTTTTTTCATCTATTGTTCAAATTCATCTAAAAATGCTCATCGGAAATTATAAGTAATGCGGAAATTTGTTTGTTTTAATTATGTCAAACGACATGCTTTAATAATGACATTTAAGGTGAATTATGTTATCGTTTGGAACCGGATTTAATTAGCATTTTGAATTATCAAAATACATTTTCTCGTTTTTCTCGAAAACTGTACTACTTACGTGAACATTAATAAGGACCTTTATTATAAAGAAATGTATTCTCTACAATTTTATAATTGACTGCTTTTTTATAATGTTTACCGTTTACGAGATAAACGTAAAAAGCTTTAAAAAAAATGCAATTCGGAATACACAGCCCCTGCACGGCCCCCGGGAGTGGGTACAACTTCGTATCGGTAAAGGAGGATCTAAAGAACACTTATACCAAGTGACATGCTTTAATCATAGAATGCAAGGTACTTCATCTTTTTTTCGTCTTAGTAACCGGGCTACATGTCGCTATGAATTAGAATACTCGTAGGAGACCTGTATGCAAATTTTCATAAAGATCGGGCAAACGGTCTAGATCTTAATGTTTAACCCCACGCCTTATAGTATAAACGAATTTAAACATAATTTATGACTTGATTTAAAGTAAACACTATATTTTTTATTTCATTTTAATGGTAGGTACCGAGTTTCGTTACAAAAGAAACAAAAATTGCGTCCGTCAGAGCGATTTCAAATTTTTACCCCCAGTCTATCATACCAAAATCTGACCGTGGTCAAAAGAAACCTACATGCAAAATTTCATGAGGATCGGACAAACGGTCTAGATGTAGATACAAAACAAACAGACAGACATACAACCATTCAGCTTTTATATTGGATTAAGTAATATATTATTATAAAGGAATACACCATTGTCACTTGAAGTTTTTTATACTATTAGATATAACGTCAGAAATAATTTACTTAAAAGAAATATATCCTTAACTTCTATTTTCCGACCTAATTTCACATCTAAACAAAAACAGTTGAGCCATTAGTTTCACACAAAAATAAAAAATGTTGAAAACCACTGCTTTCACCCTTTAGCTAAAAACTGGTAAAACAAAGATTTGTCAATAGGGATGTTTTTGCAGCATTTACATTGTTCATTACCTCAACCTAAGCAGAGTTTGTTTGCCTTACCCCATGTGCTTTCAATAAAAAACGAGAGATCCCAGCTAGGCCACCAGACCTTTGCCTTTGCTGTGCGTTGTTCGTACAAAAAATAAGTGTCACATTTTTTATTATATAGTAAGTTCCCGTCTCGTTCACTAAATTTTCATTAGCGGTGGTGTGGTAGGACTGTAGCAGGCCAGTGTTCAGTACTCAGTGCAGACAACCGGAATCGCAAGGTAAACGAAAAAAGGCGGTTCAGTATTTCCAGCTACCCGGAATGTAATCTATGGCATTACGCTGAACGTTATTTCTTTCAAGCACAATTCAGACACTGACAATATTTTACGTGGGTATTTACTTCTTTGAGCTCGTCAACTTATTATTTAAATACTGATACTGAATCAAGTAGTGCTGGAAAATTTAGAGTATAAGGTAAGTGTGTACAATTTCGCCGTGCTAAGCTTTAATATTTTTTTACGATTACACGTTTTATTATTATTTTTTATTAATTATGCAAATTGGCGATTTATGCCAACAGGGGGTCCGCAAAAACGCCATAGCGTCTTTCTTTAAATACCTATATCAATCAAATTATTTTATCAGAAACTGAAATTGTTTCATTAAATTATACCCGACTTGTACATTTATTACAATTTAAGTATATTCTTATTTTTATTAAAGGGACTTTATCGTTTGCCCGTTGCTCAATTTTCAATTTTCCCCTACTCTTTTGCATGTCGAGAGCGCTACGTTCAAAATAATAGTCCGAATTACGAAATCAAGGAAGTCATTGCGTAGAGACGCAATAATATTTTATACAAAATTTAAACGTATGTCTTTCAGATATTTCAACTAAATAGAACGTTCTTATTGGTTCTTGAAATTTCAATGTCCCAGGAAACATACCTTTTCTGATAAGCAAGTAGAGAATATTAAAACCTTTTACTGACAATGGGTCACTGTGCAAATAATACAAGAAGTTCAGTTAGATTTACTGTGCTTATATGTACATGAGTTTCCCAAATCTTTTATTTTACTAGTTAATAAATTATCACATCTGTGTCGTACTGCCTACATTTTAACTGAAAATCGTTATAAATCAAATGGCAATAACATTATAGGCAATTTCTCTTTTATAAGCTTCAATTTGAAGACCATAATAACGTGTATTATAGCCCAAGGATCATAATGAATTCAGTATGGAATTCAGTACCATAATGTAATAAGAAACAACTCGTTACTAAAGAAGTGAGTAAGGAAGTTTCAAAAACAGGAACTTGATTCTTTTAGATTTAAATTTTGTTTTATTTATTAAATTTATCATGGAACGTTCCTTAAAAGGAAATTAAAAAAGTGCCTTTTGTTTTTATTTAAAACATATTTAAAGAATATCAAGATAATCACAGTATAGCTTGATGGAACAACGATTGTTATATTCATTTTTGTCCGTAATACCTGAAATCCTGAGTAGAATTTTTGTTTGTATAAGAAATTTACCTACACAGAATGTTTTCACAACCGAGAATACAGTTAGGAGAGGGCTTAGTTCGATCTAGATGTCGCTAGCCAGCACCGTTTAAAATGTTTAAAAATAAGGTATTAAATCTTTGATTTACTGATTGACTAATCGAGAGATTTAAAAACAGTATAAGCCTGTAGTAGGTTATTTATATATTTTGTTTAAAAAAACTTCAAAACAAAACAGTGATACTACTTGACCTTTCAAACAATACTAAAAGGCAACATCTATTGAAAAATTACTTACCAACAAACACTTTGTAGGTCAGCACAATTATAATTATTAAAAATTTATAACTTGTGAAAAACACAGTTTTGCACTTGTAACATCTGTGGCATTAATATTTGATCTTAATGAATACCTGACTTCATGTTGTAGGAGACATTGGTTGCTAGGAAGGTACACCTGGTGCAACCCAGTATGTAGTGGTAATGATTGCGAAATTATATCAATAGGGAAGAGTGGGGTGGTGTGGGACACAGAAGGTTTGGGACCATCCATTAATATCTAGTATAAGTGAAATATCGCAACCTTTTCTTATGTGCTTATATTCTACTACTCTATCATTTTTCAGTTATAGAGTAATAGTACCCATTCATTTACAGGTAATCTGCAGTCTATCGCTTGTCAAAGCTTATCTGCAGGTAAGAATTGAGTCAGGCCACACCGAGGGCCGGAGGGTCACACATTATTCAGTCCAAATTTCAGTTCGAATCTTAATATCGTAAACTGACAGATCAAAAACTGCATATTGCCTGAAAAATTGCCACACATACAGTTCAATCAGCAACTGTTCAGTTGGAAAAATAATAAAATTTTCGAAAAATTGTGTTGATAAAGATAAAAGTTGCTGCATTAGTATTAGTAATATTAGATCACTCGCGGAATAAAAAAAAATATGCCAAAGACTTTAGAGTAATCTAAATTATTGGAGATAGACAAAAACCTTATTTGATGAAAATGTTTGTAATCACCATCATTTTTAAATATGAAAGCGGTCGCCAAATGTTTTTATTTCATAAACTTCAATAAATACATATCGTATAGGTATTAATTAAAAATTGATTAAGAGATGAAAGTTTCATATTTAAAATATAAATTAAAGGCATATTCTTTGAATATATTTTTGATAAAAGATAGTTTTGTAGTAAGCAATTTTAAAAAATGCAATTTTTGAATAATACCCTGTTATTTATATATTAAACTAAAGGGTATAATTTTTTAATAAATGAACAATCACTATCTCCCTAAAATTTAGGGTTAATAATTACAGAAACATGTATTACATACTGAAAAAAGGTAATCTAAAACAATAACTAAAGTCTTGTACGGGACAGTTCAGAGTTCACACGTCTGTAGCAACACAGATATCTAGCTCTTTATGTTGTCTATATTTACTCATTGAAAACTGCCTTTTTGAAATATTTATACAGGGTGTCTCTAAAATGTGTGTACATGGCTTAACCACAGCTTCCTGGGCCCAAAATAAGACGATTTAACGAAACTTACCTATATCTAAAGTTCTTGCAAAAATAACGAATTTTTCTTGTAACTAATAATTGCTTAGGCAGATTTAGATGAAATTTTGTATGACATGAAACATGGCTATAAGTCATCTTTTGAAATGTTATTTGTTATTTTTAGTGCACTGCTAGTGCGTAAAACTGTAGTGCTAGTCCCTTAATTAGGCTGTAACTTTTTAATGGTCAGGCTGAGAACTTTCAAAAAAAAATTTTTAGAAAGAGACTTTCATAAGTAAACTTTAATTTCTTCGATCAATTTTTAATACCTCTTACGGTTTAGACAGAAAAAAATAAATCCGTGTGCTTGCATCGTGTCTTTCTCAAAAATACAATTTTATCTAGCGTTTTTTTTTCTGAGGAACGTTGAAAAGTAAAGTTTACAGTCAGTCCAACATTGAAAATGAACTTTTAGCAAGAAATCAAAATGTTTCTCTATCAATAAAGAATAATGTACAATGTTGCAAAGAGCACAATACAATTTTTTGCGAAGAATTGACCTTTGCATTCACATTGTGGTCACATTGAGCATTTATTGTAATTTTAACAATAAACTTATTTTTTCTTATTTATTATTGTTTGTTAGACTACTAGATAAAATTGTATTTTTGAGAAATACACGATGCAAGCACACGGATATGATTTTTTTCTGTCTAAACCGTAAGAGATATTAAAAATTGAACGAAGAAATTAAAGTTTACTTATGAAAGTCTCTTTCTAAAAATTTTTTTTGGGACTAGCACTACAGTTTTACGCACTAGCAGTGCACTAAAAATAACAAATATCATTTCAAAAGATGACTTATAGCCATGTTTCATGTCATACAAAATATAATCTAAATCTGCCTAAGCAATTTTTAGTTATAAGCAAAATTCGTTATTTTTGCAAGAACTTTGAAGCAGAATTCCGGCTTAACGGTACACTTTTGGATATAGGTAAGTTTGGTTAAATCGTTTTATTTTCGGCTCAGGAAGCTGTGTACACTCATTTTAGAGACACGCTGTATATTGCATATTTATATATTTGAGTTAAAAATAAGTGTAGGTATATGATGATATTATAAAGGTTGTTCTAACTTTACCTCAAATCGGCCTGAAGTTTGGGAAAGTATAAGAATTATTGTGTTATAAAAAACTACCACAGCCGTCCCAAACTTGTTCCTTTAGTTACCGAGTTTATTATTTTACTATTTTTACAATAAAATATCCTTTTATTTTTGTAGGTACCTACTTAATTTTGCATTGTCCCATTCCTCCTGATGGATATTCCATTCCTCCTGTAAACTGGAAGTATGGGACAGTCATGCATTTTTTTAAATAATTTTTTTAGTACATTCCTAGTCGATATTATTTATATAATCCAATCGCCTAAGGTTTTTACATGGAACTAATTAACAAAATAGAGATACTTGGCAGGTGCATTGTACACTGAAAAAATAGGTTCGTCTTTGTAGCTAAAAATTATTCTCTAATGTATTTTTATTTGAAGTAGAGATAAAAGTTATTAGAATTTTTTTCCTTGATATACATGATTTTGATTTGTATATTAATAAATTTATATTTCTAAGGCAAAATTAACTGAATTACTATATTATTATAAAGAAATTATTTTTCCCTATTTTGAATTTTAAATTCTCTAATTTCGGTTTAAAATAATACTACAGAATTTGAGTGGTTGTCATAACACTCCACTATAATGACAAATTGTCATTAAGTTCTCTAAAGTTAAATAGGCAGAAGAAAGAAATAAAATAAAAAGAAACTAAATGTTAATAATTAGGATTAAATTTTTTATTTCAGATATAATTATTTATTGTAATAGAGAAATGGTATGTCTATTTAGTCATTATTTTATTGATGATAGAGAAAAAAATTACTAAATTATTTAAAAAATTTATTTCTGAATTAACGAAAATATAATAGAAATACATTTTAGTAACCTTAGATGGTATTTTAGCTGTCACGATATTAGAGTACCTTTTTCGCTAGTAGAAGCAACCTATTTTTTTCAGTGTATGGGTATATGAAAAATCAACACCCGTACATGCTGTGGTACGGCCGCCAAGTTGGAAAGTGTTTGGTTTTTTAATTCGATTATCTCGTAAATGGTTAAAATTACGCAATATTCAGTTATTTAAAATTTTTGAAAGAAAAGGTTATTCAAAATTAAAAAATTCCAACGAGTGCCAACGCAATCTTCTCTAAATTTAATTAAAAGGTTATTTACGTTTTTAATTCATTTAAATCAAGTCAACATTTCGTTTCATCACACAAAAATTGCTGTAATTTCTAAATACACTAGTGGCAAAAATTATAGACACTTTCAAAATTCTTCATACATATGTTGCATTCGTTCGTTAACTTATACTTTTTGATTAAATTTTTTATTTTAAACAAAATATAACCTATAACAATGCTTGCTGTTTAATTTTATACGACAATTTTACGTTTCAGGAAAATTTCAGTAATACAAAAATATTACAAATTAAGTACAAATTGTAAAATGCACAAAATTAATATTTTGTAAGATACCCTTTGTTTTTGATGTAACAAACCTACACAATTGTTGATTGGTTGACACAAAAATGTAAAATTTTTGACTTAGTATTACCATTTTTTTTGCAAAGATTACAAGAAAACCCGAAATTTTACTCTAAAAGTGTCCAGAATTATTGCCACTATAGTGTAGGTAAAAATATCGACTTCCGGTCTTCAGTAGTTGATTTTTTGGATAATTTTCTATAAAAATATATTATTAATATAGGTACTGACATTAATTTTGTCAATAAAAATTAAAATTTTTAAATTTTAGCATAATTCGTATTCTGAAATATTTTAAAATATAAATTCTTTATTTATTTAAGGAATCAAATTCTTAAAACTAGAGTTCGATACCTACTTTACTTAGGTTTATTCAGAAATGACAGCTTATTAAACACAAAAAATGTTTAATTTTTCTTTTAAATTTCGGTAAATTTTTGAGAAAGTCTTAAAACTTTTGCTTTATAGAAGCCTCAAAAATAATTATTTTAGTAAAAAATTGATGAGGAATCCAATGCTGAAAACCGAAAGTCAGTATTTTGTTCGTTTAGAAATAGCAGTTAATTACACACAATAGTTTTTTTTTTAATTTTAAAATTTATAAAATGGTTAACGAGGAATATCTTAAAATTTCGGCTCAACTAAAACTTACAAATTATTTTTGCATAAAACATTCAACAGAACAAAGATTTGGAAATCTATTGCTAAAAACCAGAGGTCGTTATTTTGTTTCGTTCAGGAATTACATTTGATTAAACATAAATGTTGAATAATTAAATTATTTTTTATTTATGTTTTCTCAAACAGTATATTCAAAATAGAGCATCTAGAATGTTAGAAATTTAGCTATGTATGTATGCATGCAATTTTCTCAAAAACTGTACTACTTTACGTTAAAAACGTAAATAACCTTTTAATTCAAAAATTTTATGATCATTCATTTTAAATAACTGATTTTTGCGTTATTTTAACCATTTAATAGATTATCGAAAAAAAACTAAAAAACGACAGACATTTTCCAACATGGCCGCCTAAGCACAGCACGAACGGGTGTTGATTATTTATATGTTATTACTGGGCACCCATACAATGCCACCTGCCAAGTATCTCTATTTTGTTAATTAGTTAAAGGTAAAAACCTTATATGATTGGATTACTATATAAATAATATCGACTAGGAATACACTAAAATGGGACATCGATCAAGAGAATTGGGACAATGCAAAATGAAGTACAAAAATAAAGGGCAATTTTTTTCCTGAAATGACTGGACTAATGCCTATGGCACACCGGTCGAGGAGCATCAAGGACCTCCTCGATGAAACGATAGAACGCACGCCGTCCTCGATGACAAATAGGGGCGCCGCTATTTTCATCGTGTTGTTTCTCGATGAAACGAATGTGTCTCATTTCAGATGTATCTTTTGTATCTGATTTCGAGCAAAACATTAATGTGTTTGTCACCGATGAAATAGAAATCCATCGCGGACGGGTGCGTTCTGTAGTTTCATCGTGGAGTTCCTCGATGCTCCCCGACCGGTGTGCCATAGGCATAATAAAGTATAATGGATTGTAAAGACGGATAGTTGAAGCACTCATGACATTTTGTTTTTACTTTCATCACTGCAAAGATTCGCAATGTGCAATTAAGTAAAAATTATCCCAGTTCTCCCCATTTACACCTAATGACGTAATTACGTACCTACATGGCGTTATTTTATACTTATCAAGTATTAATGCAGAGAACAGGCAGCCTGTAAATTTCACATAAATAATAGCTGCAAGTTCAATATTTAATCCTAGATGTCTTTGTTCTAAAGGAATCAAGAGGATGTTAACCTATTATAAAATTATCATTCTATGCATTGACAAGAGTGGGCGTGAGTTGCTGTTGCTCTGTAAACTATCAGTCTTTCATATTCTGTAAAACCATATTTGTTATCAATACTTTGCCGTGAGTAGACGTGATCTGTTATCGCTCAGCCAGTTTACTTGACTTAAACTTAAGTAAAATTTACTCTTGTGTCACTACAATGGCCGGTACGCGAAATATTAGTAATATTGTTGAGCAGATCGTCAGCTGTCTTGTCTCTTTTTTCGATAAGTTACTGGTCAAGCTTATGGGCAAATTTGAGGCCAAATTAGAAGAGCAAAAGAAGCACTACGAGGGTATTATTGCTGATCTTTCTGCTAATTTGATGGTCCTTGAAGATCGCCTGGACCAACAGGAACAGTACTCACGTCGTAATTGTGCTCGTGTCTTTGATATTCCAGAAAATTGTATTTTTGAGAAATACACGGTGCAAGCACACGGATTTGATTTTTTTCTGTCTAAACCGTAAGAGATATTAAAAATTGAAGGAAGAAATTAAAGTTTACTTATGAAAGTCTCTTTCTAAAAATTTTTTTTTGAAATTTCTCAGCCTGACCATTAAAAAGTTACAGCCTAATTAAGGGACTAGCACTAAAATTTTATGCACTAGCAGTGCACTAAAAATAACAAATATCATTTCAAAAGATGACTTATAGCCATGTTTCATGTCATACAAAATATAATCTAAATCTGCCTACGCAATTTTTAGTTATAAGCAAAATTCATTATTTTTGCAAGAACTTTGAAGCAGAATTCCGGCTTAACGGTACACTTTTGGATATAGGTAAGTTTGGTTAAATCGTCTTATTTTGGGCCCAGGAAGCTGTGGTTAAGCCATGTACACTCATTTTAGAGACACCCTGTACATCTGTTTGTTTATCTTTTTTAAACAACTTTCTTAACATTTGTATTTAAAATATTAGAGGCCTGAATACCAAGCTGGATACTTTTTAGAATAATCTCTGTTCATCTGTTTTTATTATTATATGTTTGACTGAAACCTGGCTCAGTAATAGTGTATATACTTCAGAATTATTTATTAATCACTAATGTTTATGTTTGTTTTGTGTGCGGTCAATAACAAATTTAAATCAGTTGAATTTAAATCAGTTGCGTGTAATATTACTCAAAATCATAATTATTTTTCTGGTCTAGTTGGTGTAAAAGTATCTTTAAGTTCAACATCTGTCATTTATATAATTGTTGTGTATATACCTCCTCCAATTACTATTGAATAACAAAATTTTGTTTTTGAATCTCTGAAAACATTTGTTTTGACTTTGAACAATAAATTTATTATGACTTCAATATAAATAAACTTTTCGAAAGAAACTCACAGTTTTATGCTGATTAACTAACATCTAATTTTGAAAATTTCGTGTCGTTTCTAAATGCTACTCAATTCAATCAAATAACTAATTCACTTGGTAGACTATTAGGACTAGATGTAGTTGTAGCTGACTTCCCGTGCACTGTTTCTCATGATTTTAGTCCTATCGTTGGTGAAGATTCACGTCATCCATCCCTATCAATATCACTTTCTTCTCTTACATATCATAAAATATCAAATTTATTGAATTTTCTTCCGGTCTGCGGATGTTGTCTTACTTTGATTAGACAATCCTTCATCAATACAAAGACGTTGATACTGCTTTAAATAAATTATATGAAATTTTGAACACTACTATGGATAAATGCGCATCCCTCAAACGGTAAGACAACCGACCAAATACCCACTATGGTTTATCGTAATTCAGAAATAATAAAATTCATTAAACTGAAAGATAAATTTCATAAACTTTATAAAACACACAAAAATTAAAACTACTTGTCTGAATTTAAACGATTACGCACACTTATCAAAAAGATGTTAAAATTGAACATAAATATATATATATATATATATATATATATATATATATATATATATATATATATATATATATATATATACAGGGTGTCTGTTTATAAATGAACCAGCATTTATCTCGCTTATTTGTTGATTTAGCGTTTTTTGTCAAATACATGATTTATACAGTATCATGTGTAGTAAATGATAGCGGATGTGAATCTTTGGTATCACTTCCGGTTTTTGAGGAAGTCATAGCAACTTTCAAATTTCAAATGGAATATTGTAATTTTTTTACGAGTTTGAAAAGTACATTAAATTTGCTTTACGGTGGTATAAAAAAGTCATATGTTGTATTATTAAAATATTAAATTACGGGCACTTAAATTATGCACCTATGAACGCTGAAATAAGTAAGCCTTGCCGCGAAACAAAAACCATAGTTGAAAGCAGTTACCTGCAGTTACTGCTTTCAACTATTTTTATTTTGTGAAAATTTTGAAATTTACGAAATTTATGAAGCCTTATAATTTTTGTTGAAATTTTGAAAGTTTAGTAATTTTCGAAAAATATGAAAATATGGTATTATGGCCTTATCATACCTCTCCTAACCTCTACCAAAAAGGTATATATAATATATATATATATATATATATATATATATATATATATATATATATATATATATATATATATATATATATATATATATATATATATATATATATATATATATATATATATATATATCAATTTTCGTTTAATTCAGGAAAGGATATCTATGAAAATTTCGGTGAGGTCTAATTGAGAAAATTTTAATGAAAGTTTCAAATTTCAGAATGAAATAAAATGAAATGAAATTTATAAAAGTCATATTTAGACTAGCTAACTGTTCATAATGTTTTTTCTTGTGACGAAATGGTAAGGGCTGGAATGAGTAGCTTCGTGCTGGTCTGAGTCTACGTTGCGCAAATGTTTGACGATAATTTGTTTTATGCTTTTCGTTCGGCGAATTTTTTGTGAATTTACTGATGTTTTGTCACGAGAACACGAGATACTGTTTCCGGGATATACTCAATTTTCCTTTGCTCTTATGGAGTTCTGTTCGCGCCACGAAAACAAATAAGACAAATAATACTGGCTGATACCTGATACACATTTTTTATAAGGATGATGAATGAATTAGTAGACATTATTTTTTTAAATATTTATCCATGGCTAATTTTTTATTATTATTATTACTAACTATTCAATAAAATTCAATTATACCTTGTTACTATGATTTCCTTTTAAAAACAGCCTCATATATATTTTTTATTTTTTCTCATCTTTCACAACTAACTCATAATTTGTATAGATTTAAAAATTATGACATTTCAAAACCTTTCTTAGCAACATATTATTAATCAAATCATCTAATGGTATCGTTGACTTCTAAATGCAAAAATTTCCTAATCTTTTAATTATTTTTAAATAATCCACAGGGTCGGATGCTGACAACCCTAGATGCGACCCTTATCATCCATTATAGAAATTAAAATAAAATAATTCCTACCTTTTGATGGTCTTGGGAAGTAGATTCACAGGATAGGTATACAGCAAATTCAAGTTCCATTTTATTCCAAAATTATGTGTCATATAATGTATTGTTTATTGTCACGTCACTTAAGGCACATCATTAAGACAATTATGTCGAAAATAAAATATTAATATACACACACCAAATTTATAAAAATAATATAATAATATTCAATATTCTATTAAGATAAAATTGTTAATAATTATTATTATTTTTATTATCACTACAAAGTTATAAACATTAGATAGAACTGATATTGTGTATTTATTTCTGTATTATTTTTGGACGTGATCACTTCACACTTTAAGAACTACTACTGTAAAATATAAATAACAAATGCATTGCGATACACACGACTGGCAAGGTTTTTGCAGGTTTGAACAGCAAAATCTGTTCAAAAAATGATTTGCTCGCTAACAATGATTAGACAGATGTGTGTGCAGTGCAAGTGTTAAAAATATTACAATTATTGTTTTTTGAATTATTAAAAATAAAATATAAATAAATAAATGCAGGTCTTTTGCGTAGTTTAAATTCAGTGTGTATTACGTGTATAATAATTTTTAAATAAAATAATAGTGAGTTTAAAACATAATAAATTACTAATTTCCAAATGTGCAAGGGAAACAACAAAAGGCTGAAAGGTAAGAAAATAAATCAAATTTATGAATTAGCATTAGTGTTTTTATTATGGTTAATTCTCATGAAAATAAAATTTTACTGCATGAACTGTTGGTGTTTATTATTCTAATGAGTAATTGCCATAATTAACTCCGGTATAATACTCTATACCTATAATCTACGATTCTTAAATATTATTCATTTTATAAGGTACCTACATTTAAAATCACAGCTATCAGAAATATTTTATTTTTAAGTATATTTGCTCGTTACATTACTACGCTTAAAATTAAATTTATCTTCGTTATTTCAACAGCTACCTATGAATTTTAATTTTTGTCCAAATTCTACGACTTGTAATGAATTTTGTATATTAATTTGAGTCATATTTTGGGTTGTGACCACCCATGCGGTTTACCGCCGCGGTTGGCCGCTAGTGTCAAGTGTTTCCGTTCACGCGTTCACCCGTCGCGTTCTTGTAGAATAAATAATTAATATCGACTTATCGACTTGATAATTAAGTTATTATCAGAAAAAGAAAGTATTACTAGATATTTTTATACTAAGCAATTTATTAAAGAAAATATTATGTTTTTTTATTTATTTTAAATTTTTATAGATTATCTCTTCTAAATCTATATTTGTTTTTCATTATTTTATTAGATAACTTGTTTACAGATTACCTACTTTAATTTTTCGCTGTCGAAGTCACCAAATTTTGATGAATTCATTGTGCAAAAGGTACTTACTACGGACGCGGTCAGACTGCTTCAAGAGCTTCACCACGCCAACGAAAACACTCGCATGTAAATATTATATTATAGGTAAAGCAGTCACCTGCGGTCGTCAGCTACGGTCATCTGTGACGGTCAACCGCGTGAACGAAAACGCAACTTACTCGTCTTTTTTAAGTCGGAACCCTGACTTTAAAAGTCAGGATCCCGAGTTTAAAATTCAGGATGCCGAGTTCAAAAGTCGGATTCCCTAGTTTAGAAATCGGAATCAAAGTGAGGAATCCGAGTTTTAAAAGTCGGGATAAAACAAAAAAAATGTGACCCTTCTATGCCATCGTACGTTAAATAAATATGTAAAATTGAAGAAAAATAAAATATTTTGGGGTTATTAGTCAACATCAAATTATCTCTGTTTGTTTTAATTTACTGAAAATGTAGAGTTTGTAGCCACCCTTATGACGTGTTTACTGTGTTCATTTGTTTTTATAGCATTTTTAGTCCTCTCATATTTCAACAATAAAAAAGAACTAATTCATAATCTCAGTGCTAGAGAGCTCGCTACACATTAAGTAAAATTTTCTGCTCTACATTTTTATCCACTTAAATTTTAACGAAATTAAATTTATTGTCTGCTACGTCTAGATATTTTCACGTTAGAATAAATATTTCCTGGCTTTCCTACGAATTATATGACCTGAGGTTTCGCGTAGCAAAAAATCTACTGAATCGACCTAAATGGCTGAAATGCTGAAAGATAAACGTGAATAATGATGTCCTACTGCTGAAACGACTGCAAAAAGAATATTCAATTATATACAACGCGCACAATTAAGTAACAAACTTCACGATGTTCCAAATTCTGACAACGATATATAGAAGTAGGAGAGGAAACGACGATACTTTTAAAAAGTGGTTATAGATATACGAAAGAATAAAGTCTCCCAATTTTTGAGTCTAGGATGCATTAAAATTATTGTTACTTATTATTAAAGCCTCATTCACATACACATATAATTTAAGGTTTACATTTATGTTTACGTTTAGGAATGTTTAAATTCATGTAACTACGAACATCCGCACTTTTCACTTTCTAGCACTAAAGTTTGAAGCCTCCAAACTTGATCTGCCCTGCTTGTTTTGAATAATGGACAGTATGAAAATAATCGAAAATCGTACTTACTTTCTCAATAATCATAATTTCGATTCAAATGGGCATTCTAGTTATGATATTTAACTCTAGTAGAATACTAAAATAATATATCTATCACTACCTTGATGTAATTTTAAATGATACCTAGTGTTGTTAAAAATATTTAATTTTGGAGATTAATGTACTTTACAAAGCAACAGATCAAGTTTTATTGATCACATACCAAAATATAAAATGAAAAGTCTAAAGCATTTTGAATAATAATTATTGCCATTTCTGTGGTAACAATGTATTTTTGCAAAAAGTACAAAATACATTAGTAATCTAATAAATAACAATTTTAAGTTGAGCTTTCTTTATTTGCCAATTTATTAAAGAATCCCGAACCCACAGAACTAATGCCCCTCCAAATAAAACCTCGAATTTGCTATTAGCACACAGCAATAAACTGATCATTACTTAGGAAAAAATTGCTCATTTTTAATAAGCAGCACAATGGCGCACAAATTTAGCACATATAAAAAAAATATTTGGGAATGTAGTTCTTCTTAGCCAGAAACTAAATATCTTGAATAATTTTTTTACTTATATAAATTAACTGTTATGTTTATCTCGTTTTTGTTAATTATAAACTTATTTAAGAAAAGCTTTGATGTACCTACAGACGGTTGGAGAATTAAAATTGTGATATAAACATTTACAATACAATGCATATGCGAAATTAACGTTATAGTAATACTGTTTGCCTTTGAGTTAAGAAAACAACTTATGTTACATGTTATTATTTATTGTATTTATTTTTGTAACAAAAGCAAAAACAAAGGAATAAATTCGCTTGATTTTAATGAAGACAAACGGTAGTTAAAGTAACAATATGGCGTATTTATGTAAGAAGTTCATTATATATGACTGTTGTTGAATTTTTTAGCAGGTCCCGATACTTCTGAAAGAAAAAGAAGTTCCCAGTGTAAGTTAATTTCCTTGTCAAGATCTCCTGCTCTATTGTATTTCTCAAAGTACGTAAATTTCACTTTGCGAGTTAATTATAAAACAGGGAACACCAGAGACGTTATCATTGGTAATTTGTTGTTTTACACTTTTGCAATAAAAAACATTCTAATTTTGTAATAAAAATGAGAAAGTTTCACAGAGTTCGGGGTAATTTATATGAGATTTACATGGAAGCTTGTGTCTGCTTTTCTTTACCGCTAAACTCGATTTAAACCGCCCAAATTCACTGTAAATCATTGCAGAGAAAAAGTTAACGCATTCGTTAAGATTTAAGGAACCTTTCTAATTTTTATCCAATTAACTTAATCCATATCGACTGTAATCAATATCTTATCAAATTTATTCCTATTAGCGAGTACAGTGTCCAAAACTGAAAATCGAACGATTGAATTTTTTGTACAAGAAGTAAAATGTGACGAATATGTAAAAAAAACTTAGTATTTGACCAATAGTACTTTTTGTTACACCATATCTAAAATAATAGATTATATTATAGGTACTTAGGTACATATTTGTAAAAAAAATATTTTGGTTTAGGGTTCAATGTTCGAGGCACTAGCTGTGCGGGTTTAAGCATAGCTCTCTGCCTGTAGTGTGATTGTCGTTAAAAAATTCTAATACATCTTGAAATTAAATCGATTCTGATGCTTCAAACTGACCACTTGATCGCCTTAAAGGTAGTCCAGGTTGCATATGAGAAGCTCTCTGTTACCACTATGAATTTTAGAGAAATTATATTATTTGTATAGAGACACAAGTCGTTTTCCAGAAGTTATACATACGTCGTTTTGTTTATTTTGTTTGATATTCTTGTGCAAGATGACAAAATGTAGTTTATTTAGCTGATTTATATAAGTATTAGTTAAAATGAATAAAATTAAGTTGCATGTAAAATATGTGCATACAGTGTTAATTTCTTGTACTAAAAGTTAAAGTGTATTATGCCGAAAGTCAAAGACAAATCTTTGTCTGCAAGTTGAATGAAAGATTACCCTGATTACTTCCTGGAAGGTTCACGAATTTTTTTCAGATGTTGTTTGAAAACAGGACCTATGTAAGAATTCTATATATTAACGTAATTTTTATTATTACCCTGATGACGGCCCTTTAGCTTTGAAAGGATACTTTAAAATTTCTACCTAGTTGTAATTTTCTGCATTTATTAATAATTTCTTTTTAGAAACGACGCGTTTCATTTATCGTTTAAATTTGAAATATGAAATATCAATCTCCCATCTAATTAAAAATGATAGTGCTTTTTACTTTTTGAATCTTTTATAAGCGTTTTACAAGTTATTTTTCATTTTTATCTTCATTTTAGGAGCTTTTTCTAGGCGCTCATATTTGAAAAATAAATGCTTATATAATTTCGGGCTCTAGTAATGACTGATGACAATAACATTACAAATTAGGTAGGTTATTACTTGTAATGCATTACCTACTACCAAGCTCTGTAAAATATAATGTAAAGTATAATTTTTGAGTGCACAAAATGATTACAAAATGATTTTAATCTTATTTGACTATTTAAACATAGTTCGCTGACGCCAGTGATTGTAAAAGTTTCGACGAAAATTTATTCCACAAAATTGAAATCTTCCATAACAAAATGCACCTATTAGAAAAGTTTCTAACAAAAATTAAATTGCTATAAGTTTTGCCGTGGAAAGTGCAAAATATTAGTTTGAACATAAATCTAAATACTTCCAGAAAACTGTAGTGTAAAGTAAGTTATCTTGTCAGCCTACAAGCAACAGTACTTATTGTTAAATTTTAATTTAATTTCCCTAAGACTTCCAATGAGAGCGCTCAGATTAAGAAAGTTTTGCCGTTTTGCGAAACTTTGCCGAGTACCTACATCGCTACATCAGAAAATACATCTGCATCTGAAGTACCTACCTTTACTCCAAACGGCATTTAGGTATGACTCTGAAACTCTTAAAGCACACTATAAATAAAATATTGCTCAATTTTAAATTCTTTATTTTAAATAGATATATTTACTTTAATGCACAAAGTATTAATTTTAATGCACATATCTATTTAAATAATTCCCAGTTAAATTGTAGTCATTGTTTATTAAGCCGTGTTCTAACTTGAGCATTTTTAGGCGCACAAACATTTGTGCGTGCAAATTAGGACTTTAATAAAAATTTTGTGATTCAGTCGTTCGTTAAAAAACTTTCAAACGGTAACAGCAGGTTCAGTGTATATTGTATAATTTGAAAAAGAAGACAAAATCTATAATTTGGTGGGTTACCCAATAGACGTTTTCAATTTAAAGAGATAGAAGATATGCGCAGTGAGTCTGCGCATATTAAGCCGATGATAATGGCGCCAATCTTATTTACATGTAATTCTTATGTCAGTCGTGGTGTTCTTATTTTTAAAATTTTAATAATTCGATGTGGAGAAAGTTCTTGAAAATTTTTAGAAACATTACAGTTGACGATGCGAAAGTCTTTGTTAAAGGTAAAATGTCAGTTGAGTCAAATTTTCATCGGGGGTATAAATATTTTAGTTACTCGTACTTTTCGAATATTTGGACAGTGGACGACGCACAGACAGATAAAGTTTCATAATTTTTCGTTATAATTTGTTATAATAATACCTGCTTTAAATTTTAGGACAACTAGTGTTAATACTTTGCATCTTTTGTGAAGTTGTGTAAAGACACATTTGGTGTATATGCATGATTCTTACATAAAGGCACACAACACTATAGTACCATCTTCATTTATATTTCATTTAATAAGCGAATTTATTTATGTTTTAACATAATCCTTTCGCATCTGACAGTTACTTACGTTCGTCTTCGCCATTTAACTTAATATGCGCAGATTCTCTAGCGCATGACGTCACTTGATAGAAAGAGACAATTTATATTGAAAACCTCTATTGTATAAAGTTAGAGATCAATATGGCGAATTATTATTATCTTTAAACTTTAGTGTTGCTTCCCAAGCATATAATTTTATGTTTCTAAGGAAAAAAATAGGAGTACTCCATAATATTTTTCATCAAACAACAGTCATATTGCTTGATCACTCCATTGCAATATCATCTATTAACAACTGAAATATATTAATTAATTTCTAAACTGGCAAATACGATGCCCACACGAGCAAGCATACGTGCATAATAGACCAGTCGGGAAATCCGAAATTCTCTCTATTTCTAACGTCTAGGTGCATTTTATGTAACATTTTGGTAACATGAGTTTCTAGACTAATTTGACCCCGCTGAATTCGAATCTGCCCGTTACCAAGCCGAATTTTGCATGCAACACCCGGAATCCAAGATGGCGGCCGTTTTTTTTTAATCTTCACGTAAAACACGTAAATATTGTTGTATTTTTGAGAATGATGAGTCTTTTTCTAGGTTTTCGGTGTCACTGATTTCATTGAATCACACAGTTTTGACATTCAAGTGTAATATTCAAGATGGCGGCCAAAGAAACCTGAAGTTAAACCGTCCAAAGAATATACAAAAACATTTTAATCAACTTTTGGGTTATCAAGGGCCTTACAAAAATTTAATATAATGTATATTACGTAAAATTTACAAAGGAATCCAATGCCGCAAACCGGAAGTCGATATCTTTATCCGTTCAGAAAGTAGAATTGATTAAACACAAAAACATATTTTAGATTCTTAAATTTTGCAATTTTCACTTGAAGATAATAATTAAATTTTTGGTTATCAATGGCCTTACAAAATAATTAATTATAATGTATCTTACGTAAAATTTACCAAGGAATCCAACGCTGCAAACCGGAAGTCGATATCTTTATTCGTTCAGAAAGTATAGTTGATTAAACACAAAAAATATTTAAAATTCTTAAATTTTGCAATTTTCATTTGAAGATAATAATTCAATTTTGGGTTATCAAGGGCCTTACAAAACATTTAATATAATGTATATTACGTGAAATTTACCAAGGAATCCAACGCTGCAAACCGGAAGTCGATATCTTTATCCGTTTAGAAAGTAGAGTTGATTAAACACAAAAAATATTTAAAATTTTTAAATTTTGCAATTTTCACTTGAAGATAATAATTAAATTTTGGGTTATCAAGGGCCTACCATAAAATTTAACATAATGTTTCTTACATAAAATTTACTAAGGAATCCAACGCCGCAAACCGGAAGTCGATATCTTTATTCGTTCAGAAAGTATAGTTGATTAAACACAAAAAATATTTAAAATTCTTAAATTGTGCAATTTTCATTTGAAGATAATAATTCAATTTTGGGTTATCAAGGACCTTACAAAACATTTAATATAATGTCTCTTGCGTAAAATTTACCAAGGAATCCAACGCTGCAAACCGGAAGTTTATATCTTTATCCGTTTAGAAAGTAGAGTTGATTAAACACAAAAAATATTTAAAATTCTTAAATTTTGCAATTTTCACTTGAAGATAATAATTTAATTTTGGGTTATCAAGAGCCTTATAAAACATTTAGTATAATGTATCTTACGTAAAATTTACTAAGAAATCCAACGCCGCAAACCGGAAGTCGATATCTTTATCCGTTCAGAAAGTAGAGTTGATTAAACACAATAAATATTTTAGATTCTTAAATTTTGCAATTTTCACTTGAAGATAATAATTCACACTTCTTCAACTTCAACATGAGTTTCTAGACTAATTTGACCCCGCTGAATTCGAATCTGCCCGTTACCAAGCCGAATTTTGCATGCAACACCCGGAATCCAAGATGGCGTAATATGGAATGTATCTTATATTTATTAAAAACTTCACTACATTTTATACAATCTCAAATGAAATCAGGAATGGAAATATTATGGAGCCGAATAAAAAAGAAGAATTAAAATAATCGTCCTGAAAGGACAATCAACAAATTGTGAAAAAGACTGCAAAATATTTGAAACTTTTTTCTCCAGGAAAGTATGTTTAGGACTTGTCACAACGAATTGAAGCAGTTGGAAATATAAAGGTGGAGTTACACAGTGGTAAAGTCGTTCATAGTAATTAAAGCAAACAACAAAAATATTTGCCACCTGTATACTTTATTATTCAAGTTCTATTTAAAGTTAAATGCATTTTATGTATAACTTTAATATAAATTTAAGTTAAATAAACTTTAAATATAACTTAGATAATATAGCATACAGCTGACAATTTTTTATTGTTTTCTCTAATAATTATAAACGACTTTGTAACAGTGTAACGCCACCTATATTTTTACAACTGCTTCAGTTCGTTGTGACATAGTATCTACAAGTCCTATACATACATTCCTGGAGAAAAAAGTCCCAAATATTCTGCAGTCATTTTCACAATTTGTTGATTGTCCTTGCAGGACGATTATTTTAATTCTTGTTTTCTATTCGGCTCCATAATGTTTCCATACCTGATTTCATTTGAGATTGTCTAAAATATATTGCAGTTTAAGATATAAGATACATTACATTTTACTTCTATATTAAATTTTATTTTTTTGTACAACAAAAAAACGATTTTTTTACGAACGGCCGAACTAATGTGAGCCTGGGATCGTATATATATATATATATATATATATATATATATATATATATATATATATATATATATATATATATATATATATATATATATATATATATATGTATATATATATATATATATATATATATATATATATATATATATATATATATATATATATATATATATATATATATATATATATCGTAAGTTATTGAATAAATTGTTTGGTATATTCTTTGGACAATTAACTTCCGGTTTCTTGGGCCGCCATCTTGAATATTACATTTATGGCAATTGAATGTCAAAACTGTGTGATTCAATGAAATCAGAGACACCGAAAACCTAGAAAAAGACTCATCATTCTCAAAAATACAACAATATTTACATGTTTTACGTGAAGATTCAAAAAACGGCCGCCATCTTGGATTCCGGGTGTTGCATGCAAAATTCGGCTTGGTAACGGGCAGATTCGAATTCAGCGGGGTCAAATTAGTCTAGAAACTCATGTTACCAAAATGTTACATAAAATGCACCTAGAAGTGCGAATTTCGGATTTCCCGACTGGTCTATAAATTTCTTTACAAATAATTGCGTGTATCTAAGTTAAGAACATCTATGCAGCTTAAATTTATTCATGTTTTGGAACATATAAACATTTAGCTCGAAAATGTAGAGGCAAGTAAGTGTCACAATTCCAAACTAAAAAAAAATTGTTTACAAGAATGTTGGTTTGTTACACCCGCCATGCATATTCTTTTTTGACATAAAAATACTTTATTTACATGGGCTGAATTTCCCCAGAAACGAATTGCGTAGCCCAATTTAGCTTCAATTACTATGATTATAAATGAAAATCTGATTTATGGTCAATAAAGTTTTCAGGTGTCTTATTTGAAAACAAAATTTACTTAAAAAGCAACTATATGTTCGCAAGGATACTTTCCACTTAAGTTTTTATTCAATTTAAAGCCAAGAATTGAGGTGCAATCCACACTTTGTACAGCATCGTTTGCAATATTTAGCTCTAGATATTTAGGGTTTTTAGTTTGAAAACGTACGGCGGTTGTTTTGAATAATTAAGAATTAAATAATTTTTTCACACCATTTCTCAATACTCTTTAGGACTGCATTAAAAACTAGGACAAATTATTGTTGTTGTTTACATTAGATATAAGGATGGACACATCTTCTGCTAAAATTATATAGTTGCGTCAGTTTCTTTTATATTATCAAACAGATCATTTATATACACACAAAAATTGTAATTACCCAAAACTGTTATAAGCACAAAAAACTTACTTAAGACTCACTTAAAGAGTTCCGTACGCTGAGACAAAATAAATCTGAATACAAAATTTTGCACTGGAACGAATAAAAGACAATATCGTTAAAAAAAATTTGGATAAAATTTAAAAAACAATAAATTAATAAAGTTGATCGTCTTAATAGTAGTCCTAGTTGCATAAGAATCTCTCGGTGGCCACTTTGAATTTCAAACCGTGCATTTGAGATTCTGACTGCAGCAAGACGAATCGGTCGAAGTGGGGCTTGGCTTAACCGAAGTACCTCTCCGGAATCTTCTTCATCTCCATTATCAATGCTTACTATTTGCGTCTCTGCATACATAAAACGTTTATCGTACACGTCAAATTAATTGCGACAAATCTGAATGAAAACTCGAAATTGAATTATATGTTACTATCTTAATTAGCAGGGTTAATTTACGCCATAGCAAGCATTTGCAACATTACAAATTTCAATGCAACTCTGAGACGTGAAATCTGAAATGAAGTAGAGGACGGGGTGAAACACGTCAGGGAAAACTGAAGCTGGTGCATGTCACTGCGTCAAATTGCCACTGAGTTCAAATTGCGAGATAGCGCAGGGTTAGAGTGCTTGCCTCCATTAGCACAGAGGTCGTGGGTTCGAATCCGGGCCAGGGACGAAATCTCGTAACGATTTCAAGTTGGGAGATTCTTAATGTCGCCGAGGCGAGATGAGATCGGTATCCACTTTTGTCACCATTCCAAATTGGAATATTGTAAATGTGGGTACGGTACGCGAAATAAGAAATGGCCGGACTTTTATACGGAATTTTAAATTGGTATACAATATTAATCGAGAGGACATAGATTATCAGCAATTTTTTTTACAGAAACCGCTTCGCTACCTTGAAATAGTGTATAAAGAAATCGTCCAACTCGGTTTTTCTCTTGACTCAGTTGACTTCAGGCAAGTAAAAAAATGGCATATTCTTTCTCTCCTTTACAGCTCTCCGACCAACTCTGGCTGCACGAACAGTACCGTACTATGTACCTAGCTATGTATGTATTGATATTGATTTCGGAATACAGTTGTCCCTAGAGCAGGGTTGGCCTGATTTAAATCATTTGATTGAAATCACGATTTAAATCAAGTGATTTTTTAATAAAGCCTGATTCATCTAAGCATTTAGTTTTAAGGTTTACATTTATGTTTACGTTTAAGAATATTTAAATTCACGTAACTATACAAGCATCCACACTTTTCACTTTCTAGCACTACATTTTGAATCATCCAAACATTAAGTTTGTGTTTACCACTTACTAAAGTATTTAAGTTCATTATGTGAATGCTGTATTTATTAAACTTAAATATAAATGTAATCTTTCACGCTAAACGCTTATGTGAATGAGGCTTAAAAATAATTGATTTAAATCAGTAAAAAATACTAACGCCTAAAGAATAGTGAATGTGTCCCCGATGTTAAAAAATGATTTTTATTAAGAATGTGGAATATTATATTTCAAGGCACTGGCCGAGCAAAAATAAACACACGAATAATAAAAAAATATATTTATTTAAATAAAAATACATACCTACCTAACAAAGATGGTTTAATATTATTGTTAATACAAGTTTTATCAATCAAGCCCACCGGTGGCCAATAGCATTGTGGTTGTCAAGGTAATTGTATCCTAACTTGAAATGGTGACGCGTGTCAAAGCCAGGCTGTGAAAATTTCCAACCTGACTTGGATTTGAACCCACGACCTCTGTAACCAGAGCGTACCACTATTCTATCTCATTGTGTGAATATTGTAAATGACGCTGATTCAAAAAGGCTAAATTATAGCGCAGTGGTTAGAGTGCTTGCCTCTATTATAAACACAAAAGTTTTTCGGATATTGTGGGATGTCAAGTAAACCGTCAGGTGGTAAAATTTTCACAACTTGGCTGGAATCTGTATACACTTTCATCACCATTTCAAGTTGAGATATTCTAAATGCCGCTATGTGTAGAAAAGCGAGATAGTGCAATGGTTGAAATTGAAATGCTTGCTTCTATGAATAAAGAAGTCGAGGATTTGGATCCGAATTAAATGTAATATTTTCATGATTCGGCTCGTATTGGTATAGTTTTGACACATCAACATTTTGACTTACATATATGCATTTGGACACAGTGCTAATTTGACAAAACGTAGGTAATTTGCCGCAGTGGCATGTTCCCGTCTATTGTAGCTATGCATTGTTTTTACTCTAACTTTGTTGTTTATTTTCATAAAGTCTGAATTAGAGAATCAAGTTAAATTAACGCGGGAAAGTTACATATATCACATTAAGGAATTAGTAGTTAAATAATAAAGTTTGTATGAACCCGACATTGAGTAGCTCAACTTTATTAATTTTGCATTATGTTTACTTTACCTAATAGAAATTATTTCCGGTGGATTTTTAATACAGTTATTTGGGGCGAATCATTCACAAGCATTAAAACGGATTTTTTGACTTTTCGATTCACATTATACAGAGTGTCCTATGAAACTGGTTAAGCATGGGGATCTCGAGAACCGTAAGAGATACGAAGTTGGTTAAATTAGACAAAAGTTGCCCCATTAGGAGGCCAATTTATAAATGTTTTTGTTTTCCCACAAAAATGCATAGGTGACTAGATATACCCAAAAATGTAAATTTTACTAATTTCGTTTTTCACCTATAACTTTTTTGTTTGAATTAGTACAAGTTTCTAATTTTCACGTTCTATAGGCAGTTTTTAACGAGGAATTCACAGCAGTCCTCAAATTTTTTTAATCTCATACTGATTTTGAGAAATTCGAACCAAATTCAAATTTTCATATGGAGCTCATAGTTGGCTATGACTCGTCTTAATAGAGATGTTTTTTCTCTTTTCAACTAGTATATAAAACACAAGTGCATTGAAATTAAAATGAAGGCAGAAATCACACAATTATATTTTTCTAAACTGTTTTGGAAGTAAAACTAACGATGTTCCAGCTAACCGAAGTCCGTAACCAGGTCAAAATTAAGAATGGGCAACCCGAATTTTGGAGTGAGCACGAGCAACCCAATTATTTTCTGGGATGAGTATGCTTTTATAGGAATAGCAAAAAAAACGCACTGCATTTTAATATTTAAAATTTGAATAATAATAATAATAAATATGTTTTTATTGAGGTTGACTGGGCCCTCTTATATTAAGTAGGTATATCATTGATGGTGCCAATAATAGTACACAAGAACTATGAAAATATTTATATTTCTTACAAGTAACACTTATTACAGATACATGACTGATAATACTTAGGTACAAAGAATAAATTAGGTATGAAAATGTACAAATAGATAGACACTTATTAGGTACGTATTTTGTGCTTTAGGCATACAATTGAAAATAATATAATGTGGCTAGTGGCCTTACTTAAAACTAAGTATTAAAGTTTAAGCTTATTTAATAGAAAATGCATAGATATTATTGCTTCTTATGGTAATTATAAATACAAATATTTTAGTACAAAAAAGCGCAGCCAAATATTTTTGTTCCCATCAGCTAAATCACGGATTGTCTGACAATGGTCTTTTGCGTTTCATGGACTAAAAAATATATGTGAGCTCGCAATCTCAATATCTGAAATAATAATATCACACTTACCAAGGATGCGTTTGTAGGCTTGTTAAAGACTAAGTTGGAAGCAAAGTTACTATAGTTCGGACTAATTGGACTTGTTCCAGTATCTTGCATCACTCGATCCCAGGTCGCCTATAAGTAAATAAATTTGACACTATAGGTAATTTCACACTCTAGGTTCAGTGTGGGAAGGATAGACAATACGATTCTTAACCGGCCATACACGAACGTACTTGTATTAATACATCGACGCGCGTTCATGTTCATTGAGCATCAATGTGAAAACTGATTGTCCAAACACAAGTAGATGTCTTGGGACATCAAAGCACAATCATCAACTTTGTAACGAACAGACAGTCACACTTGCTTGTCGACAATGACATGGCATGCACAATTATTGCGAAAAAATGTAATACAATAAGCAGTAAATGAAGTAAAAATTGGCTTTTAAAAAAATTCTCATGTCAATCTTATTGAAGAGCAAAAATTGGAACCCGATGATTGCGATTGGCAAATCTATACCGGTGGAAAACAATGAAACGTTTGAAATTCGTAAAAATTTCGACGATTTTCAAACTATCAAAACTCGGGGTATTTTCAATCGGTTTCGATGAATCTTCGAGGGCGAAAAACTTTGAAGTGTCTACTTTCAAGTCATGCATGCAAACATAAGCGAAACCCCTTCCGCGCCCCTCTGTTCCCTGTGCAGGACTCAAAGAAGTTACTACGATGATTTGGCACAAAGTTATGGGTGTTTTAAAAAAAGTGCATTTTTAATTTTTTTCGCACATAACTCAGCGACTTTTCAACCAAATTAGACGATTCTTTCGGGAAAAAAAACCTATTGTGGCTCTACTTTAAGGAGGTAAACTCAGATTAGGATGATCCCTTTTCGTACCCTTAAAAACCCAAACAAAAAAAAACACGTTTTGGGGAAAAAACATCCAACTTTGGCGATGTGTACCGAGTTGGATAAAATTTGTCGACTCGATCAACAAAAAGGTCATTGAAATTTGTTCAATTTCCTGTGCAAGACTCAAAAAACGAATACGATGATATGGCACAAAGTTATGGGTGTTTGAAAAAGAGTGCATTTTGTGGTTTTTTTTTACTCATAAATCGGAAATTGTTTATTTTTTCACGAATGAAATTTTCTAGTTGCCTACTAGTGCGTGAAACTGGTATATGAACACACTACTAAACCAATAACTTTTTAGTGGCAAGGCAAATAATTTCAAACAATTTTTTTTAGAAGGAGACATTCAATAGAATGACTCTCTTTATCTTTTGTGATATCTCTTCCCTTACGGTTTGGACAGAAAAAAGCGCGTGAGTGCACTATGTTTTACACAAAATAGGGCTGTCAACGGATTCCGGATATCCGGATTTTAAATTATCCGGAATCCGAAATTTTTCTATCCGGATAAACTGGTATCCGGATAAACCGGAATCCGTTCGGTATCCGGATAAATCCGAAATCCGGTATCCTGATAAATCCGAAATCCGGATAAATCCGATATCTGGATAAAGCCGATATCCGGATAAATCCGATATCCGGATGAAACCGAATTCTGCATCTGGATGAATCCGATATCTGGATACAACTATATTAATTTAAAATTAAAACTTAAAACAAAACTAACAGTACATAACAGTTTTCGCATGGATGAAAATGTTCCAACGCGAGCCCTGTGGTCTTCAATTTAAAGATTTAGACATTTTTATCATGCTACCGCACGCCGGCATACATAGGAATTTGGAGCCAAATATCAAACAAGTATAGAAACATAATAATTGAACTAACGTAAATAGTAGGGCTGTCAACGGATTCCGGATACCTGGATTTTAAATTATCCGGAATCCGAAATTTTTCAATCCGCATAAACCGGAATCCGTTCGGTATCCGGATAAATCCGGTATCCGGATAAACCCAAAATCCGGTATCCGGATAAATCCGGATTTCGGATTCCGGATAGACATATGTCCGGATATCCGGATTCAATTTTTTTCGGATTTTGACAGCCCTAACACAAAACATTATTTTATATTGGTATGAAATACAACAAAAAAGTAAGTAAGTAGTAGTTTTATAAAAGAATTACAATAAATATTTAATCTAATCACTATTTATGCAAAGGTTGCATGTATGCAAGATATTTAAATTGTATTTTTGCGTTATACTTAAGTGATTAAAAGACGTCTTATATCGTGGACTTGGTAATAAAATTACTATAAAAAACTAAATTTATTAATAAACTACTTGTTACTTACTTTGAAGTTGTTTTTCAGACCAATTTAAAAAAAAAATTTGTGTAAATCATAGTCCATTCGCACGCATTTTATTTTTTCTGTCCAATCGGTAAAACATCACAAATGACAAAGGAAGTCAAAAGTACTTTGGACTTGAATACTGAATACCGGCTTAATGATAAACACTCGAATAGCTGTTTGGTTAAATCGTCATATTTTGGGCCAAGGAAACTGTAATTAAGTCATGTACACCTATTTCAGAGACATTCTGTATATTTATACCGAAGATTCAAAACATTTGAGGCTGCGACACCCAAGTTAGGTAAATAGGTGCGCTAGATATAATATGTATGTACGTTATTTTTTTAATCGTAATATCGGTATCAGACCACTAGTCATTGTCGACATTTTCGGATCAGGTCACGGCGTATAAAATCACGGTGTCGACACATGGGATCTATTTATATTCTCAACACAGGGTCCACGGCGTATAATTTCACCGTGTTTGAAAGCAGTGAGTCACGGTGTCTAAAATCACGACGTATACACGTGGGTCCACGGCGTCGACACATGGGGCCACGGCGTATAATATGTTCATCAGAATTGTTATTTTTCCGTGGTTCTAGAGTGCCCACCAAAACCGAATAATTGGTATTCACGAAGGGTAATGGGTTCTTTATTTTGTTCAGTTCAATCAGAGTTACCAAAACCGAGTATGCCCTGGGACTCAAGAAGAGTATGAGGTTTTTATTTAGTTATATTATATATTTATAGTTTCTACCAAAACCGAGTGACAAGACTAATAACCATGTTATTATACGCTGTGGCCTATTAATCCAGTAATCTTGTCATGGTTATTGAGGTCCTAAGTTGCATCAAGAAATTATAGTTCATTAAACAAAATAAACAAAAATTTTACTATATTCTCTCGGGGAAAAAATTTAAATTTCAGCTCAACCAAGGCCATTGAAAGTTTTTGACACAATGTACCTTATAGAAAAGAGTCCAGTGAAATCAATGCTGCAAACCGGAAGTCACTATCATTATTCGTTCAGAAATTATAGTTGATTGAACACAAAATTTAAAAATTACTTTAAAAAAAATGTTTATGTTAAGATTGCGGCTAAACTAGGGACTCGAATGCTTGAAACCGGCCGGCGATACTTTTATCCGTTGGAAATTTACAGCCGTATCACGAATAAAACTCATGTCTTGATTTTATTTGTAAAAAGCGCACCGTGTTCCTGTGTCATAACTTGTAAACAATTGACCTAAGAAAAATTTCTAAAATACAGAATTTGTAGGAAATTTTATTTTCTACAACTGTATTGAAGTACTTCTGAGAAAAGTCCTTCGAGGTCAAAATTGTCAAAAACTGAAAAAAAAGGTCAACAATTTTGCTGTTTCTGGATTTTTGACAAAGATCCGGAGGTCTGTCGAGACCGAAAACTTGAATTTGGCATCTCAGGCATATTCCATACAAGAATAAAAACGAAACTAATTTGATGCAACTTATGATGTACTAAGTTACTGGACTATGTGTCGACGCCGTAAATTTAGTCACCGTGTCCCTCACTGCACTCGACATTTGTAAATTCTTGTCTTGCGATATCGGCTAAAAAATTACCCTTTGTGGAGTGCACTTTACTAAAGAGATAGCGTGATCCGGGATCCAATGGTCATAAGTCAGTTTTTGTTTCTTTGATGACATAGACTCTTGCTCGTTGGATGATGTGACATCGTCATAGTCTCGTTTGATTGGAGTAAAAGATGGTTTTACAAACTTGTTCAGAAAATTTAGGTTTTTTCCATGCACTTTTGCTGGAATTAATGCGTAGTCTTCTACATTGGATTCCATAACTGGCCATACGTTCTATGAAAGAATTATTGGAATTGTTACATTTTTATAAAGCAATGTTAATGACAATAGGTACCTGATTAGACGCCGTAGAACTAGAGTCTGAAGATTCCTTACAGTTTGATGTTTCCTAAATATTAAAAAAATAATTAGTTAAGTAGATACTAGAAACAAGATAATGAAAAATGGTAGCCAAAATGTACAAATTAGGCAAATGTTTTTGCACCAGGTTTTTGAACATAAGTTTTAAAGTAAGCAATAATCACAGGACAGTACGCGAAATAAGAGATGGCCGGACTTAAAAATTTTCAATTGGTAACCAATATTAATCGAGCGGACATAGATTATCAGCAAATTTTTTGACAGACACCGCTTTGCTATTTTGAAATAGCGTATAAAGAAGTCGTCCAGCTCGGTTTTTCTCTTGACTCAGTAGCGTTGAAGCAAGTAATAAATTGGCGAACTTTGACTCAGCTCTCTCCTTTGCCAACTCTGGCTGCACGGACAGTACATGAGATTGCCACGTCCAAGTTAAATAATAATGCGTGATAGATATATAATTCGGCAATTCAGTTGGCGATTGGGCATATTCAAATTGTGAGTTTCGATGAACGATCTTAATTACTTTAAACAACGAATTAAATTATATGTATAATTTGAATAAATATAACTCTTTTTGCATATTGTAACATAGAAAATTAAATTTCAAGTGAATCAACACCAGTCGTCAGAGTGACGAATAACAATATGCAGTTTTCCCCATAAAATTGTTTAAATAAAAAGATTTTTTAGACAAACAACAGGTTTTCAAATAGCTTGAAGTTGCGCTCTTTTAGCTCTAATGCCACTTTTTTTACTTCTTATATAGTATTATACAGGTGCTTCAAAATTATTCACAAAAAATTAATGGTACATATTATTGATGTACTGATTATAACGCAAAATGAATTTTTCCAAAATTCACAAAAATAATTGCACATAACTTGAAGCAAACATTTTTAAATTAGTACACATTACAATTGAATAAAGTGTTACACAGTTTTAATTGAATTAAATACATTTCAATGATTTCGTAACTAAATTTTATTCATTACTGTTACAGATCAGTGTCACGAAAAATGTTTCCTCCATATAAAGTGCAATTTTTTGTGAATTCCAGAAAAATTATTTTTGCGTTGTAATCAGTACATCAAATAATATGTACCTACCTACCCTTAATATTTTGTCAATAATTTTGAAGCAATCTGTATCTGTATTAAGATACACTTTTATATTAACAAAATGGGCCATGTTTAGCTATGTAGGTACTATAAAATATGAAGAAAAAACTTTTAAAAACTGGCATTAAAGGAAATAGGTAGCATCTTCAAACAATTCAAAAATGTCCTAATTATTTCGAAAATTTGAAATTTTATTTTAATTTTAAGGGGAAAATTAAACATAACCATTTTAACGAATAGTAGTCAACCACCTTAACAATAAATACAAAATGGTAGATATTATAATAGTGGAATCCATCAACTCGGACCCAGTAGAATTATTGTCGATTGCTGGGATCTAATTGAGGACCGCTAGCATGCTAGGCAGAAACTCCAGCTACTACTCACTGTGAATGTTTAAAAAATGTTACCTACCATTTGCTCTTTTTCTTCCGGTACTGATTCCTCTTTGCCTGAGTCAATCTGTCAACACGATAAATTTTAAAATAATAACAAATACATTTTACCAGGACCAGAGCCGGCCCTGATTGCCTACCTTGCGATCTAGTGAGATTGCAAAATCTCTAAAAATAGAAAGAAAATCTTTAGGGACTTGCAGATCATTTTCCATGGAATTAACTTCGGCTGAATCGGAATCATAATTCGACTCGCTACCAGCAATATAACCGGACGACGTTAGCGACTGTAAACAAATGATTTGTAATATTTCAGTACATGTTGCTGCATCAAAATATCGTTGTTGCATCAAAACGTTGCTGGATCAAAAACTGTCCCCACTTCCATTACTTTATTTGATAAGGTGGTTGACTACTAGTCGTTAAAGTGGTAAAATGTATGTTTAGTTTTTGCCTAAAAATTGAAGTAAAAATATAAAATAGCTAAGAAATGTTTGAATAGTTTAAGGATGTTACATTTATGCTCTTATGCCAGTTGTTTAGTTTTTTCTCAATTGTTTTATGGGCATGGCTAAACATGGCCTATTTTGTAAATATTTTATGTGTGTAATACTACAATACTATAATATTATAATTTAAAAAGACCGCTTAATTATGAATGGTATAGTTCAATTATATTTTATATTCCTGACTTTATAAGCTCATCGTTAAACGCAACAAAAGGTTAAACCACAGATACCAAAATAAATAGCAAAGGAAAATACTTACTTACGTTATTGTCGATGACCTATAAATACCAGAACCAACCTACACGGTATACTAACAATCTTTAGAATATGTTTCCGCAAAAATAGTTGGCGTATGGTCTTATATATAATATATACATAAATAATAGTGGCCGATTACCTGGTGCCCGGTAAAAATTTAAGTCCCAGTCCGCCCCTGAAGTATGATTTCAATAAAAATAAAGATAGGTATATTGATAGGAAAAAAAAACCAAAAACTTAGAGCATTAAATAGTGAAAATTTCTAATAGGAGCGGAAGTTTGCACACAGGCGGCTAACACCTACGCGGCGGCCCTGAATGGTATGTACCAAGAATAATTGGTGAAATGATACCACTTCACAAATTCTTCTTCCAATGGCTCTACAGCCCAAACCGGGCCCTTGCCTCCCCTTAATGCACCGGTATCACCGAGCCACAGCTTTAACACTGCCGTACTGCCGGTGCGGGGTTTCGTAGCCATTTTGCTACATATTTAAGATGCACAAGTGGCTGGCTTGTGGCATCCGAGTGTGATGAATAAATGTAGCCGTATTCTTTTTATTTAACGACAAATCACACATTGTCGATCGGCCGCGCTGGGACTCGAACCACTGATGTGTCGTTCGCGTGACGTCATAGCGAGCTAGGAGATGTACTAAGCGCGGTCGGCCACGGCGCCGATAGTATTATGATTTCAATAAAAATAAAGATAGGTATATTGATAGGAAAAAAACAAAAACTTTGTCTTAGAGCATTGCATAGTAGCAATTTCTAATAGAGGCGGAAGTTTGCACACAGCCCTGAATGGTATGTACCAAGAATAATTGGTGAAATGATACCACTTCACAAATTACTACATTGGAATCCAGCGATGGTTTCATGAAAAAACATTTTGAACTAATGCAGTTTTGATACAATAACATCTTGTTTTGATGCAGCGACAGATTGTATATTTTAAATGAATAATAATTTAAATATAAACCAGTATTAATGCAACAATTTCCAAATGTAAACTAACCTGCTGACAATCGTTTTCTCGCATTTGGCGCAAACTAAAGGCTGATGAAGCCTGTAAACAAAATTTGATTGAAACCCAAAAACATTGCTAAATAATTTGTTACGAGATATTACCAGCAGTACAATAATTAATAAGTCTTAAAATAAAAAGTACAAATTCAAAGATTGTGCCTGTATGAAACAATATATTTAAGGATGTCTTATTGAATAAATTATTATTATTATAGTCAGAACAGTCAATGTAATGCAATTGACTGCAACCAGTAACAATTATAAAATCATGTTGTTTTAGGTGTGACTGTATTATGAATGAAATAAAATAATTCGTACCATTTCTTCTTCTTTCTTGCAGTCTGAGCCCCACGGCGAAACATTTCTGCTGGAACTTGGTGACTGGTAAACACTTCGTGGTGACGTACCAATAGACACAACGTCCGTTTTTGTAGACGAAATCTTTACTACTTTACTCGCCTGAAACTGTCATACACAATAATAATAAAATACTTTTCCAAATTAAGCACGGTTTATTGACTTCAATACATTAGACTACAATCTAAACTAAGTCGAATTAAGTACTACTAGTGCGTACAACAAATATCAAACAATAAATTACAAATACTAATTTTTGTTGAGGATTTGAACCTTATTATTCTTTGTCTTAAAAGCAGAGTAGGTAGACCAATCAACCTGAAAACAGATTTGAATAAGTCTACGTTACTTGAAAGATATTAGTAGGATCTAAATATTACTTTAATGTAATAAATTATACTGTGCAAAGTTATTTGGTCATTGGATAAAAAATGGTCTTTCGTTAAAAGGGTGTTTAGACAATATAATAATGTCCTTTTAGAATAAAACCATTTATGTTTGGGTGCATGTCACTGCGTCAAATTGCCGTAATGTCAAATACCCGCTGTGTCCAATGGCCGCAATGTCAAATTGCCACTGTGCCAAAACGCATCCCCACCACTTACATACTTGTAATAACGTATGTCGGGAGACTACTGCAAATTTATTTCGACACAAAGGCAATTTGACCCAGTGGAAATCAGGCACAACAGCAATATTTAGACATACTGGCAATCGGGCATAGGTTTTGGTATTTACTACACTAACAAAGCTAACAAAACCGTACTAGAGCCCCACAAACTCGGTTTTGGTATTTACTACACTAACAAAGATAACAAAACCGTACTAGAGCCCCACAAACTCGGTTTTGGTACGTCAAATCTACAGTAGTCTCTCGACATACGTTATTACAAGTATGTAAGTGGTGGGGATGCGTTTTGGCACAGTGGCAATTTGACATTGCGGCAATTGGACACAGCGGGTATTTGACATTACGGCAATTTGACGCAGTGGCGTGTTCCCTTATGGTTCACATAATCTTTAATAAATAAGGGTGACCTAAACATGATTGAAGCTCAAATTATTTAAAAATGTACATCAATCATCTATAGTGCTAACAATATACATACTTACATACATACAAATCACGCTCAAACAGGTTTAGCATGAATACGTAAACACATTTTCAATCATTCTACACGTCAATCACATCCACATCATTCAAAAACTAAAATACTTCTATTTTAGCCTCCTAACTGTTATATTTGGTGTTTAGTTTTCTATACCAAAATATCGGACAAAACAGCTTCCTAACACATTGATTTCACACTTCAAAATATCAACATAAATTAAAAATTAGAATTTTCACAAGCATTTACCCAGCAATGTTCACCAAGCATTCCTATCCTGACACACTTCTCTTGCCTAGTCCACATTCATTATAATCATTATATAATTGAATCACTCTCACTTGCGATAAACAATCAATCACATCAATGCATTTACTCACCGGACATCCACAAAACGCTCACCAACATTTACAAGCATTAAATATCTTTCGTTTCCAAACCATCGCAACTGTATTATTTCTACATTATCAATCACATTCTTCAAAGATGAAAAAGTTTAAACAATTACCTCTCCATCTCCAAATGGTTCGGCTCCTACATCGGTCATCATCTTATCCCAGTGTAAGTCTGGCCCTCGCTTTTTGCCTTTTCTTGCATTGTCATCGTTTGATTCAGTCTACCACAAAATAAAACTTATCATAACGCATTGTCCAAAGTATTTTATTGAAGAAAACACCTACCGATCCTATCTCAGACCTCTCCATTCTTTCCAATTTTGTTTCTAATGTTTCCAACTCTTGTGGCAGACTAGGTTCTGAAGTTTCCATTGCCATTTCTGAGTTTTGATTTTCCTTCTTTGGTACGGATTCCGAAGTATTGGTTTCTGGGTTTAAGTTGGATAATTTGGACAGGATATCATTTTTTATCATGTTGATACCGCAGGTGTCGAAAGACCATTCGTTAAGCAAATCGTTGAATAAAGACTATCAACAAAAATAGTTGATTTATTTTAACTTATTTTATTGTGAACCTTTCAACAAGATTTTGCATCCCGGTTAATGAATGGCAGATGTGGTTATAGTGGTATATTAGACTTATACGCGTAAGTTGTAAGTTGACGGTTGGATGTCGAACAAAACATGATAATTAATTATTTCTATAACGAGAACTCACAATATGTGAGCTGTCACATGTTTGTATGTATGTACTATTGTCGGTTTCTGGGATTGAACTAGAAACCACTAGCACCCTAGGTGGACATAACCTCTGGTTTGTTATTGTTTATTTATTGTATGGGGTGTAATAAACAAGAAATTATTGATTTCGAACATAATTTGCTAGCAAAATGACTGATGATCATTTTTGGAAAAGATCATCTGAAGACCATTTCTATTCTAATGAACCTTTGCCTTTTTGCAAAAATTAATAAATTATCAAATTGACGGTTGGCAATTGCACTACTGCACACATGGTAAAATGTATACTTATGACACTCAATATATGATGCTGTCACCGCTGTCACACTCAAGTTGGGTAAAATACTTGACAGATATGTACGTCGTATGTACGAGTACAATACGGATACTTCATGTATCTGGGATCGGAAGATTATTGCTTGGCATTCAAAAAATAAAACTGAAGCCAATATAACTTATTTTTTAAAGTTGATTTTAGCACAAATACAAAAAAAGACCAAATTACACAATACACGCAACCTAGCACATCACCTCATCAATAAAGAGTTGTGTTATTTTCGATAAAAATATCGATAAGTCGATATATCGATACAAATTATTTTCAATATCGATATCCGATATTTAAAAATAATATCCGTATTTATCGATATTTTTCGCAACCCTAGTTGTGAGCGCTCTGGTTCTTTATTTTCAAGCATCCGTCCTATAAATTATGTTAAAATCACTTCTGAAGAAACATAAACAAGGTGTTGAAATTTCTAGGAAATTATATTCGATTTCAATTATTTTACTTCAGTTGTAACAATGCATTATTAAAAATATGAATTTATGAATTATTTCTATGTTTAGTAGCCTTAGAAAGAATTATTATGAAGTTTTGGATTTGACAGGCTCTAGGCTCTTACGACGTCCTTTATTGTAGGTACTCACAACGCGGCAAAGTTTATATACGTACATTTTTCGGAAAATGTTATCAGTTTTCATGGAAGTACTTTATAAGTAAGCTGAATAGTGCAAGTGGTAGACAGTTGCATTGTTACCGAATACAAATTTATATTATTTGTGGTGCAGAAGCAAAACCCGATAAGTCAAACCTGCCCACCAAAACCCGATATATGTATGGTTTATGTTTATATCGTACATATCGAAATCTTTTTAACAGTTACTACGTTACTATTAAGGAGCATGAGAACCATATCGTCACAATCAGTACTTATTGGCAAAAAAACGAAAAATCGTTTTCATTATCTTATCGGGCTTTGCCAGTTTTGCCAGTTTATTAAAGAAAGGTGCAAAACTAAGACTTTTTACTATAATACCACGAAATTTTATCGATTTTAGCAACATTGTTTTTATGCGAAAAAACAACTAACAAGCTTAACATTTTATTAATAATTGATCAAATATCTTACTGGTAAATTATCAAAAAACTATTACATTTTTGTGACACCCAACGAAAGAAAAACATTTACCTTCGAATAATAAAAACGTGTAGTTGATAATTTAAAATTCATGTATAATGTTATTTATCAGACATGAGCCTTAATTTAAATTGTGCTCAAAACATTGTTTTATAAATTTATTTCTTGTAGGTAATTTAAATAAATTAGTGGGTATATTATTATTTGTATATAGACAAATATTACATATCGTGCAGTTAGTAAAGACTGTTCCAACGATGGATAACATAACATAAAAAATATTCAGGACAATCAAAAGTTCGAAGCACTTACATGAAAATACTGATTTTAAAACCACTGTGATAGATATTACAACCACTTGCAGTTTGTGCAGAACTTTTAATACAATGGTATTGTAGTGTGGAAACTAAACTTCGTAGCTAAGATGTGGTAAGACCCCCTCTTGCCTTCCAAACTTATGGAGGCAGTGGTAGTTAATATTTTCAGAACTGTATAATGATTTCAAGAATTCATGGCAACTGATTATTTAGTTTGGAAGAATACACAAAAAGTTTTTCTTATTGTCAATCTAAAAGCGCATCTTACTATCCTAATTCTAATAATTTCATAACCTAACCTACTAACATCCTGGACAAAATAATTGAGAAGCAAATAGGAAAAATTAAATATAAAGTTATCATGGATTACAATATAATAATTTAAACTTTAGTAAAATTTATTCTTTATTTATTTTCTATCCCTATATTTTGGTTAGCTACTTACAAACGAGGTACCATTTTCAAATGGTATAGAGTAATTTAATATTAAATAAAGCAATGATAACATCAATACTTAAATATAAATTTAGTTTTCTTAGTGGATTTAAAATTATTATAGTCAGTATTATTGCCAAAGGTTGTCTGCATCATGGACCAAATTAACAAACAGAGTTTAATTAAATCTTAATTTGCACTGATCAAAAAATTTATTTTCTATAACCAAAACTCTGCCGAAACGTTGTAATATACATATAAAATAAAGAATAAATTTGACTGCAGTTCCGATAATTTAAAAGTTTATTGGACTAAAAAAATTCTTCTTACAAATAGTTTATTATTTATTGTCATTCCATAATGGGTATACTAATTGCCAAAATTTATTTTACTGTTCGCTATAATAATACTTACTGTAGCTCGCGGATTCATATTTCGCCGTAGAACTTTTGTCATTGCATGTCTAACTTCAGAATTTTCTAACTTCTTAATGCAAGAGTCTGCTATTATCTAGAAACACAGGACACAGGGCAAAATGTTTTCACTTAAATCAAAATGGCTGACAAGTGGCGGTGGTTACAAATTTAGAAAATACATTGTGGCTAGTATTGAATAAAATAATATTTACCTGGAGATTATCAAGCCCTTTGAGGTCTTCTCCAAATTTTTTATTGTTCATCTTTATTATTCTAAAATGATAAAAAAGGCAATAATTTTCAAATGTCTGTTAAATCTACAAAATTAAGTGTACTGTAAATTATTCCAAGAAAAAATTTATAACAAAATATTTTTGTATTATTTAAATTAAAATGAAACAAATTATGACTTACTTTTTTAACACCAAACAGGCGCCAAAAAATTTAAGATGACAATTCAAGCTTATTAAGAATTTGGGAACTGGGAACAAATTTATAAAGAGAAAGTGTTACGGAAGCATTACGTAATATCCTAAAAGGACATCTCTTGGAGGGCGAAAATACTAATTTTTTAAAATAATTTTTAATCATATAATTTTATTATTAAAATTCAATGAATACATATCAATTAATTGTTAATGATAATATAATAAAAAAAAATTAACATTTATTTTTAAATAAGCATGATTTCTCGATCATAATATTGGCGTAGGTATCTGCTTAGCTTAATAACAATAAATTTTGATTAAAAAACCAACAAAAAATGTATCAGTTAAATAATAATTGTTTAAGGGAATTCTTCGTTAATCTGGTAAACATTTTATTTTATTAATAAAATTTGACAGGCTCTTGCACGTCTCATTGGCGTACGTAGATACTTAAATGAGGGAGTCGATTTCAAATACATTATTAGGAATGTTAATAACTTCTTTTTTCAAATTAAATCACAATATTTTTGTAACTTATTGTAACTCTTATTGCTTATGACAAATAAAAAAAAGTAGGATAATATGTAAAAAGAGTCAGATTTGGACTATAAAATTTTATTTTATAATATCTATTTAATTTTAACGCATACAATTTTACAATCATAATCTAGCGCAATTTTTAAGACAAAATTTTACTTTCAACTATATAATATATTATGGACCCAAAAATAAAAGCCTGTGTTCGTCACCGGGTAATTGTTGGTTAAGGTAGTTGTAACTCGAGTGTACCTGTTCAAAAATCTATTCTATGTTCAAAATAACAATTCAGCAAATGCAGTTAATAATTGCAATGACATATAATTTTGTAACATATACTACATACATAGATGGTATAAAAATTGTTAAAAGATAATTGCAAACACTATCACAAAGGATATTTCAATTATTTTTCGTGAAAAAGTTTTTTCTTTGAACTGTACCTCTCACACTAACACATTCACAAGTTTCGTGTTCCAATACACGCACACTACAATACAAAATTTTAAAAGTAACTCTGGCAACGTCGCGGTAAGACGAGGACAAAGATATAATTTTGAGATGATTTGAAAATTAGCAGTGACAGCGAGTGACAGATGACAGTATATATGAGTAGTTTGTGAGTTTGTGTATTGCAATTTGTGTAGTGTAAAGCGAGAAAATGTCGGATCGTGTGCGAGTCGTTGGTACATGGTTGTCAAACCTAATTTATCGCATCTTCACATCAACTGTCAGTTACAAGTTTCTAAATGGAATAAAGTGAAAACAAGATGGTAAATCATTTTCAAATTTTTTTATAAATTTCGTAAATTAGTTGTCTATAACATACTAGTTTTTCGTTAAAATCTCGATGTTAATATAAAAGTTAAAAATTTAAATGTAAGGTTTTTTTGGCCATTTCCTATATTCTACATGTTAAACTGGCCAAACATAATTTCAAATATTTCAGCTACCGGATGGTAAATCCTTTTCAAATTACAATAGGAGGTAGATTATACTTCCATTATCATGTAGTTAAAATTTTTAAGTAAAACTGAAATAAAAATTCGTAGTCCAGTAGCTTTTTTATAATAATTATATTTCTTGTAATTTTTTCAATATTTCAAAAAGATTATTAACAATTTAATTAGAAATAAAATAACCAAAATATGTGAATTTTTATTAATAATTATTTATTAAAATGATAAAACTTAACCAAAACGAAGCTTATTCAACTAACATTTAAAATACAATAAAAACGATAAAAAGGTATCTGTAAATAAAAAAACAAACATTAAAACCTAACCTATTTTTCAACTATTTTCTACTTACTTGAGTATGGTTTTTCATCCTGTTTTATACAAAAAATAAATTTTCGCTTTCTCTATCCTATCTCTTTATCTAAAAAATAAATAAATAAATATTGCAAATTTAATTTTTTTAGTTACTTACTTTAAACAAATCATAAATTTTGTTTTAGTTCGATTCAAACAAAAAATAAATTTTCGTTTTCGCTACCATCTCTTTTCCTAAAACATGTTTAAATAGTAACTTCATTGACATTGTTTTGTTTATGCTTACTCACTTTACGTAAAACATGAATTTTCTGCGTTGTTTCAATTTCTTTCTTCGATGATTCGTGATTCAGGAACAATAATTCAATATGCTGAAAATAAAATATTTTACAATCAATAAAAGTCTATTAATTAACATTAAAACAAAATTATATAGGTACCTAACCTATTTTTCAACTATTTCCTACTTACTTGAGTATGGTTTTCATCCTGTTTTATACAAAAAATAAATTTTCGCTTTCTCTCCTATCTCTTTATCTAAAAAAGAAATAAATAAATATTGCAAATTTAATTTTTTTTGTTACTTACTTTCAACAAATCATAAAATTTTGTTATCGTTCGATTCAAACAAAAAATAAATTTTCGTTTTCGCTACCATCTCTTTTCCTAAAACATGTTTAAGTAGTAACTTCACTGACATTGTTTTGTTTATGCTTACTAACTTTACGTAAAACATGTATTTTCTGCGTTGTTTGTATTTCTTTCTTCGATGATTCGTGATTCAGGAACAATAATTCAATATGCTGAAAATAAAATATTTTACAATAAATTAACAGTAAAAAAAATACAATAACATGCCATTGATAAACAAAGACAAATGCCTGTTGTATTATGCACATTTATATCACTTATCATATCGAAATTCCATACATAAATTGCAACAATTATGTAAAATTACATTATTCGCGATTAAATTGAAATATTTCTTTATTGATAATTTTACTCACATCAGAACTAAGAGGAACAACCGAATACAGCAAAGAAAGAAAACAGATAGATTTGATGGCCAACCAATCAGAAACGAGAAGGAAGCATGGTACTGCGCACATATTGTATTGCGTATGAAATATTACGGCGGGAGATTTAATTCGTAATACTTAATTTTTTTGACATGATTTTGTGGTAATCTGGTAAACATTTATTTTATTAGTAAAATTTGGCAGGCTCTTGCACGTCTCATTGGCGTACGTAAGGTCCACGTCAATAGCCTCCCCCCCCCCCAAGTAAATAAATTACTGATTTTATGATATGCATAATATGTGCTCGTTTTGTGCTGAATTGTGCTGTAATAAAAATATGTTGTGGTCAATCCGTTCACGAGATATTCAAAGTTAAATTATGAGGGGCCAATGACATGCTGAGCCCCCCCAAGTTATAATTTTTAAAATTTTATTTCACAATTGTTTTGCGCTCGTTTTGTGCTGAATTGTGCCGTATAATAAAAACTTTGTGCCCCTTCTAGTAAGTTTAGAAAGTGTATCTTAATAGGAGGGGTCAGTGACATGGTCAGCCCCCCACCTCAACTGTTTTAAACTTTCTCGTAGCTATTATTTTGGGCTGGTTTTGTGCTGTATAACAAACATTTTGTGCTCCTCATGTAAGGTTAAAAATATGCATAGAAATATGAGGGGCCATTGACATGATCAGCCCCCTCAACTTAATTATTTTTAAATAATTTTTTTACTGTTATATTGTGCTAGTTTTGTGCTAAATCGTGCAGCAATAAAAATATTTTGTGCTCAACCCGTGTACGAGATAATTTATTTAAAGTTAAATTATGAGGGGTCAGTGACATGCCTCAAAGATATAATTTTAAAAATTAATTTCTTGATTGTTTTGTGCTGAATTATGGCGTATAACAAAAATTTTGAAAGTGTCTTTTAATTTTTAATGGCTAAGTCAAGTTGACTGTCCCATTTAAATATTTATATAAAATAATTTAAGCATATTTTTTGCGCTGCTATAATTTAACCGTAATTCAGAGAATAAAAAGTTTGGAAAGGCTAAGTTGACACTAGCAGTAGCCTTTTCTTTTAAAAAAAATATAAAAAATTTTCTTCATTATTTGAATACTAGTTCGTTTGAGCTCTATTACGCATTAATATAAATTTTTGTGCTTTCAGAAGTAATCAAAGTAATTATTTATTATAGTTCTTTTATAGTGTGATTATTATCTATATATACACATTTCGCTCTTATGCTCCGCTAATAATTTTTAGCATTACCCGTATTTAGCAGTAGAGTAGTCGCAAAATAAGATGGAACCGGATATGCGCGAACTGTACTCAGCTGATCTATATTACCCGACCTGAAAATATTGACTTGTATTTTTGTATTGTCTGAGTCAAAAACATTAGTACGATATACTGCGAAAAAGTTTTATTAGTTGCAAATTATAAATTATTATTAAGTATTATAATATTACACAGGAAAATTGTTAAGACACACTTTACACCAAGAATGACAGAACATGTGATCACAGCAGAAATCTCACTTTTTACACGATCATAATACACCCCTAATGTTTACGAATGGACTCGTCCAAACCAAAACACATCTTTCGCGCAGGTCACGTGGGGTTTCATCTTATTTTGCGATTACTGTAATTCTCCTAATTTGTTTGAAAAACCGCGCGAAATGCGATCAAAACGAATAAGTGCTTATTGCAAGTTTTAATTAACTAGATAAACGGTAAGTTTTGTTTACACAATTGTTGTTGGAGGCTTAACGTAGGAACAACTGCTAATAAGTATTATGATTATATAATCCATTTTTTATAATCTGACTTAAAAACTATTTTACTTTTTTTTATCAAAACTTTGTTATGAACAAAAATGATTTCGTCATAATGCGTATTAATTTGAGAAATCCATTAAAAGTATGTTATTCAATGAGAGGTAAATGATGGGATATGGAAATTAATGTTTACTGAACGAGATACAGGTAAGTCTTATATACACTCGAAATTCGAATAATTGAATTGCAATTTTAAACTTGGTAAACTCGTACTGTTTTATCCACGACGTTGCTTACGTGTTTATTTAACGAGGTAACATGTTAATGACCTGTAAGATTGTCTTTTAACTTACATCATCTAAACATTGTTGTCAAATTTTGTCAACAAATTTATTTTTATTTATACCTTGGCAACGAATTATAGAGGTGTAGAGTAAATGCGAAAGGTAATATTGCAACAGCACATCAAATTACTTCACTAGTGAGATAATATTTCAATTACTTCACTAAAATGATAAGCATAATATAATTATTATATCACTGGCGTAGATAACCAAATTAACCTTGTTATTTAAAAAAACTTGCAATATTCGTTTTGATCGCATTTCGCGGGCTTTTTCGAACAAATTATGTGAATTACTGTTACGGGCAGCGCATAAAATTATTAGCGTTGTATAAGGGCGTATTGTATAAAGATATAATATAATCGCATTATAAAAGAATTATAAAATTTTCTCTTTTCTCTGTCGTCAAATTAGCTCTATCAATTAAGAATTTGAATAAAATAAATTTGACGCAAGCGCAAAATGTCAATTTAAAAAAGGAACATAGCGCATAGCAAGGACTATCTATTAAATAATAAATAAATAAGGCTAATGTCAATTTCAAATAATGAAAAAAATTTAATATATTTTTTTAAAGGGAAAGGCTAGTGTCAACTTAGCCTTTCCAAACTTTTTATTCTCTGAATTACGGTTAAATTATAGCAGCGCAAAAAATATGCTTAAATTATTTTATATAAATATTTAAATGGGACAGTCAACTTTACTTAGCCATTAAAAGACACTTTCAAAATTTTTGTTATACGGCATAATTCAGCATAAAACAATCAAGAGATTAATTTTTAAATTATAACTTTGAGGCATGTCACAGACCCCTCATAATTTAACTTTAAATATCTCGTACACGGGTTGAGCACAAAATATTTTTATTGCTGCACAATTCAGCACAAAACGAGCACAATATAACAGTAAAAAATTATTTAAAAATAATTAAGTTGAGGGGGGCTGATCATGTCAATGGCCCCTCATATTTCTGTGCTTATTTTTAACTTTATATGAGGAGCACAAAATTTTTGTTATACAGCACAATTCAGCACAAAATAATAGCGACGAGAAAGTTTTAAAAAGTTGAGGTGGGGGGGGGCTGACCATGTCACTGGGCGCACCTATTAAAATACACTTATAGAAGGAGCACAAAATTTTTATTATACGACACAATTCAGCACAAAACAATTGACATAAAATTTTAAAAATTATAACTTGGGGGTGCTCAGCATGTCATTCGCCCCTCATAATTTAACTTTGAATATCTCTTGAACGGATTGAGCACAAAATATTTTTATTGCAGCAAAATACAGCACAAAACGAGCACATATTATGCATATCATAAAATCAGTAATTTATTTACTTGGGGGGGGGGGGGGGGCTATTGGACCTGCGTAAGGTGATACTTAAATAAGGAAGTCGATTTCAAATACATTATTAGGAATGTTAACCTCTTTTTTAAAATTAAATCACAATATTTTTATTGCTTATGACAAATAAAGAAAAAGTAGGATAATATGTAAAAAGGAGTCAGATTTTGACTATAGAATTTTATTTTATAATACCTATCTATTTAATTTTAACGCAAACAATTTTACGATCATAATCCAGCGCAATTTTCACGACATAATTTTACTTTCAACTATATATATTATGGACCCAAAGATAAAAGCCTGTGTTCGTCACTGGGTAATTGTTGGTTAGGTAAAACTGAAAAGAAATTCGTAGTCCAGTAGCTTTATAATACTAATTATATTTATTGTAATTTTTTCAATATTTCAAAAAGGTTATTAACAATTTAATTATACATTAAATAACCAAAATATGTGCATTTTTAAAAATAATTATTTATTAAAATAATAAAACTTAAACAAAATGAAGCTTATTCAACTAACATTTAAAATACAATAAAAACGATAAAAGGACATCTGTAAATAAAAAAACAAACATTAAAACAATTATATACCTAACCTATTTTTCAACTATTTTCTACTTACTTGAGTATGGTTTTTCATCCTGTTTTATACAAAAAATAAATTTTCGCTTTCTCTATCCTATCTCTTTATCTAAAAAATAAATAAATAAATATTGCAAATTTAATTTTTTTCGTTACTTACTTTAAACAAATCATAAAATTTTGTTTTCGTTCGATTCAAACAAAAAATAAATTTTCGTTTTCGCTACCATCTCTTTTCCTAAAACATGTTTAAATAGTAACTTCACTGACATTGTTTTGTTTTTGCTTACTCACTTTACGTAAAACATGTATTTTCTGCGTTGTTTGAATTTCTTTCTTCGATGATTCGTGATTCAGGAACAATAATTCAATATGCTGAAAATAAAATATTTTACAATAAATTAACAGTAAAAAAAACAATAACATGCCATTGATAAACAAAGACAAATGCCTGTTGTATTATGCACATTTATATCACTTATCATATTGAAATTCCTTACATAAATTGCTACAATATGTAAAATTACATTATTCGCGATTAAATTGAAATATTTCTTTATTGATAGTTTTACTTACATCAATAAAATCAATCATTACAGTGACACATGTTACAAACTAGCAGGACGCCTGCAGCCATGAAGATCAACTAAAACTAAAAGGAACAACCGAATACAACAAAGAAAGAAAACAGAACCAGATAGATTTGATGGCCAACCAATCAGAAACGAGAAGGAAGCACAGTACTGCGCACATAATATATTGCGTATGAAATATTACGGCGGGAAATTTAACTCATAATATTTAATTTTTTTGACATGGTAGAGTAGTCGCAAAATAAGATGGAACCAGATATGCGCGAACTGTACTCAGCTGATCTATATTACCCGCCCTGAAAATATTGACTTGTATTGTTGTATTGTCTGAGTCAAAAACATTAGTACGATCATTGCCTCCTAAATACTACAGGCCTGGCCCAGCGCGCTTGTGTGTCGCTGTGACGTCAAGCGTTGAGGCGATCCGATATAGACGCGCGCATAGTAATTCAATGCGTACATCAGATAATTTAGTGAGAATGCACTAGTAATTGTTGTATTTTTGTCGTTATTGAGATTTTAAGTAGTAGAAGAAACATAATCTAATAAGTATGTTTATATCTGGCACTTTATTTATGAATAATAACAAAAGCATCCCGTTCTAGGTACTATATTTACCAAGAAAATTAAAACATAACTGCGTTCTCGTGATTTCACTGGAGTTACATTTTTTCGAATTTTACATTTAACAGCTTTATTAAATTCGGTAATGTAATGTCAAATATTTTAATATTGGAAAAATCGTGCCGAGACGAAACTAAATATAGTATGACTTGCGTGTACAGTAAAACTGAACAAGAATATGTATGCAAAGCAGTACATATTATGTGTAATATTTTATTAAATAATTATATCAAAGTTAAGTGTGATAAGTACATATACAAAAACAACTGGAAAACAAAATAGAAAGTTGATCACATTAACTGGTGACACGGGAAAATAATTAATAATTTTGTTTTATATTACACTACCTGAAGTATCCGATTTTTTCTCATACACACAATTATTGAAAGCAATTTTACTTTTTAATGTGAGTAACGTTTTTTTCTTAAATTCACATATCCGTAATTCAATTTAAGATATCAGAAATTCAATTTCAGATATCACAAATTAAATTTTTGATATCTTAAAATATATTATAGATATTTTAAATTTGTCGAATTCATGATATCAATAATTCATTTAGTGATATCAATAATTTGTTTAGTGATATATCAATAATTCATTTACTGATATCAAGAATTAATTTTCAGATATCAATAATTCTATTTAAGATATCTTAAATTCAATTTGTGATACCTATCTAGAATTCAATTGAATTATGGATATGTAATTAAGGATATGTACATATACATAATTCAGTTTATATTGTTTTGTAGGTTATTTTAAAATATTACTAGACCAATTATTGTGGATATCTCTAACTGAATTACGGATATCACTAAACGAATTAGAGATATTACTAAATGAATTGTGGATATCACTAAAAAAATTATGAATATCACTAAATAAATTAAGGATATCACTAAATAAATTATGGATATGTAAAATGTGGGGAGAATTGCACTAATCGAAATTAAATTAATGATATCTACAATTTTATTTCACATATCTCAAATTGAATTAAGGATATCAAAAATACAATTACAGATACCAATAATTGAATTTAAGATATCTTTTATTCAAGAAATTTCTGATATCTAAAATAAAAATTTTGATATCAATAATTTTATTTTTGATATCCTAAATACAATTTGAGATATCTTAAATAAAATTGCAGATATCATTAATTTAATTCTGTTTAGTTCAATTTTCCACACGTTTTACATATCCATAATTTATTTTGTAATATCCTTTATTCATTTAGTGATACTCATACTTCGCTTAGTGATATCCTTAATTCATTTACTGATATCCCTAATTCGTTTAGTGATATCCGTAAATCGTTTAGTGATATCCTTAATTCAGTTAGTGATATCTGTAATTCAGTTAGTGATATTCACAATTGATCTAGTAATATTCTAAAATAACCTACTAAAAAATATAAACTGAATTATGGATATTATGTACATATCCTTAATTACATATCCGTAATTCAATTTATGATATGTGAAATTGAATTCCAGATATCACAAATTGAATTTAAAATATCTTAAATATAATTTTTGATATCTGAAAATGAATTATTGATATCATTAAATGAATTATTGATATCACTAAATATATTATTGATATCACTAAATGAATTATTGATATCATGAATTCGACAAATTTAAGATATCTATAATTTATTTTAAGATATCAAAAATTATATTTTTGATATATCTGAAATTGAATTTCTGATATGTTAAATTGAATTACAGATATGTGAATTTATATTAAGAAAAAAACGTTAGCCACATTAAAATGTAAAATGGCTTTCCATAGACAATAAATAAAATAAATCTTTATTTGTAAATTACAATATTTTGTATTTCTTGGCAGGCACTTGTCCCCGATGCCTCCATATGTTTTTTTCAGTACATTTAGAGATAGCTAGCCGCCATTTTATTTTAAGGTGGCGAACTGACATTGTATTGTAATACGCCGGTGTCTTAAGTTAGAACTTTATTTATTGCTAGTCGCCATTTTGTTGCAAGATGGCGGACTGGCATTGTAATATGTCAATGTCTTAAACTTAGATCCTTAGCTATATTACTATACCAAATTTGAATGCAATCGGTGCAGTACATTAGGAGATAGCCGACATTTTGTTTCAAGATGGCGAACTGACATTGTAATTGTATTACACCTATGTCTTAAATTAAATGTTTATTTATTGCTGTACTTAATTTGAACCCAATCGGTGCAGTACATTTTGAGATAGCTAACCGCCTTTTTTTGCAAGATGGCGTACTGACATTGTAATATGTCAATGTCTTAAGTTAGATCCTTAGCTATTAATGTACCAAATTTGAATGCAATCGGTGCAGTACATTAGGAGATAGTTAGCCAACATTTTGTTTCAAGATGGCGAACTGACATTGTGATTGTAATACGCCTATGTCTAAAGTTATATCTTTATTTATTGCTGTACCCAATCGGTGCAGTACAATTCGAGATAGCTAGCCGCCATTTTGTTGCAAGATGGCGGACTGACACTATTATATGTCAATGTCTTACGTTAGATCCTTAGCTATTAGCACTATACCAAATTTAAGTGCAATCGGTGCAGTACATTTTGAGATAGCTAGCCGCCTTTTTGTTGCAAGATGGCGGACTGACATTGTAATATGTCAATGTCCTAAGTTAGATCCTTAGCTATTACTGTACCAAATTTGAATGCAATCGGTGGAGTACATTAGGAGATAGTTAGCCGACATTTTGTTTCAAGATGGCGAACTGACATTGTAATTGTAATACGCCTATGTCTTTATTGCTGTACTTAATTTAAACCCAATCAGTGCAGTGCGTTTTGAGATAGCTAGTCGCCATTTTGTTGCAAGATGGCGGACTGACATTCTAATATGTCAATGTCTAAAGTTAGATCCTTAGCTATATTACTGTACCAAATATGAATGCAATCGGTGCAGTACATTAGGATATAGCTAGCCGCCATTTTGTTTCAAGATGGCGGACTGACATCGCGAGCCTCGGATGCTCAAAAGTATTCACGCAAAATATGGGAGCAATCGCTCCAGTGGTTCTAAAGTTTTTGAGGCACATACATAGGTAGTACATACATACTTTTCTTCTTTATACATTTTAGGTTTATGAGGTTTATTATTTTATTTATTTTTAAAATACCTATGGTTTTTTTTTAGGAATAAACTGTTATTTTTTTTATTTACGGATATCTTGGATACTTTGTAATAAAAATCACTTGTTCCCATTATTTATTTTTACTTAGTAAATAAATTGTAGAAATATTTTGTTAGACTTTATTTAGAAAATAGGTAGCTACTAAGGTATTATTATTTATATTTATGTTAAGTAAAATATATTTCATAAGAAACTTATACAGTAATAATGACTTTAATTTCAAGTAAAATTCAAATTTTAAACACTAAAGAGCGCAACTCCTATACTGAGTTTAACGCTATTCAACTGCTATATGCTTTGCTCACTGCTCAGCCTCAACGGATGACGTCATCCAAACGCTGGGCCAGGCCTGTAGTATTTAGGATATACTGCGCAACAGTTTTATAAGTTGCAAATTATAAATTATTTGACACGATCATAAACACCCCTAATGTTTACGAATGGACTCGTCCAAACCAAAACACGTCTTTTGCGCACGTCACGTGGGGTTTCATCTTATTTTGCGATTACTCTAGCTATTAATATTATAAAATAATTACAAGCAAAGCGAACTTATACTAATTGAAGAAATAAAGAAATTTAATACAGAAATGGGTATTTTCTCAAGTAAATAAATACTTATGAGTGTTACTCATATCACGTTATTGTTTAGTAAACTTTACTTGGCACCCTACACTGATTGATATAAAATGTTTCAAAAATCAAGTAAGTTTGCAAAGAAAGGAAAAATTGTGGAATATTGCTATAATTGAAATATGAGATCGTCTGCAATAGGAATAAAATAAAGAAACATGCACAAATATATTCAAAATGTATATTCATTATTTATAATCGTTTTTAATATATAGAATATAAAGAACAAAAATTTAAAAAAACAAAACAAAATTATGACGAATTATAATTATATCTTGAAATAACTTAAAAATATATTCTTTTGTTTGACTGGCTCAGTCTCTTTTTGACTGGCTTAGTCTCTTGCTTTACTGGTTCAGTCTCTTGGTTGACTGGTTATTCTCTTTTTTGATTGACTTAGTCTCTTGTTTGACTGGCTCAGTCTCTTGTTTAACTATCTCAGTCTTTTGTTTTACTGGTTGAGTTTCTTGTTTCACAGACGCAGTCTCTTTGATTAGCTTAGCCACTTGTTTGATTGGTTCAGTCTCTTGTTTGACTGGTTCAGTCTCTTGTTTAACTAGCTCAGTCTCTTGTTTGACTGACTCAGTCTCTTGTTTGACTAGCTTAGCCACTTGTTTGACTGGCTCAGTCTCTTGTTTGACTGGCTCAGTCTCTTGTTTAACTAGCTCAGTCTCTTGTTTTACTGGCCCAGTCTCTTGTTTTACAGGCTCAGTCTCTTGTTTGACTAGCTTAGCCACTTGTTTGACTGGTTCAGTCTCTTGTTTGACTTGCTCAGTCTCTTGTTTAACTAGCTCAGTCTCTTGTTTAACTAGCTCAGTCTCTTGTTTAACTAGCTCAGTCTCTTGTTTTACTGACTCAGTCTCTTGGTTGACTAGCTTAGCCACTTGTTTGACTGACTCAGTCTCTTGTTTGACTGGTTCAGTCTCTTGTTTAATTGGCTCAGTCTCTTCAGTCTCTTGTTTGACTGGCTCAGTCTCTTGTTTAATTGGCTCAGTCTCTAGTTTGACTAGCTTAGTCTCTTGTTTGACTGATTGAGCCTCTTGTTTGACTGGCTCAGTCTCTTGATTTATTGGTTCAGTCTCTTGTTTGATGAGTGGCTCAATTTCTTTGTTGACTAGCATTTCATGATAACGCTCTGAAAATATAAGTAAATTATTTTCTTATTATTACATTACTTCCGATTTCGACATACTCTGTATATAACTTATAACACTACATACATAATAACTCTAAATCCCTAAATTGGGTTGGTACGAACCCCAAAATACATTATTTATTCATTTATAACGTCAATCACATCATTTTAAGCAAAATAACTTACATTTCAGCCATTCCATATTGGATTAATTTTTGATAGCAAAATATCGCACCGCTCCAAACAGCTTTCTAACAATTCATTTCTCATTTGAAATAAATTATATTTAATTAATACTATAATAGAGAAAAAATCTATGACCAAATACACTGTTGAAGAAATTAAAGAGAAAACTACAATTTTATTAAAAAATTCAATAGGATTTATACAAAAATTGATAATTTTTAGTTAATGCAGTGAACAGGTCCGTTCTGGTTCACAACCATCGGTTCGGTTCCGGTAATGTGCTCCATCAATTTATTAATCGGTTCAGGTTTTGTTCCGTTTCGGTTTGTGTCCCTAATTTAAAGCATTTACTTAGCAATCCATCTCGCCAAACTTCTTTTGCCTCGTCTACATTCAGATTTTGTTTAATGCTAGCTTTTTAATCTACCTACTAAATAAAAATAAACTAAATAAACTTACTTTGATCTCTTGGGCCGTTTGCGCCAGGATATAGGGAGTGCTCCATTGTAAAGTTGAGAGTAACGTCATCATACTCGAACTGACAAAAATAAATCATAATAATTATTATCTCTTATTAATGAAATTTATTAAACAAGCAGCAAAATTTTTAGATTTGAATAGTTTTTCGGAAAAATTACAAATTGATCATAACTTATCTATTCACATCCAGAAATTAAGCTATTTATAGTTCATTTTTCTTTAGAGTTTACTGTGGAGAAGATAAAGGAGAGTTATTTGGTCTTATTCTCTGATTGGTTCAGATTTATATACTATAATTAGCTCCTAACAATATGCAAAATTCATCCAAAGCTGTTCTTTAATCTAACCCTCTCGCGCAAGCCCTTGTTACAACCCCAAGCTAGTGCCCGATAGCTTTGTGGTTGCCAAGTTAATTGTAACTTGGAATGCTAGGAAGAGTAGTTACCGATCTGAATCAAGCCTTGATTTTTCCACACCTGACCCGGATTCGAACCCACGGAGGCAAGCATTCTACCACTGTGTTATGTCCCCGGAAATATGTACCCAGCACAACATTATTTGTTTCATACTCATAGTTTTAGGGTTACAGGGCTTGTTGTATGGTTATAAGATTGTTTTTATGTTAATTTCATTAAGTTAGGTATGGTAGTTTATGTACGTTAGATTAGGTCAGGTGTAGATTAGTATAGACAAGGTAGGTTATGTTGGGTGCCTACTCAATTTTTGAAAACTCACAGCTAGCAAATTCGAATACAAAAAAATGTATAGAAAATTCAAATTTGAAATCCTATTGATGTAGAAAATTCATGTATTAAAGGAATTATTCAAATCTGGGAAAAGCAATAATTTTTGTATAACAAACTCACTGTAGGATTTTTAAATTAGAACTGACCCTAACATATTAAACAGGCCGGGGCGCGCAGCTTGTGGGACTGCCACGACGGTGGCGACTGCAAGGGGAGCACTATAAATACTCGTCATGTTGGACCGATTTTCAACTTTATTTAAATACCGCTGATACTCGAACAGAATACGTGAGAATCTGGCACATTTGTAATGAAGGCGGCCATGATTTTTCTAGATTTGAATATTTCTTTACATGAATAGGGTCGTTTACTTTTGGTAAAAGTATAGTATATTCCTATAAAAATCAATAAAAGGTTACATAATATTACTGTAAAAAATATAAAAGTTTAAAATAAGTTCTTATTTTACAAGTATTTTAATTTATAAACGTGGATTTTTTCTCGCTAATTTAAAACAGCCCAACAGCGGCAAAGCCCTATGTCAGAGTTGGTGTAGCCAATGTGAATGTTTCTCGCCATATGCTTACGACCACCTAACCGCTTTAGTTTTCGTTTTTACTCCTCAGAGTTGAAAATTCGACTATATTCAAGATTATTTCAGCCACTAGTACTAATTTAGTATCCAAAACACAATTGTAGTTTTTAATATGTTTACAATGTAATACTTACCACCACACCTAATTGAAGTTTCATCACAGAGAATTTGTATAATCGTGTCCTTTGCGCTATGTCCTTTATAGGTTTAAAGCTTAGGCCAACGATTCTCTGTAAATAAATATAACCATTAATATACAGGCTGTATCATAAACTTCTGGTAGATACATACGTTAAGGGTATAGTATAACACAGTTTGATATGCTGATTACCTACAGATAAAATAGAATTTTTTTAACAAAAAAATTGAACGTTTTTTTTTAAATACCCCGTACCACTTGTTAGATAATAATTATTTTAATTATTATTATTATTAACTATATTACAATTAAAGAATTCCTAAAAAATTATTGTCATCTACATGTCAAAATGTAGAACTGTACATAGCTTTAATATAATAATATGAAGCCCGTTTGGGTTATTGTTATTATTGTAATGGAAAATATTTTTGTTTTTCTATGTAAGAAATATATTGCTTTTAGAAGTAAATAATTTATTACTGGTATATTATTTACAAAAAAGATATTTTTCAGTTTTATAAAAAAAATCCAAATATTTTTATTGTAAAAAAAGTCTAAAACTTAAAAATATTTTTTGTAAATGAAATATAACTGTAAATAAATGTTATTTATTTCTAAAAGAATGATTTTCTTACGTAGAAAAACAAATTCTCATTATAATTATGACCCAAACGACGTTTCATACCTTAGCGTATGTACTCGAAGTTAGGATACAGTTTGTATTGCAATGTTTTCAGTTCAAATAAAAGTAGTAAATGAATAATTAAGCTTAATATTTACATGGTTTGTCGTGAATAATTAAAATGTCAATAATACAAAACAAAATGTTACTCACACGAATCTTGTCCAGATCAGCTTGTGTCTTTGCTTCAATTCTAATTTGCATTGTGACCTATAATTAGAAAAAAGTTATAAGTTACCACGTGTTGGTTAAATACATAAAATTTTGTACAAATTTGAATACTACACATTATATTACGAGAAAATAGAAAGCAAAGTATGTCTTATATCTTTAAATGTTTAAATATAAATAAAACCAATTATTACTTACAAATTCTTAGTTCGATTCACAGAAGAAAATACTAAAATGACTTCTTTGTTTACCAATTACCATGCCATGAAAACAAATGAAAGCAGAGAAGCAGATACAACAAAACAAGTGAACAAGGACTGGGTACTGCGCATCTAACGTTGCGCACATAAATTACCGCATATTGCAGCATCCGGTAGTGTGCTTGCGTGATACCGGGAAATTTGATTCTTCATAGTTTGTTGTTTCAAATAATAATATTGTAATATGTCTAAATTTCTTAAAAATATATTTTGTAATTTAAAGAAATAAGTAAAACAATATATATTTAGTTTCGACTCAAAAATGGTATAGTTTAGTCTATGTATGCGCAAATTATTACCCTCAACATACCAAAAACCTAATATTCTATTTTTAAGTATTATTTTAATAAATTTTGCACAGTTTCTGTGACAATACAATAAAAATAGTAAGTATCTAATCTAAATGATAAAAAATATTTTGTTTTTACAAGTTTTATATAAAAACCATTGTTTCAGTGCCACTAGTAAATGCCTCGTTTTCATGTATCCGGAATCCGCAGATTTCTTGTGGAATAAAATGGCCGCCACGAATTCCGTCAGTAGTTAAATTATTTTTAACTTTCTGCGGAATTCCGCAAGTTTTGACGTTTAAACTGTCAGTTGTTATAACCTCAAATATATGTTGAATATGGAGATGGAAATTGAAAATTATAATTATTGCTTGGAGTATTGTCGATATTATATAAAAATGATAATATGTAATTTATCCGAGAATTTATCAGATAAACAAAGATTTAAAAAAGAAAAGAAAATGTCGTAGAAAAAAATGTGGGTGCGAGATATTTGTAAAAATAGAAAAAATCAAGGGGACTATCACAAACTTGTTCAAGAACTAAGATACAGAAGTGCATTTTAATTATTTTCGCATGGATTCTAAAATGTTTGATACATTATTAGAAATAATACATCCGAAGATTTTGAAAATGTTTTATATAAGAGAACCAATTTCACCAGCTGAAATATTAGCTATTACTTCTTTGAGGTAATCCGGTATTGAGTTTATAATTTTTGAAAAATATAGTTGCATAATATATTTTTTTAATGTAATTCCAGATATTTAGCGTCTGGTGACAGTATGATATCTATTTCATATGCATGCACACATTACACATTTCATTTTGGCGCTCTCACTGATACCAACATTTTAAAAACTAATATCAATTTTCATAAAAAATTCCGCATAATCTCGTAAAACTATCCGGACAAATGAAAACGGGAGTTTTGCGGAATTCGTGGAGGCCATTTTATTCCGCAAGAAATCTGCGGATTCCGGATACATGAAAACGAGGCATTAACTTGTAAAGAACGTGCAGAAATTTTTAAAATCTATACAAGACCGCATACTAATAATTTTGACCATATTTTCATACTTATATTTTGGAATTATATTGCACCAATCAAATTGCACCTATGTATGATAATTTTTTTATTTTTCCAAGTTTTTATTATGCCCTGTTCACACGTTGCTACTTTGAAGACACATTCGTGCTACTGTAGCAAGAAAAAATCTGAGTCGCTTGTCAAATAGCAGCGCTGCTAATTTGTAGCATCAAAGTATCAAGAACTACTCGTTGATAATTTCACATCGTTGATCGTTGTGTGTGTAGATAGCGATTTTTTGCGGTAATTGTTTCGATTTCAATTTCTTTTCATGCTACAGTAGCACGTATGCGTCTTCAAAGTAGCAACGTGTGAACAGGGCATTAAAAACGCCATTTTCACAAAACATTTTTGGTACTTCATTCCAAACTTCTTAGCATTTCTCACACAAGCACATTAAACTCTATGCGGGGAGCATTACTTTTCAGTTTAGTTTCTTGGTCTCTCACCTAGCGCTAGTAAAAGAATTTGACGTATACGTGACATTCGCACAAGCCTACCCCAACCATGAAAAGTTTTGAAAATGGCAAATATGACAGTGATGACAGTTGATGACAGTCTTCGTGTTTGCTGATTGACTTTAATCATATCATTATTGAAAAGTTTTCAAACAGGTAACTTTGAGAGTAGTCATCGTGTGTTTGAAAATTTGGTTTTTATTATTTTGTCATTTTGTTTGTGAAAATCATCATGTCTGTGAAAAGCCGGTGTTGTGTACCATTTTGTGATAGACTGGAACCAGTCGTTCACAGATTTCCTGTGTTTTTTGAAGACGTTTTTAATATGTGGTTGTGGTTAGACCGTGTACGTGTGACAAAATTGAAGAATATGAATCCGAAAAATGTTTACAAAACTTATTACGTGTGTAGTAAACATTTTGCAGAGAAATGTAGAATTCCAGGTTCCAGGAAAAAGTTGAAAAATTATTCAATTCCTACATTGTATTTACCAGGTATGTTTCGGTGTTTAAATTTTTACAAAATATGTATTAATTATTTATGTATTTATTAATAATTTAGAGGGACCATATCAGCAGTGTTTCGTGTTACCCAATAATTCTGCTTCATCACAAAATCCATTGGAATGTACCACGTACCAGCAATGTATTACAGGACCATGATTGCGCAGTTAGATCTGGAAAAGGTAAATTTAATTGCGCTTTGTTATATAAACATAATGTTACCAGTTTTGCAAAAACGTGTGTAGTGTATTTCGTGTTAAGACATGAAATAAATTTGTACAGTAACATATTTGTTTATTTTGTAAGAATTCAATCTATTCATTTATTAAGTATTACATTTCTAAATCTAAATGTATTTTTCGTGAAGCTAATGCAGAACCTAACATGGAAGAACCTGGTATTCTAGAAAACGCGAAAAGCGATGTTGTATCTGTTGGTGAGTTATTTGTTATGAACTTTTAAAGTTTTTATTTACTATATTATTTTTTTGTTGCACTGTTAATTAATTTTTTAATATGTAATGAAGTACCTATTTAAGTATATAATTTTTTTAATTTATTCTTGTATCATGAATAGTTTTCGCGAGTCACCAGTTTCATAGTAACATACCAACTTGTATTAATTGTATTGTACAAGAAAAGATGTAGGTAAATAAAAATGTTTAATGTAATGTTTGTTGTTTTATCTGCAATTTTGTACTTGTTTGATTAAAATCAACTTCAATTATTTATATTACTAATGAACCATACATTAGTAAAAGATTTTTTTAAATTTAAATTTTGGTTGATTTTTTTCAAATAAGTATGTTTATCCTGAACATTTTATTTTTAATAAATTGCAAATATTAAAAGTGCCCCGTAAACCCGCCATCAAAATTAGTTCCTTGGTCACACACTTTGGCGCTGTTCAAAAGTTTGGTGATTAACATAGAGAGCGCAATCTATACCTCCTCTCTTATCTATGGTTGAAGTGCCTAGGCGTGTGAGCGTGATATGTCAAGAAATTTGGAATGTAGTGGTAAGCTGGTTCGCACAATGCATCTAGCATGCGCCAAAGAAGAGTCTTTCCATGCATCAAACGTGTAGTTGTTGCATGGCCGTTCACACATGAGATGTGTTTGATGCACGTTTGATGCGTGTTTGTAGCATCAAAATAGACTTCTTCTTCCAAGTTTCAAATTAAGTCTCATTGTTAGGTTGGCATTACTGTGGCTACGTACACTTCAAAATTCTTTTGTATTTACCACAAATAAAGAATTTATTTTTTAAAACACTGATTAAAAACACAATGTAATAAAAAAATAGGAAAGAACATAAAGGGAAAAAAGGACTGAAGGAAATAGTCTTTAAAAGACTGGTTTTTATTTAATTAGTATAATAATACTAAATAAATTAAGAAAGAAAGGAAATGAATAGATAAATTATACTATGTAGGTTGTGGTTGTTCTAATGACAGTATGACAGCACTCAAATGTCAACGCAATCAATCTGAATTTAGCAACGACTCAACGATTCAGTACTTCTTCTTTCCCAAGAGTCTTTTGATACACCAAAATAGCGGCGCCTGTAAAAATATTTTGACGCATGGAAAGACTCTTCTTTGGCGCATGCTAGATGCATTGTGCGAACAGGGCTTAAGTTTTATTCATGTTTTATTATGAAGGTGATACAGACGCCATCTGGATTGCTGTTGCCGTTAATGAATACAATACAATAAATTATTCATGCTTATTAGTTTGTATTTTAAAATGAAAAATATTATATTGAAATATTTATTTTCCCTAAAAAATTAAGGAATAGAAAGATTGATAAGATGGTGCATGATAAGAGGGGAATCGATAGTGGCGCCAGCGGTTGCTGGTTGAACTATTATAACAGCAGTATTTTGATAACGCTAGATTTGATTAGTATTTTGACGGTGTAGAAGGTTCACGGACTTCTTAAAATAATGGACGGCTGGAGCTGTGTAACAGATGTATGTTAAATTGAACCTCGCGCATGACATAAAAATTCGGGGAGTTTATGGCGCCAAATTTAAATATACTAAAATGCTCTATATAAATAAAAATATGGTTATATCTACCAAAATATGTAGTAAAATATTGAGTATATTTGTTGAATTTTCAAATGTAGATTTAAAATCATTTTTTAAAGAAATGATTAAAAAATAAGTTCAGGATATTTCAGTTATTGTCTTATTTTATATTAAGATTCACAATTTTTAAATCAGGAAACAAGAATGTTTAATATATAGTAAGGGAAATATTCATAACAATAAATTATATGGTTTATTCTTTATTGGTTGTAAAATAACACTAATTTGGAGTTTTTTTCTTATTAAATCGCCTTGAATTTTTTCCGTACACTTTTGGTCTAAACTATGCATCCTATCCTAATTAAACTATAACAATATGCAATAGTATATAATTAATTTATTTTTATGCGTTTCTTCAATAACTTGAGTATCATATAAATGATTTTCTAAGTCACGAAAAATAGGTTTATTGGCAAACCTATTAAACACACTATATATATTATTAAGGTATCTTGGTAGGCAGATTCATGTGGAATTTTATTGTCTGTCTCCAACAACATCCTCCGAATTCGAATTTCGGTGGCTCGACAGGAAGCCACAACTGGTGAAGATGAAATTTTTAACCCACCTGAAAAAATACGACAAATTAAAATTCAATAATACTTTTACTTTAGTTTAAAATATTATAATAAAATCATATTTAGGTAGGTACCTCTATTTTTTCTCCTTAGTAATTTCATATTCATGTCGTCCCACAATCAGTTTTCTGTATTTCAATAACCTGTAAACAGGTAGGACAATGAATTTTTCTATAAACCATCTTTACAACATATCCGCTAATATATGCGACTGCATTTTCTACAAATGCACTGAGAGGTTCTTGTTCTTCGACATTGTATTTTCTTATTAGAGACATGTCAGTATTATTATAAGGACTATGTAATTTTTTTACTTTTTAACTGTATGTGTAGTAATGAAGTGCCATCCATTGCTTCAACATTTCCTTTCAAATTTTTTAATTCATGTTTTATCAACAATCTTTTATACCTATGTATTGCAAAATTGCAAAACCGTTGGATTGTTGTTCCAGCCATTTCTGGATCTGTAAAAATAACTTCAAATGTAATAATATTTAAGAATTTATCTATAAAACCTCACGGCGCAAAAAATAACTCAATATGATCCTGGCTAAATTTGTAAGTTAATAAATACTTTAAATTCGTCAATCCCGATTTCACGGATTCATCGTAAATTATGCCCATTATTGATATGATGGTAATTGTCATTACAATAAACGGAGATTTTTTAGGTGTTAAATGCAGTGGTTTTTGTTTTACATCTTTGCACTGTGATAAATACTGCAAAACTTCATTAAACTTTGCATGCCACAGTTCTTCGTTATCTGTTTTAATTGGACATTTATATCCTCTTCCAAGCTTGTTACGAAAATTTAACAAATCAAAGACTGCGTCAATCAACCTGATGAATTTGACTGTAGCTCCTGCATCGATAAAATCTGGATGCTTCAAATCTAGCTGCAGAAACTCCAAACTGTCTGCTACACTTGAACTTAAAGTTTGAGCTGCAATATTGATCTAAAAATGGGATTATAAAATTAGTAAATAAACAGATGTCATGTTTTTACTTTACCTTCATTTTTTCTCGTTGCCACTGTATATGTTTCTGTCTTATTTCGTTGCCTATACGTAGACCTTCTTGGTCTTGCAATTTGTGAAGTTCTATTATGTATTTAAAATTCACTCTATTTTGGATCGAGAAAAGCTTCAAGAGAAGCACAGTTATTTTTAAATAGTTTCAGTACATGACAAGCATCTAACAGAACAAATATTTTATATTTCTTTGTAGGATGGTAGAAGAACGACTTCACGTCAAATATATTTCGTACTTGGCACCCTAAAGCATTTAGCATCGAATAATTAACTGTTGGACCATCACAAGTCATTGAAATTATTTTTATTCCAACTACATCCAGTCGAACAAGTGCTTCATTTATTATGCTTGCACGTTCAGATCCATTGAGACTGTTTATTAAAAAATACGCAATTGGAATTTTCCAGTTGCTATGTAGTGCAACAACCATCAATACATATACTTGGGTAGCACATTCTGATTTGTCGTCATTTGATGTCCCTGTGCCTAAGTCGGTATAGCCCCAAGTTTTAGAATTAGCAAATTCGATATATTTTTTATGTGCATTTCGTCTAAAACTAAATTACACATAATTTCTCCCTGAGCATGTTGCACTTTTTCTCGTAAAACATCAAAACTTAACGTAGTAAAGCCTGGATTACAGTCAATGTTTTTTGACCAACTTCTCAAAACAGACTGAGCTGGAAGAGCATGATTAAAAGTAGACCGAACAAACTCATAAGCCTTTGGAGAATAGAATTGAATTGTCAGTGTAAATGTTTTAAGCTCATCCGGGTATGATACAGTCACATTTTTTTTCGATCTTGTATTGATCATGAGTCGTCTCATTAAAGCCAGAGGTATGCCGGAAACTGTTTGCTTTAAATGGTCTAGTGCATTTGATGATAGTAATGATTTTTTCTGTAATTCCGTTACAATGGTATTTAAATGAGAAATTCTCCGAGACATTCTCGAAGTTTTTAATTTCTCATTTCTTAATTTTCTTTTCAGATGTAACAAGACTTCTCTATTTTTTTAATTTAAAGTGTTCATTTTTCGTGGAGATTTACTAAAAACATTTAACTTATTTTAAAAATATTTTATTAGATAAAAATCATAATACCTGTATGTATGATATGTTCTTAAATCACGTCTTCGTTTCTTTGGTGATACGACTAATCCGATACTGTCCGAAGATGATTGAGTCGTTTTAGGTACATCACTAAAAATATATTTATATAATATAACAATTAAATTTCGATTTAAGAATTTCAGTAAACAAGTATTATTACTTACACTGAAATTTTATTAACCCCTGGAACTACTAATTGGGGTATTTTTGAGCCATCTTCAGTCTCAGTAGATGTTGAACTTAAGTGAGTTCGCTCTGATCCACTGTCTGTGTCAGTTTCAGACTTGTTACTACAAATAATTTCAACTTCCATACTGGATGATTCTTGAACTGTTGATCCTGCAGCCCTTGCTTCGTCAAATAGAACTAATTTTCGTCTGGAGACGGGTTCCTTTAGATTCAATGAAGGTAGGTATGGCTTCTGGTTTCAATCTGCGATATTTCTTATCATCATTCTTGTAATCATCTGGCTTGAAATGACGGGAGCAAACAACATTAAAATGAGAAAACTTTTTTGTTGGTGTCCGGTTTAAAGCTGCAAACCATGCATTTGCCCGTTCTTTATCGACGGGAATTCTGTAAATTCAAAACATGTTTGACACTGTTTTATTAGTTATTAGAAGTAAAGTGTAGAATAGGTTACATGCTTAAATTTTAGTTTTTTTGGTATTTATCGGTTCAGTAAAATCTGATGTACAAATAAATAGTTAAACAGAAAAGTAAGATTTTTCATAATGGCCAAAGAAAAATAAGTAGTTTATTTTAGTTTTTCAAAGTACTTACTTATGATGTTCTTACAACTTTTCACTAAACAACTGTGAACCATTTTGAAAAATAATCATTTTCAAAACTCAAAGTCAAAACGTCAAAATGAAACAAACTTTTAGAGGTTAAAAGTTAACTAAAAGTATTAATCTCAGACATGACGTGCGCGACTTAGAAACATAAATCGTATGTCTGTGATTAAATTGTTCACCTGCGCAATGGTTCTGCGACTCCCCGAATTTTGCTCCATGCATAGCATACTTTTTCAAGCTATCTCCCATATACTCCAGTAATCCATAATTATTATATTACAATAAAGTGTAATACATAAATTTTATTGTAAATAAATATTCGTTCGAGTTCTTAGAAATAATTTAGAACTAGTATTTCTTACACTCTAGCAACAATCGAAGACGCACAGTGTAAAACAACCATTGTTAAGTATAAATTTTTGTAAGAGACATCATTCTATAATTAATAAATTCTATAATTTTATAAATTTGATTGTTGAAACTATTATTTTCTTTTTGCTACAAAAAATCGCATATTAACGTAGATAGTGATTTACTTTTCGGATAAATACTATGATTAGGAGTTTTTTTTACTTCTAAATATATCCAACAACCTAAAGCACATTTAAATTTTATACCTAAATTTATATACTAAATTATATACATACCTACTAAACTTTCTGTTTAAAAAATAATCATTGACTGATATGGTACGCCGTTGCGCCCCTAAATATTTGCGCCAGAAGCTCAGGCTTCTTGAGCTTCTAGAATAATACGCCACTGATGTCAACACAAAACAAATGGTGATTACGAGGTACAACAACAATAATTGGGATATTTCAATAAGAATGCAAACCTAGTGGTGAAATTTTGTATTTAAACAACGATTGGACCACTGAAATATAATAATACTGGAACGCGCTCTGGCGACGCCAGCCCGAGCCGACAGAGAGTGTAATGCCCTGTTCACACGTTTTTACTTTGAAGACGCATACGTGCTACTGTAGCATGAAAAGAAATTCAAATCGAAACAATTACCGCAAAAAATCGCTATCTACACACACAACGATCAACGATGTGAAATTATCAACGAGTAGTTCTTTATACTTTGATGCTACAAATTAGCAGCGCTGCTATTTGACAAGCGACTCAGATTTTTTCATGCTACAGTAGCACGAATGTGTCTTCAAAGTAGCAACGTGTGAACAGGGCATAAGACAACGATAGATCACCCATGAGTAGCTGTCTCTCTCGGCTCGCTTTTCGTACGCCGTGAGCATAGGGGAGTGCCCGTTCCAGTATTACTATATTTCAGTGGGTTGGACACTAAATGATTAAAAGTGATTTTGTTTAATATTTGAAAATGTTTCAAAAAGTATTGAGTTTAAAATTTGTTCATTTTAGGTCATTGGTTGTGTAAATATAAATTAACTTACTATTTATAATATATTTTATATGCTAAGGTAGTCATTGTTGGTATTTTGTACACAATTAAACTATAAAAATAAAACTAATTATTTAATACTATACTAAGCAAGATCTAAACTATGTAGATAACCTAAAAACCACTTGTTGAATAATGTACTTAAAATGCAAAATCAAATCAAATTTACTACCAAAACTACAACAATAGAAAACATCACACAATATTCTATCAAAATTAGTAGCATGCACTTAATGAAACTCCATACAGAAGAAAACACAACAACATAATACACACTGTAAAACTGCAATGCTATATAATACTTATGAAAGTCAAAGTAAAGTGCACTGTTGTTCGCCATCTCTTAGTAGAGCAATATCCCAATAGCCAAATTGGGAGCGGACGATTTATTTTTTAACTTGGCAGAATTTCGTGCAGTTTGGCTGAGTGTTGCTGAGTGACGTCACGCAGACTTGCAATTCACCGTTGAATTAAGAAACATAGATTGAGAAAAGTAGCATCAAAACAGTCGAAGTCGTCAGTTTTATAGTGAAATCGTTGTGTTTTGCAGTGAAAATAGTGGTATTTTAAAGTGAAATAGTGCTATTTAAAAGTAAAATTGTGGTTCCTGTTCCTGCTGTGCTATTCGTTTTACTTCAAGTTATTCAATAAGGCTTCAAGGAAAATTAAAGGTTGGAAATAATGTGTTATTTGTTACAATATTCACGGTATTACATGCAAAATGGTTAAACACATCATACACAAAACTTACATTAATAATAATTTTTTTAATGGAAATAATTGTTTATATTGTTGGATAAATTGTTGCTGATGTAACAACACATTTAAACATTTTTTAAAGTATTTTTTTGGAGTTTGGAGTGTAAAATGGGTAAATACATAGGTAATACAAAACTTACAATCATAATAAATATTTTAATGGAAATAATTTTTTATATGATTAGATAAATGTAACAACAAATTAAGTATTGAGTTTAAAATTTATTCATTTTAGTTCATTGATTGTGTAAATATAAATTTACCTACTATTTATTGCATACTTTATATGACAAGATAGTCATTCTAGGTATTTTGTACACAACTAAACTAGAAAGATAAAAGAATTACCTAATACATTAAATATAAACTAAAATGAATATAAATGTTCTTGTAAATGTTAGTAGAATTAATATTGACGTTTATATACAACTATTATTTAATATTACACTAAGCAAGATCTAAGTAGATATCCTAACACTCACTTGCTAAATAATGTACTTAAAATGCAAAATAAAAACAAATATACTATGAAAACTAAACGATAGAAAACCCATAGAAAACACACACAATATTCTATAAAAATTAATAGCATATACCTACTTAATGAAAACTCCATACAGAAGAAAAAACAACAAAATAATACACTGCAATTGTGGAAATCAAAGTAAAGTGCCATCTCTTAGAGTTCATGCCAAATAGAAATGGGAATGAGATTCAATGCGCAGAAGACTCATTTGCGTTTGCTCCACCCTCGTTACTTGAACGGGCCAATGCTATTTCTTTGTACGCTGCTGGTGTGAGACAGAAGATGCGCGAGGAATGATTGACATTCCCATTTCTATTTGGCATGAACTCTAGTAGTGCACAGGCGCGTATACAAGGAGGGGGGGGGGCAACGGGGTAATTAAAGAATTAAATGAAGTCTTACAAAACCGTGTAGTTACGACAGCTACAGAACCAGAAAGTAGTTGAAAGATTTTTTTTTTAAATCTCTGGTTGTAAAATAATAAGCTAAAGTAACAAAAAACAAAAAAATGTAGTAAAGAAGACTATATCAAAGACAAAGGCTGCTATCCATCGAAGATTCAGATAATTTAGTGCCACTAATGGTCACATGTCGCCTGCAGTGGCTATGATGACATGGATGAAATTTTCACTTGCGACTTCTGTTCATAACTGTGTTTAATATGTAATGGTTTTCGTTGGGTTTTCGTAATTATTATATGGCTACCCGGTTAAGCTGATGTAATGTCGTAATATATTAAACTACGGTTATTTCCGTAACACAGCACTATAGGTATATCAACTATTTTTTGACTGCTACCCGGTTTTGTCCGATTCTCCCCTACGTTAATTGTTAATAATTTGGTAAGTATTGTTTTATTTTTACCATTTTCTGGGCAATACAAGGCACCAAAGGCACAGGTAGGTGTTCTGATTGTGGACAAAAAAGAACAAAACTACAAAAGCTTATACTTTATAAAATAGGTATGATGGATGTGTAGAGATTATTTGCTTGAAATATAAAACCTATAACTAATATTTGAATGCAACAAACATGTAATTATTTTACATTGAATTAAATTATCTATTTATTAATATTTACTACTATTATTCAAAATAACATTTTTGCATCAAAATATAACAATTATAAACAAGTAAGATAACTCATAACTAAAAGGCACGCGCCTACTGAAGGGTTAAAACTGCTTTTTTTCTTGTTTCTTATTTTAAAATTTTTGAGCACAAACCTTTTATTCATAAAAGTAAATTTAACAAGCTATTATATAATTTTTATTACGCATTGAAGACCTAGTTCCTTGTAATAATAATATAATTGAAATTTAAGTTTACACTGAAATGCAGTAGTACGTCAAAAACATAATTTTTCTTGAGACTGGAACCTTTTGCATGCGATTTCTCAACCATTATTGCGGTGACCCATATTTTTTATTTTTCTAATAAATACCTCAAATATCAAAGAATAACATATTCGTTTTCCAAATATGTGTTGGGTTGTTATGATATAAAATTTTCTAATCGTTTAGTAAATCTACTGGTAACCGCCATATACGCAATGTATTTTAGCGCGTTTTTGTGTCAACTTTAAATTCAATTATCTATGGAACGCCGTTTGGGTTTTTATTCAAACACATGATCATATTTTTTATTCATAATGAATTTTAAAATCTTATTTTTAAATACAGATTTAACACACATCACATACATATTAAAAAATAATTGAAAATATGTCTGTCATATTATAAATGAATTTAAAATATGTCAGACATATTTTTAAATGAATTAAAAATATGTCAGACATATTATTAAATGAATTTAAAATATCTGTACACATATTTTTAATGCGAGAGATATAATTTTATGTCAGACATATTTTTAAATGTCGTTTTTCCACATACTACTACGTGAGTAAGACAGAGACAGAAAATTAAAAATATGACATACATATTTTTAAATCATTTAAAAATATGTTAGACATATTTTTAATTCATTTAAAAATATGTCAGACATAATTTTAATTCATTTAATAATATGTCAGACATATTTTAAATTATTTTGAAATATGTATGTGATGTATGCTAAATCTGTATTTAAAAATATTGTTTTAAATTGTCTTATAATTAAAAATATGACAGCGATATTTTCAAATCATAATATCATATGGGTTGTTATTTAACTTCATAGTCATATTTTTTATTTGAAAGAATATAAATAACTATATTTTTAAATAAAGATTTTACACATATCACATACATATTTCAAAATCATTTAAAATATGTCTGACATATTAATAAATGAATTAAAAATATGTCTGACATATTTTTAAATGAATTAAAAATATGTCAGACATATTTTCAAATGCGCCATCTCTTGATTTTTCAGCATGACGTTGGCGTTGTTGCCAAATGTCTCAGTATCAAGTAATGTATAAATTGAGACAAGTTGTGGTATGTTTTGGAACTATTTCGCTCAATTCACTAGTATAATGTAGATGGCGTGGCGGTCTAAATTTAGTGCGCGAATTAATATTTGAATTTGAATATGATTCGTGAATCAAATTAACATTTTTCGCCAACTTATTTATTTAGTCAAATTATTTTGTCACACGTCACAGCATAGTATGCCATTTTTCATATGCATATACACTGTATACTAATTTATGGTTAATATGAATTATTCAGAAATGAGTACAGGAAATAACGAATAAAAGTAAATTCAAAACAGTATTTTATGTGGAAAATAACAAGATGTACCTAATAATGCAATTTCAAATTTTGAGTTATATTATATTTGCAATCAAATCTCATAAAAAATAACTATGAAAAATAGTTATTTGTTTAACTAGCAAAAAAAATAACAGATTATTTACTGCCGCGGCTATAGTTTCATAGCCGAACTTAAGCAGTAAATCTGTATTTTTCCCTGATTGTTGTTAATTAATATTTATTTAGTGATTAACAATTTTAATTTAATGTCAAAGTGACAGACGTCGGAAAAATTTCCGCTTATTAATTTCAGTTAAGTTACTCAAGCTACTAGTAAAAAATTTCCGAGACTATTTCCCACATATTAATAAAACCAATCATTTGCTTCAATTTTTTAAATTCTGACCAATGACGTACAAAATATATCGGCAAAAATTGAAAAAAATCCCTAGGGATTGTTCAAGTGACAATTTACCCGTTACATGGCCATGTATGACAATTTTATTGTTTTTGTATTGTTTTTAATTGAAATTAAAAGTGTCAAATGAACCTTTTTGCGACAACTTCTTACGATGAAATAAAAATATATCAAATATAACACCAAAAAATACAGTTACGTCATAAACCTTATTTTGGAACCAATTATTAATGAACGTGTGAAACGAAAGAAACTAAAATTTAAAATTTTGATACTCAAAGGTTCGTAAAAAAATTAAACGTCAAAATAATCAAGTGTTTCGGCACAAAAAAATAGTCTTTATTTAAAAACACGAAAAACCACGAATAATTCTAATCAGTCTGCAGCAGTGTCAAATTTTGCTTACTCCGGCATTAGAAAACATTTAATAATAAAAATATTAGGACAGTCCAACGTAAATTTATTAGTTCATATTTTATGTCTGTTTATTTGGGAAATAGTCTAACAAAATATATCTCGGGTCTCATTATTTTGCAGGTAAAATTATTTCTTAAGATTGTTGCTTGTTATAGGTAACATTCCTCGACAAATTGAATGATAAAATCCCTCGCCTTCAGCTCGGGATTTTGATCATGTCATTTGTCTCGAAATGTTACCAAGCAACAATCTTTTGAAATAAATTTTACCTGCAAAATAATGATCCCTTGATATATTACTATTGAAAATTTTTATATAACCATGGTTACTATTATTGTAATCAATTCATCCATTGGCTGTTATTTGTGTCATGCAATTTTCAAACTAATTTTACTAGTTTCACATAGTTCAAAATGTAAAATTATGTCAACTGTCACCATAGTAATTAAAATTTTAGATTGAAACAAAAAATAAGATATTATAATCTTTGACATTTGGCAGAACATTTTCTCTAACAACCACGAAAACATCTTATATCTTTTTTGGTGTTATGCCCTAATTTAAAGTCATATTGAGTAAATGTAACACCAAATTTTATAGTAATGTCTTTATACTGTTTATTTAAATACTTACCTACATAATTTAACTATTACTTTGTTATACCCGCTTTTATTTATTTTGACCAAGTTTAAGTTTTTGGTATAGGTATATTGACTTGTTCAGATTCAGATATATTATGTATTTGCAATTCGCAGTAAAGTGTACGAATGTTCTAAGACCCCACCTCGATAATTTATAATAATTCTTCTTAATTTTACAAGTCAAATGAATGAAATATTGTGGCTATTTATCCCATAAAGAAGATATTTTTAAATTCAGGTATTACATTTACGGCTATAGATAAACTTTATATTTAAATTCATTGATTAATTTGCGCTCTTTTCTTAACCATTTGCGGAGCGAAATAAAACTTATACTTACACTTCTCGATGTTGAGATATTTGGCAAAACGCTGACGTTACGCAAAAATGAAAAATGGCACACACTATGCTGTGACGTGTGGCAAAATAATTTGACTAAATAAATAAGTTAGCGAAAAATGTTAATTTGATTCACGAATCACATTCAAATTCAAATATTAATTCGCGCACTAAATTTTGTCCGTCACGCCATCTACATTACACTAGTGAATTGAGCGAAATAGTTCCAAAACATACCACAACTTTACTTTACTGAGACATTTTTTGGCAACAACGCCAACGTCTTGCTGAAAAATCAAGAGATGGCGCATTTGAAAATATGTCTGACATATTTTTAATTCATTTAAAAATATGTCTGACATATTTTAAATTCATTTATAATATGACAGACATATTTTCAATTAATTTTTAATATGTATGTGATGTGTGTTAAATCTGTATTTAAAAATAAGATTTTAAAATTCATTATGAATAAAAAATATGATCATGTATTTAAATAAAAACCCAAACGGCGTTCCATAATTATCTTCGTTATTTCAACGGTTACCTATAAATTTTAATTTTTATTCAAATTCTACGACTTGTAATGAATGCTGTATATTAATTTAAGTCATATTTTGGGTTGTCACTACCCATGGATTTACTACCTTAAGTATAGAATGATTCGTGAAGTACTTTGTAATTTAATTATATTTAATTACTTACATATTTCAAATTGTATTTGTAATAAGTAGAATGCGAATTATTATGCAGGTAAATATGATCAAAATATGCATTGAAATAAGGCCAAAATATGCTCCATATATGAACAAAACTAAACAAATATTCAATATTTTATAAATATATACAGATATGCAACATAATTTTATTCATTTTTACTAATAATTTGTTTTTATAAATCAGAAAAATACTACATTTTGTCAACAATGTACAAGAATATCATAATATAAAATAAAGAAAGCAACGTATAACTTCTGGAATACGACTTATGTGCCTACCTACCTTTAAAATAAATGTAAAAACTTCTGTAGGTGGTATCAAATTGGAGCGATTATAAATTTTATACATATACAATTTTTTTTAAATTGAAATTTTGGGTTAAAAGGTACAAAATATGCAAAATAAGCAAAAAAATGTGCCATATTTTGATCTATTTTTGTATGAAATGCAAACATTTGCAAAAAAATACTATGCCCAAATAATACAATATAGGTATGCAAATGCATATAATCCGCACTCTAGTAATAAATATTTAAATACGTTCTTAAGTAAGTACAAGTTTTTGTACTGAATTACTTTGTACTTAAATACATTTTTGTGTACTTATGCCCATCTCTGCCTGCGAGCATATTGATCGATTAATCGATCTTTCAATCAAATCGATGTTTTTTTGCAGCCCTACTTCCCTGTGCTGTAGTCTCCACTAACTGCACAGACGGTGTGTGGGTGTTTACTTGAAATCTGTTATATAGAAAAAACAATGTTATTTTTTAAATTTTGCTGTAGTTAAAATTAAACAATAAAACACTTGGTTGTTTCCTTGTTTCATAAATTAAGAATGTATTTTTTTTAAATAGGTCCGTATTTCACAGGGTTGTGCCAACCCTGCGAATGAAATGTTTTAAACGTGCCGTTTAAAACATTTCATCTAAAACAAAGCAAGTGTTTAAAACAAGTTTTAAATGTATATGCTTTAAACATTTTAATACTTACTTGTATATCCGTAATATACTTAAATAATTATAATAACAAAAAAAAATCATATAAATGTTAAAAGGTTACTACCATATTTCTAGGTGCAATACTGTTTTGTGTGTTCCGAGATCAAATAGACGAGTATATCAATTTCTATTAAAAGTAAGTACCTACTGTAATTGCTTTTCATATTATATAAATATCTACCCAAATTTTCTTAATTTATGTTATGATTTATGTACTTATTAGTTTATGCTAAATAAATATAGGTTGGTACTTATTATTTTTAACTAAAGACAATATAATTGGTACTCAAAACCCAAATAATAAAAAGCTTAATAAATAAATAATAAATCATTTCGTTTAAAAAAAAAGTTTAAAACTTGTTTAAAACAAAGCAAATGTTAAAAACATATTTATCGCATATTTCAGATTAAAACACTGTGTTTTGTGTTTAAAACTTGTTTTTTTTAATTAAGAAAAAAACAAATAAATCTGTTTAAAACAATGTTTTCTTATGTCATAACATAGATATATTATATAGGTATTTGTATATAGACAAATCGCACTATCTTATTTTTTATGTTAATAATTTTGCAAAATTATCAAAATTGTAACTAAACACAGAAAGCATAAGATGATAAAAAAAACTAGTTCCAATAATGCTATAAATGGCTATTTATTTTGACGATTTTTTCTAAAAAAGCAATATATGATCGACTGTGGTATCATCTCAATATTACGTAAGTAGTTATTTTGTTTTTATTCGTCTGTGTTTATTTTAAACATTATAAAAAATGTATTTTTAAAATAAATGTATTTACCTAATGTTTTTTAAAAGTAATATTAAAGATTATATCCTGGATTTTTATTAAAAAATATTAATTTGTTACATTCATCTCAAATTATTATTAACACTATGTACATATTTTTCGCAATAAACATAATACCATTCTTTAATTATTTAAATACCTACGCGTTTTATAGTAGAACTGTAAAAATAATTTTATTATTTAAAAATAGGAAGAACGAACTTATTTGTATTGGATAGGTATGTTTTAAATTTGTAAAATGTAAAACTCGCATGAAATGTAATTACATAAATTTAAATTGCTGTATTCTAATTAAAATATCAAACAAATATAAATACGAGTTTGTAGAATAATTAAAAACCGCAATTATGTATATAGGTAATATGTAAATAAACACATTATCCACAATAAATAAATGAAATAACATACCTACCTATTTGATTTTTTCTACTTTAGTTTTTTCAAGTTAATTTTAGTGCATGGCAACTAATCAAATACAATGTTTGGGATATTATAAGTAGTTAGTAGAGAAAGTAATTTTAATCAATTTAGTAATTAAAAATTACACATTACATAACATGTAGTGTTTATGTTGATTTTTATGAACATAACCTAATTTTTTGAGTGAAATGACCCTCCAATGTCCACGTGACCCCATTCCTTTCTTGTTCGTGACAAAAAACTCCTCAATCGCCATATGGTCACACGTTACTCTCGTCTCAAGTGTACCGTCAGAGATATAAGATGTTCCAAATGTTGGTGAGAATCCATTCACAACGATTCGTCGCAGTTCACAACAAATGGCCATTTCGGCAAGCAGTTTGCATTTATTGGATGTGGTATTTAGTGCTGCATAATTTTTACTAATTATATACTCGGCCTATAATAATGGAAAATAATAAATTCAATATTTTCCATAATGTCTTTACTTTTCACCTAGAATAGTTCAGTATTATATATTTTACAGTGACAGTCAAATAAATGGCAATATTAATAATCAAATAATTAAAAAAAAATTAAATAAACTTTTTACAAAAGTACCTGTACACATTTCTACATAATAATATGAATTGAGCAAAAGCTCACATTATCTACTAAAAGTTGTGTTAGCGATAATTTATTTAGTAGTGGAAAAACCCTTATTCAATTTTTGTTATTTTCTAAATGTGAAACTTTCTCTTAAAACTGTGTGAGCTGCGTAGCCTGAAATCCGACACTTGGTCATAAATCCACTTGAGTCCGAACTATAACTGCACACATGTGTTTACCTAAACAACCCTGAAGTCACAAGACGCGCGCAAATCTACCCTTGGCTCAGTCAGCAGTTTAGTTGCGTCTTGTGAAGTGGTTCTGTGCAGTGTAGTGCGTTACTTAACAATAAACAATTATCCAGTGCGTAATAGCTGTATTCGCTGTAAACCGAATTCGCAGAGAGCTTCTATTTACGGTGAGTTTGTCGATCGTTGAGTTTTACGTAATGTGCATGAATGTGAGGCCGCGCGTCACTTGAGGTGACGCCGCGCCGAGTATGCATGGATGTGCTGGATTCTCTACTTAAATTACTACCTAGAGAATTCGGTGCCAACGGTGCACATAGCCTTGGAGGGGCGGGTGCCAACCCAATTCGCTGTCTTGCGTCTGTGGGCAACGGTATTCCTCGAGCGACGAGGAATCAACCCTTTCGAGGGCATCGGTATCCGCTACAGTTGGTAGTTAGCTGTGTCGGCGGATCCAACGTAGATGTGCTGTGCTCTCTATTTAAAATACTACCTAGAGTGTGCAGTGCCAACGGCACACAGCGCCCTGGAGGGGCCTGGTGTGTCCACTCAATTCGCTGTCTTGCGTCTGTGAGCAACGGTATTCCTCGGGCGACGAGGAATCAACCCTTTCGGGGGCTCCGGTGCCTACTACAGCAGGTAGTAAGCTGTGTCGGTAGGCCCAACGACCCATCTGTCTAGCCTATCCTGCCTCTGAAGGAGGTGTCCAACCTAATTAACCTGCAGCGCCCCGAAGGCGGGGGTTTTGATGCGTGTGACTCTGCCTTGACACTCTCACTGAGCTCTATGTCTCACACTCACCTTTATTTACAGGAGACGACTGATTGAGGTCTACCTAACCTAGAGCAGCTCACCAGGTCGCATCACACATTATTTGACATAGTATTCATCACAGTATTTATCACATCAATCATATTTGTACTTATACTATCATCATCATCATCAATAGAACATTTCTGTGCCCTTAACTATTTGTTGTAACTACATTCATTAACCCTTCAATATTTTCAAATAAACTACCCCCCGTAATAGTTGTAATAAAGATTTTTAAAATATTGGAGTTAGTCAGGAAAGACTCATATGAATGATACTATACATAAAAATAACATTTGGAGATATTTTAGGGCGCAAGTTATATAGTACGTAAATTTATAAATTAATTATAATATTTAACATTACATATTATATACAGTACGATTGTAATATTAATTATAAAATATATAAGTAACATAATTTATGCAAGAATAAATAAGCGACTATGAGATGGTAATTAAAGCAAATACCAGTATAGCAGTCAAAATATATTTTAATTTAAATCAAGGCCGACCTTTCGCCATCAAATATGGCTTCTCCTTTAGGCCTAATCAAGTATTTAGATATTTATTAAATAACTTAGTTTAATGAAGAAGCGTAATTATTATTTTATTTTTAATATTATTATTATCTGCATACATCACACTTTTTTTATTGCTATATTACATTTTTAAATTAAATTGAATGTACTTCAACAAGTTCCATATATTATAAACTTTCCCTAGAGACCTTAAACAGCCAGTATATTAAATTACAATTAAAAAATAATAAAATTTACTCTATTTACAACAAAATGATACTTTAACACTATAATATTTATAATATAAGTAACGTTGAGACGCGAGACTAAACCATCCACGGAGCGTCTCCTCAAACTCTATGTCTTTCATTTTTGGGATATTTTTTTGGACAGCTTCTGTAATATGATGAATATTTAGTTATACAGTATAATTAACATGGTAAAGTGAAATATTCAAATTTACATTTCATAACAATTAAAATTCTAAGGTTACGGAGCGGAAACTATTGTTTGCTCCTGTAAGAGAACATTTCGTTGCAATTTGATTGGTAAATAATTTTATTAATACACGTTGAACATTATTTTTAATATTAGTGCTCCCAATTAAAATTAATATTTGTTTCTTAAAGATAAACGTTTATCAAATACTTAATCATAAACCAATGAAAAAGCTATAAACCGCACCAAATGAGCACAGGCTTGTTCATCTTCAGAAATAAATTTTTCGAAACTTAAAATTTCTTCTATGGATTGTAGTGGTAAATTTTGAATAATAATATGGTCGTACTCGACTGGTATCGTTGGTTTAAATATCGGAAGAAAATACTTTTTGTTCGATTCTAGACACTGTTTTAAATTTTCAAAATATTGGCAAGTAAAATATCAAGCACATTTTCTAAAATTTGTAGATAAATTAGATAAAATTAATATATATGAATGTGGAGGACTGATCTGACATTGATCGATTGGACGTAGACGGTGATGGTATAGCTTTCGTACTTTTAAATTGCAATGAAATATTTCAGCAATATTAATTTACTTACATAACACCCATATTCCAAATTTATGGCTGATATATGTTAAAGTTACATGCCATCAATATATTATTAAATTATTTATGTTATGTATACGATACATTGTTCCAGGGCGGATATTCCGTCTTATATGTAACTTACATGTACAAGCTACATTTCCACCTCTTAACATAGTCACAGTTTTTGTTTTTGAACATAACCTTGAGAGTTTAACATACAAGAATATGGGTAAGCGATTCCAGCTACTATTTTAGTCTCAGTCGTAGCGCATAAACACAAAAGCATGCAAACTCCAAGCTTTGGATTGGACATAGTTTTTCGTCGTTGTTCGGTTGTAGAGAGATAGATGCGTATTATTTGGTAGTTGTCATTAGTTGTGTTTGGTTTTTTGAGGGTTGTTTTAATAAAAATAGACAATAGAACAAAAAAAGTTGTCCGTGCAATTGTAAAAATAAGAAGAATTGCTAAAACACTAAAATAACCTGAAAATGTCAAGTTGAATTTATAATTTTTTATTATTATTTTTCTTTGTTTTTATAAGTAGCAATCCTACTTATATTTAATTAACTAAAAAATAATGTTGTAATTTAATTTTTTTTTAAAATAAATTCTAGTTTGTTCACCACAATAACTTCAAAAATTTTAACATTTTTATAAATAATTTAAATTATATTATAATTATAGTAGTAATTATTATTTGTATTCATTATTATAAAATTATTAAAAACACGTCTAATCTTTTTAAATCCTTTATATTAACTTCATCGTCTTACGTACGTACGTACAGCAAAAAAACAAAAGTAAAAAATGACCCACTTCCCGTGATCCTATCAAGCTGAAATTTTGCAAATAGACTTTTGTCACCTAAAATTGCACTTTGGCAAAAAATCTGATGTGGCCAGCACAAGACCTCCCGCCATACCCATTTCCCCATATCCAATCAATCTGAAATTTGGTACATAGATTCGTTGTGACCAAACATTTACTTTGGCACAAGAAAACTCTGATGTGGCCAGCACAAAACCTCCCGCCATACCCATTTCCTCAAGTGGCACAAGAAAAAATCTGATGTGGTCAGCACAAGACCTCCCGCCATACCCATTTCCCCATATCCAATCAATCTGAAATTTGGTACATAGATTCGTTGTGACTAAACATTTACTTTGGCACAAGAAAAAATCTGATGTGGCCACCACAAGACCTCCCGCCATACCCTACGCTTTTTAACTCTGAAATTTGGTACATAGGCTTGTTGTGACCAAACATTTACTTTGGCACAAGAAAAAATCTGATTTCTTGAAACACTCTATCTAAGAAAGAGTTACAATGAAAACAAAAATATAAATAAATATCGATCGAGTCTCATATTATAAAGGATATATAGTCAAAAACTTTGTTTTTACGGGTTCATTTTTTTATAAAATTGTTTTCTCAATTTAAGTGAACAAACAATTTATTTACAAAAACTAAATCTATGCTTATGTTAAGAGCTGGAAATGGTCTGAGTAAAACTAAGACAAAAATCCAAAAACAATGACTGAAACAGTGACTATGTTAGGAGGTGGAAACGTAGCTTAATATACATAACAAAACAAACATTACTTTTGATTGAAACCTAAAGAACGCGTGTTTTATGTTTTAAATGTATCTGATATATTACTTGTTTGCTGGAGTATCTATTTCATGACAATAAGGCGATTATGATTAAAGTCTTACTCACAAATTGAAATTAGTTTTATGTTTTGGGTTTACGTTTTAGTATACTACTTGACTGCATTCACATAAATTATATATTTAGGTTTTTGTGAGTGGTGTCATCTATGTGGTGTTTACGAGATATCGCTATAAATCGGTATTACTGATATTTTTCTTATCGATCTGGAACCATGTGCTTGGTTCTGTCACTGTCAAGTTTAAATTTATTTGTCAACATCCTAGATTATTGCTGAGGTGTTAGATGAAAACTTGAAAGGCAAGCAATATATTATTATCAAGGTATAAATATTATTATAAGATATTTTTATTCAATACCAAGATAATAATTCTAATACCGTGTTTATAATGAATGTGTTTTAGATGAATGTTGAAAATTTTTCTATTATTTGCATTCATTTTTAAAATGACACAGACACTGATCAAATAATATGAAAATATGAATGTTCCGTTCAGACAGTATATAAAAAGAGACAACAATATATCGCTACATCATTCTACGCTTCATCCTATTGGTCGATTCCTAAATATAAAACCTAAAACTAAACATAAGATTCTGTGTTAATAATAATCTTCTGTGGTTCTGTGTTAAAACCAAAACTAAATACTGATTTCTGAATAGTTGCATAAGATTACATGTTGGCAAGGTCATTAAAAGGAAAACTTAAAACATAAAACTAATACTAATTTTGATTTGTGAGTGTACCTTTACATGTATTTATTTTTAATTTTTTGCCTTTTTAAATCGTTTATATTAACTTCACCGTCATGCGTACGTACGGCAAAAAAGCAAAAGTCAAAAATGACCCACTTCCCGAGATCCTATCGAGCTGAAATTTTGGAAATAGACTTTTGTCACCTAACAATGTACTTTGGCACAAGAAAAAATCTGATGTGGCCAGCAGAAGACCTCCCGCCATACCCCAAACCCATTTCCCCATATCCAATCAATCTGAAATATGATACATAGATTCGTTGTGACCAAATATTTACTTTGGCACAAGAAAAAATCTGATATGGTCAGTACAAGACCTCCCGCCATGCCCTACGCTTTTTAACTCTGAAATTTGGTACATAGGCTCGTTGTGACCAAACATTTACTTTGGCACAAGAAAAAATCTGATTTGGCCAGCACAAGACCTCCCGCCATACCCTACTGCTCTTTTTAACTCTTTCTTGAAACACACTATCTAAGAAAAAATATAAATAAATATCGATCGAGTCTCATATATAAAGGATTTATAGTCAAAAACTTTGTTTTTACGGGTTCATTTTTTGTCGATTATCTCCAGCCCCTGGAGTCGCCGGGCCGTGTTCAACGGATCATCCGAAACATCGGTAGATACGCCACTGTATTCGTCATCTCCTTGTACCTATGAAGTACTTCTGCGATGCACAGCTCTCGAAGCATGCAGCATCCGCGTGGGGCGTGGGTTGTTGTGGTACCGTGGTATATAACGCGGTTCTGTCCTGTCTGAGGTGTTTAAACCTCGTCGAATACCGTGTTCCCTGTTCGGCCGTTCAGCGTTTCTTGTTTTATTGTCATTAACATTTTCACCTCCGTGAGCCGCAGAATGGGAATGCTGTGGCGCATGACGATCCCAGAGGATAAGTTAAGCTGGCGCTTTCACTCAAATATTTCTATAAAAAATATTAGCATAGTTTGCGCTCGTATTGCGCTATGTTGCTCCACCAATAATTATTTTTGCGCTGGTCAAATTTAGCCATAGTTTAGAGTATAAGTTGAGATTGGGAAGAACTATGTTGACAACCTCGTTGAATACTGTGCGTTCCCTGTTCAGCCGTTCAGCGATTCTTGTTTTATTGTCATTAAGGGTATCGACTCCACGTAGCTCAACACCTTGTTTGTCCTATGTTAATGCATAGAAACGCTCGCTAAAAATACTGAAAAGCAGTCTAGCAATTTCTACAATGCTCACGAAGTTTTATAGATAAAGCTAAATTTCATAAATTTATTTACAGAAGAAGAATGCAACTAGAATTATGCCGAGTTACATTTTCTAATAAATCTCTTAATAATAAGAAAAAGCATGTAAAAAATTGCTTAAAACACACTTTTTCATTAATTTTGTATTTGGAATTCAAATATTTTTTCAGAATTCTAACTGGGCATAATCCTAGATTATTTCTTTCACAAAAATCTATTATCTGTTTTTCCTTCAAATTTTTAATATGCAATGAGTAAAGCAGAAACTGCTACACCTCGAAACACGTAATATTTTGTTACGGAGACGAGACCCTTAACATTTCACCTCCGTGAGCCGCAGAATGGGAATTCTGTGACGCACGATATGTTAAGCTGGCGGTTCCACTCAAATATTTCTAAAAAAATATATATTAGCATAGTTTGCCCTCGTATTGTGTTATATTGCTTCACCAATAATTGTTTTTGCACTTGTCTAATTTAGAAATAGTTTAGAGAATAAGTTAGGAAGGGCTATGTTGACACTAACAGTACCTTTTTGTAAATTTTAAAGTTTTCATAATTATTTCGATAGCCGTTGGTTTGTGCTCTATTGCGCTATTAAAATAAATTTTTGCGCTTGCATATTTTTTGTTTTATTAATAACCAGGTAAGATTAACTTGACAGCGAAAGAAACGATTTTGTCATATTTTTTCATTTTCTACATTTCATTCCACAGAGGAACTAATCTTACAGAGGGCATGTGTCAAATCGGCGTGTAGCCACTTTAGTTTAGCAGTTGCCATTTTGGTTCGCCCCGTATATGATTTGACATTTGAGTATTAAGTTTTATTAAATTCTAATGTATTAATTTTGATTAATTATTAGTGATTAATATTTTAAACAATGGTAACGTGTGCGCCGTTTGGTTGTGCCAATAGGACAGCAAGTAACGTATTTGTATGTATTCAAATTTTAAATGTGGCGCGAACCAAGATGGCGCTCGCGTGTTTTTTCGTGTATACCCCTTCCGTCTCATGAAGCAAACAACCCTTGCCATTCAAATCAGTCTACATTCCCTCTTATTATTTATTTACACTGTATTTCATTCTATGTACATTGCACTCTTTTGCTCCGAAAATATATTTTTTGTGCTGCTCTAATTGCGCAATAATCAAAGTAATTAGTTAGGAAGGGCCAAATTGACAAAACCTTTCCTTTAATCTATTTCACAGTATTCATTATTAAATAGAAAGTGCCTTATATACGCTATTTTGCTTTCTTAAAATTTCATTTTGCGCATTCCTCAAATTTATTTTATTCAATTTCTAAATTTGCAGGGCTAATTGCTAATTTGACGACAGAAAAAATTGAAATATTTACAGTTCTCTTATATTGCAATTAAATCTATACATTGCGCTCCCGAACTGTCTGAAAGTTTATTTAAAATCATGTAATTTTATTAAAATATATTCATATTTTTATTTAAATAGACGCAGTTGCATTAGGTTTAAATTATAATTATAATAAAAATTGCCCAAACACTAATTATCATTTTCAGGTTATGTTTTGTAGGTAATAGAACAGATCTGGGCAGTACTCGAGTAAATGTATTCGAAAATTGGTACCCGAGTACTTTCGGTGCTCAGTACCGGTACTCATGAGTACCTACTTTATATTTGGGTATACTCAATACTCGTGCATGCTCATTAAAACAAAATGATGTACTCGTTACTCAGTAGGTACTCGTAAATATCTGAGTAGGTATTTGAGTGTTTCATACAATTTTAAACAATTGGAACAACAAATATTGTATAAAGTGCGAGTATGATCCATATTTTACTTATTTTAATTTTTGATTATAAACTCAAAAAAACTTGTTTAATTAATTTTTAACTACTTACGACAATCGTTAAGCTGCATGCCAAATTTAGATTTTAAAACTATTAATATTATTATTACTATTTTAAATAATTTTGTTTATGTTCTTTATACCATAGGTACTCCAATTAATTGCAGTTATTTAAAAGAAAAATATTTAGGTAATGCAAACAATATTTTTTTAAACATAAAGGTAGTTCTCAAAATATATTAAATACGAGTACCAAACAATAGTTAACGAGTTCGAAATACTCAAGTAGGTAAGTACTGGAAAAGGTATAAGTACTCAGAATCGGTACTCCCGAGTACCATTTACTAATATTCGAGTTACACCAGGTCACCACAACGCGGACTATACGTAACTATATGATAATACGTAGTAACAGTCTTTAGTATTTAAATTGCAATATATTCTAAAATTTTGTTTTGGTTAAAAATGAATTGAAAAGGCAAGTGGTTGAAAAAGCTAAGTAACATTTTTTTTTTAAATTGACATTTTGTAATAGGAAAAAGTGTGTACATGTACATTGTACATACCTACCATCGTACAAAGTGTGGAGTAGCCATAACGCATAGTTTTAGAGATATTTTGTGGATGGTGGTGCTATGTTCTCTAATGTGAAGAAAATATATTGGAAGAAAGTGTTATGTGCGCATAATAATGTAGAAGTTTCGTGAAAGAACGTGCTATGTGACACACGTAATACCTTCATCCATTGAAGTTCGGGAAGAAAATGCTTTGTAAAAGTTTCAGGGGCACATTCTTTTTGTGTTATGAAGGTGTTATGTGCTATAATTACCTATAATGCTATAATTAACTAAAGTAACAATTTTATAGCAAAATACTTTATAATATCTTTGATATTTAAGTTATGAACCTGTTACAAGAAAAACATGGTTCGTATTTGCAATCAATAAATTTAAATTTTCTCGAAACTATGTTTTTGTTAGTTAGCACTTTCATCCACTTGCCATAATATTGGTACCTATATCCTATATGTCACATGCTGGAATCAATCAGGAACCATATTATATGTATGACGTACAAAGTAGGTACAGTATTTTAAAAAAATACATATAAAGAACTCATAAGACTTTTCGGCACACTAAAAATTATGTAATAATATTGATGTCCCTAGACAAAGTATCTGGTTCCGCCACTGTGTCAGTTTCTCTTTGATGTTGATGCATAGTTATAAATTTTAAACATCTAAAAGCTGTTGACAGAAATTATTATTAAGTATAGTTCTTCATATACCATTCTTAAGTAGTTAGAAGATTTTATGGTTTAAGAATTGGGAAAGCAATTTTAACAGAGTTTAAAAGTAATAAATGCCTTATACATTGTATCTACTACTTTGTCATATAGGTACTTATTTCTAAATACTAATCGTTACTCGCATGTCTATTTAAAACTAAAAAGTGAAATTAATGTAAGATTGGAAAAGAATTTGCAACCTATTTTATTGTCTGAGTTGTATTTAGTTTGATTTTTGTTACGTAATTCCATATTATTTAAATTAGCTGACTTCTGACAACTCAGGTTAGCATTTAGTCTGGTATAGTATATTCCGTTTTAATGGTACAAAAATCTAACCATGAGTACTCGTTTCGAGATTTGACGGCTGATAACCGCACACATGGCAATTGTATATTATTTAACGTGCATATAATGTAGGTTATAATCATCCCAGTGGATTATAGCCATTATGTGCGAGTCAAATACGCCGTTTTATCTACGACATTTTAAATAAAACATTTCTTTATAAACTTTCATTCATTGAACCCTAACTTTATGTCACATGACAGTTCATCAAATGTGACATGCTAGTACAAATTGATAGAATGAAGTTTACTTCGTTGGATGTTACATCGCAGAAGAGGTGTCTGAATTTCGTTTTGATAAACCGATTTCGATTCCAAAGAAAGCAAGTTCTTTTTTTACTTAGTTAAATAATAACTATAACTTATCTTAAAATTCACAACCGTAATAATCATGATAAATTTACGTACAATAATTACAATAAAAATAATAACAAAATAAAAATATTCATGTTTAGGTAGTAAGTACTATTTGCAAATCTGTAATTTGTATCTGAAAAGATTTCATTATTCATTTTTTACTTATAGCTATACCTAAAAATGTTATTTAACGTACCTACGTGTCTGAATTTGAAGGAAAAGTAAAGAAGTTCACATTCTTATTTCTTTATCGTGAACAATTAGGTACCTACACAATTTCACATTTTCTGAAAATTAGTTTGAAATCTCTATGAGATCTGTAATGTGATTGACAATAATACGTCATATTATTTGTGAAATACGGCGTGCGCAAATAACCTGCGCGGTTCGGAATTTACCCCAGAAAATCGACGAGTGTCGCATCTGATTACGAATTATAGGTAATCTGTGCTACTGCATAATAACTAGAGATGGGAATTTAGGATTTAAAATTTGCGAAAATAGGTTCCTAAAAAGGTTAATAAAATTCTCGTTTTAGGTACAAAATATGTAAAATTAGGATCCAAAAAAAGTATTTTAGGTTATAAATTTTTTTAAATACTTTATTAAATTGATATAAATAAACATTAATTCATTCAAATCTTCAACTTGAAACTTCAGTACTAGGTACCTTAAAATTAGAAAACCATTTATGTAACATGATATTTAGTAAGTAATTTTAAAATAAACACCTGCCCTTTTAATTGTAGCATTCTTCGTACAGTTTTAGTTTATGTGACATTCTTGGCATTATTTTTTTTTAATATTCAACCACATTAACACTTGTACAGCACAAGCACAATCTACACTACAGCCAGTGTGGTGCGACTCGTATACGAACTGCTGGAACCATCACGTGACTAAAATTTTAGTTTTCGCACCGACCGCTAGATGACAGCTGTATTTAATTTCAAATACTTTTTAAAATGCGCGAAGGAAATAAGTGCAGAAGTACAAAAATCAAAATTGCCAACCTAAAAAATACAAATATCTGTGAATGTTAAATTTTAAAAAAAGAAAAATATTTAAAACACGATTTAGGAACATAAAAATATGATTTAGGTACAAAGATAGTAAAATAGGTCCAAATTTTAAAAAACCACGATTTTAGGAAAAATAGGTAAAATCATATTGGGTTCAAATGAAAGCATTTTCTTCAAAACGGATTTTGTATTATGACACATAAAAATAGTACTCACGTAGAAAAAAAGGAAAAGTCACTAAATTCCCATCTCTAATAATAACGTAACGATACAACAAAACTAATGAGAACGGCGGTCACTCTGTGAAATCCGTCTCTGTACTGATTTGAGTCAGACGATCACTGACTCTTTACGTAATTAATTGAAACTTATAGTGAGAACGCATTTTCCCACACATGTGAGCCAGACCACGATCATTCACTGACTTTACATAAAGTCAAACTTTACTCGATAATACATTTTCTCGAACGTCTGAACTAAAGAACGGTCACCCACGGACTGACTGGTGATACTTACTAATTTTCTCGGGCTTCATGATTCAGTTGAGTATATGGGTCACCAACTGTTATAATACATTTATCTTCAAGCATAAACAATAATAATCAAACAGAATTATGCACTTATGCCTGAAGGTGAAGACGAAGGATTCATATACACAACTGACTTACATCATACCTACACGTGGAAGAAGTAAATATGATAAATTTCGATGGTGATTACCTGATTACTTATCAAAATTACATCTAAATCATATTGCGCATTGTTACACAAACAAAAATGTCGAATAATGGACTAATAATATAAAAGTGTTGCATTATGAATCCATAATATAATAGTGTGTCTTATGGACGAATATGACTAAAAACTGTTACCTACGTAATGAATGTATTATTAAATGATGGTAAAAAAAGTATATTGTACAACAAGAGTAGATATCATGTCGATATCACACATGATAGTATGTAGATATGTTGCTAATATTCGGTAGGGAGTAGAAAAAAGATTAAACATATACCTAATTTTAAGTTCGGTAAAAGCAGTGCTAGTTGATAGACAGTATGTTGTTTATTAGTAAATGCGGTAAATAAGTAGGTATGTTTAAATCTCTGAATTTATTTTTCATTAACTTTAAAATGAAAATGTATGATAAGAAAAGAATTTGTAATTTATATGAATGTAATATCCTACAAGTATAAAATTAAAAGTTGTTTTCGCATTGCGAACATATTTTTGCAGCGGCGGAGAAGATATTTTTTTATTTAAACGTATGCTAAAAACGCTACACAAGAGATTATAAATTTAAGAATGTTATATTAAAAAATCTAATAAATAATAAAAGAAATAGCATACCTACTTCATTATATTATAATTAAAGCAAAGTTAATAAACAATGCTGCACCAGTTTTGTTTCAAAATAAAAATATTACTTTAATTAAAATGATTTTAATTAAAAATAACGAGTTCAAAACTGAGGAAATACTAATACTTTATTACATAAGTTATTACATTTTAAATTACATATTTTCACAAATTTCCAAGACTTTTTATTAAAAACGAATGTGTTTTATGTTTCAGTTATTAACAAACAAATAATATTCTTCTTTATTTACTCAATGCTGGACAAAAATACAATTAATCATATTTGCAGTTACTAGTCGTGGTATAAAAAAGAACTATGTATTTTTTGTATTCGTACCATTAATATTGCTTTACAATGTTTTGTTGTTCTTTAATTATTTTTTCAGAAACATCGCAGTACCTATGTTTCATTCGTATTTATTGTTTTAGTTAAACAAAATCTAAAATTATTATAGCATACCTACGTTACTAGGCATAGTAATAATGACATGCGGAATACATTAAGAATCTATACTTACGGCCTATCATAAAATATGAATTAATAAGTAATTCATACCGATGATTCACAGCATGTATGTTTTATTGTGTGTGCGGTTACCAGTTGGTATTTTTGGTATTCATGGTTGTAAGGAGATTACACCACATGGAAGATTTTTGTTTTATTAAACAGATTTTTTTTCCTGACTAATTCAAACAGCAATTATACTGAAACTTTTAAATCATTCAAAACAAAAATGAAATACAAACTTGGATGTGGCAGCCATACAAACTGCGAATGATCGGTACCTGTAGATACCCAGCCGTCAAATGCAGGTGCCCATGATTGTTAATGGAGAGTGCACCTGAAAGGAAATATCTGTGCAGTTAAAATGGAATGTGAACGTAACTGGATTCAAGCTTTGAGTAGACCGAACCGCATAATTAATCATTGGCACACTCGGTTATCCACCCCACAAATAAAAATACAGGGTGTATCATAACATAGAGGTCATACGTTAACCCTAAGATGCATATCCAAAAAATATTGACATTCCGGGTCTCACAGGCCCGGTTTACAAAAAACTTGTGACAAACGCATTTTTTTTTAAATAAAACTATATTTTAAGGATACGTAGGTACATATTATGTAAGAAAACATAAAATGAAAAAAAAATCATTATCCTTAATTTTTAATAGGTAGGTAATAAAAAAAATTCAAAATTTTCCAAATTTCTTTCTTCTAAAATTAGATAAATAAGTACTTGATTAGAGCATTTTCAAACGCTGAATGAAATTGAAAATAATTTTAGCTCAGTATAAGCAACTAAACATCACACCGGCCTTGAGAGGCCCTTTAACTAAAACCTAAATAGAATAAATAACATTATGTTAAAATAATAATCTATTGAAGGGCATGAAAAATGTTCTCTTCAGATATTTTGAAATTTATTTTTGGAATTTTGAACAATTCTTTCTGATCCGTAATCAGCATATTAAACTGTAGTATACTATGTACCCTTAATGTATGCACTCGAAGTTATAATACACCCCGTATATCAGGTTGTCATTCGTCCATATCTGTTAATCTGATATAATTCTATTTATAAATCTTCTCCGTAGAAAGTAAAATGATAACAATATAAGGTGAAACAAGTATTTTAATCTTCTTGTAAGGAAAAAGTTTCCTATCCATGTCACAGTTTGTTTTCTCGTTACCGAAACATCGTTAAACATACATCAACATAATGTAATAAATTTGTTGCTTACAAGCCGCATTCCAATATCTGATTTTAAGGCCTTTTTCGACGAGATCATAAAACCCTTAACGAGAAAAAATTTACTTGACAATGACTAAATTTATTTCTCGTATCACTTTGTAGCGGGAAATTATATAAACTGACGGACCATTGGGCAAGATTCTATGTCTCTATTCTTCTTTTCTTTTTTTGTTTTTGTGATGGCGAAGAAATAATATAAAGTCTCATTTCCAGCGACTTGTTTAATGCTTAAGAACCGCACTGGAAAAAAAATTCTGTACAATTACTATAATAATTGTTGTTGCAATTTGGATTAAAAATTGCATAGGTGAAATATAGTAAATTTACATTAAAAAATCATTTTGTCTACACTAGGTAAAATTACATACACATAATTTACGAGTACATATTAAATTTAGTACATAATTTAAGTAAATTTACATATTATTCTTTTACATACATTTTTCAAAACATATTTTAGTAAAATTACATAATTTTCTTAATATTTGCCACAAATTTTACATTTAAATGCATTGCTTTATTTTTAAAAAATTTTATAACACTTACAACTACGCGCAACCCGGCACAACCTAACAATGGCGAAATAGATGATAACCGAAAGCAGAAATGATGTACCCTGGACGATACCGATGGACCAAACTGTACACATGACTTAAGAGCTTGGTGCTGATAATTTTGTATTCATCAAGTGAGCCATATATTTAAAATGTTAAAAATATTTGCCAATATTTGTTATAATATATTTATGTTCAAGCATGAATTGATCAAAAAATTATTGTTCCCTACATGAAATCTATTAATTTTAATGGTTTTTAATTATTTAAAAAGTAGTTCAATGGAGCCAAACGAGGAGCCAAACTATAATTATCATTATCATTCAAAAATAAATTAGTAATTATCTCTTAATTTGTAATATATACCTACATATTATAGAGGTTGTCCTATGAAACTGGTTAAGCATGGGGATCTCGAGAACCATAAGAGATACGAAGTTGGTTAAATTAAACAAAAGTTGGCCCATTAGGGGGGCCAATTTATAAATGTTTTTGTTTTCCCACAAAAATGCATTGCTGACTAGATATACCCAAAAATGTAAATTTTACTAATTTCGTTTTTCACCTATAACTTTTTTGTTTGAATTAGTACAAGTTTCTAATGTGCACGTTCTATAGGCAGTTTTTAACAAGGAATTCACAGCAGTCCTCAAAATATTATTATCTCCTACAGATTTTGAGAAATTAAAACCTAATTCAAATTTTCATATGGAGCTCATAGTTGGCTATGACTCGTCTTAATAGAGATTTTTTTTTCAACGATATAAAACACAAGTGCATTGAAATTAAAATGAAGGCAGAAATAACACAATGATATTTTTTTAAATTGTTTCTATGAAGGGAGACCACGATTATTGATCAAATTATTATATATCAAATTATACTAACTAAACTACGAAGAATGGCGCAAACCGCACTTTAAAAAATTTCTATTAGGTACATTATATATTGTAGTAAAAAAAACTATAATTTTTCTGAAAAATTACTAATATTTTTAAAGTTGTATGTTTAATGCATAATACAGCAACGCATATGAACCAAAGTTTGCAAACTCCAAACATAATGATTGAAATTATGTAATATTTGTAATTTGTTTTGAGTTGTCAATTTCTGTCTGTCCCATAGACACTTATTTTTAAATACTAGTATCGCAAGTATAGTTCTTTCATTCCTTAATATCTCAAAAATGCCGGTAATGATTAAATTACAAAACTTACATAATTTTGACAACAAATACTGAATAATTCATGAAACCAAATAGGTGGAAATGGCCACCTAATAAATAATCATTATGCATTATGCCTTAAGCACAAATCATTATGCAAAGCACTAAAACAGTCAGTGGAAATTATGCTTAAATTGACGGATCATTGGGCTAGATCTGCTTCGGGCAGTATTAACCCTTGGACGGTGTGCTGGAAAATAATCACACCCACAGTGTGTTGGGGTATCATGTACCCCATGCAAATGCAGGCTGTCCGTTTTTCGAGGCTCACCATTTGGATCTCGAGAATCGTAAGAGATACGACATACGAAGTCGGTTAAATTGGGGCAAAGTTGTCACATTAAGAGACTATATTAGTGATGTATTTGTTTTTCCGAAAAAATGCATAGGTAACTAGATAAAGCGAAAATTAAATTTTTTGCCGATTATTTTTTGGCTTATAACTTTTTGTTAATTGTTTCCTTCACAAACTTCAAAAATTAATTTTCGAATTTTGTAATAATTTTTTTTTCTGTGATCAGTAAATACGTTAAGTACTACATTACATGCCATTCGAATATGTACCTCAAGTTATGGTACCTACGTACTGTATATTATAAATATTGTTGATTTCACAATGGAAAATGAAAATTTCACTATTTGAAGTGGGAAGATACACCGTATTAATTATTTATTGAAGCAAAACCAGAAAGTAAAAAATTGTTACCTATGTTATTATCTGTTCAGGTACGTATAAATGGATAATAATAATTACATTGATATATCTATCCCTAAACAATAACCCTAAATGAATAACCCTAAATCTTTATTATTTTGTGTCAAAATACCGAAGATTAAAGACAATGTATTCCGTTTCATCATATTTAACCCCTGTTGGTATTGTAGAGCTTCACTCGAAACCGATTTGTATGTAAAAAAATCAAACTTAATAAATCAAAATTACGAGCTGAGCCCGCACATAATTTATCCATAACGATAATCCTTAGCTCTGAGTCAACATTTCCAGAACAGCTAGTAGCTTCCATGGGCGTCCAGAGGGGACGCAAGGTTGGTCACTTGCCCCTTCTTGAATATTTTTATATAATGCCCTGTTCACACGAGGATTCTTTGAAGATTCTGCAAGATTCTGAATCTTGGAAAAAATAAATTCACGGTTTTGAAACTTAATAAATTCTTCTTTTCCAAGACTCATTGAAGATTCAATTTTACGGCACCCCTATATGTAACAGATACTTCTCACTAGAATTAATTTTCTCAAAATTTTGAAGCGTGAAAGAATCTTCAAAGAAACCTCGTGAGAACAGGGCCTAAGTCGAGGCAGTAGCTGCTCGGGTTTTAGCACAGCTATCTGCATGTGATGACGTTTGAACCCGAAGTTACACAGTTCAAATCTTTCGGCCGGCAATGTGTGATTGTCGTTAAATTAATTGTAAAACGTGTTGCAATTAAATCGCATCCAGATCCTTCAGGCTGACCACTTGATCGTCTTAAATGTAGTGTTGGTGGCATAAGAATTTCTCCGTTGCCACTTTAAATTTCAAAGATCGTCGCACGGATTGAGAATCTGGCTGCACCAAGATTAATCGGTCGAAGTAGTTGGATTCCACTATAACAACATCTACCACTCTATAATAACCTTGAAACAAAAAAAATTCACCTCATTTTACAACTTAGTCTTTTTTCCCCACCTTCAAATATTTCTACGGACGCTCATGGTAGTTTCCATCTCTTTTTAGCGGACTGTTGAACATCGGAACCCATATGTGAAGTAAAAAGTCTTATAACCACTTATCTAAATATCAAATGTCAAGTGTGAATGTTCTGTATGTTCACTAGTGTGGTAAAATTCACCCTAGATGAGATTCAAGGTTAACTGAGGTGATCATTTTCCACAAAAATTGATCAAGAATTACACACTGTCTATGGAGTCTTCTATAGTTTCACTCCTATCGACACACTTACTATTATTTACAGACAACATAAATTACTTCGCTGTTAAGGATTCTCTAATGAGATTACCGAAAGGCTGGACTAATACATGTTGGGTATGTTTCATCCCTGTCCCTAATACTCGGACGTGAGAAGCTGAGAAGAGACATACCCCAAAGGATTTCGGGGGAGATATTATTTTGCAGGGTTGATTTTATTTCTATATCTGTTTCTGTTGTTTCATTATTTTTCAGCGATATTCTGCTAACCAACTTATTATAGTAACACAGCTGCGTGCATTTATCATAACCTAATAATTTATTTGTTTTTTCTGAGTAATGTAACATGTTCGACTGTGTTACTGATAACTCTGGTTCAGATTCAGTCAGGTACACATTCCAGATGAACTGCACAAAAATCTGTGGTGTACCTACTTTCCACTAACGTGGATGCCGGTAAATTTCCCGGTAGGTCGGCTGGATATGGGCCGGTAGCCAGTGATGGTCAAGGCCTGGTTTATAATAGACCGTAACTGTAAAAGTTGAAACATGTACTTCTCAATGCGTAGGTTCATAATGGCTGTACTCCCTAGGCCGTTACCGAAAAGTTCGCCAAGACTCAACTTTTACGGTCTGCGGTCTAGGGACAACCAATAGGAAGGCCGAATTTATGACACGTGATGCGAGGCGCGCTGCGCACTTCATTTTAGTTGACAGAGTAAACTCTGTCTGTCAACGAGAACAAACTGTAAAATGTCAATTTCTGATATTCAACTGATAACGTCTTCTTCCATCATGAATTCCATTGTCACAGATCACAATTATAATATAAATAACGAACTGTCAAACAAATGAAACATGCGAAACGTCAAACTGTCTTACCAACTGTTCTTAAAACTACGGCCTATTATAAACTAAAGCCGGTAAAATTGCAAACGTTTACCTATACTGTAACAGTAAAGTTCGCCTACTTTTAAGAATACGTCCTAGAGTGCCTATATTAAGAGTGTGACACATCATTTGTTAAACAAAATTACAAACAAATGAATGCTGTGAGCAATATTTATAAACACTAATATTTCGGTTAATAAACATGTAAAATAAAATGTAATTACTGATTTAGATACAGAATTTAATTTCCTAAAACATATATTGGAAGTATTTTTGTCAAAAATTAACTAGTCACTTTTGAGCAAGAAAAAATTGATTTCCCATGTTAAACGTCTATGGCCCGCTTTTTGATTTCCACTCCGTATATGATTTTATCATTAATATTCCATATTTTGATTATGGTGGAGAAGTCTATTGCCTGTATGGATTCAATAGGATCTATTGATCTATTAAGTATTTAAAAATTGTGAAATATTTAATATTTTCTATACGAGTACCTACCTACTCAAGGTTGTTGATCAATTTTCTAGATCTAAAATTATGAATTCTTCACCATTGTTACATGAAGGTAACTGTACTATCTTGCGAATTTAATCGGTTTTTAAAATCATGAATCGTGGATAAATTGCAAAAAGGAAATTATGCAATACTGCAATGGTAGATAGATATTATATCTATACATCGTGCAAAATTATCTATATGTATAGTTTCACTAACGGCGGTACTTACAACAAAGATTATTGTTTCAAATAATATATAGCCTTTACAATGTATATTACTATTGTATAAAATTTTGGGGGCTATATTGAATCGGCCATTTTAAATTTACATTTTTTAAATATAAGGGGCCCGTCTACCTTCTAAAATTCAGCATAAAATGTACAAACGTATCTAGTAAGTGCTTTATGGCCAGTAAAATAGTAAAATAAAAATATTATTTCAACTAGGATTATATAGCTACTTCACTAAATATTTGTAGGTAGGTACCTTCTTAAAAAAATTAAATTAAAAAATTGTACTTAATTATAAAAATTCAGAAAAATTCTTTAAAATGTTCAATTTATGCAAACTTTACATAGTTATATGTCATGATAGAAATCTATCTATTAAATGTTTGTAGAAAAATAATTATCTTAGTTCAAGTGTTATAAGGCAACGACCATAAAATCAAAATTTGCTTAATCGAGTTACAAAAATAGAAAGGTAAATACAATAATAAGTAACACTACTACTAATGCACCGAGACTATACGGTAGAAAGAACAAACATATTTTGATCATTAGTCAGTTTTTTCATTTGTTTACACTTCCGTACACATAAAAAATGAAGTAATTAATAAACATATAAATGTAACGCTTAAAAAAATAAATTCATAGTGACGTCTATTCATTCAATAAATTACAGCCAATACAAACCAAACAGTGACCAAACTTATTATTTTAACCATTCGCTAATTTTAAAATTAATAACATTGTCAAAATAATATTCTTTTCACCATGTCGTCACCCTAATGAGAAAACCTCGTAACTCCACTTTTGGCCGAAATTGACTTTTTAGTGTCATCTGGTATAAAAATCCAACATGTTGATCTGAAAAACCCTCGTAACCTTCGACCATAAGGTAACTCGTAACTCTATTATGTTTACAATTACAATAGGCTAAATAGAATATATAAACACGCTTCAGTAAAAATAAAAATCTTTTACCTAAAGATGAGAGACGTTTTTTGCGTCTCCTGTAATATTTACTTTTTTGGAGTTACGAGGTTTCCTCCGAGTTTCCTCATTAGGGTGACGATGTGTGACAAATTTGGACACATATATACACAAAGTATGAAATAATAATTAAAAATTTGAGAATGACTGTTATTTTAACAAGCTTTATATACGAAATAGGGCGTAAATTTAACATTCGTTATTTGTAGAGAATTCAAAAGAAAAAATACCGGAACGACACAAATAATAAATAAATACAACAACTAAATTTAAAAGTCGACACGGAAATTTTACATTATTTCTTTGGTGTGTGTACGTAAATTTACATCCACAAATTAATATTTAATAATTAATAATTTTTTTACAAATATTTGCATAAAAAGTTAAAATATTTTTAATGTGCAAGTACCGAGTTTATCTGTTACCTACTATTAATAATAAATTTACTCAGTACCTATTTTCTTTTTTATAAAGATTTCTTCATGAAATATTAAAATACTTACTTACCAGTTACCAATAAAACTTCTTGTTTTGTTTTATGTTTGTCAGTGGCGCACCCAGGTTTAAAGTTCCGTATATTTGTTTAAACAAGACTAAAATTTATGTAATGTGTTTTGTCTTGTATTTCTATATTATACAGGATGTTTCAGACCACCCGTACCTTCGATTATCTCGCGAACAACAAAACGGATTGAGAAACAAAAAAATACGCCCTAAATATTTTTAAATGTTCTATTGAATGACACTAAATGAGAGTTCCCTCCCTCACCCTCTGGGGTGGAGGGGGGTTCACTTCTAAATTTCAAATGGGAACACTTTTTATTTTGACAACGTGTTCTACGCAAAAAAAGAAGAAACTTTTGTAGGAAACGTTTCAAAAATGCTGAAACACGGGTTCAATGAATTTGAGGGGAAAGAATTATCATATAATTTTTTTTGAGCCGGGTCAAGGTAAGTGTCATCCTGGGGTCTACTTAATTTTTTTCAAAAAAACACATTTCGAAATTCAAATTTTTTCACTTTCCCGCGTTGATAACTCGGAATATTGGGGTGGGGAGAAAAAACGTTTCCTACAAAAGTTTCTTCCTTTTTTGCGTAGAACACGTTGCCAAAATAAAAAAGTGGAGTTCCCATTTAAAATTTCGAAGTGACCCCACCTTCACCACAGGGGCTGAGGGGGGGAACTCTCATTTGGTGTCATTCAATAGAACATTTAAAAATATTTTGGATGTATTTTTTTGTTTCTCAATCCGTTTTGTTATTCGCGAGATAATCGGGGGGTACGGGTGGTCTGAAACACCCTGTATATACCTATAATAATGAACACGGGACTAGCAGACAACTTGAAATATTGTTGTTGAATAATTATTATTATTGTATCACACTCGGCCCAATGCCTGTGATCATTGCCGATTGCCGTACGGAATGATTGAATATTTGTGCGTATTTAGATGTACGAATCGCAGTACTAAAATTTAATTAAGTATGTTTTTTTATTTAGTGGATCTAATACATTTTTACACTGTGATATTTATTCAAAATAATAGTTACCTACTAATGTAACGCAGTAAAGTAGGTACTTATAAACTTTTGCAACAATCATTTAAAATTTTCTTTAAAATATATTTCTTAACAATTCTATAGGATTCTGAATATTGAATATTAGTCAAGTTAAATATATGGCAATTACTCACCAATAATAACGTTACCAAGAAAACTTTATTAGATAATTTTATTATTTTTAAATTTTTATATTGATGGTAACCATTCAACAGGATTAACTCCAAATTGCAGAATAGTAGATATTATTAATTATGGTGGAATCCAACCACACGGATCTCGCACGTTGTAGTATTTTTGTCGGTTGCTGGGATCGAACTGAGGACCGAAGTGTACAATAGAGTTATTTACAAAATTGTTTATTGTTTAAAATGCCTAAGCTTCAACGGAGCAAAAATGCATAATTTCATTAATTTCCAAGCAAAATGACGCATTTAAATCTTATAAACACTATTTACAATAGTTATTCATGCGAATAATCAGTTATAAATACAGTTATTCATAAGATAATTAAATTATCTGTAATTACTAATTCATTTATGAATCAATTTTGCGCGTTCTGATTTCACGTGAAAGTCGGTGCTGTCATGATATTGAGTGTAATTTCATGGAAAAAATTCCTCACAAATTTCGGTAATTATAATTTTTTATTTTTCTTATTTATGAATGAATGAAAGGTATTAAAGTTTAAATAGTAGGGTGTATATGGGAACACTGTGGCATTTGATTTAAAAGTGCTTATTATTTTCATTGCCGCACACGACAAGATTATTAAAAACGATTCCAAAAACATTTAAAATATGCATAGTTAAAATGAAAACTTTTGTTTACTTCAATGAAAATATACTATTTACCTTTTTAAAATCTGACATGTGTAACTACCGATATCAGTTTAGCTGCACAAAAATCTCCTCTGTGATGTACTCTCCAGTAAAAACCATGAGTATAGACAGTGAATTCACTATATTTTAGGCTCCATACCCAAATTTTTAAATGTAGTGGCAGTATACACGAACGAGAATTTACAAATACTAGAAAATAGGATGTAATGATAAACAAGAACAATAGCACAATAGCAGGGTCGGATTTTGGTTTTTGCAGTCTATAGGCACAGTTTATTGGCGCCGTCTCGTCCCCTTATTTTAGATCACAGAAAACCAAAAATTATTTGATGTGTAATTTATTATTAATTTATAAAATACAAATTTTGCTAGAAAATGTGTGAACCTTGGCAGTAAACGGAAATTTTAGAAACAACAATATATTGAAGTAACTAAATTTTCATTTATAACTGGTAAATTTACACCAAACAAAAATCTAGAAAGAGACATTTTCATTTATATTTTTTTTAGCTTCACTGTCTTTTTGCCCAATAAAAATTCTTGTAAATAGTAATAATAATAGCGCTAATACTATGAAGGTATATTTTCACATATCCAATATTTTTTGCGAATGCTTACATACCTAACATTTGTTAGCTTGTTCCTACATTTTTGCAGTAAAATAAAAAATAAATTATGTAGGTACATACACATAAAATTTCTTGGATTATGGTTTTTGGCCAATACAATTAATCTTATTTAAACTAGATAACATAACTTCAAATATAAAATATTTCTGACAACATCCATTTCAAATTTAAAAGTAGGTTCCTACAAAAGTGAATTACTTATTTATTATAGTCGGAGTTAAAGTATAATAATTATTCTACTAAGTTTAATATAGCAATTACTCACTCGAATAATTACGACACTCATCTCTGGCTCGAATAACAAACTTTCATTCTCGTGAGTAATTTGTTAAACTCTTATTGAATAATATACTTTTATTTCAATCCAGCCATTCAAGCTTGTATCTTTGCCGCAGGTTGAAATCCAAGCTACAGCTTCGAAATTTTCTCACCAGATGGCAGCAGTGTGCCAGTTTCGCCTCACTACATTCTGAAATTCCCAGTTTCGTGTTTCTTATATTTAACTACATAACAAGAGTAAGTAAATATTGTATTAATACTTTTCACAAGTTCATAACTTGTAATTAAACGTGAAACATGTATTAGTTTAATCAATATTTATTGAAAAACACTTAATCTGATGTAGACGCACATTATTATTCACTTATTCCATGATTTGCATATCTCGGGACATTTTTTATTGTGTATACATTATTTATAATAGTAGTATTTGTGATTGTATGCCACGAAATCAAATATCGCGACAGAGGAAAAGCTTTGTACTTTTGCTGCAGACTTTTATCTTATTTACTGTCGGTATGATAGAGGATACTACGAACTTGCAGAGGATTATTGTAAAAAGTAATGTGAATTTATCGAATTTTAATGCATAATAGGCGATGCGCTCACTAGACTTCATTAATTTTAATATAGAAATAATAATAGGTATTAAAAAAGACAAAAGTGAGCACAAACTGCGTTTTGCTGCAGGAATCAATGACCGGATTCGTGCTTTGACAATTTCAAGAACAAAGTGTGCCACCCATTTCTAATTACATTGAAGTTACCGGGGAAGTTACATTGTCAGGGATGGATGCGAACCGGTTCGAAACCTTTTAAAACGTGAACTAAAATTTAACATTTTTTCTGTAAAATGTAAAAATTTATTTTCTGCGCAACTATATAAAAAAAAATTACATTTACGTCCGCGGGCAAGAATAAAACGCTGATCAGCGCGCACAGATTCACTTAAAATTTTACTAAGTTACTTAATATTAAAAGCTTAGCTTGGCTTGAAACGTCAAGCTTAAAACAAATTAATACTTGGCTTAGTGTTTTAAAAGCTTTGTTGAGATTTCAAAAGCCAAGCTTTCAAACATCAAGCCAAGTCTGTGAATCTCTGTGTATTGTTGTTTGTTGTGCCCTGAGCTTTGAAAATAGTAAGCAATAAAATAATCTAAATTTTTTTTATGCCGCCTTAAGAAAAATGCCACCTGAGGCGATCGCCTCTCTAACTCACCCCTGGCCACGGCTGTGGGTGTAGGTACGCGAAATTAGAAATACTCCATTTTGCACCCTTCAGTTCCCCCAACAAAAAAAGCATATATTTGGGTCAAAAAACGTCCAATTTTGACGATCTCTACAGGGTTGAAAAAAAAATCGAGGGGCTAATTCACCACCATGACAGTAAAGTTTATCCATTTTTTTGTACAAACCGCAAAAATCCAACTTTTTGCGATGATTTTGCGCAAAGTTATTCAAGGTTTAAGATGGCTATTCATTTTGGGTTTTCACCACCGACATTAGCGTTACCCAGTGTGCACCACGAGAAGGTTGCCGGTTGGAATTTGCACATCGTGTGTGTGTGTTCGCGTATGTGATCGCGTGTGTGTTCGTGTGTGTTGTGTGTTCCGACAAAAGTTGCCGAGTTATGAGTCAAAAACCCCAAAATGCACATTTCACTTCAAACACCCATAACTGTGAGTCAAGACATCATAGGCACTTCGTTCTTGCGTCCTTGACAGGAAACTGATTGAACTTTATTGTCCTGATGGTTAATCGAGTCGACAAATTTTTTTCTAACGTCGTACAGATCGTCAAAGTTGAAAGTTTTTACACTAAAAACATTTTGTTTCATAGGAGTGATTGAGGGGGGCGGAAGGATTATGACTAAGATCGCATGCATGCCCTTAAAGAAGAAACTTGAAACTTTCTCGCCCTCGAAGATTCGTCAAAATTAGTGGAAAATGTTATGACTGAAAATCAGGGTTGGCACGTTTAAAACATTTCGTTTTAAAGAAATGTTTAAAACTTGTTTAAAACAAAGCAAGTGTTTAAAACACGTGTTAAACATGTTTAAAACACGTTATAAACATTTTTTATACTTTATCTACGTAATAAAACAAAGTTCCTATTGTTAATAATATTGTATAGCATATTATACTGTTTCTCACTAGTTGTCACCCATAGCCATAACTTGATAATAAAAATAATAAGTACAGGTAGGGGAATCCCCAGCATATTTATCGCCATAATGCGTAATGATGCATATTTCAGAACTCCTTGCTGATTAAAACACTGTTTTTTTTTGTTTAAAACATGTTTTTTTTAATCAGTAAAAAACACGTTTTATACAAATAAAACCTGTTTTTTGTTTAAAATAAAAAAAAACTTGTTTTTTGCCAACTCAGCTGAAAATTGGCAAAATTTCACGAATTTCAAATGTGTTTTTTTTCCTCCTGTCTATGATTCGATAAAGGAAGTTGCAAAAAATGCGCTATTTTCATAGGGAATGAGCCAAACGAATTTTTTCCAACTGGTTCCGTTGAACACTTTCCATTTTTGTAACACAAAAAAAATCGTTGATGGGTAACAATGTTTTGGCGGCAAGTTTTCTATTATTTTCTATAAATTTCCACAAAATTTAAAGAATATTCTTTATCATTTATTAGTGTAAATTGTCTGTCAATGTTTGTTTTTGTTTCTCTTAATTTTACAAATAAAACTGATCCTGCATCTTCTATGTCTGAAGTCAATGGCATACACAACTCTTGCCTTCGACATGCTCCTGCAACTCCCAGAATTAAAGCAACCTTTAAAAATAATATTAGAGAACAACAAAATTGAAACAAAACAAATTCTTACTTTAATCATTAAATATGTTTCATCTGGTGCTTCTTTTATAAATTTGTTTATACTATCTTCTCTACAAAGAATTTTAGATTTCTTCGGTTTGAAGCCATCAGAATTTCTTTTTAAGAACGCAATTAGTTTTGAAAATGTGTTTATCATAATATTCTTATTAATTGCGAGATTTGTCCTTATCATGGAATAATGACTCCAAAGAGAGGAAGGTTTATAAGTTTTCAGAAAAATATGCCAAAAGTACACTTTCTGTACAATTATTACCAATATTTTTTTCATCGCACCACTTTAAAAATTCTTTATATGCCTTTTCATATATACTTTTTGACTTCTGCGGCAATAAGTCTTGTATTATTAATTATTTTGCAAGAAAGATAAATAATTTGCACCATTCATTCTATTAGGTAGAACATCGGGACCAAGTAACGTTCCATTTATGATTCCAGGCCAGATATTCAAAGAAAATCCCTGCTGGAAATTGCTTCTTACAATAACATGCGGATTTTCAATCGCCCAGTGACGTGAGTTATGAAAATTATAAACTCCGTCTCTCGTAAAATTTGCTTCATCAGAGAAGATTATGTGCGGGGTGAAATTTTGATTTAGGGCATGTTGTTGTAGAAGCAACTCACAAAAATTTACCCGAGCTGGATGGTCAGTTTGTAGTAGTCCATGCACTCTTTGAAAATTGTACGGATGATAACCATGATTCCGAATAGTTCTCCAAACACTGCAATGTGGAACATGTAAAAGTCATGATATTCTTCTTGTGCTAACTGTAGGGTCAACATGGACGGCGTTTAAAATTGCATCTTCAACAATGTGACGATTTCTTACTTGGCGAGGGCCTCCCTTTCTACCACGATTAGGTAAAAAAGATCCTGTGTCACGCAGGCGTTTGTAATTCCAACAAACATACGGTGTCTAGGATGCCGTCTTTGAGGAAAACGGTCCGCATAAATACGCTCTGCTACTCTCGCATTTTGTCTCGCCTCTCCATATGCTAGCACTATGTCCACTAATTCACTATCACTATCAATTTTTAAAACAAATAACCAATTATTTTACACTGTGAAGTATGTATCATTCAAAAAAGAAACAATTTACCTACTGACCTACTGCGAAAGAATAATTAAACAATTCAATTATTAGCAGTTATTTATAATAGAATTTTATTTAATTAATAACTTTAACATAATCATCCTACCAGTGGCAGTGGCAACGAAAAATTTTGGACTGGGAAACATGGAAAATAATTTTGCGATTTAAAAACAAATTCTTTTTGATTCGTAATCAGCATATCAAACAACATATACCATTAACGTATGTATCTGAAGTTATGAAACACCCGTATAAATATACACCAGCACATAATACGTCACCTACATCAAGATGCTCCGATATTTCCATCTTAATCTACTATGATTTAACTGAATTGATGAATTTCGCGATTTTTGCACCGCTAATTTATCACAACTTCGTGAATCTCTCATCTCTGTGATCTTGCGTAGCGAACATCCTAATTGGCAAATTCCTCTGCTTAGCTCCTTTACAAACAGGTAGAGCTACTGACTATTATAGTGACAGTCATAGCAATCAGGGCATATATGCGTTTAGCTGTTCATGAACAGGGCCGGCTCTGCGATAATGAAGCGCGTGGAACTTCACCAACAATGGGCCCTATTTCAGAGTATTTATTTCATATGAGAAGGATAAATTGAGAAATGTAATTTATTAATAAATATGAATGGAATATTTATTTATTTAAGCCGAAAAAAGATATAGGTAGGTAGTTGAGAAAAAATAATTTCTTATTTTGTTGGATTTCAGGCTTTAATTATTTATTAAGTCAATTGCGACGTTTCGACCTTGGTTTAGGCCATTAACAAGCAAAGTTACATAGTTAAATTTAGTATTGAAATAATATTGTTAGTTAGTAATATTATTTCAATACTAAATTTTACTATGTAACTTTGCTTGATAATGGCCTATACCAAGGTCGAAACGTCGCAATTGACTTAATAAATAATTAAAGCCTGAATTCCAACAAAATAAGAAATTATTTTTTCTCAACTACCTACTTATAAATAAATAGTTCAGGCAATACAGAAAGTTTTAAGTGAATTTTGATTTTCTGTATTTTTATAGTTTTTGGATGCTGGTCACGAATCTGAAGTTTGCCACCTAAATTTTTTGCTGGAAATACTGTTTTTTCCATTACTTTTTCACAGTTTTTTGAAGATATCGACTTCCAGTTTCCAACATTGAATTCCCCGTACATTTTTGTGTAATTTTGTTCTTTATTCAAAAGGTCGACGTTTCGGCTACTTATTTAGCCTTCATCGGGACAAATGAAAGTTACAAAATAGTGTCAGAAAAAACATAAGGGCTTAATAACATGATCAAAAAATTCTCGATGACTTTGACAGGAATTTAAATCACAGCACTTAACGACGAGAATGACTGACGAGCAATATTTTTGTGTAAGATGCATTATTTTGAATACTGTTAAAGCGTTAAAGGGCTTAGTTGAGCTGAAATTTTAAGTGTCTTTTAAAAATACTCAAATTTATTTATTTTCTTCTTCAATTGAGGCTAAACTAGGGTCTTCAAATATTTAAAAATTGTACGGTAGATATAAAAAAAATCTGTAGAATCGTATGCTTGAAATCGAAAGTTGATATATTTATCTGTTAGAAAGTTACAGCCATTTTTGGATACTATTAAAAAGCGCTCCGCTTTTCTCTGTACATAACTTTTAAACTATTGATTGAATTTTAATCTGTATGAAAGGATTTTTTCTCTAGTTTTCAAATTGTTAATCAAAATTTTCCTATTTTAATCCAAAATAGGTGATATAAAAAAAACTGTGAACAAATATCAATTTTTAACCTTTTTAGTGAAAAAAGGTATTTCCGGCTAAAATTTTAGATTCAACTTCAGATTCGTGTTCAGCACCCCAAAAAACATAAAAATACAGAAAATCAAAACACCCTTAAAACTTTCCAGGTTACTCCAGTATTTGGGCTTCATTGCCTGGACTAAAAATACACCGTCAAGAATTAAATGCATGTCGTAGGCAGATTGTAAAATTAGGCTTTTTATAAAAGCCTATGCATGTAGGCGTATTATAAAACACAATCACATCATTTTATTTCACTCATGAAAGGTATTAGGCATTAGGTTCTTTATTTAGTTCAGTTCAATCAACCAAAACTGAGTATGTGGAACTCACGAAGGGTATTGGGTTATTTACGGGGAGATTTTTGACGTACTGTTAAGTTGGAAAGTGTACCAGACTAAATTACACTACAGTCTTAATAAAAATTGTATGTGATGAATTATTTTTTCTTTATTTTTCGTGAAATGCTAAAAAAAATTTATACAAAGTGCACAGAAAAGGCAGCAAAAATTAAGTTCCAAATTTAATAATTATAACTGCATTAAACAGACCATGAAGAAAACTATTTCTTTCGTCGTTGATTAAAAACTAATTATTTCAACATTTTTAAATTCGTTTTAATTACCTACTTAGGTATAGGTATAAACTAATTTTTGAGATTGAGAATATAAATTCAGTTTTCAGGCCCTGAAATTGTATAATTCCGGCCCTGTCTGTCGGTGTGCATATCAACATAGGATTCACACTGCACTACACAGACGCATACCGGTGAAATTGTGGGTACTTCGGTGCTTAGAGAGTGCTATGCACCAAAGTGCGTGTCATAACAAAGGAAGGAACGTACGAACGTACCTGTACCTGTAGGTAGGTAATCAGAGAAATTCAGAGAATGCTTGCGTTTGGAATGTAATTTCGTTCAAAACTATAACAGACTCATTAACTTTTGTCAAAATTCGACTGTTTAAAAGAATACTTCTGAAATTCACTATCAATTCCGCTTTTACTCTATTTGAGTTTAGCAGTCTTAAGGCCCATCTCTTGCTATCAAATGCAAAGCAAAAAAGCATGTTACAATAAATCATTTTGTGACTTAGGTTATGAAATAGAAGACCTGATATTTTACAATGATATACTTATAGGTTGTGCTTACATGGCTATAGAATAAAATTTACAAAATCCTTGCCGTATTTTGATATTTCTAAAAATTACTAAAAATGCGAGTTTTACATAAATTATTACAGTCAATGGATTCCCTGTTTAAAAAAATCTCTCTATACCCGTCTTCCGACTAATGTATATAATCGATTTCAAAAGAAAATTTTTATTTTTGTCTATTAATCAACGTATAATATGGATTATTAAATGATAAAAATTTGCTCCTAGTTTTGCTTATTGATGTCACAGCAATTAATAATTTGCATTTATTGATTCACTAATGAGTCATGCTTCTTTATGTTAAATATCAATTTGAAATTTTTTATAATACAGCCAGAATCGTTAAAATTGTTAATCTTCTGGATTTACAAGTGTAGCTCGTTCCCGTTCGTGCTCAGATGTATACGCGCCTTTATAGGTGACTAATTTAACCAACCAGCGCTCAACGTTCGCACTTAACAATTTAAATTGGATTTTTGTGGAAAAGCTGGTTGGTTAATTTAGCATTTATACTTACCTATATAATTATTGGATTGGTTGTGTGCGGTTATCACCCGTCAACTCATAGGTTGTTTGTTAAGCCATCAAACGCAAGATTATTATTTATTTTGCGGGTAATTAATAAAATATGCTCTATGTAGGTAGATGTTTGATTAAAGAATGGATAACGGGTTAAGTTGTAAATTGTTTATACTCGGTTTATACGTACTACCTAGTCAATAAAGGAAATTTGCCAGAAAAATTACTGATTGTCAGATTGCCACTTTCATTCAAATATTTTATTATTCCGTGAATAATTCCGGATTCTACATAATTGCTGTTTTAAGTAGAAAACAGTATTTCTTAGGAAATCGTACAATCGTAGTGTAAAATACAAGAATTAGTCAGAACGTCTGCTTTGCTCACGCAAAAGAAATTTTGTGACATTTTTAACACAACTGTGATTTTATTTTACACAAACACGGTTTATTATTAGGACAGCAACAAAGTGTTGATATAATTACCAACGTTTTGTGGTAGTTCTTGTTTGTTACTTCCAACCACAATATTGCGATTAAATTTTAGATTTAAATATACAGTATAAATTGTGGTAGAATACAATATAAATATACGTTCGGAAATAATTAAAATTAATACATATAATGTTTATATATTACCACAATGAATTGTAAAAATCAAAATTATATTTAGTTCTATTTACAAATATCAGATTTTAATAATACTTCTTTTAATGATAATTATTATGATTTTATTAAAACAATGAATGCAGTGAAAGTAATGAAAATATTCAGTTATTACTTTATAATTTGTAACGGCACAGTGTTAAAATGTGTAACACCTTCGTTACTCTTACAAATTTAGCAATGCACTATAAAATAAAAAATGTAAATCATTAATAATTTTTCAAAATTTGTGTAGGTATTGTTAACAATTTTTTTCGGCGTCAAAATTTAGTATATCTACTGAATAATAATTTTTTATATTATAGTGCATTGCTAAATTTGTAAGAGTAACGAAGGTGTCTAATTTGAACACTGTGCCCTTACAAATTATAAAGTAATAACAAAATATTTTTCTTAATTTTACCGCATTCATTATATCCATAATATACCATAATATGAAATAAAAAATAGGATCATGCGGTTAAAATTAAATTAACAACAACAACAAATGAAGAACACTGAGATACAAATTAGACTCTCTAGATTAGAACAATTCACACATATAGATTATTTCTTAAATCAAATATTTTCAATATGAAGAAACATCCCCTGTAACAGTTATGCGACTCTAAAAAAGGAACTACTTATGAATAAAAATTATATGAACCATGTAGATACTTCTGGTAATGTAGGTACCTATAATTGGAATATCTTGATATAGTATAAAATTAATTTACGTTTAAAAAATCGGGACAAGACACTGAAAATCCCATTTAATTAACTTCTCCTTAACATTTGTATGAGCTATTCCTACATGAATTATTTATCACATATTTGCGACTTCTTTAAACAAATTCCTTCGCACACAACAAACGTTGATACAGATATGTGAAAAATAATAAATAATTTCGTGCAATGTATTGAAAATTTTAAAATTTACTATAAGCCTCAAAAAATAATATTCCACATTCGTATTAAAAAAATTTCTTTACAGTCTAGATAATAAATAACTATTATTACTTTGCTAATTTAAAATTGAACTACCTATAAAAATTAAGGATCATATAATAACAGCTATTATACCAATTCTCAATTTGATTCCAAGGGATTATTTTTCATATTTAATCCCGTTGTCAAGGAATTATAGTATATTATACAACGACGCTATAATGGATGGTATTATTCCTGAAGATGAAGTTTACAACACTAGCGAGCAAAGCGGGCGAGGGTTTTAATCATCTGAGGGAATAATAGCCATTATAGCGAGTTGTATACTGTACTTTATCTACGACTAAATTATTAATTACAAGATTTTAATAAAATAAATCCCAATAAGCAAAAATTTTGACATTTCCAAATGTCAATTCTCTATCACCATAGTTACATTACATCATTAAACATTGCAATGTTTTAAAAAAATAATGTGCACGGAGAAATTGATTCAGGCAAAGTAATTTTCTGATTGGTGCAGAGAAGGGAATACTGACTATTATTCCCTGGTGTTATTCCCTGTGGGATTAATATATGATATTATGTAGCAAACATCACACAAGTAATGGTAATGTTATACATTAGTCGTAGATAAAATTAATTAATCCCGTTGTCAAGTAAATACGTGCTATTTGTTACAGAGTATCTATGGTAACGATTAAATATTTGTCATAAAGTTTACTGTCAAAATTGCAAAATGTGTATTCTTTTAAACTATTTTGCATTAGTTTGAGGATAAAAATAGCGTTTATACCACAGGACTAAAGTATGTAATCCCTCAAGTGATTATTTCTATCACCTTCAGCTCATGAAATAAACCGTCAGGATTAAATCATGCATTTTAGTCCTTATACTATATACAAGAATAAGATACTTTTTATACATCCCATGGACGATTCATATCACGTGTGTTTGGTGTTGTATATAATATTGAATTTAATAATTTATTGCAAAATTGAATATCAATTTTATTTTCTAAAATATCGTATATTTTTTAGTCTATTTAAAAGAGTTACAAATAATATCCTCAATAGGTTTATGCGCCTTATATTATGATGATACGAGTATTTACGGACAAATTCCAAATGAAGTGTAAATTAATAATCCAAAATAAGAGCAAAACATGTCGTGTACAAAACATGGTGTACGGCGTATGTATATTACAAGCAAAACACATTTCTATTCGATGTCGCCATGCTTTTACAATCAAGTGCAACAATATTTTGGAAAAGTTCATCACACGCAACTTTGCTCTGTTATTTTATGTAGATTCTTGATTTAGTGTAATCAGCTTAAACTAAATGAAACAGAAACTCACAATCACAATGCGCTGATGGATGGGGTGTGCTCCTCTTTCGTCTGTCTCCCTACATCCGAGCCTCAAAATTACGCTGTTCCATCCGAGGCTTATTAAGTAATCTTAATCTCTTTCCTTCTAGGAATTCATGCTCATCACGTATGAAATATATATTTTTTAAAATTTGCTAAATTATTTCCGCTTTACATGAAGTTTACACTTGCAGAGCTACTGTTGCAATAATTATTTTTACTATAAATAAATGAAATCCAAAAGTAATACAAGTCACTTAGGTACCTAATGTTCTATAGGTACATATACAAATAATTATTGATTTAATTTTGGTGATGTGGTATTTAAAATCTAAAAATGAATACGTCATTTAGAGTGTAATTTATTTATTTACAAAATTTAAAAAAAAAATCATTTTGATTTGTGATGAGTAATATAATGTCAGCCATTTTTTTTGTGAAGTTGTGAATCATCCTGCATAGGAGCAGGGCCGTCCTAAGATATTTGGCGTCCATGGGCTATTTATATTAATGCGCCCACTTCATAAAAAATCAAGAGTGAGAGGGGTCGCGATTTACTACATTGTCAGAATAAAAGTCAGTATACGAGTAATACCAATAAGTATGAACAAAATATTAAATAAATTACTATCTTTGGACTCTTCGCCCAAAGAAAAGCGTTGATTTTTATTCAATTTTTTTCCTGAAAATAGTACCTACTTATATTATGATACAAGTGTATTAAGTAAGCTTTTAAAGAACATATGACGAGTTTCTGAGCACGACGCGAAGCGAAGTGATTATAACGTCGCTAGTGTTTTATAAGCACTTATATACGAGTGTCACACGCTATTTTTTATTACACCTGCATCCTAAATTGAAAAATATAGCTGGAAAGCAGTATTTGTAATACCACGCCGGGATAATTATTAACGATAGAAGGCGGGGGAAGAATATTGTTTTTGAATTTTGAATTAATGTTCATAATAATAAATAAATAATTAACCTTTTAAATAAAGTGTACAAAGTGGCGCCCAACGTAGGTTAATTATTTATTTGAATTAATGTTCATATAATAAATAAATAATTAACCTTTTAAATACATTTTAATTTTGATTCATATTATAAAGTAAAGGCTGTGTCAAAATATTGTTACCTAGAATATTAGTTTTCCGACAATTTTCGTCATTTTTGCTTAGCAATCTTTGAAACAGTGTGTTTTAGTCTTGTGATTATGCACGTATTTGCGTGTTTAAACACTGATTACGATGAATGTGTAATAAATAGATCTTTCATCACTGCAATTTGAAGCTACAACTTTCATTGTCTTCAAATTAAGTTTCAAAAATTTTCAAATTTGCCGCCCCAGAAAGCTGGCGCCCCGGGGCTATAGCCCATTTAGTCCTGTGGTTAGGATGGCCCTGCATAGGAGTATTATTCCATAATATTATAAGTTAAATTTTCATGAACTAGGCGTCACACGGAAACAAAATAGTTATTTTTATGCTGTAAAGAAGGATTTTTTATTACTTATGTAGAGTACTTTCAAGGCACTAGTCGCGTAAAATAAACACGTGAATAAAAAACATACCATTACAGTGGAGATATACCTATAATATATTATATAATATTTTTCATAAAATCAAATTATTTTAAATGTATCATTATAATTTGCAAAATGTCCACATACAAAATATTATATTATGCATCAGGGAAGGGAAGCAAGCGACTATCCCCGCAGGTGAAGTTGCAGGTTGCAGCTGCATCACAAGGTGGAGTCGAGTGCTGCAACTTTACCAAAAGGAATAGTCGCGTCCATACCTTCCGTGGTGCATACTATATTACTTTTCGTCATCGATACTTATCAATATTATATTAGGATTTTTCGAATTTTTAATAGTAGGTACTTATATTATAAGTATTTCGAATTATCAATCCAGTTTAAATAATCGATTAAGTTCCTACATATTTTTATTTATTGCCAAATATTCCATATGTCGTATTATCAACCTTATGGTATTATCTATACTCATATCGATATATCGATAATTTGATTTTATATTTCGGTATTCGATACGACAAAAAATTACCAACCCTACGTCATTGATCTAGTCTAGAGACTTTAATTGGTCGAAAAAGGCGGAGTTAAAGTTGTATAGCTTGTACAGAAATATATCGTTATGGCCCTCACAGCAGGCCTATTGTTAAAGATTTAAGATTGATTTATTTCGGTGAAAGAACAGGTACGTGTTAAATATTTTCCTATTCTATTTTATTTTAAAATCTTAATATTCTCAAGGTTCTCACTAATCTATTTTTTTCTAATTTGTAGCAAAGATCAAAGCCCTTATTTGATTTTCGGAATACATTAGGTAGTAATAGAAATTTTAAAATGAATTTTTCCAATCCTACACCTAGCGTCAGGTGCTACTCCTTACTGTGCGCGGTATTCTGCAAGCTTAAGGCTGCGCTCAAGTATAGATGGTTGCATACCAACAGTAATTAATTTTATTCCTAATGCATTTAAAATTGGTAGTCTTTAGCAGCCCAAACATTACATATATGTGAATCTTAATTAGTGCATTATGAATAAAAAATAAAGTTGTTTGAATAGCATAGATGGCTGCTCGTCGTTTAAAATTTGGCGCTAAAGATTTAAAATCCGAATTGCATTATTTTTATGTTATGTTATGATCTCGATAAGAGCCCTTTCATAGTTTTTCTTATATCTGGCGGTTATTTGTTTTTGTTGTTTTCTTGTTTTTTGGGTTATTGTTTTTAGTTAGTTAGTTAGTTGTTTAGTGGTTTTGTTGTTTTTAATGTGTTGTTGTTATTTCGTTATTATTATTATTAAACATTGTTCACTCGGGAACTTTGAATTTAGATAGTAAAAATTTGTTTCTTGTGTGTGTTGACAGCTGTCAAAAATACCCAGATATGCACTTGTGCAAATACTCGCTGGTAGGTACACTGCACTTGTGCACGTACTCACTGACAATTGATTGCTTTCGCCCGAAATTTTAAAAATACTGTTACCTCATTGGTTGAAAATTTTCGAGGGATATATTCACTTATAATAATTTTTTGAGTGCTTTCCAACAACGTCTAAATTAGTTCGAGTGGTACACGAGAGCAAATTACGTTGTTGGAATGCACAATAAAAATTTCCTGGACATGAATTAATGCACGAGTGCATATTCAAGTAAGAAAATCGCAATGACACCGTCGTCAATAGATACAATAGAAACTTGAAATATTTACGAAATTTGTTTTTAACATTAATAAATATATATTATTTACCTTATTAATTGCTTATTTACACTCAAAATGACAATTTTTAATTTAATGTCAAATTGACATATGACGGTAAAGTTTCCGCTTATTAATTTCAGTTAAATTCCTTTAGCTACTAGTAAAACATTTTCGCTAAATTTTTATATAACCATGGTTACTATTATTTATTTATTTCAATTTTCAATTTCAATTTAGGAAGCCAACAGTTGCCCGATAATAGGCTTCCACGGTTTACATACAATCATTACAAAAAGAGCATAACAGAACATACAACTCATTAATGTGTATTTAAAGCTATTTTTAAATTGATTAAAAGTTAAACTAAACAGATCTAAATGCTGAAATTTATCATTTATCGTAATCAATTCTTCCATTGGCTGTTATTTTTGTCATGCGATTTTCACTGATATTTGATTGTTTTTAAAACATTATTGTTTCCTGATTGGATAAAATTTATTTTTTCAAATGGTTCTTAAATATGAAGTAATTGAACTCACCAATATAATAAAAAATTATTAAATTTTCGGACTGTGCTAAAAATACCAAAACATTCGCAAAATTCCGGAAATAAACTAAAATCTTAATGTCAAAGTTGTCATTATTGAATTAAACATTTATAAGATAATTATCTATGTTTGTTATATGTACCTGCTAAACAATGATTGTTATTTAATTAAAAAATTCTACAATTAATTATAGAGAATATGATTATGTATAGGATTATTGGTAGTTTATGAGAAAAATTGGAAATAAATGGAAAAAATGTAATTTTTGCGCAACTATCAAAATTTTTTACAATCCATAATTAAATGATACAATATATTAGTAATTGTTATTGTAGTCATGTTGTATTGTTGTGTGTTTACAGGTAATAGTTCGAGCCACAAATTCGAGCGCTAATCGCTTCTATCTCGTCAAAAAATTTCGGACCTTCAGAAATGAATATAATTTTTGCTTTACGTTAAATCAAAGATAATATTATTATCTTTGGTTAAATTGTTGTCCCGACACTTCTTGACAAGCTTGCCAATGCACAGGTTGCAGGTTCTACGAAGTGCTACCGATACCGGTCCGTGCGTTTTTCTTTCATACACTATAAAATTCATAACTTATTATCTAGTCAACCAATTATATTGATTTCTTTACAAAAAATAATATTAAACCTTCCTTTAGGTATATATCTCCCGCAGTATGTATTGCAAAATTCCTTACAGGACGTGATTTAGTAGTAGACTACATTTTTCACTACACGAAATTTACGTTGAATATCAATTTTATTACTTTCTCATTTATTATAAACAATACGACATTCTTGACAAAACAGTAATATACTACATACCTAATACTAGTTGTACAAAAAATTTGAATAAAATATCATTTTTAGTTCACAAGAAATTACAAGTATAAGTTCAAAAAAATCACCAAATCACAATTGCATTTTTCGGGTTGATGGTAATTTAGGATTTTCGTATCTTTTTATATGTAGAAAGAGAAAAAAATCTGAATATAATATCATTTTTTCAAAAGGGTATATTTATTCGAAATTTTTTGACGAATCGGACTACAAATTAAATGGATAAAAATATCTCAGGATTTTTCTATAAAATAAAAATTCATGGCATACAAAGTAAAAACTATTAATAATAATTATTATAACATTACATTACTTATTTTTTATTTATGTCATTTTGTTGTTCGAAACATTTCTACCTATCTTCGTACGTGTCCAAAAAAATGTTCCCGTATTTCTTTCATAATGCAACAATCATACGAAAATTTCTCTCGAGAATCAAGAAACGAAAACTATCCAAATGTTCTTACCGAACTGTACGGTGGCTATGAATGGGGCAACAATGTTGCGATTGGCTGCACTAATACAAGCGTATAATGCAGTATAATATGTACAAATTTTACACTATGCTGCCATCAGTCGGTTTAGAAACGAAATAGCTCGGAAATAGCAAAGCAATCCCGCGACGTTAATATGTCGAAGCCATAACGATGTATTCTTGTACCTACAAGCTACATACTTTTCAGTACGATTTTGCGAAGCTATATAAAAGTTGTTTTTTTTTTTTAAGTTTTGGATCATTGGCGACCCTGGGCGTCGCTGGGCTGCAGCCCAATGGATAAGGAGGGCCTTGAGGCTCGGATCAAGACGGACGGATGAATCTGCACCGCACTGGTGGCTGGTAACGAGGAAGAGGTAAGCTGATAAATCATTTCAAGATAAAATCAGTTGTTAAGTATATAAAGATTTCACTAGATTCTAGATAAGGTAATTAAATCACTGTATCTAGATTGAATATGGAAGAATTATTCTCATTTCAAAGGGGAGACACTACGGTAGTCACAGAAAATATGTTATTTATTCAACGCGTTTCAGTTATTTGCATAATGAACAATTGGTTATCTTTTATATACATACTAACTACAGTCCTGAAGTTCTATCGTAAGTATCAAAAAAGTTGCTAAATTTTTATCAATAACTATTTCATAGGTATCCTTCTTAGATTGCGTACAATTATGAAGTTTTATACTTTTTTGTAACCCTGTTGAAAAGTAAGCTTCTGTTTTCTGTTTCTGTAACTGAAAATTGAAATTCATTGTTCAAAAGCACTGTTTAACTAGGGGGCTATAGGGGCTAGGGCGCTTGGTCACCTCAAAATAAAAATTAGTACCCCAAAATTATTTACCTAAATACAAAATTTGAACAAATACTGGCAGTTTTAACGTGGTTCTAAATTAATGTAATTAAATTTGTCCAATATTTTGGTTTATTTCAATAAAATACTTATAGTAGGTACGTACCTAGTCAAAATATAAAAGCTTCATAACATAAAAAGAACAATACATTTATACTTTAAAACTAATTCATTACAATTAAATAAATAATAAAATATAAGAAAAATGAAATAATACTAATACCTACTGAAAATTGAAATTCATTGTTGCAAAAGCACTGTTTAACATAGGCGCAATTAGGGTCACCTCAAAATAAAAATTAGTTCCCCAAAATTATATACCTAAATACAAAATTTGAACATATACTGCCAGTTTTAAAGTTGTTCTAAATTAATGTAATTAAATTTGTACAATATTTTGGTTTATTTCAATAAAATACTTATAGTAGGTACCTATCTAGTCAAAATATAAAAGCTTCATAACATAAAAAGAACACTACATTTATTCTTTAAAACTAATTCATTACAATTAAATAAATAATAACATATAAGAAAAATGAAATAATATATTAACATAAGGAAGAATATTTACTTTCGACTTCGACCCACAAACGAAACAAGAAAATACTATTTTATGTTCTGACTGAATAATAATAATGAAAGGTACCTACTTATTATTATAATTTCAAATAATATTTAAAATATCTAACAATAGTTGAATTTATTTTTCTGCTATTTTCTTGTGTCCAAGCTATGTATTTGTTGTAAAAACAATCTTTTGTGTAATTTATAACCGAAGTTGAATTTCTTATTATTTTTAAATTCAAACGAGCCTAAAAATTTAGACAACTGTATAATAAAATTAACCAAATTTAAATGGTTGATACTTATTTACCTTACAGAAAACAAATTTAACAAAACATAAAACTAACTATCCAATTATTCCAATAATTCCAAGGAACACAACAGTCATTCATACATTTTTTCAAACTAACCTAACATAACCAAATCCTAATTAGGTTAAAAACTACGCGTTCAAAACAAAATTAGACTAAATTATAGTTCCCAGTCTTTAAATTCGTTAGTAAAAAAACTGATCTCAGTGCGTTCACCAGTATCTCCACTGGTTGGAACATATGGTTTTGTATTTTTTGATTATGACAGTCTTGCCACATGCGCAGTGTTAGAGTCCCTATGTGGTGTCTTCGTTTATGGAAATATGTCTTGTTGTTTGGCAAAAAAAGCTGTAAGAACAAAACATCACGATGTAGAATTTTTCTTATCGTGTGCATATGAATTTGCTTGTTATGTTGTTATATTCGCTGTAGTGCTGTATATTTCGTCTAATAGCTTATAATATACTAGAGATAGTGGGCGACTAGCCATAGACGGCGACTGGAAATTTTAATAGAGAAGTTGTTTTTGCTGGAAGCTTGTAAAAAACATTTGTTTTAATTTTAATTGCACAGAAATTAAATTTTAGTACTGCTAGTCACATGTTATCTTTATTTTAAAGTATATTTTTAATTTTTAGTGGAAGAAATAATAAATTTGCATTTTTCTACGACTATACCGTTTTACCAGTGTCGGACTGGCACGGCGGGCAACCGGCAATTGCCCGGTGGGCCAAATAATTTAACAAATGGGGCCAAATAAAATTAATAAATATACTTACTTTGTAATATAATTAAAATTTGAAATGATGGTAAATTAAAATCAAGTAACGTGAAATATTCAGGCTGCACCATAACTTGAGGTACATATTTAAACTAAACTAAACTAAACTGTTAGAATATAGAACTTGACGTACCGATCACGGAACAAAAAGAAATTTTTCAAAATTCGAAATTTTAATCTTGAGGTTTGTGTAGGAATCAGTTTTTGGGCCACAGGTTAAAAGAGTAGTTTTAATCTAATATTATAAAGAGGAAAGATTTGTTTGTTTGTTTGTTTGTTTGTTTGAATTGAATAGGCTCCGAAACTACTGGACCGATTTGATAAATTCTTTCACCGTTGGGAAGCTACACTATCCCCGGGTGACAGGCTATTATTATATTTTCAAAAAAAAAATCAAAATTATTTTTTCTTATGACGAAAATGTACAGTGATTTGTAACTTAATTGAACAAAATAACAAACAGATTAGATAACCAGATATTTAATTAAACTACTATGTATTAGTTGTTGAATAGGAATTTCGAATTCTGTTGGTCTAGGTGTTTTGAAACAGACAGTTGTGGATTGTTAGTATTGGTTGGTATTAAGTTTTTTTTATTTATTTGATGTTTACAACGATGTCAAATTGCATTGTTGTCGACGGCTATCTAATTCAGAGTTTACTGCACCGATTGAGTTCAATTTTGGTATGGTAATAGCTTGAGATGTAACTATGACATGAGCACAATAAAATGGCGGTAACCGATAGGGTTTAAATTTCATTTCTCAGGGAGGTGTGGGGCAAGCGCGTTAAAAATGTACTGCACCGATTGGGTTCAAATTTGTAATGGTTATAACTTATGATCTAACTTATGACATGAGCATACTAAAATATCAGTCCGCCATCTTTAAACAAAATGGCGGTACCCGATTGGGTTCAAATTTGGTATGGTATCATGGGCGTAGTTAGAATTGCCACCATGTATTGTATGGTAATAACGAGATTCCTTTAAATTAGAGTTGGAGGCGTAGCAACGCGAGCCGGGTTCGCTAGTATTAAATATTTACGTTATAACTAAACAATGAAATGAATAACTATGTTTGCATAATAAAATAATTGAAATTAGTTTCAAATAGCCGGACACATACCTCTGTCTTTATTCAAAATAAATAGTATTCAGTGGTAGTAAAAAAGTTCTCTTTTAGTAAACTAACGGTATTTATCTAAGTTATATGAATTTTGAAAAAAATATTTTTGTTCCAGAATCAGTATAAATACTATATGACATTACTACAATATGTATCTCAACTTGTGGTACAACCTGTATGTAAGAACCGGTGTTAAAAATTTAATCATTTCGGCATCATTGGTAATACCTTACCTATATCACGCTAGCGCGAATATGCGCGATGAATTTATGTATTAGTTTCTGAATGTTCCAGTTCATTAGTTCATATGTTCTGTTATGTATCTTAATTTGAGAATATTAATGTTAATCTGAAAACCACTGCGGGCAAAGCAGTATTTGATAATAATAATTGTCAAAGCATTAGGCGCGGCTGTATTGAGAAGTATTGGGGAGTAAATGAATACGAACGTAAAATAACGTTTATGTTTTTAGTATTATTAATTGTAAAAAGTTTAAATTATTGATTCAACAATATGTACCTAATTGTTTTTAGATTTTTATTTAAACGGACGAGAGAAGTGCCACTATTCTCCGGTTAATTTAAAAGACAATAAAAAGCATGTGGTTATTATTTCATTACCGAAAGTACAAATTTGAGATACAAATTTTACTTTGAACTGTAAGAAAATTATTTTTGCTCATGGATAAGGGAAAAACATGAAACTTAAAAACTTAAAAAATATAACTTTTAATTATAAGGCACTTGACCTTGAATGACAAAAAAATTCGCCTGCGACGAATTTTATTTTTCTTATCCCATAAATAGAATTTCTTAAAGTCTGACTCCCTGACTCCGCGCCTGAATAAAATAAAAAATATACTTTGCCTGATGGGCCAAAACAAAACTTGCCAGTCCAATACTGAATAGAGGGCCAAAACTTGTCAGTCCGGCACTGCCTTTTATCGTCTGATATTTAAACTACAGCTAATTTATAGAAGCTAATAAAATTGCATCGTAAACAAATTAATTTATGTAATACTTGTTGGACAACTGGGCCCGAGTGGTTGGATTCCACTATAATAATACATCTACCGTTCTGTATAAGTGGGAGTTAATTATGTTCAACAGTTGACCAAATTTTTTTATATTTAAATTCATATTTTGCAACGATATCTGTATACCTGCTGTGCAATTATTCCCTTATAATCTAAGAATTTGATGAATTTTTAATATTAATCTGATAAGTACTACATTGATTTTAAGTATTCGTGAAAGTGTGGTGCAAAACTTCGTAAAACCTATACAAGATATTAATTATTCTTGTAAAGTTGTGATATAGGTACCTACAAAAACATAACCTGATAGGTAGTACCTATAGCTGCGTAATTTAAAATTTACCTCATAAGATAAATAACAGTATATTATTTAACAAGCACAGAATGTATAGGCTATAATTCAAGAGGATGAAAGTTTATGCACGAGCTGAAAGCGACTGTATAATCATCCGAGAGAATTACGCCTGTTGTGTATTGTAATTAATAATAATAATTATTATTATTATTATGTGCGAGTCAAATAGGTACGACGTTATAAATAGGTAAAAAAATTTCACTACAAATTTTTATTCATTAAAAAATTAACCTAACCTCAATTTTGATGTGATGACAGATAGGCATAGATTACAATTGTGTGGACTCATAATAAAATAGCGTTGAGTTATGAATTCATAATACAATAGTGTGTCATATGAAAGGGTTTATCTTGCAAAATCATCTACATAATGAATGTATTATTCAATATATTGTTAGATCTATTTAATGTACCTTAGAATGCTATATAATTTGCTAATTAAGTACTAATCCGAATGATTCTGAAAATCGCATATGCTATACTCGTGTAGTGTTGTAAATGGAAATATTTCCTCGGACATGGAAACATTCGAAATTTCCGAAGGTCTTATGGAAATATTGGAAATATTATTGGAAACAATGGACATATTCATTTCTTAGAAATGTTTTGTTGAGAAACAAACAGATAAATTTTATTCTTATTTAAATCTTAAATTATTGGCAAGATGGCTACAAACGTACGTTGGCAGACAGAACAACAGTGATTTAATTTAATAACGAAATAAATGAAGAAAATGTTGATAATTCTGAGTCTAACGAAATGACATTCATACATAGGTATAGTAGAGGAAATCAGAGTGATAATTCTTCCGTTTCAGAACCACTGACACTTTTCAAAACGCAGTTAGGGATTGTCATTTTTGTCATGTAGTAATGGAATTTTCTTGATTGGAATATTTCTTATTTCAGGAATTAAAACACGATGGGTTGCTTTATTACACCACTCTACCGGTTTTGGCCCTACTGACTAAGTATACTTTTCAGCAGTTGGTATTAAGTTTTTATTCTTGAAATATTTTTCTTTTTCAATAATTTTTTTTGCAATATTTCCAATATTTCCAATTTTACATCACTATACTCGTGTACTAAACTTTTAAACGTCATTATTGAATAATTGTACATAATACAGTAACTGAAAATAATTCATTATTGTAGGTTGTTATTTTTAGTTTGAATTTAAAACTAATGTTTTTCTGATAAATTATAGTTCCCTTGGAGGCAGTCAGATAATTAAATGTAAATAAATTCGTCCTAGAAATAACTCATCAGTTTATCAACTCGTATTTTTTTATTCCACGTCTCATCAGTTCAAATAACACAGATAAACTTTGTTATTTACTTTTTACTTATGATGCTATGATTCATTACAAATTCTAGTTTTATAGGTTTCCGAGAAGTATTTCTCGCATTTTTACATACCCCTTACAAAAAACCAGTACATCAGATAATATAATACCCATAAATATTTTGCCCGAAGTACAGACACACCCAGTATATTGCAGTATGATTGGTTATTTAAGTCTCTTAAAACAGCCATTAATTTGTAGAGTAAAACTTTAAGGGGGTCACTACCGGCATAAAAATGGTGAAAAGTATGTTTAGTTTTTTCCTTAAAATTGAAGTAAAAATTCATATTTTTAGAATAACAAATACATTTTTGAATAGATAAAGGTTGTCTTCAAATGCGTCTAATGCCACATTATTTTTCATTTTTGTACTCCATTTTTTTATATTCATGGCTAAACATGGCCAATTTTAGCTATTTTGTGAGGTATTTTATCACATATATTTAAAACAAAAAATTTAAAAAAGTGGCATTAGACGCATTTGAGGACAACCTAGCTATTTAAAAATATCTTATTTGTTTAAAAAATCTTAATATTGAATCCAGTTTTAATTTTTTCATCATTTTGACAGCTTGTATTGAACCATTTGCAATTTAATTATTTGAATTAAATAGTTCATAGAAGAGTTGTATTTATTTATTTAAATTAATAATGTTATCCTTTGTTTATTTATGTGTAACATGCCGCACAGTGAAATCTAGCATTTAGGTATCGACTCCCCTTAAAATTATGTAGTGTTGAATACAAATTTAAAATAACGAAAATAAAAAATTACCTAACTATTTTAATTTATAGCATTATTGTATTTGGTATTAAGAACCTTTATAATAATTATTATTATTATTCTTAGTTGGTAATATTTAAAGAACAGTAAGCTAAATAATAATGCAATATAATTCGGCTCATTGAACCAGTAAAGTATAAACATGTAGGTATTTACAATGGATGCAAACTTCAAAGTTATAAGAATTAAGGATAAAATGTGTAGTTTATTTTGTGAAATGTTTGAATGAACCTAAGCGGCGCAAAATTGTTTATACTTGGGCGTCTAGCATCAATGTCAGAAATGCGAGTAGAAGAATCGAATAATTTATATGATCTTTTAGTCCAATATATACAATAGGTAAAGAGAAGAGAAAAAGACAAATGGAGTTTTGTTAACGAGTACCTATACCACCGCGAATTGAAAATGAACGTTTATAAATTATTCTTCGAAACAATAACAGTTAATTTTGTTGTCGCTAAGAAGAAAAACTGCTCCTATTTTAACTTGATTCGGAGATGGGAGATGGCTGAACCTTGGGCAGGGTATAGTATATCAGTTGTAATAAGATTACCCCATAGCAATTTATTCGTTGAAAATGCTCGCGCCTTGTGCCTCAAGAAATCGTGCGCGCGCGCCTATGAACTGTGCGCATGCGCCTCACTCTTCGTCATTTGGGTGGGGTGAACAGCGCTTTAGTTCTGTGGCGACCTTCATTCTGTTTGGAATTGTCATTCGAGTAGTGAACTGATACAGTAGTAGCTCAGCAAAAGCCGGTATCAGATATACATAAGAACATCAAAATTCTACCATAATCAAGTGATGTTCTAAACGCCAAATTACAATTACAACTCCGTTTTAAACAACAAATATGTATAATTTTTCGTGTTTTTATCAAAAGTGAAGTGTGATGCACCCAAAAAAATTTGAAACAAGTGAAAAAAACACTGAATAGACAGACCAATTTAGTGTGGACTTAACCTAACCATAAAATAAATTCAGTGAAGTTTGAATCGGCCGATCCTATAAGTGATCAAAAAGTGTAATGTGATAAAAAGTGAATCATAATAGCAAAAGATAACTCTTTCGTGGACTTAGTGGAGTTAGTGTCAATAAAAAAATTTGTCAGTGTTATTTAGTGAGTGCGCCGTTGATCTTTGGTTACTTTCTTTAGGTAAATATACCATATGTCCATAAGAAGTGTTGTCAGTGTCTGTGTTTAGCATATATTATTATTGAGAAGCTTGTATCGATTCCTTTGTGGTGTATTTGTAAAAGTTAGAGAGAAAACACAGTCTAAGTCTACGCGTGGCTTGGCTTCGTCCGGTTAAGTTGAAGTTGTTCAGCCTAGCCTACCCACATTCCATTCTCTCTTGTCCGCGGCCGATGTCCACAACAAACACTGCGCCAAGCTAAGCGTTAGGCGTTCTATGGCGTTAGAACACCGGAGAATCAAATGATTCTCTGCCGTCGGTGACGTGCGTTTCGATCCGCGGACTTTTCAGCGTAAAGTTTTACTTTTGATATCGATTGCCAGCCGAGAACTCGCAAACGTGCAGTTACACTTTCAATGGAAATCGGAAGAAAGACGAGAAACAGAAACTCACATAGTGTGCTATAGTGATTTTGTTTTGTGTTTGATTATGGTGTAGGTACCAATGCCCTGAGGGTGGTTTCTACAGTCCATGTTCTTTCTGGTTGTTTACGTGCAACCCCAATTCAATGCGTTTATCCGGCGGGCGTCGGAATTTTTGGCCGACCGCCAAACATGTTTTTAGTTAATTATAGGACGCCATATATTAAGCTGATTTCCCCGCAAAATTGTTGCTGCTGTTCGTTGTTCTATGATTCGACGACGTTTCAGCGGTTGTTATTAAGTTAATTTCACTTTTATTGTGATCAAAAATAATTAAAATTTCACCGTTAATCACCAATATTCAGTTGGCGTTCGTTCGATTATTAAAACACGTAACTAGAATGATTCATACTACAATATAATTTGCACTGTATCATGTTTCATCATCGCTTCGAACTGAGTTCGGTCGTTTTGCAATCTGGTTACTCTTCAATCTTCATGAGAATATGACTAATTGCTTCGGAAACGATACCGTGCGTTCATATATACAAACAAAATTAAGAAATAGCCACAGGAAACTTGCTTCGAGAAAAATGAATTAGCAAAGAGGTTGCCATTGAAAGCCCACATGGTACCCTGACCAACTTAGAATTGCTCAAATTACCATTTAGATCATACTTACGCAAACATACAACTGGGTCCGAGTGCTTGGATTCCACTACAACAATATCTACCATTCTGTAATTTGGAGTTACCCGGTTCAGTGGTTACATTAAAATAAATAGCTGTCAGATAATTGTTTGATGGACTGACTAGCTAGAAGTTTTCTTTCTCGCAATAGGTATAAGTTAGAAAGTGCTGCAACTGCTACAATAATTGAAGTTCTTGGTTCAGTCTTTAGTCTAAAAATTTCCTGAATAGTTCTAACTATTTAGTGACATAATAAATAATAGTTTTCCTGGATATTTTTTTTAGTTCTGTAGAAGTTCCGCTTTGGTTAGAATTGCGATCAATTATCTAATCGGCGGAAAGTATTTTAATTAATGAAATGCATTGCAATAGCAATTACATCTCTACGTGTGCAGATTGGTGCATCTGTGCAATGATGTTTGTTTTGAACGTATCGGGGAAGTATGTGAAGTATGTTAGTTTTGAGTCCAGGTAGCTTATGCGCGCGCTTTCGCTTCGGGCTCGAGAGACTTCGCGCATTGTCGGGAGTGGTCGGCCGGCTCGGCTATCATAACCTATGAATGTAAGTTGCGCTGAAGGCCTTTCGTCTCTCGATAGTTTGAAGGTCCAACGCGGTCAAAGCCTCCTACTTATATGTCAATAAAGACCGCATTTTTAAACGCGTACACGTAAATATCTCAGAGAGATTTTATAAGTTTTAGAACACTTTTTGCAGATTTGTATGTGTAACCGGTTTGGGGACACATTGGAATTCCTAGACGCATATGTCAACAAACAACGAATGGGATTCATTATTTAGTCCTGAGACTTTTTGTTTTATACTGAACATATAGTGTTGCATGTTTATTTGCACTGGAATCTATGTTTTAGAAACTGGAACACATAATATTTATAGTTGCAACGTACGCTAAACTGTTAAACAATTCCACTCTTTATAACGCCATTTACTTGCGAGACAACTTCTAACAAACCAGATTTCTATTTCCTTTTAATCATGCTGAAATTTAAAAACATTTGAAAATCTGGAGATCAAACAACTGTAATACCTACATTATACGAAATGTAAGGCAATAACATTAGTACCGAAATATTTTAAAATAAATAAGCATTTGCATATTATGGGCAAATGGAATGCAAGACATTCGTAATGGTCGTTGAATATTTGACCTTTGACAATCAAATAATGGACTTAACTTTATTTACAAACATTCTGTTAACTTTTATAATTCTCTTCAACAATGTAACATAAGAATTTATATACCAAAGAACTTTGAGAATTTGGCTTTTACAATTACCACAGTAAAAGCTATTAGATTAAGGAAGCAACTTATTAAAAAAATCTGTTTGCATCTTATAACTACACATCTCCTTTTATATGAGAAATAAATAAAGTATAATTATCAAAGGATTTTTCATAGAATCAAAATAGATATAATTGTAATGCTATAAATTACTTACCTACTAGGATGATAAAAAAATATATTTAGTTTTTTTTCTAAATACATTTGTTACAATCATTGTGTTCGGGTCAATGTGACCCGAGACGATTGCTTTTGTTAAAATTTGAGGAAACAATAGCAAATAATTATCATAAATAAACTTATTAGTTTTGTTTTATTTTATTTGCTCCATTATTTATTGTATATATTTCAATATGCATGTTATTTGCGCGCGGTGACCGATGTATGATGTATTTCAGATGTACTTGCATAACAATTGTTTATCTATTACTGCCGTTATAAACAAAGTTTTGATCAATATATGTTACGTATTGTATTTCTAATGATTGTTTACCATATACATTACTGCCACATCAATTAAACAATAATAAAACTACAATAATAGATACTCGGGTCATATTGACCCGAACACAATAAGAGTAACCAACATGGGAACACAATAGAAGGGTTAATATAAAGCATTAAATACACATCCGAATTATTACATTCAAATCGTACATCAATAGTCGTAGATATGGTATATTAGGTATATCCTATGAAAATGAAATAATGAGGAGATTGAGGACTCCTGCAGTGGTGTACGCAGACATTAGCCTTGGGGGCGGATATAAAAATAAAAATATTTTTGATAACGTAAAACAAAATTCGCTCAACGCGCGTTGGCTGATATCATTGCAATTCGTTCAGTTGCGGTGATATATTTTTACAATAATTCACGAACTTATTTTGAAAGGTTTAGCAAATAGTAATACAAGTTCTATGAATTATTCATCATTTTATCACATGAGTAGTTTAAAGCATGCAAAACAAAAATTTAGTGAATTGCCATAAGAGTCCATGTATAACGGGCGTAATTTCAACATTTAATTACTCAATAATCGGATAGACGAAAATTAAAACCTTTTTTTAATATAATCTCAATAGTGTAATAAAGGCACAGTATAAATTTCAGCCTCACATCATAATTTTAATATGTGGTCACCAACCTCCTTAAATATATTCGAGTTAAAACAACTCGTCTGCGGCTCGTGTATTAATCCTCGTTGAATAATGTGCTTTTTATAATTCCGGAAATACCACTGAATTGAATTCCTGGAGGACTTTTAAGTTGTTCAAAAGTGGCTGACATTTGTCGGCCAGGTGTGAATGCGTCGAAACGTTTAAAGCGCTTAAGAAATGAAGATCTACTTTCTCAGATCGAGTGATAAAATAGTTGTTTGTTTTTTACGCGCGCATATTTTAGCATTTATGCATGGCTGGTAAACATCTGATGTAAGCAGCACGTGTGGTAGCATCACTTTAATTAACTGCGATCTACCATAGTATATTATACTAAATGTGTAAGAGTACAGCTCTTTATGTAAATACTAGGAGGCAATTGTCTAGCCGTGGGAAACTAGGACACTATTCTTTAATTCTTGTCAACGAAAGTAAAATCTGGTGACGTGTTTCCTCGTCCCAAGCAAACTCGGACTAACAATTTTAATCATATTTTTTTAATAGACTATTTTAAGTATTTTTAAAACTCTGCTATGTACATTACATGACGGTAATTGGTTTGCGGTCCCAAGTTCGATCCCTGCAATCTACAATAATACTCCTATATCCGAGTGGTTGGATTACACTATCAACATCAACCATTTTCTCATTGGCAGTAAATTCTTTTGTAGTTGTATATGTGGCAGGCTAGTTATAAAATTAGGCGTTTTATAAAACGCCTAGTGTTTTTATAAATGACTCGGCATAACGGTATATCATGCCATATAATTTCATTACACAATATGCCGAGGCTTTTGCTAGAAACTCTAAACTGAATACCGTATACTTAAATCCCACAGACTCTGTTTTGGTAGACACTTCGATTGCACTGATTTAAATAAAAAATCCAATACCCTTCTTGAGAACTCTAAACTGAACTACAAAAAAACCTACAACCCAATACCCTTCGTGAGTTCTATACTCAGTTTTTGTTAATTAAACTGAACTAAATAGAATCTAATACCCTTCTTGAGTGAAATAAAATGATGGGTGTTTTATAATATGCCTGGCCTACATGCCTAGGCTTATTATTAGTGAATATATATAGTATAAAAATTTCTTATAATTCACAGGATATGAACTTTTTAATTTCTAAAACTGGGCAGTATGCAGATGACGTTACATATCTTTCATATTTAACTTACTAGGTACTATTAAAATTTTTGCATCAAACATACATATTTATGATGCCGTTTACATAATTTAGTTGTGGTAGTTTCACATATTGTAAGTCATCGGCTCGGTCATTGGTAGAACAAGAGATATGCGTTTTTAAACTTCTCAAATTGATCAGTACAAATGAATTTTTGCATTGTACTTGTACATGTACATACATACATATTTATCAAGTCTTTTACCCAATTTGGTTGTAACAGTGTCACAAATTATAAATTTATAAATCATTGGCTCGGTCATTGGTATAGATAATACCGAGGATAATACCGTGTGTGCGGTTGACTCGACTAATAAATTAAATTCGCTGTAACCGGTTACTTATTCTGTATTCTGTAAAGTTGAACAAATGCATTTTCATATTACGACTCCGTTTAATTTAATAAAAGGACCTGGTCCGAATTCGCTCTTGACGAGAATGCTCGCCGCTATTCTTTACTTCTTGTCAACGAAAGTAAAATCTCTTGAGATATTTTTATCGTTTTATTGTTTTGTGTAAAAAGCTTGAAGGCTAGAAGTTTATCGCAGTGGTCACGTAAATATTTTTATGTGTACTGTGGCCACATTTGTTCGGATTAAACACAAAAAGAAATGGGTTTGGTTTAGCTTCTGGGAATGTTTTAATTATAATAGTCGCGCTCTCATTCATAATCTGAGATAAGTATTGCAAGCTAAGTAGATTTAACACTTTTTGTGTATTTTACATTGAGGTTTACTCATACGTCAATTCTTTAGCTTTTATCTAGTGATAAGTATTTAGGTTAAGTGGATATTCTGAACAAATATTGCGAACTGAGTTATAAATTTTAGTATTTCTCAGAACTTGCTGATTTCCTGATATCAGAAACTGTTTTATTCTTTTATTGTTGACATTAGATAAAAAGTAGATGCATTTATGTACTTTCTTTATGTCAGCCTGTTACATGTTTTTCGTGAAACTGTTTAATGCCAAACTTCTTCGTATGACGTCATGCATTCCTACCTTATGTGGAATAGTATATTTCGTCACGATGATCGAAAATGACAAATATCATGCTAGTAAAGTTTGAAGAACGAGGAGCAATCGAGTGGGGCAACACATGCATCATTTTTTTAGGCGACCACAATCAATAAACAATGTCAAGCTGCCGGGCTACGTTGATTTGGGCTCATAATTACGATATGACCATATCGTGCTAGCACGTTATTAATATCATGCTAGTTCATGATATTTTTAACTTTCTTAAGTAGGTTGCTGCCGTGATATCGTGATACCTATTATTTAATTTAGTAGTCGTCTAAAAAATATGTTTATATACGTTAACTCGCATAGTATTTCCGGCTGTCACTCTCTAGTTGGGTAAAAGACGTTGTAGATATGTATGTATGTATTTTTAAACTCAAACAATTCTTTAGAATATAAGTTTACTACAAACGAGTATAACGTTTTGAATAGATTAACCTAGGTATTCAAAACGTTATACATTCCTTTGTTGAAATTAAACCTATAGGTTTTTAACAAAGGAGTGTTCAAAACGAGTCTGATTTATTATTATCATAAAAATTTAATTTTGTTTATTTTCTGCATTTTCCTTGATATATTCTAAAAAATTTAAAATTTCGTTAATTTTTTATAGGTTGAAAAATTTATTTGAATAATAATTTATTTTGGAGATTAGGAATATTAATCCAACGTCCACAATGCATTCTGGGTGTATCAGTAAATAATAATACATATATGATTTCTATTGTATTGACTTTGACTCTATTTAGATAATACGATAACACTAAATATTGTAACAGATACGTTTAGTTATTCATAACTATTTGCTAACTGCAATTGCGAACACAATAACCTATGTGAAAATCGAGTATTATTTGGAACTAATTTGTTAATTATACCTATTGTGTATCAATTTTGAGTAATCGAATTTGCTAAATACCAATATATATGTCATTCAAACTATTCCAACAAATATGAATAACATAACATGCAAGAAACAAAGGTCAAAATTCGTTGAAAACAATGTTTTATTAAATCATTTTTTCTTTGAAAACGTTTTTACAAAGTTTTATTGTTTTCTATGTAAAATAAATGGAAAGTAACAATCGTTTCCTTGAAAGTTAAAAGTAGTGGTCACATTATAAATAATAAAGATTATGTTACTGATAACACTAATTAAACATATGTTAGTTAAAATAATAACCATTGTCTATGATAGATAAGAATTATCTTATATACATACAGGGTGTCTCCAAAGACAAACATATTTATCTATAAATTAGATCAGTGGTGCAGCCAGAAATCTTTTTAGGGGGTTAAAATTATAGCAATGCTGTAACACAAATATATTTTTTGTTTGTATCATACTTAATTAATATTTTTGTTAAATAAACATTAAATTTTGTTTAAATGGTAGATTCAACCATTACTAGATCGAGAATAAAGCATTGTGATACTACTGGTATAATTTGACTTAAAAAACAAGAATTCTCTTTATTAACTTTCACAAGAAGTTATTTAAATATTTAATTATACCGCCATACTTTACGACCCTCTTCTTCATTACAATAAACTTCAGTCATAAAGCACCGGCCCCACCGATCGGGAACCGCTGTTTTATGTCATTTAAAACATTCTGTGCGAACAGTTAAAAAACAAATTTCATACGAAGTGCGACTCATAAAAAATGTAATGTGATGAAAAAACGTTAAAAAATGAACAGGGGTGACGTGCTGTCAGTTTTAGGGAATTTTTTGGAGGAAGACAAATTCGGAGAGAGAAGAAAGCTTTGTTTACGTGATAGAAATGTTTAAGATTAATGTTTGTAGTTAGTAAGAACGGAAATAGAGTACGTGGGTGTAATATTGATTGTTTTACTGAGTTCGCTAGTTAAAATTACGATAACACTATTATTAATAGGTAGTTGATCGCTATGATACATTTACACACTTGGTTTTCAGTCAAAACTAGTTTACTAAACCATTATTTTTATTTATTGTGACCATAATGTTTTAATATCTTAAAATATGCAATGTTTAGTAGGTAAATAAAAAAAAACTCCACATAAAAATTAAGATTTGCGCCCATTTTTCATTGAGTTGGGTAATGGAAAGTACGAGTAAGCCCATTTTGACATTTTTTATTGTGACAATATTTATACTCGTTTTTGTATGAACATACCGTGTGTTCCATAGTAAGCGAGATAGTATAAGGTTAATATGAAAATTAAATTTTTGTAAATAAAAACAAACAAATTACTATGTGACCTTATTGTGCATGACAAGTTTAAATAAATTTCATATAATAAAGTAAGTTATTATTTTATTTTAACATAAGAAACATATTTGAGATCTTCAAAACCGTATTTCACTAGTCTAGCCATTATAGATTATTTATTTTTTTAATACTGTTGAATCACATACCATTTGAGATATGGGATAAACAATTTAATATTTATGTTCAGCTGCAAATTATTAGTTTCCCTTATAATCCTCGACTTTCAGTTTTGTGATATTTGATAACTCGCTCTAGTCAATGTTAGTAAAACTGTCAATAAAATCGGTGAAATTCATACCCGATCTTGGAATAGAGTTTATACTGATAAGATAATCAGAATGTTGACCTTTGACGTCACTTTAGTAAATTCTACTCTAACATTGCGAACTATTTGTTCAAATTATTTTAAAATCAAATGTTTTCCTTCGAAATTGATAAAAATTTTCTTGTCGGTAACAAGAAGAAAGACACGTACAACAGGAAAAAATATAAGTGCTAAAGTTATTGGAGTAGAAGTTCTAAAAGTTTGCTTTCGAGTGTTCGTAGATTTTCCGATAAACAAAAAATGAGAAATACAACAAACGAACAAACCATCTCATAGATTTAATCGGAATTTTAAATTGTGTGCAGTAATATGAATAAAGTTTCTGTTCGCACTTTGATGATGCTATCGAAAGTTTACTTCAAAGATATGTATATTTTTGTTGCAGGCGACGACGGTCAGTGTTTATTTATCAATATTTTGAATATCAGAGTCTATAATGTGACGTCATACATTTCAACCTAATTTTCAATCAATTAAAAAAATCAGTAAATTTATTCAAAATATTGACAGCTCGATAAAAAACAAGCGTAAATCAGATAAAAACTGCACAACATGGCCATTTAACCGACCTCGTAGCTCTTAAAGTTTTCGAGTTTCAAGTGGTGGCCCAATCAATTTGGGACTGCCTGGATTTAGATTATACCTCGGATTATACATAATATTTAATATACAATTTCAAAAATATGTGGTAAATTTATTTAAGAATCAAAACAGTTTTCCGCTTTTTAAAATTTTTATTTGCTTTGGTGTACTTCCACTAACAGTAGAGTACCCTTGAGTTGAAGGCTGATACCCGCACATACGGTGTAGTATCTGCGGTGATGCCACACCCAACTTGGGTGAAAGGCGTAATAGATGATGTTGTATTAGAGATGCAACGAATAGTAAATATAAGGTTAGGTATGTAAAGAAAAAGGAATATACTACCCCAAAATAACGCCATAGACAAAGAGCAGATGATGTTGTATTAGAGATGCAACGAATAGTAAATATAAGGTTATGTATGTAAACAAAAAGGAATATACTACCCCAAAAAAACGCCATAGACAAAGAGCAGATGATGTTGTATTAGAGATGCAACGAATAGTAAATATAAGGTTAGGTATGTAAAGAAAAAGGAATATACTACCCCAAAATAACGCCATAGACAAAGAGCAGATGATGTTGTATTAGAGATCCAACGAATAGTAAATATAAGGTTAAGTATGTAAACAAAAAGGAATATACTACCCCAAAATAACGCCATAGACAAAGAGCAGATGATGTTGTATTAGAGATGCAACGAATAGTAAATATAAGGTTAAGTATGTAAACAAAAAGGAATATACTACCCCAAAATAGCGCCATAGACAAAGAGAAGCCTAGTATTCAACCTAACTTTTAGTTATTTCATTAAATTTTGAATAGTTTATGTAAAATTACAATTAGACCAGTATCTTTTTGACACAAAATATCTACGAAACTTTGTAGAAACAGACTACATTGACGGTAACATAATTATGTGTAATTGAATAGTTTATATAGTCAAACTTCAATTTCTGAAATAATTGTCTATTTGCCCCCGAAATGTATACTCTATTTGCTGTCAAATGTAAAGGTTATATATAAAAAGAATCATCAAATTCTAATTTCTGAAATCGCCTATTTGGACATACCTATTTCCTTCCGAATTTTTTTACGCAGACATTAAAAACCTTTCTACAATTTTATTTTTATGCTAGTATCAGGTGCGTCCCTTTCCATTTTTTATGAAACATCAAATTCCTAAATATTACTTACCAATAACTTGAAACTTAGTAAGTATGTACTAATATCAAAAGTTACATTATCTGAGTCCCCCATTAAAATTTTAATAAAAGTTTTACTACCGGCCCTTCCATTAATTTTACTATCTTTTTGCCTAAGGGCTACTAGGGTGACTTCTTGAGATATTCGATTTTGAGGCTTATCGATACTCGCCCTAGGAGTTGTAATTTCATGCGTTATCAGCTCGATGATAAGCTTGATAAAAGTGGAACACAGAACTCAAACAGGAGATAGGTATGTACAGAATATGATTATGATTAGTTATATCGAAAGAGGGATATATTTTACTTGGAAATTTTTTTTCTATACCAAAATGGAAGTCAGTTTACTTCTTGTCACTGTAATAGCATCATAATTTCATCGGTTATTGTTATTGTTCAAAATAAATATCTGAAATTGGACATGAGTAATGTAAAAGCATTATTTAATATTTGATCAAATACAATACATTATTGCGTCAAAGCCAACTTTTTGAGAAAATAGAGTTCATTTTGCATTTTAATATTACAAATTATTGCTTTTTTAATGCATATTAATAAATTTTGTTTTAAATAGTCGATTTCTTACATTGCTCATGAGAGTGCTATAATATTGTATTATAATACAATTGTGTGAGTAAACTTTTAAAGCACTTACGACCTACGACGGGTTTAAGATAACGACACGAAGCAATTTTAACGTCGCTAGTGCTTTAAAAGCACTTATACAAGTGTGTCATACGCTATTTTGTAATACACCTGGACCTTTATTCTGTAACTTAACAACTGTTAGTCAGTAGCAACAGTTAATAGTCCCACTTACAGAATCGCTATTTTTATTTAATTAGATCCGAAGTTAGTTCCAGAAAATATTTTATAGATTTGCTCACTTCGTTTATAAACAGTTTTCAGCAATTATTTCCAAAATTGCAAATAAAAGCCGAGCTGATGCTGATAGTTTGTAAAAATTTTCAAGTAATATGAATCACACAGAACCTTTAAAAAAGAATGATTCAAGTTCAAACGAATGTCAGTTGTCAAAAATTTGCTTGCAGCAACTGTCGTTTCGATGCAGTAACACTGTTGCTGCAAAAAGAATGTCATATTAGACGTTTAATACTTTGCTGCCAGAGAGCAATAGCGAATATAATAATATATTATAGAGTTGCCAAAATTTATAGAATAGAGACCCTGCATACTAATTTGAAAAATAGAGGTAATTTTGAGTCACTTTATAGTAGTCTATCCGTTTCCAAGGAGGTAGGTTTGAATTTTCATTAAATGAAGTATAGAGTCATCTTTTAACTATTCATATAAAATATGAACAGTGTAGATTCGAACCTGAGTTATCAAAACGAACCAAAGTAAATCACGACACGCATTCGGGTATCCGTTCTAATTATTTTATTAATATCCACTATCTATTTCACTCTGACACATTGATATTATTGATTTGTATTTGATTGTGAATTGTTGTAATTGATAATTCTGAAGCTCTGAATACAATTTAATAAGCTTTAATTTGAGTTATTTTGACACAACGTCCATCTATTTATTTGTATAAATATTTTATTTTATTATTAAGATCGTGCTCGAAACCGTTTTCAGCTAGTCATTTTTATGCACTTTATGTTCATAAATTTCTGCAAATAGGAACAAGTAATAGGCATAAATAATATATATAGAATCATTAGAGTTTCTAGATTGTCTTATGCTAAATAAGAAAATAAATATGATTTGCAGTAGAAAGAAATATGTATATATGTATACATATATATATATATATATATATATATATATATATATATATATATATATATATATATATATATATATATATATATATATATATATATATATATATATATATAAAAAATATTACCATTACAGACATGGTGTTTCGTTTTTTTTTTTTTACTTTTGAGCGCACCCTTAATAATTAAAATAATACTTCTAATCCTTATCTCCTTTGTGTTTATCCTGTATAATGAGCTTGCGTATCGATTTAAAGCCTGGGTGTAAGTTTGAAAGCTTTTAATGATCATATTATTTATTCAGGTTAAGCAGAACGATTATGAAAATTACTGCCTTATTTTATTACAGTTGAATAACTTCTCTCTGTAGAGGTTTTACAAAATGAGTTACGGAATAACAATTTTCCGAAAATCAATTATTGCGTCCTTTTTTTCCTTGTTTCATGTAATAGTATCAATTTATAAATGAACAGACATGGGGCAGAATAATGTTGGTACTTTGGAATGAACATAGATAATGCTTTATGTAGGTAAATTAAAAATGATTCTTTATTATATTACCTCGTATATAGCTATTATTTTTATTTATACATACATATTGATATTAAAAACCATAAGCGTCCACAGATTTTTTGCCAGTAAAAAAGTTTATTCATGATGTAGGTTGTAAAAATTTGTGAACAATTTTCGTACTATACATTCAATATACAAATAAACATACGAAAAATAAAGATATAATGCATTCGAAATTTTAAAAAGTATGGATTTGATTTAAGAGACTTAACAAGTTTTAAATCAGTGGCGGATCCAGAAAATTTCTAAAAAAGAGGTGAGTTTTTATAAAATTTTTAGCGGTATGCTGTTTTCTGAAGGAAAAGAGAAAATAGCGCCGCAGACGAATATTTTATGGGTTCAAGGTCAACAGCTGTTACATTAAAAATTAAATTTTTCCATATAGGCGAATTTACATATATTTTTTGCCCTTTTTTACGAGTAGAAATTAAAATAAAATATCAAATTTAAAAAATAAATGAAATGAATTGAACAATTTTGTTATCTGTAATTTCCAGACAACGATTTTTAAAACTTTTAAAGAACAAATTCTCTCAAGGGGGTGGGGTGCGATCCCTATGGTTAAAATGTATACTATATACTCTTACTTTTTAGTGTACTGAAAACAGTAAAAATATCATTAAAGCACTAAATCCTAAGTGATATCTTATTTCTTTGTGTAATTAATTAATCTGTTTCAGCATTTTTCTAAATTGAGAACAAGCATAATAATGAATACCTATATTATTTAATAGTTGGAGGTAATAGTATATTATTTAACGGGCACATAATGTAGGCTATAATTCAAGAGGATGAAAGTTTATGCACGACCTGAAGGCGATTGTATAATCATCCGAGTAAATTATAGTCCTTATGTGCGAGTCAAATACGATGTTTTATCTAGGACATTTTAATTAAAACATTTCTTTACAAATTTTATTCAATGAAATATTAATGTAACCTCACATTTTGATGGAATGACAGTGAAAGTTGTGTTGAATAATGGACTTCTAATACAATAGTCATAGTGTTGAATTATGATTTTATAATACAGTAGTGTGTCTTCTGGAGGAGTTTATACTATACAGTTATCTGCATTATGAATGTATTATTCAATGGTCGTAGATAAATCTATTTAATTCGGTGGATGAAGCAATTCTGTGTTGTATTGAGCAATCTTTTGACAAACAGTTCAACAAATTATTGAGCATCAAAGTAAAGATTGCGTTATTGTGTCGCTTTTTGACCTACCTTAATGTAGATAATGGATATCTAATCTTCCTTATTTCTTGAAAGCATTTTTTCTTGATAGAACGATTACTACGCGATATGAACTAAAAAGCAATTTCTTCAATATTAATAGTAGATTGATAGTTTGTTGTCATAATTTCTATTTTTACATTATTTTGTTTTGTTTTGTTTGAGTTTTCTTCTAAGATTAGAAGAATGTATCTAAATAAAAATTGGAGTTGGTATGGCTCGAATACCTACTATTTCGAGATTCTAAAATTTGGAGTATTTCTTAATTTAGATGTAGACTTTTGTAACTTTGTGACATACCTAATTATTTTTTACCAATCATAAAAAGTAGCATTTTCTTAAAATATATTTTATTACAATTGAACCATTTAAGAGTTGCGTACTCCACTACTTTCGCAGTTTTAATTAAATTAATACATGAAAATAACAGGAAAATTATTTGTAATATAATAATCTTGTTGAAAGACTATAAAATACAATAATCTACAGTGCTTCGCACAATAATCTACGTTTTAAACGAAAAATTTATTTGTTTTTTAATATAAATTTCAAACGACAGCTGTCAGATATATTTTATTTATGCACTTAGAAACGGACTATTATATCGTACCGGAAGTGCTATAATAATATACACAAGTAATAAATAAATTTGATCGTTTAAAAACAAAAAATAACATAAATTTTAGATTTGTGAATATGGTATATTATTATAAAACTTCACGACGTAATTATAATAAATGTACCTACTTACTATTTTTGTAATAATCATCAATAAATAATAATAAACGTCTTTACTTTTTTTGGTGGTGTGAAATTACCTATCTACTAATGGTGAAAACGTGGTCTAGAAATTACTCAAAATAGAATATGAGAAATACCAGACATTGAATTAAATAGCACAGATGACGTCACAAAATCAAGACTGGTAACCGCACACACAGTATAATATTAATCTACACAAATAACGTACAGAATGTTAAACTGCCACATCCGCATTGACTAAGCGCGATAAATATAACAATGTTTCTTTAATTTTTATTATTTATGATGATATGGAAATTGTTGTCCGATTTTGAATTTCCCGCGTTGAGCAGGCGCCCGCCGCCTGGATCGCGTGTTTTACAACCAGTTTGGAACGCTTTCGTTTCGATTAGTAGAGCAGTGACTCATTATGTTTTCACCAACAGCAGCAGAACAAGAACAACAATACTTCCTGTAGACTTTGCTGTTTGGCGCCTATGCACTGCCTTGTTTCTTAGTCAGTCAATGTGTTTTAGCGATCTACGCAGAATATTCGATGATGAATAAGTTTTTGTTGTGTCTGTGGTTTTATTGGAAATTCATCCTTGAAGATGGGTCTTTGTCACTGATGTGAATAAGTGTAATTATAATTAGAAGTAGTTTTGCTTTTTGTTGACATCAAGAATCAAGGATGTTGTTGAGATGATTAGTAATAAAACATTTTTTAATTTGTTTCGCGAATTATGTTTATGTAACAACAAATTCCATTTATTATTTGTGTGACTGGAAAATATACGCTCTAACAATTTTGTCACCGCAGGTCGTCAATAGCCTACATTATGTATAATATTTAAATTTAGAGTAGCTATAGTATTTGAGATGAAAGAAGTCATCTGTATCATGAACTAATAAACAAACAATAGTTATTTGTATCACAAGGCCAGAAACTGACCTTTTGCAAGAGCGAGTATTTTTGACACGCCGAGCCACAGGCGAAGCTTGCAAATTACGAGCACTAGCATAACAGTTTCTGGACGTGTAATACACAATATTTTATGTACCGATTTCATTACAAAAATGTAAAATAATTATACATAACCTAAAAAATTGTGCACTGAATACTTGCATTTGAGCTTAAAATCTATTTATTTCAGTTTCTATTAACGATTTACGTCTAAAATTTGTCAAAATCTTGTTAATTTTTTTATAAAAAATATTCAACGCATAAAATTGACATCTGCTTGACAACTGTAGTAATGTCAAGATGCCAACCTATAACTTCCGGTTGTTTGCCGGCCTAGGCTGGCAACAAAGAGTTTCTGGCGGATTTTGAGATATGGAAAACTAGCGATGCCGACCGGAGGCATATAAAAAATATTTATCTTGGTCGTACTTCTATTGTCTAATGGTATGGATTGAACAAGTTTATCTTTCAAAAATTCATATTTTCGAGTAAGTTACAACATGCATAGCAAAGCGTTGCTCGTTCCGCACTCAACACTGTTATTGTAACGTAAATTCAGTTATTATTACTGAATATGACAATATTCATAGGTTGATAATTTGATTTTCGGATTTCATTAGCAATGAAATAGTAATTTTGAAATATATAATGCATAGGAACTTGTGAATTTCAAAATTTTCTAATCCTACCCCTAGCGTCAGGTAGTGCTACTCCCTGCTGTGCGCCGTATTCCGCAAACTTTAGTAAGTCAATGCCATGCCATAACGATATATTTCTGTACAAGCTATACCTACTACATTACCAATTTGTGAGATAAGGTGTATGTTCGATTATAAACATCAATGGTTTGAAAATAACGCAGGTAACCATTTGAACGGCGAATGCAAATGAAGCTATTTTCCTCTAGTGTACATTTTCCAGCAGATAAAAATACGAATCAATTTATATTTCAATTTCCCCTACTCTACAACTCAATTACATCTACATACACTTTAGATTTCAAATAAGATACACTAATATAAAGCTTTCATGAAAAAAATTCATTTAAATTTTAAACCGACTACGGTTTACGCTTTAAACTACAGTGAATAATGTACGAACACCAATATCTTTGAATACTTAATTATTTCACGGCCTTAATGTGAACCTAATACGGAATGGTAAACAAGTGCGATCGAAAGAAACTCATCTTATCGATACGCTTGACTACGATCGAGATAATCATCACAAAAAAACTAACAATCTTAATTAACTTGTAGGCTTAGAACCTGAGCGAGTCATTTACAGCCCCTATGTAGTATTTGTATTTACATAACACACGTAGTCAATGAAAATTCGAGTATTAATAATGTATTTCCATTATATATACTACGGCTGCCCGAAACTCGTACTTTGCAGCATCCTAGCTATGCAATGTCATTTGAAGTTGAAAAAGTTGTTGTTGCAAATAAACTGTCAGTTTATTAATGGCGTCAAGATAGTGTTTAAATAAATATTTAATAGAGAAAGATTGGATCTACAGATGTGCCTTTTTAAGATTTTAAAAATAAATAATTTCATTAGATATAACCGTGTAGGTACCTAATGTTTACATAAATTAGAAATATTTAAGAATTTTTCGGAATTTTTATTATCATGTATAATTTTATTATTAATTTTTTTTAATGATACAACTGTTAATTGATCCCTTCATATATAATCCTTGTTGAAATAAAGTTTTACCATTCTTGTACTGGCCACAAAACACTCGCTACGTTAGTGAATTTTATGCTGGATTTTAGAAGGTAGACGGAGCACTTAAAGACCAATGGAATTGATAAATTAGAGTCATAAATACCTAATGAAACATCAATTGTATAGAAAAAATATTTGTAACAGTAAACTAGATATTATTCTTCCAATTCTTCTAAAGCAGGGTGTAGAAAAATTAATTTCAAAAACAAAAATTCAAAAAAATCTGATTTTAAAATTTTAAATCAAATTAAGTCACTTATTAAAATGCTTGCATTTATCTGAATTAATCTACGATATCAGTAACATCATTCATATTTCCAAAATATTAACTTAAGTTTCAAAATTATTTGCATTGTTTACTTAAAACGACTTAAAAGTTAAAAATTTAATGTTATAAGGAAACGGAATGATAGATTTTCTGTAGAAAACATTCTTCTTATTGAATATTATATTTGTAAAATAAAAATAAATAAAAAATTGAAATGTAACACATCACGTACTTGTGTCATTTTGACAAGAATAATTTAACAGTAATAGAAACATAATAATGAAACAAAAAATAAACTATAATTTTAACAATTATTAGAGAATGAGTTGGAATTCAACAATTTTGAAATACGATTATTTATATCATAGATTCAAAAAATGTTTTTTTTAAAATTGCGCATTAAATCAATTCATTTAAATCATGAATACTCTGTTCTAAAGTTTTGTTTGAGTTTTTTCCTTTTATTTGTCGTTTTTTTGAATTACTCCTAACATAGCAGTGTGGAAATTGTCAAATTTGATAGTAATGTTTGAAAATGGTTTAAAAATTGGCAAAATTTGAGCATAACACACATATAAATTGAGAAAAAAATAAGTCATGCAAATAATTAAATCCACAATAGTTAAATAATAATTTTGTGGTTCCAATTAAAGTAGAACATTTGATATTGTTTACTTATGATAACTATAGTTATTCAGTCGCATTTTTCACTTCTGATAAATAGATTTAATTAACATAGATGAATCTTGTACTCGTACAAGTTTTATTGCTTTTCAATACAGTCTGCGAATTGTATCCTACTAATTAACAGTTTAATTAATCATTAGCTATCAACTATGTAAAAACAAAGATGATGAAGATAATGTTTGATCAGCTCGTTAGTTGCATAGTGTTTCAGATTTAAAATGAATATATACTTCTCATGTATTATTAAAGCATGATATTAAAGAACATTTGGGTAGGTATATTGTCTATGAATATTTTATTGAATTTTTTTTATAAACTGCAGTCATGTTTTTTATTATAGAGGAAAAAGAAATTATGTTTAGGTTGATTTATGAGTGAAAATTGCTTGTCAGTTTTCCAAATTACAGGAGATTTAAATTATTATAGAAAAAAGCTCATTTGGATTTTGAAACTATTATTATTACATTTTATAAGTAAAATATTCAGTACAAAAAATACAGTATTAAATTGTACTAGACTTTTAAAGTCGAGTTTAAAGTATAAGTGGAAAGTTTGTTTTACGAGCCGTGGGCGAGTTTTACAGTTCCACAAAAACAGAATATCAATTTCAAACATGTTATTACTTTTTCTCTTGTTCTCCTTAGGTACCTATCTACTAAAAATGTCCTGGAAATTCAAAAAATTCTAAGCAAGTTTAATATGAAATCTGAAATCTAAGAGTACTCAGAACAACACTGATAAAATATGAGTAGAATTTGTAGAACGGATGTTTAATATGTTATCAAGTTCCTGTTGAAAGAAATATATGTCTGGTATTTGGAGATTTTTACATAAACTGGAATTATTTAAAAGAAAATCAATCAGCGCTCCATTTTTTCATGAAAACATTTAAATACAGGATGTATCATAACTTCGAGCATATACGTTTAAGGGTATGCTGAATACTAACTAAAAAATTTTTACCTACTAGAAGTTTGTGAAAGAATTAATCTAGAATTATGCCGAGTTATAATTTTAAAAAATCTTTCCGGAATCTTTATAAAAAGTTAATCAAAAAATGTATTTATTTTAAGCTCTTTTTGATATGGTATCTTATGATTAAGTTATTTTTTAGAAAATGTAATAATATAAACCTAATTTCATTCATCCTCTATAAACAATTTTTGAAATTTTGCTGTATCTATAAAACTTCGTGAGCATTTCAAAAATTGCTAGGCTGCATTTACGTATTTTTAAGCCTTATTGGAACGCACTATACCTACATTATACCCTTAACTTATGTACCTTATGATATACCATGTTCAGAAGAAATTTTTGCAGTTAAATTCTAATGTGTACCTTACTGGATTCAAACCTGAGTCGTCGTCATACACACAGCTATGTTTGACTTTGATGGACTTTTAAGGTACATTTTATTCGATGAGACAGACCGGGCAATGCCGGGTACTCACCTCAGCTAGTAAATAAACAAAATTAAAACATAATTAATCCAAAACAGAACAAAAGCATATAACTCCTTAATATCCCCTCCTCACCTTTCGTCCTTTGAAGTGAACAGAACCGCAATTATTATGTTCATCCTGAATATGATCATATTCAACGCCATGAAATTCTGTACAGAATGTTTGAATGACTTTCAGTTCTACATTTATGTCGTTGAGTACGATTACTGCATATACTTGTCCATGTGTGGTATTGGAACTAAAACCTTTGAGAGTAAAGGATTTGTTTTTTGTTGTTCTTTAAAGGCTTCTCAATCTGGTGGCTTTCATTTAAAAACTAAAAGGATTATGCATTATTAATTAATTAAATCGCAATTATCTTTAGATTGGATTTTTTTACAGTATTAAAGAAAGCACAATTTACCATTTTTTGTATTTAATTTTAAATTTAATACTAATTCAATGTAAAGCTTCATTCACATAAGAAATTCGTGTAACTATACGAGCATCAGAACTTTCCACTTTCTAGCCCTAAAGTATGACAACTCCAAACTTAAGGTTTATGTTTACCACTTACTAAAACTATTTTAAGTTTTTTTTGTGAATGCTATAATGTTTCTTAAATTTAAATATAAATGTAAACCTATAAACTAAATACTTATGTGAATGAGGCTTAAATATTTCAAAATATGTTTTTTCCATAAAATTTTAAAGTTTTACAGTGAACTAAGAACTTTTCCTGAAAGGAACCTCCCCTGAAATGTCGTTGCTAAGCGCCTGTAGATGGCGTTAGTAGTTCTACATGAAGCATTACCGCTCTTACAAGCATTGTTTCAAAGTAACAATGAAAGTGCCTTGTTGTCGCCCTTTTATAGCGGCCATAATTAATTTTTCATAGCATTGATAGCAGTTTACAAGCATAATGTATTCATTGTTCTTATCGTTATCAGCGCAAGCATAAATTATTTATGTTAATATTTGTTATTGTAGAAATACAGAATATAAGAATTAGTAATGTTTATTACTGATATTGCAATCAGAAATAAATAATGTTATCGTTCGTCTGTTTCCGTTGTTATAATTTTTCATGAACTGTTCAATAGTGAAAAACGGTTTTACCTTGATTATGAATCATCGTGGCTGGCTAATTATGGTTTCTTTTTGCTTTCATTTGATTTTTAATTGTGTTTTTACTTAATTGTTGAACATAATTGCCGGGTTTACAAATGAAATGATTTATTAAGATAATTAGAGTGAATCAATATTATTGTGCTTTAGACTTTCGACTTTGATTATTCGTTCAGTAGTTTTTTAGTTGATAATTTGATTTACATACATTTGCATTTAGTGCTTCTGGTGTTCTTGTTTTTATTTTTCATAGCTTTGAGAACAATGCTTAAACATTTTTTGGACGATTATCAATTCTTTATTCATGCATTGCCAAATTATTTTCGTTGCAAATATTCTAAAAAAAATGCCAATATTTATATCATTGATTGATAATATTATTTTCACTAAATTTATTAAAATTTTTATTTTGTACCTACTGTTATTAATAATTACAAATATATTTAAATGAACTTTTAATGATATAACTTTTATTACTCTCCACTGTATACTATTCATTAAAACCATGATTATCCTTAAGTTCACTGCCAGTAACCGCACACACGGTTTAATATATATTTACACCAATAACTCAAAATATTTCACACTCAAGTTGATTAAAAGTGTGATTGATATGGATATTATGATAAATATTTAGTACGTGATTAGGTACCAGTATTAAAGTTTACAAATTATCGAGAAAATTATGAATTAAATTATAAGTAATATAAATAAAGTTCAATCTTAGAGCAATCATGACATTTAGAAATATTTAAGCAGTTCTAATCGAAGAATATATAGTTAAATAAACCACTATACCTACCTATACTGTTAAATATCTACGAACTATGAATAGAAATTTGTACCATTTAAACAGAAACATATAAATACCTATAAAGGAAATCTATATTGACAGTTGCCTTCCAGCAAATTTATTTGTAATTGAATGGTCTATATCGGAAACCGTCGGAAACCAAATATAGATTTTAATTCAATTATAACCACAAATATATCAACAATTTAAACAATGAAAATTAATTTTAGAAATCGTATTTTAAACTGGGTAGGCTAATAATAGCATGTCTACAATATAATAACGATACATTTATATATATTTATGTGAGGCTGTCACACCCATAGATCTTATCCCTAATTTTGCGCATTTTCAAAAAATTATTTTTGATTAAGAATCTAAATGTAAGTATATAGTTTGACTCTTTTTTAATACTCAATCACAGGCGCCTACTAGGTAGGGGCTTCGAGGCTCCAGCCCCCACGAACGACAAGTGCATATTTTTTATATATTTTTTAAGAGGTATGGTATAATCTGCTATTATTTATCTCTGAAAATTCTAATTTAAGGTATTTGACCTTGAATTTTAATCTCTGAATACATTCTCTGGATCAACTCCCGCTACATGACTGAAAAAAATAATATATATTTTAACTTTTTAGTCTTACAAAAGCCCCCACACGGATTTTCAAAAGTCGGCGCCTATGCTCTATATCAGCGGTTATCAACCTTTTTTTTAGCTTGCGTACCCCTTGACAGTTCATTATCCTAAAGTGTACTCCTTATGTTAGAAAAATGTGCCGAAAATAATAAATATTGTGCTACAAATATACATTTTTATTTTAAACGAAAAAAACATAACTTCGAACAATTATTTATAAATAGTGAGCGCTAAAACAATTTTTTTGTCCACTGATTGCCACCGCTCTGAAACTAAATTGAGACGAGAAGAGAATAGTTATATTTTGAACATCCGCCATTACTAATTGTTTTTCGAGTACCCCTAAGTCATCAAAGGCGTACCCGTAAGGGTACGCGTACCACGGGTTGAAAATCGCTGTTATATATGTATATAAGGCTGCCACAGCCAAGTTGGGTAAAAGGCGTGACAGATATAATATTATGATATGTAGGTACCTATTTAGATGACAGTTTGATGAAAAATCAGATTTTCGATTCAAGCACAAATTTAAGCCTAACTACAGTATCCAAAATGAGTGCCCGTATGTAAAGCCCTCTTCCTTTTATGATAGATACTTCCTCTGCTGAGGACCTCTGAATCTTGAATATAAAAATTCATTGTATATTTAAGTTCCTGCTGGTAGGTTTTTTCCGCATCTCTTGTACCTCTTCCAATCAATTTTTCATCAGTCATTCTCCTACCCGCTTCATTCTACAAAGCCTCACTATTTTCATTCTCATTTCCATCGCATTCCTCATGCAGGACCACACTTCTCATCCTCTGCCTTGAAAGGTATTCCTTCTCTGCGCAGAGGTTTTCAAACAGTTACGGCGCGAATTTCCTACAAGACGAAAGACAGCATAAGCTGGGTTTTAGTTTCTTAAATCTTATTGCTGGTTTACTATTTAGTTATAAGATTTAATATATGTATTATCTCTTTCCATGATCAGTGGTCCTTAAACTTACCAGGAGAATTTCCTTCAAGACGAAATACAAACCATAAGCGTAATGAAAGACCAGATTTTGACAAAACACAAACTTTTCCTTATTTGTATTAATGTATCTTAATATGAGACTCAAGAATGGTTAAGGTTCTGTATTTAGTTTAGTTTAATAATAGTTTATCCTGACCTTATATTTATATTTTGTAAAATGTTTTTGTAAACTCTCTAATTTTTATGTGCTAATAATCGTGCTACGTAAACGTAATAATGTAAATTTATATGAAGTGTCGACAAATTTGTGGTTATAATTGAATTATTTTCTATGTTTGGTTTTTAACATAGGTAACTACCTATTTATATAAATAGGTATTATACATATTTTAATTTATATATCGTAAATTTGACCAAAATCTAATCAAATTAAATAAATAAATGTTATTATTTTTAATTCAGGAGAATCATGATTGTAATATTTTGGTAACTTGTGCTAAAATAGTCTTATTAATCAACTAATCTTCCAATTCTTTTATTGTTATTATTTTTAATTCAGGATAATCATGATTGTCATATTTTGGTAAGTTGTGTTAAAATAGTCTTATTAATCAACTAATTTTATTAGCTGAAAGTACATACTCGTAGACTCACAGAAAACTAAATTTGTTATACATACATACATACATAGTATGAGTTATTAAGGAGGCGTGTGGATGGCTTGAACTTGACCAGGCCCCGGTAACTTGCATACCCCTTCCACTAGTTTTATGACTGCTCAAGAGGTTACAGTTCGCCCTGTCATATCGCATAGGCCCTGTCATATCGCATAGGCCACATTTTATAAGCAATTTCACTTAAAATCTTCAATAACTTATAGAATATTGTATATATTATAATAAATTACAGAATATATATATAGAAATTATACTTTACACGTTAATCAGCGATTCTCGCGGGTTTTTGATGGCCTATGTTGCCTGCCATATTGAGTACTCCCTTTACCCCTCAGTACCTAGAAACTGGACCAGTTCAGTAGTCACTTTTGCAAGCCAAGTTGGGTTACCTTCAGTGTCTTGTACCGTGAACTTGACATATGAACTTGTAACAATCAAAGTCCGCTGTATGTTGATGACATTAGTATTTCTGCTGAAAACATTTATCATCAGAAAGAATTGTCAATATTTAGTCAGTTTTCAGAAAAAAGCGATTACATTTTTGAGTTAATGACAAAATTAAAGTAGCAGTTTTCTAAAAAAACTAACATAAATGAGTACATTTTCTTCTCATATTTTAAAAATATACATTGTAAACTAGGGCATGACATGTTTTTAACTTAAATGTTCATATTTACAGAAATATACCTCTGTATTATGAGAAAAAAGAAACATGTTGTTTTATTTATATAATGTTCATACCCTAATATAAATATTAATTGACATTTTTGTGAAATATATCATTATTTGGTAAAGCCGTTTTTCATAAAACTGCTACCAAAATTATTGTTCTATTTTGGTATCCATTTATACGCCTCCTTAACATAAATATTTTATAAAAAATTTGAATACAAAAAAACTATTTTTTAATAAAAACCGATAAAAATAATAATAATAAAGTAGGTAATAGTTAATTGTTTATTAAAATGATTTAGTGATTCATTAAGCAAAAAAACACATTCTCTTTTGTAACATTTTGAGAACTGCAGTGACTCTTGCATCTCTTGTTGTCTTTGGCGGTAACGAACCTAGCACCAGGAGATCGCACCCATACAATTACTCGTATAAAAAACACGGCAGCACTGGAGGATCTCTTGTGCATAAGTGACAACCTTGTCTCACCGGGGATTGGTTCGTTACATGATGACGTCACACAGAATCCGGTGGGTGAAGAAATCTAATTTTAAAAAACTGCGAAAATATTTTTACTAAAAATGGTTAATTTTAATTGATTTGGAAAATAATGGGGCGTTTGACAATTATTCCATCAATAATTAATTACAAAATTAATGAGTTGTCAAAAATGTTGGAGGTTAATTTTCACTTATGTAATATTTGATATGGTAGAGAGATATATAACTTTTTTAATGAATTTATGGATAGTGCGAAATATGTGGTGTATATTTAATTATTGTTGCCCTTCTCACATGGTTGTGAATTTAATTATAATAAAATTAATAAAATTGTCATTTGCAAACCCAATTTCATGGTTTCCAATACTCGTTAAATATAAATGAGATTTTGTTTAAATATTAGCTCGCTACAAAATTTTTCGCACATTGCAATTTAGAATCAAAAATATTAAATTGGGTATGCCACCAATTTTTAATTGCATTATATAATTCAAATGAAAAATAACATTTTACAAACATTATAAGAATACTTTTAGTTTTGAGGATAATAGTCATAGATTGCGTGACGTCAGTATAGTTATTGTGAAAGTTAATCATAGCACAATGGTTAAGTGTCCGCCTAATTCTATCGGTCTTTAGTTCGATTTTAACAATCGACAAAAATATTGTTATGTAGTTCCTTTTTTTCCATTTATTTCTTCCTATTCCGTCTCGTTAAATGAAGAATAATATCATTTCTGGTAACAATTTTTTAAGCATAATATGGTAGTTTTATTTATGTAATTTGTTCTTTAATTCACCAAATGGTAAATAAAGTTGATTTCTCCATATTTTTTTGACAAATATATATTTTTAAAAGCGATCTAATGTTAAGGATCTTAATCGTAATAAATACTTTTTTATATGATTCTTCAAGAAGTTAGAAGAACAAAAAATGTACGTATGTAATGATAGACGGCCTGTTTAAGGAATTTATTCATCAAACAGAATGTTTATACCTTCATTGACTACTATGAATAACAATGACTGAAAAATGATAAGATCTTAAACTAAGTAGGGGCACTGCATACTCTATAATGATGTGTAGATATAGCACCCGAAGGGACAAAATTGTGAAAAAGTACCGCGATATCCAAATGGTGTTTAAATAACTTTCAGCATACCAAAGTTATAAACAAAACTTGATTCTCGCTTATCTAGAATGGTATCGCATTGTGGAATCTCCTTATTTCCATTTTTTGTTCTTTCACTAAACACACAGTTGAGTATACAGAACTTCGTTCAGACATTTGGGGTTTAGATCGTTACAAACGTTTGCTAACGCTTTAAATATTGATTCGTATTTAATTTAAATTAATATTTACCCGCGGCTGTTTGTGTACATTTCATTTAAGTTTTCGATAAATTTTATATGAGGTGAAATTGTTTGTTCAGTCAGAAATTGTGTAAACATTGCTTTGACGGAACTAGGAAGATGCAAATTATTTGCCTTAAGTTGGAATTTTTACTTTCTATTGCCTTAAATAGATTCAGTACGAGTATATTGATTAGAAATTTCTATTAATTAGATGATTATGTATTTCTTTATTACGTAATACGTAATATGCAGTTAAAAAAATATTTTATAAATTATTGTAATAAGTGAGAAACATTTAAAATAGGTTTTGGCCAATTCACTTTGCTGTAGTAATAATCAAATTATTATTCGACTACCAAATTGAAACGGAATAATGTTATTTCAAATTTGTGGTTATAATTAAATTATTTTCTATGTTTGGTTTTTAACATTGGTACCTATTTATATAATTAGGTATCATACATATTTTAATTTATATATCGTAAATTCGACCAAAATCTAATCAAATTAAATAAATAAATGTTATTATTTTTAATTCGTATCGTGTATGAATGCGTAATATGATCGACTATGGTTCTGGACAGCTCAGGTTTGAATCCAGTTTCAGATCAGGTACACATTCCAGTTTAACTACACTAAAATCCTGTGTGGTGTTCTCTCTATTAACAACCATGAGTGACGGTTGGTCATCAGGTCATCTACACTGTCTAAATATTATCGAAAATTAAGAACAATTAAATGCGTAGAATAATGAATCATTTGTTAATCAATTAATAAACTATAAATACTAAAAAGTGCAGCAGAAAAGGCTTCAGGATCCTTGCAATATTTTGTATTTATTTCTAGAAGGAAACCCTTTTCATCATTAGCATTCAGGTTTCATCAAATGTCACAAAAAATGAAAGAAAATACGTCGGTCCAGTTTAAAAACAAGTTCATGTTTTCAATAAGTTGTTATGTTTTGTCACAGCTCAAAGTCATTGATGGTTGAGCACAATAATTAATTAATAATATTGAAACTGAGCTACAAACGATGCATTATCCATTGTGGTTGGCGAAGAACTAATAAACTACCTTTTGTCAAGAAATTGATTATTTACATTATTTGGACGACGACTATAAAAACATTTCCTTTAAAAATGTAAAATTCACATATTTATCAATTTTTAGAATTTAAAAATTAGTAGGTACTGCAAGCTGTAAAATTAACCTCTTAAGTACCTAACCTGCATAGTTGTAAAATATATTCAAAATTATTAACATGCTTTTTAAAATTTCATAGCAAGTACACTAAATGTCTTATAGTTTAGAATTAGGACTATTCAGTGGAGCATCCTTTCTAGGTGATTAAAGTTATTTTTTTATTTCTGCTAGGTGTACTTGCCCTGTTCTATTTTAGAGTGAAGGTGCAAAACAATAAATATCCCAGTGTTGACTGCACATAAAGTGTAAAGCAGTAAATTCAGCTAGATAAAATGTCGCGATGATATATTTATGTATCTATGTGACATTCGCCATCGTTGGTCGGTCAGCAAAGAACCTAGAACCGACCTTGTGTTTGTTGCTTTCACGGAAAACCTAGAAATCATGGTAATTCAAGACATTCCTGTCCTGGATTATTCATTAACGATCAAGCTTTTCGTTTTTTGCATGCATAATTTTATACCGTTGATGAAATGTGGCGATATATGTAAGAATTAAGCCGTACGAGAAAATCATCTCAGATTGATTTTAAAATAAAAAGCATTGCAATGTGCCATTTTGTAACTCCGTTTTTGATTCTATAATCCCAAGTTTTTACAAGTATGTACTTAACCCAGCTGGTTATCTAAACAAAACTTTTTCGTCACTCCCTGTTTAGACGGAGAAAAACGCATTTTTGCTCCCTCGGGTGTGCTTTGCTCCATCTAAACAGGGAGGAAAGCAACCTCTTGGGAACAAATGCGTGTTTTGTTCCCTCTACTAAACAGGAAGTAACGGCGTGCTTTGGGTGCACTTATGACGAAAAATATAGTAGGTATGCACCATGGGAGGGACCCGACTATTCCGTTAAGTAAATTTTTGTACTCATAACCTAGGAAATGACATATTAAGCACGCAATTGACAATCGGAAATGTCAATTTCCCAGTGTAGTCAATCGGGAAATATATAGGAGAAACACTGGCTTCCTGGACCATTCTATAATAAAATCATCTTCAAAATAACAAAATTTAATTTAATAAAAAAATTACCTTTCACGATTTTCATATATTAAAACCTACAAACATCATCGATATATTATAATTTTGATTTAAATATGTGCACGTTGCGCGCCATCTATTGGTAGTGAGTAGAAAAGAACCTCAAATTTAATGATCAGACGATGAAAACTACTATACGTACTATAATACTATAATACCTATTATTCAAAACACTTAAGTGTATACAATAATATGCCAACTTCTGTTTAGTTTAATTAATTATATACCTTGTTTTTAGATTCCGAATTTTTCTTTGCTCGTGCTTCAAACCAGCGCTCATGTGAGAAATATGTCTTCTCGCATTTGGTTCGTAAATAACTATCGCAGTACTTGAGCCCGTGCTGCAACTTTACCTGCGGGAATAGTCGCGTGCTAAATGTACTAAGTAGTACATTTATTTTTAAAATATCAAAAATAAAATCACAAAATGGCACATTGTAAGTATACCATGACGCTTTGCTTTGAATTTTGAAAAGATTTAACGGAATTTGCGGTTTGTATAGAATCGTGCAACTTTTTACTCATTAAAAACTATTTTTGATGAATTTCCAGCAATTTCGTATTTTGCTGATTGTTTTTTCAATATCTATTTAGTTGAAATACTTCTCGAAATGGCCGTTTTTGTGTCTGAGCTTCTATTTTGGCAACATTCCGACTATCTTGAAATTTAACTGTGTGATCTCAGTTTATTATGATTAGATTGTAGAAAAAACGTCGGAAAACTTGTTATTGGCGAATTCCATTTGTAAAAATGTCATTGTTAGATCCTTTAGACTGCTATTCTCATTTCTATTATATGGAGGCGTTTTTCGCATCATAGAAGAGGATATTTACATTTGATGATTTGATTTCGGTTGGGTCTTTTTTTATCTAAAGAGATTGTAAACAAAACACGCGGATAGAGGAAAATGCCAAGAAGATATTTTAACAGAACTACATTCTTATGGTAAATATAGATTAACAACCGAGTTAACAACACTATTTCTTTGTAAAAATAAAATATACAAACAAATATTACGTCTAATATTTGATTTCCATTTTTGTTGTGAAATTTATAGCAGATGTTGTTTTTAAATTTTAACGATTCTGACTATATTATTGAAGATTTAATACAAATATTTTACATGAAGAATCATGAATTATTATAGTTATAATGCAGGTTATACACTCGTAGAGTAAAGAACTTACTGGAGGGAATAAGAACATATCGTGATTTATATCTTATATTTTATCTCAACATCAAGGAAAAAACCTGTGCATGCGTAATGCCTTGCTGTCACCAACTGTCAAAAATTTTGAAAAAGGAAATTTGAATTATTTGTACCTTAGCTTATAAAAATAATAATTATTCAAATACCCAAAATACGTACACCCCGAAATCGATAATACAGACTTTTTTATAATTCGCAAAAAATATGAGGTAGGTACTTTACCTAAAGTAACATTTTTTTAACATAAGTGCTAATGGCAAATACATTTTTGACAGTTATAAATGTTATTTATTATATTATGTGGAATAATAAAGTTTAATAGTATAAAACTACTATTTTCTTTTGTAACGGCAAGAGGTTATGTGCTGACCACATCGGATCTTTTTTGATTTTTTCATTTCTTTTTAAAATTAATATATTCTTATTACCTGACTGAATTCGAACCTAAAATCCTAAATTGGCAGAACCATAGTCGGGCAAATAACGCGCTCGGCTATCCGAATAAGCGAATTTATTTATTGGGAATTGATTAGCGTTTACAATCAATTATTGCGAAACTTCGGCGCTATTCGCGATTTACGTGACACGTGAAAGGGGCTGCGAACCCCGGAATTCAGAGCTGAGAGCTCAGAATTCACAACTCGAAACTCGGAATTGAAGTGAAACAGGCATCGCATGCAATTTGCCGTCTATTCGCTGGTGGTTCGCTATTACGCTGTTCTAATAATGACACAAACAAACTTTACCCACCCCTAGCACAGCGTCGGGGCGGAAGTTTCATAACGACAATACCTTCGCTGAAACCCGTTGTTGCAAATGCTTTCACACACTATTTGTCATAGAGGTGATTTACAAGAGATATTTCTCAAGATGCAAACGCAACACGCGTTCGCAAATGCAGTCTCATTTTGTAATATAAATATCACATTCTTCCTATAAGATAAATATGCTTTGTAACAAGTTGCCTATTTTTCGAATTTCTAGAATACTCTCGATATTACTTTTTTTCTATGTCACTCTCTTCTCCACTACTACGGCTGCCCGAAATCATCCCTAAACTCGTACTTTGCCGCATCCTAGCTATGCAATCTCATTTTGAAGTTGAAATATACTGTAATCATGGCCCCAGTATTTCCATAATACCTAACTTAAACATATTCAGTAAAACAAAAATTATTCGAAAAAGGAAGGTTAGCTGCAGGCTTCTTGCTTTTTAAATTTTTCTTTCCATTTATAGTGGCCGAACAAAATCATATCAAATAATGACAAAAAAACGTCATTTTTAAATGTTGTTTCGGGACTTGCGCTCCCCCTGGCACTTGTAGTAGAGGTACTCTTTCTGTGAAATGTGAATACACTCTGTAAGAAGCGAAATTATTTTACAATATTACATCAATTCTGTGAGAGACAAATACACTTTGAAACTAGTAAACCTCGTAGTAAACTTTATCTGCCAAATTACGAGAAAAATGCAAACTCATTCTGTAAGAACAACAAAAAAGATATGCACTCATTCTGTTAAATTCAAATACACTCAGTAACAAGTAAACGCTGTCTAGTATAAGAATGCAAGATGATGAGAAAAGGTGCAAACTGCTTCTGCAAAATACCAGTCTTATTCTGTAAGAAGTAAAATAAATCTGTAATACGTATTACAAGAAAAGATGCAGTCATTCTTCATTCTGTTTCTGTAAAATGCAAATACTCTGTAACAAGTAGTAAACGCTTTATGCAAATAACCGAAAGATGCAAACTATAGATCTCATTGCGTAAGAAGCAAAATTATTTCGCAATATTACAAGAAAAAATAACAGATGTGCACTTATTCGGTAAGAGATAAATTCACTCCGCTAGAACTACGCGCTATGTGCATGTGCAAGATAACGAGAAAAGATCTTCTTTTTAACGAAAATTTTCATTTTAAGAACTAAGAACCAAATCTATTTTGTAATGGTACAAGAATTATTGTGCACTTATTATGTAAGATGCAAATTTCATTCTGTAAGACCAAGGTTTAAACTGAATTAATATGTCTTTTACTTAAATCAAACGTAACGTAACTTTAAAAAACGTTAAAAAAATAGCGATAATATTAAAATTTTTGAAGCAAATAATTGATTTCCGAATAGTTTAATTAACCTTTTGTTCTAATGTCACTTTTTTCTATTTTTTGTTACATCGCGTTAATATGTAAAATTATCTTATACATAAAAATGCGAAATATCAAGAAACTTAACCTAACCTAAATTAAATATAATAATTTTATTGGAAAAAATGTTCCGTTGGAAATATGTCCCATTGGAAAAAAATTTCATTGGAAAAAAGTATTATGGAAAAAAATTGTCATTGGATAAAACGGATGGAAATAAAAAATTAGAAAAAATGTATTGGAAAAAGTGACTCTCTACGTCTCTACCCTGTAATAAATATTCACTCTCTGTAAGATATCTATAGGGTTCTATATTATCAATTATAATAAATCGTATGAAATTCCGTTTTAATATTGTAATGTTCTCCTATCGTGCTGAATTAGCACAGGTCGATTCTTCGCTCCACAAAACGGTTCGAGACCACTTCGAGTTGATTACCTTTACCGTCCGTGGGAAAACTGGTTTATATTGAACCTGGTTTGGAAATTACTGCTTAAGTGCCTAATATTTTGATATTGGTTTACCTTTCTGTCGAATGAATAATAAATACCAGTATCATTATACTCTTTCCCATTTTATGCTTGCTTGTCATCCATCAAAAGAAGTATTTAAAATTTGAATACGACAATTAGAAATTATTACCTCGAGTAGTATTGTGTTGGTTAGAGACTGTAAATGTTTATTTCTCAAGATATTTTGTCTAAATTTATATACATGTTAATTTGAAAAGACAGCTGGTTTTGAATACATTAAGTTTTTAAATTAAACTTAAATTTATGCTTCATAAATACTTTTGTCGAATTAAGACATTTGTTCTTGACAATATTGTACATCGTATTTCTTTGTCTTTTTGTCATTAATGTTTTTCTATCAGCATTTTTTATTTGCTTTAATTGGCTCTGCAAAATAATAGGATGTCTTTGTAGAAATAATAGTTTATTGCTCGGTTTATTGACATATTTGTTCTTTTGTCGCAGATTTGTATGTTCAAATCGTTTTATATAAGTCGAATGATATTTTGTAACCTTCTTGAAAAGTATTAGGGAACTCACGTTGAAATAATACCAGTTATTTAGTTTTTAAAGTCAAGTTCTTGGAAAGAGTTCTAACGCTCAGGTGGAACCTAATCTGTACCAGTGGCTCTCAACATTATTGATAGAAGAAAGAGATTGATTGTTCATATACAATACAGCTCTATGAAAATGACAAGAAAACAAAAAAAGAACAATGATACCTAATAATTTGTTTTATTGTTTGTGTATGACAGTTATCAGTTACTATTATTATTGTTTCACATTTTTGTCATTTCCATAGCCATAGCACTCCATGCATTTTATAATAAAACTTTCAGTAGGTATTTAAAAGTAGGTACTTAGTTTTCTTTAGAAAATAAGTATTTAGTTAATAGGTACATGCATATTTTATTACGTCTTCTATCCAAACTAAGTGTGATAGCCTTACCTATTGGTTATTGATATAGGTATATATTTTATTGCAACTCATGGTTCATGGTTGATAGTAGAGAGCACACTACAGGGAAGACTGCCTACCATGATCCAACAAAAGTTATTTACTATCGTAGATGTCATTTTTAATCAAATAGTAGTAGGTACTAAACGTAAAAGTAGATAATTTCTTGAATAATTTACAAAACTGAATAATCTTCCGTTTCCTGTTATGTTTGAGAACCGCTGGCAGCGTGTACAGTTTCGAAATCGCGTAGTCGGAGTCAAAAAACGCACATTACTTGAGTACAATTATCGGTCTGAAGTCTGAAGTAGGTACTTACCGTTATTAAATTGCAACCTATACACGAAGGTCCGAAATGAGTGGTCATTTGTTATAAATCGCATCAGAATTTCACCGCAGATTTACAACATTCGTTTTACTTTTTGCTCGTGAAATTTAATCTTCAAACGATTTTGTAATTACAGCAGCAGCGTGTGAATTTTTTATTGTCAAATCTCTATATCGATAGAACTTTTTGTATAGTTTGTTCGAAAGGTTTTACATTATATTGTTTTAAGGGGTGGAACCTGCCAGTGGAATCCGTTTCAAATAAAATGTTATTTTATAAATCGAGGAAATATTTTTTAAACCTGATTGGTTATTTTGTGCCTTTGTTTCTAGAGTTCAAATCGTACTCGAATAGGGTTGCCAGACGACCCGATATAAGCGGAACAATTCCGATCTTCGAGTATTAATCCCGCGTGCCGCTTTTTATCTTTAACATTATTATATTTATTTTTATTTTATTTATAAATACACCGCTTTGAGGTTTTCTTGTTCTTTTGTAAGACTAACTTACGAAGAAAATAGTTTGCAAACTGTTATAATTTAATATAAATTGAATTATGTTTTATCAATTTCACTTTCACACTCCAACGCAATTACTGAACGAATATTTATAGTTGAATGAAAACCGCGTGGCGCAGTGACAGAAATAAGCTCAGTATAATGACATTATAGAATGTTAATTAATAAACAAATATAATTTTGATTACATGCTCACAATTTAGATAATTTCAAAAAGTACCCTTAAAGGAAAAGAATTGTTTAAAAAAAGGCCAAATAAGTGATAAATAGGTACAACAAAAATAATAAATTTAAGTTGGTATTTCAATAATTATTATTTCAAATTATTTATTTATATGTACACTTTCTTAATTGTTAGAACAAAAGAATATATTTTTATTAATATATCAACAGTTTCTTCATATAATAAACAATACAGAAATATAATGTTTGTGTTTTTTAATAAAATTCTTTCTTCCGCTTTCCTATTTTTGAAATCTGGCAACTCTATAAGTAGGTACTCGAATCAAGTTTGGAAATCGTGTTGGACATCACTTAAAACACAAGTGTGCTGAATGGTTCGGAACCTTGTTTATGATATAATTTTATTGTTGTGTTGTTACTACGTTGTTAAGTTTTAGCTACTTACTGTGAGCCTTCTTCAGGTCATCAAATTTTTTTAGCTGATTGTTAAAATTTACACAATAAGGTTAATAAGCTGTAAGTTCCTTACTTGTAGACCGAGTTGTATACTTGTATCAGGCTACTCAAGTAAAATTGGCTAATGAAACCGGTTTAGTTCTGGCCCGATGATTCTCTACTTTACTCTGATTTTTAAAATAATCCTGGAACATTTTTAATGTTTGTTTTCATAATTTCATTCAATGTTCATTCATGAGACTTTTAAGCGTGTCAAGTGTTAGTGAATTTGTTTTATCAAAGTTTGGACTAATGTGACGTACATAGTTTTTGTTCTGATATTCCTATGTGGGCCGTTTGAGACTGGCTTAATATTTTGGGAATAAATAAAGTATGCTAGCGAGTTTCTAAGTCTACCCAATAAAGATAATATTTCCTTCTGTCTTGAAGCAATCTGAATTTTTTTCTGACGATAATTGTCATCTCGATGACCTTAATTAGCCAAATTAACACTTCTGACAAGTAACACATCAATTATGAAGATATTCCGAACGGAAATATCAAATAAGCAATAACCTATAAACAAGAATTTTTTGCTTTAATTATAATAATAACTACCTACTAAGCTCTTAGCAGCAGATTCTAATTCAGTGAATAAGTTATCGACTGTGTTCTGTGAACCGCTTATCAATACAATGTTGCTGATGACAAGAAAACATTCAACAAAATCAGCTCCACGTGATATAAAAGCAAACAGTACATTCTAGAGACTGACACTTATGAAAACATCATCTAAAAATACAAATATTTTCATTTTAAATTGGGTTACTGCATGTTTTTTTGCTGACGAAGTGTAATAATAAAGATTAAATAACCGTGTGGGGAATTATGCATGCTCCAATAAATTTGTATTAGTGACCGGGTAAATAAAAACTTGAACATAAGTGTGATATAATAAAGGAAATCTAATCGAGGCTAGTTATAATGGGTTATTGCAATAAGAATACAAATCATTGTTTGAAATTTTATTACTCATAAATTAAATACGAATTTTACCACAAATATTTATGTTTTAATTCTGAGAAAGCATGCGCTGTAATTTTATGTTTCATTATTCATAATTAAAATGTTCAAGCATTGCAGTTTCTCTTATTTTGCTTAGAAACGAATCCTATTAATATATTACATTCAGCTCGAATAAAGATTAGTAAACTATATTTTTTTATTAGGTAGGTATTGTAGGAAACAATATCGCCATGGCCATCCATAATATAATGTCAATGATTGTTATGTAGTGTTTTTTTGTTTTTCATGAGTTATATCATGTAATAAAAACCTATAAGAATATAATTTCAATTATATAATGGTGTGTTTGAATCCACTGTCTAATAGGTAGGTATATTATACGTATTACTTCGAAACATAGAAGATTTTAGAAACATCTGTTAAAATAAGCCTTGAACCCAGAACATTCTAATTGAATTAGGTATGGTACTAATCGAGTACCTACACTGAAAAAAATAGGTTGCCTCTAGTAGCGAAAAAGGTACTCTAATATCGTGACAGCTAAAATACCTCCTAAGGTTACTAAAATGTATTTCTATTATATTTTCGTTAATTCAGAAATAAAAATTTCTAATAATTTAGTAATTTTTTTCTGTATTATTAATAAAATAATGACTAAATTAGATATATCATTTATCTATTATAATGAATAATTATAGCTGAAATAAAAAAATTAAATCCTAATTAACATTTAGTTTCTTTTTATTTTATTTCTTTCTTCTGGCTATTTAACTGATTCAACTTTAGAGTTCTTAATGACAATTTGTCATTATAGTGGAGTGTTATTACAGTGATATACAACCACTCAAATTCTGTAGTATTATTGTCGGTTCGTCGGGTGTTGGAATCGAACTGGGGACCTCTAGTATGTTAGGCGAACACTCTACCGTTGAGCTAACCTGTTAACTATTGGTTGTTTAATAAAATGAATATTTTTTAAATGTTTCCGTATGTAATTATTTTTTATACATTTTGTTATTTACTTTGATTTATTATACATAGTAATAGCACAATACTACTTTTTTATTCAGTACAAGAACAGAAGCAACAAAGAATAATTGTGCTCCAACCATTTGGAGTATACGTTTTCCAGCTTAGAAGATAAATTTCCTAATCTCCGAAATTAGAGAATTTAAGATTCAAAATAGGGAAAAATAATTTCTATATAATAATGTAGACAATATTTTTATGTAATTTAGTTAATTTTGCCTTAGAAATATACATTTATCAATATACAAATCAAAATCATGTATATCAAGCAAAAAAATTCTGTTTTAATAACTTTTATCTCTACTTCAAATAAAAATACCTACATTAGAGAATAATTTTTAGCTACAAAGACGAACATATTTTTTTCAGTGTACCTTCAAAACAGTTACCTAATTGAAATCATATTACAATTTTAAGATAACCTATGCCTTATAATTTATAAAATATTTTCTGGAACTAACTAATTAAATAAAAATATTGATTCTGTAAGTATGACCATTGGCTGACGTCATCACTGCAACAGCACTAAAAGGTCCAGGGCCTAAGGAATGTAAGCATTAGTATGAAAAAATTCCCGAGTAATGTTTCTGAGATAGAGAGTAGAGAAGTTTTCTTTTTCGTTCATCTACATCTTTCTCTAAGACAAAAATTCGTAGTTCGCTCAACCGACTCTTCATTTCAATAGTACTCTAAGTACTTACGTGTTCAGTCAAATTATGGTTTTTAATGTGCAGTATAGCTTATACTACACAGATAAGTATTCCTAGTCCTATACTAGTGGTTGTGCACTTTTTAATCCAGAAAATTATATTTCATACCTACAGGTATAGTCCAGTAACTTAGTACATCGTAAGTTGCATCAAGTGGTGGTAGTAGGTTTCTATTTTTTTTCTTGTATAGGATGTGACTGAGATGCAAAATCCAAGTTTTCGACCTCGGCAACCCTCCGGAACACTTTTGAATATCTCAAAAACTGCTAAATTTTTGTACTTTTTTAGGATTCTTACCATTTTGACTATGAAGGAGCACGATTTCGACAAAAACCATTCTATACATTTTTAAACTAGATTAAATTGTCTACAATCTAAGACCAGAATGGGCTCGGTAGTCCTAATAGTTTCCGAGATACAGCTTTTCAAAGTTTGGCAAAATATACAGATTTGAAACACCAACCGTTTCTCTCTACAAAAATTTTACTATATTCTCTCGCGGAAGAACTTTAAATTTCAGCTCAAGAAAGACCATTGAAAATTTTTGACAGAATGTGTCTTATAGAAAAAAGTACGAGGAATACAGTGCTGCAAACCGGAAGTCAATATCATTATTCGTTCAGATATTATAGTTAATTAAACACAATAAACAAAAGAATAAACAAAATTTTTACTATATTCTCTCGGGGAAAAACTTTAAATTTCAGCTCAACCAAGACCACTGAAATTTTTTGGCACAATGTATCTTATAGAAAAAAGTCCGAGGAATTCAATGCTGCAAACCGGAAGTCAATATCATTATTCGTTCAGATAATATAGTTGATTAAAAACAATGAACAAAAGAGTAAACATAAATTTTACTAAATTATCTCGCGGAAAAACTTTAAATTTCAGCTTAAGGAAGACCACTGAAATTTTTTGACAGAATGTATCTTATAGAAAAAAGTACGAGGAATTCAGTGCTGCAAACCGGAAGTCAATATCATTATTCGTTCCCGAATTGATATTCACCCCTCTGGTGAAACAACACAACGACAAACAAGCAGTGACCACTCGCACTACTAGTACGCAACATAGCAGCAAAGGCAATTGTTTCAGGTGCGCTACAATGCCGATTTATCGGAAACAATGCAACGTGGCAATGTGGCAACATTGCATTGTGGATGTGCTAGTGTTTGTGCACATAACCGGGACAGCAAAACGATGCTCAATGCTCTAATGACTTCTAAACCAGGTCGACCAGGAAAGATAATATTTGCTGGAATCAGAAAAATTATTAAATTGGTGAGAAGGTACTGCAATTTTTTAACTACCTACTAGAATATTTTATTATTATTTTTTAGAAATTCTTCTAAAAGGCTCACTTATTTTTTTGTTTTATTTTAAAACTGCGGTATTAATGTTTATGAAAATGAAGTTTTTGGTCTAATGGCTTTTTAAATTCAGAACTAAACTATATAGGATTTTGGTTTATTATGTGCTATTTTTAAACGGTTTTGTGTTCTTATTATAATTTGGAAATAGTACGAAGGTATTACCTACTTAGAAATTATTTTCATCTTTTTTTACGTATTTTGCTACTAAAATATAATTATAAATAATAATAATAATAATAATATATAACCCAGTGGGCTGGGCACATTTTCAAAAAACCCGGATTATTGACAACCCTGCTTCGGGCTTAAACGGTTACATATCGTACGAGTATACTTATATTGAAATCAAAATTTTTTATCATTAAAAGTAATGGTGTTGAAACTGACTTGGACAGAGAAGATCGTGATCAAAATTGTTTGACTTCAACTGCAGCATAATGTCGGTATCAATTTTTTTCTTTTGCATCAACTTCAAAAATAGCATCCGCAATCAATCACCCAGATTGAGCCCAATTTTTAAAGTACCTATCGTTCAAAAGGAAGCAATTACATCTCTTTGTAAAATTTTCATTAAAATTTATAACCCCTGTCTAGAAAGCTTTTTTATTCTGGTTTTTGTCCGACATTCGATAGTTTCTCTGCACATGATGTGCAGTTTCCAGCCAGACGCTACAGGGTGTCCGAACTCGAAGGGTGAGCAGGTAAAAAGAGCGGGAAATATTTAGGGGAGTGTCCTATTCACATTCAGGCCCACGAGTGTGATTTAAATCTGTTCCCTACACAATGTCAGACATTAGAATGACTGTTGTGTTTGTCCCTTCCGTGATGTGACCATGCGTTGTGAAAGATGCGATGCTTGTTTTAATTTATGATGAATATTTACAGTACTAGGATTTATACTGGGTAAACTGCAATAAAAATTAACTTTTACTCGCTTTTAATTAAACAAATAACACCTTTGAGTGCAACAACTCCAACCGCTCGCATATTGCTTGAAAGCGTAATGAGCCATAGGAAAATTGCAGGGCTTTAAATTTTTGGGACGTGCGAATGTGAACTTAAAATTAAGGAAATAAATTGTAATAAATATTAAATTTTCCTTGTTTTTCATCAAATAGGAGGGATGTTTAAGTGCCACAAATTTATTCTGGCCACATTTTGTACATTGCAAAAAATCTGCTGTGGCCTCCACAGTACTTCCCCGACTATAAGATTTAATAACTTGCTTTCGTAAAGGCTTTAATTTTATGCTTTATTCAGCAAAATTTAAATAAATGTATCTTTTTTCCCAAACTATTTCAGTTGATATCACTTCGACATAATTTGAATAACATGTGAAAAAACAATTGACCATCGTTTGAAAAAAATTAAATAATTTTTGGAGAAACAATTGAAAATTGCATAAAAGTCATTTTCTACATTTTTACTCTTATCTCCCCGAGAGCATTAAATTCATACCAAACTCTGTATAATTTGATTAATTTATATAAAAAAATTTACGATCGTTTAAATGAAATTTTTATTGTTGTTCTAGAGAGTTTTAATTTGATACCACACACGATAGTATTTTATTAAAAATAAAAAAGTTCAGTTTATAAAGTTGGTACCACTGGTTGCATAAATCCGTAATTAGCATATCATTGTATATAATATTTCTGATACTTCCTGTATAGAAAAAATACTGCAAAGTACTTGCATGGACAAACTTGATTTAAGTAATTTTTATAATAAGTTGATTTAGCAGAAATTATTAATAAATTAATTTTGCGCATCGAAAATCAAACTATATTGTGCTAAACACTTTTGATAACTTTTCTGGGATCAAACAAAGACTAAACAATTAAGTAAATTTTTACTGACTAAGTTTTCTTGTATTTCACTAATTACTGGTCGATATATACTTCAGCTTTAAACTGTACTACTTAACCATTATTAAGAATTAGAAATATTTGAGCGATTTGGATGAGTACCAACAAAATTTAGTTCAAGTACAACATTCATCCTCCTTCAATGCGTAAATGAAGTAATATAAATACAAAACATCAAACATTGTTTCGTTCTAGTTGTTAAGATCTGTGATCTGTGCAGTATGCAGTATGATAGTTGTTTCACAAATTGTCAATGTCAAATATTCTTATCTTTTATTTCGAAATATTGCTGCAGGACTAATCTAATTGCGACACAGTTTTCTGTGAAATTCATAGACATAAACACTTTTAGATGATTATAGTTGAATTAAAAACAAAAATGGTAAATGCGTCTGTTACAAATAAACACTGATATCTAATATAATATTTTCATAATTCATCATTTTTAGAAAATTTTAAAATAGTTCTCTATTACGGTAATGCGGCAAAAGCTTTTGTTTTTATCATACAAAATTTATGATCTGTCAAAAAGTTTTGTTTCCAATATAAACATGAAGCTGAAAATTCAAAACTGGTAATAATTGTTGTGTTTTATGATAATTTCCCATAGCTGCAGTTTGCGGTTTTGAAAAATTAGTTTGTTTTTAATTTTATCGACCTGGTAATCACTAATTCTGTTTAATGTCAATCATTGATGTTTACTCTACTTGGGAGTGGCAGTTTGCATCAGGGCACTATAACTGAGGAAAAATTATTTATTGAACCATTTACAATTTATAAGAACAAAATAAATTAACATGCTGTGAATTAGTGCCTAGTAAATTATAAAAAACACTTTATTTACAACTTTTTTACCAATAAAATTTGTAATATGGATTTTTGCCAATAGAACATTCTATACTATAACTAAGTATACTACACTATAGAATATCAAACAATCTGTTGCTAAATAAGGAAAAATAAGTGTTGTAAACTTTAATTTTCAGAATAATTATGTCGGGGTCAGACAAGTAACAGAGACATAAATTGTATTTTAAATTATTAGCAATTTTGTATTGTAAAATAATTTCTTGTTGGTTTTTGTAAACTCTTATTCATTTGTTACTTGATGATGGAAACATCGTTTCCGAAACGTCGTATTTTAAATATCAGAACTAAACCCAAGTAAATAATTTATTAATTTTACTTCTATGAAAATATTCCATTTTTTGGCTCCAATTGCACCATTCGTCAAAGTTTTTCCAACAAAGTTCTCTTCTCAAATCTTGACAATATCGTCTGACGAATTTGTTCATCATGAACAAATTTCCATTTTACAAGATCAGAGATACGGTATGACTAACAGAAAACTACACGGTTGGTTTGAAAATTACTGTATCTGCCGAGTGTAACAGCTGCAGATTTACAGTTCGTAGCTTTGGCATCATTGGTTTGGCAACAGCGCGCGCACTAGGACACTAGGAGATCAGAGTACGGTGTTGCCATTCTAGGCCCTTATATAATATTTGTAGTTTTGTTAAAGGGCTTGTCTACCTAGAATTCAGCGAAGAATGCACTAGGATAAACAGTCTTTTTGTCAGTACAAGAATGGCTGTACTATTTAAATTAAAATAAAGAATAGTACTTAATTATAAAATGACACATTTTTGCAAAATTTATATAGGCTTCAACTGCGTTGTGTGAATAAAAAGTTTATAAAGCACAAAAAAATCCAGTTTATAAATTGAATAAAAGTATATAAACGGAGTACTAAGTATGATGGTTTTTTTTTCTGGAAAAGAGAACACGGATGATATTTAATAATAAATTATTTAAATGGAATTTCTCAGCTATCTTTAAATTTTAATAAAATATAGGTTATTGGAAATTCGATCGAAAAACGAACTTTAGTACCTATAAATGCCAATCAATTCTGGAAAGAAGTATAAATTTTATTTTATTTTAAGTCTTCCAATGACTATCATAAGATGAGGAACCTGAACCAGTTTAAATTGTTTGTTGTTTACTGTTGCCTTCTGGTCATTTTTAAATTCTGTCAGTCTAACAATATATATATATATATATATATAGTCCAATTTAAAAAAGGATCATCTACCCTCAATTTTCATGGGTAAAATAACTACCCTATCGTTATGAAAAAATATATATAAAAATATATAAAATTTTCATAGTTAACTCTTACTAACTATAAATAATGAAATACTAAATAATCTTTAGATTCAAATATTTTTAATTAAACAATTCATAGTGTTGTCTTTTTTGTTGCTGCATGGTATTTTTTTGTTTTGAATTTTTTTTTTTTCTAAAGGGCTAAATTTTAGTAATTTTAGTAGTGAGATAACTGGATCACTATCGAATGTCATTTTCTTACCAAGCACAATGCCATCAGGTTTCTCGCTTATTCGTTCACTTCGACGATCAGTCGTGCCGGTCCGGCCAGTCGTGCTAGCTGTCGTGCACTGTCGTTGTCAGTCGTTCCGCGTGCTTTCGAGCTAGTGTTGTGTTGTTGTGTAGAAACACATGTGCCCTTGTGCATCTAGCGTGCTAACGAGGAGTTTTTACAAACCCAGTGAGTGAGTGTTGATGTTTGAAGAAAGATTCAGGGATTTTTTCAAAGACTGAAGAGTTTGGCTTTGAAATGACGGTACAGATGATATTGCTAGATGTTGCTCAGATGAAAATGAGCAGTGGGAAATAGTGAATAGTTTTATGTTGTGATTAAAGTTAAATCAAGTTTTGTTAAGTGTTTAGTTGTTTTTGTCTGGCAAATAAGTCGGAAAATCTAAATTTTATTACTAATGTTCCTAATTTTGTTACTTATTAAGTGACTCTTTGGTTGACAGTTGTGTTTGTAAAGTGAAAAAGTTACTTTTTGGTTATTTGATCTGGCAAGTAAGTCAAAAATCTAAATTTCAAAGCTGTTCACCGGTATTTTGTAATTTGTAATGATAGTGAGTGAACTATTAATTGATCGTACAACATTTTATTCTTCTTCTAACGTAAGCAATATTTGAATATTAAATCGACTGTTGTAAAAGTTACTTAAAATATAGTCATAAAACATCCATTCTGTGTTTGGTTATTTGATCTGGCATGTGGGTCGAAAACAAAAATTTTCAAGCCATTCGCTTATTTTGTTATTTTTAGTGAGTGTGTTTATAAAGTGAACTCGGAGAGAATTATTAGTAATACAATTTTTTTAAAGGTTCTTTGGGTACATCGATTGCTCAGGTTCTAATATAACCAATAATCCATCCATGCATATATCACATCAATTAACTTAACAAAATTGACTCCAGAGGTTAATGTTTAATGGAATTAGCTACTTGCTTTAATTTTTTATCTAATGGAAATGCTGGTACTAAACAAATAATTACATAACTGAAATAATTAAATAGTGGCTGAAACTATCTATGACTTATGAATGCCGTTTCCGCATAGTTTAATTCTGCATCTGTCCAATGGTTATGCATGGCAGCGTTCGTAAAAATACGTAAATTTTGAAATTAATCTTATGACGATGTTTAGATTGTGTTTCATTATAGTTTTAACAAGTATTATCAAAATGTGCATTCATATTTTACTTAAATGCAATTTTTCATTACAATATAAGTTTTTAATTCTTTTTAAAGATTAATTCGCGTTAAACTTCAATTCAATCTTAATAAAATAATAGTCATGAATAACAATTCCGAATTAAATTCACAAAATTGCTGCGAAGACACCTAGGTACCGAATTAGGTCAACATTTATTTTGACAATTTATTACTCAAAGATTACTTACCAGTATTTTCACCAGTTAATACTTTTATCTCGAGTTTTATTTAGTAGATGCATAAGTTAGTTTTTAAATTGTTAATCGATGTATTTTTTTATAATGGTTTAGTGAGGAATTAAAATTAAGACCACGGGAAAAAAGATCAGAGTCACAAATTTATGAAACTGTAACTAACAACACTATTTTTCAGATTTTGGAAAGTGCTTTCTATTGATATGGTTAGTTTTTAAATAGTAATGATCGTAGTCGTTTTTAAATAAATTTGATTCATTTTTGTACCTTCATGGATATATGACTACAAACTTTCAATTGCGTTTTACTCAAAACTAACATTTATGGACTCTGATCGTTTTTCTCCTGTGGTCTTTGTATGTATTTTAAAAGTTTCCCATGATGTTATAGTTCTTAATAAACGATAATTTCATTAATTTCTACTGCTAATGATGGTAAACAATCGTCTCTTTTTATTATATTTGAATGCACGTATCATAAATATCTTATGGAATAGACTCACGCTTTATTTTGTTTCGTTTGTTTGGGAACAGGAACTATTGTAATCAACAGAATTTATGCTACATGAAGATCAAATTCAAGCCAACAACTAAAAATAACAATAATTTCTGCTCTAAAAGCATCATTCATTTAATTTATATTTCCTTTAATCTTTACGAGCGTAAATGCTGTAAGGCAGTAAGTAGTAAATAAATTTTCGAAGTGAAATATGCATGCTTCCGAAATCTGTTGTAATAATATGGTTACCGTTGTTTATGTTCGTGAGCTAATGAAATACGTATTATGGGGTTTTATTTGTGGAGGAATTTATACATAGACATTACGTTTAATATACACAACTAATGGTGATTTTTTGCGAATAACATCACAGTTGACTGTGAATTTAAAATAGTAAAGTAAGGAGTTAGATGTAGTTAGCTATTGTCAAAAAATGTTCTTAGCTTGATGTAGTTTAGTTTAACAGAAAAATATTAGAAGTATGAAAAAGACATTAACGCTTTCTATACTACCTCAGGAGGATGGATTGATAATTAGGCTAACTAACTATATCTAACCCAGAGCCGGATTTAAGGTTGTGGTGAGCTCCGGGGATGTTTTCATTTGTCAATTTTGGGGACTGTATTGATAAAATAGCGCCGCAAGAGAATTTTTTTAAGGTCAAGGTCAAATGCCATGATCCAAATAATTTAGGATATGAATAACACTCATTATTATGTGTGAAAATAAATTAAAATGTAATATTTTAAGATCGTAACATTAAAATATTTGTATAAATTTTAGCTAAGAAATATTTTGTGAAGGCCCTTATTGTTTTACCCCTCTCCTCTTAAACCCGGCTCTGTATTTAACCATGTAAGTGTAATGACGTAAACAGAGATAGTGGTCGGTCAATGGTTAGATAGTATGTTCGCCTAGAGTGGTAGTGATTCTTGATTGGATTTCACTAAAATATCATCTACCATTGGGAGTGAATCCTTTTCAACGATATTCATCAAAATAAACCAATTCTTTACTAACCTGCTAAATAAAGAAAAACATCTACATTTCCAACAAAATAAAAATTTAAAAAAATAGTTAAGTGACTGTGACGTTCAAAAATGTGTTCTATTTTAAGATTTAGCCACTTGTTCGAACCCGTTTGAAGCGATGTTTTTCTAAGGTTAGTTTTTGTGTTTCAGAGCCCATGACGTGAAAGGCGCGCTCTGATCCCGTGCATGGTGTGTGTCTTGGCTGGTTGTGCCGCCTTCCGCATCATGTGGTGGCCCTCGTCAATGCGATCACACTTCGTCGTCGTCGCCATCCTGTTCCTCCAGCATGTCGCCTGCACCACCGCCGCCGCCGCGTCCTCGGACATCGTGCGCTCTTTCAGCGACCCCAAGGTCGAGCGCTTCAACCACCTCGTCGTCGACAAGAACACTGGCAGAGTCTACATCGGCGCCGTGAACCACCTCTACCAACTATCACCCGACCTCGACCTCGTGGTCAGGGTGGTCACAGGCCCCAAACAAGACTCGGATCTGTGCTCCGTGCTGGAGTGCACTCCGTCAGTCTCCACCCGTCAGACCGATAACGTCAATAAGGCGCTAGTGATTGACTACACCACCACTAGATTGATAGTATGTGGAAGTCTCTTCCAAGGCATTTGTACTGTCAGGAATCTCCATAACATCTCCGATGTGCAGCAAGAAGTCCGGGAAGCAGTTGTAGCTAACAATGCAACTGCTTCCACTGTTGCTTTCATCGCTCCTGGACCACCGAATCCACCAGTGTCGCAAGTTATGTATGTGGGTGTTACGTTTACTTTAGGATCGCCGTATCGTAGTGAAGTACCCGCGATTTCTAGCCGTTCGTTGGACAAAGACCGCATGTTCACTATCGCACATACTGCAGTTACAACCGGTACTCGAATGTTTGTCAATTCGCTCGCTCGTGAGAGATATCCGATCAGTTACGTGTATGGGTTCAGTTCGGAAGGTTTTTCATATTTCCTGACGACTCAAATGAACGCGGGGCATGAGTATATCAGCAAAATGGTGCGTGTTTGCCACGACGATGAGCATTATTATTCCTACACTGAGATCCCGATGGAATGTGTATCAGAAGCAGCACAAGGAAGACGTTATAATCTCGTCCAAGCGGCGTATGTGGGCAAGGCAGGTTCAGATCTGGCTGGTGACCTCGGCATCACCGCTCAGGATGACGTGCTTTTTGCAGTGTTTAGCGAAAGTGATACTAAGTTCCCGAATAGACCTAATAATATGTCCGCGTTGTGTGTCTACTCGCTGAAAGCCATCCGTAGGAAGTTCATGCAGAACATCAAGACCTGCTTCTCGGGTATGGGCAGCCGAGGCCTGGATTTCATCTCCCCGAGCCATCCCTGCATCATGACGGTGAGTCACTAAGTTTTTCTCTTTGGGAAAATCTCGTAATTTGTATTTATAGACTGGTTGTGCGCGAATAATTGGTGTATTTTCGCGCGCACTGAATCATATTTGATGGAAGTCTTAAATTAGATGTTGGATCATCGTTGTGAAATACACTTGATTACGCGGCGCCAAACGACCGGAGTACATCGTATCGGGAAGTTTTTACGGAGCGGGGTTAATAACCGACGCATGCTTTTATTACCTGCTTAATTCTTTGAAGAACTCGACCAGTAGGAAGGTCTGTTACTATTTTGAGGGCATGATACAAAAATTCTTGGACAGCCCTTTATACTTAGTCGGTATCTGAACCAGATAATTTGTTCAGACACACTTTCAAAAAATAATGTCTGCAACATGCATCATTTAAATTTTTAAGACGAAAGATCTTATTCTCATACTCTGTACGGTGTACGTACTAGTAAAAACTTTTCATACTCTTTCCAAAAATTATGTCTGCGGCATGCACCATTTAAATTTTTAAAAGGAAAGAACGAGAAAGATCTTATTCTTATAAGCTATCTACTAGCAAAAACTTTTCATGCGCTTTCTAATACTTTCGTTGAAGGGTAAAAGAGGAAGCACATTTGATATCAACCGCGTTGTGGTGTAAAAAATATTGAGAATCACATAGCCTATGTTATGAAGCTATTTTATGAAGTAGGTACAACATGTTTGTTTCTAATGGAACCGGTCTCATAGTATCGCATATAATACCTATAGTCTATAGTCAATGCCTGTGTGAGTTTTATCTATCTCAAACATATCATATTATACCGACTTTAGACATGTACATGATTTAATTTCTGACGATAGCATAAGCAATACATAAGCTATTTGGCTCGAAGACCTATGGTCTTTTTTACTATACTAGGCATTAAAAAAATAATTGAACAAAATAATATTCACAGAGTAGAGTGTCCTTCTAACATGCTAGCGGTCCCGATTTCGATCCCAGCAATCGACAATTTATTATACCACTGTCCCGTAGTGGTTGGAGGACCTGTTTTCTATAATTCCTCATGAACTGGGCACACAAAAAATAATATTCTTATGATCAGTGGTAACCGAATGGTAGAGTGTCCGTCTTACATGCTAGCGGTCCCAAGTTCGATCCCAGCAACAGATTAGAATGCCACTGGATCCGAATGGTTGGATTCCACCATTCTGTCATAGGGAGTTAATCCTGTCACCATCAAAATAAATACATCTGTTCTTGTCCTAGTATTCATCCACCTAATTCCCCCCATTTTCGACAATAAAAGTAATACCACTGGATCCGAGTGGTTGGATTCCACTATTCTGTCTGCTATAGTCGTTGATAGTTAGCCCTGTTAAATGGTTCTTATCAAAATAAATAAATAGATAAGGTGCGATCATCTCCTTGTCCCAGTAATCGTCCGCCCATCCACCCATGCACCTATTTCCCCCCATTTCGTTACATAACCTCTCGTTGACACACCTCCAAGTTCGCACATGGTCTCTCTCCGCTCTCTCTGAGCGCGCGGGTATTGATCGGCACTAGCGGCGGGCGTGGAGCGGGCCGGGCCGCGGCAGCGAGCCCTCCGCCACCCGCGGAGAGCAAGCCCCCCTCCCTGCACTGCCCTCGAGCATGAGTACAGGTTCAGCAACCCGAGAGCTCGAGTAGTGTTGTTCATTCAGGAGAATGAGGAATTATGATTTTTTTAAGTATTGGTTGGGAGAGCTAGGTTATGGTAGGCTGTATGGAAGGTTTTTTTTATTGATAATTCGTAAAGTTTCGGAGAGAGGACATCACACAGACTATTGGGTGGCTATTGGGTATTACAATGAGGAAACATAATTCGGGATCCCGAATATGTACCCATTTATACTTTAGATAAGTAAATTGGTTTATCAGTTAGGTTATGGTAGGCCAGTGTTTCCTAAACTTTTTTGAACGCGACATGCTTACACAATTTAACTTTTTGTGCGACACCAAATTTTTTTTAAATTTGTTTGCGTTCGTAAAGTTAAATATTGCGTATGTCTGTTCTCGCACACTTTTATTTTGCTGTTGAGAAGCGAACCCAAAGAGTTTGTTCTATAAAGAATAATAGTCCTCTTTTTAATTCTGTTTAATAATAATATTTCAAAAGCTTCCTATAAAATTTTTCGATTATTTTTTGTCATATTTATACAAAAGTTTCGTGCCGAACAGTAGGTAAATTGAGAATTAAGAAATTGTGAGTAGGGAGGTACTTTAAATTTATTTTGCAAAAAGGGTCTATCTCAATAAAACAACTTGGTTAAAATTTAAAAAAAAAATAGAACACAAAATTTCGCGGCATACGTGATAAGAACCGACGACACACCAGTTTGAAAAACACAGTGGTATTGGCTCTCAGGGAAGGTATTTTATAATTAGTGATAGTTCGTTAGGTTTCAGAGAGTGATCATCATTGCGGTTATTAAATGAGAAATCATAATTCGGGATCCAGGAATGTGTACTCAGTTTTGTGTTTTTGTCAATTATACACATGTATAGGCTATTGATTCTATTGGGTATAAGCATTAGATGACTCTAATATTGAGATCTCGGAATTGTACCTATTTTTGAGTTGGGCTTTACCGAGGGCTTTACTCGATCTTACTAGGACAGGTAGATTGGTTTAGGAATATTGAATTACTATAGTTTCATGCACGTTTCTTAATATTCGTTAGTTATTTTATATGTATACAGGCTATTGAGTGTTAGAATTACGGATCCCCAAATTTAAGATTCCGGGATTAGTACCTACCCATTTTTGATTTTGCTAAACCGGTTAGTAAAGTAAATTGGTGTAGGAATATTTTTTATACAGTTTTATGAACGGTTTTGATTTTTCTCTTAGTGGTTATGCATTACTTCAAGTTAGAATTTGATACTGCGAAATTTAAGTTTCCTTTAAAATTGTATAATTACTATTATTTTTTTTTTGTGGAAACCAATCTACAGGATTAACTCCCAATTACAGGATGGTATACTATATTTGAGAATGACTGGCAGTAATAAATCATTCTGTCAAAGACATTCCAGTGGCGCGCCAATAATTGTTTGCACAGGGATAGTCGAAATGAATAAATTCGTTAGAGAACTATCGTTTTAGGTCTAAGTTGTTTTTCAGGGTAAAGATTTATTTTAATAATAATGAGTGAGAAAGTTATATTTAAATATTAAAAAACTTTTATTTTTAGTATATGTATAAACATATCACTCTGAAAAATCATATCTACGTTTATGACACAGTCCGACGGGGATTATCGCTCGTTTATGACTGCATTTCTATTATTCGAGAAGTAAGTTTCGTTCCAGGTACAAAGTGTGCGGCTTATTTTGACCATCCTAGTGTAGTTACAACTGATTTTTCTGGAAGTTTTATTTGCCGCATTGCTGGCAAAAATCCAATACTACTCTTGCAAATAATGATTTATTACTGTCAGTCATTCTCAAATGAACTATAGATGTTATTATAGTGGAATCGAACCACTCGGACCCAGTGATATTATTGTCAGTTGTGCTGGGAATCGAACTGAGGATTGCTAGCATGCTAGGCGGACCCCTCCCCGCTGAGCTAACCACTGGCCGATTATGATCTTATAGAACTCAAGTTCTGTTTCTGTTCTAAGTTTCAAATTTTGATAAAAAAATAATATAATGATCAACTTAAAAAAGTTTTATACATGTTGTTTTCTTTAATATAATATCGTAATGTAATTGTGAAGTAAAGTCTTATTGTTTCTCAGCGACCTTGCGTCTTCCAATTTCAATAAAATCATCATTTTCTCCTTTATACGTAACAACGTGTTAAACATGTAGTTTTTTACTTCTATTCAAGTGTCAATTAATCGACACAAACAAATTTATTGATGAATCACGGTATGCCACATCAAAGCATCAAATGAAAGTCAATGACGTTTTTTCTCTTTTTTACACTCAGTTGACGCTCAAATGCATGAAAATAATATGTGGAGCTAGTAACTGACGATAATTTAATTGTAAATAGGGCAAAAAATAAACAAATAATAACTTTCTTTGAATAATATCCTGGAATAGGTAAATTTATGAGTTGACGGCTGGTAAATAAATACATATTAATAACAAAAACAATTATTTACTGTTTGTAGGTTGGCACATTTAACTCTCAACTTAGATAAAAGTTGTGATAGATTATGTATGTATCAAATATACTATTTTATTAGAGTTACCTACTCATTCTAATGATATCGATACTGTCGTTAACTTTATTTCTCGTAAGTACCTAAGTTCCATCGTTAAACTCTCGTTGAATAATTATATCTCGGAATACATTTTAAAATATTAAATCATTTCAAATTGTTCTGCTCTTTTAAGTTTTCCGCAAAATGTAAACATACCGGAAAAATACGTCAAACGAAACGTCCTTGACTCAGCTATTCTTACAAAATTTCAAAATACAGTTATTGTTGTTATTATCTTACAAACAATACGAGAATGAGTATGTGTTTGAGCTATACAACATATGCTTAGATTTATATCAACTGTTATTGTTCGTATTTGAATAATGTATTTGGATTGTACTACCTACTTTACTTTACGTAAATACAGTTATCGAAATCTATTGAGATATTTTTAAATTTATTGTCCCAAATGACGTAAACATTTTTGACGATAGTCCGTTTTTGAACTAGAAAGAATAAAAACATATTTCTAGGGTGATTACTTGCGATTTGTTTGGAGTATAGCCGTTTTTACACCACACAAGTCGGCATGTCAGATAGAAGAAGTATTATTAGTACAGAAATTTAATTGAAAAAAAATTCGTAATACTGAAGTTTTATTGGTTAAAAAATCCAGTTGAGTCTAGTTCAACAATTTAAAAGAGTCTAATATAGTTTAATACAGGAAATAAAAACGAAAAAAAATCGTTAGTTTTCTATCGCAACGAAAACTAAATATTTCGTTTTCGTGTTTAACGTTCTAACCTGAAAATTTCGTTTTCGTGAACCGAAATTATAAACCGGTTAAAAACGGTTTTAACATTTTTACGTTTTATTAATAGGATATATTTCAAATTATGCAAATATAATCATAAAAGGTAGTAGATACTAAATAAAATTAATGAAACAAGAAAACTTTGATATAGATTATCTTATCATACTATAACTTTATCATATTTTTATATTTGCTTTATAATAATTGATTAAATAGAATTTTTTATTATTATGATAGTGTTTAATGTTAAGAACGGTTAAAACCGGTAATCGTTATTTTTAATTTCGTTTTCAAACAAATTATCATTTCGTTCGTTTACGTTTTTCTAAAAATTTTGGTTAATTTCGTTATTTCGTTTCGTTTTTAGTTCTTGGTGTAATACACTTGTTACCATATTTATTACAATAGCATAATTAATTTTTTATTTGGAATGAAATATTCTGAAATTTTAACTTTTTGTATATTTCGTTCACCAAAAAGATTGTATCAAAATGATTTGTATATTAAAATTTTGCAGTTGAGTGTACCTACGAAATAAGAGATTAGAAATAATGCCTGCTCATATTAAAATGACTTCATTAAAGATAAAGTAAAGATTACCAGGTAGAATTTTAATATGTTTTAGTTTTTTAATGTCGCAATACTGCCGTTGTAATTATGTTTTTAATATATCTCGCGTAGTTCGTGTATTTATTTTATTAAAAAAACGAAATTTGGCTCTGAATATGAAAAAGAAACGACTTTTCAAGAGGCAAGACACAGTGAGCTCCGTTTCACAAAAAGAATGAAGCATATAAATCAGAAGTCACGAGACTGGGAAAAAATTCTTTGAATAAATTGTTTTCTATTTACGTAATAAATGGTAAAATATTTTGTAGATGAATTTTATAACACATGGCTATTTATGAATCGGCAAAAAATACCACACATCATAAGTAAATAGTTTCCTCCGCATAAATTTGTAATAACAAAAACACATTTCTTGAATACTAATAAAACTTTTCTATACCGTATGGATTATTAGACAAGAAATAGTTATAAATTTAAATAAATTATTTTTAAATCACACTTTTAACATTCACAATCCATAGGTACAAGCTCAGGTACAGGTATCAACCCATGCCAGTTATGGTCATAAAAATTATGTTTACATTTTTCAAATACATATTTCGTACACTTCCAAAATTGAAAGAAATGTCTTGTTGCCTTTAATTAGAAGTAAGTTGTGAAGTTTGAAATTATATCACTAGTGTAAAATATGCATCATTAACTACCTAGTTAAAATAAAAAATTTAAGTCTTTTCAAATAGTCAATTGGTTGTCAAACTTTAAATTCATTATTTTAGCGTCATACAAAGTGAGCGAAAGAGAGTTTTCTAAATTGAAACGTCAAAACTACGTTACGTTATCTTAACCACATTTGCATAAATTTCCTGTGATGTGCTCTCCACTAACAAAGTAATAACCATGAGTACTCGTGAGTAGAGATGGGAAAAATATCGATATATCGATAAATATCGATATGAACATCAGGTGCTATCATTGATGTATCGATAACTCGATATTTGTTGATATAATTATGTCGATAATTATCGTAAATAGCGATAATATCGCGTTATCGATACATCGATACCGAACGAAAAGTAATATCGACTGATGTTCATATCGATATTTATCGATATATCGATATTTTCCCATCCCTACCCGTTAGTTGTTAACTGGTAATCGCACACATTTTAATGACTTACAGTATGTGTTACTGCCGCACCCATGTTGTACAAAAGACATTATAGATGTCATGTAATTTATTAAATATTTTAAACGGAGTGCGATTTTACCTACCGCCGAGTTTGGTGTATAATTACGATTACTGTATTTCACCAAAAAAATACAAGAAATTCTTTCTCCCAGTCGTCCTACATAACAATAATAACACCTTTCAATTCCGTGTTATTTTACCAAAGAAATCTCTCTCCAAAAATAAAAGATCCGCAAACATATACCCAAATAAAATAATTCGTTTCTGAAAACTTCTATCAATCTATATTTTCCCTGTATTTACTGATAAATTCCGAACAATACGTGGTTGAATTGAGGTCCGTCAACATTAGCTCGGCGCCGTCAGCTGTCATGTTGATATTCTTGTGTTCTTGTTGAGTGGGTGTTCGCGTTGTTCTTTAATGTTGTATGGATGTGTGTTCGCCGATAGCCATTGTCCTTTTGTCCGAATTGGGAGTTGCTTGTCGAACGGAACAGAGATGGCTCTGCCAGTATCTTTCAAAGGAGCTAAACGAAAAAGAGCAGTTTCATGGAAATAGAGGAGTTTTGATTACTTATGATAATTCTGTATTGGGTCGAAAAATACTACATCTCACATGGAAACTATTAGATGTTTTAACTTGTATGGTAGATGAAAGATTAAATCATATTTGTCTGGTGTCAGTTTTCGTTTTTGTATATAAAACAGTATGGATTAAATGGCTTGATTTTAACATTTTGTTAAGAAAGTAGAAATATTTTCAAAAATGGCACTATTCCTGTTTGAATTCTTTCAAACTATACAATGATTTGAAAGTAAAAATTTTTCTTTAAAATCGAGATACTTTATAGAAGGGAGTCATGAAATAATAACGTGTGACATACATTATTACTATATCTATAGATACTTTGTAATTTTGTCATATCGCATAATTTAAGAAATAAATTTTAGTCGTATGCAATTATTGTAACTAAAGTCTGAAGTGAGTTTGGATTGCAATATAATTATTTTTTTACATTATAAAAATTCTGTATTACCAAATTATCATGTTTACTCATTATTGACATATTATTTTAAGAGAATATTTTCGTGCCACTGGATTGATAATTATTTTTAACTTGACTTCTAATAATTTTATTAAAATTGTGTAATGACTAATGAATATCATTCTATTAAGGTGTTAATTAATTTAATTGTAATTGTGCGAAGCCAGTGGTACTAAAAATAGACCGTGTAAGTAAACTGCCCTTAATATTTCGAATTTCTGAAAAATTATTTTTGGTTCGTAATCACTATATTATACGTATACCCTTAACATATGTACTCGAAATTATGATACATTCTGTATATTTACTGCGTAGTATGCTGTAACCAGTTTGCACTCAGGGTTGAATATTTGATGTATGTTGAATTTATTGGTAGAACGTATGGTCGTCAGATATTCTATTTTGTTTTTTTTCTTCTGCGATGGAATTGTACTTTCTAGAGTGAATTTCCGAGGCAATTGTTGTCCTCGTTGTAATTTTACGACGCCTCTCAAACCAAAGATAAGAGTCGGAACAAATTTTCATGATTCCATCATAGATCGATTTTGTTGTTTAGCAGCAATAAAGCAGCGTTAGAAGCAATGGTATATTAAATTTCCCATTGGCCATTCTGCGCTAGGCGTCTAGGGTCGTTACTGGGAATCAGACAAGGTGCTACGAATCATAAAACATTTCACCTGTACAAGTACGAAACAATACGTTAACATAGCACAGCGGAGAATATGGCTGCTGTTTTATTTCAATACTTTACGAGCGGTCAGAAATGGGAATATACGACAGGAATACGACACTAACTACCTACGCCAGGAACAGGAAATTTAAATTCCAGAAGAAACCAGTTAGGTAGCGGACGAGATATCATTCCGTTGCGAATACTTGCGATTTCGTAGTATTTCCCAGTATTCAAATTTCTTGAAAGAAAAAAATTACCGAAAATACATCCAATTTATTTTCTATTCTGATTATGTGCTTAAATGTTGGTGTCCACTTAACATGTTAGCGTTATTATAGCGGAATTCAACCAGTGGTATGGTTAGGATTAATGGGAATCGAACTAGGGACCACTAGCATGTTAGACGGGCACAAAATTGAAGTAGTGACAGTAAAATGTTATAAGAAAATGGACATCTATTTATGATAAGCCTAAACAATCTCATGTAGGTAAATAGTAATGAAAAATGCCCTCTTCAGATAATGACATCGTGGCATCAAAGAATGGTTTCAGAGATGTTTTAATTCTTAATCGTATAATGATGTCGGAATTTGAACAGTCATGCCTGAGAATTAGATCATTTCATCATTGAGAAGTTAATTTGTTTTCGTTACAAGAGGAAATGAATGTGCTGTAATCATACATACTTATATATCTTGAAATCTGTAATCTGTACGACGAAGTTCATTATACGATCAGCATTAATTAGTCGAACGAAAGCAGAAAGCAACAAATGAGAATCGAACTCTCAGTCTCAACAGGAAGGAAGCCCATCGCACACCGCCATATTTCATCATTCCATCATTTTACCATTTCGTTTTCCCGTTCAGGCGTTCAACGTTGTGACTTAATTAACGATGTTCAAAACTACAACAAAACAGCACGGAATACGTTATTAATCAACAATAACTAGAGTGAAAAACGGATGTGAATGTAGCTTGAAATGAACACAAGAGTCAGAGAGCATAGAACACTGCCATTAGATTACAAACAGCGTGAAGTCGTGCAGAGAAGCTCGCAAGTGACTGACCTATGACTGTGAAAGTAGATAGATTGATCAGGGGTAAAAATAGCGAGCATATTTGATTTGGGAGGCAGAACGTGGGAAAGATGCTTCTTTTAGCAACCTGAAACTGTAACAAATTAAAGAACAGTAGCTTCTTATGCTTCTCTTTACACGGACCATAGTCCTATAGGCGTATAAAATGAGACAAAACGCTTGTTTTACCCAACTTGGGTGTGATAGCTTCATTTTAGTCATCGATCGGTAAAGAATAGATAAATATTTTACCATGTGTGTGGTTAACAGCCGATTATTCACAGATATACGTAGGTGTTGGTAGAAGATACACCACATAGCAACTTTTTTCGTACCTGAGTTTTAAGGACCACATTCGGTTACATAATGCACTTGGATATCCGATAAACTATTCCTTTCAGATTAGTTGAAAAGGCTTATCTGAATACCAATGACACACTGTTACCAAAATTTGCTTTAGCTGGAGTATAAAAAAGGTTTCAAATAATGATTCTTTTTTGTTCGGTAAAATATGTATTGGTAATTCTCCGATGAGAGCATTGCGATCAATAACCCTGATGATTGAAATAAGATCTTCTCGTCTTCCAGTTCCCCGAACAGGTGAAATATACCCCAGCAATCATTTTTCCCACTATTGGTACACTTTTCGTGCAATTACTATCTGGCAAGTTGCCCGAAAACCGAGTCGGAAAATTGATTAGCGTAAACTTGGTAGCAAGAAACCTTCAAACAAAAATATTATCACTGTGTACGGCCAGCGCACTCAGATAATTTATCGCGAGAAGTGGGAGACTCCGATCTATGATGTCAAAATTGTAGTCCGGCGAAAATGGCTGGGTTCGCACGATTAGCACGAGGAATTTAAGACCAAGACGGAGACGATTTCCTGTTTAACCGACCCGAACGCGCGAATTCCACGACCAGGACAAAAGAGTTGCAAGAGATAGAGAACTAAAATCATAACGAAAGGAAGACGGGGATCATCCGTATTTAAAAGATTCCACGCGCTACAATCATATTTCGTTCGGAACCTGATTATTAATTTTAATTTAACACAAAACAAAACAAATCTCATATTTTATTTTATATATTTTGATGGTAACATTTCAACAAGATTTGCTCCCGATTACAGAATGTTAAATTTTTATTATAGTGGAAGCCAATCACTTCGATCGATTCATCTTGGTACAATCAGAATCTTAATCCGTGCGACGGATTCTTTATGCAATCAGGGCTACATTTAAAACGCTCAAGTGGTTAGCTTGAAACGTCCGATTGAAATTTAATTGTAAGATGTTTATACAAATTTAACGACAATCTCACACTGTCGGCTGGAAGACGGAGACTTGAACCACGGAACTCTGGCTTCATACGTCATCACGTGCAGAGAGCTGTGCCGCACCTAAACCCGCGCAGCTACTGCCTTGACGATACAACAATAAGCATCAAACAAACTCGATTAAATTACATGTATTTTGCTGTTCAGCATTCATATAAATATCTACCACGCCTTTTACCCAACTTAGTCGCACTTTCAGTAATAAAATACATAGAATTAAGGATCAGGATCAAAAATGAAAGTGACAAAGAAACTGAATCTTTTTGTTATATTACACGACAAAGAATTAAAACATTCCTAATCTTCCACTGAAATTGTCGTACGAAGTTCAGTATCGCCACAGCGAACAAGGAGCAAAGGAGCATCGCCGTCGAACAGGAGAACTTTCTCCTGAAAACGAACAAATTGCTTATTGGAGAAATTCAACGGAAATCATTTTTCATCTCACGCCGAATGCAATCAGCTCGATTTTTTCCTGTCTGGATGACGCGAATCGCGAGGCGGTTAGTATAACAACGAACCAAATACCAATAGATATTCCAACGAAATAATGCTCTAATGAACGATGAGCGAGATCATTTCGGTGATTAGATTCAGAACGTCTCGGGAAACATTCACAATGTAGAGGAGAATTAAAGACATTCAGTTTTATCTTATTCCTATTTTTTCTGCCGACATGGTAACCCAATTAATATCCCTCGGAACAGAGTTGTAATGGCACATTTGACGGTCTTGGGCGGTAAATTAATAATTTTTAACATTAATAAGCACCTGACAAATATGTTTCTTTCTAATGTTTTGAAACGTCACACCGATCCAAAATAGATGTTTTTGTAACCCTTAATTAAATTAATCTCGTAGGTTTAAATATCTCCAAATCTACGGTTTTCAATATATGAACTATTTGTAGAAAAGGCCAACAAGTAATTGGACAATTTTCCTATAGTTTCAATTAACAAATATATCGTTTTTACATCTATTATACTTGCATTAATTTTTAATTAACATATTCATAATCATATATCAAGATGCATTTTACCCAACTTGAGTGTAGCAGGCTAACATACTTAAAAACAAAACATATCTATATTTCTGCTTTTTAAATATTTTTTTACTTTAATAACTATCTTCAATAATTTGACAATCTTATTTTATATTATTCTGAAGTAATTAGAAAAAGGAACAAACAAGGGTTTATTCTTAAACTTCTTGTTTCATAGTCTAATTGGGCCTAAATAGGCCATAACGGTATAGTTCATTTTATCCATTAAAATAAAATGTGAGTTTCATGTTTTACAAAATTTGTATTTAAGTGTATTATTGACAGAATATTTAAATTTGATCAGTTTAATACGTTCTAAAGAAATTTTTGTGGTTATCTAAATTCAGTACAGTGATTCCAGCGTAAAAACTACTTGCTTTTGGAACACAGAGAAAAAATTGTAGAAAATTATAAAACAATTGTCTATTTCTGCACTACAAATTATAGTTCAAATAGGGATAGACACAAATCGTTTTAAAAATTTATATAATGTTGTAGTTTTCACAACAACGATATAAAAATGGATAGATATTGTATTTAACTATACAATAATTGTAATAATTTAGTCTATAAAATTTTTAAAACTATATTGTATTAAATTTTCAAATGTGATTTTTCTCTGTGAGTCGTAGAACACATTTGCAACACTAATACATAATAGGTATTATATTACACGCAATCAAACTGAAATAATTTAGCATCTCTGGTTAAAATTCACCTTGCGTACCTTAATATCTCGTTGTAATTACCTCCCCCGTGCGCCGCCTATGAACCTCGGCAATTTCATCGAGTCACGTCAGTCATTGGAGGAGAAATCGTAAAAGATCCCGCGAGGAATGAGAACTGAACAGCGCAGAGGCAAAACGTCTCAGATGGTGGCCCTTGCTTCTGGTCTTGCCCTTGCTCTTGCTCGTAGCTCGGCTGTAAGGGCTAGAGCTCCGTAAACAACGCAGACGCAACGATCTTTATATCCGGGAGGAACCGGGAAAAGGACTTTGATGTTAGGGAGAACACACGGAAAGAAAACAGGGATGCATATTTTATGAGCGGCAATTAATGCATTTTTCAGCTGGAGGTAAATGTATTGAAATGGTTCAAATACAGAGAGCTTGCTAAACTTTTCTGAAACTAAAGTTTGTCCATGAATTTATTAACAAATAGGCTCCTCCACAAAACTACATAAGAAACTATGACGAATAGTGAAAACGCGATTCGAAAATTCCGCGTATTAAGATTAAGCGAGATATTATTTTTTAAAAGTCTGGTATTTAGTGGTGACGATGGTAGTACCTCCAGTAGCACTCAATCAGTTTGTTTCACTAATATTTTTCGTAAAATAAATTATTTATTTATTTTATATTAAAAAATCGTTTTTGTTCCACTTGCAGATAATGTCTGGGATAACTTATTCGTTCGATAATAATCAAATACAAAAAACATATCAAATTCATTTGAAACTATAATAAATCCATATATTAATCAACATTATGTACCTAATCTGCCAAGCTTAAGGCTAATAATCTACTTCTAAATATTGTCGTGGAAATCTTATTTATTTGATAAACGACCAAAACCGTATCAAAATCGTGGAAACTGTGACAAATCCGGCCCAATTTTATAAAAGATTTATCAAAAATACATTCAACTCAGCTGGTTCTTTCATCTATACCGATGATTGCGAGCATGTGAGGTTGCCACACTCAAGTTGGGTAAAGAGGTATAAAGGAAATGTATGTTCGTTAGATAAGTAAAATACTAATTCTCAAATAATAATCACTCAAAAAGAGAGGGCGCAATTGAAATTGGATGAGTAACCAGAACATAACCATAAAACTCTCGATAAAAAATAGATAATATACAATTACGTATAGATCTTTTGAAAACAGAGACCCGTCCTCGTTCTGCGCGATGAAGCCATCACTGGTATCTTTGTTGAAAAAGTCATAAATCCTCCCGCGCCATATGACCACTTCTCCACTTCCCGTTTCTGAGAAGTTGTGAGCTCCCTACCCTACCCTAGCCCAGCCCAGCAGCTACACAAAGTTCTAAGTATCCATTTCAAAATTGGGAAAAGATGGAATTAGTATCGGTCACACGATACAAGGACACCGAGCACTGGTAACAACCCTTGTTAGGACGGAAGGGGCGGGCACATGAAGATCCACAGATCTGAGGAGATTTGACGATTTGAGATTTGGAAAGGAGAAACTGCCAGTAAAAAGAACAGGATACGAATACTTGATAGATGTGTAGGCCTTTGTATTGACGATTCTTCTTATAGTTTTTTAACGAGTTTACAATATTGCATCTACGATGTTCAACTCATACTATGAATAATTAGGTATTTATTTTAAATATGGCGGATAGCTGAGTGTGTAACGTATTAGGTATTAAATATTTTCCTATTTTTTTGTTTTTTTGAAAGTCTCAAGGTATGTTCTTCTTACTAATCTTGTTTTATCCTAATTTGTAGCAAAGATAATTTGCTTATCGGAATTCATTAGTAATAGTAATTTTAAAATGTCTTATGCATAGGGATTTGTGAATTTCAAAATTTTGGGATCCTACCCTTAGCGTCAGTTAGTGCTACCTGCAGTTGCTCGCGATATTCCGCAAGCTTAGTAAGTCAAAGCCATAATATTTCTGTACAAGCTATACCCATGCCTTGACGACTAATGACCGAACACAATTTATCAATATACCAATGACTCACAATATGTGAGGCTATGCTACATGCAAGATTGATAAAAAGGCGTGACGATATATGTATCTACATAATGTAAATTCTTGTTGCAAAATGATACTGATTTTTACCTCTCGCCTAGAGAGGTATAGGGATCGTGAAAAAATTCGATATCGAGATTTTTGTCAATAAGCACGTTATAGCACCTGTAGAACCTATTTTGACTATTTTCACGATGATGTCTGTGTGTGTGTTTGTGTGTGTGTATGAAAGTCTGTATGTGTGCCTACTATGCTCTTTCGTTCTTATTCATTATCTCAAATTCTATTGAACATAAAATTCTAATATTTTGCATTATATATTTGTACATGTTAATGAAGAGCTGATTAGATTTTGGTAAAAATCTGCCAACCGGAAATGGTATTTTCTTGAAGCATTTTAACATTTTTTGCAAAAAATATAGAAAATTCTGCGATAGTTACAATTTATCATACGACATTTCAAAGAACAAATTATATCTTACAATATTTATTTAACATCTTGTCTATATCTCTCTCCAATAAAGGAAAATTATTTTTCAAATATATATAATTTTACCTACCACGATTTGTAAATCACAATATAGAAAAAAAATTAAAAACAAAAATGAATATGTCAATGTGACAGGTGAACAGACGTATACACATTTCTGAAATGTTTGTGGCACCATTTTAAAAGAAATGTAAATATTATTAACTGAACATAATGTAATAAGGTAATAATAAAGTTAAATTTGTATCTATAAAGAGCTAATTAAAGAACTAAGAACTATAACATTATTTTCAAAAAGTTTGTAAATTTATTTAAAACCAAATTCACATAAATTACAGTGTTAAGGCGAGAGGTCGTGTGCTGGCCACATCAGATTTTTTTCTTATTAAAATGTGTTTCTAATCATGTCATCAATAATCCGTTTGTTTAATATAAGTGCATAGTTAAGGATTAAAACCACGAAATATAATATATGACTGGAGTGGACACTAGGGCGAATGAAATGTGGCTTTCTGTTTACCTTTTAGAGAGTGACAGAAAATACGGGCCCGCTTGGACCATGTATTGTACACATTTGTAGAAAGATGACTTGCATCTGCTAAGCTCTGGATTTTCGTTATCTGTAGTTATTTTTAGAAACGATAGTTCAGATGCGATAGACATCTCCCTTCACCCCTTTTAAGTAAGACAACCCTTTGAATTCTGGGCGTCTGCGTTAGTTCATCTTCAGTCGGAGTAAAGTAATGTTATAAGATGTAGCCATACTACATAGAATACGCGTTTTTAATTTAAATTTAAATTAAATTAGTATTATAATTTGTTAATAAGTTAGTGAAACGTATACGTTTAGTTGTAATAAAGTTTTCTTCTCTTGTAATGTGTGTTAAATTCAATAAAAGTCCATTTTTATCTCCAAAGGAATAGTGTTGGAATGTCATGTACTGATCGTTCCCATTTCTTCCCTTCCTAATTTAGCCACGATCGGTATTTCCCTTTCAATAAAATATACCTCTTATGTTTATTTCACCCCCCTATAGTTTCCCTGCGATTTGCTACACATTCTATGACGATAAACAATGGTAACGATGGTAACGCACGGGCCCAGTAGTGATCTTTCTCTCTCACACAGGGTAGACAGAAAAGCTAGGAATTTATAATATTGCTAAGATACAGCGTGTCCACTCCTGTGTTTAAAGTTTACACCTTATGAAAATTTGTATTAGACTTTTTGTACAGTTAAGGGATACCTGTTTAAACAAAACTAAAATTTATGACTGATGCAGTTTTAAAATATCGATGTAAGAAAAATTAGAATCCAATTACTATAATTTTATAGATTTGTTGTTATACAAAAATCAAAACCTTTTACAAAGATGGTATTAAGAAGCTAATGAATTGAAATAATAGAAAGGTCTGCAATATCCAAGTAAAGGCAAACTGATAATTTTTGTATAATTTTTGTTGGTTGCAACCCGGAAATAATTCCGCGTGAAAAATATGTACCGTAAAGTGTAAAATGAAGGTGTGATGCTAGTTCTAGTTCCGTCGCAGCATCAAATAAAAATAATTCTCTTTTCCGTATGAAGTTCTCTTCTTGCTTTGAAACAGTAATTTCCATAAATTTAGTCCGCTCTATCATATAATTCAGGCAGTGAATATAAAAGCAAATCCAAGTTGTAAAGGTCAACGCAAAGGAAAAAGTTAAAACCACGTTATCACGGGGTCAGAAGAGAGAGAAGAACCAGGCAGAGGCAGAGCTTCAGAAGAGCCATGCGAGAAGTCAGTCATAAATAACGACCTTGTTAAGCCATTAATTGTGCTTTGTATGTAAGTCGCTTTTCCTTTTTACATTTGCGTTAGAGTTAGCGTTAGGTTAGCGTTAGGTTGATGGCTGTAGCAAAGTTAACGCTCCGAGACGCATCGTTTAAATCGGGTTTCACAATGGACCCGGTCTTATTTTCCATGTCCGTGCTTTGTGGTCATCGACAGCGCTTTCAGCCACATATAGCATTGACACAACCAAATTCGCAGCGAACTTCATTAATTAGGAAGATACAGCATTATTGAGGAGTATACCACTTGTAAGATATTAAGACCAGTTCACACATGGAATCTTTCAGGCTTCTGAGAATCCTGTAAAAATAAATGCACTGTTTTGAAGCGATCAATGAAATATAAATTCTTCTTTTTCTAATCTCATTGAAGATTCAATTTAGCGGCGCCACTATTAAAGAGGAAATTCTCACAAGGATTTTTTTTAAATTAAGAGGCATGAAAGAATCTTCAAAAAATCCTTGTGTGGACAGGACTTTAGAACACTTCCATAAAAAATGAATTTAGAAAAAAAATTCGCAAAGTGATTTAAAAATCCGTTAATAGTCTATTGGATGCGTCATGTGGCCGACTATGGTTCTAACTACTCTATAGTTCGAATTCATTCACATACACATTTCTACTATACAGCCCAAAATGTCTTTCCTTTTTGCATTTAGAACCATATGACTGCCTGTGAGTCAGTGGCGGTGCGTCAGATGAGGCAGGTGAGGCTGAGCCTCACCGCGTAAAATCGTAATTTTAAATTTTTTATTTTTATTATAATTTTATTTATCTAATTTATTTTTTTTATTATAAATCGACTACATATTTATTTAAAAATAATTATTGTTGCACAATAATGCAAAAAAGAGTATTTAAATAGTGTTATTTTCGCGCGAATCATAAATAGTGAGGCTGCTGCCGGCAACGGTTGGTTTCGTTCATCGTCAGTGCGGCCGAGCGACGGAGTGACGTGTGTGTAATCTCGTATGTTCATGCGGTGGAGAGGCCTTGAGAGAGGCTAGGGAAATATCGTCTGTCTTCGCGCAAGGCACACACTCACACATACATAACGCACAGTCTCGCATAGCATAGCGCACACAGCTAAATACACGTGAAGAAACGAAGTTTATTTTTACTTTGTTGTTGATTACTTGTCTTATTTATTGTTGAGAATGCTACTTTATAATTTTGAAACTAATAGTTTCTAATAAAAATTATGAATAACAAATAAGAATAAATGTAAAATCTAACAAATAGAACTTGTAATAGTTTTATCAATATTTAAATAATAAACAATGACATCATTCAACTACTATTCAACATTTCTATATTATGAACAAATAAATAAAATTATTTCAATTAAATTTTTATTATAAATATTTATTATATGGACAGAATAAGAATCATAATAATCAAGAACAGATAAAATTTGTTCGCCTCACGCTTGAATGTTGTTTTGCCGAGAGCCGCAGAACTCAAGTCGCGTGTTGTTGAATGTTTTTTCTATTCTGTTACCTACTTTACTTAAATATGTATGTACTTTTTGTGGACGTACTAAATATACCATAAAAATATCTCCTGTGCGTTAGAGAAAACAAAATTTAAAAAATATTATCTGCTGTTTTTACGATTATAGCGTTTTATCTTGATTCACAAAAAATTATTTATTTAAGTAATGAAATAAAGTTCTATTGTTTTATTGAGTTTATGTGTAAAAAATTGATTTTAGAACGTTTCATTGAAATTATGATACAAAGTATTTAAAGGCGTTTAAAGCATTTGACCTTGAACTCAAAAAAAATTCGCCTGCGGCGCTTTTTTTTTAGCCTCACCTAACTTAGGAGTCACGCACCGCCACTGCTGTGAGTTGATATATTGCAGTATGTGAAGAAGCCACATATAGGCTTGTTGCAAAACTGAATTAAACTGGAATATGTACCTGACTAGATTCGAACCTGATTTGTCAGAACCACAGTCCGGTCACGTAGCGCTATCTAAGCATAATTTGTTAATATAATAGCAAACAGGAAGTATAAGTAACGTTGCAAAAGTTATGTCTTTTAAAGTTACTTGTGACTTAGTAACCAATTATTTATCAACATAAAACCATAATAGTTCAGTTATAAAAGGTAGCTTAAGCTTTTTTACACGTAAGTTATAATTTAAATAAAAAATTTGGGAATAGACAATATATAGTTATTAATCAAAACTTTAAAAATAATTAAGATAATGTTTAGATCTGCATTCTTTATGAATGTCGGTGAATGGAAGTAGAATATAAACTTTGCTTCGTCAGCGCTCTGTATCTTTGAAAGTACTGTAATGTCCGCCCCACACGTCGGTAAAATGTTAAAATCTTCATGTATATGAGCACAGAACTCATATTCACATGCACAATGTATAATACATTTTGCAGATTATTTCACTTAATAATTTTGTTTGACACAATTTAATTCTACAGTTATACAGCGGTCGGACACGGTTAGTTTCACAAATGACATAAGAATTTATTATTTTATTGTATTCGTGTAGAATATAATCCGTATTAAATTTACCTACTTTAATAGATTAAATTTGCGTATTTAAATTTTGTTAATTCAGTAAATTTTCCAATTTAAACAACTACATAACCGTAAATTGATAATCGAAGTTATGCTCCAAATTGATAATTTTATTATTTAAAATGACAGTTTAATTGAATCTCGATTTAATTTGTTTTATTCAATAAACTGTGAATAAAAGATATCATCAATAATTAAAATTGCCGATATTTACCGCGCAAAAATATTCACATTTTATGTGATGAGCAATGAGAATAATCAGCATTTAATGACGAACATAATCATGCCAGAGCCAGAATTTAAAAAATAATTCCCGAATACAGGGACGGCTTCAGGATTGACTTAATTAGTAGGCAACCAGCAGTAGTGCTAGTAAACACTATTGTTAAGAAGCATTGGGCTCGAAATCCACCTGTTTCAATGACAGATTTTACATGCTTATTGCTTCCTTATCTTATAAGCTTGCACAGGAATAGCTTTTTGCTGCACGAGATTTCTAGACTCTTGTGTAAGATTTCTAGACTCTTTTGTAAGTGGTCCATTTTCTGAACCACTGTGCCATAACTTGCTTAAATTTGGTGATATATTGTAATCCCATATCCATATGCTGCAAAGAGTTAAAACACTGTATGAGACTGCATGTTATAGTGGATCTGAAACAGCTAGGAAAGTTAGCGTCAAAAAGATGTTGATCAACTCCAATCGTAATTGCACTTTACATAACGAGACATAAAGTTAGTTAGTGAAGAACAAGAATTGAGTAGGTAATAATTTTTTTCCCCGAAACACATAGTTTTTGATCAAAAAACGAACTTTCAAAGTCACGTGGTCAATCATTTGATCACTCTAAACCTATTATAAAATTTCTGCCGGAAAATATAAAATCTTAATACAAATTTTGTTCGCCTAAGATGTTGAATGGAATAATTATTTATTTAAGCCGAAAAAAGAAGAAAATGTTGACATTTCGTTCGTTTTGGTTTGGTTATTTTCTTCTTGTTATTAAACATTGTATGTTACTTGCAAATGCCACTAGATGTCATCTCTGTTTCAATTTGTAAAAGTTTGTTTAAATTATTCCTCAGTCTAAACTGGACTCTTGAGGTGTACACCTCAATAGTAATTTTTAATATTTGTTGTTAGTAATATTATTTAAATACAAAATTTAACTATGTAACCTTGGTAAGTTATTAACACAATTTAGTTTCTGTATATTTTCAATATTGTAACCATCATAATTATATTAGTAGCTTGATAATGGCCTAAACGTCGCAACTGACTTAATAAATAATTAAAGCCTGAAATCCAACAAAATAAGAAATTATTTTTTCTCAACTACCTAAGATGTAATGGCTGTATATAAATGAAGAATTGAGTAGTTGCAGATATGCACCGAATGCAGAAATTTAACATTTGAGGTTCATGATTGAATACCTGAATGGTTGTTTTGTATAATCTGGATGTTGAAATAGCATAAAGACAGTACGTCAGAAAGCATAAGCACTCTACCTCGGTTCAGTCTGGTAAATAGTTAATGACGAGTCAGACTACGCTGCGTCTCTCGTTAACTTCCGCATAATCTCACGTGTCATTAGATATTATGTTCCACGTACTTCGTATGTTCCATGCTCGGCAGTCAGTGTTCACTGCTCAACACTTCACGCAGTCGAATAGGATTACCCACCTTGTTTATTTCATATAATGAGGGAAAATGACGTGATGATGACGAGGAATTGCAAATCTTACTACACAACACAAGCAATGAACCCGCCAAATAGAAACTTAACCGCAAAGACGGCAAATGCAGATGTGCTGCTTTAATCACATTGACGCTTTAATCGTTTCTAAATAGATAGCTTACTGGGAATTGATATCAATACACGTTTATTAATAAAGTGAATCCCATCTGCCAAAGCAGTAGTGTACAGTAATATAATTTGCTACATAAACATATGGTAGAATAATTTTATAATTTTGAATCAAGTTAATTGAGACTCACCCATCTACTAGTGCAAGATTAAGGGTTTTATTGGCTCTAGACTTAAGGCTTTGTTTATAGTTACTTTATTCTGTATTCAGTAAAAATGAACAAAGGAATTTATGTTACGACTCCATGCCATTATGAGCCGTAACATATTATAATGCCTGTACTTCAACTTGACAGAATACAGAACAAGTAACAGGTAACATCCATTATAAACCAGTCTTTAGGATGAAAGAATAAAATGGACCACAATTATTATTATTATTCCTCAAAAGTTGGCTTGTCTAACCATGATAGAGGTCCTGGGTTCGAATCAGGTGTGAAATTTTCATGCCTTGAGTTGGATCGGTATCCACTTTCGTCACTATTCCAAGTTGGAATACAATTGTCTTGGAAACTACAAAGCTATCGGACACCAGTTAATGATTATACAGCCTTGGCTGAATCTCGCCCATTGTCAGGAGGCAATATTAAAAAAAAATACTATTGCTAGGAGGAGGAGCATAGAACTGAAACCCACTGGTTTCATTGACGGTTTTACTTCCATTGGTTGGTGCGAGAGATCAACTCATTGGTGCAAATTAGTATTTTAAACTTTTGAATAATTAATTCTTGAGTACATAATCTCAAATAGTTTACGTCCGATTAAAAATCACTCTTTGAATTTGAATTTTTTAGTTTTTAGAAACATTTTGTTTGGAGATAACTACCTGTATTTTTGAAACATGTAGCTACGTTGTTCAGTAATTTGGTTTAAAAATCCAGTTAAACGGTAAAGAATAAACCAATAACAAAGAAAATAAATTTTGTGGCTTGCCTATAAATGAAATCATCAGTTTATAATTCCAGGCAAAATCGTATTTACATAGTTCGCGTCGGTGTTTACCACAACCACAAAAAATAACCGTTAAGTGCGCATTTCCGGCAATGAACTAGGCGCATCCAGTGCAAGCAGTTCACAGCTGCACCGAGCTGCACTAACGTAAACAAGTCCAGACGTGCATTAATACGTATTTCCTGCTAGGCGCCTTCGCTTTCCGAAACCACTGCAAGCTGTGAAGACGAGCGGGTGAACCTGATGCGAACGGTGAGGTCGAAGCGGTAATATTCACCACGTGCGCCCAACTAGATATGGAAATCAGTGGCGTGCGCAATAATGGGATCATCTACTACTGACTAAGTTTAAATACTTTTGGCAATATTGTGTCGTTAATAATGAATAGTGACAAATAATTTAGCATATTTTGTCTCCTTTTTAGATAACTATTTACAACGGACTCGAACCGCACAAATGTACTATTCAAGTTTGGATACCGCACCGGTTCATTGCGATTTATGCGTTCGGTTTTGTTCCAGATATCATATTTTATATAAACCGGTGTTATTAAATAATGACTAATTTATTAATAATATTCGTTCCAGTTTTGGATTAAAGTGTTCCGAACTGATTCGCATCCATGGGTTCGACTCCAGTTATGGGTTTAGCAAAATATTTTGAACGTTTCAGGTTTGGTTTCGGGTTAACTAAATAGCCGCGGTTCGTCCCAGTTTTTGATCTTGTGGATTCATGTGGATGTTGTAGCAGTCTCATGTAACGTGAATCATCGGTAAATATAGTTATCGTTCGTGCGGTCACCATTCGTCGATTCACGGGTACTCATGGTTGTTAATAAATAGTACACCACGGATTTATGTGCAATTAAACTGAAATGTGTATATCTGACTAGATTCGAACCTGAGTAGTCAGAATCACAATCCGCTATATTATTCCTTCGGAGGCTATCCGAAAGAGCAGACGTGAATTTGTTTGTTAGCAATGACATAAAACTAATTGATAAGTATGCTGCTTTCGAAGCTAGTTAAAACTATATTTTATTATGTTCTTTTAAAATATGTTTCAACTGAAGAAATTTTTTTTTTAAATAATTGTATAATTTACTAATATGATTTTATTGCACAATTGTAATTAAAACTGTATTTTAATTATATCGAATATCTAATATGATTGAGTACGCAGTGCAACTGTCACTGCGGCGAATAAGTTGGCAACACTCGTGCCGTCAATTGACATTTAGTTTTTATTTTGAAATATAAATCATGACCTACGTTAAAAAAAGCGGCAGTTTATAACAGTTTCGTGTTATATTCGATATTATTGCTAAAAACACAATTCAATGTATTCGAATCAACAATCAGTGCTAATTAAACTATGGACGTGTATCATTTTTTTCAATCCTTATAGAAGTTGCGCAGAATAACTTCCGCTTTTTCTGCTGAATTGAGTTGTATTGTTACATAGTTTTTAATTTTTTACAATAAATAATTTTACGGAATATTAGCCTGTAGTATATAAGCATTCAAATAATTTTTTTTGATATTGGATTTGAACACCTCAATTTTAAAATTAGTGTCATTTCCCATACGACTCAATGAAAAATTACTATTTTGAAACGTTTTTTCTCAAAATTTAGTACGGTAAGGTACCCTTTTGAGCATGGATCTTGAAAGATAGATATTTTTTTTATAATTATAATATCTTTGAAGCAAACTATATTGAAAACATTTTTATGATCGGACTACTTTAATTTGGTAGTTTACTTAATAATTTTGATTGGGATTTCTGATTAAATGTTAAATCCAATAATTTGTTACTTGTTTATAACCCATATTCGTTCTGTATTTTACCATCTCCAATAATTAAAAGCCTTCGAATATCTCGTATTCAATTATGTCTGTTGCAACCCATGCTCAAATCTCTAATCAGTATTTCTCTTTTAAATATATATTAAAAGCCTGTGAACCTCCCTTATTGCTAAACACCGTCGATGCTCCATTACTAAAGCACTACACGGTACATACTACGCAGTACACATTCAATATTCAACTGAACACTGCAGTGAAAAATAAGCCCTACAGCCTACAGCCGTGCTGCTTTGGCCTTTGCTTTCACACACCGTGGTATTTGGGGATCCACCCTACGTTGGACACCCCTGTGTGACGTAGATAACAGCAGAGAGGTTGGACACTCCTGGTTTGAAAACAACTGGGAATTTTTTCTCGATTAATACTGGAGCACTATATAACTAACTGTTTGGAAAGAATTTTTTTGATTACTACTATAGCTTACTATATTTATTTGGTAGATTTTAGGGTAGTTTTGACATTATACTTTTATCGTCTAAATTCATGCTAGATTTCTAGTTTAATTTCATCCCGAGATTCGTTCGAGTTTCATACTTTATTTCCGAACTATTCATATTCAATCGGAAATCTTCGATTTTTTTCGAGTCAAAACTTTTAAAGGTTGGTAAAACTGTCTGCACACTGAACTGAGCATTCGTAGACAAAACTAATATGAATCGCGAATTGAAAAATAAAGATTTACATTATACGAGAAATAGCAAAGAATTTCTCGGGTGAATCTCGAACGAATCTAGACGAAAAAATATAATGTAATTCAGCCTTTCTAGCTTATGTCCCTAGAATGACATATCGCTGTCGCATACACTACCTACTTTTGATTTTCTTTTAAGACCGGTTTACACAAGTGTTCTTTATGGGAATAATTGCCTGTTAAATAGCAGGCAATGTGTCCTGAAAAAGAAGAATTTCTAGTTCATTGATTGCTCCAAAACAGTAATTTCTTTTATTTCACGATTCAGAAGCATAAAAGCATAAAAGAATCCTCAAAGAATGCATGTGTGAACAGGGCTTTACAAATGTCACGTTGTTTATCCTACTGGCATGTGTGTTGCCAACTCGGTGAAATAGCATTTTGGTTGCCAATTAATTGTAATAGTGACGAGAGTAGATACCGATTTAAGTCATATGCCGTAAAAAAATTCAACCTGACCTGGATTGGAATCCACGACATTCGAATTCACTAAAACTTTGGACACAGTATACCATTATTTGCGTTATTTTATCATAAAAATGTATGAGTAAATATAGTACTAATAAGTAACTACTCTACTACTAATGCACCAAGAGTAGATGGGAACACGAAAAATGTAAAATGTTTTCCTGGTCGAGTTGGAAGGATCCAAATTGTCGGATACCTCCTTCGCTACCTCGATACCTCTTCGGTATTTTCAATTAAGGCCCACGCCGAAAAAGGGTTGCAAAAAAGTAATTGAAATGCTTGAAATTATACGTCGATTTTAAACTGCTCGTAATTTAACTCCAATGAAAAAGTGGATCGCTTTTCTCAAGTATTATGCACTCCGTGTTTTCTAGCTGAAATTTTATTATTTGATTTAATGCAGTGAGATTTTAGCTTGTTTGCAGAACCTTTTCAAGTAGTGCTACAAACCAGTACTTTCAATTTAACTTGTTCTCCCTGTTATTCAAATTGCATGAAGTAGAATTTGTATACTTGAAAATGCAATCATAATGTTTGTTGTTTCCTTTATTAATATACCTAACGTTGCTACTGTATACCAATATTCAATACGGTTAATTTGTATTAGGAAATTATATTATATACAAATTAAATAAAATTTGTCAGTTTGTTGATGTTAATCTGCGACAATTAACTTATGCATGCATTATGTTTGTTTTCACTTTAGAAATGCAATTAATTACTCACTACAACGGTATATCATAACAATCATAAGTATCAGTGAATTGACGGCTGATAACCGCACGCACGTTCTAATGTAATATTGTATCTAAAGCGACGACTCCGAATATGTGAAGTGACCACATCTAAGTTGTATATGGTTTTAGTCGGGTTTTAGAATTTATATAACATGGCAATTACTGTTTCATATTAGTATTTTGACACTAGTCAGCATTGGTGGAAAACTTTTATTCTTATAAGTAATCGTTAAATTATCATTAAATACTATACCTAGTACTGGATTAATAATTTTCAGTCATTGTATTTGGAATGTTTTCCTTATTCAATTTTTGTTATTTGGCAACATGGTCTTCCACTTTAGTTTCGCCGTTTGGGGTCTAACATTGAGTTAAAATAATTAATAGATCGTGTAACCCAATAAACAATTTACGTTTCTATTTACAATTCCTCTTAATCCGTTTATACATCCCCGCCTCAACACTGGCTAACAACGTTACTCTCATAGTTAGCATGACCACTGAGCACTCAACGTTGACGTTCGCTATGAGAGACATCTTGCGTCTTGCTGCAGAACTCTACATTCGCACACGTGCGAGCCTGCTAGTTGTGAGTCCTTGTACAGGACCTGCACAGAGTGCACGCCCCAAAAACAAGGAATCTAAAACTTTTCTGAGTGACGTTCGGAAAATGCAGCAAAAATTATTATCTTATTACTGCAACTGTACTTTAACTTCTATTATTGTCAGTGGTTAACATAACACAATGTTAAAAATATTATATAATATGTAGGTACTATAGTGAATCCCGCACTCTAGGTTCAGTGTGGACTCTTGGAGTAGGAATGCAATATCTTACTGCTTTGAATCTACAATATAGAAAGAGCGAACTTAGATGCCTAAAGAGAGATAAATTGGCAATATGGTACACAAAACGTCTATAAGAATAGCATTGCCTACCTTTCCTTCCTACATTGACCCTAGAGTGTGGAATTAGGTATAGTATGTTGAACTTATCTATATCGATGACTAAAAATTTATGTTTAATAGTGAAAGTTACGGAGCCCGTAGAATTGCAATTCTGGGAGCACTATATAGTTCAGGATCTGAATAGGCTTCTTTCTTCAATATGAAGGAAATTAATTATTTCGGCATAATATCAGACAAACTAAGCTAAATACATGAATGTTTCCTTACTTAGGATATAATCCGTCATTATTTTTATACCTTGTACATAACAAAAATAATTTTCTAAAAGGATTGGTTTTGGAATTTTTTTATTGAATATTTTGTTTTAAGTTGGTTTACGGATTAAAATGACTATACTTTTTAGATTAATTCGTTATAGACGAAATTTTACAATAAACGGGTTGGTTATAAAAGGGACTTACCTACATTTGTACTTTTTTATAGTTTCTTGTGTATTTTCTTGTATTTAGCAACTATATAATCTGAAAACCTTCGTAATAGTCAATCTTCTTCAAAGAAACTTATGGTATTTTGTAATGAAAGCTTAGTTACCTAATTTTATATTTTGTGAATATAGTACATAATGGGTTATATAGTCCATTCATCCAGAACTAAAAAAGACTTCTTTAAGGCTCTACACTTGTTGAAAGCAATATTGCTGCAATAGAATCAAAATTCACGATTCTGGCTATATTACTCAAAATAAAAATCTGAAATTTACCATAAGTAATTACGAAGCATTATTTGATCGAAAAATTCATACAATACATTGTTGCGACAACAATTAGAGAAAATAAGAATTAAATTATGCATTTTAATATTACAAACTACGGCCTTATTATTGCATATTTATTAATTTTGTTTTAAATAGTCGATTTCTTGCATTGTTCGTGAGAGTGCTAAGAAAATATTTTTTGTCAAAAAAATTACACATCTGAGGAAAAAAATAGTAAAAAATCGGCCAAATTGACTATTTTTACTAATTTATTACTAAAATACCATTAAGTATTTCAAAAATATAATTTCTTAGCACTCTAGAGTCATCTTTTAACTATCTATATATAAAATATGAAGAGTGTAGGTGTACTAACAAGAGCTCAGTTTGTAATATAGCAAGCTCCCTTTTTCACTATATTTTTGACACAAGTGTAGCGCCTTAATACCTTATATTTCCTGAATAGTTTCCGACTGCTTTCAGGTTCTCTGGAATAAATTTTGCAAAACCTTATGATCTATACTCTACGGAAGTAGAGTACAGGAATAATTCCTATTAAGAGAAAACTAGGATAATATGCATACCTCGATGCATACATTATATCTATCACTCCTTTTCCCCGCAGTTTAGATGTGACTGTTGTGACAGCTTCACATACTGTGAGTCATTAATATAGACATAATATTTTAAAGTCTGGAACTAGTATTTAACTCATGGTTGTTAATGGAGAGTGCACCACAGGAGAGATTTTCGTGTATACTTAAACTGAAATTTGTATCTGACAGAATTTGAACCTGAGTTGGCAGAATCACAGTCGGTCATATAGTACACTCGGCTCACTTCATACTTTGAATTCTCTTTTGATAGTAATAACTGAAAACATAATGTAGGCAACTATGATTTGGGAATCTTAAGCCTGGATCTCACGACGGACATTATCGACCGGCAAATTGTTACAAGCACTTTTTACTGCCATTAGTTTAGATATGTGCAGCTAAACAAATTGCCATGCTTAAAACATAGTAGTTTGTGACAAATGTTGCTGATATTGGCAACAAATTGTCGATAATGTCAAGGCTTTTAGTTTCTAGAATGTAGAGTAACTTAATATGTTCAGTTTTCTGGGAAAAGGAAAATGGCCCACTTCAAAGAAATTTCACAACCGCTGAAATTGGATCTCCTGGAGGAAAACTAGTATAATTTTTAAACACCAGATTGAAACTAAATTTGATAACCTAGTATTAGAATATGTCCAGATTCTCTGAATATATGCAGTATTCTCGTATGTGGATAAAATTTAAGCACCACTGGAAACTAGAACAATTTCTAGAGTAATGTATTCTCTAGGAGAGTAGCTATATGTGGTCCACTCCACAGTTTGTCAACCACTGGAGCAGTACCTCCTGGGGGAAAACTAGGATAGAGTCTTTTGGGTGCCCTGGTATAGATTTTCGGGACAGGTGAGCGACAGAGAAGCCCTGAGTGCGACAGAGAGCACATCTCCGGTGATGCGATTTCAAGAGCGCTAACTTTATCGACCGCATTCTCCAGACACTGAATGACGAGAGCGCGAAGAGCGAACAGAACGAACAGATACAAGGCAATGTCCGACCGAGTGTGTAGTACGAAGAATCGAGTAATTAAATAACGTACGTTGTGTATCATGTCGGAGTTGTGTCCACGGATGCTATCGTCATACGTGCTAATTACACACGGAAACAACACCACAACATCCCGATGACAATCGTATATGCGCACAAATTACTAACCCTGCAGATGCATTTGTCACAAATAAATGAATACGGCTCTGGCTTTATTTAGCTTTATGGCGAATTATAATTATTTGCAAATTTACTTTCACGCTTTATGCATCTACAGACAGAACAATAAATAATAAATAAACATAGATAGGACGGATAGCTGAGTGCGCCATGTTACGAACTATGTTCTGCCAACTCAGGTTCGAATGCAGTCAAGTACATATGCCAGTATAATTACACAAAATCTCTCCTCCCTGTGGTATAATTTCGACTAACTACCATGAGTATTTGAGAGTTGACGGTTGACAACTGTACACATGGTATATTATATATCTATACCGATGATTCGTGATGACTGTCAGCCAATTAGGGTAAAAGGCGTATTACTAAACAATCTCTATTATTTTTACTAAAATTTCATAAAATCTGCTGTTGTGTTTTTAGATATATTTTTAAGGTAGTGGAATTAAATAATTTCAATACACACACAAGATGCTAATATAAATTTTAAGATTAATTTCGGTTTTTTATTAACCTTGATAAATACCTATACACAAATGTGAAACAAAACGAAATCACGCTGAACATTTTACGTTTGACTCACGATCACTCACGCTCACGAATTTATTTTTATAGTCGCGCCCGATCACTCACGACGATCACGCTCGAGTTACGAAAAAATATTTTTATATGAAATCTAATAACAATAAGTTACTTTAGTTCCGCAAAATCGTAGTAAAAAGTACCTACAACTTAAGTAGAACTAAAAATTTTTCGACCTGCCTGTGCACCCGATGGCAAACAAGTGTTATTGCCGAATTAGCCTTTGTTTTGTGTTAAAATTTTGCAAATTAAGTTTTTATATCGTGTATTATAATTTTTACTCACCCGAGAAAAAATTCACTCATGCCCGATCACTCACGATACATTGCACGTCACTTACGCTCACGCCCAATTACGATTCAAAATTTCTCACGTTTACGCGGGTCACGCCGTGATCCATCGTGACACGACAAAGTTCACGACCCGCGCCTAGTTCTACTTGGCACTGATTACATAGATCGTGGGTTCGAATCCGGGTCAGTTGTGAAATTTTCATTGCTTGATTTGAATCAGTGTCTAATCTCGTCACCATTTCAAGTTGGGATACAATAAACTTGGCAACCACAAAGTTATCGGGTTTAGATGGCTATGGCTGAATCTCTCCCATTTTTAGGGGGTAATAAAATTTAAAAAAATCGATATATATGCGCTCGTCACATCCAAGTAGAGTTACATTTAAAAACTTAAAACAACATTACTGAGTGTCCAATATTATTGTTTTAATTGATTAACAAATTCAGCTGAGTTTCATTGATTCAAATAAAAAACGTCTTTAGAGTTAACTTATTTTATGTCTCATTGCGATGACGGGTTTCTGTTGTTGGTTTTCCGACATGCGCATGCAAATTTGAATATTCCAGTCCTCTTCTTATAAAATGCTTTCAATGTAACCCAAGAATGTGTTTACATTTAACTGCCTGACTCGCCAAATATAGCATAGGAATGAATCAGAAAAACTCCGCACATATGGTCACCAAATCTGCAAAAGGCAAGAATGGCACAGTTTCACCAGGTGCAGAAACAGATGTACCACATCAATTTACACCAACAACTTGACGCAGTGGGCTTGTGCTTTCTCGAGTTGCTTTTAACGCCAAAAACAAAGAAATTACTACAGATACAAATATTCTGCGAGATAATTAACAGTAATAAAATTAACTGACATAGATGAATAGCGGCCATTAATGAAACGAGACATATGCAAAATTAAGTTATATGCGGGCTATCAAGAATTAGAACGGTGGACTAGTCAGCCTATTTTGTCTCGGTCATTTAAAAAATATAATAAAATATATTGCGTAGTATTACGTATTTTTATGCACTATCAGTAAAAAAATTGCTATTTATGTAACAGGAAAGGAAAGGAAGGTAGTTACGCATGTGATATTTGTAGCACAAGGCGTAGCCGAGTTCTGTAAATACGTAAGTAAGGTAATTAGATACCGAGATTCTTAAGTGTTGCATGTTGCATACAATAATATTTTTACTTTCGTTTGAATAAGTGTAATTTATTTGAAATTATGCAATTTTGACATTAAATTGAAACTTATAAATTTTGTCATAAAACTAAAACATATAGGTAAATTAGATTATCTACAAACAATATTTTCAATGGAGTTTAAAAAACATTTAAACTGTATGATATATGCGATTGCAAGTCAATACTATTTTATATTGTTTCTTTACAATGTAGTCTATAATTTTTTAAATAAAATTGTAGTTTTGTGTACATTTTATTTAAGGAAAACAGTGAAATAAAGACCATTTCGTGAAATATCGAAATAAGTTCATTATCTAACGCAAATTAGTGACATAAAGTGTCGATTACTTTAATTTATTGCTATAGGTAACGGTTTTCTTTTTTTTCTTTTCGATTTGCTTCCCAACTAACATATTATTAATGATACACAGTGACCCATAAGGCAGTCCCATCTAATTAAAGCATAACTGTTCAAATACATTATCAATTAGTGTGTGCGGAAGCATCATGGAGACACTTTTTATTATTCGTAATAATCTTTTTAGACCCATAAAAAACCTAATTCAAACTTCTGGGATCTAAAAACTTTCAGCATTAATTACTGAAATTACTGCTAGAGCACCTACAGATATATTTATACCACAATGTGCATTTAGCAGTAAAATACTCTCGACCATTAACGCTGACTGCAGTTATAGTCGGCACTAACCAGTAACCACTGGTCTTCTTACCAAGTTTTATTACCTACATTTTGAAGATTATTGCAGTTAAATAGTCAATAATCTATTTGTTACACATTAAAATACGGGTCGACATATTTCAGACTTCATTAAATATGATGTGTAGGTTCTAATAATGAAGATGGTATTGTAAATTTGATAGCTCGTAAAATAGTTTACGAGCTTTGTTATTATCTGATGCTACTGACTATTTCAGTCTATATAAATCTAAATAGCTTCTGCAATATCGTATAGCGAAAAATTACATCAATATGGAAATTGGAATACTTAGTATCAAATTCAATTGAACCTTTACATTCTTTGAATAAAAAGTACATTAACGCACAAAAAAAAATAAAACTACTCAAGTTCGAATCCAGACAGGTCTTCCCTGTAATGTACTGATCATCCACTATCAACCATGAGTATAGGCGGCGTTACATGATGCCAGTAACTCGTTCAAGTCGCTAAAGTTTAGTTCGCACTAGGCTAGCAGCGAGTAATTTAGTAACTAAATCAACTAGAACTGACCAAAAAGTGTTCAAACTGAATTAATCTGAAGGAAATTGGTGTCTACAGTAAATAGTTGTAAAGTATGCAACTTGTTCAAGTATAGCTCCCTGAAATCGTAGAGTTTATTTCAAGAGAGGCGTATACAATTTTTGTTATTATAAACAAACGATGGAAACACTAGGTACTAAATCTATCTACACGAATTTATTTGATATGATAGTAGGATTGTCACTTGTTCCAGTAAATAGATCTGGTTTCTATTCACTTGACTGGAATCATAACTAAAACCAATGATGGATTTTATTACTAAAATATCTGTCTACACCAAGTAAGTACTAAAATCCAGAGTTGAATTTTAGTGACTGGAACAAGTTACTGGCATCGTGCAACGTCACCTTATACCTACAATTTAACCGGATATACGGTAAAACATAAATTATCTATGTCGATGGTTGATAAATTAAAATAAAACATATAATTTTGTTTAAAATTTAATAATTTCTCTTGTGTGATTCTTTTGTGACTAAAACGGTAAAATTTACACTAAAAAAGCTGTTTTGGTGCGTATGAATTTGGCAAAACCCGTGTAAGAGGTTCATCTGCAAAAAATTTATGCGTAAATGCGACAAATTTATGCACATAACATAAAATAGAAAATATTCCCTGCATAAGATAAAAACGCCGGGTAATTTTGTGTTTAAAACTACAAGTAGCTAATTCAGTAACATGGGTAGAGAAGAGAACATGAAGGCACTTTTCTCGCGCTGCCATTTTTCCGCTTGTAGTTGCGGAGTTTCCCAGCACCTGAATGTTTTATAACGCAGGTATTAAATGCAATGCGAGAGCACAGCGCACAAACTGCGGATTATATTTCTACGTGCGAATTTTCAGAATAAATGAAATTTTCATTTCCGAGTCAAGAGATATCTTTACATTCCTCGGAAGAATGAAATATTGTTTACACAGGAGATCATTGAATTCATTCCAGCTGGATCCTACGTCGGTGGGATCTTAAACTCAACGACACCAAAACAATTATTTTCTAAAACTTTTAAAGAATTAAGCCTGTTGCAAATGGTCAACAAAGGATTTATGACTGGTTCCATTAGAAATATTCATGTTTACTTCTATAGTTGGGTCAAGGAAACAGTCAATGCACGGCATAAATAACGTCATTCATATTTATGACGTCAGTTAGACAGTATGTTTACATGTGGACCATGCAATTGTCAAAAAATGTAGCACAATATTTTTTACAACCATGTTTAGAGATTCAGAAATATTAAACGTTTTTCAACTACAAGAAATGAGACTTCTTATCCTGACAAGAAACAATAAATACAATAGAACCTGCCTTAACTATTATAATTTCAAACTAAAACCTCAAACATTCGAGTGAATTGAAATGCCTCTGTACTAGTATGTAAACAAAATGTTGGTAGCAAATAATGTCAAATTGAGTACCAACAGTGCATCGTAATTTTTTAAAATGATTTGTCACTTTACCGTTGATTGTTTGTAAGAAAATCAACAGAAGCAATAAATATTGTCAATTATTAACTCGTAATCTATTTTTAAAACTCAATCAAAAATAATTTTATATAAATGTACAAAATTAATTGCGGTTTAAAATTGTGAGAGCTTCTGTTTAAATTAGTATTTTTTAATACATTGTATAAATAAATAAATAAATTAAATTTCGATGATGTGGCAATTTAGGTCTATAAAACCAATGGCACTTAAATGTTTACGTCATTTAGAATGCAGTTTATTTTGCGAATTTTCAAGTATTTGTCATTTAATTTTTTTTACTAGAAGTTGTAAAAACACCTTGTGTATTGTACTTGTTTCTCATTTACATATTACAATTTTTATTCTTTATATTTTTTCAATACATAACTGTTATTATTATTATTTTTTGCCTTTTGCTATGTTTGTCTTATTGTTAATTATTGAAAAAATGCACCAATCCATGACATGAATTCTGACATTCCAAAACATTTTTTGTCAAACATTTTAATTTAAATCCAAATTAGCTGATAATTAAATAATCTGCTTCCTCGTTTTGCCAATATTTTCTAATTATAAAAATAATTTATTTCTCATTGTTTTTCGTAAAAAATTCTTTCTGTGGCGTGGCGATGAGAGCAACGAGCCAACGAGACACTTAACTCCAGTGTTTTGCACTAATTATGTTCGCATTGGAGCATCGGTCTGCTTCTGGTCGCAATGAAGTCTATCGCAAAAAATAGAAAAACGCGCTTGTAAGCCGACGATTCTCTTGTTTTCATAGGCGGGGCTTTTGTTAGCAGCGGCTCTCAAAAAGTGACCAGAATAAGCACAAAATACTACATGATGGATCATATACTTATCAAGACGAAACATTTTTATGAAAATTAGAACAAACAATGTGTCGAAATCCCTGTAATCGTATTCTGAAAAAACACCAAGCTCCAAATAATTTCTCTTTATACATAATAATCTAGTGGCATGAAAAATGTTCTCGGTACTTTGAGATTTATTTTTTCAATTTTTGATAAATTCTTTTTGATCTGTAATCTGCATAGGTATCAATACTGTATGTACTCTTAACGGATGTACTCGAAGTTATGATACACCTTGTATACAAACACAATAATCAACTAAAGTATTAAATAGGCAGATTCTACAATTCCGCAACTATTCGCTCCTTTCTTATTAACATGATTCAAATATGGACTAAACACATTTAAAATATCATCCTTATTACAAGACTTGAGTATCACATACTTTCAGTCATATGTATACCGTGTGTGCGATAATCAGCAGTCAATTCACGAATACTGATGATTATTAGTAATAAAAGTACAACACAGATTAGATTTTCGTGCAGTGAACTGTGTACTGTGTACCTGGTTGTATTATAGAACCAGAGTTGCTCACTTAAGGAATTTGGCTATCCTTTGCATAAATATTTTGGAATTTATTTTTTCAAAGAATCTTTAATAGTGAAATGTGTACCTGACTGCGCTGACTTGAGTTGCTAACTTATTCCGTATTCTGTAAAGTTGAACTATAGGCGTTTCTATGTTCATAATGACACGGAACCGTAACCATGAAATACCTTTGTTCAATTTTACAGAATATAGAATAAGTAACCGGTTACATCCATTATAAACACTTGGCTAACCAGTCCATAAATAATATGGAATATATTTTTTAAAGAAATCTTAATCATCCTCATGTGTCACCGTTCAAAATGTCATCAGCTCAAAATATGAGCTACCCAGATATATTTTTTATTTTGTATAAAAAATGTTTGGTTAACACCATATGGTCGAGAAATTAAGCTCATAAGTGACAAATCTTCAAAATGCCAACAGTTTTGGTGTCCCTGTTGTAGGCTATTGGACTATATAGCGTAGTATGTTAGATTTTTTGTTTAGTCTTTACTGATGACATTTCCTTTCGTTGAAGAGTAGTTCTACTTTATTTATTTTCCTTTATTAAAAGTAGTGTAGCACTATAATTATTTTAAATTTATGGATATTTTAATTTATGCTGATAATTTCTTGAAAGTTGCCACTATAAATTGAAAAGCAAATGAGACTTTCCCACGAAGACATTTTGAGGCGCCACATTTGACACAGCAAATAGAAAAAGTGGGAGCAACGAAGATAAACCAAAGAAAGGAAAACAAATAAGTCGAGAGATTACACAGACAAAAAATATTTCAATGTGCAATACATTCAGAGATACACACAACCTAATGCCTACACGTTCCAGGGTTTATTTCAAATGAGGAAAAATTAAATCAATTAAAATGGAATGAAATCTGACGACTGCCTGGAATTTTAATATCCCTTTAGTTGAGAACTTATCTACCTACGTATTCCGAATGAGTTTATTTTCTTTGTTTTTGGCATTTCCGGTATTTATGTCATTTTTTAATTGATATAAAACCTTTTCCATGTATTATACTAGTGGGGCTAAAAAGGATACCCCCTTGAAAGAATTAAATCCAACTTTTTGTTTATATTTTTCTTTTACCATTTCGGGTATAGTAGTTGGTAGAGTATACGACAGGGGACTTTTTTACATACCTACATATCTAAAACGACTTTTACTCAATTTGGCTGTGACAGCATCATATACTGTAAATCATCGGTATAACTATATCTATATTTACCGTTAGTATGGTTAGTTAGTCTACAATCTGGGTACTTATGGTTGTTCGTGAAAAATACACCATAATAGAGATTTTTGTGTAGTTAAATTGAAATGTGTCAGTACTTGACTGCATTCGAACCTGAGTTGTCAGAACCATAGTCGGTCACATAATACATTTGGCTATCAGTATATTTAACAATTTAATGCTAAAGGATAATGTAAAACACCTCCGAATAAATGTAACATTTATTCACAACAAGAATATATGTTATTTGCGTCACTACTTGCATGAGACGTATTTACATTGCGTACGAATTGCGTATAATATTAAAAATATGAGTGATTAGACATCAGGGAGCACAAATACATAAACTTATATTTTAAAGAGAAAATTTCGAACTTCCCTTTAAAGACAGGCGGTGTACCGATCAAAAAGTTGAAAAACAATAAGTTTTTTATTATTCTCTTTCTTTATAAAATTTCTAAAAACTCCAATGCGTCGTTTAAAAATTCATTCCTGCATGAATTATTTCCATCGTACTTTTCACAAAGCGAAACTCCTAAATACGTTTGTTTATTTCCTTACTCGAAGAGTGCGGTTTCATTCCTTTAAACTTACACATAATGAACATTTGATGTTTGAAAACTTCTTCAACAAAGAAAATTAAAAACTGGAAGGTTAGATTCGAGATATAACCGTACTTTCACGCAGGAACATCCAAACATTTTAATCATAACTCGAGTGAATAATAATAGTTTAATAATACTCAATTGTGAATATCTTAAAGATTAAGTAGGTATTCATTTAACATTTTGAATAATTTTAGTGATTTAAAATTTTTCAAAATTTATACCTAATTTGAAATTTTCATGAAATTTTGGCGAAATATACAAAATTTTACGAAATCTGTAAGTTTTAATGATTTTTTATTTCGCCGTGCGCAAATTGAATTTTTTCGCTCTCCATTCCCGCTAGTTTCTCCTTTGCACATGCATTTCCGTATAGTTTAAAAATTGAGCCATTTTGCACACACAAATACAGTCACTCAACAGGTTACTTTGCGTGCAGGTATAACAAAATATATCGTGTGCAACTTGTGCGCAAAGGCAACTAGCGCTCGGCAACATTGCAGCCTTCGCCGTGAGCGACCCTCGGCCAACCTCGGCTACGTCTCGGGTCGCTACTGCTCGGACTGTAACTCGCCTCGTGCAATTGCATACTTTGCCCACTAGATACACAATAAACCTACTATTCATTGTCTAAATAAAACTCATCGTGTAAGAAACGTAATATGAATAAAATGTAAAAAATAATGTTCCATAATTAATTTATTTAAAATTTAAAATTGATTTGTAGTCTTTGTAGTCCCAGCTGATAAAAATAAATATACCTACCTACCAATAAAAAATAAAAGTTTTTTTTTAATCTATGAAATTTATGAAACTTTCATTTCATGAAATTTTTAAATTTTCACAACGAAATTAAAAAAACTTTCATCGCTACTAATTTGATCAATGAAACTTTAACTTTGACTGGAAGAATTTCTTGTAGGTAGGTACTATTTAAACATAATATGCTGTTGCTAAGTAGGTTGTGTAAATAAAACTGAAAAGTTAAATATTTTGAAATTTACTGAACGACGACAGATATTATAAAGTAAGGTTATGTCTCGGGTTATGTTTATGCTTCATCAATTCCATTCTTAAGTTTTAGATAAGTGTTTAAAATTTATGATGCGTAGTTTATTTTAATAATCTAAATATTGTATCAAATCTAATGTATTTCTTTTTGTTCTAGGTAAGTGATGTCACCTTTATTTAAAAAAGACGAGTACACCAAACAGGTATTGTGGTACAGCTATATTTAGATTACCCATTAATGCGTTTTTTCCAATTCTTTAATAACTTATTTACCCCCCAAAGAAATAGTCGAAACCTCGGCAAATAATATTTCAGAAAATATTAAGTGTATTACTCTAATCGAATGAGTATTTTCCCCACGTTAGAAGTTCTACCAGAAACCCATTACAGGCGGCCATCCACCCCATTTTAGCCCAGCTATAATGGCTCTTTAATATGTAGTTGAAGGAATAATCAGTTATTCATCGTACGCCAGCATTAGTGTTTTTTTCAGTTTTATGGAGTGCTTGACATCGGATCAATGATTGTCAAAAGCAAAAGGGACATTAACTACGTTTTGTTCAGATTTGGCACTATTTTCTTAAAATTGGAAAAGTAGAAACATAGGCATAGGCATACTTCATATTACTTACCTACAAGATTCCAAAAGAACAAAATTACAGATGAAAATTGTAACTAGGTTTGTACCTTGTTACATTGCTTAGACGAGTATTACACTACAATAGTTCTTGGACATAGAGATCTTTTATAAAAGATATTTAACGAGATATTTGATAGTGTAATAGCTGTTCTTTAATAAAAGTTGAGCTAACTTTTTAAAAAGATGTTTGACGAGAAATGTGACAGCGTAATAGCTATTCTTTTATAAAAGTTAGCCCAATTTTTATAAAAGAAGGGCTATTACACTTTCAAATTTCTCTTCAAATATCTTTTATAAAATATCTTTGTCATAGAAGAGTAATACCGGCCTAAACTAAAACTGTATATAAAATGTACTGTTAACTGTTTCCTGTTTCGGTATTTAATATAATGTTTGCAAAATTATTTTCTAACATTCTGTATAAACATAAATTAATTCTTTAAAAAATACGGGTTGCATTTTGTTTAACCTCAAAATGAATACCTAATGAATAAAGCAAAAAGTGATACATCTCCACACACGCAATATTTTGTTGTGTATGAGACGCGTTAATTTAAATGACTTGACAATCATTTATCGGTCAGTTTTAGTTTTTAGTCATTGTTGGTCATTGTTTTATATAATTTTAATGCAAAATTTTTACATAAATTTCTAATTAAATATTATATTTGCTTGAAATTTATAACGCAGGTGCAAACAAAATCTCTAAGTAGTATTTCGTTCGGGTTTCTATGTTGACTTTGATTTCATGAGTTTTTTAAAATTATAATTACGATATTAAATAAAATCTGACAAATATTTTAGTGTAATATTGTACTGTTTAGTTTGTTAGTTATAAATTCAAGTGTAGGTACCAAATTTCAATTTTGTGAATGCAAGTGTACATATTGTCGTTTGCCATTAACAAACTTTACAAATTTCGGGCTGTGAATGCAGCTTAAATTTAAATTTTCTCCACGACACTAGCTAGAGTAATATAGTAATTTGTACAGTAATTAATATATTACTACTGGTAATGTAGATATCCCCCCTTCAAAACTTGCCGAAAGTCATTTTTTAAGGTTAGAAAAAGGGCAAAATTGTAATACTCGTGTTTGACCCGCCGTCATATTTTACTTTCTGCCGTCGTTTTTTAAGTCTTTAAATTTTGCGAGTTTTTTTTGGTAATTTGTCATCGTAAACTCTCGGTTTTTATTTGAGAAATGTTGTGATATATAAAATAGTTTTTGTAGCGTTGAAATTTATATTAATGATTATTTTGATCTAGATATTTTTTACAAAATTCACGCTTATCATAATTTTAAATTTATGGGATTCGGAAAGAAAAATGAATTTTTAATCACTGCGTTATTATTTGAAAGTGGAGCGCGGTATCTCGATGGTGGCTTTGGCTTTCAAATGTTTTTACACGTTTTGCGTCATTTCCATGAATGAGATTTAAAAAAAACTTCGAAATGTTGGCAGCATATACATGTTACAAAATAGCATTCATCTACAATTCTACTACTATTATATAATAACTATTTACATTCATTATATACTTGTTTTCAGTTTGATAATATAATAATGCAATAAAATAAAACTTCGTATATTTTGGCGAATAGAACTATCTGTACTCTGTACTAAAGCAAATACACAAAAAAAATCATCCCGGTGAGAATGGCCTGTCAAAATGTGGGCCGCTAAATTAATTCTTCAATGAGCGAATTCTTTTTTCCTGTCAGGATTCTGAATTATGAGAGAATTAGCTAATCTATCCTGTCTTTTATTGTTTGTTTTCGAACAAGAATAGTTAAATTTTGAATATGTTTAAAACATATTTCATTCTATACTATTTCGTTTTTACTTTCTTATACACAGAGCTGAAAAGATTTTGGTCGCATTTCTAAAATCGGAATAGGAAGTTTTTTTAAAACATAACAATAAATTCGATGTATTTCAAATATGGAAATAACCATAAGAATGTTATAAATATAAAATGTTAACAATAATATAAGGAATCATTATCGTTAAATGAATTTCCCGTACCTGCATTCAATTTTGAGAAAAAACTAAATTATGTATTTAATAAATACATTTCAATAATCATAGTTGCTTGAAAACAAACAAGCTAAGTCAGTTACGTTAGTTTCTATTCTATTATGTCAAACGTGTGTCAAGTGCAACAATAATTATACGAGTACATATAGTTGTGTATAAGAAAGTCGAGTAGTAACCACACCAGATTTTTTAAATAGATTTCTTGTTGTAAGAAAAGTGGCCAGCTAACTTGATAACAGCATCGGAATGACATTATCACTTTATCTGGTTGGTGTCGTAGTGTCAGATGACACAACTAAACGAGCTAAGTAATAAAGTGACAAAAGAAGTCATTAGTTGTTTTCTGGGAGACAAGGTAGTTATTGTTTGCTTCTTGCTGATTCCTCGATCAAAGGAGAATGAAATAAAAGATGAAATAGAGAGAACACATCGTAATTCCTTGCGCGCCCAAACAGAAAAGTATTTTTAAACCATTTCCAGTCTACGGACGAAGACGGAAGCTATTACAATTGCTTCACCGGAGTACAAAAAGAACACGAGTTGTTGATTTAGACGTTTATCTCGTAGTTTTGTTATTAGAATGAGCAGAAATTTAATAATGTCAAGAAGACAAGAAGCCACTGCTGCCAAGAAATGCATACCGGAAACTCAGCGATACGTTAAATTTGAAATGATTGTTTAAATAAGTAGGTACGTACTGAAAAGTAGAATAGTTGCATAATATTTTCTGATATTTTAAAGTTTCAGGAAACAATTTGACCGAAGTTTGATGTAGCATATTTGTACAAAAAGCCTTTTCTTTCTTAAAATTTGACAAATCGATTCAAAATAACATTTTAGGTCATTCATTTTAAGCAGATAACAAATATTTTTGCGAATGACTAATAAATTATGGCAAAGTCATACAGATAAAGTCATAGACATAGATTATGTGACCAGTTCCATTAGGAATAATATAAGTAGAGGAGAGAGCAGGGTTGAAAAAAAACATGTTTTTTTCAATTTTAAACAAAACATTTGTTTTTTACTGTTTAAAACTGTTTTTTTGGTTTAAAACATGTTTTTAACTCTGCACAAAAAAACATGTTTTAAACAAAAAAAATATGTTTAAAACATGTTTTAAACAGGGTATCTGTTTTAACTAAATATTGTTTCAATCGAAAGATGTCGCCAATGCTACTTTTTGTGCGAGAACGGGGATTTACATCGTTCTAGCTGCGTAGCACCGATGGTCGGTGGTTGAATTTGTTTTGTTTTTGTCATGCGTCATGAATGGATTTCGGTATCATTTATTCACAATAGGCGTTAAGGGATAGTTAATAAGTTCATAGCATAGTCCAGTGCACATTAAGTGTAGTTCTATTTAATATTATGTAATTAATATTCTTTCTGACCTGTTCACACGAGGAAAGTTTTCACTAAAAAGTTTCTTGAAAGTAAAACAATTGCTAGGAGTTGTCATAAGAAAAAACTGCCAATGTCAATATCGTTCATACGGGGAATGTAATTATTTTTATTAAATATATTTAAGATCACTAATAATAATACATTATAAAAAATAATTCCCCTACGGTTTCTCCATGACCTGCATTGACAGTTTTTCTTATTACAACTCCTAGCTCCTAGCACTTGTTTTACTTTCAAGAAACTTTTTAGTAAACACTTTCCTTGTGTGAACAGGGCATTAGCATTATGTTTATGAATTTAAAAAATTCTCAAAGATATTTTAGAGACTTTTTTATACTCTATAAGTACCAGCGAATGATTTAATTAATAAATTTAATTAAACGTAGGAAAAAAAACAGATTTTTTTGATTGTTGTTTTAAACATGTTTAAAACAGTTTTAAACACCTGATTTAAAACACAGTTTAAAACATGCAATAAAACATTAGGCCTTGTTTAAAACATGTTTAAAACAGTTTGTTTAAAACAAATTGTTTTAAACAAAACAACCCTGGGAGAGAGTAAGCTGTTACAAGGTACATTACAGATAATTCAAAAGACTTAGTGATGTGCTATAAAGACACAAACGATCATGGCAACGTCCGCTATCGCCTCCTGTACTCTAGGGCGTTTATGTAGTCACTGAGTACAGCATGTTTACGTGGTGACCAAAAATATCAGTTTTGTAATATTTATTCTTTTTCGTAATTTTGGTTTCATATCGTAGAGAATTGAGATAGGTAATTTATTGGATTTATGTTATTCTTGTTACTGTAAGTTTATGTATTGTTTATGAAATCACATAAATCATTATCAGAAAGAAATAATATTGAAAACTGACTAATTAAAGTGGTTCCATTGATTAAAATTAGAAATAAGTAATTAAATGTTCAAAACGCTAGCTGTAACTTTTTGCCCCGTATACAACAACCTACCCAATGCTGGGGTATGTTGTGACACTTGGCAAATTTTGAAAAACAACAATTTTCATCTACTTCCTATTACATTAGCCTCCAAATAAATATCATATTGTATAGCCAACAACCTTTATTTTAAATCCCAACAATTTAATTTTAATCGTTTTACCCAATAAAAGCATGACATAAGCTATATGAAGGTATCAGTCTTTTTGAAATGTCGTTAGATGATAAAAAAAGTCAACACAATGGAACTAATTATTGTGTGTATGTATCAGTGTAAAAATATTGAATAAACGTTTAAAAATTAATGGAAATTCATGGAAATTTGTCTGAACTGTCGAACTTTTTATGACATGTACATTTATTATAACATATTTAGCTGCTACTTAGAATTAGGGTATCACGATATGTTATTTACATTCGGTTTTATTTATATTTACAATAGTGTTTTCTCTACAGTAAATAAAAACTCTCTATAAAGTAATCCGTTTTTTCCGTCAAGATTGGAAATATCATGATTATTTCGTTTTCAGTGATGATACCCGTACTTTATTATTGGTAAATGAGATTTTAATCATGGTACTAATAAAAAGAACGTGTGTTTCATGCAAACATAGCTACAAAGCTTTGTAGCGAATGCAGACATGCGATTACTGCCTACATTATCGCTATTTGATCAGCGTTTTTACATCGTGAAATTAGGCAGAGTTGACTACACACTCCACATCTGTTTTGTGTATCTTACATGTTTTGTTCATGACTCAAATACTAAAATAACGCCGAGTAATTTTTATCAGCGTGTAATAAATTTGTCACGGGTCAATGGTACAATGATAAATTTCAGACAGATATGACTTTCTGGAATTGAGAGTAAACAGTAAAGAACATCTGCTTGTTGTCAATGACTTTATTCTTTCTAAAACTCTATTTTTTTAGAAGTCGTAAAAATTCAACCAACATTTTTAATTTCTATAACTAAATTGTAACCATGTTTAATAGAACAATTCAACCAATGACAGTATTATTTCATTCGTGAACTGCAAACTAAGTAGTAAGTATTAAAACTAAGCATTTAGTTTTAAGGTTTACATTTATGTTTACGTTTAAGAAAATTTGAATACATCCAGTTAACAGTGAGAGGGAAGTGTGAATGCTCATATCTAGTTATATGAATTTAAACTTTTTAAACGTATACATAAATGTAATCCTTAAAACTAAATGTGACTGAGGCATGAGGCTGTAGTTACTTGTAATGTAATTTAAATAAATTTGTACTCATAATAAAGGATTATTAATATTAAAAAATGTTTTTAGTACAGCTAGATATTTGGTTTTGTATTCGAAGGATGGTCATCTGAAGTATAATGTGTGTTAAAAATAGTTACAAGCCAATCATTGAAGTCATAATAAACAAGACAAACAATGAACTCTATACCTACATTCAAACAAAGACCTAATATACTTTTATCAATAATTTACTGATAACAAACACACATTCATGTCTGAATCATCTTCGGTAAGGATGAACCAACCCGCGTGAGTCAAACTAATCAGTTAAATTAATCATGGCAGTATTCGTCGCAGTTGAAATTCAGAGCGAGTACTGTCATTATTCTTTTGGTAATGACTGTTTTGAGGGCAAATCCTTGTAGGAAGACAACAGAAGGTAATGCTGCAGAAAAATTTACCAACCCGGAAATGTCAGAAGTTTATGTGTAGGGAAGCTAAGAGAAAAAACGTGTAAGATAGTTCTCTTCATTGAAGAGCGTAATGTAGGTATAATACAGAGATATTTTGAAGAACGGTGAGACGGGCATCGCAGTATGTAATAGACTACTTGCATGATTTTTTAAAATTAAATATTTTTAAAGAAGAATAAAAACTTTGAACACGTATTTTATTAATTAGTTCAAAAAAATTAATATAGGTAATTAATATGTGACGTAGAATTACGCTGAACCAATGAATTAATTTTTCTTGTTCAAAATAATGACGTCACATATTTCTTTTCTTATACATACATACATTCATAAAACCACGCTGGGATTAGCACGAACCTCTTAACACACTCATTCATTCTACACGTCAAACATATCAATTTAAAACAAAAATAACTCACATTTTAATTTCAAATACATCAACACAAATTTTATATCACGTACCTACCTAGTTCACAAGCTCTAACATTCACATAAGTATTTAGTTTGAAAGTTTACATTTATATTTAAGTTTAAGGAACATTGCATTCACATAATAAACTTAAAATTGCTTTAGTAAGTGGTAAACATAAACCTTAAGTTTGGAGCTTTCAAACTTTAGTGCTAGAAAGTGAAAATTGTGGGTGCTCGTATAGTTACATGAATTTAAACATTCCTAAACTTAAACATAACTAAATGCTTATCTGATTGATGTTTTAAATTCATATATAACTAAATAAAAGTATTCACGCTTCACACTTTCAAGTACTAAATGAAAATCTCGAAATATAATACTTATGTGGATGCAGCTTTAAACTTGGTAAACATAAATATGTAAACCTTAAAACTAAATGCTTATGTGAATGATGCTTAAACCAGCAATCAATCTTCGCCAAACATTTCTGTCCTGACACACTTCTTTTTCCTCGTGTTCGTAGTAAAGTGACAGTTAACTAACTGTTGGATAAATATCCAGTCACAAAATGCAAAATTTTACAAGGAAAACGCTTCTGTAACTAATGCAGCAAATAAATAAAAACCAGTCTGCACGAAGTAAATTAAAATTACTTGTTTATTTCTTTTCCTCCCCTTGAAAATAATTAAACTTATTTAACTTTTGTTGGTTTCGTATTAACTCTGGGTTTCATAAAGAATATATACTTTGATACATTCAACCTGAGTATTTTTATGATTTCAACTCGAGTATAATTTTGCTTGCTGAGAAAAATAGTAGAAACGAAATTAATATACCCACATAAAACGTATTACGAAAAGAAGATTAATTTTTTTGCGGACTCGAGAAGTTTAAAATAATTTTTAATTATATGAAGTGCTGGATGATGCTGTTAATTATTCTAACCGCAAAATTAGTACCGGAAATTGTTTTTTGTTTTGGTAATCAAATTGGTCTTATTTTATTAGCGGGCAAAACAAAAATATTTTATAATTGTTGTGTTGCCTGCGCCTACCTACGCAATGTGTATCTACCGTTAAATATTTAAAATTTTCATTGCTTGTTTACTTGTTTTTCATTGGAATATCAAATTGGAAATTATGATTAGTAAATGAAAATTCGATTAAAATTGGAATATATTTTTTAAATTGATTTTTCGCTGCAACATATTTATAGGAAAAACAAACTTTTACATTTGTGATAAAATAAATTTTCTACATTTTGGAGTTTTAGAAAATTTAAACAAATTCCGTGTTTTGCAGGCAATTCTGTAACTTTTCCATCCGGTTTATTTACACAGCAGATAGGTATCTGTAAAGTTGAAGGTACGCTGTTATTGTGAACAGAGCCTGAAAATCGTTTTATAATTAACAATGGGAGAATCGAAAATGCTTTTTAGTGTATTCAAGCTTTTGAACCAAAATCCTTTGAAATTCCTTAAATGGATGAAAATTACTTGACATAATGTAGAAGTTTCTTGAAAGTTTATTTTCACTCGTAGAAACGTTGTATAATGCAGCGGGCATTATTAAAAGTTCTTAATAAATATCTGCATTTTCTAACAAAACAGAAAAATGTGTTAAGATGACAAAACTTTCTTACTTCATTTGCTACATCTCATATTCTGGTTTTGATAAAAGAGGAATACAAAATTGCTATTTTACTACGACTTAGTATTAAATAATACAGTAATTACATATTTGCTTTAAATTTCGTAATTTCTGTTTTGTTTTGTTTCACCCAGTTTTCAAAATCATATCAGGTAGGTGACGCCCCCAATTGTCTATACACTAAATAAGCCGATTCCTGGCGTTTGTCATAACCCTTTCCAGCATGGCAGCGGGTTTATTGGCAATTGCGGCCCGGATGTTGGCCTTCAGGTCTTCTAGGGTCCTTGGACGGTTGACGTAAACGCGGGATTTCAAAAAATCCCACAAAAAATCACAAGGAGCCAAATCGGGCGAGCGGGCTGGCCACTCCTTCGAAAGTCACGCTGGGTTGCGATCACAGAACATCTATTGGAAAAGTACGACGCTGTACACGCTACTCCGTACTCCAACGCATGATGGCGACTGACCGGGTGGGGAACAAAACTTTTAAATTGTACCTGTCGAATAAGATCACTCTCTCCCCACTACGATCCCTACAGCCTGAATGGCACGCATTTTAATAAAGCAAGTTATGATGAATCATCCTGTATAACATAACACTGCTGCTTAGTAATGAATTATTTTTCAATAGAATAGTCATATACCAACCAACTATTGATTTAAAGTATTACAGATCTCAACTAGTAATTTCTATCTTATTTTGTTCTTATGGTTTGTGTGGTTCGTATTGTTCAGATTTCGACTAATAGATGTAATAACCAGGGATGGGAAAATATCGATTATTATCGATATGAACATCAGTCAACATTACTTTTCGTTTGGCATTGATGTATCAATAACTCGATATTTTCCGATAATTATCAACATATATATCAACATATATCGAGTTATCGATACCAAAAAAAGTGATAGCAACTGATGTTCATGTCGATATTTATCGATACATCGATATTTTTCCCATCCTTAGCTAATATAATAACTATTTACAAAATTGTATTTTTTATACAATTTGTAAAAGTTAGCAAAGTAAAACATTTTGTGGCACAATAATTACAAATGTTCAAAGACAAAAATAGCTGGGTGTAAAACGTCCAAAAGATACAAGTCTAAAGGGGTTAAATCGTGGTAACAAGTTAGTTTTAGGGTTCTAACTCCCCGCGTCCCAACAGAGCACTCTAGACTGACGTCGCTTTAAAACATTTTAACATTTCGTCCAAGTGTATGTTACGTACAGATAGAGATACAACAAACACATACATCCTGTTCTGCTGGGCTTGCCGGCAACAGATAGCAACTTCCAAGCGGGGACTTCCAAGAAATTTTACCCAAAAACATTCCAACAGATTTCAAAAATGATTTTGATCATGGTTAGTTTGTAATACTTTCTTCCCAGTTTTGTATACCTATCAGTATGTACACTTATAGAAGTTTCTCATGTTACAAGTTTTATTTTATATTTTAAATGTGAGGCTGCCATATTTAAAGTGAGAAAATGTCGTATTGGGCGGTAATTTGTACATGCAATCATAGATTATATCACGCTTTTTACCAAGTTTGGATGTAGGAACCTTACATATTATGAGTCATCGGTATAAATATTTGCTCGTATTGTACCGTGTGTAAAGTTACCATCCGTCAACTTACATGTACTCATGATTGCTGGTGGAGAGTACTCCATTGAAAATAAGTTGTCAGAACCACATAAGAATGGTTTATTCCTATTTATTAAAAATTTGGCCCTAATCTCGGGTCTCATAATTTTGTCCAGTAAGTTCGAAGTTGAACTTTCTGTAAGTTGTATAAATATCTTTAAACATAAGGTTGCAAGATCGCAAGTTAGCTTTGGTATTACACATGTGTTTAATAATTCATAAAGTGTTCCACACTATTAGCGCATGCATCCACATCCTTACGGTGGAATTTTTCAACGAATATCAACCTCGCACATTTATTTGTTTGCTGGTGAACATCTGCTTGCTTCATGTTAACTCCTACCAAATGTGCATAAATATTTTCATCCCACATTAAATAACATACAAATATACTCCTACAACCTCATTTGCATCAGACATATTGCCAGCAGCGATTTATTAACTCAATTTATAATTAATCAACAGAAAAAACAAATACTACAAGGATCATTGCGTAAGATAATCATTAATAAGATCCTTCTTAATAAAGCAATACTTTAAAGACTCGTTTATACTCTTTGTTACAACTACAACAGAATGTCATATTGCCATGAAAATGGAAGATTGATCTCTTAAGAATTATTTATTCTCGCCAACATATTTTCTCTGTCTTCTTTCCCGATAAATAACTGAAAGAATGCTTCTGAAAACATCTAGAAAAGCGGAAAAAAATTCTATTAACCACGGAACAAAAAACAGTTTGGTACGCGTCGACGTAAGCAGAAGATAGGAAATGATACGACAATGCCGTGTTGCCAAATTTCACGTGGACCTGCTGAACCGAATAGAGAGTTGAGAACCAAGACATCAAACATCGGACACGGGTCAGCCGAAATTGAACATCCAACACTGACAAGAGGAAGGGGTTCTCAACAAGCTTCATACCTGGAGATGAATATTTTCTTTGTTGATGGTTTAGTCTATCGCAGAATCGTAGAATTGATCAAAGAAAAAGGAACTCGCAAATTAATTTAGATTTACTTGCTTTGTTTACACATGTAGTACATGTCTTTCACGCCTTTACTGGGTGTGACAGCCTAACATTTTATGATTCATCGATGCCAAAGTCGGCAGAAAGATTGCCATTAGAATATATGGAAACATTTACCACTCAACCAATAATCTGTAAATATATATATATATATATATATATATATATATATATATATATATATATATATATATATATATATATATATATATATATATATTACGCCTTTTACCCAACTTGGGTGTGAGAGCATCACAACTTAAGCTAGATTCAGACCTACCCATTTGAATATTATAAATGGCTAATTTAACCAACAGCGATCAACGTTCGCACTTATAATAATTGGAATTTTGTGGAAGCATTGCGGTTGTTATTTTAGCAATTATATTTATAATTGAGTAGGTCTGAATCTAGCTTTAAGATCCGTCGGTATAGATACATCTGTATGTGCGGTTGCCAGATGGTAAACTCATACTCATGGATTCGAACTTGAGCTGATAGGACCACAGTCGGTCACATATCATAATCAACTTTTCGGTATTAGAAATCGTTACTTCCGAAATTGAACGATTTCGATATATTTATTTTGTATGTTACAGTTTCGTTGTCCTAAATTCCTAGATATTATAATCAAATTTAATCAAACCTGGGAATTACAACATCCATTTTTCTCATCCCGGATATATCCAGATTAGTTATATCCCTTAGATAATTAAGCAGAATTATACTATAAATAGAAAAATTCTGATTCATTCTTTGAATTAACATTTTTCACTTATCTGATTAATAAAGTATTTGGGAAAAATTCATTTAACATTGTATCATAACGTATTACTGATTTGACCTGTGCCGAATAAAATCAAAAGATAATTTAGTAGTATAATAAACATTGCATTCTTATGCAGTAGTTAGATATTATTTTTATTTATTCGTATTAAATTTCTTATTGTTTAATGGACAAATAATCCGTAATTTTTAATAAAAATATAATCTATACGTACCGATACGTACCTACCTACTCAGTTTTATTCATAGTCCGTATTGATAGGTTTCAAATATCAGCAAGTACGATTAACGGAAAGTTCTGATTTGTTAAGGTTTAATTTGTGGATGGAACATGCTGCAAGTGAAGAACGTTTATTCTCTTTGGGTGTTGGAATGCGTGTTGGGAACCACTGGTTCTTAGCTGGTGATATCGACAATGATCAACTGACAGTGTTTTTGTATTCGTGACGATGAGTCGGTCGCTCTGTTGTCTTGGAGCCCACGAAGTCAGAACCTGATGTTTTTTTATACCAAATGACAACATGAGTTAGCGTCAGAAAAGTTAGCGTTCGTCGCTCGAGTTGACATGGATGCGTGTTTTCGAAATCCAATTCCGCTAAGTTTATAACTTATAAGTAAATTATACTAAGCTCAATTTTATACTTTATTATGAACTTCATTCATTTATTTTTAAAGTTAATTTTACATCAAGTTTTGCGTGTTTTTAAATAATTATTTTGCATTAGGTGATTAACTTTGAGGGGACTACTTTAACGACGGAATAACGTCAGTTTTCAACCTTGAATGAGAAGTAAATTCTAAATTTATTAAGCTAAGTTTAAATTTTAAAAGCACATTGCACAATGCAGAATATTTTCTATAATACAGTAATAGATACCTAAGTTTTTACTTACTTTATCGTCTACCTACTTGTCACCAACCTATTCTCAAAACTGAATTATAAATTTAAAGAAATTTAAATACAACAAAAAATTAGGTTAGCTACTTAATAACTGTGCAAACAAAACAAGAAATTAATAATTTGCTTGTATGGATATATTGCAACTGCACTATAATATGACTTCAATAAATTATAGGTTGATGTTTTATATGAAATTATTTTGATACATGAAAATGAAACATAATTTTTTATTTCAGAATTTATAGAATCGTAAACTTAATAAATAATCAAGAAAATCACATTATTTTTGTTGACTAGTGCAACAAGGTACATTGATTATAGACTTAAATATGTTTTTGTTGTACAATTATTATAGGTATAGTTTGTAAAATGAAAGAAGTCTGATAAAGGTCATCCTGGAATAGTACGAAGTAAGATTTTAGTTCGACCAATATTGTGTCGTATTCAGTAATAACTTTACGTTACAGTGTAGATTAGTGTACAGTGTTGAGTAGCAACACCTTGCTATGCATAGCATGTCGTAACTTACTCGAAAGAATATGAATTTTTGAAAGACAAACGAGTTCAATCCATATTTATTGCATACTATTAGACAATGCATGTACGACAAAGATAAATATATACGCAGTTTGTTTATTTGTTCATAATACCGATGACCATGAGTAGACTCCTTTCATCTCAAAAACTATAAATAGTTATGTTCGAGTTTTGAGTAGCAGCAAATACATACCCTTTTCAACATAATTGTATTATTAGACGAAGTATAGAAGTGTTTTAAGGATTATACGAGTAGATTACGTTGGGATTGATTTTTTAGAATATTTGTAGGTTTTTAGTGTCAAATACATATTTGAATAAAATTATGTTGTTGGAATATATAGGTTTATAGGTACTAGAATTTGAAAACAATTTTGTACAAAATTCTGTTTTCCCGTGCATCGGCCGCTAATTTCATAAAACAAACCGTGGGCTTCCCGAAAATATTTGCGCCAAAATCTCTATTTTTCCAGAATGGCTTTGAAGATTTTTCCAATAAATTAAATATTGACAAAGGCATCAAAAACCATAATATCGCTTTCGCAAAGCGCGGTTACCTGTCCAAATACATGGGAAAACTCTACCAACGAGGAAACTCGTGAAACTCGTCAAGAGCAACTGAATACGTTAAAACAAACGGACACAGATTTTCCGTAATGAAATTTTCTTGTAACGGGAAATTATCAGAGTGGCCCGAGGCTTGCGGCTTTTTCTTTGTTACTTTTTGAGTAAGATGAAGCTAGTAGCCGGTATTTTAACGTGTTTCGTCTCTTTTTTCCTTGGTAAATCCTTATGTGGTGTTGTCTCTCTTGTTGGAATTAAATTTGCCAAATAGAACTTTATTTTAGGACACATTACACAGTAATTTTAGCAATCATTCATATTTTGCGTTAGTACTAGTGCAGTTAAATATTTGTCCATTTTTATTACTGGAAAAAGCATACAGTAGCAGACATTAGGTTTTCCACTATACAAATATAACAAATAATCCTTAAAAATTAAAGAAGAAAAGTAGCTACCTACACAAAACATTTACTTGTGTGGGGTACTCTGTTCTCTTAAATATAAATTAAATTTTTTCTGTTGAAAGCATTAATTTATATTTTTATACATTTCATTATAATTATGTACCTATGTAACGTAGGTTTAAATGCTCATACTCCTTTATTTATAATTTCTTCTGCTGTACGACAATATAACATAAAAGACAAAACAAATGTAAAAACATTAAAATATATTTGCGTCATACTTTTCATTTATTTTCTTGTTTGTTCTGAAAACAACAGCTCAAAAGCAAATTAAGGAAAACAATATTTAGGCTTAATCTAATATCCTTTATGGACAGTATTTGGGGAAAGAAGTAATTTAGCGATTATTTGTCAAAATTAAAAATGCATCAAAGGACACAGAGTGTCAATTTAAATACCCCGAAGCCAACAAAATGTACATTAATTAATCATAGTTGTTTATAAAAGTTCAACGAATAATTCTGCGAAAAATTACGAAGCGTGATAAAAATGAGCTAACACAATTGAGGATTAGAAACATTATTTGTTCTTTTGATCTGTTAAAATGGTGGAAAATAATGATAACATATTAAGAGAAATACAATACATAACTTATCTATACTTCTTTTTTTAAAGAAGACAACAGTTTATAAACATTGATGTCCTATTATTGGCCAATCATAAAACAAATTCTCGTAAATGTCATGAACTGCTGTAAGTTGTTGAGCATTTGAGTAAAATTATTGTTCATTTATATACCTACAAAATGACAAACAATTATCCCCAGTCCTATCTTCTTAAAAAAATGAAGTATAGGTATCACACCTGTTTAGCCAAATAAGACTATATATTTCATTATTCTCGTTAAATCACGGCTACCTATTTATGGATTTTAAGAGAAAAGTATACATACGCTTAGGTATATTTACTACGTCTGCTTACCGAACAAAAGTATGCCAGCCTCACATATTGAGTCATCATTAGGTATATAGATTTTTTTTGTAGTATGAAAATTAAATCTAAACAATTACCCGCTAATATAATTTTAATGTTAAGTAATCGACAAAAACCTCAAGGTCCGAAAGACAAATACCCAATGTCAAACTTCATGATTTGAAATTTTCCAAATAGTTGCTTTTTCAAATTTTTTCGTTGCATTTTTTAAAGTCCATACAAGAATTTGACCGTTGTACTTAATTTATTTACACACATAGCTAAGAGTTTATTAAGTTTACGTGCCACCAAAAGCTGAAAAGACAATTTATCACTAGCCTGAAGGTCGTCAGTTTTTTATTTGCATTTTAGTAAAAAAATTAAAATGGTTGCTATTTAACTATTACCACACCTGCTACTCGGATACTTTCACTTTACATAAATAGACTTGGATTACTATAAAAGACTTAAATAATAATAAGAAATAATTATTACTCAGCAACTGTACTTTATTATTATTATTATCACAAAGGTTGTGCATCGTTAAGTAATTTAAGTTTTGTTTAATTGAAGGCAATTTATTCAAAATAATTTGGTCCAAATAGGGAGTCATCCCCATCAAAATCTAGAATATTTTAAAGAAATTTACAGTTGTTCTATACTTATAGTGCGCGACAGGTCGTCAAATTTTGCAAATATTGAATCAAATATACTTGGATAACAGTTTAATAATTAACAATATTTGTAAAGAACTCGTTTTATTTTGGACGTATTTTATTGTTTTTACCCAAAGAAGGCAACACTCTCTCGTTTTAAATTCAACCACAAACGAATAATTTATTGACAAATTTCCTCATCGACACAGTTGCCAATTAGAGTGCATAATCTCCTAAAAATGAACGATATGATATTGATGACCGGTTCACGCTTTTGCTTATGTAAATAACGTGAATAGCATACACAGGGGTGTCCAGAATACAAAGACCTGCTGTCTGTCAAGCTACGTGACAGAGGGCTTCATTGATTTCAGATCCACTGACCTGGATCGCCCTTCAGGTAACTTTGAACTCTGTGACATATTTCCAACACATGAATGATACTGATAACATATGGAGCCAATAAGAAATTTGAAATGTAATTATCATACCACATATAGATTTACGTTTAATAGGAAATTACGGATAAGCTTAAATTAAGTTTATTCATATTTTTTATTCAAGAAGCTGTTCCATAAACTGATCATTTAAAGTGATTTTACTTTACTAAGTAAATTCGTATATTTAATAAATAATTTATTTAAAAATATTTTATTTAAAGATACATAGGTACTATAATTAATCAGAAGTGTAGTAAAGAGGGACTCGATCCGCACAAAATAACGATTCAGGTTCGGTTCGCGGTGCACTGTACTTTATAATATTTGATTACTTGAAAAAATAGTTTCAGTTTTGGACTAAAATATAATAAATTTCTAAAACTAGTAAAAACTTGACTGAACTAATAGCAAACACAATAATTTTTATAAAAATCTAATTAAATTTTAACGAAAAACGTTTAATTTCAATTCATGCTTTAACCGTTCCGAACCGGTCCATTAGGATAGGTTCGACTCCGGTTATGGGTTTGCCAAATTCGATTTTTAATGGTTCGGTTTGGTCCGCGGTTCGCTAAAATGGCTGCGGTTTTAGGTTTTTTAAATATCTTTCATTAAATTTATTGTTTCTTTAAAAATATTTAAATTTATTTAGCAGTTTTATTTGGTAGTAGCAAAAACACATCTCATATTCTTGAAATTAATTTGTAAATGTAGGTATGTTTTAATTTTTTTGTGATCATCGCAACGAATCAAAGACGTGAATGATAATAGTGTAATGTCCTGGTAATGCGATATTATTTTGAGTGTGGCTCATTAAAATAACATCTCCATTGGGTGCAGCGAAAGCAAGGTGATCCTCTTCTCATATTTAGAAATTTCGCCCCTTTGAGTGAGCTGAGAGTGAAGGCATTGTCAGCTTATTTGAAGGGAGTAATTCTAACTACGCACAAATACTGGTAGACTGAAAAGTGAAATTAGGGTAAACATAAGTGCGGCTTCATTTAGGAAAAGGTAATTTGTGTTGTGCTTGTGTTGTTTACAAACAAACCGTAACAAACATAGAATACAGAACGACAAACGCCAGACCAGAGTTTCAAATAGAAAACTTCCGTGGGGCAAATTGAAATAAATATGTGAGGCTTACAGATTTTATTAAATCTGGGGCTGGATGGCAAGGCGCATTTGTTTCAATGAAATTACAAGCTTTTATTCTTGGACTGCTGGAGGGAATGTTTGTTAGAAACTACACACTGAAGATATTTTCAAACAGAATATTATATAGCTTGTTCTTGAATTTACTATTGCATTATTAATACATATAATATTATTTATGTGTTTCCTATAACTGTTACTTAAATGAATTAATTAGGCATATCCAACTAGTTTCTTCAAATAAGAATAAACACTAACTAGAGACGTATTCAAAACCATTTGTTTTGGCTACCCAAGTTCAAATTCAGTTAAGTAAAAATGCCAGTTTAACTGCAAAAATCTTCCAATATTCTCTTTACTTACAAGTGTAAGTACCTGTGTGAGCTGACACAATATACAGGATGTACCATAACTTGAGATAAATATTGTATTGGCATATACGAGTAGTATTTAACGTACAGATTCTGGAACGAAAAGATTTTTTCGGCATTTCTATAAATACGGGTTGTTTACTTCAGCAGAACATTTCTAATGCCACTGAATACTATTTGTTTTAAATAAAGACGGCTATTCGAAACTAAATTCAATTCACGTAATATTTACTATTAAAACTACCAAAACTGTTTCCTTCACAACCCTCAAAAATTAGATTTCGAAGTTTGAAAAAAGTTCTATATGTTATTCTAATATGTACTACCTCAAGTTATGGTTCTACCTGTATAATAGAATATACCTATTTTTTATTGAATATTTTTTATCACCATTATTTTATATTTGTTTATTAATGTATATTATGTCCTGTATTTAAAGGGTTTATCCGTAAAATAAAATATCTTACAATTAAATCGCACTCGGATAGTGATGATGACCACTTGGTCATCGTAAATGTAGACCTGGTTACGAAAAGAATCTCTCCGTTGCCACTTTAAATTTCAAAGATCGTCGCACAGATTGAAATTCTGACTGTACCAAGATGAATTGGTCGAATTCCAGTGTAATAACATGTACCATTCTGTAATTGGCAGTAAATCCTGTTGAATGGTTACCAACAAATAAATAAACTACTCGCATCTGCAGTGGTATTATTGTCAAATTTTCTGGTGACTTATTCACTTTCCGTTTATGTGTATTTATGATTGTCTTTAAATTCGATATAATATTCCTTATTAATCGTCAATTCAAACTTGTGATGCAGAAGGATCTTAAAGTCGCACATCAAAGAACTTAATCCTCACACATCGAAGCTCTTAACTCTCAATCTCCTTTAAAACTTCAACATCGTCATCAATCAATTACCACATCAACCACCAGCAGTCCGACCTTGAAATCCTGCACCTCTTCCTCCGGTTCTTTAATCGAATTAACCCTAAAGCCTTCAGCAAGCGAACAAGGTCTCACAAGCCCTCGCAAGCCCTCTTACCAACAGGTTCCAACCCGTTACCTCATCTTACAGGAGGAGGAGGAAGTGACTCAGGCTGGAGGCTGAGCCTCCCCTCTTTTCTCCCTAATATCCTTTTGTTGTAGTTGAAGGCAATGCGTGTGGAAATGACGGGAGAACGTAACAGCGAATGAAGGAACGAAGATGTTGGAGCAGAGGGAAAGTTCATTGTACGACGGATGGATTTATGGAAACGGTTAATGTGTTTAATTAGAAGAGCTTGGCGTGTATCATCTGAGGTTACACGACGATTTTGACAACATTATATTGGAGATAAACATATAGGTTAAATGTTAGGTTGATGGCTTATGATACGCAATACGCAAGTAATATAGTGGCCAGTGTATACAATATATTGGCCTCCTGAAGTCTAAACATAACAATCACTGACGTCATGACGTTTATAGTAGTTGCGATTTTACACATGCCATGACTTATCGCATATTGTTCGGTAAAGAGCATCGAATTTTATTGCTTTAATAGACCATTAAAACAAAAGTTGTTTTGTATTAAAAATAAACAAAAACGCTACTTTACAAAATTTATTGTTCAATGGAGTCTTAATAAATAAAACAGATTAATTTTAAATGTAACACTTACTGCTGACATCTCCTAGTACTTGTTTCAAGGCTAATTGGTACAAGGAAATTTTAGTGCAAATTTCAAATGTATCTTAATTAACCTCATAGGAAATACGATATTTTAAATAAATGTAATAGATAATGTATGCATTAGGTATTTGTAGAATGTACATCGCTCGATTTTATTAAAGCACCCCACTTCGCGCCATACTTTAATATAGAACCTCGCGTTGGAAAATAAAACCTACCGTACTTTATTATCTAGAGATTTGTATAAATGCTTCGTTCTAAATAAAAACTATTCGTCTTAGTTTTATTTATTTCTTTTATTATTAAACATTATAATGTGGGTAATTTCTTCATTTATTTAAAAATTGTGATTGTTAAGCAACGTTGAGCGCGGTGCCATTCGTCGATAGTCTAGCCACCATCCATCATAACTCGTAACAGTTTAGTTTTTCATGGAAAAGTATTTTGCATTGCGTGTGCAAAAGCCTGAACGAAATTTTGGCGTAGCTGTATTTAAATTAATTAATTCCGACTAGATCTATGTTCCGGGTAATACAAGAAAGATAAATTAATATTTTGACATTTGGAAATGTCAATGGCTGTACTTTAATAAAGAAATTTGATAGACGAAGAATCCGAACTAGTCACATAATATCAGTGCCTCTTAGGATATTCTTCCTGTTTTCATTCCAAATTTACAACGTACGAATTATTAAATGTAGTAGTAGATATAGTACCTATAGAATTATGATTAAAAGAACTTCCTCCACTTTAAAATTTACAAGGTATGTTGCTAAAATATTTTACCATTCAACAGAATTAATTCCCAGTGACAAAATGGTTGGCACATGTTACTAAAGTGGAATCTAACCATTCGAACCCAGTGGTACTTTAGTTGGTTGCTGGCTGAGATCGAAATTTGGACCGCTAGAATGCTAGGCAGATACTATTGTCATAAAATATTATATTACAGATAAGTTGAATATTTCAATTACTTATGGTACTAAATGGTTGGCACATGTTACTAAAGTGGAATCTAACCATTCGAACCCAGTGGTACTTTAGTTGGTTGCTGGCAGGGATCGAAATTTGGACCGCTAGAATGCTAGGCAGATACTATAGTCATAAAATATTATATTACAGATAAGTTGAATATTTCAATTACTTATTTCGAATGTGAGTTATAACTTTGAGCAAACTCCCATCGTTGAAACAAAAATCGAGGCAACAAAATTTTTGTGTAATTTCGTCAGCATTTAAACCACCTCTGTTCATTTTCTCCTTCTTTTCAGTTCCTCCCGAGTTTTCTTGCCCACATATTTGTTCCTTAAAAATATTTGAAGTCTTTCACACCCTCCATTCAAGTATGTATTCAGGGGTAAAACTCAATTCTTCGTATCTCGCGCACACACTACACAATATAGAATACACTACAGCGCTGCAGCAATACAGGAACACCCTCTATCATCGATGTTCCGCACACACGCACAGGGTACAGGAACACCCCCTGTTTCATTCGCCATTCAGGAATCACCTTCACACACGCTTGCCGGTGATGGGTGATAGAGAGCACTGTGGAGACTACCAATGTGATAATTACACCTTTGGAGCCAGGGGTACTCAAACGTTTCCCAAGAAGAAATAGATGATCTGGATTGGATTGATAATGCGCGAGATTCAGCCTAACCTGTAAGTACAAGTCCTTGTTACAACCACTATCCGGTGGTCGATTGCTTTGTGGTTGTCAAATAATTGTATTTCAACTTGGAATGGCGACGAGAGTGGATACTGATCCTAGGCAAGTGGTGACAATTTACACTTGATAGAGTTGTTCCGAACCCCGAAAAACTTCCACATTTTCAAAATATCAACCTCAAACGGTAAGAATGTATTCTATCGCCAAAAATTTGTACATCAGCACATTTCATTTACTTCGTCCACATTAATTATCCTTTTCTTTCACTCTTTCCGCTCGGAACCATTCACACTTGCAACAGTCCATCACATCAATCCATTTTCTCACCGGACGTCCACATTTTGATTCACTTTACAAGGAAGGAGCAACTGACTTATTCCTACTCTATCAACCACATTCTTTACGATTCGACAATCTTCGTTATAAGTACCATTTATTCTGCATTCGTTCCCTCTTCAAATGGTTAGTGAAAAAATATGTACAAAAAGCACAGACCAAATTTGTTGCTTGTTAGGTTAAAGGTTTTAAAAACGATAGGTTTTATTACCTATGCAATATAATACATACTCAAATTTAAGCTTTTATCATTCTTTCTTCTTAACTCTGCTTTCTAGTTTATGGTCTTTGAGGCTAATCTAATCTTTAAAAATACAGTAGAATCAAATTTCTGAGGTAAGTACCTAAATCAAAGCTATGATTTTGGTCACGTAACACCAAACAGCAATTGGTTTATAATAAATATCTATTTCTGGATATGCGAGTTTAATAATACAGTAGACAGTTTGAGAATCAGTCCGGGTACATTTACGTCAACTCGTGCATAATTACAGGCTAGCATCGTTTCAATGTTCAACACAATTCAATTCCGGACAATGAAATCGAAATGTTTTCATAAGACCCGTGAATTGTTGACATTTGTAGTCGATTTGTAGCAATAGAAGAACAGTCGATGTTATGCGCCATCACTGTACCCTGAAATTATAACTAGAAAGGAAACAAATAATTGATAATTAGCATGACATTCATTCATGTCATCGAAGGATAATTATACAAGGAGAATAGGAGGACATATGTAGTTTTTATGACGAAATAATGTCACAAATTGAATAATAATTATACACATTAACTTGGGCTATTAATAAGAACAATGTGTTTTTAAAATGGTGTATAACTTCGAATTAGTTTTCAACAAAAATAGGCAAGGAGAAAACATTGATCATTTCTGATTGACAAAAAAACCTTATGAAAAAACGAAAATACTAACAGATCTTTATTAATATATAATTAATAAGGCCATAACAGTATATTTAAAAAAAGAAAAACAACAAAAGCATAGTTTTATTCTTTAACTGTATGTTTTATTCAAATATCTATTAATAAAATGAGTACAATTGGACTGAACAGTAAGTCTGCTTAAACAAAATGAAAAAATCCTTTAGTTTGTTTTCTTACGTTGAAATGTTAACCCATTTCCGATATCAAAAAATTCCGTCTCTATTTCCAGTGCACTATCGCTATTTTGTCGTTTCTGATTAATTTAAAAGAGCGATTAAAATTAATTGATCAATAAATAAAACTCAGATATGATCAGCGGTAAAAATGACCAAAAAGTATCCGTAATGACATGTAGCAAAATGAGAGATAATTATTTTTAAAATGACACGTTCATAATAAATTATGAACTGCTTCTCAAATGCGAATCATAAATCAAAATTGATTAAAATACATTTTCAGTTGAATAAAATAAAATTGTTTCACGCGAAATTATTTTCTAATTATTAGACCATAAATTTTTCATTTAATGGTAATTTCATATCTTGCAATATACGAGCGGTGTAAACATATTTATTTTCTTTGGAAACTACATAAAAAGTAACTACTACCATAATTTTAAGTGATGGATTTCATATGTTTATTCAAGATAAAATTTTATGCACATTTCTTGTACGTTACATCATTATTATTTTCATTTGTTTATAATACGTAGTTTTTATAGCATTTTACGTTCATTTCGATTTTACAGCTTTTTAATTAATTTACCCGCATGGGGTTGATAATACATAAGTAAAAGTATATACAGCAAGGTCGAAAAGACTATCACGATTAACTTACTTTATATAAAACACTATGTTCTAATAGTCCTCTCAATCATATAGACTTACATAATATTCTATCTCATCACTTCTTTCACCCAACTTAGGTGTGAAAGACATTGTCATAGATATTATATTTAACCATGTGCGAGGTTACCAGGTATCAACTCGAAGGTACTTACAGTTGTTATAAGAGCACATCATAAGGGCAACTTTTCGTGCCGATACCTGCAATGTATTCTGGACGGGGCTAACCACCAAAATCATGATGTATATGTATACAAAGTATTTCTAAAACAAGTGCACATTGTTCGTTGCTGGACCACAGATTGCAGGTCCTAAAATATGCCGATTTACTAAACTTACCTATATCAATTTAGGCCCAGGTATCAGTGGTTAAGAAATGTCCACTTATTTAAGAGACAGATTGTATTTATTTTTTGATCTGTGGCTGTTAAATACTAAATTATTTTTATGATATAAGTTCAGATATTACTACAAAATATTCTATACTTAAGAGCGCTCCGGAGAACTTCAAATACGTGGACGATTTTCACTAGTAATATTTCAAGGGCATGTAAATCCGAAATATTTTTTCGAGTACATTGCTGTTAATATGCTAATTTCACGAGTCGAAGACGAATTTTGTAAAAAATATTTTTTTCAATACACTGGAGAAACCTATTAAATAACTTTTGTTTTCTATTCTAAGCAAGCGATAGTAAAAACATAATTTTTTGGCTTAAAAAGATCAATAATGATGACATGTTTCTAGGCTTGTAGTGAGTGAAAGAAGTCAAACATTTTGTTCTTCGTCATGTAAGTATCGTGCAAAAAGGGCTAAATTTGCCTGCTCTCATGCAAAACAAGCCACTTGAGCATCTTAGCGGTTTTTTATCCCTTTGTTGACGTAAGATGTTTATGTTCTTTGCTCACAGCGGCACATCTTCATCGTCGGTATTATTTGCTTTGAATGAAGATAAAAGCTAATAACTCAACCCGTTTGTGGATCTGTGTACTGCTACTGTTTCTCCTAACATTGACAACATATCACACAAGGCATTTGTCTTCATATGTATGAGGAATGCTCTATCATTGTACGAGCGGTAATTACGTCGTTTGTGGGGTAATTCACTATAAATACGAACCCGGAGACGAACCGGAAACTGGGTACTGATCTCGGATTCAGGCATATCGGAATATTCAACTCGCACACGCATAACCTCTAATTATACTCCCAGATAAATTAGAGAAATCTGTCATCTCATTTTAGATACTGAAATCATAACCCACTGACGTTTAAGTATAATATTTTACCGTATTTTACAAATTTTTAGGTCAGACTTGCTTCCTCAGCTCTTTTGATAAACAAATTCTGACCTCATTACGAGATAAATCATGTTAATATGATAGTATAACCTCCAATATGACTGTCAAGTAAATTGAAGAAACTATGAAAAAATCTGATGTGGCCAGTACAAGACCTCCCGCAATACCTTACCCTTTTAACTACTATACGAATATATAGGTACTTACAAATATATTTTGGTCATTTAGTCTGTCTCTGTCTGTCACTGTCATAATCAATTAATTTTTCGTAGTAACAAATCTTAAATAATCATGGACACAAGATACTGAAGTTTCATACTCTAAATTTTAAATAATACTTTAATTCCTAAAGTACTACGCCAGAACAATTTATAAAATGCTGAAAATTGTAGATAATAATAATCTTTCATTTGATATAATCTTTCATTTGAAATAAAAAAAATTCGATAAATTAATTATTTATCATATTATTTAAGAAAAGTACTACTTCCGGTTTGAATATTGCTTCCAAAAAATAAATGGATTCTTAAGATTTGTATTAGAACGTTATATATATATATATATATATATATATATATATATATATATATATATATATATATATATATATATATATATATATATATATATATATATATATATATATATATATATATATATATATATATATATATATATACAATTTGGTTGATAAATGTATGTAACTTGTTGAGTTATAAAGCCTGGAAAAAAATGATACATACAACCTAACGGGCATACGGAAGGAACATACACACGCACTCACACACATCATCTCTAAAATTCTTTATTCGTATTCTATATGGATCCTAAAACCTTTCTTTATTTATTTCACTCAGTTTTGAAAAACAAACTTTTAGGCATTTTCAATTAATTCACACCCAACAAACTCAAACCTAACTTGCCGTTCAAATAAAATTCTAATATCTAATTGCCCATTGAACTCAAGCCTTTATAAATAGATAAAAATATCTCACAATCTCAAGTATTATACCCTGGCCCTTAGGAGTACATGTTGAGTCTTACTAATTTTTTTATCAATATGCAATTGTCCATTTAACTTTCTCCCAACAAACCTAAGCTAACTTTAGATCAGTCAAATTTTTGACAAAAATACACTGAACCAGAAAGACTAATCTCTTTAAATATAAATCTTAAGTTAGGTACGCTGATTCTTGCTTTATTTTTGTGCTTTTGGGTAATTATAAGTCCTCAAACTTGAAGTAATTTCTAGTCGTATTCATCTTTACGGAAACTAATCTCCACTAATTTCGCTCGCACTTTGAATGAACATCAAACTTACCTCCACTGAAATTACTTCCAACAAACTTAATCCTTTATATTTGTTTTTAGAGGAAAACAAATTTGATAACTGTTCTAGTGTCCGAAATGGGAAGATATCTTGATACATCCTGTTGAAGGAAGTGTCCAGTGATCTGTTTTAATTCGACGTAGTGTGTGTGCAGTTTAGAAAATGAAATTCTTCATCACTCTTTCATATACTTGGCACGATCTTAACTCCGACAGTGGAGTCTAAATGATGTATATTGCCTCCGAAATGAAATATTAATAAGTTGTATAAGTCCCACGAGGTTTAATAACGATTTCTTCACGTATAGATTTTTCAAGTACGTCAGCATTTTCATTTTCATCGACATTATTTTATTTATTACCTTGATCTTTGATGCGCGAAACGATTTTTCATTTATCTTTTTGCAAATAACGAAATTCCATTCTAATGAAATTTCCTTTATAACAAGTAGGGAGGCGTGACTCTAGTGACAGCATATTGCTTCACCGTGCGTGTGGGTTCTACGATGTCGTTTAGATTCATTTTTCCGTATTCGTCCGAATTATAAAATCGTGCCGATTCATCCGAAGATAATTAGGTCATCCTATTCCGTTACATCCTAGGATTTATAGTTATCTGGGAATCAACAAGGGTTATACATATACATACATATCTTTCAATCTTTTTCCCAATTTTGATGTGGCACCCTCACGTAATTGTGAGTCATTTGGTGTAGATATATTTTATAATATACCGAGTGTTTGGTTACCATCCGTCAACTAATGGTTGCAAGTGGTACGTGTATTACAGGGGATATTTTTGTAGTTATGTAGTTAAACTGAAAAGAACACCAGACTAAATTAGAACTTGAGTTGTCAGTCACGTTGCACACTCAACTGCATTAAGCATTTTACAAGATTTGCTATTTAGTATCATTAAGATCTATGCCGCAAGTGACTATAGAACATACCTTTATATCTATTCCGTCTTGTGTGGCAGTCTTACATACTGTGAATCATCTGTACAAATATATATTTATACTGCGTCGGTGGTTATCATATATATAGCTATGAATTTCTAGACTGAGATGACTAAATCAACTTCGGATGAACCTGAATTTCTTTTTTTCGGATGAACACGTAAAGATGAATCTAGATTTCATCGTATTTCGCATGCATGATCACGAGCTCTACCTGGGTGTAGGAGTCGAACTTAGGTCTCTCAGCTAATGAAAATCATGCTTTAGTCTTCAGTCTATGGTTAGTTGAACTCTGTTATAGCTGGTCTTGGTCTTATACTTCGATTCGTGCAGCAAGATGCTATCAAGATACAGGGATGGAGTCCAAGGATTTCTAACAAGAACTGTAATTTACTTATTATCAACCAGCCCATCTTCCTTCAAAGAACTATATTGCAATTACAAAATAGAATATGTTGAAATATATGTACGTATTTTCAGGAAGCGAAGTTTGTTTATAACCTCGTACCTTGCTATTAATCTTGTTGGAAATTAGGATTTTATTGTCACATAATTAATTAACCAAAAATATTTAAGAATAGTTAAAAACAACACCCAAATTGCACTAAAATGAATACATATAATGATGGTAATCATTCAACAGGATTTTCTTCCAATGACAAAATGGTAGATACTATGAAGGCTGAATTAAATTATACTTTTTTCGTCTAGATTCATACTAGATTTATAGTTTAATTTCCATCCAGGATTTGTTTGACTTTCATACTTTATTTCTGAACTATTCATATTCAATAGAAAATCTTCCATTTTTTCCAAACCAAAAGTTTGGTTAAACTGACTGCACACTAAATGAGCATGAGTAGACAAATCTAGTACGAATAGAAAAATAGAGCCAGGCGTATATTTTTATGCTAAAAGAAAGTATGGGAATGGAACAGAACTCGGATGGGAATTTCTGATTTACATTATACTAGAATTTAGTCTTAAAAGTGGAATGTTATTTTCGGTTGTTTGATTAAAAGACTTGCATTTGTTGAAGCTGTGCTTGATTGGCTTTTAGTTGTAAACAATTAGTGAAGCAAAGCAAGTTTAGTCTAAATGTAAGTATAGTAAAATTGAATTAAACAACTGACATTGAAATAGGTTGGTTTGAGTAAAATTATTAATCTGAGAACCTTCGATTAGAATTTTTTTTTGATTGAATCAAAAATGCAAATCTTCAATGGTCGGTACAGCACAAAGAAACTGCGTGTCTGGTTAATCGTATTAAAAAGGTGGGAACTTCCCCTGTGCTATTGATTTTTATTTTCCGTGAAGATTAAAAGCACTTCCCTAATCTTCTGCACATACAATACACACCTCAACTGAAACCTGTGTTGTGTTGTATACAATTGTAGGGTCTAAAACCTCTAACCTCTAAGATGAAAGCCTCTTCTCTCTATAAAATCGAATCGTACGAAGCCGGTTCTGCTTTGGTTCGCTCGCATTATTTGATGTTTTAAACGTCGCCAACCAACGAGGGGTTGTAGAGCTCTATCTCTAGTTCAGGGCCGGATCTAAGGTCTTTAACCTCTTGGGCAAAGCGTTTGAGAATTTTTTAATATTAAATTTAATTTAATGTAGTAAATTTGTTTTCAAAAATTTAAAAAGTACTTACATGCACATCTGGCATATCTTTCACCCAACTTGGGTGTGGCATAAGTCGATTTTCACTCGAAATTTCTGACGGTGCTATGATCTCAAATTTATTGAATTTTGTTTGTTAATTGTTAACATAAAAAAACTGATAAATTTCATTATTTTAATGTTAGCAATTAATTTAAAAAAATCTATTTTGAGATTATAGCATCATCAGAAATTTCCAGTGAAAATCAACGTATTTGAAGCTCTGGGATAAGCCCTTAAAATATAAAGTTTAAAAGAACGTAAACCCAATGTGTTAGTAAAGATTGAAATGCCTCTTTGTCAAAGATTCATATCTACAATCTAGTCAGATACACATTCCTGTTTAACAAAAGCAAAATCTTCTTAATGGTCTTTGATGTACTCACCACTAATAACGTACACGTACGGCGAGACAGCACAGTGGTAGAATGCTTGGTTCTGATTTCGAAGATCGTGGGTTTGAATCCGAGTCTTGTGTAAAAATTTCATGGATTGACTTGAATCGGTATCTATTCTCGTCACCATTCCAAGTTGGGATACAATTCACTTGGCAAACACGAAGCTATTAGGCATTGGCTATTAGGTGGTTGTAACAAGGGCTTGCACGAGATGGTTAGATGCAAGAACGGCCTTAAGCTGAATCTCGCGCATTGAAGTAAATAAAAATAAGTAAAAAATATAAATAAACAACACTGTGATCCACAAGAGACGACAGTATGTTTGAAGAAATTTTTATTGTATACTTATTTTATGACTGCATTTGTTCGTTTAGCGCAGTTGTAGATAACCAACCCGATTTTGCGCCCCTAAACTTTCCTCCCCTCTAGATGCGGGCCTGGCTAGTTGCATCGTTCGCGGCTGTCGCTCCCTCGAGCATACCCCCTCTCCCCACTTATTGTCGTTCACGTCGGAAAAGCACGGGAAAATGAAATTATAAATCCCCTGGCCTAGGGGAGGTATGTTTGTGCTAGGAACATGTATATCATAAGAGGGCCACCAATCTTATACGCTCGGGTGTTCTGGTGGCGAGAGCTATTGCTCAGAGGAATTTAAACCACCAAATGGCTGGTAATGGCACTGATTCGTTAATTGTTAATAGTGATTATTGTTGGCAGGCAACGAGACGTGACGAAGGGATCAGTCAGATATTATTACACATCTGTGGTCACAAAATTAGTACGAGTCTATCAAAGGGTGACCACATTTCTGGAAATCATTTGCCGGAGTTAGTCTTTCGAAATGAAGATGCTTCGATATTAATAAAATAATATAGGTAAATAAAAGTTCTGATCATAATATACCAGCAATAAAAAGAACTAATATTTGTTTTATATAATAGGCATATTAAAACAGCAAATCTTATTTTAAAAATATTTTTTCTTTTGATTCATAACGGTTCATAAATACACTAAGCAAAATAATAATTGACATAAATATATTTTTTTTACAAAACCGACGTTCCGTTTCATATCGGTTTCATATAAAGTTTCTTCAGAGTTAGTCTCTTTTGACCAGAACCAGAGTCAAATTTTAAAGTATGTTTAATTCGATGGGACAATTAGAAGTGAGGGTTACAAATGTAGAATTTAGACCAATTTTACGATGCAATGAAATTTTGCATGAAGGTCTCTTTTGATCAGTCAGATTTTTAAGGTATGTTTCTTTTATCTGCGCAACGCGGGGTATTCATTTCAGCTAGTTCATACATAAACGTTGAGTTCTCAAAAACTTGTACATATAAAAGCTTAAGACATGCACATACATTTACTCTCAAAACTATCTATGGAATTCGTGAAAGAATAAATTGTATTCAAGTAACTTTTGTGTAAACATTTATCTCGCCTTTTGTCCAACTTGAGTATACCAGCTTCTAATATTAGAATGAGTCATCGTTGTAAATGATTTTACTGTGTATGCGGTTACCAGCCCACGGCTACTCTTGATTCATTATTGTTACTGTAGGGTGCACCGCAAGGAAGATTTTTGTGAAATTAAATGGAATGTATGTATAAATTTATACATCAATACACCATTGTAGAGTTGTTTGTGTAAGTTAACTGAAATGTGTACCTGTTTGGATTCGAACCTGAGTTGTCAGAACCAGAGTAGATCGTTCCTGTGCATTATGTATTCTTATTTTTTTTAAGAACGCAGTTTTGCAGTTAATATGGAATACGCTGAATAGTCAAAACAACGCTTCATTTTTGTACTAAACATTTATTCTGCCGTTTTTTTAATAGTTCCAAAAACATATTTTCAAAACAAAGTTTGAACGAATTAAATTTCGCAGTAGATGTCAACTCTTCCAAAGTAGTTACTAATCAAAATAACTGGAACTCGTAACTTGGCAAATTATCATAATGCTTACGCCTCGTGCACAATTATTTTGCATTAAGGAGTAAAGTATTCAGTAGCAATGTTGCAGGATAACGTATACATTTTGTGAAATAAAGTGTTCCTCTTTGAAAACCATTTAAGCAGTTCTTCTTTGATACAGAACCCCCCTCTTGTGCGCGGAAGAGTAGTTTGTCTTATCGAAAGATCCTCGTTCTCGTTGAGAATTTTTCAAATAAATTTTTGAGAAGTGCTTGGATGCGGAAAAAAATAAGAGACATTACTTTTGGTCCGTGGCTCGTACATTTCAGTGCGTACATTATTAATTAGGGTCGGGTATCTACTCGGCGTTCAGAGTCGCCGGACCCTAGTTCACTTAGTTCTTTCAACATGCATGTGAATTTCTTATTAAATATTTTAAATATGCCCGACAAGTTGAGAGTTTACCCTTTAAGTTTTTTACAATAAGCTTCTTCACAATATTAGACATAATAGCTAATTTGTATTAAACACTCTTCATTAACAACCATGGGCACCTGTGAGTTGCCGACTGGTAACCGCACACACGGAATAATTATATTTGTACTGATGTCTCTAATATGTTACACCCAAGTTGGGTAATAGATATGTAGGTATGCAACTTTGTCATATAAAGCTATCTCCTTATATATACTTACTACTTAACTTGAGTACGACAGCCTCACACGGTATAGATATACCGCCTTTAGTTAAGCTATAGATTAAGACCTACCTAATAATTATAAGTAGTATAAGTGCTAAATTAACCAACCAACGCTTCTACAAAATTCCAATTTAAATTATAATTGCGAACATATAGTGCTGGTTGGTTGGCTACTTATACTTTAAATTGGTAGTCTGATTCTAGCTTTAAAATAGATGCTCGAGCCCTGCAGAAGTCGTATCAATAAAAGCCGGGCGAAGTGAGTTTTGGTATTAGGCTTATTTTTGTAGTTTAATTAGTGGTCTTCTGCTGAATCATATATTAATAGATTCATTTAATCTCATAAATGTCTTGTAATTTTTTAATCGATTTTGTCTAAGCTCACAGTATGACTCAAGTGTTTTACTCACGGAATAAATTAATTTCTAAGCAAGTAAATAAATTATTGCGTTTCACTTCACTAAGTAATTAAAATGTTTTTAATTACTTGCTGTTAAAGAATGTAAACAATCAGTTACTGGCATTTTTTTCATTTATTAGCAGGATATAAATAGGTAGAACATTGTGTAATTTATTGCTAAAGGACAAATTACTGGAAAGTTTTGTTATAAGTTTCTCACGTTAACACTGTCCTGTTAAATGATCATCTTTGTTTCGTCTGGCTCAAGTTTAACGCTAATTATCACTGAAGTAAATACATCACTTTTAAAACTTTTTAAATTATTTTACTTAGTGATGTATGGTCAACTAAAATTATTTGTGATCATATCATATAAACATAAACTAATCATAAGCGAAAATAATGTGTAATTAGCATACCTACATAGACAAAATGTGAAAACTACATACATGATAGGCTTAAAAATAAAGTTTTTAAATTTTATAGCGAAAGATGAGCCTTAAATATGAAATTATTGTTGAAAAAAGTGTAGATAATATACGCTCATTAAACATGATCGTAAAAATAGTATAATCGAATTCTTGAAATACAGAACTGTTTGTACAAAGAAAATAATGTTTTCATTTTTATTTGGAAAGTATTAGCTGTATTAGGTATCTTTCTTTCAAATCATGGTATCGTTTTTGAGATGAAAGAAGTCTGAAAAAGGTCCGCCCATATTGTAATATTTAGTAATAATAACTGAACTTACGTTACAATAACATTGTTGAGTAGAACGAGCGACGCTTTGCTATGCATTTCGTTACTCGAAACAATATTAATTTTTAAAAGACAAACGTGTTCAATTCATATATATATATATATATATATATATATATATATATATATATATATATATATATATATATATATATATATATACCATTAGACAATGCAAGTACGACAAAGAAATACGCCGTTTGTTTATTAGTTCATGATACAGATGACCTTTTTCAGACTTCTTTCATCTCACAAACTATACTTACATTTTGTACATATCATTTTGTACAATACCTACATTAATTTTTATTAAACCCATTCAGAAATGTTATATAAACGCCCATTTGGTAACAGGTATGACATCTTACCGTACAAAAATGCAATTCGTCTAAGATGTTTCACACAAGCACAATCTTTATATTTCATCTAGTTATTTTCTAAAAAATGCTTCGTTTAAAGTGTTGTAGCTAGTTAAAAACAAATTATATGAACACTGATTTCTACTTTACTGCTTAGTTCTACGCGGCGATATCTCGGCCAGCAAAATTTATAGTTTGTGATGAATTGCTCACGTTATGTTAGTTGTTTTTTAACGGGTATTAAGCGTGCGAGGAATATTCAATGAAAATTTTACTCGCATTTTCAAAGCAGAAATGGAATATCCAAAAATGGACATTATGTTTAGCTGTAGAAAAGAGCACAATTTTTATTTATCGCATGCAACAAACACGTGTTCTTTATTTTGTTATTGTCATTTAAACTTATCGTGAACGGATGGCTGCACTATCAGATGTATGTGCGGCCGAAATAAACAACAAACGGATGTGAAACAAGGAATATCAATATTGATTTTATTGCTAATAGTAGGTACAGCACATATTCAGATAATACAAACACGAACACACTAAAATGACACGTAATTAAAATCTAAATAACATCAATTTATTTCTGACCCGGTTCAACATTTTCAATAAAACTTCAATTTTGCGTTAAATAATCGTAATGACATACAGGTAACCACAAACATAAAACACTGTTGATAATTCCACAAAATATATAAACACTAACTAGGAACATTCAATGGGGGGATATAGATTTACACAAATATTGGTTTACATGTTTACAATATCCTTTTCTCCAAAGATTTATCAAATTTAGTTTTTTACCTACACTGTGACGAAAGTGTATGAAATTTTACAGAATAATCTTAGGCAACTAAACTGCCTACGTATAACCAGTATATTTTAAAGTTGCTAATGTTGATCCAGAATAATGATTTAAATAGAAAAGTTGGCTTAGGGATCCAGGTATTGGTTTTGACGATCAAGAAAAGTGACATTTTTTCATGTTGTCAAAATATTTAATCGAAGTTAATTTTTGTTCGATTAAATATTTTGACAACATGAAAAATTGTCACTTTTCTTGATCGTCAAAACCAATACCTGGATCCCTAAGCCAACTTTTCTATTTATATAACCAGTATATTTAAATAAACTTGTAATTATAATTAGCGTATTTTCGCTGTGAAATTTGAAGCAGAAAAGCATGTGACAATGTGTCATTTGTGACTTTATAAATCATTTCTCTCATATTTACGGCCAGTGTTTAGCTCAGCGGTAGCTACTAGTTCCAAATTCGAATCCAGCAATAAACTAAAATATCACTAGACTTGAGTTTTTAGATTTCACTATAATAACATCTACCGTTATATCCTTTGATTATTAATAATGGTGAGATACGCCACATGCATGAAGTTCATAAGGAATGTTAATGCCAAAGATGTCGAAAACCGTTTGCGAGTTGCGAACAGCTCTTAGAGGGCAACCGACAAACTAAGTTTTGCCCAACAAAACCAGTAGGTAACAATAAAATATCAACAAGTATTTGTTTGATTGATTGGACCCGCTGCCAGTAGCTAATCACAAGCGATTTTCAACCATACATCTTTAGCATAGTACACAAGTTCCATGCCCAATCTCCCCACTATTAATAATAAAATAATATATCATTAGGAGTTAGTTCAGTTGAATGGTTGCCATCGAATTCATCGAAATAACAAACAAGTGAATTAAACTTAAGGTACTTAATTATCCTGGCAGTGTTTTGTTAATTAATACCCAAAAATTGCACCACAGATGAATTATATACAATTTTTTCTTGCCAATTGGTTTATTTTGTAACATTTTATTGGTTCTTGCAAAAATGGTAACGTTGATATTTGTTACCGTTATTAGTCAAGCGACTTACGACTTTGTATAAAACTAAACCACTTAAAATAAAAATGTGACCAGATGGTAGGTTAGCAATGGTTGAAATGGTATATATTCCTCATGTATCAGAGATGATACCATACGGTTGCATTTCCTGAGAACCTACAAATTAAATAATATGAGTGGAAAATGCTTTTGAAATCACTGTAAACATATAATGATAACAGAGTCCAGTAAAGGATAAGTAAATATTAAGATATTAAGAACACCAATAAGAGCGAAAATAATTGTTTCTGAAGATGTCTTTATAGAAAAGAAATAATTAATTTCTCACGAAATTTTAGTTTATATCAAACATCTAACGGGATAACAAGAGATACCTAAATGGAATTTTTAAAAAATTTGAATGATGTAACATGAATATCAAATAAATCAATACCAATAAAAAAATCTGCCAATGGAGATGAAACAATTTAGGCATTATTTTGGCACGAGTTTTTTACTCCGATGACAAGCAATATTTATTCCATGAATATTCTGTACTCTAGGTAGGTGTATATATCATAGCCTAAGGGTTGCCTGTAGGCATGATACGGAACCCTAACCAAGCACACGCATTTGTATTTGTCAGCTTTAAATAGATTCGGAAATTTCGCTTTGATACAAACGAATTATAGCGCGTTTTACAGGGGAAATTATAGATGCTTGAAGGGGAGAAAGATTCTATCGAATTGTTAATTATCTACCTTTCATATTGGCAGAACAGGAATTAGATCACAATAGGCATTTGAATCACAAAACATTTCAATTACAAATAATATTAGAAACGAAAATTATTGTTAATTTATACCTAATTAACAAATCCATATTTAGTTTTAATGTTTATTTACTGTTCTTCATCTACCGTGACATAAACGCTCGTTAGGTAACCATTATTAAACCCGCTGATGGATCTAAAAGCCCGCTCACTTAGCTTAATAGATTTAAAAATTAGCTGATCTGCATTAATTCATACATGCGTGTATCTTGCTTTCTACTTATACTACTATTGTAACGTAAATATTTGCCAATATTTGCCAAATGGATAAACATTATTTTTATAGTTTTATGATGGGATTCTGTTCAAATCTGTAAGTTTTACAAATTTGTAAATCTTTAAATAACATCAATATTTGTTCACAAATATAAAAATGTTCATATGCATATAAATTTCATTGCGATTTTGTTTAATATTTACAGTTTTATAGATCTGTAGCAACTACAGATTTGAACAGAATCCCACCATTAGTATGAATTAGTATAGATTTCATTCGATTAGCGGATTTTTGCATCCAAAGATATGTTTTTTATCAGCTTAGTATTTTAGTATAATCAGTAAAAACATTTCAAATATCTACAAAAAATAATGGAGAAAGATCACACAACTACCAGTTTGCGATTAAAATTCTGTTGAAATTTATGCTAATTACTCTTGGTTTTCTGTAGATGTGTTATTTTAAATTATTCTAATGTATGAATAATTCCATACATTTTTGCATTTTAATGATTGTTTTCAGAAATAATTATAATTCAAAATTAATCTATATTTTATGACCATATACATTATCTCCATTATAAAACATTGCAAAATTAAATTTATAATTCTGGTGAATTAGCGTGTAACGTGACAGATTGTGGGTTTGACAAATCTAGGTTTGAATCCAGTTAGGTATACAACTATACACAAAAATCTTACCTGCACAAAAACTCTTCATATTATTAATGTTTCTTACAATTTTGATCACAATACACATAGGTCAGATTCTTCAAATTTAAATAACAACGTAAATTTATGAAAAGGAACTACATCCAGAAAATAATTTAAAAGTCAACTTCCATCTTCTGGTTCTAGACGAACTATATGTTTTTAATCAGAAAATTTGAATATTTGAGCCTTAATAAAATCGTATAATATTTGACGGTTTTATGTTACAGACGCTTAGTATTTTTTGCCTATTGGCCAAGAATTGACAAGAAGTATTAACAAGTATCGACAATGACCAGTATTCTGGCACTGAAATGTTGGTGATTGCTGATGCTGTGCTGGTACTTGTCGTTTCCCATCGGTAACACTACCACAACTCTAAGAATAATTTCACTGGCCAATGCTTGCCCAGCTTCACTTGCAGATGTCCCAAACTAGTAGCGTAATTTGGATTTATTTTGTTACCTGTCCATATTGTGTGGCAAGTATTCAAATTCACAAGCATTGGCCAGTAAGCACAACACGACAAGTTAGTGTACAAGTCATTAAAATATTTGTGAAATACACCAGGTGGGACCGGCTTTTTAAACTTGGTGTATTTTATAAATTAAAAGTTAATTGAATGACTATTTAAAATATATACTTATTTAAATAAAATATTTCATTGACGTTTCTGCATTGCATATCCTTCCCTCGAAATCATCAACTTTCCTGATTCTAAACACTCCAGACTACCCATACTTCAAAACTTTTAAAATCACAACTGTTGTTCGTTCGAACACCTCGAACACTTTTATTCTTGTCGCCATCTTTCGCTGGCAATGTCGGTGTGAGTTCTACACTCGGCGAACAGTGACAATGTATTTCTGGTGACATATTGCACTAGACACCGTGTGCTGCGGACCCTGCGAAATTGAGAGCTACCCTTGGGTGCCCGGCACACCCCAAAGGGGTGGAGGATCATGTGAAAGGGTGGTGTTGACGGGGTAGTTTATTTATTGTTTATTTAACAGGATTTTTACATCCCAGGCAACATGGCGGACATAAATATCGGTAGTTAAAATTGTGAAAAGGTTACTGCGTCTTAAATTACTTAGTTTACACTTTAGATAGTGGGATAATTTTCTACAGAAGTACTGGAATAATGCAATACACAGTTAAGTAGGTACACCGTCATGATCTCGGCAAGCAAAAATAATGTTACATTGTCACTTTGTTTCTGAAATCAATTATCTCCTATAATTGACGGGAAACTTTATATTTTTACCAATAGAGACATACATATCCCTAAACAAAGATAGCAAATGTTTACCAATGGCAATGATTTACAGTATTTGAGGCTGCCACACTCAAGTTTAGTAAAAGGCATGATAGATAATATACACCTACATGAATTTAAGATACCTAATGTAGATTTTGCATAATTATTGAATCAGTTTTTTTAAATAATTGTTTCTACAGCCGTCTTCCGACTAAAGTAATCAACTGTATAAGAAAAAAATAGTTTTCCTCTGTATTAGAAACAGAATAAATTATTTTGTATATCAAATGTTAAAAATTTGCTTCAATTTTTTGTTATTGATTTCAGTTCTTAATTTTGTCAGAAGATATCAGAATCGTTGAAACTGCAAATCTATGAGACAAATACTGCTCTTTAACTCTATTTAAAAAAACAACAAATAAGTGAGAGTTAGAATTTTATTTACTACTCGTACTTAAAATTTAAACAGTATTAATTATTATACATTCCTACTCCACCTTTTTTAACATTCTAGCTCAACCAACAATCAATTAATTTTGGAAAAACTATTTGGAATATTCATTTACTGGCCTTAAGATAGTAAATCCATGGGTAGTGACAACCCAAAGTATGACTCAAATTAATATACAACATTCATTACAAGTCGTAGAATTTGGATAAAAATTAAAATTTATAGGTAACCGTTGAAATAACGAAGATAATTCAAATTAAACTTGACACTAAAACGCGCTAAAATTCATTGCATCTATAATGGAGGTTAGCAGTAGATTTACTAAACGATTAGAAAATATTATAACCGATTATATCATAACAACCCAACACATGTTTGAAAAACGAATATGTTATTCTTTGTTATTTGAGATATTTATTAAAAAATATGAATCATCGCAATAATTGTTGAGAAATCGCACGTAAAATGTTCCAATCTCGAGAAAAATTATATTATGACGTCATACTACTGCACTTCAGTGTAAACTTTAATTTCAATTATCTTTTTTATTTCAATGCACAAAATTGATATCTATGATTTGTAATTTACATCCAAATCTACGATTTTTAATGATTTATTTCTCATTATTTGACTGCTTTGGCCTTACCTCACCGAAATCACGCACGCTTAAAACCGACGAATTTTCTACCTTAAAGGGATATAATATGTTAAATGTTGTTTAATCCGGTTTTAAGTTTAAGAAATAAAGACAGTGGGATTTTTTATCATGTTGTTGATAACTTCAGGATTTTTTTAAAAGTTTTACTCAGCTTGGCTTTCGATTCTAGTCGATCAGCCATCATCATTGTGAAGGGAGGATTCTTTTTAGTTACTAATGTTAAATTATAATGTCTGATTCAACAATAAAGTCGAATAAAAGCTGCCAAATTTTGAAGGATTCTGTATTTAATAAATTTGCAATATCAACGGAGTGCGGAACATTAGATTGCACTAAATTAGTGTAGAGCTTATCTCGGAAACGTGCATAGTGTGGACAAGAGAAGAATATATGGTTCATGTCTGCGAGACTGGTATTATCGCAACTACAGAGTGGCGATGGTAAGATTTTTATCTTGTGCAGGTGTGATGATAACTTCAGGATATCCTTGCATTAAATAATATATGATAAAGTGTATCGGCACCTCATCGATTTGAAACAGTGACAATTCACAATCGCATGAATCACTCAACATCTCACGCTGTATACACCTTTAGTTATAAACTCATCATGTGTCGGTAATACAGCTACTGCCCTCGAGGTTCACTCACCAAATATCCACTCTAGCATCACAACCAACTGCGCTACGGGGCATGCGCACAGAGCCCTTCCGCTGCTAGCAACGTAACACGTGACACGAGCGTTGATGCATCATCAACAGATGAATTACGATTTTCCCAGCCCGGTATTATGGAAAAATGCCTGATTGATTTATTATACTGGCCGGATTGGTAATAACGGTGAAATTAAAAACGGTGTATTAGATGTTTTACCGTGGTTTTGATGCTTCATTTTCAAATGGATGGCTGGTTAAAAGGTTTTATTTCAATTGGGGTATTTGACAATATATTACCGCGGAAAAAGTTAATTATTTCCTAAAACTGATGTATTATTTGAATAAATCAGTTTTATTACACCCTGTGTCTGATAGTTCCAATGCAATTCAATTACAAATTACAACTGATAACTTTTCCCTCGGTAATTCATTTTTTTATCACTGCAGTTTTGGATGTTGTTACAATGTTAAACCTGTAGAATATCTACATGATATGTCGGTGGCTCAATGGTTAACTCTATAGCGATTTGTCGTTCATGAACGATCCGTTCACAAGCGTTCACAAGATTCAGATATGATACGGATGGGATACGGATCTGTAAAAGACAAAAACGTCGTATGAGAATTCTGATGAGATATCTTTTTTCTTTTCCGAATATTCACGATCAAGTGTACATATTATACTAACCTCGTCAACGATGTGTCGCTCATGAAAAATGACCCGATCACAAGATTCGGATTTCAGTCCTGAACGAGATTAAGAGATCCGGATCTGAGAAAAGATCCGAATTATCCATCTCTAATCAACTTTACTAGGTATATGAGATAATTGTCTCGAACTAGTATTTATAATAACTATTATTAATTAAAAACAAAATAAAAGGATTACAAGTATATGTCAACCCAGTTATAAGTAGTAGCTATTTTGCTTGAGATAAGGAAAGAAATCCTTTGAAAACCTCAAATTTTGCAATAATTTTAGGTCCACCCTTGCAAATTCTTTACATCTTTGAAATTTCATGTAAATCCTTCTAAATCAGTTTAATCTTTCGAAATTATTTTAAATCGCTTGCGCAACAACCGTAATTAAGTTAGATTTCTCTAAGAAATTACTTATAAATCCATTAAAAACCCTTGAAAATCCTAAAAAAATATGCTGTATAAATTCTTGTAAAGGGTTTGTTAATCGTCGCAAAATGTCAATGAAAACAAAAATAATAACCTCACAAATAATCATATTGTGAGGAAGGTGACAAAGTTATTTTGGCTACGTCTTGCACTATACTATATTATAGGAAAATTGTATATTTTCCTTAGCAATTTGCTCGTATAAAATTTCTCTAAAGTTTCTTGTTAAATAGGCGCTGCTTGGCACGCAAAACATTTGCTTTTGTTTCTTCCCAATTCAAAGTTTTAAATTTTCCACATTTCATAGTTCCTAGGCGGGCTCTTTAAGCGGCTGCAATGGGTCTGTGGGGACCACAAACGACCTCAGACCTTACGGGGGGTGTACATAAAGAACTCCAACCCATTCCACTGTCTAATGAACAGCCTTTGTTTGCCATTTACAACAACCAGCAAGGAATATTATAACAATAGCATTTTGCACAAAATTTAAACAAATAGACAGTTTTTTATACTAATAAATTAGGTACCAAATGTACTATTATGGTAATAGTTCAAAAATATCATCTTTTGGAATTCTACGGACAATTCAAAAGAATATTAGTATAGAGATCAAAAAATCAAGGAGACAATTTTAATCATGTCGTATTTCGAACTACGCTTGTACCTTGTACGCTACATATATTGACATTTAAATATAAAATGAAGTATAAAGACTGTCATAGTGTATCAAATTATCCACTGTTAAAATAATAAAATATGTGTTTTTGTTTTTGCCCTCGAAATCGGCAATAAATAAAATAAATTGCTATTGAAAAAGTATAAAATGATTGTTTTCATAGAGCACATGTACTGAAAGTTCGATTTTGTGGATAAAAGCATAAAAGAATTGAAGAAGGTATTATCAAGCTTTTTGGATTACATGGAGTTATAACCACAAAATATAGTACTACTCCATACAGCATTTTAAATCAAACGCGTTTTTAATAGCGTACTCAGATTAAACTGAAACAGCAGTTTCATATTTTACTGTTATAGCCAAATTATTGCCATAGTGTCATTAGGAAATAAAAACTAGATTGCATTACACTTTATTTACTGAGACTTAAAATATCACACCTTAATATGGTACTTACTTTATAACTAGGTTAGTTTAGCTACCTAGGGACCTCTCACGGTTCATGTTTGTTTTCCGGTTTTATAATATTAGCTTTTGTTCCCGGTTTTAATTTTTCTTCATGAACTGATCCGGTTACCGGTTTATTGTTGACATGATTGAGAAAAAAGAAAAATGAAATGCAATAACGGTTCAGGTTCCGTACGCGGAACACATGGTTTGGTTATGTTCCGGTTTTCATTTTTTTCTTGAAAACTCACGGGTGCTCTCGAAACTGTGGATATTTCTCTTCGCAAAAGGCCCTGCTACTTCATGATGACAGCTCTCCTGATAAGAAGCTCTCGAAATTCAAAATACACATTTTTGATGTACGACCGCATTTCATTCAGGTTTGCAGATCTAAGGGACAGGAATATATTTCGAAAATTATATAGACACACAAAATCAATATTCCACGTGATGTATTGCGAAAGTTTATGTTATGAAGTATAAGTAGACATATTATTAATGTTGTTTGCTTTGGTACAGTTGACTCACTTTGTATCTGTTGATTTGATGGCGTTCTTCTTACAACCGAAAGAGAAGAGACATAACCTCATTTTGCAAAATTTGTCCACGTAGATTAACGTCAGCAGTTTTTTTTTTGTAGCTTTATTCTTTAAAAATTTTGAAATATTGTACCTACAAGATTAATAAAAAACCCTGTCCTTCTAACACATAGGCATTAAACAAATTTAAGTAAATTGACCATAATGTCTATCTAAATCATCTAAATATAAAAATATCTTGCCTGCTACATATTTCGTTGTTCGTTGTTGACAAACTATTCTTTTCCATCAAAATTCCCGTCAAAAATTCATAAACAACTAACTCTCCGGTAACAAGATATCGTGATGCAATTTTAAAACCCATCTCTGTTATATTAGCCATGTAAACATTTTTCAATCACCTACAATGTGATATTTAGTATTGGCAGCGTTTGTAGTGTTGATTATTATTTCCTTCATCGAAAAGCAGTTTGTAGAGATAATTAATTATTGCACGATGTATTGAGGAGAAACGATATATTTTTATAATTTCAAAAACGTTGCCTTTCATTATTGTTAACTTTGTGTTGACAAAATGTATAAAAAATAATATTTGTTTGCAGTTTTTTTTTCCAAGGTTGGCAATATTTAGCGTCGATTGACCTGTTAGTGAAATAGTGAATGCAACGTTTGCGTGCCTTTTAATTTGGATTAAATTGTGTTGTGTTATTCAAGAATTATTCCGAAGGTGTATTTGTTTATTTTAAGTTAAAAAGCCCTACAATTGCAAAGGTGCAGTACTTAATATTTATTTATTCTTTTGATTTTTTAAATCAAATCTATGTTACAAAACGTTTTAATATGTATAAGGTATACAAATACATATTTTAAATACTATGTAATTATGATATTATGTAAGTGAAATGCTACTGTAAAATTCTGTTTATTAGAAGTGATATCTAAGAATGCCACATAATGTAATATGTAAAAAGGTACCATTATAGTTATATTATTATATGACATAAACTTAATCTAACCTATTTTTTTATATTGGCTCCTAACTACAAATGTTGACTACATCCAAATATTGTAAACAAGTGATATTTCTTGATGTCAATGTATTTGTATAAATTAATTATTTTTTTGTCAGTAAAAATAAAAGTACTGGGAAAAAATCAAAGATTTGTTTTGAAATAAATATATTATATTCAATTTTAATTACTAATATTTTTTATTATATAGCCTTCAAATTAAGACCGGTATGAATAAACTACGTTCAGAACAATTGAATTATTAATTTAAATTATAAATTATACTTAAAACACCCACTTCAGCATATGTATAAAAAGATTATAGCATTCATAAAGATAATATCAACACATTAACGCTTATTAATATTAAGTGCTATTTAAAAATATATTGCAAAATCTATTCTACTCTATAGATCAAGATGTATAGGGTTAGCAAAATATTTTTTAGTATTTCTTGTATTTTCTATAATTTTTAATGTTCATAAATTTTCTAATGTGTATCTTTTTGATTTCAGGTAAGCGTCTTCAATTTTCATTGCTACACTGAACACTGCGTTGCAAACTGACAGCTACTGTAAGTAAACTTCTTGGCATTCTTTTTAAACATTCTTCTCGTGAACTCTACGACTTCCCAATTTGTAATTAGACCCCGAATAAATTATTTTGCGGAAGAAATATTTTATTCGAATATCGTGAAATGTAGGACCAACGAACGGAACTCCGAACTAAAATAAACATAACCTACGGGTATAGTATTTTACAGCATAAACGGATTTTGATAAAGCGTATTTTTAGATGGCGAATAATCTGGTCGCCTGACGTGACATCACGCAACTGTAGCCACTTTTCTTTAATAACTTTTTATTTTGCCGAACATTCAAATTTTGTGGAGACTTGCAAAATTAATACCAATAAATTATCACAAAAATTTACACTTGCAGTTTTTTTAAGTGTTTAAAATGTTTCATTTATCCTCCATATACATACTTATCACACTTATCAGAATATAGATATATAATATTGTGCCAGCCGTTAACTAACGCTTGCTGATGGTTGTTATAAAATATATAAAATTGACATAATTTCAATTACCTATGTGAACTACCTATGTGACTGACTGTGGCTTTGACGGTTCAGACTCGATTCCAGACAGGTACATATATTTCAGTGCAGAAAAACTCCCTATGATCTGTAGTCTGCACCCAGTCGTGAAAGTAGGCCGGTAAAAAATAGAGCCGGTAAAAAATAGAGCCGGTACAGAGTACCGGCAAGAAATTTTGGCATTTAAGTTTATTTTTAACGATACTAATTATATTGTATTAATATTATAATAAATTTCATATTTGTACAAATTTAAATTTCAAATTAGCGCCAGAACCTCTATTGGAGTGCACCAAAACCATTTTTAACATAATATATGTATGGCATTGATATTTTTATGCGTTTGAAGGACCAATTTTCCCAATATACAGGGTGTTTCAGGGTTAAGTATCCTAAGTTAAAATATGGATGTAGGATCTCAAAACAAGAAAAAAATATTTATTTAGAGATTTTCTCGCAAACACTTTGTTTGAGAGATATCGGCTTCTGAAGTTAAAAGCAAGAATGTGGACAATTTTGTAAAAATATAGGAAAAATAATAAATAAATATGCATATTATTAACCTCGTTATTAACGTTAACAAATACAGTTTAATAAGAATTTACAAAGTTTGTTTAAAATGTTGGCCTCCAACCCGAAGGCAACAAACTGTCGATGACAGAACGAGTGACTGGTCGACATTGCTCCTCTATTATTTCTTCTTGTGGGTATTTCCATTGCAAAATTCGTAAACCATCTCAGTATACCCCACTATTATTTGTAAATGTGCGCGGCATGATTGTAGTTTACTCACTCCAAAAAAGAATTAAACGAACTAAATTTATTTTGTATGAATAAAGAGAGTGTGGACATATTAATTGTACTGTTATTCCTGTATCAAAAATAATAAAATCTTAATTTAAAACTTTGTGACTGACCCAGGAGATATTTTCAGGAAAAAAGTTACTAACATAAGAGACTCCCTCGTCGCTCTCTTGTATTCGCACTTCACGGAAACATATCTTACATGAGTGAACTTCAATAAAATTAAAACAAGAAAGCGTAATATAAATTTTTCTCATGTGTAACTTCAGAAGCTAATATCTCCTAAACGAAGTGTTTGGGAGAAAATCTCAAAATGAAAATTTTTTCTTGTTTTGAGGTCCTACATCCATATTTTAATTTAGGATATTTAACCCTGAAACACCTGTATATCCGTAGTAAAAGGATTAAATACTTGATATTATGTTGCGCTATACCTGTGGCTGAACATAATGATACTCAAATAAACTGGTTATTTTCTATCGATGAAAACCTTATAAAAAGTATAAATTTAAAAATTTGATACTGCAACTAGGGAGGTTATGGATAAAGTATAGCATACTATTCGATTTAAGCTAGTTTTTTTTTCAGTATAGAAAACATTTTTATTGAATTTTCTACGACCATATTGAAAAACAACAAACTGTGCTGATAATTGCTATAACAATATCAAAATTAGGAAAGAAAATATTTATTTTCTTGCCGCTAAATAATAAAAAAACGAATATGAAGGAAGAAAAGTTTACTTTCGGTTTCGGATGTATTTTTGATTTTGTACACGTACTAGGAGAGAACTATTTACCATAATAATGGCGAGTAATAAGTTTTAAAACGATTTATAATAGAATGAATTTTCTTTTTGATAAGTAAGGTCAGAGCAAGTTCTAGTCTTTGTGCATCACTTCACTGAATCCGGAAATAGTCAATTATAAGTTCTATCGCACATGCAGCAGCCATTCTTTGTACAAGATTGATTAATTAAAGCATTTATTTACGTCTGCACCACGCAGTATTTATTCTTTATAATACTCGTAGATAATTTGGTTTCCTGCGAAATGAAATCGTACTTTACCCTCCACTTTTTCTGGTCTGAATTGAATGGTATGAAAGAACCGCATAATAATATATGTAAGTTGGGGTCCTTTATAAGCTATGCACCCCTTAAGATTAATTTTGAACCCCCTATACATTCTAATGTTGAGAATATAAAAAAAACTTATTAAATGCTAAAACGCAAGATTAAAAGCTGTATTTATGGCGCCCAAATGTCGTGTAATAACAACACAAACACGCCTTTTTAATGGAGACAAACTCAAAGAATATTTTGAAATTGTTTCAATATAATAAGTTTATTTGTTATATAATTCATTTTCACTTAAGCTCTTATTAACAGAATAAAATTATTAAAGGCATTAGCAATTAAAAGGTACCGTCTTTGATAACAAATTGATTATAAAGTTGAGGCAATTTCTACTTCATTCACTATTTTTTTATGAAGTTTGCAATTATGATTTCAAAGTACTAACGAAAATTAAATTTTAAGCATAATTTAACATTTACAGATATTTATATGAGTTCGTTATGTCATGTGTAATAACGAATAAAATTCAAACTGTAAACTTATGAAATATCCTAAACACATAATTATTGCAAGCTTGTATAATTTGCTTATGTTCAGCAAATGTAATAAAGTAATTACAACTATAACAGTCAAAAATTAACATCTCCGAACATACGTGTTACTGTGTATTTGTATCACAAATATGTACAAGAGCCCGAGAAGTTGACATAAACGAAACACACGTTTGTTAAGCTAAAATGAACTCGGATCAAGTGCTACATAATTAACACAAATGCTGAATTTGAACACGACAATCAGCAAAATTCGTAAGCGAATAACAAGCACAACATTGTTTCTGACTCTTTATTTATTTAAACACATTGGCAACTTATGCAGCTTATTAAACCGACACATGAATACGATAGAATACGTAGTTGAATACTTTTCAAACATGTCATTACTTTTAACACAAATATACCTACATATACATAATTATCTATCGCGTATTTTACCCGTGGGTATGACGTATGACAACCTCACATGTTATAAAACATCGGTATATATTATATTATACCGTTTGTGCGGTTGCCAATGTCATTAACAAAAATAATACATAAGAATCAGAACTCTGACAAATTGACAGTTCAACAGTGTCAAATTGACTTTGTCAATGACGTCAAAAAGTCAAATGGTAGTAATTTGAATCGGCGACAGGCGATAGGAAATAATACAGTTTGATTATTTTGCCGGTGATACTTTCTCCGCATATTGGATCTTTTATGGCGTAAGTCGTAGCTCATAAAGGAAATTCGTCTCTATAGCGTATCATATCACCAGCAACAGGACGGAAAAGGATATGACAGAAAAGATCCCGCCTTATCCGCTGCTCCATGATAATTTTCATAAACGATTATTACAGATTTTATACTTGCAACCGTGATCGTATTTTTATGCGGTTATTTATGTTCATGTTAAAACAAAATTAGGTAGGTAAATAATTTTCATATTTAATCACCACATTTGCCGAACTTTTAAACCGGGAGAATAATTAATGTTAATTTAATCGTGTGTTAAAGTAAATAGCTATGAAAATGTGTCAAAACAACATTATGCGTGAATTGTGTACAAAAATATAATCTGTGTTTAATTATAAATCAACAACTGTGGGTTTCACGCTGGTAACTAAACTAACTCTGTTACATTTGTTTAATATCGATTTGGTTTCAGACACTAAAAACGAACTTTTTTGTCTAAAATAATGCATGACTTTAGTAAAAAATACTGGATATAACTGTGTTTGGATAAATAATAATCTCGAAAATATTATAGATTTTTAAGGATTAAGGTGATCCTCTACCCATGACAGAAAACACTCAAAAACATTCCCCAAACTATTCTATAGCGTTTTTTGTTTTGTTAAACATAAAGATAAAAAATAATTGTGGTACCCATATTTATAAAAAAACTGCAATATTTGTAAAAAAGGGTTTTCACGCGGCACTGGTACAGCTTTTATTTATAAGTGAATTAACTTCAAAGTTTAAAATTAATGATATCTGAATTTCCGAAGTTCATTGTCACAATAATATAAAACAAAATCGTTCCGTTTATGAACTCGTCAATGAGTAATGTATTCAGATTAGTGTATGGTGTAAGGTTTGATACAAAGATCGATGAAATGTATGATTCAATGCAAAAAAACAAACACAACACTAACTGAGATACAAGACTCGGCACTAGGTTGATCACGACGCGTTTCGATCTTTCGATCATCTTCAGGTGACTGAAGTTGAAGGATAGGAGGTAAGGTTTTATATTATAGACCTAATATTAAATACCTATCTCATCTAATAACATACACAAATTCATCATTAAAATCATGATTGTTATAGTAAAGTGTACATCACAGAGGAGATTTTTTGCAGTAAATCTGGAATGTGTATCTGGCTGGATTTGAACCTGGGTAAATATTTTACTTAATTTTAATTGTTCATTTAAAAGGAATAGTTTAAATTATAACTAAAAATCTTATTAAGCAAAAACAGCAATAAAGCAAAATTTAATTTACTGTCTATACTTAAATGACATTCATTTCGTTACAGATTTTCATTGAGATACAGATTTATCATTTAATCTGTATTGAAATGGATTCATTTCATTTTTTGATGGTGAGCATTCAACAGGATTTGCTCTTAATTACAGGATGGTAGATTTTATTAGAGTAGATTCCAACCACTTCGACCGATTCATCTTGGTGCAGTCAGAATTTCAATTTAAGACGTTCAAGTGGTCATCTTGAAATTACCGAGTTAGATTTAATTGCAAGATGTTTTTGCAATTTAACGACAATCATACACTCAATTCCGGCGGTACGAATACCTTCCAGCGTCGAACGGCCACACGCGTTTGTAGAATATTTAGCCCGTTTCTGTCTTTTTGATTCAATATTAATTTTGCATAATATACTACGATCACATTTTCTGCAATGCCAGTTATATCCTCCATTTTCTTTCTAGTCTGCCAATTGCCAGCTAGCAGTTTACGAATGTTGGATCCAACATGTTTTTTTCAAGTATTGGATCCAATGTTCGCAGGTGTAGCAGAAGCATTTGTCAACTGTTCACGATACTACGAACACCTTCCAACGTCGAACGTTTGATAGTTCCTTGCAGCGTGTGACTTACGTTCAAACTTACGAGCTACCAACGTGAAGCGTTAAACGTTCGCGTTTAGACACGTTCTGGCCACTGTCGGTCTTTGTGATTGTGACACGAGTGACATTCGTTGTTTTGAGACACGGAAGCACGATACTTTCGAATTTCGCTTTTAAATCGAGGTGTCTTTGATCTCCGGGGGGCGACTTTGATCTCTATTTTATTTTATACTCTTGATAGTGTAGTGACACCATATTGTAAATTTTCTGATAGCAGCATTGTTTAGTCCAAGCATGGATAAGGGTAGTGGGATTATCGTTTTTCTATTTTGGTATTGTTAAAGAGCGACTTTTATCAACGTACATTTTCATTGGTTTATGCATCACTGCAAAACTTAACATGTATCTAGGTAAATATAACAACTACAACCATGTTTAATTTAAATTAATGGGTATAACATGTCGCGGGGTGTCATTGAACAGCATGGTGGATCGTGTTTGAGTCAGTTCCGTACCTACGGCGGAGGTATAAGGTGAATATATTCCTGCTCAGACTCTAAGATAACATTTTTTTTCAACTATTTTTATTAAAAAGTATCATGAAAAACAATAATTTGTGAATGGTATGAATATGAAATGCGTAAATTCGTTTTGTTTTAATCTACCTCGAAACAAGCATTCACCACACCATGTAGCAGGAACATTTTTGAAACACCAACTGTCGCACTCATTTGACTCAAACGTTCGTTTTGACGTTAGACGCATTGTGTAGCGGCGGCTTTCGCATGCCGATTTTGAAACGAACGTTGTATCCAGCAATCCAGCATTGGATCCAATATTGGACGCATCGTGTAGCATCGGATTCAACCCGGGCAGCTACTGCCTCGACAAATGTTATATTAAATTCGATAAAATGTTAACTATTAAAAGTTATGTAAAAAGTTTCTTCAAAAAACCCTTGGCAATACTTTAATAATCACTCTAACATCTAAATCGAAAATGAGATCCAATATTAAATTTCCCTCTCACAAAAACGCACAAGTAATTAACACCGAATTATTCCGTTTGACTGAATAAGCAATTCTGGCGTTTGGCGTTCGTCGTACTACATGAAAATTTTCTGCAGACATCTTCAACTACACGAGCGACGAGCGATTTATAATCGTTTTTAATAAATCGTAACAAGTCCAGCGTTCAAATTAAAACTAATCAGTCAGTCGGAAGAAAATATTTCGAGGAAAATATACAGTCTTATTTTGTTCGGCAGGGGTGGATTGCAATTTTTTACAGTCGGGAACAGGTGTTGGAATGACGAAAGAAGGTTATACTCACAAAAAGAATACTAATTATTACAATTAATTTTCAACGAGAAAGTGTTAATAAATTCAGTTCAGGGCTAGTATTTTTAATAAGAATGGTATTAGTAAAAACCACTTCTTACAAAAAAATTGTACACTTTGATTGATATATAAATCATTGCAAAGACTAATCTTATTATTTAAAATTCTGTATTCTGTATAATCTGTTAATTTTTGACATGGAATGTTTTAAGGAAAAACTTCAAATCATTACAAAATCCTGTAAAAACGCATTTGTTTTGTATGAAACTATGTCTAGAAAACCATAAAAAATCGTACTTTACCACATTACCCTACTACTTATTTCGATTGGAATATTTTTCTCATAAAAGTTAAGTTAAAAACAATAATGATACTTGTAAATTACGCCATTTATTTTCCCAACTTCGGCATAGATTTTCCTGGTGTGTACTTACTACTATATATATATATATATATATATATATATATATATATATATATATATATATATATATATATATTATGATTTCGGGAATTGAACCTCTTTGGATTGTATTATCCCTAGGATGACTTGATGGCACACATACAGTATTCATTTTTACTTTATACATTTTGCTTCGGTTTACTTTACTACTATGTGTGTTGCCAGTCAAACCGGTGCCCTATAGCTAGAGGTTGCCAAGTAAATTAGATTTCAACTTGCAATGGTAACGGGAGTGGGTACCGATCCAAATCAGGTTGTGAAAATTTCTTTATCTGGCCGACATTCGAACCCACGACCTCTGTGACCAGAGCCTAACTCTCTACCACCATACTATCGCGTCGTGTTAAAAATCTGTTATATATAAACTAAATTTTGCTGTAGTTACTGACTTATTGATTTGAGATGAAAGTTGTACAAAACTTGTTGATCACAATGATGGCTATTTTCTTTTGCTTTTTTCCCGAGAACTAAAAAAGCAATATGATTGACTGTGGTCTCATATTGTGTTGTTTTAAATTTTAAACATGTTTTGTGTTCATAATAAGTTTCGTTTTAAATGAATAGGTAATAAGTAATTACAGTAAAAAATAACATTGTTTTTCCTTAACAGATTTTAAATAGACATCCGGAATATATTTTTTCGTGTGTGGGGTTGCTCAAAGCACTGTAAATATATTACCAGACAAAAACAAATTTGAACTATGGTTTATCTCAAATTTTTACATTGTCAATATGGTTTGATATATCCCAACATAAGTGCAATATAGCACGTACATGTACATATTTACCCTGAATCGTTTACAAATAAATATAGCAAATAATGGATATTCCATGTAAATTCTGTTTATCATACCATAACTGTTTAAACAAACCCAAAAATACTATTATATTACCACGTAAGTAACTGAATTTAGCGAATAACAGTCAAATTATATTAAATATGGATCAGATTAACTATGTTTATCAGGATACTAGATTTGTGCAGGTAACGGCTAATAAATTTATACTAAATTAGCATTCTCCATTTGGCATAGATAAATATAGTGTCAATAGATATCTATCTATCTATCTATCTATTTATCTATCTAGTGTCAATAGGATGCTAGAATGACGTCATTCACAGGGGAAGCTTAGGTTAGGTATAGAATATTATAACCTGACTTATTAACAAAAAGTAAAACAGTTTCAACTGCATAAACATTGGGCATAGCCATTTATAATGCTGTTTTAGAATAGTATTATGCTAGTTAAACATAACTGAAATAAACATGAATATAGATTTGTTACATTTCTAAAAATCTTTTTATACTTTATATAGAAAATAAATTAAAAGTTTTGTAAATATAAAGTGGCATTTGATACCATCCCCAGTCAAATTCATTTGTAATGTAACCGTCTTTTCGTCCAGGCAAAATTAGTCCCAACCCCCAAGTCATTGAACTCAAGCAACAATAAATACCCCCCTACCCATGTTGGAAGGCGATAAAATCCGCGAAACCGCAGGAAACACTGCGGTTAATAATGATTCAGTTGACACCAGAATACTTGTACTTATCATTACAATAGAATGCTTTGTCACTACGAAGGAGTCTTCGATAATCCAACACTGAACAGAAGCGAGAGCTTGTTGCTGCGGAATAAAAACACTGCATTACAGAGAATTTCTAAGTAATTGTAGTGGATTTTGGAGAACGGCCAATTGTTGAATGAATCAAAAGAGAATTGAATAGAGAGCTAAACAACTTACAGTGCGAACGAAGTGCGAAGCTAAGACCACAAACTACAATAACATAGTTTGAGGGACACAAGATTCAATATTAGTACCAATAATATATTGTTAAATGATATTTTTAAGAAGGTAATTATTCATGAGAATGCCAAAAGCTGAAGACAAGTGTGTAATAATAATGGGTTACTTACATATGGTACTGAAAATGATATTTTAAACACTATGAACCTAATGATAGATCTAAAACATTGGTAAAAATACAAATTTTATTTAAAAAAAATAAATGTTTTTTAGTAAATTGAGAAAGAAATTTTGCTGTTACGTCAAAATTTTGTATAGGCAATATGGCAGCATTACGTCACATCATATATTATTTATTTTTCATTAATTATTTTTGGGCTTATTGATAAATTTTTTTGTGAAAATAAAAATATTGGTTCCAAATTTTATCTCTTCTACAAAAATATTTAATAAAAGTCATGCAAGTAGCCTATTGTAATATTATATACCTACGATTGTACGATTATGTTGAATAATTTATTTTTTTTATAAGGTAATTTGAAAAAAATTCGTCAGAATTCTTTCATTTTTACCTTCCGCTTACCTGTAAAGGAAGGTATTGGAATCATGCAAAAAATCGGGTGGTGAATTTTTAGTGGATGAGCACGAATTAGGGTCCTTACAACTCATTTTTGATAGTTTCACGATGATGTCTGTGTGTATGTGTGTGTGTATGTGTGTGTGTGTGTGTGTGTGTGTGTGTGTGTGTGTGTGTGTGTGGTCAAGGGTTGTTAGTCGCATAACTCAAATACGAATTACCCGAAAATTTTGATATTTGGTATTTAACATTTGTATATAAATTGGAAGAGTTCCCTAGATTTTGGTACAAATATCTTCATCGGAAGTGATATTTTTTGAAGATTGAAAAGGTTAATTGTCAAAATTGTATATAAATTTGGAAAAATATAGTATTTATTTGTAATGAGAATAAGAGGAAAAGTTATTTGCAACTTACGTTATAAAATAATTGTCTTTATCTGGTAGCATTAAAGAACTGCAGTAAAATTTAAAAAATAAATTTATCAAATAAAACGTTGATATCTTGTAATCCATGATCGGTTGATTTTTGTTTCTGCGTAAAAAATATTGACAGGTGAAACGGGTGACAAGTTGGCATACTAGCGCTATATAAGTCCTAAGTAAGATATTAAATGTAGTAATTGAACGGAGGATGGCTTCAATACAGCAGAGTTTTCCTGTGAATGAATCTTTTTATTCAGGTGATGCAAATTTCTGTGTTTGAATATTTGAGATTTTTATTTGTATATTTTAAATGGGCACCGGATTGCACGTATACATTTCTGTTTAAAATCTAGATATGGCGGAAGGTTGTGTGATGGCCACGTCAGATTTTTATAATTAGGGTTGTTTTGTTTATTTTACTGTGGTTTAAACCGGTTTAAACCGTCCTGGTTTTTATGTGTTTTCTAGCATTGGTTTTTATTAAGCGACCATTAATTTTAAAAGGCATATCAGTTAAAAGTTTACATGTTTAACAGTAAGGATCAGTTATTAAAGATTAAAGTTTTTTTTTAATAAATAGAAAACAATACTTCCAGTGTCGAATCGTTTATTTGTTAGGTAGTATGTATAGGTAAGTATATTTTCTATTGCAATTTCGATCCATAATGAGTCTAAATTGAATAATGCAGATGCCAGACGAAGCATAAATATCCGAAATTAGCTTCTTTACTGCAATATTATTATATTCTTGATGATTTATAATTCCTATATTATTTGTCCGTACGTTTTTGTTGCGGTATTTATCAAACTTTAAACTAAAATTATGAAATGCAATAAAATGCGTGTCTTTACAATACATTCCGTAAAAAGTAATGTTTTAAACCAGTTATTACCACCGGCCTGGTTAAAATAATAAAAGTGATTTTTATAACAACCTTAATTATGCACGTTACTTAGCAACAGACTATTTTGTTTGGATATGATACAGGAGTTCCATTAGTCTAAACGAATTACAGAAAATGTGATTGGTCAAACATTATGTTCATTTGCAAATCCTGAAAAGTATTTATTTTACGAATTTACAAGAAATTCTTTTTGATTGAGAATCAAGACACCGAAATGTATTATCCTTGATATTTTCACCGAGTTTTAACATCCTATAGTAACAGTAAATATTGTGTAAAATAACCAACTTCATATCATAACCTTCTTCTCATTCTACACGGCTATTATAGCCGATTCTAGCCATCCTACTGAATTTAACGTCTTAATTTCCAGTATATTTTAAAATTTCTGTTCCACAAGACGCTACAAGAACTAGTTCGCTCTCGAACGTCAACCTTATTTCTTTATTGTAATCTACAACGTTCATAAATTCAAGTTCCCGTTTGGCATATTTTAGTAAACAACCAACAACATCAACGTCGATGTTTCAATATTCGCTAGACATCTCGACAAATAACTGTTATTGGAGGAGCAACGCACGGATTCATATTTCTAGTGAACCTGTTACACTCTCGATTAGCTGCCAGCATATTGGAAATATCTCCCGATCATAGAGATACTATATCGCCCGATGCACGGTTTTTATATCGTACACTTGTTTATAAATACACGGTTACTATTTATGGAATTTAATCAAAACGTAGAGCGGATTTTCATAATCGGATATTGTTATTCAAAGATGTGGTATGCGATTTCCGGTTGGTGACACGCTAAAGTGGTTTCCATGAAAGAAAACGAAAATTCAATTTCATTCCGAACGAGAAAATGTATTTTTCACTAAGATTTTTTCACTGCTCTCTAATCCGAATTCTATTCTAACCATGCTCAACGTTGCTTGACTTAAAAATGATTTATTGTTTTGGTCGAGTTAAGCGCAATGGCACATTTTTAATATAATTTATATTGGCAAATAGAATTAAAAAATAAATATATGATAGTGCCGGTTCCAAGTACTGTATAACCCGTATTACTGTATAAAAGAGTATTTTGTCTTAAAACATAATTAAAACAAATTTTCATAAATGTACTTACAAGTAGAAAATTGTATCATTTTGAACTTTTGCGACATATTTTAAATAATGTAAATACTAGAATACATGAACAATGCTCTATGTTTAACTGTTAAAATTATAGATTTTCTTCTTTGTGATTCTGACAGTTCAGGTTTGAATCCAGTTGGCAAGCATTCCAGTTTAACTCCATACAAATTCTTTCCTGTGTTAATCTCTCCACGAGTCTCTCCACTAACAACCATAACCATGAGATAACAGCTGGTTTTTTTTTTCGTTCTACCTATAGATTAATAATTTTCATGGTATCATTTTATGAAATGCATCAAAATTTTAGATGTTAGATTTAAAAATTATAGGAGTTTGCACTGTATTGTAATAATTAAACGCAACATAAATGTGTTAGGGTGGCATTATACCGACTATACTATACTATACTATATTATACTATAAAAGTTCTTTGACAATTTTTTTAAATAAAAGATGCTTGACGAGAAATGTGACTGAAGGTATAATAATTATTTTATTATAAAAGATGAGCTAACTATTGTAAAAAGAAGAGTTAGTAGGTACACTGTTTTTTATAAAAGATCTTTGCCAAAAAACTTCTATGGTGTAATGCCGGCTTTCGTCTTATTGTAGGACTATAGACTCACACATAAACACAGCGGACACATACAAGACACACACGTGTGGAACGTTTGTGATCTCAAAATTGATTTTTTCTTTACTTACATACTAGCCACAAAATAGCGGTGCCTCTATTTCAGAAGTAACACACACAGTATTTATTATTGTTGCGTGCGTGCGTGCGTGCGTGCTTGCGTGTGTGTGTGTGTGTGTGTGTGTGTGTGTGTGTGTGTGTGTGTGTGTGTTCTATGTGTCCGCTGTGTGTCGATGTGTGAACAGGACTTAATGTGACATAATAATGACTTTATTCAAAGATTTGTACCCGATATTCCAAAGGCTATTTCGAGAATTTTAAGGTTATATTTTGTATGTTTTGTCTTTCTAAAGATTACCCGATTAAAGTGTTTTCCACTGTGCTGACAAGGTACCTAATCTTAAAATATGATGATATTGTGTCTGGGTGAAATGGCACATAACAAATTGATCTGAGAATGACATCTGCAGAAAATGTGTTACAAAATTATTGAATTGTCACGCTCGTCGTGCAGTCAAAACGAATAGCGGAAGACGAGAAATCAGCCATTGTTCCCGGGAAAATCACTTTATAACCGCAATTCATTCAAAAGACTCAACACTAGGCTCCAAACGTAACTCGGCAAATATCATTCCCTTTCAAATCATTCAACAATCATGCTCGAGCCAGAGCTGATGTTGATATACACGCAATTCTACATGGAAATTCTATCGAGTGCTTCGCGATAAAAGGGGTTACGCATTCGTTTTAGCGAATAAGTAAATAGAGGAAATTTATAATTTTTAGGGTTTTGTCTCAGATTTACAAAGTCAGGAACCCTTATGGTGAGACTCCGTTGTTCGTCCGTCCGTCCTGTCTGTCACAGGCCTATAACTTCGAAACGGTTAATTATAGAATGTTGAAATTTGGCACGTAGATAAATTAGTACCTATATGCCGCAGATAATCTGAATGGCAAATTTTTATTTTTTTTATTTCACAAGCCCAGGAGGGATCATAAACAAAAATGTTGAAAATAACACATTTCAAAGATACTAAAAATATGTTTTTAAATTTTTTTCAGTTAGTTGTTGACAGGTTATTTTATAAAAATGTATCAAAAAAAGGCAAAGGCATATCTCCGAAAGCACTGAGTCTAAAATTTTGAAAAACAATCAGGTATAATAAGACAATGGTAAAGATTACAGGAAAACTATATAGCGAAGATCTGATTTTGCTTAGTTTTCGTGATTTTACATAAAACAGTTAGAGGAAAATGTGCAGAATAACTCTGCTGTCAATGTGTTAATAGTTTTCGCTCGATACCTAGGTTACTTTATTTACAATTTTGTTTATATAGGTATCTGTTAATATGCAATTTTTTTTACTAATTTAACCTTACTTGGTTTGACGTATACCTAGGTTATTTATTTGTCTGAAAAGTGAAAATCGACAACGTGGAATAAGTATAACTTGTGTTTGAAAATGTTCGTGCTTGACTGTTTTTTAAAATATTGTTTATTTAGTAATTTCACGAAAATCTGGCCTTGATACTGATAAAGGCCGAATAATAATAATATTAATATGCAATTTTAATTTGGATATATAATTATACTTTTAACAACTTTTATTTAATTGAAATACATTCTGCCTTTCTCATTCAATTGGTATCCAATTTCCAATTATTGTTATTCTTAGAACATGTCCAAATATCAGATAGGTAGGTATGTTATTGGATATTTGTTCTGAAATTTCTTGTTGAAGTGGATCGTATATTAATACATTGTGAGTAGTACCTAGATATTATATTTGTAAAATAGTAACAAAAGGAAACTGTATACAGTTCAATTGTAGCAGTAGATAATGGACGAGAAAATCCATAATTTTCTACTGATGAAAGACTGCTTATCTTACCAATTATCTCAACAATTTTGAAATAATTTATAGTTATAGGTGAAAAACGAAATTGGCAAAATTTACATTTTTGCGTATATCTAGTCACCTATGCATTTTTGTGGGAAAACAAAAACATTTCTAAATTGGCCCCTAAAGGGGCAACTTTTGTCTAACCAACTTCGTATCTCTTATATGGTTCTCTTATGCTTAAATAGTTTCATAGGGCAGTTTGTATAAATAACTATTCTGGGCCAGGGTTCTTATTTTTTTATAATATAATAAACATAAATATATGTTTGTTATAAATTAAAACAGATGCAAAAATTAATTAACTTTTGGTCAACTAGTTTCATATTAATTATAATATATATTGGCCATATTTTCATAATTTATTTTGTGTTAATTAAATTAACATATCTGAAGCAACGAAAAGAGAAACTCAATGATTATTAAATTACAATTTAATGATACACAGAAGCCATAAATTTGTAACAGTTAAAATTTCTTTAATCTTCCGTTTTTTTTCTTTTTTTTCTTCGTGTTTGCTTCTCGTTGTCTATGAATCATAGTTCCTATAGTTGAAAGAATTAGTGATAAATATTTCAAAAGAATTTATTAATAAAGTCTTTGGTTAGAGAACACTTATTGTCGCAGCGTAAATATTTTATTTATGATTTGTCTCGTAGTCTTTGTTCTTATTGGAAATCTGGCAACATCGTCTGTGCGAGTTGTGTCTTTCCTTTTCCATTTCACTTCAAAGAGACGAGTAATCCAGCTAATTCTGCATTCCTTTAGCGCTTTTTCGCAGACAATAAATGCACTTCATAATTTGATACTCGATAACAATAGCAAGGTATCAAAGAGATGAAACGGTAAATTAATATAACAAAAATCGGCGAGAACTACAATGGAATAAATTATCATACTTAAAAGCCCGGTATTATCTGGTTGTTAGGTATAACAGAAACATTTCTTGTTTGTTGGAAAACATCACAGAAATATAAATTCAATATATGTCTGTTTTTAAATATGTAGTTTTTGCCATTAAAACTTAAGTTATATTCTTTGATCTGCAACACTTCTTGTCTTCGGTAACGTGACAATTTTAACGATTCTGGTTGTATTATTATTCATTTCAAACTGAAATTAAACATTACTGAATCCTTGTGAATGTGAACCGATAATTGTAAAATCTAGTTGTTTTCTTGTGAAATCAATAATATGTGTATGGCTGGCTCAACCGACTCGTGTCGGTGTGACGTCACATGCTACTCTGTCAAATATTCACGGTTAAGGAGGTTCCCTAGACATTTTAAAAAATGTTCTAATGCAACCAAACTTTGAATTTATGTTGTCTGTGTCATAAAAATGATACCTGATTTTTTTGGAAATTTTTGACCACGTAGTTTGAACGAAATTAATTGTTAAATTTTAATATTTTACATGGGCTCTTATGGCTTTATGGCTATTTACTTAATTTTTGGTATATAAACGTATGCAAGCACGGACATCAATTTCCCAAAATTTGAAGAAGGTTGACCACATAGTTGTAACAATATTGTTGTTGTTGTAAAAAAATCTTCAAGCATTTTTTGATTAGTGAATTAGAAATTATTGTAAAAATATATCACCGCAACTAAACGAATTGCAATATCAATTAACACCCGTTGACCGAATTTTGTTTTACATTAATAAAAATATTTTTATTAATTAAAGGCTGATATCTGAGTACGCCACTGCATGTGTAGGGAACCTACTTAAATATCTCAAGACGTATTGCCCTTAGCAAAATAAGGTTATCATTTTTGCTCTTAGATATTATTTTTTTCTATTTTTTAGTGCAAAGTTGTTTTTGTTTTGATTTACACCCCTTTTAGAGAGACAAAATAAAGAATTGTCTGTATTTTAAAAGTTTATGTCAATGTTTTCCTCCATATGAGAATCAGAATATTTGTTGTTTTTGTGTTACTTATTTGGTATGATAATTAATGAGAGAGATGTAATATCTACCTACGCTTATTTTTAACTTTTTTATCATTTCTTTGATATTCTTTTTATTTTTCTTTGCAGTACCTAACATAATAGATATATTTATCTACTATCTAATGTAAAAAGAGCTTTTTACCCGTATAAAATAACGTATAATACGTGACGTATTATACGTGCCCATCCCTGTACTTGGTATGATAATTAATGAGAGAGATGTAATACCTACCCACGCTTATTTTTACCTGTTTTGTTATTTTTTTGATTTTATTTCTATTTTTCTTTGCAGTACCTAACACAGTAGATATATTTGTCTACTGCTATTAATAATAATACATAGTAATATGTGTTTTGAGTTCAGGTGAATTCTAAAAAAACATTTCAATTGACAGCAAACATAACAATCAACTGCTAAAAATAAAATATTTCTGATAACGTTAATTTCAATTACCTCCTCAATGTAGGCGTAGATAAAATATATAATATTCTATTTGAGTTTGAAATTGAATTGAATTAATTGTCAGCTTATTTTATACAGCCATACATACAGATTAAAATGAAATTATAACAACTACATAAAAATATGCTAAGGGAATAATGTTCCTTCTTTACCATCTATTTGAATTGGGTTTAATATGGTCATTACTCATTGAAATAAATTTATAGTTTTCATTCTTATGAGTAATTCTTGTCATTATGCGACCAACTGTGGTTCTGACAACTCAGGTTCAAATCCAGTTAGGTACACATTTCATTGAACACGTAACAGCACAAAAATTTTCCACACTCAGAAAAAAATTTAGTTAGAAAGAACAAAGAACTCTTGTTGAACGAAACACTATTTTTTTGTTAAGAATTTTGTTCGGTATAACATTGTTTCTTCGTTTGACTGAACTATTTACATTCGTCAGTTCAAAACTGAATATAATGTTGATATGAGCAGCCAAAATATTTGAATTAAACTGGAAGTAGTGTTGAATCAACGTGTTTATATCTTGTATCAAATGTAATAAAATTTTGGTTGAAGTAATAGATATTCGAGTGATTATGTTATGTTTTGATTTAATACGTTAACTTTGTTAATATAAAACTTTGTATATTTGTCTTAAATACGTACAACTTTAGTTTAAAGAAAATATACCTACATACTAAAATCTAGAAACTATAACTATTGAACAAAATAATTAATGTGTTGAATTAAAAGACTTGTTATTTTGGTTTAATGGGTATAATGTTGTTTCAAATAGGACTTGGGAGTTGAATCAAAGGAAGCATAGTTTTGTGTATAATAATTTTTTATTGATAAAACGTATCAATAACAATATAATATTAATATACAAAACAGAAATATGAACATATATCAATAACTTCCATTCCATTCTTTGTAAATTACACACGTAAGGGGTAACATTTAAATTTTAGATATCAGTTACATAATAAGTTTAATTTTCATAATAAAATTTATTTAAAACCTTTAACAAAGCAGCAATAACAACCATCCATATACTATAGGAAGTATGTATTTTTATTAACAATAGATTAAGTAGGTACAACTTATTTCTTACCTGCAAAAATTGAACATTATGCTATTGCACAATATGTTAATATATTTCGCATTTGTTATATTATATGCCAGTATCACACTAATTTGCACTATAAATGATGTAAATTGCAATATACGTGAAATAATACAAGATACCGTTTTGATTTTTAATATTATCAACTTACGAGACTTATTTTAGGACTAAATATTAATGAAGAATTCGGAGCACAACACAAAGTTCTAAGCAATGTTTGAACACGTTGTGGCGTGTCTAGGCCAAAATGGTAGTATTTCATTTCAAAAACTGTAAAGTGTTGAATGAAATAACCAAAATTTTGTTATAATATTGGATATGAATTGAAATAAAAAAATGTATATTATTTCCTTCAACAAAGTACTCTAGGTTTATTTAAATAAAATTACTGTTGGCTTAACAATTTTTTTCTTTTGTATTTAATTCAAATAAAGTGCACTATTTAGAACAAATAAAATTCTTAATAAGATATTAGTATTTAGTTGGAATAAAGCACGTTCTTGCAGTAAAAAATAAAATGCTTATATTAACTAATATACTGTTGAATGAAACAACAAAAACCAACATTGAAAAATTTGTTGGATTTACTATGCTATTTTTCTCAGTGCATGTAATGTAGTTTGATAAAAGGTGGGATAAATAATATGCATATCGGTATAGATATACAGGGTGTTTCTATACCACTGCACTAAAAATATTGCGTGCAGAGGTATAGAAACACCTGTATATTTTTTAAACAACTAACTATCTCTATCTTGAGTATCTGTGAGTTGACTGCTGGTTATCGCACTCACGGAAAAATGTGCGGCTGCCACACCCAATTTGGGAAGAAGGTATAGGTATATATTGCAATTTGATGTATGTCTATTTTTATCCGACTTTCAATAAGGAGAAGGTTATAAGTTTGCTTTTTTGTATGTATGTTTGCTAGACCGCGCAGAACTCGAAAACTTCTGAAGCGATTGAGTTGAAACATTTTATAATTCATTAAGTATCGCCTTCCTAGGTTATAGGCTATTAAAATCTTAGCCCGCCATCTTGAAAACAAAATGGCGGCCACCTATCTCCGGAACTATTTGATCAATTTGAACAAAACTTTAAATTGAGTTACATCTGTGATAAATATGACATATAAACTATAATATATGCTACCTCAGATGCTACGTAGATGCTGATGCGCTCACAAGACAGGACATAGATTTTTCATAAGAAATTATACCTGTCTATCTACATTAGCTATAACTCCATGAAATTCTTTTTAAAGAACACTGTTTCCCCATTTCTGTCTACATTTACCTTTTCGTCTAAATTAATTTCGTCCATAGAACATTTTATATGCATTATATTTCAAATATAAATTTGCGCTCAACTGCAATAATCAAGACTCAGTTTTAATTAGTTGCGCTAGACAATAGCAGGAGACATTATTTGGAATAATGAATTTATCAACAAATTTGCTAATATTTTGTTACTAACTTCATTATGTCAACTTAACCTCTCGGATTTGTTGTATTGTTTATTATTGATGTCGTAGATATTTGAGTTTTGATATAAAAATTAAAGTTTATTAGATGGATAAGTAGGTATCTATGTAGTTATTTGAATTGTTACAATATTTATCAAAATTATTGTTTTTTTTAGAAATATGGATAGAATGATATTATAACCACTAAACACACTAACTTTGGAACATAACTTAATCTTTTTGACGTTTATGTTAAAATAACTACATTTAATTTTCTCAATCCTGAAGAAGACGCATGAGGCGTCGAAACCGGTTGATGTAGAAAAAATAAAATTTATCTGATTGCATTCCAGTAGAGTTTTTGGCCTAAAATAACTAAAAATAAATGTGAATTGCTTTGCAACCGTTGCCTCAAGATTGCTTTAAGATTGCTTCTGCCTGTTAAACGTGCAATTTCTGTATTACACTTATGCAATATTGAAACAACTTTTCAAAAGTTGCACTTCCGTCTGCAATATTGCTAAATGTAAAATGGGCTTTACAAAAAGGAGCAGGTTTGTCTAATAAATGCATTTATTCGAAAATAGAGTGATTACGTGCATTATACTAGAAATAAAATGAACCATATTTTCCTGATTTAGGTATACAGTTTAGAGATAAATTAAAAGTTTTCCATAATTTTTTGTGTTACATTGATGTGTTTTTAAAATTTTTAAAAGTGATAAAATATAAAACAAAATTGCATCAATATTCCGTCAGTTTTATATTATATAATATTTTTTATTCCTCTTTGGTTCTACTTGAAATAATTCCCTGCAATGTGAAAAATGTAATGCATGGCATTGCAGTAAACACTAGCGGTATTTAATCCTGAAAACATAAGTTGTTCTTCTGTAGTGCAACAGTTTACGTCAATTTACATTTCTTCCCAGACTAGTCCTTTGGGATGCTGCACAGAGCAAAGGCACTAAGGTATACATGCTAACATATGTATCTACCGACGTTCAGACATTTATTTCTTTAGTTTGCTTTGTCCTTTTTGTTCCAGACTTCTAATGATGCGACAATCAAAAAGAGAGAGAAGGAGAATAAACATAAATTATATTCCCAAGCAGTTGAGTGCGTAGTAATCGTCTGTGGTTGTGACAACTCTGGTTTGAATCCAGTTAGGTACCTACATAATTGTAGTTTAACTGCACAAAAATCTCCTCTGGTGAACTGTTCACTAACAACCATTGTGTTAATAACTGGTATAAGCATAATTTGTTAAAACAAAGGATGGCTGCAGCTTAAATCAATATCCGATGACCGCTCAGCGGAAAACTGCGAGTTGCCAGAGCTGCTGAGCTGTCGAGTTGCCGATAATTTTGATAAGTTTGGGTAAACTTACCGTTTAAGTGTCTGGCATATTAGCGATCCCAATTGTAATCGACTGTGGTTCTGACAACTTTGGTTTGAATTCAGTTAGGGACATTTTTCAGTTTAACTGCACAAAAATCTCACTAATGTGTAACGTCCATTGAGTTAACAGCTGGTAAGCATGCACTATAAAATATTTTGTTGAAACAAAAATGCAAATTGGTCAGAGTGGTTGAATTCCACTTTTATGTATAACCTCTACTATTATGTCATTGGAAGTTAATCCTGTTGAATGGTTTCCATAAAAAAAAATGTGTAATCTAATTAGTTATTATATAAATAATAATTATTCTAGGTACCTACCTAAGTAATATTGTGAGTTAAAATAGATGCAATAGGTGCAATGGTGCGCTTTGAACTTTTCGAAAGTAATCCTAATCATAGTGTCCCGCAATCTCATCTATGCAATCCATCAATAAACGTTCGGTCTCGTTGCGCAGTTCGTGTGATGATATTTGCTCTCGCTGGCCAGCGATGTATTTTTGTATAGTAATTGGGTTTATGCCGTAAAAAAGGAACAACCCAGACCCTTTTCGCCCGATGATATCGTTTTCAATGTCCGTTATATTTAGAATTTTAATCAATCATGTGTCATAGTCTGTTGGGTAATCTGTGCTGAATTTATACAGATCCACCGGGTTGGACCGAATGCTGAATGGTAATTTATATTCCCGGTAGCGGTCGGCAACCGTGAGTGGGAACCGGTATAGTGATGACCGGTCGCGGAGGGTAGCTCTAATTTGTTTCATGTGGTCGCAAATTGTATTTGGGGGTGGGCTTTCATTTTCACTTAATTCTTTCATTAGAGGTACTCTACTTGTCCACGAAATACCTCCAAAGTGGTACCATAAGAGGCACCTTATTCCAATTATGATATGCGTTTACGAATCATTTCCAACATTCTTTTTGCGATTTCATATTTTGTTACGGTAATATATCTTCAGAATGTCATCAATTCTGGATATATTGTTTACAATAAAAATATGAAATTTAACATGAGTAATGACAATGTACTATACCATACATAGTTATAACAACAATAAGAGAAAATTCGAATTAATTTTTGCCTGTTAATATTAAAGATTCTTACTTTATTAATACATACAATTACATAGTGTTTAATAATCGATTACTTACGTTGTTCTGAAGAGTGCCAAAAGAAGTGTTTGGAAAAACATCAAACATTAAGTTAAAAAATATTTCAAATTGACGAAATTTATTGTTTTCACTAATTAATTACTAATAATCTATTAGGTATTTCAAGAATGTCGTCATCAGGCACCCTAGAGATCGTCTTTAAAAACGTACATGTCAAATATGAATTAATAGATTTTAAAAATAAAGTCACAATCTTGGATATTGTAGCATCCTATTTTGCTATGAATTTCATAACAAGTGTAAGTATAGCCTTAAAATAAACAAAGGAAACATAAGTAACGATGTTCTAAAATTTTTGTTTTGTACCGATACCAATACAAGTAAGTATGCGCTTTTCATTTCCTGCGTGTATATTCATTTTATCGGTTTGTATTTTTTTATCATCATACCTTATTTTTCTACAAAAAATATATACATGATTCAACGATTTTTGAATTAATTCATTGAACCTGAACTCCGATAAAAACAACTCCTCATAAATTCGTTAGATATTAAAGAACAATACATATTATCTACCACGCTTTTCGAAGAATTTGAGTGTAACAGTGTCATTCAGGGTATGAAATCAGTACATAGTATTTTATCGTGTTTATGGTTGTTATTTTTGTGGAGTTACACTGAAGTTGTCAGAACAATAATAAAAAAAACACAATCTGCTATCCGCATCATGTAAAATAAAATATGTAATACTATTATCAGTTGTCAGCTTTCTTTGTGATCTACATTTAAAATATATTTAGAGGTGATATTTTTTTATGAGTTTTGCCGGTCAATAATAAAATAAGAGATATAACAACAAATTTTAATATATCTTGATCGTTTTTATTCGTGAACGCTTCTACGCTTTATTTTAATGAAATAAAACCTCTCTTCTGTATATATTAAGCATTCCAGCTTTAATAATTTCCATCCAAAACGAAGAAATTCCTCATCTCATCGAAGTGAGTTCCCTTGTAATAATTTTCATATTGTTAAAAAATTTGGCAGGTGTTGGAATCATTCTATTTTTAAACAAATCAAAATTCATTACTTCCAGTGAATTCTATTTATTAATAATTGAAAATTGGTGGCACGGCGTCCTGAGAATGAAATTCAGAGACGGAGAAGAGAGCTCGGTGTGTATGGACGGACTTGTCGACATGTCGACAAAAAGTGACAGTTCGCTGATGAAAAATGCACGACATCCAAGAGATTCTGGAGCAAAGGAACACAGGAGCGAAATACGAATTGTGATTTACGTTGAAAGGATACTCTATACATTTATATCCGTATTACTCTCATCACTTAGATATTTACGAGCAACTTTATTCCAGAGGTTCAAAAGAATTTTTAACACTGCCAGTTTTCTTGATATACCTAGGCTAGAAATGGTTCAATGTGGAACACTAATATATATGTACTTACATAAAAAAAACATTGGAACCCTGTGTCACTCATTCACTCTGTGTCACCGATTCAGATTTTGAAATAAAAGAACATTTAACATAAAAAAATAAAAGAGAAATAATAGTTATCTATATAGGTAGCAAGATTTAAAAGAGCTTGCTTATTGACAAAAACTAGTTTGTTATTTTTTGGAATATGTAAAGATTATTTCAACCATAAGCACGTAATATAATCATGTTTTATAAAATAATGGCCCTTGTGTGACACAAACAGAACCTTAATTATATAATGTAATCGAAAACTTTTCTTTTTATAAATTGTACTGCATGAAGTAACATAAAATTGGATAAATAATGATGGTTTTTCTATTCTATACTGTGCCAATTTATTATATTACATATTCTGAAAAATGAAAATACAGTAGTACATAAATTAAAATACCTATCTACATTGTTCGAAAAAAGAATTATTAACACAATTATACATAAGATAATATTATCCTACGAAATCAGTTTTTTTGCTGATTCAATTCAACTACGATCAAATTTTACCTCGATGATCGGTGATTATTTTGAAATATTGTAAAAGGGAATTTTGTAATGTACCTACCACTTCTGTTTTTTTGGTTAGGTACTGTATATCGATGTAATAGCTAAAATTTACCAGAAAGGCAAAGTCGTATCGTATCGTAATATTATATTATATCTCTGTTAAGTTCAACATGGTGTGATTAAAATTGACAAAATTAGCGTGAATTTGAGCTTGCATGTGTTAGTATGGAAGGCGTATGAATGTTATTGATCAGGGGTGTCCAATTGACCTCGAAAGCTTAGCAAAAGCAAAAAGCATAGAACGCTGAGGTTCTCTTGCTTTTATCGGTTCGATTCGCAAGTCGGCAACTCGACAGCTCAGCAGCTCAGCAGCTCTGGCAACTCGCAGTTTTCCGCTGAGCGGTCATCGGATATTGATTTAAGCTGCAGCCATCATTAATCTTAGAATTGCCATACGCAAGCCTACAATCTTATGACAAATTGACCCCGCGACTATATCTTTGTCGGTCTTTCTATTATATCCAGCAGATTCTCTGCTTCACTTAATTTCGTTTCGTCTTTGCGTCGTCGCTTCCTAGCGCGGCGTTGTAACCGTCGTCGTTCGTCGTTCGTTTCATGTTCTTCCTTTGCTTGCTTTGCCCTTTGCGGTAGAGAGTGGTGACATCCATGTATAGGATCAAGGAATTGTACGAATTGAAAGCGCACGGCCCTACTGGCTTTTTCGCTCTGAATGAGCAGTGAATTGAAAGCTGGATGTTGGATTCGTTCTGCCTGGTCCACATTCGACACTGTTCTGCGCTAACCAAATTTACTTCGATTCCGGAAGCCAAAATAAGGTTGCCACATATAATTACCTTTAGCGCACAGCGCAGAACTAACCGTTAAGTAACACGGAACAGTTGGATGGGTGACCGTTTCACAAAGTTAAAATCTATCTTCATATAAGATTTCCGTATATAACCTTTACAGCACAGAAGTAGTTATGTTTACTAACGTTCACCCGCGTTGAACACACTTACAATTACATACAGACCGTTCCACACTAGTTCCGATTCAAATGTCTTAATGTTATAGTTGTGTGCGTATGAATTAAATACGTCATAGCAATAGACCCGCGATATTTTATTAACAAAATTATGAATGAAAAGTGCAAACTTTTAAAATAATTTTCATTCCAATACTCATAAATAATTGACCCATATATTTTATCTATGCAATAAAATCATCAACTTTTTTTTATCAACCTCATTTATATATTTTATGTTTTTAAACAATCGTGCACTTTGTGTAATGGAAAGCTACATATAGTTCATTTCATTTCTCATAGAACGCACGTCATCATTCAATTTTCGAATAATTGCTTTTATTAGACAGGAGATACTCGTATGATAGTATACTTATCTTTTGTTAGTACGAAAGATAATGACGTGCGTTCTATGGGAAATAAAATTATATATATATATATATATATATATATATATATATATATATATATATATATATATATATATATATATATATATATATATATATATATATAATTTTGTGGTGGACTCTTCACTGACGGATGGTAAACGCACACGCGATATAATATCTAAACCAACAATATGTGTGAGGCTGCTAAGTTCGGTAAAAGGCGTGAAATATAGGGTATGTACTCGGGTATGTATTGTGTGTAAAATTAGAACTTAATCTCACTGAATTCATTTGCCACCTGGATTAAATCTAATATACACTTTTGAATAAGTTCACTTAGATTTATTAAATTCAAATTGTTTTATTAATGGCACTATTAGCTATCTTTATAAATATAATAATAGCTATAATATATAATTAAAGTATTCAATAGAAGTAGAGCAGCATTGTAAGTAAATAATTGTCCTCAAACTAAGTCATTAGCTCGTGAAATGAACTGTGGTCTTAATGAGAATATTGCCATAATTTCATTCGAATCTAAGTTGATTCCCGTTCCCGGCATAAATAAATTAATCAAGTCTAACCGTGTTGAATTTTCAAGTAGTAGCTGGTAATGATAGTCGGTCATTGAAAGAAATTTTCCGCGGCCGAGTCGGCAGTTAATTAGCAGTGTCGTGTGTGTTGTGTGTAAAAAGGTCAGACCACATAGTGTGTGTCAAGCATATAGACAGGCGCAGACTACGTGTTATCCACGTCAATTACAATTAAAACAAGCCTAGAATAGAATTGCACATCATTCACTTGATTCACTTTGTTCATCGAGATATTTTTCATTTTGCGGGCGATAAAATATTAATTAGTGCACGATTTCATCAAGGAGTTCATGGAGCATTGAGAACAATGCACCAATTCAAGGCTGGAAGTAGATTCATCAAACTAGTTACACTAATTTCATAACTGGGACGCAAGTTTTGATATTATCAAGGATTTTACTTTGCCGGCAAATCTATTAGTGGCCTACCACATTACTCAACCGTTTAATTTTTATCCAATTAAAATAAGCAGTGTAGAAGACAATATTATAACTTTTTTCATTTGCATGCTTCTATTTGTAATATAATAGTAATATTTATTTATATTTAGTGATGTCGTTTGTCGAGATTAGTCGAGAGTATGCCCAACTCTCGTTTCGTCTCTGAATTTCCAAAGTTTTTTTTGGGATCAATGATGATTTTTTTTAACGCATCACCAAAAATTGACATCCTGCACTATTTTTTTAATTCCTTTATCCATTGCAGAAATGAACTACAGTTTATTATTACTGAATAATATAACTTACCTAATTAATAAAACTAAGTATTGCACATACGTCCCAGTGGTAAATTTGAACACTTGCTAGATTCATTGGCGTCACGCTTTTCAAACGAAAACTTCTGGTGTTAAAAGCTTGCAGATATGCAGATTTCAATTATATCTCCTGTTTATAATTACAAATAGTCACAGTTAGTATGCACTTGAAATTTCGTTGTGACAATTAGAATGAAGGGTTTTTATTCTCGTCAACTGAGTTGACATATTTTCTGTGGTAAGCGCTTGGTTAACTCATATCTATGCCGACAAAGCAGATGTCACTTTTGCAAATTTCTCATGTAGCGGTACAACTACAACAGCGGTAAAACAGACTAATTGACACCATCAACCTGTCGGGTACAAAGTGCATTAACAACGCGAACCCTACAACCTACAACGCTACAACCGTTCTATCGTTCGTTCATACGCTGTTCATTTGATTCGCGGGAAACCGCTCCTAACAAGCCTACACCAACCTACGTAGGAAATTACAATCACAAATAGAACTGGAAATTAAGGTGCCACAATTTCCTCAAACCAATACGTAACTAGAGAAGTAAAATATGACAAAAAAATCCGTAGTCAGTTTTGAGAGTATTTGAATTTTGAATGTTTATGTTTTATGCTTATGTACGAGTATATACGAAGTTTTCTAAGTACTAAACTAATCTACTTTAAGGCAACATTACACGGTGTCAGTAACTTATTAATCAAGTCACTTAAATCTAGCTCTGGATTTTAGTACTTGCTTGGTGTAGATGTAGACTTTAGACAGATATTTTAACACTAAATGCTGTCACTGGTTTTAGGGGATGTGATTCAAGTCAAGAGAATAGAAAGCAGGTTTATTTACCGGGTTAAGTGGCACTCATATTATTCTCTCAACTAAAACTGTATATAGACAGATTTTTAATAGTGTTTCAATCGTTTGTTTTTAGTAAAAAAAATTTAATACGCCCCTCTTAAAATAAACACTAGGATTTCAAGGAGCTACTTGAACAAGTTGTTTACTTTGTAGCTATTTAATGTAGACACCAAATTTCTTCAGAATAACTCACTTTGAGTTACCGGTATACAACATATAAATTTTTAAAAAAAATCTGATGTGGCCAGCACATGACCTCTCGCCACAACAAACTCTCCTCCCTCGTGTTTCTATGATTCTATATACTTAATATAAATATAATATACGTAGGTACTTACAAAATAGGCATTTTATGCATATTTTGGAACAATATATAAACTCTAGGTATGTCACCGATGTCATACCGATTATGGATTACAGGATATCGAAGTTTCAAACACAAAATTATAAATTGTAATATAATTTGTAAATGCTGCCTGATAGAGAAACATGTATAGATTGTACGAGTACATAATAACATTTTCTTTATTTGGTATTATAAAAAATTGTCATAAGCACTTTATTCATTAAGATTTTGATGAAAAATAGTGTGGTCTTTAAGTAAAGTACTACTTTCTGTTACTGGATTGTTACCAAAATTCACTGGGCTCTTAAAGTTCAAATTTCAACCCAAAATATAAAATTTGGTAATTTAATGTTTGATATTTTTTGAGATACCGTCGGGAAAAAATCGTAACATACGAACAAACACACGAACGCACATCATATCGAAAATGGTAAATTCGTGTTCTATAGAATCTAGAGATCCTGAAACGTGCTTATCAGTTTTACAAAAGAACAAGAAAGCCAGAAAGCGGTGTATTTAAAAATAAAATAAAAATAAGTAAAATAATGTTGAACAAACAAAATGTGGGCTTTTCCCTGTCTCACTTGCAGTATAGCGGGATTAACACTTGAAGATCGGGATTGTCTCGTTCGTATCGACTTGAACGAATTACTGGCACCGTGTAACGCCGTCTTTATCATAGACTCTACGATATAACAGTGTTTAAGACCGGGTGCCATTGTAGTCGAAAATACAAGATTTTATTTATGTGTTTATAACCTAACCTAACCTAGGTCGTCATCAGTGAAATATAATGTGGGAACTACGGCGTGTGTATTTTCGTCTGCGATAAAGAGCGCGCACAACAAAGGTCCTGTTCATCTCTTCTGGCGCGGTTGATTATGGGAGTGTAGTTGTGTAGTGGTAGTGCGTAGGAGGACTTGTATATCCGGTTAAGCGTCGTGTATCAGCTTACGTCGGATGTGGGCTACAAAGTGGATTCCTGATTCGTAGCTCGCTGTTGGATAAATAAAATGTCATGGAATCACAAAAACGCAACCCAAACTACTAGAATACGATATATTTCAAAGACAATTCACTGGGTTTCATACTCGGGTATTCATTCCAATATTCATGTCAACATTTTAAATATGAGCTGGATTTCTCTAGGGACTACATACGAACTGCACCGTGTACGAACGTTCAAAGTTACTGGAATATATGCGAGAAATTTTATATTGCAATAGCTCACTAGACCAGCAAGCCTCAATTTTCAACAAAAAAAACCATATGAATTTGGAAAGGCTGATATAATTCAACTTCAATAACTCGAACCATGACTGCCACAAAAAAGTAAAAGCCATCAAACCATGCAACTATTTAAATAACCATTGTAAATAATTTAGTGTTTCCATAATATTTTGACTAGATATACAGCATGTTCCAATTAAAAATACAAATTTATACTTCAAACAAGGAAACATATTGTTCTTTAGGAAGGCATGTTTAAAATATATATATAATTTAACCCGAGAATATACTGTATAAACACAATGGAGTACTTGCATGGTTTTTTTTTGAAGAACTTGGGACCCGTATTTTTTATTTTCACAAAATTTTTATCAACAACCCCAAAAATAATTAATGAAAATTAAAAAATATGTGATGTGACGTAGAATGCTACCATCGTATCTCCTATACAAAAAAATGACGTCACAGCAAAGGTTCTTTCTCAATTTAGTAAAAAGCATATAATTTTTTTTTGAAATATAATTTGTATTTTTATCAATGTTTTAGACGAAGTTTTAGACCTAACATTAGGTTCATAGTGATACAAATCTAATTTTCAGTACCATGAAAGTGACCCATTATGATTAATAAATAACGTGTATGGCATTAAAAAATAAAAATTGTATTTCGTGAAGTCTTGTAGGAAGGAAGTTTATTTCAATTATCGTAGAAGAAGGAGTTTGTAAATAAGACAACTTGTTATTGATAAAATACATTACATGAACAACGAGACTAATCCTAATAACAATTATCAGAATTGTGGATTAAATAATAGGTGTATTATGTTAACACACCTAACTCAGGAGTCACGCTCCGCCACTGGCGTATACTCTCTGATTCTTACAGCCCATGTACCGTATACCTTCTTCTGATTTTACGTTAGCACTGTGTGTGACTGCCTGATCCAATTTGCTTAAAAATCGTAATAGATTGTGTCGAGGCAGTAGCTGCGCGGATTTAAGCACGTACGAACCCGGAGTTCCGCTTCAAGCTGACCATTTGATCGTCTTAAATGTAGCCCTGGTTGCAAAAAGAATCACTCCGTTGCCGCTTTGAATTTCAAAGGTCGTCGCACGGATTGAGTTTCTGATTGCACCAAGACGAATCAGTCGAAGTAATTGGATTCCATTATAATGGCCTAGTAAATATGAAGCGCCCTGGCATGGGTCAGGTCACTCTTACCTGTGACCTGACCCATACTAGACCGTGGCCCAAACGTATTTATTCCGGTGTAAACAGATAAGACCTAAAGTACTCGTAGTTTACAAAACTTCCGATAGAGGTTGTTTTCATACCCTGTTTGACAGTTTAAGTTAAAATGACAGTTGATTACTTGATACAAAGTATGTGTGATAAAAAGATAAAGGAAATTAACTGAGGAGAAACTGAGACGAAAATGTTTATAAAATTATTGTTACCTTAAAATTAAGCCTCTAGATGACTGGAACAAGTATCTATATTCTTCCTATATCTGACCTGACCTAGGCTCTTTAAATATGCGGTGTAAACAACCCAGGTCTGGTTCTAGAATAGGTCACATATAGATCTGGCCTATCTCAGGTCATCATCTACCATTCTGTAATAGGTAGTAAATCCTGTTGAATGGTTACCAGCAAATAAAGTATGTAAAACTACATGAACAAAACTAAACTATGAAATAGTTTAAACGGTCTTCTTGGCATTTCTTCAATCTCAGTGTGTCTCGATACGTCCCTGTCCTAGTTTCTGCAGCCTCTGATCAGAACTTCTGGTACGCAATGTCAGCGCTCGACGCTTACAAAAGAACTTTCACTAACAGCGAGCAACGGTAGTGATAGTGGCTCCTCAGCTAAAATATGAAACGCAGTTGCTCATTCCTTGTTTTTTCATCAGTGGCCATGACTTATCTACTACAGGATGTTTTGGAGAATACGCGCATTGCTGTTCCTTGAAAGGGAGAAGAGAATTTGCAAGGTTACAGATGGTTTTAACATTGTGAGAAGAGGAATTCTTTGTGCATTTGTGCTTAACCTTTACTGCTGGTAATGAGCTGCAATATGGCGAAAAATTGCTCGGATTCCAAAGACTTTCGAAAGATTTGAACTTGGAGTTGCGGTGTTATGCAACGAGACAACGAGAGAATCAAATTACTAAGTAGTTTTTTAATTTTTATTTATTAGTTTGAAGTTAGCTATCTTTTTTGAAGCAGAAATATAAATCTAATATGTTTTTGTAATTGTTTTATTTTTATGTGGTGTTGCAACCATGAGTACCACAAATTGATAACTGGTAATCGCACACACGGTATAATATAATATGTTTACTGATGACTCACAATATGTAAGGCTACCACATCCAAGTTGAATGCGAGGCGGACAATTAATAATTTTAATTTTTCTTCTAATACAAAAGAAATATGTTTTTGGCCAAAATAAACTTTATGTAAAGCAGATACTTGAACCACACAAAATAACGGTTCCCTGTGCTCTATAGGGTTCGGTTTTGTTTCAATCAATTATTTAAAAATATTCGTCCCAGTTTTGGACTAAAACATAATAAATTTCTGAAATTAAGTAAAATTTGACTGAACATAAGAAAATAGGAAAATTTTCTTAAAATAATAATACAATTTCAACGACATTTGATGAAAGATCTACTTTACATATTTATCTTGTCGCATTTCATTTGCTACGTCCATATCCATATTAGTTCTATTAAAAGTTCGTTTCTTTCTTAAGAAGTACTCGGTCTCTCTGAAGTACATAAATGAGCAAGAGCTGTCAGTTTGCAAGTGAAAATTAATTATATATGTTTACTAATTGTTAGAAAATGTTGAACAGGTGGAAATTATACCGAAGGTTATATGTTATTTCTGCCTACGCGAAATATTTTGCACTCGTTAATAAATATGCCATTAATTCATTATCAAGAATGAATCATTAGTTTAGATAATAAAGAAAATATTATTTCAAGTTGATTTGCTGTCATTTTAAGTACATATCGGTTTTCTATAAATAAACATTACTCGTTTTATTTAAACATTAATTTCATATTTCAATTTCCAATATGTGAATGTTACATAAAAATTAAGCTTTGCTCATATAACATTGTTATCTCGATCAGATAATCTTGATATATTTATAAGGTTTACGCTCTGATCTACATAGATATTTTATTTTTATTGTGTGCAATAAGATACTAATGGATTTTTTCTTTTTAGGTGAGTGTCGAATATCCATTCAAAGTGATTGCATTCTCAAAATGGCGTAAAAGGTGGCAAGGTAGAGTAAAACGTTAATTCATCAGAAACAAATAAAAAAACACTGCTTAACATGTTCACTTTACTATAAATAAGTTTTTCACCCTTATTGTAAGTATATTTTGCAAATTATGTCTGGCAAATATTTTCGTCATGTGCACATCACATTCAAATAAAAATTTCCAAGTAAACATTTTATCCGTTTGTGTACAATTTCGTAGAAATATTCCCATGTTCTTGAAGTAGCAAAGGTAGTTTATCTTAGACGCTGGTCGTTCCTGGTGGCTCGCAAAGACCCAGGTCACTTATCTTATTGCTGAATAATTAACGAACAACATTTATTTTTATTTTAACGACGGGAATTCGTGTCGAAAACATGAACATTTACTGAACGGGTGATCACATGGGGTAGAAGACTCGGTTAATATTTTATGAGGTGAAAAATTAAAGGAGAATTTTACTACTACAGAGGGAAATAAATTTAGGAGACATTTCTGCAACTAGACAATTTCATAGTCGACCTTACACTTAAATTTTTTAAGAGATTTGGCTTCTTATCGTCGACTTTTATTGTTTTGCAAAAATAAATAACGATATCGCAATATCGATCGTTACACTAAAGTTATTTCGAATTTTTATTGGGGTCGTTTACTCATGTAAAATTATCAATAAATTTAACTAAATATTGAAAATAATAACACAATTTTATTAATAATAATGTTCTTGAAAATTCTAATGGCTGTGTCACACCGGTATGGCATGAAGCACGGTGCGCGATGAAAAGTTGTATAGCATTTTGCTATATGAAAACCTGTTGCTAATTTCACAGTGAAATTTCGAAGAAATGGTAGAACATGTGTCATGTGTTAAGGATTTTTCTTGGTGTAACAATAAAATTTTAAAAACAATGCTTAGGACAAGACTAAAATTTGTACAACGAGAACCCTGCTTCATGCCACACCGGTGTGACATAGTCATACGAAGGTACGCTAGTATTTTGGATTTAAAATTGTCATTTTTTCGAACGCATTTAAAACAGTCACATAATGGCAGGCAGTGTGACGTCAACATTCTCAGCAATAAGTAAGAAATCAGATGTTAAGCTATGCCTGAGCCACACGGCTATGCCGTTTTGTTATTGTTTGACGGATGACAAATGTGTTTGAAATGAAATGACATTCTGAAAAAATACGCTCTAGGCAAAAGGTGAACATTGGGCGAGACTACTTGGGTATGTTTAACGTCACGAATTCAAGGCGTTGTGAACAAAGCTACTTTAGAAATTATGTTTGATTTGCATTCAGCACTTTTAATAAGTGAAAAATTTATTTTAAGCTTCATTAATACCTAACCTAAAGATTCATAAAGAAAAATTTAAAAATGATAGATGATTTGTAGAGTCCTGAAGAAGATTACTACCTGGTATAATCGAAACGTTGGCTTTTGAGAAAGTTTGAATCCCTATTATTGGGAGTAAATAAAACGCTGATCAGTGCTGACCGCTGAAACGCGCTGATCTGCAAAGAAATGCACAGATGCACCGATGCACGTAAAAAGAATAAAATCAATCCAAACCGAGTATGTGGGACTCATACGGTTTCTTTCTTTAGTTCAGTTCAATTAGAGTTTTTAACAAAACCTAGTATGTGGGACTCAAGAACTGTGTTAGGTTTCTTTGTTTAATTTAGTTAAATATAGATCAGCTGGTTTTTACGTCTCTCTGTGCATTTTTTCGCAGATCAGCGCGTTTCAGCGTTTTATTCTTACCACCAATTATTTCAGTATTGTTGCATTTTCGATCATAGTTTTTATCATGTCATGACCCCATTAAATTTGTAGATTCTGATCGTGATACCAGAGATTTATCTGAATTATCATCTCAAATATAAATTAAATATAAATGATACAAATTTATTTAAAAATACATTTTATTTCGCATTTTATAATAAACTCATGTGATGAAACTCCACCTTCCCCTGTCTATTTGAATGTAACGCTGTTCGGAATGGTTTTACTGTGGTTTCCAACAGATAATTGGTTTTTAATTCGGTATTTTGGTGTTTGTAAATGATTAATTGCGGTTCGTGGGTTCTTTACGTACTATTGTGGTTTAGTTCCAGAGCAATTAGTACAAAATTACTAAAAATAGAAATACATTATGTGGTCATTTATTTTTGTTACTAACCGACGATTTATTTTTCATTACGCTTCGGAGGAGATCAAAGTACATTTAATTTTGACTGGATATTTACCCAGTAGTTCGATGAATAGTTATCATTATTTCTATTTTACATGTTACATAATAGTTATCAAATAGAACACTGATACGACAATTAGACGTTTGAATATTCTAGATTTTTATTTAAGTATATATTATAAATGGTCACCGGATTGTACGTATACATTTATGTTCATAAGTCTAGATATGGCGGAAGGTTGTGTGCTGGCCACTTCAGATTTTTTTATTTAATAATAGTACATACGTTGGGGGAATACCTACATAGTTTGATTTGATTTTTTTTTATTTCCCGTGCCACTAGATTGATAATAATTTAATGAAAATTGTAGGTATTTACAACTAAATGAATTTTTTAAATGTAATTATGCGAATCCAGTGTTACTAACAATAAATAATGTAGTGAACTGTATTTTTATAATTCTGTTTGATTTGTAGTCAACATATCAAACTGTATATAATTTTTCAAGAAAGACAGGAAGGTATTTCAATCGAAACAAGAATTACTGTAAAGCTAGATTTGCCATGGTTTTAGACTTTACATAATTAAAAATGTGTTAGAAACACTCTTATTCAAATATTTGCATAACTATAGGATAAAGCTTGCGGTATTCTTCCTCTGTCAGTGTAGAGCCTCTGTTCAGAATGGCCGATGGCATTTTAAAACAATTTTAATTGTGATTTTAAACCTGGCATGACGAAGCGCTAAGCGTAACTCGGCAAGTTACCGTATTATTTAATGAAAATCCAATCTACAGTCGCGTATTATGTTTCTGGAAGCACGAGAAGCACCGAAAGGCCGTGAAGCACCGTGCTTCAAAATCGCATTAGCTACGCTCCCGCCTGAGAATGTATAACCTCACCAAACCAAATGAATCGGCGGGTATACACAGCCAAATATTTACACGAATATTCATCAATAAAGGTTTACTAGCTATTTATCTCCACATTTATTTAAAATTCTACGTTTCATCGGGATAGATTTACCTACAGGTGTCTAAAGTAAATGGACATAACTTGACTACAGATTCCTGGGCCTACAAGATGTCGATTTAATTTAACTTACCTATATCAAAAAAGTGTACCGTGTAGTCGGTATTCAGCTTGAATGTTATTAAATTTGAAATTAATGATATCTGAATTTCCGAAGTTCATTGTCACAATATTATAAAACAAAATCGTTCCGTTTATGAACTCGTCAATGAGTAATGTATCCAGATTAGTGTATGGTGTAAGGTTTGATACAAAGATCGATAAAATGTATGATTCAATGCAAAAAGACAAACACAACACTAACTGGGATACAAGACTCGACACTAGGTTGATCACGACGCGTTTCGATCTTTCGATCATCATCAGGTGGCGAGTCACCTTTTTTTATTATTAAATTTGCTTGTGATAAAATAACGCTTTCATTAATTTTCAGAAATTTAGTATGAATTTTATACACGGGAATATAATATCATGTCATTCTCTAAGATGATATTTGTTACTTTTAGTGCAGTACTAGTGTATTAAACTACTAAGCCAATAACAAGTACAATAACTTCAACCAATTTTTTTTTAGAAAGACACATTTAATAGGAAACTTTTATTTCTCCTTGTTGTTAGTGATATCTCTTACGGTTTGAGCAAAGAAATGCGTTTGAGTTTTTTTGTACAATAATTTCGAAGCTGAATACCAGCTAAATGGTACACTTTTGATAGTGGTAAGTTGAGTTAAATCATCATATTTTAGGCCCAGGAATCTGTGGTGAAGCCATGTTTACTTATTTAAAAGACAATCTGTATATTATCATAAATGATTGACCGTGCCATATCGTTCTGATTTTATTTTTGCTACCTCGATTTGATTGCTATTAAAGTATGCTCACCATCCGTACCTTAATATAAATTAATAATAGTGTTCTTCACTTGTTTTCTGCCTTCCTATAAATGCCAAAAGCAAGATAGACTCCCAAATTTATCGTAATGATACAACGTAACGTTCGTTTGACAGGTTTCATTTATGATCACACTGTACTATAGTTGTTGTGAGAGAATACAGAGTAAATTTTGTGCAGTGCAATTAAACTGATTTTGAACCTAAGTTGTCAGAACTATAGTTCTTCATGTTACGCATTCAGCTATATGGCCCAGTGGAGTTTACAGTATTAAAAAATGTATGCATACAAATCCACTTTTATAAGAGAAACAGTCTAGGTTTAATTTATGAAATGGCGTTATTATATATTGCAACGTATTAAACAATGTTCAATGTATGCAACTTGATGTTAGTTGTGCTATCATTAACCTTTAGTCTTAAGTTACTTTAGCGTCTTCTAACTAATGCATAACACCACCAATAACTTCCTTCTTATCGCGTAGCGCATAAATTCCATCTCTCGGAATCCAATAACGAGCAGAATTCCCAAAACTACAAATCTACTAATCAAATAACCATAACTAGTCCACTTTAACGCTGAAACAACACGAAGTAACGTGGAAACGTTCGAGGCACAGCAAATGTTCCGATCTCGTTCTCGCGTCGTTTTCGTGCCGTTTGGACTCACGAAGGCTCCTCGCACGAGAACCAACACTGATGTGAATAGTTGAATTAACAGGCAAGGAAATTCAATAGAATAGAACTATGACCACTGTAGGAGGATGACTACGAACATTGTTTTTTTTGGTTAGATTTGTTTGGCAAAATGTGCAGAATTATTAAGTTTGCTTTAAGCTTTTTGCTCCAAAAATTGTTATATTAATATTTCAAGTAAACTATATTGTAGACTGTGGATTAGCTAATTTTGACAATGAAACCGGTGGAATTCTGAACAAATATATCTATTCATTTTAGACTAATAGTATTTTTGTAAATACAAAAGTTTTTCAGAATCAAAACATGCACAATATGAGACTACGCTCGATTATATTGCTTTGTTAGTTCTTGAGAAAAACGCAAAGAAAATTGCCATATTTTGCATTTTTAAGCATTATTTTCGATTGATGTTTATTTGTTTTGTTTTTACACTTTCCTTTCTGTATTTAGGTACCTACACTTTTAATAATTATGCAAAATTATTAACTTTAAAAAATAAGATATTAATATTTGTAAAAAAAAACTAGTTCTATAGCACTCTGAAATAATGCTAAAAATGCCTATTTTCTTTTGCGTTTTTCTCGAGATCTATCAAACCAATATGATCGATCTCATATTGTGTAGTTTTTTATTTTGAACAACTTTTGTATTTACAACTTTCGTTTTAAATGAAAAGGTCACTAACTACAGCCAAATTAAAAATATCATTGTTTTTCCTATTATAAAAGATTTAAAACAAGCATCCGGTATAATTAAGTGAAAACATAACTCGTCATGTCTCGTCTCGCCTCGGCCCTATTTCATCAAGTCTCTTTTGCATTGTTTAGTTTCTCGTCCTAACCCTGTTTCGTCTTGTCTCGATTTTGTCTCGACTTGTCTCGCGACACACTAAATACATAGCAGTTAAGCCTCATTTACAGAAGCATTTGATTCTTTTAAGGTTTACAGTAAATTAATATAACTACGAGCATTCCCACTTCTTACTTTCAAGCACAAAAGTTTGGAAATTTAGGTTTAATTTACTAAAGCTATTTTATGTGAATGCTATGTTTCTTAAACTTAAGTAAAACATGTGAACCTTGAATCTAAATGCTTATTTGAATGAGGCTTTGCTGTAAACACGGCGGTACCTGAACCGATAACAAGTAAATATTTTTGAAAATGCTCTTTTTAATTAAAGAACCGAGTGTTATATACCAATTTCAGGTTTTGACCGCACTTCTCCGATTCGCAGAGCTTAACTGAACGACTATTCTGAGCTTGTATAAAATTTGTAAAATCCTCTTTGCGACCTCACGCTTGGCACATTGTTCCAACCTCTGGAACATAGAACAGAGAACAACAGAACGTGGCACATTGTGCAGAGTTCTCTAGTTCTCAAACGTGCTTCATGGCTCGTGCCTTCTGCCCAGCAGTTCGTGCTCCCATCTACTCAAAGTTTTGCCGTTTCATAAATAAAAAGAGCGGTCCAAACACTGAAGCACAGCAGCTCTCAAACTACAAGAGACGTTGTCAAAATTCGAGAAATCTGTTTATATTACCGTAGTACTACAGTACTTGCACAATTTCAAAGATTATAGCTACATGATTGCAAACGGCCAGTGGTTAGCTCAACGGTAGTGTCCGTCTAGCATGCTAACGGTCCCTAGTTCGATCCTAGGAATCGACAGTAATACTTGTGGGTCCAATTAAGTAGGTTCCACTATAATAACATCTAACATTCTGTCATTGGCAGTTAATCCTGTTAATGGTTAGCATCAAAAGAATAAATAAATTTAAAACTGAAACTGAATCATGACTTATTATTCCATAGATTATGCAGGTTATACTGTGGTATGAATTATCAAAATTGAAGCTAATTTTTACAGTATAATAATCCAATGTATACCTACGTATGATAATACACAAAAAACATATTTTTCTTACAAAATTGATTGTGTGGAATACTCATGCAACAGTGGTGCTGTCGATCACAAAAAGATGACTTTTGTATATACATGTTACTCAAAACATATTTTGCAAATTTTTCTGCATGAAATGATTTTTTCTGTACCTGTCTCGATTATTTGTCGTATAGTTTTGGGTTCGCTCGTATGCTAGCTGTAACGTCGATATTTTCGTTTTTCTTTCACGAATTTTTCATGTTAAAAAGTGCTTATAGCAGGCTTTGTTTTATTTTATTTTTTGTTTTATTGACGGAATTTATTCTCGTTTTTTTCTTTGAGTCATTAAGGATTAAGGCCAAGTGTTAGGGAGATATTAAAGGTAGATTTTAATGGTGTTTATGCTTAATAGCAACCCTTAAGCAACTAATTACAAAATATCTCCAATAAACAATAGATTTAGAAAGCGAAAGCCGCGAAAACATATGTAAAGCATTTCTCAGATACCGATCTAAGTCAGCTACTCATAAATTAGCCTAAGTGCGATTTAAAATCCGATCCTAATCTCTATTAAATCATTTTCTCTCATTATTACACGGTTAGCAAAATGACTTATTACATATTGATAGAGTAATCTGTAATTATCTAAGTAAAATTATTCTCGTGTGTTGTGTAACGTATTTAATATTTCCTTTAATTGCATACAATTATATGTTAAATACCAGTAATAAAATCTGGCATTTCATGAAATGGTAAACAATATCAAAGTAGACGTCATTATTCGACTAGCACATGAATCATATCTGATTTTGTTGTAATAAAAGCGTTTGTAATCAATAATTAAGGCCGTGCACCCACACCATACTTAATGCGTTGTATTGTTAAAGAAAAGTAGTCCATTTTTATAGTATATCAATGAAAACATTTCGAATTCACAGCTAAACGCATTTTAATTTCTAAATCGTGTTAGTACAATTTGGCCAAACTCGAATAGACATGACATCTTATTTTAAAATAAAATTATGCCGAAATACATACAAATAATGACGTTTTATTATAGTGTATTATTTAACGCGAGCACATAATATACGCTATAATCATTCAAGAGGATGCAAGTTTATGCACGAGCTGGCGTTATGTGCGAGTTAAATTCGACGTTTTATGTACTTTTTTTCAAATTATTATCCATTAAAATATTAACCTAACCTCATATTTTGGTGTGATAACAGTTCATAATTATACAATAGTATTGAATAATGAACTCATAATACAATAATGTTGAATTATAAATTCATAATACGATCGTGTTGAACTATGAATTTAGAATAAAGTAGTGTGTCCTATGGAGGAGTTTATCTTAGTACAATTACCTACTGAATGAATGTACTATTCAATGGTCCGCAATGATCGTAGATAAATAAAATAATACCTATAGGTAAGCGTCTTTCTACTACGTTTTTAAAGTAGGGTGATATCTGTACTTGTAATTCAATAATAAAATACAATTATTAATTAGAATGATAACGACACTCCTATTAATTAACTCATATTTTTAACTTTTGTTAAATAATATACCTACTATTTGTTTATTGTACTAAAATATTTTAGGTTAAAAAAAAAACAACTAAACATGATAAATGTATTTATAAACTTAACATGTCATCATGAAAAATGTTTGTATGATTTAACTTTTTATTAAAAATCAGTAAAAATTTATTAAATAATTTGATTCGTACTCGAATTCATAAGGCGTTCGTAACGTCTTTTATATCGGAATTTAGCTCAACTATTTTTCTCTTTGTCTTGTAAGGATCGGTGTTTTACATCTTCATCACGTTTATTTCTTCATTCAATCAAACAGAAACCAATCCAACAATCGGCAGTAGAGCAGTAGATCGTCTTCCGGTTAACGACATTAAACGAAAATGACATCGGACCACGCAGTCGTAAAGTCACTCGAGCCATCTACTTCCGTAAGATGTGTTACACCCCACCCCTTTGTTCTATTCAATTATCAAGTGCACCGGAAGTACTATGCACTACTCCAATCGAGAGAGGAGTTAAATAGTGTTTATTATGTTAATCATGAAGAAAATCTTCGCTGAATTAATTACCTAATTAATAATACTTGTCATATGTGAATTTTGCATGTACTGAGGATGTCTCAATTCTCAATTTAGACCGAAACGTGGACTTTATCCTGTTCTCTGTATCAATTAATTAGAAATTCTTCTTTTAAGACTCTTGAAGATTCAATTTGGCGACGCCGCTATTTGACAGGCAATTCTTACCAGGATAATTTTTCTCAATATTCAGATGCATGAAAGCATTTTTAAAGAATCCTTGTGTGAACAGGGCATTATGAAAAAGAAATATACACGATGTTTTTCAACTTCAGGATCAAAATTAAGTGGCAGATACAACATGACATATGTACCTACTGATCAGGAATCAAGACAAATTTCAGTATAACTTCTAAATCTGATTTGATTATTAATTAGTTTTTGATCAATAAAATTCATAATTCCAGTAATAGAAAAGATATAAGTTCAATATTTTCTATAACGTCTGCACTTATCACCTAGAATAGCTCAATAGTTATATACTTTTAGAGAGACAGTGACAATTAAATAAATGACAATATAAATGTCACCAACTAAATTTTAATGTTAAGAAGACACCATATATAAAGAATACTATAAAGAACTCATTTTATAAGACTTTTTTCGCACTTGTCCTTTAGTAAACTCTCCCAAGGACTCGTTTTACTAAATTTGGACGTGTGCGAAAAAATCATGTCTTATAGAACTTGTTCTTTAATATACTATTTTGATTCGTTACCAGTAGGTACATTATAGTATCTGCTATTTAATTTTTATACTGATGTTGTAAAACGACTTGCATCAAAAGTAGTATTTTATTTTTTATTGTTTATAAATTTAACAGAGCAATGTGTATTCCGTTGTTTTCAATGTAAACTGTCAATTTTTTGACCGATTTTGATTATAAAATTTACTGATGTGATTGTAGTCTGTATCACTACTCAAATTGAGTATAGTTGTCATTTATGTTCATAGAGGAAGCTTCTTCGTTGATGACCAACAAATTGTCATTATCATGTCAACATCAAACAGAAATGATCATTATTGTTTATTAGATTAGACCTACTTTTAAATCACATCAGTAAATTTGTCAGCCAAAATCGGTCAAATAAGTGACAGTTTTATGATAAAACTGACCATCTGCTACAAACTGAAAATATTATTATTATTTACACCAATATTCCAGTATATTAACAAAGCTACAAATCAATAATTATATAATCTTTGAATGAAAATAATTGTAGCAAACCGTAGTTTTCAACTAATGTTGCAGAGTGAAAAGGTATGTATAGAGTTTTTTCATAGACAAAAAGTCGCTTATCCTTGATCTCCCGTATCAAAAGTTCGCCCTCTTTATTAATGAACGCGATTCTTTAGCGCAAAAATCGTGCGCCGTTCCAGTCAGAATGATGGCTTCATTTATTCAGAAACTGCCGTCTTTCTAGAGGGTAATTTAAAACAAATACTGTTAGCGTTAGCCTTAATGCACACAGACAGCCAGGTGAAGTAGAGAGATAGTAGGTAGGCCCGCGCTTTCAAATTGTCTCGGATTGAATCATAAATGTATGGAGATGAAGCCGACGAACAGTTTTTGTGTTTGCTAATAGAATGGCAATATTTGACTCATTTCGTATTCAGACATTTAGCGGATAACTTATTTGGTATGTTAATTTTATTTATTTATTCTTTTTTGCGAGTTTCGTCATATCCCAAAACGAAAGTAAGGACTTAGATCTTTTAAGCGTTTTCATAAATTCCAAAAAATTGGGGTTGTGGGGTTGATATCCTAAACCTGTATCTCGCGATTAGTAATCATAAATTACGAACGCAATATATCATTCATTAAAAATGGGCACAGAATAGATGCTGACATATCCAGTATGCAAATATGTCAACAAGATGTGATTATATAAATCGGAATGCGTTTATTTAGCACATAATTTCAATATGACTCACTGATTTAAGAGCACAATGCATTGATTAATTACAAGTGAAAAACCAGAACCCGTTTCGATAGTAATTTATGTTGTATTTTTTAAATTTTAATTTTCATTTTATATTGATTATTACCTAAATCTATGAGTAGGCGAGTAGGTACAGCATAAAATATTGTATTATAATTATTCGAGAAACATTTAAAGATAATAATTACTCATTACGATTTTAAGCAAAAGTCCTAATTATTATACAAATGAGTAAGTATCATAACGTGAATAAAATAATAGTAATAATTTACTTCAGTTTATGCACCAAATAATGTCAAATGACAACAAACTGTCAAAAATACGGTTATATAAGTTTTTGTGTATTTCAAAAGCCGTGACTTTTATAAAAATCTCACGGATGATGCAGCATTTATAACTATTTAACAAATATCGTATAGTTACAGGGTATTTCTATACCTCTGCTCGAAACTTTAATGAGTTGTATAATTTGATATACCTACTATGATTATACACCAAATAGAATAAAATATTCAATAGCCTTATTTTATAATTTTAAAGATGTTAAATAAGCCGAGAATGGAATTTAGAGATTTCAAAATATGTATAAATAATTCCTTGTCGATTTCTTCTTATTTGGCTTTATTGTATAACGAAGTTATGTTAGTTGCGACGTTTTGACCACAGTCTTGACCATTTTCAAGCTACAATATAATGTAAAAATAAATTTTTGTTATAATTATTATTTTAGAAAATTATCTTACCAGGAGTAAGTAGTTACAATAAATTTTAAAAGTCAAGTTACATAGTCAAAATTATTACTAGAACTAAGTTTTTATGTGGAGTGTGTAGGTACTTACATACTTCAAGAGTCTAACTGCGATGAATTTATTTTTGCAATTTTTTTTTTCTGTAATCAGTATAGGTTTAGGTATACATCAAATTATACAGGGGAGAGTGTTCCACAATGAAACAAAATGATTTTGTAATTCTGGAAATTTTGTTTGTTAACAAATATAAATTTTCAAATTATAAACATAAACTTTATTATAGTTTTCATAATTATTTTTTTGTGTATGTTGAAATACAAATTTTCAAAATAAAATTGAAATTGTCTCATTGTGGAACTAGTATGTATGCAATAGTAACTTTTAATATTTATTTTAAATATTAATTGAAATTTCTTAAAAACTAAAAATAACAGTTAAAAATTTAGTGAACATCAAGAGTGCCAAAATCTACTTCGAAAAAAAACAATATTTTTGTCTTTTAATTCTTTGAGTGACAGGTTTTGGTAATATTATTTGTATGTCTTTGTCGTTTACTACGGAAATATCTTCAATCGCAGGATACTTAAACTTGCCCATACATTTATCAGATCTTTACACAACTTTACCGACGTAAAAAGAATATTTCAAACGTCATATGAACAATAATGTCTCATTGTGTAAATATTTTATTGTCTCATTGTAGAACATCGCGCTAATATTTAAATAAATATTCATATCTCGTGTTAAGAACAGCTGAATGAACTCTGTATAATAGAGTGAAATGTGCATTACCTTTAATACATCAAAATAGAACTATAAATTCATATTTTTAGTTTATCGTTACTATGTGTATACAAAACTTGCATAGGTAAGTTAGTTTAATAAAAAAAAAAACACTCACTTGAAATACAATATTTTTAATAATTTTTAACTATACTAGAACGTTAACCTATGCATTATGTTTAATGTAAATGAGTACAAATCGCACTTAAATTCGATTGTCTCATTGTGGAACACTCTCCCCTACTTATCATATTCAAGTTTCGTGAAGAGGTATATAGAAACACCCTGTATTGAATTTATTATTACAAAGTTACAAAAATTCGTTAAAAATATTTTGCAAACCTTTCTTTCGAATAGCTTTTTTAAAACAAAAGTTAAAAATCAATCAATGAGTCACTTAAAAATATGTTTCATAGAGCAATAGCTTTATTATTTAAACTCCTTACGAATTATTCCTATGTTTTTATTAATAGCAGCAAATTATTGTGCATTTTAAATGCATAGTGCTGCAAAACAACATCTATTATTCTATAACCCCTTAGATTTAGCATTGAAAGTATAATAATAAATAGTCTAAATCATTCAATCAAACTACAAACGCCACTTTTATTATTAAAAATTAAACTGTCAATAGTACAAAATAACATTTAATTTCATTATTATTGCTGTTATGGTCATTTTGCTTTGTAATATTCACAATCGAATATTTTCGTTCACAATAAAAACGTTCACGTTGAGTGCATATTATATTATGCAACATTGGCATTAATATTGCATTATATTGTAAGCATTACAGCGACATGCATCATTGGTATTAATCATTCTAATTTACAGTGAAAATATTTATAAAAATTGGGCGATTATGGCCGCAATAATTGGCTTTACATTGATACGAGTGTTTTTGTTTCTATTTCTGAGTAAACCCGATATTGCAACACCGTTGCTGTTATTGAATTCGAACCCTATGCCAAATTGAAATCCGAATATTGGTGAAATTTCAACAGTAATAGCAACTAGAAGTAGAATCACATCAAATTATAATTTAATATATATGATTTCAGTGATTTTATGACACATTTTCCAAGCCATTTTTTCCAGTTATTTTTTTCCAATGGCATATTTTCTGCGAATCAGTTATAAACGTAAATTTTTTGAATTTTTAAAAAACAATGTTGTATATAGGAAAGAAATATATTTAGGTAGGTACCTACCTACCACACTTCTAATGAAATATAAACACAGGCTGAGTCACAACTTTTTGCTTATATCTTAATTTTCAGGTTTTTTAAGCCACCTTTAAATACTTAATTCTTTATTGTTAATTTTTTTATTATTTTTCATTCTGAACAGATTTTTAAAAAGATATTTTTTTCGTAATCAGTAATAGCCAGTTGTACCGTTTCCACTTAAATTTTAAATTTTCCTTAAATAAACAATTTCGAATCAAAATCAAATTGTCAAACGTAGAAATAACATTACTGTCATTAATTCGATTCGATATTTTTCATTTAAGTGACACTTAAAATATAAGTGGAGACAGTGGCGCACCCAGGATTGCATCTTGGGGGGGCTAAGAATAATTTTTTAATGAAAGCTGTAGTACGGCACAAGGAAGAAATGCGCCGCAGGCGAAATTTTTTTAGAGTTCAAGGTCAAACACCTTTAAATTGAAAGTTTCATGTTTTTAAAGATAAACAGTTGCACGTTTTACTCTCTTTCTTGTGCACACACATTGTTTTTTCGGCAGCTCTCTTGATATAATTTCATAAGAACGACTCTGAGCAGAGTCATGTCAGTTATAAATGTTGATATTAGTTCCAATAACATATATTTTAATTTTAGTTCATATTTAATGTATCAGTTCTTTCTTTCATCTTTTTAGTTTCACTCCCAAGTGCACCGTTGTTTAAGTTCAAAATTTCACCACAAGGTTCGCATTCTAATTAAAATATCCCAATAATCGTACAGATGCGTTATACGGAGTGTATATTATTGTATATTTGAACTATTTGAATTTAAGATAATCATAAAAACAGAAAAAAGGCGATTATTTTTAGTCTTCAGTGAATTTAAATAATCTTACATAATGTTTAAAATGTTTAATGAAATTTTTTTTTAAAAGTCCAATCGTCTGGGGGGGGGGCTCAAGCCCCACGAGCCCCCCCCTTGAGTGCGCCCCTGAGTGGAGACGGTGCAAATGGCCATAAGTCGAATAATATTATTGTCCATTATAATATGGGTAGGAACAACTTCAATTATTTTAAATGTAAGCATCATTCATTACAAAGTAGGTATTCAAATTTCTTTTGATTCATACATTTTTTGTAGAGTTAAAGCTTGTTTATAGTGACCGTAACCGGTTACTTATTCTATATTCTGTAATGTTGAACAAAGATATATTTCTATGTCGAAGTAGCTTTTAGGCTTGTTTATAATAGATTAACCGGATACTTATTTTGTATACTGTAAAGTTGAACGATAGGCGTTTCTGTTACTGTTCATAATGACACGGAGCTGTAACTTTGAAATTATCTATTCAACTTTACAGAATGCGGGATAAGTAACCGGTTACATTTATTATAAACCAGCCTTTAGTGTACCCACAGAACAGTTCAAACTGTATACTGTATTATAAAATATATTTTTGATATAAGAAGTGTAAAGCCGCGTAAATGAACGTTATCGAATTTAAAAAGTGACAAAAACATAATTCCGAATTCGGCGCGTATTTAAGGGTTGTAAATCATTGTTCACCGTCATGTTGCTCCATCTTGAAACGTCAATCTCCATGTTTTCGTCTTATTCAGTATTCATCCAGTTCCATATTTTTCTTGCATAACATTCTTCATTCTTCATGCGCCAAAATATTCCCTTTTCGCCGTCGGTCTTTCTACCCTCTCAGAAATCTCATTCTAACAACAGTCAAACGACATTATACTCCCCCAAACTGAAAATATATACTTCGGTAGGTACAGTCGTTGAGTATATTTTCACATTTGTGAAAATGTACCCAACAGTAGTGAAATCGTTTGTAAGAATTTACCATTTTCGTCGAATATTTCATTGCGAGACGAAATATTTTACTATTTCACCAAATATTTACCTAGGTATTTATTTATTTTCCTGGTAATAATTCCACAGGATTATTGAATGGTAGATGTTATAGTAGAATCCATTGATTATTAATAGCGGAGATAAGGCATGGAACTTGTGCACTATTCTAAAGATGTATGGTTGAAAATTGCTTATGATTAACTGTCGTAAGAGGCGGTCCAATCAGTCAAACAAATTTTTGAACCACGAAACTCTGGGTTCATACGTCATCGCATGCAGCGAGCTGTGCCGTGCATAAACCCGTCCCAGCTAATGCCACATACTTAATTCCTAAGCTTATAAATGGTTTTGAAAATGTCGAAGCAGTTCACAGAAATATCCTCAAAATTTCGGAACCATATCATAATTTTAAAGGTATTAATTAGTTAATCATCTCAAACTTTATATATTGAGAACAATATCTTGAAAAATTGTTTTCTGTATTGAGTACAGCCTCCGGTCGTTAGCATACGCTGAAGCTTCACCATTTTATAAACACGGAAATTGATAAACAGCCATCCGTAGGGCAAAGTTCAAAATTCGCGATTATAATTGGCTTTCCGGCGAAGCTTTCAAGAGATCCCAAACTGAAGACGAAGAGTTCTGACTCAATGAATTCGCTAAAGAATGCAGAAAAAGTTTTAGATTTTCTGGTTAGAGATAGACACAAACTCAAAGTTGGTATTTTGGTTCGTTAGGGACAGGTCTTTATGGCAAATAAGAGCACGAAAAAATAAGGAAGTTGTTACTTCATTTATATGGCGTATTGACCCTTTATAATTTCATTTCTTTTCCTGAATAAAATACTAAATAAGGCTGTTTTTTATTTGGCTATTTTCCCGTTGACCAATAATAAAATTTCTAGAAAACTTATCATTATTAGGTAATTATAATCTTTAAAAAGTTATTATTTTAATAATGGGTCGGTACCTACATACATTGAGTAATATCATTTTCAAGTTTTTGTACTAGTTTTTAATAATATGGCAAGTCTAGAATTTCGTACGTTACTTATTTTAATTATTGGAATATCTTTTTTTTCTTTACACGTGGAGTATAAGTATCTCAACATCGAACTGTCACTATTTTGTCGAAACATCTTTGCGATTTTAAATTAAAAACGTATTCAATTTTTTTTATTTTTTATGTGCAATAGCAATTAAAATTTATTTTAAGCCTTAAGCTCTGTTCACACATGGATTCTTTCATGTATCTGAATTCTGGAAAAAATTCAGTTATCAATGAATGTAAATTCTTCTTTCCCAAAACTCATTGCAGATTTTATTTATTAACTTCGCTTTTTGACAGCCATATCTCACCAGGATTTTTTTTTAATTAAGAGGCATGAAAGAATTTTCAAAGAATCCTCGAAGAATCCTTGTGTGAATAGGACTTTAAGAAAGCTTTCTACTTTCGGTGCATTAGTATTAGCATAGTTACTTATTATTGTATTTACTCGTCCATTTTTGTAACATGATAAAGCATCTTGCTGTAGGTATCACTCTTTTTGACTTTCTGCTCTTGTTTAATGTTGGAAAGTATAGAAAACCACCAAAAATAGAACTTGTCCTGTTTTCTAATAACTCTTAATTTGATTGGAATTGAAATATTTATCTTAACAAAATTTGACATGATGTGATACGATTTCTAAGATCGGTGATAGTTTTTCATTAGCAATTTACATTTAATTATACAAAAACAATAATAAAAGCTTTCTTTATACTGTTTTCTTTGTAAAATAATCATGCAAGATATTAAAAGAAAAGTACGAAACGTGTACACTGTACAGTAAGGATAGATGGCTCTTTTAATTATAACGTCTTCAGTTTGATTATGTGAGCTCAAGTGTTTTGTCAGAATTATTTGGTATTTTTGCCTCCGCTGTTTAAATTAGGAATTAGCAAACATGGCCACCACATAATCTTTGCGCTTATGGTAATATGTATCTAGGTTTCAGTGATCAGCTACTGCACAGAATCTTATCTTAGTCAAATATTGACCGCACATAGAGCTGGCTCTACACCACAGATGCTTCCATTCGCCAAATGTATTCCCATTCTCTCCTGAGAAGATAATCGATAATTCTGCTCAGTACCGCGTTAAACCTTTTCTTTATTGCAGTTTTTTGCTCGCCAGTGGTAACTCACCTTTAATTATGTCACCCAAAAAGAAATTTCTAAAAGACTGGAATTTATATCTCACATTACAGGGAAAAGACAATTAGGTTCTGTTTTACTACGTACAACGCTTGGAGTAATGTTGAATATGTTATATATTGTGAAAACAATATATTGTGTAATTTTATTAAAGCGAAATTATAAGCAAGAATGTCTGGAATTTCGGCGGAACTGTAATGGGAGATTGTTCAAATGCTTTCGTTTTTGTTACACAGAACTTCTTTCAAAACGTTTCCATTAAAGACAGCGAATGTTATACACAAAACAATAATAATTGTGTTTTATCATTTTTAATTTTTGAAGTATAAGTCATCGGTATAGATATGTATAAAATTTGTCAAATTCTATAATGAGCCTTAAGGTACGTTAAGCTGGAATAACCCCATTAGGAGATTGGCCAAAACCAATAGGAATAATTAGTATTCGATTATTACTAATTAATTACCCTAATCCCTAATTTATTACTGTGGTTTAAAAAAAACATTGCTAACAAAACCGTACTAGAGCCCCGCAAACTCCGTTTTTGTTTTACTACACTAACAAAGCTAACAAAACCGTACTAGAGCCCCACAAACTCGGTTTTTGTTTTTACTACACTAACAAAGCTAACAAAACCGTACTAGAGCCCACAAACTCGGGTTCGTAAAACCCTCGTTAATTTAAAAAAAACCACAGTAATAAATTAGGGATTAGGGTAATTAATAAGTAATAATCGAGTACTAATTATTCCTATTGGTTTTGGCCGGTTCTGCTACTGGGGTTATTCCAGCTTAACATACCTTGAGCCTTAACTGGATGTTGAGGGAAATATGCGGTAAAAGATCATATTTCTATCTCACTTGTTGGGACACCAAAACAACATTCTGTCAAACTGACGTTTCCAATTCGATGATTAGAACACTCGCCTATGGCTCGTGTTCTAATTTTCATCTTCGTGTAATATAACCTGCATTATATGCTCGTTAAATAATATACTATTATCTACGACCATTGCATAATACATTAATTATGTAGGTAACTGTATAATACAATAAACCCCTCCATAAGACACTATTGTATTATGAATTTATAATTCAACACTATTGCATTATGCGTTAATTAGTCAACACAACTGTGTTGAATTATGAATTCATAATACAATAGTGTGTCTTATGGAGGGGTTTATCTTACTAAAGTTACCTACATAATACATGTACAGTCAAAGTGCTCTAAGAATGGCATTCCAATCATTCCAATGTATGAATTACTTTCAATCAGAATGTTTTATGTTTGTAGCTGTCATACTTTTTTATATAAACATTGTAATGCACACAATACGTAACATTTGTGAAATCTTTATTGAGGCAGTTATTTTGCCAACTATGTTTACATTCGTATGATATTCAATTGTGCTCTTATTTCGTAAAAAATGTCAAATCGAATTTGTAATCATTGACGTATATTTTTAATAAATAATAAATCAAATGTTAACTGTATACCTACTTTATTATTAAATTAGTAATAAAGTCAAGCCAATACCAATTTTGACATTTAAATAAACCGAATTGATTAATATTTTTAAAATAAAACGTAAACATAGAATAAAAGATCCTACAATATGCTTTGTATCTTGTAGCAAGAGATGCGCCTTAAGTGAATTAATTAGCATCCGAAGAAACTACACCTCTACTCTCCATTGTCTGAACCTCTGGTGATTTATCCTACAATTAACTCCGCTCTGAGAACCGCAAGTCCACCGAGTAATTCCGCCCGCGACTAGCACACGACGGAAAATCGTAATGTACGTCTAAATATAACAAATTGATTGTAAATTCACCTTAGAGCTTATCGATGGGCCAATGTCCTAACGTCCTAAGCTTTGAGATCTGACGGTGACTTGGCGCCCAACTAGCGTGAGAAGAAAACGTGAAACGCGAAACGTGAGCGCGATCTGATCGCAAGCGTCATGGAAGAAGTGACGTTATCGAACTTGGAAATATGGCGAGTTGCACTCAGTGTGTGTAATTGAGTTTTTCAGATGAATACAAAATATTGTTGAGTTTTACTTTATTTTCTTGTACAATAAAACCTGAAACGGCCAGTGGAACGGAGGAAAAATCGCTGTGCTTGCTTGCAGGCTCAGTTGGATTTCACAATAACATCTACCATTCTGTAATTGGGAATTAAGCCTGGTGAATAGTTATAGTTTTTTCGGAAAAGTACCGAATGGATCATGGATCATAACAAAATTCTAAGAATATCATTTTGTGACACAAAAATCTACCCTCTGGTGTTCTCTTCACTAACCATGAGTACCCGTGGGTTGGCGGCTGATGCATACACGGTACCTATTCTGTATCTATGATTGACAATAATATGCGAGAATGTCACACTCGAGTTAGGTAAATGGCTTGACATATTATGCAAAAAGACGAATTTTTACAATCAATTCAAAATTTGTTAAAAATCTTTCTTTAGCCAACTTTTTCACATTATAAATTTAATTATTATATTATTAATAAACGTATAAATTGGATTATTAAATGTTAAAAATTTAGCTCCAAGTTTTGGTTGGTTATTGATGTCATAGCAATGTATATCCTACATTTATTGATTTAATAATGATTCATGATTCTTTATGATAAACTACAATAATAAAGCCAGAATAGTTGAAATTGTAACACTATTGGAGACACACCTTTTGCGTATCCCTTAAGAGGAATGCCCACCCCTACAAAATTAAGCAAAAATATGTACTCGCTGGGCCCATGAAATTGACTTTAATTTTGGTCCGATTTGTTTGCTCTTTTTTTAAATTTAAAGGTAAAAGATGTCTCTAGGTCCGTCTAGTGCCATTTTTTTTTAATTTAAATTTTTACATGTATTTTTTAAGCTCCAAAGTTAGTAAAATTTTAAGAACTTTGAAGATAAAATATTAAAAAACTAAAGTAAAAATTAAAAAAGTGACACTAAGCGGACATAGCCTAGACTTTAATCTTTCATTTAAAAGAAAATTGTTTAAAAATATTTAAAATTAGTGGTAATTTCATGTGCCCAACGAAACCCCTTTTGTAGTAGAAAATGGCTAAATACGGTTCATTCATCGAATCAACCGATGTCGTCACAATGGGTAACAATGGTTTGTGACGGCATCGCTTCATTCGTTAAATGGATCTTCAAAACTAGTGGGGATTCCTCTTAAATGCAAATTATTTTTTGGTCTCACTATCAAAAATGGGAATAAATATCTGTAGTTAACCAATATATCACGCTCAAGTATATAATCAATAAATAGTTCAATTTCATTATAAGTCATCCACTCCATAACTGTATCAAATAACAGTAAGTCAATTTAGTGCACATAAACGACGTTCCACCACATAATATAAATCACGATCGGCGTATAGCCGTTGACTGCACATTTGAGATGAAATCTAGATTAGCAGAACGAGCGAGCTATGCACATTTCGTCAGTAAATTTCAGCAAAATTAATTTGATATTAGTGTCTGATTTTATTGAGCACAATATTTCTGTAGATTCAAACCGGTTGCTCGACTGACATTTAAGTTTGATTGAAATTAATCGATGTTAGAGATTGATTAATTGATTTTTTAACACCCAGTCGACGTTTACAAAATCGTTAACCACGAGCCATTATCATTTTTATCGATTCAGTTTTAAGAGTTTAATTTATAAGCCACGCTTTTGTATATTTATCTTTATTGGACATATCCATATCAACTGTCTTTCAAGTTTCAAATAAACAAAATATCCCTAGGTTGATATCAACAAACATTAAAGCTCATGCAAACAGAAACATAGACCAGATAAGTTTATTATAGACTGTATATACAGCGTGTTCGAAGAGTCATGGCCATTGCTAACATAAATAAGCAAACATATGAATGATTGATAAAGTATTTCATCCTGTATGCTGTACTATGTAAGTATCGGGATAGTTAACATTTATGTTTAGAATAGTTTCATTATTTGATGATGGCTTGCAATGATCATTATAATTGCAATGCAATGAACTCAGTTGTCAATATGGCTCTATTTTTAACCAAGGCAGTAAAATCAGTTCGTTTACATGTAAAAGCAAATTAATCTTACTATTTGAAGGATAATATTCTAAAGCCGTCTTTCAAACAATGTTAAAAAAATTATTTCATTCTTAAAAAAAAAATTTTTAAACTAAACGAAGAGACCTTACTTATAACGATTTTGCAAAAGTTGACGTTTTAGAATTGGAAATAAAATTTTTTCTGTTCTAAGTGGGAGTGCCTGAAATGGAAGCTCGTCATCTCGCAGAGATTGCGGCAATCTCGTTTTTAGAAAATGGCGTAACTTTGCTTTTTCCTTGTGTGTAGCAACCTGCAGTGTTTTTTCTTCTCGTTACGTATTTTCTTATAAATAGCGTCATATACATCCACATCTTACTAAGTTGAGAAAACAGTTTGTGTTGCTCTTGAGCGTAGCGGCGTTTACTCGCATTTCGCAGTTTCGTGTTTTTGTGCCAAGCGACTAATCTCGTTTGATGTGAGAACGGGTAGCGATTAATACCAAGTATAAAAGACGTAATTGCTAAGGAATTAAAGACAAAGACTTTGAAAGTGAATTGCCTTTGAGTAAATTGCAGAACACGTGTATAGGATCTTTAAACGTGTGTGTCTGTAACAGATACATGTAAGAGAAACATTTCTTATGACTTCGACGTTGGAGCTGTGTTGAAATATTAATTAACTTATTAAGAAGATACACCTTTGCTGAAATACGTAAGCAAACTTGCAAAACACAGCCTTTCTTCCAGCATTTCACTCGCAGTAACTGAAATTAAATTTTGCGTCAATTCAATACTATTGTTGTGAATAACTTTGAATAGCAATTAAATATTTGAAACAATTTTGTTTGTTTCTTTATATTTTATGTCAATTATATACTTATGTGACTAAAGAATAAATTTTTATACTTATTTAACTTTAAATATTTCGTAAGACAAAACAATTTGTATTTTCTGTATCTTCACAATTTCAACGATTCTGACTATATAAAAGTAAGAATTGAAAATTTATATGAAGAATAATTAAACATTGATACGTCGATGTATTTCTGTGACATCAGTTAGCAGAATTATTATACTTTTAGTAATACGCGGCCAGTAGTTAACAGAACGATAAAGTTTCCGCTTTGCATGCTCCTCAGTTTGATTCTGATAACTGACAATTATACCACTGGGTCCGAGTGAATTCAGTGTTTACACTTTTCACAGGCAGCTAGATAACTAGTCATCATTTTTTTCTGCATGTATGTATTTCTGTTCATAGCTAGAGATGTGCCTTAAGAACGCAGTTTTTACAGTTATTGTGAGTCAGTTGGAAGACTTTTGGACTTAAGAATGCGCCTAATACTTCGAAGTTTTACTTAATATTGTTTCCACTATTTACAGGCAGAGACTTCTATATCACTATTTATCTCAAAATGTATGTAGTTCCATATTTTTCTGCCAGCCAGAAATGTGCAAAAGAACGCAATTTTTACGAGTTTTTACAGACATTGTGAGGCAATGTAGAATAGGTACTCTTGGATTTTAGAATTCGCCTAACACTATGAAGTTTTACTAAATATTGTTCCCACTATTTACAGGTAGCTTGGTAGGTAGGTAGCTATTTCACTATATTTCTCCAAATGTATGTGGTTCCATATTTTTCCTAGCCAGAAATGCCACTTAAGAACGCAGTTTTTACAGATATTTACAATGATTGTTATTCAATGTGGAAGCCTTTTGGACTTTAGAACGCATCTAACACTTTGAAGTTTTGCTAAATATGTTCCAACACTGGCATCTAGACATTCATTCTACTATTTATCTCTAAATGTATGTGTTGCTCTGCCATATTTCCTTTAGCACCGTCAAACATTCAGTCTTCAGTCAGTTACCACTACGTTACAGGGCTGGTAGCTTACACCATGCAGCGTACAGGTTCGCGACAATAATTCAGACAGACGCCTGGGTTATTGATTTACGAGCTCCGGTGCCAAGTTATAAATGTTTTCCTTGTGCTTTTGGCTTTGCAGACTGAGACGCGTGGCGCGTGCAAGAAATACGCAGACTAATAGACCCGCACACATCGGAAAACACGGAAGTTAGCCACAAATTGCTCAGGAATCTATTGGAAATTGACGAAAATATTTTTCATATTGAAAATTGCTATTACTTATTGTTAAACGTATTTTTGTCAATGAAAACTTTGAAATTTTTTAACACAGTTCATACAAAAGGTCAGTTACAAAGCTACTGAACAAAAGTTTAATTTGATTTTTATTTAAATGCTATAAAATGGAAAATATACAGAAAATCCACAATTATTTTTGTTCCACGCTCAGTTCGTACGTTATGTTAGGTACCTACTCATAAACTTTTTTTCTTGAAGTAAAAGAGCCTGTATAATTTGAATCGATTTTAACTAAAGAGTAAAAATAGTATGGATCTGCTAGAACACTAGCTAGTGTAAAAATTTATTTTACTTTTAAAGTGTAGTGTAATGTTATTAAAACACGGATTACACACTTATTATTAGTGTTCCATCAGTTTCAATTCTAGTCTTAAATTTAAATATTTATATACTGAAAAAGTGTAAAAATTGTGTTGGGGATGAAATATCTGTCTGTCTTTTTTGATATTTTATTCAATTTAACGTTTAACAGACGGTATACTATTCTAAAACTGCACTTTGAATGGCTATGTCCATTTTTTTGACTTATGTGCAGAAAAAACAAGAATACAATTAATAAATTTGAATAGAATTGCAAAATTTGTTGAAAAACAAACCATATAATTTTTTATTTACACCGGACTCCTCGTTTAAAAACAAGAGGAGTCAGTATAATTTCCTGTTAAAATTAGACGACAATTAGAATCAATATACAATGTTTCCATTACAACCTATCATAAAACTGATCTTTGTGAATTCCCTTTAAATTTAGATTTGCCTACTACAATATTGGTTAGATTAGATTCGTGTCTATAAATGAATCGTTAAACTCAAACTTCTCAAATGATATACATGAAATGAGAATAGTTCAAATGGAGTAAAATCCGCGTATTTTTATAAAAATAATTATGGAGAAAATATGAAAAAGGCAAAAACTTGAAAAAGGTTTTAGAGGTTCTGAAGTTTTTCTCTGCATATCATTGTTAAGGAAACGTAGCCATAAACAAAGTATATGCCTTGAGCCACTCAGTAACATTTCACCGTTTCAACATTTCACATATGAAGATATACAAGCAAAAACAAAAACACGTAAACCGTATTTTACCGGTTGAAAGCCGCTGCAGAGAATACTTCACTCTCTTCCGTTTCCTCGCAACGATTTTTCCGCAAAAAAGCAACAATTATATTTCAATTACCGGTAATTATTTTCCGGTAGTGCGATATGACGGTTTGGCAACGTCGCTTCTAGAACAACTGTTGCCACTATATATCACTGGAGATAGTCGCTTGAAATGACAATGTTATTCTATTCGTTCGATATTGCGACGAGTTATACGGTTATTTATCAAAGTGGGTTCAATTTAACTCTAGAATTGACAACGAATAGCGTTGGAACATTCTAAGTCCGGCAATTAAATAAGATGACGCTGTTTTATGACGGGGAATGTGAGTCAGGGTTTTCAATTGCACTTGCGTTTAATTGTTTCTACTTTTAATCTTAATTTCACGTTTTGAAACTTTGGACGCTCATGCCAACCACGATATTTATTTCGCCTCTTGCGAGCCCTCTAGATTTTATTTAATAAAATTATATTCTGAGCTATTAAACTATTTTTATAAACTGAATTGTTGGCCTATAATAATTTTAAACAATTATTACTGTTAATTTTAAATCAGTGTTGTCAACTAATGACTTGAATAAATCATCCCATAGCCGAAACTTTGTGCATTTAAAATAAATTTAATTACAACTGTAAGCCAACCATCCAGTTATTATTTCCTTCAATCTACTTGTTAGACTTAGTAAAAATCATTCTGAAATATATTTATAAACAATCTTTGAAAAATACAATAGAATTATCAATGTCTTTATTTTATCACTGAGTATGCTAACGTTGTATTCCATAAGCCAATCTGCGTATTGCGTATAATAGTTAAAATATTTAGTTTAAATTTATCATTTGGAAGCTTCTGAATGCTGGAAAAAACAAATCCACTGGTTTCAAGCTACCGATGAATTACAAATTAATTCTTCTTTTTCAAGACTTACTGATGATTTAAGTTAGACAGGCAATTCTAACCAGGATTATTTCTCTCAAGATTCAGAAACAATAAATGATCTCCAAAGAATCCATGTGTGAACAGGACTTTAGGTAATTTTATATTACTGACTTGGCTACTCTCTGCATGGGTAATGATCTAAGATCTAAGTATACAAAGTTGGTGTAATTCCATTTATTTCCACTGAAAATAATTGATAATAATTTAGTACCAACTAGGACGGATAGTCGAGTCGTCAAATAAGCGACTGTTGTTCTGACAAATCAGGTTCAAATCCGATTAAGCATATATTTCAGTTTAATTGCATAAAATCTCTCTTAATCGATGTATTCTCCACTAACAGCCATAAGTACACGTGAGTTGACGGCTGGTAACCGCACACACAGTAAAATATATAGATCACTTACTTACTTGTGTTAGGCTGCTACACTCAAGTTGGATCAAATTATTTGTATTCGTAAGTGTGACATATCAGTACCAGTTATTCAATATTCAATTATTGTATTTTACATTAGATATACTAAGGTAGAAAATTTATATGAGTTGAGAACGCTTCAAATGGGGTAAAACGATGAAGCAAGTAATTGTTGTTATTAAATTCCGAAAGGTTTGTCTTTGGGGCGCGCAAAATCAATAGAGTTTTTAAAATCGGGCATAAGTGTAATAATCCAATTACACCCCTGTCATTTGGTGACAATTTAAATTACGTATCGGGCGAGCTTGCGATGTTTAAAGGGTCGACTGGACACTAACTCAGTTTCCTACCCATTCTAAAACTATTAATTATGTCAGATTTCGTGCTAGAGGTTCGTAATCTGACGCAGTCTCGCAATAATTACTTATTCTTGCTTGTCAAACAAACTGATCTTCTTCAGTGAAAGAGGAGGTGAATGTTGAGGTGAAAGACGAAATGAATGACGGAGTAAAGACGAGTCTCGTCAAACGTAAGACGACAAGCTGAGAATTTAATGCATGATGATGATGAGGAAAGCCGATTAATTTTCGACATGCTAGGATTTTGCGTTCCAATTTTCTTAGGTTTTCGATAATAACGTGTGCTGGATTTTTTTTCTTACATAAACAACAGCTTTTAACAACGAAGTCAAATAATTTTCTTTTAGTACCTTTAAATAATAATACTTTTTGTCCATACATTTCTTTTTTCAACTGTACATTTTTTAGAAGATATTTTTCTATTGATCATTTTTTAGGGTAACCATTCAACAGGATCTACTCACAATAATTAGCGTAGCATAGCATAGAATGGTAGATGTAGGTAATCGAACCACTCGGTATTATTGTCGGTTACTGGGATCGAACTCAACTGTTGAGCAACCCACTGGCTCTTACATGTTATATTTTTATTTCAAATACAGCAAAATAACTTATTGTTGCATGTTTTTTGTTTTAGATTTCAAATTGAGAGATGTACCTAAATCAAGAATACAATTTTCTTAGATCATAAAGATTACGTACTAGATGAAATGTACTTTTAAGCATTATAACTAAGAGAGATGGAAATAGTTTGGAATTGAATTCACTCCAATTACCGTCGCTAAATTAATAAGTTTTGTTTTGATTTGACGTATTGAGATTCCAGACACTAATTGGTCAAAATATTCGTCACTTTATTGCTTAACTGACTATTCACCTATTTACATTGTTAACTATTTCCATCTTTTTCACATGTATTGATTGACAACGTAGGTATGCACGTTATTATATAGAACTTCTTTCATCTAGTACGTAATTTATCTAAAACAATTTTATATTATATTTTGCACTCAACATTGGTTGATAATTTCAGTTCCATGGCAACTAGCGTGATGTTTCGGTCATATTTATTTATTAACATTATTTCGATAGCATATCTCCCACATTATGCACGTGAGTGAATAAATTTTATTCAAAGTACGTGTAAAATTCATTCACCCCACGAATTCTGCAATCGAGAAGGCAGTAAAAAACATTCCTTGCGCGCATGCATGGCATTGGTTACGACTGCGCGGCGCATTCAACTTGAGCCTTGCGAGATGTTATAACCATCTGTGTACAAAGTACAATGTTCCTTGCACCTGGGGAGCTAAAAACCCCAGCCAAACTGCCAAAGCTGACGTCAAATGCCGGCGAACGTACACCGGCAACAAATGCCGCCAATTGTTGGAGATATTCAATAACAAGAAGCTGGAATTTTTTCTTTTAGTTGGTAATGTTCTGCAGGAGAATTGTGCTTTCTTTATGGTTAGCTTAGGAATCTCGCAATATTATTATTTTCTGTTTTATTTGTCTCCATCTATGCGTACAACAACCTTTTGACAGATCTGTATCCAAATTAGTTTAAAAAATAATTTTTCTAATAATGTTTACAGATTTAGAAATTCGTTTAGGTAAAATGAAAAACCAAAAATCTGAAAATATTTTGCTAAGGAAATTGGTATTAACTAATTCATAAAGCCCTGTTCACATATTTATTGTTTGAAGATTTTTTTCATGCTTTTAAATCCTGGAAAAAAATTACTTTTTTTGAAGCTACCAGTGAATTAGAAAGTCTTGTTTTCCAAGACTCAATGATGATTGAATTGAGTAGCATTGCTGCTATTTGACAGGCAATTCTCACCAGAATTATTTGTCAGAGACATGAAAGAATCTTTGTGTGAACATGGCATAATATACAGTAGGCATATAACCTAGCGTGCTACCAGTCCCAAGTTCGATTCCAGAAACCGACAATAATACCATTTAGTACAAGTGGTTCGATTCTATTTAAACATGTACCATATTCTATTATTATAATTTAATCTTGTTGAATGGTTATCATTAAACGTAAAAAACAAACAAAAAAGAGGTGATAGAACCTGCCTACGGGTTTATAAAGTCAATCGTGTGAAATGTGCGAATACCAGTCAAAACTCTATCGCGCCTGTCGTAGAAAAAACTTCAAAGTGAAATATGTGGACGTAAATAAACGTCAGTAGTACGTAGACTCATATTTCCTGTCGCCGTAGGTGAAAAGTGTCTTTTTGTTTGCGAAACGTTTTGATAATTTTATTTTCTCGGGCCTTGCAGTGATGGATTAGTTCTTCTGGTGTATTTGATAATAGAATATTTCGGTCTGAAGAATTGTAGCCAGTTTGTATATAACGTGAGTGGAATATATTATGAGATAAAAAATTTATTACCTAAGTTGTCATTGTGACTGATTGAATTGGTCGACTGAATAGCTGGTTTTATTTCACGGAACATTTTGGAGAAAGGGAAAATCCGTGAAAATCTATCGGAGATATACAACCACAACGCGAACAATTTTCCTCTTAAATTATTTTCCATGTACTTAATTTCTATTCTACAGATTGGCGTTTGTAAAATAGAGTACCTATAGAGCATAAGGCTTGTTTTAATTACTTTCTATGACAAGAAGAAAATGAAGTACTGCAATTGACACTTAAATTAGTTTCTAGTTTATTTTGCAGCTAACTTATTTATTTTGTGAAACCACATTAAAATGATGGCTTTTACAGTTTCAAACGTTGATTGAAATTGCAAATTAAGCAAGTACTGGGTGGGTATAACGCGATCTATTCAACGTGCTCTTTTAATCAAGTTTATAGTGCCTCCATGATATTTAAATAAATCGATAAGACACATCTCCTGCTGTGAAATGCAAAACAAACATACATGTAACAATGTGTCATTTTGTGATTTTATTTTAATTTTAATATTTTTCAAATATTTTCTCAATGTTGTGCTTAGCGGTAGAATCATTTTTATAAACAGCTTCCACTTTTATTAATTATTCAGTGATGTGACAATTAAAGTATATGAAAGCAGTTGCTCTAAAAATGTATACTTCATTTAGAGCGCAATTAACATGCGAATTTTGAAAAAAATATTTTGTGATCAGTACATCTTGCACCTATATAGTATCTGCTATTTAATATTTCTTGAATAGTTGAAACATCTTGTATGCGTATTTGTAAAGGTATGTTCAGTAAAAATGAACAAATTACCTATAGCTTACAAATAGGGAATCGAACCGAACTGGAACAGGAACGGAGCGCAACTATTTCACTGAATTGGAAAAACCTGAACCATATTTAAAAAAATGGTTAATCTCATAATCATAACCGAACCGATCGTTGTAAACCGGTTCGGAAAGGTTTAAAGCATTAACTAAAATTTGGCCGTACCTATTTGTATAAATCAAATCCTATTGAAATTTTAGGTAAAGTTCGAATGAAGAAAATATTCATTTTGTGTCGAACTCCCGACATAATTGTACTGCGTTGAATATAATAGTTCCAAACCTTGCTTATTGGCAACTGTGAGTCAACGTCAATCTTCGTCCAGTTGTTTAAGCCAACTGGCGTGGAAAGAATACGCATAGCTTTAATTGCCTAAGTGCACAACAAATAGCCCGCGATTTATTATTGCGTTAATTTAAATTAACTTCGCTTCATTGTAAAGAACTTTATATTATCTATCTTTGCATTAAAATAAGTCTGACCTTGAAAAGTTTCAAATAATCGCTTGTGCCGCATTTTCTATTAACAATTTTTGGATTCGTCGATGTATGTAAGCTTTTCGGAAAATTCAGAGTTGGAAACCCTATATTCGAGTAGGTAATGTATAATTTTGTGCCGTTTTGCAGAAATGTCGATTCAAGTTTGCTTACTGGCAGAATTTCTCGTTTTTCATTTATCCCTGGTGCTGGTAGGGTTACAACATTCCCTGGCCACCATTGCCGTATGTTTATTTTACCTCGAATGTACTGTCAGATAAATTAAAGGGCATTTGAAATATAAATGTAAATACGGAAATATCCACTCTTGTATTTTGAAACAATAAACGTGCTTGTGCTTCATTTTTACGCACACGCCATATTTACTCATCTAGGAAGAAATATTCGCCTCTGTATACTGGAATTGCTTTGATTCTAAGTGACAACTTTACGAAAAATTTAAAATGTAGTAGTAATACGAAAAATTCTTTTTGATAGTATGTAGGGTGATTCACAACTTCGTGCATAGATTTTAATGGCATATAGTAAGTACTCAATTTACTGATCATGGAACAAAAAGATTTTTTTAAATGAGTTAAAAGTTATTAAAGTGGACAATGAATAAAGGTAGGTAGCTGGTTCTAAAAATCTGAGTGGAAAGTTTAAGCAAGAATGGGCGCTCCGAAGTAAATATATTGAGTTAGCATTGCTATTTACATCAAAGATTAACGAAATCCCCATTAAATGACTTATTAAGATATAATTGAAGTCCAACAAGCTATTTCAATTTCAGCCACGGTGGTATGAACAGCTTTACGCCAACTTTTAACTCGCTAAGTTAATAAACTTAAGTAACTTATCGACATTTTTAAATTATTTGAAGTCTTAAATAAATTATCTGGTGGAAATTTATACAAGTTACCGGCGCATTATCGATAACTTCTTAAAGTTGTTTATCGGCGAACTTTTGCTGCCAGAGCGAGAGTGCCAATGCCATCACTATTTTACACCCCAAGTGGAGACTATTTAAACTTCCAATGAAGAATGCTACTTCAGCTTAACTCTTTACGCTTGAGCCTTCACTAGAATTTACTTTTTGTTTTACACCTTTTTCTCAATCCAGCTTCTACTTTTAAACGTTTCAAGAACTATACATTAAATATACTCGAAAATACAAACGAAGAGAGCCATTTTACCATTTATATTTCAGGAGTGCTCAACTACAGTTGAAAAATTTTATATAGTGAATTATGTTATACAAAATTTCTTAAATAACAGAAGCTTCATTTTAATACTTGGCTATGTTTTAACCCTCTACTAGCTTCACAATTGAATACTGGAATTAAACACAAAAATAATTATTAGAAGTTAACTCTTAAAAATAATAATTTAATTATTATTGTTACCTAAAGATGGGAGTACATTGCTGCTGAAACGTCATAATATAAATCAAAATATACAGGGTGCTTCACAATTTCGTACATATTTTTTTAATCGTATATATTTTTGGGACTACTGGATTGAAGATTGCATATTGGAATTGATATTTGACTAACTTTTAATAGAATAAAATAAAAATTTTATGAATTATTTGTACTTAAAAATTAAGTTTATTATGGAATTTCATATATGAAAAAAGTGGACAAAACTGTTTGCTCAAAAGATCTGGAAATTTAAAAAATAGCAAATTTTGAAAAATACATTCAGTTCCATGATCAGTGAGTTGAGAAGGTACTTAAAATACAGAATGTATTTTAAGCGTATTTACAGTTTGATAATGATATATGATGATCACGATTTAATTTTCTTAAAATATTTAATTACCACTGGATAAGATACTATTAAAAATTTAATGAGCACGTAAATAAAATGTCATTTATTTAGAATTAGAATTATTAAGTAGAAGTTATTTTAAATAATTATCAATTCAGTGGCATAGAAATTATTGGAGTTTTTGAAAAATTCTTTTTGATTCCTAATCAGCATATCAAACTGTATGGATATAACTTTTTCTTTAATTTATTTACTCGTAATTATGATAATCATTCTATATAGACCTAAACTTAAATACGTAATTAATGTATTATAAGTTCTAACTTTCAGCTCAATATCAAAAGCAAATTAGTTGATGTGTCTGTAGCAAATAATCGATTCAGTTACCTACGTTTTCTTTGTTAAATCATTTAATAAAACCTTCTTTGATGTTTCTACTCAATTATCTATCCTGCAGCCGTACTTTAGCTCTTTATACACACTATCAACTACCGCAGGACGTGTGTTCGACACAGAGCCATGATTCACTCCATACTCGTGTACACTCCATGTGGTATTTCATTTACAAACGTGTGTTCGCGACTCGTACTGCTGTTTATTCTGTCACCACATCATGAATTGTCAAGTGACTTGAAGAAGCAACGTGTGTGGATGTGAGGAAATGTGGAAATTAATGACACGCTAATGAATAGTTTCTGTCACGAGAGGACGCTCAATGAAAACTACAGAAAATGTAGAAACAAATTACGTATCACGACAAATTGCAAGTACGTTTGCTTGATTTTATATTTATTCCGAAAGTAACGAACGTGACACCGTAATGTGATCGATAGTAGTACCGATGACTAATCCAGTCAGGTACACATTTCAGTTTAACTGCAATAAAATATCTACCTACAACCATGAGTTGAAGGGTGGCAACCGCATACTCGATATAATATCTTTACTAATTATAGTTCAAGTACAGAACATCTACCTAATAATCATAAAATGCTTATTGCAGTCACACAATGCCGAAAATCGCAATCGTTTAAGATTAGCCTTCAGATAAGAAATATAGTCGAACAGTTCAGTATTTGCCATATTTATTAACCCGAGTATATATTTTACCCCCAGTGTTCCACTGGTAGAGTAAGAGTTTTTCGAAGCTTATTACCAGGGTTGTATTGTATGCTCTGGCGCATCTCAGGCTTGTGGTTTTGACCATTGTGTGACTGCAATAACCCCCTAATAAACGCTAATGATTATTAGGTAGATGAAATGTATTTTTACTATACTTAGGTACCTACAATATGTGAAGCTGCCACAGTTGAGTAAAAGGCTATTTCACAAAAAGCTGTATATAAGCATATAGCATGTGAAAACTGTTTTTTGCCCGTCATTGCCTCCCAAATTATTTTCAGAGCGTGAAATTCTACAAAATTGTAAAGAATGAGTTTCGTCATCAATCAGTGTTGAATTTGTGTTGCTAATTAGGCAGATTTATGAAAAAAATACTGAAAACCAAAAAGATTTAGGATATTATGTTTATATTACTTGTCACATTCTACTACTACTACTACTACTACTACTACTATAACTTTTATGGTCTAGAGAGGTACCGTGCGTGCTTTTGTGCGCGCTTTGGCATCACAACCTGGGGTTCGAGACCGACCAATGCAATTTGAAAAAAAAGTTTGTTTTTTAAATATTTCTTTCAATTGATTGATTTAGAAAGAGAAACTCATTCTTTATAATTGTGTAGAATTATGCTTACACGCTCTGAGAGTAATTTGGGAGGCTAAATTCCTATGTACAGTTTTTTTTAAACACTCGGTATATGGATGGATAAAGAACCATATTGTGTTTATTCAAAATTATTGTGTTGTATAAGGATTACTTAATTTTAGACTTGCTTGTAGGAAAAAGAAGTTTGATACTGTTTATACATTGGTAGCAGGCGTTTTTCAAATCCGAAGTACATCTTAAATGATTGTGTAAATGTTGTTCTAATGTTGCAGAAAATCCACTGTGGTTACTTACCTATTGATTTGAGATGAAAGTAGCTAATACAAAACTTGTTATAAGAACTATAAAAATACACAATTTGAGACCACACTCGATCATATTGCTTTGTTAGTTCTCGAGAAAAATGTAAAAGAAAATCGCCATTTATAACATTATTTAGCAGAACAAGTAATGATTTTTTAAATATTATTTCCTTTCTGTATTTAGGTACACTTTTGATAATTATTATGCAAAATTATTAACTTAAAAATTAAATAGTAATATCCCATATTCTATGGCACTCTGAAATAACTCTATAAATGTCTATTGTCTATTACGTTATATTCTCATTTTATATTTTTTTAAATTTTGAACAAATTTTATATTTATAACTTTCATCTCAAATCAATAGGTAAGTAATTGCATAAAAATTTAGAAAGTAACATTGTTTTTCCTATATAACAAATTTCAAGTAAACGGACCCGGTATATGTTTACCAATAACTCACAATATGTGAGGAGTGAGGCTGTCACATCCAAGTAGGATAAAAGGCATGATAAATGCGTATTGTGTGTAGGTATATGCGGTTTCAAAATTATTCTATTGTAAGGATAATTGTTATACTTGACTTTAGGAAAAGTAAGTCCCTAGTGTTCATACCGGTTTATTCAACAGACGCCTTTTAAAATCCAAAGTATATTTAAGAAGTTTGTGTAAACGTAGTCTGTAGTCACAATATTGTAAAAGTTTGTGTCTTGAAAAGGTGAAATTCCTGTGCACCGAGCGCGCTGATTAAAACAATTCAAGAATTTATAATATTCTAATTAGCCAAATATTATGCCCGTACAGAAGAAATTAAACATCTCAGAAATACAGCTCATCTTAATGGATAAATATTTTCTTAAGGAAATTATTACCGGCATTTAAATGTTAAATTATGTTTGCATGGAGCAAATTTCAAAAATATTTGATACACAATCTTGTAAATTGCAAATTATTTGCAAATAGAAATCAGTTTTATACTTTGCTCTTAGCGGGCTATTTTAAGATTCATGAATGTTTATTTAGAATTTGTGTGCACAGCGAATTTCTAACTTTGATTCGAGCTTTAATTGAACGTCATGTTTTACCGGAGAATTCGAATGACGAAATTGGATTGTTACCAACTTTAATTGAGAAACAAAGACTTCGACAACAAGTTTTACATGAGTATAATAATCGAATCATTATTTATGCAACATTAATTTCATACATGTATTTTTTTAGCATCAGGTTAATTAAAATTAAAAATATGTATTGCTTTTGAAAGAATGTTGCTGAAGTTTTTCTATACCTACTAGTACCTAAAAACAAGAACAAAATAGTTTCATACTTTTCTCGCTATAAGTTAAATAAACCTTTTGATTCGTGTAATAAACTTTTTATATATTGTTTTCTTTATTATGAGTAAGTAATTATACCGGTGTTAAACTTTCGTTGAATAATATTGGCACTTTTTCCAACTAGAATAAAATAGCCTACTTGTAAGGTTAGAAAAATATACTCTGACTGGTTAAGTAGAATTGATTAATCTTTGAAAGTAAGTTTATTAGTCTGGTAATTATTTTTTTAGTTTGAATATAGGAAATTCTTATTAAGAATGATTGTTAAACTGAAGATACATCTATTTATAAATGTAACTAATTTATTTTTCTATTTGTTTTAGGTAAGTGTCAATTTGTATCTACTCTACACTTTTTTGAACTGGAAGATGTAAGTACTTATATTTATTCAACGATACAAATAATTGTTTAAGTTTATAACTACTACCATTTTCAAATTTGGCAAAGGCTAAGTCATACATGGGCACCGCCAGAAAATTTTCCAGTTGGAGGGGAGGGGCAAAATTTATTAAAAATAAAAAAACAATACATTCTAAAGAAATAATAAAAATTAAACAATTCAAAATTATAATTAAAAACAGGAAAACCGAACACTATAACGCTCAATAAGCCGTGAATCGAATCTGAACCGTTATTATTTTACAAAATTTTTGAGAAAACAAAAATTTAGTTTTTTATAAATAAATAAATATTTCTTGATATCAGTCAATTTCTTTCCGATGTACGAGTAGACCTCCAAATCTTTTATATACTTTCGGTTATTTTCCAGGGTGGAGGGGGAATTGACCCTTCTTGCCCATGAAGTCATACCTAGTAACTTATTTATAATCTCAATATTTTTGCTTTTGCATATTTTATCCTGCAAAATTCGGCATCAATTTTTCTTCTTATTCCTCTTCGTGAAATTTCTTTTACGTGAGCCATCACTCTTGATCCTTCGACTGACATGTCTCCATAGGCGCACGTGAGGGGGGGAAAGGCACCGTGACGTAATGATCACGTGACAAGGGGCTTACCAAGCTAGGTAACACGTCAAAATTGCTGTCACTGGATTGAAGACTCTAGGCTTTAAGAAGGGGACATAAGGAACATAATGTAAATTTATAATTGAAGGGGGGAGATGTCATTTTTAAGACGTCGATGGGTGTCAAATATACTGGGGTAATTTTTTAGGCTTTGGGAAATTAGAAGGAATATTAGAGGTGGCACAACATTTAGAAAATTGCAAGTATGTACGTATACTTAAAATAATCGTATCACTTAAGACGCTTCACGTAACGCTTCACTTGTGCCAAAAATATAGTGAAAAAGTGATCTCGCTATATTACGAACTGAGTTCTTATTATTACACCTTTTATATACCTGTAGATACTTAAAAGATGACTCTAGAGTGCTATGAAATTATTTTTTTCTTTTGATATTAAATTCCTAAAAATAGTCTATTTGACCGATTTTATGTTATTATTTTATTAAAAATAAAATTAACAAATATGTATTAATTCTCATTTTCTCTAATTGTTGTCGCAACAATGTATTGTAAGAATTTTTCGATTAAATAATGCTTCCTTATTACTCATGGTAAATTTCAGATTTTTATTCTGAGCAATATAATCCAGAATCGTAATTCTGTTTCTACTGCAGCAATATTGCAGTCAACAAGTGTAAAGCCTTAACTGTTTTTTTTTACAGTACTTATAAAAGTTTTAAAAGGTAGCAGTTCACTATTCAAATATATACCTATTAAGGTAAATATTTGAGTAGCAACTAGGTAATTGCTATGTTTATTAAAATTGCAAATTACAAAAATGGTGTTTTTAACGTTTAAGGTTTAAACTCAAAACTTAACTGACTTAATTAACTTTTCAATAGTATGTATTAAACTGCCCGGTTCACACAAGGATTCTTCGAGAATCCTTTGAATATTCTTTCATGCTTCTGAAAAAGGCAATTTACAACAAATATTTTTAGTACAGAAGACTAAAAATATAAATAAAGTAAACTTATATGTTAAGTACCTCACTACACTCTGTTCGTCCGCAAACCGAAGCTCGGGACCTGAGTAAGCAGCCCTGATCGTAACTCAGCTTTTCAACTATTCTCCTTCTGAACGAACAATGAACGAACACGAATCAACGATGAACCAACATCAACCAACTCGTTTTTCTCTTATCCTACCCTTAAATACTAATCATTATCTGTAATTACACAATGCCGCTCAACAAATGCATCAAGTCATGGAAAACTTAAACAACCAAATTTGGAAAACAACGACGCATCATCTCAACATTTTATCAAACAAATAAATTAATAATCTTAAATTCGTAGATCTTGTTGCAATGTTTCACGTATACAAAGTACATTTTCATATATTACAATTGGTATGTTTTGATGCAATATGAACCTATTATACCTACGTACTCTTCACTAGTTATTTCATTAATTAATATAGTAAATTCCACCTGATCGGATTTGCGGCAGGATGAATGCACATTATTATTTTGTGAAGTACTGTGGAGTAGTTATCAATGATAAGTAGGATTATGAGTTAAGTGCGACCTGTACTGTAAACATGAAGTTAAATCTGTTTCGTGTCGTATACTGCTGTATTTGCTATAATACTTGTTACTCTACCCATACTCATATACGAGTGTTAATTACTCGATATTACTAATATCACTACACTTCAGTGAGTTACCACATAGAGGAGATGTGTGTTTAATTATATACCTCTCCGGTAATTGTATTATTAACATGGTATTGAAATCTGAATACGGATTACAATATATAGGCATATATGGAATGTGCATGCAATAGGGTGATTCAAGATCAGCATTCTCATGGTAGTAGCGAAAATTTATCAAACGCTACGGTATTTGTTAGTGTTTAAGTGACTTTTGTAGACTATAACTTTGTACAACATTAATCATGGAGCAATACACGACGGAAATCACGTTAAAATTATCACAACTTATTATGACAATGGAAAATAGCATACCACGTGGTCTACGTGAATATTTTGGTATACAAAATCGACCAATTGGAAGATATGGACATCGAGGATCTGTGGTTTCAATAAGATGGTGCAACTAGTCACACGGTAGCAGAAACAATCACGCTATTCCTCAAAAGATTTGATGACCGATGACCGTATCATCTTACAAAACGGCGACATTAATTGACCACAAAGATCATGTGAATAACTCATCTTTCTCTGGGTTTATTTGGAATTTGATAGCTGAGTTGAAACGGGAAATACGACACAAAATAGACGATATAATATAGCCTCTAGCATTGTGCCGCGAAATTATCGAAAATTATGATAATCGCATTACGTCATGCGACAGAAGCCGCGGCGGCCATTTCAACGAAAAAATCTATCTTAAGTAATTGTATTGAATTGTAATAAAATATTAAACAAAATATTACATGCACATTATATTTTTGCTGGTTTCGTTTAATTCTTTCATAAGGAAGCTTAACTTGAGTCTCCCTATATTTTATATAAAACAAACGTTTTACCCTTTAGACCCTTTATTTAATACTACGATAGCTATAACAGGAAGATAACGGATGGTTAGAGTGCTTGTTTCTCCAAACACAAAATTCGTGCGTTCGAATCCGAGCCAGGTGGTAAATTTTCACGATATAATTCGGACCGGTATTTACTCTTAGTACAAAAGGGCCTGAACTAAAGAGAGAACAGCTTTTAGCTGAATCTCGCCTATTGCCAGGTATCATCAAAAGTAAAATAGGTAAATAAATAAAATAATACATATATCTATATATTTATCATCTCTTTTAGACTACTTGGGGTAGCAAGCATACTTAATATTGTGAGTCATCGAAATAGATATATTTTACCCTGTTTGCCGTTATCAGCTATCATCCATGATTGTTAGTGGACAAAGGAGAGATTTGTGTGCGAATCTGTACCTGACTGGATTCGAACCTGAAGAAAAACATTTTCAATTTCTGTAATAATTTTTCAATAGAAATTTGAAAAAAAACTGACTTCAATAAACTTTAGGGATTGTAACATTTCATACTGATATTTAAAAAAATGAGAATCGTAAAAGAAAAGGGTAGCTGAATAGAATGTCGAAAGTAACATTTGTTGTTTTGTCAGAAATTAATTCAGGAGAATCGAATAACTTGTGGTTGAGAAAATCCTGTTGGCCACAGTAATTTTTTATGAACAAATTGAGCGATTGGAAATTCTCCTGTATTTTTCGAGCTTCTAGTTTTCTTTTCTTTCATTCGTTCCAATTTGTAGCCCTCACAATTGCGGAATCCGTCCAAGATCCCGTATCTTTTAGAAGAAAGTAGAGCTGGCGTATTTTGACAGATCACAGCGCTGAGAACTAAATTACTTCACCGAGAGAACGTTCACAAAAAAAATAAATTATCCTATTATCGACACGTTCGTCTTTCTACGAATCTACTGCGGATAGTTGAAAACTCACAGCTGAGAATCTACAAAGTAGAATTCTTGCTTTTGGAATCTCCGGAGCTCTTGTTTGCGAGTTGTCAAATTCGCTGTTACGGAAATTTTATTTTGATCGGATTTGTTTTTTCATTTTCTAGTGGATAAGTGGAGACATTTCAAAATAATGCCAGAAAATTCAATCTTTTTTCTGTAAAATATTTGAATTCAATGCAATTTAGGTTAGACTTGCTTCAATATTCAGTCGCCTTTATACTGAGTAAAATTATGCCCACATAATTCAATACCACAACACATGCTTTACAAGTTCATTTTAACAAATATAAATAAAAATCCGATATCACACATCTATCATTATGTGCGATATACGATGAAACCAAGCTTGTGCAGTGAAGAATGTACCGATATTTCAATCGCACATAAATCGTATTAAATCGTTTTCTAATCATGTTTTTATGTTGTAGGTAGGTAGGTATTAGTTTCAAATTTCAGACGTTCTAGAGTGATTTGCAATATCCATCAATATTGTTTTGTATTTACATATTTACAAATCATATCATTTCCCAAAAGTGGTTGATACGATCCTCGTAAAACTAAAACTTACACATTTTCAAATGCATCTATTTAAACAAGTAAACTCAACTCTGAAATAGCACTGGCTCCGAATATATACCTAATCAGAATTCAATCGCTTTTCAAAATAATTGAAATAACCAGGACTGCAATAAATATTCTTTTTTCACGACTCGCAAAATAATGAGGAAAGTGTTATTTTACGATGAAATATTTTAAAAATTGTATGTAAATTTATTATTTTATTGAAAATTCTGATTTTGTAGTGATATACTGTAAACTATTATTTTACAATTATTATGTTTTATACTTTCTTTTTCTACCATTTCACGATTTTACAACTTAAATTTAATTTGGGATATTGGCTGCAGTGAAACATTTATTTTGTGTATTTATAGTCATTATAATGTGAGTTTTTGTAATATATTTGAATAAAGTTGGGGTTAAACTCTAAACTGATGGTTTTCGTTTTTATAGAGAATATTTCTCCTCTCTTTATGATTTGAAAATGGCCGCTACTTGGTAAAACGTCCGTAAAATTCATCCCCTGCACCTATAACCCCTTCGGATATACGACATTTTATTCCAAAATTAACTGCTCCAGATAAAAACTGAACTTCCCATTTTAATATAACATAAAACCTTCTTTGGGCCACTATCACTGGCTTTGCAAATCTCGGGTTATCCGACCGTCACGAGGAATCCGAGAAGATAAATAAATTTGATGGTAGAGCCTGCAGCTTTTCTGCACTGGCCAGTTCTACCCCGCAGAAGAAAATTTCTTCTTCCTTTCAATAACTTATTTGCGAGAGAAATGTTCGATTGTAAGTTTTACATTTTGAAATTATTGTCTGAAATATCTAAAATTGTTAAAATATGCCTTTATTCGGTTACCAGTCCACAGAGTTAGTTAAGTGACAGAAAAAACATGCTTCCAGAAATTTTGTGCAGGAGTATTTTTGTTTTAATCATACCAATAGGTAATTTTAAGCATCTAACTTAGACATTTTGTAATTAAGTATATTAAAATTACAAAACCAGAAGCTTAAAACTAGATTTAGACCTACCAAATTATAGCCAAAGTGGCTAATTTAACCAACCAGCGCTCAACGTTCGCACTTATAATAATTGTCATTAGAATTTTGTGGATGCGTTGGTTGGTTAATTCAGCACTTATACTTATAATTGGGTACGTCTGAATCTAGCTTAAGTTTGCGTCAACACAAGTTTTAAAGAAGAAAACTATCGAACAATGTTTTTGCGTTAGACGTTTCTGTCTAGTGCACACCTGCCTCTGATGTTTATAAGAACTTTTGGAATGTACGGATTATATGATATAAAACTATTTGTTCATTATGAAGGAGAGAGATATGTTTGGTTTCGAATGAAGATTTGATGTAAGATTTAAAGAAAAAAAGTCATTATGTATAAGTTTATTTTTGAAAGCTACAAAATTGAATGTAAAATTTGATAATTCTCTCAAAATTGGTACTTATATTTGCTGGTAACCATTCAACAGGATTTACTCCTAATTACAGAATGGTTGATGTTTCTATAGTGGAATCCAACCAATTCATCTTAGTGCAATCAGAATCTCAATCCATGCGCCGACTTTTCAAATTCAAAGAGGCAACGAAGAGTTTCTTTTTGCACCCAGGATTACATTTAAGACGGTCAAGCTTGACTATCCGAGATTTAATTGCAAGATGATTTTACAATTTAACGAGAATCACACATTGCCGGTTGGGAGACTCGCACCACGGAACTCCGGGTTCATATGTCATCACATGCAGAAAGCTGAGCGCTGTATCTAAACACGCGTAGCTACTGCCTCGACACTGTAAGTAAGTCTATGTATTTTAGAAGAGCCACATGCTCTCGGTGCATTAGTAGAAGTGTAGTAATTACTTATAACTAAAGCTGACACTTTTATGCAAATGCATATTTTGTTTGCTTATACGTACAACAATAATAGTTTGATGTCTGGGCAAATTATGCATAATATAGCTCGTATTATTAATTTGATAGTGCATAGAAATGTATAATTTACAATTTCATGCATATTTTTTATTTTTGTGCGTATTTTTCGCATTTTTTGACAATTATTTAAAAATATTTCTAATATTATACGTAAATTTGCTATATTAGCAAAGAATTCTGGGAATTCTACCATGAAAATTATTATGAATACCTACCTAGTATAATATTTTTTGGATTAGCCTCATTAAGTTTGTAACTCCGATAAAAAATTATTTATACTACTCGTAAAGATGATTATATTTTAAAAAGATATTTCAATCAGACGGTAATATCTAATATAATTTTCCTTCGCCATTCCTTTCTATACAGTATTTTTTGAAAAGTTTTTTTATGCATAAAATGATGTTTTTGTGCATATTTCCGAATTTTTTAAATACATTTTATGCACATATTTTGCCATTTTTGAGTACTCTACTTAAAGCAGTATTTACTCATCCATTTATAGTACCTATTTGACGAAGCAAATTAAGGTGTAGTGTCTATACTTTACTTATAACTCTTTCGGATTTTCTGCACTTGATGGAACATCTAGTGAACCAAAGAAAATTGTACTTTCCCTATCATTCTTATTTTGATTAGAATAAAATAGATAACATCATAATCTGATACAGTAGGTATCTATTTCTCTGTTTCAAATTTAAACAATACAAATTGTCAAATGCTTTGTGTCAATTTTTTGACGAATCGAATTTTTTTTTCTAAAATAATTCTACAAAAAGTTAGAAGTACAAAACGTGTACGTGTATGAGGGTAGATGGCACTCTAAAATATAAGTTTGTTTTATAAATACTTATTTCTCGAGTATTTTGAATATTGAATATTTCCTTGTAAAATTCTACCTGGACGCTGTATACATTAAATATAATTTGGTAGAAAAATGATATAAGAAAAAGCTCCCAATCTTCTCATATTCCTCCCGAATCGGGAGAGTCCCAATTCCCTCCGTGCACGCATAGGTGGCGCCCAGTCGATCGGAATGACACCGCCAGCGGGTCGCTGTCGCATCCCGCTTCCGGGTTCCGTGGTTCCGGTCGTGGCTCGTGACGTCGCTTCCTATCTGACTCAACTCCATGCCCCACTCCGGACTACCGGTCGCCCATCTCCGTCTCTAACGATCACAATGAAATTTTCAATTGGAGGAATTCTAATTTCTAATGTGATATTGATGGTTGTTCTAATTTTACAATATTGATATTGGCCACGGGAATGGATCACTAGGTAATAAATAAAAAAATATTTTTAAAAGGATCGTTTATTCTTTTGCCCAACTCAATCTCAAAATATATAATTCATACTTCAGGAATAATTATTTTAATACAAAAATGGCTTAAATAAAATATAACTCGTAAACATTTCAGATTGAGACTGTAAATGGGGCGATAGCCGAGTGTGTTCTATGGCCGACTGTGGTTCTAACAACTTAGGTTTGATTCTCAGGTCCATATTCCAGTTTATCTTTCTTATGATATACTCTCTACCAACCATGAGTTCTACTCTTTACCGACCACTCACATTATGTGGTGTTACTAACCCAAGTATAAAGCGTTATAGATATGTACCTATGTATCTGTAGAATCGTTTCAATTTTTAGTATACTTATATAATTAAAAAGATAGGTTGTATTATTTTTTCTTGGAAAAAATAATCTAGTTCAGTAATTGTAAGATCGTCAGTAATTTTTGAGGTATGATCGTGAAATGCAGGAAAGAAAGGTGGAAAACTTAGAAATGCATAAAAGCAATAGTAATTTATCAGAGGCATCACATCTCGTAAATAAAAATTTGATTTCTCTTTCCATGCTCGACATTGTCACTTCTTTTTACATTTGTCTGGCACGTGAGTGTCGCTTTAGTTTATGGTTGGGTGCTTAGTTATGTTGGTATCGTGTTCTCTTCTGCTTGTGTTATATGATACTTCCTTATGTTGTGGTGTTAGTTCTCTAGTTGAGGTTCTCTCAGTCGCTCCAGTGTTCCGAGTAATTTGTATTTTCTTGTTGTACTCTAAGGTTATGTTGACTTGAGTGCCAATACAAGATCGATTACTGTTGAGGAAATAATTATGTTGTCATGTCGGGCTAGAAATAATGTTGTAGTCATTTGATGGTATTTGTTCTTGATGGAGTAATATGCAAAAACTTGATGTGACTATTAACGAGGTTTACATTTCACAAAACCTCAATTGATAAGCTATTTTCTATCCTTTATACCCTACAATGACGACAGCGATATTACAGATTTATAAGAATAATAATAATTGTAAGAGCAATAAACACGAAGCACTTGATTGTTATGATATGTAACTTAAATTTTTTCTTGATTTAGTTATTTTGTGTACTGTATTTGCACTTCCCTATTGAAACGAGATAGTCCAGTGGTAGAGTGCTTGGCTCTGGTAACAGAGGTCGGTATCTACTCTAGTACCACAAAGCTATTGGGCACCGCATAGTGTGGTTAAAATCTTGACTGAATATGTAGGTACATTTGTAACGTAATTATAGTTATTAGACTTACCAACTAAAGACTAAAAAATGCACAGTAAGATCATCCATTAACAATTTGAACGGTTTTGTTTTTCGACGTGGACAGAAAAAGTATGTGTTTAAAAAATGCAAAAGTTATCAGAATATCTGCGATGTATGGAAGGGCCGTTGTTATGTCCAACATGTGTTGTGACAGCTAATAGCTCAGCGTGAGAATCGAACGTGAAAATGATGGCGTATGTGAAGTTTATATCCCAACCCCAATGTAGAGATATTTTTGAAATGTGATATGCGGATAAAGTTGATCAGTCTGCTCGCCTAGTGAATGATAAAAATGTTCATTTGGGCAATTACAGTGTCAATAGTAATGCAGAATAATATTTCATCGCATTTAATATGGTTGTATCGAACACCGGTAAATAATGCCGTATAACAAATGAAATATCCAGTATTATCAGCATTACGTGTAAATCGCAGGACAATGCCAATGCAACAGTGTTGCGACAAAGCCGAGGAACGTTAAGCGGTATTCACCCGCGAACGAAAATTCTGAATCAATAGAATAATGAAATGTTTTGCGTTCAATCCTACACAAATCAAACTGTATCCTGACGCAAACACAGCCGAAGCTATTTGAATATTACATGAAATAAGCATTCGCTATTCGGCGTTCGCCGAGAGCAAACAGCTTCAGCTTTTGGTTTCGACTTTCGCGTTTCGGCTTCTGCTTTTGCTTTCGGATATTGAAATACAGTTTCCTGCGCCAATTCTCCTGAGTCGAGGATGCGGAGTGCACACTTGCACACTTGCAAACACTGGCGTCCATAAGAGGGAGAAATGGGGACTATTGCATCCCCTGGAAGGTTCTATTTTACTACTTTCTTATGCACAGTATAAATAAGTCTAGAAAGTAAAAACAAATAATTTATATTTGCGGATATATATTTATATATTTAAAGGTCTTGATACGTGTAGATGGCCAGTAGTAAGCATAAGTAATCATCTATACCCATGGTAGAAAACAGTCAAAATCAATCGTCCCGCACGCTATAGCGTTTATTGTTTTGTTAAACATAAAAATAACACTTTAATAACATGTACCGTTCTGTCATTAATCCGGTTAAATGTTTACCATCAAAAATAATAAAAGTGTGTTCAATAACAACAAGAAATTCATAATTACAAAATTGGAACAGAAATTTTTTTATTAGGTAGGTACAGTAATGTTCAGAAGTAATGCCCAGACTCCCTACTCCAGTGCTGACGATTTATGAAAAATTCGAAATACGTCTGCAGTCGTTGATGAACAGAGGCAGAAGATACAAAGCAAAAGATAGCTATATTCCCAATTTTCTCGGAAAAACAACATTAGCTACGGTAAACAGAGGCTTTCAGATTTTGAAATATTTTGTAAATTAGGATTCACTACTTTCGATATCTCGGATAGATACTTTCTTATTGAATCACTTGTATTGTAAAAATTCTGCATTAAAATTAGAACTCTTTAATTCATATCTATTTATTTATAAAACATATTGTAGTGAAGTAACTCAAATAAAATTAGTAGATCATGAAATTATGCGTTAAGAATTATCATAAAAAAATAATTAAACGATGCTTTTTATATTTACATATATCTATTTTTAAACTTTGTAACACAAAGACAATAATAGGTAAATCAATAATAAAACATATTTAAGAATAATGTAATTTAATTACATTATAACGATATATTTTTATAGATCTTATATTCAAATAAATAAATAAATATTACAAAAAATGGTCGTCAGAAGTAAAAAACAAAATGTACCATATACAAAGAAATATCACAATTATGATCGTCGAATAAACAAAAAAGACAAACCTATTTGTTAAATTTAACTGTATGACTCGACTCAATTAGAGTTAAACAGGAGAAAAATTCAAATTATATTCGCCTGCAGCTTGTATGCTATTAATTAATTTATGATATTATGAAATTTGAATTTACCATAATAGTGTTTATAGAAAACGTTCCAAAAAAGTTAGTCATTTTTCGCGACTTTTTAGACAATGATTACGCGAGCTACACCAAGTTAAAATTTATTTTATACCTAAACATAAAAGGTCAAAAATCATTCTTCCAACTTGAATTAGATTTGTTAATTTAATCAGATTAAAACTGAAACAAAAATCTAAACATTCTTATTTCTTACGTTGTAGGTTACAGTTTAACTCTCTGGTTCAAAATTCATTTCGAATAAAAATGATTAACTATTCGTTATTAAAATTTAAAAGCGGAAAATTATGGAATAAAAAATAAGATTCTCTGCATTCGATGTAAGGGTGCAGAATATTCGCTAAATATTCGGTTATTCGACAGACAATCATACATTATATTCGTTATTCGGCACATTTACTATTCGTTATATCTCTAATAATAAATAAAAATAATCTAAATAATATATTTTGGAATCCTGCATAAAGCGGGAGGAAAAGTATTTTTTCTCTCTAGAGAGGAAAAGATAAAGTGGAGTTCCGCATAAGGCGAGAGAAAACGTACTTTTCCTCCCTAAGGAGAAAAAAATAAAGTGGATACCCGCATAAAGCGGGAGGAAAACTACTTTTACTGCCCAGGGAGGAATATTACTGACCGGTCAGAAATACCTCACTTTCGTCCTTAATAATAGGGACGAAAGGTGGCGTTTTCGGTGCAGGTATTAAAAAAATAATTTATTGAATTAGATTTGTTAATTAAATCAGATTAATACTGAAACAAAAATTTAAACATATTTATTTCTTACATTGTAGGTTACAGTTTAACTCTCTGGTTCAAAATTCATTTGGATTTCATACACTTGACGAAATTCTAAGTCAGGTATTTTATTGCCTCTCAGGTAAAGAGGATACTTCTAAATATGGTTCTATTTTCTTGGAATAGAAGCAATATACCTTTCCTTTTCTACTTATCTCTCATCACCCTCACTCAATCGAACGTATATCGAATTTTTCATAAATCGTCAGCACTGGAGTAGGGAGTCTGGGCATTATTTCTGAACATTACTGTACCTACTACACTGAATATACTACACTACATATACTATATTGAGTGTACTTATATTTTTAATTTTACAACTTTTATGCTTGGTAACGTGTTGCCCCTTCGCAAAATTCCTGCGGACGTCCATGCGTGCAACCGAAACCAAATGCACCAGGGATTTTTACGCTAACTTTAACAGAACTGATTTTAATAACCGCAGTACCGCCGATATCAAACCAATTTCTTTTGTGAAAATACTTGCCATTTGCTACATGGAGCAGATCTATGCTTTTGCATTTCTTCACTTATTTTGTTAGTCCTTTTGCTGGTGCAATAAAACGTTTTCAATCTTTATATCAAATGTTATCAAATGTTACTTACCTATTGCATTGAAAAAACTGAACTGATTTCCATTATTTGACAGATACACTCATGCAAACGAAAAAAAGTCGTGAATTATACTTTTTTATTTTTTTTAATACTGCAGTGCAGCCGTGCTAAATTGGACCTCTTATATGCAAGTAATATAGTGGTTAGCTCAGCGGTAGAGGGTCCGCCTAGCATGCTAGCGGTCCCCAGTTCGATTCCCAGCACAACCGACAATAATACCACTGGGTCCGAGTGGTTGGATTCCACTATAATAACATCTACCATCCTGTAATTGGAAGTTAATTCTGTAGGTTGGTTACCATCAAAATAAAAATAAATATAGGTATAACAAGACAATAATACAAATTTTTGTTTTGTTTTGAAGCTACCTGCCAAGAAATGAAATGTTTTTGTCATGGCCATTTCTTGATCGGTAGATTTCGTGAATCTAACCTGTAACAGATTGAAGTCTTTCAAAATCATTGCAGGATTAATAATTGATATTCCTTAGTAAGATAAAATCAAAATTCAATATTTGATTATACAATTTAACATGAAACTTAAATTATGCAAATTCTTATTTATTTCGTAAATATTCTATTTCATTTTCAAAAACTAACAGCAAACCTATGTAACAGTCTGATTCAAGAGATAAATACAACACCACAACACCAGGGTACCTATTCTAATTCATAGCGAGGATCACTAGCAAAGTTTAGTCTCATTTGTAACTATATCAAGAGTTAGGAATATTTGGTTACAATTGATAACCAATGATAGAAATTTTACATTATATTGTGTTATATGAAAATTTGTCAAGAAAAATTTTTTTTGTACATGTGATACGAAAATACATTTTCAATCTTTTTCGCCAAAATCACAACAACTTGACAAGCGGTAGTTAGCGAGGGTTGTTAAGTCGTAGCGAGAATCGCTTGGCTAGTACGTCATACATGGTGGGGGAATATCAAGACTAACTACGTTATCAACGTTGATACTTGAATTTCTTATTTCTCAACTTATATCTGTCTGTGCGTGATTTTCTTGAAAACAAACTTGCAAATGACGCAAACCCCTGGAATGATCCTTCTTAAACCGCTAGTTAAGAAAGCCACCCGCCGTAAGTTCCACGCGATGACGTACTATTTACACAAATGTAATGATTGGTCAACAATGGAACCAAATTACCATTGACAACGCAATCAGTGGGATTGAATTATATGAAATGATTGTGACACTTATTATAAATGAAGCGACGAGATAGAGTGTTGTCATGGGCGCCAGCAGAAATTTTTGCAGGGGAGACAATATTTTATAAAAAGGATCAGCTGTCAAATTATTTAAACTTTTTTTTTTAATTTGTTATTTTGATGGTAACCATTCAACAGGATTAACTTCCAATTACAGAATAGTAGGATATTATAGTAGAATCCAACCACTCGGACTCAGTGACACTATTGTCCGTTTCTAGAATCGAACTGTGGACACTCAATCGTTGAGCTCGAGTTTTTTATGGTACAAGGACAATTAATTGCTTTTAAATTAAATTTCCGAAAATACATCCCAGACAAAAATTTTTTTGTTTTAAAAGTCAAATATCTTTAAATTAATTTTCAGGAATAATTAACTGCCTTACTAACACTGTTAAGAAATAAAGAAAAAATTATCGTATGTAAAAATGTGAAAAGGGATAGCTGAGTGCGTAACGTGAATAACTGTGAATCTGACAACTCAGGTTTCAATCCAGTCAGGTACACATTCCATTTTAAAATCTCTTCTGCAATATATACTCCTCTCCACTAACATCCAGTCAGCTGACTGGAAACCGCGCACACAATGTAATATATATCTATACCGATAACTTTAACAATATGTAAGACTGCCACATCCAAGTTTGTTAAAAGGCGTGATAGATGTCTGTATGTATGATTGTATACAACCCACTAAACACAATTCAGGTTCGAATCGAATGAGGTACACATTCCAGTTTAACTGCATAAAAATCTCTTCTGCTGCGTAGTCTGGTAACCAGATACGCGATATAACATTATATCTATGCTCACCGATGACTTAAAATATGTAAGGCTGTCACATCCAAGTTAGGAAAAGGCGTAAAAAGGAATCTTCCAGAGGAGATCGGTCTCCCCTTAGACCATATTATGTTCTAGACACGTAACGCATATTTAAATGTACAGTGGGTCTTCAAGCCAGCACTTACATCAGCGGGGATGAGGCAAGTAAGAGTAGATACCAAAGTTGCTGCAGTGTAAGTTGCATACTTTACACTTTTTAAGTGAAATTTATTGCTAACTCCTCGATTCTTTAATTCTTGTCATCTGTCACAATTTTGTATATTTGGAAGTTATATACATATTGGCTTCACAACAATTGACTGCGTATCTATAGTCGAAGATCTCCCATGTGGACGCCTATGAACGTGTGGTGCGCGTGCGTAGAATGACCTCTACCGCTACCCACTGCAATTTGGTGACATGTTACATAATTTTGAATGACTTCCGGTGTTGCAGTGGATTCTTGAGATGCTCGTCGTGATTTATTAATTGGGATGAAGATAAAACGATAGTGTTACAGTAACGCACAGGATATGTGAATTATGGAGGCATGCTGACATCAATTACTTTTTTATTAATTGCTTCTAAAGTAGCTTTTTATTGCCTCCGTTTCTTGAGATCGTCACATTGTAAAGTAAATTTAATCATGCAGGATTTCGACAGGGTTCAAGATTCTCTTTTAATATTACATAATACATAAATTGAATTGGTGGTAAAGAGAGCTTGACCCTGTGGTCTGGACAGAGATGTCGTGGGTTCGAATCTCGGCCAGGTCAAGAAATTTTCACGGTCTGATTTGGATCGGTTCCCACTCCCGTTACCATTCCAAGTTGGGATCTAATTAACTTGGCAACCCCTAGCTATCGGGCTAGCCTCATTTACACAAACAGTTGGTGTTAAGGTTTACATGTATTTATACGTTTAGGAATGTTTAAATTCATGTAAGTAAATATACGAGCATCCGCACTTTGCACTTTCTAGCACTCTAAAACTCTAAACTGTAGGTTTATCTTTACCACTTACTAAAGCTAGGTATTTTACGTTTATTATGTGAATGCTATGTTTTCTCCGTTTCCTAAACTTAAATATAAAGAAACTAGTGAACCCGGCTCGTCGAATTTCAAGGAATCTCATTATAAGAATTCTAAGTTATTACCATACCATACATGGTGGCAATTCTAACTACTCCCGTTATACCATACCAAATTTGAACCCAATCGGTTACCGCCATTTTGTTTAAAGATGACGGACTGATATTTTAATATGCTCATGTCATAAGTTAGATCATAAGTTATAACCATTACAAATTTGAACCCAATCGGTGCAGTACATTTTGAGTTAGCTAGCCACCATTTAGTTCAAGCTGGCGGACTAACATGTTAATATACCTATTATATGTTTCAAGACAGATTCTTAGCTAGTACTGTACCAAATTTGAACGCGCTTGCCCCCCACCCCCCTGAGAAATTAAATTTAAACCCAATCGGTTACCGCCATTTTATTGTGCTCATGTCATATTATTATTATTATTATATTTGATAAGAGCTGAGGATTGATCCTATGAGCTCATTTACATTGAGAGTAGTACAGTTATTGCACACAATCTAAGAAATAACACAAAATATGTAAAATTTACAAAGTAGTGGTCAAATAGACATGTTACATCTTAAGCTATTACCATACCAAATTTGAACTCAATCGGTGCAGTGAACTCTGAATTAGATAGCCACCGACAACAATGCAATTTGACATCGTTATAAACATCAAATAAATAAAAAAAACTTAATACTAAACAATACTTACAATCCACAACTGTCTGTTTCAAAACACCTAGACCAACTGAATTCGAAATTCTTATTCAACAACTAATACATAGTAGTTTAATTAAATGTCTGGTTATCTAATTTGTTATTTTGTTCAATTAAGTGACAAATCACTGTACATTTTCGTCATAAGAAGAAACAATTTTGATAAAAAAAAAATATAGCCTATGTCACCCGGAGATAGTGTAGCTTCCCAACGGTGAAAGAATTTTTCAAATCAGTCCAGTAGTTTCGGAGCCTATTCAATGCAAACAAACAATCAAAGCTTACCTCTTTATTATGTTAGTTTAGAGGTAAAACTTCATTCTAAATGCTTATGTGAATAAGGAATTAGGCTGAATAATTTCTCCTGTAGTTCATAAAAATATACGAATGCCATACTCGAGTTGAGTAAAAAGATTTGATATTTATGATGTATTATGTAGAACTCAAGAAAATATTCTAGATTAGTGTTTTTAGTTTAGTTTTGAGAAATTCTCTTTAAAATGTGAAAAGATAGCGAAACATTTTTATACAAATAGTGTTATTGTAGTTGAATTAAACAATAAAGATATTTACCAAAAAGAAAGAGTCCAATCCTTCAACGAGCAAGTTAGACTAATCAGCGGGCTTACTACTCTATTCTCTAGTATATAGAAGCTCTAAACTGTAATCTAATGCGAAAACCATATGTAAATAAAGATGAGACCGTGAGCTCAGCTCAGTGAGATACAAACACACTATACAATCAAAATCATACTCATCATATACACAGGTAGTGGAATATGTATAAAGGGTTGGCATACCGAATCTACGGTATTGCCGCAATCTGAATCCACAGAGGCAAAACTAGGAGAAAACCTAATAAATGATATGTCACATACCAAATCCATGGTATGCTCACAGTCTGAATCCACAGAGGCAAAGAAACGCTCGAAATTTCAAGGCTTCGCGGAGTAAGAGTAAAAGCCGAGTACAAACTCAGACTTAGATGCAAGCGAAAAGGTTCCTGACCACGTCAGGACACCGTTGGCACCAGACCGGCAACTGGTACGTCGACCCTCAACTTCACCCTTTCGGGTTTACGCTCCAGCAAAAATAGGGTAAGGTTAAACTTACAACTCACCCGTCACAAGGGCTCGCAGTACACCTACAACGCTACCATTCACTCTCCCATATCAAACCAGTGTCTCACCTATTTGGACTTAAGTACGATAAATTAAGTACCACTGAACTCCATCAACAGTATATGATCTATCTTTCACCAATGATTAGTCACAACTGACTACCAAATCCATTAAATTATGCATTTATAGATTAATAGAAGATAATATTTATAAACAACAATTTTACTCGTATAAAAACTTATGCGGTAACAATAGTAATCTGACAAAAAAGTACAGTTAAAATTGATTTAGATTAAATTACAATAGCTAGTACCACCTAAAGAGGCAATTTTTAGAAGGTCCGTATTAACCACTACATTGTTAAACTACTGCAGAATAGCATGTTTCGTCTCCACCCCCGTTTCGCAACCTCTCTGTTGACGCCCACGGCCAGGACATATGCCTGATTATATGTGGGTGTACACATCTACACATATGTGACACATGTGTCTATAAGGGCCGCGAGCAAGTATGTGTGCGCAAGAACCAGCATCATGCTCTGATTACAACATACGATATAATGTTTGATATGCTGTTTGTATTACTAGAAACGGCCGATTGACGGTACAACGATTGTATGCTATTGGTGTGGTGATGGCGTTGCCAGCGGTGCTGATTCAATTATTGAGATGTATTATTGATAATTAATATCACGTTAAAATTCCTCAGAGGTCGAGAAAATCTATGAAATCAATCGTCTTCGTAACAATGAACAGTATATTATTTTTCCTAACCTACTAATTAATTTAGATTTTTTTTAATAACACCACATTTTAAAACTTAAATGGCAATTTATTTAATTAATTTTTAAAATTTATTATTTATTTTAATTTCTATATGTGAAAGAGGGTAAAATATGATGTATTTTTCCTCTGTATGGAAAAACTTAACTTTTATTGAAACAGCCCAATAAAATTTTTGTCTGCCTTTTTTTCTTTTTTTTACGGAACAATTCCCTCATACTATTTCTAATAAGACAATCACTGACCCAACCCGCCATCTCAAAACATAAATCCTGTCTACACCTAATTTAATGTATTATATTTCTGGCCCCCTTGTCAAAATTTTCTAAATCCGCCACTAGACATACAAGTCACAAAGCAAACATTTTTGTTTTTTGTCAAATGTGTATTGCTTCTCTTTGAACAAAATCCGCAACATCTTCCGCGATTCTGAATGATATAACTATAGGAGGAATAGAAACAAAACTCGGACTCTATTCAAGACATCAGAAAACAAGTAATTCTATTTATACTGAAATCAAACTGGAAGAACGAATCACATAATAATGTTCTCCTTATAAAATGAATTCCCAAATGACATTAATTTTATCGTTAACATAAGAATGATACTCCATTTGGTGAATTGGGTGTAAAACCGGCTGTGCTCCAGCTGATCACAAGCATAGAAATCATTCTAAGGATTTCGAACCTGAGTTATCAAAACCAAAGTTGGTCACATAACAAACTCGGCAAAAATTTATGAAAAAGTCTTTACAATTGTCAAAATATCCATCACGACTTTTACTTAATTTTCATGTGGTAGCTATCAAATAGGTAGGTATCTGCTTTCAGTCATCGGTATAGATATTATATTTTGCCTTGAGTGCGGTTATATCAGTTGCCTACTCACGGATGCTTATGGTTGTTAGTGGAGAGATATTACTAGGAAGATTTTTGTGCAGTTTCAGGAATGTGTACCTGACTGAGTGGTAAAACCACAGTCGATCACATAACACAGTTTGTTATCAAAAAAGTCTTTATATAACCAACATTATCAAATTATCATAATAAAAAGTCAATTTGAATTGCATTTCTTAAGATGAATTGGAAATATAACCATATATCTTTTATATTCTCTACTTAATTATACGTATTCGTATTTTCCAGTATAGAACTTCATTTTAAATCAAATTAACTACAAATACAAACCTACGCAAAAATATTTATAGAGTACATTTTCCAGTTCTTGGAAAAAGGTTTTTTTCTTTAAGCACACGTGCGTATAGAAACACAATTATACTGCGCAATGTACAGGTTTCATTGTCGACGTTACAGAAGCCTTAGCCATTTTTCTATAAAAAAAAAAAATAGAAATAAAGTAAGAACTAACGATATGTTTCAAATAGATAATGCTTCATTTTATTTTCTTGTTATAGGTATTACCATATCTATTGTAAGAAAACATAAATTATTATGGTTTTTCCAAATGACCAATTAATTTTAAATAAACTGCAAAAAAATACTAAAATAAATATACCTACACAGACCTGTAAAACAGAAGTAAATGAAATGAAAAAGACAATATTTGTTTGTTTGAAATAGGTATTGTTGAAATTATTACTTTTGTCCAGTTTTTGTAGTTGACCTTTTATGTTCATAAAGTAGCTGCGCAGGCTTAAGTACAGCTTTCTATATAATGATGACATACGAACCCGGAGTTCCGTGGTTCAAGACTCCGGGTCGAAGTGGTTGGATTCCACTATAATAACATCTACCATTCTATAGTTTGGTGGGAGTAAATCTTGTTGAATGGGTACCAGCAAAAATATAATTCATAGCTTTAAAAATATAAGTTTCTGCGAGTTTCTGATATATTTTTTATGTTATTTAATTGCTATTATAGTCCTACTTGAAAGTTCCTTTAGTTAACCCTTAACGGTGCGGTACTTTTGACAAACGTAACTAGTATAGTGGTGTCACTCAAGACCGCAACTTAAATGTGCTCTCATTTTTGCAATCATTTTAAATTTGACAATTTTAGATAATTTCTTACATTTTCAACTATATTTTAATAAGACTAAAACAAAATATTGTAAAAATTTATTTGTTTACCTATTTCATCAAAACGTAAAAATCAACTTAATGCCCAGTTTTTACGATAGTTTCTAAAGTGTATAAAAATATGTTAAGTAATAACTTAAAAAGCAAACAACTTTTTTTTTCGTGAACCATTATATAATTATATTCTCTGAAATGAATAATAATATATTTTATTGTGTTTTAAGAAAAATTGCAACAAAAGTCGGTGGCAACTGAAATTGTTTATATTAGCTAAACAAGGCATCTGATCACCACGAACTCTTAACACTGGTTAACTGAATATAGTATTTAGTGAAGTTACTGAAAAATGTATGTATCTTTGTTTTTCAATGCTTGTGATCAGCCATGCAATGACTTCACTGTACTGTATTTTCTTTTAAACATAAGATATAGTAATTAGAAATAGTTTACAATTAAGTCAATATTTCATAAACTGAGTCCTCCCCAAATGTAAATGAATAGTTCTCATCGGGAGATTTCGGAGATCGGGATAAAGAAATTAATTTGTAGGAATCCTTGCGCAAAACAACTTTCATTATTCTTTCACAGATAAGCTTTAACTTTTTAATTAAGGTCATTGTAATTTCTTCGAAAGGGAGAAATAACTTTCCTGGTTTTATTATCGCTTAAAATTGCGCCCGTACCTGAGTCGTCCTTTTCTTATTCATTTTAGCATTTAACGATTTCATGTTTAATGGTTAAAAGTGGCTTCAATATGTCTTAGATCTTATTTAGGGTGGTTCATAAATCGCGGCGGGTTGCGAGAGCAACACCGGTTTGTTTGCCCCCTCTTCGGCGATAAAAACTTTCCGGGCTGCATTAAAATGCCAAATATCTCTGTCGGTGATCAATATATCGGGACGCCCGGCGAATAACGCGAAATGAATTGTAGAAGATGCTCTCTGCGAATGCTGATCTTATGGCGTTCTGCAAAACCGAGAGCATTCTTTCAGATAGAAAACCTTTATAAATAAATATTACATTACTTCACTTATATGTTTCTTACATTTACTAAACTGTTGCATCTTTATAATTATCAAATGATCATTTTTAAAAAGCGTTGTTTTCTATAAATTCACCAGATATTTTTATTAAAAAGGAAAAATTTGAGGTTTGGTTAAAATAGTCAGGTTGCATTGCAATAATTTATTTCATTATAACTTTTGGCGACTTTTACATAGTCAAATAACTCAATATAAATCAATCAAATACTCATTTTCAATTGAGATTTGTCTTATGATAGTTATGTTTAGTTGTGTTAGCCTATACAAACATCTCACAGAATTACATGGGATACAAAATTGGGATATTATTTATAAATTATTAACATTGGAATGTTACTAAGTGCGGATATTAGCAATTGCTAGGATATTAATAGGATGTTAATAGACAAATATGTTCATGTTCATATTCTTGAAATATCCTGGGGATTTTATTTTGTCAAATGGGTAGATACAGTGTGGACTCTTATGGAGTACAGGGATGCAATATCTGACTACTGCAAAATAGGGAGAGTGGGGAAGATGCATATAAAGATAATTGACAACACGGTACACAAAATTCCGTTAGACTAGTATTGCCTATCATTCACCTAGAGCGTATGGAATTACAAATAGTATGATAACGGTTCCCAGTTCGATCCTAGTGACCGAAAATAATACCACTGGGCCCGAGTGATTTGATTACACTATAATAACATCTACTATTCTTTAATTGGCAAAATATCCTGTTGACTGACTACCATCAAAATAAATATATAATCCTAAGTTCTGTCCCGATAAATAAATTATTATTGACAATTATTAAAAAGTAGGTAAATAAATCATAAAATAAACATTTGAATCTTGCTACATGATCAAAATCGGTAAGATCTCCCGCGATTCTGAATGATAATAAGTCAACTGATTAAAAAATGTAAGTGTGAACGAAACTATCATTACTCCTACTTTATTAATATCGTCGCCATAAAATGAAATTATACGTCCTCTCGTGTTGTACAAAAATTATGGCCTAGTTATAAAGGCATTAAAAGCAAATCATCTTTTTTTAAGACGATAGTGTAATTTTTGCACCATATATCATAATTTAGAACAATACAACAGTGTAGACCAATTTAAAATTATTGCACCCACGTTCCAATAGAACTTCCAATCTTAAAATAAATTAGAACGTTTATGATGATCTCAATCTTTTACGAGAGTTGTTATTGTATTTTGGCCATTCACGTCATTAATAAAGGTTATGTTTAAAGAAGTGTGTACTGAATTATAACCTAAGTTAGCAGGACAACAGTCGGTTCAGAGGTCCATGGAGAAAGTGCCGTTTTTTTTGAAAAATTTTACCATTTTCATTTTTTAAGTTAATAATTTTACATAAATGTTAAGAATATAACTTAACACAGAAAAGAAAATACCCACATACAAATTTTGAAAACACATACCTTGTTCCATGGTACTAATGCTAAATAATGCTATAAATAGCTATTTTCTTTTGGTTTTCTCGGGTATTTACAAAGCAATGTAATATGATCGACTGGACTCATATTGTGTGGTGTAGTTTGTAATTTTGAACAAGTTTTGCATTTATTTTCATCTGAAATCAATATAGGTATTTAACTACAGCTGTATGTACAATATACCATTGTTTTTCCTATATAGCAGATTTCAAATAGACATCCCGTAACAGTATCAGACTGCCACATTCAAATTGGGTAAAAGGCGTGATAGATATAGTGTATATTAAAAGCCTTTAAAGGTAGGGATTTTTTTCTCTCGTTTTTCAATTCACGCGCATCAATTAAACAGAATTAACTGCAGGCGTAATGTTGGCACCCCTGTTGTCTGTACAACTGCATATTGTATGTCGATGTTGAATGTTGCCAACTCTAAACACGCAATGTCCCTAGTCGAGCCAAATCCCTAGTCGACCATGCTACCATGCAGATTGGAAACCAATAAAACAGATGATACCCGGAAAATAAAAAGAGGAAAAACTGTAAAAAGATCATGAGATGCAGGAGAATTTGCATATTCTCAGAAAGAATTAAAAAAATGAATCAAATGTTTGAAAAACGTCCATAACGATTTTTAAAAGGTGGAGTTGATAGCTGAGTACGTTGTTTGATCGACTGTACTTCTGGCAGCTCAGGTTCGAATCCTGTCAGGTCAATTGTAGAAAATCTTCCCTACAGTGTAATCTTCACTAAAAACCATTAGTAAGTTGACGAATGATAACCACACACACGATGAAATGTGTATCTCTATAATGATAGCTCACAGTATATAAGGCTGCTACAACCAAGTTTGGTAAAAGGCGTGATTGATATGTTTTGTGAAGAGAAAATAAAATGCTTTTTAATGAACGATCGTTGGTATAAAAACATACATTTTTTTGAATATATATTTTTTTTTTAATCAGTTCTAAGTTATGTTGTTGCTAAGACGATAAATTTCTTGTTTCATTTTCGTCTCATCTCGCAATTACAAGTCGAGAACTAGATGAAAACAAGACGATAATTTATAATTTTGAAACCAGAACTATATTTCGAGAAATATAGAATTCTCGAAATTATAACTTCGTATTTTGGTATTTTTCTCTTCCATAATGTCCAAATATTTATTATATTATTTGTCTTTCTTCGTTGCATTTTCAGGAATCGCAAGTTTAACAGAAATATACAAAAAAAGTTCCTAAATCGACTATTCAAGTTTTAGGTTTTCAATAAGATGACAACAATATTTTTTCGAGAAATTGAGACGAAATGAGACCAGAATTGAACAGTCGAGGAATTATTGAGACGAGAATACGTACCTAAATTATTGACTACTTATTTCTCGTCTCGTCTCGTCTAACGGCACGGCATCACTAGTTCTGATTTCCTTCTTTTTCGTGTATAAGATAAAATGAATGGTCAACTTAGAAAACAAACATGATAAATTAAAAATAATACCAACATTGTTTTTCTTGGTTTCACCTGTTTTGATCTCCCGGTATAATCTATAAAATAATGTTTTGAAAGTACGCAAATGATTGCCACTGTGTGTACGTAGTGGCGTTTAATCTATAGTATAATTGTTGTAAACCACGCATAATAATGTAAATACCATTCGCTTTGAGTATTAAAGTTGTACGTCTATGCGGTTCTTCTTTGGCGCACTTTCAAAGCAGAACACGAAAGGCGAAAGCAAAAAGGAAATTCTGATATAATAGTAAAGACTGACGAACTTATTAGTGTAAACCACTGTTAACAACACAAAACACAGCCAAGAACAGACAACGTAGTTCTGTTTCTCCCGCTACGGTTCAAAGCGAAGCTAATGAAGGTTTTTAAACGATCTGCTCGAGTGGAAAAATTCTTTTTGAATTCTCTGAGTTCATTCGCATTGCAGTATCCTCATGATGACTAAATCATTATTTTTCTAAATGTAATTATAGAATATTCAGCCTTCGGGTGGAAAATGCTATCTGTAAACAAAGGGAAATAAAACTGGCACTATGCGGAATGCCATCGTGATCGCGGAATTTATTTACTTGAACTTAAATAGGAATTTCACAATTTCAATGTGAGCGCTCAAGACCTATAAACAGAAAAATGTTAAGAGCTCTTTAACTACACTTTGAAGGCGATCAAATAGTGTAGGTACATTGCCTTCAATACATTGTAGTCAAATTGTAGTATTATTATCAGTGTTTTACACATCAGTGTTTTACCCAGTCCGAAAACACCACCGAGTTTTTTTAAAGAAAAAAACCCATCTGAAAAATCCCGAAAAAAAACATGAAAAAGCCCACTTTTTCTAAAAAGTCTAATAAAATTAATAAAAATTTAAACATTAAATATCCACGAAGTATAATATAAACACAGGAGTGACCACTCCGTATCTTAGCAATACTGTAGATTAGTGGCATTTCTGTTTACCCTGTGCGATAGAGAAAGATCTCTACTGCCCCTGTGCGTTATCATCGTTACCGTTGTTTATCGTCATAGAAAGCATATAGGGACTCCTAGCTGGTCCGAATTTTCTGTTTCTCTAAAAGGTAAACAGAAAGGCCATACTTCATCCGATTTAGTGTCTACTACTGTCATCATTTTTTTAAGTGCATGTATTTCTTCTAAAATATAATTTTTGACAAAACCCATAAGTGGGGTGTTTTTTTTCTCGAAAAACCCAAGTGGCCTAGGTAAATTTCGAAAAAATCCGGGTTTTAACAACCCTGCTTCACATGCTGTTAGTCATCGGTATACTATATATACATGATGTTTTTATACTTCGGGAAAAAAATTAAGGGTATATGCGGCGCCTATATTATACATGACGTACATACTGAGCATGGAATAGTAAGAATTTTTTTAAAATTCGAAAAAATATAAAGATTACTTATTTAAAGTAAAGTGAACATTTTTAGTAGGTACCACGAGTAGATTGTTTTTATAAATATTTTATTTGAATCTGCTACAATTCTTTGCACGTCTAAAAATGTCTGGTGTTGATAATGCATTTCAATTATATGTTGTTTTAATAAAATAGGCTTCATATGTGGTACGACATGTAATATATGCCCTTCAGTATATTATTATACCATGCGTGGAGTATATCAGTCGTAAACTCATAGGTACTCATGTTTGTTTAAAAGTAATGTGTGCTTAATTGTATTTGAACCTGAGTTTTAACATTTTCACATTCATCTATTCAATAACCCATTAATAATTTTATACTTAGTTTTACGCAAAATTTCTACGTTTTGCTTAAAAATTTTGAATAATGATTTTTTTGTCTAAATAAATTTTTTAAATATTTGCTTTAAATTATTTAATTAACCAATTTTTATTGACTTAAAAATTTTGCCACTCAATTAAAACAAACACACGTGAGTAGGTAATATACAACAGTTCAACTGTTCAACGATACTACCTAGAAATAATAGTAGGTAATGAAAGTTCTATACAGCAGTCGTATAGATTTTTATTGTAATTCTTATTGTAAGCAAAAATGTAAATTTGGAATTAATAGTTGCCTATTTGCTGCCTAATTCTGGAAAAATGGTTGTCTATTATACACATCTTTAAGGTTATATGTGTAATTAGAATGTAGTAGCTATAAAAAATACTTATTATACGTATAAACATAAGCGATTATTTTTGGTAAAATGCTTACAGTTCTCCCCTATTCAAATTTTCTTCTTTGTTGTAATGTAGTTATTGTGGTTCAATTTTATTAATGTGTTCTCTCTTTTCAGGTAAGCGATCCATTCTTTCCTTCGTCATCAAAGGATTGAAGTATTGAAGAAATTCGAGCGCTTGTCGTAAGAATAATTAATCATTAAAAAAATAATCAAATACTTAATGTAATTATTCCGTTTGCTCTGATATTCAATTAATCACTCGTCCAAAAATAATTATTATCCACTTACATCTTCGTTGGCTTATTTCGCAATTTTAATCTGAGATCGGTGAGATTAGCTGCGATTCCTTTAAACAAATCGGTAGACTGAGAAGCTCAATACCTCAGGGGCGGAGAAGTGAAAAAATAATTAAGAAATCAATAAATTTTGACTGAGGCCACAGAACAAAATATTACTGGGTTTGAGGCCTGAGTCGTCGAACCGAATACAGACACCAATTTTATTTAATTCTTTCCGTTGGATAGACTGTGAAAAGTTATTATTAATTACAATATTGTCTGGAGATATTAATTTTTAAATTACCTACCTACGCAATAAGCCACTTTGCAATTTTTTTATTTTTTTATTTGGTACTGGATGTAAAACTAAAATTATAAGTGAACATTAGTAGGTAGGTACTTATTCGAAATTATATAATTTTACTTTGCAAAATGAGTAGTACCTACTAGCACAGCTGAAGTCACACAGAACTTGATATTAATATCTTGCTTACTTTTACGAAATTTTGCTCCACATTTTCACTAATACATTCAATTAATTTTTTGGTTGGTCTCTTGAAGTGTAAATATAATAAATGGTAGTTGCGATTTACACATTTCATGATTTTACTGCATAGTACCAGTTTGGTAAAGAAACTCGATTATTTTTTTTAGCTTTTAGAGGTTATTTATAAAACCGCTTCGCATCGTACTATATAGCACCTCGCGTTGTAAAATAAAACCTACCTACAAATACAATTAATAAAATACCAAGAGAAAAACAACATTTTCTCCTGAGCTGTGCAACTATTATTTCTCCGACTCAATAAGATTAAAAGCAAAGAAAGCATAGATTTGACATTGACGTTATCTAATTTTAAATTGTTAGTATTTGAAAAAAATTAAATACTTTGTGACAGCAATGTAATATCATGACAACAAACAATCCAAGAAAGCTCTCTTTGGAGAACATGTGACGTTTCTATCCCTATTTCTACTTCCGGTCACATTTTTTTTTCTTGTTTTCGTCCTTTGGTCAACGTCCTACGCCACTGTCCCGTCTTTATTACTCGGCTTCAATCCAATCGAGTTTAATTTTTCTCTTTCTATTTGCCGTTCGAGGTAAATCAGTTTAGATTCTCCGTCAGCGTGCATTACCTCCAAACTTTCAAATGGTTCCGTTCTGCTGTAGACGAAGACGTGGATACCAATACCAATACTACCATCTGCAGATGTTGCTCGTTGCTGTACTCTTCCTTCTAAGTTCTAAGGTCTGCTACTTTGTGCAGGAGACAAAGCTCGGCATTCTCTTTTGATTATTTCAGTCAAATCTATTTGTTCCCCGCATCAAATGCACTAGTGAGCTTGCGAAATCCGATCCCCAGGACAGTGATTCTAAACTGATAAATACAAGGATCATTTTGTTTCGAAACACTTAAAATTTTAGCCCTGAAACTCGTGTTTATAATTAGCATCATTGCAAAAACAGTCCATGTATCATTCATTTAAAGCTCTCGGGGAGTTAAGTTTGGTAAAAATTTAAAAAATGACATTTATGCGATTTTCAATTGTTTCTCCAAAAATTATTCAAATTTTACTAGTGTATTATCAAATTCAAGCTATCTGGGAAAAAATTCTAGTCAATCAAAAACAATATTTAAACGAAGTTCAATAATAATTATTGTTTTTTCACATGTTATTCAACTTATGCCGAAGTTATCAACTTAAATATTTCAGTAAAAAAGATAAATTTATTTAAATTTTGCTGAATGAAGTAAGTATATAATCAAAACCTTTACGAAAGCAATTTATTTAAACTTATAGTCAGATTTAAAAAAATGAAACTAACATGTTTTGAATGTTAAACTTACTGATGTAAGGTACGTAGTTTTTACATTAGGTTGAAATGTATAACAACTCATTGAAATTTTGACAGTTTTATAAGAAAAAACTCATACTCTGCAAAAGATTTTTCAGTTCTTAAAATTATATTTTGCATGTTGTTTAGTGTAGAACGAAATTTCTTCTTTGAGCGATATGCCTATCTGTTCGACGTTTTTCTAATATGGATTCGAAAAACTTTTGTATAGTACCTAGATTTTGTGTTTAGAGTCACTGATCTCTGTCTCGATGATATACTTAGACGTCTCGTACCTGAATACTGTTTGCTTGTTTGGTATTGAACTAACTAAAATTCGCTTCATCCTCTTTCTTTCACTTTGTTGCTGAACGAATTGTGCTTTTGAACTACTTCTATCTTTCAGTTTTCCAGTAAAACCTTCTTTATATTTCTATTTTTACTTGCATGCACAGTTCGTTATTTTATTTTTATTTTTCTGCTGCAAAAACAAAATCTGATGTAGTACTCCAGTAATTACATAAAAGAGTTCAAAGAAAATTTAATAAAGTAAATTAATCGCACTACTTCTTATGTTCAGCAACACGGAATGGGGATTTGTAGTTGGCTTACGCAATTCTTTAACGAGGCTCCTGCATTTTAATTAGAAATAGACACTGTGGGTCTTTTTACAAAACTGGTATAATCATCCTAGCTTTAATTACATTTTTTCCAAATCTTTTAAAATTCAGTTTTAACATTATACCTTTAGGTAACTTGTTTGGTCATGTTCCTGATTTTTTTAAATATACTGCTGTGGCAGTCTTACAAACTGTATGTCATTGGTATAATATTTTACCGTTAGGAGACATAAAGTACAATGAGATGTAAAGCTGCAACTCTCAAGTTGGTATTAATATTCGACGCTAGGTATAAAAAAATTATTATTTTTCTACGATATTACTTTCTAGCACAATTTTTAAATCTTTAGTATTTTCTCCGAATTTTTCAATATACCTAAATATGCAAGTGAAGATTTCTGGCAGAAAAGTGCTGTAAAATAGATTTTTAAAACGTAAATTATTATTGAAGCAACGGATCCATGATAAGTGTTAATGACAGCAAAACAAACCATTGCGTAATAATTATGATCATTTTCTTCTGTTTACGACAGTTGACAATCGCAACGTAGTTATTAAAATTTTCACTTCCCCTAAATAATTACAACCCCAAATAAAATTCACTATTATATATTCACAGTAACAAAAAACGAAATATGTTCCCCGTGCGTTTTTGTTCGCCCCCTTCCTCTCTTCACCGAGTTGCATTGACAACATCTCCAGTCTCCACAATGTCAATGCAACGCTAGTGACGAACATATGATTTCCCAAGGGCTTGGAGTAAGAGTAATTCACATAACACATATGCGTCATGTATTCTAAAATCTATTGTATCTTCTGCTTAAATCCGATGAAAATGCTTGCATTCGATGATTAAATACGCAGAGGCAACGGGTAATCTCATTTATTGCAACCCTAAGTCTACTAGTGTGAAATTGATAATAGAGAATGCGTTTTTTATTTGATTAGAACTTGAACAAATTGATTAATATTTATTTTGTTATTGAATTAGTGATTTGTTGGTCTCGAGACGGCTATATTTTTCTTTCATCAAACATTTAAGGGTTCGTTTTATTGCTAGTTTAAATGCATGCATATTTATCACATATTTTTTTCTTTTCCTATTTTTTACTCAACGAATAATTTATAGATTCTTTTGAACTAGCATGAAAAGAGATCATTTTTCATATTTATACCTACTATATTATAGGTATCTGTTTTTATGAAAGTTTTAAGATAAATTTGAATACTATAATACCTGTGTCTTCAAACGTTGAAAAAAATATTTACACGATTAAGCATTTTCTAACGACATCTTAAATCATGTTCGTCAATTGTTTTTAAAAGTTAAGGTTTTACTGACTGTTGACATTAAACAATACTAATATTTTCTATTTCTACTAATAACGATGGTTAAATAATAGTATATTATGCAATGAGTTTATAATGATAGCTATTAATACGCGAGTATGGAATTACGATACTCGCCATGGCTCGTATCGTAATTCATACGAGTGTATTAATAGCCATTATACACGAGTTGTATACGCTATTTTTTCTACTCCCATGCTTTCATTTAATAAAAAACTATTCGTTTGCATGAAATTTGCTTGGGTGTTTCATAATGAAAATCTGTATCGAAATGAAAATCTGAATCGAAATGAACGTCATTAAAGTACAGACAATGCATATATAATAAGTAAATTAAAGCATGGGAGTAGAAAAACAATATTATAGAGCTATTTCATATTACAATACAAGCAAGTATGAATTATAAAACAAATGATTCTTAATCGACGAAATAACTATTTGTTTAATAAAAAATGTTTTACTAGGTAATTTCACAAAATATTACTTTTTACTTGCTAGAGTATAAAATCATTAAATAATTAGGTACTAAACATGTGGAGTAAAAATTTATAACAGTAACAAAAATATTTTTCTTTGAAAAATTTGGTGCCGTTATAATATATTTGCAACCAATTTTATAAGTTAAGAAATTAATACTATTTTATTATAAATGTATTTTCTGCACTTGAGATTAATTTCCAGTGTTTTTTTCTTATTGTCTTACGAACTAGTAAAATTTGCTGTGTGCTGTTATAAAAAAAATCATGCATGCGCATGGTAACTTGTTAATCAGCTGTAGAACATGCTACTTATTACTGTAGTATTGGCGTATTGACTTCTCAGAAAAATTAAACTTCCAAATTTTCGTTTCGTGATATTTTCACAGTCTTCCCTGTAATTTAGTTGTCAGGTTTTTTCGGCAACTTTTTCTTCAACCGGATGCATTTTAAAGTGTTCTAATAATCTCATGTTTTAATTATTCTAGTTAAGTGTTTTAAAAGAAATACGAAATGACTCTAACGCCCATTCGGAAATTTAATTTTTTTTGTTGGCGGTTCAGTGAACTATTTAAGTAATAATTATCTTAGATTAGTACTTAGTTATTACCAGGAACAGGAAAGAGAATACGTTTAACTTAATAAGATATTTTGGCGTTACGTTGAATCAGGACCGAACCTACTGTAAATAAGCGAAGATTTTAAATATTAAAAAAATGCATTACATTTCTTTTCTATCACGCCTTTAATCGAGCTTGGGTGTGACAGCCTCACATGGTATGAGTCATTGGTATATTTTTTATTTACTGTGTGTGTGTGTGTGTGTGTGTGTATGCGGTTATCAACCGTCAATTAACGGTAGTCGTGGTTGTTCTTTTTGTGCAGGAAAACTAATAAGTCAAAATGTGTATCTGACTATAATTATTTTACCATATTTGTTCGATAACCAGCCGTTTATTTACGACTGCACATGCACATAGTTTTGAGTGTAGAGTACACCACAGTAAATATTTTTGTTCAGTTTAACTGAAATGTGTACCTACTTAACTGTATTTGAATCTGAATTGTTGGAAGGATTCTTCGAGGTTTCTTTTAGGATTATTTTGAATTTAGAAAAAAATAATCCTGGTGAGGATTGCCTGTCAAATAGCGGTACCACTAAATTCAATCTTTAATGATTCTTGGTAAGAAGAATTGTTAATTCATTGATTGCTACAAAACAATGAATTTCTTTTTTTTCAGGATTCAGAAACAAGAAAGAACGGGGCTTAAACTAAATTGAAAATTCAACGAAGAACTAAATGCTAAATTTTCGAACCAAGATTAAATAATACTGTGGATATATCGGGATATACTGTAGTTTGTCGCAGAAAAACTTGATGTTTGTGTAATAATTATAAATAAGAATTATTTTAATTGACCAATTTTGGAAATTCGGGCTAGTGGTTCTTTATAAATTTTCGCTAGGTCTTGAAAAATGTAGATCCGACTCTGCGTTGAATAGTCCTTCTAGCGTTTTTGTTTACAATATTGCGAGTGCTCGAATAAGACATCACCTCAAATTATCTCTCTATTTTCCGTGATTTATTATTCCACGCAACATTTCAGCAATACCCCTGCCCCCTGGTATTTATTGTACACGTATTTTATGCATTCTCTAGTACGGAGTACAGTTTTCTCTTCACTATTGTTTAGTACAGAAATAAATATGTAAAGTTCCGCGACAAATCTCTCTCTATGTGTCGTACATAAGAAAGAGACAGAGCTACTGTGTTGCAATGAAGATATTGCGAGTGAGAGAGACAGATAGTGAGGGTAATAAGTGCATTTCTAGTTGTCACAGTGGATTTATTGATGTACATATCTCGGGCATTTCATCTTGGAGTTGTGTTTTAATAAACACAAATGTAGAAGTGTTGGGTTGTTGTTTTAGAGAATTTATGCTTTTGAAACGCATTTGAATAATTAGGAATTAATGAATTAAAGTAGCTTTATTTGTATAGAATTGTGCATTATTCAATGATAGTGAAACAATGGGAATTATTCTTGAGAATGAAAATCAGAAGCGAGTGTCGTAATTAATTGAAAGAGTATTTTCCATATAGAGCTCAAATATAATGCTATACTTTACCAACGACTTTTATATGTTGTTAGGATTTGTATAAAAAAATTATTTATTAATAAAAATAGATGATATTATTATTATTATTCAAATATTTATTTATTTAATAAGGTAAAAATCTGATCATGGTTTTTGCGACTATATTCATGTAATTACCAATAACAAAGTATATATTTACTTATCGCCCAAGACCGGTAAGTGTGCATTTATATCCTCGTTATTTAACGTTCTATTAAAACTACGGCTTTTTGTAATACAAGACCAAAAATTGTTTCTGATTCTGAAAATATATAAAAGTTAGGAATTAGGTACCTCAAATCCCATTATTTAAAATTTTATTATTATTTTCATGTTCCAAAAAACATTGGTTGTATGTATATTCAATTGATTTGTAAATACACATTAATGTATTATTTCAGTATTATACAAAATATTTATTGTAAAATATAATTGCGGAATTTTTAAATTAAGCAATTAATATTCCTTTCATATTGACAAAAATTTATATCATCAATATTTTTAACAATTTTTCATAAATAAAAAATAGGTATTTAATTGTTTTGTGTTTTTACAATTGCTAACAATACCTTAAAACATGAAATCATTGTTTAGCAAAACAAAAAACAATTGAATATAAATATTCCTCTACACAATGAAATTTATGGTAAAATGACGTTTTCATTCAACAAATTGCTTCTAAAAAATCTATAAACATAGTTTGTTATTTTTACTAGAGTAATGCAATTGAAGTCGCTTCAAGAAATTGTTATTCTGTCACCTATAACGTAAAAGGTACCTACCTTCTAGTAAACAGTAGTATGTTTATATAATTCATTCAATTTATGTTCGATATGGGTGATTATCATACTATATCATTTATTATTTATTAAAAAATAATATGTTATCATCTACTGGACATACTATTATATTACTTCGGTACGAATAATTCATTTTGAATATTTTTAAATATGTTTTATAATATGCAATTTTATTCAAATTGTTTTGATTTTTAAATGTAAATTATTCCTTTCACTTAATTAAATTATAACAATGGATTATTATTGCGTAATTTTATCTCAGTTTGATAATCTAGTTGTAATCTTGCTTAATAAAACAATTTACCTTAAATTTTTACAGTAATAGCACCTTAATCCCTTTAAGAGTATAACAATAAATGTTAATATTTAATAAAATGTTATTGGGATATATTCATTTAATAATGTATTATTGATTTCATACGTTTACATAGAGTTCTACTAATATAGGTACATCTAATGTTTCGGTCAATGTACGTTATTTGCTTTGTACAGTTTTACAAATTTTATCAAATTCTAAAATGTCAAAGTAATTCTTATGGTATATACTATTTAACATATTGGTTTTACAAGCATAAACATAAATAAAAATATATTTATATTACATAACCTAAATTATATAAATTAAATTACACAAACAAATTTCAATACCAGAAAATAATATTGTAGAATGTTCATACACAGGAAAATACAATCCCAGAAGATGCTAATCTCGAAAATTCATAAGTAATAAAATACCAGCATCAAAGGATTCATTCAACGGAAAATTAAAACCTAGAACTTTAGGTTTGGCATTAATGCAAACACAGGAAGATGCAAACACAAGAAGATGCGAACTTGAAAAAATGATAAATAATCAAAATCGAGTATGTGGGACTCAAGAAAAGTATTAGGTTGTTTATTTAGTTCAGTTCAATCTAATTTGAGTATCCTCCTTGTGTTGAAGAGACAAACTAGTTTTCCAGATTTGCATCATCTTCCTCTGTGTGCTTCTTCCTATGTTTGCATTTATGCCGAAAGTAAAATTCTAGATTTGCATTTTCCTGTGAATGAATCTTTTAATGCAGGAATTTTATTACGTAAAAATAGATTTGAATCTTCTTGTGCCTGCATGTTCCTATGAATTAATATTCTTGAATTTTATTTTCTGGTTGTTGAATGGCCACCCTCGTTTTTCCATATATAGCAGGAATATTTTTATAGAATCTATATTCAAGTTCAAGTTTTTTTAAAAAAATTGGGCTTTATTTACACAAACTACTATATCTAGGTATTTGTTGTAATTTATCTTAATTGCACATTCACTTTTTCATCCATGGTACAGGATACTACTCCCGCCCTTGCACTGTGTTCCTGCTAGGCTCGGCCCGGAATTTGGTAGTGTGAAACCCGGCGCCTGAGCGGATCGATACTGAGACGTATTGTAAAATCCGCAGGACCAGAACACCAGAAACTGTTGCATTGAGCACGAGGAGCAGGATAGGATAGCATAAATACAGGACTTTCATACATATCTATCACGCCTTTCACCCAACTTGGCTGTTGCAGCCTTATATCATCAATATAGAGATTATATTATATATTTGTGCGGTTACTAGCCCTCAACTCACGGCCAGTCACGCTTGTAATAACCGCACACACGGTAATAGTACATTACATTACTAGAAAGGTTAAACAGTTTTAACTGCTAAAAGGAGGAATATCACCTCCTTGAATCAGTAAAACAGTAACCTTGCGTGTATTGTACAATATTTTACTTGTTACTTATTTGTGAACGAAAATAAAAATTATAAGTGCGAACTTTGAGCGCTGGTTGGTGAAATTATAATTGGGTAGGTGTGAATCTAGCTTTACGTAGCAACGTGCATTATTTTTTATGAACATATGAACAGCTACTAACTTGTAAAGATTCTTTTTGAAAGGTAATAAAGGGATTGATTAAGAGGCCCGTCTACCTCCTAAAATCCAGCATAAAATGTACTAACGTAGGGAGTGTTTTGTGGCCAGTACAAGAATGGTAATATTTTTTTATTTCAACAAGAATATAATAGAGAAATAATGGATCTACAGATGTTCCTTTTTAAAACTTTGATTAAAAAATTGTACAGGATTATAAAAATTCTGAAAAATTTACAAAAAGATTCGACATATAAAAAATTTACACGGTTATATCTCATGATTGAAATTGATTTTTATAATGCACATCCAGGCACGTCTGAAGATCTATTCTTTCCCTATTAAATGTTTATAAAAATATTATCCTGAAGTCAGTAATAATCCGACAGTTTACTCGGAACGAAAACACTTTTACAGTATTTTTTAACTACAAAATGACATTGCATAGCTAGGACGAGGCAAAGTATGAGTTTCGGACTGGTTTCAGGCATCCGTAGTAGTGGGGAAAAGAGTGGAATAGAAAAAAAGTCAAATCGAGAGTATTCTAGGAATTCGGAAAAACGTAGACGGGCCGCTTAAATGGCGTTTACAATTGAGTAACAAGTAAAATATATATATATATATATATATATATATATATATATATATATATATATATATATATATATATATTATATATATACCAAAGTTGAGTTATGGATATCTAACTTGTTAAATTTTAATACAAGTTTAATTTAATTTTTAAAATTCATAAAAAATGACAGTTCGCCATTGACAGTTTTAACAGCTTGATCAGTTAAAAAAAATAATATACGATAGGTATTATACATTATTTCTTTAATTCTACAATCTGACTTTAAAGACTGTCGCTGAAAAATGTTGTTAAGAAAAGAATAAATTTAAAAGTATTTAGCTTAATAGCTGTGGAGTGAAATATGGTCTGTCAATAAAATTCTAAAAAAAGGTTATGTATGTAGTTTTGTACATCATCTCATATGTGTAACTAGCACCACACATCACACGTTAGTGAAGTGAGACAATTTCAGAATCGCTGATACAGTTTTCCAGAGGCAATGAAGCGAATGGTGTTAATGAATGTAATTAGCTGTGACAAGTTGCCAAGATTAGGGTGAAATGTGAGCGAATCGACCAGAGATCAATTTTTGGGGTTGGAGACATTTACATAACGGAAAAACTCACTGAATGAACAAAATATTTTGAAAGATATGAACTTGGAATTCTAATACATGATGAAAAAGTTGCATTTGTTGTATCTCGGTAAACTATGAATAAAAAATTTGAAAGTTAGTCATGGTTGTTAGTGGAGAGATTTTTGTGCAGTTAAACTGAAATGAATACCAGATTAGTTTTGTACCTGAGTTGTCAGAACCACAGATCGTTACATAACTGCACTCGGCTATACACTGGTGACTGGTGTATCCGTAATGTAAAACAATGGTTAGCTCAGCGGTAGAGGGTCTGCCTAGCATGCTAGCGGTCCTCAGTTCGATTCCCAGCGCAACCGACAATAATACCACTGGGTCCGAGTGGTTGGTTTCCACTATAATAACATCTACCCGAGCATCTACCATTCTGTAATTGGGAATTAATCCTGTAGGATGGTTATCAGCAAAAAAAATATATTTACATACGAACCCCGTAAAACATTTATTATTTATTCCACATGTCAATCACATTAACTTAAAACCAAATTAACATACATTACAGCCTTCCAGTTTTCATAATTTTCAGGGACGTAAATAAGGGTGGGTCTGGAAGTCCAGGGCTCACCCTGCAATATCTTGGCCCACCCAAAAATTTTACAATATTTTACTAGGAGAGAGATATACACGGTTTCTCAAAAGTCCCGGGATGGAACTATGAGTTTTGAACGAGTGAAAAAAATAATTTGAAAAAATTAAAATAAATTAAAATTAAATTTTTGAAAAATTAAAATATTGGGTTTTGGTTTATGGGGATGTTTCTTTTTTTAATAACCTTTAAAATATGGTGAAACTCGACAGGGGTTCAATATACGTTTATGAAGACCATATTTCTCTAAGAAAAAACAAACCAAAGCAGAAGTGCTATCAAATGGACCGTTTTCTTTAAATTATTACTGTGTAACGTCATATGACTAAACAATTTTTCACCCAATTACTGCGTATTTTGTTCAATATCTGATGTCTTTACCAAAATTATCATGCATTATACTTTCGTTAATACAACTTACTAGTGAAAAGTGTCCGACTGTAGCTATATCTTTTCGTCGATCCGAAATTCCACAGTTCTGGTAAAGTCTGTGGGTATGTCAACGGGTTTTGTCCACTAACGCACGGTTGATCTGTGGCGGATCTAAATAGGAGGTTTCTACCACGGTTTTCTTTACACGTTAGTGGAGAGCAACAGTTATGATCCGTGGCGGTCCAAATCTGCGGACTTGTCCGTGATGGTTAAAGTCTATAGATAAAACTGTACGTTTATGGCCAGCTATTGTCAGTACTGTTGCTCTATCATATGAATTGGTTTCTGTTCATTTTTTGGGGATAATAAGATCAGCCGCAGATTTACAAATGTGGAAATTCGTTGACCTATGGGAGAACGAGGCGCAACGTAAAAATTTCAATGTTAAATGGTTCTCTTGGTAGCGCTACATTTATTTTTTATGCTGGGGTGTTTTTTTTATTATTAGTTTGCAGGGACACATGGGGCGTTTTTTTAAATGTCCCGGCCCACGCCTCGTACGTGGGGTATTTAGAATATTTATGAATTCATAAACGAAAATGTTTTTACTGGGTTTTAATAACAACTCGTGGTAATTATTCGGTTATTAAAGGGATAACATTTCGAAGGTTGTACAAATTTACTACGAGGGCTAATCCGCGATAGATGCTAAATTTAATTTTCGCGAACGTAAAAATTCTCTTTTGCAAATTATTTTGCACGATTGCGTATTTACCCCGTTTACTGGATTTTCTAGACAGCAATTTTTGTTTACTGTTCAAATTTTGATTGTCTACAAAGGCGGTTTATTGTAAACATAGAAATTAATAGAAAAAATGTAGCAGTAATATAAAATTTCAGAGAAATCTTACCTCAGCTAGTTATATATTGTCTAATACAGATTCATAATTTTTGACATAATCATAAGCATTGGACAGCTATTGTGAAATCTCACTATTATTTAAAAAAAAAAGTTTGGGACACATCTCTTTCTGTGGATTTCAAAACATAAAGCATGCGTTTTACTGTGCCATTTATTGATTTTCTTCAGAAATCTATGTACTTTCATTTAATTTATTAAATTCAGGATTGGCGTTAAGGATCAAGAATAGTAATTTTTATCGATTCTTCACTTAACTTATTGATCACGAAATTTGCAATTTTAATTTACAGGTTTTTTAATCAAACAGTTTTGTGGTTTGGGCCACTGTTTCTATATGTATATGGAATTTTATAGATATCCTTAATTTTTAACTGTAATTCTTGCCATTGTATATAAATTAAAATTTTATTTTATTGCATTCATAGTTAGTCAGTTATTCATTATACTATCTTCGATCCAGTAGTTCCAAAAAAGTGCCTGCGTGCACTCGATCGCTTACGAGTATTCCCAAATAAGCCATTTGTTTGCCATGTGTTTTGTGTTGACATTTTGCAAAATATTATGTATTATGCCGTGATTCGTGATTTTTACTCATGCCCGATCACTCACGATACATTAAGCCCTGTTCGCACAATGCATCTAGCATGCGCCAAAGAAGAGTCTTTTCATGCATCAAACATGTAGTTGTTGCATGGCCGTTCACACATGAGATGTGTTTGATGCACGTTTGATGCGTGTTTGTAGCATCAAAATAGACTTCTTCTTCCAAGTTTCAAATTAAGTCTCATTGTTAGGTTGGCATTACTGTGGCTACGTCTACTTCAAAATTCTTTTGTATTTACCACAAATAAAGAATTTATTTTTTAAAACACTGATTAAAAACACAATGTAATAAATAAATAGGAAAAAACATAAAGGGAAAAAAGGACTGAAGGAAATAGTCTTTAAAAGACTGGTTTTTATTTAATTCGTATAATAATACTAAATAAATTAAGAAAGAAAGGAAATGAATAGATAAATTATACTATGTAGGTTGTGGTTGTTCTAATGACAGTATGACAGCACTCAAATGTCAACGCAATCAATCTGAATTTAGCAACGACTCAACGATTCAGTACTTCTTCTTTCCCAAGAGTCTTTTGATGCACCAAAATAGCGGCGCCTGTAAAAATATTTTGACGCATGGAAAGACTCTTCTTTGGCGCATGCTAGATGCATGCTAGATGCATTGTGCGAACAGGACTTTACATGTCACTCACGCTCACGCCCAATCATAATTCAAATTTTAAAATTACTCGCGTTCACGCGGGTCACGAAATGACCCGACTAATTTCAAAACCCGCGCCCAGCTCTAATTGTCAGCATAGATCGGCGATGTATTTTGTAAATAAAAGTGTCGTATATCATCCTCTTGTTAGCCTGTTAGCGTATTGGAGATCAAACAACCATAGTAAGCTGACCACTCGGTAACGGAGACTGTTAAGCAGCATTGAGCCGTCTCTCAAATTAAGCACATTCCGGAATCCAGCGCAGCTTAATCGCTCTAACGAATTCAATCACGGTGTACGGTGCACAGGAATAACCTCCAATACACCTAATAATTAATACTAATTTAAATTGTCCAAATAACACCCATGCTCCAATTAATGCTAATTACTTGTCCCTTAATAACTCTGAAAAATGCACGAGAAGAGAGGTTGTGTGCTTTCAGCTATGTTAAATAAATTAGCGAACACGCGTATGGCGGGGGGTTGAACCTGTAACGTACTTTATGCACGAAGCACTCACCGATATTGAAATATTGAAGTTGTCTAGTGCAGCAAATTCACACTTTATTAATTTATTAAGTACAAAATTGAGTGGCTGAAATGTGCCATTAAATTAACACGTCTAATTTCCAGCGAAAATTGTTATTTGTACACTCTTGATTGAAAAATATAGAAATAAGTAGTCTTATTAATTCTTTTGTAAATCCGGTTATCCGATAATTTGCTATTTGAAGTCATCAAAAATTTGTTTTTACTTCATAATTTAATTTCCTTTATAAATGTGCGTTACCTGTACTTTAATATCAATCATTGTGGCACCTCAGAACTAATGAAATCTGTACTTCAATGACTCTGATTTTAATAAATATTTTCATTTTGAAACGTTTAAAAATAATAATACTACAAAATACATTCAAGTTAAGTCCATGCAAATGAAAAGTTTCTTTTTTCTCATAATAGCCTCGAAGTAAAAAAAATAATGTGTGCAGTGCATGTTGTATAATACGTATTGTATACTACACTCTCGTGTAAATTACAACACCTACCATAGCTCGTATCATAAACTGCATACTCGTGTATTAATTACTATCATTATAAAACCGTTATAAAATCTATATAATTTAATATTAAATCTGTACAATCTTACACGTTTTTGCGAGCGTTTTTGTTTCAGTCTGATTTAATATTCTTAAAGTTAAATTTGTAAATGTAAAAATGTCTATATAATCCTGAAATTATTGTGAATTTAATAAACATAGAAAATTACTCCTCATATTTTTGTAGTAGATATCTACTGGAAAAGTAATAGTTTTACTGCATAATATAGTCGTTTAAGTATTTCCTGCATATTTTCATCTTACGAATTTCGGCCCCGTTATTAAGAATTATCCCTGAAAGTGAAGTCAGCAGCGAACTGAAAATATTCCTGAATAAATTTGTCCCACGCCTCGCAAACTCTTTGATAAATGCGACTAATATTTATTTAACGGCAATGTTATTCAATTTTGTGTTTCATATCTACATCGGAAGATGTTTTTATGAATGTCGTAAATCAGTATTCCTGTATATGACTAAATAAATATTTTTTCTTTATGGAGATGAATACAGACTGTATTATAATTTCGAGTACAAACGGTAATGATAAATATAGTTTGATATGCTGATTAAGGATCAAATAGAATTTTTTTTAAATTCGAAAAATAAATTACATCGGATCTTAAGAATAGTATATTGTGTATCTAGTGCGCAAAGTAAGCAATTGCGCGAGGCGAGTTGCAGCCCGAGCAGTAGCGGCTCGAGGCGAGCCGAGGTGGCCGAGGGTCGCTACGGCGAGGGCTGCAACGAAGCCAAGCGCAATTGCGCCTTTGCTCACGAGATCCACACGATATTTTTTGTCATTACTGCACAAAAAGTAACCTTTTGAGTGACCTTACATATCAAAAGATGAAATGAATACTTTTAAAATTAATATGTATAAAATAAAAAAGTAACTAATATTTACCTACATGTAAAAGCATAAGAAACTAATTATTAACAGAAAAGAAAAGAACATTAAAATATAAGAATAAAATATTATTGTCCATTAGAATATCCAATGCACAATCTGCACAATAGTCCACAGTAGAAACTATGCATAGAGAAGTAGGTACTACAGCTGTTCACGTGCTTGTAGTATTAGATTATCACGTGTGTGGCGCTAGTGTTACGCGCACATTTCGTGTCGGTAACTACAGAAAACTGTGTGAGTGTTCAATTTGCGTGCGCAAAGTGAAATTTTGCGCACGCTATTCCCGCACGCTTGTACTTTGCGCACGCATTTTTTGTCTAGTTAAAAAATAAGCCACTTTGCGCACGTAAAACAGGCACGAAAAAGGTTACTTTTTGTGCAGGTATGACAAAAAACATTTTTCGTGCCACTGAAATTATTTTAACATACTTATTCGAAAAACTCGAACCGCACAAAATAAAAGTTCAGGTTCGGTTCACGGTTCGTTCACGGTTCGTTCCGTTTTTATATTTCTCCTCGGAATGAACCGATAGCCGGTTTAAAAAAATTTGTTCCACTTCTGCTAAAGCATTTATTAAGTAGCATTTCATTAATTTAAAATATTCATTCTAGTTTTGAACGAATTTCTAAAATCAAATAGAATTTGTTTAAACTAAAGAAAATACGTCAACTTATATTTTAAAAATAATATAATTTTAACGAAAAACCTTTAAATTTTAATTAATGCTTTGAACCGAATCATCGGTTTAGTTCCGGTTATGGACTTAAAAAATGTTTTATTCGTCATACACTAAAATAACTTCGGTTTCGATTTTCATTCCTGTTCCGATTCGGTTTGAGTCCTTGACTCAAAATTATGATACAGCCTGTATATCCAATAGCTGATCTTCTTTATTCCACCCTACTTGTCGTACGGGTGCGAAACTCAATTACAACATTCCAAACAACTAAATTAACATGTTCAAACATGTCTGACCATTGCGCAGCGGGTACATACGTAGTACCTACGCAATTCCCCCGTTTGCTCTGTACTCCAGGGTGGTTCACCCGCTTACGAAATTATTTAAAATTTGTGGGCGACGGAATTTCATTTCCGCCAAGACCGTTATTCGTTTTCATGCTGTAACATTTCTTGGTTATTAATGTAGTTGCGCTAGCCGAGTCGAGCGACCAGGAGCGGGGTGGATGGTTCATCTTTCTCGACCTCCATTTATCATTTAGTTCGAGTTGCTGCTGAGAAGAGGTTCCCAAACACCAACATCGAACCTCTCACAGAACTTACACTAAACATTAACACATAATAGTTTAAGCCTATCATCAGAAAAATTAGGACTTTCCACTTCGGACAGTAATTATTGCACTTCAAACATTGCCAATTGCAAAATTAAATTAGCAAAAAAATTATGAGCAATTATGACGATGTGATAAAACAAGCTTTATACTTCTTGAGACGAATTTTCTTCAACCAATAGAAAATAAGTAGGTACTAAGCAGAACCATGTATTTTGAGATATATCGTTAACAACTGTTCGACAATAACTAAATATGTAAGCAACATTTTGCAAAAATATCAATTACTGAAGTGGAAGGCCCGTTCCAAAATCGAAAAGGCTTCTGCAATTAAAACACTATGTTATATTAGTATACAATTGAAACAGCGGTTTCCAATTCGATCCCAACAACCGACAATAATACCACTGGGTACGAGTGGTTAGATACAGCTATAATAACATCTACCATTCTGTAATTGAGAATTAATCCTATAGAATGGCCACCATACAAAATAATAAAATAAAGTGTGCGTGTGCCATCTTTTAATTTGGACTAAAATCTTGTTAAGTGCTGCTCTGATTCGCTTAAAAATAAAAAAAATAAAATAAATAACGGTTTGAGTTTATTGGGCGTAAGTACAAATATGAATTATTTAGCAAACATTAGTAAAAGTTGTTGTTTATTGATGGTAAAGCTACATCACAAGTATTGTTTTATTCTGATGAAACAATTCAACAGGATTAACTTTCAAAGACAGAATTATTATAGTAAAATCTTACTATAACCTAGGTATTATAATCGCTTGCTTGCTTGAGCTAATAATGGTCAATATTTTAATTACCTATATAAAGAAACTATTATTGTGTTCTTGTAAAAATGTTGAGGTGGTCTGGTGTAGGGTGCGACTACGGCTAGTACTTCCACTCTACCGTGGTGCTACTTTCGTACTTTTCTACCACTGCGCTATTGACTATTGCACGTCCGTTTTATATTCTGAAGGGACTCAAGACTCAAGGTGGATTTCAAGTGTTGTTAGATGTTTTATTTTTTACCCAACAGGGAAATGTTAACTTTACCAACTTTTTTGTTGTATTACTTTTAGTTATTCATGCCGAAGTTTTTAAATAATATATTGCCTTTCGATTCTAGGCAGATAATAGATCTCCATTTTTAACCACGATGAGAAATATGGTTTGTTTTTCAAAACTATGTTGCTTTCAGTTTTAAAGGAAACAATTAAAAATATTTATTCCGATTTTTGTTTGAGTTATGATAGTGATCCTAACAAGGTTTAAAGCGATATGTGGTTGATAATATAAATTAATGAATGTTCTTACAAAAAAACTAAATTTTTCATTTCTCATAAGCAAACATCATTTAGAATAATACTTTTAGAAATAAGTAGCTGCTTTTAACACAAAACCTAAACTTTTAATCTTATAATGAGCAAAAAACATGTTTAGTAAAGGAATCTTTTAGCAAAAGACTGTAAAGGAAATAATACCAACAAAGAAAACTAAAAACTGGAAAAATACTTCCCTTAAACCAAAGATTTAAATAAATAACCATACTTCAGACTAATTAATTTCTCCATTGAAATATATCCACAATAGCAATACCAAAGAAGAAAATATTAAGTTCCCTAGTTATTTTATTATTTTCATCAAAGCAAATTTTAAAAATTCTACTGTAGGTACCTATCACCTTTTTTGTTAAAAGAAAATAATTCTAAATCCATTTCAGTGACAGTTACAGAAAATGTCAATATCGTATCAAATAGATTGAAATCTGCAAAAGTGAAATAAAAGTGGAATAGTGTTACTTATTGTTTATCGACTCCGTTAAACTAGTACTAAATTGAAAATTGAAATAACGAGATTGACTGACATTACCGTCGACATCATTTCAAAAAAGGGCACATGACACATACGAAAATATAAATATAAAATATAAACCATTTAATTTTTACTTTTTTATGAGATTAACTTAACAAAATTTATAATGGGATGTACAAAAAATAATAAATTTAAGGTATCACTTCTATGTAGGTACAAGGTACATACATATTATCTCTGACGCCTTTTACTCAACTTGAGTGTTGCAGTCTTACATTTTGTGAATCATCGGTAAAGATATATAAAGGTGATCCTAAATTATTAGCTTCCTATTTATGTGTGCCTTCCTAAAAATGTTCCTTGTTGCCGTGTGGGTTGTGTGGCATGAAATTGTCATTTCTAGCCAGGTTTAGTGATCTACGATGACCAGTAAAACTTTCACAACCAATCGGAAACTAGTTCCCGATCAATAATAAAAACTATCTCGTTTTTGTGTAACGAACAATTATTTTCATGGTTAGTGGATATGCAAATTTTATTTCATCAAAGGTAAACAAAACTTACATCACAAAAACCAGAGGATTGTTGTTTTGCTCGTTGGGTCACTACTTTCAAATATTTTTTGTAAAAAAGTTTTTGTGTTTACTCTGCAAATGAATGCCGAGTTTTTTCTTTGTATGAATTTGGTGGCATATTAAATTAATGTAAATGCAGCGTACAGCAAATGCAGAGGTGTTCTAGAAATTATTATTATATTATAGTATAAATAAACTAGTAAATATATGCACAATTATATTACTAAACAAAGTGAATATATTACTCGACTGTGAACTATGAAACTATGAGCATGTTATGCTATGCTCAACTTATTTCGCCATATGATTATGCTCGGATTATGCTAAACCCCTTTTATGTTATAGTATTTTAGAGACACATTTAAACACAACTAATTTTATTATTTAATATGCAGATATACAGACACCTAAAACCTACATATAATTTTACTGCTTCTCGGTTATATTCTGTAACTATTTTTGAAAAAACATCATATCTACCGCGCCTTTTTATCCAACTTGTGTGTGGTAGCCTCACCTGATGTAATCAGTGTCGATACGGTGCAGTTACCAGCCGTTAACTCACTGATACTCATGGCTGGTAGTGTAGAGATTTTAGTGCAGTAACTGAAATGTGTACCGATACTTGATTCGATTGGGATAGACAGAACAACAATTTGTCAAATAACGCACTCATCTACTTGACATATAGACCTATTTATTTTTAAGCGGCTAAAATGAAATACAAAATTGGTTCCTAATAAACTGCCATATAAAAAATTATTAAAAAGTAGTCTATAAAAACATATTAACAGTTCTGCAATTGCAATAACAATGTAAAAGTTCTGCTGAATGTTAAACTTGCTGCTTAATCAGAACACCCTTGCTGTGAATTATACCACAACTGTACCAATTTAGTTTACAATCCCCTCATTAGGTATTAAAAACAATATAATCCTCTCTTATTCACATATTCGTATCCTATCTCCTGTGTAGTAATGTTTACTTCAGTACATCAAGGTGTACGGAACATTGAAAGTCTTCCCTGCGGAGCGCCCTCTAGCAACGTATAAGAAGGTATTCACAATCCCACACCTACCTCCCCCCACGCCCTTTAGACTACGTCGATCTATGTGTATTTCGCTCGCTTCCGTCGTATAGGAGATTGAGGACGTGCTTGCCTAGCGTAAACCATATTTGGCGAAGTATAATTGCGAAGCAAAATCAGGGGAAAATTGGCAAATACTATAAAAGAATCGTGAAAACTAGACTAATGGATTGTAGTCTGTTTATATTTTTCATGTCATACAGCATACAGCACGTGAGGTAATTGTTTTTCTCTTCTGGTGATAAATCAGGTTTAAAACCACTAGTCATGTCGGGAGAAAGTGAATTAGATGATGTAGAAACAAAGAAGAGATTATAAATTGTGTGACTGGAGCATGAAACAACACAAACCCTAAATAGCAGGAAGCAGGATGCTTTCTTGGATATTGGTGTTCTCAACGAAACAGCTTAAGAGGATTCTATATACCTTCAACCAGTAGTTAGCTTTGCGATAAACAGTTAAAGGAAATTTACAGTTTTGAAGAGTAGGTAGTTTACATCTTGCAATTAAATCGCGCTTGGGCGCTTCAAGCTAACTGGTTGCATCAAAATCTCTCCGTTGCCGCTTTGGCTTTAAAATGTCGCCGCATTGATTGAGCTTCTGACTAAACCAAGACGAATCGGTCTGGAAGTGGTTGAACTCTACTATAATAGCATCTATCATTCTGTAATTGAAAATAAATCATATTGAATGGTTACTATTAAAATAAATAAAATATTATTTCTATTGATTTGAAATTATTTTAAATTTAGAAACGGCACAAACATAAATATGGCGTTATATTTATTTTTAAGAAAACGAATGAAATTGGTTTCAATCGAATACAACAGTTATTTTTTGCATTTAACAGTATATTACTGTCAAAATGTTTTCGATATTTACATACATACAGATTAACCACGGCTTTTGCTCAATTTGGATGTATCAATATAGAATATGTGTGTGTGTGTGTGGTTAACATAACTCCCGGATACTCATAGTTGTAAGTCAGAAGTACACCACAGGAATGAAATATGTATCAGATTGGATTCGTACCACAGTCTGTCACATAACGTCCTTGTCTAAGAGATTTTTAAATTTGATAAGTCAAAAGAGATCAATTTGGCATAGAAACGCTTTTAAGTTATTACTGACTAACGTGAAATCATTCTTCTGAACTGATTTTAGTGAACCGAGTAGAATGCCAATCAGAATCCACCTAATGTCCTTCGTCTACGTCTACCTCCACCTGGCGAGTTGAGCACCAAAACACCACCCTGCGGATTGAGAATTTGTATGCGCAGAACGTTGGACACCAAGTGAAATATGATCTCCTGCCTTCACAGACTCAGATGAGTTCGGTTCGGTGGAGAAGGTTTTTACAGAGGAATCGTTCCTGGTGGTTTGCTTTGGATGTCCTTTCCGATTGGTACGTGAAGGCTCTGTTACTGGGAAGTAGAAGGATAAGGTGGAAGAGAATTGAATTCGGAGAGAAAGAGTAGTAATTGATTGCGAGGAGCTTGATCGATAGATAATATGAATCTTCGATTGGGAAATAAGGAGATTGTTGTACACTATCAATTTACCTATTTGAAGAATAGTATACAAAAATCTTAATTACGCTTTAGACTTTTTCAATACAATACATTTTGTGACCACCAGTGTTCGGTTTAGGAAAACAAAAGATAGAGTTATCAACTAAACACAACGTCAGTTTTTTGGTGTTCGAACACGCCTTTGTTTCGTTTGTGTGTTTTAAAGATAGCATCCAACGCATCATAATCATTCGGTATCAAGATTACTTAAATCTAATATTTGCTCGATATCGACAAGGGTGATTACAAGTGTCTCGTTTGAAGAAACTTTATGTAGGTATTTATCTTTCTGTATTATTTGGTTTTAGCCTTTCCTTAAAATTTAAAGTCTATAAAAATTGAACATCTAGTTGAAACGCAAAATAGTCATATTTGATATAAACCAATACAAACAAATTATGGACTTACTTTACGGTCAGTAATGACACAATGGTTCTAGAGTGCTGGCGATAAATTCCAATATAACATTTACAATAATAATTGTGGAATGATGCAAAATTATGTCGAATACTTCGAAATTTATAAATATATTAAGGAACCTTGTAGTTTTTTGTAAGATTGTAATACTTCTGTAATTTTGGCATTTAAAGCTTTTGTATAATTTGAATTATCTTCTTAGAAAAATGAGATACATCTATTGCTGAGATCTCGATGGTAAATTTTTTTATTTATGTATTCAGTTCTTTACAGCATTCTTGTTATTAGTTGTGGTTATCAAGATTCGTGGAAGTAAACAATAAATATGTATTTCTTTTGTTGCAATTTCGTTATCTTTATATTCATAAGTCTTTTAGAAGCGAACAGATGTGGACATCAGATACGGTGATGTATTTGAGTTAATCTTCTTGATTATGGCTAAACAATAGTAGTTATGTAAAAAATAACAGGTTTTAAAACGCGTAAAGTATTTAGAATCTAGTTAGCTGGTGAAATAACGTGTAACGTGTAACGGCCTAACGCGCTAACGCCCTTTCTCTACGAATACGTGTACTGTATACCGTGTACGTATTTAGAGCATTAATATATACTTTCGTGACCGCTAACTCCATATATTCTCGACCGGTTCTCGGCCGCGCTAATAGCAATAAACACGCATTCTGCTCGAATTCACGCACATTTTAAATTAGATTTGCAGTTTCGGAAATATTACCATTTCCCCGTGTGCTTTGCTCGCGTGTACAAACTTAGAAACGGGGCCCAGAAGGTCTTATTGCTCACTCAACCTATTTAACACTACACATTATATATGTCCTTAAACTGCCTGATTAGCTTTTTAATTAAATATTCACTGCGGCGTATATTACTCGGCGTACTTTCATAATTTAATCAAATGATTTACTGCACATTGTTTCTCAATTGTTAAAGTTAGGACCAGCCATCTATCTCACATTGAGACTGAGGAATAGATCAACGTTTTACCAAATACTTTTTAGAAAATGATTACACTGCAATATGACAGTTCAGTTTTAAGACCAGTCTTCAATATTATGGCGGATCTCTTGGTACGAAATTTAAAGCAAAAAAGCTTGTTACAATGTATTGCTTAGTGACAATGGTTTTTAAATCTAATTTTTTTACAGATATATAAATGACTTAAAATTGTGCTTACATGGGCAATAGAAATAAATCTATGAATCAGGTTGCAGTATTTTTCTAAAAATTTGCGAAATATTTGACGTAATTTTTCCAATCAATTGGTTAAGAAATGATTCTATAGCCATCTTACGATTAATATAAAGTAAATACCTAATCACTTTCATAAACAAATCAAACATATAATGTGGTAGGTAGGTACAACAATTGGGTACAATTCTTGCTAATTGGTGTCACAGTAAAACATGATACCTATGTCTTTCATTAATTATATGATAATATGAAATGTTTTTTAACTCGATTTATTGTGCATAAATAAGAAGAAATTTAAAAAAGAAATACCTATACCTCGACCTGCACAATATTATTCGAACATGTACACACCATTTTGTTTCTTGGCTCCAAGTCCCAAGCTCAAGCTGCAAAGATATTTTCCAGCAGAATACCAATAGCCTCAAAAACAAAACTATCCTCTATTTCTGTTTCTTGCAACTATCCTGCGGTAAGCAATGCTGGCAGAATGTCACCTCTTACCTCTTTTAGGGCAAAAAATTCCGAAACGCTGGATCCGCCACTGCACCAAGTCTGCAGAGAGTGGACTGCAAAGGTAACGTGTAGTCCTGCTCTTGCTCTTGGTCCGTCTAATAGTTTCCTGTGCTGTATTATTCATATCTCGTCCAACTCGCTCGTCCGTACAGATTTACTGAGGACGGGAAGACGAACATTGGCTTAGACGCTGCCAGTGGCTCTCAAACGACATTGAAACTTGAAATCTGTCGTCAAAGAGTTTCATTTGAGATCAATTCATCAATTGTATGAAAGATAATAACGATTGGTACTTCAAAATTATTCAAAATCAAAGTAACGATATTTTCGTTGCCATTTACCCAACTTAAGTGTGACAGTCTCACATAGTATGAAACATCGGATTTAATATTATATCGTGTGTGCAGTTACCAGCCGTCGACTTATGTGCAGGTTCTCTTGATTATGGTTGTGGAGAAAAGGGGTAATTTTTGTGCAGTAAAACTGTAATGTGTACCTGCCTGGATTCGAACTTGAGTTGTCAGAACCAAAGTCGGTCACGTAACGCACTCAGCTATCTTCCCAATCAGTATTAATATAATTATATAAAAGGAATATAATGACGAACTTACCGCCTATGAACATAAAGGAAAAATGTTTGACATTGATGTTTGCGAAAGTTTACTGAAATATTTGAAATATTCAAATTCTTCCAAAAACATTTAGTAAGTAAAAAAGCCACTAATTATAATCAGTGAAAATGTATGGTAATGTAGTTTGTAGGAAAAGACCAATTTTTGATAAAACAGCTACACATTAAATAAGACAAAGTATATGATGGTGTTTTTATAAATAGTCGAATTTATATATCCGGTGAACAAAGTTGTTTGAAAACTAAGGGTTGAAAGTAAACCGTTACAGGCCGAGACTTGAGATAGCTATAAATTTATTAGACCCAAAGATATCCAAAGACTATTTTCATGTTCTGCATCCTTTTAAATCAATCCGACTGTAAAAATATATTCTCATTCTCCCTGAATTTTGGCATGTCAAGAATACACAGTTGATCTTATAGCGGAATCCGTCCTCAAACCTCAACAGTTTGGTGTCCACTGGCCTCGCACGGCAAAGCGAAAGGATAGACCGGCTCGGTTCAGGATTTCAAGCGAGAAAATTTAGACGAGAGATGCGGTGAATATTTGAGCATGATTTTATAATGATTTGCGGATCTGGATATTTTTGGAATTCTTTCCGACCAAAGGAATTCTAGTATAGACCCATTCGAAGGGTACAGGTATTTTTATCAAGATAATTGAATATAATAGTTCGGAGTGCGGTTTTAAGAAGCAAAATGTTTGTGATCATTTTACAAAGAGAGTAGTATTATTTACGCTCAATTTCTTTAGTTTTGAACAGTGAACTAAAAAATCATTCATTTAACATAATAATTATTGGATTTATAGTAAATATATTGTAGGTAGTGGAATCCAACCACTCGGACCCAGTGACATTATTATTGGTTGGTGAGATCATACTTTGGACTGCTTGGACAATAGACGGACCCCAACTTTTTTGTGACAATTTGGTATATTGTCATCAGTCTTGATCTTCTTATACCATGTGTGCAGTTACCATCCTTCAAGTTACGGATACTGAACTAGAATGTGTACCTGACTGGATTTGAACCTGAGTTACAAATAGACAAAAATGGGATATAACTTTATTTACTTTTGAGACACTTTTATCCTTTTGCTTTATGTGGGACAAATAGTGTGTCAAAACTGATAGCACTCCAGCACAAACTAATGATTATAGTTTAAATAATTCTTGTAAAACCCAAAGTAATACTAATATTGACGTTATCCTTTTAGTTTAATAACATTGTATAAATCTTTGTCTTCTAGTTGCGAAGTTTAATCCAGGACTAAGTGTTATTAAATGTTTTACTACAACATTTGAGCTCGCGCCCGCGCCTTATCCACTACATATTTTAATTAAACAAAGTTTATTACAATTTCAACGCCAAACATTTTTTACCACTCGAAACAATTTTAAACCCAAAGTTTAATTTAAACCTCGAACATAAATCACTATATCAAATTATTATTAAGAGGAACAACGCATTTTGTAATATACGTCGTCCTTGAATATTTAATTAAATAGCTAATCGCGAACTTTCGCGAGAAGTAGGTACTACCACTATACAGCCACTTCACTCCACAATATGTGGTTTAAGATTGTTGGCTCAATAGTGAGCGAGTCAGGCAATCACGAAAACAATACACGGAAAGAAACATAGTGCATTTGACTCGATTTACAGTGTCAAATTTTAGGCATTAAAAATCCTATCTTATTCAAACAGCTATTTTTACTCTTCACGAAAGCTTGTAATAGGCCGTTAAGGCGGCGTTACATGGTGCCAGTAACTCGTTCAAGTTGCTAAAATCCAGTACTCAAAGTGAGTGATTTTGAAAAAGTTGGTGTCTACATTAAATAGTAGCAAAGTAAGCAACTTGTTCAAGTAGCTCCATGAAATCTTAATGATTATTTCAAGAGGGGCGTATTACTACTACTAAAGAATCTGTCTACACTGGTTTAGTGTGAAGTGAAATGTCACTTGTTCCAGTATTATATAACTGATTTCTATTCGTTTGACTGGAATCATAACTAAAACCAATAATGGAATTTAGTGCTAAAAGCAAGTACTAACATTCAGAGCTAGATTTTAGTAACTTGAACAAGTTACTGGCACCGTGTAACGTCACCTCTAGTATGACTGCACCAAGATGAATCGGTCGAAGTGGTTGGATTTCACTATAATGTACCATCTACCATTCTATAATTGGGAGTAAATCCTGTTGAATGGTTACCATCCAACAAACAACTATATTTTCAATTAAAATAGGCTTATTTTTTAATTTACTGTTCTTTTTGTCGGCAAATCATTTATATAAAAATAATGCGAGTCTTGCCTGATTTTGGCCCAAGACTTGACTACTTTCAAATGAATTTTGATTTGTATCGCCGAATAAACCGCACCGTGAATCAAGTCTCAAGTTTCATGTGCTTCTGTGGTCATAAATAAATCTTCATATTCAGTAAACAACGTCAGAAAATCACAAACAAACCTCGAGTTAAGAAGTGTAGTTTGTGCGTTTGCACGACTCGACGGCCGCAGTCGACTCCTAGTCCATATATCATCCTGTCCAAGAAACCAGGACCAATAATCAGCATAATAAAATAAACAGCGAGCATGCTGCATAGCCGTAAACGAACATTCGGCGTAAAAGACGAAACATAAAAGAAAGAAACCTTCCCCGGGATACTTCCCCTTTACGGCCAATAATGCCAAGGAGACGGACTCTTAAAACGGCTGCGGCAGAGACGGAACTAAACTTGCCCAGGGTGGGCCACCAAAAATTTTACCATATATTTCAATTTTAGTTTACCAAGGCGAGGACAATTTTTAAAAAATTCAATAACGAATGAGACTTACAATTTTTTTATATAGCGTATTACCTACCTACTTTTTTATGTATTTGTTGGTTTTATCCTTCGACCGTAGATATTCGTACCTACCTTAGTTCCCGCACGCAGTTATGACCAAAGTTGGTGTAATGGATGTAGCATTTTTATTTGAAAAGTGATAGTTCGTTATTCGCATCATTGTTAGTATTCAATATATAATAATCTTTAATAATGTTTTTTATTTTTTAAATTGAATCACGGTTCACGGAGAATTAAGTGTTATTAATTTTTCGCCATTTTTCTACATTTTTCTAAACAAAATGACTGAAAAGTTCTATCCTTGGCTCAAATTGAAAAAATCCTAGGTACGTCTCTGTCTGCGATCTGTGCCTACCTTCAGGTTGTTAAAGAAACTTCACGAGTCCTTTCGCGGGGTAGTTGGCAATGCTATGAACTGCAGTGACCACCGCCCGACCACCCAGCAACAGCAACCGCCCGGTTAAATTCAGTCCGCCATGTTAAATGTTACAGGGGTAAAACACCAACTGGGGCTATAAAATGCACGCCGTTCCTTTGACAGTTCAACCAACTTACTGCCAAATCATTTTGCTCCAAGAATTCCACCTGTGATGAAGATTTTAATATTTTTATCTCAGCATTATTCGATAGCTTTTTATCAAATTTTCACATTCAGGATCAAGAAGTTTTGCTTGTTTCACTAATTTAATACAATATTATTTCCTCCAAGTAGGAAAGAATTTTTACTATCATGAGATAATTAGAGACTACTACTAGTTGAGAAAAATATAATTCGTTTTGTGGCGTATAGCTGAGTACCTACGTACTGTTCACACATGCTTCTAAATCTTGGGAAAAAATCCTGATGAGAATATTGCCTGATGTCAAATATCGGCGCCGCTGAATTACATCTTCAATTATTCTTGTAAAATAAGAATTTCTAATTCATTGACAGCTTCAAAACAGTGAATTTCTTTTTTCCCAGAATTCAGACGTCTGACAGAATCCCTGTGTGAACAGGACGTACTAGCGTGACCAACTATGGTTCTGACAACTCAAGTTCGATTCCAGTCTAGTATACTCGTTTCAGCTTAATTGCAAAAGAATCTGATTAGGTTACAATTGGTATCTCCGAAACTATAAAAGCAATGAAGTCGATGAAATCAGCAATGTTGTGCTGCTTTTTGTGCTTTTTATTATTTTCAATTCGAAATTTTAAATGTATCTCAAAGCAATCAAAATAAAAACTTTAAACTCTACAATATTTCCCATTTAACCAAGCTCATAGCTCTTATAGTTTCTGAGATCCCAATGGTGAGCAAATCATTGAGGACATCTCCTGTAGATGTATGTATATCGATGGCTCACAATATGCCAAATCCAAATTGGGTATAAGGCGTGATAGAGAATATAATGCACAATTTTCTTTAAAATTTTATGAAAATTACAAATATTTTTAATCGATTTATCGTATTTACATTTACAGTGTAGTGTGTGTAAACTAAAATATTACTGTACCTCGTGCGAAGATTGTTAGTTCTATGTTATACTTGCTTTTAGCTAATTGAAAATTGGCGAAGAGCCTCCCGCATATGTAGGTGCAAACTGCAAAATAATCCTTTCCCTCCCTTATTGTAAAGTTTCGATAAGTTTGAACAAAATTTAAACGCTAAACTCTGACGGTTAAACTTTAATGGTATGTTAAGATATAAAACAGAATCGAAATTTTGTTAAGTTAGTGGGTAGAACGCAAGATGGCAAAGCAAGTAGAAGTCGCAAGTTTCCAAGTACCAAGTGAGATTAGGTAGTATCTCAGGGTCTATGTGCAGTTAGCTGTGACGTCATGAGAATGGGTATTCACTGCCTCTGGGGGAGATTTACTACGTGCAGACGGGACGTGTGCTCTACATACGTAATTAAAAACGCCACATTACCACAAAATAGATTCGCACAGGAACTGTGACTGTTTTTATTGTATTTACTATTTATTACATGCATAAAATTCCCTGAACAGGGTTGACACGAACCACTTAAACAGAAACTTATATAATTCTTAAGGGTATGAACTCCACGTAGCTCGACACGGCGTTTGTCCTATGATAAAATACGTAAAAGCAGTAGCAATTTTTAAAATGCACACGAAGTTTTACAGATAAAGCAAATTTGTTTACATGCGAAGAATGGAACTAGGTTTATGCCGAGTTTTTTTTCTCTAATAAATCACTTAATCATAAGATAAAGCATGTACAAAATTATTTAAAACACACTTTTTCAATAATTTTTTATAGACTGCTTCAGAATTCTAACTGGGCATAAACCTAGATTAATTCTTTCACAAACATCTAGTACCCGATGTTCCTAAAATTTTTTAATATGCAATGAGTAAAGCAAAATTTGCTACATCTCTAAACATGCTAAATTTATTACGGAAACGAGAACCTTAAAGGGTAGTGCATGGTTCGATACGAAAAATAGATCCAAGAGTTTATAAATACATATCTACAGACAGTGTCATGGCATGCTGGCACTTCCTAGTTCAATTCCAGCATCCGACAACAATATCACTGAGACTGAGTAATTGGATTCCACTATAACATTTTCCAGTCTATAATAATTGATAGTCAAGCCTATTGTATTGAATGGTTTCCGCAGAATTAAGATCTATCAGGCCTTTTTCCCAACTTGATTGCATGTAATATTAATTGGTGGATTAATAAAATTCCAAATTATATTAAATCCTGCGAGGGCTTTAAGCAATTTTCAGTTAAATTAAAATCGTTTTTACTAGAATATAGTTTTTACTCGTTAAAAGAGTTTTATGACACAAGTGAGTAGCTTTTTGCTCTTTTTTTTGTAATCTCTCTCTAGTACACAGCTTATATTGTTCTGTATACAGCATATTTCACAACTTTAGAAAAAAACCTACATGATACTACTGATGAGTGATCACGAATAATATATTTTTTTTTATTGAAACATTGAAATTTCATTAATTTGTTTCTTTACAGTTTACACATTATTAAGTAGGGGATTCTTATTACTTTTAGGTTCATTTAATATTTAATCATATTAAAAATTATAATTGAAATTGTGGTTCAAAAATAAGCAGGTAGGTACGTCATTGATGGAGCAATTTTCCGAATTAAAAAAAAAATGATTCGTGATATCAGTATTTCATGTAGTAGTATCTACCATTTCCCTGAAGTTATGTAACGTTCTATATATGTGAATAATTCTTTTTAAATTGTTTATACAATAAGGGAAAAAGTTCAGTGAACAGTGTAGATTTCTTTCATGTTAATAACGAGTTCTGTGCCTCTACTGTTTTCAGAAATTTATTAAACCTTCAAATTGTAACAAAAAAAAATTAGTCGCTTCTTTCCTTATTATTATTTCTTGGAGAAACAGCATCACCCCTTTCTCTTAGGGGGGAAGAGTGTCTCAATCACCTAGAGTTTCCAGATACACTTATCCTAATTGTGCGCACACGTGTCGCCCTCTAAGTTTCCCGATTAATTAGACAACTAAATACGACACGCACATCGAAATTCGATTGAACCGAAGCCGTTACCGGTAGAGCGGTATAGGTAACCAGAAGGGAGACCTGTAACGTGTAACCGGTTAACGGTTAACACTAAGCGGTAAGCGGTCACATTGTTCAGGACATTAACGAAAATTAAGTCATAAGAAGTTTGGGAATTTAACTTCGCACTTTATGAAATTGTTAACAGGTTTTCGTAGTTTTCATAAAGAAAACGGTCAAAACTTAAGAAATATTTTATTAACAAGCATATAATATTAACCATAAACCCTATACTTTGACAATGAACTAGTGTTGCATTAACATAACCTTACTTATATCTGTCATAAGAAAACAAACTACAAACATATATTACCAACAAAATACTTACTTACTATTTGTTGAAAATTACTGTAGAATATGAAATTTTATGTTACATTAGACTAAAGGCTGGTTTCGGCTAGTTTATAATAGATGTAACCGGTTTATTCTATATTCTGTAAAGACCATTGACATTTCTATGTTACGGGTCATAAAGAATCGAAGCCGTACCATAGAAATTTCTTTGTTTAACTTCTCAGATTACAGAATAAGTAACCAGTATAAACCAACCAAGAGTTTTTTTTTATGTAGGTACTTAATGTTCGATATATATGAAGAAAGTATTGTTTTATCTTGTATACGGGCAAATATAGAGAATTAAAGTATACATAATGTGAAAGGCGCAAAAGTAGTGCATAAGGATATTAAAATGTTGGCACCCGAAAGTAAATATTGCTATATTTACATTGCATAGACAAAACAATGAAAAAACAATAATTTGAAATTAATTTGGAAATGTGGCTTCATGTTTGAAAATATGTAATGCGGCCAATAGTCGAGTGCGTTACTTATGTGATCTACAATGATTCTGACAACTTAAACTCGAATCTGCTCAGCTAAATGCATAAAAATCTTCTCTATGGTAAACTCTATATAAATAAACATTAACAACCATGAGTATATTCTTTCTAATTTCTATTCCACAATTTAACGATTTTCCGATTTCAGATCTTAAACAAAACGTGACTATTTTTTGTTTTTGTTACTCATTCTACTGGATTTTTATATCCTATTGACAGAATAGCGGACATATTTTTTATATTGGAATCCAACCATTCAGTGACGCGTTAACTATTGATCCCCATTTATAAATAAAATAGAAAATATTGTGAGTGTAAAAAAGGATAATAATAATGAATAATTTAGCGTTTCTGCTAATTTGCTGCACAACACCGCTCACCATCTTGTAAGAAGTTAATGCATTTTTGTTTAATTTCAAAACTTTTCAACTGATCTCGTAAAACTCAAGTTGAATAAATAGACTTAATTACCAGCTCAGAAGGTAATTTATGTTAAGATTATAAGTAGATTAAAACTTGATCAAAATTAAATATTTCTCAGATGAAACAAAAAAGGTAGATGATTTTCAATGAATAAGAAATTAAAATTGTTTACAGGCAATAGATCAATTCAGGATTAAGTTTAATCCTTTTACCACAGAACTCCAACCAGTTTGATACAAAACGTTTAAAAGCTAATAATATGTCTCTTAGAATAAAAATATATTTATTTCTGCGAATCTTTTCAATTGAGTTCAAATATTGATTAAAATTTTTCTATTTTTATTGTTTAAATATTAATATAGAAATTATCGTCATACGTGATAGGCAGGTTGGTATTCCAACCTCACTTTTAGATTATATTTGAATAAAATTTTGTACAATTTTTGTAAGAATATACTCGAAATTGCCATCTTTATGCAACAAAATATCTATTGAACTGTATATTACATTAACGATTAACAGCAGCAATATTAAATATTACATATGAAATGTTATAATGACAGTTGTCAATATGCCATTTTCACAAATTTGTTATAAAATATTCTGCTGATAGCATGGCTAAATAACTTTTGTTAAGTGTTAAAATAAATAGGATGATAGTCAGTTTAATTAGTTATTTTTTTGTTAGTTATATTTTTTGATCTTATTGACACTGTCAATTTCTTTCTTTTTAGTTTTTCAGAACAATTTCTGTTTTTTTATTGTCATACTAGTACCAGTACCTATGAATTGCTGTGTATGTATCAGATGTATGGAAGATATAAAAAGAAACGAAAGAATACTAAAAGAAAACAATTAAAAATCAACAATACGTCATGTTATCAATTTAAATAAATTATGTCAATATAAAAAATCAATCAGGAATATATGTGCTTGTCAAAACTGTAACAATAAATATACCTATATACAAAAAAATTAAATGCGCAATAAAAGTATCGTTACGAAAAAAAAAATTCAAGCCATTATAGAATAAACGATAGGTATTTAATAAATTCACATGAAAACATTTTCTTTACTGTTATTAGTATACGAAATATCAGCTTTGCATTGGAAACCAAACCAGTCTATATATGAACCTAGTAGAGAAGATGTGACCGCTTGTGGAAATATTACAAAGAGATATTGACATTAGCTTGTTAATTAGATTAAAATATGAACCTTATCAAAATGAATTCTGTGAGTCTGCATTTATCTCACCACGCTCATTAATTTCACAGACGAAGAACACCAGCGGCGAAATGTTGTATACTAGGTAACTAGATTCTAACGAGCGGTGTTTGTTCGAGGGTACAGTAAAATAGATTACACTCTGAGAGGGGATAATTGTAATTCGGATTGTGTTTACATATCATATTTAAACCTCATGAGTGATGAGTCTTTATATCAATTCATTGCAAATAGAGCAGCAGTCCCACTTTATTAGCGCGTAATTGAATAGTGTCAGATTATTGTTTCAATTGGTTTTGATATGCTTCACATACATGCACAATGATATTTTCCATATTGGTTCGCATATTGTTTATCAATCAACAACTTGATAACAGGTACAATTACCATAAGAACGTCATTTCGTTTACATTGTATTTTAGCATACATGGTACATGCAGCAAACTGGCATAATATAGTTTAACCATGAGAATTAAATTGAGAAAAATACAAGTTTACTACCTGAGCCATGGACAAGTATCGTAATCGTTTAAATTAATAATTAAGAGGCCCGTCAAACTCCTAAAATTCAGCACAAAACATACTAACGTAGCAAGTGTTTTTTGGCCAGTACAAGACTGGTAAAATTGTATTTCAAAAAGGATTATATACTTAACGGATCAATTAGCAGTTGTGCCTTTTAAAAATTTTAATTATAAATTCGTACATGATTATAACAATTCCGAAAAATTCATAAAAATTTTAAATTTATGCAAACTTTATACGGTTATACCTATCTCCTGACAGAAATATATTTTAAAAAGGAACATCTGTCGTTCCATTCTTTCTTTATTACTCGCAACGAAAACACTTTTACACTATTTCTCAACTTCAAAATGACATTGCATTGTTAGGATGCGGTAAAGTACGAGTTTCAGGCTGGTTTTAGGCTGCCTTAGTAGTGGGGAAAAGAGTCTAATAGAAAAAAAGTAAAATCGGGAGTATTCTAGGAATTCGGAAAATACGTAGACGCTTAAACTCAAGTAGAATACTATACTTTATTTTTCATGGCAACAATTCAACAATATTTACTCCTAATTATAGTATGGTAGATGTTATTATAGTGGAATCCAACCACTTGGAGCAATTCGTTAGTCAGAACCTCTATCCTTGCAACGACCTTTGAAATTCAACGTAGAACGGAGAGATTATTTTTGCAGGACTACTTTTAAGACAATCCTAATAAAGAATGTATGTAAAGTGGAATCAACCATTTTATATCGTCTAACCACCCGGATCCAGTGGTTTTATTGTCGGTTGTTGGGATCGAGCTGGGGACCAATTGTCTACTATCTACGGGAATATTGAATAAGTAATTAGTGAACATATTACAATTTTAAATGACGGGTATCAGAAAAATTATAATATTTTTGAGATTTTTGTACATTTGTTAACACCAGACTATTATGTTTGGATTATGCTAGTAGTAGTATTGACCAATAACAATACCACAAGAAGTTGTAGGTACTGGTCAAAAGGTAAAACTAAAATAATATAGGTAATGAATGTTCCATGTAATGATTTATTGTACATACAAATATTTTCCTATATTTCATTGCTGAAAAACAATCTATTTTAGCGTTTGTTGATAACTTTTTCCAGTTATATTGTATAAAATTATACATCTTTTAAAAAGCTCAACGTATTTGGCAGGATCTACTTTGCATAATATTCACTAAAGTTGACAAATTAATTGACTAAAAACAGAATTGAAAATGAAAGATTGACACATATTTTTTAGTATGCACGCTCAAAATGTACTATAAAAAATGTAACAACTATATTAAACACATGTTAGAACTAATAACTTAATTCATACATTAAATTGTTGCAAACTTTTCGTAATTTGAGTATATGTTTGAAGAGTTAATAGTTTCTTCACTAAAATCTGCAGGAACCAAAATGTGTTAAAACTAAGTAGGTCAGTCTGTAATACGCTCGCCAAAAAAATCCCTGCTTATGAGGTCTGCAGGCGTCTTTCTCTTTCTGTAAGTTTGCATGATTTGAAAGTCGCAAGTTCAAAGATATTAGTTCTGGAGAAGTTCAGATTAAATACGGAAATTACAAAACTTTATTTTTGCGGCATTATTATAACTTATAATCGAATATTTTTTATCATGTCCGATATATACGAGTACAAGATTTTGTCACTGATAGACTTGATTATTATTATTTTTACCGCTAGAAGTAGAACTGAGAAGAGAAATTATTCGGCAATCATTCGCAAGAGGAACATTTTTGTTCTATCGAAAAATATATCTAAATAACAGCAAGTAACATACAATCAAATAATTTCTACAATATTTCCATAAAATTAATCTGATCAACAACACTGAAAAAAATTCACTGTGCTATTTGACAGGCTTTTTAGCTTAGTTTGTAACCGCATTCAACAGGATTTACTCCCAATAATTATAGAACGGTAGAGTTTATTATAATGGAATTCAACCACTTCGACCAATTCGTCTTGGTGCGACGACCTTTGAAATTCAAAGCGACAACAGAAATTTTCTTATGCAGTCCAGTCCAGTGTGCAGTCCAACACATCATGCAGAAATACTCGCATTTTCAAGAAATTCAATATCCTAACTTTGAGTAGCATTCATATTTATGAGTCTTGTGTTTCAGTTTACAAGTATGAAAAGCCTTTTCCTATCAACAGCGATTTGCACAGCCATAATACTAGACAAAAAATTACTTTATATACCAACTTCAAAACTTAACATCGTTAAAAATTCTCCAGATAAACTTGCTTTAGAAATGTTCAACAAGTTACCCAATGTTTTAAAAAGTAATTTAAATTTAAAATGTTTAAAAAAAGATTTAATATATTTTTTACAACAGCACGCATTTTAGTGTGATTTAATTGCAATTTAACGCCAATCACACATTGCCGGACGAGAGATTTGAACCACGGAACTCCGGGTTCTTACGTCTGTGCTGTGCTTATATCTGTACAGCTACTGCCTCGACATATGAATAGAATAATTATCATTTGCTGTTTGAATAATAAACTATTAATAATGAGAGACACACCCTATTTTGATCCACCTCCTAAATTCTCCGTGGAAATATGTTGAACGCCTTTAAATAAAAAGCTGCCATTACGCGTTGCTTGTCAGAGGTGGCTCGCGCTTTGCTCGGCTTTCCTCTTTCGATTTGGCGGTGTTTTTCATTAATTCACGAGCGGTTTCGATTAAAGATAAAGAAGAGAAACCCGTGAAACTGCTCGCGAGGCACGTAGCTATACCCGCCGCGGAAAATTCTTCCTGAAATCATAATTCAGCCCAAACTGACGAGGCAGAGTTAGGATACTCGCTAGTAGGAATACGCTGCACGATACTATGAATGAAATTTTAATGCGGGATCTACATTGCGGGCTGGAGCTGAAGATTTCGGCGGAAAAATAAGAACATGACTTAAATTTCATGAAATATAAATTGATATTTAAATATATATTGAAGTTCGCCTTAGAATGAATAACTCATAAGATTGGAATACGATGGCGACGCAAAATAAGAACCGTGCCTATTTTTTCTTTTACAAATAATTGACAGTGAGCGAATTTTCGAATCTTATCCCAATAAATAAACCCTGAACAATTCCAGAAATAATTTTACCGTTAGCAGCTATTTCGAAATGTGGAATAGGTATAGGTGTAGAATTTGTGAATTTGAGATGAAAGACGTCTGGAAAAAGTCAGCTGTTTCATGAACTAATAAATAAAATTAATATATTTATCTTTGTCGTACTTGCATTGTCTAATGGTATGGATTGAACACGTTTGTCTTTCAAAAATTCATATTGTTTCGAGTAGGTTGCGACATGCATAGCAAAGCGTTGCTCGTTCCACTCAACGCTGTTATTGTAACGTAAGTTCAGTTAGTACTACTGAATATGACAATATCTTATTTCGTACTGTTTAACGATGGCCTCTTTCAGTCTCCTTTACCAATGAAAAACTATATTTTAGTATAAAATAGTAATCATATCCAAGCAAGATTTATAATACGTTGTTAATCCGGACTTTTCCGGTAGTCCGGATAATCGAGTTTGACCGGAATGGCAGTACTTATCTTACTGAAAACGAGGTTTCTATCACTATGTAAGAACATAATGTTAGGTCGAAAACATATGAGAAAATATTATGTTTAAATTCAGAGAAATAATTTTCGGCGACGTCGTTATTTTAAACAGGATCGAGAAAGGGAGAACATTACCTGTAGGCCATTTTAGCATCCTGCATAAGCCGTTGTTATGGGGCGTTCAATAGTTCAGTCGTTGCTATATGACTTTACTACCATTCATTGGTTCGGCGTGATTGTACGTCAACTTTCATTCATTATTTTCGAGCTTGTTAAGAAAATTATTGTCAATATAAAGGAAATGCGTTTTTATCTCTTCCTCAAAATAAAAATAAAAAGTGGCCTATTGTGACCAATATACGGATACGTATTGCACAGTACGAGTAGCTGCAGAATGTTCGAAAAATTTGAATAACTGATAGTATACAGCATGTAGTAAATTATTGATACATATCCCCAGTATTTTTTATAGCGAAATATTAAACAAGATTTGTGTCCCAATTAAAGAATGGTGTATGGTTTTTAATAGAATCCAAAAACTCTGACTCAGTAGACATACCAACTACAGGTTTTTTTAAAAATTTTGTTAGTAATTTTTTTCTAAAAAAATGTTTAAACAAGTACATAGGTACAGGTACTATTCAGCGAAAACTATATTTTATAACGAATAAAACTACGATAAAATGTCTTGTGATATTAACGTAGGATGATTTTTTTTATATTTAATTTTAATAATATTCTGTTGGCTATTGGAGAACAAGCATTAGAAGTAAAGTGATTTCCTGAATGAATGTATTAATAATCAGTAAGAATATGATTAAACAAGCGTCCAAATTGCTAAATCAACAATAAAACCAGGCAACAATTGAAATTCTCTCCTCAATGGATTATCATCACGTGACCAAAACTGGCGAATGGCGTGCAAAATTCCATCCTAATTCTATCAGCGAGACAAACGACGGTGTACAGCAGTACAGCGCTCGTTGAGCGTCCGTGGCGTCACGTAGCGGGAAAACAATTAATCATTAATTGTGCATTGTAAAGGATTAACACGGGGCTATAGAAATTGCGGAATGGTCGATGCTTCGGCTAACGTAAAAGCTGCAATTTTTAAAAGCTGCGGGGGTAGAGCCCGGCTCCATGAGGAGACAAAGAAGAAGAGATGAAATGCATTACGGAAAAATGGAGGGGGTCTTTAAATAAAGGTCAACCTTAATTATAAAACAATAATTGATTTACAGTTGCAAGCGATGGAAAAGTGCGCACATGCAATTTAGTCGCATGTGCGCACTCTACCATTTGAAACTATGTGTTCTATTCGTGCGACTTTATAATCGCGCAACAGAAAATCGCAAGTGCGCCTAGCCAAAGCTGGATTTATAACACGCACAGCGCATAGAAAATAATTTAGCACATCATAGCATATGAAATGAACATATGGAAATTAGTACATCCATTTATAAGACGCACAGCGCATAGAAAATAATTTAGCATAGCATAGCATAGCACACGAATTGACCAATGTTCATTTACATGTGCGCTGTGCTGTGCTTCGGGTTTATTCGTTGCATTCGTGATAATTCGTTTTAGTTTTCTTCTTTATACACACGCGCATTCGTTGCTCATTATATTAATAATTTTTGCAAAATAGTCAAAACAAAATAATAAAATCACAAAGACAAATAATACCAAATCAAATCTGGTATAACCAACAAAACAGCTGTCATAACGTCATAATGACAACACTGTAAGACAAAGACAGAACGTGACTTCTTCTTTTACTTTGTATAGTAATCTGTGTTTGTGTGTGGCTTATAAATCCCCCGTTACGAAAATGCTATGCGCTGTGCTGTGCTATGTTGTACTAAATTATGTACTGTGCACTGTGCGCAGTTATAAATCCACCTTAAGGCGATTTTTCTCGAGCATTAGGCTAGGCGCGCACTTGCGATTTTCTGTCGCGCGACTATATAGTCGTACAAATAGAACACATAGTTTTATATGGGAATCAGTGGCGCACCCAGGATTGCATCTTAGGGGGGGCTAAGAATAATTTTGTAATGAAACCTGTAGTATGGCACAAGAAAGAAATGCGCCGCAGGCGAAATTTTTTTAGAGTTCAAGGTCAAACACCTTTAAATTGAAAGTTTCATTTTTTAAAAGATAAACAGTTGCACGTTTTACTCTCTTTCATGTGCACACACTTTGTTTTTTCGGTAGCTCTCTTGATATAATTTCATAAGAACGACTCTGAGCAGAGTCATGTCAGTTATAAATGTTGATATTAGTTCCAATAACATATATTTTAATTTTAGTTCATATTTAATGTATCAGTTCTTTCTTTCATCTTTTTAGTTTCACTCCCAAGTGCACCGTTGTTTAAGTTCAAAATTTCACCACAAGGTTCGCATTCTTATTAAAATATCCCAATAAATCGTAGGTACACATGCGTTATACGGAGTGTATATTATTGTATATTTGAACTATTTGAATTTAAGATAATCATAAAAACAGAAAAAAGGCGATTCTTTTTAGTCTTCAGTGAACTTAAATAATCTTACATATTGTTTAAAATGTTTAATGAAAAAATTTGACAAAAGTCCAGTCGTCTGGGGGGGGCTCAGGCCCCACGAGCCCCCCCCTTGAGTGCGCCCCTGATGGGAATACATGCGACTAACAAATAGCAGCGATTAAAAAAATGCAACCAGCCCTATTTTTCTAGCGACACGACTGTCACGATTTAAAATGAGTTGCAAAGAAAGGAATGAATCTACGCACACATGTAGCCGTGATACGGACTTACGCATTTATGCGAAAAATTAAGTATCTTTTAGTTATAAATTCAGATTTAAGTTAGTTGAAATGATAAGTTTAAGTTTATTTATTTGTTTGGGTTTTCATTAGGGAATATATTTTTTAAAGTGTTGAGTATCAAGTATCGTGACGGCAACGCTCCAAAAATATCCCCTCCTAATTCAAGCACGACTGTTATATACCTTTTCCCATAAAAAAGGGCACTAAATCAAACCAAGTAACAGTAGCAGTAAGCCCTAATCATTTTGGGGTAAAATCTGGCACATTGTATCTTAAAATAAATTATGTAGTTACAAATTTAAATAGTTGACAAACAATCAATATGAAAAGAATAGGGAAAATTATATAATTAAATTACTATAAATTTTGAAACAAGATCATTTATTGTGTTGACCAGTGTAGTGTCTTTGTTTTGTTTAATTCCATTAACCACAATCAATTATATCGTTTTAAAATAGGCTAATAATTATCATCAAATTAATACTGCGGTAGATATAGGAATTCCTCTTTACATTTTCTGTTGAGGAAAAGTTCGCATTAATTATTGTTATGAATTCATATAGGCATTTGGTATTCACGCACGCGAATTATTTGCACTAGGAAATTAATCGAATTATCGATACGTTTGGAATATTATGGTTTACTGCATTTTATAGCTAATTACGTTAAAATTACATTTGTATTTCATAATCTCGCTTGTTGTTGGTTGTCGGATTTCACTAGACTGCAAAATTTAACTTGAATTTATTTTTTGGTGGATTGGACTTTATTATATTTCATTTGTAATCATTAATTTTAATTGCGTTTTGCTCTTATTTATCTACACTTGCCTTCATGTTCTACTATGTAACATTTATTTTGTTCAATATTCGACATACAAGCTTAAAAAACAAATCAAAAACATTTTAGACTGATACCTAATCTTATTAAAAAATATTAACTATCTTCTGCTAAATAATACATTCATTATATTATTATTTTCTGTGAATAATGTTATTTATTACTCACTATCTGGGTGGACCATTTAATGTGCAATAGTTTGCGCAAAAACCAATTTAACATATTGCATATTAAAAAATGTCTTTGCATACTTAAGCTTTCACAGGTCCCGGTCTCGATTTAAATTCAACATTCATTAATGGTATGGATTTACTAAATCTTTTCGTTCAATATGTCATTGTACTGTTTCAAATCACTCAACTGGCTTTTTGACCAATAAAACTTCTTGTATTATGGCTTTAGGCCAATAGAACTTTCTGTAATTCAACACATTCAAACATTTTAATCCGGTTCTCAGGAAACACATATAAATGCAAGCCACACCGTACCGAAAAAATTCTAGTGAATGTATAAACTATTTGTTCATTTGAGTGTTGTTTTTAGCAGTTACTTGGTCAAGTTAGTATTGTTATAATTTTATTTACATTTTATTTAGAACAGATTCTAGCGCAGATGTAAGAATCAAACAAACTTTTTGATTGTGTTTTGATTCTTCTATGTTCTATATCATCGCATGCATTTTTATGTGAAAGTAGCTCCCTATGTTATTGTTTGATGTTCTAGCCATAGGGTTCATGCTATGTGGTTTATGGGTTCAACTTCAAATCCACTAAACTGAGAATACACTCGGAAGCAACTGATCAAGATTGTTAGCGAGCAAGTCGAGGAATACTGATCAAACATGAAATGCTGAGTAATTCAATTTTCTTATATTTACTCAATCATAACTGATTTTATTGAGGTTCTATTGATTAGGGAGGATACGGATAATAAGAATAAGAGAGAACTTCTTTGGATGGATTCCCATTCGAATTACGCAGTTGTTGGTAAATACAAAACCGTGTTAAATTTTAAACTCGACAGAGTGTCAGTTTTTTGTAAACACTAAACAGTGTTGTAACTTATCTAGATAATTTTATCTATTATCTTATCTAGATAATTTTTCTTATTTATCTATTATCTTATCTAGATAAAATTACAAATAATCTTTATCTACGTTTTAATATCATCTAGATAATAATTTTAGTAAAATTATAACAAACTTTTTCATTCATAATTTTAATCGAATTTAAATGTAATGTAAAATGTACATTATTTATATTATCTATAAATTAATTAATAATTATCTAGATAACCATTATTTATCTTTTATCTATTTATCTAGATAATTTTTCCAATGGTTATCTATTATCTTATCTAGATTGATAAAAAACAAGTTATCTTTATTTTTATCTAGATAAAAAATATTCTTGTCTATTACAAAACAATACTGTTTATAAATAATCTTAAACCAGTAACTTACACATATACAAACTTATATCTGACGCCTTTTACCTAACTTAGGTGTGGCAATATAGACAGGTACCTACCTATATATTTTAACGTATGTGCAGTAACCAGCCGTCATCTCAAAGGTATTCATTTACTAATTTCTATTTAGTAACCGTTAATATTTCTTGCTCTTTTTTTCATGTAACCTATTATAATTGCTGTCCGGTCCATATATGTAGGTATAGCTGTCACTGTGTATCTAAATTCCTATAATATGCAAATTTAAATAACAATATACTATTTTAATGTATGTGCGGTTATCAGCCGTCAACTCAAAAGTAATCAACGCTGTTAGTAGTTGTTTGTGCTTGCTCTTGCTTTTCCATGTAATGTCAATATATGGTTGCTTTCCGGTCCATATGCCTATGTATAGAAGATATTGTGTACGACGTACTTATCTTTAACTCCAATAACATGCAAAGTAGAATGTTTAAATTATTTTAAAATATCTTGTTGTGTGGCTTATAAATCCCCCGATACGAAAATGCTATGCGCTGTGCTGTGCTATGTTGTACTAAATTATGTACTGTGCACTGTGCGCAGTTATAAATCCACCTTAAGGCGATTTTTCTCGAGCATTAGGCTAGGCGCGCACTTGCGATTTTCTGTCGCGCGACTATATAGTCGTACAAATAGAACACATAGTTTTATATGGGAATGCGCGCACATGCGACTAACAAATAGCAGCGATTAAAAAAATGCAACCAGCCCTCTTTTTCTAGCGACACGACTGTCACGATTTAAAATGAGTTGCAAAGAAAGGAATGAATCTACGCACACATGTAGCCGTGATACGGACTTACGCATTTATGCGAAAAATTAAGTATCTTTTAGTTATAAATTCAGATTTAAGTTAGTTGAAATGATAAGTTTAAGTTTATTTATTTGTTTGGGTTTTCATTAGGGAATATATTTTTTAAAGTGTTGAGTATCAAGTATCGTGACGGCAACGCTCCAAAAATATCCCCTCCTAATTCAAGCACGACTGTTATATACCTTTTCCCATAAAAAAGGGCACTAAATCAACCAAGTAACAGTAGCAGTAAGCCCTAATCATTTTGGGGTAAAATCTGGCACATTGTATCTTAAAATAAATTATTATTATTATTATTTTATCTATTTATCTAGATAATTTTTCCAATGGTTATCTATTATCTTATCTAGATTGATAAAAAACAAGTTATCTTTATTTTTATCTAGATAAAAAATATTCTTGTCTATTACAAAACAATACTGTTTATAAATAATCTTAAACCAGTAACTTACACATATACAAACTTATATCTGACGCCTTTTACCTAACTTAGGTGTGGCAATATAGACAGGTACCTACCTATATATTTTAACGTATGTGCAGTAACCAGCCGTCATCTCAAAGGTATTCATTTACTAATTTCTATTTAGTAACCGTTAATATTTCTTGCTCTTTTTTTCATGTAACCTATTATAATTGCTGTCCGGTCCATATATGTAGGTATAGCTGTCACTGTGTATCTAAATTCCTATAATATGCAAATTTAAATAACAATATACTATTTTAATGTATGTGCGGTTATCAGCCGTCAACTCAAAAGTAATCAACGCTGTTAGTAGTTGTTTGTGCTTGCTCTTGCTTTTCCATGTAATGTCAATATATGGTTGCTTTCCGGTCCATATGCCTATGTATAGAAGATATTGTGTACGACGTACTTATCTTTAACTCCAATAACATGCAAAGTAGAATGTTTAAATTATTTTAAAATATCTTGTTGAAATCTTTCAAATAGAGGCTGCAGGAAATGTTCTGTTACATTTCTCATAGACTTATAATTTAAAAACGTATCACGACTTATCAGCTACTAACTCTAACTGTACCTCAAGATTAAAGACGTAATTCTCACCGGATACTAATTAGAGTAACAACTTGACGACTATTTATTTGTTTTATTTACAATGCTCAGTGAATCGGAACCAATACTAACTCAGTCTTTCCAAGGAAGGTATAAGCATGGGCGTTTCATGTTTCCACCTTTACGAAATCCCATTTACCATTCTTTAGCTAAATATCTCGCCATCTTATTTATTTTGTTGTGTTTAGTACTTGAGTGTTAGAAAGTTGTTGCGCATGCGCATGGTTTACTGGTAGAGCTTTAAGTTGTTGAAGATATTCCCACGATCCTAGCTCTGCTACGTATCTAGTATTTTAATAGATATGGTGTGTCTCTAGCACGACTAATAATTACAAGATGCTTGATACGTAAGACGAAGTGTAGTGTAGTATACTGTATACTCTGAGGAGTTTACCAGTGGCTGCCAAACTCTTTCATAAAAGGAAGTGGAACAAACCGACCTTCTTCTAAAGAACCGAATTCATTGTTAATTGTTCACATTATTTGTTTTAAAGAAGAACGAATATCAAAAGCAATCGCGTTTTTCCGTATTTGATATGATACATTTTTTATTTTGCCATAAACTAAATCTATATGTAATGTAACTCTTTTAATCCAACTTAGATATGCCACATACTGATTTAGATTTTACCGTGTGTGCGAATATCAATCCTCAACTCACAAGTATTAACGGTATATGGTGTATCTGAGTATTCAGAACAGAACCACAATCGGTCACACAGAGCACTCGGCTATTCAGCTTATATTATTATTTTTTATACAGGGTGTTTTACAATTTCAGGATAAAAATAAAATGATTGATACTATACATGATGTACCTAATTAACTTTTTCACTCAAGTTACCGAATTTTCAGTTCATTGCTGGAAAATATCAAAAATTTCAAAAAATAATAAAGTATAATATTACATTTGGAATAGCAGTCATATTAAATATATGTATGTAAGTAACTCATGTAGAATATTATCAAGTATCACTTACCTGCCGTTTTTACCTCATTGGTCAATTGACAAACCTTTGTGCAAGAGACATTATAATTTTATAAAAACTTATTTTCCGTTAGTTTTTGGCACGTTTTTATAAAATTGATGAAACCCAGTTATATTAGGTATCCCTCTTTTAAAGTTTGAGAGTCGCTGTTTGAAGGTCTATCTCTTACTGAGAAGTACAAATTGCAGAACTCATTGCGTTTTCTCTCCACTGACTTCGAGTTGTTCATCAGCAGGTTTTTTCAGTTTTGATTTTAATGATGCGTTGATTTCTATTATATTAACACTATGGGGTCTTGTGGTCTGAGGTGTTGCGCATTCATTTCTTTTTGTTGGTAGTTATTACCATGAACAAATTTACTCGGAACTTTCAGAGGAAGCCAAAGAAAAGGTTTGTGATTCTTTCATTTGATTTGTGAGTAAGGAGAAAACAAGTGTTTGGCGTACAACATTATAGTAATGAAACGACATTTATTATATACAATTAGCCTTCTATAAACTGTACTTTCTTACAGACATTAAGAGGAAATACTTGGTCCTGCAATTTAATTTTGTATAAAACTAAGAATTGTAATTTATTAAAAAGAGTAGGTATTAAATAATTAGGCGTTTTACCAAAGAACTTAAAATAGCAATAAATTATTTATTAATATATTTGTTATTTATATTCCTTTTTTAATTATCAATGTAACGTAAAAAAGGACTACTTACTCCTAATTTTTTATTTTTACTTTTCCTTTGTTTAAATCTGCACTTGGGTTGCCTACGTTTTTGATAATCTTGCTATGAAAACTCAGCAATGACATTTTGATAAAATTCATTCAAAGATTAACTTACGTTCCATGGTGACGTCAAGCCTATCTGAATTTGTTCAAGATATATTTAAAAAATCCGTCCTTGTAACACTCTATTATGAACCCTTACATTGTTCTCATTATGAGGCCAAAGAAAACTTTATTATAAAATAAACATTTAACAAGTTTAAAATATGATATAACATTTATACGTTTTTACTTATTCATTATAGATAATTAGATAGGTACTTAATATGAAAATATCTGCTTCTTTTAAAAACCTATATAAGTAAAATTTGTAAATACTTTGAAGAAAAAATGTCAGTTAATAAATTTAAACAAAAAGAAAATTGACTATTGTATTGTGCTTCCTGTTTATTTTACTGCACTTATGTTGTTTTGTTTAAGCCTTCCTTCAATACCTATTATATGAATCAAGAATATTAAAATACAAAAGAGTATAAATAAGCGGTGTCTTTTATAAATTTATGTACAAAATAATAAAGATACCATCCACTTAAACGGTAATTTTAGTAACAAGCCTTTTACGAATACAATAATTCCGGTACTTGTAGGTAGGTACTTATCTTTCTATAATATTTTACAATATTGCTGATAACTTTACCTTCATTGTTTTATGCAAATCTGCTTTAACGTTATTGCAGCAAGTAAAATAAAAAATTACTCTGATTTGAACTGCACGCGAGTTGAGAAATTCAATCTAGAATGCACTGGAGCACGGCTTTGTATAAATAATAAATTATTAAGCTGCTTGACTTTTTATGTTGACGGTTAAGTATGACTTTACTACTGTTTTGTTATTACGCTATTGTATTGTGTCTAATTTAAACTTTATTTTCGTTCTGTGCTGTGTGTGTAAATAAAATAAATATTAATTTGCTGCTGCATTCGATAACAATACCAGAATGACGTTGGAGTAAATATAAAGTTTATTATGTTATTTCATTCACTCGGGGTCATATTCACGTAGTTACTCACCTTCAATCACCCACTTACATCCTTTTTATTCGAATTTATTGTAAGATTGATTTTTATTTTGTTGATGCATACCTGTGACGAAATAAAAATGATTGTGGGGTCATCGCATTAAAGAACTATAAATCATTGTAATTTATTAAACTTTATTTTTGTAGAATATACAAGCTGTACATAGGTACGTTAAGAGTACACACAGTTTGAAAATGAAAGATTACAGATCAAAAATAATTTTTCAAAAATTCTAAAAATCATTTATAAGATATTTAAAGAATATATTATGAATAAGTTATGTTATGTATGATGTTATTTTTAGAACTACTATATTAATTGTGGTTGTAATGTTGAGCAGTCAGTATTTGATGTGATCAGATGCATGACTTTCGTACACAATCTCAATCATTTCTTGTCACTATTTTTAACATAACTTCCAATTATTTAATTAAAGTAGTATCATGTATAAATGAATCTATTTAGTTGTTCATTGAATTAAATTTGTAATAGTATAATTATTATGCGAATCCAGTGGTATTTAATATGAACCATGTAAGTAAACTTTCCTTTATTTGTGATGACGTACGAATCCGGAGTTCGGCAATGTGTGATTATCGTAAAATTGTAAAAAGTCTTGCAAGTAATAGCGCTCGGATGCTTCAAGCTGACCACTTGATCGTCTTCAAATCTCTCCGTTGCCGTTTTGAATTTAAAAGGTCGTCGCACGGATTGAGATTCTGACTCCACCAAGACGAATCAGTCGAAGTGGTTGGATTCCACTATAAGCATCTACCAGTGTATAATTGAGAGTAAATCTTGTTGAATGGTTACCAGCAAAATTAATGAGTGTGTGTGTACTATAATAAATAAATAAAATAAAGTTATAAACACTCCAGTTATTAATGGTTGTTAAAAACTAGACATTTTGAAATAAAAAACTATTTATCTTTATTTGCCACCTAAAACGTGAAAATTACCCCAACATTTCATTCTTATGTATATATTTTCTCCCCTTGATATGGCCTTGAAAAAGTACCCCATTTGTCCTTAAAAGCATGTTATATTTCTTCTAAACGAGCGGAAGAAAAACTTTTCAATATGAATATTAAAAACTTCGGCGCTATATTTCAGTATTTCCCTCATGTATCTAATTTTATCTCTTGACACTGATAGATGAATTAATAATTAAAGTAAGTAGAAATATAGCAGCTAGAGTCAAACTCGCTCCCTTCATTAAAGTTCTACCCTAAAATCACTTGAGGCGCTTCCCCTAGCATATTAAAAATTTAATGTTTGCCATAAATACGCACAAACAAATGATTTCCAATTTTAAAGACAATTTTCTTCCGACCCCCTCCATTTTAATTTTAACCCGGCTTTATTCAGTCGTTTAGGTAGTTTTAAGTGCAAATTTTATAACACGGATTTACATTTTCGGATTATTTACGAATAAGGTAGGTGATATTAAGATTCAAATTTGTGTCACCTGTAGAAGATAAAAAACACTCGCTGAGATAAAAAATCTGCATTCTCTCCGATCTTATTAAAATATTCCATGCGTCTCTGATATCTATTGTAGTGAGATGAATCTAACTTTTAATTCGAAAAGTTTGATTTGTTTTCACATTATTTTTATTTCTTCAATTTTCATTAAAACAAAGTATGCGGCGTAATATTGAATATTATTTTCTTTTTTAATGAAAATCAGGTTCGAATTACTTAAGAATCCAAACATATTTGGTTTAATTAAAATAAAATAATTTCGAGGATCATAAAACCGGCTAGGTACTAGTTATATAGGAGTATAGCGGAGTAGCTTTGTATAGGGATTCTAAAACTTTTTACAATCAATAATGTTTTATTATATCGTACCTACTATTCAGTTTCGGATATTTCATTCTATTAATTTTTTTTATGAAATCGTACAATAATGAGTAACTTTAGCTTCGCAAAATTGTAGTAAAAAATACAACTTTATAGCACCGCATTTTTTGACCAATCAGAACGCTGCCAGTGCATTCGATCGATGACGAGAATTGGCCCAGAATGTCGGCTATTGTTGTTGCAACCCGTAAGCACCATTTGTTTTGTGGTCTGTTTCTAATTTAATATAATTTTTGCGATTTCATAAAAATATAACATAATTACAATAATTTATTTACCTATACGAGCCATGTCGTGTATCGCAATTAATTTTTTTTTTAAATAGGTACTTATTTGTATGAAATTTACGTGTGTCTATCATAATGAAAATCTGTATCAAATAAAAATTTATTATTAATCTGACAAAAAAAATTATACATATAGGTAATTTGTTTCTCTTCAAACTTTTCAATTATCAAATCATATTAATCACATACAGCATATATATTCAAATAAAACAATGTGGTACAATTTCTTGATGAATCCGTACAACTGTAGTTTACTTCCCGTTAAAGTTTTAGAATTTCTGTTTCCGTAACGAACCAAGCAATTTACGCTACACTAACAGGTCCTAGAACTTTCGAAGTAGGCCCTAAATTGCCGAACTTTCTATCTTACTACTAATAAAAGTATACTGAATCATAGCCAATAAAATGATGCCTGATACACTTTATTATTTGCTTATTTACTAACATATAATCAAAGTAAATTAAGACGTGAATATGTTAGAAGATAACTAGAGACGGTTTCTAGTTTCGTTGGTAATTATTTTACACGGAAATTAAATTAATAATATGTTACACTTTTCAAAAATAAATATATTAACGAGAATAGTAATAAGTATAATTATTTACCAAATTATAGGTTCTAGATTTGCAATTTTTAATAAGAGGCACCAACACCAAATTAGACATTTTTGGAATAAAATGTTATGTTACACTCAAAAGCCTCAATCACATATTGATTTAGTTTTAAGGTTTACATTTGTTATGTTTACCTTTAAAAATGTTTAAATTCATGCAATTATACGAGCATTCGCACTTTCCACTTTCAAGCACTAGTTAATGCTTGAAAACTTCAAACTTTAGGTTTACGTTTACCACTTACTAAAGCTATTTTAAATTTATTATATGATGAATGCTATATTTCTTAAACATAAATGCAAACTAAATGCTTATATGTGAATGAGGCTTAAAGCTAGATTCACACGTACCCAATTATTATAAGTATAACAAGTGCTAAATTAACCAACCAGCGCTTCCCCAAAATTATAACATTGGGCGCTGGTTCGCTGGTTGGTTAAATAAATAATACCCTTATTTTAAAAAGGAATGACAGATAATTATGTATTTATGTTACTCGTAAATGTTTCTTATTTATAATAACTTAGTTTATTTTTAATTTTATTGTACCAGTGGAGTAGCTTAAGTAAACAACGAAATTTAAAGTCATAATGCACCTGGCTCGAACAACAGCGTTTAAAAAACGATAGTTTTCATTTAGCAACAAAAAGAAATAGAGCTGTGCTCTGTACGACCGTGCATTCCATTTAACGAACTTTATTTATTCCAGCTAGTACGGCACTTTGAGAATGCACCTTACAAACGCCAATATCTATAAAAGTCTGGACGGTCAAATAGCTGTCATATTTCAAGCTCTTTTATCACAACCACAGTCGAGCCACGTTTTTTGCGTTTTATTTTTTAAGTACTTCCTCTTCATTTGTCTGTCAGCACAATTAAAAATCCATATACCAAAATGTCACACTGTGCACTATCTTAGACTAGAGATCTCATTCAATTTTAGATGTTTACCGCCGAATACAGGAATTTAAGTCGTCAAAATGGTGAAAACTTGGTCCGTTCTTCTTCAAACTTACATTAATATTTAATATTTTGATGAAAGATTGGTATATTTAATTATGGTAATTACAAGTATGAATGTTAAGTAAACGAGTAGGGAAGACCGGGGTGTTTGTGACATTTTTTAGAAAATTTGTTCTAACGTTTTATTGGGTAAGGTAAAGCGATTAAAATGAAATTGTTAGGATTTAAAAAGTAGGTTGTTGGCTATACAATATGATATTTATTTAGAGGCTAATGTAATGGTAAGTAGATGCAAATTGTAGTTTTTCAAAATTTGACAGGTGTCACAACCAACCCCAGCCTTGGGGTAGGTTGTTACAACATAGAGGGCAAAAAGTTACAGAAATCGTCTTGAACATTTTAATCACTTATTTCTAATTTTAATCAATGGAATTACTTTAATTAGTCAGTTTTCAATGTTGATTTCTTTCTGATTAACAATGAACATTTTTTCTGGTGTATCTGTACCTGATTTTCTTGTCTTACGTGCATTCGTCTTCACTATTGGCGCAGCTTTCGGATAAGATTTATTTATTTTAGAAGAAAAAGTTGCATTATCATTGTTAAGTAAGTCCTTATCTTCAAAATAATAAAGAAATTCAAAAAATAATTTATCATATTAAACTCGAATATACTAACCTAAACTATCTATACTTCTATCAGGTGCACATCCTAATTGGTATTGAAATATATATTTTGTCGTGTGTGCGACAACTCATCGGTACTAATTTTTTTACAATATGTTAAATAGTTATTTTATTTTATAAAGTTAATTTTAAATTACAGCTGTCAGAAATATTTCGTTTTCAAATTTTATGTATATACGTACTTAATTTTAGTTAAGAATTTGACACACCGATTTTACATGCAATAACAAAAACATGACACTAAATCCAACAATTGACAGTTTATGTTGTCAATGATATGTTTTTATTATGTGAATTTGGCTTACGATTCACTAATCACAGTGCCAATACCTACTCTATTGGAACATGGAACAAAGTATTGGTACTTGTTATACTTTGTATAGTACCTATAACTTTAACATAAAGCAAGTATAATAATTAATGTACTATTAAACAGTACCTACTTTTAGATGAAAAATATCGAACAATCAACAATTTACTCCCCGGAAATGAGGCTCCATTCTGTTTATCAAATACGGAAAATAAAACAAAGTAAAACAATTAATTATAACTACCGGTTAAGATAACGGAAACACAAACAAAATATATTACCATAATTGTATGGCAAATTGAAAATTCTGCTATTACAAATGTTTTGCATAAAGAACGTATCAAAAGACGAAAAGAAGCTACCTAATGAACTGTATCGCGTTACTACTGTCGATTAAACAAAATGGTCGAATGCCCGATCGCCCGATTCGTCTGCCTGTCTTCTTTATGCTGCCATTGCGATAATTATCGCCGAAAACGGAAAACACGAAACGGAAGAATAAAAGAATAAAGACGAATAAAGGAATAAAGGCTCTAGATCTTTCAGTGCTAGGCGGGCGCCCTTAAAGAGGCCATGATGGCAAACATACATTCAACAATAATTATGTGCAGAGATATTCTGACAACTTAGGTTCGAATTCAGTCTGGTACCAATACATAATGTACCAATTGTTAAATTTTATCCGATAATTCAGAAATATCGTATACCTAGGCAGTAGTTGCGCGTGTTACAGCGCTCAGCTCTCTGCATGCTATGACGTATGAACTCCCGGAGTTTTGTGGTTTGAATCGCCCTGACGGCAGTGTTTGATTGTCGTTAAATTGTAAAAACATATTACAATTAAATCGCACTTGGACAGTCAAGCTATATAAAAACTGAATCCTCCTTAATATAGTCCAGGTTGCAAAAAAATCTCTCCGTTGCCGCATTGAATTTCACAGGTAGTCGTACGGATTGAGATTCCGACTGCACCAAGATGAATTATTGGTCGAAGTGGCTGGATGCCACTATAATTATATCTACCACTTTTTAATCGTGAGTGAATCCTGTTGAATGGTTACCAACAAAATTAAAATATAGGTATTACATATCTTACATGACTATTGGCTAACTTGAGTATGGCAGAAATTACATATTTTCTTATTTTACCTACATTTTGTTTATTTTATTTTATATTTACTTTAATTGCCTCCTGACAAGGGCGAGCCATGGTAGTTCTTCTATCTAACCCTGTCGCACAATCTCTGATTACAACCACCAGCCGATGCCCGATAGCTTTGTGGTTGCCAATTATATCTCAACTTGTAATGGTGACGATAGTAGAAACTGATCCAAATCAAGCCATGAAAATTTAACATATGAACCGGATTCGAACCCACGACCTGTGTTATCAAAAGTATACAGTTCATAATAAAATTGAGGTCTTATTTTTGTTGCAGTTTTTGTTTTGTGCAGTTAAACTGAAATGGTACCAGACTGAATACACATCGTAATGTACAAAATTTTCTCTGTCTTCTCGTTGAATTTGTTTTTCCGACAATTAAATACCTACGAAGTTGTTTGATCGCTCCATGATTGATTAGATTTCGTAACCTAAATTTTCTGTTAAAAACAGCAGAGAAATTTTCAAATTAATTTATAACTTTCTCGATATCAAAACACATCCTGTGATTACGTGGTGTTTATACAAGAAAGTCAAACACGGAGAACTTTTTCATTTTTGCTTTTAACTTTAATCTTTATCATCGGGATGGAAAAGCAAAAATCATTACAATCGGAAATTAATGGTTATGTCTCTTTAAAGTAGGCATTTCATTGTACATGTACATGTACATATAATTACTTAATCCTTAAGCCTATCTACCTTTCAGTGTAAGGCTGTACATTTAAATAATATACAATAAATAAAGTAGGATCAAAACTAAAAAGAAAACCGATACTTTATATACATATAAGTGTTTTAAAAATGAAGACTTTTATAAAAACTTAACAAATTTAAAGAAAAATTTAAGTTTGGTATTAATCGCAAAATATTTTTTAAAAATAATTATCCCAATAGTGATGTTATTTAAAAACTTTACTTGATGTTTGCACAACAGAATTTCAATTTTCGGTAATGTACCATGTAGCATATCCAAATTTACAGTTTGTTGTTAAAAACGTATATTCATGTGAACAATAGAATATTTCTGGTAGCAGTCTTTTAAAATTTACCATAAAATACATTGTATGGGGTATTACATTTCAAGGCACCAGTCGAGGAGAATATAAGTATGTGAATAATTAAATATCTTTACAGTCGAGATATATAGGTATTATATTTTTTATCGCAAAATGATATTAAATTTTGACAGTAAAGCAAAATGTGAACACAAACAATTGTGATTATTATCACAATTATTACGGGTTGCTACGACAGTAGCCTGATATTTGGGCCAATTCGGCAATACTCGTCAGCAATAGAGTGCTTAGACACCGCTTTGATTAGTTGAAAAATGCGGAACTAAAGTTGTACTTTTCACTTCTATCTTGCGGAGCGAAAAAAACTCATTGTGGGATTTCATAAAGTCCTCCATATGTCTTTTGTGGATAAATCTGTGGATCTGTGGCGGCCCGAACTAAGGATCTCTCGGTCCATAGTTCGAAGCGCTGATCACTAGCCCATCCACGCGGACGTACATTTTATTATTACGAGTATTAAAATTTATAAAATAATAACTGATTTCTTCTTCTTTCAGAAACTGCAAACCATCGGCGAAGACTTCTGCGGCCTAGACGTGAACACTCCACTAGGAGGCGAACAGCCCATCGCCGCAGTCCCCGTTCTCTTGTTTTCCACTCGTCTGTCAGCAGTAGCAGCCACTAGCACCGGCGACTTCACCGTAGTGTTCGTTGGGACGGCTTCGGGACATCTCAAAAAGGTAGGAACTTTCACATGTTCTCCTGGTACGACAGTTCGTGCTCCGTAGAGTCGGAGTGTTTGTTGTATATTCCCTGGGATGCAATAGGAGTAGGAAAAGTTGGCTGTTGGTTCCTCAGGGAAAAACGGGAAGAGGAAATTGATGATTTGGGGAAGACGGTGTTAATTACTAATGTTATAGTTTTACTGGCTTTTTTATATTGCAACTATTGTACAGGCTGATTCACAACTTCGTGCACAAATTATAATGGTTGGTTTATAATGGATGTAACCAGTTACTTATTATGTATACTGTATCCATTATAATTTATTAACAATGCCTTACTAATCATGGATTTTAAAAATTCTTTAAAATTCATAAATTTAAGGGCTGTTTGCGCAAAGAGTACATTTATGGTACTATTGAATCGATGTAGGAATGGTATGAAATTAAATTTTAATTAATAATGCAATAGCGCATGGTACTGAAAATGAGATTTCTATCACAATTTACCTAATGTTAGATGGGAAACATTTTTGTTAAAAAAAGTTATTTATTTTTGAGTAAATTGAGAGAGAAATTATTTCTGTGATATCATTATTGTGTATAGGAGAAATGAGAGCATTCTACGTCACATATAAAATATCCCAATTTCATTATTTATTTTGTTGAATTTTTGTCCAAGAAAATACGTGTCCCCAAGTTTTTATCTCTACTTCAAAAATATTTTCTGAAAGAATCATGCAAGTAGCCTAATACTTGTACAAATAAATTTATGAAATTCCATATGAAAACAGCGGTACAAATGTGTTTGATTGAATAACCTAAAGATTAAAATTCTACATTTTGAAAAAAATTGTTCCAGTACCCTAATCAGCAGGTTAAGTACTTTTCCATTAAAATATTTGCACTACGTTGTGATTGTAAATCACCTGTATATTGTGAATTAGTAACATAGTGCTTGTTTTCATTTATAAATTTATCATTTGAAAATGGAGTTTAGATGTTGCTCACCATACTCCACTCATACAAATTAAATTGTCAATCAATCTGGTGGAATTCCGTTTCGATACTCATGCTAAGAGCGATTTAATCGTCATAGAATATTACTTTACCTGCAGGATATAATATTCTGGTTCATTTATACGAAATTTAAAGAAACAACTGACAATGCGATTATTGCGATTGGCATGACTGTTTCTCGTTGGTCATCTGAATTTTCTCCCGAAATTAATTCCTTCATATTGTCGCTCCCTCGCAGTAACTGTCGAACACTTTCAATTACAGGCAGTGAACCAGTTGATCCAAATTAAAATTTCGGTAAAATTCCGCGGCAAATCAAGAATTAGAAAATATCCTCTGTCACAATACTCTGGAGGCTTGCGCCTTCGTCTGCGGCTTTGGTCGGTAGGTTTCTGGTTAGCCAGCTGTCAGGGTGAGGTCCGCGGAGACCTACGATACACCTTCACTCTCCCTAAAACCTTTCTCTTCGATCCAGAGGCGTATTTCGAGAGGGAGGCTTCCAAAAGCTTCTTAAATCATTTAAAATTCTCTATACCTACTGCAAAATGCAATGTTTAAAAAAAAACTCTATATAGTAAACATCAAAATCCGTAATTCAGCGCTCTAATTGGTCGACAAAATTGGAACGTAAGTTATACTTTTTACTACGATTTGCGCAGCTTCAGTAACTTATTTTTGCACAATTTCAAAGAAATATTTTTACATGATCCGGACGTGACCAGTCGTGCGTGATCGAGCGTGACTATAAAAAAAAATTCGTGAGTGTGAGTGATCGTGAGTCAAACGTGAGTGGTGCGTGATTTCGTTTAATGATAATAATTTGGTAATAATATCCCAATTATGTGTCCCATGTCATTCTCCGAGTTGTTTGTATTGAGTATGTAATTTTTGATCGTACTCAAGATGTGGCTGCTAGGATAGACTTCCGTAATATCACTTACAGTACAGTACAAGAATAAGATATTTTTAAACATCCCATGGACGATTCATGTCATGTGGGCTGCTTTACCCTTTTCCACTGATATTTGTGTTATTTTGTTCAAAAAATTTGTTCCGTACAGCATGGATTTTTCAAGAGAAAATTGTGTATACGCCACTGTTCTCCGGGCTAAATCACAACGAAAAATTCACCATGTCGAAGAAAGGATCGATTTTGCGAGGCTGGTTTACGTTTTAAGCACTGTTTGAAAGTTTTATTTATCGAGCGATACAATACTGAGAAGTTTCGGACTGACTGTTTGAATTTATAGTAGGGGAATAAACAGTGTTTTGATGAAGGGAATAAACCAAAAGTTTCCTGAAAAACCGGGGAGAACTATTACCAGAAGAAAAGTTTGGGTTTGAAAAAGTAAACACTCCTGTTTTGACACTGTACATTATTCCATGTATCGAATGATCGAATCACCATTTTATAGATTCTTACATAATAATCTTGCTTTCTATGGTCTAAAGATATTTATTACAATAAGACTGTCGTTAATTCTCAAATTCTGTATATTATTTGACTGTTTTTAGTTGCACTAATAGACAGATCTTATTTTGGTCTTTGACCAGAAGCAGAAGTAAAAAATAATTTCGTTTCTTTATGCTATTTTGTTAAGAATTTATTGATTGTATTCCACTTTTATAAGTTTTAACTTAAATACAAATATTGTTATAAAATACACTATAGTTAAACTAATTTATAGATAAGTAAATAAATTAACGGTATTTTGTTTCAAAAGTAATTTTATATTATTAAAGAATACATAGGTAGGTACATAATACAAAATAGATAAAGTCAATCAAGTGCTCTTACCTGTGATATGTAACGGAATTGGATTATATCCTTTATTGTAAAGCAAAATAATTTAAATTTACTTGGAAATTTCTAAAAAATATGCTCTTTTCATTTTATAAATTTTGTCAGGGCAGTGTAATATATAAGCAAAAAAAATTGAAAAATTATTAAGTTTAGGTTTTTTTCAAATTTTAGTTTTCTTAATCACTTATTAAATTTTTGAATAAATTATTAAAAATTTATAACCTAAAAATATTTTTAGTACCTTATTTCAGATATTTAGTACCTACCTAAAACATGAATTTTTAAAACCTATTTAGGTAACTACTTTTGCAAATTTTAAAATTTAAATCTCTAGTTATGACGTATGAACCCGGAGTTCTGGGGTTCAAGTTAAAGCTCGCGTTTCAAGCTGACCAATGGAGTCTTAAATGTAGTCCTGGTTGCAATTGAATTTCTCCGTTGCCGCTTTCAAAGGTCGTCGCATGGATGGAGATTCTGATTGCACCAAGATGAATCGGTCGAAGAGGTTGGATTCCACTATAATAAAAATCTACCATTAATTGGGAGCAAATCTTGTTGAATGGTTACCATCAAAATTAAAATACACTAAATAGGTGTTTTCAGTTCAGAATCAAACGCGTCGCACCACTCGGCCACCAAAACTGACATCTAGAAAAAAATAGTGCTGATTTTTTGTTACTTTGTGCGAATATCAATCATACCAAAATAGTTCATTTTTCGTAGTGATTGAAAAACGTGATTTATTCAACGTGTTTGTGCGAATCGCCGTTCATCGCGCGTGCCTATAAATGACTGTCAAACAAAATGGCCTCTAAATCAGAATAATCCACTAGAAAAGTAAATAAATAAACATTAGTAGAAACAGCGAAAAACACAGGTAACTAAATCCGATTCCTCCCGGCGTAATCCTGTTGAATGCAAACTTGACGACATATTGGATTAAAATATTTCGCGATGCAAATTTCACTAAACCATAATAAAATCACGCCCGTGGGTGCACACATCACTATATGCGAATTTGGATTCGACTCATACGGAATAATATATGCGCAGCTATGCGCAAATCATAACATATAGACGTATATATCGTTCAACGTACAATTCTAGGGGTGAGCAAAATTACAAAGTGAAGATAATTTAAAAAACTGACGCGCTGCTAAATTAAAACGCCCGGTAAATCAGTGTACAGCTCTGAACAGAAAAATTTGTTTTTTATTGTTCTCCTACTGTCTTCTTTACAAGTAACTGAAAATAGCACGAAGCACGATTCAACATTGTTTTTCTGAATTATTTTTCTAAAAAACTGAATCACAAACGATTATTCTTTTTGTTAAATCTTGTCTAAAATATCAATTTTATTAAATCGTGAATAGTTTTTTTTTTATAAAGTATTGTTAAATACTTATTTGTGCACTTTCCACTAACAACCATGAATGCCCGTGAGTTTGGTTGACGACTGGTAACTGGTAACCACATAGGTAGGTATACGTAAAAAATATACAGGGTGTTGGATGTATCATAAATTCGAGTACATACGATAAGGTTGTATGTAGTTTGATGCTGGAAATCATTTTTCAGAAATTCGATACATTAGGGTAGTTTAGTTGCAAGAACCATTTTTGATGGATTCGCATAATTAACTTAATTAACAGGGCAGTGGTAGAAGTTGTACTACCCAACCTAAAAATGTTGACTGAATTATAATCTGTACGCTAGACAGCTGCTATCTGTCATATTATCGTTACATCTCTATTTTTACAAGTTGGACTCGTCCGGACGAATTTTGGTCTCTACACAAGTTTTTTCTCTGACTGCACAGACACTCTAGTAGTTTTGGTAAAACTAAATTGAATAAACACTTAAAATAAATTGCATCTGTGCCCCGTTTATCTGTACCGACTCATTTTATGGAAACTGAAATTCTCCTGAAAAATTAATTATAAGATCAAGCGATATACCTTGCTACGACATTAATATTAAATATAAATAAGATATTTAAATTTTATTTTAAATTTAATGTTTAGAATCATTAAAAATGTTTGAATCATTTAAAAAGTAATTTATTCCTTAATTACAATTTCCATATTTGTTTTTAACAGTTTGTACACTAATGTATATAAAACTAGTACAGAAGTAATATATTATTAATCGTTTGTAGTGCCTTTTAAAGAAATAATTTTACAGTTCATATGACTTATTTCAAATTATAGGTAATAATTGTTATTTAAAGGTATGAATGCCAGATTTAAAACTTGATTGTGTATGTTTAAGTAATTCCTAATTCGTAAGTTTGACATTAAAAATATTGACGATTTGTGACCAAAAAAACTGACATACAGATAAGATTCAAGAGAGCTAATTGTGCTCAAACAGTTTTAAAATTCAAAAAGAGAATTTTTATATTTATTCGCACGAAATGAATTTTACATTTCACCATTTTTTAAAAGTAAATAAATATTAATTTTAATTAATGTATAGGAACACAACCAGTGTTTGACATAAAAATACTTTGTTGACTGATGTAAAACTGTAAATTTTTAATATACTTTTCGCAATCTCGCTTGTTTACCATTAAAATAAATGTAAATATCAGACACTAAATTTAAAGTAAACAATATTTTCACGTAGGAGTAATTAATTTCATATGAAAATTTTTCTGTTTACCTAAAATGTTTACTTTAAAACATTCATGATGATTCTAATTATTTTCATTTAGAGTAAAGAGTTAACTATTTAAATATAAATTATGTAGGTACCTACTATATTTTTAGAAAAGTATGTTTTTACCTCTATTTTCAAATCTTATCTTATGGACAGTATTTTATGTAATCATTTTAATATTCAAATTAATGACTTCTGGAGTAATAAAAACGATTATATTTAAAACGAGTATTAGGTAGGTACACGGTTTGAATTAATTTGGCGTAATTTAGAGTTAGAGTTTTTTTTATTAAAAATGATTTTAAAAATACCAGTAAAAACGAGGCTTTCGTAATAAATTACAAAAATTTTATAGAATTTTTGCTTTATTTTTTTGATGGTAACCATTCAACAAGATTTTCTCCCAATTACAGAATGGTAGATGTTTTATAGTGGAATCCAACCTCTTCTAGACCTATTCATCTTGGTGCAGTGAGAATCTCAATCCGTGCAACAATCTTTGAAAGCCAAAGCAGAATCGGAGAAATTATTATGCAACCAAAACAATTACCTAAGACGATCAAGTGGTCAGCTTGAAGCGCCTGAGTTCGATTTAATTGCAATGAGTTCCATATATTAAGTATACAATATTTCATTCAATTTAAGGAAAAGCTGTTTTTGACACAGTTGTATTACATTACAATTAAAAAATATACTTATTTTATTACCTGAATAGCACATTAATTGAGGACAAAAATTCTAAATGTGTGACTGTTTAGAGCTAAATATTTTTAAAAAATTGTCTCGAATTCTAGACAACAGGCAAGCAGTTCATGAATTTTATATGTTAACTTGTTTTTGCTTTATCTACGTCTTGGTTTCCAATTGGCCAATCATAAGGTAGAAACGATTTCAAACATACTGTATTCTTTAAATAATGAGGTATAGTAGTAGTAGTAGTATAGAAGAAAATAAAAATACTCCTCAGTCAATACTTCTCTGAAGTAACATTTGCCATTACATCCCTCAGAAAGTTAAATAAACGAGCTTGCGTGGTGCGTGGTCTCGAATAAAGCTCTGATAATGATGTCCACATAACGCAGTAGAACACCAACACTGTAGTAAGTTCACTTCTCAAACGAAATGGGATGAAACGAAACGAAACGAAAGTGACGTGAGAGGCATGCTCATACCTCTCATTACCTGGGCCAAGAAAAAACTAACTAATTGCCCACCACTTTACCAGAGAGTTTTTTTACAGAAGTCGTTTCTCACCCGAAAATAGAGAAGAACGAAACAGAAAGAAAATACATCGGAAGGGTAAGGAACAGTGGTAGACGAACAGGAAAAATCCGAAATATCAGTCATAGAACATTATTTAATTCATCCTTTTAGATAATCAACGTCAATTGCTTTATACTCAATCTGTAAGAGACTAAGATCTTTGAAAAAATGATAAACATTAGTAGTTGAACAGGAAAATTAGAAAATATCAGTCGTAAACATTATTTTACTCTTCTTCTTAAATAACCAAAGTTTTGGTTTATTCTTAAGTCGGATTTATGCAGCATCATCATATTCACTAAAACACTGTTTATGCAGCGCTGTAATATGGTCATAGTAATAGTCATTATGATAATCAATTGGTTAGTTTTATTTCTTAAGGCTTTATATGGTTTTTTATGGTTGTCAACACATAGAACATTTGTTCCGAAACTATACACAAGACAGCAATAGTAACTGACAACAAGTTCGAATCCAGTCATGTATCTATGTTACCGGTAAAACCCGAAGTCAGTTAAATCTAACTAATTAAAACAAACCCCAATTTTGAATTGTCAATACGCGATGTTAGATAAGGTTAGGTTAATTTGTACAAATAGCAAATATCCTTAATTTTTTCGAGTTTTTACCAGTTAAAACTTGTTTCAACTGGCTTTGGATTTAAACGATATCTGCACTGATAACTTACAATACTTACTCAGATTGGGTAAACGGCAAACCATGTATCTGAAACAACATCAGCTATCATTTTTTCGATCATCTTCGTCGTCAGCTACATTGCATACCCGTAATAATAAGTAAGTTTTCCATTTTCTTGTTGACAGAAATTCAAAACTATCGGCAGTTTTCGCAGGAAAATCTCTCTCGTTTCCTCGTTGTATCTGACACGTCCGTTTAATTTCTCTTCTTTCGCTATCGCTGACTCAAACATAGAAAACTTCGTAGTTGGGCGAGTGCTTCAGTCAGATATGTCATTTTTTGTATTCGTAGGTCCGACGCGGTCTCGTACCGCCGTACCACCACGTGAGTTGACAGTTTCAATTTAAAAAGGTCCACATACGTTAGGGTGAAGGGTGAAAATGCTTTCGTGTGGACTGGAAACGCCGTTGCGGCCTGTGGTTTGCTCCAGAGTATGTCATCTTTATCCCTTTGAGCATTTTGTGGAAGAAAGTGAGAAAAAGAACGTGCTTGTTTAGTATTTCAGAATATACCTACAACAAAGACTATGGTAAAGTCATTCAAAACCAACCCAATTTTGCTGTTTTTACCAATTTCTTGTCAAATCTTTTCCTGATGTTATAGGTACTCCTATGTTATAAAAAAAATTAATAAGTTTTTGCAGGGAACACATTTTTGGAACCACTGGATTAAAGATTGCATAATGGATATCTGACTAATTATGAATGGAATAAAGTAAAATTTTAATGAATTAAACAATAGCAAGACAGTTATAAATTAAATAAATTTATGAAATTCCATATAGAATGCTGTTTGATGAAAAAACCTGTTAATTAAAATTACGAATTTTAAAATAATTCTTTCAGTTCAACATTCAGTAAGTTGAGTATTATATGTCATTAAAATATGCACGAAGTTGTGAATCCCCTTGTATGAAGAAATTTAGGTGGTGTGGAAGTTGATGTATATGAAACTGTATCCGTACATCATGTAGTCTGCCATTTAATTATTATCCTGAAGTTGTAAAACACAATGCATAGTCCAGTGTTACTGCACAAAAATCTCCTGTGTTGTGAATTCTCCACTAACAAACATGAGTACTCGTACACACGATATATTTATTATACTGATGACTTACAACATGTTAGGCTGCAACACCAAAATTAGATAAAAGTCAATTAATGTAGACAATTGCACCTTCTTAAAATGTGATTATAAAGAGAGAGAGAATATAATTTTATTTTTTGCTGCATGAAAAACAGGGTAAACTTCCACAAGTTCTGTATGTTTATATTTCTAAGCAATTGTGAGAAAAGAAATAAGTATACTCAATATTCGTTAAAATCATGTTAGTATTGATTATTAATATATTTTTGTGCATCTTGTTATCCAGTAAATATTTTGGTATTCCAATATTGGCAACACTACATTAATTAGTGCTGTGTTAATTATTGACAGTGCACGTGCAGGTACATTTACTCGTATTTTTGTGGTATTTGGTGAAATAATTACGTGAAATTTAGCAAATTATGTGATAAACATTTGCTGATCGATTGGAAATCCAGTGCTTCAGTGAGTATCCATAATCCAGAAACAAAGATTAGTTTATTTGACAAAATGAACAAAGATAGATTGTAGGTTATAATAATGCTTCGTCATATTAAATGACGTTTGACATAAAACATTTAACATTTATTCATAAAGTGTCGTTTACATAATGAAATTTATATTTTTTTGATTTTGTGCACCCAAGTTACAAAGTCTGACCGTCGACCAAAATATAGCATCACAATTTGGTAATATTGATGTCACAAACTGATAATCATACTCGGACGCTTTCTTCCGTAGAACCCACGTTTCCATGAGCGATTCATTCTGACATCTTAATACGTTACAATAAATGTATCTTATAGTGATATCATAATATGATAATAATTTAATTTGTCGTTGAATTAATGACAAGAATGGATTTTAATACTCTAATTAGAGAAATATAGGTATAGTAAAACGTTATAATGATTAAAAATTAAATGTATAAAAGATTTACAAAATTAACATATTACAAAAATTTATACTGATTCAGCTTTGTTTACGTAAACTGAGATGTGTTGCAAACCGAAAACTTGTTATTATTATTACTATTTGCTAATAAACGTAAATAAAATTAATACATTACTTAATGGTAGATGAAGCTAACATAGGTATTTATTAGAAACGCGAGCAAAAATAGTCTATCTTTATCTTCGAATTCATAACCACTGGCTACAACAAAAGCATATTTATTTGAACAAGAGCTTTTGTCTGCATACGCATTTTCCTTTTGATCTTTTTGGGTTTTTGTTATTCAGTATCTATAATATGCTCTATTAGAATTGTCAAAATGAGAAAGATTAGAATTGCTTTACTTTATAATGTTTTTAAAAGTTTTAGTTTTAAATTTATTTTACTTATTAATATACTACTACTACCATTCACTCTATATAAATATTTAATAACATAGAACTTCTCTAGAAGATCTCTGGTTCAAATCCAGCAAGGTCCAGATAAATTAAAATTTACATTCGTTCCCTTCTCAAGTTCAACGGAGTCTACTTGTATTTCATTGTTTATAATATAAACAATGAAAATTGGTAAATAAATTAATATTTTCGATTTTTTTAAATAAAAGCACATAAACATCATCATATTTTTATTACACTATGACGTCTTTAAACTCGCCGCTACAAGTTATAAAAACCGTGAGATCGCTCCACGTATTTACGTGTGACGGACGGGTTTATGACTAAAATCATATCCACCACTTCTCAGGTCATAATGCTGCTTGGGCTTGTATTGATTTTGGGATTTGACCAACTTGTTGGCGATGCCAGACAATTATTTTTTTTCGATCGGACGAAAACTGACACGTTTCCGATGTTTGTTTTGAACCGGAACTGATCAATCGATCAGACCGATTAATTTCTTTGATCGATCGGATTTGGATGATCGATAAAATAATAATAAAAAAGACTTGTATTGGATATTTTGTACGGTTCGAGTCCTTAGCTTAAATAATCAATATCATACGTGTTCTTATTTTGAGATAGACATAAAATAAAATTCAAATAATCATTTATTATTACACTACTCAAAAAACTTTTATCACTAAATTAAAAAATGGCTTTTATAAATTTAAATTCTTGTTTGAATAAAAAAAATTGTTCTTTGTTTAGATTTTATTTCAAAAATATGAACAATAAAAGATACAATTCCGTCTCGGAGTGTAGTAAAAAACGTCGCATCTCTCTCTGTCTCAGTACAGAAATTTTCGTAGTTCTCCATTGTGTTTAATTGGCCACACGTTGGCCTCAGTAAATCAACTCTCACGGTGAAGTTTGTGTCCAAGCATTAATTCGCTCGTTGGCGTCGGTGTAGCGTCGGTGGCGTCGGCGGTTGTATTGTCCTTTTGTCCTCGAGCGTCGAGCAGCCCGTGGGGAGCCCCCGCCGCGTAAAAACGCTAAGTACGCCACTGGTTATCCCCAGACAACGGACACTTTTTGAGATTAGGAGAATTGCAGCTGTGGCATGACGCCTGCACTCTGGGATTTAAAACTATTAGATGGATGTTTTTAGACCGCTTTTAATTTGCACTAATTTTAACCCCCAGGAATTACAAAATAAACAATACAGCATTACTCAACGAGAGTTAGGAATCACTCATATGAAAAGTCGAAATCATTCGAATATGTCAACTCGAGCAAAACACAATACTATACTCTGTTTTTAAACTTGGAGGAGTAAAACCAAAAGTCATATGTATGTATAGTATACTTTTAAGAGTCCCTAAAATTTCGATTTTAATTTCTATATCTATAGGTACATGTAATCAATTACTATACTGTAATTCACAATTTACCTACTATTCGATTATATTGAATCACAATCTTTAGAAATAAGAATTAGAAACAGACTGTAATTATTTAGGTATCTATAATATCTATAAAAAATTATGTATATTGAATAATTAATTCATTTTACACCTGCAAAATTTTGTGGTTTTTGCTCGGTATCTGTGATGCCCGTCTAACCGTCCTTCGAGTTATCTTTGAAAGACCTATACCTAGCCGTAACGCATTACAAAACAGCAGCAGTGAGGCAAGTTTAGAGAGAAACAGGCTTATGGCGTATAGCATTTGGGGAGTATCCCTATCACTCTCTAACTCAAGTAGAACATGGGTAAAATATTTCCGTTTTTAAATACAAACTACTATATTATTATATACAGGATGTTTCACAACTTCAGCAAATATTAAATGGCAGATTCTACATGATGTAGATCACGAAACAAAAATATTTTTTTCTTAATTCGCAAAATTAATCTGATCCATTGAAAGCAATTAAAGTAAATAAAATTAAAATAATAAATTGGCTGTAAATTCGTAATACCCCATTTGACATGAATCATCCATGGGATGTTTATAAACATCTTATTCTTGTAATTTAAGTGATATTTACTAGTCTAGTCTATCCTAGCCACATCCGAGTATACGATAAAAAATTATATACTCAATACAAACATCTCAGAGATTTACATGGGATGCATAATTGGGATATTATTACCAAATTACTAGCATTGGGATGTTACATAAGACAATGTTACTACGGGCGGACATTAGCAATCACTAGGATATTAATAGGATTTTAATGGGCAAATATAGCAAGGAACAAGCCGGGATGTTCACATTCTTGAAATTTTCGGGAGATTTTATTTTGTCAAGTGGGACTGGTAATTTTAACAAAAATGGCAAAAAAAAATTACTACCAAAATTGGCATATCCTACAATCTTTTGTTAAACCACGGCATAATGAATGTATTGTTTAATAGTTGTAGATGAAATATATTGTTAAGTTTACAGGGCAGTATAATTAGAATGAAATCTGTCTAAATCAACAGCATCCGCCAATGGAGATCTCCATAGAGGCCACGTCGGTGCGTCATCGTTTTCTCATTTTTCAAAATTTGAATTTAAAATCGCGTCGGAATTGAAGTATCTCGGGATACGGATAGATACAGCATTACACGACCTATGTACATCTTTTAATGGAGATTAATCGCTTTGTTCAGCCCGATATAGCGTCAAGATTAATTACGTTCCAGCTTAACTGAAAAGAAAAATGTGTTGAAATCTAGTAATGGATATTATTTCGAACAGAAAATTGCTTTTATAGAGCGCAGACAAAAACCTATCACCAATGCAACTGTAAATTTATCTCTAGATATATTATGCCTTTGAGTCTCATCACATAACTTGGTGTTTTCCTAATTCGAACATTAAGATCTTTTCTCACTTTGAAAGTCATAAGATCGAAAGTAATGGAGTATAATACAATAATTATTATTGTTATTATGTTTCTGTTGTTAAAATCTATGCACTATTATGTTACCATATGAGGCAATATTAATACACTTTACTGGTAATTTATTAGTAAAATCTAAACTTTTACTAGGATAGTTAAGAGGAATTAAAACAAAGGTCTTTACACCCTTAAAAATTTTTTTCTTCCTAGTTTAAAAACAGTATTACCATACAAAACAATGTAAATATTCCATTACGATTATACTAAACAAAATTTTATTTTGTGCTTTAAAATAACACATTATTTGCAATAATTTACCTAAATATTGTAGATAAGAATAAGTACTTGTCGTAACAATACAGGGTTAATCATAATCCCAGTACGTACAACTATAATCAGCTTATGAAACTATTTTTACCATTAGCGTATGTACTCGAAGCTATGTCATATGAATTTGTCGATTAAATATTGCTTCATTATTGGTCGTTTTAAATTTTAATACATCAATCGACAAAATTAAAGTTCAAACAGAAAAACGAATTTCAATAAACAGCTTAAATTTGTTGGACATCAGTTTAGTTTGATTGTAAAGAAAGGAGCTTACACGTGTTCTACTTTTACAAAATAAAAATAAAAACATTGTACGAGTATTACGCGCTTCAACCATATATCGAATGTTATGCATAATTTTTTTTTTAATATCTGAACTAGTATAGGTGGTATATCATAAAAGAAGCTTTTAACGTAAAAATATGAGGTTTTGTCAAAGTAGCAAATTCTACAAAAGAATGAAACATTGTCATGTTATTGTGAATATCTGATGGACACATAAAGAGCTTATATCTTATAATATGTTTATAGGTTTATACTCTTGTACACCAAGTGAAAAATGTTTATTTGAAAATCGTTTTTATTACACAGCTGACAACAATTCCTCTGTAAATATTTAATGCTAATGGTTATTAAATTCATAGGTATTAAACCGGATATCATTTAACGCTGCTTTATCCATGCATTATTTAAAAAGTTATGATACATGTGTTGAATGAAATAAAAGGATATATGGATAATTGCTAATGTACCTGCATTAGGAATAAATCAATCAATAAAAACATATTTCGCAATAATGACAATAATTTCCTAGTTTTCATTTATTGGCTACATATTGTAACGACAATATTGGCAAAAACTCAGTCATTTTAATACATTAATATCCGAGCGACATAGCTCATATTCTGCTTTAATATAGCACTAACACTTACAACCTAAACCTTTTAGGATCCGTCGCATATTTACAAAATCAGGAGCCCTTATGATGAGACTCGGTTGTCCGTCCGTCCGTCCTGTCTATCACGGCGTCACGGGCCTATAACTTCGAAACGGTTAATTATAGAAAGTTGAAATTTGGCACGTAGATAAATTTGTATATGCCGCAGATAATGCGAATGTCAAATTTTTCTTTCTTTATATCACAACCCCGAGGCGGGGTCATAAACAATTTTTTTTTAAATTGACATGTTGTAATATCGATGGAAAGAGCACATATCAAAGATACTAAAATATATTTATTTTAGGTCTGATTTTATTTAGTCTTCGAGATTTTACACAAAAAAGAAAATCGGGCGGTCGATCTGTTTGTCGCTATTCACAAAATTGTTAGTTTTAAGTTTTTAATGAGCTTTTTTTTAAATTAGTGCTTGAATTGATGAAACTATTGTAAACATTTGTGTCACTTTGATATTGCCAGCTGTCACTTTGACATATATAGCTACAACTGTCACATTAACATTGAAAATTGTCACTTTCACATTGACTGCTGCCATTTTGACATTCACAGCTACCACTTGGACATTGACAACTGTCAGTTTGACAACACTCACGTTATTTCAAAATTTGTCAAAATTTTCCTGAATGAAGCATAAAATTAAAGCCTTTACGAAAGCAAGTTATTAAAACTTATAGTCGGGCAAGTGCTTTGGTGGCCACAGCAGATTTTTTTTTATTTGTCTTTTGTCTTCTCTGAGTAAGTCTGTCGCATAACCATTGCGCCACCACTGGCAGTGTCTCCTGTTAATAAAACATCCGCATCTGCATCTGAGACTAGAGTTACAGTGTTTGTGTTGCATCGTGTAGCACGTTGCACTCGTATAGAAGCAGAGACATGGACTACAGCGGTTGCACAGCACTAAGTGATAATTGCCACAGACTAATTAAACGTTCATATTCGCGATGTGAAATTGAAAGCCCAACATTGATATATGGTGAGGAGATCAGCACTGTAGATTTGTGAAACTTGAATCAGTTGAATCTGTTGAAGTGCACTGAGATCAACTAATTGATTTCAGTTTGGCGAGGTTTAATTCTATGAGGGCAGGTCAGACCGCACGAATGTGTTTGTCAAAGGGGTGTCATTCTGTCATTTGTTTACTAGGGAGATCAACAAAATTATCGAAATTCATAATCTATCACACCTCTTACCAAATTTAACCCTTCAAAGCCGGAATTGTAAAATATTTTTAAAATTTCTATCAATTTGTACGCCAGACAGTTATTATAATTATTATATTTGGGTTTAGTTCTGTATATTTATTTATACGATGTTAATAATTATGATTTCTGAAAATGTCTATCAATCTATACAGTTAGTTTATAATGAGAAATGAAAAATAAATAAATAATTTTGCAACGGTGATGAAATTCTACACACAACTCTACATTGGACTTTGTACATTGATTTCGCCTTACTGAAGAACATCCTTCACCTGCAAAACGTTTTTATTTTCCTTTTGGGACTGACATTATTAAATGATCATTTTGATCATAAGGAATATTGTATAATACTATGACCATGCTCATTAACGCTGTAATAAACACGATTGTAACCATTTTGAATTGTACCATGTGTGTCATTAATATTAGTAATATTTGGAATTGGAACATGTCCTTACATATACTTAAAGCTTATGGCTTTCGCTATACTATACCTTTGGGAAGAGATTTTTGTCCAATTGAACTGAACTAGTCGGCAACATTACGCACTCAGCTATATATCCTATAAATCAGGATAAATTTTAATCCATTTCATGTGTTTGGTACCAAAAATTACAAATGACAAATAATTAAAATGATTTAAAGTTTGGATTCACGAAGCGCATACATTTTTGTTTATTTTAAAATTTTCTCCTTAGAAATACCACAGTTTATTTTATAATTTCGCCAGTGTTATCACACACAAACAATAGGTATATTAAGATTTCCTCTTTCTGCTGTTATTGTGTAGAATTATAAATGTACATTCACAGAATCGTAATTCTGTATTTCGCAGAACACTTTTACATTTACCAGCAACTTACGTTATTTAGAGCCATAGAAATTCCTGTTACTCGTTTCAAAATACCAAATGATATAAAATAGAAATCTACTCCTGCTAGTTTTCAAAATCACTAAAAGCACATCTTATTGATAAATGCTATTATATACCTTGGAAGAATGTTTTAAATCTTAATTAATTTGTTTCTTATTCCAATTTATTTTATTGCTATTGTGTTATCATATCTCTTGACATATTCCATACAATGTATTATTGTCTGCGGAAATAAATAAATAATCACAATAATAAATATTATTATTATGCTAAGAGTTATTTTAAAGCGGTTATCAGCTCACGGATACTCATGGTTGGTAGTGGAGAGATTTTATTGTGTACTTGGACTAAAATGTGCACCTGACCGGATTCAAACATAAGTTGTCACTTACCACACTCAACTTATTCAATAATATAGAGAAAACCGTTGAAATTGAGAAGCTACTGGAAAGTCAATGTTGCGTTTTAAAGATTCCAATAACCTACCTAAAAATAAACTTAACTTTGTCTCTATTGTAGTTTCGCGTTAAAATTTCGAGTTCCACTGCTCTCCCGGCATTCCTCTGTAGTTTTTGCACATCGGAACGCATTTCAGCGTTTCAGCGTTCAGTATTTAGTTAAACTAAATGGTTCTCGGAAAGCTATGAAGCTACTATGAGCCGAGCGTTCGATCGCTGCTCAGCTCAGGCTTCTGAAGTCGAAGTTTATTGTCCTGGATCGTTTGTTAAACTAATAACTATTGATCCTGAACGGAATAGGGAAGAAAGGGGGTAACTATGTTGTGATGGGTATTTGGGGATGAGTTTGCTCGCGCTTAAGCACCCATCACTTAGTGGAAATTTAATTTCTGTTTTTATAGGTTAGGATGAGCGAATAGCTGAGTTGACTGTGGTTCTAGCAACTCAGGTTCGAATTTAGTTAAGCACATATTTCAGTGAAATTGGTGTCTACCAAGATCACGAAAGTTGACGTTTAAAATATAAGTTTAATAAGGTTTGAGGGAAATCCCAAAGTAACTTTAGCATGTCCAGCTTAGGTTAGATGGACCACTGTGCAAAATGAGAATAACAGAACACTGTGAATCTTTATTCCTTTATTCTTATCAGAGTGAGAAAATATCTCGATATAAAATAATTCAGGTTGAAAACATGGTTCAAGGCGCATGCTTAAAGTTGGGGGAGAGGTAGATCAGCACTGTCACTTTGACACCCTTCAGCAAAAAGCTCAACAATTAAGGAATGTAAAATGCCGTTCAGAAAACCGTAAAACGCGAACCGTTAGCCAGCTCCGGGCAATCTAAATTTTAATTATCCGAATTCTAATCGCCAGGGAATCACAAAATAGGGGATCTTTAGAGTAGAAAGATACCTTTGTATATAAGCATGTAGTAGTTTTGATAAAGTTGAAGATATAAAGTTAACGTATAAAACGCTTTTTTCCCAACTTGAGTGTGGCAGCTTCACATGTTTAGAATCATCAATAGGTTTACATAATTTATGTGTGCTGTATGTCGTCAGCTCACAGGATGTTAGTCTAGAATAGATATGCCACAGGACGAATTTTGGACAGTTAATCCGTAATGTGTACCTAATAGCTAATACACATAATAATAATAATAATTGTTTATTTAGACTGTTTGCAATACAGATACAAGTATCCTTTAACATACACACAGTATAAAATATTTGAAAACTAATGAATCACTAATAATAATATTTACAATTTGGTTTTTTCCCGTCTCTGCTAGAGTACATTTTGATTATATTATTAAGATTTAGTAAACAGTGTATAAAGGCTAAGGTATCATCTCGCTTGCGCAGTTTTAAATTCGGGACTGTGAACGGTATTTCACTTAGTAGTTCAGGTACTAAAGTATTATTTTGAATAATATTACAAATAAAAGATATGTCTAATTATACACCTACGTTTTTCTGTACTCGGCTACTCCATTAACATGAAATATTATTCGCATTTCGTCAAAATATAGTTTTTTTACTTTTGACAAGTAAACAGATTGGATTCGAACCTGAGTTGTCAAGCCGGTCACATAATGCACTCGATTATTCGCCCTATGAGGGCCTTAAAATAGAAAATTCATTATTTTCTGTTAGAAACATGTGTCGTGTCTGCATAGTTACATTTTTGAATATATTTAAAACATTTAATAGGTTCTTAAAAATGAAACATAAATATATTTGTGTCATTTTCTTCGTTTGAAATACTTACAAGTGTACCTACCACTGAAATATATAATAACCGGCAGTTGCGTGTCGGGGTTTTACTCTATGCTAGAGTGAAGCAATTTAAAACATGTTTGTGGATGACTCGGGAAACTTCGTATACTATTGAAGATAAGATTTTCTTGGTCAGTATTGCAAGTCGCTCGCTGATGTTTCGCTGTTCGCTGGAAGTGTTTTCGTCAAATTGATTGGTTAATTTAGATCTCGCTCTTCCTTGTCGCTTGGCGCTACTCCGAAGTATCACGAACGTAAACGAAGGCAATCCGAGTCATCCAAATTCGCCGTTCAAATTGTTTCACTGGACACAGCCGTACGCGACTTCCAGTTAGTATACATTTCAGTGGTACCTACTTTACACTATTTTGAAATTGTACTTTAAAATTATATTTATAACTAAAATTAAATTTCACTAAAATGATTTCGTATAAAAAAGTGTTAAAACCGTAATAAAATAAATGTGTAATAAATTTACGATGAAATATGTATTCACAGTAAAATTTATCAATAATAATCAATTTCCAGCTTTAATTATTTAGTAAAATCAAATCACACATTTATGTGACATAAATTCTATTTCCACTATAATTGCATTTCCCAAAATGGCAAAATTATGACTATTTCATTTTCAATTATTCCATTCGCAATTCGCAGTTTGATATAATGACAGCATTAAAACTAAGCCCCATTGTGAAATGGGCTAAGTATCAATATAGAAAAGATGGGCGAGTAAGTTGGTCGTGCTCATTAATTGTAAAGTTAGTAATAGGAGCTGGGACTGTGGACTGAGTTCTCTGTCAGTAAATGGTCGCGGTTTGCAGTCAGTTTCGTGCGCACTTGTGCACGACATTCTCCTATGTTCCTAGTTCTATTCTCTTCTGCTATTGCCAACAGAATGTCTCTATAAATTTCCTGGACTGACTACCCGACATAACGCTCGCCCGAGAACTTCCCCAAATCGCTAAGATGATGAGATACTATGCAAACTTCTCACTTTTTTACTTTACAACAAGACCTCTTGTAAAACCTTTTTACGCTTCCACAAAAATCATTACATTTTCATTAAAATCTTCGCAACTTTTATAAAATTTCGTAATATCTACCAAATGTACACTTGAAATTATCTATAATAGAGATTGTTTTAAAACTAGGATGAGTAAAAACAAATAGGGTTGCCAGCCGTCCCGTATAATACGGAATTTCCCGTATTTAACCTTGTTGTCCCGTGTACCGTATTTTTAAAAACTAGACAATTATATTGAAATTCTACTGCAATTATATTATTATGGCCAATATAAGTGAAAATATATCCTAAATCCTAAAATCCTATGCTATAATGCTGATTATATTACCAATCGCGTCTGGAAAAGTTAAGTTTTTTCGATTTATCACAGATGTCGCACACGCTCACACGCGTGTGTTTGTTGTTGAAACTTGCACTTGGAAGCAGTCATCACAGCTCACAGCAGTTAGGTCTCAGGAGTCAAGCAGTGAAGCCAGACGGTTTCGGTTTACACAGTAAAAAGCTGCAAGCTACAAGGTAATCTTTAAACTGAAATCATGGCACTACATTTATAACTAGCTAAAAGAGAGTAAAACATGCAGTGTTTCATTACCGAAAGTTCAAATTTGAGATACCAATTTTACTTTGAACAAAAGAAAATGGACATTGGGAGTGTACAGGGTGATTCACAACTTCGTGCATATATTATACACTCAAGAATTGTTTCAAAATTCGCAATTTTAGTTTCCAGGTTTTTTAATCAAACAGATTTGAGTCACTGTTCTATTCTTGCCATTGTACAATTAATTACAATTTAGTTTTACTCCATTTATAGTTAATTTATAGTTAATATCCGTTATACAATCAACAATCCAGTGGTTCTAATGAAAACTGCTCTTAAATTTACGAATTTATAAAAATTCTTTTTTTTTCATGATCAAGAAGTTGAGTAATATATGCCATAAAAATATATGCATGAAGTTGTTAATCATCCTGTATATGTACGTGTACGTTCTACGTTACGATTTGGGGTTATTCCGCTGTATGATTTTATAGTAATTTAAATTTGGCTCATGAAGGCAATTATATTATATCACAAAGCGTATGAAGTTATAACATTCTATTTCTATTTGAGTATTTTTTGCAATGCCATGCAGCAAATTTCTGTACAATTACATGTTTCCTATTCCATGTTTTTAATCTGTCAGAGTAACTGGAGCATATAAACGAAGGTGTATATTTTCTCACGTATAGAAATAGTGCGTTATGCCTTTCCACCGTCGCACATTACAAAATTGAACTCGGCTGAATTTTTCCACCGCTGGTTTGTAAGAATTTGCAACACCAACCAGAATTTTATTCAATTTCTGCACGTTACGTAGTACGTCCTTTCATGGTTCGTGCTTTTGTCAGGACGAAAAAACATTTTGGAAATTGTGTTGCTATAACAAGCATTAGAAGGAACGTTGAAAAAATCTGCTTTTTCAGACGAAATCTAATATGGTTTCCATTTTAAGATTATAAATTTCTAGCATACATCGAAAAAAATGTTACATGTTGTATATACAGAATCTTTCCGTTAGTAATGAAAATATACCAATTTTATTTAATCATTATTGAAAATACTAATAGAAACATTATCTATATCATTAAGTAGCTGCCGTTTAATTTTTTTTCTTGAAGATGTGAAACAGCCTGTGTATTCAGTGACAATACGCTTTTTATACTATAGTTTTCTGTGAGTAATGTTGTAATTACTCACTTGTGACTAATTTAAAGTACCCTCTTTATTTTGGATTTTTAACCAATAAAACTTCTAACATTACAAGAATGACAATAAAAAAAATTACTGGAAACGAGTATTCAGTATGTAATCCTGTTTACACAAGCATTCTTTCATGTTTCTGAATTTTGAGAAAAATAATCCGCTAAATTGAATCTTCAATGTGTCTTTGAAAAGAAGAATTTGTAATTCAGTCATAGCTCCAAATTCTGAATTTCTTTTTTCTAAAATTCTTTCATGATTTCTGAATTTTGAAACAAGGAATCCTGGTGAAAATTGCCTGCCAAATAGCGGCGGCGCTAAATTAAATCTTCTATGCGTTTTGGAAAAGAATCATTTGTAATTCATAGATAACTTCAAAACGGTTGATTTTTTCCAGAATTCAGAAGCATGAAAGAATCTTTGTGTGAACAGGATTTAATGAGTATAATTTTCCCATTATTTCAAATAACAGAAATATCTAATAATTATTGTCTTCGCATTATTGAAGACAGACTGTATAGTATATTATTGTCTTCTTCCTCTACTATTTGCGTTGTTTAGCTTTGTTGTTTCAGAGAGGAAGTTGTATAAAGCAGATTTGTCTTTGATGAAGCGACGCAAATCATCGGGCGTTCCAAGCTGCATTGTTATTTTCCTAAGATAATATTGTCATATAACTACTGCATATCGTGTTTTTGTTGCATTTAACTCTGTAAATATGCGCACTGCTGTTGAAGATAGAGATATCGGAAATATATATAGTTAGTGGAAGTAAAAACTTTTTAAAGGATTAAATATTTAAAATATAGTAACAGGTCAAATAAAATTCTATTGAATTCATTTTTGCAGTTATTTTAAATATCTCGCACGATTTTCAAGAAATAATCTGAAATAACCAGTATATGAATTCATTAAATAATACTGAACTTGGTATGATTTTTTTACAAATCTGGAACTAAAGGAATGGCTTCATCATCCAATTTACCAAAACTATATATTTTCATACAGACAGACACCTAGTACAAAACAGTTTGTATTTGAATTGTTTTTAATAATATGACATCATTTATACCTACAAAAATATATTGTTTTCATCTACGATTATTAAATAATACGCCCAATATCCTGTTGTTTTTTAGTGAGTAATATTGTTTGCACACAGAAAATCTCCCCTCCTCTAACAACCAAATGAGTATCAATGATTGGATAATTTGGTATCCGCACACACGATAAAATATAAGTACCAATAACTTGCATAATTATAAGTATGTGACGATGCCATACCCAAACTGAATAAAAGGCAAGTAATAATTAAATATATATATATATATATATATATATATATATATATATATATATATATATATATATATATATATATATATATATATATATATATATATTATGCAATCTTCAATCCAGTGGTCTGAAAATGCGTATTTCTAGCGAAAACTGCCCTAAAATTAACGAATTTTAAAAAACATATATTTTTTTATTCCATCAGTAAGTCGAATAGTGCCATTAAAATATGAGCATGAAGTTGTGAATCATCCTGTATGTACGTGTCATGATGATGAGGCAGTGTTAAAATATCCCGGTAAAACAATTCCGTCTTCAGTAACACAATATAAAAGTTCTCCCCACCGCCTTCCGGAGCGGTATTTCGCGGTATCCACTTCCGTTTTACCGGTTCGAGTTCGGTTCGTTTGTACAAAGAAAAAGTTCCCGTTCGGTTAAACTAATCAAGCAATGCGTGCTGTATCTCCCTTGTGTAGGAGCGAAGTATTTCATTGGAATCTACTGATCACAACTACCGATTTACGCAAATTCCGTTAGCGGAATTGTTTCGCTTAGTTTGCAACTTATTGATTAATAGTTTGCGAATTTCGGCAATTATTCTTATTACATAAATAGCAAATGTGTTTAAGCTGATTTTGACAGACACATTTCCACCAAAAAAACTTTTTGCTTTTATTGACATACAACATACCTACTTTATCTATTCTCCTATACTATGATCAACCGGATAGATATACAAGGTGTATCATAATTTCAACTTTACACGTTAAGAGTAAATGACACGGCATATAATGTCATATCATTTTATTACACAATATGCCGAGACTTTTGGTAAAAGCTCTGTACTGAACTAAATAAACAACCCAATATCCTTCTTGAATCCCACAGACTCGGTTATGATAGACACTCTGATTGCACTGCATTAAATAAAAAATCCAATACCCTTCTTGAGTCTTATATACTCGGTTTAGTAAAACTCTGATTGAACTGACTGAACTAAATAAACAACCCAATACCCTTCATTAGTCCCACATATTCAGTTTTGATTGATTGAACTGAACTAAATAAAGAACCTAATTTCCTTCTTGAGTAAAATAAAATGATATGACATAGTGTTTTATAATACGCCTACATGTCTTGGCTTTTTATAAAATGCCCAATTTTATAATCAGCCTACGACAATATTTCAAAAATTCAAAATAGAACATTTTTCATGCTATATAATTTTTATCTACATTTATGTCATTCTATTTAGGTGTTCATTAAATTTATATTTAATTGTGATTATGCCAATTCAGTGCTAATTTAAAATGGACCGTGTAAAAGAAAACTGTAAGTCGGTATTATCAAACTGTATCCACCCTTAATGTAAGTACTCTTGGGTACTGTTTACAGTCGACAACTCATTGGTTCTTATGGATATTAGTGAGGAGTACACCTATGTCTAGATTTTTCGACTGTTAAACTGTAAGGTGCACTTGACAGGATTCGAATATGAGTTGCCAGAACCACAGTGGATCACATAACGCAATCGGCTATATGCCCCATAAAATGTTTCAATTCACATCAAATGAAATTTGGTTTGTATTAAATTTAAATCGAAATATTGTTTTTATTCAATATTCATACGATATGTTTCTCTTCTATATACATCCCTACCGGATGCTTTTTCGAAAAGTAATATCATGTATTTGTTTTGATGTAATATAATATGTCTCAATTCTTCAAATTGTCTCCAAATTGCAATATTTTCGCATTTAATATCATGTAATGTAATTTTCAGAGAAGTATTTTCGTTGTCAACGAAAAATGAAATATATTTCAATGATTGTTTTAATATTTTATGATTTTCGCATTTCTAAAATTTATGAAAGACATTATATGTTCTGACATACATATTTTTGCATATTATAAATTATTATTTTTGGACGAAACATATTTCTTTTTCTGCGAAATACGCGAAAAAAGAATACAAAATAACAGGAAAATGGAAGATGTTTAACGTTACGAAGGAGATAAAATACATTTATTTATGATAACTTTTATGTTTTCTGCTTACTACTGCAAATAATATTAATAATAGCATAGTACCTGTAGTAAAATATGTACTAAAATATACCGTTTTATTTTGTTTATATATTAATAAAACATTAATGACTTACTTATTGATATATTATCACGTGTATACAAAATTATTTCCTGTTTTTGATTAAAATACAAATCGATTTTGTTTACATAAAATTTCATATTCGATAATAATTTTATTATTACCTCTCTTAGACCTTTCAAGGGTATAAATGCATATTAAAACATAATATCTCCTTCTTGTCGTATTAATCTACCACCCTCTTAATGTCTTAATCTATCTTGATATAATATTTTGATATGTTTAATATATAAGTTACAATGACCTAATAACTATAATGTTTTAGTAGAAACATAAAGCTGAAATTGCCGTAATGTTTTAAGATCGTTGAACGTTCAGATTTTACGTCCGATTTTCCAAGGAACAAAACCATGGCCATAAAGGCCTACAGTCCGTGCTCCTTATAGGGAAAGGACAATGTTAATTAAAGTAATTATTTGCAATATTCTTAAGCTTGAATACATTTTTCCAACTTGATTCTAGAATGCAATCTTAATATAATTCCTGTATTGTACTAGGTATATCTTCTTAAACCTATAGTAGGTAAGTACCTACTATATTATGAAATTGGCATGAGAGCAAAATGATGGCATGTTCAAGCTATTCGAAAACGTGTTATTTGTTTCAAAAAGCTTAAATATTCTTGCTATTTCAATATTATTTTTATCTAATTCAGTTTATGAAATATAACAAATATATGCAGAACTTGAATAAGTACCTAGTTAAAGTTGAATAACACTTGAGAATAATATAAATAAAGTACTTAAGCTTATTGGAAACCTTTTTAACGTTACCTCTTAGCTTGTAACGTAATCGTAATCAGCCCGCTTAACCTGCCTCGCGTCAAATTTATTAGTAATCAATATTTGTGCATACTCATTAGTATAATTACTAAACTTAAACAACGCAAACGAAGATGGTATTATTTTCGGCTCCAATTTATTTTCTTCCTGATTAAATTCATTTTGCTCTTAGCATAAATGCTTTTCATTATGACTTACACCATTAGTGGAAACGAATCAAATATTCTAATTAACTTATAAGTAAATGAACGATAAACAGTTTTTATTGTTTGGGATGTCAAGTTTATAGTTTTAATATAAGAAAAGAAAGGTCTTAAGAATCCCTTTGTTCAATAAATTACACATTATATTAAATAAAGGGTTTCTTGGGGTCTATATTGAAACTATATTTGAACCCTTCAATTACATCTCATTTAAATAGCTTTAACACATACAGTCAAAGTGCTCTAAGAATGGCATTCTAATCATTCCAATGTATACATTAAGTTCAAATACTTATATTATGTTTGATGTAGCTGTCATCTTTATAAATAACTGTAACATACACAATACGTGATGTTTGTTCAGGCAGTTATTTTGCCAACTATGTTTACATTCGTACGTTTTTCAATTTTGCGCTTATTTCACAAATATCAAATCGAACTGGTTTTTTTCGCGGCATGTAAAGTAATAATTTATGAATATTTTTAATAAATAATGAATCAAATAGTAACGTTGTGCTTTATTATGTAATTAGTAATAAAATAAATCCAATTTAAATTTTGACGGTAAAATTAACCGACTTGTTCATATTTTAATAGTACCTACATTAAGGGAGGAAAACTTGATTTTGCTCCCGCGGGTGAATTGACATAAGACTGAATCGAGGACTGCCGAAGGCAGCCCTAGAATCAGTCGAGTGCTGTCAATTCACCCGAGAGAGCAAAAGCGTTCGTCCCGAAGTGCATACGATAATTTTTGTAACGAGTGCACAGAAAATATGAGCTGAAACGTGCTTGTTTAGAGGAAGCGAAAACGCGTTTTGCTCCCTCTAAAGAAGCACGTTTCAGCTCATTTTGCGTGCACATGTGACAAAAAAATACAATTTATACGTAAAATGTGACGGCGTTAGATTGGAATGACATTACTAGCGCATTTTTACTTAGATTTTATAACTCATAAAATTACCTCTGGGTACCAAGAAAACTGGACAATAACCACGATTGAACGGTAGAACCATCCTATATGTCATTTTTTTGGAACACCATTGGATCACCACATTTAATATTAAAATGTTTTTAACATAATCTTGAATAATATCGTTAGTTTCCATGATTTTTTTTTCTCCGTTCTTGAAATGACACCAATTAGACAATCTTACTTCGTGGATTCTTAAAATATACAGCATAGACTTTTCTTCATTAAACATCTATTCATTATTTGCTTCAAGATAAAACTAAATTAATTCAGCCAATGTTTGACGAGCCCTCTACCTCTACTATACTGTACCCAATGGAGTCAAATGTTAACATGATAGTAAGTTCTATCAGTTGGTGGTTATCTACATATCTACACCAAATTGCATTAAGCATCGCGTACACTACGTCCTACATGAGCTTGTGGTGTACGTATTGTGTAAATCGGACACGTTGACGTTACATGAGTTCATGAGTGGCCAATGCTGATATGTGATGTTATTGTAGGAAACTCGTGGCCAATCAAAACGGGAAGAAACTGGTGTTATCGGGAATTAGGAAGTTGTCTTTTAAATGTTTTAATGATTTATTGTTTAATGGAATTATTGGAATTGTTGATTTATAAGGCTAGGTGCGCACTAGCGATTTTCTGTCACTGCGATCAAAAAAAACCCAACCCCAAAAAATAATATACACTTGCGTCTAAATAATTGCAATTTTGCCAATTTTACAATGAATTTTCAACAAACATGTTGTGTTGTAGCTCTGCTGTTGCTTTTAAAAAAGTAAAAAACAATATTGGGTAAATCCCATTAATACCTTAAGACTTTCAAAGGGACAATTTTATAACCTTCATTTAGATTTAATATATTACATACTCCAAGAAATTTGTTCAAATCTGCAGAATGAATATTAAGAGCTTTAGTGTATTATTATAATTGCTCCTAAAAATTCAAATAAACGTAAAAAATATTTTCAAATCGGTCGGTTTCTCGCCAAATAAAATTCAATTAAACAATAGCAGAAGCAAGTTCGCGTAGGTTCATTCATATCTGTGTAACTCATTTTAAATCGCAACAGTCGCGTCGCTCGAAAAATAGGGCTGGTTGCATCTTTTTAATCGCTGCTATTATTTAGTCGCATGTGCACGCTATCCCATTTAAAACTATATGTGTTCCATTATTTGTACGACTATATAATCGCGCGTCAAAAAATCGCAAGTGCGCGCCTAGTAGTCCGGGAGAAAAATGTAAAACATCGGTACCCCTTGGCAAAGGTAATGAAGGGAAGGTACCAGTGGTGCCAATTTATTGGTCAAAATATGTAGTTTAATAATTTCTATAGTGACACTCTCACAGGTGTTGCGTATGGCTGTCGTGACGTCATCTAAGATGGCCGTCCTTGCACTATAAATAAATTGCCTTATCACGGTCGCTATCTAACCAATTTTAATTTTTGAAAGCTTGTTGGAAAAAAACTTCGTTAGCAATTATTGCGAAAACCCAATATTTTGTTGCTATTTCGATTTAAAGTGAAATAAAATAAATTACTTTGTTGCACAATATACAAAAATGAATGTAACTTTCTAACAGATAAAAATATCGACTTCTGGTTTAAAGCATTCGATTTCACAGACTTTTTTCTATCTAAAGTACAATTTGTAAACTTTTGGTGGCCCGACTTTAGCCAAAATTTAACAAAGAAAATTAATATATATTAGTAGGTATTAGTATATATATTTAATATTTCTTGTGTTTAGTCGACTTAAATTTCTGAACGAATTAAGATATCGACTACCGGTTTTCAGAATTGGATTCCTCGGAGTTTTTTCTGTAAGAGCCATTATTTCAAAAACTTTTAAAGGGCTTGGTTGAGTTGAAATTTAAGTTTTTACCGAGAGAAAAAAAATTAAAATAAATTAAAACGAAGTGTTCATTACTCCATAGTGCAGTGGAAAAAAGCTTAGAATAATCCCTGCTGTACACACTATGTTTACATCAATACGTGAAATTCTGTAATAACTTAAAATACATCAGTCCGATTTTCATGTTATACTTTTATTTTAGACGGTAGGTATTATAAATTACTATTCAGTAAGTTTTGTTTGTTCATGGTGGTGAAAATCCCCACTTAGCGTAGTTTCGTAGAACGTTTAATGCTTGAATGGGTCCAGTTCTCTAGGTTATTAAATCGGGAAAATCTTGTGTCTGGCGTATGTTTTGTTTTCTCTAACCGTAGACCGTACTGACAAGGGAATCAACACAAACAGGCTTAGTTTTCATAACTCAAATGTTTTGAATAACAGAAATTTGAAAGTTTCTGTGTGGAATATTGCCTCATTAACAAACTAGTATGCTAACTATTCATTGTATTGTTGCTAGGCGACTTCACAATGTTTGGGTGTACAAATGTTTCAACTAACTTATTGAACTCAAATAAAACAAACATTGCCAGGGAAATATTACACCTACAGATGATTATGAATTATACTATCATGCAGACAACGCACAACTTTGTTGCAAACTAAGTTTTTGATCAATTGTTTACAGGAATGGAAATATGACAGAACAATGGGAGATACTTAGTAATTTGCTTGCTTGTGTTTCCAGTTATAATTTCCAGACCAACAAACCTCAGCTTTTAAGCGAACTTTAAGCACAAAATGTTTTCACTTTAAGGCTTGTCAACCAAACGACAAAGTTACTTTTATATTGTGGACTATTTAAACCCAATTGCATAGACAATAAATCTATAGCCATTTAATTAAAGTTTCGAAATAACGTCACTCCTCTAAAACTTAATTAGACACAACCAAGAATTTATGTGCGTCATCTCTAAAAATCTGTTTAAAGTTGCTGTTTCATCTTCCATCTTACAACATAATTTAGCACGTTTTCGATTAGGAAGAATACTTTTTTACTTTTACTTAAATCGAGTGCGACAGCCTTACATATTGTGAGTCATCAGTTAAAATATATTGTTATTTTGCTTTGTGTGCGGTTACTAGGCGTCAACTCACAGGTACTAATGCATGTGAAGAATAGGCCTCAGGGAAGGTGAAAATGATCAAATTACAAGAGTGGTGTCACTGTAACTGGCTAACCTCACTGTACAAAACAACGATTTACATTATTATTTTCTGTAATACTCGTATAATAATTATAATAAATAAATAAATATATATCTTGATGCAGTTTTTATCTTTATTTGTAAGAAAATTTTAAAATTTTGCTTTTACTGTCGAGGCGTCGAGAAGACGGCATCTTTAATTAGTAATATGGCATGACTTGATTCGAATTTCTTGATGGTAACCATTCGTCAGGAATAACTCCCAGTTACCGAATGATAAATGTTATTATAGTGGGATTCAACCACTCGGACCCAGTGGTATTATTGTCCATTGCTTTGATCGAACTTGGGACTGCTAGCAGACTACCGTATCCCCTGGAATCATCTAAATATGATCGAAGCGAAATAATTAAATCACGAACGATCGTTTTAGATACCTACATGGAAGCCTCCGTGGAAAAAAACATCCGTGTTCAAAGCATGTTTACAGCGAAATTTCCGCTGGCCAATAATTTAGCATTTTCGCGTTTTGGTGTGAAACAAAATCAGAAAATCGCCTCGCTGACCTGGCTTGGTGCTACCGGGTGCTACTGTATAAACACGCCGCAAACATAAATATCCATACTCGGCTAACATGGCTTGCCCGCCAAGCAAACAAGAACGAAGCACGGACTACGGTGTAGCCCACAATAGTGAGAAAGTATTTCCAAAATAAATTTTACATACGTGCTTCCCAAAATCGAGTATAAATATCTGTGGCCCAACGAGAAATACCAGCGGATTGCAGATGTAATCAGCAAAGAGGATTTTCACCGAATTCCAACTTACTTCATTGTAGATAAATGCAACAGAAGTTATGCATTAGGCCAAACAAAAATTAAATATTTAGCTCTATAATATATCCCAAAAAAGGCTAGTATTCCAATATATGGTATGGTTATTTGTTATACCGGGGTGTTATAATAAGAAAACCAATCGCAGTCTTTGATGTGTTTGTTGCCCGGGCAATGTCGTTTATAAACATCTTGTGATATTTGCCTGTAATATATCAACTTTTTAACTAATTGTTGGTTAAATGTGACAGTGTAATAGCTCTTCTTTTATAAAAGTACGCTCAACTTTTATAAAATAAGAGCTATTATACAATGTCACATTTCTCGTCAAACCTCTTTTAAGCTATACATTATACAAATTTTCATCCAAGTACTTGTGCAGTTTCTTGTCAAAGTTTTCATGCAACCTACATGACGTGACAATCAAACAAATTGAAGTATGATATAAACTAAATGACTGTTTTATGTATGGCCAATATAACATTTAAATGTCAAATTGGGTATATGTAACTCGTCAATATGGATAAATTGGCAGAAAACACATATAGGTTTAATCTCGGGTACAACACGGATTGTTGTCCATATAAATAAATAGGCATTTTAATTGTTTCATGACACTATTTCATGTTTATAATAACAATAACCATAATAATTGAAACTATAATGAAAACTTGCACTTATATGGTGTAAAATAGAAAAATCACATTTCTTGTGCAAATACTACTTACAGAAACTTGTATAGTGTAAAATGAGCTATTTAAAAGATCTTTGTCAAAGAACTTTTATAGTGCAGGTAATGCCGACCTGAGACGTTTTAGAAATGTTTCTGGTTAAACAATTATTCCAATGTTCCTTGTTGAAGTGTGGTGGGTGAATAATGAAAAAGCGTCTCAATTTACAGGAAATTAAAAGAAAGTGGCACGGTGTGCCTGGTAGCATTTGTTGCTTGTAACAAATACTTGTAGATTTCTTCCCCCGGATTTTATTTCATGAATCGGTAATAAATCAGCTGTACCCCTAATCGGTGGGGTATACAAGACAACAGCCACAGCGCTGGAAGCTGTATCTCCCTTTCCCTTTACCGGTGGCGTTACCGTTACCGGTACCATTAAACGTATTGCCCCGCCATTCGTCTACCTTGCCCTTGCCAGCGCTGCCTTGTGCTTGGTTACCTATCTAATTAGAACTGCTATGCAGAGTTAAATTACGTTCGTTCACTTCTATAAACCACTGTGATTTATATATTCATTTTAAAGTCGTTGGCTTGTAGATACCCTGTTTGCCTGTTTCCCGCTCCCGACATTCGATACGAGAATTCGACCGAGGCAAATTGCGCCCTTTATACAATACACAACGAATTATAACACCTTCAAGATGCTGTACAAAATATTCTCCTTTTTACCTTTGAAAGTAACATGAAACGACGTAAAATCAAAAACACATAGGCATAAAATTGCGAGATCTCACGAAGCGTCATATGTCTTCATTATACACAATAAATTTCACAAAATAACGTACGTATGTCAATAATGCCTTAAATGATTGAAATTCTAGTGAAATAAAATTATGTAAAAATCTTCACACTGCAAGAAAGTAAATACATGCATCCCTCAATAGCGAAAAAAGCAAAGGCATATTTCTGGTAGTAGCATAGCATATAGTAGCATAGCAGGCAAGAATTCAATACTCCTGCAAATTTTGATTTATTACTCTCAGTCATTCTAAAATCGAGTATAGTCACAATTTTTTTCAGTAAAAATAAAATATCACTTTGCTTAAAGAGTTGTGCATGTCACCCATTTCGAAACTTAATTCAAGTAAAACGTGCCTGAATCGCATTATTATATCGAGTCCTGTTTCTCTAAAGAGGTATAATTTTAACATGACGCAAAATCAATATCGTAAAACTTTTAGCCATTAATAATTTACAATTGACAAAACAAGAAATTACTTACTTTATTTCGCCTGAATAATGAATTTGAATACAAACGCGGAAATTGATAAAAAAGTTAGTACTTAATGGTGAATGAATCATCAACATCGTAAGTAATTAGCTACGATATTAATTTAGGTTAAAGTAGCCATGCACGCAATTTTTTGTGAGTATAAAAAATTGTCGCAAGCTATAGCCAACAATTTGATGATTTTTTGCCGGCCTCTAATTTGTTAATTAGCGGAATTAATCGAGCATTTAATTTTTAACGAGATCGTTGTTAAACGATACTGAAATTGCGCAATTGAAGGAAACACTTGCTTTGGAAATTGAAGAAATTAGTTCCTGATATTTAAAAACCTATAAAAACTTATATTTTGATAGATTCTAGGTGATATTATAAAAACTCTAATGTTTCTAGTCTTATTAATGTTTGCTTCAAACAGCTTGTTTTAATTTAATCTAACAAATTAATGATATTTCGATTTTTGCTTCATTGTGTCCTATACAACTGGACATTAAAAGATATCTTCCATTTTTATGGCCAAAGTGTGGATCATTTAAACCCAACTGGATTCATTTTATTAATATAATAATATATCTAACATAAGCAGCTATGCAAAATAATGTTGAACACAATCTTTTAATGTGCATTTTGTATAAAGTATTACGTCGCCTGTAGAACTTAGTTTAATAAATTTTGAAAAGACACAAACGTAATTTATTTTTCATGTCTAAGGCCGGCATTACACTATAAAAGTAATCTTTCAACCGTTAAAATTACTTATATAAAACCTTACCTCTTATCCTCCAACTCCAGTCACCTGATGATGATCGAAAGATTGAAACGCGTCGTCAACCTACATAGTGTCGAGTCTTGTATCCCAGTTAGTGTTATGTTTGTTTTTTGCATTGAATCATACATTTTATCGATCTTGTATCAAACCTCACACCATACACTAATCTATGGAAAGCCATTTTACTTTTTAATGTGAGTAACGTTTTTTTCTTAATATAAATTCACATATCCGTAATTCAATTTAAGATATCAGAAATTCAATTTCAGATATCACAAATTGAATTTTTGATATCTTAAAATAAATTATAGATATCTTAAATTCGTCGAATTCATGATATCAATAATTCATTTAGTGATATCAATAATTTATTTAATGATATCAATAATTCATTTAGTGATATCAATAATTCATTTTCAGATATCAATAATTCTATTTAAGATATCTTAAATTCAATTTGTGATATCTCGAATTCAATTTCACATATCATAAATTGAATTACGGATATGTAATTAAGGATATGTACATATCCATAATTCAGTTTATATTGTTTCGTAGGTTATTTTAGAATGTTACTAGACCAATTATGGATATCACTAACTGAATTACTGATATCACTAACTGAATTAAGGATATCACTAAAAGATTTACGGATATCACTAAACGAATTAGTGATATCACTAAATGAATTAAGGATATCACTAAACGAATTATGAATATCACTAAATGAATTAAGGATATCTCTAAATAAATTATGGATATGTAAAATGTGTGGAAAATTGAACTAAACAAAATTAAATTAATGATATCTGCAATTTAATTTCAGATATCTCAAATTGTATTTAAGATATCAAAAATAACATTACAGATATCAAAAATTTAATTTTAGATATCTGAAATTTCTTGGATAAAAGATATCTTAAATTCAATTATTGATATCTGTAATTTTATTTTTGATATCTTAAATACAATTTGAGATATCTGAAATTAAATTGCAGATATCATTAATTTAATTTTGTTTAGTTCAATTTTCCACACATTTTACATATCCATAATTTATTTAGAGATATCCTTAATTCATTTAGTGATATTCATAATTCGTTTAGTGATATCCTTAATTCAGTTAGTGATATCAGTAATTCAGTTAGTGATATCCGTAAATCTTTTAGTGATATCCTTAATTCAGTTAGTGATATCAGTAATTCAGTTAGTGATATCCATAATTGGTCTAGTAACATTCTAAAATAACCTACGAAACAATATAAACTGAATTATGGATATGTACATATCCTTAATTACATATCCGTAATTCAATTTATGATATGTGAAATTGAATTCGAGATATCACAAATTGAATTTAAGATATCTTAAATAGAATTATTGATATCTGAAAATGAATTATTGATATCACTAAATGAATTATTGATATCATTAAATAAATTATTGATATCACTAAATGAATTATTGATATCATGAATTCGACGAATTTAAGATATCTATAATTTATTTTAAGATATCAAAAATTCAATTTGTGATATCTGAAATTGAATTTCTGATATCTTAAATTGAATTACGGATATGTGAATTTATATTAAGAAAAAAACGTTACTCACATTAAAAAGTAAAATGGCTTTCCATACTAATCTGGGTACATTACTCATTGACGAGTTCATAAACGGAACGATTTTGTTTTATATTATTGTGACAATGAACTTAAGAAATTCAGATATTGATAATAACATAATATTCATATTAATGTGGTTTCCTTTGTTCCAGGTAATACTCTCCAACTATTAACTACATTATTCATGCGGTATGAGTCTTCAAACAGGTATTTAAAATAATCTCTTATGATTACTATAAAATTAGTCAACAGTCTGCAAAATAAATTTAATTATGTCCCTTAAGTTCCGAGCTCTCAAAATGTGTCTGCAGAATTTAGTGTTGTAAATAAGTTGACAAATTGTCTCGTAAAGTGACTTGTTTTACAGCTAATATTTCTCGCTGTTAAAGCTTCAATACTCGGTTGTGTATAAAAGTTTCATGTCTTTATAAAAAGCGCACTATCTTACTTGTTGCATGAAGATGGAGACATCTCATAAAAATTAGGGAATAAACACTGATCTTACATAGACTTGAGACTAGCTAAACAAGAAGACATTTTCACTTTATTAAAACACAAAGCCGACGAGAAAATAAAAACGTTTATAAGGCGTTGAACCCAGAGAACTTAATTACATAATTTAGACAGAAAAAGAGGATTCTTTCTTCGGATAAAATTCTGAATAACTTATCTAGCTCACAAGCAAAACATGTCGGGTAAGTAAAAATGACAATCAGGAAGATTATTTTGTTTTTGTATTAAGAAAATTTTATTTTAACATGACTGAAGCCTTACAAACAATATCAACTCCTGGATAACTTATTCGTAATATAAGTAAGTTTAGCTGCTTTTTTGAAAGATTTCGCGTACTTCAAGAGAAAAGTTACTAATAGGAAAACCTGGTCCACACTATGTAGGTAGTCATAATATAAATTGGGTAGAATACATTTTTGTAAAGCTTACACGTTTTTTTTTTTTTTTTGTAAAGTTGGCGATATAGCCAAGAGGGGGTTTACAATAACGCCATAGCGTTTTTTCTGTTAAAACAATTAAATAATTTAATCAGAATCTGAAATTTTAATAGACTTGTGAAAAGCACAGTTTTGCTCGTGTCTCGTGTATCCTTCTAGCATTAATATTTGATGCTAGAGAATACCTGACTTTATGTTGTAAAAGACATTGGTTGCTAGGAAAGTACCTACCCCTGGTACAATCCAGTATGTAGAGGTAATGATAGTGAAATTATACCAGTATAGCCTTATTGCGTACATAGTTTTATTGTACATACTTACCTTATAAGTAATGGCATGAAAATAAACACTAGAATTGTATATTTTTAATGTAAAATTGTTTTTAACTTTGGTGGCAACGTTCTCATCCGAAACGTATAGGTAATATATGACAGGAATGTACACTAGTTCGGGTGAAGTGTAGCCTATCTGTTTACCTTTTAGAGAGAGACAGAAAATACGGGCCAACTCTGTTCTGTGCATTCAATGACAATAAACAACGGTAACTATGGTAACGCACGGGCCCAGTAGTGATCTTTCTTTTTCACACAGGGTAAACAAAAATTCCACAAATCTACAGTATTGCTAAGTGCCCACGTATTAACTAATATTTCATTTGTAATATTATTACTTTGCATACAACAAATCCGCTTATAATAATATACTTTCAGTTAAAGCAAACAATTTATTTCAAAAGTTTTTATTGCTAAAGTAAAATTTTATTACACATATGTTATGTAACTTAATATTACTACAATCAAATCTGCACAATTTCAATAAATATTACACAAGTTTCAGTATAAAAAATGACTGTTTATCGGTGCTAAATATCTTTTGATCAATAAATCGTAATGCTAAATTTGTTGATTTGTTAGGTACACAAATAACTGATATTTATGTTGGAACTTAACAAGAAATTAAAATAATAGTACTGAAATCGCATGCCACAAATAACAGCCAATAAAAGAATTGATTATATTAATAGTAACGTTAGTAACTTAACTGAAATTAATAAGTGGAAATTTTTCTGTCACATGTCAGTTTGACATTTAAATAAAAAATTGGTTAAATTGTCATTTTGAGTGTAAATACACAATCAATAAGGTAAATAATACGCATTAACTAATGTTAAATACACATTTAGTGAATATTGCAAGTTTCTATTGTAAAAAGAATTTAAAAATAGAGCGGGGGATGCCATTACGATTTTCTTAGCGAATCTACACTCGTGCATTAATTCAGATCCAGGAAAATTTTTACTGTGATTCCTACAACGTAATCAGCTCGCGTGTACCACTCGAACTGATTACGACGTTGTTGGAATGTACTTAAAAAATCCTGATAGAATTAATGCACAAGTTAGATTATAATTGGTAATTTATGCGTCGATTGAAAACTTCATGTAAGCCATAAATCGGATAAAATGGGTTAAATATAAGAGTCCCATTTTTCAATTTGTATCAAAACGCTGTAGTGTTTTTCTCAACCGTTCCATCAGACATGAAAAATGACGCCAATCTTTCCATAACTACCGGAAGACAAATTATTATAAGTCACGAATGATATCAAAACTAAAGTAAAATTTGCCCATTTGGTAAAAGTGCTAAACATTTCACAAAATGGTCTCTTTTGAAGCTCATTTTTTACCGGGTAATCAATACTAGTAAATCAGTCTCTTGAAGTTTAGAAAACACTCTTTCAAAGAGACAAATTTGCAGATATATATCATCGAATTAAATTGAAATCTATCACGGAATTAAATAAGAGCGAAAGAGTTTAAACTTTGTAGTGGAGTAAACAAGGCTGGAACTTGATCAAAGAAAGAAGACTAATCCTAATCCTTTGAATTAGGGAAGACTGGAAGCCGAAATTGTAAAATTAAAATTAATTCATTTACATCTACATTAATATACGCCCTAATAAAAAGTTAAAATTAGGTTGTTTTCATTGTGTTAAAACTTTTTATTTCATCCTGTGTCAAATTCAAATACTTTACGTCAACAGTTTGAGTCCGGGAAAACGCAAATAATGGCCTTTGTCCGGTAAAGTGTTGGAAGTTAATTCTGTAGGTTGGTTACCATCAAAAATAAAAATAGAAATTAATCAACGCAATAACAATTAAACAATCGCCAAATTGGAGTTGTTAATTATGTTTCGAAAATGTTACTAGATTTGGAGCATTAGGTAAATTATTTTGAAATTAATATTACTGTTTCTTTAAAACGGAATTTGACACAGGATGAAATAAAATACATAACGACATTCGTCCGTGAATTCTTTTAACAATACTCGTTTCGAGTTTCAAGACTCGGCTCCTTCGTCGCCTCGTCTTCAAACGTCTCACTCGTACTGTTAAATATGAATTCCCGGACTTGTAACGTTAATTACTATTTTTTCAATAAACACATTCAAAACATACCTAGTTCTTATTACTTACCTATGTAAATAATGTAAGTTTACTGTACAGAATTTTGGTAGGATTTCAATTTAATCAATTATTATGTTTTTTTTTAATGAAATATGTGCCATTAAGTTGAGTTAAGAGCTTCCGTATTATAAATTTTACTTACATACATACATACAACTTCTATTACGCCTTCTACCCAACTTGGGTATTGCAGTCTCACATACTGTGAGTAATCATCATATAATAACGTTTGTGCAGTTACCATGGTTTTTAGTAGAGAGTACATCACAGAAAACAAGACAAGATAGCACAGTGGAGCTTGGTTCTGATTACAGAAGACGTGGGTTCGAATCCGGATTAAGTTAGAAATTTCCACATACCTACATACTCTCGTCACCATTCTAAGTTGAGATACAATTGACTTGGCAACCACAGTGCTGTAACAATGGTCTTGCACCGGGTTGCCAACAAGCATGTTAGTAAAATAATCAGCATGACATATCATGTAAATGGAAAATAAAAATTAGTGTGTGTGTGTGACAAGTCTTCCTAGGGACATAATCGTGTTGGTTCAAATCCCGAAATCAATACATACTTACTCGTACATAAGCGATAATAAGGAACGATGGTATCTATATTTTAATTTTAAACTATTCCATCTCTAGCAAATTTCTCAAGTCTCAATTGTCTTATTTTGCGTTTTGTGTAGTGTAGTTAAAATAATTGAATGTGTACTTGACTGGATTCAAACCTGAATTGTCAGAATCACAGTCGGTCATCACGTAGTTAATTGTTACCCTGTAAGATATTTTCTTGTATTGTTCGCAATTTGTAATCTTCCTCTCCTTATTAATAATAGCGCCCATCCAAAATCCACATTTCAAGCTTATCATTAACATTAACGCATCAACTCTCTGAAGGTGTGTTCACACAAGCGAAAATCCTACTTATCCTGAACGTCGTGTACGTCCGGTGACGACTAATGATACCTAACCTAACCCGAGATGCCGAGGAGTTGGTAACACTGCTAACCGCATAGCTCTGCAGGAGTGGGGGCAGTGACCACGTTATCGCTATCAGGTTGAAACATGTCACCTCTGCCCTCAGACACACAAATTAGGACGAATGTAGCCACAGAAAGATGGAGAAGGTGACTTTTGGGAGGATTCATTGGGAATTCCTGAAAAAATGTAGCGATTTAATGGTTGGTTTACAGTCGCATTTTCAACTAGAAGGAGTAAAAACAAAAGCTAGAATTATAGCCAGAAAAATATAGAAAATAATTAGGATTTTCTCAGGTACGTAAACAAGGGTAGACCCGGGTGGTCCATGGCACATCCTGTAGTTGTTATTTCTTTAGCATTATGTTTTCGCATCGCTACTCTCGGCATTGTCCTCCATTTTCCAAAACAAAAATTTGACTAAAACCCACAATTTTAACTGGCCCACCCAGAAAAAAACCTAGTTACGTCCCTTGATTTTCTTTTTCATGATTGGATGATGATGAAAGGAAAATTTACTGAAATTCAGTCATTTATTTGATGAGGTTATTTCGACTCCAACCGGTTTCTACTCCACATGGACCCGGAACCCGGAGTTCCGCGATTCAAGTCTCTCGGCCGGCAATGTGTGATTGTCGCTAACTTGTAAAACATCTTGCAATTAAATCGCACTAGGATGCTTCAAGCCAGTCCATTGATCGTCTTAAATGTAGTCGTGGTTGCATCTCTCCGTTGTCGCTTTCGTCACCAAGACGAATTTGTCAAAGTTGAATTCCATTATAATAACGTTTAGCAGTCCATTATTCGAAGCGAATCCTGTTGAATGGTTACCAGCAAAATAAAATAAAAATTCGACTTGTGCTCATTTTTTGTTTCGATCAATTTATTAATTCACAAGAAAAAAATTAATACTTGAAATCGCGGAAAATATAAAAATTCAAATTTCATTTAATGCATGTAGATACATAAGAGAAAAATGTTTACTGTATCTTCTGCTAGCGCAAATACAGCATCAGATAAAGACGTGGTCGCCGTCAATAGAACTGCGTGACAAATGATTAAAACAAACGAGATATTGTGCACGTGTAACCGTTACCTCGTTGTGCTCCCGATGAAATATCTCAATGATAAAAACTTGTTTTCCATCAGCGGTGGAAAATATCATATCTACGGTATCTTGCTTGATTTTTGTCTCGTCGTTTGCTTCAGTAATCCTTTTTGCGTAGACTCAAAGCACAAGGCATATATTTATCGTTCGTGTTCGATAAAGCCTATAGTTGAGACCCCCTATGATATACGATATCGTGTAAATATAGATACGAAGAAGAAATTGTTTGCGGAAAATTTAAATATCAGAAAAGCATTAGGCAAACAAAAACCAATAATAAACTGTTTACTAATTTAAAAGATAAATTACACAAAAATGAAAACTTCAATGTCATAAATATCAGAATAATTGTAAAAATTGCAAAGACAATTCCACTCATAGTTTTTCATCCAATCAAAACACAGTATTTTGCTGAATTGTACCAATCACAGACGAACTACAGTGACAATTTTCACTAGTGAAAATTACACTGACAATTTTCACTAGTGAAAATTGCCGCGAAGCGTTGCTTAGATATTATGTCAGTTGTTGATTGTTTTAAAAATAAATTACTTTTTTGGAATAAATAAAATAATTCGAGAAATTGTCAAGCCGAATACCATGCGTGACTATGATTTTTTGGTAATTTTTGCCGTCTGGTCACTCCTGCTTGTTGCTTTAGAATATGAACACTCGTGCTACGCACTCGTGTTTATTTTCGACACAACAAGCAATCGTGACCAGACGGCAAAAATTGCCGGCAAAATCATAGTCACTAATGGTATTATATATGATAAGACAATAGTACAATATATAACAACATAATAAAAGATAAAATGAAATAACATAAAATATCAGTAAAATTTAAAAATTTAAATCAAGACACCAACCTTGACGGTCAAACTTAAGCAAAGGGAATGAAAAAGTAATTAATAACGTTTTTTTGTGATAACAACCATTATCCATTATAGTGCTGACGTAAAATATCTGCTTGATTATATTTAATGTTACACAATCATATATTTATTATTTTATAATATGTTCTATGGCAAAGACATTTATTTATTAATGTATATTAACTATTACTCAAAACTAATTTACACGTAAGTTATAAAATGTTTATAATGTATTTCATAATAATAATAATTCAACAATGTTGTTAGATCCCGCGTTGGATCGAAACGTCGATGTTGTAATAAAAACTTATTAATGACTAAAACCCAATAATTTTTCTGTCTCATAGATACGAATTCTGTTGACAGATTGCGCAGTTGATTTCCGTTTTAGCAGGAAGTATAAATTTTTTACATTCGACGAATGTTAAGGAATTTGCTAAATATTACGTGAATATTAAATGTATTTTTGATACGTTATTAAATTTCTGTGAAAAGCTTAGACTGCCAGTTTTTTCTAATACTAACGTTTCATTAAAATCTACATGTTTTATCTCTGTTCATTATTAATTTTTTTTGGATTTAATTCACTTCTTGAAATATTTTTCCTGAAGTGCAGGTACAATATTCAAAGTGACTGTTTTTTTTATTACAAAATGGTTGATGTTATAGTGGAATCGAACCACTTATCCTAGTGGATTATTGTTGGTTGCTGGGATCGAACTAGAGTTCGCTAGTATGCTAGACGAACACTCTACCGTTGAGTTAACCACTGACCGATTTACATTACCAATTGTTCACGAAAATAAAATGATTAGATAGAGGTAGAAGATGTGTCAAAAAGCATATTGAGTAACCTAAAAATATTAGAAATGCGTTTTACAGCATTATCATCTTCATACGAGTAATTTAGTCAAAATTAATGGTATGAAAAAAAAGAATTTTTCTTTTCTTTTTTCTTTTTCGAAGATAAACTAACAAAAAAAAATTGAAATTCGAAAGAGTTAAAATTTAAAACTGCAAATCCTGAATTAGAATAGAACTGTTTGTTTAAAATTTTGCTGATATTTATCCAAACGACCTGGCATCTGTAGCAAGTAGATATGAATATTAGATTATGTTTTTTATTTTTCATGTTATTTTCTATAAATAAAAAATGCGAATATTCACTATGTATGCAATAGTTTTTTGGAAACTGTATGAAAATTTAATTGATGTAAATGAAATAATTCTATTTTAAAAACAGGGCAAATAAAAAGTTAATATAGGCGGTGCATGGAATGCAAATGCAATAATTTTATGTAAATATTGTCTGCTGATACATCAATTTTATATTTACTTTAATGTAAAGTTAAAATACATTAATGTTGGTTTTAATAAGCGGCGCATTTAAATAAAACATGCCGTCAGAATATTTTTATTTGTATTTCATATTTTCATGTTTTTATATCATATAGTTTTGTTTGTTTACATTTCACATAGAATTTGAACATGGACAACCGAATGATATATTGCTTTTTTATATTCACTATTTTCTACAACGGTTGCTACAACAGCATCATATTGTGGCTGTATTAATGAAAAGTGAAAACTAAAAACATAAATTTTACGGGGAAAATTTTAAATTAAGTACTTTTTATTCGATAAATATTTTTTGCCATTTAGTGATCCAATTTATACGTTTATAATATACACGAAAAGTAAATCTTAATAGATTTTTGAAACAGTTAAAACAATTAATAATTGTAAAATATTAGCAATCCTTAGAAATCAATTGACGGAATACCGCACAGTGTTAAGCAAATATCATAAATTATTCGGAAAATGAAGAACATGGTCACAAAATGACTTCTTGAAACATGTTTTGAATTTAATAGCGAGAGATGCACCTGAGCTTGTTTGCTAGTGGTATCATATTATATGTTATCTTATAGACAACACCATATTTACCGGATGTCTACTTGAAATCTGTTATATTATAAGAAAAACAACGTTATTTTTTAAATTTTGCTATAGTTATTTACCTATTCATTGTTGAAGAAAATTGTAAACACCACGATATAAGACCACAGTCGATCATTTTCCTCTGGTAGTTCTCGAGAAAAAACGCAAAAATAGCCAATTTTATTACATTATTTCAGAGTGCCGTGGAACCAGGGATGTTTTTTTTGACAAACCTTACTATTTTAATTTTTAAGTTAATAATTTTGCATAATTATTACTGTAACTAAATACATAAAGGAAAAGGAAAGTATAAATGAAACAAAACAAAAAATTCCGAGTTCTATGGTAGGTACTCTGAAATAATTCTGTAAATGGCAAGTATTTTGCGGTTTTTCTCGAGAATAACAAAGTAATATAATCGTCTGTGGTCTTATATTGTAGTTTTTAATTTTGAACAAGTTCTGTATTTACAACTTTCATCTTAAATCAATAGGTAAGGATCTACAGCAAAATTTAACAAATAACGATGTTTTCCCTATAAACTTTTGTAAAGTTTCTCGATGAGGACTCTATCAGTATTTCGTGAATAATAAATTCACCGCAATTATCAACGTCTGAATTATACGAATTAAAAAGTCTGAAAAACAATGGAGTTAGCAAGTAGGTTTGGTTTGTTTCATAGTGTATTCGATTTATGATTCGTGCGATACGCATCGCAGATAGGGTTTGAACATGGACTCAATTGCTGTTTGACATGAACTTATTATGTGAACTTGGTATTATCTATGTCGCTAAACGACTTAGTTGTGGAAGATGTGGCTATTGATATGTGTTGATTATTGCTTTCGGCTAGTCGCCACTCTTCTCGAAACGAAGAGACGAATAATATCAGGTTCAAAAGAAGATAAAAAGCTTAACAATTTTTCACAAAAGCACACTGTAATAGGCGTTACAAATTTTGTAGTTTTTTAGATTGTTTTTGAAAAGTTCGGGTAGTTTTTGAGAGATTTAAATGTTTTGGAATCAATTTTGTTCTCAATTAATCATGGAACATTTTTGGGCAGTTCAACTACCTAAGCCATAGTCGCATAGTCAGTTACATAAGAATTTTTCAAAAATATTTTTTATGGTAACGATTCTAGTAAAGTTTTGTTCATTTTGTTTATTATATTATAAAGAATGTTAAATACATAAATATATTTCAAAAAAAGGATCAAGTGCTTTGAGATGTTTCAGAGAGATTTTTAATGAATAAATGTGATGTTAACACCTGTGCTACATTGTGGAGATTGAAATTAGGTAGATGTTTATTACATAATGTTGTCTGTATATTTATTTTTGATTAAAATTATTGAACAAAGAACACTTTAATGTACAGGTACTTTCGCAGTTGCTGTGCTATAGTACGAACATTAGCAAAACAACAGTGTTACAATTCTAATAATTATATTTACTAATAACACTTTGTATGCAGTCAAACGAGTATTATCTTCAGATTTAATGGAGCAATCTGCTAAATTCAATTAAGACGGAGAATGGGACAGAAATGAGAAAGCCTTTATTCATTGTAGCATACTAACTACATTTTGAAACATAATTTACCATATGGTCATTGACCACGTGGTTGATTTTGCACTTAAAACACTTGTCCAAGTGTATTATCTCCATTATTGACATCTATGACATCTTGCGGACGTTATTATGCGATCATTAACGCTGACAGAATCGCTTATGTGACGATTCTACGCAAGGGGAACTTAATTTTATTTCTTTTAATGGCATCACTTTGTATTAGGATCTTGATCATGTTGCACTGTACTTGTCATTGTGTTTATTGTCAAGAGAAATATCTTTTCCGTATTTTAAGTATCATAAATCTTGTTTCTTTTCTATTTAGGGGTGCAATGTTTAAATGAAAAAATTCCTAAAATAAATGATCTTATTTTCAGACCAATAGTTTTGAGTGCATTGCTTCGAAACGATTTTATTAAAAGATTGATTTTTGATGTATAGGAAAAGAGGGGACAGCAAATCTATTATTGTGGGCATTTGATGTGGCTAGCACATAATGCGACATGAGTTCGACCTAGCTGGTGGTATGGAGATAAAAAAAAATCAATGATTCACGATTAAACCACAATACTTGGCAATAGCTTTACAATTTCGATTCTTAATGTATTATTTATAATTTTGAACATGAAAACCCATGAAAATAAAACTATGTATTTGTGAAATGTTTCTACAAAAATCTATGGTGATAGTAGTTTGCGTAAGTTTGCTTAATTTGTATTTATTTCTGCACACAAGAGGAAAAAACTTCGCTCATGTCGAATTTCTAATTACATTTTTAATAACTATTTTAGTTGCTGTAGTTACTGTTATGAAATCGATAATGTAGGTATTCATTAGTAGGCAGACGACTGTAGAAAGATTTTTTGAAACAGTCAACAAATTTATTGATTGTATTGAATCTTAAGAAGATGAATAATCATAATGCTGCTTATTGTTTTATAACTAAGGATCATTCTATAACCGTGTAAGCACAATTTTAAATTTAAATTCATATTTGTAAAATAGGAGATCATTGATATTAAAAACAAAGCCACAAAATGACATAATATTGTAACATGTTTTTTTAGGTCGTTCCACTAAATGTGTAAACTTTTGAGACACGTTGTAGTGTAACGAGAAGCAGTTTTATTTTAGAGTACATATTGAATTTCACAATTTCAGAATTCAGACTGTTGCGTTTAAAGAGTACACAAGTTATATAAGCAAATGGATCCTACAAAGAAATCGCATTGCTGAAAGAAGTTTGTTTTAAGTGCAAATTTATTCGTTTTATCATTCCTGGAAGTAGATTCCAGAAACAAAGAAATACGAAAAATGAATTCCACAAGGACGACTCGCCTTGTCTACTTCATTAATATTATTGCTCTTGTAATTTTGCTCCAAATACAAAAATAATTATTAATGAATGTGTTTCGTTTTGCATTTCATCACCGTTTAGACATCTGTAATAGTATTGTCTATTTTCATTTAAATTTGGCAAACGTAATTACGAATTGGTTTTCAAGTTTGACATTTTAAATAAATAATGCCTGCAAATGAAATTTTTAATCAATACATGGGCACGAGTAATTAAAATTTTAATGAGGAAAAATTTTTCATTGCGGTGAGTAACAAATAAATTATAAAAACTCAAATTACAAGTAACAAATTATATATTTTCTATTCATTTACTTGTTTGAAACATTTATCACTGAGATAGGTCCACCCAGTGGATGCAAGGGTAAAATGATACCCCTCCGTTGATATTACCACAAATGCCTAATTAACTTTTGATGAAGTTTAAAGTTGTTTGAATATTTTTGAAATAAATGATGTTTACTAGTTGCACCCCTTCTCAAAATTTGTGGGTACGCTACTGTTGAGCTATCCTATCACTAGCCTTTATCAATAATGAAAAATATACTATTATTTTATAATAAATGCCCAGTAGCCAGTTTTCGCATTAAATATTTAATTTAAACAAAACATTAATTAAGGACCTAATGAATGTATGATAATGAAGTTTTATGTTTAAAAACTGCATTTATAAGTTTAAATATGTGTAATTAAATATTGATTTAATGTATACGAGTATTTGAACAAAAAATTTATAAAATTACCATGTATATAATGGATAAATATAATATAATCCAGGAATAATGAAATGTAAAATATTAATTAAATGATACATTTTTATTTTTGCTACAAAATGGAATGTACTTCTATAAAGAAAATTCATGAATTTCGGACAATATTTTAGTGGATTGTTTCATTTTCATGAATCATTGTAATTGAATTAAGTTAAATTATACCATTTTTAAACCTTATTAATAATATATATCTCTACCTAAATTAAAGAATAAGTCTAGTTTAACAAACATTATATTTTCGTGTCGCTGGGTATTTTTTAAATTTTTAATTTGCTGGTAACCATTCAACAGGATTTACTTCCAATTGCAGGATGGTAGATGGCTGATTCATCTCTTAGTGCAATACGTGCGACGATCTTTGAAATTCAAAGCGGCAACCGAGATATTATTTTTGCAAGCTGGACTACATTTAAGACGATCAAGTGGTTAGCTTGAAGCATTCGAGTGCGATTTAATTGCAATTTAATTACAAACATCTGTAAAGACGCGCAGCTAGAGGTGGGAAAACTATCGATAGTACTATCAATAGATCGATAATTTTAGAAAAAAAAAATGTCTATCGATATACCGATAGTTGCGATGTAACGATAGTACCTACTTTCGATAGTTCTCGAAAGGAAAGTTTATCGATACTTAAACGATACTTAGTTTGTTGATAGTTAAACAATATTTTATTGATTTATTGTATGTAAATTATAGAGATAGTTTATCGGTTAACAGAACGACTGTTTTCTTTAATTAAAGGACGGGTTAATTTATATTTCATACAATTTTAAAAATTTCGACATATTCTTTTTGCTTGTTTTTTATATAAAATGTCAATGGTGTCAAAAATGGTTTGAAATAACTATCGATAAACAAAAACTATCGGATACGAAACAGTTACCGTTTAACAAAAACTATCGTTTAACTATCGATAGTATCGACTATCGATAGTACTATCGATATATCGATAGTTTGTTCTTGCCACTATCGAACTATCGATAGTTTATGATGCGTTAGTTTTCCCACCTCTACGCGCAGCTACTGCTTCACTGTGTGAAGTGAGATTATTAAGTGAAACATGGCAGTTTTAAGTTGGGTTGCTTGAAATTGTTGTGACGTATTGAGTATCGATTAAAAAATGAGTAAATGCGATTTGAAATCAAAGTGATTATGATTAAAGCTGAGTAAAAGCAGAGTCTCTTTAGAGATCGTTCATATCAGGAAGGATCATAATGCGATTTCGCTAAATAGCCACGTCCTCAAAGAAACTTAAAGGCCAGTCGAAAGCCCACCAGTCCTAAATAACAAAATTAGACCCATCCGAATTGGAACGAAAATAAATTTGATAAAGGGAAGTAAACTCGTGGTCCATTTCCTAATTTTAATTTTTGATGACCAAGCAATTCACTGTGCAACGTTCGTCGTTAAATTTGAATAACAAAATAATTGAGACAAAAAACTCGTCGGCAGTGGGCGTGAACTCTTAATTTGTTTTTAATATTATTACCCGGACTGAATGCGAAATTTCAGAGCGAAATTTATGTTCTGTCCACGTTCTGCCAACTTCCCCTTGCAGACTTGTCACGTGGACTCGCCCATTACTGAAATACTGAAACCGATGAGCCCCGAGTCTCCGCCAAAAATAAAAAATCCAAAACCGCCCTGTCCCGCCCGGGGACTTAAATAAATAAATATATCAACACGCCTTTTCTTCTATTTCACTATTTGTTATTCGTTTTAAAATATTAATCAATAATCCTTAGTGATGACGTGAGACGAAACGAGACGAGACGAGCTGAGAAATAGTGAATTTTCGTCTCGCCTCAAATATTCGAGACGAGAAATTTAATTATTCTCGTCTCTGTCATTTCTCGGCTGTTCAGTTCTAGATTCTCGTTTGGTCTCAATTTATCGAAAACATTTTGTTGTCATCTATTGAAAAGCTAGAAGTTAATTTAGGATCTTTTTTGTACGTTTCTGTTAAATTTGCGCACAATTCTTGTTTTAGAAATAAAAATGTTTATATCGGAACAAAAAAAAAACTTTGAACAAAGTAAAATAAAAAATATTTTGACATTTTGAAAATATTATCAAATTTTAATCAAAGTTCCGAGAATTCTCGATTTCGTAAGAACTATTTCTCGTCTCATAATTTTGAATTCTCATCTCATCTCCTAAATCCGAGACGAGAAAATTATTAGACGAGAAATTTCTCGTTTTGGCGGCATCATTAATAATCTTTCATTACTAGACAATCTTCCTGACAAATAAAGTAGTGATGTAAAATTTTCGGAAATACCTTTTTAGGAAATATATTCGACTGCACGGACAGTAATGATTATAAAATTATTTCGTATTTAACCGGCCAAAATAAAAGATCCTTTAGTTTTCGGCATTTGAGCATATTAAAAAATAACTATTGTTACAAACATAGAAAAATTTAGTGTCTAATTTTGGTTTACTTTTCTAATAACACATTATTTATAACCACGTATTTTCTTTAGGTTAACAAGTAAATTTGTACTGTACCTTTCGAAAAGGAATTATGTTTATTTAAATATCTACCTTGTAGTTTCCGCGTGAAATGGTTATTTTTTCGAATGAATTCTCAACTGCAGTAAAATGTAGGAAGTATCACATTTGAAAGCATCGTCTCCACATCATTTTAAAACGTCTCCGGCAGTAAATTGCAACGCCATTGCAGTTATATTAAATTAAAATCAGTTTAAATCAAATCTTGCATTGCATCTAAACGCTGTCTTCTCGTCGCTAAGTAAACATAATTGGATAAAATGATGAGCTACCATCGCAAAACGTGTAAACATGAAGACACAGAACAGTGTCTCGCCTCGAGTCTACGGTTTCGGGTCTCGGTAAAGCAGAGGCGGGATAAATCCAAAGAGCGGATAATTATATTCGCGTTTTTACAACTTCCCGTCAAACACGCTGTAACAACATAGATTAAGCGACTTCGCCGCATTTCGACAAGGGATGATTGCGCGGAGATAAAATCTTATCCATTACTTTTCATTTTATAGGCGAAAAAATATTTTCACTTGTGGGAAGAATCAAATTTTTTAAATAAGATTTGCTTTCTATATTAAATAATTGCGTTTTTATCGTTGTTATAACTGTTTCATCATTTTCTCAATGATGCGCAATTTGAGTTGCTTTTTTTATTTTCTATAGTTGTAAATTCACTCAGAATGAACTAGATTAGGGATGCTACGGATTTCCGGTTACTATCCAGTACATTTTACTATCCGACCGAATACCAGAAAGTGATCTGATATCGGATAGTTAAAAAATATAAAATAAGTATGAAAATTGCTATCAGCATTAAAAAAATTTAAGTAAAAACCTTAAATTTTCAAAATATACCTACCTAAAAATTTGTCTTACGAAAATTTGTATCTAATAATAAACTGAATATCCGGTATCCGGCCAATTCATTATCTGTTGCTTCACTAAACTAAATGTCTAAAGACGTCAAAAAACGACCATAAGAACAGCATTAATGTGTGGAATTATCGATAGAACTATTTTATTCCATACTGGTAGATATGGTACGTAGGTATATACAAAGACAAGAAAATTTGTAATTTATTGACAAAAATTAGCGATATGTCAATATTTCCATAGCAATTTTCTAATGTCCTAGAACTTCATGTACTTCATAATGAATCTCGTATTTGAAGCTGTGGTTTCAATTATCTATTGTGTCTTGAAAATGTAGTTTCACATGGAGTTAAAAATTTGATAAATTTACAATAAGATCAAAAATCTATTGGATAATTCCACTCCTGTATAAACTGTATAAAGTAAGCCATAAACAAACGCAATTAACGCTTTGACAGCGTATAAAAAGGAAGGTAACTTTAGCAACGAAACAAAACACTAAAATGTCATTTGCTTTATATATCTAATATTTGTCAGCGAAATGATTAGATTTTGGGAATATTTGTGAAGAAGAATCAAAAGACTCGTTAAATTATCTCGTTAAATTACAATTTAGCATTTTATATTTTCCAAATAAATTTTTGTTTGACATGCCAAACTAGAAAAACTGTTTTAAAATAAAATCAGTCCATTTACGGTGTCGTGATTTTATTAAACAATTTTTCTTTTTAAATTGCTTGGCAACAAGGTTTCAATGACAAACAGAAATTTATCCGGCAAAATAAAAAGCTCTAGTGTAATTAGAATTAATAAATTAACAGTAAGATCAAAAAATTATTTGATAAAAATAGGTACTACCTACCTATCTGGTTGAATATTTATGGAAATATGGTCATCCTGGAAAATTGATCTCCCCTTAAATTAATAAATCCGTGGTGATATATCCGCCATCAAACGCAGAAAAATGTATAATGGGTGAGGTTACCGGTTTAAAAATCGCTGGGTGGACCTTCTACCCTTAGGTCGGATGTCAAATTCATCCCATATTGTGTGTTGTGAATGAGCAAATCGGCAAATCGAATTGTAAGGGCCCTGTGTGAGGACTCTGGCACTGAAGGCGTTTGTACTGCCCCACGGAGAGTTATTGCATTCCATTGGCTGTTTGAATACAAAGAAACGACTAAATTTAATACTAATTTCGACGGAATTAGTTTTTGAGGTAGCTGCTAGAACATTTTCAGAGGAGTTTGGATACCGCCAAGTCGCTGCAACTATGGTTCTACTAGATTTATACACTTTCAAATAGATTTAGGCGATCCTAAAATACATGTAACTAAAAATCACCTAAGGAATGTATTCCAATCTAATGACGTCACGTAGTTTCGCCATTACAAATTGAAATTTCAGTTGATAGACATAAAATTTGCTATCATATGAAATAATTTTCAATGCCAATTATTACTTTATTTATTCCTTAATTTATTACATAATTGTTAAACGGCATCAAAATGGCAAATGGAAGATTGATTTCTCGACTGGATGTTCAATAAAAAGGAAAATTTATTTAAAGTTTATTAAAATCCAATAAAACAGCAACGTTTCGACTGCAATTCAGTCTTCATCAGGGTGATAATTGGTTATTAAAAAATACAGAGTATCATTCTGTAAAATAATTTACATGATATTCTTTGTTTTTTAATAACCAATTATCACCCTGATGAAGACTGAATTGCAGTCGAAACGTTGCTGTTTTATTGGATTTTAATAAATTAACTGCTTCTCCAAAAATTTACTTTTTATAAAAATGGAAGTCCAGCATTATTGTTCTTAGGTGGGCGCTACAAGAGCCTTATATGCCAGCGGCCCCTAGTTCGATCCCAACATCCGACAATGATACCAATACCATTCGTGCGAAGTGATTGGATTTCACTATAATAACATCTAAAATGTTCTGTCTTTGGAATTCAGTCCGGTTAAATGGATAAAAATAATTATAACACATACATAAAAGTCACCCATTTCTTTGAAGGCAGTTGAGGCAGTAGCTGCGCTGGTTTTTGTCTGAATGTGATGACGTCCGAACCCGGAGTTCCGTGGTTCATGTCTCACGGCCGACAGTGTGTGATTGTCATTATATTGTAAAACTCGAATGTGTCAAGCTGGCCACTTGATCATCTTAAAAAATGTAGTCCTAGTTGCATAATCTTTCCGTTGCCACTTTAAATTTCAAAGATCGTCGTACGGATTGAGATTCTAACTGCATTAAGACGAAACGGTCGAAATGGTTGTATTCAACAATAATAATAACATCTACCATTCTATAATTGGAAGTAGGTAAATCTTGTTGAATGGATACCAGCGAAATAAATTAAACCTTAAAATCCTTTATTTATTTTATTTTGATGGTAACCATTCAACAGGTTTTACTCCCAATTACAAAATGGTAGATGTAATTATAATGTAATCAAACCATTTCGACCGATTCATCTTGATGCAGTCAGAATCTCAATCTGTGTGGCAACCTTTGAAATTCAAAGCGGCAACGGAGAAATTCTTTTTGCAACAAGGACTACATTTAAGACGATCAAATCAACTTGACCGTCTGAGTGCGATTTAATTGTAAGATGTTTTTACAATTTAACGACAATCACACACTGCCGGCTGAGACACTAACCAAGTGCAGCTACTGCCACGACAGCTTTACAGAAAACAGAATAAATAACTGTATAAACCAGCCTTAAATCTACAAATAGAAGAACCTAATGTTTAACTAGACACTTTTGTACCTATCATAGATTTCCCATATATTAATGTGTTCTGATGTAATAATAGGATGCAATAACGTTGTGTACAATAATGTCTCATTTTTCATTTCAAACATACTGAAATTCAATTATATAAATTGTGTAAACAAATATCTATCCTAAGCGAGGGTAGCACAGAGGAAAAGCCTGGGAAGAGCAAAAAGAATGGCGAATGTTCAGCTCAGCAGTATAGCTCTATATTTCATACAGGGAAACGTCAGTGCTTAATTTATGAAACTGATTTAGCATCGAAGCCACGTGCGAACGCAAAGAGTCGAATGCCTTCCGCTGGCTTTGTTATTCAATATTGCACCCCATGCTAAATGACGATGTTGATGTTACCACGGGGTTGAAGCTGAACACTTAAGGGTATCGACTTCACGTAGCTCAACACCGCGTTTGTCCTATGGTAACACATGGACACATTCGCCTAAAATACGTAAAAGCAGTATAGCAATTTTTAAAATGCTCACGAAGTTTGACAGATAAAACAAAATTATTTATTACGAAGAATGAAACTAGGTTTATGCCGGGTTACATTTTCTAATAAATCTCTTAATCATAAGATAAAGCATGTAAAAAAATGCTTAAATCACACTTCTTCATTAATTTTTTATATGGATTCCAAATTTTTTTGCAGAATTCTAACTGGACATAACACTAGATTAATTATTTCACAAACATCTAATACCTGTTTTACCTTCAAATTTTTAATATGCAATGAGTAAAGCAGAAACTGCTGGTATAGTATACCAAATGCTAAACAAGTGATATTTTTCTGACCTTAAGCGGCTCGTCTACGTTTTTACCGAATTCCTAGAATACCCTCCAATTAAATTTTTTTCATTCCACTTTTTTCCCCACTACTAGGGCTGCCTGAAACCATCCCGAAACTCGTGAAAAAACGAAAAAGTGTTTTCGTTGCGAGTAAACTGTCAGATTATTATTGAATTCATGATAATGTTTTTATAAACATTTAATAGAGAAAGAATGGATCTTCAGATGTGCCTTTTTAAAATTTTAAAAATTTGTATCATGAGATATAACCGTGTAAAGTTTGCATTAAATAGAACATTTTTTTGAATTTTTCGGAAATTTTATATGCATGTACAATTTTTTAATCAAAATTTTAAAAAGGCACATCTGTAGATCCATTCTTTCTCTATTAAATCCTGGTTGAAATACAATTTTATCATTATTGTACTAGCCACAAAACACTTGCTACGTTAGTACTTTTTATGCTGGATTTTAGGTAGTAGACGGGTCTCTTAAAAGTCGAGTACACTGGGTCTGAGCGGTAGGTTAAATGAACTAATTGATTCTAAGACAATAAAAAATACAATAACCTAAAAATAATTAAAATATCTAAATATTCGACGCTATCTCTCCATTAAAAATACAATTGAAAACGAAACATGCAAGCATAAAACCAAACGAATGAAATAAACCTATAATAAAGCGAACCTTACTTCAAATTAATTTCTACGTGCTATCTTTATAATCATTGGGGTGCAGTGCACGCTTGCACGACAGTGTTTTATCGTTTTTCAATGATATTCCAAACACAAACACTTCGAAATATGGAATAAATAAACACTTCTGATTTGTCAGATTTTATCTTATTATAAGTTTTAGGGTAGACGAGATACTATCGGGGACTGTAATTAGTTAGGGGTTGATTCTGAGAAAAACTTTTAAATAATTGATGACTTGAATGACAAAATAAAATGTCACGAAAGTTCGGTTGGCGTCGGGCTACCCGCCAAATTTAATATTCTTACAAGCTATTATGTATCAGATGTAGTAACAATATTATATGCATAGAGCGGACATAGATTATCAGCAATTTTTTGGGCAGAAACCGCTTCAGTATCTTAAAATAGTGTGTAAAAAAGTCGTCCAGCTCGGGTTTTCTTTTGACTCAGTTGCGTTTAGGCGAGTAATAAGTTGGCGAATTGTGACTCAGCTTTGTGTAGAACATAGGCACATATTCCTTCTCTTCCTTATCGCCCAGGCCAACTCTGGCTGCACGGACAGTACAAAAACTTACATACATTAGACTCATAAGAATAAAGAATTTAGATACAATATACAATATCTGATTAAGAAATCTTTTAGTTTTCATTTAAAGTTTAGTATTGATTGTGATTTAATCACGTGTGAAATTGGTAGTTCATTTTTGTCTATGTGGCTGCTAAATCGAACACTCTCTGGTACTCAGGGATGAATGTGGATAAACCACAAATGAAATATATATTAGTGCGGTTACCCTCCATTTCTACCTGCTACATTTACCTGTCTAAAACAATGTTTCACTCTAAATCGCTTTCAATTGCAATTAACACTGGTTGGAAATATTCGTAAAGCATATTACATTATTCATTTGTCCAATCAAAACATGACATTACTATATTGGTAAGTGCCATATAATAATATAGATTACAGAAAAACGCTAAAACCTGCATACCAATGTTTTAAAGTTTTTGAATGAGATACATACATGTCTATGACACCTAATTTTACTGTGGAAACATAACATACTGTGAGTCATCTATAAAGTTATTTGTTCCACATTCTACCATCTGTCAACTACCGGGGGTATACCTACTCATGGTTGTCAGTGGAAATATTTGTATCAAAATGATTCTACATATTCACACATCAATCAATGAGTTTTGGAAAAGAAGAATTTCTAATTCATTGATAGCTACAAAACAGAGAATTTCATGTTTTCCAGGATTCAGCAGCACGAAAGAGTCCTTAAAGAATCCATGTGTGAACAGAGCTTTATAGAGTACAGAGATGCAATATCTTACTTTTGCAAGATAGAAAGAGCGATCTAGATTACTAAGAAGAGATAATAATTGGCAACATGGTATACAAAATGTCCATAAGAATAGCATTGCTGTCCTTTCCACATTAAATCTAGAATATAGAATTACCAATAGTAGTATTTTTCAGAGAATGATTGAAGTTGTTGCTTCCAAGTTACCTATCAATAACAAGTTTTGTTTTATATTTTGGGCTACAAACTGATTTACAGACTATCTGTAGTCAGGCGTCTTAGTTAGGGGAGCGGTCCCTTCTTGTAACAATGTCACACTAATCGAAATAAAGTAATATCGATGGTTCTTCCAAAACACGTAACTTGTAACTGATTGTGGCAGGCCCGATGGACAATACAAGGGCGAGCTTAGAGCTTTCAAGGGCAAGATAGAAAACAGACACCCCAAATGGGGAAACCCGCAAATTGAGTTTGGGAATAGTTTTCAACACTGACCTTTTTCAACTAATAGCAAAAAATACAACGAAAATCTGCTCTGCCCAACACAGCAGTTCCTTAACCTTACATTTACTATAGATATTTGTTAATTCAAATAAAGAAATCAATTTAATAAAAATTTTAGATTCAGCTGTAGGTACTTAGTAAAACATGATATTTATAATTTAGAAAAGAAAACACTTGATGTAATGTTATTATATTTGTGAAACGTACATGAAATATTTTCTTTCGTAAATTAAATTCATTTCAATATCAAACCATTAATTTGATACCGTACTTGATGATTAATTTATCTTGCCTTTAACCTTACTTGAGTATGAAAGAGCCTCACATAATGTGGATCATAGATACATTTATGCCGTCGTATGTGCGGTTATAAATTGTCAGTTGTAGTCTTTCCATTGTACAATTAATTAAAATTTTATTTTATTCTATTCATAGTTAATTCGATTATCCATTACACAATGAACAATCCAGTGATTTGAAAAATATGCTTCTTACGAAAACTGCCCTTAAATTTACGAATTTAAAAAAAAAATTGTTCCATATTATTGTTGAGTACTATATGTCATTCAAATATATGCGCGAAGTTGTGAATTATCCTGTATAAAGATCATTGAAATAAAAAATCCTTATTATAAGTTTTATTTATTTGAAGCTCCTTGCCTATGATTCACCGAATTTCTTTTTTCTTTCTGTTCGTCGTTTTTCTCCGCCATTTGGGCCCGGATGGTTATGGCTTCGAATTCCAGCTTGCGTTATGTCAGTCGGAATGTTATGCTGTACGCTATGTGCTATGCTATAAGGGTACCGGCTCCGTTAGATGTTCGCGAAAATGAAAAGATTATGTTACGGAAAATATCCTGAATTCAAATCGCTCTACTCGACGGTAAAGTTGCAGAGTTGCTGTGATATTAGCACGTTTTAAAATACGACGCGATCGTTGGGCCTTCGACTTTTGTTATAGAAATATTATCGGGAATACTTAGGGTACCCTATTAGCATCTGCTAGACTCGTGCGGGACCTACGAAATTGTGATTATATACAGAAAATGATTTTGAACTCAATACTTTAACTTGACCGACAGTATCAGTGTAAGGATTGGTTAACAGGTAAACCAAAGCTCTATATTATAAACAGAGTATTTTTATTCCTCTTTAATAAGTTATAATATAACTTGATATATTACAGAAAAATTCCAATATCACCTTAATCAGCTTGAGTGGTACACGAGAGCTTGTAACGTTATTGGAATCACATAAAAATTTTCCTGGGAATGAATTAATGCACGAGTGCATCAGATTCGATAAGAAAATATTTAATTAATGTGTATTATTTACTCAAAGTGATAATTTAACCAATTTTTTATTTAAATGTCAAACTGACATGTGACAGAAAATTTTCCACTTAGTTAGGTTCAACAAGCAATACTAAAAAAAATTCCGCAAAGTTTTTATATAACCATGGTTACTATTATTGTAATCAATTATTCTATTGGATTTAGACTTTGTTACCGGTTCCATTAGAAATGTAATAACAAAATTGGCAAAGCATAATAGTTTTCAGTAAAATAAAAAATAATATACTGAATCCGACAGAAATTTTGTCATATTGTTGTTAGCTGTTAGAGATTATGTTATTTTGTATTTTAACTAGGTAATTAATTCGTGTTATCGCAGTAAAAAAATTTATTCAAAAATTCGTAATAATAAACGATGATAGGATTTAAAAAATATTGTAAGAAATTTTTATACTCCATTTTCACTAATACCTGAAAAAAAAATTTATAATAGAAAAATATTCCATTGTATGTAAACTAAATCTATCTTTATCCATTCAGCTTATTATAGATTGTAACCTCGCTAATGATGAGCACAATTATTGCCAGTGCGTTGAAACGAGGTTAATTTAGAATAGTGCCCGCATAAAATGAATATTACGGCTCATAGACATTCAAAATGGATGGCTGAAACGGCTGAAGTCAGAGCCGAATACGCAGTCTCAATTATAAACCACGTAATTTATTATTTAATATTTGCGGTAATGTTGGCTGCGACACAACTTCGACTGGATTCGGCTAAATTCGGCTGTGACGAGGGCGGAAGGCATTGAAGGGCATTGTCCTTGAATAACGGCAGGCAACAGCAGGCGCAAGGACTATTTAAATTTGCTACAGGTTCGTTATTGCCACCTGCGAGAAGAGAAGGGGTCGTTTCTTCCCAAATAAGACAATAAAAACCTGAGTAAATTTCAGGGGATCACCAGTTGTTACAAACGCATCGGATTTTCGACGACTCTGACAATGCGAATGAAAATTTACAGGATACAGGAAAAATAAATCATTACTTTTAAGTGTGTTTGAAATTATTTAATAGTATAGCTGCGTTCTATTCACTCTTTTTAATCTATGCACTCCAACATTGTTCAGTAAATGGTGTTAAAAGTGTTTCGGAATTATGAGTTCGACAAAAGCAAAGAGAAGAGTCAAATAGAGTTCATAAAGTTAACTCCATTCGCCCAACCTCAAAATGCTGTACAGATGATGTGACAAGGTTTTAATGTAAATTTTGTTTATGTCACAATCAAAGTTCATATTTCTTAGTAAAATAAAAATTAAATACAAATACCTATTGACAAATTATGTTTACTTCATCATTTTCTTTACAAACGTCAATGAATAATTATTTTGTAAATTTAATGACATTGCTTTTGCTTACTCAATTCACTCCACTCTAACAACACTCAAACCTTACTCCAACTCCATATAATTTACCCAAAGCACCTTATATAATTTAGTGTTTCACTATGGGAATTACCTACTCATTTAAAGAAAACTCATCCTGTATAATCCTCAGACAAGTAGTGTCTAAAATGTAGGTAATCCTTATAATAAACTCTAGTGTACCTACTAGGTAATGTTAAATAATTATTTTTTACAAAAGTAAACTTGAAATGACAGCTGTCAGATATATTTTATTATATAATTCGTCTACAAGTACAATTATTATTATTATTATAATCTTTAAAATATTGAAATCCTACTATGTAGTCTGCTTAACTAGAAGAAGTAAAAACAATTTTGTTATTTGTTATTTCTATGTTCGTGATTTAATAATCAAATATTATGTGAATTACAGTTTAGTAGTTGATTAAATTAGTATAATACAAAAATTAAAATTGACTTTTACTTTTACTTCTAGTTTAAAAACAGAGACTATAGCTTCTTTATAAAATTTTATGATAAATTGCTCAAGATAATTTCTTCCTAGATGGGTGTTTTAGAATGTATGCATTTCTTGATACAATCAGAAATAAACCCGCTCCAGGACTTTGTTTTACTTTTAAAATATTCATAAGTGCAATGAAAATATCAAAGGTATTACTGCATTTTCAAGGAATATAGACAGACATTATTGTTTAGATACGAGATAATATATTATACAAAGTGCATTGTTTTAAATATTAATACTGAACATACTTAATAAAGCTACTTAAATATGCTATTTTTATCACTCACTATGGCTTGGGGCATATTTTCCAGTTTTGTATTTTCTTGAGTTGGAAAATAAAACATGAAACATTAAATTTAAATTTTAAAGCGACCAAGAAATTCACTTATAGAGAATTAACAATCATACGTGAATTCATAGCCTCGGTAGCAGCAAACACAATAAAATATATCTATACACCCAAATTGAGAAAACGAGGTATGTATCTGTCCCAAAGCTATTTATAAAATCAGTCTTTTTCTAAATAACTCGGCATATAATGTCAAATCATTTTATTACACCGTAGGTATGCCGGGGCTTTTGATAGAAACTCTGAACTAAACTAAAATAAACAACCCAATACCCTTCTTTAATCCCACATACTCAGTTTTGGTTAATTGAACTGAACTGAAGAAAGAACATTATACCCATAATGTGACATTGTGTTTTATAATATATCTACTTGCCTATAGGCTTTTTATAAAAAGCCAAATTTTACAATCTGCCTACGACATACTGTATTATGTGTTTAATTTATTTCCCAATTTATAATGATCAATTTTGCACTTGTTTTGTTATTTCTTTTTAGAGATGAAACGGATATCCGGTAACTATCCGGCCTATCCGGCGCAAATTTACTATATTGAGTTACTATATATTATTATTAAAAAACTACGACAATTTCCTAAAATCAACTTTAAAACATAAGTTTTTGTGAGGTAAATAATAAGAAAACGGTTTATAATTATGACTGCTTTTATTAATTATTGGAAGAGTTACAAAAACTAGAAAAAGAAGTTCAGAGAAAATAAAATAATAACAAACAAACAATATTTAAAAATTAAAATTAATACTTAAAATTGATGAGTGGTAAATTATGATGAATTTCATTGTTTATGTCGAAATATTGCCAAATAGGTGATCTTTTCTTCACTGATGACATGTTTTTTTACGATTGAACACGGGCCGGATATCCGGCCGCCGGATATTCGGCTATCCGGCTTCGCAGCTAGCCGGATATCCGGTATCCGGCCAAACAACTATCCGTTTCATCTTTTAAAAACAATGCACGATATGAGAAACTTTAGTACTAGGTTGTGAAAATTATAGCCAAACCGGCCACAAAAACATAAAATGATATTAATTATTAATGTGGAATAAAAATTATAATTAAAAATTTAATTTGACACCGCTAAATTGTGAATTCATGCGCTATTAATGAGTATATTATAATGACGTAATTCTGCATACGGTGAAAACAACACTGAATGGAGAGAGGCACAGCCTGTCATTACAGATTTGATTAATAATAATTGAGTAATTTAATTACTTTCCGTGAAATATTCCAACATCAATGGCTGATAAATAACTCACTCATAATTATTTCCTTTATGAATTTGCACTTTGTAAATTAAACGCATTCGGAGATCCTTACTGCCCTTATTACCCATTTCCATTCGCTGGCTGACATTGACATTTGAAATTATAACCTTAAAAAGGCAACCGCACTTCGCAGGAAAAGATGAAAAATAAACGAACATATTTTGCCAGTTACCGCCGATGTACAGTTTTGATTGATTTACGGGATGGATAGCTGATAGCTGAGTGCGTAATGTGATCGACTGTGTTTTATGACAACTCAGGTTCGAATCCAGGCAGGTACACATATCAGTTAAACTGCACGAAAATCTGCTCTGTAGTGTACTATCCATTAACAACCATGAGTACTCAACGGTTAATATCCACACTTAAGTTTGGTAAAAACGTTTTATAAATATGTACCAATGTACCTCATATTTAAATTAAAGTTTATACAGGCTGTTTCATAATTTCAGCATAAAAAATAAATAGCAGATACCACATGATGCACCGATTACGATTTTTTAATTACGTACTTACCTATACATTTTAAATGCTGCCAATTTAATATATACTTTAGTTGCTACCTACATAATCGAAATTTAATAATTTGTTTGTTTTATACAACATAAGTTAGTGAGTATTACTTTAAAGTTAATTTAATTTGATTATTTAAAATTTTCTTATTAAAACAGTGGCTCTAAAAATGTGTACTTTATTAGTAGTAATTAGTTTTGCGTATAGCATAGGTATTTTTTAAATCATTTTGATTCATGATCAGTAGTTATATTGTAGCATATACCATTTAATTTTCATTTTAGAATAAATGTGCACCTAATTTGATGTCGCAAACCTCGCTTTGATACGTGGAATAGTATTATTTGTGATTATTACGGTACCTATAAAGTTAAATAAATTCAATTGATGTTATGCTGTATAAAATATCAATATGAATTTTATTGTTAAACAATTTCACCAAACGATTCAACCGCATGCATTTGGCTTTATTAATCTACAATAGGTATTTAGGTTATCAGAGTAGGTACATGAAATTAAAAACAATGGTCTGTTTTGACACAATACATGCAAGCGTGCTAATCTGCAGGCAATTGTGATGTACACAAAACGAAACGTTGTGAAAAACTCTGACAGCTGTAAAGAATATGAAAATTAAAAGCTGAACAGCTGAAAGAGTCAATATCAGTCGAGATTACTCAGTCGTGAAGAATCTGATACGCCATTTTTCAACAGATTTGCATACCCGTGCCTTTAGTGCAACAATAGACTTTGTGTTTAAAAAATTAAAAATCATTTAAAAGAGTAGTTATTATTAGCAGATTATTTTATTATTTGCCTTTTATTGGGTTCTAAGATAGGTCGTTTATAATTTACCTAAATATGAGAACACGGAGATTTATAATATAGTAATTGATCATTTTGTTTCAGGAAATCACTTACCAATTTGATTTATAATTTTGTTTTTGCATATATAGGATTTTAGTTAAGCCGAAAATTGAAGTAGGTTGATGAAATAAATATTTTAACGTTAGGTGGAGTGTATGGAATTATTTTTTTAAAACTAAAATATTTATTAAATGCAAACATTAAATAAATAATGAAAGCCTGAAACCCATCTAAATTTGAAATGTTTATTTCGTCAAGCTGAACTATAATATAATATATGTTTTTGATATAGAATGCTACAACTAGTACATTGAATATACGGTGAATAAAGAATAGATTATAGGATTACTGTAAGATTTTCAATACGTTTTATATTTTTCTCCATATTATGTGCTTTAAAGGATAAAGAAACTAAAAACATACTTATAGGTTTTTCATTTTATAATGTTTTTACATCGTTCAAGATAATCCCCAGACTTGAATTCAATCTTTTATGTTATACGTATATATTCATAGATCTAATACGCCTTTTATCCATAAGTAAAGTAATATCTGCAAGAGGCAAGACGTGCTTGTGTAGCTGCTGTTAATTAAAATGTTGACGAATTGTGTTGTCTGTAGTTCAAATATTTATAATGGTGATGAACTAAAGTGTGATGGTTGCGATAATTTAACACATGTCGTATGTTCTCAGTTATCGCGAAGTGAAATTTTAATTATTAAGTCCGCAGAAAATAGAAATCTAATTTTTTTATGCATTACTTGTAAAAAATATAATCTAAAAGAACTACATAAATTAGTCGAAACATTAAAAAATGAAATAGCTGCTCTTAAAGAATACATCAATATAAATAATAGTGCTTCTAACAGTGTGCTACCAACACATGGACTAACTGAGCAAATAAAATATAAAATGAGTGATAGTCAAAAAAGAGCTAAAAACTTAATTGTGTATAATGTTAATGAAACTTATGCAGCTAATAAATCAGATCGAATTATATATGAGAAAAACAACATTAAAGAGCTTTTATCTCAATTTGATGAAGTAAATGTAACTACTTTTAATACTTACCGTATAGGTCCTTTTGATAGAACTAAAATACGCCCAATTAGAGTCGCCTTTAATGATGAAAATATTGTTAAAACAATTTTAAGGAATAAACATAAATTATCTACATCTAACACTAACATAAAAATTGCATCTGATCAATCTCGGCTGCAGCAAAATTACTTCTCTAAAATAAAACAGGAACTTGATAATCTAAGAGCTTGCGGTATTGATAACAATACAATTAAATTTATAAATGGTGTTCCTACAATCGTTTTAACTACTAATAATGACTCAAAAAAGTATTAGGTGATTCTATAAAACAGATTAAATCCAGTGCAAGTGAACTATTCTATATCTATTATCAAAATGTTTCCATGATTTTTTACAAGTGACATTGAATTCTAATTATGATATAACTAACAGAAACATGGCTTAACGATAGTTTCTTTACAAGTGAATACTTTGACTCGAACTATACAGTATTTAGAAAAAATAGGCAGTGATATTAAATCAAGAGCAGGTGGAGTTTTGATCGCAGTAGCAGTCTATCATATCATCAACTGCCAATTCTCCACAATACCAAATACTCCCGCCGTTGAAGAAATTTGGGTGTCTGTCATTTGCGGTAAAACTCAACATATTTTTTGTGCAGTACTCGTATTCCCTCTGCTTCGCTATTACTAGTGTATTTATTTTTCAAGAACAACATAGATTCTTTAAAAATCGGTCGACCTGTACTAATTTAGCTGTTTACAGAAACTACATATTCCAAATTCTTGAAGAAGGATCACAATTTGACTCAATATATCCGATTTTTGTAAAGTTTTTGACAGACAAACATCAAATTATTAATTTTAAAGTTAAGCGCCATGGGAATAAACGGATATTTTTTATTAAATTGGATTTCATCGTATTTAACAGATAGAACACAAGTCGTTAATATAAAAAGTATTTTATTCCATGAAATGAATGTTACGTCTGGGGTACGAAAGTTTCCCATTTGGGCCCTATCTTGTTTACGCTATATATAAATGATATCAGTATCAGTACTATCTTCAAAACTTCCAAATTTTTGCTTTTTGCGGATGACTTATAGAACTATATTTAAAAAATCGATAATTTGAATGATACACATTCGAGACTACCCCTATTTCCGATAGTTATCGTGTAGATAAAGTTCATTTACAAATTAGAAAATTAAAAATTACAAAAGTATGTATCTCAAATTATGGTAATCGCACATTATTTTTTTAATACTCGTGCTTAATTTTTGCTTCATTATCTTATTATTTTTTTCCTTTTTCCCAAAAGACTTGTGTTTATTTTAATACTGTTTTAAAAATTTTGAAGTCGTCCGACCTATTTAAATAGTTTAAAAGTAAAATATTTTCAGACCGTTTTTCAATAATGCTCTTAATTTTTCATTCGGTATCGTATAAAAATAAATCAATACATCAATAAGCCTGTTATATTGTTCTACTTCAAAAATAAACAATAACTGTCTAGACACTAACTAGGTACCTAACAACCAGAATGCTGCCTCTGTGCTCTCGATCGCTGACAAGCATTGGCCAGGAACGTCGGCTATTGTCGTTGCAACCCGTGATCACCATTTGTTTTATGTTCACATTTTTCTTTAATGTTACAAATTTAAAATAATTTTGCACATTATGGTGTATTTTTAAATTTCAGTAGGTACTTTTTTAGTAATATTTAACTTTGAAATAGAAAGAAAATATATTTTAAATCATTTTTTTAACTTTGAAACCGTAATTTATAATACTTAAATAGAAATAATAATCGGAAATCACGTAACCAAAAAACAGTTTTTTTGCATAATTCTTACATATATGTTTATTGTTAATCAAATTTCAATATCATGATATAAATTATAATATAGCATTATGATTTTAGTTAAGCCGACAATTGTTGTAGGTTGATGAAATAAACATATTAAGTTTTTATGGAGTGAATGAAATTATTTATTAAAAATTAAAAGATTTATTAAAAGCAAACTTTTAATAAATATTTAAAGCCTGAAATTCAACAAAATTTATTTCATCAACTTGAATTATAATATAATATATATATATATATATATATATATATATATATATATATATATATATATATGTTTTTCATATAATATGATACATCATTATTTCGTTTAGTTTTCGAACAACGAGCATATTTTTATAAATACTAAAACTAGTACTTTGAATATACCTACGGTGAATAAAGAATAGATAATAGGATTACTGTAAGAAGATTTTCAATACGTTTTACATTTTTCTCCATATTATGTACTTAAAGGACAAAGAAACTGAAAATATACTTAGGATTTTCATTTTATAATGTTTTTTACATTGTTCACGGTAATCCCTACACTTGAATTCAATCTTTTACATTTTACATACGAGTACATACATAGATCTATTACGCCTTTTATCCATAATATTGGATGTGTCATCGGTATGGATATGGTATGTTATAGGTACCGTCAGCCGTCAACTCACGGGTACTCATGGTTGTTAGTGGAAAGTACATCACAGGGGATATTTTTCTGCAGTTTAGTACAGTGTAGCATATACCTGGCTGGTTATTGGATTATACAAATTTCTAAAAGAATATGTTTTAAAGCGACTAAAACTTACATTGTTACAGAGTTTGAGATAACGGATAAGCAATTTCGAGCAAATTACTAAAAATTAAAGGTTTCAAGCACTCATTCCCTATTATTTCCCGATGAAGGGTCCAAGTCTACGTTTTCAACTGAGTTAATTACTAAGCGTATTGTATGGGTAATGCTTTTACTTCTGCTTCGCGTAACACACACATAGGCACCCACATACGGACATGAAAATAGTTTAACCCTTTATATCTAATACACATGCGAGACCACCCCTATTTCCGATAGTTATCGTGTTGAAAAAGACCATTTACAAATTAGAAAATTGGAAATTACAAAAGTATGTAGTTTTTACCACAAATTATGGTAATCGCACATTTTTCTTTTCAATACTCCTGTTCAATTTTTGCTTCATTATCTTATTGTTTTTTCCCTTTTTTTCCCCAACAGATTTGTGCTTATTTTAACACAATTTGAAGTTGTCCGACCTATTTATATAGAAAATTTTCAATAATGTTCTTAATTTTTCATGCGCTATCGCATAATAAATATATAATACTGGTTTTTAAGCCTGTTATTATTGTATTAATTTAAAAAATAAACAATAATTGTCAAGACACTAACTGCCTAACAATCATAACTACCTGTGAGTTGACTGGTAACTGCACATTCAGTGTGTGAGATTGCAGACCCCATAGTTCACTAAAAGGCATTAGAATTTTTAAATTTTATTTTGCTGGTACACCATTCAACAGGATTTACTCCCAATTATAGAATGATATATCCAATCACTTCAACTACGTCTTCGTACAGTCAGAATCTCAGTTCGTACGACGACTTTTGGCAACGGAGAGATTCTTTGCGACCAGGACTATATTTTTAAAATGATCAAGTGGTCAGCTGGAAGTATACGAGTGCGATTTAATTGCAAAATTTCAAATTTTAAGACAATCATGGAACACCGGGTACATACATACATATCTATCACGCTTTTTATTCAACTTGGGTATGGCAGACTAACATTATATTAGATATAAAAATATAATAATAATAAGAATACCTATAACTCACAGGTACTCATGGTTGTTCGTGGAGAGTATAATCACAGAAGAGATTTTTGTGCAGTTTAACTGAATTGCGTATACGTACCAGATTTAATTCGAACCAGAGTTGTCAGAACCACAGTTTAGTAGATAGTAGGGTAGTATAGTCATCAAAAATGGGAAGATCTACTGTAATGGTATTAAGTTTAATCTAGTTCTACACGACCATTTTAATTAATCCCGAATTTTAAAATACCTTCAAGTTATAACTTCAGCATATTTTTTCTTCTTTTGCGTTTAATTATATTTTGTTTTCTGCGTCCTTTAATAATAAACATTTGATTCCCACCCTCTGTGAAAATTCTCTGCGCGTCACTGTTCGCCAGCACTGGCACACGTATTGTTTTACAGGCTGTCAGCACAACGGACATATTTTAAAACGTCATGTGTCAAGAACGTGTCATTGATGTTTGACGGTGAAGTAAATTTGTTCGCTTGACGCCCTCGGTGCGCGGTATATTAGCAGGCGCCCTGCATGAGTGCCAACGAAGCGAAATTACTGGCACGGAAGTAATGCGGCCAGTAATTAATTATGACGATTTTTACCTGGGGAGGGAGAGTTGTTTTTATTGTTCTTTTTTATCAGCTAGTAGATGGCTGGTAATATAATTCTGAAATTTCGTTGAAGTCATATTTTTTGGGGCTAACCATGTTCATACTTTATTGATAAATAATTACGTTTCGAAACCGGTTAACAAATGAATACCTAAGTTTAGATAATCAACAAGCAATTTATTTTACAAAAAAGGTGCATTGATGTCAAAAATACGTAGAGTACAATATTTTGAGAACTAAAGACCAATTCACATAATCAAGTAGTTTGACAGTTTACATTTATATTTAAGTTTTAAAAACATAGCATTTCATATAAAAAACTTAAAACTGTAAACATTAATCTAAATCTAAAGTTTGAAGACTTGAGACCAAATTAATAACTTATTTTATTTACTAAAATTTTGTGTTTCTTCTTTCATTGAATAATTTTTGTTTTTATTTTTCAGGTAAGAGATCCGAAACTACAAATTTCTTTATTCCTCCTGCCATGCGTGATTGTGCTTCCGAAAAGGTAACCAAATATTTGTATATATAATTATAAAATTGCATTTTAATGAAATCTTACAATAATATGTTACTTTATCATCAGAAAAGCGTAGTGAAAACTGAAAAGTACAACTTTAACTTCGATTTTACGATCAGTCAGAGCACAATATTTGCGAGAATTGCCGAATTAGTCCAAAAGTCAGGCTGCTGTTGTAGTAACCCGTAATTATCATTCATTTGTGTGTCCAAGTCCAACTGTTACAAATTTATTATAATTTTGCGATTTCATAAAAATTTGAAGATCTATTCAATGTTGAAATCTTATGATAATATTTTTCTGAAATTATCCTACAAAAGTACGAAACGTGTATGTGTGAGGGTATCGTTTTGGTCACATATTGTGGTTTCATTTTGGTACCACTGATGCCATTTAAAAATTAATTATAATTAGATTATTTTCAACAATAGCGAAACGAAATTATTTATTTTATCATATTTACGACTAATTAAATTTTGAAATTAATTAACACATATTTATTAAATATGGTAAAAATAAATATGTAAATTTTTTAATTGCGTTTTATGCGAATATACAATAACATATTTATATAAAATTTAATTATTGCTGTATTGAAAAGATTCTCATTTGATTCAGTCAAATTATAAAATAACTATTCACTGCCCTGATTTTAAAATTAAGTATGTACATTACTACGTATAAAAATCGCCATTCAATTCAATTCAACGAATGATAAAACAACAAACTACTTTAATAACGTTTCTAGGATTAAAAATACAAAAGTAGATTAGGATTGTTAAGAAATCGATAGTGATCTCTAACGAGGCTTACGTCCTAAATCTTGAAACAAATAACAAAAGTAAATAGCTCGCTAATCCGAAGTAACTAGGTCTTCGGTATGTCGGCTTAGTCAATTTTCGGATTATAGGAACAGGAACTGTTAGATAGGGAATAAAACTTTTCCGGGAGTGATTCATCCGTGGAATTTTCTCAGTAAAAATAACAAATTTGCTATTAAATTTAAAGCAAATATTTAATTTGTGATTGTTTTCAAAATCTATGAACTCATTTTGCACAGCACGTTAAGACTAAACTTAGATTCAGACCCAATTATAATTGAAATTGGAATTTTGTGGAAGTGCTGGTTGGTTAATTTAGCACTTATACTAACTTATAATATTGGGTAGTGGGTATAGGTCTGAATCTGGCGAAACATAAAGTGCTAATAAGCAACAGTCGTATATCTTTCCGTGTGTGCAGTTACCAGCCGTCAATTCACTGGTACTCATGGTTGTAGAAAGTTTTTTTTATATAAAATGAATTTGAACCTGAGTTGTCCGAACCACAGTCGGTCACATTTGTCACACAGTCATTGTTTAAAAAAATATTTTGAGTATTAAGAGACAATTTGTCACAATCAGTATAGGTACTTTGTTTTAGTAGCGCTATAACTACTGAATACAACATTACTTGATCATTGATTGAACGCGCTACTGCACTATTTGCGTGTCTGGACAGTACAAAGGCACAACCTTCAAGCGACATAGTGGTACGTTTACGTTCAACAACCGGATATTTGATTTGATGTATATCTTTGTTTTAATTCATTGCTTACATAGAAACGGATCATTAATGCATTAATGATCAGAAAGTACCTCTACCTTGTTGTAAAGGAGATTTTTTGCAAGAATTAACCATTTCTATATTAAGTATAGTATAGTAACAGTAAAGCCGCATTCACAGCCCGAAAGTTTCGTGTTGTGAACGGTTTTATTTTGTTGGATAAGTGTAAAACTATTGCAGTGTTGTTGTTGGATGATGAACTGTATATTTTCGCTACAATTTCTGATTAAACAGTAAACCATTACGCAGAGTTCTCCTTACCAATCCCGTTAATTATAAATGAATTAAATAGAAAGTTTATGAGGAGAATCTCAGTTCTGGAAGAATCCCACGAGTCTATAAGTAATGATGTTACGTTTACCCCTCGTAAAAGTGAGTGAAGTCTTCACTTAGTCATTACTTTCAAAAGAACTCGTTATCTGTTTCGCTTCTCTTCTGTCTTCTTTTATCTTCTTTCTTCTATGTTGCTATGTGCTACATCTACCTTGTCTGCCATTTAGCCGGAATAAAAATTTGCTTAAATTGTGTACAGCAGTTCAACCCCAACAACGACGGAAACTTTAAACAAGCAGTAGACATTCGCTACTTTTGTACCATCGACGAAAATTTACTCTTTCTTGAGTTAAAAAACAGATTATTATTGCTACATCTAGACCCTTAACTAATCCTTCACTTTATCCTTTAGCGACTTAATACAAAATGCATTCGGCAGGGGGTAGCTGTCAAATTAAATATTTACTTTAAAATAATTCATTTCGTATGAAGTCTGAAATATTTTGCATTATAAAGATGTTAATGTTAAACAGTTAAATGGACTTTCAAACAAGAGACAGTAAAATTTTCACTACCCTTATTTTTGCGATTTTTGAAAAAATCTTTTTTATCTATAATCAGAATATCAAATTATATAATCTATTAAAGAGGTATAGAAACACCCTGTATACGCAATTGGCTATTTATACATACTGTATGTATAGGTATATGCAATTGGCTATTTACTGAACTAAATAAAGAACCTAATACCGTTCCTGAGTCCCACAAACTCGGTTTTGGTATAGAAATACAGTTTGAATAAATAATAGCCACATTCTAAATTAAAGGCATATGCATCCATCCTATCAAAATATTAACAATCTGACAGATTCTTGAGACACCACTGCTTTAAAAATTACAATTTATTGATTTAAATTTTTAAATATATTTTTACAATGAGCTGCGATTGCTTTATATAATAACTCTTTTGCGGGTTAATGGAACCACCGAGGAGAATACAAAAAAATTGTTTTATACTTCTTGAAGCTTCTATATTCAATATGTAAGCGTTGTCGGTACACTTACAAAACACCTGTAAATAATAAGTCAAGTCTTACTTATTTTAATTTTGACTTTGAAAGGTATATCGATAGTGTTTGAAAAAAGAATGAAGCACAGTCAAAATAAAACCTTTTTAATCGTACGTATAAATAGTCATTATAAAATTCACAATAACGTTGTACGATATTTAATTATCAGTTTTCTTCCATTCGAGATTGCCTTCCCAGAATTTTTCTCCCCGTAGTCTGGAACGAAATACAAATTCATAACTATCTGGCAAAACTTTCAAGCTTCTTCTCTTCTTCAATATGTACCGCAGTTTGCGTATTCTGCGCTCCATGTTCAAGGGTAGATATAGGGGTATATACCTATAAGGTATACAACATATAACCAATTCGGAATTCGGTTCGCGCCAAGTATCTAGTATTTTCTGGTTTCATTTTCTGTCTGCCTTATTCATGAATTGTACGTGCGTAGATTTTTAGAAAAATTGAAATAATATTCGAAGATTCCACACAACACAGGTAGCAGAGAGAGAGAATAAACCAGAGGTTCCAAACTCTGAGGAATGGAATATGACGGTATGATAAGTCCATATTTTATTCATTTAGAAATGGTGGACACGTTTTTCTAAAAGTTACTAAAATTGTGTTTTCTTTGTTAATTAGTTCCTTATTGTAGTTCATATTTAAAAGTTAATAAAAGAAGAATTAAATCATTTTGTAAAAATAAAGAAATAAATATTGCTTATTATCTATTTAAATTGTTAAAAACACTACAAATTTACAAAATTTGTTAAAAAATAATGTAAACCTCCAGCCCGAAGGCAATTGTTATCCCATCTGTCGATGACTGAATGAGTAACAAACTGCTCGACATTGCTCCTCTCTGGTATTTCTTCGCGTTGGTGTTTATATTTCAGAACGATCAACATGCGTCAGCATACTCACTATTTTTGTAAATATACGTTGCATGATAGCAGTTTACTTCACAAAAGATTTAAATGAACTAACTAATTTTGTATGACTAAAGGGAGTTCAGTACCTGATGTGGACATGTTAATTCAATTATTCAATTAATGATGTATCAAAAATAATAAAAATCTTATGTTAAAACTTGGCTGGAATTTGTGACAAACGCGGTTTTGTTAAAGCGAAAAACAGAAGAGATCCCCCATTGCGCCCCTTGTATTCGAGCGCGGCTGGAACATTTATGGCTAAACATTGATATCTTACATTAGTGAATTTCAACAAAATTAAAATATGAAAACATAAAAAATATTTCTCATCTGTAACTTTAAAAGCTAATATCTCCTAAATGAAACAATTGCGAGAATATCTCCAAATAATTTTTTCCTTGTTTTGAGATCCTACATATATATTTTAAGTTAGGATACTTAAACCTGAAACAGACTGTATATCCAAAATAAAATTGCATATAATTTTATTATGATTCGGCCGGAACCGAAATTTTGGCCAAGTGGCCGGATCGACTGGAACTAGTATCAAGGCCTGATTTTCGTTTCATCACTAATTACAAGGTATACAACAAACGTTCGAAAATGACAGTTTATTAAGCTCAATTAAAAATGAAGTTAGTTCTATTGGAAACTATAAATCTCAAAATTGTAGCCTATTTTAAAAATAAAAGGCCATATACATAGTAGAATATTTCAAACAGAAAATCGCCAAAAACCGTCAAAAAATGACAGTTTCAACCAGAGACTAGAGGTTTCATAAATAACTTAAGAAAAGAGTATTTTTGCAATTGTTCCAACCTTCTGATTAGTCAATCGTAAAACCACGTTTTTAACCTTTTTTAACAATTATTCTACCTCTATTATTATGTGTGTTGAAATGAAGTAAAGTTAATGCTCTAGCAATCTCTAATCTTATTATCTACAGTAAGCTGCTTTTATCCCTTGATATTCAAATAACTAGATATTTTGAAAAATTTGAATGCTCACTTTTTAAAAATCGTCTTTACTAATTTTATGCTTCTGCTATGATCCTAATAAGAAAATTGTACATAACAACTTTTGGCGATTGTTCTACCAATCCGCGCGCATATGACTAAGTTGTACACAATGGTACTACCGCATCACTAACAACCTAGTCAGGGTTGGAGCACAGAATGAGGAAGGCAAGTCATTACAGCAGACGTATCACAATTACTTTATTGCCATTGTGCGGCCGAGCGCTGCCTGGATACGACATTACGTGGATACGATGATACTACACCTTTGTAGCTATGGGAGGTGTAGAACCAGGTCTGGAGACGCGAACTAAACCTTTCTGTAGCTGCACGAGATGACAATTGGAGGACAAATAGAGACGATACTCAAAATCGAACAGTAGTTTGTTGATTCACTGATAGTAGGTATATTCCAAAATAACAATTATTATTTGAATTGGGCTTGGGCATAGACCACAGCGGAAAATAATTTTACCCTAAAAAATAAAAGGTAACTGGTTTTTTTGATTCGTTAATAAGTGAAAAAAAAACTACAATAGAAAAGGACAAACGTTAAATTGCTCGACTGTGGTTTTGCTGACAATGGTTCGAATCCAGTTTGTTACACATTTAAGTTTAACTGCGCAAAAACAGTTTGCACAAACAATGATGAATACTCTTGAGTTGACGACTAATAACTGCTCACACGGTAAAATGCATATTTATACAGTACTGTCCGTGCAGCCAGATTTGCCCAGGCGGTAAAGGAGAGAAAGAATGTGCCAATGTTGTACACAGAGCTGAGTCAAAGTTCGCCAACTTATTATTTGCCTAAACGCAACTGAGTCAAGAGAAAACCGAGCTGGACGACTTCTTTATACACTATTTCTGTCCACTCGATAATTATTGTTTTCCAATTTAAAATTCGTAATCTCTTATTTTGAGTACTGTATGTGAAGTTGCCATACCCGAATCGGATAAAAGCGTGATAGATTTGTATGAATATAACGTATTACTTTTGTGAACGTTAGGTCCTAAGCATTATTATTAGTAATTGATTTTTTATTATACAGTTATACAATTTTCGTTTCAGTTAGCTAAATAGCAACATTTGCCGAATTCTTCCACCATCATTTCAACTCAAAACCGCGCTATACATACCTTTCCACACTGTTTCTTTTTCTCTTTCCTTTGAATGTTAGTATTTCCGTGGTTGCAAGTGCATTTTCTCGTGCAGTTTCCATACGCCATTCCACCCTCTTTGCAACGTATAGTTACCTAGCAAGAACACTGCCGCATGCAGTAGAGGATTATAGCAACTTTCATTTCGCACGCCCTCTCGCAAAGCGCTATCAATCTTTGAACAGGCGAAATGCAACCAGTGACGGGGAATCGCAAGGGGTTGGAGAATAATTGACATTGAATGAAGGAAATAATTAAATAATTTTACGTACCGTTGATGGTATTATTTTTTATCATAATATTGGTAGCTTATTATTATAGTGTGGATTATATGCAGGAAAATGTGCTTAAAATATTATACATGCAATACGCATTGAAATAAGGCCAACATTATGGCCAATATATGCGAAAAATAAAATAAATATGCAATATTTTACAAATATATACAGAACTTAATTTTATTCATTTTAACTAATAATTTATTTTATAAATCAGCTAAATGAACTAGATTTTGTCATTTTGCACAAAAATATTACATAAACAAAACAACGTAACATAAAGTATTGAGTTAGGAAGGAGCGAATATTAACAGTTTCAAATTTAAATAATTTTGGTTTAAATGATAGTATAAAATATCCAGTTATATGCATTTATTATGTAAAAAATAATGGTATTGGTATTCAAAATATGTAAAAAATTTAACCATATTCTGATCTAATTTTGTATGAAATGCAAACATTTGTAAAGAAAATACGAACATGTACAATATACAATTATATACACCTATACCTACCTAGGTATTCCATATTCTTTACATTAAATTATTTTAACATGTTAATACTACAAAATAACCAGACAAATTTTGTTTATGGTAGTTCTTTAGAAAGTATTTTTTTTGTTAAATTTTATTTTTATACAATACACCAAATTATCATTTCTTTGTCTTTACTTAACTTTGATGTGGCAGCCTCACATAGTATGAGTCATCGGTATAGATATATTATAGGTACTATATTATATAAGTATCACGGATACTTACGGTTGTATTTGCAGAGTACACGAGTACAGTGTTTAAGTTTGTACTTAATTGGATTCGAACCTGATTTGTCAAAACCACAATCGGCCACATTACACACTCGGTTATCTGTTCCATTACTACTTATACCTAATGTAATTTTAATCTTTTTTGTGCAACATAGGCACTAATTTTTATACGTAGATATATTTTACGCACATATCTATCACACCTATAAAATTAGTCTTAAATGTCTTAAAGTCATTTTGGATGTGGCAGACTCACATATTGTACGTCATCGGAATTGATATATTTCATACCGTGTGGTCAATTAGGGGCTCAATTAATGGTTTTCGTTGTCTTTATATTATGTATGAAAATCATCAAGGAATAATTTATTTTTTATTTATCCTTGCTTATATCCATTATCCGACAATCCTTTTAAATTATTTCAACTGTATGATACGATACTATTAACAATAATAATAACATTTATCTTCCTCAAACAAAAGTTCAAATATTTTGTACCTAACAATAATATTGTATATTGTAAAAGTTTGTAGCTTTAACTTCAATAAAATACTTGTAGATATAAATAAAATTACTGACAGTATAAATAAAAAGCGTGTATATTTATCGTTGTTATATATAATAATAATATAAACGATAAAACAATGTATATAAACAAATATAAAATACGTATATATGAAAACTAGATCAAAATATTTTAATATAAATATAATAAATATGACACCGCTACATTATTATGTAGATAATCAGTTCAAATTACAAAATGGTTAATGCAAAACGGTGAATCTGTTTCTCATTCAACAAGAATCGTTTGAGTTTGTTTTGCTTGTTGTATTGTGTGTTTTTCCGGCCGAGTTCCTCCTCTTTGGGGATAATTCTTCGCGTGTTGACTCTATTTGCAAGGAATATAAATAAATCGAAGAATCCGTATCAAGAGAGAAATTTTTCGTTCGATGTCTGGAATCGTATTTGAAATTAAGTTCTAGGGTATTTACCGAGAATTCGCTTGCGGCAATTTATTTTTCCTGGCAGTGGTGCCCCTTGGGAATCCCTTGCCTACGCTCATGGTATTCCTACATGCACTGGCACGGCCCCTGTGAACGTTTTCTAGAATTGGGGACAGACCCCATTCATTGCTGATGTGAAATATTTCTTCATTACAACTTTTATTACTTCTTTAAATTTGCTTTACTTTCGTGTCAGTATTATGCCATGTTACGGTGTTGCTCTTTATTAATTTTTACTTCCTGAGAGATATATTTTAGGGTGGTACTAAATAGTGATATTTTTATTATCCTGACAGAATGGCTGGATATATTTATTCGGGATTACATTTTGGAATGAGCGGAATGCACATTAATTTTATTTTATTGCCAGCGGAGAAATTTTGTCAACGTAGTTTAAATCACGCCATTTCCATACCCTCCTACCAGTAGAACTTCATCTACATTCCTTTTCTTCAATCAGGAACCATTTTTTGCCAGATATTCAATATACCAATGGGACCACAAGCATATTGGTTATACCGTGAGTTTATTTTAACGTGAAACATGGGATTTTTCATATCCATGGTTACGAATTTGACAGCCATGTATTAGAGCGTTATTTTTAAAATAGAACATAGGGAATCAATTTAACTGTATTATTCTTGACCAATATAATATATATGTGCAACTGTAATTGTTCCAAGAGACGCTTTCAACATAAACTTTTAATTGTTTAAACAATAGCTACATCGTATTTACAGGTAGCATCAGTTTGACTCCAAGTAGCAAATTCAAGTGTTGCTACCTGGAAATACGATGTAGGATGTAGGTATAGTTTAAACAATTAAAAGTTTATGTTGAAAGCGTCTCTTGAAACTATTACAGCTGCCCAAATATGTTATATTGGTCAAGAATAATACAGTTAAATTGATTCCCTATGTTCTATTTTAAAAAAGAACGCTCTAATACATTGCTGTCAAATTCGTAACCATGGATATGAAAAATCCTATGTTTCATGTTAAAATAAACTCACGGTATAGGGATTTAATTCTTGCTGCTGACAAAATACCAATGAGTACAAATTGTTATTATAATCCACTATTATTTGTCTGAGTCGAAGCCATTGTAGTACCTACTTGTCATATCTAATAAACAAACTTTTAGTACACAGAAGTAACAGTTAAAAAATTCAAGCGATTTTACTCGTTTTAGTAGAAATATATCTATACTGATAACTCAAAATATGATTGTGTTCTTTGGTTGGTTAAGTAAAAAAGACGTGATAGATATACAATCTCGCCATTCATTTCTAGAAGAGTAATATACATTTAAAAAATTTTAAGGTTTCAAAGGCAGAACACCACTAATGAAAGATTAATATTCTGTCTTATGCTTTACTTTTGTTATCACTTATTCTCTTCAAAAGTATACCATTTGCTCACAGTAATTCTAGTTTTAAAACATTTTAATGATCTGCGTCTACCCTATATGATTGTTAATCCTGTTTTAAATGTGTATCATGGCAAAATTGGGGTTCAAACCCTTTATTCATGCATCTGTGGCACAGAATCATATTTATCATTCCATTCATATTCATAATTTCAATGCCTTGTATTATTTACCCGGTGATTCACATATTAACAAACTGATGACTGCTTCAGGGCATAGACATGAGTAAATAGTAAACAACTAGTTCTATGGAAAAAAATAATACATTGCATAAATTGTATATTTTTATAATTCCAATCGAAATAAAAGTTATCGAAAAAATAACCCACTTGACAAAATAAAATTCCCAGAACATTTCAAGAATGTTATTTGCTATGAACGAAATGTTGCTATATTTGCCTATTAACATCCTATTAATATCCTAGCGATTTCTAATGTTCGCCCTTAATAACATTATCTATTTAACATTTCAATGTTAATAATTTGGTAATAATATCCCAATTATGCATCCCATGTAATTTTCTGACATGTTTGTATTGAGTAGGTATGTAATTTTTGATCGTACTCAAGATGTGGCTAGGACAGACATACGTAATAAGACTTAAAGTACAAGAATAAGATATTTTAAAACATACCATGGACGATTCATGTTAAGTGGGAAGATTTCCGACCGTTTTCTAGACTTTCTATTATCATTCAAAACAAGTGCAGAAAGTCTGAAACGGTGATACATAAAACATGATATGTAACTACACTGAGAGAAAACAATTCCTTAATCAAACTTCTTGTGGTATTACTTCCGATAAATTTTCAATTATTCCAAATCATAAACATGATCATCCCTTAATGTATGAAACTCACCACAAGGATTTGTTTTTAAACTGTGAGACAAAGACCCCTCAATGTCTCCATTCCAGATCATAAAACTAATACATACACATTTAAAGAGGTTCAAGTGCTTTTGCTCCGTACGCAAATACTTTTGTTTCTTATCCTGCGATAAAGAGGATTCAAGCATCGAAAACCCATAAGAGGAGATAAATGTTAATGATTAGGGACCGAATAGGGGAGGACAGGACTAAATAAATAACATGAACTTCGACTTTTGATAAGGATGGACAGGATGAAATTGCATTGTGGGGTTATTTTGTCCAGAGAAGGACAATCATATTAGAAAATGGGCTGCTGCAGTTACCTGATGCCAATGTTGAAGATTCGTTTTATAGTTACATTTTAAAATAAGTATATAAGAGAACAACAAAAATCGTTTTTGTATGATATTTACATTGAGAAACGTAATAAGACTGGCACTATTTTAAGTATTTGCAGTTAGGTATATCTTTAACTCTTATAACTCTAATAAATAAGAGCACATCTGACGTTTGTTCTAAAGGAAAACACAATTTTAAAGGTAGTTATATAATTATTTATTATGATACACGAGCTTTGATTAGTACCTACCTATAGCACATCAGATAATTTTAACTCAGGAGCTACTTTACCAATTGGCACAATTTTTTTTCATAAATATTAAACATTTAGTGTTGAATTTACAGTTGTGTTTTTAAATAATGTAGGTCCGTAATTTATTTCGCAAGAGATAAATCACTAAAAAGAGTGAAATAAGAATTTTTATTAAAAAAAATTGAACCCAACCTCTGAAAAGTATGAAATAATAATTTGGTTTCCTTTTTGCAAGGCAATTTATAAAAGTTGGCGCAGAAATTTACCAATATACATACTATACATTTGGCGCCGACATAAAATTGATATCTAAAGTACCTATATTCAATTATTGCCTTACATAAATAGGTACCAAAATATTATTCATTACTTTTCAGAGGTAGGGATTTAGAAGTTTTTTAATTAAAAATTTGTATTTCACTCTTTTTGTTGATTTATTAATAATCACGAGTCAGAATACAATTACAAACCAATTTATCCAATTGCATCTACCATTCTACAAATTGCTATAACAATCCTATCTACTAAACAATACACTTTCTTCACTCTACGCAAACATCTCCGCTTCCTCATTGATATGTGAGAAGTGTCCCTGCATATCCTGCCCTCCCTCGCTCTTACCTCCCTCATCGGGGCACATGCGGATGTCATGCGACACCCACACAGCACAGGGGTAGAACGTAGAGCTGGCAACGTGGCAACCTCGCCGTGGCTTCGTGGGTCGTGTCAATATCAAGTCTTCCTGACGATGTGATGGAGCAGACGGAGTGACGGGCCTAAGTCTTCCGGCCCGGGGATTGGAAGGGTGGGATAAATAAGAGGATGCGTGGAATACGCAAAAATTAACAGAATAGATACCTAGTGGGCGGGGTTCAAGGTTATGGCCATTTGCACCGCAACTTAAGGTTGTTGTCTAGCAAAATCGATGACTACAGAAATAAATAGAATTTTAAGGGTATTTATGTGATAATAATACACATTGTAATAAATGATTGGCAATTATGAGGCTGTAAATTGTGCGTTATTTAATTAGTGTATCTAAACCAGATGACAGATTTTAACAAAATACTAACTTAATATTAATTAAATATAGAAGAAGCTTGTATTAAATTTTCAAGGGAACCGTCAGTTTTATAAAAATGGTATTTAATTTCAAACTCAATTTATCGAAGAATTGAGTTTATGAAGTATGAAAAAGGCATCGATATTTTTATTTTCCAAGCATTTCAAACGTAAAACTTATTTCCTCACTAATATTATAATTCAGAAAAGTGCTTCTGTGATGCGGTAATGCTAAATCTGACTTTTTTACCCTCTACGAAATAAGCTACACTTCATGAAGCCTACCGTCCGATGTCACTAGTTTCGCTCTTTCGCTAGACAGCAACCTTAAATTAAAAATATCTAATCTAACTCATGACAGCAATGTTATTTTTACACATTGCAGTTTGATTTCGTTTTGATATCGTTCATTTAGGGAAAACATAAAATTTAAGTGTAAACGATGCACCTGACACCTGACCATAGATCGGTTAAGGATGCTGCAATTGTTTATGTGATTGACTGTGATTTTGACATTTCAAGTTGGAATCCAGTCAGGTACACATTATTTCACCCACACGATATAATATATAGGGTATTTCTATACTTCTGCGCGAAAATTTCATAGGTTATTATAATTTGATTACTATGATTATAGAAATAAAATTGTTTTCAAAATTCGCAAAAATATGGTATGGGTAGTGAAAATTTTAATGCCACTGGTTTCAAAGTCCATTTAACTATTTTTTAAATTAATTATTATTAGGTTATTTGGTGAGAAGTGATTCTTTCTAGATAGTCTGATAGTATTTATAATTTTATTTTATAAATAACATATTAAATAAACAATTACATATGGACGCTGAAATAAATGGAACTGATTTTTGTCATTACTCATGTTTTTGCGAATTTTGAAAAAAAGTCTTATTTTTTCTGTAATCAGTATATTAAATTATCTAACCTATTATAGTTGCGTGCAGAGGTATAGAAATCTATATCGATGATTTTCAATATGTGAGGTTGAGGCTACTTCATCCAAGTTGAATAAAGGATGTGACAAGTAGATGTAAATTTCTGAATCTATTACATTTTAGGAAGATGCTCAGTATCCTGTAAAATAATAAATACATCATAATCGTGCGAAATTCTTAGCTTCTCTTTTGAAAAAAATGATAACTTTAAATGATGTTAGACAAAGTTCAAATTATAAAATACCCGGTTGGTCTTTCCTTTTATGTTTTATACAATTTCTGTAATTAAAATTTCCATGCACTTCAAAAGAAGAGTACGTAGTAAGTACTTGTTGTTGAATATTATTACTATTAGGATCTTCTAAGTCAATCCTCAAACATATTAAAACAGTGTGTCTACCTTCTTTGGTTTTTCTTATTAAAATATTGAATATTAATAGTTTTTCTAGGTAATATGATACAAAATTACTAACTAAAGCCCTACACTTGCTGTTCAAATGAAAGAATGTTTATGGGCATTGTGACGTTGTTTACAAAATTCATACTACTATCATTGCACTCAATTTTGTAACAAAAATATAAAAAAGATTTTGTTGTCTATGGCTTGGAATAGAAGTCTTATGAAATGGTTAATATAATTTTTCGTACATTTCCCGCATGAAATTGATAGATTCTATAAATTTAGTGCACCAGTTTTAACCCATCTCTGGATGTTACAGTAAGATATAAATTTCAGCACCACGCATTAAGCATTTATTATTGCATTTAGAGTGTACCTAATTGCTAAAACAAATGTCCAGTACGCTACGTAACCATCTATCACGAAGTAAGGTTAACCCAAATTCACCTCAGAAGAAAATGACATACAAAAGAGCTATACTCCTAGCAATTAACCCTAACCTCCACCACTGAATTATATCTTCTAGCGCATTCAGGGGTGTACAACCACCCAGGGATCTGGTCTTGTAGGGTTGTCCAACCTTCCAACCACGAAGCGCGAACCCCAATGACAACAAGGGGTCTCATCAAGACTGATGCCCGGGATTACACAACTTCGTCAGCTCTGTGCACCCCTCGCAAGGGTGTCACACGTCGTTGAATGACGGTATGTCAAGGGAATGGAAATGGGAATTGTAGTTATAAGTAATAGCGGATTGCTGGATTGTTCATTGTGCAATTATACCGAGTTTTGACGTAAATAATGTATAAATGTAATCTGCAGACGCTAACGCAACCCGTTGAGACTTCAAATGATGTCAAATGAGACTGGAAGTCAGAGTTGGTTCATCTACAAATTTCTACAATGGAAATTTTAGACACTGTTTGCTTTAATCAATCCCCAAATCCGCAAACTAAAGCTCTCCAAACACAACCAGATCATTTTGGGATGTTTTGTTAAATATCATCAAATTTCCTAAACGAAAAACAAAACTCAGGGAAACAAACAAAAAAGAAAACTATAAATTAGTTACTTTTTGATTGGAAAAGTAAAATAGGTACCTACACAAGCAATAGCATTCAACATAATATTAAACATTTGAAGGAAAAGTTATAATTAAAATATCAAATTAAATAAACTTACATGCCCGGTAAATTTTTATTTCATGTAGAATATATAGGTATAAATACAATATAGGTTAAAGACCAAACACTTTTTGTGTATAACTATTTGAATAAAGACAAGTGAACATAATGTTTAGTACCACTTGTCAACAAGAAATATGTAATAAATATTGTTAACTGTCGAGGCAATTTTACAATCTGCCTACAACATATACCTTCAAAGTTTTTGACTCTTTTTTAAAACTTTTTATACAGAAGTCATACCTGATTTCCAGTTTATAATAAATATTCCTTCTTGTTAATCGGAACACTTTCCTTTTTCATGAACGCGGAAATGCATTACCTATACGGAATAAGTAATTGTATGTTTCCGAATGACTTATTTTTTGATTCAAGTAATATTTAGCATATTTGAATGTATTATGTCAATACTAAATAATGCTCGATATATCTTATTTCTTGTTCGTATTTCAACACCCGTACTAATTCCCAAAGTACTGACGTGAAATTATTGCTAAGTTACGTAAAACAATATGATATCAATCTAATATTCTAATTCAAGTGTTCCGATAACAATTAATTGTGGTGTAACACAGCTCAAAGGAATTAATATTTCACTATAAGTGAGGCACGCATGTAAATGATCGTTTAAAAATGGTGCAATCAAACATATATGATACCATGTGTGAAACATTAATTACGAAACAGACAACAAGAGCTTACAAAAGATTCATTTGTGTTTCTAAATCCAGCAAAGTAAATAAATATGTAATAATGACATTTACCCGGGGAGGCTGTGCTATTGCAAAATGTAGATCTTGGTTGCATATTTCAAAGTTGATGCGGTTATCGCAGTCCGAATCAGTATGTCTATAAGTTAGTCCAGAACGGAAAGGGTAAATAAATCACGACATACTACAACGAGAGGTATTTTACTCAAATGCAGACGGATTTTGCTACGAATAAATACTATATCTATCGCAGTTTTAAGTTGTTTTCATATGAGGTGTTTTTATTGAATTTTAAACATTCCTTATTTTTAAAATGAACTATTTCTTAAAAGTGTTTTTAACCCAATTAAAAAAAGAATTTTTAACAATAATTTGAATTAAAAATGTGACTATGGCATCTACAAATAATTGTTATAGCTTATTTAAACTCCAGTTTATAAACGATATACGATTTATAACACTTAATTAGGTACACGCACAAACAAATTTCTAACACTAGCTACTTAGTGTTAGAATTGGAATAGTCGACTAGAGTATCGTCCACACTATTTTTATTGTTTAAACTTTTACTAATTGCAAGGGCTTATAAAATTACTAGTTATTTTGCATTTTTATCAATTGTAATGTACTTATTTTGGTGAAGAAAACACAATTTTTTTACATAAGCTAGTCGCAGTATGTTTGTATACTCTTTTTATTTTAGATTATATTTTCCTTTTAAGTGTGTGCTTATAAAATTATTTTTAATGTTTACATTTTTTCTGTATTTATTTTTGCGTTTCTAGAAAAAATGTACCTTCCTTCAAAGAAATTTTGTTTAGCTAGTGTCTCAGTTGGTTTACACTATTTTTAGCGTTTACACATCTTTAATGTAGTTTTCAAAATTTATTGAGCAAAGTAAGTGTAAATATAATTTAATTTAAAGTTGGTGTATTTGAAAACTAAAAAAATTATATGGAACAAATGTTTTCAGTGTATGATGTTAGGTACCTATATGTTATTTTGTATATTTTATTTGAAAAAAATAAAATGAATTATTAATATAGTTATAAAAAAGTATGTATATTGTTCTACTTGATTTTAATAATATAACAATACCTACTCCTTGAATAATATGCTTTATGATCTATACCCGTGAGTAAAAATTATTACTTACCTACATCATTAATATTATTAAATGCATATAAAAAAGTTTTATGCAATACCACAAAACCTATTTCATTTTGCCAATAATGTCCCGACTGTACAGCTCCAGCAGCAAAATTTGTTGATGTCAAAATAAATTTTACCTCCTAAAAAACGTCTGTAACAAGTTCATCTGATGTTGTCCGGTCCCCTAAACATACCTCAGACCCGGCTATTGTAGTTCGGTTTTTCATTCATTGTTCGAGATAAACTGTTTTCCATTGCCAGGGAGTTGCAAAATACACGGTGCAGAGTTGCAGTTGCAGTTACGGTGAACATTCAACCCCTAGGCGTGCAGGAAGTTTTTCTAGGGGGCACAGGGAGTTTGCCAGAAAGTTTACCCATTGAAGGATGTGACACTTTAAAAAATGTTTAAAAATAAATAATATTTTAATGAAATAATTTTAATAGATAGTTTCTTCTGATTCTATTGGTTGCTACGTGCTGTTGTCAAAAGCTATGTAGCTACTCAAACACAATTAATTTAAATATTGTGTCAGTAATTTTGTCAATTATTTATTCATTCCTTGTAAGTGCTGTGCGTTATTAATTAGTTGTAGTTTTGTTGTTTTTTAAATTATATCTGGCTATTTCCATGTATTCTCTTACGGTTTTGTGTACTATTGGCGCTTCTTTTTAAACATCGAAAATGTTTTGGTGTAAACCAAACTCCTATAAACCACGCCCTAATTAACTATTAAAATACTTTCGTTATTTTAAACAGGGTATAGATGTACATAGAAACAATTTTCAAAGTATTAAAATGTGACATTTAGATTTTTCTCTGGAGATAAACAGGATGTTACAGACGGGGCATATATTTTAATAGCATGAGCATGTGTATAACAAAATTATACATACATACATTTACTCAAATGGGCGTGGCAGCTCCACATATTGTGTGAGTGTGTCAACTCACTGGTACTCATAGTTGATTGAGGAGAGAATAACTTAGAGGAGATTTTTGTTCAGTTACATTGAACGTATTCGAACTTGAGTTATAGAACCAGTGGCACTAAATATGTTTAATTTAAGAATACTAAAGGCTACTTTTAAAAAATTATTTTTGATCCGTTTTCAGTACATGTTATACATGATGTTTCATAACTTCGAATACATACGTTAGAGAACAGTTTTCGTGCCACCGGATTTATATTTATATTTAACGTATTTATTAAAGAATTTCTAATAATTTCATTGATGTTTGTTGTATAATAAAATTGTAGAAACACATGTATATACCTAAAAATGTTATCTATGAGTATAGAAACGCCGTGTACCTATATAGGTTTTTTATATTATAAAATACTAAATTCACAGCAGCCCTTTGATAAGTTAATTTGTTATGAAATGGTCGACTCAATTATTTTGGCACGAGAGACGTAACCGAAAATGCCACCAAGTCTTCAGACATTAAAAACAGATCAAAAAATATCTTAAGAGTTCGCAATTTGTTGTATAATTTGTCTTTTTCAACAACCTGTATACAGCATGCAGCTGTAGTTAGCGCATCAAATGCCTTTGCAAATTCTCTCGAAGGAATAACAATTAAAATTTAAAAGCGCAAATGTTCAAATGATAACGCACTCCACTGCAAAACCTTCCCTTCCCCGCCTATGCATTTACCGTTTCATTGTGCGGTTGCATCACCGTGCATTGCATCGGTAATTGGTTGACATTTTTTGCGATGTTTTTGATGTTAATTAATTGAAGCTGTTGTTTGCCGGTTCACGAGATACTAGTGGTAGGTAGTTGGTAGTTAGTAGCTCTGTTTGTGAATGCAACGGAGACAATGCTATTGTAATATTCTTGATTTTGTTAAGAATTATTCTTGCGAGCGAACGGATAAATCGAGGAACCGACTACTGACTAATTAGGTATTCTGTACTGTTCATAACATCATAATAATAGTGAATAACCTCCACAATTTGATTTTTCTCGATCCTCAACTCTGTTATGTAGCTAATTAATTAGCTGCAATTCAGATTGATCCGTCCGTCTTGATCCGAGCCCCAAAATGGTGAGTTTCATCCGAGGCTTATTATACAGGTGATCTTAAATTATTGACCGTGCCGCTTCGTTCTGATTTCATCTTTGCTGCCTCGATAAATTACATACTGAACAAAGCTCACTTTCCTAACCAAAAACTGCCAAAGAATTAGAGATTAATATTAAAATTACTTAGTTTCTGCTTTGTTCAAAGTATTAAAAAAAACATGCTAATTATTTCCAAATTTATCGTAATGGCATTATATAAAATTTGTTTGACAAGAAATAAGTACCTACTAACTTTTTTCCGCGGTATACATATAGTTTTGATCAGAAAACGGACTTTTCTACGATCACTCTGTACTTTATTCAGTCTACTGCGTGAAGAAGAGTGATTTGGCCTTGTTCTCTGATTGTTTCGATACCCTGTAAGTTTATACTCGAATTGTTATACAAAGTGATCATAAATGATTAACCGCCACGTGGCTTAAAAAGTCCGTTTTTTTAATCAAAATTATCTTCCGCAGAATAAAATTAGAACGTTATAAAAACTTTTTAAAAACTTGCAGTAAAGCAGAAAGTAAGTGAACAATACTGTTATGATATGAAGTAATTTTGAAATTACCTAATCTGCAATTTTTGAACATTTTAAAGTTAAGATGGTAAACTTAGTTCTGTACGCTACGCAATCACATCGAAGCGGAAAATATCTAATCAGAACGAGGTGGCAAAGATGAAATCAGAACAAGGCATAATCAGTTTATATATTTTTCATGTTTTTTTTACGAATCATTTAAAAAAATCTGACGTGGCCATCACACAACCTTCCGCCATATCTAGACTTTAAACAGAAATGTATACGTGCCCATTTAAAATATACAAATAAAAATCTAAAATATTCAAACACAGAAATTTGCATCACCTGAATAAAAAGATTCATTCACAGGAAAACTCTGCTGTGTTGAAGCCATCCTCCGTTCAATTACTACATTTAATATCTTTCTTAGGACTTATATAGCGCTAGTATGCCAACTTGTCACCCGTCTCACCTGTCAATATTTTTTACGCAGAAACAAAAATCAATCGATCATGGATTACAAGATATAAACGTTTTATTTGACAAATTTATTTTTTAAATTTTACTGCAGTTCTTTAATGCTACCAGATAAAGACAATTTTTTTATAACGTAAGTTGCAAATAACTTTTCCTCTTATTCTTATTACAAATAAATACTATATTTTTCCAAATTTATATACAATTTTGACAATTAACCTTTTCAATCTTCAAAAAATATCACTTCCGATGAAGATATTTGTACCAAAATCGAAGGAGCTCTTCCAATTTATATACAAATGTTAAATACCAAATATCAAAATTTTCGGGTAATTCGTATTTGAGTTATGCGACTAACACCCCTTGACCACACACACACACACACACACACACACACACACACACACACACACACACACACACACACACACACACACACACACACACACACACACACACACACACACACACACATACACACAGACATCATCGTGAAACTATCAAAAATGAGTTGTAAGGGCCCTAATTCGTGCTCATCCACTAAAAATTCACCACCCGATTTTTTGCATGATTCCAAACCTTCCTTTAAAAGGTAAGCGGATGGTAAAAATTACTCCGACGTGTCACTTTAAATTATTAGTTAACTTTTATTAAAAATACTTAAATTTTTTTAAATCACTACGTATATTTTTTTAATTCAACGCACTCTTCAACTGTTTTAAAAAAATGAACTAAGTAAAAAAAATTAAACTGTAATTTTTTTTAAATTTTGAGGTTAGGATGGTTAAAATCAAAACGAAGCGGCACAGTCAATCATTAATGATCACTCGGTAAGATACAGTTATATTGAAGAGCAATATTGAGTTTTGATGTTTTATAATGCAGAAACAGTAGTAGCTTTATAAATTTAATATAAGAATTTATACATCCCATTACGCTCCATTATAAAAGATGGAAAATAAATTATGTGCATAAATTTAGATCTATTGTTAGAAAACAACGAAAATCAATTATTTTGTGATTTTCAATGTCTATAAATAGTACCTACCTATAATAATTTATTATTGTATAAAATATTTAGGGCACATCTTACTGGGCATCTCGTCTGGTAACTGTGAATAATTGCTAGAAGGCAAGGGAATATATAATTACCTAATAAGTCGCGAATTAATCTACACTATTTTGAAAGTCGGAGGTCGAAGCACAGATAATTATTGGAAGACATCTAATATAAAGGTAATATCATCTTCTTTACAATACCTTGAGTACAATTGGTTCAAATTGCACAAAAAATATCTCCTGTGCCTCATTTCTTTCATGTTCTGTTATGAATAAGACATTTCCCCACGCAAAGCTACACAAATCATTCAATACTGTATTCGAGCTGCGTGGAAGCCTATCTCGAACCGGCTAGGAAATGACAATACACATCCGGGCTGAAGAAGACGGAAGAAGACAAGCCGAGGAGGGGTGGCACCAGTGCTTCCCAAATATCCAAGAAAAAAGAATAGCCAAACGTTTTGTTATATGACTGATGATCAAAGTACGACTATTTTAACCTTTAACTTGTATAGTGGGGTCATGGCTGGCCCAAGCATAGAAAAATGATCATACAATGCGTAATATTGGAAATACAGTAGTGTTTTTTCAGTAGCTTCGCCAAATATATTCAGTTAGTCAGTGTTAAAATATTTGAGTTTCCACCAACTTAAAAATGTTGAAATTTTTCTTATAACATAATAAAATATGTTTATCTACAACAATAGAATAATGTATTCATTATATACGTGAAAGTAGTATAATAAACCCCTCCATAAGGACACATTATGAAATAATGAATTCATTATTTCACACTGTTAAATAATGAGTACTTTATTCTCTCGAACTGTCAAACTGCCATCACATCTGTTTTAATATTAGTGTTACATCAAGTTATCATTTTATGACGTTGTAAGCAGAAACAGTAAAAATAATACAAATTTGTAAAACGCTGTATATGAGTAGCCCATAATAGTTCTAAATTACTCGGATAAATTGTCATCACACTAAAGTTTGAGGTTAGGTTAATATCAATACAAATTTGTAGTAAGAAAATGTTGCTTTATTTAAAAAGTTGTAGATAAAACGTCGTATTTGACTCGAAAATAATGGCTATAATTAACTCGGATGATTTATACACTCGCCTTCGGCTCGTGAACAAACTTTCATCCTCATTAATTATAGCCTACATTATTTACTCGTTAAATAATATACTATAAAGAAATATTATAAAGAAAAGTTGTTTGCTTTTCAAGTTATTATTTAATATATTTTCTAGACAATTTAAAAACTATGTTAAAAACGGTTTTTTTTGTTTATTTCTACTTTTAGTGAAACAAACAAAATTTTATCATAATTTATTTTAGTTTTACTAAAATATAATTGAAAATATAAGAAATGCTAATAAAATTTTCAATTTTAAATAATTATAATTTAAGTTTGTGTCTTGAATGATTCCACTACAACTTACGTTTGTCAAAAGGACCGTTCCAGTTAAGGGATTTATAACCATCTAACTTTCAGTAATGTACTCTAGCAATTTACTTTCTTTTTGTTTTTTTAGCGTAATCTATCATTAGTTTTATTAACAATCAAAGTTATTTTTAATACTTTTATGCTGTAAATATTTTTGTATTCTAAGATTGGCAACACTACATAAATTAGTAGTGCATTAATTAATGACAAATGCGCGTGGTGATCTAGCGACCATGAATTTTCTGTTAAGTTTTGTGTTAGTTATTGAAATAATACTCGAAATATATGTATATTGGTCTTTTGGGAGTCCGGTAGAATACACACGAAGCAGAGAAAAGGTTGGTTACAAAAATATTTTTAATAACAAATTGTAGGTTATAAATTCTTCAAGCGCTTCAACCTTAAACGTCAGATGATCAATATAGTATTTATTTAACCTGAAATTAAACTATAAAGTAACATCAAACAATCTCATCGGCATTTAGTTTCATTCTGGGTGCAAGAAATTATTTTAAATTAATATTACACCCATTGTACGTTTGTATTAGTTCCTAATAACAGTAATATTTCTTTAGACCATATATTCTAAAGTTACGTTTACAATAATTTGATAATTTTGATTTCTCACTATTTCTTATAGACATCAAGAGCCGTCTTTCGATCTTTGTGTAAATTTATTTATTTATACAAAACTGTTCCCATAATAAAATCTGTCTGCATGAAATTTGTAGTGTTGAAATTGAACTAGAATTAATTATAACACTAACTTTAGCTACCTAATAAATATTGAAATAACGCTAGAAAGTAAAAGTTATAAAAGTTTAAACACTAAAATAAAATAATTTTGCGCTTTTGTGGGCGTTAGTAGTGTGTATTGTAGTAGGTACATCATTGGTAAAATTTCTCATCAACATTTTTTATTAGAGTAGAGATCTTTGTCAACGAACTTTTATAGTGTAATGCCGGCCTAATAACTAATAACAGAATCAATTCCTATCTTGGTACATACATAAATTATTGGTTATATATCATGCATTTTTACACCCAACCTGGGTGTGTCAACCTCACATATATTGTAACATTTTTAGTCATCGATATAGATACATATTATACCGTGTGTTCGATTAACAGCCATCAGCTTGCTCATGGTTGTTAGTACACCATATGGCAGATTATTGTATAGTAAAACTGGGAATTGTACCTAACTGAATTCGAACCGGAGTTGTCAGAACCACAGTCGATCTCTTATTAAAATGTTACAAGACATTATGTGGTGCATTTTTGCTGAGCAATGTGCCATAGGAATCGTTCTCGTTCTCTCCTAATGATAAGTTTGGGATTCGCCGAGCTCCAATCATCGATTCGGATACGGTACGGAAACGCCGGCAAAAATGAAAATGTAAATGACATGTAAATCTCGATCTATCTGCCATCTTTCTACCAACAGAAGCGAGTTTCATTTGTTTGATGGAGCTAGAGAGTCTTTCAACTCACGTGCGCGGTGCCGAACTTAATTCTTCTTTGCAGCTGATTATATTCCTATGATAACATCTCATTTCGATTCGTTATTCGTTTGTTTGCCCTACGCATTGTGAGGCTCTAGACTCGGAGATAAAGATACTAACTGCTAGAAAAACGATCAATCTGTTTTGAATTGTAGATGGGCATAAATTGTTAGAGCCGGCAAACTGCAAACTACTAATGTAATCATTTCATTCCAACTTCGCTGGATTTTACTATTCAATTATTGCGAACTTTCAAACAGGGACCGCTATTTCAGTTCTAGATAAGGTCTCCGACAACTTATCTTTTAGATTAATGGAAGCTAGACTAAGGGTCTTGCAAGAATTGAGGTTTCGCAATTTTTGCTCATAACATAAAATTTTTCGAGAAATATGCTAGAGATAAAGGAAAGAGATTAGATATAGGTACTCGTATGCCGGGTTAAAATTATTAAGTAATATAAATAATGCGCATTTTAAACAATGTTTGCCATGATAAATGATATACCTACATAAGTAGATATTTATTAGAAAATGTAGCGTTCAATTCTTTTTTCTGTGCGCTACCTATTTTCTAAAATTTTGCTTATTTTACAAACAAATGCGTACACAACATCACGAATTTTACCTATCTTGGATTATAGCAACCTCACATACTGTGAGTAATCGGTATAAATTCATATTTTACCGAGTGTGAGGTTAACAGCTGTCAACTCACTAATACTCACATTGTTATGGCAGAATTATTGTGCAGTTTATGTTGAACTGGAATATGAATCTGAATTTTCAAAACCACAGTCGGTCACGTAGCGCACTCTGCTATCTACTCGAACATAAATATTATGTACTGGGTGTAGTTCTTAGTTGTTGGTAGAGAGTACACTATAGCAGAGTGAGGTTTTTGCTTGATTCAAACCTGAGTTGTCAGAACCACAGTCGGTTACATTATAAATGGACTCGAACCGCACACAATAACGATTCAAGTTCGGTTCGCGGTTCACTGTACACTAGATGATTCGGTTTTGTTCCGGTTTCATTTTTTTTCTTGAAATAAACCAGTAATCGATTTTTAGAATAGTGGTTCAAGTTCTGGTTTCATTACATACCTAACGACCAATTAATTTAAAAAAATTACAATTTTGAAATAAAACGATTAAAATTCAAAATGCGGAAGAAAATTAAAAAGAAATATATAGTCAATAATAACCCTTTTACCGTTAAGTGTAAATTTAAAAAAAACTACAATTTTCCTAAAGATGCAAAATGTTTTTTTCGAAAAAAGACAAATTTTAATTAATGTTTTAAACCGTTCCGAACCGGTTCACAACCATCAGTTCGACTCCGGATATGAGTTAAATAAATTTTTTTAATAAGTTAGGTTTGGTTCCGATTCAAGTTCCTGCTTAATACACTCGGCTATCCGCACCATTTTGCTAATACCTACTAGCATGTCAATACAGGATACAGGACAGATGCGAAATTGAGTAAAGACGGCATTCTTAAAAAATTAATTATATTTCTTTTATTTTACGCTTTCTACTCTATTCAATGTCTTATTTTCTAAACAATAAACCTATCACTATCAGATCAGATGGATTAATATTCTGTATTCTACGAATGATGGTGATTATTTAAGGTAAAATGAAGCAATTACACTACTGTTGTCAACTCTTCTTCTCGTTAAGTGTTGTGAAAGTCTTAAGTCTGTCTGAAAAAGGATTATATATTAAAATATGACTTTTCTCTTACACAAAAAGTATGTCTGTCCTTTTTAGGCATTACATCATTAGTAGAAAGGCGTTGCCAGCGTCCATATGGTTATGCTGGATTAAAACGCATTTCAATGTGAATGAACTATGAAGAAATTGAAGGTTAATGATACTCAAATTATCTGGTGGTTTATATCTGGTTATTTTGTCATTATCCTTGCAGTCCGGTGCATGCAATGCTGGAGAGATGTAGAGATATAAAAAATACTATAGTTATAATGAAAAGAAGGATATTATTGTGCTTTTTGCTCAATTCATAACAAATTACTTATTTTGCCAAGAATAAGGACAACAAATCTTTGCATTCTTCCATTCTTATATTAGAAATTAATAGTTTAACAATCTTTTAAAAATATCAGATTGTTTGTTTTTTCATCAAACTGTAGAAGTTTTCAACATAATTAATGTAAGATACCTATACCCAGTTTTACATACATAATACTAATACACATATATTTTCTATCACGCGTTTTACCTAACTTGAGAGTAATTATATTTTACAGTGTACTCATGGGTTGTTAGTGGAGAATATACCACAGGGGAGATTTTTGCACAATTTATCTAAATATATATCTATGATTTAATTCAAACCTAAATTATCAGAATCACAGTTTGTTATCGTATACTGTAATTAGTGTAACTTTGACATACAAAACATTGACATATTGACGAAAAAACTGACCGGCTGATACAGGCTTAAACTGAAATATCTGAAAAGTTATAAAATCTTGGTACATTTTTATCAAAATGTCCAAAATATTTTGTATTTTTCAGTAAAATCTTAACTTAAGAAAATTAAAATTGTATTACGATATTTTCTATCACTTCTTTTCTTGTAAACTTTGTTACATTCTCCATGTAAAATAATGTTATTTTGTTCACTAATTTCAAAATTTACCTCGTACATTAATATTAAAATGGTTTTTCCCTCGATTTGCGCCACCAATTTCCAACCAATAATCTTCTCGTTTGCTTCCATATAACGATCGTTTTTTCGTTGTTAATTTAGTCACCGATTTGGTCGAAATTATCACCTATTCTGGTATGAAACTATTAAAAACAGCTCAGACTTTTCATCACGCAAACTTTCATTCAGTCACTGCTTATAATTTCTCAATCTCTTTCAATGATGACTGCATTACCTGTGAAGTCATGAAGCATGGTCTATGAAGTTGAAGTTGAAGTCGGAGACGTAAGCCTCGTTGATTGCTTACCTGCGTTTCTTATATACAATTTACTTGGCCGCGGTGCACGGTTGCTTTCATTTTGTCCACGCCCGGAGTTTTCAAGATGCGGTCAGTGACTTACTTGATTGAAAACTTGGTTTTCGGCGGTATTTAGTTAGCACGTCAAACACATTACTAAACAGAGATTATTTGAGCTTTTTTACTTCTCTGGCCTAGAATGAAAATTTACACGTGTACCTAAATAATATAAGATGAGAAATAAGTGAAAAATAATATCTTCTTTATATGGCGATTGTTGGCTTCCTAATTAAGATAAACCAAAAATAATGTTGATGCAGTAGCTACGCGGGTTTGAGCATAACCCTGACGTGTGATGACGTACGAACCAGGAGTTCTGTGGTTCAAGTCTCTAATGCTATTTTAAGTTTATTATGTGAATGCTAATGCTATGTATCTTAAACTTGAATATAAATGTAAACCTTCAAACTAAATGTTTATGTGAATCAGGCTTGAAACTGACTACTTGTGGTAGGTAACAAACTGTCTCGTTTTTAAAGAATCATAAGATTTAGAATTTGAAATTTTGTTTTTTTAGTACTTAATTTGACAGATTGTCAATATTTTCTCAGAAATATGGTCTCTTTGAAGACAGGTGAGTTACCAAAGAAAAACAAATAACTTGAAGTCAGGAAAGTCCTGTGTTACCACTGCAGAATTGTATTTCTTCCGTTGGCATAACACCTAAACCATCATGTTAAATTCAAGTGTAGATTTGAAACTTTTCTCTGTCAATGTTGTATACGGTTGAAAGTACTATCTTTCGACTGCAGCAGAAGTGCGTGGAAATCAGTAATTTGTAAGCAACCCTATCTCGCCTCTCTGAAGTTATTAAACTACCATATTAGGTTGGACCTCCGTGTACCACGTGACCATGGCTTACCACGTCTACCTCGTCCACTGCCACGGCTCTGACTTAATGAATAATTAACTATTTATTTGGCTGAGATTTTTTACTTGTTTTACTCTTGGAATACCGAATACCAGTTCCATTCATGAGGAGATTTTTTAAAGACGAGAAAAATGATTTATTATGAAACGTTATCTTACTATTCACTAAATACTTATTACACCAGAAAATCATTTCCATGTACCAAATAATTAATGTACTACGTTTATATGGGCTACGTTCATGCATATGATAACTCATATTGTGATTTTTAAACTTTTGAACGGGGCAAATTTTAACTCCTAACAACATTTTGTCTCAGACCAAAATCAAACATTTGAGATGAAATAAATTAGAACTACGCAATTTTTTTAAAATAAACAATGTGATTTCATAAACAAGAAACTTAAAGTTACAAGAATAACATAAATCTAATAAATTATTTTATATCTCTACGACACGAGACCAAAATTACGAAAAAAAAATTACAAACATGCTGTTTTTGGTCACCACGTACGCAGATGTACTCAGTAACTACGTAGACGCCACTAGAGTACAAGGGGCGATAGCAGACGTTGCCATGATCGTTTGTGTCTTTATAGCACATCTCTAAGTCTTTTGCATTACCTGTAATGTGCCCTGTAACAACTTACCCCCCATAATAACCGGCCCCGGTCTTCCCTATATGTGGCTAATCTAAATTATATCATATGCCAATCAAAGTAAGACATGGGTAGAGAATTATTCTCTATATAGTTTTCTAGACTTTCATTCAAAATTTGTGCAGAATGTGGAAAAGGGTGATACAGAAACTAAATAAAGTGGACGAATAAATACGAAAATATTACAAACACTAGAAACAAAATTACAAAAATTACAGTTATCTGTGAGTAAGTAAGACACACTCGATGAATACATATTTATTTTTGCGATTCAGCAAAGCAACCCCATGTTAATGTTTGCGGCGGAATCATGTATTATTCTATTGCATCTCGCATTGCACTTCTCCGTGCAATTCTCTGCGATCTTGGTGGTCAGTGGCCTATGCGCTTGGTATGCAGGTCACAGATTCATTTGCATGTATATGCGATCTATGAAATCCCGGGGCCGAGTATACGCGACTATGCCCACAGAGAGGAAAAATCTTCAAATTGCTTTGTTATGAGCGTTACATTTCATTTTCGGTTTGTTATTCTGTTAGGGAGGCTAATTAAAACTTGTGCGAGAGTAGTGAGATTTGTTAACAAGGTTATTAAATTTTTTGTAATTTTACTCTACTTGATACAGTTCTGAATTATTTATTTCTACGATAAAAATGGGCTACCTGCATGATTTCTTTTATTAAATATTTTTGAAGCAGAGATACAAACTTGGAACTCGTATTTGTCATTTTTACGAAATTTTTATCATAAGCCCAAAAACTATTAGATAATGAAATTGAATAATATGTGATGTATTATCTCCTATACAAAATAATGACGTAACAGCAAAATTTCTTTCTCAATTTACTAAAAACATACATTTTTTTAAAATAAAATTTGTATTCTAGCTTAACATTAGGTTCATAGTGATAAAATTTCTTTATTCTACGCCTACTACCGAAATTCGCATTTCCGACATTCACTGCACTCTTCTAAAATGTCAAATGTCTTACAAACAGTAGAAAAACCGTGTGCGAATGTTAATCGAAGACACAACATGAGCGTATCGTAATGATTAAAAATGCATGTTGTTGTTGCTGTTGTTATGATACCGCGCTATTCATCATAAATAAATAATGTCAATATGTCTAAGTGAAATGTCATATAATGCATGTAAAGTTAATGAAAATGTAAGTAAATATAAAGTTGGAAAAATCTGTCACAAAAATTCAATTTTTTTTTCATAAATCGTTAGAAGGCCATGCAAGGAACTTAAAACATAATCGTACTCATTTTCATAAAATTTTCTCAATTACTTCCATTTTAAACAGTTATCGCGTTATATCTCAGTCACCGTTCATCGTATAGGGAAAACGTAGAAAAATCATTTTAGAAGGTTTTTTGTGTTCTACAACTTTTCCATGTACACTACAGATAAAAAAAAATTTCGCGACGAAAAAGTGAAAGAAGTTATTTTTGTCAACTTTGACGCCCTCTACTTTTTGCACTTTTCGTCGTAGAGCAGTGACCCAATGATATAAATTGTAGATAATACTGTCCTTAACAATATTTGTTAACAAAATTTCTCTCTACAACCTACAGTTTTCGCAAAAATCAAATCCAAAATATTTTTGGATTTCCCAAAAATTTCAGGGGGCGGGAGAGATTACAACTCAGTTTTAAACGAGCCGGAGTACCGTTCCGGTTCGTGAAATTAACCAATCAACCATTCCGTTTCGTGAAATTGACCAGTTTTCCGTTCCGTGTCGTAAAATGAAATACCTATAATACCATTTCTGGATAATTTTTTTTAAAATATACATATACTAGTATACAATTTTTTTGTTAAAATACTGTACAAGTTGTTAAAACTATTTTGTAGAAAAAATATTATAAAGTATGTCAAAAGAAATTGACATTTTCAAGAAACCTAGCGTTGTCATCGTGTCATCGATAACCATCCATCAACTCACGGGTTAGAGCTATAATTTTTTGCCATATTTTTCAATGACTGATAAATAATTTATTCAAAACTAATCAAGAGACAATGAAACAAGATATTCCGTAATGATGCATCCTGCTCATTTTTTCACCCTTTTCTAAAATCAATCCCAGTCCTCAAAGCCAGTATTGTATACTCCATGACAATGTTATGCAAATGCTCGCTTCATTGCATTCTTACGTGTCATTATGCATCTCCGATACACACACACACACACACACACACACATACACGTGCGTATTGCATTCGATTGGTAATTAATACACGTGCAAGCGATAGCGACACAGCCAACGCGCCAGCGGAAGCACAATATGCATGTTATTAATATGAAAAGACCCAATAGAATGTATAATACCTATTCAATATGCTATCAATTTGTAACATATGGCAGAGGGTGATTGTCGTTTTTTTGTTACAGGTGAGTTCAGACTTTGAGGTTAGAGCACGAAATGGAGAACTGGATGCTGTAAGTTTTTTGAGGTTATCTTGAGAAATGACTACCACCATTTTTATTTAACAATAAGTTTGTACTAAATGGTCCGTCTATTTTTTTTTAAACAATCAAACATTAAATTTATAATAATAGGTGATTTCCATGTCTTGTATTCCAATTCTACTCACTAAAAAACTCACTCAAAATAATATGCTCAATATATGCACAAAATTAAACAAATATGCAATATTTTACAAATATATACAGATATGCAACATAATTTTATTTATTTTTGCTAATAATTTATTTATATAAATCAGAAAAAAACTACATTTTGTCAACAATGCACAAAAATGCAAAAAAAACGTATAACTTCTGGAATACGACTTGTATACTTTAGAATAAATGTAAAAATTACTGTAGATGGTATCAAATTTGAGCGAATATAAATTTTATATAGTTCAAATTTTTTTTCAATGAATTTTTGGGTTAAAATGTACAAAATATGCAGGTATATGCATTTATAATAAATATATGTCAAAAATTGAAATTATGTAAAAAATATTGAAATATACAATATATACAAAAAAAAATTATTTCATATTTTGATCTATTTTTGTAAGAAATGCAAACATTTGTAAAAAAATATACTAATATATGCAAATGCATATAATCCGCACTCTAGTTTTAAAGTAGGTTTGCCAATTATTTTTTTAACAACCAAATAATATTGTAATGTTTTGCAACTTCGTGTACATAACATAACATCTACTTCATCTACTCTCTAAATTATAGATAATTTTCGGACCATAAAAATCGAAAAAACAAATTCTTATGGCAATATTAGGAACACAAATGAGTTAATATCCTATAATCATCTGACAAATTTAATTAAATACAATAATGGAAGGGAAGGGATTGAGCTTGGTTGGCCCATACCTTACAATTTTCACATCCAGTAAAAATATATGTTCACCAATTTGTAATATAGTGAAGTATTTTCTATTTTTTTTTATAGCACACATGCTCTAAAGACAAATTTATAGATTATGAAATTTACAATCGACTTTTTGTATTTGCATTGTATTTATGTTATTCAATCTTCATTGTCACATAGAGCATCCATTTGCTATTCAGCTTAATTAGTTGATTTATGATAGGTGACAATATTAAGAACGTGGTAATAATTGGCGAACCTACCTTATGTGATATTAATACACCACCATCAGAACAATAACGTATGAGATTGTGCGTATAATGTACATATAGGTAACCTTACATTTATACCAAACATCGACTGCAGCGCCGCCTACATGGAAATCACCTATTATGTTGAAAAGTAAACAGGCTTCTTAAATAAACATTAAGTATCAAAGCAGGGACTCGAACCGCACAAAACATCGGTTAAGGTTCACTGTGCCTTGAAGGATTCGGTTTTGTTCCGATTTTTTAAAATGAACCGTAGCCCGGTTTTTAAAAAGTGGTTCAAATTCCGGTTTAGGTGTTAGACTAAAATGTAAAAAAATTCTAAAATTAAGCAAAATTACCGAAAAATTTAACAGAATTTTAAACCATCGGTTCGCCTCTGGTTATGGTTTACCTAAATACTTTGAACGGGTCATGTTTGGTTTCGGGTTCACTAAAATAGCTGCTGTTTGTTCCGATTGTCATTCCCATTTCGATTCGGTTTGAGTCCCTGTTTCAAAGATTGTTAATCCAAAGAGAAATGTCAATTTTTTATTTTGGGAAACGTTTCGATGAAATTGAAACAAATTTGGCCATCGAAACTGCTTTTATACTTAAAATATGACCCAAATATTAAATTTCAAGAATTAGTGCATCTCAAATAAATTTAAAATTCCATGAGATCTTTGCATCACGTCGGCCATTTTGAATTTCCTATTCCACCTCCATCATAATGCACCGTTCGACTTTATTCATCTTTTCTCTTATTCTGAATGATGTGGATGTGGAGTCGATGTCAAGTAATTACTGCCATTTCGCGAAATTTGCGTTCTTGCACGATTGCTATTTGAATTCATTTCGCGAATCGAAATTCGCGAATACTAATACGCGATATACCCGGCTATTTGCGGGGTTGAGTAGTTTTTCAAGTAGGCGAGAGTCGTATTCAGTAGATTTTTCAGAGGGTGAAGGTATTAAGGAAGATTTTTTAACTTAAAAATAATTATACAGGATGATTTACAATTTCGCGCATATGTATTTTAATGTCATTTAGTATAATCAACTTACTGAACAAGAAACTGGTATACAAAATTCACATTTTTACTTTCAGGCTTTTTAATCACAGTTTGGACCTCTGTTTCCATTTTTAATTTCATACATTTACTTAATTTTTAAGTAATTATTATCATTGTTAAAAATTGTTAAAATTATTATTAATTAAAAATTAATTTTCCCATTCATAATGAAACAGATCTTCATTATGCAAATTTCAATTCAGTAGTACTTACCAAAAATGTAATGTAATAATTCATTTTGTTCCATGATCACGATCAGTATGTTGATTATGTATGCCATTAAAATATATAGGTACTTAATATATGCACGAGAATCACTCGGTATAAAGATAGTTGAAATTAATAAACACTTTTTACGTAATGTCTTAAGCAAACAAAATAAATACCTACATTTAGGTAGAACTGTGTAAGCACAACCTTTAAGTAGGTAGAAAGTTAAATAAAATATCATATTATTTCAAAAACAAAGTAAAAAAATGTCACATTGAAATAGTGAGTAACGCGTCATAAAATAATCACCTTTTGTGAGCATACCTCAATTTTTTGGGGTTCTAAATTCTTTTTTATGTTACGTAGCTTATTTCGGAAACATCCTGTATCACACAGTCTCGTCTGCCGCGTTGGAACTGCAGTTTGCAGTTGCATGTCGCATTCTATCGACATTTATATTTTTTCTGTTCTGAAGAACACGTGAACAAATTTGCGCAAGCGTAATGTGCAAAGTAGCAGAACATGATCACCTTCAATGCGCTTACATCCGTTATTACATAAATTTCTACTACATTAGGTTGAACATTGCAGAAAAATACTATTGTCATTGATATTATAGAGCAAAAATCTAGAGGACAACCCTGGAGCCTGAATTATCACAGGATATAGAAAAACATTCTTGTTTTATTAATTATACTTATTTATGTTTTACTAGTAGCTAACGCAGAAAATAAATAAAAACCAATAATTACATACAAACAAATCATATTTTACATTTTATTTTACTGATTGTGGAAAACATTAATAAAGCATCACGGACGCAAGATGCATTTAAAATACAAGATATAAATCATATTGAAAACTTTAACTATCAACCGGTAAACTACTTACTGCACTTGATGCTTAAATAGGTATTATATTTAATTCGCTATTGCATTGTAAAACATAAATAAAAAATCTCTTTTATTTTCAAAGCATTATTCAAGCTATACTTTACCGTAACAATGTATTTTAATTCTGAACGATAATTAATGCAAGCAAAGTACCTCAGTATTTACGTTAAAATCTTGAAGAAAATATGTTGATTTCCATAAAGAAAATTCATAAAAATATTGTGCTTATCTTCTTACATGAAAATTTAACGATTAAATATAATCGGATTAAAATTTGCTATTCTAATTTGCCGTTGAAGAACGAATGGGTACTCCATGCGTTAAAGTGGGGAATTTTACAATAATGAAGTTAGTGTACACTACACGTAATTGAAAATCGAACGGCGCCATGCTTTTTATTACCCGGAATCTTCAAATGCATTCAGTAAAATTATGTTCAGTATTCAGGTTCGAAGCCAGGCAGTTACACGGCACTTAAATCTCCTTTGTGATGCTCTTAACTAAAAATTATAAGTACCCGTCAGTTGATATATAGGGTGATTCACAACTTCGTGCATATATTTTAGTGGCGTATAAGGCTTAACTCACTTATTATGGAAGTGAAAGAATTTTACCAAAATTTGCAACAATTTTGGGCCAGTTTTAAAATTCAATATGCTTCTTACGAAAACTTCCCTAAAATTTAAGAATTTAAAAAACATTCTTTTTATTCCATGAGTAAGTTACTACATACTATTAAAATATATGCACGAAGTTTTGAATCACCTGTACACTGATGAATCATAATATGTGAGGCTGCCACACCTAAGTTGGATAGACGGCGTGATAGATTAGATAGAACTAATGCTAAACATTGGCTAAACAAGAAAAACAGGCCTGTGAATGTCTCATTCTAAATGCTTTCATAATTAAGCATGATTCACATAATTGCCACAAATTAGTTAAATTATGCCATCGTTGAATAAAAGCACAAGTAACGATGAGCTTCTACAAATTCAATTAGTATCAATTGGTGTACATAAACATGTCCGTCTTATAGCGGATATGCTAATTCTTACATTCATTTTTGCAATTAAATTTGTTCTTCCATTAATCATTTTTTCAATCTACTAAGAAAATCAAACAGGTCTTAATATTCTTTGCGTATTTAAAGGAATCCAGGATATTAGGTATAGTAATATTACTACTAATATTGCTAAATAATTAGTAGATTTTTAATAATTGTACTTGTATGAAACATCGTAGACGAATTATATTGTTTTACAATGTTTTAATTTTAATACGTAGTGATATTAGGTATGCTAGATTATTTTATAAAAATATAATATTTCAATCCACTTGACATGAATCACCCGAGGTATGTTCAAAAATATTTTATTCTTGAACTTTAAGTGATATTATGTAAGTCTATCCTACTCGCATCCTGAGTACGATCAAAAATTACATACTTAATACAAACATCACAGATAATTACATGGGATACATAATTGGGATATTATTACCAAATTATTAACATTGGGATGTTACATAGATAATGTTACTAAGGCCGGACATTAGCAATCGCTAGGATATTAATAGGATTTTAATGGACTAAGATAGCAAGTAGCCAGTGTTGATTTGAGGGGGGTGGCCGGGGGTTAATCCCCTCCCCCTGACGAAAGACGAAAAATATAGTAAAATATACAAACATGCTGATACTTTCATTCAACCATTAATTGCAAATACATAGTATTGTAATACGAGTATTATAACATTATTATTATACAACTATAAGTATGTGTGATATTTAAGAAAATTTTGTTTCACCCCAAAAATTTTATTTTCTCTCCCGAAATTTTCTGTAGATTTTATATCTTGTCAAGTGGGAAAATTTATACACTTGAATGTATAAAAGGTTTAAATTAATAATTGGTACATGATTATGTGAATGTGTTTAAGATTAAAAACTAAATTTTAAAATGATTCAGAGATGCACTTAAAAAATGCAAAAATAAACCTGTACTTTAATTGATGGCATAAAAAATAACTCGCAATTTTCAAGAATAGATTCGTGCAGAATCTGATGTTATTGGTTCAACGGTGATCCCTTCTAAATAAACCGAACAAAACTTTTTAGTTTTATGATGAAAACGTACAAAGTTGTTATCTATATGTGACTTTAAAATCCCCGGAATAATTTTGATCCGGTCAGGAATAAAACACAGTTACCGCAAATTGAAGATTGGAAAAAACAGTTAAACATTATTGGTTGCGATAGAAAGATGTTGCAATCTGTTGGTTTATGTCTCGAGATATGCCCGAGACAAACAGAGACAAAGCAAACTCTGTAAATAAATTGAGACGGGGGACGATAATAAATTGGATGGATCGAACACTTTCTTACAAAGAACAAGTGGCTCAATGGTAAATATGATTCCGAATCCTGATTTCGATTCATTAACTTCATAAATATAAATATTACTTAATCCAATCAATCAAATTGCACTGTAAAATAATAATGTGGTTTATATTAAATATAGATCCAAATTGGGTACCTACCTACTATTCAAGTACAGGCTCAATAATTATAGTACGTAACAAATTCAATTCAACTATTAGTTCTATTGGTAATTCCACACTTTAGGTACAGTGTGGGAAGGATAGAGGTAATACTATTCTTGTAGACGTTTTGTGTACCATGTTGCCAATTACCTCTTTTAAGCATCTAGTTCGCTCTTTTTATTGAAGTAGTGAGATATTGCACCTCTATTTCAGATGAGCCCACACTGTACCTAGAATGTGGAATTTCCTATAGATACAAGTTATTGAGTTTCACTATAAATAGTATATTGTACAACAAGAGTGGATGTGATGCCTATATCGCACGAGAACGAGTTTGCAGTCACGACCCCACAGGGGGAGTGTCTGCAAACGTTCGCGTGCGATATAGGCAATCCACTCGAGTTGTACAGCCTATTTTTTCTACGAAATATGGTTTTTGCAATAAAATTCACTCAATATGATGCCAAAAATTATTTAAAAGTAGGGTTACATTAATTATTTTGTGACATATGACATTTGAATAATTGTTGCCAACGTAAAATCTCTAAATTTTATTTGCTTTTTTAGCAATAAAATAATGCTTTTAAACATAATTAATTATTAAATAACAGTTGATTTAATGTTTTTAGTAATTATTTGTCATAATAAAAACATAATTTACACGCATTAACAATTTTTTGACGTATATTTGACTTTGAATTTCATATCCACACCTGGTGTGGATATGACATCCCTTATCCACACATGATAGTATGAAGGTATGTTGCCAATATCCAGTAGAGAGTAGAAAAAATACATATTGGGCTATAAAAGAAAACCAAATTCATGTTCTACAGAAACATGTTGACTATTCTGCAATTAAGATAAATTTCAGATTTTTTATTTTTGTACGACTACACTATTATGTCTAAATTGGATTCGGAAAAATGGAAACAATATTGTCTTTTAGTTAATAGTTATTTGGCATCTGAGATTTTTCATAGTTTATATTATTATAGTACCTAGTTTCACATTTCAAATGTTCGACAATAAAGATAATACAAGATACAGAAGCAGAATACTACAGATACACCAATAGTTACATACTTGTTCTATAAGCATATAATTGCTTACTGTTAAGGTCCTTGCAAGTTCCATCAACATTTACTAAGAACATAAGTTAGGGAAGGCGAATAGTTCGAAATTTGCACACGAGCGCGTAGGCAGCGAGTGATCGAACGAACGAGTGCTAGAGATAACTTCCTTAACAAATGTTTTTTACTATTTGCTCTGTTTATGCAATTTTTGATGTGAATTATTTATTTATTTAACAGTTTTCATAAGATAAATTTTTTGCTAGATTAATTAGGTTGCAAATAGTAATTTATGCTTGACAATTATTGATGAGTTTTGTTTGTTGCCTAGGTGCTTTGTGTTTTATTTGAATTTCTTTTATATTAATAAAATAAATTAAATTAATTAATGAAGCACCCGACAGAAACTATCTTTCAATAAAAGTAAACTAAGTAATTTAGTAATCATATTAAAATAATTATAATTTTACAACAATATTTTTAATAATGTGTTATTCCGGCGTGTGCAGAAGGGATGAATTTACTAACATGAGTACAAGATTAATACAATTTTTGCAACAATATCAAACACTCAAACGAATGGACCAAGATGAATAAAGTTTGGATTTATTTGATCAGAAAGTATTTTATTTTTGAGACCGGCTGTAGTAAAAAACAAGATTAGTATTATGTTAATATTATTAAGTTTATCTTCGAATGAAATATAAATATTAATTCAGTTTGTAAATCTAATTAATAAACAAACGTATAAAGTGAATCCCGGTTTTTCAAATTGTTCGTTGCCCGTTGCCTAGATATTTTGTTTATTTAATACAGTGGTCGCTGATAACAAAATATCTCCAAAAATCCTACGTAACGAAGCTGTTTCCAGCATCAAAATTAGAACTGGTAAGAAAATAAGTCATCACAGTTCGGAAACAGAGAAACACCTTTTTTTCATTAGCTATGAATTAGGACAATTTTCCTTTAGCATATGGGTTTTTATTGCATTATATTTAAATAGTACGGTATTTTATACTTTTGAAATATTCGAAAACTCTACCTATATAAAAGGTATACTTTCACTTATCTAGCTAACATTTTGTAGTTATGTATTTCGTCCAAATCCATACCATATGGTGCAATTTCTGCATCTCTCTTTATGATTTTGTTGCTCAGTGTCCAAATTACTCCAACTCGAAATATGGCCATTGAGTGACCCTTCTTCCCGCTACCTCGTTGCTACTTCTTTCGCTTCTCCTCTTTGTTTGGAACAAAAGCACAGACGATAGATTCATTGTTGCTCTTTTTCTTAATTACATCAGTGAACGTGATGTACTTTGGGCCCGAGGGCGCTCTTATAGATTCGTCTACTGCTGCTGCACTCATACAAAGCAGTGCCTTATTGGTCCATTTTACTCCTTTTGGGTGTCTACTTCGTTGCCTGGATACGAACCTGGGGCTGCTAATGCAGGAGAAACCTACGGTGAATTTATTTACGAGAAGAGTAGAAAAACTTAGCTGCAAATAAATACTACAGAAATAAAACTAATGTAATTGTGAAACAATAGTTATTTGTGAAAAAAGAACTTTCCTCTCGTGTTAGACACAATATTTTTTTCATGGCGTATTTAAAAACATTGTAAATGTTAAAGAAACACATATCTACAAGTATGGTTATAAGGGCTATCTGTCAGAATGACGTTTAAAACAATGAAATGTTTCACTGCAGCCAATATGCCAAATTAAATTTAAATTGTGAAATTGTATAAACAGAAAGTATAAAACATAATAGTTGTAAAATAATAGTTTACCGTATATCACTATATAATTAGAATTTCTAACAAAATAATAAATTATGTAACTTACATTTTTTTAAATACCGAAGAATTGTATTATAATATTAAATTTGAAATAAGAAAATATTTTGTAGATAGATACCTACATAATGCAAGAATTATGTTATTAGTTGTAGATAAAAAATATTTACTAATTACATTTTTGAATAATTTTAATACTCGCCTGCAGCTCAAATCGAAAATTATTATTCTCATTTTTAAACGCTTTTTTATTGCATACCTACAGTTTCAAATACAAACATAAATAAAAATACAAAGTACAAAAATAAATTATCATTTTGTAATATCGGATTCTATTCTATTTTTATTATCTTTGTTCCGCTCGAATGAAATCCGGTTAATCCTTTCTAAAAATAAAATCATTGTATACGTTTCCAGTTTTATATATCAACGTAGTATTATTTTTTTATATTTAGCTGTTTTATACTTATATTTCCAATTTATCCTTTATTGAATAAACCCTCAATGTCACTACCCAGCGAGTAAAAGTTTTAATAAGGAAAAAAAGGAATTGTTTTCACTTTCTGAAGTTATCTTTTTCTTCGTTATAATTAGAACCATTGTTACGATGTTCTTTACTTCTTTCTAAATAGTCTTTCGCAATTTAGCATAAATTAATATGATTTTTTTGCTAACGGTACCTAAATTTTGCGTGAGTAATTAAATTTTGTCGCTTTTGAATTATTTTTGGAAGTCATAAAAAGGAGAATTTGTAATCATTAATTTAATTATAGGAGCTAGTGATTATTGTCAGCAAATTTTCACGCTTAAAAAATCCCAGCAGTATTATTACCAGTTTTATTTCGTTGGCCTTTAAATAACTCTTTTTTATCTACATTAGTTTTTTACAGTAATTACAGCATTATATTTATCATTTTATTATAATATTTTCGTCATTGCATGTAGTTATTATACAAAAAACAACTTGTCATGTTTTTCTCTTCAAAGGATTTTTTTCTTTTCGTTAATATTATGCACTAGTTGTTTGCTGTAGGTTAAGGAAAAAACCCCGGGTAAATATTGACTTTATTCACAAGTAAATTTTACATGAAATTGAATTATTTATCACAGTTAACTGAATTTAATGCAAATTAAGTTTATTCATTTATTAGGTTATAATCATTTAACAGTTTGCTTAACAATTACCAGCCATATTATACATTCAATTATTAAAATAAATCGCAAACAGGAATCCATTAATGAACATAGATACTACTCATTATACGAGTATCAATAGAGGCATTCATATTAATACAGAGAATACAGAATAGCATATTCATTATGAATGCCATATCGACTGCGACAGATAATTCTACACGTTTTAGACTTTAGACCGAACCTTTAAAAATATATTTTTGAAAGGCTGGATAATAATGGATGGTTACTTCTTCTTTATTCTGTTAACATGAGCTATAATGTATATCTATGTTACTGTTCATAATGACACTGGATTTGACGTTTACCTATACTATAACAGTAAAGCCCTGTTCACACATGGACACACAGAAGACGCACACAAGCGACATACAGACACCAACGTGTGGAACGTTTGTAGTCTTAAAATTAATTTTTTCTTTACTTACATAGAAGCCACAAAATAGCGGCGCCTCTATTTCACAAGCAACACACACAATATTTTTTACTATTGCGTGTGTGTGTCTTCTATGTGTCCATGTGTGAACAGGGCATAAGATTCTCTAACTTTTAAGAATAAATCCTGGAGTACCTATATATATTAAAAGTGTGGCCATAGGCGCTATATTGCAAACAAGTTGCCATAGTTTCATACTGTAAAAAAATGTGGAATTAATTAATGTTTTACTGTAACAATATGATATCCAAAAATTAAATCAGTATCTAACTTGTAAACACTTCATGTATTCCAAAAATATTATTTTATTCAAATACAATTTCCCTAAAGTCACACCCTCAGAATACATTACATTACATACTTCACTCTTTTACCAACCAATAGCAAGTAATTCTTGTTTGTTCTTTGTGGATCTTTGTTTACGTTTTTATGAGTTTTTTTATATTTCGCTACAATTATTACATAAACATTTGCAGATCCAATTATGTCACTTTCAACAAACGGATCCATTTCTGACAGTGATAAGAAAGGTTATGTCGTCAAGTACAAATACAGAACAACTAACCGATTACATCCATTATAAACCAGTCTTAAGTTAGTCTATTGTTCTGTCTGTCTTAACCCGCAATAAAATAATACTGGATCGAGATTTTATATTTTTATTTACCTATGGGATGGATAAAGATTTCGTTATGTAACCGATTGTATTTCTGACAACTCAGGTTCGAATCTAGTCAAGTACTCATTTCAGTTTAGAAGCACAAAAATATGTCATGTTGACTACTCTGCACTAGCAACTATGAGATGACAAATGGTAACTGCACCTACAAAAAAACAGTTTTTTTTTTCTGTCTGGAACTTGGAACAAGATTTTATATTTAATGGAGTTGATAGCCAAGTGCGTAATGTAACCATTTTTTAAATTTATTTTAATTGAACTTCTCTACAGAGGTTTGGCAAATTATGTTTGCTGGGATAATAAGCTGAACCATTGTGGTACAAATGGCTATTTTTCAAACTATTTTAGTTTTTGAAAAAATTCATGTTAGAGGCATATACCAATACTGGCAAATTTTATTCTTTTGTTATTTAGAATGTAAAATTTAATTTTTATTGAAATATCTAATAATTTTCATATTATAAGTATTTTTCGATAAACAGAATGCTTTCAAAGCAATAATTATTTATAAATTCCCTTCAGAAAGCATCAAATGTACATCTTTTACTTCCATCTGTATTCCATCTAAGCAAAATTGAACCTATTGTTGAAATGTAAAATTACTTTGTAATGTAGTCATCCATACCATGAACTTTATGCTAAGATTGACCTTAGGTCGACCTTGACCGCCAGGTTCCCACGAAGAGTTCAGCTCAAATATCTATCATAAACCAAATACGAAACAAAATGAAATATAATCAAATATCTGCGTGTGAGATACGTTTTCACGCAGTTGTGAAATGTTGTTTTCCTCGAAAAAACTAAATTTTAGCCAGACATACTTGATCTTTCTCTATTCAAAGAAACACTTATTCATTCTATGAGAAAACATCGATTGTCCAATAGCATCAGATTTTTTCAACAATAAATCTGACTGTGGTTTTACGGAAAAATTAATTAGTTATTTGTTATGCGATAAATTTTTATGAAAATGATGCTTCGAAATTCTTTTCATATTTTCTAAAAAGCACAAATTCGTAAATTGAACTTGGACACAAATGTAGCGCCTTAAAAAATTATCCTAAAAAATATTATTCGTCTATTATGCTAAGTTTATAGGTATGCTTGTATGACATTAGCACCAATTATAAACATTTGCAGTGCGATAATAGCCTTCGTTATCGTATTTCTAGCAGAACGGTAATAATAAAGTATAAAAATACCTTTATACTATATAAATTTGGCCGTTGTATCGTTGATTATTGTCGCTTAGTGCATTGGCATAACATACCATACAGACTAAATCTTAAATAAACATTCTATATGCCTATTTCCCCAGCATTTTCTCGGTTTCTCGTCATATATTCTCAATTTGAAAATGAACATCTAAACATGACGTGACATCAGCAGTTTGGTGCAGGGGACTGCTGAATAAAAAGGAAAAGAAAACTAAGGAGGCCAGTATGTGAGGCAGTCACGCCATGGAGCCACGGTCGTTGTCGAACACTGCAGGAACAGCAGGAATAGCACCAGCTTTTTATTTGATTTGATTTGATGCTTTTGAGGTTTTAAAATAAATAAATAGAGTAATAAGAACATGGAATTCAGGGTTGCCAACTGTACAATTTTGGATCATATGCATTTTCGTAGTAAAATATTAATGTGTACGTTATTATACGCACGTTTTTAAAGAAATTTTTAATATTTATACCAGGGACTCGAACCACACAAAATAACGGTTCAGGTTCTGTTCCCGATTTATTATGCCTTATAGAGTTCAGTTTTGTTTCAATTTTTATATTTCTTCTTAAAATGAACCAGTGTAGCAATCAATAATTTAAAAATATTCGTTCTAGTTTTGGTTGGGACTAAAATATAATTAATTTCTAAAATCAAATAGGTAATATTCAACCGGTTCAAAACCATCGGTTCAGTTCCAGTAATGGGTTTGCCAAAATATTTTGTAACGGTTGCGGTTCGTTCTGGTTTTAGTTTCTGTCCCGGTTCGGTTCGAGGTTTATACTACAGTCATTATTAGATACATAAATAATATAGTTTGCATAAAACTATACCTGAAAATCTGAAATATTTTTCTTCGAATTGTTGCATTATTGAAAGTTTGAAAATATCAGTTTATCATCATATTCTCACCCGCTGTCATCTCAAAGTTTACGTTATAAATTTTTGATTTAGTATTGGATACCCTACATCAAATTTTGTATCGTTCGATAGTGCCCTTATAATCACAAGGCTTAAGTTGCTTCTAACTTTGGCCGTCGAACGTAAGTACTTGTAATACTTTTTAATCACACTGTAGACTGCAAGCAATTACAATGGATTTATGTAAGAAAATTAATAGACTTTTTGTGAAACTTTCAATTAAAAAACACACCTGATGAGAAAAGAAATTCATAACTGACAGCCAAGCCCTTTAAAACAAGGTTTCTGATTATGTGATTACCTATTATTTAAAATATATCTTTTAATAAATACTCAATAGTAGTATATGATACATGTTCGTAAATTTAAATAATCGCAATACATTAAGTCTCTTTTTCTATAACAAATACAAAAATGTCGAAAAATTTTCTATCTCTATGTCAAACTAACTGTTAATTCGAGATTTAATTTTTTTTTTTGAGAAAACCACGTTATCAATGGTGAGACATGAATTAGAATAGAGGCTCTGTGCGTACTACAAGTAGGTACATCTTTGTTAAATATGAGATCAGACTTCAAAACAATGCCAGAATAGGAGACATTGTAACATTCTTTTTTTCTTTGAATTATACAGGATGCTAACTTTTCAGAAATTCGAAAAATTAAGGGCAGTTTACTTACAAGGGTCCATTTTTAGCATTGCTGAATTATAAATAAAAATATTAAATCAAATTAATTTATTAATCAATAAGTCTATCTGTTAAAAATTATTTTCAAACCAGTGAAACGAGAAATGTTTTCCTAAGATATGTCGAAATTTGTTCTTAGAATTATGATACACCCTGTATAGAAAGAGATGCGCCTTAAACCAGACAGAGTTGAGTGTAATATTTATCATAATGTAACTCCACAAATCACAAAACAAGAACAGAAACAGTTATATTCAAATGTAGCTCTGAGCAATATTTACGATTATTCTATTTTTCTCTACTACCAGGTCAATGTTTCTCTTAACTCAACTTCTAAGAACTGCAACAAATAGTTGATCGAATTAAAAACCTGAGAACCGATACTGCAATACAGGAAATAGACACAAGCCATGAAACCGGTTTTCTGTAAAAAAAAAAAAAAACGGTGACGCGAAGTAGAAAATAAAACAAGGCTTCTGGCAAGGTCATCAGGAATGGAACGACAACTATTGTGGAAATCACAACTTAGGATTAGGATTATTATTTGTGTTTGTAAATGCACAACAATATTATGGAATTACCTTTGCAGTTTGCATAAAATAAACATTACGCAAAATTATGCACATTAAATTTAGGAGCAAAATTTAGATGACTAGCTACAATTGTTATCAGTCAGGTTTAATAACGTATTCATTATATTTGTGTTCCTATTTTGTAAATTAATACTATGAATTAATCTCGCGCATGAGCAAAAATCTCAAGTTGAACAATAATTAAACTTTATGTACTTATACAGTGCTTCAGGACAAGTGTAACATACTTTAACTGCGTATTTATGAACATATAGGTCCTTTTCCTTCTAGTTGACAAAATGCAAGAGTATGAAGTTTTTGAAAGAGGGGAACAAACAATGAAAACATTAAATAATATATTTATTTTATGTCTAGTAACTGTAAAATTAAAAATTTTGCTGTTATTTATAATACTCCATCCTCTTGTATTTTGTTATTGTTTGTTACACTAGTCCCGGAATCACCCTGTATAAACAATAGTGAAACAAAAATGTAGTTTGTTACTAAAGTAATGTATTGGTGTAATTCTCAAAAATAAATATACCTACTTTACTATCTACCAGTATTTGACATTAACTTAGTCCAATGTACAATTTATAACGAAGTTATTGCGTTATAAGTTATGTACCTATCTGACTGAATTCGAACCTGAGTTATTAGAATCACAAAATCGCTCCTTCTATTAAAATACAATTATTGTTCTAATATTGGGAGGTATAAATAAATTGTTTGTACAAAATTTATATATAAATATTTGTATCTTTTTGTGTGAATAGGCAACAAAAATTTGGAGAGTCAAACTTCATTGTTTTTAATAAATTACCTTATTCAGCTTAAGAAATAATATTATAGAATGGTACCTATAATAAATAAAATTCATAACGCGTCTGGTAGACACGCTCTTGTTTATGTTGTTTATATTTACTGTCCGTTGTCAACATTTTATATTGCAAATAAATATAAATGCATAAAGAAATTAAATAAAAAAGGTCGTAGTGGTTTTATTTTGTGACGGCTCTTTCCATAAAAAGTCCTACAACTTTTATTTCAAATTTTGTTTTATTCTGTATTTAATTTTCATGTAAAATTAAACGGCTATTTAAATTGAATCAGTTTATTGAAAGGAAAAATCTATTAATTTCTTTATATACTGATCTAATAAAGCTTCCTTTCATTTGCCAAATGAAATATTTCCCCATTTGACCACACTATATCAAATTAAGACATCACAAGTATCGAAACGAAATGAACGCAAGGGAAAGTCAAAGGAGATTTTCTTTCTGATAAATACAATATATTACCCACGTTGCCAATAGAAAACGCTACTCTGCATTTTAGACACTAATTTATTTGACAGAAGATATTTTTAATCGTTTGTTAAATTCACATTTTTCAATCTGTATTTTTATTTTCTACTTAAATTGTATGACGTTTTCGAAATAAATGAATATATAGTATGTTTTTTTATCACATATATAATTCCTGCGTAATTGACTTGTGTGACAATTTTGACATTCTTTTATTCGTTTGCTACGCAGCCCTTAGACTTTACAGTACCTAGAAAATATAAAATATTGAATATGTAAGATATTATTATATTAAATCAATTTAATTGTAAATCTGTTAAAAATGTCACCAACTAAATTAATAATATTACAGCACATTATTATAATGATCAAAGTCAAATTTTCCCATTAATTGGTTTAATATATGCACATATAAATATGACATGAACATACAAGGTGTAACAGAAATAAATGCATTAATTTTAACATGTAATGTTTCACTCTTTATATAATGCAATACTATTAAATTATAAAACGGTTTTATAATTTATTATCCAAAACGCTTATCAGAGCTAACCGCGCTATCAATATTATGCAATTATGCATTTTATTTATTTATATATTTTTGTCATAAACCTATTTTATACAATATATAAATGATTATGTGTTTTTAAAATGTTTATTTGTTTTATGAGAATTTTAATTTAATTTTAATTCCATTATATTATGAGCAATTTAATTATCAAATAAATTATAGTATCACTCAATATATATTTTTTTTATTTAGTGAGCAATCATTTTAATTAAAAGCATTTATATATTTTATTGAAAATGTTTGTTAATTCGCAATGAATAATATTCGCATTGTTAATTAATTTTTTCAATATTTATTTTAATGTAGGTACTGATTTTCGATAATCATTTTAATATTATAATTGTATCAATTTCTAATTATTATATTGGCCTATCAAAAATAAAATGAAAGCTAATTTTAATCAGCAATTTATTCTTTTGTTTCTAACACGTGTATATTATTGTGATATTACAAAAGTAAACAACTTTTCTTTGTTTCCGGACCTGTCAATAACACTAAGCTATATAGAGGTAATTATTTCTTTATAAAAGAAAAATTAACTTATCTATAACAAGAGAGAAATTAAATTAAATTCGTTTCGCCTTCAGTAGATTTATTACAAATAACGACTGCCTACGTTTATTAAAAATAATTATACTTGACATTATATTTTTTGAGTTAACCTCTTATTGAAAGAAAGGAAGTTTTGTTATTATTGATAGATGGATTGCGTCTAATATTTAAATTTATCTTCATCTTCTTACGTTTCGGTTTAATTTAAATTATCAAAGACTAAAATTCAAAACAATAAATTATTTGAATGCAATTTGATAAATTACATTAAATTTTACATACCGTAGCAGTGAAATGGTCAATAGTAAATACACAGTAAATGTTGATACAGAATTAATAATATAAAATCCAGTGCAAGCATTGAAATGAACGAAGTCATCAATAATACAATAATCGGTACATGAGAATCGATGTTATTATTGATTGCTTAGTAGATTTTTGTGCAGTTTGCGGATTTCAAGAAGTTAGAAGCACAGTTGGTCACATAACGCACTGTGCTTCATTTATTCGTTATATTTTTATGTTTGTTTCTATCTCAAATAATTTAACGTCATAAAATTCTCATAAAAGTATAATTTTCACACGATTCGCTTCGATTTAATCTGCCCGGATTTGATTGCGTTTGACGAATATTATTTGCTTTCAAAGCTTTCAAATTAATAAATGATAAGTGAAAATCGCTATTTATTATGCATTCATTGATTTCATTAACAATAGATGTCAAAAACAGCGTCAATTTTAAAGGGCACATTTTTAGAGGGAATCGTTACATTTATAGGTTATTTTTGTGGAAACAACCATGGCCATCGGCGTCCGCAGGGGTTGACAGATTCCTCTAACGCTAACCCATGATTTTTTTAATTTCCCACATTACACAAAATATCACAAATTTGATTGAAATATTTTTTGAAGGATTTGATATTACCTACTTACTGCTTCTATCTTTTGTTTTCATTTTTTCCAAACACATTCATTTCACACTTTAATTAATTCAATTTTAAAATCACAACGTTCACAAGCATTAACCTAGCAATTAATCTACGCCAGACATTTTTATCCTTACCTACGCTTACACACTTCTTTTGCGTCATCTAAATTCATTTTAATCAAACTCTCAAGCTCTTTTATTCTTCTCACTCGGAATCATGCAAGAAACCATCAATCACATCAATCCATTTACTCACCGAACGTACACAATCGTTCACCAACTATGTAACTCGCATGACATTATTTATAAAATTCGGTATATATCCGTACTTTTCTACCACTCTCCCAAAAATGTTATCAAACATTGTTATTAATTAAATTAAAATCAGATTGACAATAGTAGGTAGGTATACATTTTATTGGTACTTCTTTCAATAATACATAACTAAATAGTGAAAACTAACCTGATTTGTTAAATTTTATTTTAATATATTATTTGACTCTGTGATAAAAATTTTGCGGACGCCAATGCCGAATGTTATTTTATATTTATGGCTTTGTTTTGAGAACAGGGAATAGTAAACGGTGAAAACTTCTTGCACTTGTAATGTATTTGTGGGGAAACAATAATTTGAACCAATTTATATACGCCTTCTCGTAATTTCAACCAATTTACCTAACTTCGAATGCATTCCACTCCATTTGAATTTGTTGTTTTAATGTTAGTGCAAACCATTTCAAACAAATGCTGTAATGTACTACTGCTTTGCTAATGTACAATACATAAAACATTACGAAATGACATACTTACTTACTTACAGTTACAATAGTAAACAGGCCTACTTACACTCTAAGAAATTTTGCCCGTGTAAATTAACCAAATCGAGTGGTAAAGTAGTTTGGAGTGAAATTTAACACAAAACTGAGTACATTTTTACTCGGTGTAAAAAATAGAGCTTGGTGAAATTTTGATCGTGTAAATTTAATAAAAAGTTACACAATTTCGTGTAAATGGCAAATTTTACACCGAAATTTGTAAAAGTCTAAGAGTACACGTTTATTTTCGTTAATAATACTCTGTTTAGTGTAAATATTCACAGTAACACAGAATAGACGTGTAAAATCACACTAAATTTGGTTCATTGCATATGCACACCAAAATTTGTTAATTTTTACACTCAGTAGTATAAATTTGACATTTATGTACACAAAACGGTGTATATTTTGTTATGCCGTTTGTAAGGGCAGACACGCTGATACACGTTCATTCGTGTTTCATATCTCGCCAAGTGCAGTCGCTACGTATAGTCTCAATGATTAGTCGAATCTTTGAATATCTTTATTTGCTCCTTATATGTTTGAAAATGACAGACATTTCATAAAATAAAGTATGAGCATATTACTATTATGGGCTGCAGTTGAGGAGGATGTTAAATTCGAAGACTATGTAAAAGCAGGTAGGTAGTACAATTATTTTGATAAAATATATATTTTTGATGGTAACCATTCTAAAATATGAACTTCCAATTACAGCCTGGTAGATGTTATTATAGAGGAAACCAATCACTCGGATCCAAGACTCAATGGTATTATTGTCGATTACTGGAAATCGAAATCGAACTGGGGACCTACGCAGACCCTCTACCGTTGAACAAACTACAAGATTATGTTCTCTATAATGTAGCAATAGTTATGTTGTAAATTTGTTGTACTGATTAATTTTATTCATGTAAATAAACAAATATTTATCTACATAAAAAACTGGTATTATTTATATTATGTACCAAAATTTCTAAAATTTACTCATATACGTGTATAAGTACACGTATATGAGTTTTAATTACACTAAAGCGTGTGTATTAAACACCTTAAAGTGTAATATTAACACTGTGTAATGTGATTAAATAAAAATATAACACATTTTAGTGTATATAACAACTCGGTAATGAGTTAATATTACACTAAAGCGTGTTAATTTAACACCTTACAGTGTAACATTAACACTAAATTTCGTTTACATATACAAAATACAGTGTAAAATAAACACTTAATTCGGTAACAAAAAACTCAAATATTTGGTTAAAAAACAATAATCGGTGTAATATTTTACACGGATTAACCAGAAATTTAGTGTTAAATATTTCACCAAACTTCAGTGTACTTTTTTACCAAATCGTTACCGTGTTAAAACAACACCAAGTCGTGTGGACCTCCTGGGACCACTTTTAGTGTAAATTTTGGTGAAATTTTTCTTAGAGTGTAAGATGGCAAATCACTGTACATTTTCGTCATAAGAAGAAACAACGATTAATCTTTTATAATATAACGTAAACGTAACAAATTTCAGCAAATAATTTTTGAACTTTTTCGACCACTATATTGCAATTTTAGCTCGTGATTGTATGAATTTTATACATTAAATAAATAATAAGATAACACTACAAAAAAGATTTATTTCTATTCCCAGTCAAACGAAAGTAATATTATTTTCACAAAATCTAGATGAATCAAAATTTATCAAAAATACGATTTAATATTACACATGAATAAAATTTAATCGTTGTTTAGTGACCCCATAAAATTCAATTTTGTGCTTAAAACTACATTCCACGTGTAACCCTAATATTTATGGTGCAAAATTATTAACCATTTGTCGTACCGTTAGTGAACAATTGTATGTACCTACCTATATGCCATCATGGACTGTGAATCATATATCCGCCTACGACATGCCACCTTAACTCTCAAATACGTGCAATTCAAGAAAGACACAATTAATTATTTAGAAAAGGTTTCGTCTTAATCGGTTCAGCCGTTTTCGAGAACATCGCGAACATATAAAAATAAATATATAGGTAGGTACAAACAAAAAAACATACAGGTGAAACTTAGAACCTTCCTTCTTTTTGGAAATCGGTTAAAAAATAAAGAAAATAAGCTATATACAAGTAAATTTTATTCGAAATTCGTCATACTATGAACGATAAATTTTAATATCAATTATATCTTATTCAATGTATTTTTTTGAAATTTGATTATTTTCCCAATATGGATAGATTTTTTCTCTAATCTGTAAAAGAAGGAATAAGGTTTAGTCAAATCTACTTGTATAAATTACATTTTTAGTTATTTAGTCATTTTCTAATCAACATGGTTGTGGCAGCCTCACATACTGTGAGTCATCTGAATTTATATTGAACCCAGTGGTGAAAGTTGACCGATACGGCGGTCCGGTACGGCCTACCGGCAAGAAAATTTCAAAAACAAGTTTATTTTAGCAATATTTTTTATGTTGTATTTATATTATATAATTGTAATATTTGTAAAAAAATTAATTTCAAATTGTGCTCCAGAACTTTTGTTGGAGTCGACCTAAACCATTTTCAAATAGGTACTTTGGTTACAGGTGAGGTAGTACACGACACGCCCTATGCTGCGCTACCTGTGCCTGAACATAATAAATTATCCTGATTTTCTAAATAAACTGTTTATTTGCTTTCGATGGAAAACTCGGTTGCAAAATACTACATATAAAATTTAGTGCAACAAGGGAAGGGTAAATATTTCTCATTAATGGACTTATATTTCTCTTATTTTTTGGGGACGCTAAGAAAAAAAATCACATTTTTAAGAAAAAATAGCGTACCCGTAAGAAAAAAAATCTACTTTCACCCCTGATTGTACCGTAAGTTTATTAATATTTCTTGTAGGTTGTCATAATAAAGTTTATTGTATTGACATATTTCATTTGCCAAGAAAATCATATTCAAACATGATATTAAAAAATGTACTTATGCATCATATTATAAAACTATTAAAGAACTGAACTAGAAAACTTAGTTTATCATTTTTGTATGGTATAAAATTTAATTAATAGAAAAATATATAATTTATACTTACAAAGTTTGATACACAAAATTATTCAGGCTTTTTAAAATAAGTGATTCATTTCAATTTCCGCATATAAGTGATCTCTTTCCCTCTGTTCTTTTAACTATAATTCCCATAAAATGAAGCAAATATTGTTTGGAGCACACAAGCCACTCGTGCATAATTTACAACATCGTCTGCGAGAGTGGGAGTGCGCGAGTTACCGCCTGCCGGGCGGCCGTTATTTTATAAATGATAAATCTATAATGTAATGTGGGGATAAAGTTTGTTATCGATCTGTCCCGCTAGGGACTTGGCGTTAGCATTGGCGATTCAACGTGAACGCAGTTAGATTCGGCCACTTACTAGTAATGCAATCAGGAGGTGTCACCACCTAGCTTAGACATCTCAATTTGGGGAAAGGGATAGTGGATTTCCGTTACTGGGGTCAGATATAAAGAATAAAATAAATGTTTTGTAAAATCATACAATAATTAACTATACTTTAGCTCGAATAACAATAACAATAAAACGCGACCAACTAAACTAAATTTAAAAAATCTAACATCCTTCTGAATCCCAAATTATCGGTTATTGTTGAAACTCTGATTGATCTGCACTAAATAAAGAAACATAATAATCTTCTTGAGTCCCATATCCTCGGTTTGCATTAATTTTCTTCTTTTTTGTGTGTATCTGTGCATTTCTTCGCAGATCAGCGCGTTTCATCGGTCAGCGCTAATCAGCGTTTTATTCTTTCTTCTATAGCTCCGCAAAATCGTAGTGAAAAATACTTACATCTTTAGCTCTAATTTATGCCGACCAATCAAGGCTGGTTACTTATTCTGCATTCAGTAAAGTAGAGCAATAGCATTTCTAGGTTACGGCTCCATGTCATTATGAACCGTAACATAGAAATGTCTATAATTCAACTTTATAGAACACATACGAAACTAAAATAATATAAACCAGCCTCCAAACTGCTGTCGGTTAATTAAATACGAGCAGCGAAGTAGCGATGGAACGAAAATTCGACTTTAATACCGTATCCGACCAATCCGGCTTTTTAAATATTAATGTATGTATACATATTATTTTTTGGATTTAATGTAGTAGTCATAAGAAAACATATAACATTATGAAAATCACACAAAGTATCATACAAAGTTAACAGTTTTTGAAACAAAAATATTATATTTTAGAGTCAAGCAAATTTCTTATTATTCGAGCTCATTTTTAAATTACGCAATAAACTACTCACTTATAGCAACATTATCACATTATATTAAGTGGCCAAGAAAAAAAATTGTAAAGCACAGCATTAATATTGGTCACAGCAGATGTAAAACTAGGATTATTTAATTCAAATTATTCTATAATGAAAATAGGGAACAAAAAAATTATACTGGGATCTAGAATCGTATTTCGTTTTGTTTAAATATTCAACTTATCAACTGTCAAATTTGTGCGATTAAACTAAGTGAAATTCAACTCCGAGTGCAATTTGTCATGAACTTATTTCCCCAGAATTGTCTGGACATCCAGTGTTCCCAATTTCAAAGAAGATATATTTATCAATTTATAAATATTTCGATTGATGTAGTTTTAATTTCCCGAACAGGTCTGAAGCGAGAGGGATTTATATTTAATTTACTTGTTAAAAATGATTGAAATTAAAATTAATCGTCCCTGTCAATCAATCAGAATAAAAACTTAAGCTGGCTTTTATTTCATATCGCAATACGTGGATATATTGATTTCACGAAGCCGAATAAATGACAGTTATAAATTTTGCAAAATATTTTTGTCAAAGATAAAATTTTATAAATTGCACCGAGGTAGGAAATATCAGAGTGCGTTTTGATGTTGCCATCAGGATTTCGAAAAATACGGCCGTACAATCGACAGCAAGAATAATCTCTTTGCAGTCTTACCATAGAGAATATTATTCTTTTTGCCCTGCCATACATCTTGTACCACCGATATTACGCCCTTTAACTCATATTTATAGATTTCTCTATATTTTACAACCTAGATCCAAGCTCAAGAATAGATTAATATTTTTACCGTATCGTACGGATATTAGAAAAGAAACCGAGATGTATAGTATTTTGAAATGTAGTAATTGTAATAGAGCTACGCTACAAGTATCAAAATCTTTATTTGTTCCTGTACGTATTTAACTTCCACACTCTACAATTGTTAATACGTCTGAAGGGCCGTCCTCTTTCTCTTTTTTCCCTTTCTTCTTCTTCTTCTTGTTTGTGTATACGTCTACGTGAGTCAGATAGGATTTATAAGCAATGTTACCACAATGTCAATGGCAAGATGTACGGACTTTAGGTATCAGCAGGTCTGGAAACTTTGCGGATTTCTTAAGTGGGATTATTTGATGAAACCCCGGATGTTGTGAGCTGTGCTATAATACCAGCAACTCTCAAACAGCAGGGATATAACATCATTCAAAATAATAAGAAATCTTGTGGTGGATATAATTGTTTGGAATAAACACAAATATATGATAACAAATTAGGATCAGTATCATAATTTTTTTTTATAAATAATTTTATTTTTTTGAGTTAATATTTTTATATAATTATTAACTAAAAACAGAATGGAAAGTATAAAAAAACTTAAAGAACATCTCTAGTACCATGGTACCTACTCGGAAATAGGTAATGCTACAAATGGATATTTTCTTTTGCGTTTTTCTCGAGAATTAACAAAGCAATATGTTCGACTGTGTCATATTGTGTAGTTTTTAATTTTGAACAAGTTTTGTAGTTACTTTTATCTCAAATCAATAGGTAAACAAACTACTAAAAATACATTGCTTCTCCTAACAGATTTCAAGTAGACACCCGATATAAGTTCTAAAAGATTGTCCTATACTTTGTAACAAGACGATATTCATCTATAGGCCAATGATATCTCTTTTGGCATCTAGTTCGCTCTTTCAATCTTACAGATTCAAATTAATGAGATATTGCATCCATATAGTCCATAAGAGCACACACTGAACCTACATAGAGTGTGGAATTTACTATATGGTAATTATTTGGTAACAGTCAATTTGGTGAATTTTTTACTTGATACATTTTAGCTTGATGTTTGATTTTCTAAACACCATTCCGAACAATGCAAAGACAAAATAAAATAAACACAGTTTAGTTTTATTCGTCAATAAACAAAAATACAATTTTCTAGCAAAAATAACGAGAAATAACTCAAGTCGCTATAATTTAACTGTTATTAAACTCTCCTTTGGATCAATAATTATAATAAAGATAACTCTCGTTTAACAAATTAGAACCATATTTTACTGGTTTAGTGCAAACAGGTTTTTAGTCGGTTAGTAAATATTGAATTTGTTATGTATTTCGGTTTTCAAAAACCAACAATAATACCACTGGATCCGAGTGGTTGGATTCCTCTATAATAACATCTACCATTCTGTAATTGGGAGTTAATCCTGTAGAATGGTTATCATCAAGAGTAACAAAATAACTATTCTCAAATATTATATCACCTGACTTATTAGATACTAGCTAGGAGAAAATCCTCTGCGTCTTAGTATCTTAGTACCACTTTCTTATTCAGATCGTGCTTCTTGCGTCGTTCCTTACCGATTATTGGAATATTCTGTTTTCAGTCCAGCTGATTGAAAGTGCACTCAAGTGGATATAGTATGAGAACCACTGATGTACCCGGTATCCTACTATAGTGAAATGAAGTTATCAGTTTAAGTGATGTGTACATGTTCACTAAAAGCTAGTTATTGAGATTTTAATTACTAAATTGGAATATGGTGCAATTTGATCCCAATAAGCGCTTTTAGCCTATATATTTGGCCTCACAAACTGAGTCACCTATATAGACGTGATGTATGTGCGGCTAACAACCGTTAACTCATAGGTTCTCTGTTCTCATGGTTGTTGCGTTGGTGCAGAGTGCCTAATCAACACCAGAAAATAAAAGTCTGAAATATTCATGCACAGAAAAATGCAACATTAGAAGATGCAAATTTATGAATAATAAAATACCTGCATCAAAAGATTCATTCACAGAAAAATTCAAATCTAGAATTTTAGATAAGGCATAAATGGAAAAACAGGAAGATGCAGAAAGATTCAAATCTAGAAAACTAGTTTGCCTCTTCAATACAAGTGGAATACACAAACGGAACTAAATGGTCAACCCAGTACCAATTAAACGTAACAACAATTAAACTTGAATCTCATTGTATTGATAAAAACTTTGAAATATGAGGAGTTCAATGGACACCCAATAAAATAAGTACTTTTATTATTTTAACTTGTTATGGAGGTCCTTGCTCGAATTTCGATCTATTCTGTGATAAGCAACCTACTTGGAATTTTAGACCACATTTTTAACCCTAAATATAAAATTTATTTTTAGTGGGGATTTTAACGTGGATCTCATTAGAGATAAAAATGATTATGAAAAGCTCTGTGATATTATTACTTACAAAATATTGTTAAATCACATACACCGACACACCACACATGGGAAAACCATATCCTTGATTATGTTTTTGTAAATATATCTAGCAAAACATATGCAATTATAGACAATTTCTTATCAGATCATAGATAAGTTCTCTGAAAAATAGGTACTAATACTAATATAAACAACAATGAATTTTCAGCACACAAGAAAGTATTCAATCGTTTTCCTTTAAAAAATGTAATATACTCGTATATTCTGACAAGGGATGTCTTAATAAAGATATCATAAATCCAAGTAACTCATTTAAAGCACTAAGTATTTCAATTGAAGAAACAATTTCCATGTATATCTCGTCTGCACAAAGAGGTAAAGCGGAAGCACTCTCTTCTGATTTCTAGAGCCAAGAGGATCTAATTTCAAGATAAAATAATTTCCTTTGACAATATGACTAAAAGCGCATGGAGTATAATAAATAGATCTAATCAACCCCAATAAAAATCAAATCTTAGCCTCACGGTAGAAAATAATTTAATTGAAAAACCAGGTATAATACACTGCCAGTCGAGAGACTTCAACTACGGAAATCCGGGTTCGTACGACATCACAGGCAGAGAGTTGTATTTAAATCAGCGCAGCTACTGCCGCTACGATGCAATAATTGCATTTTGTAGGATCCAGATGAAAATTACAACAATAATTGTCATTGGTTGTCATTCACAACCTGATACGCCTTCCTGGCCAACTACGGCGACAAAACCATACAAGTAATGCAGTAAACACATAAAAACAATCCTTATTACGAAACGAGTGTGTGAACTGGTCAGATTACTTGATAAATAACTTCTAAGGACATTGAAGGTCGTTCCACGACTTTCCTCTTCTGAAGTCATGTTTGACATTTGCTAAGATTGTAACCATGTAACCTGATCGCCGGTTACTGGTTAGTGGTTACGATGTTCTATTTGTATTTGTTCTTCTAGAGAATATATTGCTAGAGATTAGATACTTTCCCATTGTTGGTTTAGTGAGATTCTATTTTATACGGGTAATCGTGATTCTGTTGAATTAACGCTATAAATATACTCATGTTGCAATCGCAATAATGAGGCGACTGCAAGGTTGAAGAGAATTTATTTCTTCCTTAAGAGGGCACACAAATAAACTAATATATTAGATTGCCATATGTCGATTTTCTGATCAACAATATAACAACTCGGGTTCGAATCCAGTCAGGTACATATTCCAGTTTAACTGTATATTGTACAGATAACTTCCCTGTTATGTACTCTTCACTAACAACCCTAAAGTGTTGGCGACTACGGCTAGTAACCGCATAACTGCACCCACAATCAAATCAATAGGTACAGCATGTGTCATAAATTCGAGTATATTACGTAAGGTATGTATACAGGCTACTATCTAAAAATCTTCCAAGCAACACTGGAATCAAATTATTCAATCACCTATCGCCAGTTATTCGCACACTTCCAGATAATAGGTTTAGAAACTTTATTAAAGATCACCTTTTGGAACACGCTTAATGCATTAATGTTAATGCATTCCTGATGTGTAAGATGTACATTGTTTATTGTACTTTTGCTTTGACTTAGTTTATATACTTTGTGTATATTCAAAACTTAAAAATAAATCTAAATCTAAATATACTGATTACGAATTACAAAGAATTTGTCAGAAATTCCAAAAATTATGGGTGTAGGTATATTTTATTTATACGGTTCAATTTAAGTACTGCTGGATTCGCATACCTACTATAAAAATATTTTTAAGGAACACCTAAATAAAATTATATAAATTTGGAATAATATATTAAAAATTATGTTAAAATAATAATTATCAAATTCATTAGCATGAAAAATGTTTATTGTCTTTAGATATTTTGAAATTTTTGCGAAATTCTTTTTGATTCGTAATCAGCATAATGTACTCTTAACGTAGTTAAGATACACTCTGTATTTATGCGACTCACTGTATATGATGCTGTCACATCCAAATAGATAAAATCTGAGATAAATATATGTATGATGTAGATGTAATGATGTGAAGAGAAACGTAAAAAGCGATTAAGCATTTTGTAGAACAGAAAAAAAAGTATAATTTGTTTGTTTTTTCCAAATTTTTCTACTACTAATAATAATAAGAAGATGGTTCCTATACATTCCTTTTGTTTTAGAAATTAAATGTAAAATCTTTTAAGAAATTGCAAAACGATAGATAGAAGCAGCAACTATGTCTTATAAAAATATTTTCAATATCAGTTACCCTTTCTACATAGAGTGTACCAATATTGACGGTGGTAAAATATGAATTTATCAAAGCTGTTCTTCTTTGTGTTTCTGAAACAGTAGGGTAATATATGTTGATAAGTAGGAAAAATGATTTCATGTAAATCAAATTCCGACATTCCAAGTTTCCATTTGTAATTTGAAATGTTGAATCTCGGAAACTAGTAAGATTACATACAGCAGGCATCTAAATAGAAATTATGTAAATTTTTATTGAAATATTTTTGCTATGCATCAGCTCAGCTACGAGCAAACCTATCTTTTGTATGTCTCATCCATTTATTATATTGTTTTTCAATCTTGTGCACTGGTATTTTTCAATGTTGCTATTGATTTTGCTGAATTGTGTCAAGCAGTGGACAAAGAGGGACTGACTTCATTATAAAATCATAACGGGTTTAGCTTCCCAAAATGTTCAACAACGAAATGGTTGAATGTCAAACTTTTTTACTGGTATAACCATTCAAAATGGTTTATTCTCAAATATAGAATGGTAGATTTTATTGTAGTGGAATCCAACCTCTTAGACATATTCGTCTTGGTACAGTCAGAATCTCAATCCGTGCGACGACCTGTGACATTCAAAACGCCAACGGATAGATTCTTATGAAACCAGGACTACATTTAAGTGGTCAGCTTGAAGCATCTGAGTGTAATTTAATTGCAAGATGTTTCAAAATTTAACGACTGTTAAACAAAAATACAAGTTTTGAATACTTCGAAACCAATTATAAACTGTGGGTCTTTTTGTAGGGTGTGAGTTAATCACTTGCTTATCTGAACGCAAATAAAACTGGTCAATGAAATCGGTGGATTTCTAACCCGATGTTTTAACTAGAAGCGTCTCAATAGTCTCGAAAACTCGATACGATATGTTTTTACACTGTTCATTTTGTAAATATTGATGATACAATTGCATAGGTATCCGGTATCCGTACATTTCAAAATAACAATGCAGAAAAACCACAAATACGAAAATAAAAAATGAAATTGGTTCTAAACTTTTTTGTATTTTAGGTTTATATTATTGCTTAGACTGAAGCTATCTTCAGACTTACCCAATTTAAAGTACAAGTGGCCAACCAACGTTCAAACGTTCGCACTTATAATTGAAATTGGAATTTTTTGGAAGCGCTGGTTTGTTAATTTAGCACTTCAACTTATAATTGGGTAAGGTCTTAGCAAATACTAACAGCTTAAGCAAATATTTGATTTTTCAGGTAAATCCATCCAACGTAAACTATGTTTTATGTATCTAGTGCAAGTGCATGTAAGTTATTACCATTTTTTATTGCTATATTTTTTTATTTATTCGGGATTTATAGTACCTATAATAGTAAAGTCCAACTTTTGAAATGTGTGGATATTTTACGTATTTTATTAGGTTAAAAAGCGCAGTCACGATTAAAGAAAGTTATTTGGTAACTTAACCAACGAGAATCAAATGAGAATATAAACTAAATGACAGATTCCGTTGAAGTGTTAACATCTCTCACGGCAACCATTAAGTTAATGTGTGAACCATTCCACCACAAGCGTCCCGGGCTATTTACACCAATAGTGACCAAAAAACACGAAATTCCCAATCGGTAATACCGTCTAACCTAACCGCTTCGCGCTTCCAATGTCCGTTTCGGCAGTGTTCGTTCAGTTGAAGCTCGCACGTACGTCATACATTTAAACGATCAGTTTATGTAGCTTAAATGTGAGAACCGTGTTACTCGATCGCAGCTCCAGATATACGATGTAATATAAAGGCGAAAACCACAGTGTTATGTGTGCATTCAGCCATAAAATATTTTTACATTTCGAACACCGCGCCAGGGCCGGTAAGAGAGAAGTCGTCGTCTAATTTGTTCGACAAATCAACTCCTATTTTAACTCTGTCACACCGGTATTTAAAAAAACCATACAAAATTTTATAAAATATATTACTACTTATGTTCACTTCGTAATTCGAAGGTTTTTGAAAATTATTTTTGACAACTGAGAATTAAAATTCATCAATTCTTTGTGTTAATTAAATCAATAATTAATTCATATATTGACAAAAGCTTTATATTTAATATTTTTTGTTTATTTGTAATTTATCTTATGTTTGTATATGTTTGAAGTGGCGGATTAAGGGGGAGGGGACTTAGTTTTTAATTTTACATTTTTATTTGTTATTAATTTTTGCAGATAAAGCAAAATTTACTACAAATGCGCCGCATTTCTACGTTAAAATTAAAATTGCTTCGTTTGTGGCAACATTTGTGAAGCATCGGTATATATGGAATAATGTGTGTGCGCTAACCAGCCGTTATCTCATGGGTATTCATGGTTGGTTCTAGACAGTCCTTTACAGGGTAGATTTTTGTATAGTTTAAATTAAATTTGTAATTTCTTGTTGCACATTATATTGTTTCAAGAAAAAGTTTATCTTGTTGAAAAATTGGTCAGTTCGTCCCTGCATTTCTTCTTCTCCTTCTTCTATCGATGTCTCTTCTCTGGCGTATTTTGTGCATCTTTTATGAATGCAGTGTGTTATGTTACATGAGCGTACAAGTACAAATTTATTGTATTTCTCCCTTCCAAACGGCGTAAGAACTTTGGGGTAGGCGAAAATCAACCTTATGGCAATATGAGATAAACTATAAATTAGCCTTCGACGAGAAGATATCGATAGCCATCAACAACTTTAGCGCTACTGAATTTCCTCGTCAAATTATTTTATTGTTTTCGGGAAAGTAGGAACATAAAAATTTCAAACGAGGCGTAAAATTATTAAGAAGAAAATCGCATGACAATAAGAACAGCCAAGAGGAGAATTGATGGTAATACTAATTACCATGGTAAAATATATATATTTTTATTTTGTTATTAAGCTAAAGTAACCTAAAGTCATACTCACATAATGATTCTTTGATGATTCTTTCATCCTTCTCAATTTTTTGAAAAATTATCCTGGCGAGAATTTCCTATCAAATAGCTACGCCGCTAAATTGAATCTTCAATGAGTGAATGAATAAACCTATTTTTGTTGTTAAAAGAATTTCTAATTCATTCTAACTTCTAATATCAAAACAATTTATTTTTTAGGATTCAAAGCGTAAAAGAATCTTCAAAGAGATCACGCGTGAACAGGGCTTTACTGAAATTAATAAGTTATTATTTTTGACATATAATATCAGTAGTCAGTTTGACTTTGACATTTAAATTTTCATTTTGTAAATACGCGATCAGAAAGGTAAATAAAACATAATAATTAATACATAACAACTGACTATGTCAAGCTTCTATTAATTGTATGTCCAGGAAAATTTTCATTATGCATTCCAACGATGTAATCGGCATTTCGTGTGCCACTCGAACCGATTATTTTTAGAAAAAATGAATGCACATGTGAGATTATAAGTGGGACTATTTAGCTAATTTTGGCAGTGGTCGATATCGTGAAATTGCAATTCAGTCAGTATGCATTTTCAATTTGACTGGTTACTAAATTATAAATCTGAAATCATAAAACAGCAATGACAGCACAATCAGATTTTTTTATCTGCTGTATACATATTTCAAATCCAATTACTGATATTTGAACATTAAATTAGTTCTGTTGGACAGTTGTCAAAACATCACGTTGAATGGTTGACATTTCTTCTTTTATTTCGTTTCATACAATGATATCATTCAGCAAATTTTGTATATTCTAGTTATAGAGTTGTTATGGATGTTATGGAAATTGCAGTCAAATGTGTTATGTGATCGACTGTTGTTCTGAATTCTGACATCTCAAGTTCGAATACAGTATGGTACGAACTGCAGTTTAACTACACAAAATCTCCTATCTTGTACTGGCCACTAAAACCATAAATACCCATATAAGTTGACGGTTGATAACCCAACACTCGGACGGTAAAATACATATATACCTAGTAAGGCTCTGTACTTCGGGAAAACAGGGTATTTAAGGGTATTACATCATGCTGAACGTGGAACAGAATTTTAGAAAAATTCGCAAAACTAAGGGATGCCTAAAAGTATCATATTCAATCGAAAGCGACATTATTAGACATAAAATCCATCCAAGTAAAAATTTGTATTCAAATAATAAAATTGACGTTTACCATTGGGCCATTGAAAAAGCTGGATAGCAATTAAATTCAAATTGTGCTAGTGATCCGTTACTTAATAAAAACAGCCTTTGATAAATGCTTCAAAATAAACATTAACAAAATAAAATGTCAAAGTTAGGCAAAATAGTTAAATAACTATTTTCTTATGTGGAAAGTTATTTTTCGAGTCGCCAGACAAGGAAAATAACCACATGAGTAATAAAAAATATCTTTACAGCCGAGATATATATTATTTTTATGAAATCGCAAAATTATATTAATTTGTAACAGTAAAGCACATAATGTCAACATAAAACAACTAAAATTATACTTTTCACTACGATTTAGCAGAGCTAAAGAGTAACTCATTATTGTACGATTTCATAAAAAATATATTAGTGCTGTGTCTACAAAGTCAAATTAATTGAACACCTCTGTCAAAAGTCCCGTTATTTATTCATTCTCACTTTTACGCTTTAAAATTCAAATATACTAATAGTAAATAGTGCATGAAATCGTGAAATTACTCCATAAAGGTTCTTGTTTTTGGAGCGAATTATAGGTCAGAATATAATGGTAGCCATTATGCTGTAGTAACAGCTGTCGAAATTAAGTCATTTCATATTTTCCTCAAGTAGAGCGATTGCGTTGTCGATAAAAACGGAAATTTGTTGCTAATACATAATTTCAGCGCAATTTTCAAGGTAATACGGCGATAACAGCATCCATAAAGAATAATAACCTAAAAATTTCTAGATATCAAACAAGTTTGTGTTTATTTATTAATCCATACAGGTCGTGTATTATTTAAAAAAGGAGAGTGTATTTACTTTATTTATTGATTACCAGTTATGTTGATATACTTTGGTAAATGTTAAATACTAAATCTATTCCTGACGACGACAAATAATTTCTCATTCATTATTTAATAATTATGATTACTATCTTTAGCATTAATAACTGAAAATATCAAAGATATATGACCCAGAAAAATTGATAAATCATGTTTTGTTATTTTTAAATCAATATATTTATTGCTATCACTACATACATAATTAGATTAATAACTTGGAAGTTTATTTATTAATACTTAATTTTAGTTCAAGATTTCTCTGTCTAAATTAAAAATTTATTTAAAAGCATAAATAATTTATTAGTTTTCAATTTTATGGTTCATGTTCGCAATATATTCCGTACCTATTATAATAACAAGTAATTATGTTATTACTTATAACACTTAGTATATAATAACTTCTTAGTAGTAATCTAGAAATAATTAATAGTTCCAGTACAGGAAAGGATAACATAATTATGGAAGGTAATAATCATTCATTCCAAACCAAAGTGAAAATTTCTTTGGGATTGTAGCATTTTTGTACGATTATAAATAAGTAATGATTCTCATTACTCACTTCAATGAGTTTTGGCCAATCACAATACTGTATTTGATTGCTGCTGAAAGAAATGTTGATAACTTGATAACTCATCTTGTTTTAATATTAATAAAGATTCATGTAATATAAAAAGAATAGTTTTTCTTATATACATAATCTATCAATTCTTTGAGCCAACTTGGGTGTGGCAGCCTTATACATATTATCGGTATCGATCGGTATATAGACATAAGTTTTTGTGTAGTTAAACTAAAATGTGTTCTATTCAAACCATTCAAAATACTTAATAGCTGCAAAGTAATGTGCTACTTTAATTTTAAAAATAAAATATGCAATTTACCTATACATTTTAGACGAAAGTTGCATATACAAAAATTGTTCAAATTATAAAACTTCACAGTATGAGACCACGCCCGATCATATTGCTTTGTTAGTTAGCAATAAAAAAAAAGCATTTATAGCATTATGTCGAGGCAGTAGTTGCACGTGTTTAGGCAAAGCACGCAGCTATCTATATGTGATGACATGACGTATGAACCCGGAATTCCATGGTTCGAGTATCTCGACTGGCAGTGTGTGATGGCAACAACATCTTACAATTAAATCTCACTCTGATGCTTCCGTTGCTGCTTTGAATTTTAAAGGTCGTCGCACGGATTGAGAATCTGACTGCAACAAGATGAGAGTGAAGTGAAGTGGTTGGATTCCACTGTAATAACAAAATAACATCTATCATTTTGTAATTGGGAGTAAACACTTTTGAATGGTTACCAAAAAATTAAACTAAATGAAAATATATAGAGTATGTTACTCTACCCCCGTCAGTAAAAAAACCACCTGCCCGCCACTGGCATAATTCCTGCCGGCAGGGGTACTATGAAGTACGTGGATTAAAAATTCGATGCAGGGGTACACACCCCTGTAAGGGCTTTTTCGCTCTTGCTACGTGGCTGTAAGGATTAAACTTTAGAGGGGTGTTATAATAACATTGGTGGTGCTTACGAGTTTCGAGCTTGCGTTTGCCGAAGCATACTTTTATTCGCGCTACGAGCTACGAAATTTTCACTTATCCGATATGGAGGACATATTTATTGGTGCTTAGTTTGGTTTTATTGGCGGAGTATTGATTTCATAGCACAATAGAGAGTGAAAATAGTGCGCTAAATGCAACTTAAAATGGTGAGGAATTGGGAAAGGACATTTTGCTTTTAACGTAGTTCAGAATTATTATGGATTACTTCCATATGAAGTCAAGTTTTGTGTGTTTTGATCAATATGGTAAGGGGGCCGACTAGTCTTGATGCATTAGTAGTGTAGTTACTTATTTATGTATTTGCTCGTCCATTTTGATTACTTATTGATGTAGCAAATTCTAATTTTAGTAACAGTGTCGGTACTTGTTTTACTTACCACCCTTTCCGACTTTCTGCACTTGTTTCGAATGATAAAAAAAGTCTAAAAATCCATCGAAAATCAATAAGTCTTTGTCTTTTCGTCTTTTTTAAGATTCAGATCTACACAATTATAAGTATAAGTGGCTAATTTAACCAACCTCCGCTCATCGTTCGCAGTTATAAATGAAATTGGAATTTTGTGGAACCGCTGGTTGGTTAATTTAGCACTTATTTATAATTGGATAGTCTGAATTTACACATGGACACATATCGGATACATTGAAGCCACACACACGCAACAGTAATAAATACTGTGTGTGTTGCTTGTGAAATAGAGGCGCCGCTATTTTGTGGCTTCTATGTAAGTAAAGAAAAAAAATTGAGGCCACACGTTCTTCTGTTGCCTGTGTGTGGCTTCAATGTGTCCGCTATGTGTCCATGTGTGAACAGGGCTTTAAACGACTTTGTCAATTTTTCTTGGACCACGCAATATAGTAGGTATGTTGAAAAAGTTAAAAGAATGTAGGTATTTTTAAAATTACGTAGTAAAAGTAAAGATAAAGTAGCATTACATAATTCTTGTAGTGAAAAGCCATTTTCATTCATATAAAATATGTGACGACTTTCAGTAGGAACTGACCACTCAACTTTGAGGTTGCATCTTTTTCGCTGCTGTAAAGTGACACGTAGGGTACAACAACATAATACCTCAGTTATTGCATTGGTGCATCTTCCTCTCTCAAAGCACAATGCATTATGGCATTCCATTGCGCTGCATTCCTGCATATTCCCGACATTTTTGCCTCTCGAAGACGGAAAAGTCTAGCGTTACTGAACCAAAAAATCATAAAGATCCAGAGGAATATATTTATCACGTCTTTTCATGCAGCGAGATATTATTTTCTATTGGAATATAATTTTCATGAGCGTGTGACGACGGTTATTTGATGCTTTTTGATGTGGTTTCTTGTCACTTAGCGTTTCTCGCTCAAAGTTTCGCCCTATTAACATTATTATCACCTGTCGTGTAGTAAATATTACTCCAATAATTTATAGTAGATAGATTTGTACAATCATCTACCAATTTCATTAAGACTATACACTTGCTATGAAATTCAGAGCAAAATAAGGTGCTACAATATTCAAGATTGTGACTTTGGTTTTAAAATCTATGAACTCATATTTGAAATGTAAGTTTATAAAGACTGTCCCTAGGGTGCCACTTAACGATTTTCTTGAAATACCTAATAGTCTGCTGGTAATTAATTAGTGAAAACTCAATTTGAAAAATCAATTTCGTCAATTTTAAAAAATAACTTATTGTTTGAAGTTTAAAAAAAAACTTCTTGTGGCACTGTTCAGAACATCGTAAGGAATCGGTTATATCAAACAAAATTCAATTGTATGCATTAATAAAGTAAGAATCTTGAATATTAAAATGCAAAAATTAACTCTTATTTTCTCTAATTGTTATCGCAACAATGTACTGTATGATTTTTTCGATTAAATAATGTTTCGTCATTATTCATGTTAAATTTCAGATTTTTATTTTGAACAATAAAGCCAGAATTGATGAAATTCTGATGCTACTACCGTGGCAAGCGTAGAGCCTTAACTAGTATAGACTATGAAAAATTACAATAACTGTTTTTCCTTTCACTAGGACACACGGTATATATATATATATATATATATATATATATATATATATATATATATATATATATATATATATATATATATATATATATATATATATATATATATATATATATATATATATATATATATATCAAACATATTACCTATTCAAAAGTAACAGTCAGATAATACAATGGGTTACAGTCGGTAATGTGAATACTCGATTATCCACTATAGTGAACAGCCAAAATTTAACAAATGAGGTTCTATAGACTGAATACAGTCAATTTCGATTATGTGAACAGTTCAACAAGTGTACTGTGCAGTGTACAAAGTGCAGATCTACTTAGTACCTTGGTAGATAAACTGAGACTTCCCCTAAATACGAAATTTTAAAACATTTGTTAGCTTTAGAGCTCAATTTTCTATTTTTAAGCCTATACGAAAGTAATTTTTTGATTATTTACTTGTATTGCGAAAATGTAGACATATGGCATTACTAAAATGCTTTAATGCTAAAACAATGCAAAACCAAATACTTCACTAATTATCTTAATGTATTATAACCATGAATGTGCGTTGAATAATATTTAATGGTATATTTAAAATACATTTTCGATTAAATGTACAATTAGTTCATATAACCGAGCGGCTACTGTATTTGCAATTTTTCAATGCGTAGTGTTGGCTAACCTCTCCAAAATCTCACCCTCCAAAGGTGAAATTCTCGTCTATATATAATCACCCTGCGGTAATTTCATGTTTCATGTGCCCCCATAATCGTTCTCATGATTCCGTCCATAATTGGCCAATATCGTTTAGTCACTGTCCATCCCCAGTTCTTTCCCTCTTGGGCTGTTCCTCTTCCTCCGGTTTACGGATCAGGAGCTGAGTAACTGAGGGAAGGTCCTCTCTAGCGCGGGAACCTAGCACGTGATCAGATCAGCGTCCGAAGCTATCGGCTGAGCTGCACTGACGCTGTAACTTTTTCCCTCTTTGGACGGACGTTCGACGCCCCCAAACTGGATAGGGATGTAATTGCACTCAAACTTGGACCTAGCTGAGCAGGGTACATCTGTTTACAAACGACCGGGCAGCCTGGATCAGTGGTTTCCAACCAAATAAAGGATGGTTTCTTATAAGAATGAGAGCATTTTCGCCAAATTATTGTAGTTGACAGTTGTAGTTTCAAAATATTTTAATTTAGTGAGATTTTTATCACAATGAATCTAATGTTAGGTCTAAAATATTGGTAAAAATACAAATTTTATTTAAAAAATAATATACGTTTTTTAGTAAAATGAGAAAGAAATTTTGTGACGCCATTATTTTTATAGAAGATATGGCAGCAATCTATGTTACATCACATATTATTAAATTTTAATTAATTGTTTTTGGGCTTGTTGATACAAATTTTGTGATATTAGAAAATACGAGTCCAAAGTTTTTATCTCTTCTTCAAAAATATTTAATTAAAAAATCATGCAAGTAGCCCATTATTACATACCAACTCATAAAGTATTGTTTTACAAAAATTTAAATGCATTGGGAAATTTAAATGTGTTGTAAATAATCAAGAATATTATCGTATGACAAACGTTATTGAAATTAGAGAAACAAGTCATTTTATATCGAAGAAAAAGCGCCGTAGGCGATTTTTTTTTTGTTCAAAGTCAAATACATTAAAATTGGATTTTCAAAGATTAATTACAGCACGATTTTCCTTTTTTTATGAGCAAAATAAGTTAAAATTATGCGAATTTACGCACGTTTTTATGATGCATTATATAGAACGTTAAATCCCTGTCGTCTTGACTTTTTCATATAACTTTTAGATTGGAGTCTGTCTTTCTTTTAAAAAGTTCCTTTTTCAAAGATCTCTTAGAGTTGAATCCTACTTTTCTGTATTACACTTGCGTTGTTTGTATTTCTTATTGAACCTATTTCAATATCTCATCCTATTGTGAATAAAGTTTGCGAACCGCTGTGTTAAGCACGTGTGTTCGTGTTTGTTGCCTTTGACATTTACATGACGACCCTTCGGTTTTAATCACGGCCTGTTCTGCTGTTCTACCGAGCCCCGTTACCCGTTGCCCGTTAGTTAACCCTCTTTTAAGTACTTTCTGACAAAATCCGTGTTGTAATCACAGTTTTTGCAGATGAAATTGTGGTTGGTTGATGCCTGGCTGCGACCTGCGTTGTGCGTTCAGAGTTCAACAAGTGAATGAGGAGTAATTACTCGTTGCTCAAAATGGGAACTTGATTTGATAAACAAAAATCCTAATAAATTATTTATTTGGGTATACGTATATTTCTGTATATTTTATTTTTATTATAACGTTTCGAAAACGAAGTGCTCTTCAGCTAACAAATGAATAAGTTGGTTACAAATATTTTTAAAAAGATGGTACATTTGATCTAAGAATACATAACATTGAAACCTGTAAATTTATTGTCTGGCTTTACGGAGAACCATCTAATAATTCCTTAAACAAAGGCCCAAAATAATGCAATGATGTTAAGAATTATTAACTGGTAACCAAGATTAAAGGCGACGTTACACGGTTCCAGTGACTCATTCAAATATTTCTTAAAAAATGGTACATTTGATCTAAGAATACAAAACATTGAAACCTGTAAATTTATTGTCTGGCTTTACAACCATCTAATAATTCCTTAAACAAAGGTCCAAAAGTATGCAATGATGTTAAGAATTATTAACTGGTAACCAAGATTAAAGGCGACGTTACAGGGTTCCAGTGACTCATTCAAGACGCTAAAATCCAGTAGGTATCAAAGTGAATGATTTTGAAGAAAGTTAATGTCTACATTAAATAGCTGCAAAGTAAGCAACTTGTTCAAGTAGTTCCCTGAAATCGTACTGTTTATTTCAAGATGAGTGTATACAATATCTGGTAGTCTAGTAAGAACAAACGATGGAAACGCTATTAAAAAATCTGTCTACGCAGGTTTAGTTGACAAGATAGTGGGAGTGGAAGTGCCACTTGTTCCAGTAAATAGAACTGCTTTCTATTCAATTGACTGATCATAAAAAAACAAATAATGGAGTTTAGTGCTAAAAATATCTACGCCAAGCAAGTACTAAAATCTAGAGCTGGATTTTAGTGATTTGCACAAGGAACGCCGTCTTAACAATTCAGCTCAAATCCAGTGTTGTGATTCATATTATTGGGACATTTCTTCCATCCATTGCTTCAGTCTATAACATAATCCTGTTTCAAAATCTATCATCACGAAACTATCTCTCTCACATAGTAATAATATTTCTTTTATTCTCTTTTTAAATATCCCTGAGCGATAAGAAAAAACTACCCTTACGCATGTGTAAGCATACATGGGGTGTTTAAAACTACCCTATACTTTTCCCCATCCTTTGAAAAAATATTTACATCTACACTTGACAGTTGTAGTTTCCTGAATCGTAATCCAAAAATATGTTATCAACTATAGAAGGGAAATATGTGTATTTGCACAAGAATGAAGTTGTTGGGCGAAAACAGAATTAAATATGATTAAACCATATACCCAAACTCAAACTTATTAAGTTATAACAACATAAACTAGAAATATGGAGATAAAAAATGTTCATTTTTTATTTAACTTTTCATATTGACAACAAACCTATGGTTAAATACAATGTTAAGTTGACAAATCACAATAGGCTACTTGCATGAATTTTTCTTATAAAATATTTTTGACAAAGAGGTAAAACTTGGGACACATATTTTTTATTTTGATTATTTCATACACGTCAGTTTTGACTAATTTGAATTAGAATGCTTTATTTTTCTTCGAAGAACGCAGTTTTTAGCGATAAAATTTCATAAAACCACAGTAGGTATATTCATGGTTATCCTTTGTTGATAATGAAAATTTTGACATTTCAACTGTATTATTTTGAAATTCGTGAAATTATCAAGCAAATAATTCGAGTCATAAATTAATTTGCTAAAATTACTAATAATTTCTGCGTAGAAACGACAACTCGGGTCAAATTTTAAAACATCAAATTATACAACCATATCTATTACCTTTTTCTGCATTGCCCAAACTAATACGAACTCTGCCGCAAATTCACCCATCAATAGAATTTGTTATCTATACAATAAATTATTAACTGATTCTACACTACCAGATATTTTCACAGTCACCTTACAACAATTTAAAAGATTTATTTTGTTAAAAATGTAAAATCCGTTAATATAGCTTCCTATTAACTGATAAATTGTATTCTTTTATCTATGAAATTGTTGCTAATTTATGTTATCTGATGTAATTTGAATTTGTTTCTATTTGTGCCACGCTGTTATTGGGATTTTTTGACCTGTTGTGTGACCAAACTTGAAATAAATAAATAAAATTGACTCCGCTGTCGTGATTTACATATTATGGCAATTTTGGCATAAAATCACGCTATTTCCTTGGAAAAGGTTAATATTTTATACTTATGTGAATGCTTCCATCCATGTCTACAAAATAATGTTGTCACAGAAAAATTTCCTTCTCAATTTAATCAGAAACAGCAAACAACATTTATATTTTTACCTATGTTTCCCACCTTACATTAAGTACATTGTGACAGAAATCTCATTTTCAATACCATGGATGTAGCCAATTGAAGAGTTAACGTAGGTATATCATTGGCCCTTCCAATGTCATAAATTTGAAAGCAGTAAAATCTTGCCTGTTTCTTCTATTTGAAATGATAGGACCCCATTCTACCAATCATATCTTCATATCACTATTTTTTGGCGACAAATTTTTGTAGAAAAATAAATATGTTTGGAACAGTCGGTGAATATTTCTACTCCAGTCTGTGTTGTTATAAATGCATGTTGAAAAAACACGATTCCAACGTATACAACGAATCCACGAATGTTTCTTTGTAGCCAGTGGCAATGTGGAATCGAACCGTCAGTTTAATGTGTTTTAAACACACAGAAATATCAACCATCGCAAACACAGCCCGCAACGAGGGTTCGCATCTCGCCATCTCGGTTTCGCGTTTCGTTATTGAAAAGATAACATTTGGGGATTCGGGGATTGGTTCCAACCAATCGTAACTCAATTTTGCTGGTTATAAACGATTACCGCTGTTTTTGGCACTAAATAACCAAGTTTTATTCATAGCTCAAACAGATTGATATTTGCAGCGATATCGAAATCGGTGCTGTGTTCTTTCATCTGAGGTGTTTCATCCCTTTCGGGGAATCCAATACCTGTCTACCCTAATTGATCCGTTCCAGGAATTACTTCTACCTTTGATACAGCAGGGGATCATAGAAGTTGAAGCTTTATAATGTCAACTATTCTGGCTGTGTTATTAAAAACTGAAATTCAACATTGAACAATCATGAATCATTAGTGAATCGATAAATGCTAATTATAAATTGCTGCCAATTAGCAAACTTGGAGCTTTTATCATTTAATAATCCATTTTATTCGTTTATTATTAGATACACAAAAATTAAATTTTTCTTTTGAAATCGATAATACACTGATCAGAAGAGATTTTCTTAAACAGTTAACTCATTTACTGTAAAAAATTATTTTAGTAATTTTTATAAATAATTTAACAAAATAGGTACAACAAGATTTTTTGTAAATTTCATTCTAAATCCGTGTAAGCACAACCTTTCTGTATCAGTGTAAAATATGAGATCATAGATTAGATTTCAAAACCAAAGTCACGAAATGATTTATTGTAACATGCTTTGTGCTTTTAATTTGATAGTAAGAGATGCCTTAAGGGCCAAGACTACTTACGTCCTATTGTCCACTTCACGCCGGTGCGTGCAACTTGTGGGACTGCCACAAGGTTGGTGACAGAAAGGGGTGCACTGTTCTTCAAGTTACGTTTTTTTATTCTTGGAATAGGACAATAAGAGTAGCCAAATACTAGATTCCCTGAAAGATTATGTAATGCTCGAGATGTAATTACATGACACCCCTTAATCTGGGAAAATATTCAAATATTCAAACCAAAATAATTAAACATTCATATTGCATAATTTGAAAATTTGCAGATAAATGAATACTACCTATACATAGTTTTAACTTATAATGAATTAATATCATATTTCATAAATATTAATATACTAAAATAAAGGCAATATTAATTAATTAATATTTAATAAACTTCCAAATAATACAGTGTAGATATTGCAATAATGATTAATTAAAATTTGCGAGTAAATGTAACATTTTATTTCATTTCATTGTTCTTTGATACTTTATACAATAATTATTATTGTTTCCATTAAATTGTTATTACATAATCAGGGATTTATATCAATTTAAATTTAAACATCCCACACCATTTCAATAGATAAATCCAGCATGACGTCATGTCCAGGGGATAGCCTTTTATTCTAACCTGACTTATTACTCAACTGACTGACTAATCAAACTTTTTGTAATAGGGCTTTTGACCAATAGAACTTCTTATTTTCAAACATAAGAGTCCGTTGCTAGGTAACATACACAAATTTAAAAAATAAAATATTTTTGACATCTGTCGTGCAAGTTTGTACTCTCATCGAGTAGTACTATTACACTAAACATAAACTTGTATTGCATTATGTTGACAGAAACATCTAAAATTAATTTGTTATGGAATCATCCATAAGGTCTAAATTCGCTTGGCATAAAAGTGTCCCATTCTCTTTGAAACAAAAACAAAAACCGCGCGAATAAAACCGAAACAATTGACGGGCTATTAAAACACGGCAGCACTGCACAATACCGACACACGGCAACATCGCACTATATCCCTGGCTATAGAAACGAGTGAAAATCGAACACCTCTAATGCTTACGTCAACACTAGAGCAAAACGTTGGTTACTTGCAGATCTTGCGAATTATAACGTGAGGAAATGAACATATGTATGTACATAGTAAACTATGAAAAGTTCATGTTGATCTTGAATTTTAGGGCGATAAACAAGTTCAACATGGAAACGGCCATCTAGTTTGTGTAGTTTGGGTAGTGAGCCAATGTTTGCGCAAAAACAACCAGGGAAGAATCGCAATTAAATCAGCGCAAGCGAAACTCGCCCGTAGGGGATTTCATATTTCCTTTCATATTCATACATTGTATTTTTTTCTTTTATTATTGATTACCATTCTGCAGGATTTCTATATCATATCGTTTGCAACCACTTTTGGTTCCATTACTACATTTTATCGCATGATTTAAAATTTCATAAATGAGCACTTTCAAAATTTAACTATTTTTATGGTGAACTATTCAACAGGATTATTATTCCAATTATAAAATATTTATTGTTATTACCGTGGAATTCCAGCACTCGGATCGAATGATATACTGATATTATTGCCGAAGATGATTCTCAACCATTGTGCTACCAATGACATAGAAATAAAATTGTGACTTTTGATGAATGAATATAATACCCATATTATTAAAAAAACCTACCATCTAAGTGAAATTTTAATTTATTTGTTAGTAATTACTTAGATCTTTTTTTCGTTTTTTCCAAAATCGAGTTGAAAGCTTGCTTTTACAGGGCTAATAGATTCTTTAGTAAAAATGCGAATATAAATGCGTAACGGTCAACTGTGGTTCTGACTTCTGACAACTCAGTTTCGAATTCATTAGAATAAAAATCAAATTTAACAGCACAAAAACTTCCCTATGGTGTATTCGCTCTCTTTTATCAATCATATACAATAAGTACCCTTGAGTTCACAACTGTTAATCGCACACATGGTATAATACCATAACTTGAGGTACTTATTGTAATTGCATATAATATTTAACGTACTGATTCCGAAACAAAAATAATTTTTTCAAAATTCTTATTAATAAGAGTAGTTTACTTCAAGAGAATATTTTTAGTGCCACTGGATACTAATTATTTTGAATAGAGTTATGTGGTGTAATATGTAAATCAAGTTATGGTACACCCTGTATATTTAGGTACAACGCCACATCCAAGTTGGGTAATAGACTTGATATGCAGGGTAATTCACAACTTCGTGCATATATTGTAATTGCATAAGTGCTCAACTCACTTATCAGGGAAATGAAATATTTTTTTCAAAATCTACAATTTCAGTTTCCAGGTTTTTTAATCAAACAGTTTTGGGTTACTGTTTTTAGATAATGGAATATAATATATTTACCATTCTTGCCATTGCACAAATGATTAATATTTTATTTTATTCCATTCATAGTTAATCAGATATACATTATTTAATCAACAATCCAGTGATTTCAAAAATGTGCTTCTTGCGAAAACTGCCCTTAAATTTTCTAATTTTAAAACAATTCTTTTTGATCCGTGATCACTAAATTAAGAACTATATTCCATTAAGATATATACACGAAGTTGTAAATCTCCCTTTATTTCTTTTTAATTATATTAGAACACCTTGCACTCCAATTTGACATTTACTGCAAAATATTGTGAACATTTTTAACCAAGAAAATGCATCACGAGTTCAATTAACAAACAAAAACTCTCTGAGTTTAGGGCTAAAAACGATTTTTGTTCTACTTCTTAACGACAGTTCTCATAACTGAAAATGCCACCTGCTCAACCTATTCCAAAGGGCGAGAAATATTCTTCCGCAAGTCCTGCCCTGCGGTCATCTGTCCCTCCGCAGGAGTTCGCAGTTCCCAGAGGAGCGAGCTGATGAATCTTGTGTTGTCTTTGTCCTGCCAGGACGACGCGAGATGGAGGTGAAGATATGCGCTTTGTGTGTATATGAATTACGTCAGAGTGATTATGGAGGTTCGTGTTGAACTGTTGATGTTGGCTGGTTTGGTCAACGCATCTGGTGACAGGTTACTCTACCGGAAGAAGAAGAGGGAGGTAAAGGATTCAGCGAAACTATTATGCCCTGTTCACACAAGGATTCTTTAAAGATTTTTTCGTACCTACTTCTGAGAGAATTACCTTTCAAATAGTGTAATATAAAGGAGAATTCAACAAAAGTATTGTGCTTTGTTCAAAAAAGGATTCTTTGAAGATTTTTTCATTCTTCTGAATTTGGAGAAAAAAATCCTAGTAAGAATTGCCTGTCAAATAGTGGCGGCGCTAAATTTAATCTTCAATGAGTCTTTGCAAAGAAGAATTTCTAAATCGATGCGATAGCTCTTTTTTCCAGGATTCAGCAGCATGATAGAATCCTCACAGAATTCATGTGTGAACAAGACATTGTACATGAAAGCTTGAAAATAGCATGGATTTACTAGGACATTGGGTAAAAGCTGGTTTATAATGGATGTACCCTGTTACATATTCTGTTTTCTGTAAAGTTGAACTATAGACATTTCTATGTTACGGTTATATCCATTATAAACTAGCCTGAATTCCATACTCTAGGTTAGATACTTACACGAGATACCGATAGCACAGTGGTAAAGTGTTAGGCTCTGATTACAAAGGTTGCAAGTTTGAATCCAGGTCGAGTTGAGATACAATAATTGGAGAACCACAAAGCTGTTAGCACCAGCTGGTGGTTGCATCAAGGGCTTGTTTGAGAGAGTTAGATGTAATTCGTCTTAGTTTGAATCTCGCCCATTGACAGGTGTCAATTTAAAGTAAATAAATAAATAAAAATAAATAGGTTCAGTATGAAAAGGATAGGCAATTTTATTCTTATGGACGTTTTGTGCCCCGTTTCGTCAATTATCCTCTCTTTAGGCATCTAGTTAGCACTAGCTATCTTGCAGAGTAGTGAAATATAACATTCCTGTACTGTATAAAAGCCAACATTGAACCTAGAGGGTGGAATTTACTATAGCTAGTGTTAAGTGTACCAGTAATATTGTTCCCGGAAAAATTGGGTGCTAAAAATTCAGATGTACGGAATCCCGTCAACCTTGAGTCTGCAGGATATTAAAAAGAAACATTTTGAGTGTCCCCCGTGTACTGGCTAGTAGAGCAGAACCAAGGGTCAATTTTATTACAGCAACGCAAGAACTGAGGAACTTAAGCGTATATTGAAAATGATAGTCCGGAAATGGTAAATGGTTCGAAAGTAAACAAAGAACTCGTTTTGCAGTTACTGGACTTTATTGTTACCTCAGAAGAACTAGAAGTCTGAGGGAAGAATTGCTATGGGATGAAACATTAAATAGAATTTATGACGGGATAATTGAAACTGCACAAATAACAAGGATTTCACGAAAAAATGAGACGGAAGTAAGAAGTGAATATTTGATAGAAAGGTTTCACAACTAACTAATATTTAAAGCTAGCCCTCTATTCACGATTATAGTCTGTCCAAAACTTCTTGCCGGTACGTCATACCTGTAGTTCGTATGAATCAATTTTTTTTAAATTTTGATATCAAATATTTTTCAACTATATTATGCAAATATTTGGAATAATACAATCAAGTTACTATTACTATAGATGCTTTCACGAAGCAAGACGTTCACGTCATCAATGCGAAAAATAACTAAGTAGGTACGTAATCACTTACCATGTTTACATTAGACTTCGCCTGATTTATAATCTGATATGGCCGATGGATGCAGCGCTATATAGCACGGTTGAAATTTATGACGCTTCGTTCTAAAATAAACAACAGATATAACGAAATTTAGAAATCACAAATAAATTGGCATTCGTGGTCATAAATACAATTTATTAAACTATGATACAATGTAAACATTAAAAAAAAGTATTTCCATAACAACTATGTACTACCTATGTTGATTGTATTGTTAACGTCAATTTGCTGCAACCGCAACTTTAACGGCAGCGTATAACAGCAACGTCGACGTCAAGTTTATAAATCAGGCTTTACGTTTACATTGCTGTCCACTCTTGAAGTCATCATCTGACGAACTGAAATATCTTTCTCATCTAAAATATTTTGCAAATCTCGTAAAGTAATGTGTTGTTCTACAAAGAAATACAATTTATTTTTAGAGATACTTTTCAAAGTACATCTGCGTATAGCATTTTGTACAAACATATCTACTTATATTGTGTTGTTTCTTTTAGTATCCGTTGTGTCGTATTTTTCCTGTAGAAGACGGGGCTATTCCATTCGTCATATTTTATTTATTTCGAGTTTAAAAGTTTAAATATTCCTAATCGTCCGCTGTCTAATTTTAGCTGGTTCAGATATTGATATTCGCTAAAACAAACACATTAAAATACAAATTGAACATAACCTCGAACAATCCCAAATAAATTCCTCTAGAACAACTAATACAGGAATAAGTAACTCTCCTTTTTCTTTTTCAGCAGTAAAATATTAATATAAGTTCATAACAATCTGAATGCTTTGTTTATTAATTAATATTTGCAGAAACAGCATAAAATGCCAATTTATGTAACAGAGTAAAATACTTCTTGTCGAATAATTGGTTGAATGCAGATCGTCATAAAGCATACCCATCGAAGTACGTTATCTATTTCTTTCTTACTCCACTTCGGAATAAAAACAAAGAACAACTACTCGTAATTGCATCAATATTTCGCAAATTTCGAATGACATAATAATAATAATAATAATTTATATAATTTCAACTACATACATGATTATAATAATGTATGTTTTAGTTATTCTAGAAAATAAAATAGTGATGTAGCGGCAAAGAAATTTGGGACAGACTTTACACATGGTTGTAGTACAAAGTACATAACGCGAGAGATTTTTGTTGTTAAACTAAAAAATGTGTACCTTCTTGACTGGATTTGAACCTAAATTGTCAAAACCACAGTCAATCACATAGCATTTGGCTATCCGCCCTATAAAGTGTAGTATTTTACTCGAATGATTACGACACTCGCCTTCGGCTCATGTACTAATCGTTCATTCGCCGTTCGTTAAACTCTTATTGACTATAAGCACATCTAATGATAAGTCATGTATCGCATTAAGTTTCCGTGCGCATCTTCCAAAGTTTTCCATCATTACGTGCGCATCTTTGACAACTTTATACCCGGTCACGTCATCACATAAAAATTCCAAAGAATGTTAACAAAACACAAGTAAAATGAAATTATGTATATCTTTCCGTGCAACATATCGTATAAAAGTTTCCTGCCTGGGAATATCCCTCAGGAACGGCGCTACCAGCGCACTGAGGCAGCAGGAGTACAACCATGGGCGTCCGCAGGAATTTTTACAGAGGGACAAAGATTTATCAAATAAGAAAGTTGTAAAATAAATTAGAAAGAAAAATTTAAATAATAAACATAAACAATAATGAAATCTTAAATAAAGAAGATCTCTAGATTATTAGTGAAATGTATTTATTTAATTTACTCTGACCGATATTTCGACCTTTCTGAGGTCTTCATCAGGGTAAACTATATATTATAAACGTTGGTCACAGTTAATTAAAGAAGTTATTTGAGTGATAATCCAATGATTTTATTTATTTATTATTATACCTATAGTCATTAAACCATACTTCAATAATTTTAATACACATTTTTAAAATGTCAGAAATCTGAAAATATAGAACTTTATGATAAATACGACTAATTACTAATAAATTTGACAAGTCAATCTTGTACGTAGTTAAACTTCTTGTCAAATGACTGGAAAAGTTAACCTATATGAACATGATAAAAATAAGAGCCCTACTCTGCTATGATAATGGTTTCCCCTATCAGGTTATTGAAAAATATAGATATCACAGAAATGAAAAGCTATATATATGGTTACGTATAGGTACTCAAAAGGCTGGTTTATAATGGATGTAACCAGTTACTTATTCTGTATTCTGTCAAGAACAAAAGATTTCAAAGTTACTGATCCCTGTCATTATAAACCTTAACATGGAAATGCATGTAGGTAACTTTACAAAATACAGAATAAGTACCAGGTTACATCCATTATAAACCATCCTATAGCCATTCAATTAAAAATTCTAGGTTTATATAAACACATATTCATACAATCACGCCATTTTACCCAACTTGGATGTGGCAGCCGCACATAACATTGTGAGTCATCTGTATAAATATTACGGTTATCAACATATGGTTGTTAGTGGAGAGTACGCCACAGTTAAACTGTAATGTTGGTAAATATCTGGATTCGAATCTGACTTGTCATAACCACAGTCGGTTATGTTACGCACTGAGGTAACCGCTTCATATACTAGTGAATTAAATATTTCCAAAATTAATAATAATATTGTCCCCCCTGTGGACGCCTATGGATGGAGGTCTCTGCTCCTGCATATCTGTGAACGTAACCCTATTAAGTCCTGCTCGTCAGAAGCAGCAGGACGGCATGAAACTTCCTGCTGAACGTTATACACATAAGTTAGTTGCTAGAGTTCTTTTGTTTTGATCATATCGCGTATGGAATACAAGATTTGCTAAATTCGTGGTGGAGAAGTATAAACTTTACTTTGGAAGGCACATGCGGGGTGTGCGGTTTTACTGGGTTTTACTTCACTGCACCAAAATTAGAAGGATCGCCAGAAATTACAAAACGATTAATAATAATTATTGTAACTTGGTTCTGTAACAACATCTGAATTTCGTCGATTCAGACTAAACTAAATAAAATAATTAAATAATAGGTAAACTAAAATTTGTACCAAAAAGAATTTTTAAACATTCCTAATAAATTATCAATTGTTTTTTATTATTAAGTATTTATTTCTATTATATTTTATTTAAAACACGAAGTTTCGGAAATAATAATTTACAAAAAACAACAACCAATTATTTTAATAATACAAGATTGTTGCTATGATCTTATTCACATAAAAAAATGTAGGAAATGTACGCATCCTAAAAATATTCTTCTATATTTTATTAAGCCTGTTTTACATTATAATTTTTACTACCAGGGGCTCTGATCAATGCTTATCCTGCTCTGGCAACTGATTCAAATTTCCATAACCTAGTTCGAGGAAAATTTAAGCTAATTAAAAAGCTTTTGTACGTGTGCTACAAGTGCGAACTTGTAACAAGGGAAATAAGCACTTTTTTCTTCCGCTATTACCTATTCATTATCATCTTCCTATTGTGCTTCACCATGTGTGGGCAGATTGAATGATAATAGCCCTTATATTCCGAAATCAACCCCCACCCCCCTATTCTTGTTCAAACTTTCTCATCGCTAATCTCGCGTTCTCGAGGATTAACTATGACTACATCTACATCACAGTTCGAGTTTGAAGCACGTCATAATTTCACGCGAGTACCGAGCTAATAAACAATGCGAAGAGGAAACAAGAACTAAAGGACTGGAGCTACGACAGGTGCTGCGAATACTGCAAATATGGAACTGTTGTGTTCGTAATGTCAAACTAAAGTAAAGGTGACAACTGGGAACGAAACTGACAACCGTGAATGGAGCAAAAGCAGCAAAATTACATTCTGAATTTACGAAACAATGCTTTGGAATACTTTTCTTGCAATATTATTTATTCTTGTACCAAATTATAGTCTGTTGCTTAGGAAGGACCGTACGCAAATTTTAAAAATAAAATAGATCTTACAGCTGTCATTTGAAATGACTCACAGTTATAGGTGAGTCTATCACACCCACGTTCGGTAAAATGCGTGATAGGTACATAATGTATGTAGTAGGTAGGTATGTTATATTTGGGTTGACGTACATTTTCCTTTCGTAGTCTGGAATTCTATTATCATAACGAATTTGCGGAGCTAAGCAATAGTAAATCTGTAAAAGCGTAATAGTACATCTGAAAATTGGTACCAAGTAACCACTAACCAGGTCCATTACAAATTCAACGGTTAATATCTGGTTATATCATAACTTTTTATTACATCTTGAAGGGAAAATAGTAAATGCACCGTTGACCATTTGTGCAATAAAGAGTTGAACATTTCGAATTAAAGTCATTAGATATGTTCAATGAAGTTTGTAAAACTCCGGATAATAAAATGAGGTTGTGTTAAATGGTTTGTAAATTTTTATCAGATATTCTACAACTCTTTTCGAATCATAGTCTTGTTCTCTTTGTAAAATTGTTTTCATTCAGAATCAGAAATGGAATTCATTTGAAACGCGTTCGGTACCATGACATCTCTAGTTTCAAAAGGCCACAAACATATTTGTCTATTAAAATTACATATTTTTATTATGCTATTGTATAAAACTGGAATGATTGTACAGTAGAATAATTTCCAAACGTTTTGTTTAAATACTGCAATTTTTATTCATTTCATGAAACATTTTTCATTTGGTCGAATTGTATAGAAAACAAAAATAATTTCAGTTTTGTTTTATAATAAATTTTTTTGTTTTGTTAATAAAGGATCAGCTTTGTCATTGTCTTTACGTAATTTTTGTTGATAATATATTGAAAGGTTATTAATTAACATTACAAGAATAAATTTTCTCAAAACTATATCTAGTAATTTGTTTTATGAAGAAATGTTTATACTACTACTGATGAAGCCATCAATAAATTTTACTGTTATTAAACATTACTCAAATTACATTACCAAAAGTATACAAATTATATTGTTTCATATGTTACTTAATCATAAAGAGGATGGTTCTGAAATTAGAACAGTTCATCAGATTCAGATTCCCCTTGGTCGAGCTGTCTACTTAGTAGAAACTCTATCCTGGATACGCCAGGCCCACCCAACCCGGGTACATGGACATACACACTAACAACCGGCCTCGCTCGAGACACCGCGCGGGCTAGAGATGCCCTGCGAAGTCATCTAGCCAAAAACACAAACATAGAACATGTAAAAGCTTAACGTCCGGTGGACTCTCCAACTTTAGGATCTTGTTGGGTGATTTTTTTATATGTGGGAGTCTACCACTCGTATCTGTTGGTTGTTCGTTAATTCTTGGGTGTTTTTCGTAAATTTTCGCTGTTTTTCTTGATCGGACTTTTGTCGTTGCCAGATTTGCCCACCATTCCTGAGGTTGTCGGATGTAGACGATTACATGCTTGTTCCAGCTGACGGTAAAGTTGTGATATAATATTTCTTTGTTTTATCTTCATCCTCACCCGTTTGCAATAATGCTTCTATTATTTGGTGATGTTTCTTTTCGCTCAAATTTCCTTTGTTTTCTTCCTGTTGTTCGTTGCACTTTTCTTTCACTTTGTACTTCACCTCTCGCTTTGCACTTTACTGTTCGCACTTCGCACTACATTTACGTATGGTATACATGCATTCACTGTACCACTCGTTAATTGTTTGGTATTCACTGTCCTGATTATGTCACCTTTTCGGAGCTCATAGTAAACACGTTTGTACTCTATGGCAGTCTTTTTATCATTTCAATTTTTATCACGTCTTTTAACCGACTTGGATGTGACACTTCACATACTGTGAGTATAATAGAAGAGTTGTTGGCCAAAACCAAAAAATTACTACAAAATTCATAACTTTTCTCTCTGTTTTTGTATCTACCTAAATAAAAATCACATTAAATTGTCTTTTCACACTAATGCTTGTTAATTTTGAATGTATACAACAAAAAGCGCTCCCCGCAACAAATCAATAGCAGATATATAAATTTTGTTTGTCAGTTTGGACATAATATGTTCGGATAAATATATTCTAATGTACATGTTTATAAATAAATGTGTCATTAAAATATGTGCACAAATATTTGTAATAGGTATTATAAATTACAATTAGTATATTCAATTCAAATCAGAGTCTTCCTTCATTGGATTTTGAATATCTACATTTATATAATATAAGATATGTTTTAAAGTAAATTCACAAGCTAGAATATTATTAATATTAAACTTTAAACTCTAAAAGACAAGTATTAAGCCTGTTATACATTATATTTTTTTCGGCTAGAAACTGGAACTAGATTTTAGAAACTTTTTCTGACTTCTTTTTGTCTACAGATTTTAATTTCACATTATCATATTCTGCATTCTAATATCTAGTATGAAACTTGTCAAAGTTTCTAGCCGATAATACTTAGTAGTATAATATAAATAGTCTTAAGTCTAGTGGACATATTCAAAATGATGAAACCTAGTAAAACGACCAACTCTGGCTACACGGACAGTAATTTACCGTGTGTTCACTGTTCAGTTATAAACCAGTCGTGAAACATTGTATATTTGGAAGCTAATTCTGTAGATGGTTGCCATTAAAATAAAAAAGAGCTATTTATATATTGCAGTTTAAAAATGCAATACAAAATTGAATGAAATTTTTAAGACATCTCTAAAAACTTGTGCAATATGTATCTACGAGGGTTGTCCGTAAAGTAAGTTTCCCAGTGATTTTTTACAGTGTAAAACATGTTTAATTCCATGAATGCGTACATTTTTGAAAAGTTCAGACTAATTTTTCTACATAGTCGCCACTGCGGTCAATGCATTTTTGCATGCGGTGTACGAGCTTTTGAATGTCCGAGTCAAAAAATCTGCCGCCAAGCCACGCAGATACGTCCGGAACGCTCCTCATCATGGACGTCAGTACGCCCGTTCTTGAACTCTCTGCACCATTTGCGCACGTGCTGTAGGCTCATACACTTGTCTCCATAGATTTCGCATAGCTGGGAATGGGTTTCTACCGGCGCAATATTTTTTGTTGATGCGAGCTGCACTCGGTGATCCGTTTCCTGTCTGCAAAAAACATTGCGCCGGTAGAAACCCATTCCCAGCTATGCGAAATCTATGGAGACAAGTGTATGAGCCTACAACACGTGCGCAAATGGTGCAGAGAGTTCAAGAACGGCCGTACTGACGTCCATTATGAGGAGCGTTCCGGACGTATCTGCGTAGCTTGGCGGCAGATTTTTTGACTCGGGCATTCAAAAACTCGTACACCGCATGCAAAAATGCATTGACCGCAGTGGGGACTATGTAGAAAAATAGGTATAAGTCTGAACTTTCCAAAAATGTACGCATTCATGGAATTAAACATGTTTTACATTGTGAAAAATCACTGGGAAACTTACTTTACGGACAACCCTCGTATAAATTCAATTACTTCAAGATCAAAATTATGTTTTCTAATTGAAATAGTGAATAAAACATTAATCAAATTTGTATCCTGTTACTTTGCAGTTAACCTTTTGCACAAATTATGTTAAAGTTTCAGTGTCATCAAAAATATAAGTTCGTAAAATTAATTTATGACCATACATGATTTTGCTAGCAAACTATATTAAAATTTGCTGCTCGCTTAAGTGCATCATATTTTAGGACCAACGCGCACTATAGACTTTTTGTCGTGCAACAGTTTAGTCCGCCCAGTGACGTCCATTGCAATATATGGAGATGCGCGCATTACCGACAGTTTGTTCAACTTTCCTATTGGATAATGTACAAAGCAGAGTACGACTAAACTGTAGTGGAACAGTTTAGTTGACACTGCGCGCTTACTCTAATTCAGTTAAAATAGTTAATGCACACGCTACACTAAAATGCCAAGTGTCTATACACAGCTTGTACAGAAATTCCTTATTATTTATTTTATGAATGCAACTAGTACGTTGTCGTGTAAAGTACTATAACTTATAGTTAGTTCCATCTGAAACGCCAATACCAATGAATAATATATGCCCAATTGGCCGTCCACAACAAGTATTTAAAAGTTCTCCTTTCCGTATGAGACAGACAGTACATTTAAACAGTAATGCGTTGCTGAACATTTTATTTATGGCCAATAAAATTTTGCGAGCTTCCCTCTGCCATCATTGGTCAGTACAATTTGTGTTTTAATTCATGGCTTGATCAATATTACATCCATGTTCCCGTTCTGGATTCTGGAACTGGATAGAAAGACAGAGTTGTTAAATTTCCCGCTAAATCACAAAATTTATTTATTTTCAAATAATTTTAATACCATTTATAGAGGGTGTTAGAAGGAATCAATAACTTTGATGGTATGTACATTTCGATGTCCTGATTCCCAATCAAAGAATTTTTTTAAATTCGAAAATTAAGGATAAAGTTTTACAAGTTAATAATAATAATAACTTAATAAAAGTACATAATTTATTAATTATTGAACACGTTAGTTACGTGATTAATCAGTTTATTACATTATTAATTAACGATTTCTTGGCGACAAGTGGTACTAAATACTAAACATCATGTTCACTTGAAAAACCTTATTCCCTCAAAGTTTTTAATCCTTTTTTAACACCCTGTAGATAGGTCAAACTGCAAAGTGACTGGGCAATAGCTATTAAATAAATATTATAAATTTCGACTAACCTAATATCGTTCTGGTCTTGTAGTATTTTAATTTATTGATAAATAGCAAAAGCTTCTAAAATCTATGTTCCTTTTTCAAACTTCATTTTTGAATGTTTTATAAGCGTAAAACTGCACTTTAAATAACTTTTTCTGCGCCCATGTTTTAATTTCCTTATTAAATAATAAATATGCATTGTGTGTACTTGAATGACATTCATTTCTATACAGATTTTCATTTCGATACAGGTTTTATTTCGGTACAGATTTTCATTTTGATACAGATTTTCATTATGAAAAACCCATGTAAATATCATGCAAATGAATAGTTTTTTTAATTGAAAGCATGGGAGTAGAAAAAATAGTGTATGTAACTCGTTTATAACGGCTATTAATACAATCGTACGAATTGCGACAGTCGCCGTCTCGTATTGTTTTTTCATACTCGCGTATTAATAGCTATCAATATCATTATAATCTCATTGCATAATATATTAATATGCAATGTACATTTTAAGTTGTCACTTGTCACATAGCGCACTCAACTATCCACTTCAATATATTATTTAACTTAATGTTCAATTAAATTAATATTAACACTAAAACCACTACAGTTTGGCAAATACAACGCTTAAACATTTGCTCAAAATATGTTTGTTTTTGACACACCAAGAAACGATGTTTCTACCCAATTATAAGTATAAGTGGCTAATTTAACCAACCAGCAACCAGCGCTCAACGTTTGCACTTATAACTGAAATTGGAATTTTGTGGAAGCGCTGGTTGGTTAATTTAGCACTTATTCTTATAATTGGGTGGATCTGAATCTAGCTTTAGTCAATACATTTTAAAGTGAAACTTTTTCTTCGGTCCATGTTTATAACAGTGTTCTTTCTTCTTTGTAGAAGAACTGGGGCGTAAAGTATGTTATTATTATCATTTTCAATTTCGATAAAACCTATTTTCCGATAAAGCATTGAAATATAAATGAATATATGCAAAAGTTCGTAGATTTGTCCCGATTGAAAATTCGTTTACATATTTAAATGAGTCCGGCACATTCCGAAATATTTGGCTACATATATTTTTCATTTCACTTAATGCATCAAAACTATCGGTTTTCTCATTTCATCAAATGGAAAACAAATTTATTAGTTGTGAAATTATTCCGAATATTTGCATATTTTTATTTCAAAATTGCGTGCATTTAAATTGGGAGTTTATCATTGTTTATTCATATTGATATTGATATTTCACATATAGGTCGCATAATTTCATTACTATTCGTAATATCGCACATTTAACGAGCTCTACCAACTGATTTTTATTTTATTCAAATATATTAGGGCCGTTAAATAGAAAATTAATATTTCCAACTGAGAAACACAGTAGTCCATGTCTTCTACTATTTGCAGTTATAATTTTTTCCAAAAGTATCATAAGATTCTTACAGACAACCATTTGCGCCTTTTTTGAATAATAAACTTGGGTTGACGGTATAGATATAATATTTTCATTATACCATGTATGCGGTCCCATGGTCTTCAACTCATGGATTCTTATAGCTGTAAGTGAAGAATACACCATAAGGAAAAATATTTGTGCAGCTAAACTGCAATGTGTATCTGACTGGGTTCGAACCTGAATTGTCAGAACTACAGTCGGTCACGATACGCTCTTAGCTATCCTCCTCATATTGTATAATAAAACTTGTGCAATTGGATTTCAATAGACCACAACGAAAAATTACCCATGGTAATGAAAGTAATATTATAACAATTCTCCCTACAGGCAAATTTAAATCTGCGAAATGAAGTTCTTTCATCAAATTTTCTATTTACATTTCGCAATGCCTCATTCATAGACTCAATATAGAACCATTCATACCTTATATCGTCTTTCGATATTCATATTGGATGTATTACTGAATTTGTACAGATATGAATTTACTCCTACATATTATGAAAATGTAACCAGATATAAATAGATACGAAATATAAAATTTACCATTTATGTGATATTTTACTTATCCTAATCAATGACGTGACAAACAAACGAAACATAATATAGGTATATTTATGTATTTTTGTGATTTAAACTTTTTTTAAATTATAAGTTAAAAGGGCATAAGTAAACTAAATTGCCATTATTTTGAATGTACTTTTTTGCATTTGCGAGCTTTTGACTTCCGACCGCAGAATTATGATTATATTAACATTATTATGGTTGTACTCTATGGTTTCCGGTTCTGCATAATGTTTTTAGTAAAAGATTATTATATAATATAGTTCATTATTTATTTGGCAGAATGCACGTCAAAATCTATCGAACTAATAAGAATCAAGTATTTTATCTCCTTTCTGTCCTAGCATGATGTGTTTGCATCGCTTATTAAAATAAACACGTTTGTCTAATCATGCAACTATAGGAGTAAAAGAGCTAGAGAAATATGACGTCACCAATATGGTGGACAAAAGCTGTTTTCAAAAATTAACCATTGGAATCTATAGTACTATATAAAAAGGACAGCATACCTATCCGCCATCTTGGATCCCAATGTAGTTCCAATACTGTCAAGTAATTTGACGCTAATGACTAATTTTTCAAGACTTTGTTGATAAATTATTAATTCAAAATGTAAATTTATAAGAAACTACACTACTACTGTATTTAATCATAAAAACATTGAATGTTGACGTGTGTTCTGCTAGATAAAAAATGGACTATATAACGAGATCATTATAACTATATAACGAGATCATTATAACTATATAATGACATCATTATTAAAATACCGCAAATAATTGTTTATACACAACGTGTACCTAAATTACGCTACTCCAATGGTTTTAAAGATGTTCTTTTTGGGTAAACCATCGTCCGTCTTTAATTTTGCAAAATTTTCAAAAATTCTGTATAAACTAATAAGCTTTTGTTGATGATTTAGTTTACTGACGATTTCAGAGTTTAATAAAGATTAAATTTAAAAAATTACAAAAACATTACAGTGCCTAATAATTGTAATATTTCTGTCGCAGGCTAGTTATAAAATCAGTCGTTTTAATGTTATATCATTTTATCACACATAATATGCCCAGACTTTTGGTAGAAACTCTGAACTGAATTAAATAAACAACCCACAATACCCTTTGAAGCCCAGACTCGGTTTTGTGGTTTTGGTAGACACTCTGATATCTGATTGCACTGAATTAAATTAAATTTAAAAAAACCAGTACCCTTCTTGAGTCTTAAATACTGAGTATAAACTCTAATTGAATTTACTACTAGTAAATTAACAATTCAATACACTTGGTGAGTTTAACATACTCAGTTTTGGTTGAATGAAGTTGACATATGAATCGTCCATGGGATGTTAAAAAATATCTTATTTTTCTACTTTAAGTAATACTACGTTATTCTATCCTAGCCACATCCTGAGTAAGATCAAAAATTACATACTCAATTATACATAATTCGTATATTATTACCAAATTACTAATATTAGACAAATAGGCAAATATAGCAAGCAACAAGCATCTTGAAATGTTCTGGGGATTTTATTTTGTCAAGTGGGAAAGAACATAATACCCTTCTTTATTGAAATAAATATATTGTGTTTTATAATATGCCGACATGCCTAGGATTTTTATAAAAAGCCACATTTTTCAATCTGCCTACGAAATTTATACTTATTGGGAAATCCGACATTATTCTCACACATATAGTGATTAATATTAATCGAAATATTTATGCATTTTGTAACTCACCAGCGACTAGCTCACAACTTTACTGAGAAACCTGCGTTCGCCGCCTGTGTATTCCTGTTTTGATCGCCGACGTCAGCAGTTCCTGACTTGTCTTGACTACCTCGCACTTCCTCGACCAAGTCTTATCCAATGATCAAGTCATGAATAATAAACAGGGACTTTGCTAACGAGCATAATAAAATTAAGTTTGATGTAAGTCGATTGCACTGCGTCTTCAGTGCCGAATTGCGAGCTGGGTTGAACCACCGACACCGTATACCCGCTACCCGGACTTGTCATTAGCCCAGATTCTCCGGAGATATAATCAACAAGGATATAATCTCCGTAGATGACGCGTGAGCATTGTCTGCTGTTTCGAATGGAACAAGCGTTTGTTTGCCACAATAACCTCAGTTTTCGACATTTAAACCGAATTTTAAAACGATCTACTAGAAGACTTATTAAGAAAAGAAAAAGAATCATTATAACTGCAATATTAAATACCTCTTAGGTACTAAAAACGTTGTTTCTATGGCAATTTCAAACAAAGTTACAAATTATAGGATTTTCTTTTTAGATTATATTTTCTATTTCTTAAATAACTCAACCAAACTGTAATTCACAAGGTATTTAATTAAACTGAAATCAAAGTAAAAGAACGAATTTCAAATAATAATCACATTGTAGAACGAATTTCCAAATAACATTTTGACAACAACATGACAGTTGAATCTGATATTTGGATTTGTAAAGTAAAACCGGCATTGCTCCAGCCAATCACAAACAGGATACCATAGAATTTTGTTTTAACTCATCCTAGTGTAAATAACAGACTATAGTAAATAACAATTATTACTATAGTTTACCGTTTTTACGGAGCATTCAACTGTCAGCAATTTTAGTCGAAATTTTTGTGAAATTTTACTGTAAGATGTACCAGACTGGATTGGAACCTTAATTGAGAAAACCACAGTTGATCACAAATGCACTTAAAAAATAAAATCCTTTTTTCTAACTGGTAACTGGTACCTATAAGAGTACCTAGGTTTAATAATAAGTTTTCCTCCTTAATTTAGGAAAAGAATCATTGGAACTGCAGTCTATTATTTTATTTTACTGATTTAAACCAACGTTCCATTGAAGAAAAATTGTTGTAACAACCTTTTATCAGTTAGAAAAAATAATTTTTATTTTGAACTGTTGATAGTTGAATAGCTGAATGCAATATGCGGCCGACTGTGATTTCGAAAATTCAGGTTCGGAGCCAGTCTAGTACACATTCCAGTTTAACTGCAAAAAAAATTCCCAGTGATGTTGGTATTTTCCACTAACAACCATAAATACCTACCACCACACGGTAAAATATAATCTATACTCCGATGACTCACAGTATTGAAGCTGCCACAACCAAGTTGGGTAAAAGTCACGATATATTATGTATGTTGTATACGTGTATGTGAACAGATTAATGCTAATTTATAATAACTTGATTTAGAAAATTTCTATAGAAAACTTTAGATAAAAGTTGAAGAATGAATTCTGAACATCTTTTATCTGAAGTAAATTTCTATAAAATAATCGATAAACGATTAAACAGTTAGTATTCAAGCGTAAATGATTATGTTATTATATATTTTTAATGAATTAAATGTTGTGTAAGTGTTCATAAATAATTGTAATAACGATTGTCGTACAAATTGAAGGATAATTAATAACTTCGTCGATTTCTCCGATGAAATGGTTAAGTATGTTGTATAAATAACGAGTAATAATTACCAATCGGAGATTAAACGAACCAATTTACTTTGATGTTGAAGATAAACCAGTAAAATAAATGTAGACGTATCGAGTTGAAAAACAGTGAATGCTATAAACGGTACACTGGTAAAATGGCGGCAATGGTACAAATGAAAACATTGAAACGTGACTGACAGGTCCATGTCACAAAGCATGCGGACCACGCGACAGTCCACATTCGAAATTCACCCTCGATCAAATAATTCACGTGATTCGCACATTTCATTTCCGCCGTGAAATGCTCACATTCACCTTTCAATATAAATATAATACTACCCTGCAGATCCGTACAGCTTTTACTAATCATATTCATTCATTTTTCACGCATTTCGACTGCTCTAATTAAAGAGATACTTCTCAAATTTCAAAAAAATATTTTCAATAGCATTCGAAACGTTTATTTTTCAATTAGGTACATATTTTGTGTTTTAAAATATCATTAGCCGATTATCATTCTTATTTTCCTCTAGACGGCTCTATTTTAAGTGCCACATATAGACGGTTTGTTGACCGTGCACAAAGCCGAACCCCGTAGTAATTTAATTATTTTATTTATAAAATCGTATACAAACGGCGTTCGTTTGAGGACCATGTTTTTATTTTCGTTTAAATAATGCACTCGTATGACCAAAATGTCCAGACAAGCAGTAAATTTGCAGCATCCATCCTACAACTGTGCAAATTTTGAAGTAAGCCGTGTATTAGAGGTCTTAAGCCTAACAGGCGAAAAATGTATTTTTTATGGGACTTTAAATCCGGTCAAATAGATTTTCAAATTTAACTGCACAAAAAATATCCCCTATAGTGTACTCTCTACTTACAACCATAAGTATTTGTGAACTAATGACTGGTACTTGCGCACTCAATCAAAAAAACCGATAACTTACAATGTTAAAATGTTTTGAGCTTCTGTAAAACGAGTAGTCTTATAGTATGTGACGTCACGAATTTCAACAAAATTTTCATTATTGTCAAAACTGAAACGTCTGTCGCAATAGTAAAACGGCTACTTTTCTTCCTAATAAATAAATAAGTAACTATCTCATTACTCAAAAGAAAATAGTTGAAACAAATATAAATTACTACTATGTAATATTTTTTAATAGTCACATGTCCTATTTTGCGCTTGCTTATTTACATAATGTATGACACGGTTATGGTCACAGTAAAAAGAGAATTTATGCAAAGTAATAGAAGAGATATAATTAAAGATTAATAATGTTTTAAAAGAACATATTGAGGTTGTAGTAGGTGCAAATGTTAGCGTGATATGGACAAAAATCAATGGTGGTAACCACAGTGCGCATTATGCCTTTAAACAGCCTTATCACTGGATACTGGATTCAATTTAGGTCTTGCCCGATTCACCCCTAACAAGAAATAATAAGAATTTACTATATAAGTATATTTAAGTCCATTTTCACTTATTTTGTTTATATATTTTTACATAGAACATAAACAAAAAATTACTATGATTCATAAGTACCTATCTTTTTAAACTTTTACTACCAATTAATTCTGGAACTAGAAGATTGTAGCGTAATTATACAGGGTGTTTCAGTACTAGTGTAACCAACTTATTCCTGAGGTCATTTTTAGCAAAAAAAATCATATGAACATAGGCTCTATTTCTTCTAGTAAAAATACAAGAGGGTGAAGTTTTATAAATTACAGCCAAATTTTAATTTGATTAAACAGAGGAACAAACAATGCAAACATTAAATATGTTTATTTTTTATCTTACTTAATTAAAAAAAATTAAAAATTTGCTGCTATGTATTTTGTTAACTAGACAGAATAGAACCTGTATTCATATGACATTTTTTGCTCAAAATGACCTCAGGAATACGCTGTTTTTTTTATTTGACGACCCTTACAGAAAATATAATGAAATATTTTGTCCAGTTAATTTAAATTGTTGTTCACAATTTAATTGATATGTGTCCGGTTAGCAGCCGTCAACTTACGGGTTCACAATGGTTGTTACCGGAGAATCTACAGTACGCGAAATAAGAGATGGTCGCCCTTAGGAATTTTATATTAGTACACAGTATTAAACGAGCGGACATAGATTATCAGCAAATTTTTGGCAGAAACCGCTTCACTACCTTGAAATAATGTATAAAGAAGTCGCCCAGCTCGGTTTTTCTTTTAAATCAGTTGCGTTTAGGCAAGTAATAAGTTGGCGAACTTTGACTCATGTGTAGAACATATAGGCTCATTCTTCTCTCCCTAACAGACAGTACCTACCTATAACTGAACTTGAACTTGAGTTGGCTGAACCACAATATGTCGTGTAGTACACTCAGCTATCCACCACATTGTTAAATATTGCTTCTTATAATCCATTTTTAATTATTTGTCTATTTAAAATTTTAACTTCGCATATCTTAAATTAATTCTTAAAGAAACGACCCAGCACATTTATTTACCTTAAAAAAAAATAGGTAATAAATAAAGTTTAAAACAGATTCTGATAACCTTTATAAACAATATATTATTTCTTTTACTAAAGGAGGACAATTTCGTCGTACGAATTGCGCGGAGCCAAACTGAAATCCTATAATTTCGTGCCATGTCGCCATAGCCAAACAACTAAGCCCCAAGCTCGATTGGCGTAACTCTTTCTATCATAATTTCTGAAAAGTGTAGCCCGTCAGCTCGCATGTCTCCAGTTAGGGTTTCCATTCCCTGGCGCTACATCGTAACTGGAATTTTAAAACGACGCCTTGTCGAACATTTACCTTGCTGTATAATATCTCGAACGACGTAATTTTTCTACGAAATTTATAATTCATTGAGTCTGTAGACGAACAACGTGAAAGGTGGAACACCGGAATAGAAAATAGGAAGAAGAGATGGGACGAAACATGGGCGCGCTGAAACATTTACATGAACACACACTTGCTTGTTTTTTATCTCTAATAACAAACTGATTAGGTAGTATATTTATTTGTCAGCTTGTGTTACACTAATGCATTATAAAATGGTAGACATTATGTATTTTGTATAATTTATTTCGACCGTTCTAATCTATCCGGATCTATACTTTATTTTTTTTAAGAAGACACTACTGTGGTCATAGTTTTTGACTCTATGATTGGTCAATCGTAAACCAAATTCACATAGCAATCTTAAATACACAGATAATTGTCATAAACTGCTGTCAGTTATCGAACGTTTCATAAATTATTTTTCTTTGATTAATCACGTATTTAAATAATTCAGGTAATGTAATAAATGTTAATGCATGTGAAACCGATGTCTGTCTTCTTAAAAAAAATTAGTTCCTACACATTGACGTTAGAAAAGTAGAAATTTCTTCGATTTATTTTTTTATGTTAATATACTATAAATAATTGTTAGCTATGTTGGTAAGTTAATTCGTAATGCATTCCTATTTAATATTCTATACTATGTTCATCGAACACATAGAGTAATAAAACTAGTGGGCAGAGTCAAAACTGCGCAGTACAATGTGCGCAGAAGTAGGCTTTACAAGCAACAAATTTTAAAAATCAGAAAAATTAATTTTATTTGAAATAATTATGGAAGAATAATATATTTTATCATTTATGTATAACATAATTTTAAAAGAAATATGAAGTACAATTTTTATTTGCGAACGATTTTTTTGATGACCGATCTCAGCAGTTGAGTTTGCCTAGCAGTGTAAAACTGGCTTACCAATAGCAATACCGTATTTCAATTTCGCGCACATTTGTGGGAGGAGCATCTACTCTATCTGTTCGGTGGACATAGTATAGTTAGGTATTACTGTTACTGAATGTTGAAATATAATTAACAATTATTGGAAAAGTTATAATATAATATATTAAATGCGTTTATTTTTTGTATTTTTTTAATAATTGTTTATAATTTGGTTAGTCTGTACAGCTTGAATATTTTTATTTATTTTCAATTATTTATTGGAAAGTGAAATAGATACTTTAAAATTCGCATAATTCACTGACTGGGAGTCATATTCTGATATTTGTCATCACGTTTACTTTTTAAGAATGTTGTAGGTCACCATGATTTTTTACACTTTACGAACACAGTTTTAGACGCACATATCCTAAAAGCTTAAAAGATATATAGAATTGTATCGGAAGAGTAGTTTGCAATTCATAAAAGAAATGTGCAAGAAAGTCAGTGTCACAAACCGCAGTTCCATATCGGGTTTAGTATTTGAAATGTGCACCTTGATCATCATCAAATCATCGTAAACGGACACGCGTGCGTGCCCCATCGTTATAGGAACCAAGCTTTCTGCGGTGTGCACCTTGAAAGTAGCTATTTGGAAAATGTATAACTTCAGAATAACTTTATTTTTAGTAAAAATTCCTTTTCGATTTTGTGAAATTGTGCCGCCGCCACTGGTCTGCCCCCGTCTTGCTTGTTGTTGTTTATGTGTGCGTGTGTTTTACTTTGGCTATGTATGGCAAGCGCAGAAAAGTAGAGTAATATGAAATACCATTTTGTTCTGGCTATATATCTTACCAGGAAAGCTCCAAATTCATTGCTTTCTTCGCTTATTTAAAAACATGTCTATTCCTTGTAATGTGTTTCAATTTACGGTGCAACTTTGTTTCTTAGCTTTATTTCAAATGTTTCACAATTTTGCATAACGCAGTTGAAGTAGATATAATACCCCAAATTTAAACAATCCGGACAATATACCTACCTAGTTTTGTAAAAAAAATCTTTTTATTCCTAATCTGGATACGTTTCAAAAGATATTGTGTACTTACGTACCGATAGGATTTTTTAATTTTTATTATAAAATAGAAATAAGTCAAATACTTGTCCGGAATACTGAGATTGCAATGTAGGTATCTTAAGAACTACTAACCAAAAATAATGAAAATTGATTAAATACCTATTCAGAACATAGAGAATTTTTCGATCAAAGAATGCTTCGTAAATTACTTATGGTAAATTTCAGATTTTTATTTTGAGCAATAAGCCAGAATCGTGAATTCTGATTCTATTGCAGCAATATTGCGTGCAACAAGTGTAGAGCTTTAACTTAAGGCTCTACACTTGTTGAAAGCAATATTACTGCAATAGAATCAAAATTCACGATGCTGGCTATATTGCTCAAAATAAAAATCTGAAATTTACCATAAGTAATTACGAAGCATTATTTGATCGAAAAATTCATACAACACATTGTTGCGACAACAATTAGAGAAAATTAGAATTAAATTATGCATTTTAATATTACAAACTACGGCCATATTATTGCATATTTATTAATTTTGTTGTAAATAGTCGATTCCTTGCATTGTTCGTGAGAGTGCTAAGAAAATATTTTTTGTCAAAAAAATTACACATCTGAGGAAAAAATAGTAAAAAATCAGCCAAATTGACTATTTTTACTAATTTATTACTAAAATACCATTAAGTATTTCAAAAATATAATTTCTTAGCACTCTAGAGTCATCTTTTAACTATCTATATATAAAATATGAACAGTGTGTAGGTGTACTAACAAGAGCTCAGTTTGTAATATAGTAAGCTCCCTTTTATATTTTTGACACAAGTGTAGCGCCTTAAGAACAGTTTTCGCAGGAACACATTTTTGAAACCACTGGATTGTTAATTGAAGTGGATACTATCTAATTTACTATGAACGGAATAAAATTAAATTTTAATTTTTGTGCAATGACAAGAATAGTAAATTTATGAAATTCCATTTGAAAACAATGACCCAAAACTGTTTGATTAAAAAAACCTGGAAACTAAAATTGCAAATTTTGAAAAAATTCTTTAATTTCCGTGATAAGTTAAGCACTTATACGCCATTACACGAAGTTGTGAATTATCTTATTGGTATATGAATATTCTAAAACAGGTACTTATACCAAAATATGAACATACACCCGATAAAATATGAATAGATTCATGTTTTAGCCGTGTCTTTCATGTATTGTATTAGGAAATATGTTTAATTTAATTCATATTTTTATAGGAATTGTATATGAAATCAACAACTAATAAGAAAATGTTTTTGGATTTGGATATCAGTATAGCTAAAAATGAAGGATGAATATTATGTAGGTACCTATTTATTTTGGGAATCAAAGTACTGATTATAAACTGAAATAGGTACCTCGGATTATAATAATGCATTTAATAACACCGTAGTGTATTATCCTTTGAGGGATCTGGTTCTTGATAGTGTCCTCTCCGCTTATTTGCATATGGTCTCTATTTAGCAATTTCCTCCTCTTAATATGATCGTTTATATTCCAGGTGGTGGTGGAATCCTCCACGTCCGCGCTGGAGTACGGCGACCTGCTCGTCGAGGACGACTCTCCTGTGAATCCCGATCTTCATTTCGACTCCCAGTTGATGCATCTGTACGTCATGACAGAGAAAAAGGTAAGAGAACATTGTCTTCTTAACTTTCGGACGGAAATGGGGTATTGTTGGTTGTTTAAATGCAGTAGACAACTGCTTCAAATAAATACAGGGCTTTAAAGAAAAAGACTGGAATTTTAAATAACTAAACCGATCTTCTAATGACCGGCAGATTTCAATAGTTTGAACCTTTTTAAGCTCAATGTTCGCAGCACTGTCACTAGTGGCACTAGTATCAATAATTCTGGAAGCTTTTAGAGTAAAATTTCGATTTTGTTTGTAATCTTTACAAAAAATCCAAATCAATAATTTTATATTTTTATTTAAATCTATGTAGGTTTGAAGTTTCTGCTCGACATTTAACATGTTTGCAATTGTGATTGTTGTTAAATTCTTCATTTAAAAAAATAATACGTGGGTGTCACACCCAGTCACAGGTGCTATACAATTTCAAAATTTTCATTTTTGTTTCAATCAGTCAACAAGTGCGTAGATTTGTTACATCAAAAACATGGGGTATCGTACAAAATATTAATTTTACGCATATTGTACTTAATTGCCTCAAATAAACGCATTTTTGTAATATTGTTGTTTTCATGAAATTTTCCTGAAAATTTACTAAAAGTGTCGTGTCAAATTAAACATCAAGCATTGTTATAGTCTTTGATTAAAACACAAAGTAAAATCAATTATCATGTAAAATTAATGAATGAATGCAATATTTATGAAATTTTAGAAATAATCCAGAATTATTCCCACTAGTTATAATATAATTGAAATTTTGTGAAAGCACTGGTTGGTTAATATAGCACTTATACTTATAATTGCTAATTGAGTAGGTCTGGATCTGTTTTTTTAATCCTTTATGTGACATTGTTGATTAACCTTTATTTAGATTGTTCCAATAGTAATAACAATATGTTTTAATTTAAATGACGAAGTTCAGCAAGAACTGTTCTTGCAGTTAACTTCGCATTGAATAATTGTGCAATAATTTTCTCGCCAGTGAAATATTTTTAAGAGACTTGTCCTCCTTCCTATTTTTTCATACTTTTTTATTGTTAATATAAAGGGTGCTAAACAAGATCAAAAACTTTCAGGGTATAAGTATATAAATTTCGATGTCCTGATTCTCAATCAAAAAGATTTTTTTTAATTTGCAAAATTAAGGATAAGGTTTTTCCGAGGGTTTTTCTTGTCGATAAGTGGCACTAAACATCATCCTCACTTGAAATACCTTATTATCCTTAATTTTGAGAATTTTCAAAAAAATATTTTTAATTAAGAATCAGAACATCTAAATAGCAACCCTCAAAGTTTTTGACCCTTTTTGAATACCCTAGTAGTATAATATTAATACCAGAACAATGCTGGTCAAATTATGCATGAGTTATAGTTCTTTTCTTATAATTCGTGTTTTAAAATTGAGTTTCACATAAATTTGAAGGAAAATAATTTATTAGTATTTTTTCGAATAAAATTATAATTTCAGGTATAGGTACATTTAATTTGTTTGGTTAACTTGTCTTTCGTATGTAATATAAGCAAAAGGTTTAATTAACAAACATAGTAAATGTAATACCGCGTTAATATTTCCTAATTTGCAAATTTAATTAAACAAGTTTTTAGCAATTTACTTCTGAAAAACGACCCTTTATTTGGAATTGTTTTCTAATTAGCTTTAACTTCGCTGTATAATTAACAAGTAATATTAATTTATTTTTTAAATTTTATTTACTATAATTATTATGAGTCACTTTTTCCGAGAAATGTTTACAAACTCCGATGCAACATTACGAAATCTCTGTTCATTGTCAACTACAGCACATTTTCCTTTTTCTATTGTACGCATTATTATCAACGTTATAGATTTACAAACAAAAACATAACTATATCGCAAAGCAATAACATCAAATTTTAATTGCTAATTAGCAAGCAGTTTCCAAGATTTACTCTAATTTACGAACCGAGACGATACATAAACACGCCGAGGGTATTGAGAATACTTCAAACAAGAAACGAAAGAATACTTATATTCTAATATTCTACTGTAGTCGATACTCACTGTTACAAAAATTGTTAAATTTTTTATGCGAATATCTAACGAGCAATAGTAGTATTTTTATTTATTCCTCCTACATAAAATAGTGGCAGCATTTTTATTTTAAGATTTTGTAAACATATACGCACGAAGTTGTGAATCACCCTTTGTGTGTAGGACAGTTTTTAGGAAACCCATATTAATTGAAAATTCTGAACGCTACCATTTCAAATTTACTTTTTGAAATGAATTAATTAGGTATTACATAATACAGTAGTCATATTATTTAGTAGTTTAACAAGGAGATTATTCACTAGATTGAAAACGACTCTTGCCTGACTACTCGTTATATAATTCAACTTTCATTAAATACAGTACTATTACATCCATTATCCAGGTATAAATGTTTATTAACAAAAAATCTATCATAATTCCTTCTTCCAACTGAATCCCATTCCGAATCATTGGAAACCATAGACCACCTAACCTCAAACCACACTGGTAGTTCGTAGTTCTCTCTGGCCACGTGGCTTGACCGCTGTTGCCGCCGCCAACACAGGTGACCACTCGATCAACTTTGGTGTATCAAATTAGGCCGTCTCGCAGCTATATTGATCCGAGGGGTCGCAGGCGAGGCGAGGCGACTGCTTGCCGGCAAGGCTATGCAGGCGGACATCTCAAGTTGTGGATTACGATGAATGATACAGAAGAATGCTAAATACTGGAGGTGATGTACCTGGGGCCTGGGGCTAAATCAGGACCGAAAGGCGCACACTCGTGTTGACGGTAGCGGAGCAGTTTTACAGACTCTGGATTTAATGTGAAGAATTTGTTTGTTTGATGGTAACCATTCAACGGAATTTACTTCCAATTACAGAGTGGTAGATGTTATTATAGTGGAATCCAACCATTTCGACCGATTCATCTTGGTGCAGTCAGAATCTCAACCCTCGCGACGACTTTTGAAATTCAAAGCGGCAACGGTGAAAAACTTTGACTCCGGAATCATACGTCATCATGCAGAGAGCTGAACGCTGTGCCTAAACCCGCGCAGCTACTGCCTCGATTAATGAATTGATTAATTCAGGACAATACGTTACTGTCCAGGGACTAGAAACAAACCGGAACAGGAACGAACTGGAGCTATTTTGGCGAACCAAAAACCAAACCGAATCAAATACTTTGGCAATTCCATAATTGGGGCCGAACCGATGGTTATGAACCGGTTCGAAACGGTTTAAAGTATTAGTTAAAACATTTCGTCCAAATTTTATTAAATTCGTATGGAAATTATTGTTTTTCCTATAGTTTAAACTATCCAGTTCATTTCATGAAAAGATATGAAAACTGAAACAAAACCGAACCCTATAAGGTACAGTAAACCGCGAACCGAACCTGAACCATAATTTTGTGCGGTTCAATTCCTTGTTTCTAACTACTAACAACTAATAATCCAATTTATCCGTTTATTAATACACACATACCTACTAAGTTTTTCTCATTTAATTTATATGAACATTGATTTATTGGGAAATAATTGAGAAGAAATGAAATGTAATGTAACCATAAAAGTGCAGTTTCACAATAGTATTATAATAATTTTTAACTATAATAAGTTTATTAACCATGTTTCATACATTTTTATATAATTATGGATCGTCAAAAAAGTATTACTCACGTAACATACATACTAATCAAATAAAATTTCAACAAGGCACAGCATATATTTTTATTTTATCTAAAGATTCTTTTGAAACTTTTCAATTATATTAATGCTACTGAAACTATGTAGTGCTTCTAAGTTGAACAAACGAAGCGTTTTTGTTTTTCAACAGTATTAACTCCCAATTAGAGAATGGTAGATGGGGTAGATGTTATTATAGTGGAATCAATCACTCGCGCCCAGTGGTATTATTGTCGGTTGCTGGAATCGAATTGGGTACCGCGCTAGCTTGCTCACACTATACTGCTGCGCTAACTACCGCGGCTTGATATGGAAATTTTTACATGACGGAACGCTAGATTTTTTGAAAATGTCAATTTTTTTAGACATTTTTTTTCTAAACAAGAAGTTTTACTTACAAAAACTTACAAAATTGTAAAAAGAAATGGTATTATATTTCATTTATTTTTACGAGACAGAACTGTCAAACTTGTCGAATTCACAAGACGCAACAGTATGTTGATCAATTCAGTCCATTTCGAATCCTGTTAACTACTTGTAAGTATAATTTATAATTTGGCTACCTATTGCCCAAGTTCGAATTTAGTACAAAAATCTTCCCTGTGATTTACTCTCCACTAACAACCATTAGTACCCGGAGTCGCCGGAAACTGCACACACGGTATAATGCATATCTATAGTACCGATGACTTACAATGTGCTGCCACACCCAAGTTGAGCAGCAGGCTTGATAGATATCTGCATAAATTTTTGGTATTATTTCTAGCTGATTATTGGATAAATGACAATTACTATTGAGAGAAAGGGAAATTGTATTGTATTGTCCAAGATGTCGTTAGATTTGGGCAATCTGTCACCCAGCGTGGCACCCAGCCTATTCCAGCACATTCTCGCGACATGATGTCGATGTGCAGGTATGCGTAACTTGCTATTGCCATCCTAATTAACCTCACTCGCTTTCAGCATACAACCAAACCATCCGCCATCCTCCATATGCTAACTAATTCCAACTGCTGTGCTAACTTTCCTAACAAACGTCAAGTTCCCGCAAGTTCCACGCAATGCCAAACACTCACGACTCACCCCAATGAGGAAACCGGAAAGCCCGGAAAACGGAGAGCTTTTTCATTCAGTTTATTTTCGACAAATACTCTGATAGGGAATTTTAATTTTAAACGAGATTTATGTTGGTATGCGCCGCATGGGGAATATCACTCCAGTGGAAGACTATAAGGCAAAACTATTGATTTCATCGGATTAATCAGTGGTCACCCATCCAATATTTGAAGAATCGGTATACAATAATAAAATAAATGAGCATCAACATTATGTATATAATATCAAAAAGTGTTTACAATAATTGTTGGACTTAGAACTAATCTTAAAACATTTGGCTATATTTATGATGACACCATTTTGACTATTTTATATATTTTGTATATTTTTATTTTTATATCGTGGTATATTATTCACCAGTTTAATAATGTGGACTATTAATTAATTTGAAAAATTACTAAACGCATGGGCGCAACTAGGTTTTTTATTTTTGGGAGGCTAAAATATAGTTTTCAAAAAAAGTTGTAGTTATTTGTTTTAAATTATTATAACCTTTTATTATTTTAAATACTATATATTTTATTGATAATCGTATGACACAAATGAAATGTAAGCATTAATTAGAATATTATAATAACAATGGTAACATTAAATTTTTTTCGAAAATCGTTTAGGTAGTAAGTACCGTAATAGCCTTATAATTAAAATTAATAAGTGTAAATTATTGCAAATTGTGTAGGTACCTACTTATTGGTTAATTTATCAGAAAGCCAAAGCAGTGATTAAACAATTGAGTGACCATTGAACATCAAGTGTATCTTTTGTTTATGAAATGGATGATGGGCGACAATACAATGATAAAGTAATTACAAATTAGCAGCCGCAAATTTGATTAAAACTCATAGAGGATTCAATCACGCATTAGCAATAAACGGCGGATTGTGGTTGAACCCTCTACGAGTTCAGGATATAGAAACAAATTACAAATAGTTGCAGCTTTGTCAAATGTATCGGCTAATTCCGTAAGTGGTTTGTGGTGGTGCCGGTGGCTTTCGCATTTCGCTTATTCGCTTTGTCGATTGTCGATTCTCAATTTGGACATTGACGTCGACTGGTCGACTCTGTCGATCGGTCAGTCATCGGGAGCGAACCCACGAGCACGATTCGCGATTAGTGCTAGTTAGAGTTACGTGGACGAAGAACGAAGAACGTAGAACCGTGGAGAACGCTTGAAACGTTCAACAGACGCACTGATGGGATTACGGACCAACGGACATCAATTTCAATCGGACGATTCGCAATTCCGACCAAAAAGTGGAAAGTACAAGTGGAACGACGCAAACCGTCAAGATATCATAATACTATTGAGGTTTCAATACAACTCTTTTTTCTTTACAACTTCATTTTTATTTATTTCCTTCGTTGTTCGTACTACTAATATTACAAATGGATATCACGAGGAATATCATTCCAAATCTTACTCATCGTGCACTGTTTTCAAACAATGATAAAACAATCTTTTATTTCATTGTGTTACTGAAAGAAATTTAATGTTTACAATAAAATATGTGAAGAAAATAATTATTTGTAGTCTTTTTAAACCATTGTAGTTCAGTTCATATTACAAACTTGTAATGACCACAGTCACGAGTATCATTGTCCACCTATAAATTGGAACCATTCCAATTACAGAATGGTATATGTCATAGTGGAATCCAATCACTCGGGTCCAGTGATATCATTGTCGGTCGGATGGATATTCTACCGTTGTGCTAAGTACTGGCCGTTTTATTTCTTGAAGCTTTATAAAAAAACAAATAATATCTACCAATGATTTTACAGTAAATGACTAATCCTGCTTGTTTTATATATTTATTAAACACTCATGTGCCTACACGAATGGATGAAAAATTACGTTTAAATCAAATACAATAATGTGACTAATGCACCCTATCGAACAACTAGGAAAAACCTTCGTAAACAAACTAATGATTGAGTGAAACAAATCGCACAAAATTACAGTTTCAAGTAAAATTAATGATATTAAAAATCAATTACACTGTGTTGTGTGATACAATACGACATATCAGGGAAAACATGTTTTCATAGCACATGAAAACTGATCTGTGCCTACCAGTTTTTAATATTAGCCATAACGTTTTTGGTACAAAACACTTGTAGTTTTGTGTTTTTTATTGCTTTATACTATGCGTAAAAAAATTTAAATTTGTGATCAGTTAAGACGAAATATTTTTCACATTTATCTCTTTTATGTTCTGTTAAAACATTCTATTACACTACAACTTGGCAAATTATATTTTTGGCAGTTTTAATACACTTATGGTCGAGATTATTATGTGATCTGGCTTAGTTTAGTAATAAATATAGTTTTTACTAATGAATAATTTCAAATTTGCTAAACTTGCATTTACAATAGATCCATAACATATATTGTAATATGGTTTTTGACTAATCGAATTTCCTATACCGTACTTTTAAGAAGGCAATAATTGTATCCGATAAAAAGCTGCAAAGCTGCAATAGCGTCTTAAAACACTCAATTTCCGAAAAATAAAATAAAATATGATCTCATTATTCGCACTGTCTGTTCTGTGTTCTACCCTCTCGTTGTTCAGGCTGAGGCAGAGCAAACATGTTTATGATTCGTATGACTGAAACAGAACATGTGATCGCGCGACATATTCTGGAATTTTCCGCACACGCGTGTCAAATCAGCGCACGCTTTCGCGAAATCTGTTCTGTAAACACGAGGTCTGCTCTCTGCGCACGGAACGCGGATTGCCATGAATCAGGAAAACTCATGCAGAGTAAGTAAACAACGTTAGAAATCGAAGTTGAAGTTGCAAATCGCGAAGTAAACATTTTCTCGCTGATGGGGCAGAGGTGCCTCCTCGATAAATGTTAGTGGTTGCCGAGAACTACTGAAACTAGTACATGAGGTTTTAAGTGCTTTTTATGCTGCTACTGTGTAAAGTATGAACCAATCCAGCACTTAAGGCGAGTAACTTGTTCAAGTCATTAAAATCCAGCTCTGTATTTCTTTGCTTGGTGTAGACAGATATTTTACCACCAAATTCCATCATTGATTTTAGTTATGATTCGAGTTAAATGAATAGAAAGCAGTTCCACTCTTACTCGTTTGTTTTAAGTAATAAAAATTTAATACGTACTAAACATGAAGTTGCTTACTTTGCAGCTATTTAATGTACACACCAACTTTCTTCAAAGTCACTCGCTTTGTGTGCTGGATTTTAGCGACTTGAACGAGTTACTGGCACCGTATAACGCCGCCATCAAAGTGAGTGATTTTGAAGAAAGTTGGTGCCTAGATTAAATAGTTACGAAATAAGCAACTTGTTCAAGTAGCTCCCTGAAATGGTAGTGTTTATTTCAATAGCAACGTATAATATTTTTGTTAGTAAAATAAACGATGGAACCACTACTAAATAATCCGTCAACTAACTTAAACCAATGATGGAATGTAGTGCTATGTGTTAAAATATCTGTCAACACCAAAACTTGAACATGTTACTGACACCGTTGTAACGTCGCCTTTATTTTGAGTGATTCACAACTTCGTCCACATATTGCATATAGTATTCGACTTACTAACCATGGAAGAAAAATAATTATTTAATTTTAAAAAATCCAAATAAAAATTGAAAGTTTTGAATAAATTCTTCCAGTTCTGTGAACAGTAAGTTGAGCTGTCTTTGATTAAATGTATAAATATGACGTCAATTCTATACCTTCTACACTGGACCTTCGTGTTTTTGCCATTTTGCTGGCTGTTTTAATTTCGAATGAAACTTTAATAAAAAATAAAATATTAGCCCGGTTAAATATTTAAAATTTAATTCATTAACAAACGTCAAACATAAAGTTATTAAAAAGAAGACATCATCTCTCTGTGCAAATATTTATACAGTAGTAATAAAAGTGTACAAATTTACTCATCACAACTTTTGCTTTCACAGAGATATTTCAATTTTCTAGTTGAAAGTTATGGAAGTGTGATCTGTATAAATTTAATGGCCAGATTCTATTTCACTGATACGTGAGCTATGCAAGTGTGGATTTTTCCGCACTCGTACTGTTTCCATTTGTCGTTTTGTATAAATTCAATGACATCTGATCAGTTTATTAATTTGTTTTGTTCGTCTGTAATTAACTTTTTCATACTGTTTATTTTATTTCATTTAGTAAACTACAAATTGAAAACTAATTGAATTTTTTATTTATTTATTATACTACATAAAGAAAACTTTGTTTTATCAACTTTTTTATATTATCATTTGTTTGTTTTTTGGGTAACGTTTAACAAAACAGATATTTATTTTTATCAATGGTGCAAAATTTATCTGGCCAAAAATTAATTAAAATGAAAAATGCAATATCACAGTAAGTAAATATTTGATATTTATTCGAAAAAGTTGTACTTTGCAAATTAAATTTTTTCAATAACTACTTCGACCGTAAACATGGAAATTAAAATCGACAACACGAAAAATGAAATATTGCCAATAAATATTAATATTACATAAAAATGTTACCAAAACACGCAAATGAAAAATAATAACAGGGTTTTCAATTCCCAAATCAACATTTTGAGGAAAATTCATCAGATTTTGGTATGTAAATAAAAACAGCTTTTGAATTTTAACAGTAAATCAAAATACAATTATAATCAACAAATTAATTGATTGAATATCCAGGCACCCACACAATAGGGTTTCTAAAATTGACAAATGAAAATTTCTCTCCTCATCAAACAGCTTAACAAATATAACCCATTGTACTCGGTTTAGTTCAAATAGTAACATTTTAAAATATTATACCTCTTTATATTTTAATCAATCCATCAAACAAATATAATTTTTTCTTATTTCAATATTGTTTCTTACTAATCAAAAGTTAATACAATCATCAAAAGACGGATAGCCGAGTGCGTTACGTGAACACTGTGGTTCTGATAATTCCGGTTCGACTTCAGTAAGGTATATATTTCAGTTGGCTGTACAAATAATTTCGTTAGTAGTTTACCTACTTGTCACTTAATTCATGAGTTGACGACTGGTAGAATCGTAGAATACTTGTATCTATATTAAAAATTATTACTTTAGGCGGTACACTTTGTCATAATAGCATCAAAATTTCAACGATTCTTGCTATTGAAAATAAATAAAAACATTATTTAATCAAAAAATTCGTACAATATATTGTAGCAACAACAATTAGAGAAAATTAGAATTAAATCATTGCGGTATGAATGCATATTATTTAATTTTGTATTAAATAGTCTATTCCCAGCATTATTCGTAAGAGTGCTATGAAAAAAAAATTAACAAAGAAATTACACAGCTGACTAAAAAATAATAGTAAAAACTGACTAAACAGACTATTTTTACTAATTTATTACTAAAAGACTATTAAGTATTTCAAAAATATAATTTAATTTTTTCACTATTTTTTGTCGCAGATGTATACCTTTAATTTTTGTAGCTTGTTGTTTGGTGTTCATGTTCAGTTTATAAACCGTATTTTTATTTCCTGTTTAATCAAATAATTTGTATCTTGCTCATATCAAATAATTTTCAACTCACTCAGATGCAGAAACATTATTTTATTTATCTACGACCATTAAATAATACATTCATTATGATGTAGGTAAGTGTAATAAGATAATAAATACATCCATTAGACAGACTAGTTTTTTTTTATTATGAATTATAATTCAACACTATTGTATTATGAGTCCATCAGGGCCGTAGCTAAGGGGGGCGACAGGCAGGGCAAGGCTCTGCCTGTAAAAACTCTTGCCCGTCCTAAAGCTGAAAAGTTGATTTGTACTTAGGTACTACTTTCATCATTACAAATAAAAATCTTGGAAAATTTATATTATATTATTTATTTACAAAAAATCTTCGAATCAGAAACAGTGGTTCAGTATCATCATTATATTCTCATATAACATTCGCGCCCGGCCTAGCACGTCCGCGTTCGATTTGATTTGGGAAAAAGAAATTCAAAATTTAAAAAAATAAATTTTGTTTTCTAAAAGTTACTGTGCTTTTGTTATCCGACAATTAATTATTTTTGCACTTGAAGTAGATGAAAAACATGCAGCTTCACATCCCTTTGAAAAATGTAACTTTCAATTATAAGGCATTTGACTTTGAGTGAAAAAAAATTTCGCCTGTGGCGCATTTTCTTTCTTTGAACTACAACTATGTTGCCCTTTCTACAAAATATTTGGCCCTTCCTAGAAACATAATCTGGCTACGGCGCTGGATGATTTTACACTCGCCTTTAGCTCGTGCATACACTTTCATCCTCTTGAATTATAGCCTACATTATGTGCTCGTTAAATAATATACAATTATTTGATTTTTGTTGTAACAATTCAATAGGATAAACTATCAATTACAAAATAGCAGATTAAGTTTAAGGTAAAGAAAACCTGTTTTCGTTACTGCGCTATACCATTATCCGTTCTTGTTGAGCAACTTGCCTACATCTTTTTTCTGCTCATATCAGTACTTTTTCTCTTCCATTCTCTGTTCTGTAACTGTGAAGTGTTGTAAAGAATATGATCAATGAACGTTCGCACCGGCTTGTCGTAATGCGCGTGCGCTAGGGTGAACCACGCCTTATCGTGCGTGGGTGCGTGAGGGTACCCTAACCCTGTACGCAACGTGCTAGGGTCCGAAGACATTCACAAACATGCAGGGGGCCTTTGCCCTAGGATGAAAGAGAAAATGCAGGAGAAACTATACTTGGAAACGGAGAGCGTAGTTAGCGAATCCTTTAATTTTTTCCACTGAATTTTTTTTTTATTTACCGGACACACAATTCAATGTTTTTACTTTTTTTAAATTGAGTTTCTTAAATTAAGTTGCAACAAATTTATAAATATATCAATTTTAATTGGCATCATCAAATGCACAAGCATAAAAGTGTTAGTATTTTTTTAAAAAGCTGCAGATTGAGTTGGTGACCGAAAAATAACAGAATTATCAATAAGTTTTAAAATTTACTCTCACCACGATTTCAAATTGGTATACAGTACAAGAATACAAGAATATTTAAAAAAAACTCACAATAGAATAGGAACGCAAAATATAAAATTATATGTCTATTATTATTATTAATTGTAAAATATCTAAATTATTCAGTCGTTAATATTGAATTGTCTTGAACTTTTTATTTAAATGGTATAATGATAAACACAGAGCGTAAGAGGTGCAATTATTATTCGGTTTATATTATATAACTACCTAAACGACAGTAAAACATGTAGTTTTTCATAACCGAAAGTTCAAATTTGAGATATCAATTTTACTTTTAATGGGCTGAAGAAAGTATTTTGGAATTTTGCGCATGAAAGAGGGAAAAACATGAAACTTCACATCCCTTATAAAAGTATAACTTTAAATTATAAGGCATTTGACCTTGAATGAATTTCCTCTATCCATTAATAAGATTTCTTAATGTTTGACCCCCCGAAAACTAAAAGTGGATCCGCGCCGAGTTAGATTAAACGTAGGTACCTACGTGTCTATCATTGAAAACACATTTAATGTGTTGGATAGCTTTTGAAAGGAACGTTACTGATTTAAGCCACACATAGTTTATTTCCTCTTCCATAAGTACAGGTATTATGTAGATCTCGCAGTCTTTGAAACACGGTTTTCTTTTATTCGTGTCGGTTTTGGTTTCGAATGCACATCTACTGCGGCTACACCAGTTGCGTCAGTCGAATGCAGCTTCATAAAAAAGTCATCTATCAATCATCTGGCAAAGCTGAAGTGAAGCTCTCAAGCTTGCGAAGCTTCAAGCTCCCCTGTCTCTCCAAGCTTGCAGAGGTTGCGATGTGCTGCTCAATTGTCCGTTCAATTCTTCCTCGATGAGCAGAGGATTGGAAGTTACCCCCGCTTGCACTGATTGAGAGAGATATATTAATTTGCAATAACATGTTGATAAAATTAGAAATTGGTTATTTTTCATCAAGAATTCAACTATTGGTTATGTTTATAAAGGTGTTCCACAAAGTCATTTTGAATTAATCAGAAAGCTTGATAGTTTTATCATTGACTATTTAATAAGACATGCATTTTACAATATATTGCTTTTAGTATTCACATACATACATATATTATAACGCCTTTTTGCTCAATTTAGATGTGGATGCCTCACATACTCTGTATCATCGGTATAAATATAGTGTTTCATAATTACATACATAATGACATATACAATATGCTTCTGTTGTTGCATCTACTAGTGGTAATATTTATGTTTCCAAGAACACCTTCCGTAAAAAGCATTCGCGTTATGTTTTCATTCAATAAATTGCACCGCACAGTAGAATGTAAGTGCAACGCTGCATATTTTATTACAGTATATTTTCTGAATGAAAGTTTATCCAGCATCGTAAAAATAAGTCATTCGGAAACACAAAATTACTTATTCCACTGAATGAATTTCCGCGTTCAAGAAAAACGAAAGTGTCGCGGTAAACAAGAGGAAATATTATAAACTGTTTTACATTGGTTAAGACGTTCTTTTACTGTCTTGTGAATTGGAGAAAGACATCAAAATTTCGAGAATTTTATATTTCTATCTTAAAAGTATACATACATAATTACGGTTTATTTTTTCACTACTTTGGATGTGCCAGCTCCACATAATGTGAATCATTAAATATATTTACAAATGTGTTACCAGCTCTCAACTCACGGGTACTGTTAAATGTTAGTGGAGAATTTAAAATACTTATATGATCTTGAAATTTTAATAGTAAAAAAGATCATATTGCGAAAACACTGATAGCACAATGGTAGAATGCTTAGACTCTACCAAAAGTACGTTTGCTTTTCTACTATTAAAAACTAAAAAGTACATGCCTACTTTCAAATATGGTAAAAGATAAAAATTACAGGTTTTACATTTTTCATATTTTTTTCGTAGGTATGTCTAAGATTGTTTAAATTGTAGAAATAAGCATAGCTCAATTAGTAAAATCCTTCAAATTCTACTCTGCTGGTCATTTTCACAAAAAAATATATATCCGGGTAATGCTTGACTTCGGTCGGTACCCACTTTTGTCACATTCCAAGTTGAAATACAATTGATTTGGCAACCACGAAACTATCGGGCACCGGCAGGTGGTTGTACATAGGGCTTGCACTAGAGAGTTAGATATAGAAGAATAGCTTTAGATTGAATCTCGCCCATTGCTAGTAGACAATGAAAGTAAAATACAAAATAAGTAGTTACTATTCATATTTTTTAGAAAGATAATGTCTTGACCTAGTCAAACTTTTTAACTAAGAGTTAAGCAAAATCCAAAAAGTAAGTAAAAAATCTAAAGTTAAATATTTATTAATTTGACTGTTCAAAAATCGCTTTAACAAAATAAATAAAATGTAAATTTTTGCAGTACGCGTGAACGCAGTATTTATAGTTTGAGGGTTTCTGTATAACAACCGCCCACTCGACGAAGTATAAGTTTATTCGTCCATTATTCTCCATTTACATAACTTATGAATTGCTTCTTCAAGCTGTGAGCTTGGTGATTACGCGGCTAGATTGAAATCTGTAGGTGGAATACGCTAAACATTGCTATAATTATTCCTAGCTTTGTGTAAATACCGCATGAAAAAATAACAGCACAACACCCACTAACATGAACATGAGAGAAGGAAACTTTCAATTGAAATGTTGCAGTTTGCAAAGAGAAACTGACCATGCAATATTCAAATATGTTATAAATACGTTCGTTTTATTGCCACACCAATGCTTTAATATTTTATTGATTACCATTCAACAGGATTTTTACATCTCAATTACAGGGCAATGACACGTTTTTATAGTAGAACATAGAGAGATCGTGTACCATTTTTATGGGAAAATAACTTACCATTGTCATTGTGGTCTATTTATGCCCATTTGCCCTCGTTTTAATTTGATTTTACATAAGGCAAAAATAAATCAAAGAATAAATTTATGTTTATGCCTTTTCCTTTCAAGATTACACAAACATAAATAAAGAACATAACAATGCTATGTTTCTGATTTAAATTGTGAATTTTTTTTATTTAACTATGTTGATAATATTAAAAAGTAAATACACATTATGTCTGTTAACTCTTTAGTTGTTCTGTTCTGTGAAATATATTTCAATTTTAAGTTCATGTCTTTAAAAATAAGTATAAGTATTGTTATTTAGCTGGACAAAGAGTGCTTTATTCAAATTGATTTATCTAATAAATGAGAACCTATTTCTGCCTTTGGATGATAACTTAAATGCAGCAATTGTACAATAAAAGATTGTTGGTAAGTTTGTGAAACTTACTCAAGGAGGTATTTTTATTTTTGTAATAAAAGAATTGACAAATATGTATTGTTGAAGTACGCGTCTTGCGTAAAGTAAGGATGCATTTTTTGATGTACCTAATTGAAGTAAGAAAAACGGAGAAATGCTCCTCCACAGAAGCACCTCTTCGTCTCTCGAGTTTTCTTTTCTCTTCTTTTTTGACAAAGAACACATGAAGTTCCGTAACAAAATATTTGATTTTCGATTTCATTTTGAATAAACTACAAGTAACGTACAGGAAAAGTGTTGGTAAAACAAATGCAGATATTCTGTCGGCGTGCCGTCTTGCCGTCCTCGAAAGAAGATGTTAAAGAGGATAACGTGAAGTTAGGAAAGTACTGTTGTGGAGCTAAGGCAAGAATTTACATTTTATGTGGTGGAAACTTTCCTAGGGAATTTACATGTAGGCGCAATATGACATATGACACACTACTTAGACGGGACTTCGAGGAGTAAAGAAACCCAAAGACATCCACTATTATCTCAATTGCGAAAAACATTTCTCGGAGAACCCCTTTCAAGCATTAAAGCAACTTCGCTTGTAGGTATTACTGCAATTGCTTCAAAATTTTCACGATTCTAATATCTTGCTATTGTATAATTCATTAAAATTTATTTTATTCCATTCAAGTTAGTCAGTTATCCATTATGAAAGTATCAGTCCAGTGGTTCTAAAAATGTGTTCCTTGCAAAAACTGCCTTTATATTAACGAATTTAAAAAAAAATTGTTCCGTGATCAGTTAGTTGAGTACTATACGCCATTAAAATAATATGCACAAAGTTGTGTATCAGACTGTATACATCACACCTTTTACCTAACAAGATTCAAAACTTCGTGGAGTGCATATATTTAAAAGATATAATATTATTAGTACTTAGTACTAGTACTTACTGATCATGGAACAAGATATTTATTTGAATTCGTAAATTTAAGGGCAGTTTTCGCAAGGAATACATTTTTGTAACTTCTGTATTAAGAATTGCATAATGGATATTTGATTTAAGTACTATGGAATATAATTACATTTTAAGTACCTAATTATACATTGGCAAGAAATAAATGTACAGTTAAAAATTAAGTTAATCCGCAAAATTCCATCAGAAACACCTAAAATTGCGAATCAGTAAATTGAGTATGCAATGAAAATATATACATGTCGTTGTGACAACCTGTATATTTTGCAGCTACCAGCCATCAGCTCACGAATAAATATGTTGATTTATTTTAAACATTACAAACTTAAATTTGATATTTTATAATTATCCCTACCGGATAAGCTTACGAGATGCATTGCTGTGTTAAGTTAAATGTAAATAAATTTATAAGTTGATTTTCATAAGGGTGTAACGGTTTTTTACAATTGTTTTAACAATTTATTAATTTCTGACGTTATATGTATGGTGATATGTATTGTTAATTTATTTGGAATATGTTTATATTATTGTTCATTTACATTTAGTTTTCTCAATCCTGAAGAATACATATGAGGCATCGAAACTGGTCGATGTAGAGAAAAATAAATATCTGACTGCATTCCAGTAGTGTTTAATTTTCAATAATAACATCTACCTACTATTTTGTTTTTGGGAAAAAATTTAAATAAAAAGATAATTGTTTTTTTAAATGTGTAAAATAAGTTGGACAGCCAAATTTATTTTTGCACATGACAGAGGGCAAAACTCGTGGCAGCTTATTCCCAAAGAAAAGTAATTTATTTTAAAGGTATTTGACCTTGTGTAAAAAATATTTTATAGCAGACGTTATTATTGCTTTTTCTATGTTCATTTTCCCATTCCATTCGAAATAATTCGTGAAATCAGGTCTTAGAAGGAACCAATTGCAATTGTGAATAGGCTCAGCGTTTATTTATTACTTTCAAATGAAATTCTGTACCCTTTGGGGGAATTAATATTCCGGGCATGTGCTAATGTAGCCTGGAATCGTAAAGAAACCAAACCTCTCTCAAAATGCTTCCTTTCTCAAAGAGCATTTCTAACGCAATTAATGAAAACTTCTTAAGTTAAAGACCATCAAATTCCATCGGACCAATAAATTTTTGATTAGAAATGCTAAGTTATGTCTCTAGACGCAAGTAGCGTTTACAGCGTTTAGCATGGGAAGCTGAAGTTCTGGAAGCGAAAGCCAATAAACTATCTTGCAATGGCGTATTGTCGCTGCGCTTCGTCCCGCCGCCCTGCTCTGTCGGCAAACTTGTGACCACAACTTGATTGCCGCAAATTCACGCCAGATTAAAATGCAAAATTGATCAGAAGGGAGAAATGGGAAATTCTAGTTTACTACGGTCTGAGAACAGCATTGCAAACATTATTTGTGATATTATAACTACTAGCTGAGGTTGGTACCCGACGCTGCCCGGATAAAATAAAGTTTTGGTTTACCTCCACTCCCAATGGTTCAATCGAATTCAAACATACCTGACAATCTGACTTTGGTCAAAGGAGACCTGTGTGTATAATTTTATGAGTATCGGAGAAACAGTCTAGATGTAGATACAAAACAAATGGACAGACAGACAGATAGAGCAATAAACAGACATACAAACATTCAGCTTTATATAATATTAGAATATGTTTTATACATTCAAAACTATTATTTGTTAAACCATGTGTTGCCATTTTCATAACAATGACATTGAAATAGCCTTAACAAATTTGAATAATCAACATATCCTACAGCATATTATTGTATTAAAGGAACAAATTTTAATTCAATTTGCCGTCAAACAAAATACTTTTTGAACACAATCCATAAGCAGTAAGTTATCTTAGAAAGTTCTGAACTTAAGGATGCGCTTAGAAGTGAAAAAACCGTAACACGAAGTCTGTAATGGTAATGTTTTTAACCCGATATTAGTCAAAATCTTACTATACATCTTCATTTTATTTTTAAAAAAATTTCTGTAACTGCTAGTGCTACGCCAGCGACACTTTAAAACTTTTACATGGCTCATTTTGCACATCATGCTTTCTGCATAAATTTCGGATAAACGATATAACCTACAATTAAAATGATTTTATACAATGAAAATATATTTATTCCTAATTGCATTATTCTGAAAATTATTATACTACCTAATAAATAGGTAGTTTATTTTACATAAAATTCATTGCAATTTGATGAATTTTGCTCCCTCTTCTTTCATTTCTACTGCAAATTACATTTATTATCAGGTATTCTTATTTAGCATAAGGCAATCTAGAAACTCTAATGATTCTATTAATATATTATTTATGCCTATTGATTGTTTCTATTTGCAGAAATTTCTGCAGATAAAGTGCATAAAAATCTGAAAACGGTTGCGAGCACGACCTTAAGTCGATACTATAAATACTACATGGGCCAACTTGGGCAGACGATGTAAAATTCATACAACTCTTGTAATTTAATATTTAAAAAAATATTACTACATGAACGTGTACTTTGTTAACTTTTTTTAATCTATGTGTGGAAAATACACCATTTTCTTCTTGCCAAATATTTGCTCTATTTAAAGCATTTTGCATTTCACCACGCAACGTTTTTGGCTCCAAATTTGTTATTTCTACACGAATATTTTGTTTAAACTCCTTAATTGTTTCTGTTTTGTTCATGTAAACCCGGCTTTTTAAGAAGTCCCACAAAATGAAATCAGGCGCCGTCAAATCTGGCGAACTGGGAAGCCAAGCAAATTCTGCATTATTCGAAATTAGCCGGTCACAGTAAAGTTTCGTCGGGAAACATAATAAAATTAAATCATTTTAACTCGCTCTTGCACTGGGTATGTATCCGTGATAAATTTTCATAATTCTTTATTATCTGTAAAAAAAGAAATTAAAATAAACCCCACCAAAGTTATACTTTCATGTAGTAAAAAAAATTAAAAATATTAAAATTACAAAAGTTATATGCATTTTACATCAGTCAGCCCAAGTTGGCCCTCTCTTTCAGTTAGTTTGCAGGTATGAATCGCCTAATTTCTTCTGAAATTTATACAAAAAATGTTTCCTAATGAAATCATCAAAACAACAAAACAAAACAGAGAGAAACATAGTAAAATAATGACAGAGAAACATAACCACTACCAGAGGGTAAATAATGAAATGAATAATGCCGGAGACTTAATTGATGCCGATTTGACAAACCGCGTTGGTTTGTAAAGAGCGCAGATATTTTCAAAATGATGAATTTTACAAAATGACACTGACATGGGCCGTGTTAATCATGGGCTTACACCGAAATTATTTCAAGGGGGCCGTCAAATATGACAGAGCGGGATGATGATGATGCTGATGTTAATTTATGTATTTATAATACTTACGTTTCTTTCTAATGGATATGCAGTGACAACAGAAATTTAACATGCGGAAATTTGGAACGCAAACAATATGCAATTATTTTTGTGTTATTCATTTTAGTTCTACATTAAATTAAGATATTTTAGATAAATTGTCGTTATTTTTTGTTTGTAGAATTCTATTTTACTTAATAATCTGATACAATATACAACAGAACAGGGACTTGTGTACTTTCAGGCCCTAGACAGAAATATTGAACGGGTCCCTTAGCGTTTGAAGGATAAAAAAAATTAGATGACAGAAGGAGTCAATTCGAGAGTCAATTAAGTAAAAATGAATAAGTGTACAATTTTTTAATTTATAATAAAACAAATTATATTTATGCAAGTCCACTAAATACAGAGTGATACACAACTTCGTGCATATATTTTAATAGCATAATGTGCGCAACTTAACATGGAACTGAAACATTTTTTTCAAAATTCACAATAATTTTAGTTTACAGTTTTTTTAACATACAGATTTGAGTCACTGTTTTCATATGGAATTACATTCTTGCCATTGCACAATTAATTAAAATTTTATTTTATTCCATTCATAGTTAGTCAGATATCTAATATAATCAAAAATCTAGTAGTTCCAAAAATGTGCTTCTTGCGTAAACTATACCCTTACTAACGAATTTTTTTTAATTCTTTTTGTTCCCTGAGCTGTAAGGTATATATGTATAAATAAGCCATTAAAATATATGCACGAATTTGTGAATCACCCTGTAGAGGTGTATATACCTACTATAATAGATAAAATATGTATAAAAATAACAAATTAATAAAACCACAAAAAGTGACATAGCACCGCTGACAATAACTGTGAAAATTGCCCCCGCAAATGTAAAAATAGAAAAATGATGCGTGCAATGTAATCCACGCGGCCATTTGTTTATCGCAGTGACAGATCCAGAACAAAAAGATGAATTCCAGTCAGTCCTCGTTACGTTGAAATTATTGTGAACCCAATTTAGGCAAGGTATTTCCGTCTGCTATTAATCTTGATTTCAATACAACTTATTCTCTTTGGAATAATATGCAGGGTATTGCCATTATCACTGGTGCATGGCATTACGTCAAGCACAGTGTGCAATAATGCAATATTAAATTTCCTACGGCTATACACGATAAATATTGAATTACATTGCACGGAGAATAATTGAAATTTTAACTAGTTGTCGTCATACCATAGAGACGATTGTTCGATGTATCGTCTAGTCTAGGAGGTAAAACTAAAAATATAGTTTTCCAAATTTTTATAAATATCATGTTTTGCTTGAAGTTCATACAAAATTGACTCAAATTATTAGATTTGAAAGGAATTTGCACTACTCAATTCCAATTTTGAAGGAAGGATTAAATGTATGAGAAAAAGAAAAAACATTTATGTACATAGGTTACATCTATTCTATTAAATGAGCAAGGAATTGTATGTTTTTACGGTCATGCTATCTCGAAAACGGCTCTAACGATTTTCTCGAAAGTTGGTATATAAGTGGTTTTCAACCTCAAGAATCTAACGGACCAACTCAAATTTTCCAGAAAACTCGTTTTCAGCGAGTTTTTCACTGTTCAAAAATACAGTAGATCACGCCTATACCACGTCTATTCGAATATTTTACTGTATACACTTCTGAGCGTATCTAATTGCCGCGCTGTGACTCTATCTATGACCATATAAAATTTTTGATTCCCATATAAATTCTTACCTGATGTTAGGTGGCCAAAATCAGTACCTATGGCCATACCTATTAAATAAAATTTTTGATTCCCATATAAATTCTTACCTGTGTTGTTAAGTGATCATACCTAAATAAATGAAATTTTTGATTCCCACATAAATTCTTACCTGATGTGAGGTGGTCAAAAACTCTACCTATGGCCATACCTATTAAACAAAATTTTTGATTCCCATGTAAATTCTTACCTGATGTTAGGTGCCCAAAATCAGTACCTGTGGCCATACCTATTAAATAAAATTTTTGATTCCCACATAAATTCTTACCTGATGTGAGGTGGTCAAGAATGGTACTTATGGCCATATCTATTAAATATAATTTTTGATTCCCACATAAATTCTTACCTGTTGTAAAGAACGGTACCTATATGGACATACCTATTAAATAAAATTTTTGATTCCCATATAAATTCTTACCTGATGTGAGGTGGCAAGAATGGTACCTATGGCCATAGCTACTAAATAAAATTTTTGATTCTCATATAAATTCTTACCTGATGTGAGGTGGTCAAGAATGGTAACTATGACCATACCTATTAAATATAATTTTTGATTCCCACATAAATTCTTACCTGATGTGAGATGGTCAAGAACGGTACCTATGGACATACCTATTAAATAAAAATTTTGATTTCCACATAAATTCTTACCTAATGTGAGATGGTCAAGAATGGTACCTATGGCCATACCTATTAAATACAATTTTTGATTCCCATATAAATTCTTACCTGATGTGAGGTGGTCAAGATTGGCACCTATGGCCATACCTGTTAAATAAAATTTTTGATTCCCACATAAATTCTTACCTGATGTCAGGTGGTCAAGAATGGTTCCTATGGCCATACCTAATACAGAATAATACCGTACCAGATGTTTACCAAGATGAAGATTTTTTCCTTGAAAATTTGGAAGCCTTTACATTAAAAAATCTTCAAATTAGCTTTTAATACTTAAAATCATTTACTTCTGTTTGTTATGTTTTCTGCTGGTTTTTCAAAAATTTTATTACCTAATCATTTGTTATTTTAAAATTTATTATTTTGTGTAATTTATTAAATAATATTTATTGTGTTAAAAATTTTTAATTTTATTTCAACTAAGTAACCATTACACATTCCATTATCCTCTTAAACAGGTACCTAGTCAATTGATCAAAAAATAAATTCACAAAAAAAATCACAAAAATGATGATTAAAGACAATTTTATAATTTATTTTCAACCGAAAAAAATACATACATGCAATTTTTAGTCATTTTGTAGCATAAGATAAGATATAAAACAAAGCGAGAGTTTGGCTAATGAGACCCGATCGTAGATCGGCATCCCGATATTACTATATTATGTTATTAATAAAATAAAATAATAATCTACAAATAGGTGTTACATTATGTAATAAATAATAAATAAACAGTAAAAAGGACTTTTAGACTAGTCTCACTAAAATTATCACTTATATACCCAAATAAAGTTTTGTATATATCACGCCTGTTAAGCTTGAATTATATTATACTTTTTTCGGCTAGAAAAAAGAACTTTTTAAAAAAAATACCTACTTAATTCCTAATTCGGATAGAATCTATAGTCGCACTGACATATTTTATTTGGCTGATCGACCAATACTGCCAAATAAAAAGGTTGGTAACACTAAATATACGTCCACTGCGCAAGTCTAGTATGAAAATTGGATGGTTATTCTTTAAGACGAAAAATGGTGGTTCTAGTATGAAACTTGGATAGAAATTTTCCTGATTTAAATTATCCAAGTGTGCAGTTTATAATAATTAAGTATGAAAACTTGTCAATGTTTCTAGCCGAAAAAAGTATAATGTATAATTCAAGCTTTACCCAACTTAAGTGTGTCAGTTTTACATATTGTGAATTATCGTTAAAATTATGTGCCATGTTAAACAATAAAAATTATGCTGCACAAATTTCTTAAGGTAAACTAATGAAATGAAGATAATAATCTGATAATCATATTAAAATGTGTGATTTCTCTTCTGCGGGTGAAATCTGTTCAACGTTCTTACTTTTGTTTCCCTGGGTTGAATCTGAACTCCTCTGCCATTTATAATGCATAATTATCTACTTGACAGGAACGCCGGTTATTTTAAAATGCATGACGTTCTTTTGACACTTTGTGAAATGATACTGCTGTTATTTTGGCAGTTTCACTAGATGAAACTAATTATTTTGCCAAATTTCGACGTGGACTACGAAACAACGGGGGAGGCAGGCTTCATTAAAAACATCCCATGAATTCAAAAAATTTTACATGTTTTTATTTAAACTTTTACATACAAGTACAATTCAATTAATTCATATTTAATTGTGCAAGTAACTGTATTAGAACCAATTCATTGTATAAATATAAATAGGTTTGAATCCAATTAGGTACACATTCCAGTTTCAACTGATCAAAAATTTTCCCCTTTGGTGTACTCTCCACGAACAATGAGCACTCGTAAGTTGACAGCTAGAAACCGCACACTCAGTAAAATATATTTCTATATCACTATACTGGTGACACATGACACAATATATGAGGCTGCTACACCCAAGTTGGGTAAAAGGCGTAATAGATTAACTATGTATTGCAAACGATAATTGTCAGATTTATGTGCGTTTACTTAGCAACAGAAAAAAAACTGTTAAACAAACTCACTAGGGAGTAAAAATTAATAACAGTATTCAGTACAAATCTTAAAACAAATAAATAAATTTATTATATAGTAGTCAAAGATAAAGAATTATATTTCCCACAACTGTAATAATTACAAATTATACGTATCCTAGCTGTTATATTTATATTATACACTTTAATTAACTAGCACCAAAATTTTAATTTTTTCCGACAAAAAATAGATTAATTACTGCTCAAGAATAATAAGAACTTAATCAAGTTGTCTAAATAGACGATAACTTTCTATATAGGTACGTGTCAAACATAAGTATATTATCACTCTTATCATAGTAAGTGAGAAATCTATCAATTATGCTAATGAAATAAATTTAATTAGATGTCAAAATTATTATCTTTGTGATCATTCATTAGTCATTACAATGACTGTGTGTGTTAGTGAGAGCAATTGATTAAGGCTGATTAACAGGTAGTTTATTATTAAGCGTTCATTATTTTGGAACACTAAATAAACGTCGTAGGAATTGTACATCATTCATTTATAGCCATTTTACGTAAAATTAATCAATTTACAGAGAAAAAACAATATAGTCAACATTTTCATATGGATGTGGTATAAAGTTCCATAATAATTTTCGTTTTTATTTACATTATATCTACTTATACACTATACAAAAAAAACAATTAGTACCTACCTACTTATTTCATTCGTACATAAGTAGGGGAAGGTGGGGCAGAATGGAGTAGCGGGGTGGAATGGGAAAACGCTGTTAATGCGTGTGCATGAGTGTAGGGATCCATTAAATAATATTTTGACGTTTAGTCAGAGGTCAAGTTTGGTTTAGAAGTACTATTTGTTAGTGTTGGTCTTCACTTTCTGCCGGTTTCTACTTCTACGTCTGTGCGAAATTTTTCTTAGATTTGTATTTAATATATGGATGTTGAATGCAAGTAAGCGTCATTTTTAAGTTTTATCATAATGATGATTATCCAGTACATTTGTTATTTAGTCTTCTTACAATTTTGCCGTATATTACGGTGAAATTACTGACTATAATTTTAAAAAAAATTATTTTTGAAATGTTATGTAGTGGGGCAGAATGGTGGGGGCGGAATGGGATGTTCTGCCCCACATGTTTTATCATAAGGTTATGTAGGTATGTGAATTATTTTGTTTTATATATTATATTCAGATGGTGTGTAACTACAAAAAAAACTGAGCGGCAAAGCTGGTCGTCAGACAACATAAAACGTGCTGTAGAAACTGTCATGGCCTTTATTGTGATCATGGCCTTTATTGTGATCAACTTGTGTCACAAATGGGCACATATGACGTGCGCGGGTTTTGACAACTATGACGATGAGTCTATATTGATTTGATAATTAATTATTAATTAATTATCAAATCAATATAGACTGCCCCACTAGGTGGGGCAGAACGGGGAAAAATGATCTTTTTTCCTTTGCGTTTTTCAAGTACAATTTATTGATTTTGTATAATGGTTTTACTATAAACATGTTCTACAATGTCTAAATAAAAGAAAAAAAAATTATTTTTTAAAATTTCTAATAAATTCGTCATGTTATCACCCAAAATAAGATTCTACCCCATTCCGCCCCACCTTCCCCTACATCAGACTTTTTACCTATCTTTGGTGCGGTAGCTTCATATTAATATAGATGTACAGATTGTATCATAATTTTAACTTCTAGTACATACCTTTTACATACAGTTTGATATGCTGATTACGGATCAAAAGAATAATTCCAAAAATAAATTTCAAAATATACCTATATATGAAAAGAAAATTTTTCATGCCACTGAATAGATACCTAATTATTTTAACATATTTTTTAATAATTCTAATTCTAAAATAATGTATATAAATCTAAGTAAGTGTTCAATAAATTTATTTTTAATAGTAATTATGCGAATCCAGTGAATCAACTTAAATTGGATCGTGTAAATAACTATAGGTACCCTTAATTTTTCGAATTTCTGAAAAAATATTTTTAATTCGTAATCAGCATATTAAAATGTATATACCCTTAACGTAACGTACTCGTAACTACTAGAAGTTATGATACACTCTGTATATTTTATCGTGTGTGCGATTGCCAGTCCATCAACTTACGGGTACTCTTGCCTGTTAGTGGACAGTTTGATTAAATTACAAACACTTTAGAATACCTGATTTTTATGAAAGATTGATTTCTATACGATTATTAATTTTATTTTCGAATATGAAGAAAACTAAAACAAATTCTTAACCTCAGAAATTAGACAGAGATGGTAAAGTGTGGTTTGGCTAACTTCTTTTTACCACGTTAGTGTGTAGCAATATTAATTTTGTTGCGAAAATGACAAACCATAGTTAACAACACATAACTACAGTTAACTACCTTTGCGAAAAATCGCCTTTTGAAATTATTGTAGTCATTTTATGATATGAAAATACTACGGTGATCTCTCTTAAAGTGTAAAAATATGCAGAAAATTAAAGTGTTGCAGTAAAATATTTAAAGAGTAAATTGCACCGAAATTACATGCTTTGTCGGTTACATTATGATTCATTCCGAACTTTTATAAACTCTAATTGTTGCATGAATGCATTTATAATAATCTGATATTAATGAATGCATTCCAGATTTTAAAAACTTAATAGAATTTCCACTAATTTAATTGTGAAAATTAATATTATAAAATCAAAGGTAAATTTAATTTATATGATAACACATAATATAATTAACCGCAAAATTTATTAATCGACTTTCGCCACAGGAATTGAGTAGGTACATAATAGTTAGAATTATTACATAAAATAATATATTAATTTTAAAAGTTTTCTATGTAACAGAATACATAAACCGTAATTATTGACATTTATAAATAAATTGACCGTAAGGAAAAATTATTCTCTCTGTTATCTTTTGAAGTGAATCAATTTCATCTGTCAATATGTTAGTAATTCTATTCCTAATTATTATAGTTTGTGCGTATAATAATAGCAATTTGAAGATATTACATTTACATTTAGTAATAGCACTTCAACACATATATTTCCATATAGGTACCTACTATCTATTGTGGGACACATAAAAGAAAAATACAATGAAAAAGGTATACTATTATTGTATGTATATTCAGTGTGTATATTACGTAATAACGTGACATATATGAAAAAAGCACAAAAGGGAATAAATATTTGTAGAGTTTTTTCATAATATCAAAAGTGTAAATTTACGTTGTTGGTACTGAAAATTTAATGCACATCTTTTGTTGTTTGAAATTAATAAAACTTTGCTACAATATTTTAGTATTTGAGTTCATCGGTGGCTGTTTCAAACAATAGTTCTTTTGTTTCAAGTAATTTATAACTAGCTTTGTTTTTAAGTTATTGTTAAGATGTCCGACCAAGATATATTTCGACTTTTAAAATATCATCTACCTACTTAATTATTGTTGTGCAAAACTACCAACTTTTTAAAATTAACTTCTTCATTATTTATTATTTATTCTATTTTATTTAAATAAAATTTCATATTTGTGTCTGTCGACAAATAGCTGAGTATGTAACGTGACCGAATGTGTTTCTGAATTCAGATTCCAGATATTCGGATAGTATCTGGATTTTAATATAGCCGGAATTCGGATTTTTTCAATCCGGATAATCCGGTATCCGTTATTCGGAATCCGTATATAATTGGAGCCCGGATAAAATCGGTATCCGTACCAAACAAGTATAAAAATCTAGATAAAATGAAATATCCAGGTCATAAAATTTATTTGGATATCGCAAACAAAAATGTGCATACGGATTCCGGATATCTTTAAAATGAATTGTGGATGTATCTGGATAACGAATATTTTATGATATTTTAAATAAATATTATATAATATAAATTTAAAAAAAATTGTTTCTGTATCCAGTATTCATTCTTGTCCTGTTATTTGGCTTTTAGCCTGTTGGTCAAGTATTCGAAATAAATAAATAAATATTTTATGTAAGGCTTTATCTATCTAAAGTATGTATATGTATTATTATTAAATGTATTACTTATTTAATGGTCGTAGAAAAAGGTGTACCTATATTTTTTATATGATGCTGTAGCATATTGTGTGATTGCAAATGAGCCGTACATCTTGCAATGTCCAGTACATATTGCAGTATTGATTTGTGATTTGTCTGATCCAAGTTCGAATCCGGAATACGAATGGCTTTTGCAAAGGCCGAAGTCCTCACAAATAGAGAGTAGCGAAATAGCTGAATGCATACATGGTGTTTTGCTGTTCGTTTTCATTTAGATAGCAATCGTTTCACAATACGAGAACAACGAAACACAGAAACACTCCCGAAACACCAAGTGAGAGCATACTGAAGGAATGAAGGTTCCACGTTCCTTTCTTTCCGAGTTCTTTATAAAATGTTATCATTAACTCTTTGTTCTTCCAGCTCAAACTATTCGCTCGCTAAGATTAAACCTACGTGATTTCAGATTCCACATGAAACGTTGCTTTAATTATTGTTTTCACTGCGCCAGAGAGAATACATTTTATTTGTCTGTGCAACAAAAACCAAAAGAAGACTATCCACTATCAGCTTGCGAATTTGACGAGATTACTTGTCTCTTGTCTTTTATTTCTTGTTGATAAATAGTGCTTCACATATTTACCGCATTTTCCTGCAAATAAAACTCTAAACAAAGGTCATCTATTCAGGGCCGTAGTCAGCACAGGATACATTTGTTTAATAAACTTTACTTTTTACAAATTTATTGTACAGAGTGATCGTGATCATAAATGATTGACCGTCCGTTTTCTGCTCAAAACTGTTCCGCGGAAAAAAGTTAGTACCTACTCATTTCTTGTCAAACGAATGCTATGCAGTGGCCAATATGATAAATTTTGAGTTAATTATAATGTTTTTTTTATAAAGCAAAAATAAAATCAGAACTAAACGGCATGTTTCATCATTTATGATCAGCTTGTAGTGCCTAATACAGGATACAGGGCTCAAACTATGTCTGAGGAAAACGGGTCAAAATAGAAGCTTTTTAAGCCAATTAACATTTTGTTATTTAAAAATCATTTGCCTAACTATTCAACTAAAGACGAATTTTGGATTTATGATGAACGAACAAAGCAAGTCTACCTAATAAACTAATCAGAATTATAAAACTTATTTTGTTTAAATTTGTTAGGTGTGAATGTTATTTGCATGAACAACTCATTTCAATTATTTATACATACATATCTACAGAGATATCGCCGAAACAGCCGAGATACGTCATCATTTTGTGAAAAACATTATTACAAGTAAACAAATTTGTATACAAAAATTAATAATAAGATTTATAAACATGCCCACGTGTTATATTATCATTATATGAAATTATATTATTTATATAATTTAGTTATATTTTTTGATGAGATGACATACCTCGGCTGTTTCGGCGATTCCCTGTATAACGCCTTTTATCAAATTTGAATGTGGCAGCCTCACATATTGTGTATCATGTGGTTGAAAAGTACACTATTATTATTGTTATTATTTTTTTAATCTAAGCTTAACTACGGCCCTGGATGTGCAACTGATCGAAGAACTAAAATAGATCTGAACTTGAAATTTTAGTGTGATTGGATGAAAAGTTCATCTACAATATAGCGTTTTTGATGTCTTTGAAATAGAGGCTGTGAAATTTCAAAGGCAAGTGTGGCAAACAAATGAAAATGTTAAAATGTATGAACTCATTATTGTTATCCTTCTGATTTTGAAGTTTCCGCTATGAAATATTTTTCATTAAGCGAAAACAAATACGCCGGAAATAACTTTGACCTGGGTAACAAATTTCGAACAATAGCAAGAAGCCATGATTAAATTCTTTGAAGAACATCGACTTTTATACGACTCAATACGATTTCATTTATCAAGACTGCAGATTTGTTCCCGCTAAGCAAAGAAAAAAAATATTCAAGATCTGAGAAAATAAAAAAAGCACATCACAATTGGACTTCTTCATTTAATTCTCGCACCTGAATATTTAAGATGTTACGAATTCGGTCGCCAAAAGATTTTAATTTAATTGTAAATTACGCATTTCAATCTCTTCCCGACCGACTTAAAGATCCGTAACGCAATATCTCAGCTTCCAATCGAACTGTGGATCTCAACATTTTTTATCACTCCAAGTTAAATTGGATGATTGGAACCCTTTATTTAAGAGGAATCTTTACACCTTGTGACAGTAAAGGCTAGTTTTTAATGAATGTAACCGGTTACTTATTCTGTGGTATGTAAAGTTGAACAAAGACATTTCTATGTTATGCCTCCCTGTCATTATAGGGGAATTTTGCCTAAAATGACATACCACTTTTTAAAATCATTATTGTGGTTTTATTTATTAGAAAAAATAAGTTATTTTTAAACCAATTGTACAAGAATAGATAAATTTAATATAAAAACAACTAAACAGTATCATATTTTATAAAACAGTGATAATTTTTTTAAATATACCTGCTATGTCATTTTACCAAAGTATTTTTATAACTGTTTCTGTAATTCTTGAGTAAAGTATTATAGTTTTTTAAATGCTTGCATATGTCACATATACATTGTTTGCCTGTTAGTGGAGAGTATACCATAGGAAAGCTTTTGTGAGTGAAACTCAATTGTGCACCTGAGTAGATTCGAACCTGACTTGTCAGAGCCACAGTTAATCACATAACGCACTCGGCTTTCCATCTTATTATAATTATTTTACATTATTTAAATAAAAAAAACTGTATCAAAAGAAGAGAATAATCATGTCTTGGGAAAAGTTTTGAAGCCCCTGACACAATAAAAGATGAAAGCCGGTGACACGCCTTTAAAGCGCGAAATAGGATGAGTCTGAAATATGATTTAAGAGATTAACTCAGCTCAATGTAATAGAACCACAACAATATTGTTGTATAGAGCAACCTGTTATGTATTAATAATATAATTATTGCATTGCGTATTGTTAATTTAATTGAAGCCTGCATTCCACATTGATTTGCCATAATGAATGTAATGAATAATAAGTGGAATTCTATATATCCTTCTCATTTAATATAAATGCTTGTTTATGTCACCCAGAAATAGATCGATGCTATAATTAGAATTGACCGAAAATAAGTTATTGAAATTGTGCGACCGAACTGTGACGAGTTCGCAATTACCAGAAAACGGAACGAGCACCAAAATTAAAATACAATAAATCCGGGGTTATAAGATTTAACACTAGTATAGAAATTGCTAATTTATAATTTTAAAAAACAATTGTATTGTCATTTTTAAATATTTACATGGTTGTAGTACCTTAAAAAATAGTGTAATATGTAACTCAGATGCGGTAAATTGCGTAATTGTAATTCTATAGGTTGCACCTCGCACCCCATGCTACAAACTTACAACTGCGGTGGTAAAGAAGCATTTAACTCCGTTGGTCCATAAATAAATATTACTTTCCTAGTGATAAATATTAATAAAACCTTTTACCCAACTTGGATGTGACAGCCTCACATATTGTAAAACAGCGATATAGACAGTGGCGTATTATCCTAGAAGCCCAAGAAGCCCGGGCTTCTGGAGCAAAATATTTAGGGGTGGAACGGTAGACCACATTAGTCAATTTTTATTTTTAAATACTATACCTAAGTATTTTCGAAACTAATTTAAAAATTAATTTATTTTAATTATAAAGGCAAAAAGAAGAAAAATTCACTTACAGCACATTTTCTTTTCATTTTACACTTTAATTTTACCGAGTACGACATGTTATTCTCTAAATTAAAATTTTTATATTGAATGTTTACTTTACTGCACTAAGAAACAAAAACCTTTAGTACTTATGTTTTATTTATTATATTAGGGTGCAACAAAATTTAAATGTGTTTTTCATGTTTTTGTTTACTGTCAAAATGTCATGTGAAAGTTTATCGTGGAATGTGATTATTATTAGAAATACCTATACGTTCTTCTTATTTAATTTCAGTATCTATAATTAAATAACTTCAGGTGATTTTTGAGACATTTAAATTAAAATTTAACAAAAAAGGAATCCTAGTGGTTTCCTGGATTTGTTAGAATGTAAATCTGACTTGTTTTTACTCCTAGTTAAAACAGACTAATAGTAAGATGTAAGATGCCAGCATCAGCATCTCAATTATGTGATAATTTCCCCTCCTAAAACGTCAAATTTACAAAGTAAGTTCTGGGGAAAATAGTTCCCCACGTACATCAGAAGAAAAACAAAAGATAATGATAATACTTTATAAGGAAGAAGAAAGGAAACCGTTCTCGGGAAAAGTTTCGTTCACGCTTCATTGTAAAGCGATTGCTATCGGAATGAAAATGAAGAAGTGAGCGGCGAGCATGGATTCGCTTTTCTGATCTATCTATATTCATGGCTTGCGCTTTAGGTGTTAGGTTAGACCTCCCAAATATCAGAAGTAGCAGCATCTCTAAGGAACCATACTCAAAGTATCTATACTTACTGCCAGCGAAATTGAAAAACTTTCCCGGAAAAACGAATATGATATCTAGAAAAGCTGAAAGCAATTTAATAAAAACTACAATTATAATAAAAACTCATTTTTATTATAGTTTTTCTACACCTACCACCGAAATTCGAACTTTCGACATTCACTGCACTCTTCGAAAATGCCATCTTATATACAAACAGTAGAACGGCCGTGTGGGAATGTTAATCGAAGACGCAGCATGAGCGTATCATAATGATTTAAACATGCATGTTTCCCATATGTTGTTATGACACCGCTTTATCGATCAAAAATAAATAATGTCAATGTGTCAAAGTGAACTATCATATTATAGTGCATGTGAATTAATGAAAATATAAGTAAATATAGAGTTGTAGAAAAAGTATAGTGTGCAACACTTGTCGAAATGCTATTACATGCTCGTGTTTCTTGCGAAACTCCCCTTCGGGTTGTACACAATATGCTACTTTAAGTCTTCTCTCCATTTTTCAACGAACGAAAGTTCGTTATTAGTTCGTCATTTTACATGGGAGATTGCCAATTAGGTATAATATATTAAAATCCGTGCGCATTGTATAAAGCATTTCCGTTGCTGTTGGAAATGAGGGCATTTCAATTTTGCCAAGGATATTTCCTAGACTACTCTGCTAAGAGAAATATTGACACCCACGGCATATAAGCTTTTAAGTTCAAAACAGTATAAAATCTGTTGGCAGTTCTATTCCCAATGAATCAGTATTTTTTTAAATAATATTTTAAGAAGAATCCGCATGACTCATTTTTTGTTAAAAATTTTGACGCTTATTTTTGTCCGATTTTCACTTCATCTCCTTATTTTTTCGTCAGTCAATTGGTTAAGGAGGTTGGTGACCATAATTAAAATGATGATAAGAGGCTACCTTTATTACACTTTTGAGATTGCATAAAAAATAATATTTCAATTTTCGTCTATCCGGTTTTTGAGTAATTGAAAATTTAAATTACGCTCGTTTTACATAGACTCTTATGGCAATTCACTAAATCTTTGTTTTGCATGATTTAAATTATGATAAAATAATGGCCTTTCATAAATGTTGTATTAACATAGTAATGATGAATTATTATATTATATTATTATTATACTACGAGTAAAACGTACGAATATTAATTATTGTTATTATTGGTATATTATTGGTATATCACTATAGTTTAATAATTGTTTATCAGTGGTTTACATGGTATTTCGCTTTTTGCTGTTACCAAAGATCATATAATTTTTACCTTTTAGAAAAGTAAGCAATAATTTTTCTAGAACCTACGTAAATATCTATTTAGATGATGTATGAACATAGTTCCGGATACCAAAATTTGCAAAATTAACGAAAACGAGAAAAAAATTGGAAAAATAATGTAAAAACTACCCAATTTATTTGTAGGCGCCGGGCTTCACAAGTATTTTACTCCATAAATATGTAATTTCACTCAGACTATTATTATTTTTTTGTCTCTAATCTGAAAATCAATTCACATATTAAATATCGTGTTCATTGGTGTTCATCTACTACTAGTGCACCTCCACCCCCTCTCCCCCGCCGCGGTGTTCCGTCGTTCTTTGCGGTTGTGTTCAACTCTGCGGATTATTCGAATGTTTACCGGTTAGCTGGTTTGCCGGTTCACCGACAACCGGTTACCAGTTCATCGTATCACGCACTAGTAGCGTTCTGTTGGTATGTGTACCGTACCCGGCTGTAGCCTACAGTCTACCCTTTACCCTATGCGCTTGTATTCCCTGTTATAGTATAAACCACACACCGACGCCACAGAGATTATTTTAGTTTAGTATTTATTCAGGTCATGCATTTCAATAGAACACGCTGTGAACACAGAGCGAAATTCGGGCTTTCATCTTCATCAGTGATTTGATGGAAGAAACAAACAAAAAGGTGTACTACGGGTACAGTTGTCGAAATGCGAAATCGAACAATATGGCAGTACCAACCCTAACCCTATTTATGAATCCGTTGCATTATTTATTTTATTTATGATAACTGCACACATGGATTCTTTGAAGATTCTTTCATGCTTCCAAATTTTGAGAAAAAAAATCCTGTTGCCTGTCAAATAGCGACGGCGCTAAATTGAATCTTCAATTTGGGAACAACAAATAAATTTCGTATTGCGCATTCTGTGTGATTTGCTTAAGTGATCTGATGACCCAGCATTAGAACAAAAAATTAGAAATGAATTATTCTAAAATTGTGTAATAACCAATTCAGTGACTTGTTTACCTCTTTTCAAAACTGAAGCTTTGCAGACAGAACAGAAATACAGTCCTGCATTATTTATTTTACGTAAATAAAATCTGCAAATCGAAATCTCCCGCAGCACTTCGCATATCTTATTCTTCCGTTGTATACAAATATGTGCTAGTGCTCATAACATGTTTGTTTAATAAATTCCTCAGCTCGTCTTAGCGCCGAGGAAGGTGAAATATTCTCCAATCCCTGCAAATATGAGTGTTTATCATGCTTAGTCACGACTTCAACAACTTGGAGTGCAGTTGATGATTGGCAGAGCCGTAGCCAGGGGAGGAAGTCAAAATTGTGCCCTGATTTATCGTAAATATCGTAAATTTTATAAGATTTTTTATACGGCCAGTGGTTAGCTCAAAGAGTGGCCGCCTAACATGTTAGCGGTACCCAGTTTAACCCCAGCTACCGACAATAATACCACTCTAGATCCGAGTGATTGGATTCCTCTATCATAACATATACCATTCTGCAATAAGGAGCTAATTCTGTTGAATAGTTACCATCAAAATAAAATAAATAAATAAATACATGCATACATATCTCACACCTTTTACCCAAGTTGGGCGTATTAGTCGCACACTATCAGTCATGGATATACATAAGTAGATAAAAAATATTTTATCAAGTGTGCGGTCAACTAACTAGTTGTCAGTGGAGACTGGAGACCTGGAGAGTACACCACAGCAAATAACATGAACATACAAACATATCTATAATGACATGATAAACTTTTAAGAAGTATTAATTCGTGGTATGAATGTTAGGTTGGTAAAATATTTTATAAATAATTATGGACCATGCAAGAAGATAGTAGCACTTAGGGTTGTGGCTTTTAGAACTAACGAACTCCAATTGCATTGAAATACTTTTACCGTTTTACCGACGACGGTAACATTATTATAGCATCGAAGCCGGAATACCACCGGTTCCATTGACCGAATAATTTTACTTGCATTAGGTAGTGACTCCCGAACCACTCAGATCTATCTGAGGTCGTTTGTCAGAGCTACGAATTATTTTTTTATTAGTACAGTTCACAGATTGAGCGCTCTTTTGCCTTCTGTCACGCCTGTATGAATCTGTTCGATGTGCGATGGAACAACCAGTATTGTATGAGGAAAAATAGAAGCGCCGCTATTTTCATCGCACAGAATCGTATAAAACTATGCCACTAATTTTACGACGATGTATTTGAATTACTGTTCAAACTATCTTCACATTATTATTTTATTAAAGGGTTCACTATTTCCAATATTTTTTGTAGTGATTTTATATAAATATTCATATAATTTTTTCCATACAGGTTTGGCACCAGTGCAACATATTTTACGAGTAGTGTGATGAAATTGTTTATATTGTACAATGAACAGAATCATAGGTTGACATGAGCATTAGCCTCTTGACCAGCAATTGTTAAAAATGTGACACTATTATCTATTATATGATAATAATAAATATAAATATAAAAAATTCTCCCTGTCTAATGTTTCATCCTGACTACGGTCCTGGTGATTGGTCGGATGTGCTGTTTAAGTTCTTGTTCTTGTGTTTGTAACTATACTCATGCGTATGTTCTTCTTCTTCCAGGTGTCAAAGGTGAAAGTTCAGGAGTGCAGCGTTTACAAGACGTGCTGGGATTGTCTTGGAGCCAAGGATCCTTACTGCGGATGGTGCTCGCTGGAGAACAAGTACGTACACAATATTTTACTATATTTATAAAGAATTTATCAATACAACTGTCTTACTTATTTCTGGGCTTATCGGTACTTCACACGATTTATACTAGCGTATTGTGAAGTGTAAAATAGCGGAAATAGATTCACAATCTCCTGGTATTAAGTTATTTGTATTATTAGTCCAAGAACTAGACTCTTTTCAGTACGAGGGTACGAGTACGATTTAATAGGCCGACCTGAAAATAAGGTTAAATTCGTACCTACTCAATTATAAGTATAAGTGCTAAGACTATGAGATAAGTCGTACATGGCGTCTTAATAACACGCCAACTACGAGTTGACTCGGAAAGTGAACTTTATTTTTAACACCGTCTACGAAGTACCGTAACACTCATAATGTTTTCAAACAAAATTACCAACTTCAAGGGATAATCTATGTAGTATAAAGTATAATTATATAATACATATTGTCATCAAATCTGTACAAATTAGATTTAATTTTCATCAATGCTAACTTAAAAGCATAACCTCAACAAGTAGTAAGTTTTTTTTAACTTTCTGAATAATGTACTTTTATTTATGTATATTGTAGTGTCCTGTTGAAGGAATAAACTAATTCCGAAAGCTTGGCAATATGTAACTTAAAAGAGTATTACTTCTTAGTCGTCTACCATTTGACTGTATAGCTGTGAAAATTATTTTGTTATATATTATTATATAAATACAAAATTTAGTATAAAAATATATACCTATTTATTTTTGATCATACATTTTGAAGCAATGTTGCCATACATCGCATAGAAGGCAAGATTAATCTTGCATGCAACGTACGTACGAGTTACCTACGCCGAAAAATTAGTACTTACTTACGAGTTATCTAGTAGTTGGCTCCAAAAAGGGAACGTCTTCAACACTGGAAACTTTACTTGGCGGCCAAACCTGAAGTTGGCTGCAAGCTGTCAGCTGAACAACGCGTTGTGGCCGTTTAAAAAAAAAGTTCTGTTGGACTCAAGAAGGGTTTTGTTAGCATAGATTAGTTTATGTCAAAAAAACGGAGTTCTGTTGGACTCAAGAAGGCTTTTGTTAGCATAGATTAGTTTATATATTAAGCCAGAATCCGATTTTTTCCGCAGCCATATTTTTTCCAGTTTTGAATATTCCTTTACATGCGTTTTCTGCATCAATCAGATTCCAAATTTGAATTTTCTATGAATGCATTTTTATGTACGCATTTTCTTGTCTCTGAATTTTCGTTTGTTTTATGATTCCGGGCAAGAATTTTCTTGTACTTGAATTTTCTAGCTCTGAGTTTTTTAGATTTGAGTAGGCACCCCTCCAAAAATAGTATTTTTTAGTTATACGCCAACTACGAGATATCTCGCTGGCGCAGTTCTGGCGCAAGAAGATTATAATATAAAAGATTTTATTTATATGCAATGAATAAATTCGATTATAAAAATAATAAGGAAGAAAACATAGTGGCTTCTGACGAAAAATAAAAATATTATGTGGCATTCAACGTGTTAACCAGCCAGCGCTTCCACAAAATTCCAATTTCAATTATAAGTACGAACGTTGAGCGCTGGTTGGTTAAATTAGCCACTTATACTTATAATTGGGTAGGCTTGAATCTAGCTTAAATCTCGCGCTTGCAACAGTTTCTGAAGGTTATTACGATTTTTGTGCCGATTTCGCAAAATTACTCGGGAGCTATGTGCTCCCTTCTTCAATTGAAAAAATAATCACTAATGACAATGAATTATTAATATTTCTTACAATCTTTGTTTAATTTTTTCTTCTAAATTTTGTATAAATTATTATTACCTACTTAAACAATATTTTGATGTTTATAATAGATTTCGTTTCATATATTTTTAAGTATATTCTAGTTCACAATAGCGCTACACTTCATTAATACATATAACAATAATAATAGCAACAATTATAAAATTACAATATTTTGGTGGATTATAAATTCAAATTTATAAGCTTCTCTTTTCTACAGAGCAGGATTTTCCCATTCCCTAATTATTGGCTGTTCCGGTCAGTAATCAGTAAATGACTAGTTCAGTTTGCACTTTTACCTACTATGTTACCGCTTCAGTTACCGGTTCTACGTTTTAACGATTTACGGTCAAAGGATTCGCTATGCAAATAATGTATCTATTAAATTATTTCATTAGTTAATTAATTAATAGCTTTGGATATAATTTCAATGAGTTGGAATATTGGAGTGTTTTCGTGTTTGTGTAAATATAATCGGTTAGGCCCTGCCTCTCAGCTATGAATTGTTATACTGTTAATGTATACTAATATTGTAAACGTTAATTGCTCTGCTGTACCTTTTATAACTATAATACATATTTAATGTAATACCTATATTGTATCTATTGTGATATAAATTATTTATTTATTTATTTAGGGCCGTACCAAGATAATTTTACCTGGCATATTCTTAAAAAAGAATATTTTGAAGAACAAGAAGTTAAATTGAATTAACACTAAAATATAAATAGATTTATTTACTCATTTCATTATACAACTTTAATTAACTATTAGGAGATACGTATGTTAAACTGTTAAACATAATTATTAGTCTACTGGCACCAAAAAAAAAATTGATAGGTAGGTACGTGGAAATTTATTTTTGAATTTTTTCTTTTTAATCTGTAAACAGTATCTTCGTCAATATATTTTAATGTCATATAGTGGGTACTCAACTTACTGATCGTGTAACAAAATTTATTTTTTTTAATTCGTAAATTTGAGGGCAGTTTCCGCAATAAGCACATTTTTGAAATCACTGGATTATTGATTGCATAATTGATATCTGATAATCTCGATTAACTAAGAGGAGTTTAAATTAAATTTTAATTAATTATTATTCAATGGCAAGAATAGTAAATTTATGAAATTCTATATTTTAAAACAGTATTCCAAACCTGTTTGATTAAAAACCCTGGTAATCAAAATTTCTAATTTTGAAAAAATTCTTTCAGTTCCGTGATAAGTAAGTTGAGCATTATTTGCCATTAATATATATGCACGAAGTTTCGAAACACCCTGTATATAATACGCTTTACGTGTACTGTAATTTGTAGATATACATTATACCTTGTGTGCGATAGTGCGATTACCGGGTTACCATAGCCGTCAACTCACGGGTATTTATTGTTGTTAATGCACTAAAATGTGAATTCAAAAGTTTGCTATTTATAGGATTTCAGATGTTCTTAAAATGTTCTTAATGTTTGACGTATCAAAAATGGAGTAAATATTTGTAAATATTGGCTTGGATACCAAATCTACCATATTAATATAGTACTAGTCTCACATTACGAGTTCACGTAGATATTAGTCGGTAAATACCAAACCACGTATTGTTTGAATACATGATTCAAGAGATTCCGATGTTCTAAACCTTGTTGTCTTCTAATTGTCTACCTGGTAAACTAATGGCAAAATCAATACTCAAACTGCGGCCAATCAATTCGTCTAGCGATATACTAAGGCATACATAAATAATATTGTATGGTGTTCTGTTAGTTCGGGCCTAAATTACTTCCTATTGGTATTGTGATTGTGTGTAATGACAATGCAGCAGTACTGTCAGACTAGATTAATATTTTCTATTCGATTTCATGTCAGGATTATTTAAATATATAAATCACTATTTTCCACTTAGAGTTAGTAATGCACTTGAGCTTACCGCAAGTTCTCATACTGTTCTCTTTTTTTGTTGGTCACGAATTTTCACAATAAATATTGATAAGAAATCACGTCCATTTGTATGGTTATTAATAAAACATAATTTACACACTACTTCTCACTTTATACAGGTGATTCACAACTTCGTGCATATATTGGTATATATTGGCATATATTTCAACTTACTAAACACGACACTGAAATACTTTTTTCAAAATTTGCAATATTACTTTTTATTCCAAAACAAATTTTAAATTTCAACGTATTTTAGGGCAACATTTTTCTATTATTTCTAATAATTTAATTAAAGTTGTATAATCATTCCATTTAGGTGTTAAATTTATTTGATTTGCAATTAGTAATTATGCGAATAACTAAAAATGGACCGTGTACACTATTCCTTTAATTTTTCGAATTTCTGAAAAATTCTTTTTGATTTGTAATTAGAATATATAGGTACTAAACTATATAAGTACCTTAATCGTGGCAAGTTTTTCATATTTTCTCTGTAGGTACCTGTACTTTATTAACTAGGTCAGAAACACAAATTTATTCAACATAAAACAACAAAATAAACTGCATTTTGTCGTTTTAAATCAAATTAAAAATGTATCATTTTAAGTGTTATAACTGTCTAATTATGGTTTATGCGGTTTTATATTAAATTTCATACTAACGATATTCGCAATTTCAAAAGTATTATTAATGCCCATAATAATAATGAAAATTACGCGACAAATTCTTATTACTTATTGATATTATCCTCTTAAAACTTTCACATAATGCGCGTTCGAGTAATTCGATATTAAATAATAACGTATTAAAACAGAACATTAGCAAACTTAAATGTCTAGCAGCAGATTATCTAAGCATATGCTACTGCTGCACATTATTAATAATTAGCATTTCCTAATGTGTCCGTTATACATTTATGTGATTCTGGTAAAGAAAACAAGAATGCATTGATTAAATGCACGGTGTATAATTTGTAAAATGTATAGAAATTACATTCGATGCGGGTTTACTGAAGTGTGCGGATAATAAAATATGTATGAGTTCCAGAAAGTATATTACATATTTGAGTGAAATATATCGTGAGGAATTATAGTATGAAATAAATAAATTATCGAAATTCTTAAGGTGCAACATGAATCAAAGATTCTGGCTGTATTATTAAATATTTCAAACTGAAGAATCATGAATTGGTGAATCGATAAATGCAAAGTGCTGTGACATCAATTAGCAAAACTTGGAGCTAATTTTTTCATTTTATAATCCGTTTTATGCGTTTTTTAATACACCAAAATTAATTTTTTCTTTTGTAACCGATAATATAAATTAGTCGAAAAAACTTGCCTTTCTGGTAATTTTTTGAAATTATTTAACAAAACACCGAAAGGTGTTTTATAAATTTCTTTCTATAGCCGTGTAAGCACAACCTATACGATCATAGATTTACTTTTTTGCTTTTAGCAAGAGATGCGCCTTAATGGAAAGAAATTTTAAGGTTTAAATGACTGGAATCTGCCATAACCAAGTTTTGAATGGACGTAATCATCACTAAATTTAGTACATGTGTCATCAGACAAAAATACAACCTTAAAAATAGTCTCAAATTAAACAATTGCCAACAATGATTGCATTTGTATACAAATTTTATTTATGTATTTAACACAATAGTATTTATAGTCTTTCTTCGCTTCTAAATTCAATTGCGAAGTTAAAAATTGCTGTGATGGACATGAGCGCACGCAAACTTTTTCCAAAGGAGTTAAACAAAATGACGATTCAAATTAACTTGGTATGACGTCACAACTAGGCTGTGAAAACTGTCAAACTGACATTGATGAAGTAGCAATTTTTAATTTATTGTATTTTATTGGGAGTTAAGGTGCCAGTACATTTAGATTGCTTTATGAACTAAATTTTGGTGTATCATAACTTCGTGTACCTATCTACAATGTTAAAGATATATAGTTTGCTATTCTAATTACAAATCAAGAATAAATTTTCAGAAATTCGAAAAATTAAAGAGCAGGTCCATTTTTAAGTGCCACAGAATTCGCAAAATTACTATTAAAATAAATTAAAAGCAATACCTTGCATTAAATAATACTCGTAGAATCAATGAATAAAATAAATTATACTCGAAATTATGTTTTATATTGAAACAATTTTTATTAATTACCTGTACATAATTATCAAACAAGTAGCACGACAAATTTTGCCATAAAAAAGTAGAAACTATTTTTTCGAATTTTTAAAAAATTCTATATGATTCGTATTCTCAGCATATTATTATCAAACTATGTATTATGCCCATATCGACTGCATACTCGAAATTATGTATGTATAGTCTTGCTGATTTTCCGCACAAGTTTTGAATAATGTAAAGTTTAGAATACCTAATCATCAAAAATCGTATTTTACTATAATAACTATTTTGTTCATTATAATATATTTTTTTAAATACACATTTTTTCTAAAAATTATCCTTGATTTTAAATAAAAATACTGAATATAATTTTAGATTTTTCTTATTTTTTTAATTTTGAAAATTTAAAAATAGTCCTAAATCAAAGTATTACTAAACTACGAACGACTGTATATGTGAAAGGTATACTGCCGCCTTAATATTTGTCCTGCAACCTAAACCAAATTTGATTGTAAGCAATTTTTTTAATTACATGCGTTAAACTTGTTTTCATTAGTTCGCCCTTATACTAAATAAAACTAGACCATTTCATTATAAGTGTGCGCAATGAATGTAATATTTTCAGAGTGAAATATCTAGCCCAGCAATAAATCTAAATGCACATTTAGTGCTCCTCTAACAGGGTTGTTTTCACATAGTCTGTTTATGTTTTCGTGATAGTTATTCGGCAATTTATCCACTCGTTGAAGAAACTTCCCCGCCCTTGGTTAATTATGTGGATTCCTGCATTCTACATTCCTTGTTGCTTACGCACAGGGTAGAGGGGCACCTTCCCCCTGCCCCCTGCATCTTTCGCTGTCTCTGGAATGAACAAATTGCGACAGAATTCAGGTGTACTAACACCAGCCACTCTGAAAATTTAGGATTCCTTTATTAAACAAGTTTCCCGAACGAGAAAAATACAAATTCTTAACATTTCTTGTAAAAATATGTAATATTTTTGTCTTGGGAATTGCAGCTTTCGCCAACTTTACGTGATATTAGTTTTGGGGAAGGTTGTTTATTTTTTCGTGTAATTAAATAAACTCACTCTGCTGATATTGATTTTTCGAGGTTGAGTGTGATTCGCCACACCTTTCACTTTCCCTTTAAACTAAAGAGGAGAATATTAATCGAACACATTAGATGTGATTAGATATTCATTGTTTTTGAACGATATTATTTAGAGAATATTCGGTTTTACTTCGGTATTCGGCCTCTTCGGTGCACTTAAAAATATTTGCTTCGGCCGAAGCAGTGATAAGATTCGGTAACTCAGTCGCTTGAAATTGTTATATTCACATTTTGTTTGTTTGATATTTATAAACATGCATAATGTTTTTATTTTATTTGTAATTTACAGTATGTAGTTTATTAATAGTATATTATTTAACGAACACACAATCACAATTAAGGCTACTATAATTCAAGGGGATGAAGGTTTAAAGTTTATGTATGTGCTGAAGCTGGCTGTAGGCGAGTTCATAATCATCCGAGTGAATTATAGCCATTTTGTGCGAGAAAAATACGACGTTTTATCTACGACTTTATATAAAACATTTCCTTACAAATTTTTATTCATAAATATATTAACTTAACATCACATTTTGGTGTGATAACAATTCTTATTATAAAATAGTATTGTATAATGTGCTCACAATACAATAGCGTCTTATGGCGGGATTTATCTTACTACATAGTTACCTACATAATGAATGTATTATTCAGTGGTCGTAGATAAAGAATATAAGAATATTGATTTCATATTATTCTTATTAAATGTTCAGACCTGAGATTTTTAACAAATAAATTGTATTTTTCCAGATAAAACTTTAATTCCAATACATTTGTTATGTTAATGATTAAAACTTTTGTTTAAAAGAAATTTAGTTTTAATGAGAAAATTGAATTTGTACTAGTTTTTTAGTATCAGATCAACAATGCATGTGTAAGTGTAATACCGAATATTCGTTATTCGGTTATTTGGCTAAATCCCGATTCGGCATATCTCTAATATTATTCAAACAGGTCTAATGTTATTGTTATTTATCAAAAATACAGAATAAAGCTTAATCTGAAAACAAAAACATGGAACAATGTTTGTCTACTCGGTATATTCAGTGTTTTAGAAATTTAAATTTTGATGTAAAATAAAAAATCGGAATATTAAATAAACAGGAATTTTGTCTGGTGTTGTGTAGCAAAGCAAATAATTTCCCGATTATCAGATCCCATCAGCAAAGCGAACGAACAAACGAACGAGCCCTGTTCCCTGTTTTTGGCCAACCACCAACGAAATACATTTCCCTGCTAAATTGATTAATTATTCATCTGCTTCAATTCAGTCATCGACGAGCAACCGACAGAACTGAATCGAACTTTACAGATTGCCGTTTTGCTTTAGGCGTTTCCCAGAGCGAACTTTTTGTTTTTTTTTGTTTCACTGTTTTACGTTTGAAGGAACAAAAACACAAATATCGAAAGTTTCCCAGCTCTAACAAAATATAAAACAAAATATTATACCCCAGTAACGATTTTCCAACCGAAATTCATTAAAAAATAAATCACTTTTCTTTTGCTTCAATTTCGTTTTAATTTATAGCAAATTCGAGGAAAGTTATTTAAGTTCTCTTTTGAGAAATAGATCTACAATTTACCGTCAAATAAATCTATCTCTTCTCTAATAGAATCCTTAATCCCCGCGATATTTATGAATGTATTTATCTGTACTCCAGATGCAGCTTACGATCGGATTGCCAAGATGCTGCCGAAGATCCGTTGTATTGGATCAGCTACAAGAGCGGTCGTTGCACTACAATTACAACAGTCACTCCCAATCAACTTCAAAGAACCACCGCCAGAACGGTAAGAAATTACTATTCAAACTAGATCGGACTTCGTTCAAATCAATATTTATTACATTTGAATTGATGAAGTACATCAACACAAACACAAATACGAGTTATATATTTTTATGAAATCGTACAATAATGAGTTAGTTCAAATTCACAATGAATGTAAACGTAAGAATCACAAAAGAATAAGAGAAAATTTTTTAAATGTTAAATTTCCTACAATAAAAGTTTTGAATTATGTGATTATAAAACTGCATAAATCTTACCTACAGATACGTACATACGTAAAAAATGTAAAGTTGAATTCAACTTTAAGTATCTGTTACATTTTTGTCTTAGAAAAGTCCATTGAATCGTCCATTGTGAAATTCAGGATTGCTACATTAGTTCCGCAAAACCGTAGTGAAAAGTACAACTTTAGCTCCGATTTTTTTCGACCAATCGGAGCGCAACTTGTGCACTCGATCGCTGACGAGTATTGCCGAATTGGCTCGAATGTCAGACTATAGTTGTAGCTACCCGTAATCATCATTTATTTCGTGTTGACATTTAGCTTTACCTAGTGTTACGAAGTTAATATAATTTTGAGATATCATAAAAAATATAATACACAGTATTTCATATCTTTAGGAAAAAACTAAATGGTGGATACCTGCTACATAACATTTTAGTTTTTTCAAAATTCGCTTAATAAATTGCACTCTAAATGACGAAATAACGTATACTTATTGTACCGCTGGTTTCATAGGCTTTTTGTCATTTTTTTCCTGAAATTGTGAAACATTCTGTATACCTCGGCTGTAAAGATATATTTATTATCCATGTGGGTATTTTCCTCGGCAAGCGCCTCCAAAGATAGTAATTATATTCGTAATAAAAATCCATCTTTACAGCCTGGATATACAAATAACTACTATGCACTACTGTATCAAAATTGTTTGTTTTTAACTTGGTTACCAACCATGGCGGTTTTGCGTGCACAGAATGGCTCATTTCTAAACTATGCGGATATGCGTGCGCAAAGTAGAAGCGTGCGAAAATAGGCGTACGGAGAAATTCACTTTCCGCACTCCTCGGGTTGCTACTGCTCGCCCAATTGCCTTCTTTGCGCACTAGATAAGTACACAATAATATTAATATACTATTTTAACACATGAAATCCACAACTATATTTTGATACAGTAGTGCATAAAACGTTGATCGTACCTCAGGCCGAAAGACAGATTACACTGGACAAAAAAGTCCTTCGCAAGCGTCGTGCCTCAAACTTCGTCGGCAGGCGTAATACTTTCTTTCGGACCTTTATACGTAAATAACTATTATGTTTCATCCTATTTCAATGGTGAATTAATGTTTCAGCTCGAATTGGTTATCGAAAACTTGCCGACTCTATCTGGGCAGTTTTTGTGCGCGTTCTCAGCGCTGGATAAGACTTTAATTACCAACGCAACAAGGAAACCGTATGGTGTGAATTGCACAACGCCGAGGACGGATCTTCTGCCGTCGATTCCGCCCGGACAACGTAAGTTTGCAGACAATTAAATTCTTACTCTTGTATCACTTGAGTTTAGAAACAGAACTGAGCAAATTGTACGGAGAAAGTTCGCCATTTTCGGGAAATTAATCAAACTGGAACGGAGATGTTTTTCTTCTAACTTAATTTATGTTTTAATAAAATTACTTTGCTAACGTTTACACAGTTTCAAACAATTTCTCTTTGTTATATTCTTTTATTTTTATACTATACTTACATTACTTAAATATAAGAATAAATAAATGACCTCAAAGCAAAGAAATCCTTTATTTTATAGGTATGTTTCGGTCAGCCGAAATATATGAGAACCTTAATTTGTTAAGTTACAATATAGTTGAATTCAGAATGAGTAATAAATCAAAATTGGCAAGAGTTGTATTGGATTTTTGCCAGTGTTGTGACAAATAAAACTACCAGAAAAATCAGATGGAATGGAACTTTACTAGGATGGTCATAATATGCTGCACGCTTTGTATCTGGAATGGAAGACGGAACTTACATCTCGAACAAAAGAAACACCGCTATAAACGGTCCAATTATACCCTTTGGACCGTAACATAGACGTAGATAAGATTTGTTTATGCATTTATGTTAACTAAAAATAAAAGTTCTTTATCAAAATTTAATTTTTTTCAATGTATTATATTCAGGTAGTTACATCTTAATTATTTAAATGACTCTACCTGACCCCGAGAATCAACTGAGAACTGAAACGGTAGATCTCTACCGAATTGAGTTATTTCGATTATCCCTGAGCAAACAATTATTGGCGCGTCACTGGAATATCTTTCACAGACTGATTTATTACTCTCAGTCATTCTGAAATCAACTATAGTATAATCTATCTAATAAATTTATCTTTAAAGTGTTATTCGATCTAATTATTTAACTTTAAATTGCGAAAAATTGATTTATTATTCATGCTTTACTACACTATGTACCTCAATAATTTACATTATTATAATAATAATCCGATATGTTTAATAAGACAGTAGCTGCGCTGATTTAAGCACAGCTTTGTGCATGTGATGACGTAGGAATCCGGAGTTCCGTGGTTCAAGTCTCTCGGCCGGCAGTGTGTGATTGTTATTAAATTGCACTCGGGAGCTTCAAGCTGACCACTTGATCATCATAAATGTAGTCTTGGTTGCATAAGAATCTCTCCGTTGTCGCTTTGGTATTCAAAGGTCGTAGCACGGATTGAAGCAAAAATTATGCTTGTCTTGAAGTCATTTATTCATATATTTATTACTCTATAAATGTATACAAATATTTGAATTAAATAACGTTTCAGATCACTTCACGGCAAAGTTATCGGTCCGAATGACATCGGGTCCAGATTTTGTGGCCACCAATTTCACATTTTTCGACTGCAACACCTACAGTTCATGTACGCAATGTGTATCATCTTCTTTTCCTTGTGATTGGTGCGTGGATGGACATCGTTGTACTCATGACACCGCTGAAAATTGTCGAAATGATATTCTTGTTACTGGAATTAGCGTAAGTCATCAATCATCATATAGCTTAACTAAACGCGGAAAATCCATTTTAAAAATGAATCTTTGGTATGAGGTATGTTCGTTTTAGAACATTTTAGTGGGAATCTCAACTTGGCAGAGATTAAACAATGTTTATATTCGTTTTTGGAAACATGCGTTGCATTTGCGGCAAATATGTGCATCGTCCAGATCTCCATTTTTAACACATATGATTTTTATTGCAGAGAATCGGTCCAAGTTACAGATCTGGTCCAGCTTTTTGTCCCACAATAAATGCTACTGTTGGAAAATCGCCAGAAATCTTGGTTTCTTCTGGTATTAAAAAGTCTATCCGGGTTAAAGTGCACATTATTGGTCAATTCATTGTTCAAACACGCTTCGTTTGTCAGTTCAATATCGAAGGAAGAGTTACTAGCGTGAATGCGCAACTTTTAGGAGATACTATTTACTGCGACCCCATGGAATTCTCTTACACTTCGAGGGCACCGAATATTACAGCGACATTTGCCGTCATTTGGGGTGGATCAAAGCCCTTGGACAACCCTGACAACATTCACGGTGAGTAGTAAATACTGTTATATTATCTAAACAATAATTTAACTCTAAATGTTTTCTATTTTTAGTGGTAATCTACCGTTGTCGAGATATGGCGGACAACTGCGGTATGTGTCTCGCTCTAGCTGAAAAATATGGTTGTGGTTGGTGTCAATCTTCCGACCGCTGCGAAGTAAAAGATCAATGCGAGCGCGGTTCGGCCGTATGGCTAAACAGAAGTCAAACCTGTCCAAACCCGGAAGTTTTGTCATTCAACCCGCAATTAGGTCCTTGGGAAGGAGGAACCAATATTACTATTCAGGGTATCAATTTAGGAAAACAATATGAAGATATATACGCTGGAGTCAGCATTGCGGGAATTAATTGTCAGCCATATGACCATTTATATGTAAAAACAAAAGAGATTGTCTGCAAAGTTGACGGTCCAGGAACAAATGAACCTCGATCGGGACCAGTTGTAGTCCGAGTTGAAAACTACCGCGGTGAATCCAAATCTCCGTTCAGATTTGTAGACCCGGTTATTGAAGGAATCTCACCTAAATTTGGACCAAGATCTGGAGGAACTATGTTGAGAATCACTGGTAAATTCATGAACGCTGGTAGCACCATCCAAGCATTTATCAATGACTTACCTTGCCAGATAATATCGTAAGTTGTTTTCTTGAATCTTACAAAAAATGTACCTAATTATAATATATTTGTTGCAGTACTGAACAACATCAGGCTCTTTGCATGACAAGCGCAGCCAAAGAACCGATCAGCCAAGGAAGACTTCATATGAAATTCGACAAAGGAGACAGATTTTTCGATAAAGAATTCTTTGAATACGTAGAAGATCCGATCATATATTCTGTTGAATCTGGGGTAGCTAGTCAAATCAAAGTTCCTAAAGGTATTCCGGCTGGTGGAATCAAAATCTCTGTTGCGGGAAAGAATCTGGGATATGTGCAGAACCCTCAAATGTATGTCTATTACGAGCAGAAGATGTTTATAAGTGTAAGTAAAAAAACAATATTTATTATTTGAACAATCACCTTATTCTTGTTTTATTATAGCCATGTACAGTACTTGCAAACACAAGTATGATGTGCGATTCTCCTGTTATCGAAGCAGATGACTCTAAACTGGATGCTGAAAAACCAATGCAACTTGAATTTGGTTTCCGGATGGACAACGTTTCTGGTGTTCAAAATCTAACCATTCAACACAAATTCAATTCATTCCTATTATTCCCTAATCCCATTTATGAACCGTTTAACGAGGATGTTAAATATTATAAATCAGATTACCTAACTATCAACGTAAGTTTTGTAAAATTATATTAAAAGGCATAGTTTTTTATATAAATGTTTACATATAGGGTCAACATTTGGATCGCGCATGCCAAGAATCCGATGTAGTCGTCCAAATCGGCAACCAGTATTGTAATGTCACATCTCTATCTCGTCAACAACTAACCTGCAGACCTCCAGAAGGTCAACCCCCTGCTGTAGATGAGCTCGGCCAGACAAACGAACGTGAACTGCCCGAAGTCATCGTCATAGTCGGAGGAACCCTAAGATACGCGATAGGAAAATTGTCTTATTCCTCTCCGCAAGGCATAAATGGAGCTTTATCGAAACCTGCATTGATCGGAGTTATTGTAGCCATTGTAATTTTGTTAATTATATTTATAATATTCCTAATAGCGTATCGAAGGAAGAGTACGGAAAGCAACAGGGTACTAAAGAATATGCAAGAGCAGATGGATATACTAGAGTTACGAGTAGCGGCAGAATGCAAAGAAGGTAAGAGTGTTTTAATAAAATTTATTGTTTGTTTTCTACATTGTGATGTTATCTTGTAGCTTTCGCGGAACTACAGACAGAAATGACAGATCTGACGGGCGATTTAACGTCTGGCGGTATTCCATTCTTAGACTATCGCACTTACGCAATGAAAATTCTCTTCCCAAATATGGAAGATCATGTTGTCTTGCAATGGGAACGACCTGAACTCCTCCGCAAAGAAAAAGGCTTGAGATTATTCGGCCAACTGATCATGAACAAAACATTCCTTTTGTTATTTATTAGAACTTTAGAAAGCAACAGATATTTCTCAATGCGTGATCGAGTAAATGTTGCTTCTTTAATTATGGTTACTTTACAAAGCAAGATGGAGTATTGTACGGATATTTTGAAGACTTTACTTGCTGAGTTGATTGAAAAATGTATGGAGGGAAAGAGTCATCCGAAATTGTTGCTGAGAAGAACTGAAAGCGTTGCTGAAAAGATGTTGAGCGCTTGGTTCACTTTCTTGTTGTATAAATTCTTGAGGGAATGTGCTGGTGAGCCGCTGTTTATGCTGTTCAGAGCTATGAAACAACAAGTTGACAAGGGCCCTGTTGATGCTATTACTTCAGAAGCCAGATATTCATTGAGCGAAGAGAAACTAATTCGACAATCCATTGATTTTAAACCTATGGTAAATACTTTGTAATATTTAATAGGTATTCTAAACTATATTTTAATGTATGTTTCAGACTGTATATGTATCAATCTCACAACAAACCGTATTCGTTGGCGGTTTGGATCCAAATACTGAAAACGTTCCTGTAAAAGTTCTCGACTGCGATACTATTAGCCAAGTAAAAGAAAAAGCTCTGGACACAATCTACCGCGCAACTCCATATTCACAAAGACCAAGAAAAGATGATTTAGATTTGGAATGGCGTACTGGAACTTCCGGAAGACTTATTTTGTACGATGAAGACAGCACCACTAAGACTGAAAGCGAATGGAAGAAACGAAACACCTTGAACCATTACAGAGTTCCAGATGGGGCTTGTCTTAACTTAGTTTCAAAACAGAGCTCTATTTATAATCTCAGTATTTTTTCAGAGAAGAATGATAAATCTCACAAGTAAGTGTACAATAACAACTTAATGAATGTCTCTGTATATAATGATGTACTTTTTTTGTAGATATGAAACTTTAAATCTGAGTAAATTCAGCTCTGCAAGTCCTCCACTTTCCCGTGCAACAAGTCCCTTGAACCACGACCACGACCAGGGAGTGAAAGTCTGGCATTTGGTGAAACACCACGACACAGATGCACAGAAAGAGGGTGAAAGAGGGAACAAGATGGTCTCTGAAATCTACCTAACGCGTCTCCTTGCAACGAAAGGCACTCTGCAGAAGTTCGTCGATGACCTCTTCGAAACGATATTCAGCACAGCGCATCGGGGTTCAGCTCTCCCGTTGGCAATAAAGTATATGTTTGATTTTCTGGACGATCAGGCTTTGCAACATGGCATATCCGACCCGGAAGTAGTACACACATGGAAAAGTAATTCCCTGCCGCTTAGATTCTGGGTGAATTTGATTAAGAATCCTAACTTTGTATTTGATATTCACAAATCAAATATTGTGGATTCGTGTCTTTCGGTCGTTGCTCAAACCTTCATGGATTCGTGTTCTACGTCAGACCATAGACTAGGTATGGGAGAGATTTGTTGGTGTTTGGTATTGTTGTATTTATGCTTATTTTGTATTTTAGGTAAGGATTCTCCCAGCTCAAAGTTGCTGTACGCAAAGGACATTCCGTCGTACAAGGAATGGGTAGAAAGATACTATTCCGATATCAAGATGATGCCAGCGATCTCAGACCAGGATATGAACGCGATGCTGGCAGAAGAGTCCCGACTGCACACCACAGAGTTCAACACGAACTGCGCACTACACGAACTCTACACGTACGCTATGAAGTACAACGAACAGCTGACGGTGACGCTAGAAGAAGACGAGTTCTCACAGAAACAACGGTTAGCTTATAAACTGGAGCAAGTGCATAATATCATGTCAGTGGAGTCGAATCCGTGATGTAGGTCTCTGTCGCGGGGTCACATCGCCCCCGACCCGCTGACTGCGTTGCCGCACCTGCCCCCGCTGCCATCCGTGCCCTCGTTGCCCCAAATGCCCACAATGCCCTCCGCCCCGCCCGTATCCCCACTCTCCTACCCCTCGGCGCCGCTGCAGCATTCGCATCAGCACCAGGAGCTCGCCTGTTGATGATGAACAAACATATAAACATATCCTTATTGACTACACACGGCCACTACGTCAATGTATAGTACCAGTACCAGTAACCAGTACATAATTACAATTACAAAGCGTGCAACAATCAACTCAACTTACAACTACTTTCATACGAAAATGAAAATGATATCGAAATGGAAATGGACTAATGAGGCAAAAGTCTGAATGCACGTGCACGTGAAATAGTTGTACATAGTTGAAGTGTGCAATCTTTACTGATAACGACAACGTAACATCAGCATTCAGCACCTGTAGTTACTGACAACGTGAAAACGTGACAACGTAATTCAGTGTTAAGTTGTTGTGTGTTGAGTTTCGTTTCTAGACTCAAAGACAATTCAACTCTGATTGTGTGTGTATTGGATATTTCAGTGTTGTTTTCGCAATTAACAGAGATCAGTGTACTCAGTGACTCTGGCCACCTGCATTTACCTATCGATGTGGTGGATTTTGATGTTGAAACATTTATAAATCGATGTCTGGAAGTTTTTCATTCAATTGGAAATATTGCCCTCATTAATATAACTATTGATATCGTACATGTAAAATGCTGTCATTCTTGTAACCAAATATCTCAGTGTTTAAACTAAACATTTTATTACTTGCCGTCAATCAATTTGAAGTTCAAGTTGATCGATGCCGCATATAACAGTAACATACGAATACGAGTATGATATGACAGTTTACTGATTCTGAGACCGAATGAATTGAGAATTTAATTGATAATATAACATTCCGTGTAATTATAACTCGTGTTACATCAATTCCATTTTGTGTTGAACGTGAACGTGATTCGGGTGCGTGATAAAGAAATTTGTCTCCTGTTTGAATCACGAATGTCGTGCATGTCAAGGATGAGTGTTCTGTTAATGGCAAGTGAAACATAACATAAGCTAAGGAATGATATGAAATTTGAACTTTAAGTGCCTCTGGTAGGATTTTGAGTGCTGTGTTTATAGCTATATTATAATTCTTATCATTTTCATCTACCTATTTGTTTTTTTATCTTACATATACTACACATAACGAAAACATGAATTACAAAACAAAATGAAACGAAATGAAATTAGTATTTTGTTATTTGGGTAAATTTTTCCATTTTAACAATTACCATTTGTATTTGTACGTATAAGAGTTGATTGAATTGAACGAAAACACCACTTGATATACTATGTTTGTTTACGGTGTAGCTTTGTAACACAGCTAATCAGATTCAGAACGATGGATCATCATATCAAATATCATACGATTACGAACCGAGTTTGAAATATAATGCAGGCAGAGTGCAGTTGCAGAGCTTTCCTATGATGATAATTGGATAATGAATAGCATAAAATAAAAAGTAAATGGAATTATTGTGCAAACCAGTATTCCCGACTGATGAAACAGTCATATGTTTGGCAATGCTTTTATAATCGTACATATAAATGAATGTTCTTATTACACTTGGTCCTTGTACAGTTTAATATTTTTATAAATTTTGTTTGTTACAATCGCAAGGATTGTCTTCCACAACCCGTCATGCGAAAAGCGTAAAATGCGTAAAAAGCGTAAAAGCGAAAGCGATACTGTAGTGCTGCTCATGGCTCATGCACACATCTTGACATTCATCAGTTACGGTGATGTACAATACAGTTACAGTTAACAAAGTACTTTTGATATTGCACACTTGTCATTGTACTATGCAAGCATTGTGAATGATCTTCTGTCGAATGAAATGAAACTTGTAAATGTGAGTTTATGTGTTTGTGTAAAAAGGCTGTGTACATTTTCCTCTAGTATCAAGCAGGCTCCAGGGTTCACTCAGTGTGATATAGCAGAGCTCTATAATGAACAATAATATTAAATGTCTCCTGACTGAAAGTGTAAGCTTGTGTGTTTGTTTCTGACTCCTTGTTCCTTCTCTCGTTCACTCGTTTGTTGTCAGCCTATTCTAGCTGCCCTTGTGACTAGATCCTAACAACAATCAAAATGAAATTTCTATGAAAATATACCAATCAACACCAAAACCGCAAAACCTTTTCACTTTTAAACTGAAACTGAAAAATGAAAACGATAGTGTGATGTGATGTTTTTTTACTTTACTTTACTTAATCTAATAACAAATCCATTTCATTCTATTCTCATTGTCTATGTTCAGTGTTAATTCTCATGAATTGTTCCTTTTGACAATGATAATTTTGATTGATTGTAATTTAGTCATTACTACATACACACACGTAACGTATACACAAGAAACGAAAATGTTTCCAATCGTTATCGTTAGTTTAATGCAATTGTCTGTAAATTTATCTGGAGATTCTGTGTGAAGACGCTGCACTCAAATGTAAATGTATAGTAATATAGAATACAGATTTAGGGTGCAGCGCAGTACGAAAAACTACCCGTCCTAATAATTTGCCAATTGTTAAACAACAAGTCATCAGAAATCTCCTCTTGAATTTACAGTTGATATTTGTATACCATACATTGATGCTCGGGCAATATTAACTTTAACATTTGTTCTTAATCAGCCCTCATGTATGTACGCCGCAATTAAATGTGTATATAGTAGCAGCATAAGTGTGTTTGCACCATAAACTAATATAATAGTATTATTGTGTGTAACTGATTGCATTTGCAATAACATGATTGGTATGTAATATCTATGTTATAAAAAAAGACTGAATGGATTTATTTAAAATACTAAATAGAAAATATCTCTAAAAACAAGTACATTTTATTTCCAATGATAATTTATTTTATAGTGTAGGTATAATAGTATTCTTTCACACACGGTAAGTATGTTGATTATTTTATTGTCCTTATTATTATTTTTACCTGACTTGACTTAAATATGTTTTTTACTTTAAGCATATTCCTAATCCAGGTATTGTAGTGATGAATTACAAAATAGATAAGTAGGTATCAAGCTTTAAAAGTATTTTAAGTTATGGTTCTGTAATAAATTTTTATATTTATTCAAGATTTAAAAAGTACATTGAGTATTATAATTAGAGACAATTTAATACTGAACTAATCTTATTTTCCTAAACATTGGATATTTGAACGGGAAATCTATTAAAAACAAGAACAAGAAACTTAAAAATAATAAACATTTTTTGATAATAAATTTCCACTTTCCAATAAGAGTGCCATCTATAGGGTCCTAAACTTGATTAGCCACATTCTCTTGACTTGACAGTTGGCACATGAGTGACCAGATGAGGTGTGAAGTGACCAGGGCCAAGATGAAATACAAGATAAGGCCAGGCGTGGCCAAGCTATTACTATTACACTAGCTATGAAATTCAAAGCAATATAGAACGTTACAATATTCAAGATTGTGACTTTATTTCTCAAATCTATGAACTCATGTTTAACATGTAAAGTTATAAAGACTGTCCCTAGGGTAAAACATGGCGATATTCTTGAAATACCAAATAGTCTGCTGGTTAATTAATTACTAAAAACAATCAATTTTTAAATAATATTTTAACTTACTGTTTGATGATTTTCCAAAATAAACTTCTTGTGGCATTTTTCAGAACAACGTAATGAATCGATAATATCAAACAAAATTTAATTGCATGCATTAATAAAGTAAATCATGAATGATTAAAATGCAAACATTAACTCCAATATAATTATGCTCGAAGCTTGGCACCTCTGCAAGCAAGGGAGGGTAAGACGAAAGACAAATTAATCCAGAAATTTGTTGTTGTTTTCGATTAAAATAAATAAATAACTAAAACTTTTAGTTAAAGACAGATATAATATGATAAATCTTGTAAGTTGTAATCTTGAAAACTATTGCACTTAGAGCGATACGGTTTTTAATTTTGTATTAGATACGAATTTTTGTTATTTCATATTTCGGACGCCAAAAGGGATGCTAGTAGACAAAGTATTTCGTCCTAAATTTGTCTTTACCGAAATTGCAAGATTTTTATCTCCAATTTCTCCTAGGGTCAAGTGAGGTAATTCTGAGACACCCGAAAAAAGAAGGTAAAAATGAGACACTCTTAAATATGACATTATCGTACACTTTTTTAAAAGTTAAATACAGTTTTATGAAGCCTTATATTTGACCTATCATTTAATAAAATTGTTATGTTTTTAAGTTATATAGTTTCATAGAAAAAAAATCAGAAATGAAATACCACATTTTTACATCTAAAATGTCTCCGTACATATTTTACAACTCTTCCGATATCTACAATATGGCTTATCTGATTGACGTAATATAAAAATCTGTCGTAGAAAATACAATGGGGATGCCATATCTGGATTTATTTTTGTAGTTACCATTTTAGTTTTTAACAAAAATTATGAAAACTTGTAGGGGTAAAAATGAGACATCAATTTAGGAAATAATGAGACATTAAGCGGGAAAAAATGAGACAACATTCAGTGCATTCACGGCCTTATACAAGCAGTGCAGCCCGTGGGGTGAAGATCAAATTTTTTTAATTTGAAGGATATGATTCGCCAAGAAAACATTAAAAGTACTTGGCGCTAATATCACGTCAAAAACGAACAATGCTTCGCACCACGGGCCGAACGGCTTGTATAAAGCAGGTGACTAATGTGGTAGCATTTTGTGTAATTTTTGCAGCATTTTTTACGACTTGCTACAAATGTATTTTTTGCATAATGTGGTTCAATAAAATTTTATTATTATTATTATTATTATCAGATAAACGGTCAAGTTAATCTGTTTCTGTTTCCTTATAAATAAGTTGGAGATTACATTATATTGTCTCAAATAATTGCAAGTTGATACGTTAAAATTAGAGTTGTTATGCTAGAGAGGACGAAATTTAAAAGTTTTAATTTATCTATACCTAATTCCGTATATTCGTATAATTTTAGTGCTTTTTTATTTCTTTCTATCAAATCAGCCAAAATGCCGCGTAATATAAAAGTAAAACAAAAAAAATTATTATAATATTACCTTTAAGTGAATGAGACCGATGTAAGTGAAATACATTGTATCATCTGTTAAATTTAAGTTATCAGATCCTAAAGAAGTCGCTATAGGAAGCAAGAAAAAAGTACGTGTTTGATACCCCTATTGATATTCTGGAAAATTAGAGGAACTATAATTTTTTTAAGTTAATTTTTATGTTGCTCTTTTAACTATCTAAATTATGCAGTAACTATAGTTTAGTATTTGTTGTTATTTTATTGTTTATTTACATGTTAAAACTACCTTTAAATTTATTAGAGCGAATAACTTTTTTTTAAATTCGTGTAGCTCTTTTTCTATTTGATATAATAAAATATTTTTTAATTTTTCATAATCAGATTTGAACACAGTATCTTATTTTTTATTCAACAAATCATTCAATGTAGAATACAAGAGAACTACAACGGTGTCTTTTAATTTCCCACACTTGTCTCATTTTTTCCCAAATTCGCGGGTAAAAATGAGACGCATTTTTTTAAATTTATATTTTTTACTAATATGAATTTCTACAATCTAAGTATTTCATTCAAACATCTGTAATGCCTATGGCACACCGGTCGAGGAGCATCGAGTAACTCCTCGATGAAACGATAGAACGCACCCCGTCCTCGACGAAAAATAGGGGCGCCGCTATTTTAATCGAGTTGTTCCTCGATGAAACGAATGTATCTCATTTCAGACGTATCTTTGGATTTGATTTCGCGCAAAACTTTGATGTATTTGTCACCTATTAAATAGAAATCCATCGCGGACGGGTGCGTTCTTTCGTTTCATCGAGGAGTTCCTCGATGCTCCTCGACCGGTGTGCCATATGCCCTGTTCACACGTTGCTACTTTGAAGACACATACGTGCTACTGTAGCATGAAAAGAAATTGAAATCGAAACAATTACCGCAAAAAATCGCTATCTACACACACAACGATCAACGATGTGAAATTATCAACGAGTAGTTCTTGATACTTTGATGCTACAAATTAGCAGCGCTGCTATTTGACAAGCGACTCAGATTTTTTCTTGCTACAGTAGCACGAATGTGTCTTCAAAGTAGCAACGTGTGAACAGGGCAATAGGCATAAAAAAGTAATAGTGTACACCTAAAACAGAAGATTTACTACGCACCGCACAGATTTTATAGTAAGAGTTTTAAATTTTGTCTCATTATTACCTCACTTGACCCTACCGGAAATTATAGACAGGCGTAATTTAGCTGTTAGCTTGATAATTAGAAATGAACCCGTTATTATCTAATTTTTTAATATGTGAAATTTATAAATATATGTTACCTACATAAATATTATTGTACTATAATAAATATTACTGTATCGTTTCATATTCACACATTGTTTCAATTGTACCTCTATTACCATAGGTATAACACTTTATTTAAAAAATAACCGATATATGTGGAGTCAATTATTAAATAAATAATCATTATAAATGATCAAATAATATGTAAAAATAAGTAAATTCTGTCGCATTAAATTGTCTTCTAATGTCAGTAAAGAATCTACTTTCTCACTGTTAAATATTCTAAATTCGAAACATTTTATTTTTAAATATTCAAATTAATGGGGGCTTATGCCTGTGGCACACCGGTCGAGGAGCATCGAGGACCATCGAGTAACTCCTCGATGAAACGAAAGAACGCACCCGTCCGCGATGGATTTCTATTTAATCGGTGACAAATACATCAAAGTTTTGCGCGAAATCAAATCCAAAGATACGTCTGAAATGAGATACATTCGTTTAATCGAGGAACAACTCGATGAAAATAGCGGCGCCCCTATTTTTCGTCGAGGACGGGGTGCGTTCTATCGTTTCATCGAGGAGTTACTCGATGGTCCTCGATGCTCCTCGACCGGTGTGCCACAGGCATTACAGGCCAAACTATTCTAGATGGCAGCCATGTTCAAGTCCCACAAAAATGTGATATATGAACGCACACACATTGTATCATATCACGCGGGTATTTGAAATATCAAATAATGTAAACAAGTATTGTAAACAGTACGGTGTATGGTAGTATATAGAAATTAATAATGGAATTATTATAATTACAAATTCAAAATACAAACTTCTGATATCTGATACTAAAACGTCAAATATATGGAGGGGGTAAAAATTTTAGTTCCTGGGTCTGGAACACTAGCGCCACTTTAAGCCCCCATTAAAACCATGCGCCAATGACCAGGCTGGTGCGACTCTTATACGAACCGCTGTAACCATCACGTGACTAAAATTTAGTTGTCGCACCGAACGCAATGGCGCTGTAATTCAATTTCAAATATTAAAGAAAAACCGCGTTGTGAAATTGCTCAAGTACGCAAACGTACAAGCGGTTCAAATTGTGGAACGACAGTTGACACTGACAGTTGTTATGTGGGTTATGTTATAATCGTTATTCGTTATAATGTTTGTTGATGTTTAATGCGTTCAATGTTTGTTGTTTATTGAAATAAGAATTAAAACGCAAGAAGTGGAAGAAATGGAGAAGTGGTTAGAGTTACAACAATATAATTGAAGTTGCTTGATTATCAGATTGCTGAGAGTGAAGAGTAGGAGAATCCGATATCAGCTGTACAAACCGAGAGCGTTTACGAATCTTCCCTGGCATTTAACACGTATTCCTACTGTACTGGCTTCATTTTAAAACGTCAAAATTCAAAAACTATGCAGTATGTAAAGAATACTTGTTGGTCAGTACAGTAGGAACACAACATGGAGTACGACAATGTGCAACAGTGCAACGATTAATTTATCCAAATTGTGAAACGACAGGGTGCTTCGCAGAAATTAAGAAATTAACATTAAATATTTTAAGTGACATGTTAAAAATGTTTACAAATTGTTACACTAACAAGTAGTTAATAATGTAGTTTTGATTTCATAACATGCGAAGAGCATAAATCTATTGTTAAATAAATTATTATAAAGAAGACAATTATGTTAATATTAAGTTGTTACATAAACGAAGAAAACGATAATTTGTGGACGGAAAATTGTAAATGTCGATTGTGAATTGAATAAGTTTCAATTGTATTAAAAGTTGCATAAAAAGTATATGACAAGATATAACAAATAAATAAATATAAATTTTTGTTAAATTTGTTTTTTTATTCATATTTTTCAAATAATTTTATAATATTGAAATGGGCTACAAGCGCGCGAACCAACGATTAGTTGTCGCACCCTACACGAGATGGCGCAGCCTACACGATTACAGCCGATAACACGGGAGTCGGTAGTCTATAAGCTATCTTTGGTCTGTGCCAATGACAGTAAGTGACTCTATCTGCAAGCACTATGCTATGTTTTACAAGTTCATGTTTAGGGCAACCACAGGGCTAAATGGGCTATAGCCCCGGGGCGCCAGCTTTTGGGGCGGCAAATTTGAAAATTTTTGAAACTTAGTTTGATGACAATTATTGATTCAAATGCAATACGCACTTTTTTAAAGTTGTAGCTTCAAATTGCAGGGATGAAAGATCTTTTTTATTACACATACATCGAAATCAGTGTTTAATCACAAGATTAAAACACTCTGTTTCAAAGGCTGCTAAGCAACAATGATGAAAATTGTCGGAAAATTATAACCAATCTTCTAGGTAACAGAATTTGGCACATCACACAGACTACTTTATAAAATGAATCAAAATGTGTAACATTTTATTTAAAAGGTTAATTATTTATTTATTAAATGAACATTAATTCAAATAAATAATTAACCTACGTTGGACGCCACTTTGTAGCACTTTATTTAAAAGGATAATTATTTATTTATTATTATGAACATTAATTTAAAATTCAAAACCAATATTCTTCCCTCGCTTCCTATCGTTTATTATCCCGGCGTGGTATTACAAACTGCTTTCCAGTTATATTTTCAATTTAGGATGCAGGTGTAATAAATATAGCGTGTGACTCTCGTATAAGTGCTTATAAAACACTTAGCGACGTTAAAATCACTCCACTTCGCGTCGTGCTCTGAAACTCGTCGTATGTGCTTTAAAAGCTTACTTAATACACTTGTATCATACTATTTTCAGCAAAAAAAATTAATAAAAATTATCAAAGCTCTTCTTGTTCCAAGGGTCCAAATATTTAATATTTTGTTCATACTTATAGTTTATTTGAATTTTGTATGAGTTACCCATAAATTTTTATTTGTTTATTGGTATTACTCGTATATTGACTTTTAATTCTGAAAGTTTAGTAAATCGCGATCCCCCACCCTTGATTTTTTATGAAGTGTGCGCATTATTGTAAATAGCCCACGGGCGCCAAATATCTTAGGACGGCCCTGTTCATGTTTCTTATGTAATGGTTTATAAACGTAGAACTTACGTTGAAATCTCCAACTCTCCAACAAATAAGTGAATTTCATTTGAAAAACTATATAGTTTTTAAGAAAATTAGTATGTATAGTTATATTAGCTTGTATTTGTTCTATGTAATCTTATACTGTTTGTTTGTTTGTTTGCATTGAATAGGCTCCGAAACTACTAGACCGATTTGAAAAATTCTTTCACCTACACTATCCCCAGGTGACATAGGCTATTGTTATATTTTCAATAATAAATTCAAAATTGTTTCTTCTTATTTAATTAAACTACTTGTATTAGTTGTTGAATAGGAATTTCGAATTCACTTGGTCTAGGTGTTTTGAAACAGACAGTTGTGGATTGTAAGTATTGGTTAGTATTAAGTTGTTTTTTTTTTTAATTTATTTGATGTTTATAACGATGTCAAATTGCATTGTTGTTTACAACAAAAATAAAAAATTTCTAAAAAGTAACGAAATATACTAATTAAATTAATGCCGAAAACCACGCTTTAAAATCTCTTTTAGTTCTCGAGTTATGGCCTCCAGAAGTTTGGTTCGAAAATTGAAAAAATATCTTGTTAACCACTTAGTACTTATTTGGGTGAAAATTAAAATCGCAAGCCGCGCTTTCAAACAAATCTCTTTTAGTTCTCGAGCTATGGCCTCCAGAAGTTCGGCTCAAAAATTGAAAAAATATCATGTTAACCACTTAGCACTTTTTTGGGTCAAAACTAAAATTTTTCTAAAAAGTAGTAAAATATACTAATTAAATTTCGAGAAAGCCAATCCACAAACCGCACTTTAAAATCTTTTAGTTCTCGAATTATGGCCTCTAGAAGTTTTGCTCGACACTTGAAAAAAAATCTAAAGATTAACTACTAGTATTTTTTTGGATCAATAGTAAAATTATACTAAAAAGTAGCGGACTATAATTATTAAATTACGAGAAATCCAATGCCGCAAACCGCGCTTCTTATCTCCCCAAACTTGGCCCGATATATTTAAAAAATTAAGCTATTTTTGTGGGTGAAATTCTAAAAAAAATAGCAGATAATATCGCTTTGATCTTTAAATTAAATTATTGGTATCCTGAAAGTAAACAATAGCACAGTAAGTTAATAATATCTTTTTGTTTTGTATATAAAATTGATTTATTAACATTGTTTGTAATTATTACAAAAATACTTTTACATTAATATCATATAGATCTGATTTTCATATGCAATACATAAGAAATAATAACCATAATTATTATTAAAAATGCATATCTCAATGTTGGTTCGTTCCGATTTTTTTCATACAAATGTTTTCGAATCATTTTCGAACAATTTTTTGCAGAGAAAAAGGAAATATTTGACACAATTAAAGAACATTTTACGTTACAAGTCAATATACGTAAGTACGATAAATTAACAATGATTACTTCTGATTTATTGTTGAAACGAATGAAACGTAAGTATATCTTACAATTAGTTACTTAAGCTAAATGACAAGTAAATATTAGGAACACATCTGAATTTGTTATAAATAAATCAAACAACCCAACAGAATCACCTTAAAAAATAAACCAAAAAAGGATAAAAATATAAATAACTAGGTATTGGTTCATTTGTACCAATAAATTTGTTCTTTTGTTTTATCAAGTAATCAATATTATATGAGCAAAAGTAAATTAAATAAACTACAAATTCAGTTTGAATTAATGAATAAGCAAAAAATACTTCACAAAACACAAGAACTGGTTACATTTATACTCAGATTTTCGATGACAAATATTTAAAAAACATAAAGAAACTAGATATGATTATATTATATACCATAAATTTAAAAAATCGAAAATAATAGAACTAAACCAAATATCTCGCAAGAGTTAATTTTCCTCTTTTTCTCACCTAGTCCCGTGACCTTGAACTTCACGCAAGTAGGATTTAAAAACAAAAACATACATATATACCTATCAGAAAATATTATAACACGTCCAAGTATGATTGGTATTAAGTATTAAGACTAATGATAAATGAAAATAATATTTTTATCCAGAAATGGTTACATTATACCCAAATTTTCGTTGTCTGGACAGATTGAAAAATAGAAAAACTCTTTGTTTTTTTACTTCATAAAGCTAAACTAAGCTAAATGAAATAGATAGTTACTATCCTAAAATATGAAACTCAGATGTTCTTGCAAAAAATGACTATAAAATATGAATGTAGTACCTTGCAATTGCTAATTTTCTTTTTTTCTCTTTATCTAGTCCCGTATCAAATACACGCAAGTAGGATTTACAGAGATGTAAAAATCAGAAAATGTTACAACAGGTACAAGTTAACATCCGTAAGTACGATGTAAAATAGGAATGCAAACAATAAAAAGAACTAATGATGAATGAAAATGAGTTTCAAGCCAAACTGAATACTTTGAACGCAGAAACTCGCAAATGTTAATTTTTTTCTTTCTTTTTACCTAGTCCCGTGTCCCTAGTTCACGTAAGTAGGATTTACAAAAGAAGTGATGAAAACCAAATACAATATATAATATGACGAACAAACATTAATAACGCATTAATGATGATTGAAAATAAACTTCTAAACTGAATTAAAGAAAGGTTAAAATATGTGAACAGAATTTGAATGAAGAAGCTCACAAGTGTGTTTTTTTCTGTCTCTCTACTTACTTCCGTGACCTTGAACTTCACGCAAGTACGATTTACAAAAAAGTAGAACCTGGTGATGTAAAAACATGCACAGGTAAACATCAGAAAATACGATTTATATTACGACAAGCAAACATTAATATGCACTATGTACTGATTGAAAATAATTGTTTCAATTAGTAATGGTTACATTTATACTCAGTACTATGTTGTCTGGGAAATAAATAAAAAATATAAAGAATCATATATAATTGTTACATTATTTTATGCCTCATAAACTGGTATTAAGGGCAAGTTTAAATATGGAAACAGATTTTGAAAGAAGAAGCTCGCAAGTGTTTTTTTTTTGTCTCTCTACCCTTGAACTTCACGCAAATAGGATTTACGAAAGAGACATCGAACCAGGTGAAGAAAAACCGCGTACAGAGGTTAACATTCTCAGATACGAAAAATAATATATACTAAAATAAACAACGAACCAAAGATGAATTACTTGCAACCGGAAATGGTCATTTATTCCTTGAGTTCCGTTGTGTTGAGGAGTGAAACCAGAAACAGTTAGAGCCCAGAATGACTGCTTCCTAGATCTGGCGGCGGCGATTGCAGTTAGTTTAATCTATAAAATTATAAAGTTATATTAGTTTATTAGTATCTGTTTTGACGGCTGATAGCCGCACACGATATGTGAGACTGCCACAGCCAAGTTGGATAAAAGGCATGATTTTATTTTAAAGGATTGAAGTAAATGGGTTGCAGTCAAAACAGATATATTTTATACCAGTCTACTGGTTTTGGCCCACATGATTTTATTTATCAAATGAGAAATGTTCGAATCTATAACTATAGTCTGATTCGTTTACAATGACACAAAATGGAAAAGTTGGTATTCGGTCATGTTAAAACTTTAGCAAGTCTGAACATAAACAATTGAAGTTTGCAATTGTATTACTCATGTGTCATTTCATTGGCCCATTGGTCTATTACAGTACGCGACTTCTTAACTCTGGGAACAGAGGTTTGGACCACATACTTTATTTCATTGTACAACTGTATTATTATAATTAAATATTTTGTAGCTCAAAAAGTTAAATGAGACATTTCCAGAACGATATTGTGGTCGTGGAGGACCAATATCCTGACTGTCTAATTAACTAGATCTTATGTTACCTGATTTTTGTATGGGGTTATTTGAAAAACATTGTCTACACACAACATCCTACTGATGTAGATGATTTGCATATAAATTATGATTTTGTACTTTATTAAATTAAGCACAAATACAATAGGGTCAAGTGAGGTAATAATGGGACAAAATTTAAAACTCTTCCTATAAAATATGTGTGGTGAGTAGTAAATCTTCTGTTTTAGGTGTACACTATTACTTTTTTGACAGATGTTTGAATGAAATACTTAGATTGTAGAAATTCATATTAGTAAAAAATATAAATTAAAAAAAATGCGTCTCATTTTTACTCGCGAATTTGGGAAAAAATGAGACAAGTGTAGGAAATTAAAAGACACCGTTGTAGTTCTCTTGTATTCTACATTGAATGATTTGTTGGATAAAAATAAGATACTGTGTTCAAATATGATTATGAAAAATAAAAAAATATTTTATTATATCAAATAGAAATAGAGCTACACAAATTTTAAAAAAAGTTATTCGCTCTAATAAATTTAAAGGTAGTTTTAACATGTAAATAAACAATAAAATAACAACAAATACTAAACTGTAGTTACTACATAATTTAGGTAGTTAAAAGAGCAACATAAAAATTAACTTTGAAAAATTATAGTCCCTCTAATTTTCCAGAATATCAATAGGGGTATCACTTTTTTCTGCTTCCTATACCGACTTCTTTAGGATCTGGTAACTTAAATTTAACAGATGATACAATGTATTTCACTTACATCGGTCTCATTCACCTTAAAGGTAATATTATAATTTTTTTACTTTTACTTTTATATTACTTTTACATTACACGGCATTTTTGGCTGATTTGATAGAAAGAAATAAAAAAGCACTAATTATACGAATATACGGAATTAGGTATAGGTATATATTTAATAAATTAAAACTTTTAAATTTCGTGCTCTCTAGCATAATAACTCTAATTTTAACGTATCAACGTGCAATTATTTGAGACAATATAATGTAATCTCCAACTTATTTATAGGGAAACAGAAACAGATTAACTTGACGGCTTATCTGATAATAATAATAATTTAAAAAATTTATTGAACCAAATTATGCAAGTCATAAAAAATATGCTGCAACAATAATTATTACACAAAATGCTATCACATTAGTCACCTGCTTTATACAAGCCGTTCAGCCCGTGGTGCGAAGCATTGTTCGTTTTTGATGTGCTATTAGCGACAAGTACTTTTAATGTTTTCTTGGCGAATCATATCCTACAAATTTGAAAAATTTGATCTTCACCCCACGGACTGCACGGCTTGTATAACGCCGTAAATGCACTGAATGTTGTCTCATTTTTCCCCGCTTAATGTCTCATTATTTCCAAAAATGATGTCTCATTTTTACCCCTTAAAGTTTTCATAATTTTTGTTAAAAACAAAAATGGTAACTACAAAAATAAATCTAGATATGGCATCCCCATTGTAATTTCTACGACAGATTTTTATATTACGTCAATCGGATAAACCATATTGTAGATATCGGAAGAGTTGTAAAATATGTACGGAGACATTTTAGATGTAAAAATGTGGTATTTCATTTCTGATTTTTTTTCTACGAAACTATATAACTTAGAAACATAACAATTTTATTAAATGATAGGTCAAATATAAGGCTTCATAAACTTTAAAAAAAGTGTTCGAAGATGTCATATTTAAGAGTGTCTCATTTTTACCTACTTTTTTCGGGTGTCTCAGAATTACCTCACTGGTCAAGTGACCCTATGCCTTTCAAAAAATAAAATTTAATTTTGTTTTTGAAATATTATGACCCTATGCCTTTCAAAAAATAAAATTTAATTTTGTTTTTGAAATATTATGACGTTAGGGGTAGAAACAGTTTGATTTTGATATGCTGATTAAGGATCAAAAAGTTATTTTTAATTTTAAAAAATTAAGAGTAGTTTACTTACAGGACTCATTTTTAGTACCACTGAACTCGTAAATTAACTAATAAAAATAAATTTAATTTACAGCTAAATAAATGAACATTCATCTACTCATTTTACAACATTAATTAAATTATTAAAATTTCTGCAAAAAAATAATTATAAATCCAGTACCACGAGAAATTTTTTCTTAAGATTTAATGAAAATTATTTTTGAAATTTTATAAAAATTCTTCTATGCCTTTCAAAAAATAAAATTTAATTTTGTTTTTGAAATATTATGACGTTAGGGGTAGAAACAGTTTGATTTTGATATGCTGATTAAGGATCAAAAAGTTATTTTTAATTTTAAAAAATTAAGAGTAGTTTACTTACAGGACTCATTTTTAGTACCACTGAACTCGTAAATTAACTAATAAAAATAAATTTAATTTACAGCTAAATAAATGAACATTCATCTACTCATTTTACAACATTAATTAAATTATTAAAATTTCTGCAAAAAAATAATTATAAATCCAGTACCACGAGAAATTTTTTCTTAAGATTTAATGAAAATTATTTTTGAAATTTTATAAAAATTCTTTTTGAGCCCTTAACGTACTTAACTCGAAGTTATGATACAACCTGTATTTATTAGAAAGCAGGTAGTATGGTTTGAATTATTAATATTTATTGTTTGCTCAATCATTAATTTATTTCGCAGGACAGCGTTTTAATAATATGCAGCTCAAACATTTAGCTGAACGCCAAAAAACATGTAATTTTATTTTAAAGTTACTTACTTTATAAATTTAAATGTTAGTAAACTACTCAAAAACTATAATATTATGTTAAACAAATTGTTAGTTTATATATTTCAAAAAATTTACCACTAGTATTTTCGGAGCTAGTCTTGAGATCCAATAACTTGTCATAAATATTTTTTAATTTATAGTACATGTATATAGGTATACATATTCGGGTCACCTAGTCACACGGCCAGTATTCCGTGCAAGCAGGATTTTAAATTCGACCTAAAAAAAACTTTGTAAATACTTATCAACAGGCAACATTCTCGGTTTGCTTACGTCTAATTCACCTGACAAAAGCCAGCATTTTCGGACCTAGTGTCGAGATCCAATAACATCTCGCAGAAAATTTTTAATACATATTTAATAGAGTTACATATTTAATAGAGTCACCTAGTCACACGGCCATAATTCCGTGCAAGCAGGATTTTAGATTCGACCTGTAAAAATACTTTGGTAAGCACTTATCGACAAGTTAGTAACATTCTCGGTTTGCTTACTTTTAATTCACCTAACAAATGCAAGCATTTTCGGACCTAGTTTCGAGATCCAACAACATCTCGCAGATAATTTTCAGTACATATTTAATAGGGTCACCTAGTCACACGGCCATAATTCCGTGCAAGCAGGATTTAAGATTCGACCTAAATACTTATCAATGGATAACAAATCATGGTTTGTTTACGACTTATATTCATCTAAGCAATAAAAAGGAAGAGACGGATTATAGCAACAAAAAATGAACATCGGAAGCTCGATAGCCAAAATTCGATGTCTTCGCCTAAAAAAAAATAAATCAACACCAATTAATCATTCTATATTATTTTTAGCACAATGTATGCATCATAACCAATGTTTAAAACACGCAAATGCGTGTAAAATTGCAAGACAAAAACACGCTGCTAGGCAACAACAATTAAAATTCTAACCAATCTCCCAAGTAACGATATTGTTACATATTATAGACTACTTTACAAAATGCTGTTTTTCAGCTCCATTTTTCAAATTAGGATGCAGGTGTAATAAAAAATATCGTATGACGTATGACACACCGTGTATAAGTGCTTTTAAATCACTAGCGATATTATAATCACTCCGAGACCTTACGTCGAGTTCTTGTGTTTAAAGGCTTATTAATACATTTTTATCATAACATACTATAACTAAGAATGCAATAAATAGCGTTAACAATGCATGCTAAATCATACTTAAAAATTTATTGTTAACAATATTTAACCATAATTTATATAATTATCATTACGAAACAGTAAAATGTTGTTTACTATTTAAAAAATAATTGTCCATTGTTAATAGAAAACTTACATAAGTTTAAGTACTTACAAAAAGGAAGAGATAGAAAGAATACAAAAAATAACGTTAACACTACATACTCAATCATATTCGAAAATTGTTTACAATGTTTATTAATTGTTTATATTATTTTCAAACAAGAGACAAAAACAAATTAATAACTTTATAACTAAGAATGTAATAAATAACGTTAACAATACATGCTTAATCATATTGGAAATTTGTTTACAATGTTTATTCATTATTTTAATTTTTGTTCAAAAATGTGCTTTTTAACCGAAACCCATAATTAACTAAGAACCCGTTATCAAAACAAAACTAAACCGGTTACTAAAACGGGTTCTTATAACTGGTTATTTAATTAAAATAAATTTGTATAAATATTTGCTTATTTTCCCTAGGTTCGATACTAACAACTGAATATTTAAACCAGTTTACTTAACAAAATGTTATAACCGGTTATCAAAACCGGTTTACCAATCAGTAAACCGAATTATTGTTGATGTTACTTATTAACAATACTCTACTTTTAACAATATTTTTTATTAATAATATTAACAATGGTTTTAAGTATTATTAATCATATTTTAACAATAAAAGAATTATTACCAAAATCAATAATGAAATTATTGTATTTAGTAAAAAAAATAATTAAATAATATTAGTATTGTTGACAATATCTATTGTTTTGTTGACATCAATCATTTACTCGTTGACACCAACAAAAGTAGATAGTTGTTCAACTAAACACACATTTATTATAGCAACTTCAACAAAAATAAAATATCAATGTACGCTTTTGTTTATTTTATAATGTACGCATTAAATATTTAAACAAATGACAAGTTTATATTAAATGAACTGTGCTATGCATGAAGAAAAACGAATAAAAACAAAAACATCGCCACATGGTGACTCCGTAAACATAACCTCAAATATACAGAATTGTGTAAAATATTTATATTCTAAATCTTTAAGGAATAATATCCGATATTTTTAATGAAATTTTACCAATAAAAACATGTTTACACAACAAAAATTCAAAATAAAAGGATAATTCTTACCATTGTTTAAGCGAAGAACGGAGCGATGTGGTTTACTAGAAAAGCGTGAAAGGAAACAACAAGCATGGACATGGAAGCCAGTGTTGCCATATAGTTGATTTATCAACTCGCCAGCACGAGGCGCTGAAGTCGCAAAAAGTCACCCAAAATTTAAAACATGTACGAAAATTTTTTAGGGTACCTTTTAAAAAAAAATTAATTTTGAATCATAGCTTTTGTTGGTATAAAATTATTGCAACATATTTGTTTTACGTGAAATGTTTTAATTTGTAGTAATTAATCGAGTCTTTTGATATGAAGCCTATTTCGTGCTTTCGTTTTAACAGAATTCATAACAGAGAAGACTCTTTCGACAATGATAAAACAGATAGCCCAAACATAGCAATATCTCTGAAAATATACTCTCCTACAGCATTTTTAAAATTGTACACAAATCCAAAATTCTTCAGAATTAATTTCTTTCTTAGGTAAGTATTCTTCCCAATTTACATTGAGTAAATTACGCCATTGATTTTCAACATTAGTTTTATCAACACCTTTATTAAGTAAAAATAAAGGTAATTCATCAAATTTTGGCCTATTTATTTATGAACTTAAACATTTTTGAGAAACTGTGATGTGTAGCTCATAAAGGTGTAGCTAACTTAATTCCTTTTTGACTCGCAAAAAGAACAGAACTACACCAGTTGCAGGAACCTCCATGGCAGGAATAGTGCTAAATAAAATATTTTAAATCTTAAATATTCTCAAATAGCCCAATTTAGAAATTTTATTTCATGAAGTAGCCCAAATTGTCGCCCATCGCAAAACTTTGAAAAAATGTGACATTAAAGTGGCCCAATTTGCGCTAACTCGCCCAATCTGACAACCCTGATGGAAGCATGGCTGTGTGTGATCCAAGCATGCGCAGATAAAAAAGGAGTAGTTTTCTTTAAAACCTGTTTTACACTTTGAAAACTTTAAAACAGCATGCTTTCACTTTTGACAGGTTCCGTTCTTGAACTGAGGGTTGTTGAGCTGCGTGCAACCGGCTTATAAAATCGTTTTTTTTAATATCTAAAAAGAATGATGCTGTATAAAAAATAACAACACATAATTATTTTAGTTAAAATCATAATTATTATATACAATTATTACATACACATTATATACAATTATCCACATTACCTTTCATGTTTTACCGAAACAATAAATTGGTATTTACTTAAGAAAATATCCCAATGATACAAAAATAATTTTCATCACTTCATTTTACTCAATCATTTGTTTAACATGATCTATATTTTCAAGACATCGGTTCATTTAATAAAAATTCTAATTACTGTATTTTTAGTAAATACTAGTTTAAAAACATGAATTGATGTCTTGGAATTATTTTAAAAAATAAAACCAGATATTGTTTAACTGTAGCATTACGGAAAACTGTTTACGCACAAATTATATTTCCATAAATTAAAACACCATCGTATTTATTATCAGTCAGTTCACATCTGTTAGATTAGACGTTAACATATATTTCAGTAAACATTAAATATTTTCCGTAACACCTTACTTCGTACCACGATATAATATATATATATATATATATATATATATATATATATATATATATATATATATATATATATATATATATATATTATACAAAATAAAAGTATATCTCAACAATATAATGTTAACCATTTTTATATATCATAGCACAGTTCTATATATTTCACTACATAATAAATATAAAAATTTAAGGCTACGGACAGTAAGAATAAAAATAATTTTTAAATGTAATAAATTATACTGCACTACCATCTATAATAATTTAGATCTATTTTAAGTTATATGGTCAATGGTTTTAGCAATAGTGTACATCTAAACAGTTTTTGTATATAATAAATCAATATTATTTATAGTTACATTATTTGCTGTTCATTTAAGACAAAATATTTGATAGTATATTTACAAGAAATCTTTCATATATATGTTTAGACTGTAGTAGTTGTAGAAGTGACAGTAATTTTTAAGTATATTAACATGTATCTTTCGTTTTGTTTACAAATAGTAAATTTAAATAACACATAACACTTATCTGTTTAATTTACAGTTTAAAAACTGCACAAATACTTTTACAAATTATGTATGAATATTATGGTAACTTACCAGTAACATATTGAATTCATGACGATAATATGTGAATACAAAAATTATATACTGGATGTCTACTTGAAAACAATGTTATTTTTTAAATTGTGCTGTAGTTACTTAGGTACTTTTTAATTTTGGACGAAAGTTGTAAATATGAAACTTATTCAAAATTAAAAACTAACAATATCAGATCGAAGTCGATCATAGTGTTTTGTTTGTTCTAAAAAAAACCCAGAGAAAATATAACTTTAAAGTGCCATGAAACTGGCGATATTTTGTTTATTCTTTCCTTTATGTGTTTAGTTACTCTATTAATAATTATATAAAATTATTAACTTGTAAAACAAACCATCTCTTGTTCCATGGAACTCTGAAATAATGCTATAAATGGCTAATTTCTTTCGCGTGTTTTTCGAGAACTAACAAAACAATATAATCGATTTGGTCTCATATTGTGTAGTTTTTAATTTATAACTTTCGTCGAAAATGAATAGGTAAGTAACAACACCAAATTTAAAAAACATAGTTTTTCCTATATAACATTTTTCAAGCAAACATCCGGCATGCTTTAAATGTTGTACTGTTGTACATTTCACTTTTGCAAAAATTTATGACGTTTACAAAAGAAACAATCTATTTTATTGATAGTATTTATCAATTATTTTTATTTACTTACTGTTTGGAACTTTTATGAATAAAATATTTCAGTGTCTTCAATTCTAGTGGTTTGTTCACAAATGATGCATGTTTCAAACACTCAAACTTGCAACTAAAATTATTAATTTTGTGAAAATTTTGCTTCACACTGCAAGAATTTTATTTGAACAAATATTAAAACATATTATATTACAATAATCAGTGATATATTTAACACTTTCTGACCTATTTATTACAAATTAACAAAAGTTTATACAAATAATAAATATTGAATTCAAAGATTCAAACAGAAGTCGCTAAAATATTTCAATATTTCTTATTCATATTTGCAACTTTTGCAGTCGAATTTAAGATTAAGACTAAAAATTAATGCTATACAGAAAAATACAAGGTGTATGGTAAAATATAAATATAAAATTTTGATTTTATTTTTCTGTACAGCTTTAATTTTTTTTTTAAATTACCGATTAGTAATTGAATAGATTCAGACGAGTGCAAAATATTTTTACTAATAAAATATTCACTTGTGTTTCGGCATCTAAAATACAAAGAAATATTTTTGTAAAGTGAATTAAAATTTCTGAATCTTTTAATAGATATATACAGTCTCTGATTTCTTACTCTATGAATGGCAAATGTATTTACAGCACCTTAATTAAATAGCAAAATTAAAGTACATTAAAAATTAACATGCGAAATATGATAAATTAAATATGAACACAGATCTGATTTTATTATGAAATAAATAACAAATAACAATCATAACTAATAAAAATGCACATACCAATGTCGGTTCGTTTCATCTTGATCGAAATATAATAAAATTTTGGATAATTTTCAATAAACCAACATCAGTATATTTTACAACAATTTGTTATTAAAGGAAAATAACCTTTTGAGACATAAAAATGAGAAATATTTCTCCAATTTTATATACATAAATGTACAAATATCAAAATAAATTAAGTCAAAATATTTACTCACCAAAATTGAAGAAATATTTTTACATATTATTCGATTCATCATTAATTTGGAGCAATAAAATTTGCTCCTGTGTCTTACCGAATTATTGAGGTTGACTTTCAAAGAATATACTAATAAATCGCCGAAGTGTTTATAAAGATGAAGAAACTAAGTTATATGCGTAAATTTAAACAAATGAAAAATATACAACGCTAATATCATAATATAATAGCACATTGTAAAAAGGTTCAATTGGTTTACTAAATCTTAAAACTAAGTTCCGTGGCCATAAAGTTCACGAAAATTGGTTTTAAAAGAAAAAAATTACTGAAAACAAATAAAATATTAACGTAAAGTTACAATTATCAAATTAGAAAAATTCATAATGAAAAATATTTTATGAGAGAGATTACAAATGAAATTAATTTGTTTTTTAATTCTCTATAGCACCAAGTCCCTTGACCTTTAATTTCAAGTAGGATTTATGAAAAAAAAACTTGGGAAAAAGTAGAACAAAGGCACCGACAAACAAGAAAGTCAAACAGCGAAAAAAATTCAATAAAAAAGAAAAATATTGAAGAAAAAATTACCAAAATAAGGAAACTTGAAAAGTTTATAAATTAAAATAATAAAAACCTGAAAAAATAAATAACAATAAAATGTGAATTTAAATAAAAATGTACAAATAAGAAATCGAAATTAAAATCAGCAAATTAAAAAATAAATATTACAGAGTACTACTTATATCTAATAAAAAATATTTTAAAGCCATTATGACTTAAGCTATGTTTCCGTACAAACATTTTTTTTATAAATCAAGAGAAAACACTGAACTTCTATCCTTTAAAAAAATTAAACTAAATTAACGTATGAAAACTATTTGAAAAAATTAGCTGCCTAAAACACGAACTAATAATGAAGAAAATTATGCTACAATATAAATTTAAAATGTACAAATAAGAAGTCGAAATTAAAATTAACAATTTAAGAAATCAATATTAATATTTTGAAGATATGGCCTAATGTTTCCATGATTAATTTATGAAAAGAATCAACGACCTGTAAAATGTTTTAAGACATAAACCGTTTTAACAAAGAAAGTCAAATTTAGATATTATGAAAAGCATTCGAAAAAGAATAAAGAGGTAGAGTTCGCATAATTAGAGAAGGGACCTGTATTCATTTGGACGAATCTAACTCAATAAGGAAGGGGTGATACGAAGTGAATACGGTAGATAGGTTATGGACAGTACATGCTGCACAGTAGCGGCCATTTTTCCTTGCCTAAGTACGCGTACTCTACCTAACAACAACTCAATAAAACACAGGATCACATTGCATACAACATTACATGTTTAAATAAACATAGTGACAGCTTTGTTAAATTCTCAATGTCTGGTAGTTGCACGGTTGAGCAGAAAACGAGGGGAGTTTCAAACAACAGAAATGGTGACATTTATACCCAGATTTCCGTTGTCGGCGAATAGCTGCGCTATCGAGGTGTCAAACACCAAACAGTCCGAGTTCAAAATGGCCGAGGCCACTCCTTCGTGGCTGGAGCGTGGCATCGCTTCCCAGGTTAGGCGGCGGCGGTTACCGTTCAGTTCTAATCTATAATATATAGTGTTAGATATGTATAAAGTTAGATCAGTTATGTCGGTAAAGAAACTAGAAATTTTTTAGCTTAAAGGGGTTATTCAAGAGCGACTTTGTAACAGGGACTCGAGCCGCACAAAATATTGGTTCAGGTTCGGTTCACGGTCCACTGTGATTTATAGGGTTCGGTTTTGTGCCGGTTTTTATATTAATTCTTGAAATTAACCGGTAACCAGTTTTCAAAAAAGAGGTTCAAGTTCCAGTTTCGGTCTAACAATTTATTAAGTAGCAATCAAATTAATGAAAAATATTTGTTCCACAGTTTTGGACTAAAGTAAAATAAATTTCGAAAATCTAATAAAATTTCGCTAAAAAAATAGGTACAGCAATTTTAATAAAAAATCAACAGCATTTTAACGAAAAAATATAATTTTTTAATAATTGCTTTAAACCGTCCCGAATCCGTATACTACAATCGGTTCGGCTCCGGTTATAGGTTTGCCAAAATGTTTTTAAACGATTCAGGTTTGGTTTCCGGTTCACTAAAGTAGCTACAGTTCGTTCCTGTTCCAGTTTAGTTCGAGTGCCTGCTTTGTAATAAAAGAGTGTCTACAAAAACGCTAATTTACACAAATTATTGTTCAATAGAGTCTGAACTACATAAAACAGATTATTTAAATTTTTTTACCAGTTCTTGCAAGGCTAATGGACAGAAGACAATTTTAGTGCCAATATCAAATGCATCTTACCTAACCTTTTAAAAAATAAATATTTTTGATAAATAGGTATGTCGGCAATGTGTGCGTTAGGTGTTTGTACAACGTTCGGTTTTATTAAAACACACCGCTTCTTTTTACTTTAATATTAAAACCTCGCGTTGTAAAATAAAAACTTCCGCACTTAAATGTAAATAATTATTTTAATTTGTCACAATTTTTGTCTAATTTTACCGTTTTTGTAGTTTGATAACTGAAATTGGAAATTGGATTACGTACTATGTTAGATTCAACAAATTTAATTTATACGAAATGATATGATTATGATATGACTGATATAAAGTAACTTTATCAAACTCCCAGTTTTTTAAATTGTATGAGACTCAATTTTATTTTGAGTTTTTTGTTTGTTTTATATATAAAAAGGACACAATATTTAAGAATGTAAATAAATAAACAACAAAATTCGAATTCCAAATAAAGACTTGTAGCACTAAACCGAGTAAAATGATTTAATTTTAAGAGCGCTCCAAAAATTTTGCTGCTCACTTAAAAACAAGCCATATTAAAGTTACTTTATAAAATTGTGATGTTAGTAACTACTCAAAAACTACATAATAGACTACTTGCATGATTTTTTTAATTAAATATTTTTGAAAAAGATAAAAACTTGTGATCCGTATTTTTTATTTTCACAAAATTTTTGTTAACAAGTCCAAAAATAATGAATAAAAATTGAATATTTAAAATGTGAAGTAGAATACTGCCATATCTCATATTATACAAAATAATGACGTAACAGAAAAATTTCTTTCTCAATTTACTAAAAACCATAATATTTTTTTAATATGAGATTTATTTTTTCAGTACAAGTAGCATATTGATGTTAATCAAATTAAAATAAAATTTACCAATAGCCAATTTTGGATCTAGTCACGTTAGCTTCTCGCAAGTAGGTTTTATAAGTAATATTTGACCAATTCTCTGCATTTTATAAACAACAAAGTTCAGTTAGTCCACGCAAATAGGGTTTTGAATAAAAATAAAACCATCCTGAAAAAGAAGTTTCGTAAATACTCACCGATAGGCAAAATTCTCGGCTTGCTTACGTGAGCCAATTAGTTGGACAATGGCGAAGAATTGTGTATGGCCATCAAACTTTTCTTGTTTTTCTAGCACCAACATGAAATGGTGACCGAAGCAACTCTGCATCATTACCCAGTCCACGGCACCAGGGAGGTTTATGTCTGTGGCCAAAAACACGATGTCTTCGCCTAAAAAAAAACACAAGAAATTAATTATTGCCGACAACATACACAGGTGTTTCACAACTTCAGAATATTAATTAAATGACTGATGGGAACGCACGTTACACTCTAAAATTTAAACCAAACACTAGTCTAATGCAAACATTGCTTTGTACAAACACAACTTCATACAAATCTCTAAAATTCAAAAGCATAACATAGCAGAGACGCAAACCAAAATATTAAAAACTGCACAACATTGCCCATTTAACCGATTTCGTAGCTCTTATAGTTTCCGAGATCCTAATGTTCACCCAATCAGTTTGAGACTTTCTGTATACTGTGTGTGTGTGTGTGATTATTAACTTGTTAATGACATTTTTTGTTAATGATATTTTTTTAAATATTCGATTTTATAACATTTTTCCAACAGTTATTTCATACGTAAGAATACTGAGAGATTATGTGCTAAACAACAATTTGTACATATAATCAGTAATATAAAATATAACAGACTATGTAAACGATGTAAACAAATACCGTTAAACTATGGCTGTACGTTTAAAAAATATGTATTTTTGTTTTTAAATAAAACATATATCGTACTGGCTTAAGTTGGCATCAGGTTGATGTTCTGTTTTAATCTATTAGAAATAACTGATCAGGCTGGAAATTTTCACAGGCTAGCTTGGATCGATACCTACTATCGTCACCATTCCAAGTTGGGTTAGAATTAACTTGGCATTCACAATCCTGCCGGGCAACGGCTAGTGGTTGTAACAATGGGCTTGCACCGGGTTGACAACACGCATTTTTTGCTGGTAACCACTCAATATTCTTCCAATCATAGTATAGTAGCTGTAATTATAGTGGAATCCAACCACTTGGACCTTAGACCGATTCGTCTTGGAGCAGTCAGAATCTCAAACCGTGCGACGACCTTTGAAATCCAAAGCGACAACGGAGAGACGCGACGACCTTTGAAATTCAAAGCGGCAACGCAGAGATTCTCATAACATCAGGACGATTGGTCAGCTTGAGGCATCCGAGTGTTAATGTTTTACAATTTAAGACAATCACACACTGTCAGCCGAGAGACCACGAAACCACGAAACTGCGGGTTCGTGAATAAATGAAAGTGGCTTTTGTAAAGGAAACGCAAATCTAGTGTGTGCCAAGTCAACCAGTCGGTTCAAATCCCGAACGAATAAATAAAATAAAATATATTTATATATTATTGTGAATAAAACCACAGTATAATTATTTTTTATACAGTAGGGAAACTCAGTGCCGTGTTATCCAATAGGCACGTAAGGCACGTGCCTAGGGGCCCCCGACTTTGGGGCCCCAACGTTGGCAAAGAAAAAATATTTTTATACTTTAAAATTATATTTTTTATTATTTAGGTATGATGAATAATTCGGCGGAAATATTTTATAATAATCTGAAAATCCATGTAAGATGTAAGGGTCGGTTGACAAAAATTTTATTTCCAACAGCGGGGTTCACTCTACGGGATCCACTTATTTGCCCAAACTGTTTTACAGTCAAACGGTCATTTGACCAAACTTTTATTCTTATAACCTGTTATTTCACCAAACGAAGTTTATCTTACACGGGTATTTCGCCGAACTGTTATTTGACCAAACTGGTATTTTACCAAACTGTTATTTAGCCAAACGCTGTTAAACCAAAACGTTATTTGACCAAATCGTCATTAGACCAAATCGCCATTTCACCAAATCGTCATTTGACCAAATTGCCAAAGCGACAGGCGCTAGTGACATCTTTAGTACACTAGAAGATTCACTTATTTACCCAAATTGTTTTCCAGTCAAACGGTCATTTGACCAAATTTTTATTCTTATAACTTGTTATTTCACCAAATGAAGTTTATCTTACACGGGGTTATAAGAATAAAAATTCGGTCAAATGACCGTTTGACTGTAAAACAGTTTGGGCAAATAAGTGGATCTCCTAGTGTACTAAAGATGTCACTAGCGTCCGTGGCTTTGGCAATTTGGTCAAATGACGATTTGGTGAAATGGCGATTTGGTCTAATGACGATTTGGTCAAATAACGTTTTGGTTTAACAGCGTTTGGTTAAATAACAGATTGGTAAAATACCAGTTTGGTCAAATAACAGTTCGGCCAAATACCCGTGTAAGATAAATTTCGTTTGGTGAAATAACAGGTTATAAGAATAAAAGTTTGGTCAAATGACCGTTTGACTGAAAAACAGTTTGGGCAAATAAAGCGCTCCCCACTCTACTATTACAATACACCACTCTAACTTATATAGTCTTAAACAAACTGTATTAGAGCTTGTAATAAATTTACAATTACTATCGTTTGCGCATTATATTTTATCTACGTATATAGCCTAGATTTAGTAAGTCGAAGGAAAATGATCACTGAACATGAATTTGCTTCAAAATTGACTAGGTAGGTAGGTACCCGAACTTTATAAAAAATTTGACGCTGCGAAAGTACGAAAACTGCAAATATAAAAATTGAAAATTGAAATGAGATTTTAATAAATTCTTAATATTTATTTTACCATTTTTGTTTTTGTTGTAGATATTTTTCTATAGATTATACGAGTAGGATGTAGGGGATATAAGTTTTTTATCTATTCATAATCACACTTCGAGTTTATTTATTTTATGCTATATTTTCGGTATTATTTAAAATATATAGGTACCTACCTACCTATAATAGAATCTATAACAAAAGTTGTTTTTTGAACTTATGTATTTTCCTTATTTTAAAAGGGGGCCCCAACAAATTCTGTGCCTAGGGGCCCCAAGATGTCTTAACACGGCCCTGGTGAAACTGCTGAAATTCTAGTTCCAATTTCCAGTGCGCGTGTGCGATTCTCTGTTAGAAACATGGATGTCATTTTTTTGTCTTATTAATTTTTTTGATTGCCGCAAAATAGTAGATTAAACAATTTATTTACTTTTGTTTTAGCTCTTACAAATAATAAATGATACAATGAAATTAAATAAATGTAATATAATTTAAAAGAAATTTAAAAAAAATCCCATCTCAACAGAAGTTTCCCTACTGTACAATAATTGTACTGTTATAACACCTATTTTTAATTTTAAAAAAATTAATTGTGTTGTAATAAACTTAAATTCATGAAGTGTAACTTACTTCGGAGAGGGTAAAAAAGTAAACAAATTTGGCATTACCGCACCACAAGGGAACATGTATGTATCATAATATTAGTGAGGAAATAAGTTTTACGTTTGAAATGCCTGGTCAATTGAAATATCGTTGCCTTGTTCATACTTCATAACCTCAATTCTTCGATAAATTAACTTTAATATTAAATATTTGTTATAAAAATGACGATTCCCTTGAAAATTTAATAAAATATTCTTCTATATTCAATTAATATTGTGTTAGTTTTTCGTTGAAATCTGTCGTCTGGTTAACATAATATGTTACCGTTACCCAAAATCAGTCAAAACTAGTTTAAACTAGTTAAAACTCGAAGTTACCAAGGGTATTTGTTGAATCTAGTTTTGACTAGTGAAAACGCGAAGTTGCTAATCGCTTTTGTAAAAACCAGAATAATTTTTGTTTGTTTTAACTGAAAATAATTGTAAGAATTAGTTTTTATTAATTGCCTTTTTGATAGAACTAGTTTTAACTATTATTTGTTAGTAAAAAGCAGAATTAAAGTACGTGCCTTAGTCAACTCTCGCGAAAATAAACAATAAATGGATTTAAACCTAACCTTACCTTATCTAACCTTACCTTATCTAACCTTACCTTATCTAACCATACCTAACCTAACATTACTAAACATCTTTAAGAAATGAATTATAATCATCTCATGTCATGTTTGTAAAATGATTCTCTTTGAAAACAAAATTTATTCGGGTTTTTACAAATACCCTTAGTAACTTCGAGTTTTAACTAGTTAAATCTAGAATTGACTGACTTTCGGGTTTAAACGGTAACATATACACTAATTTAAAAACGCAATTCAAGTCATCTTTGCTTGCTATATATTGTCCTGATAAATATTATTTTAAGGTGAATTATCATATAAATGCCCTATAAAATTGTATTTATTATTGTTGTCCACGGTTTTACTAGACAACAACCTTAAATGTTAAATAAGTTAAGTATCACTCACCTTGCAAGGTAGTAATACTCTTATGCGACATCATCAGATGCGGCATGACTTGTTCGAGCGAGCCCTGCCACCGGCACGACGCACCAGGGCACGGACAGCTGTAGGGGCGAAACTCACACGCCTCCTCGTGTTCGGCCTTCTCCGTGTGGATGAGTGACACGCTGCACCCGGTGCTCGAGTGCTTGCACGGGAACATCACGTTGCTGGCCACCTTCTCCATGGCCAGGTTGCGGATGTTGCCTGGAAGGCGGAAGATTCGTGAGTTTAACTCAAGATAATAGATTCCTATTCATTATTTGATGCTGTTAGCTTAAAGTTACAATGGTGGATGTTATTATAGTGTAACCCAACCACTCGAACCCAGTGTTGTCAGGGCGGTGTATACTGTGCCAGTAACTTGTTCAAGTCACTAAAGGCTAGTTCGTACTAGGCTAGTAGTTTGAATCTTAACCTAGTTAAACGTGCTTCTTATTTATTGCAAAATGTCTTTTCGTCAGTGTGAAGAAATAACTGTAAAATTTGTGACATTTGTGTATAGAAAATAACTTAGCACAACATAGCATATTATGAATTGGTCATATGGAAATTAGTACATCCATGTATAGTGTATAGAAAATAATTTACAATAGTGTCTATCTGCACCGGTATCCGAATTAATCCCGACTTTGTAATGACGTCCCGTAATAGACATCACTGACTTTTATGACATTTAGCATCGACACTATAGCAAAATAAAGGAAAAAGAGAATAAGTGGGAAAAAAAAGAAGAATGAATTTGAAGAAAGGATCAAAAGAATAGAGAAGAAAGAGGAACAAAGAGCAATGGAAGCAAATAAGAATAAATTCGTTATCACAGGGTTGAAAACAAAACAAAATATATTACAAGAAGTCAAATCCTTTATCGAGGAAAAACTTCAAGTAGAGCCTAACATAATAATAGATGCATACAAAATAAAGCAAAACACAGAAAAGGATATAATAGTAGTTAAAATAAATAAAGAAGAAGACATGAGCAAGATATTTACAGCAAAGAAAAAATTAAAAGGACAAGAAATATATATAGACAGATTCCTTACTTTTGGAGAACGAAAAATACAACGAGAAATTAGAAAAAGAGCCAAACTAGAAGAAGAGAAAGGAAACTCGGTAAAAAAATATTACAGAAAAATAGAAATAAATAACATCATGTGGATATGGGACGAAGAAATAGAAGAGCTAAAACCGAAGCCAAAAAACTGAGTGAAAAAGAAGAAGATATCGGGATAACGAACGCGCATGAAAAAGGACAAGAGAAGGATACAAACAACATCATAAATTCAAACAAAACGCAAGCAAAACAAAACATGGAAAAATATAAAAAAAAGGAAAGAAAAGCGAAGAAAAGACAAAATGAAATTAAAATTAGCACATGGAATGTAAGGACTATGCTACAACCAGGAAAGACACAAGAAATAGAAAACGAATTGCTTAGATATAAAATAAATATAGCTGCAATACAAGAAACAAGATGGAAAGGAAAAGGAACAATAAATAAAAAAGATTCAGCAATATTTTATTCAAGTGGCGAAAAACAAGGGATGTACGGAGTAGCTTTCATAATTACAGGGAAACTAAAAAATAAAGTAATAAACTTTGAACCAATAAATGAGAGAATAGCATATCTAAGAATAGAAGCAAAGCCATTCAATTTGTCACTGATGAATGTATATGCGCCAACCGAAAATGCAAGAGTAGAAGAAAAAGATCACTTTTATGAAAAGCTAGAAGAAGAAATGGATAAAATACCAAAGGAAGATAATATACTGCTACTAGGCGACTTAAACGCTCAAATAGGGAAAGAAGACTATATTCAAAAAGTAGCTGGAAAAAACACAATACATGAAGAGTCAAACAATAATGGGCATAGATTATGCAGATTAGCAGCAAAATATGATATGATAATAAGTAGTACAAAATTCAAGCACCCAAAACGACATAAAATAACATGGATATCACCAAGTCAAGAAACACGATCACAAATAGACCACGTTCTAATTACGAGAAGGAAACAGTCAACAGTAAAAGACGTAAGAACCTACAGAGGTGCGTGTGCAGACTCCGACCACTATATGGTAACCGCAACCCTAAAACAAAAAGTAAAAAGAGCAAACAAGGATAAAGAGAAAAAAATAAAATGGAACGTAGAAAAACTTAACATTGTGAATACCAGATGCAAGTACGAAGAAGAACTTAAAAAACAAATAGAAAGTAAATACGATGACGAATCTACGATAGAAGCGAAGTGGACCAATATAAAACAATGTATTCAACAGGCAGCTCGATCATGCATAGGGGAACGAAAGAACGAAAATAAAAAACAATGGTTCGACAAAAACTGCCATCATATTGTAAAAAAGAAAGTAAAGGCGAGGCTAAAATGGTTAAAAACAAACAACGTTGCTGACAGAGAGGAGTATGAGAAGATCAGAAAAATAAGTAATAAAACAATAAGGTCAGCAAAGAAAAACTGGTTAGAAGATAAAATAAGAGACATTGAAAACAAAAGTAAAAATAGCAACACAAAACAATTCTACCAAAAAATCAATGAACAACACAAGACATATAAACCAAAAATACTTAACATAAAAGATAAAACCGGCAAGAAGTCAGAGAACGACGAACAATACAAACAAGCCTGGGTGGAGTACTTTGAAGAACTACTAACAGATACAAATCATCTAAACAGTATTGACGAGCAGAAAGAACAAAACATAGAAGATACGTTAGAAGAACCTACAATCGAGGAAGTCAAGGAAATAATAAAAAATATGAATAACGGTAAAGCACCGGGTAACGATGGAATAAATATAGAGATGATTAAATACGGAGGGGACAAGCTATACGAAATCATTCATACGCTCATTGTACAAGTATGGAGAGAAGAAGAAATGCCAGACGAGTGGAAAAATGGAATAATCGTAACATTACACAAGAAAGGAGACCAGCAATCATGCCAAAATTACAGAGGGATCACGTTACTCAACACTGCATACAAAATAATGACAACAATAATACAAAAGAGACTAACAATGGAAACAAAAGAGATAATCTGCCAACACCAATGCGGCTTCGTCAAAGGAAAGTCGACAACAGACGCAATTCACACAGTGAAACAAATAATGGAAAAGGCACATGAATATAAAATGGACATAGAGATGCTCTTTATTGATTTTAAGCAAGCCTTTGATTCTATTAAAAGAGATGTATTAATGACAGCATTGAGTAATTTCGGAGTGACCGAGAAATTAAGGAGACTGATTCATATGACAATGAGAAACACCACAGCGAATATAAGGACACAAAAAGGAACAACACAAGAATTCGAAATAACCAAAGGAGTGAGGCAAGGAGACACATTATTTGCAACTTTATTTAACATAGCATTAGAATACACAATGAGGAAAATAAACAAAGGAACACTCAGAACAAGTGGTGGACAAATAATAGCGTACGCTGATGATATCGTTATCGCAACAAAAAACAGAGAAATTATGACAAAAATGTTAAAAGAGATTACAACAGAAGGAGAAAAAATAGGACTCAAGCTAAACGAAAACAAAACGAAAATTATGATATTAGGAAAGGCCTGGAAAAGGGAGTCCATATGTATAGGTGAACATTCTTTTGAAGCGGTAAAAAAATTCAAATACTTAGGGACTACACTGAATAACAAAAACGAAAGAGAAACTGAAATAAAAGAAAAAATAATAGCAGTAAACAGAGCTTATCACGCAAACAAAAAAATACTGCTGAACAAAATACTCGCAAAGAAAACGAAAATAAAAATATACAAAACAATAATAAGACCAATATTGTTGTATGCTGCAGAAACAATGACAATGACGAAGAAGGATGAAGAAGATTTGAGAATAGCAGAAAGGAAAATATTACGACCCATATTAGGACCAATAAAAACATCAGAGAATGAGTATAGAGCAAGAATGAACCATGAAATAGAACAGGAATTAGAAGAAGATGTAGTTAAGAAAATAAAACAACAACGGATACGATGGCTAGGACATATATGGAGAGCAGACGAAAGAGAAACAATAAAGTCGATCCTACAATGGGCACCCGGAGGCAGAAGAAGACGAGGAAGACCAAGGTCAAAGTGGCTAACAGAAGTACAAGAAGATCTCAACAAAATAGGAATAAGAAACTGGAAGGAAAAAACTAAAGATAGGAAGATATGGCGAGAGATTGTTAGTAGGATATAAAACATAGGAACGGGGACTAATCCACCCCAATAAATGGATTTAGAGAGCTTCACGAAGCGGCGCAACCCCAATGGGGTGTTAAGCCACTGCATATATATATACTATAGCACGGAGCTCGGTAGCTGCTAAAATTTCTTTGAACTTTGTTGTTATGTCCAAGGGTTCGCAGTTGAAATCTTAGTTAGGTCATTGTATATAAGATTTATTGCCATAACCAAGTATGAGGGACTCAAGAAGGGTAATTAAGTTCTTTATTTAGTTCAGTTCAGTCTGAGTTTGTATCAAAACCGAGTATGTGGAACTCAAGTAAGTTATATAATTCTTGCGCATGAGCAGCCAAGATTAACAATTTCGCTACCGGATTTGTATTTCGGAAGTTTTTCCAGAAACTGAGGTAATATATACAAAGTAAATAAGGATATCAATAATTATGTTTTAAAAATTATTTATTTAAATGCATGACCATAATTGGTACACACAATTTAAGGTAAAAAAATTGCTTAAACTCTATTGGGTCAAACTTTGTCTTCTCAATCTGCTTTCACTCGTAGAGTTTTCTTGATAGCATTGATTCATAGCATAGCGATTGAATCATCTGAATCCATTTCATATTCAATCACTAACATTTTCAACCAATTGCTTAAGTTCAGCTTCATTTTGGTATACTTTACTAGTTTTTTTTATAACTGACAACTTCTACTAATCTAACAGGGTAACAGGACATTTAAACACAAGTTATGATTTCGTGAAATTTAAACGTTTAATTTTCGCGCTATATATAAAAAATTTGAAATTCCCATATAAACCTGTATAGTGTATAGTTTATACCCGTGTAATGCACACAGTGCTAAGAAGGAACCCGTGATTTGTGATCAAATATTAACACAAAGTTTCTGAATAAAGCTTAGTTGTGTACCCGAAATGGTACACCTGGTAGCGAAAATGTTAATATGGATACCGACGCCGGGAGGCTAGACACACTGAAATATAATAATACTGGAACGAGTACTGCCCTATGCTCGCTGCGTACGAAAAGCGACCCGAAAGAGACAACTACTGACGGGTGATTCTATCGTTGTCTTACACTCCTGCGCATGCGCATTAGAACAAGTCATGCGGCGTACAGGCCATAAGGCACACCATCAGGGCCTCTATTCTAATTCATATAACAACTTGATAAACCCAGGGGATCTTGTTATCCCTCTAGCGGATTTTGTTTGGAAGTATCATATATAAAGCATGCTATAGACGATTTATATTTCCCTTCCAAGTTATTATGTTTTATTTTCTGGGACAATTTGCAATATGAACATAATTCGCGTTTTCACATTGTTAATTTTTTATCAATTAAATAAAATATTTTTTTATAAGCGCATTTATAAATGCTTTTATTAATAATATAATATTCGTCTAATACGGGCTTACATCAGAACTTATATCAAGACTACTCAACAGATAGCGACCCGACATGTCGCTATGAATTAGAATAGGAGGCCAAGACCACAAACCAATCAGGACTCCGCGAGTCGCTGTCTCTGTCGGCCCCAGTTATTCTGAAGATACGACTATTTGACAGTGATCTCCATACCATAATGGAATGGATAGGCTTAAAAGCGTGGCTTAGTGACTCCAAAGATAAATATGCAATCCGCATTACAGGAGGTAACTCTGTCTTCTTCTACCCTCTACCTAATAGGCTGCAATGACAACTTCGTATTTTTAGTCATGCGCAGATTATCTCTTAGAAAGAGAAAACAATATACGAAAGGAGAAGAGAACATTACCTCCATGACAGTTCTACGGCGTCAGCCCCTTAACCCCCACCATAATGTTAAAGTATTATGCGTTTCCTATCCATTCTGGTATAGAGATCACTGCTTTTTGAGCATTACTAACCTGAAGTTCGTACAAAAAACTTACGGTCATAATTGGCACCAAATTTAAAAATGAGCGTAAGAAATAAATGTGACAAACATTTTTAGTCTAATTTAAATTTTCAGCACAATAATTGCATTATCATGATTATAATAATTTGTATGGTGTAGAATAAATTTTAGAAACATTAATTACAAAATAGCATGTTACCTATTTTGTACCTATCTACATTTCCAGAATAAATTTTCTTACAATGTCTCTTAATCTGTTGACGTGCTAGGTGTTTCTGTTTCTTCATTTGGTTCAATAAAATAAAGTTTATTTCTGCAATAATTATTTAAATGCAGTGATGGCACCACACCTGGCTTTAAATAAACATGTTTGCCTCCTTTAAAATTTTCAGGCTTAAAATTTCTGGAGCATACGACGTTTCGATGTGTTACGTATTTGCTTTGTGTACGTTTTAATGCGTCAAACGAAGGTTTAGGAATTTTTTTGGAATTCTATAATAGAAAAAGAAATCAAATTGAGGAATTATATTTACCTTTTTATGTTATGTTTGTAAAAACTTACTGATGATAAGTTATTCCTTCTATTTTCCCCCGACTTCTGCATGATTTTACCATACAATTCACCATTGTATGGTAGTAAAATACAAATAAACATAAAAATCCAAATTAACCATCAGCTAGCTACTTTGCATCGCATTCAACAAGAATAGCCCAGTCATTTTAGGTGAAAATTACCTCAAACCCGAAAAAAATTAGTAGTAAGCTACAATTTGGAGGATATATAGTTCTTGGTGTTCTTTACGACCTGCGAAAACCCACCAACCGTAGGGTGGGTGGAACCACCTCAAAACCACCCTCAAAGGTGCAATTTTTTAGTTTTTATTTTTTTTCTCGTAAACCGTTGTCTGTATCAAAAAATTTTAAATAGCAAATTTGTAGCTTATAAAATTTGCAATCGATTGATGTATAACACTTCATAGTTTTGTATACCTGTAAGGTTACAGGTATATAAGAAAAAACATTTTTCATTTGTATTTGATTTATGTCTTGAATTTAATGAGTTACAGTAGTTTTAACGACGAATCTTATTTTGTTTAACGTATGATTGTTATAATTTCGGTTCAAATCATAAAAAGGGCTCAGAAGGGCCCTGTACTCAAAACTTATTGGTTATTTAAGGGCCCCAAAGAATTTCAATTTTGAATTGTTTTATTGTTTGTTTTTAATAAGTAACAGTTATTCTGAAAACAACCTTACTTTAGTTTTAACATAAACCCAATATATATTTTTCAAATTATCAAAAGGAGACCTCGGAGTTCCTTAATCCGAACTCCTTGATCATATAGGTTCAAAATTTTAATTTTTGTTTATTGACATTTTTTTATTACAATTTGGTTTTCAAAATTCCTACCTTTGACAACAAAGTATTATATTAGCAATATTTAAAAGAAGCATACCTACTGCTTAGATTAGAATATAAAAACAGCTCCTGATTTATATATTTTTACAAATATACTTATTATGAGAATAATTTGAAGTATCATTAAAATTTCTGAAAAATGTACAGAATTAAATACAATTGAATAAATACAATGTTTTGTTATTTAAGTAATGCAAGAATATATTATTATTATAGTAGAATTATATAATATGTTGCAATGCAATACAAATTACATATGCAGACAGCATTAGGTGAAATGGCTGAAGTTATTTCATTAGAACACGCTTTTTTTTTTTTTGATGTAATACAACTACTGCCTGCCGTGTTCAAAAAAGGCAAAGTTTCTGTTTACAAACATATTGAACAAAATATTAACATAATAGGAGACATGAAAATTTTTTATAATCCAAAAGTCAAAATAGAATATCTATTACTAAAATATATCAAAGTTTTTCGTCTTGTTTGGACACTGAACGATACATGTCGTACATGAAAAAAGTAGCCAAACAAACTATAAGAGATAAATTTGAGCTTGGTAAATTTACCACCAAGTGATGCCGGTAATTTTCACGTAATGAGGTAAATATAGTAATATTTCTGTATTATTGTTGTTTCTTAAATTTTCTTTTGTTTGCTGTTTAGATGTTTTCTACAAGTACAAATATGGCTGGGTAATAATCTTCTCCCAACTCAGTGGGAATGGATTTCAAATCAAGGAAAACTTGAACCAATTAAAATGAGTAAAAACGTTGCCCCATCCCACATTTTAGAAATGATATTTTGTAAATGCAAAAGTAACTATACACAACATTGTACATGCAAAAAGTTTGGAATGTACTGCACAGCACTTTGTGGAAATTGCCAAAACATTTCTTGTCAAAATAGAAGACAAGAGGATGTAGTGAATATATAATACATAATATTTAAAAAAAAATGTACCTATGTAAAATATAATATTTTTTCACCACACCCAATATCTAATAGTAATTTATTTAATGGCGAGTACAAATCCTCGAACGAATTTTATTATTATTGTTTTTTCTCAATTGTGCGATTAAGGCAGTGCTTTCCAGAGAAAAATTGGGACCGGATATATTATAAATATAGAGTCAGTTACCGTCTCGAGAATTATCGCATTATTAAAAAAAAACTAGCTCAAATAGAGTTTTGAGTACAGAGTCCTTCTGAGCCCTTTTTATGATTTGAACCGAAATTATAACAATCATACGTTAAAAAAAATAAGATTCGTCTTTAAAACTACTGAACTCATTAAATTCAAGACATAAATCAAATAAAAATGAAAAATGTTTTTTTCTTATACCTGTAACCTTACAGGTAGGTATACAAAACTATAAAGTGTTATACATCAATCGATTGCAAATTTTATAAGCTACAAATTTGCAATTTAAAATTTTTTGATACAGACAACGGTTTACGAGAAAAAAATAAAAACTAAAAAATTGCACCTTTGGGGGTGGTTTTGGGGTGGTTCCACCCCCCCTACGGTCGGTGGGTTTTCACAGGTCGTAAAGAACACCAAGAACTATATATCCTCCAAATTGTAGCTTACTACTAATTTTTTCTACGTTAAAATCAAATTTGACTGGGCTAGAATGACAGTACAAAGACTACAAAATAAACACGTGTCGTGTTAAACTGTAACCTGATTGGTTGTTCATTTAAAAGTTTCGCGGAAAGCGACTCGCGCATGCGCCTTTGTCTGACCGTAAGTTTTTTGACAACGTTACATGCAGGTCGCGTTTCTTGGCTGTACCTCCCATTTACTTCAGCCATCTTGTATAGTTTTAAGTCAGTGGGCTAGACACAGCTAATAATTTAGTACAGCTACTCGAATTGACCAAAGTTCATTTTTCTATGCTCTGTGCTGTACTTCGGGTTTATTCGTTGCATTCGTGATAGTTCGTTTTAGTTTACTTCTTATAAAAAAATCTCATCTTAAAAAGAGAGGCATAGATGATAAACAAGAAGAAACTACGCTACTGTCTGTTCTACAGAACATCAGGTTCAATATCTGTTATTCTTTTGTTCACGTTCGTAGTGTTTCGTTTCGTTTAACGGTGTAACGCTGTGCATTTTGTAATTGATTGTGATTGAGTTATATTTTTGTTTTCTTTGAAAATTAAGTGAAATGCAGCATAGCAAAAACTCGCTAACTCCACGTTTGTAAAACGGACAGTGTATGACATGACACGCTCAACCTTCTCGCGCAGTCCAGGGCTCTAGATATCTAAATATATCTCTACGCATGCGCATTCGTTGTTCATTATATTGATAGTTTTTGCAAAATAGTCAAAACAAAATCACAAAGTAAAATAATACCAAATCAAATTTAATATAACCAACACACCAGCTGTTACAACGTCATACGACAACACTGTAAAACAAAAAGTGCTGTAAACTAAATTTGTTTGTTTTAAATTTATTTTTGTAAGTTTTAAAGTTAATTAATGAACTACTTATTACTTAATAAGTTTATCAACGTTTTTATTCTTATAAACAAATATTCCTTGTATTTTCATAAGTTGTTATAATTCATATCCGTCGTACAAAAAGAGCGGAGCGGAGCGGAGCTGAGCTGAGCGGAGCGGATCCAGTGTGGGACAAGCCCTGTTCGCACGGCGATCTTTGGAGATTCTACGGAGAGTCAAACTCCCGGCAAAGAAGAAGTTTTTTACTTTCTAATGAGAATTATTTGATGAATTATCAATGAGTCTAGGAAAAGAAGAATTTATAATTTATTGATTGCTTCAAAACCACGTAATTATCACTAGAAAGAAAAAACTTCTTCTTTGCCGGGTGTTTGACTCTCCGTAGAATCTTCAAAGATCGCCGTGCGGACAGGGCTTTATGTACCATCTTTCAGTTTATCCCGAGAGACTTAAACGCCAAACTAAAAATTTGTATAACGTAAAAATGTCATAAACGCCTACATCACTTAGACTCAATCACCTATCAGCTAAGAAACAAAGACTTAAACGACATTCTTTAGCCTATAATCATTAAATTAGGATAGAAATATATAAACTATTAAAACCAAATCGAAACCAGAAAATTGGAAAAAATCTAGTTTTATTTTAATTTAACATTAATATATTGTAAAAATAACTTTTTTTTAATTATCTCCATGGCATCAATGGATGATGCATTCATGAAGTCGGGCCTGGAAGTTCAGCATGACCTCTCGCAGCACTTTTTTACACGTCGATCCACTTTGCTCAAGATTGTTTATCCACGTACGAATCGCCCTATTCGACGGAACAGACTGATTGCGCGGTACGTTGAAATGACGTCTAAAATCGCGTCGCGTTTGCACCAAACTTTCGCCACTGAGATAGTACGCTTTAACTGCGTAGCCACGCTGTTTACCCGTCCAACGATACATTGTAAACTAAATGGTATACCACGCTGATAATGTTGAGGCGGCGATCTTCCTCCCCACCACCTCTCTACGAGCTCTAAGCCCCACATCAAATCTTTCCATTTGACTGGCGAACCCTGTATTTACAGGTACAAGTGGCACCCCCACTCCTACTATCCTGTCAACTAAACTTGTATAGATAGATTTTTAGTAGTGTTTCCATCGTTTGTTATCAATAACAAAAATTTAACAAGTCTCTCGTAAAATTAACACTACGATTTCAGGAAGCTACTTGAACAAGTAATTTGCTTTGCAGCTATTTAATGTAGATACCAACTTTCTTCAAAATCACTCGCTGTTAGTATTGGATTTAAGTTACTTGAACAAGTTACTGGCACCGTGCAACGCCGCCTTTATTGTCGGTAACTGGAGACCGATAGCATGTTAGGCGGATACTCTACCGTTGAGCTAACCACTGGCCGTAAATAACTTGTTAAATAATTATAAAGATTGCATGTATGAAATATACTAGACGAATGATATTTTTATATGTGGTACTATGCTTGGGATTGATGAGCTTATTATTATTATTATTACTATGCCTATGTGACATCTATTTGATTATGTGCGATGTACGATGATATTGCACGAATTATATTTGCTACTCATTTTACAACTACTATGTATTTGAATTACTGTTCGGTCTATCTTTGTTATTATTATTTGACATTTGAGATGTTTTTTGAATGACTTATTTTGTGATTTAAAATTTTAGTACTGTATACTCATATTTGAACAAATTAAATTAAATTGATCTAATTTTTTAATTCATCAAAATAAAATTAGTTTGTCTACTTGTGTACATTTTTATACCACTGGTTTGTCAGCAACAGACTCTACTTCATTATTGATACCGTTTTTACAATATAAATGGTCAATCATAAACCAAATTTACAAATCGATACATAAATGTCATGAACTGCTATCAGTTCTCGAATTTTTATATTCATGTACAATTTTTTAATCAAAATTTTAAAAAGGCACATCTGTAGATCCATTCTTTCTCTATTAACTCCTTCTTGAAATAAAATTTTACCATTCTTGAACTGACCACAAAAAACTCGCTACATTAGTATATTTTATGCTAGATTTTAGGTAGTAGACAGACTTCTTAAGTTAATTCCGAACCGGTTCACAACCATCGGCTCGGTTCAGGTTATGGGTTTATCATAAAAATTTGCGGTTCAGATTTGGTTCTGGGTTCACTAAAATAGCAGCGAATAGTTCTGGTTTTCGTTCCTGTTCTGATTCGGTTCGAGTCCCTGATGTTTATGCATGTAAAACCGGTGAATCCAATTCTGTTTTATTTAAAAAAAAATGGAGTAGGTACCTATAGATACTCCAGCAAAAACATTAGTTACTTAAGTGGTTATTTAAAGGCAGCATATATAATTTATTTTATTATTAATAAAATGTATTTAATTATTAACATATTTTATTAGCAAATAATTTAATTTGTTAACAAACCAGTTGTCTTAAAATGTTTACTTCAAGTAGACTTGTCCAAATTTATAAATTTAAAAAATATATTTGTGATGAAACGATTAGCACTTTTGCGATTACGATATATGAAATAATAATCGTACGATTGCAATTACGATTATTTTTTATAAAAAAACAGAACATAAGACAGTAAACTGTTTTATCATTTTAGTGAAAATATAAAGAAAAATATTACAAAATATTATTAAATGTATACATTAATGATCCAAGTTAACAATGAGTAAGTTATTATTTAAAAAACAAAATATGTTTTAATTTTTTGGAATTAAGCGGTTTCTCTAATTACTCGAATAAATAACTAAATAATTCTACTATAACCCACAGGATCCATACAAAATAATCGCACGTAAAAGCTAGCAAAGCGCATGCGATAAAATTATCAATCGCGTAATAAACGTAGTATAATCTGCGATTACGATTAACCTCAATCATAATCGTTTCATCACTTAAAAATATTTTTGTCGTAACCAGTATAACAATATAAAATAGCAGTTTATATTTTAGCTATAGAAACACCCTCATAGTTGAACAGTGCTAATAAATAATGAATTGATTGTTCAGCAAATAATGTTTCATTAAATACGAAATAGTATTTAGAAATAAATATCAATTAGTAGGTATTAAAACTAAAACTAATAAATTTGAAAATAATAAATTCGGTGAAATATATGACAGATTTTTAAAATCCTCCCAATAATTTAATTTTGTTTACAGTGTACTGATATCTCAGAAACGATATGAGAGACGAGATCGATTCGATAAAGTTACTTTATTATTTTACGGTAAAATATTCAACAGCATTTGCTCCCAATTACAGAATGGTGGATGTTTTTATAGTGGAATCTAACTGGACTTTTTAACAATAATTTCAATTGAACTTAGAACCGAGCTAATTAATAGTCGTGGTTCATAATATTTTTGTTATTTGTAAATAGATACCGATAAAATGCACATTTTGTAAAACAAATGACAAATGAGTGTAAACAATTATGCAATGTAAAGGAATTTAATTTTAAAATATATACCTTCGCATCTGGATTTTTTGTTGAATTTTTTCTTCAGATATTTCGGCATGATTAATTTGTAGTTAATTTTTAAATTGTTTTAAAACACTTGGAACATTTGACAGTTTAAAATTATCAACAATTATTAAAAAAAAACATAATATAAAAAATATTATTAAAAAAACAACAACTATTAAAAGAAAGCAACAACAACAGGATAAATTAAAAATTATTTTTAAAAACAGTTTCTCTAGCATTAAACAACAATTGTTTTTTAACCTAAAAACTGGTATTAAACGGTATTAAATCACATTTTGTTAATTAATAACTTTAGAAAACATTGTTAGTGGGTAATATCACGTCTGGACAAGCTTTGTAGCTTCACATTGCTTAAAAACAAAATCGAGCAGTGATTGAAAAATTGTTTTGGCCTCCCGATCAAACGCCCACGAAACAATAACATTCTTATCAGAAAAATACTAACCTAGCTGACCGCGACATGTTGGACAGCAAGTGAGCTTCGGCCGACAGTTGGAACAAACTAAATGTCCGCTCTGGCACTGCAGAATCGGTGGTAGAACATAATCAAAACAAACGGGACACTCGAACAAGCTGGCCAGGTCTGTGGACATCGTGGTCGTGGTTGGGTTATTCGAAGAAGTGCTGCTGCTCGAAGAAGTGCCACTAGATCCCGATCCCGTCGCGTTTGCAACTCCACGCCGCTTGCCGTTCAACTGAGACATGGATGCAACAATCTGAAACAAACAAAAGTCACTATCGATGTCAATTGTTTTATAAACAAAACACTTACAAGCAGGTTAGGTACAACGTTTCGAAATTACGGGCGTTTCAAACAAAACAAACCCAAAAATTAAATATTTACAAATTTTTCATTATTATCTGAAACATAAACGACATTTGGATCATCGCATCGAGAAAACATCGGAGTTTGGTATCATATCTGCTTTTTGTTATGACACATCATGTGTACATTCCAGGCAGATTAATTATGTCACTAGTGCAAAATTGTTTCGAATGATCTAAACAGCAAAAACATACTATTACAATGTGTAGTACACCTGCGCACTACTAAAACATAATATTTATGGTGTTAAAATGTTAATTACAGGAACAAATTAGTAAATAAAATATCTTACTCATGATACATACATAACACAAAACAACTTTTACCAAAGTTGGGCGTAAGTAAATGGCGAAATACACATTGTGAAAAGCAGGGGTACTTTTCAAAAATTTAAGCTCGATTTTAAAGTTTATCACGTATCACTATAACATTGTAAATTGGCATTTAAACAATCGTTTTCCCAAATATGAGACTTCCATGTCATGTCCACAGATATCACAACCTACTATGATTACATGATAGCTGTCAAATGTTTTTGCACTTGTCATGGCTCACTTTGTCACTCGCTTCAGATTATGTAAACCCACATATAAATTTAAAAATAAATATTATAAATTTAGTTACAAACATATTAAGTAATAAAAGATCAATAATGCACTATTTTTCTGCAAAAAATAGTGCAGTTGTTGTTTTTCATCGTACAATGTAAACGTAGTTCTTTATTTACATGTATTGTTCTTGGGACAAACGCTGCCATCTACCGACTAATCAAGAAGTGAAATATGTTAACTATTTACGCACTATTTAAATTTACATAAATAATAGCAATAAATAGTAGGATAGTAGATACTGTTATACCGATTTAATTATCAAATATGATAAAGAATTGTTAACATTAAATTTTATTGTTTGAAATTCTGTAAATAGTTTGACAGTGTTTCAAGTAAACTGAAAAACAATATTGAGGTATTGAGGAGTTTTGCATTTTATTAAAACAAAAGAAAAATTGGACGTAGTTATTCAAAATGGAATCAATACAAAAAATATTTTTTAAGTAATGACGTTTGAAGTAAGCTTGATTTATTAATTTCTTTGAAATGTTTCTAATATAATTTTATTGTTTAAAATTCTGTAAATATTTAAAATTTTAACAGTGTTAATTTTATTAAAACAAAAAAACATGAGACCTAGTTATGCAAAATGGAATCAATAAACATTTTTTTTTGAGTTAAGAGGAATCCCCACTAGTTTTGAAGATCCATTTAACGAATGAAGCGATGCCGTCACAAACCATTGTTACCCATTGTGACGACATCGGTTTATTCGATGAATGAACCGTATTTAGCCACTTTCTACTACAAAAGGGGTTTCGTTGGGCACATGAAATTATCACTAATTTTGAATATTTTTAAACAATTTTTTTTTAAATGAAAGATTAAAGTCTAGGCTATGTCCGCTTAGTGTCACTTTTTTAATTTTTACTTTAGTTTTTTAATATTTTATCTTCAAATTTTACTAACTTTGGAGCTTAAAAAATACATGTAAAAATTTAAATTAAAAAAATGGCACTAGACAGACCTAGATACATCTTTTATCTTTATATTAAAAAAAGAGCAAACAAATCGGACCAAAATTAAAGACAATTTCATGGGCCCAACGAGAACATATTTTTGCTTAATTTTGTAGGGGTGGGAATTCCTCTTAATGATGTTTGAAGTTAAGCCTGATTTATTAATTTTTTTGAAATGTTTCTAATTTTATTTATTGAAATTTAATATAGTGTTTGAAAATTGTAAAATAAATTGAGGCACTGATCTGTTCTGCATTTTATTAAAACAAAAATGGAATCAATCCACACCAATATTTTTTTGAGTAAATGACTTTTAAAATTAAGCATGATTTATTAATTTCTTGAACATTTTTGATTTCTACAATGGCATTATTGTTTTTGAGAATATTGAGTATTATTTTCAAAATGTGGATTGATTATACTTGAAATTTGTTATATAGGAAAAACAATGCTATTTTTTAATTTTGCTGTAGTTAGTTACCTATACATTTTAGACGAAAGTCGTATATACCACGCTCGATCATATTGCTTTGTTAGTTCTCGAGAAAAACTTTTAAAAAAATAGTCATTTATAGCATTATTTCAGAGTGCCGAGTTCCATGGATGTATTTTTTTTACAAATCTTAACATTTTATTTTTTTAAGTTAATCATTTTGCATAATTATTAAAAGTAAATACTGAAAGGAAAGTACAAAACAATACATCACTTTATTCCATGGTACCTACTCTGAAATAATCGAACAAATCGAGATCTAACAAAGCAATATGATCGAGCCTGCTTTCATATGGTGTAGTTTTTATTTTCGAATAAGTTTTGTATTTACAACTTTCGTCTAAAACTAATTGCACCAAAATATAAAAAATAGCATTGTTTTTTTTTCTATATAACAGATTACAAGTAGACACACGGTATATACAGATTGAAAAGTGTTGAAATATAGAAAAAAAGTTTATTATTGAACTGACAAAAAAATTATGCAGCATAAAAAATTTCGCTTATACCTATCAATTATCAAATCATAATTTTTATCGCATACAGAATGTTCAAATATCGCATTTTTTAAAATGTGTACATATAAACAAAATTTAAATTGGGCTCTGACAACCTATATTCAACATATACCCAGTTTGAGCCTTACTATGGTTTTTTTCATATCTACGTCCATTTGTTTTAAAATTTACTTCAAATGTTTTCGTTAAGTTGCCAAAATTCACATTTGGTAACTTTGGGGAATGTAAGGGAAAAAATATAAATTATTTTACTACATTTTCGTTTTATTAAAATTCGAGTTGCTGTCTATATTTCATTTTAAAATGAAAATAAATATTGACATTTACATTCGTGTAAATAAAATTCGAATATAACATCATTTAGTCGCTAAAATTTGCGAGACATTTGTATGATGCATGAAAGACATAACTTAATTAAAATTAATACTTTGGTAATGCGAAAAATCCGACGAAACATATATTTCACAACTAAAAATAGTTCGTCATGCAATGAATAAAAACAAAAAAGAAAAAAGTATCACAACACGTCACTAAAAAAAAATTATATCGTAGTTTCCGAATCGACCGAATTTTGCCCCTGCATACTATATGCCGGGGGACCATTTTTCAAAAAGGCAGTCGATCGTAGTGATTGTCGATTTGCAGTACCCCTTTTTTGAGGAACTTGCGGAGTTGCATGACTATGATAATATTGTGGTGCCCCGTAACTAATAGCTCTTGTTCCGTGAAAATTGGAATAACTCGATCTTACGGACGCCGGCCGATTATTATACAAATCGTCCAGATCATCTTGTTCGTTAAGAGATTGATTCGAAGACTGTTGATAAGTCGGATTGGTATGTCCGTTAACTTGCCATTTATTTTGTTGCTGATTGGCCACACATTGGTTATAATAAACTGGAAGTTGATCAATTTGATTACTCCCTGTAGGAGTTGAGCATTCAAACCCCACAGGATTGGGCATCGGCGCTTTCTGCTGTTGCTCAATGATTTGAGTGACAGGATTTTGAGCCAGTCTTCGAGAACTTCTCGTGCTAGATCTTGCAGTTGAATATCTTCTGCTGCTGGTAGAATGCCTCGAAGTTGAGCCTCGGGTCATGACGCTTCGTCGTTTGACCCGGCGAGGGGTCATTGGTTTTGGAGACACGGGTTGAGGTAAGTCGTTACCGTACTCCATTGAGTCGCTGTCTGCTTGCCGATTGTCATGTTGAGGGGAAAATTCGATTGAGTACAGGGAGGTTCGTTTGTTTGATTTGCGGCCGACACTATGTGCTGCTGTTGGAAAAAGGTTGTTGTAGTTCGTGGATGTTAAAAAACGCAGTGAAACAAGGTTATCCGACAAGCGTTTTGCTACTTTCTATATACAAACCAAAATAAATATTAACTTTTACCGTAAATTTAACTAATTAATGAAAATGATAAGCGGATAACCCAAGTTTCACTGTAACGATAACAGGAAAAACTTTTTGTTTGAACAATTAAAAAACGATTTAGATGTTATGAAGTAATGAGAAATGATAAAATAATTGTTTCTGTGAATAGAAGCCTAAAGTGTGAGATTTTTCTGGAATATAATACTAACGACACCTTTTCTTTTAGATTACCGAGTTTAAGTTGTGCAAATATAATCGCTATTCAAATAAAAAAAGGTTTTGAAAACTTGTTAACTGTTTTAACTTATTCACTATTAATTTTTATTGCAGTAGTGCAAACAATGTAATAAAAACTTTAAATGAATAACAAAACTATTAACGAAAGTTCAAATGGAGAGTTATACATAAAAAAATTAAAGCATCAACTGTCAATCTTTCTTTGAAGTACTTATTGACATCCGTAAAACAATATCACTTAAAGAACTTGACATAGAAGTGGGTGATTCACAACTTCGTGCATATTTCAATGGCATGTAGTACTCAACTTACTGGTCACGGAACTAAAAGAAAGTTCGCAGTTTTAGTTTCTAGGTTTTTTAATAAAACAGTATTGGGACACTGTTTCCATATGGAATTTCATAAATTTACTATTCTTGCCATTGCATAATTAATTAAAATGTTATTTTACTACATTCATAGTCAGTCAGATGGCTTAAAAATGTGTTTTTTGTGGAAACTGCCCTTAAAATAACGAATTTTTAAAGAATTCTTCTTGTTTCACGATCAGTATGTTGAACACTATATGCCATTAAAATATATGTACGATGTTGTGAATTACGGTTATATTTTTTTAGTATGATCCTCCATTCTGCTTAATTTATTTTATACAACGAATTAAGAAGTATCTTCTATCCAAAAAGTTGTTCCTGCTATTGAATCGGTCTGTCCCATTGCTGGTTGCCGTGAAAACGCTGAAACTTAAAGCAATAAATGAAAAGGTTACAAGTAATAACTAAAGAAATGGAAAACACAGAATATTTTATTATCTAGATAGACAATTTTAGTAATACATAATAGAGACTGTAAGACATGCTCAAAACCAACATGCATGCAATAAGCAGTGCTAGAATGCATAATTATAAAACAATAATAAATACTTAAAAATACACCACGTTAATAGTTCGTCTTAAGACTGGACGGTTAACACTAGAAAATTCAAACCCTTTGTCAGCTGCCTTAGATATCACAATTATTTTTGAAAAAAATTACACCATGAAGTTTATTATTTAACAAATTTAAATTTCCCGCAAATTTTACTGAAGAAGAATGTTATATTTTAAGGTTAGAATTTTTAAGGTAAAAAACATACGGGTTGAGGTTGCAACAAGAGAATGACCCGTATTGATATTTTTGAAACAAATACATTTATTTTTATGACTATTTGTTTGTATAATTTAAAAATAACATTTCAATGGGTTGTAATAAGCTTGGCAACAATATAATACAAAAAATATCTTAAGTCACAGTCACAGTCCGAAATTTGGTGCAATTGTTTGGAGGTAATTAAAGTAAAATAAACACCATTTCTCCATTTCCCTTGTACCTTAAAATAAACAGCTTTTTTGAATATTTTTTGTCTTGATTGTGCTACGACTCGGTCAAATTAATTTCTTCAAATTTCAATGATACGAATTACACCAAATTTCGGACTGTGAATGCGGCTTTCATTTATGAGAAAAAAATTATGGAAAAGAGGACTTTTTAATTTTTTTTTCTTTAAAGTTTGAGATTCAAATTAAATAAGAATTTATGACATTATGCCAGTTTTAGACGGCTCAAGTTTATTTTAGATTTCTTGTTCCAAAAAATTTGTGAAAAATAGAACGTGTTCTAAGTTGTCAATAAAATGATCAATATATTAATCAAGAAAAAATGTGTTAGTATTACACAAAACCATTAAAAAAAAATTACGAATTATTGGTCAACAAATTGGGTCTTGTTAAAACAGGTATTACATACGACTCGACCATCTTCTGAAATATGACCAAATTCTGAAATATACCCAGGTACTACATATTTTTTAAATTTAGATTGCCAATTTTTATTTAATCTGATTTGTAGATTATACCACTCGTTTATTTTTTTGTATGTCATGTTGTTAAGTTTATTACAACTATTTTTAAATATTTTTTTAAAAGTGTGCCTAATACATATCACCCAAAATAATAAATATATTTTGCTCCAAAAAGATCTGAAGCCAACTTCAACCCAAATGATATGATTCACCTTATCGCACGAAATACGTAAAATTCGATACAAACCTGAATCTTAAACAAAAATGTATGTGTGGTCAAGGCTTTACGGTTATCTGGACTATTGGCGGAGCTTTTAAATCTCGAAAATGTTTTGGTGTGAAACAGATTCATAAATCACGCCAAAACTGTCAAAATTCTTTTACTATGGGAACCTTGCGCAAAGCTAAACGTACATGGTATGACCGGGCGAGTTCTTAAAGTACGCGTCATCCTATGTAAATACAACAGTGAACTCTATACTACGTACCTGGCAAGGACAAGCGCGTTAGAGTCGCTGAGGCAAGTTTGTATTTAAAAACGAAAAGTATTTTGCCCATATTCTACATTAGTTAGACAGTGATACAGATAATTCCCTAATGTTATACGCCATAAGTCTGTTTCTCTCTCAAACTTGCCTCACTGTTGCTGTTTTGTAGTGCGCTACGGCTCCCTTCCAGATACGAAGTATAGAGTTCATTGAAATACAAGTAATCTCTTTGTTATTAAATATTTAAAGGTAATTAAATGGTACTGAACTTTATTTTGTTTTTGGTTAAATAAAAATGTGAAATTACGAAAAATAAAAAGTAATAAACTTAAAAACAAATTCATTCACAAATTTTTACGTTCGTCTGTAACGAATTTAAAACGATATTTGCCATTCTCGTCTCAGCAGTTAATCAGATAACATTTTTGCATTTTGAAAGTCTATTATAACTTCACTTCTTAACTGTCATTCTTATCATTGAACTAATATTTGAAGGTCAAAAAGTGACTCGCCCTACAGCGCCTCTATCAGGAGCAAAAGTGCGCTAATGCCTGTGGCACACCGGTCGAGGAGCATCGAGGACCATCGAGTAACTCCTCGATGAAACGAAAGAACGCACCCGTCCGCGATGGATTTCTATTTAATCGGTGACAAATACATCAAAGTTTTGCGCGAAATCAAATCCAAAGATACGTCTGAAATGAGATACATTCGTTTCATCGAGGAACAACTCGATGAAAATAGCGGCGCCCCTATTTTTCGTCGAGGACGGGGTGCGTTCTATCGTTTCATCGAGGAGTTACTCGATGGTCCTCGATGCTTCTCGGCCGGTGTGCCACAGGCATAAGGCTCCCATTTCAAACAGACTATAGTCAAAATTTTGTGAAGGGTTTGAATGATTCTCGTATTAGGGTTCAGCCTATTCTAAAATACTGGAGTACAACGACTTTGGTCTGTTATTGTCAGAGTGTTCTCGTTCAGTTGTTCTTGGGTAGCTAAGTCTGTCGTAGGACAAAGATCGCGCTACGGGTTCCTGGTAACTCGAGCGAATTCTGTCGACGTGCAGCGCGACTTTGGGGCGAGTGGGCGGCCGGTTGAGGTGCCTGGACATGGGTGCATGGCCCTGGGGGTTCACATTGAAGTGATAGTACAGTTTGGCGGGGTTCAGTCGGTCGCCGTCGTCAGTGTAGTCAGGTGTGGCACACAAGTGAACACTGTCTGGGGCAAGAGAGGGCGCGGGATTGTTAGCAGGTCTCCGGTTAAACCGAGACGGGATTTGTGAGGTTAGGGATATATTAGTCTCGCTCACGTACATTGGTTGCATGACTAAATGCTCGGGAGTTCTGCAATCTCCATCCAAGAACTCAACTGAAAAACACAACATCATTCTAGATTTAACGGCCGTCTTATATCTCTGTAAGCTTGTCAAACTTGAATGCCCAATATACGAGCGCATCGAAATATAATCTTTTAGAAAGGCCTCAATTTACATTGCGATATTAAAAAAATTAAATACATTTGTGACGAACAAATTGTTTGCACATTTGCAATAACTTCGAGTTCATATGTTAAGGGGGGGGGGGGGGGGTGCCTACTCAATTCTTGCAAGCTCGAGGCTAGAAAATTGAACTACTAGAAAATTATTGAGTAGAATCAGAAAACACCAAAAATTCATTGACAAGAAAATGCATACCTATATAAAAATGCATAAAAAGAAAATTCAAATCTACAATGTAAAGGAATATTCAAATCTAGTAAAAAGTGTTAAAATTTTTCCAGCGATTTACAAATTATTTTTATTTAACAACAACCTCGATGTAGACTTTACTGCCCCTAACATATTGAACACACCACTGCGCGTAGCTTGTGGGACTGCCACGTGAGGGATGACTGAAAGGGAGGCACTATGCTCGTCGTGTTGGACCGATTTTCAACTTTGTTTCAATAACGCTGACACTCGAGCAGAACACGTGAGAATCTGACGCATGCGTAATGAAGGCAGATAAGATTTTTCAAAAATTTAATATGAATTTTCTTTGTAAGTTTATTTTTGTGTTGGAGTTCTCAAGCATGTTTCGCTCAATCCTATGTAAGAATTATATCTTCATTGAATTTTCTAGATATAAATATTCTAGTATTGAAGACGTTCCCGAACTGGATGGCATACGTTAAGTTAAGGGTATAATACAGTTTTCCAGATATTTGAAAAATGAAGGGTATAGTTTTTTTGCATGATCCATTTTAAGTACCAATTACTATTAAAAATAAATTTAATGAACACCTAGATATAATTTACATTTAAAATAATTATCAATCATCATAACAAACGAACGTATGTACTCGAAATATATAGGATGTTTCACAAATTATGTACAGAAGGTACCTACCCAAAATACGTTGAAGAAGAAGACACATTATGTCTTTGCTCAATAGCACATTACCTAATATTTTTTTACACTTCTACATCTATGTAGGTCCAATGCCTATTATAAAATTAAAATATGTTTGTAAACAGTACCATATTTCTCATAAATTATTATTTTTTAAATGTTTGTAATTCAAATTGAATTAAAATAGTATACTCGTAGATGACCATAATCTTAAAAAAATATATTTTTTCATTTAGATTTTGATGGGCAATTTTAAGAAAATTATTAAAAATTTTAGATGTTGTGTTTTGTTTATGTATATTATATGAATTAAAAATGTTGTCAAGTTAATCAACGTTTTGAACTGATTTCTTCAAAACTATGTATAAAAAATTAAGTTTAACTTATAATTACAAAATTTGTTTTAAAAAACACGATAGATCACCGTACCGGTACCAATGCAACTTCAGATCGTATACCTAAATCACCTTAGATCAAAAGACTTTTTTGCACTGTTTATTTATTTAGACTTATCATTTTTTCTGGTATATAAGAAACATTAATCTTAATTCGCGAAATAAATGAAGAAACTTGAATACCATAAAATATAAAAGGTATCTATTTCTATGTGTGTTCAATGTTTTTAACCTAACATGCGCAATTTGCAATGAAGTTGGCGTTGTATCAGCACAAACGCACAGACAAGAAACTAGCTAATGAAGATATCTATGAATCAGCGCCATCTCTAATATAATTTGGAAAATGAAAATTGGAAACACCATTTTTTGTTTATTTTTTTATCAAAAACTATGTTATAAAAAGTTTTTTAAATAACGCAATAAAAATACAGGCCTATATTATTGTTATCGACAAAATAATTAAAAGCATGTGTTTATCAATATATTGGCTTTTTAAAGCCTTCCAACCTATGTACATTAATATATTGATATTTTTACCATGTATAATTTTCTGGGAACGATGTGTGTGACAAACTTACTTCTGTAAATAGACCGGCCTTGAAAAAAGAACCACACCGTGAAATAAAGTACACTTAGCAATAATAAATTAATAAAATGAAGATCCTACAAGATGCATTGCGATTAACCAATAACCATTAACCACCTAACTACGATTACGTTTACAAATCACAGTCAGACATGTTGCTGCAGGTCCGTGTTACTCACCACACAGTGTGGGGTTCAAATCCGCCGATGTAATCAACTGGAAGAATAATTTGCTAGTTGGAATAGTGGACGTGAAGTGTTAGTCAAGCTGTGTAGAAACATTTTAGCACCCTTCTACCGAATACCGTAGTAGAGGATAGAACTATCATAGTGTTATTCAAGTATAAAGTAACTGTGATCGTGTGCTTCTGTGTTTTGGAAGAGACTTAAAGTACGGAGTACTTACAACTATCATCTTTTTCTAAGTACGTGCTGCCTAGGCATATTCCGGTCACGCAGCCAAAGAGCTGGAAAGAAAGTTAAACTTTATATCGCAATCGGGTCGTGTATTATTTTAAAAAAATTTCGATTAAGGCATATCTCTGGCTATGGAATTCGAAGCAAAAAAGCATATGTTATCTACAATACAAGTTTCGAAGTCTATGATCTAATATTTTACAATGATATACTTATAAATTGTGCTTACACGGCTATAGAATGAAATTTATAATAAACTTTGTTGTGTTTTTATATGTTTTGAATAGTGAGCCATAATGTAATCGTTGATTCAATTTTATATTGGATGAGGCATCGAAAAATAAATTATTAAATTTTAAACAATTTTTTAATTATAAATGTTTAATGGCGACGTTTCGGTCTGGTTTTGACCATTTTCAAGCCAATGAATTATTTATATGAAGCAGAATTACATTGTTAAATTTTGAAAAGTTGAAATAATTAAATTTTATTAAATTATAACAAATATATGAACCATCTTGCAAGATGGTGAGTCAAGTCCAACGTTGAGGTCGTGACTCAATTCATTGGCTTGAAAATGGTCAAAACCAGACCGAAACGTCGCCATTAAAAGAGTCACGACCTCAACGTTGGACTTGACTCACCATCTTGCAAGATGGTTCATATATTTGTTATAATTTAATAAAATTTAATTATTTCAACTTTTCAAAATTTAACAATGTAATTCTGCTTCATATAAATAATTCATTGGCTTGAAAATGATCAAAACGTCGCCATTAAACATTTATAATTAAAAAATTGTTTAAAATTTAATAATTAATTTTTCGATGCCTTATCCAATATTTGTTGTGTTTTGTTAAATCATTTCTAAAAATTACTAAAAAGGGGGGTTTTACGTAATTTTTTACAATTAATTGGTTAACTGTTTTAAAAAAATCTTTCGGCTAATGTACATTATCGATTTCACAAGAAAAAATTATTTTTTGTGTATTAATAAACGTATAAATTGGATTATTAAATGATAAAAATTAGATCGTAGTTTTGTAAATTAATGTCACAGCAATTTATAACTTGCATTTATCGATTCAAATGATTCATATTAAATTTCAGTTACTTTTTTTGTTTTTTTTTTCAGCCAGAAGCCAGAATCCTTGAAATTGTGAAGCTCCTGGATTCACAAGTGTTGCGCCTTAAGTAGGAACACAACATCTTTTTAAAGATATACTACTTATAGTCTGTTTTTAAACTAAGAGGGGTAAAAACAAAGTTAGATTTACATTCTAAAAAAATCCGTAAAATAAGAATTTTCTTTTTCGTTAAATATTAATTTCAACGTCTTGAATCATCTATGTTATACTAAAATCAAATTAGAAGACCGAATTTCATAATATATTATCATCTATGTTCTTATACTAAAATCAAATTAGAAGACCGAATTTCATAATGTATTCATTTTCGAAGGTAAGGTGATCGCATAAATAGATTTTATTTTTTCTTCTTCTATCAAACATAACAAAAATGTACCCTAAGTTATTAGTCCTATAGAATATGTATGCAAAAGGGTTATGTACAAAACGACTTTTATTTTTAAAAATAGAAAAATTTTCAGATTTGGTGCCAACGCAATGCGCATGTCTGCCAAATGTCAAACTATAGTAACCAATTGCGTGGTCGTACATTTCCTGAAATATATTTTTCTATTGGATAAACAAAAGAAGAACCGATCAAAGGTTGTTTTTGCTTTAGTTCCTTATGTAATGCACATGTTTGCAAAATGTCAGATTTTGTAAATCGCCAATGGCGTCTTTATGTAATGAATAAGATGCATTTCTATTGGTTAAATTAAAATACATATTTTACTTCTCCATAAACGCAAATTATACAACATATTAAATCGTCGTTGATACTGTAAAATCCATAATAATAAACGAACAATAAATGCAAGATGCAAGTAGTACCAAAAAACAAAATTTGACTAAAATGTACTTGTATACAAAACTTTCTTGGCATAAAATGTTTTATATAAACTACGTACATGTAAATTATGATGTCAAATCAATTATTTAAAAGCAATTCAGGAATGAATGAATCGAATGTTCAATAAAGATTATATAATCTATTGATTGTAAATTAATGCATACGTAACTTCAATTTTTAATATAAATTAGTTGTAAATTAAGATGTCAATATAAAATATTTAAAAGCAATTCAGGAATGAATGAATCGAACAGTTAATAAAGATTGTACAACCACAACCTATTGATTGTTAATTAATGGATATGTAACTTCAATTTTTAATATAAACTACTTGTAAATGGGGATTTACATTTTTTCAAATTTTTAAATATTTTTTTCTACTCCCATGCTTTAATTTACTTATTAAATATGCATTGTCTGTATTTGAATGACATTCATTTCAATACCGATTTTTATTATGAAATACCCAAGTAAACCCGCAAATGAATATTTTTTTTATGAAAGCATGTGAGTAGAAAAAATAGTGTATGCAACTCGTGTATAATGGCTATTAATACACTCGTATGAATTAACACAATCACCATGGCTTATATCGTAAATTTAATACTCGGAGTATTAATAGCTATAACACCGTGGAACAAATTATTTATTAAAATAAATATGGAATCATATTTAGTCATATAGTTTATGTTTTTAGAATGATTTTACACTAATCTTTGACCTAATAGAGTTGAAATTTACTAATTTAATATACCGTATTAATAGATAAACCCGTATTAATGTATACAGGTTGATTCACAACTTCGTGCATATATTTTAATGACATAATAGTACTCAACTTACTGATTATGGAACAATAATAATTTTTTAAAAATTCGTTCATTTAAAGGCAGTTTTTTGAAACAACTAGATTGTTGGTTGTATAATGGGTATCTAATTAACAATTAATTAAATTAAATTAAATTTTAATTAATTGTGCATTGGCAAGAATAGTAAATTTATGAAATTACATTTTCAAACAGTGATCCAAAACTGTTTGATCAAAAACTTGGAAACTAAAATTGCGAATTTTGAGAAAATTCTTTCAGCTTCGGGACAAGTGAATTAAAAATAAAATATATGCACGAAGTTGTGAATCAGCCTGTATAAAAATATTTAAAAGCAATTCAGAAATGAATGAATCGAATGTTCAATAAAGATTGAACAACCTATTAATTGTAAATGAGCGGATACGTAACTCAATTGTTGATTGTATAAAAGCTAGGAGTGTTTGGGCATGGACAGCATATTTACCGCTAGCAAGCATTGCAAACTGGCTTGGAAGACCTCAACATGAACATAGTCAATAAGGCAGTCTGTTACATTATCAGGTTTAGGAATCCCAGTCGTATTGTACGTCACTTTACATCCTGGCCCATTGTTCTGCCACCAACTTGAGCTTTCTGGATCTAATTTCAAAACCTTGCTTTCCTACAAAAATATTCATTAAGCTCGTAAAATAATGTGACTATCAATTCCACCGAATGTTTTAGTGTTTAAAGCCTCATTCGCCTAAACATTTAGTTTTAAGGTTTATATTTATGTTTACGTTTAAGAAAGTTTAAATTCATATAACTTAATACGAGCATTCACACTTCTCACTTTCAAGCACTGTGAATGTTTGTATTTAGTTACATGAACTTTAACGTAAACATAAATCTGAAAACTAAATGATTATGTAAATGAGGCTTAATGCATAATGATTTGTGCGTAAGGCGTAATACATAATGATTATTTATTTGATTGGCCATTTCCACCTATTCGACAGAGGTAACATTTTGTTGTCGAAATTTGTAAGTTTTGTAATTTAATCATCAGCGGCTATCGCAATTGCCAAACTTGTTTGTTTTATATATTTTCTATGTAAATTTCGGTATTCATCTCAATCATTATGATTATGCATTAGGCCGAGTGCCTATAGCCAATTCTCGAAAGCTAGAAAATTCAAGTAGGTACAAGAAAATGTACACATAAAAAATTCATAAATAGAAAATTAAAATCTAGAATCTGATGGATGCAGAAAACGCAAGTAAAGGAATATTCAAATCTGGAAAAAAAGAGTGAGAGTTTTTCCAGCGATTGTGGAACAATGGTTTAGAAATAATTTTTGTTTAACTCGCTGTATGTTTTTAAACTAGAACTGGCCCTAACATATTGTACACGCCGTGAAAGGGGGGCACTAAATTCGTCGTGTTGAACCGATTTTCAACTTAAGATTTTTCCAGATCTGAATATTCCTTTACATAAGTTTTCTGTGTCCACTAGATTCTTGATCTGAATTTTTCTTTTATGTTTATTTTTGTGTATGAGTTTTCTTAAGCATGAAGTTTCGCTCGTTTTATGATTCCATGTAAGAATTTTCTCTTAATTGAATTATCTAGTTATAAATTTTCTAGTGTTGAAGATGCTCCCATTACGCCTTATGTTTGGAGATTGCAAACTTTTGTTGTTATGCGTTGCTCTTAGTACTTATGCATTAAACGTATAATTCTTAAGCATTAAAACAGTCGGTGGAAATGAGGCTTTAATAATAAATTACCTGGTGACTTAATATACCAATATCTAAATATAAGCATACTAAAAATAAATTCCAGGCTAGCAGAACTAAATTCCACACTGAATACTAAAACAAATACAAATATAAATCAATGCACTACATACAAATGACATAACTTACGGAAATAACATATTTTGGCTGGTACTGGAAAGCCCCAAAAAATCCAAATATAATAAAAATGATTTCAAAGAAGTTCACCAAGATTGGTATCCACATATAACCCAAAAAGTCAAACACTTGTCGTATGACCGTTGAAATCTGCAACACATAACCAAGTAATCAATGGGAAACTTCAAATAAAAAATTTAAATACACACCAGTTGTAAAACACAAATAGACAACAAAAAATGTCGTCTCGTACAAATTCCCATGTCATTTGGCCAAGATCAACGTTGTTTTTAATGAAAAATATCATAGCACACTTTAAAACACTAACCACTTCATTTTGGCCGAGTAGAACAACAACATATTAAATTGGCTCAGGCTCACATTTAACTGTTTACAAAACGCAGAATTTGTTGACAAATGCTCTGATTCATGCCATCTTGAGAGATGATGCCATTGCCATCTGGGAGAAATTTCTGTACACAGGTAGCGACCATAGACATTCAACGGTGTCGTGCTTTTTGATCCGTGCTTATTCGTCCGAAGACGAAAATAGTGCACTTTCATTCGAAAGTTATTACTTATTACTGTTCGCGCAAGATAACTTGGCGAGGCAGGGTTGTAAACAGTTACAGATTATAGGGAAAAAAATCAACAAAAACCATATATTCGCCAATAATCATTCATTCTAAAGCCGGGGCCAGACATACAGCATTCGGCGAATCCCGAATACACGTTCGCCGAACTTCGTTCAATGTGTGCGAATCTTTCGGCGAACTGTTCGCATCATACCGTCCAGAATCGGAAAACTAGCACATATCAAAGTGGGCGAACGTTCTTCTAGAGGGGGTTCGGGCAACCGATCACACATTCAGGATTCGGCGAACTGTCGAATCACTTACCTACTTTAGTTCCGGCTCAGTAGCTAATAACTAAGTTACCTATTAAACTTATTCGTAGTTATCAATTTTCCTTATTATAAATACAAATTATTTTTATAAACAATTTTTAAAAGTACTGGTCTAGACTTCAATACGGCCTCAATCGATTATATATTATTGTTGATATAATTGTTTGATATTTCAAAAGGTTTATAATCTCATTAAGTTCATATAGTTCTCTATTTTGTATAAATAAAAGAAAGAAATAAAGTCATTTGGTCTCCTGACAAGAATTCGGAAAAATTTTACCGCATGCCGCATGTGTGAACACAAAGGCGAACATCGTTTCTTAGAATGTCATAATTGTCTGCATAATATTTTAATAAAGTATCTAGTTTAAACTTGTAGTAGGTACCTATAAGTAAAATAATTCCGTGTCCCTACAAATACCTGGGGATTACCTGTTACCTATTTGTACTTAAAATTTTGGAAAAGTAGATCCGTTTGTTGCATTTAATGATTTAATAAAATTTCGAAGTAGGACGATTCAGGATCAGTTTATTAAAAGACGATGTTATTCATTGTCAAATCATCAAAATACACGTGGTCATCAGCATACATAATATTTTTAAAATTAAATTATTACATTGTATTATTATGTACCATCCCACAGGATTAACTCCCAATTACAGAATGGTAGATGGTATTATAGTGAAAACCAACCACTCGGACCCAGCGGTATTATTGTCGGTTGCGCTGGGAATCGAACTGGAGACCGCTAGCATGCTAGGCGGACCCTCTACCACTGAGCTCGAGCTGAGCTAATCACTGACCGTGGTGGTGATATTTAAACATGACATACCGGTTTGGATTCTTCTCTTTTATATCTAAGAAGGATTCAAAAACTTTTTTTCGCGACACCGATGCAATAAAAAGAAACGAGAAAAAAACTGTCTTCTCCAAGTCACGTGCTTGTCAATCATTTATAATCATTCTGTATAAATAAATAATAATTTATGAACAAAATTTATTTTACATGCTTTACAATGGAGAAAAAAATAGGGCAGATAAAATAAATCCATAATGTAAGTCACCAAAGGCCATGCAGTTGCATAGCTTAATAATATTCGGATGAAAGTGCACTATTTTCGTCCTTCGGACGAATAAGCACGGATCAAGAAGCACTCAACCCATTCAACTACTTTACCCAACACGCGAAACTGAACCTTATATCCCCCCGAACTGAGTGTAAATTTTTCATGAGTCCACCTCATTTCCGAGCGTTTACACTGGCTCAAACAGCGTGGGAAAACAAAACATGCTTTTGTTTTAAGAAAATTGCTTAGAACTTGAGAATATCACATTGATTTTTTTTGTTTATGTAGCAGTAGCATGTGCGTGCTTTGTTACTAAACAAAATATGCGTAAGTTGCACTGGAAATGTGCGTTTCCAGTAACACATATTTTATCATTGCACTGTGTACTGTATAAAAATTCTGACATGTAATTGATAATAAAACAATATTGATTACAAAGCATTATTATTCATCTTGAGAAAAGTGATAATATTTATTTACTTTACTTTAAAAATGATTTTATTACTACATAAAACATTTTTTATTATATATTTAAAACTTTGTATATCATCTATTCAAATTTTGTGAAAAGTCGTATTGAGACTATTCAATTTTTTTAAATCCTAGGATACAGATATATATATATATATATATATATATATATATATATATATATATATATATATATATATATATATATATATATATATATATATATATATATATATATATATATATATATATATAGATTTCGTTGGGGGTAAAAAACTTTCGGGAAACAAGGTCTGTTGTCGGGTGTTCGAGCAGTCCACCTCTCTTCCTGACAACAGATCCTGTTTCCCGAAAGTTTTTGTACCCAGAAAGTAATCGATTTTCGGTCCGGAACTACTTGACGACGGGGAATTTTGAATCGAATACGGAACGCGCGCTGGGCGGCGATTACAGACTCGTTTCCGCGTATGCCCAGCAAACACAGTGTTGACATATACGTAACTATTATGTAATATTTAGAGAACATCGTTGACGAACCTAAATATTGCATAAATGATGCATAAAATTGCCATATGGATGACACATTTTGAAACTATATCTCCATGACATAACACTATAGACATAAAACCAATATATATGTGGCAGGTACGTAATAGATACGGATCAGTTATCGCATGGCATATTTTACATACTCGCCACATGGCACTGCCATATGAATGTAACATTTTGTAACCATATCTCCATGACATAACTTTACAGACATGAAACCAACATTTATATGGCAAGCACGTAATAGTTAATGGATCAGAAGTCACATGGCATTATAACTTATATCTTACATACTTGCCACATGGCACTGCCATCTGATTATAACTTTTTGTAGCCATTACCATGACATCACTTTACAGACATGAATAATAATTTGAAAAATGACAGAAATTATAATAAATAATCTCATATTTACTGACAGTTCATAGTAAGATGGAAATGGAAACGAATCACCTGTTCAATGCACTACATCCAATCCAACATTCAATGAATACTTTAATCTCATTGGTCAACATACTAAGATTTCCTTAGATTCATTTTTGCCTTCATTTAAACAAATTTTATTTTGAAGCAAATTATTTACAAACCACAAATAACAACTGACACCTGAGAAAATATACCATTTTACAAAATTTTAAAATAATAATTTGTATTTAAATAAAATAAGCTCAAATGGTCTGTTCACACTAGGAAAGATTAACGTAAAAAGTTTCATGCAAGTAAAACAAGTGCTAGGAGCATTATAAAAGAAACTGTTAATACCGGTTATATTTTATAGAAACTAATTATTTCTATAAAATATATTAAAGGTACCTAGTGATCTTTAATATAATAAATAGAAAAAAGAAACATATTAAGAAAAACTTTCCTCGTGTGAACTAGGCTTAAGAAATCTATATTATCGATCAAGAGATAACCTCACTTTGTCACTTTCATTTTGACAGAAGCTTGGGAGCTTGGCATGTCTGCGTATTTCGTAGTTAAAGTATTCGATTTTAGTTTATTTGTTTTACTGGATACACTAAATTAACCATTAATATTATGCAAGCTGAGAAATGTAGATTTCTTTAAATGGATTGTAGTACTTATGTTAATATTTGTGTATTCAGATTCGTTATAAAATGATACATTACTCCACCTAATTGTTCATTATTATTTTTTTTAGGTATGAATCACATTTTAAGAGATAACTAGTTTATTGAAAATATAATCAACTTTAATTCAGTAGCTGTGAATATGAAACTAGATTATTATATACACATCCAAAATATGTATGAGTTTGACACCAACAAACAACTAAGTAATTCGATTCTATGAAATATCAAAATACCTTCACATCCATAGCCATTAGCCACTACAACAAAAAAGAATGTATTTAAATAGAAGTTTTTGTTCGCATAAGCATTTGTCTTTTTGAAATGTATACTTCTTGTGCTATGGATTTTGTTCCACCACTGGGCTCGTTAAAATCATATTATTCACAATATTATTAAAAGTATTAGTTTTAAATTATTAAGTATTATTTACACTACTACTCGTATACTGTACACTTTAAATTGATATTTCATATAAACTATACGATATGTCAGATTAGCCGAGCGGTTTGCGGCGTATAGGAACATCGTCCCGAAGGTTCAGGTCCATGGTTCAAATCCAGCACGATCCAGCAAATATCAAATTAACATTTGTATCTCTCTCCGGTTCTATGGATTCTCGATGGATTCAACTTTTAGTTATAAAATGTTGCTTAAACATGTGTTTTTTTAATATAAATAAAATAATTATTGCTACATTTTATATAGTACGTAATACAAAAATGTATCTGCCATTTCTATATGCCATATGGCGGTAACCTGCCGTGGCCATATAGCAGTACCGTTGTCTTTCAAACGTAACTCCCATGTGGCATACATGGTGAGAATGGCTGACATAGGAAAGCGCATGCAAGCTCCATATATGTTGCATGCCATATGGCAGTAGACATGAATGGTGTACGTGTTTTATGTATGCCATATCATAGTTATCTAACTGTGTTTGCTGGGTGTATGCTTCTATGGAAAAGCGCGTTGCTCGTTCGTCCACATTATGTTTACGACTGAAACTTTTTTAACGCAAACTATATATATATATATATATATATATATATATATATATATATATATATATATATATATATATATATATATATATATATATATATACCGGCCGCTATACACGCCATTCCCATCCTTTTACGACCTCTGCTCGCTTCACAATTCTCTATTGAAACTAGGGAGGTTGTTTTGCCCCATAATTATATATGTATATATATATATATACATATATATTATGTAAGAAAAAAATAATAAAAAATTTATTAATCTTTAATTTTTGAACAAAAAAATCTAAATTTTCTACTTTTTTTCCATAATATTAATAGATAAATAAATATTTGATTAGAGCATTCTCAAACGATGAATGAAATTAAAAATAATATAAGCCCAGTATAAGAAACTAAACATCACACCGGGCATAAAAGAGGACCGGAATAGATGCATACATGATAATGTTGATTTTAAAACCAATTTTTTAATTATTATTTAACCAAGATCGGTCTAAAAAACCAAGATGGTGGCATCTGGTCTCATTTTTATTAATTTATTTCTGCTCATATATAAAACAAATGTGCGCTTTTTTGTTTCGAATAAAAAATGTAACTTTAAATTTAACCAAATCTGTTATTTATGTCTGCTCAAAAATTGGTACAAATGTATATACATCAATATTTCCTTGTCTCCAATAAAAATGTAACTTTCAATTTGAGCAAATTTGTCTGTTGCATATTATTTCTAAATATTTCCAAAATTATTTATTAAAATTAAATTCAGATGGTTCAAATACTTTTGTATGAGGCCCCTTTTTATTTTTCAGTCTGGTCCTGGTTTTATCGCTGAAGATGATAAAAATATAAAGATTAAATACGTAAGTAAATATTTTGTATTTATTTTTAGTAATTTACTCAGACCTGTATATGTGTAAACTTTATTTTTTAAAGAAATTTTAAAGAATTTAATTGTTTGCTGTACGTATTGAAAATTATCTTTATAACTAGACTATTAAATAAAAATATTGTGTACTTTAAAATCAAATTATAATGATAAGAAATGATAAAGTACAATATTTTAATAAATAGATAAATATGATCAAATACTGATATATTTTTTACAAATATTACATAAAATAAAAATCAAAGTCCGCCAAAATATAAATAATTCAAATAGTCTAAACACGTTTGACAATCATATATAAAACCTTTTCACCTAGTCAAACACATTAAAATGTCAAACAATCTAAACAATTTGAAAAAAAGTTTGAATCTATCATTAGACTTAAGGTAAATACATTTAATTTATATTAGACTTAAAAATATAAGATTTAAATTATATTCTTTGCGAATATATTCGACAAGGAAACTCTTATCATGGCAGTAGCACAAATACTATTGAAAATAAACGGTTCAGTCAATAACAAGATAATGTTGAATCAGTGTTGAATACAAATCTTAATATTATTGGTCTCGCGTGCAATTACTATCTCACATATCTTGGAGTACTTTACTTATTATTTAGAAATAACAGATGTGTAGAGATAAATTATTTGTTAGTTGTAATCGTTGATTTTGTGTTGTACTATTTTGTGTACCGGAAAAATGGGACTGGATGACGATGTCCACAGCTTAATTTTGTAAGTTATCTCACTAAAATTTACTGCTGTCATGTTTATCTTTTATTATGAACTGGTTGTATTTAGTGATTCTTTTGTAGAAACGAAAGTAAAACTAGTTATGGCAGTTTGGAAAGAAATCCAAGTACAGCATCAGGATCTCCTTTGAAAGTTATTTTTTGTGTTCATGGCAAACCTAGTATTGGGTGTTGTACTGTCACTGGACAAATTGTTGAAGGAGATGACTCTTTGTCCAAAAACAGTCAGACTATGGATCATGCTCAAACAGCCAATTTAAGTAAGTATTCTTTATTCTTTGAGGATTCCTTCACCCTTATGAATTCTGGAAAAGAAGAAATTCACTGTTTTGAAACGATGAATAAATTAGAAACTCTTTTTTACCAAAACTCATTGAAGATGATATTTACCGGCACCGCTATTTGACAGGAAATTCTCTCCAGGATTACTTTTCTAAAAATTCAGAAGTATGAAAGAATCTTCGAAGAATCCTTCTGTAAATAGGGCTTTACATACAGCATGTATCATAACTTCGTATTTATGTAGTACATACCTTAAGGGGGGAATATTATACAGGAAAATTCAACACCAGAAGAAAACTAGAAAGTTTATAATGTAATAAAATAGCTGCATCAAAAGATTTATTCACAGGAAAATTAGAATCTAGAATTTTATATTCAGCATAAATGCAAACACAGAAAGATGTAAAGTGTAAACACAGGAGATGCAAATATAGAAAAGTTATAGTTAAAACCGAGTAGGTATCTGGGACTCAAGAATGGTATTGGGTTGTTTATTTAGTTCAGTTCAACACATAATTTCAAGTTTCAATGCAAAAAGTTAAATTAAAATTCTTAAATGTCATTGTAAAAGTATCAACCAATACCTATTTCTTGCACGTATCATATTACTATAGATAATTTCCATGGACGAATGATATCAATGTCATTACCAATATCATTCGACCATGGATAATATCTATAATAGGTACCTACTATTATATACTATAATTTCTTATATAGTATTGTCGATATATTGTCTTGGTGAACACCTACAATTATCTATATTCATTGACATATTCCCTTCAGGTATATTTTTTTTTAATTTTATTTTAAAATTTTTTGAAAAATTCATTTTGAACCGTAATCAGCATACCTATCTAAATGTATGTATTCTTCATTTATTTTTCTTTTTTAGTAAACGAACACTGCCACAGAAACCGAAACACAGGAGTAGACAAAAAAGCTAGAAGAAAATTAATAATTGCCAGTATTTTATGTGTTGTATTCATGATAGGAGAAGTAATAGGTAAGATATTTTATAATAATATGCATTTCATGCTAAATTGCATTTTATCATTATGTGGGTAAATATTTAAGATCTATGACCTCAAAATGAGCTGCTGTTGTTGTTTCTGAAAGAAGTAATTGAACTTCATTGCAAGATTTATTCGATTACGATTAAAAATCATGGAGGTTATTGTTTTTAATTTCATTCATATTATTTTATTATAATAGAAAGAATTATTTATTATGGTTTAATTATTGTAAGCTTTTTAAACTCCACATGTTTCAAGTAATGAATAACTAATATAGTTAATAACACATATAGTTAGATCAACTCGTTAAATTGTAAACATCTTGCAATTAAATCGCACTCGGCTGCTACAAGCTGACCACTTGATCGTCTTAAATGTAGTCCTGGTTGCATGAGAATCCCTCCGTTACCGCTTTAAATTTCAAAGGTTGTAACACGGATTGAGTTTCTGACTGCACCAAGGCGAATCGGTTGAAATGTTTGGATTCCACTAACAAAAACATCTATCATTCTATAATTGGGAGTAAATCCTGTTGAATTATCAGCAAAATAAAACAAAATGTCTAGAAAAAATTAACAGAACGGACTCCGCTATCTCTTATTTAATTTTATGTAATTTTTCTTTTCTTTTAGGTGGTTACTTATCAAGTAGTTTAGCAATAGCAACAGATGCAGCCCACCTTCTTACTGATTTCGCTAGTTTTATGATTTCTTTATTTTCGCTTTGGGTGGGTTCCCGACCAGCAACAAGAAAAATGTCATTTGGTTGGTACCGAGCGGAAGTAATAGGTGCTCTTACTTCAGTATTGATGATTTGGGTAGTTACTGGGATATTACTTTACTTGGCGATTGAAAGAATCGTAGAAAAGAACTTCGAAATTGATGCCAATGTTATGGTTATTACTTCAGGTCTCGGTGTTGCTGTCAACTTAATGTAAGTGAGTTTTTGCTGATAGAATAACATAAAATATTAATCAATATAAATTCATCAAATAATCGGTAAAGAAACCAGTTTTAATAACTGGTTAAAATTACCTGTTAAAAATAACCGGTTTAATTTTGTTTTGGTTAAGATAACTGATTTCTTAGTAAATAAAAATATTGGTTTGGGTTTCGGTTAAAAATCAAATTTTTTGACAAATTTTTAAAATTATATAAAATTTGACTAAACCAAAAAAATAACAATTTCCATAAAAAATGAACAGAATTTTAACGAAAAAACGTTAAATTTCAACTCAACCATCGGTTCGGTTTAAGGCTATGCGATTTTGACTTTTCGTAATCGATTAGGTATCGATTATGAGAAATAATTTTTTCGATTAATCGATGATCGAAAATGAAATATCGATTATCGAATATTGATAATCGATTTTTTTATTATCATAATCCATTATTTTGACTATCGATTATAGAATATTGCAAATCGATTTTTTATTATCGATAATCAAATTAATCGATTAGGTATCGATGTTTTGATTAAGAATGAAAGAAATTGTCTGAAAAGGATTATGAATGTTAAAATATAAAATATTATTTTTTGTTTCAAAGGGTTCGTGACAGGACAACCCTGTTTATGGAAAAATCGATTATTATAATAATTGGTTTTAGAAAAATATGGTAGTAGGAGTAGGTACCTAGTTAACCAAATTATCATATCAAATAATTGATAATAATTGAATAAACTATATTCGAAGAATCAATAATCTAAAAATCGAAACTTAAAGAATCGATAATCGAAGAATCGATATTTTAAAATTGATAATCGTTTGATCGAGAAATCGTTTATTGAATAAATTTCGATTAATTGATTATTTTTCCCACTCCTTTCGGTTCTAGTAATGGGTTTGCCAAATATTTTTATAACGGATCAGGTTTGTTTCCGGTTTACTAAAATACCTGCGGTCAGTGACGTATTTTTTATGGTTGACGAGGCCCTGTGCGGCGGCTGTGTGCAATATTTCTTGGGGCTCATTTCAATAAGGCGAAAACATTTTTTTTTGTTAAAAATTAAACTGTTTCTTAAATTTACCAATATTTTTAACTAGAAGAAAAACGGCAATTTATTCTTTTTTCCTGGGTCGAATGATGCAAACCTGACTTAAGACGTCAATGGTCATATAAAAAGTAGCCAAAATGTTTATAAATAATGCTAAGTTGCGCTCAAATTTCGGGGCATCAATGAAAAATAACAAATAAAATTTATCTTTATGAAAATAAAATGCACATTTTTAGGCAGGCCGGAGCCTCTTAACCGTCCGGGGCCCTACTTCTGCGCACACCTATAAGTGCCTCTGGCTGCGGTTAGTTCCGGTTTTCGTTTCTGTTATGGGTTGGTTCAAGTTTCTGTTTCAGTCAATTCTAATTTATATATACATGATGCTCCCTTACCTTTTTTGAAGAACTTTTAACGCTTTTTTGTCAAATTATTGAGAAAATATGTTATATTTATGTTACGAATATTTTAATGATGCCTATGATCTGATTAAAATTAATTTTTCTATTTTGCGCCTAATCTCATGACACCTTTTCTGCGTTCATGCATTTGCTTTCAATTCTGTTTTCTCATTTGTTAAGAATGGTTTAGTAACTGACTTCTAAATGACGGTCAGTTGATAGCAGAATTGTTTAATGTCTTCCTAGCGTGTTAGCGGTCCTTTAGTGCGATCCCAGCAACCGATAAAATATTACTCGGTTCAAGAGGGTTGGATACAAATTCTGTTGAACAGTTCATAGGACAAAAATTGCATTCAATGTAGATTTAAATGAACCCGATACTCCCTTAACTTTTGATTATGTTGCTGACTTGAATAAAACATAAGTCTACATTCATTATAAAGTTATTATAAAATAGAATTAATATTTGCATATACAGGGTGTTTCTATAGCTTTGCACGCAACTTTAATAGGTTATATAATTAGATACCTATACTAATTACAGAAAAAACACATTTTAGTAAAAATTCGCCAAAATAAGGGTACCTAGTGAAAATAGTGATAATATTATTTGTTCCATTTCTTTGAACGTCTATTTAGCAGAGGTATAGAAACACTCAGTATAACGATAACCGTAACATTAACGGCCAGTGGATGGTTAAACGGTGGAGTGTCCGTCTAGCATGCTATCGAATCTACCATTCAATCATTGGGAGATCATTCTGGTAAATGAATAAAAAAATAATGCTTGATATAAAAATAGGTAGTACCTAACCTACTTATCTTACACCCCTTTTTTACGTTTATACGGTTATACTTTCAATTTTCTGTTTCCGTATGTTATATGAAAATATTGTAATTTAATTTAATTTATTTTATATGGTTTAGCAACTAATTTTTTATTGTCTGTAGTTGTAATTAGTTAATCTCATTCCTTTTGTTTGAACTAATCTATCAGGCGTAGGCACTTGCTTGGCTGAATATCTTGATTAGAATTAGAAATTTCTATTGTTATTAAGTAGAAGAATAGAAATAATCATTTTATTTTTGGAACATTTATATTATAGTGTTATTTTACTATAGTTGCAGATAATCTCGCATCTACATTATTATAATTGTCTATTAAGTGTAAAATTCTTTATTTTAATTCTATACAATGATTTACTATATTGATTCATTTATTTTCTATGGTTTTTGTCTTCAGTATTTTTATAAATGATATGCGATGTCGTTGGTAATTTAAAAGTACTAATGTACATGATGCCCCCGTACTTTTTGTTCTAATCAATGCAACAACAAACAATTTATTTATCACATAAATAATAAATTTGGAAGATTGACTTCACAGTTCTTTGTTTTAATATATTCTTGATTTAAAAACAATAGAGTATCAGTGATGTGTAGCCTGGAATTTGCCATGGGGAATTTTTTCTTTTCCTGGAAAAATTCCCATTTTGGAAATACTCAGGAATACTTATATGAGAAATTTTCCGGGCATAACCTGGAATTTTTTAATATTAATTAAAACCAAAATTAGAATTTATATTTTTGGGAATTTTCCCAGAAAATATTTCCTGAAAAATTTCATTAGGAATTCTCCGGAAAATTCTTGAGAAAATATCCCGGGAAATTTTTCGAATTATTTCGTTCCCGGGAATTACCCATCACTAATATCAATTATGTAATTTAAAATTGAATTTCTTTCTTAGTATGGGCCTAACTCTTCACCAGCATGGTCACTCCCATGGAGGTGGTGGAAGTCACAGTCATGGAGGAGGCAGTCACTCACATTTCAATAACAATGATGTTGAGGGTCAGCATAAACCAGAGAATGAAAATATCAACGTTAGAGCCGCATATATCCATGTCATTGGAGACTTTATACAAAGTTTCGGAGTTCTAGTCGCTGCCATTGTTATTTATTATAAGGTAGGAAGACTTTTATTTATGGTTTTGGAGGCTGGAATGTAAGTTATTTTTGTTTTAAAATTATATGATTGACGTGATTTTTTAATGTATTTGTAACTAAAATTTTACGTAATTGGTAATCAGGTGTATGTAAAGTAAGGAATATTAATGAAAACATTGTTGACGATATATTATACAGGGTTATACACAACTTCATACATACCTACGTACATTTTTAAACATAAGTACTCAGCTTTACTGATTATGGAACAAAAATAATTTTTTTAAACTAGTAAACTTAAGCTACCCGTCTTCGATGTCACTCTTTTTTCTATTAAGCTCTTTTCCCCATTACCACGGCTGTCAAATAGCAGCCCGAAACTTGTACTTTGCCGCATCCCAGCTATGCCATATGTCATTTAAAAGTTGAAAAATACTGCAAAAGAGTTTTCGCTCCGAGTAAACTTCAATTAATTATTGGTTTCAAGATAATGTTTCTATAAACATTTAATAGATAAAGAACGGATCTACAGATGTGCCTTTTTCAAATTTTAAAAATAAATTTATATCATGATATATTACCGTGTAAAGTTTGCATAAATTGAACATTTTTGAGGATTTTTAAAATTTACTATAATTTTTTTTAATTTTAAAAAAGCACAACTGTTTATTGGTAAATAAATAAAATTTTACCATTCTTGTACTGGCCACAAAACAGTCGCTACGTTAGCAATGGCAAGTGAAAATAAAAATAAAATAAAATAAAATTCCATAGCGGAAACAATGTGTCCCAAAACTGTCCGATTAAAATATCGGGAAATTAAAATTTAGAACTTTAAAAAAATATATGCCATTAAATATAGGTTTGCACGAAGCTGTGAATGACCCTGTATTTCAAACAACTCAAATACTAAATCGGACATGTAATTAAAATTTAGTAACATAATTATCTTTTTTTGCTTCCAATTGAACGAACATGCTTTAAATGAATGCATTTTTCAGCCCGAATGGAACATAGTGGACCCAATCTGCACCTTCCTATTTTCCATTCTAGTCTTATTCACCACATACGCTATCATAAAAGACACACTAACAGTATTGATGGAAGGATTGCCTAAAGGAATCGATTTCAACGAAGTAATGAACACATTTTTGAAGATTGATGGAGTTGTCAGAGTTCACAATTTGAGAATATGGGCATTAAGTTTGGATAAAACTGCCCTTTCTGCGCATCTTGCTATAAGTAAGTTGTGTAATTAATAATAAGAAAGAAAAATGGTAAAAGTAAAGAGTATGTTTAGTATTTCTCCTAAAATAGAAGTAAAAATTAACAGTTTTAGAATAACTAATACATTTTGGAATAGATAATGGTTGTCTCTTACTGCGTCTTATGCCATTTTTTCGTTTTTGTTATCTATTTTTTTATACATCTGTATCATAATTTCGAGTACCTATACACACGTTACATATCTAGTTTGATGTACCGATTACAAAAATAAATTTCAACGTTTCTTAAGAGAACATTTTTCGTGTTACTGAATGACTGAATTGATAATTAATTTTAACATAACTTCTACTCATATTATGAAAGTTGTGTTATAAGTAAATAAATCTCATTCTATTTTGATGCTGATTACATTTATTTTAATTAGAAATTATGTAAATTCACTGGCACTAAAAATGTATTTTAATCATAATCAGCATAAAACAGTATAATACTACTTACATGACATACCTATTGATCAAAAATCAAAAAGAATTTTTTAATAATTCGCAAAATAAATTGCATTCTAAATGACGTACGACGTACTCATTTTCAGAGCTACTGTTTCAATTAGTATTTTTTATATGATTAAATTAAATGAATCTAAAAGTAATTCGAGCAATCACTTACCTATTGTTTTTTATAAACAAATAAGATTAATTAACTTTTGGTGATGTGGCATCCAAAATCCAAGTCTAAAAATGTATACGTCATTAACAGTGCAATTTGTATTACGCATTTAAAAAAAATCTTTTTAATTTGTGATCAGTATATCATGTAGTATCTGCCATTTAATTTATCCTGACGTTGTGAAACATTCTGTCTAATAACTTTAACGTACATTATGTACTCGAAGTTAGGATACACTTTGTTGAGTGTGAGTGATACGTATAGTTAGTATCACATATTATATTTAAAATTTAAAAAGTGGCATTAGACGCATTAAGAGACATTCTTTAGCCACTTATTTAAAAATATCTTATTTGTTTGAAAATTTTCAATATTGAAACCAGTTTTAATGTAGAAACATTTTGACGACTTGTAATGAACCATTTGTAATTTACTTTTCCGAGTTAAAAATAGTACTATTTATTTTAATAAATAATTTTGTACTTATAGGGCCTGGTGTGAGTCCGCAACATATCCTTATGTTGGCAACTGGAAATATTCATGATAAATATAATTTCTTTGAAATGACACTGCAAATTGAAGAATTTCAGGAAAATATGGAAGACTGCAAACAGTGTAAAACACCAGCAGATTAATGTATTTTATTTTAGTTATATAAATCAAATAAAAATTTTAATACGTTTTAAAACATTTATTTAACATCAATACATTTTTTTGCAAAAAACTTAGTCTAAAAGCAGGAAAAATGCAGAATTTATTATCTAACATAATTAGAACAATATGCCATGGTACAAATACTTTGAAATAAGTAAAACATTATCTCCTAAACATGTAATAAACTAAAGTGAAAAAACTGTTTAATAATTTATTACAAAAATATATATTTTTAATAACTCTTTAGAGTTTTAACGATATTTTAAATATAATTGGAATGGATTCAACGCCAGATAATAAAAATCTAGAATATTTATACACCGCAAAATGCAACACCGGAAGATGCAAATCTAGAAAATTCATAATGCCTATGGCACACCGGTCGAGGAGCATCAAGGAACTCTTCGATGAAACGATAGAACGCACTCGTCCTCGACGAAAAATAGTGGCGCCGCTATTTTCATCGAGTTGTTCCTCGATGAAACGAATGTGTTTCATTTCAGACGTACCTTTTTTATCTGATTTCGCGAAAAATCTTGATGTATTTGTCACCGATGAAATAGAAATCCATCGCGGACGGGTGCGTTCCGTCGCTTCATCGTGGTATCGGTATGCCATAGGCATTACCGTGAATATTACGCTAAAGAATATCCAAAAACATTTTCCCGGTATCTTTTTCGTGACGTCACTCATTCGATTCACACACAACGACAATACTCACACATGCATCTACAAATTGTAATGCCTGTGGCACACCGGTCGAGGAGCATCGAGGACCATCGAGTAACTCCTCGATGAAACGAAAGAACGCACCCGTCCGCGATGGATTTCTATTTAATCGGTGACAAATACATCAAAGTTTTGCGCGAAATCAAATCCAAAGATACGTCTGAAATGAGATACATTCGTTTCATCGAGGAACAACTCGATGAAAATAGCGGCGCCCCTATTTTTCGTCGAGGACGGGGTGCGTTCTATTGTTTCATCGAGGAGTTACTCGATGGTCCTCGATGCTCCTCGACCGGTGTGCCACAGGCATAATGTTATACAATGTCTGTAATGTCGGTCGCTAAGTTCACCAGCAAAGACAGGAACATTTAACCTAAATTTTTAACTGTCAGTAGTCATTTTGATCACAATTCAAAAGAAGGTAGTGTGCTTGATAATCGTTAGTATTTTCATAATTAATTAATTAACTAATATCAAAATACAATTCCAACAGGATAAATAAAAATTAATTTTGCCGCTAGGGTGAGATTAATCGTTCAAATGAGGGGCGTAGTGCTTACGTCAGCCAACTAAGATTTAAAATTAAAGTGCATTTTCAAAATATTTTTTTAAACAAACAAATATACGGCGTCGAAACTTTAGGTATGTATAATATAACAGGACCTCTTCTAGGAAAAAAATAAATCAGAAAATGTGGCATGACCCCATTACAGGAAAATTTAAATATAGAATTTTAGATTCGGCATAAATGCAAACACAAGAAACACAGGAAGATGCAATTTAAAAAAGGTTATAGTCAAAAAAGAGTATGTGGGACTCAAGACTGGTACTGGGTTGTTATTTAATTCAGTTTAATTTGTATATCCACTTGTGTTGAAAAGACAAACAAGTTTTCTAGATTTGAATCTTTCTGTGTTTGCATTCATGCCGAATCTAAAGTTCTAAGTTTGAATTTTGCTGTAAATGAATCTATTGGTGTATTTTATTACTTATTAATTTTCTAGATTTGTATTTTCTGGTGTTGAATGAGGACCCTTAATAGTTCGAGTTATTAAAATATGTGCGTAATTTGGCACAATCTGGTAACCGCTATATCTAAACCTACATTTTTATCATAGGCAGAAAATATCTAAATCTACTAATCATCAATTGTTGTAATTTGAACATTGGTAATTTTCTTTTCATCTTGAGGTTCCATTTTTTCCGGAACATCTTTATCCTCTGACAAATACGTGCGGTTTTCAATCACCTGTCGTTTCAAATTGAATGTAACTGTTTTATTCGTTATTTTCACCTGCGGAATAGCATAACGACATCTTTTGTGATAACATGGATATCCTATTTTTAATAATTTTTGCTCTGAGATTAAATGTCGTTCAAGATAAAATTTGCTGGGAAAGTGTAAATCACAGAAATTACATTTGATTGTTACGTGTGACATCTTCCTGTGTAACTTTACATGTTCCTCTAGGTAAGGACTAGATGGGAAACAATTCAGACACAGGTGGCAGATGTTAAAACTTAGATGGCTTTTGCGATGAATCTCCAAAATTTCTCTTGTAGCGAATTTTTGACGGCATTCTGTGCATCGAAACAAATACATGTCCTTCTTGTGTGAAATAACATAATGGCAAACCACTTTCTGTATATGCACGGATACATAATTGCATCCTTCTTCAGGGCAAGCGTGAATGGAATATCTTTTCTCTAGTAATTCGCTTACGGACGTAACAAGTTTTCCTGTTAGTGTCCTTAAGGTCTTCGTAGGGGTCAAAGGACGTTTACCTGGGATAAAAGGTTTTTTTTTATAAGCAGTTTTTTCTTTCGGAATGATCTCTGTTACTTTTTTTTCTTTAGGGATGACTTCTTCTGTTACATTATTTGCATCGTAAGGTGTAAGGGTTTCATCTTCGATATCTGAATTTAGCCTGTAAACAAATTTTAAAATTAGTATAGGTACTAAAGTAAATTGCACGCTCTAGGTTCAGTACATGCTATACTTTATTTTATTAAGAACACAGTAATTGGAACTTTGGGTTTACATTTTGTAGGTATTTTATGAGTGGTGCATATTCTGACATGCAGCTCGATACAAAATGTGCAGTGAAAAAAAAGAATGTGCAGTGGGAATTTTAAATTTGTGCAAAATAAATATAATAAAATTTTATTTTTTAATTGTTATTATTCAAATTTATCATAAAAATATACAATAATTTGTGAATGGTGATTCTGAAATACGTAAATTAGCTTAGCTTTTATTTAATTTTGCACGTGAATTATTTTTAATTTTAATTTTACATACCGACTGTGGACTATAGTTGATCATATTGCTTTGTTAGTTCTCGAGGTTAAAGCAAAAAATAGCCATTTATAGCAATGTTGGAACTAATTATTTTTTTGTTTTTTTATAAGTTCCTTTCTCTGTGTAATAATTAGGCAAAATTATTAACTTAAAAAAATAAAATGGTAAGACTTGTCAAAAAAAACCCTCATTCCATGGCACTCTGAAAAATGCTCTACAATGCTATTTTCTTTAACTATTGTTGCAACAATGTAGCAATTGTATCATTGTATGACTTTCTCGATTAAATACATAATATTTTTAATTCATCGTGTTAAATTTCAGATTTAATTTTCAACAATCTACATAAATAGATAAAAAAAATCCAATTACCTATTATAACAAATTAATATTTTATTTAAGTTTTTGTCGAATCAATTTATTATTATGAATTACGTGTAGGTATTTATCATTCTTCGTGTAAGATTTAAATATTTATTTATATTACCAATATACAGGGTGGTTTACAACTTTCTGCATATATTTAATGGTACTCAATTTACTGATCATTGAAAAATAGTTATTTGTTCAACTAGAGAGACTTCATCATTGGATTCAGAATTATACGTAAAATTGAAATATGTAAAAATATATAGGATGTTCCATTTGAAATAAGAATATTGATGTCATCACTATAAAATCAAAATGTTCAATAAAATAATAAATTTACTTACAATTTTTAAAATATTTCATTGTAAAATAACACTGGTAGTAACACTGCTTACTTACTTAGAGAAAACTTACATTCCTCACTATTTCGCGAGATGAATTTTTTTTCTTGCTTTCTCCGCATACCTACCGTGAAAATTTTTGTTTTGTTTAAATTCGTAAATTTAGGGATAGTTTTCGCAAAAAGCACATTTTTTAAACCACTGGATTGTGGATTATTATAATGGATATCTCGGAGGATATCTGATTAACTATGAATGTGCGGTTGTTCCAAATAAAATAATGTTGATGTTTTTATTACGTAGATAAAATATATGGGTCAATTTATGAATATTGGAATGAAAATTATTTAAAAAGTTTTCATTTTGAATTCATAATTTTGTTACTTAGTATCGCGGGTCTATTGCTAGATGTAAATTCAGTTAAGTAGAACTCTGCGCGAAGTACGAATTCTCGTCTTAAGGCGGCTACACATTACATGGCAAACTAGGTCAATGGCAAACGTTGGTGATTTGTACATTTTTTTCATGTCGAATGACGTTTACCGAGTACTCCCTACACATTACGTGTCGAATCGTTTGTAGTGTTTTGCTTCGTGTAACGCTGTGAATTTTGTAATTTATTGTGATTGAGTTATATTTTAGTTTTCTTTGAAAATTAACTGAAGTGCAGCGTAGCATATATTCGCTAGCTCCACTTCTGTAAAACGAACAGTACCTACATGACAAGCTCCGCCTTTTCGCGCAACTCAGAGTCTTAGATATCTGAATTTTACTCTATGACGCATTTGATTCATAATACACACCAGTGTACGGAAACTCGTATACGAACCGCTGTAACCATCACGTTTAGTTTTAGTCCCCTCGGGTAGAGGGCAGCTGCATTCAATTTCAAAGTAATTTCAAATTGCAAAGAAAAACCGCGTGAAAACTTAGTGATGACCACAAACCGTGATGACAGTTGTGATGTTGTGGTTGTGATGTCGCAGATGAAAAAAAGTGTGTGAAGAATAAAATAATGTGAAGTGGATGTGATCATGTTGATTGGTTGGTCAAGATAAGTTTCGTGCATAATGCATAATCATTGCTCCATGTTTGTATTAGATTATAAATGTGACAATCTTTGATAGGCAATTGTCGTTACGGTTATTAAGTAAAGTAAGCTGTTGTAGGTAAATAGTTATTAATTAGCATCTGTTGACTATTGTGATGCTATTGTAGGTAAATAGTTATTAGCAAGTTCAACAATTTTTTACAGGAAAATAGTTATTTATATCAGATATTTCATTTATACTTCTATTACTTATACAGTTTTATTCCAAAACAAAATGAAGTAGTATTGTAAATATAGGTAATAATGTAATGTCTGCTATATTTTTATATTCTCAATGTCGATATTGTTGAATTTATGAGTTATTTTATTATAATATATTATGTTTGTTGTTGTTTTAATACTGAATTACTGATACGTAAGAAAATTGTAAAAGAAACAGGATTGGATAAGTTTCCGCTTAGTTATAAAAATATTCATCCAAATGTATATTTACATAAAAAAATAAATGTATGATTGTTGTTTAATTTTTTTGTTTAATTTATTATTTTTCCTTAATTTTTAAAGTATTTACTGGGCTACAAAATCCTGGACCTTATATTAGTAGGCGGTTCCTCGTAGAGATGGCGCAAGTAGCACGGTTACAGCTAATATCATTGCAGTCGACTATCTATAGACTCTTATATGGTTTGTGATACACACACCTATAACATTTACATACACACTCTCAAGCTTCGAGCATATACTGACTAGAGGCCGCCTTACGGCGTTTGTTGTGATCGGAAGATATGCGGTAGGGGAGATTTGCGGGGTCGGAAGCCGTGATGTATTGAGGGATGCGTAATTTCTTAGTATTATTCCACAAAGTAAAATAATACTCACACAACCTCATTAAACGTTTCACAAAGTAAACGCAGAACTTAGGGTTATACTAAAATGACATGTGTGACAAGAAGTAACAAAGAATAACAGCAAAACGCTGCCCGCAATACACCATGACTTCCAGCCCCGCAAGTCCCCCCTACTGCATATCTTCCGATCACAACAAGCTATGCATTGGTATAGGGAATTACTTCTCTAGTCAGTATATGCTCGAAGCTCTCAAGTTACCCATTTCAAGCATAGACAAACCACAATAGGTAGGTAGGTACATCAAATTAATTACGAAAGTTATGTTGCATGTACGTTGGTAAATTAATATAAATATGTACCTGTAACTTATTGATACCATGATACGAATACACCAATAGACTATAATTAATAATTCAATCTTTTAGGCAAATAGCATGAATAAACAAAGTTTGTACGCTAGTTTGTAAGTCTATGGGTAAGTCATCGGGACTCATTCGGAGTGCTTCGTAAAAACGAAACATTGAAACATACACCTAATATCAAGTTAGACGTATTCTTTCAAGAAAAAATAAATCAAAAATAATTGTGAAACAATCCCATTGTGCAATGTCAAGAACAGTATGAAATGCCTCGGAAATTCCATTTGAAAACATTGACCCAAAACCTGGAAACTAAAATTTCGAATTTTGAAAAAATTATTTCAGTTTAGTGATAAGTGAGTTGAGCACTATAAATATACCATTAAAATATATATGCACGAAGTTGTGAATCATTCTGTATAAATCCAGGCTGATCTGAAAAACTGAATTTATTTATTATTTAATTTGAAACATCGATAAATTTCGCATATAGTACTTAAACAAAAATTTGAGAAACTTCTATGAAAACCATTTACAATGTACGAAACAAGCGGTGATTTCAAGAAACAAGACACTCCAATATACTTACTCAGTATCGGAGCATTACGCAGAAAACGAATTTATAATATGGAAGGTGACATTTTCTTCGAAATAAAACAAAACAATACAACACTTTTATATTAAATTCATTATATTGTTTTCAATTAGGTAATTATATGTACTTATTATTAAGTTATTGTTGGATCTAATAATGCTTCAGGCTCTATTTTTTTACCCAGGACGCTTAAATTTGTTCGATAAATTGCCTCAAAGTCAATAGATATTCAATTGATTGCGGGCAAACATAATTTGCTACATCACAATTTTAAGTTTATTAATACACCGAGAAAAATGAAAATTTTGAATCAAATAATTTTAGAGTGTTGAATTTTTAAATTTTCGTTTAAAAGTTTCTTTCTTCTACTAAAATTATATGTTTCAAAATAACTGTTCTGCAAGTTTTTACAGAAAACTTAAAATATTTTAAAATATATTTTTTGATTGAAAAAAAGAGTATTTCGTTAAATATCTTCACGTGTTTACATTAAATAAACAACTTTTTGGAATCAAAATAGTTTTTATTGTTCAGTAAAACATAAAAACTTTTTTCTCAATTCTATAAGTTCTTAAATTAAATACATTACTTTTGAAAAGAAATAAATAAAGTGTACTTCGAACAGTTATACGTTTTAAATTTATATTTTAAATATTTAAATCAAAATATAAACATATTTTATTCTAAAACTGCTGTATTTTCGTTTGAAAGTGTATAATTTATTTCAAAACTTTTTAATTTTGAACGAAAACTATCTAGATTTTGTAAGGCACCTTTTGCGATGACCACCGTGAGTCAGGGTCAGGGCACATGGGGTACATGTACAAGCTTGTTTGCTTTTTTATGTGGACGATCTACTGTTTAAACAAAGTAGAAGTGTATTACGTTGTGACATGTGACGAAAAAAGCATTCGAAACCTTCTTACCGAACGGGGTTTCGAAGAAGCGATACCAATATTTGAAGGTAAGTGTATAATATTTATATGTTATGTTATGTATACTAGTGCATGAAGTTTTGTTCAAATCTTGTACTTGAAAGTTGTTTATGCCTATCTACAGTTGAGTTATTATTCGTTATTCATTGGTTATTATACAAAAGATCATAGCATTTTTATATTTGTGTAATTTATTGATAAAATGTAATATTTGTTAATACCTTCAGAAATTTCTTCTGGGGAATAATATTATTTTAATTAAATTTAAGAAAAACTGTTTATGATTAAAAACTGCATCTAATGAATACCTAAGTACCTACTAATTTGTTCTTCAATTATTTTTTGATAACATGATAACGATGAGTTAGTATCAAATGACAAATAATAATTCATGTACCTATAACGTATAGGTACATCATATCCGCCGTGACATAAACTAACATTAATGTGCTATAGTAAAACAAAATATAATTTTGCTTCTACGCCATGCATATAAATTAATTAACACTAACTTGTTGGGTGCAGTTTCTTTTTGTTTTTAATTATTAATTTTATTAATTTTACAAGTTAACCAATAATCTCCAAACTATACCTATACACTTTTTTATTTACTCTAGTTTATTATTGTTAATAATTTAAATTTTCTAATATAGAACAAGATATTGATGAAGCTTGTTTAATGGAACTGACGGAAGACAATATTAAGGAACATTTCCCAAAACTAGGACCATGGACTAGATTTATGAAAAAATTAAACGAGTATAAATTGCCAGCCATCGTACTAGCAGATAATTAATAGTGTAAACTTATGTTAATTTTTAAAAATTATTTATTATTATACTGTTATTAATATGTAAAAAACTAAGTGATTAAAATATTATGGTTTTTCCTATGGCACTTTTTTAATATGCCAAATGGAGATATTTTTTAAAGCCTCTTGTCATATCACTTAGTTTTGTAAAAATAATTGTGTCTGATTTTTTCTATATTTAAGTATATTTATTGTTCAAATATTTAACTAATATGGGTATTATAAATATACCTATATAATAATTAAATTGATAAAAGTAATTTATTTATTTCAAATTCCATCCATATAGGACTAATGAATCATTAAATTGGTCATCTCAAAAAGTATTGAAACTATAGGTAAAGGTAACTATAGCTTTAGTAACTTTTTTTAAAATTACGTCAGTTTACTGGTTCAGTGAATATTCCATTTTCAGAACTCATAACATTAATAAATTATAATATTTGGGTATAGTTCTGTATTATTTTATTTCGATTATTTTACGACGTTTCATGAACAATGTGTTACCTGATGAAGGGAACACATTGTTATCGAAACGTCGTAAAATAATCGTAATAAAATAATACAGAACTATACCCAAATATTATAATTTATTAAATAGTTTTTTGTTTTTATTTAAAAGCTATATTTATTTCATTGTAATGTCTTTCCTTTTGTTACAAAATTCAAAGTTACTTGGTAGAACATTTTATGTGTTTTTAAGTAAAATTATTTTCTATTCCGTAGAAATTACTATTTTTTACACTAAAGTGTAACTAATGTTTCAGACAAAACTTTTTACGTTTTCAGACTACATTTATTTATTTTAAGTGAAATACAAGAAATATTTGATTTAATATATAAATGAATCTAAAACAAAACAAATGAATATTTGATTCAAAACTTTTTTTTATTTGGTAGAAACGTTTCTAATTTTCAATTAAAATTTATTATCAAAACTTTAAAACTCTACTGTGAAAATGAATAAGTGTTGCGAACAGGGAACACAAAAAAAGTTTTGAATCAATGCAAAAATTATTTCATTTAAAACTTCCTTTTTCTCAGTGTAACTAAATTATTGCATACAAGTTTAGTATGTTTTCCTTAATCTGTTGATTGTTTTCTATTGTTGTAAATACTCCATTGAAACGTATTGAGATTTCAGACTCATTTCAGCACTACCCCAACTTATTATTAAAATATTGTTAGTAAACATTAAAACAATATAATATTTTAAATAAAATTAAACTTACTGTGCATTATCCAAATTGCTATCTGCACGGTATTTAACACATGTGGTGATTGCGTCCACATATCCCAAAATTCCGCTCATATTGAAAAATAAAAATTTCTTTTTTATTTTCTTTGTTGGTATGTTTATAAAAGATGAATAATATTTTCTCTGTATCTTGAAGTAGAAAATGTCTTTTTTACCCGAATATTCTGTCTTAATGGCTGATGAATTTACTCTTTCCTTAGACGAAACTAATATGCAACATTTATCAGGTCTAGTCTTGCCTTCCACTGTCGGAGCGTTTTGATTGGTTGTGGCAGTGCCCAATTGTGTATGAACACCTTCGTTCTGCGCATGATAGTTTCTACGCATGACGGCGAATTCGCCATAACTTTTTTCTTTACCGTCCCTGTCAATTTTTTTATTATAAAAATTGGTTTTATTGGTATTTTGTTGACGAAGTACGCCAGTTAAAACTGAAAATGCATTAATAGCGTCTTTTTCTATTTCTTCTATATCCATCTCACCGAATATTTTGTTCAAATCAAGGTTTAAAACAAGTGATCGCTCATTCGAAGCTGTAAATAATGCATCATTTGTGAGGGATTTTATATTATTTTGTTTAAAATTAATTGACATTCATTCTGAAATTCGTATTAACAATTTAATTATTGTAATTGCTAAATAAAACTGGCATACTTATTTATTTTTATTCTGGTTTATATATTTTCCGAAAGATGGCTACATCTTGAAATTAAATTGCTGATGAAAATTTGGTACCAGTTTTAGTTTTAAAATAAATAATGTTTTAGTTTCGGTACATTATTGTTTAGAAACGAAAAGGAAGTATTAAGAGAAAATTAAATATTCTTCGCTGTAAAAAATAATTTTTATGGATTGTTGAAACATACAGTGTGTTTTTATACTCCTGGAAAAAAAAATTAAGAACACGACTTACTAAGTGTGGAACAGATAGAATTTTTGAAAAATTCGCAAAAATAAGAATAGGTATAACTTTTAATTTATTTAAAGTAAAGTAGACAATTTTAGTACCACAGCTAGATATTTTTTTCTAAATATTTTATTCAAATCTACTATAATATCACGAGTTATTCTTTACACAGCGTCTGTTTTATGTATGATGTTGATAATTCATTTTAATTAAGTTGCCTTCAGTGAAATACGTATAGCTATCCTTAGTTTTGCGAATTTTAAAAAAATTATTTTTGTTCTACGCTCAGAACGTCATGAGTACCCTTAATTTATTTCTAGAATTACAAAAACAACCTGTATAATGTTTACCTAAACTCACAAAACAAGAATGGGTTAGATCAAATAAAAATTTTATTTATAATACTTTTTTGATTTTTATTTAAAATTACATAGATGCTGTTTTCTTTGTATTTAAGTAATATACGAAAAAATGTAGCAGTCAATTTTCAATTTGTAGTTATTAATAATAAAATTATAGTTTTAAAATCCGCTAAATATATTTAAAAACAACAAAATTAAAAAATTACAATTTCTTACTTAAAATAAACTTACCAGGAGCGTTATCAGTGAAAAAAGAGCTATTCGAATCTGAAAAAACTGCGCTATCTTCACAAATACCTTCATCTTCATATTCCATGCTTTCAATATCCTCTCTAACAACCAATTCAATTTCGACCTCATTATCAACCTCTTGTCCAATTATATCTTCTTGTTTGACAATATCTCCTACGACAATCATTTCATGATCCTGAGCATGAATAACTTCTTCTTCAATCTTGATTTCATTTTCTTCTAGATCAGGAAGAATTCCTTCTTCAAATTCATTTTCCACAACCATTTCTTGTTCGTATTCATCAGCTGACATTTTATCTTCAAGATAATTGTATTCATCAACTTTATCGTATTCATGAACCTTATTGTTAGTTAGGTCATAATCTTCAAAACCATTTTGTGCAGATTCATTTATGTACGCATTAGGAGAATCAGGAAAAACGTTTCCTCGAGATTGTTCAAAATCAGAAGATATAAAACTAGGAGTAGAGTCATGATCCATTAGGAAATTTGAATCATATGTTCTAACTGATCTGAATGAATTGTGTGGACCAGCATAAAAAGACGTACTTGGATATGCATCTGTAGTAGTATCAGGTGATACTGATGTTGAAGAAATTGCTGTCGGAGATCTTTTCCGGAAAAAAGAATGACCCTTTTTTGGAGTTGGCGATTTCTTCTGAATGTTAGAAAGATCAAACCTGACACGCTTCTTAGGTTTACAGTTGTCTTCATCGCTTTTCGATAAAGAATAAAACTTCTTGAAAATGGTCTCAAACATGTTGGAAATCGGGCTCAATGGTCGTGGTACCGGGAAAACCTCTCTGGAACGTTTTGGTTCAGGAGTAAATGTTTCTCCTTGTTGTATTTTGGGTTTGGGTTTTGGTTTGTTATTGCGTGGTTTTCGTTTTTTGGTTTCTGTTACTGTCGGGATTGTTGGTCTATCGCTGGGTTGGTCAGTTGTTGGGCGCAGTTTTAAGGCTGCGGTTATAGACCGAATTTGGGAACGGGTTACTGGAGCCATAGCTAAAAAAAATACTTTGTGAATTTTTTTTGGTGCAAACAAAATCGGTCATCCTTATTGATTTATAAATTATAATAATTAGGTACTACTATTAAAACGCCTGGTTTATAATTTGTGGTGTTTTACAATAAAAGATATTATTGCGGATTAGAAAAATAGGAAAAACATTTTTTTTATACTAGTGGTCAACCAAACGATAATGAACAATTTTTATTTATGATTTTTTTAAATGCCTTTGATTTTGTCTATATTTCAGTTATTTTGAAATAATGCTTATTTTAATTTAATTTAATCTTATGATTTACAACAAGCTTCGTATTTATTTTCAAAACAACATTATTTTTATTTTTATTAAATAAATAATTGTTTGTAGGTACTTATTTAACAGTTGGCAACATCTTTTTTATTTAGATAACAGCTAAATTCTTATTTGTTAGGTTAGGTTTTAAATGTGATACAGTGTGGTTTGTTCATTTTTATCTAATTTGGTCTTTCTGCTTTAAAATTACGCCATTTTAAATCTTGCTTCGTATTTATTTTCAAAAAAATATTATTTTTACTTTTATTATTGATTGTGATTATTCAACAGTTGGTAACATTAGATTACAGCTAGCTTCATGCCTGTTCTTTGTAGTCTGATAGGTTAGGTTTTAAGTGTGATACAGTGTGGAGAAATTGTTTCTTTTCATCTAATTTGGTCTTCCTGTTTTAAAATTACTCCATTTTAACTCTAGTTTCGTAGAGACGGTATAGCATTTCTTTTTCATATCTTCCTTGAATTACGTAACCCTTCAAAAATATTATAAATCAATTCTAACCACGCATATTTCATACTTTCCTTTTTAGGAAATAATATGTAGTTGTATTTTGGCATCTTAAAACACATTACTTCGGCATGATTTTCAATGATATATTTTAGGAGGTTAGAAATCTGACATTCTATATTTCAAATCAATGTAGGTCAAGAAGGGGGTAGTTGTAGTTCCAAAAGTGCATGGAACATCAGCGCCTGAGAGCTCCCATTGTTATGGTACATATCCGTAAGGTTTTTTTTGGGTGCCTACTCAAATCTAAAAAACTCAGAGCTAGAAAATTCAAGTACAAGAAAATTCTTGCCCGGAATCATAAAACATACGAAAATTCAGAGACAAGAAAATGCTTACATAAAAAATGCATTCATAGAAAATTCAAATTTGGAATCTGATTGATGCAGAAAACGCATGTAAAGGAATATTCAAAACTGGAAAAAATATGGCTGCGGCAAAAATCGGATTCTGGCTAATATATAAACTAATCTATGCTAACAAAACCCTTCTTGAGTCCAACAGAACTCCATTTTTTGACATAAACTAATCTATGCTAACAAAACCCTGCTTGAGTTCAACAGAACTCGTTTTTTAAACGGCCACAACACGTTGTTCAGCTGACAGCTTGCAGCCAACTTCAGGTTTGGCCGCCAAGTAAAGTTTCTGTGTTTACTTGATTCCAGATGTCTTTTCTATTAATGTTTTTTTTGTGAATGAATTTTCCTTAGCTTGGGATTTCGTGATTTTTATGATTCCTGTCAAGAATATTCTCTTCTTGAATTTTCTAGTTTATAATATTCCAGTGTTGAAGACGTTCCCTTTTTTTAGTATTTGAGGGTAGATTCTACAAGTAATTTCGCAAAATGAATTCCATCGTGTCTTAAGTCTTAACTGACATTTTTGGTATCACTGAGTTGATTATGAAATCCAGTGACACTAAAAATGTAGGTACAGTTTATACATATCTTGATGTTACAAATTTTGAATAATTTCATAATTTATTATATAAAACACAAAAAACTTTACACTTGCTTCTTTATAAGAGGGCTGATAAAAAAGTTCCAGGACTTTTTGAATTGCGCGTCAACGGAGCGTCGTAGAGCGGTTAGTTCAACGAGATATAAATAATTATAGAGTGGCGCATCACACGCTGTATCGTACATTGGAGCCGTGCGCAGTTGAACGCTTAGAACGGCGGCCATAGTGTTATAACCGTAGTTGGCGACTCGGTCAATATGTTAGAGAAGTTATAGGTAATGCCGGCAAAATGTGTTGTTTTGGACTATATAAAGTCAGATACATCAAAACCGTTTCATAAGTAAGCTTTTATTATTCAAAACTTATAACACACAATTTATTTATTAACTATAGAACTTTGTAAAGGATAAACCTTTTCCAAATACTCACAAAAAAATTCGAAAAAATACAAGAAGCTGTATTTTTCGAAATTTTGAAGCCCCCGTAAATTTCCAGAAAAAATGAAAATTTACATTTATATTTTATCGTAAATACAAGTACATACAAGATGTATTATAACTTCGAGTGCATACGTTAACGATATATGTTGTTTGATATTTTGATTACGAATCAAAAATAATTTTTTTTAAATTCGAAAAATTAAGGGTATATAGTTTACCTGCAGCATTTTTTGTAGTACTGCACTGGATTCGTTTTCCTATTAAACACAAACGAGAGAAATAGGTAATCAAACATCATAAATTACATAATACTAGTTAGTAAAATAAACATACAAAATTTAATTATTTTTAATGAAACAATCATTACTTCACCCAGCGGCAGTGGCAATGAATTTTTTTTGACTAGGAAACATGAAAATTAATTTTGCGATTTAAAAAAATATTATTTTTGATTCGTAATCAGCATATCAAACTATACATATACCTACCCTTAACGTATGTACCTGACGTTATGAAATACAGGATTATAGGATGTCCTATGAAACTGTTTAAGCATGGGGATCTCGAGAATCATAAGAGATACGAAGTTGGTTAAATTAAACAAAAGTTGCCCCTTTAGGGGGCCAATTTAGAAATGTTTTTGTTTTCCCACAAAAAAGCATAGATGACTAGATATAGGTACGCAAAAATGTAAATTTTGCCAATTTCGTTTTTCACCTTTAAATTTTTTGTTTGAATTAGTACAAGTTTTTAATTTGCACGTTCTAGGCAGTTTTTAACGAGAAATTCACATCAGTCCTCAAAATTTTTTATCTCCTACAGATTTCGAGAAATTCAAACTAAATTCAAATTTTCATATGAAGCTCATAGTTGGCTATGACCCGAACGATATATAACACAAGTAGGTACATTGAAATAAAAATAAAGGCAGAAATTACATAATAATTGTTTTTTAATTGTTTTTATCAAGAAAGACTACTAATATCGATAATAACAATTATAATAATTATTATAACACATTGGATTTCTCGAAATTTAATTACAATAATCCGCTAATTTAAAAAAAAAATTATCCAAACAAATGGCAAGTGAATAACCATATTTTCGATTTTGGACATAAATTTTGAACGCTCATTTATTATCTCGGAAACTAAAAAAGATTTTTAATTGCAGTTTGCGGCATTCCTCGTAGTTTAGTTAGCATAAATTGATACTTTTTAGAAAAATCAATATTCGTGGCCTCCCTACATAAAAACAGTTAAAAATTATTATTATGTAATTTCTGACTTAATTTTAATTTCCATGCACTTGTGTTTTATATCGTTGAAAAGAGAAAAAAAATCTCTATTAACACGGGTCAGCAAACTATGAGCTCCATATGAAAATTTGAATTTGGTTTGAATTTCTCGAAATCTGTAGGAGATAAAAAATTTTTGAGGAGAACGTGCAAATTAGAAACTTAAACTAATCCAAACAAAAAAGTTATAGGTGGAAAAAACGAAATTGGTAAAATATACATTTTCGCATATAGTGTTCAGTTTTTACCTGTGTTATTTTATTGTGTTTTACCGAACTCTGCACACAATGGCAGGTAATTGTTGGTTATATTATTACATATAAGTATATATTTGCATTATTCACTAAATATTTCATTATATTTATTCATAATATTTATTTATGAGCAATTTATTTATGCGGTTATATACGCTAACCACTAGGAACATACTAACACTTTTTCTCCCTCCCGCTTACCTGTAAGGGAGGTATTGTAATCATGCTAAACATCGGATTGTGTGAGTTTTAAGTGGATGAGCACGAATTAGGGTCCTTACAACTCATTTTTGATAGTTTCATGATGATGTCTGTATGTTGTATGTGTGTGTGTGTGTAGGTATGTGGCCAGGGTCGGATTTCTGTATGTCGAATAACTCAAATACGAATTACCCAATAATTTTGATATTTGGTATTTAACGTTTGTATATAAATTGGAAGAGCTCAATAGATTTTGGTACAAATATCTTCACCGGAAGTGATATTTTTTGAATTACCCTATGATAAAAACGCCCATATGCCTACGCGATCAACGTTTCTACGGTGTGCTCAGTGTAGTTCTAAAGAGGAAGCACATAGAACCTTGTGGAAATGTTCCACATGTAATGTTGGTCTTTGTATAAATGATAAAAGAAACTGTTTTTTAATGTTTCACACCCAATAAAACAAAACTGTACATCATAAAACAGAACAATAAGGTTCCTAGTGGTTATTTCAACTAACCACCTCCTCCCTCGTTTATTAAAAATATTTATTTTTTAATTTTTGTAAAATACGTGTTATTTTGTATCTAATAAATAGTTTTAATTAATACCGTCCTCAAAGGGTTAAACAGTTTCACAGGACATCCTATATACCTATATATATATATATATATATATATATATATATATATATATATATATATATATATATATATATATATATATATATATATATATATTATAATTTTTCTACCTCATTTTCTGATTAACTAGTTTTCGCCAGTCGATAATTTATTATTTTATTTTATACTTAATGTTAAAAGTAGGCTTTAGATTTAGGCGATCATTTTTATTAGTTACTGTTTGCCCACGTGTGAAGTATAACGTTTTATCCAACACATTTTAATAACTGCTTAAATATTTTAAAAATATTAAGTTCCAACCTAATACATCGTTACTATGGTGACTTCCAACAAGCAACGTAACAATTTACCTACAAGTGGCCAAGTGGGTATAATTTTGATCAAAACCACTACTGGGCAATCTTTTACTTTGTTTGTTTGAAATCATCATAGTTATTATGCTTTTATTGAGGCTTACGCGATCGCAACAATTACTACTTATACTTACTTATAATATTTTAAAATATCTGTGCGATCTACTGCTATGAATTTGTAATGCAAGTTCGCAAGTTCGTTGTTAGTAATACATGCTGTAAAAGGGCGATATTTGATAAAAGTTGAGTGTTGAATATTCATTTTTATTTGTAATTTTCATTTTATATTTAGATTTTGAAGAGAAAACTAGTACAAAAATTAATTACAAAGATGTGTGACCTCACATTATTTTCTGGTCCCTGCTGGCGCCCCACAGGTTGAGAAACAGTGTCATACGTATTTATTACATTTTTGGACAATGTTGCATAATGGGCATTAACGTCCGGCAATTATTTACTAAAAGCAGTGGCGGTGTTAGACTTTTAAAATTGGGGGGCAGCAGGGACCAGGAAAAAATGTAGGCGGGCACACATATTTTTCATTAATTTTGGTATACCTACTATATTTTAATATTTTATGAAACATGCACGTCAAAAGGTATAAAGGAGTTTTGACAAACATGAATAGCATTGTCAATATATTTTTTAAAATTCAGAACAAAACAAAAATATTTTCTTTCATAATAAAATAAAACAAATTTACATTGTTATTTATAAAACAATAGGTTAGTTACACTAATTTAATTCTTCGATTTTTATTTAAACTAGCAAACTTGTCAACAACTTCATTAAAATCTATAAATTGTGATATAGCTTTTTTAATACTTAAAATACTAATATCACTTAATCTACTATTTGCCATTCTTGTCCTTAAATAACTTTTAATTTTCTTCAAAGACGAAAATGATCTTTTACAAGATGCCGTGGATACAGGTAAAATAATACAAATTTGTAATAAATTATAAATACATTCGAAGGCTTCCTTATATTGTTCAATAAAAGACAAGAATTCCATTAAGGACTTTATATTTTTATTTTCGTTCCTGTTTAAAAGTTTATTAATTAAAGATATTTTTTCCTGAAAATGTACGAGGGGCAAGCCAGGGGCAACAGATCATTTTGGGGGGCCCGTGCACCCCCTGCCCGCCCGCTGGCGCCGACTGACTAAAAGAATAAATTATGTTTAGAGCTCGCAGTAACCACATTCTATGATGTTCATTTTCATATGTTTTTATTGTTTCTGTTTTCTTTATAATTGTGTTTATATATGTTATAATTTTATAATTGTTCAATAAACATACCTAATAATAATTAAAATACAATATTAATTAAAGTTTACTTTAAACAATTCATTTTTATTTTGATTTGTTTTATGGATTAGGTACCTATAAGTACCGTCCAGCGTTCCAGCACATATTTGTCTGATAACGAATATTAATGTAGTATATTAATTATTATTATTCATAGCATAGTAAGTATTAATTGGAATTTATTACTATAATAAAAAATTTAAAACACTTTATTATTATTTATGTACTAATGTATTCGTAGCATTATATTCATATTTTTATTGCAGTTTAGATAATATTACAACACATTTATCTAATTAAAATCTGTAGTACAATAATACTAATTTGTCTTTAAACATAAAAAGATAATAATGTACATACTTTTTGTTAAATATTTTATGAATTTGTTTTAAAATTGTATCACGAAAGAATATACAGGCTGGTTTTCAAGTTAATGTCATAAATTTAAGAGTAAGTAGTATAGTATGACATGTGTAGATTACGAAACGGAAAGAAATTTGTAAAAATTCGAAAAATGAAGGGTAGTTTACCTGAAACATTTTTTATAGTTCGTTTTCGTTTTCCTGTCAAACACAAACAATAGAAGTATGTAATCAACATCTTAAATTACATAATACTAGTAAAATAAACATACAAAATTTAATTATTTTAATGAAACAATAATTACTCCACCCAGTGGCAGTGGCAACGAAAAATTTATGGGAAACATGAAAATTAATTTTGTGATTAAAAAAAAATTCTTTCTGTTTCGTAATCTACACATGTCATACTACTTATCATTATATTT